>CM062090.1:4081523-8881523 GCA_031163375.1 Conogethes punctiferalis | reverse complement strand
TAGAAAATATCCTAATGATTTATGTTCGTGATTGGATTATTTGTAATACGAGGGTGTGATAGAGCCGAAGCATCAATTTTCTTTAGTATACTTTATGTATGTATTTAATTGGAATTTGAAACTGATACTTACTTGAATGGAAGGCAAGTTCTTCACCCAGTCAAGAGACTGGGTGAAGAATTTCTCAACTTCTCAAGTATACTTACTATCCATTTTAATTTAAAAATAATACTTAGACTTACTAGACTTAGCATTTTGTTATAACTTAGGTTATTCTACCTTGATACGTCCTATTCAAAGTGATTCTAACTAAAGGTGCCTTACATTTGATGCAGACTGAATTTGGTGTGTGCATGACCTAATTTTCAACTTGTTAGCAAGGCGATAGTAACGGACAAGATGGTACGAATAATTGAATTGCGTTGCCACAGCATCTTAGTTCAAATGCTATGTACCTCCTACAATATTGGGAGTCTCAACTAAAAGAATGGTATATTTAGAGGCATTGATAGTACATAGCATACATACTCACTCACTCAAAACTTAGGAGCTTCTCTCTTGTCAGTGGAGCAATTTTCACTCTACCCGTGACTGCTAGCCCCTTCAATTCCCTATCCAACATACGTACCTACACTTTATGTAGGTAATATTTTAACATCGCCTTTTTACTATCAGCGCAGTCGCTAGGAGATGTGGATCCGGTACTGCATATATTCGAAAGCAGAGAGTCGCCAAAACGCAATGCATCATCTAATGCAGTCGAAAATTCAGCTACCTATGTCAAAGCATGTGCTATATTTCCCTTAATACTTGCTTGCTCTGCTAATTTTTGCTAAAGCTGGCTAGTTTTAAGATTGAATGATACTATGGCTTATAAACTCAAGACGCTGTTTAAAGAAGACACTTACTTGGATTATCTTCAGTACTCCTCAACAGCTGTGCCGGGTCCCTCGGGAGCGCATACCAGGGCCTCCGCGAGTACACCTTCTTCGTGTTCACCGGTCTGTCGCCATCATCAACATTCCGATAACTTGACGGTGACAGGTTTAACATCTCTAAACATTTGTCGATACCTGGAAAAGAGAGGAGCATTGGATACGGGCGCAGGTGAAGCGGTAAAGAAAGTAGGGAAACAGAATTCTTTTGTTGAAAATCCCAAATAAAGGAAGAGATAAGTGCGCGACTGATTTATATCCGAAGGGATGTTAATTCACATTTTATATTTAATGTAGGGAGAGTTCAAGAGACTTTATCAGGTGAGAGAGATGAACTACCATCATTGGTAGACCGTGGTTATAGACCTATTGTTATAGACCGTCTTGACGTATCGTTAGAGCAAAATTTAAGTTGGTTTTTGGAAGGTGGTTCATATATCCCATCTAATAAAGTCTCCCGGACTCTCCATACAGTTTTTGTAAAACAAAGCAAAAATTTTACTCAGTTGTACATTGCACAGAAGGTACTTTAAACATAAACGTTTGTTTAAAAGTTAATCTCCAGCCCAGCCGTGCAAGTCCGGTGCATCCATTGAAATATAGTTCTGTGTAAAAGATCAGACAGTTCCAGTAAAATTAACGATATTAGTAAACATTGACTACTGAAAACACAGAATGCATTAATAAATAGTCATCATTAGCCTATTGCAGTCCACTTGGCAGGATTTGGCAGGATGCACGACGGGCAGGTGAGGTCAGCTTGGAGAGAAATGATGGTAGGCCACTCCCTTACATCCCCAATAAATATTCAACTAACATTAACGTTTAAATTACATCTAAGAAGGTTTCTATTACTAGGTACATTTCTATACACATTGACATCCACTCAAGTTCTAGATTGGTTCACAGATAAAAGGACACATACTGAGAATTAAGAGATAAGTAGATACAGTTTAAAAGCTTCAGTCTATCCATAGCGACCCCCTATCGTGTGAGAAGACGCAATAACTTTAAATCTATCTATTCCCCAGCATTAATGGCGGATGTAACGCAATTTTATCTAGCTATTAAAGTTTCACGAGAGAGAGAAAGGATTGGTAATCAAAATCAGGGATGAACTTATTCTAAATTTGAAAATAATTAATAAATGCACTGGACATTTTCTATTGTAATATGAGAAACAGATGTTGAGTATTACTACATAGTCATGGTCATAATGCATGTCATCATCATCATCATCATCAGCCTATTACAGTCCACTGCTGGACATAGGCCTATCCAGTTGTTCGCCACTTAGAGCAAACATCTGGAGGATATACCCATAATCGCCACGCTGGGCAGGCGGGTTGGCGATCGCAGGGCGTAGCTTCTTGCTCCGGTGACGCTGCTGCCCGTCACCGGTCTTTAGTATTTAGCTACGCCTTCAATTGTGATGATTATACCGCCACCAGTCGGTAGCCAGCGCCTCATTTGTTATTCGGCAGGATGCACCACGGGCAGGTGAGGTTGGCTTGGAGCGAAAAGATGATAGGCCGCTCCCTTACATCCCTTGTAATGCATGTATACATGGTCATCATCTGAAGAAACATTTCTTAGAATACCTCTACGCATAGTGCAAATATGTGTTGTGTGCATATGAATGAACATCTGTTTGTCTTGATCTGGGTGTTTGCTGCATTCGCATCTCGTGCCAAATACAAATGAGTGAACATTTACCACAATATACATAATATTATAACGGTCTTAACGGTGTTTTGCGGTATTCGTTGCTAATTTCGTTATTCATCGACCTGAAACCAGTTGATATATATAAAATGTTGTCCTCTTAAGTTATTTAAATGCAAAACGTCTCGATTTAAACATAGGGAGTGATTATCACCCAAGGTCCTGGACGGGATACAAATAGGGACCCATTGTCCCAACGTTTGTAATTTGCATTAGTAAGGGTTGCATTAACATAACGTTGGTAGGACTAGTACAGAACCCAACATTTTAATAATTTAAGGCGGTTACAGATAATGCTGTGCGTTACTGTGAGCGATGAATGTTTGATAAGGTCAATGCAGTGCAATGTAAATGTCGCAGTCATCTGGTTGAATCTCCTATTCAATGGAATGGCTAGCGCGTTCATTGAATGACGACATTCAATTGAATGCCTAAAGGACAACTCGTCAACTATTGAATGAAACGTTCAACGACTTTACTGAACGTCATTTAGCATAGTCGTTGAATGGGTAAAAGCCGACTGTGTAATGTTTAGTTTTTAATTTTTTTTTTAAAGTATCCGGCGGCGGCATTTTAATAGGTAATTCTATGATGTCACACTATTTTATTTAAAAAAAGTCAGTTTAAAGTAAATCTAGTCAAAAAAATATCAACACTATCTCTTTTTCATCATGTTTGATGCCATATTTGTTTTGGTGACTACTAACGCCGCGTGGGAAAAAAATGAACTAAATAACAATAATTACTTGACTGCTTTTACGTCCACTTTGTTCAGGGCTATGTTTAAATCCGCTACCTAGTTGGACGTTAAGTGACGCGTGTTTAGTCAACGTTTGGACTAGTCATTCAATTAAATGTCGTCATTCAATGAACGCACTAGCCATTCAATTGAATAGGAGATTCAACCAGATGACTGCGACATAAACACAAGATAGAAGAGCACAACTATTTGTTATATGAGTCAAAAGTATATTCAATGTTTATAAAAACATTTTAGGTAACTATTTTAATTCTTTTATTCTGCCTTCTTTAATATGTATAATAATTTTAATTTTAATCAAATAGTATTAATTAACGAATGAGACACTCAAAAGCAATGCTTTTTAGAATATACTGAGTAATATTTATTTATTTTTTCAAATTAAATCGTTTATTGCCTTTCATGGCGGAAAAGCCTTGAATAGAGTAGGTGTTAAATAGAAAGTAAGACATATTATGTACTTACTACTAATGTACTATACTACGTCTTACTTATCTCACTCCTACTTACTAAATAAACACAATTTAATGTGGAGAAAGGTCGCGAGCGTAAATGTTCACATTAATGAATAAAACATACCTTAGACACTGTAATAATGTTTAAAAGATGTACCTACCGGAACCCGTTGAGGTGATAAAAAAGAAAATATCGTTATGCACATTTTTTCTTAGTAAAACTTTTCGCACGCGACATCGACTCGACGAAGCATTAAGTATCGAATGTCGGTAAGCTTAAATGAACAATTTCGTCGAAATTTGCAGTTGTGAGGTAATATTTTAACGTAACCTTCATCACAGACAGTATAAAAATTCGATTTTGTCTGTCTGCCCCTATGTATGCTTAGACCATGCAACTCTTTTTATTAGATGTATTGACTCAAGAAGGTTTATATGCATAATACAGTAGAGAAACATTGATATTTTTTACACCGTCACCTTCACTCTACTATTTATTTTTTTACTTCGGTGTTTACTATATTATTATTATTTTTTTATTATTATTAATAAACGGTACCACTGAAAATCAGCGCCGCGGCGCTTGCGTCACGGCTAATGCTGAGTGGTTACCCTTTTGGTGCATTGTTAATAGTGTACGTTATTAAGTTACATGTGCCTATACCTACGTTTTACCTATAAGTTACTCCGTCTATTTGTAAATTGGTGTACATGTATTGTCTTGCACTAAATAAACGTTTTTTTCTTATTTCTTTTCTTCTTCTTATATAATTTATAAGTTTAAGTAGAGTGTTCTTTTTAGATACTGCGAAGCGAGAGTCGCTAGTTTTGTAGGTATTATAGTGATCATCTATATAATAAGTTGTGATGATGATATCCAACATTAATTAGTATAAAACAAATGTTTTGATGAAAATATATTTCTTTATTATGAACATTATATAGACCGGTATGTTATCAAATATTTATTTTAAGAAAGTTCACCAAACACAATCCATCACGGTATTTCATATTCCTAATTTATTCAGCCTCCAGAGGCCGGGTTGGTACCTACGTTTTTCCAAGATATTTTTCTTACATTTTTAAGTTGATGTTTTAGGGCAACGTAAAAGCTTCCGGCCATATTGCCAACGAGAAAATGTATGGGATTTGACACTTTACACACAACTTATAAAGAGGTTTTGTGTATCCATTCGTATCAAGAGTTGTACCTATTCATTTAATTATTATTATAGCATCTTAAAACTAGTGACACGAATCGCGAATAAACAATGTATTGTGTTATGTTTTTACACTAGCAAGAAAGATAAGCATGCTGTGAATCATAATTTAATAAATGTATATGCGTAATTCAAGTAGGATTACAAAATGATTCCTAGTATCAAGTGAATACTTGGATCCTGGTAGCGTGTTGCAAAATATGGTAAAATGTCTTTGATGGCCTTTGGTTAGAGTCGTCCACATATAATGATTATTTTTCAGTACCTATTACCCTACTTCATAAACGTCTTTATATAAATAGGTAAGTAAGGGAACAATCTATATAATTGTGTCAGAAAATGCTATTTTAGTGCTTGATTTATGACCTTTTTGGGATTACGTGGTTTACGTACGGAACCTTTGCATTTCGTCATGTCATCCGTCCGATCGTACTAGAAACATAAATCTTTGCCCGGATATAGATAGATGGATATTCTTTATGTCACAGAATATATTATTATATTATTTAAAAAATATATAGAAAAAGGTGTTGAAGGCATCTTATGATCATCAGACAATCGATAGATTAAGTGTAATTTTCTGAAGAATATTTCAGCTTTATGCAGGTGTATTCTTGAACTCGCGTATTTCGTTACTGACCATATTGAATCTCATAATACTCTTAGTGTATCATCAACCAACCAACTATCGTGTAATACAGTTAAATAAGGTTTTAATTGTAATTAAACGTTCGCGTTATAAAATCTTTTAAAAACTGAAGCTAAAAAATATGCCCTACATTTAAACTTAGAACTGAATGTTGATTTACTTGGAATAAAAATGTAGGTATGTTCCCAAGGTAGCAAATCCTATATTACGAATTCCGCCAAAACTTATGTTCAATAGACCTTTCTAAATCCCGCAGGATCAGTATATAACCCTTTCATTGGTATAGGCAAAATAGTTGCCAGTCCATATTTTTAAACATAATTACAAAATTAAGCCTTATCAACCTTAAATAAGGCTCATTACTTTTAGCTCCATATATTGTAAATACGATAAAATAAAAAGAAAGTCTCTGATTGGTTTAGCTATCTTGTACAACTGTTATTTGCAAAAATATAGCGTAAGTGTGTGACGTTTTTGGGCCGCTCCGTAAATAGCCGTTTAAATCTGAGGATTGTCCGAGTGAAAAGTCAGTATTCATCATTATTTTTACTCCTAAATAGTTTTCCTACTTAAAATAATAATAATTTCGCTGATTCATCTTTCTATTATAAAGTTTTTGACAAAAATCTTCGAGGTTGCCAATGCCCGTGAACAAAATATATAGGTGGCAAAATAATTGCCAATGCCCGTAAACAAAACTAGGTAGTTACGTAACTATATTTTAATTGTTTTAGATACCAAATGAAAAGAAAATTATGAAACCCTTATGTACAAAACAAATAACTGAAATTTAAGAAGTCCCAGATGGTTTTATGTCATAATATAGTCTTGATAACGCCACAGGATAGAATAAATAAATATAATAAAAAAATTATGAAATTAAAACGATACACATACACCTATATGGAGCTGGATTTATACTGCCAGCACGGCGTTTGAATCTTAAACTCGTAAGAGGGATAAATATTTATAAAAAGACAGAAAAAAGATAAAAAAAGGGAAAAAATATTATTTTAACTTGTTGTTTACGTTGAGTCATTTAATTTTAAGTTTTATATTCGTGTTTAGTGTTTTTTGACAAATGCGAATATTTTTACTGACTTTTTCATTAAATAAAATAAAAATTCTTTTAATTTTCTCCGAACACTGGCAATATAGTGGCCACGTTAAATTTTTTAAAGGTCATGGGCAAATATTTTGCCACGCCTGAAAGACCTATTTTCAGGGTAATGTTTTTTCTTTTTTTATATTGAATGCTCTCCTCAGTCTACTATTATTCAGATTTAATACTGACTTTGCTCAAGTTTGGCGTAGTTTGCGATGCCCGTGAAAGGGATAAACGAACTGCGAAACGATACGACTTCGACAGGGCCTTTTTTTTTTTTTTTTTTTTTTAAGAGGGGAATGCATTAGGCACCTTCATGCCGTCTCCGGGGGGAGGCGGCATGGTGTGTGGGACTCACACCTCCCAAAAGGAAGGGCATACCCACTAAACCCCCCTGTGTCGCCAGTGGGCAGCAAGTTGCAGGGACACGGGTAGCGCCGAAGCATACGGCCATATCCCTGCCTGCCCTGGCCAGCCGCAGATGATAAGCGGCCGGCACTCCTGGTCCGGGGAGGGCAAATACCCCTACCCCCGGATCCGGGGAGCAATAGAGTGCTCCCCGGGCGGACCTCGTGCAACGGTGTGGCTGCACCCACCACACCGTTACGCCCCTATGAGTGGATCGCGCCCCCGCACTCACCACTCGGGGCACGAAGGAGAGGCTCAGAGGGCATACGATGCGTTGTATGCCCTCCGGCGACGCCCAGGCCGGGGGCGGCGTAGAGCGGGCGCGTCTACCGCAGCCTCACGCTCTCTTTCCGCCGCCTCCTTCTGCGAGATCACTGTCTCGCAGAATGCGAGCATCGCTCGCCAGGTCTCCTTCGACGCCGTCATCTGCCGCAAGAGTTGCGGCAGGTCGAGGTCCTGTGCGACAGTGACGAGGACGGAGCGCTCATTGGCCCAGGCAGGGCAATGCTGAAGCGTATGCTCTGCCGTGTCCTCCGAGCCACTGTCGCAGTGACGGCATAGAGGATCAGGCTCTCGCCTGATCCTCCATAAGTACCGGCCGAAACATCCATGTCCACTTCGACAGGGCCTATTTTATCATGTACTACCCAGGAAATAATTATTATGTATAAATCTACTATGTTTCGAAGCCTGGCCTTACAAAAGTATCTCCTACATATATCTTTATACTTACGTACATAGGCGCTGTGGCAAAAGTTAGGTCAATAAATCAATGTTCTAATATGATTAACTTTAACTTAATGGGAGCTTGTAGATTAAAGCTTTATAGAATATTCAAGGAGAATACCTACGATCTGGTTTAGTCAGGCTAAAGGCTTTAAATTATTCAAACAAGACTTGGGTTCTATTAGCTTTACATTTACAACTCGCTAATAGGTACAATGAGCCATATTAATTAATGTGTTCATCGAATTTTGTTGTGAAATTTAATCAACCTTACAAATACAATGTAACAGAATTGTATTAAGGATAGAACAGACTTTTGTGCACTAAAATCGTAACTCAATATTATGGACGATTTGTAAAACGTCCGTTTGGGCAGCCGCACGTCAAATTTAAAAGATCCGTGAATTCACCATGCATGATATACTACAACGCCCTGGTAACAACGCGTTTTCAGTTACAAATAAATGGAAGTAATTTGTGACGTCACTACTGGTAAAGTTCAGTATTTCGCAAAGCTCGAAGCACAATTGCAACTATCATACAAAGAGACGAGTGAAAAATGAGATTATGTAGATATGATACCTAGATTTTAAATTAAATTAATGACATCGATCTATCGAGCGCCGTTTCCAATTTCACATATCCTGAATTGGATATTAATAAACTGTTCTACTGACCTTCGACGCAAAAAGAGAGTGTTTATCTAAATAATTATGATGATGGCCGTTGTAGCCTAATTGTCTTCGTAACTGAACAATTAAGAAGCATTTCCCTCTTTTTTTAAGAGTCAACGTCTTTTGAAATTCAAACAACAAGAAGTACATTGACCGTATTCATAAGCTTAAGTACTTGTGCTAAGGAAATCCAAAATTAACTTAAAACCTAAGTTGATTTTACTCATCATCATCATCAGCCTATCGCAGTCCACTGCTGGACATTAGGCTCTCCAGTCGTTTGCCACTTTGGGCAAAAATCTGGAGACTTTACCCATAATCGCCACGTTGCTAGCACCCATAGCTTTCGTGATCACACATTATCTAATGTTGACTGTACTTCTCCTAGAAATGCAACAAAATCTTTTGACGTGAATATAATTTATAATTCAGAGTATAAGATCGGCTATATACCCTTGGGTATTACGTACTATTATGAACGTAGATATTTCATAATGTAAACACTGTTGCGAAGATCATATTTATTTGGTAATCGTACTAAACTTGCTAAACTGATATCTTGTATCCACAGAGGTTGGTCCCAATCTTACTCAACATTGGCGAAAGTAAATATATAATATGAAAGACAAATACATAGTATCGATCAGTGTTATGTGTATCTTGGCATCATCAAAATATTATCTAATATCAAGATATCTTAGTTTATCTTCTATTGAATATATACCGTTTAATAATAGTCTAATGTTGAAAATACTGGAAAGTGCAAGAAGCCTATCTTGAGCTAAGTAGCTAACAATAGGAGCCTTTGTCCAACAGTGAATTACGAAAGGATAACCTATTGACTGTAAACAGTTCACAGATAAAGGTATGTATTCTATGCATTAAATCAGGTAAATAAAAAATAATCCGTAGGGAAATTTCTAAGACAACTTCTTTATCCATTTTTGAATGGATAAGGAACTAAATTCCATGAATTGACGTAATATTTATATAAAATTTTCAATTTTAGGGCTTACAAAAAAAAAACAATTATGTAGAAGGAAAGCCAATATTTTTTTATGTTTTATTCGCCCGACTTGCGGCCGAATTCGGTCGCGATTCGCGAAGCAATAACTTTTCGTTTGTGTTTAGAATAATTTGCTCTTTAAATAGACATCTTTTGTCGATAGATATTAAATAAATGATGTCTCTTAGCTATTTTAGAACCTCCTATCGGTCTCGGGAGACATTCAAAATTCCTACTGATACAACTTTGGTATCAATGAAGTCTATCTTACTTAATTCTGCCATCTGTCAGTTAAATTTTAGATGTCCAAAGAGCCGTTAAACCCGACTATCTGTCTAAGCTAAGGAATAAAGTCCATCTATCTAGGATACAATATTTTTGACTTTAATAAAATCTTATTAATATTATTCAAACAACATTAATGTTTAGATTCATAGTACATAGGTACCTTACCAGGGATAATGAAGAAAGCACTTTTCTAAATTTCAAGACGTAAACGATGATTTTTATAAAACTTTACTGCTTTTGCTCGGTTTGAATATTTCCACGAGAATAGTAGGTCCAGTGATGAAATAAACAACGTTCAGTTTCAATCAACTCTTGACGTGATATAAAATCATTCAGAATAAAGAAAGGCATCTGGATTGTCTCCATACCTACGGATTATTTATTACCTGATAAAATCAAATACGACTGCTGTTTTACGTCTTATTATAAAGGTTCTAAATCGAATTCTAGGACATAACTTATATTGATATAGGCCATACGCCTTTCAGATTAGGATAATATCGTATTTCATATAGATCGCTGTTACACAAGTAATCCTATTCGCTATGTCCAAAGTTAGGTGGCAAGGAACTTTTATACCAATGTTAACTTTTATAAACCAAACTTTTATAAAATGCCTTCCTCGATAAATGGTCTATTCAACACAAAAATAATTTTTCAATTCGGACCAGTAGTTCCTGAGATTAGCGCGTTCAAGCAAACAAACTCTCCAGCTTTATAATATTAGTTAAGATAAAATGTGTAACTAGAAAAAGAAGTTACATAAACGATTTATGTACAGATCCCCTACTTTAATAATCAAAAACCACGGTTCGTTGGACGGATCGCGTATTTTTACCCCTTAAATGGGCCCCATGTTTCTATATACGAATTAAATTAATGAATATTGACTTGGAGTGATTTAAGTTCGTATATACGAACGGGAGGGACTGGGAGGGATTTATGGTACGGGATCCGTCCGTCGAACGATCGTTTTTGATTATTATAGTAGGGGATCTGTACATAAATCGTTATCAATACGTATATCAGGGGTCAAGATATCAATTCTCCATATATTTTGGTCACTAGGGGCGTTGTCGTCAGGCGCATACAGCGAATAGTAGTTATTATTATGGAGACATTGGTTTTAAGTCAATCGCTTACAAGCGATGACACTTCTGTGTAGACAACTCATAAATCTTCAGTCACTTCAAGGATTCTAAATAGATAGAAACGCTCTAACAACATTAATTATGGAGGGTGTCAACTAGCTGTGTACGAACGCCGACCCACGACAGATAAGTACACACAATCGTGTCGCAAACTAACTGTCAAAAGGTTGCCTTGGTAGCTAATTCCTGGCTTTAAACTACAGAGAACATGTTGTGATAGGCTTTAAGACCGTATAAAGTGGTCGCCTGGCCGCTTTATAATGCAAAATTACGACTCTTATGTTCTAAGTTCCTGTAGAATCTAAATGAATGATCTGTGTCATCATAATCATCAGTCTGTAAACATCCACAGCTAGATAGACATAGGCCTGCCCCGATGACAATTGTTTTTTGAAGGGATTGTCTAAGTCATCATGCTTAGCAGGTGGATCTGATAATACATGCTTCCTGTTTCTTGAAATTATTCGTCTTCTACGACTCATAGGTACGGAGGTTCTATTCTGGTGGTCCTATTCTAAATCAGGAAACTACACCTGATGATAAATGGTCTGATGAGACCATTTATCAACAGCTTATATAGATAATCTGTTCCTACCGAGGGGTTTGAGCATATTCCGCAGTCCTGTGTATACTCGTAGATTGCCACGAGACAGGCTTTGCCTAGTGTCCTTTCATAAGGAAAACTGTAAGTTGTATATTTTTCTTGTAAATAAATAACTTTTACTTTTTTCTTATGTAAAAATTAGCCAACCACTGGTTGACTTCACGCACACTTAGAATTTCACAGGTGTTCAGATCTTCTGACGAGGGTTTCCTTCGACGTAAGAACGTCGAATAAACGTAGACCATAGTTGAAATGAAATGGCGAATAATTTCTTTTATGCACTTACTTACGGACAAAATAATAATTATTGGATTACTACCCGTTCCCAAAGCATCAATTTAAAAAGTATACCTATGTCTATATTTATATATATATATATATATAACTCAGGTACAGAAAGCAACGAAAAATCTTATATCTGTCACCGGAAAATAGCAAGAATCGTAAGTTGATCAATTTCCTAGGTAGTTGATTAACTTTCGGAATATAGCAAACGGTAGTTGAAATGTATTATTTTACGCAATGGATTTCAGTTAGTTGATGAATTTACGATAGCCTGACAGTCATTTAATAATTTACGATTTTGACACAAGTAAAATCGTCCTCAAATGGGCCAATCGTTGCTCAATGTACTATTTAACGGTGCACTATTACTCGTAACTTAATACACTGTTCCCTGATTGGTTGCCGGGATAACGCCACGTGAGCCATTGAACCAATCAACGTTCACCTCACCTTCGTCGGATGATTTTACGGCAAAACCCCGTAAAATGATCAATGTACTAAGATACATACGTTAAATAATACATTTCAACTGCCGTTTATTATTTTCCGGAAGTTAATCAACTACGTAGGAAATTGATCAACTAACGATTCTTGCTATTTTCCGGTGACATATCTAATCGGCACATGCTGAGCGAGATGCCTTTTTAGTATCAGCGCAATTGCTTGTGTTCGGTCATTTTATTATTTAACAAAATGTGTGATGCTAAATAAATAAATATTCTATTCTATTCTAATAATGTCCATTTTCGGGGTCCGTTATAAAAAACATATAAAATATTATGATACCAGGTACAGGTAAATATGTTATCCGTTGAATAATAGTCCCCATTTCAGACGGGGTAATTCTGTCCGGCTCCCACAAACGGGCAGGGAAAAATGTGTTGTCCTCAACCGCAGTGACAGATGTCACGAACAGATATTCACATTGTTATTTCCACTTATTTGTCTATTGAAATGCGAGTGTATCAGCGCTTACTGTGTTCAAGCTATTTTTACTTAAACAATACAATAAATGATAGTGTCCAGGCTTCGATGGTATAGCCATATAATGAGAGAAGATACGAAAACTACGCCGATAAAACTTTACGAATATTATACTTACAGTTAGATAGAGGAAGTCTGATATCAATAATGTTGGTCCACGTTAGAACGCGACATGGATCGTGTAGTACAAGGAGGTCAGACAATAAATTGAGAACATGGGCAGGACGAAGAAGACATTAAACTATAGTAAGTAAGTAGTAGATACCAGCCTATTGGGGAATGGGTGAAATGGCTCACTAAAGTGGCGGACTGATCACTCGGCCCGCAGAGCGTTGAATACACCAGGATAAACAGTAATCCCTGCCAGTTGCGTCTTCAGAATCTTCATAATCCTAGTATGGATTATCATTATTATAGTGGAGCGATTCCTACTTGATCTGTTGTCTTGCGAATCAGCAGCTTTCCTCACAATGGATTCCCTCACCAAATACAATTGATATTAAGTACTATCCATAAAATCTTCACGCATTCTTACAGTATGCCGGAGACCCATCAATCTATCGTAACGAATTGTTGGCCTTTTTTGCAGAAAGTTAATTGTTTTAAAACTTTTTTTAAGTTTGAGACGTCTTTACAATTTTTTTTATGTCTTGACATTCGCAACAACCTACGCTCGAAGTGACGAAAAGTCAACTTCTATAGCTTTTGCTAAGAATTGCCTACCGTTGTAGCATAATATAAATATAGGACAAAAACAAAGTGAACAAAAAGAATATTCTACAAAAGACCTAACTTTAAACTTCAAAGAGCGTTAACAAATTGTATTTAACTGTTCCAAGCCTACCTCGGTAAGACGAAAATATTTCCCAATTTATTTATTGTTTTAGGTGATGAGGTCAAAATGCTGCGATGTTTTCGAGATCGCGTATCGAGATATTTTGTTAAAAAACAAATGCTACGATGAAAACACAATAATAGCAGCTACCCAATTTTCGAGGAAATTTTGAATTCACGTTGGTAGATATTTAAAAAAGATCATGGGGAGTTTTTTTCTGGAAAAAGGTTTACGTTTTCCGAGGGTTACAAATATTATATAAGTTTACTTCGTTTTGCACAATGTTACTTAGTTGCCTTATTTTGGAAGGGAGAAAACGGGACGAAAGTTCTGAGACACCTTTATTTTTACCATTTCAGCACTCCGCACTACGCTATGAATTTAAAATGATGTTTGCTTCATTTCCTTTTCTTTTAGACAAACAGACGAAAGGTCAGTTTTATGTAACTAAAATATTTTAACGATTTCTTCGTTTGTTTAAAAAACGGATACTTAATAATCTAATTTGTCTTATAATAAACTAATATTATAAATGTGATTGATTGTAAGTTTGCATGTTGAGGTGCTCACCTACACAATCACATAAAAATGGCTGAAAATTTTTGCACATAATTTTGTTATTTGCAACTGGTTTCATAGAATACTTTTTGCCTGATTATTCTGCGCTATTTCGTTTCAGTAACATTATTTTAATAAAAAAATTTATATGTCGTAGAATTAATGGAAAAAAAGAAGGAAAATCCTAAAACGATTGTGAAACGCCGGATAATTGGAATCTAGAAATGAATTTCTTAATCATCCGTGCCATGTTTAGGATCTTTCCGAGTTTGTTTTGGATGCGTTCAATTACGAACGCTGATTGGGTCGACTATGATATCCTTAAATCCATATAAAAAGTTATTTTTTCATCGTTATTAGCTGCACTAAGCAAAGGCCGGCACTTGTAATACAAATTTTTCAGTCACTTCATTCATTGCACTGGTATAATTTAAGATACTTACCCCGAGACAGACACAGACAGAGTTACAAGTAGATAACAAGTATTTTCATTATCATTGAAAGTATTTCATCCGAAACCCCGCGATCGAACCGACCTACTGTCCCGAAAAAGTCTAATAGTCATTTAATTTCCTACGTGGATACTCCGACGAAAAGGTGGTGACTGACCTGAGCTTATCACATAACATAATTGTAGTGTCCCATTTACGGGCATTGGGTTTTATTAGGGCTCCAGGTTGCTAGCAAATATCTTCTTCCTATTTAGACAAAGGCAATCTCATGGACAATAGACTGATAGATATTTTTTTTGTGTATAATATAGGTGTCAATGTTGACTGTTTAGGTACTTAGAATGTCCTTTTATGTAGGTTTTAGCAATCTAAATTTCATATATAGTGATCTAGTTAAACCTAATGTAAATCTACTTGGTAGCTAAATTGCACAAAAAGTAAACCATTTACAGAAAAAAGTATGACAGATATGTTGTAGCACAAAGGCAGTCTTATTGCTGTTAGCGATCTTATCCAGACAACCTTCAGGTAAATATGAAAGAGGTTGAAGGGAAGGGTAAGTTCTAAATATGATAAATATTTTTTATAATGCCCAAAATCTCTTGGGGTTCTGTTGGGAGTTGGGATCACCTGGTGGAAGAATAAGAGAAGCCCAAGTCGCTGCGGCAATGGTTAAGTAAGCAAATCATTAACTTGCCAGTTGCTACTGCCAAACTGGCCCGTATTTATTACGGGCAAGATTCAGTAAGAATAAAGCATTTATGATTGAATAAGACACTAATTAAGTAATGTAATATTCACTTTAACTATACTGCCTTAATTACAGTAACTTTGAATTAATCATCACTCTTGTACAGAAAATTAATTATATTTTATTAAATTATGCCGGATAAGTTTTCCACCTGTTTTAGTCCCTAAACAATCTCGAATTACTCAAAACCACCAAAATGATTTAGGTCCATTTCCCACTTCAAACGGATAATTAACGCTATTTTCAAGCCACCTACCCGCTTTTACCGACGAAAAATCCTAATTACGTTTTACCCGAGGATCCTTCTTAATTATTTTTATTGAACTCGAGAATAATTAAGTTTTATGTTGTGTCCCTTTCTGACATCTAATCGTCTCTATTCCATTCCACTGTACGGTTTGTGTCAACCACGAGATAAAAGAAGCAATTGCCATAATCAACTTATCTTTCCTTTCCAGTCGTGGCGTTTCTTATTGTTTCTTTCTACAAATGAAAGTTTTCGTGCCTAAACGAAAAAGAAATTTAATGTCTATGTAGAGCGAAGACAGTCAACATTTACTACAACAGATCTACATTTCTTCTTTTGTTTTTCTTTCTTTTGTTTTAGGCCAGATGATTTCAAGTTCTTCGTTCATCTTTGATGAATCACAACGTCGGATTGGCTGCTAAAATATAATATTAGATTTTGTTCGTAGTTAAATAAAGTAAATGAATAAACTTAGGATAGTTTATTACACCTGCCTATGATAATGACCTATGATAATGCAATAAATAATTTTGAATTTTTTTGAATTTTTGAATTTGCTGATAATTTATTACTAAGCCAATCCAGATGGCATTTTTATTCACTTCACTCCTTAGATCATGATTTGTAGGAATAGATAAATAACATAAAATGTCGAGATGTGACATAATAAATTGATTAGAAGGATAGGTACCTAAATCAAAGCAGTATCTAATGGTAGTAAATAGACCACAAGCAAACAAATAGAAGCTTATAAAATGTAGGAGTAGGTATATGTAACGACATATCAAATAATGCGCAACGGCGCATGTTGATTCAAGTAGTTTATCTGAAAACGATGCTCTAAAAATATGAAACACAAGACTTTTTTTTATGCAGAGGCGGCAGACGGTCAAGTATGATGCCTGGTGGTAAGTAGTCGACACCGCGATTGGACACTTTAATGAAATTTTCATGGGAAATCTATATATTATGTTAAATAGAATGTACATTAAGTCCATCGGACCGGAGGATGTCCTCTATTACATGACTGAATCCTCAGACTAAGGATTCGTCCGCTCCGGAACTAACGGCGGTCGGTCCTCCGAAAAAAGTAGCACACCTATTCCCACTTCATTTTGCTAATTCTCCATACTATGTCCATCATAAAATTTTATTTCGAGACAATTTCGTAACGAAATGTATCCATCAACGAAACATCAAGCACAGCTCAATCTAACTCGCCCTGAACAACTTTGAATTTGAATAGATGTTATAGTACTAGTTGGAAATTGATGCAAATAGTTCGCCTCGGTCTAGGGTCATCTATCATGCAATACATGTTGTGACCCGCGCTCTCATCGAATTCGCAGTTATAGTGATTCAGGATTCCAACTTATTCATATATAGGGGTCCTTTGGTTGAGATTGGTCAGAGATATTGCACTCTGCGCAACTGATGTATATCTATAGTGAACTAATATTTTGAAAAATACCTGACGAACAGACCTATATTCGTAGATAACTCTATTTTTTGACTCTCAAAACTCTGTAATATTATTCAGACCGTGACATCGTAGAATTATACAACTCGTGTTGATACAAAGTTTCTCTCTCGTTAGTCTTGTGGTAGCTAGTTCCACCTAAGGACCAAAGACTTTCGGGCTCAATTCCCAGATCGGGCCAAAACTTGTTAGGTACTGAGTTTTAATGCTAAAAATGTATTCAATAACAGTCAGGAGATTAGTCGTGATACTCATCGAAAAGCACGATAAAGAAATCTGAATCTCGGGTCTGGCATAACAGAAAATTATGTTCTTTTAAATATAAATTTAATAACCTGATGTCGAAAAAACCACTAATCCTAGAAACTGTTTAATTCAGACTCAGAATGCATGATCACTACTAAATAATGGCCAATTCCAACGGCCCAACCAAGATTTATTAGTTTAGAAGATTTTAGGACCTTAATTTAAGGGTCTAAAACAAATAGTTCACCAGACAGACTAAAATAGAACCTCCTATTTTCGTTTAGCTAACCTTTCGACACCCAATACCGCAATAGCGCGTTTGAAAATAGACTTATACTCGTACAAAAGATGAACTGATATTCATAGTTAGATCAAAAGATACGGGAAAATACGTAATAGTTATGTCCTTAGCATCACGTTTCTTTACCACGTTCTAGTGCAAAGAGTTACGTCATTCATGTATTTCAATAATTCTAAATTCCGTCAGTTTTATACTGAATTCTAAAAATGATGTATATCGGGCGGCCTGACAGCGATCGGATTATGACGCCTTCGGACTGAAAAGACTATCTCTACCTTATTTTAATACCTACATTAGATATAATTGCTTAGACGAATTGCATTCTATACTTATTCAAAATTTGACTGGCTTGGTGGCTCAATTGGTGACCCCTACCTTCTGAACCAAGGGTCGTGGGTTCCATTCCCATTCGTGAGATGAATACTTGTATTTGTTCTGTGTATGGGTGTTTTAAATTTGTATTTAAGTATTTATTTGTGGTACCTTCGTCGATCTGATACCTATAACACAAGTGCATAAGCTATTTACTTTGGGATTAGAGCAGTGTATGTGATGTTGTCTGATATTTATTTATTATTATTTATAAAATTTTACTCAACTTTCGAATGAAAGTTTAACAAACTTTTCTCGTCGTCCCATTTATGAATAAGTAGAGTTCTAAATCACTTTTAAACTGGCTACAGTTTATCCCAGTTCCTTGCGCTCTTTGTGAGATGAGATAGGTTTATTTTAATGATTCCTTTGCTTTGTAGTTTCGATTATGAAAATAATGTTGAATAGAATTCGAATTAACTTTAATTTGCTTTATATTTTCTCTAATCGAAATAACTCATTGTTTTTATTAGAATCTGTTTAATCTAGAGGAGGATTTAGGTCAAGGTAAGATAAGGTTTCAAGAGAGGTAGGGCATAGCGAATCTTCGCTCGTATTGAGCTGCCCGTCTGGGGAAGGACCTCCATCCTATAGAATACCGCATCCAAATGACCTCCGTGTCGTGTCGTCCGGGTCGTGTTTCTACTGGTGAGTAGGGTCGAGCTCGTGGGGGGTTAGGGTTGGGCCGGCATGGCAGTGGCAACTGACAGGTAACTAACCAGTTACTTGCCAGTTGTCACAGCGACTTGGGCTTCTCTTTGGCTTTCCATCAGGCGTAGGGAAGCCATTATGTCGAGCTACTATAAAAAAGGTGCTAAAGAAAATCAAGTGTTTATGAAGTGTGTTCTTCTTGTAAGCTGATTTGCCATAATTATTACCACAGACCATTATTTAAAAGATGTGACGTCAAATCATATCCTAGGGGCGTGCGTTTTCTGCTTCCCCAACAGGCTGGTGATGATGCTGTGGCACCGTGAGACCGTGGCTATTGTAATTCACCATCATCATAAGCCTATTGCAGTCCACTGCTGGATAGGCCTCTCCATGTGTTCGCCACTTAGGACAAACATCTGGAGGATATACAGGGCAGGCGGGTTGGCGATCGCAGGGTAAAGCTTTTTGCTCCCGTGACCCAGCTGTCCGTCATCGGTCTGATGTTGAGCTACGCCTTCAATTGTGTTGGTTATACCACCACCAGTCGGTTTCCTCGTTTGTATTCAACAGGACGCACCACTGACAGGTGAGGTTGGCTTGGAGCGAAAAGATTCGCTCCCTTACATTAATCTTATTGTAATTATTTAGAAAAAAAAAGCCTTTGCACTACATTGAGGTACCAACGAAACAAATGCCACTATGCATCTCAATTTGGCCCTCTCGTATCGGCTGGACTGTGGACACATGAAGTGTTTATTGACTTCCGGCTCAACTGATAGTCTGTCGTATTGGATGGGCACATATGGAATGGGGATAGTTTTGAATCCACAGTGTACCTATGCAGTTCGTATACAATGCTTCGTGGTTGTACACTTGTACACACAAATAAGAAAGCTTTAACAATTGAGCTAGTAATCACAGGTACCGCCTAGGTCCTCAGTATTCCGAGTTTAAAAAAAGTGAGTTAGATCCTTTATTGAACCTGAAAGAGTACTGCAATCGTAAAAATTACTCAGTAGCAGCCCAGGAGTGGAAATTTTGGCGAAGATAAGTCATTGATCTCAATGATTATGACGAATAGTCGTTCGATTATGGGAGTAAAGGAAGAAGGAATACTTTACTTTGTGAACTATATATAATACACTTTGTGAACTATGATACATTTTCCGTACTTGACTAGTTTCACGATTGTCACTGATTGATACGCGAAAACAGTTCTCATTGGTGATTATCTTTTTAACCGACTTCGAAAAAAGGAGGAGGTTCTCAATTCGTCTGTATGTATAATATTTTTTTTTTTTTATGTATGTTCACCGATATTTCCGTCAATTATGGATGGATTTCAAAAATTTTTTCTTTGTTCGACAGAGGACACTTCCGAGGTGGTCCCATTATCACCAAGTCAGGATCTGATGATGGGATCCTGGAGAAATTGAGGGCAACAACCGAAAATTGTATGCTCATATGGTGTTTTTGTTACGTAATCATATTTTACTCAGTTATATGCTTCCGGGCGTCAACATCTGGTGCTGATGATGAAGCCACAGAACTCCTTAACGGTTAGGAGTTAGGGGACAGTACTGACATTGGTCGATATTAAGTTAGGTAGTAGTATGTACTTATGCAGGGCTAATAGGGCAGGTGATTTGGTAAGTTATTTGCTTGATTCTAGATCGCAAAGTCTTCACTTGACTTAAAGCAAAATTTTTCATTCCTAAGTAAAACTCTTAAGGACATTAATTAGCCTTTATTCAAGGTCACAGCACATTAACGCAACTAAAAATAGAGAAATAAAATTATTTTTTAAAAAAAATTAAATCGACTTCAAAAAAAACACAAACGACCAAAACTAAAAAGCGATAAATAACGTAAGTAATTCTATCCTTAATACATAATTATTTAAATATTACAATTATCACTTATTTTTGAAGTCGGTGCCAGCCAAACAAATAAATGTATATTGTCGTGTGGACTGTGGATTTGCCGGGCGCGCGCGTCATACAACAACAGTCTACGTTAGGTAAAGAGAGGCTGGCACCGACTTCAAAAATAAGTGATAATTGTAATATTTAAATAATTATGTATTAAGGATAGAATTATTTACGTTATTTATCGCTTTTTAGTTTTGGTCGTTTGTGTTTTTTTCGACTGAAACTCGGTCAGGAGAGTTATTATTTATAATGTTTTCTCTTTTCACATGGAAAATTTTTAATGAACAAAGTCCGCAATCGGATAAACAAAATGTATCGAAATATTAAACTATTCATAGAAATGTAACATTTAGATGAACATTTCTATGAATAATCTGAACACATTTTCTTCCTCAAGGCTTTCATTTCGCTTGCTTCTTCCAAGATTAGTTTCCGTGCGGTTATTAGATACAGTCTCGAGAGAAACTACCTACAAAGTTTACCTACAACTTTGCTTTGTAAGTTACGGGAGACAAGAAAGGTCTCTCAGCTTTATTTTTATGTATTTTAAATTTTCCTCGGTCTCAATGGAGTATTTATTTATTGAAACTTTACCTTAAGCATAAATTGTGTGCGGTCAGTGTACAGAGAGAACACAGTATTTACAAAAACCTAATTTATATAAAATAAATAATTAAATATGTAAATAAATATAATGCAAATGCCTACCAAATTTTAGTCCAGAGCATGATTTGATGGAGGGGGGAAGAACGGGATAAAGAAATGTGGCGAATTAAACGAGGCCAAATTAGTGGTGGTGGACATTATATTGTACCATGGAACTATACCACTACTACCATGGTACTATATAGAAAAATGTTTATTGGCAACACAATAAGTAATAAACGATACAGACAAGTCATTTTCATAGTATCCACTGTTAATATTAACACCCGTAAGCACTTTTTACGGTGAATTAACTAGTAGTTTTAAAGTTTTCTGCGGTTTGAAACCCAAACACACCGCATTTTAGACTATTTGCTAAAGCTTTCGTGGCAAATGTGCACATATACTGCACATTGTGAATGCGGTGAGCGGGCAAGCTGTTGCCTAAGCTGTAGACATGCATAGTTCCTGACCACCGAAAACATATACCTAGAAATTGTAGATTTGTTTACATTTGACGTACATACGTTGTTCCAGAGGTACGAGTAAACAATGCGAAGGTCGCACGAGGGTCACAAAGTAAATTGATTCGGGTATCAGGTAACCAAAACTTGGTTTAGAACAATTGTTGTAATTTTTTTTTGGACGACGACGTATGAATGCACAATTACTTCGTAGTCTGGGTTTAAAGCTTTATCTGATTGTCTAAGCCGCATTTATTGATTCTTTCAATCCAGTTGTTTGACGATTGATGAAGATAAGGACAGGAGCAGATTAGGAATAAGTACAGAATTTTGAAAGAAGTAGACAGATGTGTATGGGAATCAGGATAAGAGTCAAGGAAGAGTCAAGTTAGGAATCGGGATAGGGATTTGGAAAGGTATTGGGAAAGTGATTGGAAAAAGGACTCTGAAAATTCAAACTCAAATATTATTCGTTGCTTGATCACCTCCAAATTCTCGGCTCCGATGGTGCTACTGAGTAATTTCTAGTCGCAATTAAAGTAAACATTTTTAGTAGCAATTTTCAAATCCAGTAAAACAACTAGTTTCACCATTTTCAGACTAAAACTAAGGGATCTTTAAAAATACAACCCACGAAATGCACAACATTGTTTTGAACTCTATTGAAACGCAGGCAAAAACAATAATGTAGCGTTAATTAAAGTTTACACCCGCCCTTAAATTAAAAAGCGCTATTGTTTTGTACAACAAAACATGAATGAAATTAAAATTAATTAACTCATTATCAAGGTACGCTATACATGTATGTTATTAATAGGTCCCAAGAGTGTTTGATCTATTTGATTACGTTATTAAATGAAAAAAATTGTTCCCACTTAATATGAAGTCATTATGGAAGATGAAATTACATACATCAATTTTGGTTTAAAATAATTTTTCGTTCAGATTATGCGCTTTTTTTGCAAAAGCACTAGATGCAAAAAGTATTTTTATAGCTGTCAAACAGAGTTAATCAATCTATTGCTCATAGCTTGTATAAAAGCGCATGAATTCAGAAGGTCCGAGCATTTTACTGAATAAGGGCTATGAAATATTAAAAATCAGCTCACGTAGTTTACAATGATCGCAAGTCGCTATTTTAAATATTAAATTTAAAAATGTTTCGAAACAATGAATTGTCGCAAAGTAGGTACCTTTAAACGGTCGTCGTTCAAATTGAAATCCTAGAGAATCATAAAAATTACCTGAGGATAATTTCAAAGCACTCAGGTAGAACGTATTCGAACGTTAACTGATTGCGTATGATAGTAACGCTTTATGACGTCACAAAATCACGTAAAGGTTACACTGCAATGGCCGCCACCAGTGACGTCACGAAATAAAGCAACTTGTTGAGGGCGCGTTCAAAACGCCTACAGTTTTTTCAAACATTAAGTTCAAATGCATTTACTTAAACAGCATTGCTCTATAAAAAATATATAGTATTGAAAAACTTTGGTGTTAAATCTAATATACTCGTACATTATACGAGATTTATGATAGGAAAATAGGTATGGTTATGCCGACATATTGTACCTACATACTTATTGTAATATTAAAATGTCTACGCATTCATTTTAATAAAATAAGTGCAAAAACGTTATATTTAATAGTTATAGAAATAAATAGGTAGGTATATAAAGTTTGTAGAGTTGGTTATGAAGACGTTCTTTGTATAAAACAACAACAGTTCTTTTCAATTCTGATACAACATTAAAAAGAAAAGCAGTGAAAGTTTTGCAAAAATTAAGTATGAAAAACTTTCCGCACTAGAAATTAGAAACAAGTTCGACAGATTTCCTAATACTGTCACACACCGATTCCATTTCATTAACCATTCTAATACTATTTAAACTAGACATTAATAACTTTCTCATCGCACCTCTAGAGCTAAACATCAAACAAAAGTCATTAATCGTTTCCTAAACAGCCTTCATTCACATATAAGGCGAAGTTCTAGTCATGCACGCGGAAACATCCTAATCATCATAATAGTCAGACGAGCTAACAGTTACTTACCCTTAGACATAAAACAGGCACACCTACTGAAGGGGAAACTTAGTAACTCTCTAGACACATCGACATGCTTTTCTATTTTTCAAATGCTTACATATAGCACTCTTGCCGTTACTAGTACGAAGTGGTTCCTCCGAGCCGAGGGCACGGGAGGAATGCGTGAGTATCCGCGGTGAACTGCGCGTTTCAATCACCAAGTTCCATTGACTACTGCGCATGTTCAGTTAGAATAAAGTTACGCGCCACGATATTTTGGAACTTCTTGAACATCATTAGTGTAGAAGTGATGGTGTGATACGAAGTTCGCGACGCGGTTGAAACTACTTGGATAGTCTTATAGCCGCTGACTTCTGAAGTACGCTATTAATAGCTTTGCGAAGTTTCGCAACGTCGTTTCTATTACCCTTGATTAAATTGGTTTAGTGGTATGAAATAATTCAAATATACTTATGTCTGTATACTTGTATCCCACCAAAAACATTCTGTAAAAATCTAGCCAAGTCTCGATGGACCTGCTTGTTTATCTCTAAAAAGTAATGAAATCTAGACAAAGTCGTGCCAAGTCTATGGTTTCTAACTGCGATTTCTTTATTATTATAGTTAATGGTTTATGATTTGGCCGTTCACAATATAGCGTTAGCATAGGGCATAGCGAATCTTGAAGCAAGCGAAGCAAGAGTCGCCCATCCGGGAAGGACCTTCACCCTATGAGCCAAATGACCTCAAGTCGTGTTTGTGCCAGTGAGTCGGGTTTCTGGAACTCGTGGTGTGGGAGGGTTGGGCCGACATGGCGGTGGCAACTGACAGAAACTGACCAGTTACTAGCCCGTTGTCATAACGACGTGGGATTCTCTTTCGTTTTCCATCAGGCGTTGGGAATCCATAAAGTCGAGCTACTATAAAAAAAAAGTCACAATAAGTTTCTTAGGCTGGAGTAGTGGAAGAGGCCACATTCAAGAAATCTATGTAGGCATTTGTATAACAGGCAGTTGCGTAGGTATCTCATAATACATTTCACCATTCTGAATGTATCATACGTCATATTAAAGTAAAATGTAATAGACAGCAATAAAAAGAGGTGTAGACGCCATAACCTTTGAAAAATGTATAAGCCGGTATTATTAATTTTTCTCAATTTCTATATTTTGCTTGACTTTTATTAAAAGTTTGTGATAGAGTTACAGTAAATACTCTAAGTAATTTTATATGAACGTCTATTCAGAGAACTTCAATTCGCAATACAAGCTTAGTGTACAATGAAAGATCTTACATTTAAGTAATTTTATTGTTCACGACTGTACATAAACAGTTGCGGTCTGACCCCGACTTCAGACTTCGCGACCTTTCGACCGATCATTTATTTTGCGGTTAACCGATATCCATTTAGGCTTCCAAAATGTCGCATATTTGAAATGGAATTATTTAATTGTTAAAGCCGCTTTCTGAACTAAAGTGGAGTTCGGCGAAAAGTTTTAAGAACTTACGCGAGGCTAACTTTCTGAAAGGCTGGTAAGGAATGAAATTATCGATGGTAACAAAAATTTAATTGTTTTCATAATAACTAGGTATCTATAAAATAACCACACATATCTGATATTCAATCCAAATCATCAAAATTAATTAGGAAGTTTTAAAAAAACTTGAGCGGGACTATTTTTAGGCGTGGCTTTTATGGTAAAAATACGTAGGAAATTAATTCTATTTAAAAAAAAAAATTCCGCCAATGTTAAGTACTAAAAATACTGTTTATTATGATGGGAGATAGCGTACCTAGGTCGACCGAGTGGCAATGGCGACGATGCCCAGTTGGATGAACATTGTTGTGGCAAATCAATGCAATCTTCAAGTATGGCTGACTGACTGATGACTGGCAGAAAGTAGCGCAGGATCGGCAGAGATGGCGATCTCCAGCTTTGAAGGTCAAGACTCAATTAAGTCGGCCGCCCATGTATAAAAATACCAACTCTCCACTCCGTACCACCTATGAAGTAACCTATCATCTTAACTTCAATGACGTCACCACCGATTTCCGCAACATTCGTACGACGTCGTATTTCAACGTTAAGTAGCCCGTTGCAAAAATCCCGCAAGTAATGTACCTGTATTTCGCTGGAGCTATATTCCGCGTATCCCTCGTGGGACGTGCACTCAATATAGTGTAGATAAATGGACGTATTCTCACCCGCGTTTCAATGTTGCTGACGTATGAGCCACTATATTTTCATATCAAATATTAGAATTAGGTCAAAGGTGAATACGAAGGATGTACCTTTGGCGGTAATACTAGGACACAGGCGATAGTGGCTAGGGAGTTGAAATTCGCATGCGTAGTATTAAAGAAAATGTTTGAGGAATTATGTGTTTTTTCAACAACAATGAGTTATACTGAGACATATTCTAAATAGAATTTTACAAAGGATAACTTCCATCGATGGATAAATTCCATTTGTATGGCGTTACAAACCTGTAACGTAATCATTAAACGCGGATTTTAAGACATTTACGATAGTAGTATTTTCCAACTTAGATAAAAGTAAGATCATCGCCACTTTAGTCAAAAATCCGGAAGCTTTACCCATAATCGCCATACTGGGCAAACGGGTTGTGGAGATCGCAGGGCGTAACTTTTCGCTCCAATGACGCTGCTATCCGTCATCGGCCTATAGTACTTAGCTACGCTATTGTGATGGTTATACCGCCACCAGTAGGTATGTTTCCAGAGCTTCGTTTGTTATTCGGCAGAATGCACCACGGGCAGGAAAGAGCGAAAAGATGATGAGTAGCTCTCTTACGTTCTAAAGTAAGATTAGAATACGTGTAGAAGACTATAAATCCGGCGGGGCCATTCGAATGCCTAATTTTCGGAGCTCGGATTCAGAGACTTTCTCCCACGCGCATTCAAATGGAACATTCCTCTAGTAGAACTAGTACAACCAATGCCAAATTTGAATGACTTTCATTCACAGTTTCCGGATCCAAGCGGAAATAGGCGTTATGAATAACCCCGCAGGTCACAAATTAATATTTCGGAGCTTCGCCTGCAGTTCGAAAACCAACCATCCGCATCATTGAGTATTCCATGTTTCAAGCGGGGGTGGCTATATTTTTGGTAGTTTCTCTGAGCATTTTATTGACTTACCTACCTATTCGTAAATTATTTACAATATTCGAATAAACATTGAAATATTCACCAACATTAGAGATTTCAAATTGAATTGCATGTATATAAGTAGGTATTTAATGTGTAGATATATCACATAGAATAATATAGAATATTTTTAGTTAATAAAACATCTACTCTAATAATTCGGAATATAATTTTTGACCTACTTAGTGTAAAATGAGCTTCCAAGTCGAATAAAAATCAAATAACCCTTTTAGCCTTAATGACTACGAGGCTAGCCAAGACTGCCTTGTCATCATAATTATAATCAGACTACGGGAGAGCAGAAGTCTTCCAGAAGCAGAAGTTAGGGTTGGGCCGACATGGCGGTGGCAACTGACAGGTAACTGACCAGTTACTTGCCCGTTGTCACAGCGACTTGGGTTTCTCTTTCGCTTTCCATCAGGCGTAGGGAAGCCATTATGTCGAGCAACTATAAAAAAAAAGAAAAGCCTCTCACCTCAGAAATACGAGTATACCTACACCTATAGTATCTAAAGTAAAAAGAAAACCATAAATTAGAGGTATTTTGAAAGGTTTGGCGCACATAATTATTATGATTCGAAATTACTTTATATTCTACATTATATCCACCCACAAGCAGTTGTAATTAATTACACTAAGCTTATATGAATTATGTTAACTGGAGTCGGGATCTTGGTGACCTGTAACACAAGTATTATCCCTTTAACAGGTGCAAGTCTCTCACCCTTGAGGTTTTTATGTTAAGTTTTACAAATTGTAAATTCATGTATCTTTGAAAACGTTACTAATATTAGGTATTCGTAATCAGGGTTTCCACTGCTGTACAAAGGCTTCTCCCAAGGACCATACAATGATCTGCGAGTTAGTCTGTATCCACATTACATGGTAGTAGATAAACGCTATACATATTACATCAGAATACCAGGAAAGTAGAAACGAAACAACCTATAGGCCGGAGTTCAAAAATTTAGTCAGATTAGACCAAAGAACCAATGCTGTACTACATCAGGCATATATCATAGCTGATGTAATCAAGCAGTTCACTATAACTGAAGAGAATCCACGATCCGCAGTAATGCGATAGCGATGGGGAAGGATACTTAACTTAATCATCCTGAAATGCATTATGTTTCTATAGGATTCAGTTAGGACAAGTAAGGAATCCTGTAGAGAATAACGTTAACGAACTTCAAAAAGTTCGTTAACTTCAAACCAACCGAAAGCTAATCACACAAAATTTGGGGCACGAAATTTTCCCCGTTTCTACGAGAGCCCATTTAGAAATTGAATTTTCATTCAATTCTTAATAAAAGGTTAGAAGTGAAAGAAATTTCACCCACTTCTTTGAAGCTACTCATGGAAATTTTCGAAGTGTCGGTGTGGTCTTTCACAGTTTGATTCCCTTAGATAATGAGATACGGTGTGTTTTAAAATATCGTTGAATTTTTAATTCCTAACGTATTAATGCCTTGATATAAGTTAGGTTTAAAGAATATTTATTTCTCATTTAAAACAATACAGTCACTTACATGAGAAATTATTAAATATGTGGGTAATATACAATTTGTCCAACAGTTATTAAGATAATTAGGAAACGTTAAGTAATGATGAAACACAGAATAGTTGAAGTAACTGAGGGTTAAGTTATAAGCGATGTTCTGGAAGGTGGTCACGGTTGCATTCTGGTACTTACCTATAGTACATGAAAAACCTTAGTTTGATCAGGGCTGATGCAAAAAAATTAGGAACGCAGTTTTGAATCTTTCTGAAAGTATGTTTCAACTAACATTTATAATTGATGTGTTGGTATAAAACCAATATAATACTTGGCAACACTATTGTCTATTGTTCTTTGATATCGTGTGTGTACGTCAATCTTAAGTGCTAATAAAACTGCGAGTCAGTAGTCTAAAATATAGTTTTACTTATTTTCGTACAGGTTATGGGCCCAGTACCATAATCCTGTGATTAAATTAAAACGAAAAATAAAAATATATCGACAGTGCCAGCGCGGTTGCAAAACGCCGGTTTTGAGGTTAGGAAAAACGCGACACGACGCGAGTTCGGGACGGAAAATACTTGTTATTACAAGGACGAGACGAGCAGGAAGGAAAATAAGCACGCAATGGAAGAAAATAAGAACTTTGGTACACACATCAAGCTAGAAGGTGCATCAAATTGGAATGTTTGGAAATTCCAATCAGTCATTTTGCTACGAAGTCAGGATTTACTAGATGTGGTACAAGGTATCAAGGTAAAGCCGGAAGAAACGACTGAAAAGATAAAATGGGAAAGGCTGGATGCAAAAGCTCAAACATGGCTGGTGACAAGAATGTCAGAAAGTGCGATGATGCATATTTTAACATGTACCACATCAGCAGAAATGTGGCGAAAGCTAGCGAGTGTCTACGAACAAACATCGGAAACGAGCATACATATCGTTCAACAACGATTCTTTCAATATAAATATGTGGATGGTACACCTATGTCCACATTTTTATCTAAAATCGAAGAATTAAAGAATCAATTGAAGCAGATGGGAGAAAGTATTTCCGAGAAATTTGTCATAACAAAGGTGTTAATGTCGCTTCCAGCCGACTATAGGCATTTTGTCTCTGCCTGGGAATCTGCACCGGAGGAGAAACAAACATATGATAACCTGGTTGCTCGGCTACTCATAGAAGAGGAACGTTTAAAAGATAAAGAGGACATGCCTCAGCAGCCATCGTCATCAGCGGCGGCCTTCGTTGCAAAGAAAAACGTTAAGTGTTATAAGTGCAATAAACTTGGACATTTCCAGAGTGAGTGTAAAAGTAATCGTATAAACAATAACAATTCAAACAATGATGCGAGGTCTGTGAAAAAGTGTTATTATTGCAAAAAGGTGGGACACTTAAAAAGTGAATGCTGGTTTAAGAAAAATAAAGAAAAGGACAGTAATGCATTTGTAATTTCAAGTGAACTGTTTCAAAATTCACAGTGGTTAGTGGATTCTGGCGCAAGTCAGCATATGTGTCATGATCGTAATCTCTTTACTACATATTTCCCATTGTCTAACAAATCTGTGATCGTCGGTAACGGAAATACGATTAGTGCACATGGTTGTGGAAAGGTGGCGCTGCAAGTACACGACGGAAAGCAGTGGATAGACACTACCATAGACAATGTATTATTTGTACCGGAACTGAAAACAAACTTATTTTCTGTCAATTGCGTGACAGATAGAGGTTATGTTATGATGACAGATGATAACTCGTGCAAGTTTTATAAACAAAACAAAGTATGTGCGAATGCGAATCGTATCGGCGATATGTATTATTTGGACGTGCGTTACAAGTGCAAAGGAGCGAATGTGGCTCAAGTGCAAACAAGTCTCAAAGATTGGCATGAAAGACTGGTTCATCAAAACTTGCAACATGTAATGACTGTGTTAAGAAACAACAATATTCCTGTGAAAGACAATACTGAAGCAAAATGTGAGAGCTGCTTACAGGGAAAAATAAGTCGTTTGCCCTTCAATACTAGTGAAACAAAAACATCTAGGCCATGTGAACTTATACATGCTGATACATGTGGACCCATGGAGGTGCCGTCAGTGGGAGGTTCCCGATACTTCATTATTATGAAGGATGACTACTCCAATTACAGATCTGTGTACTTCATTAAAAGCAAGGATGAAGCAAAAAAGTGTATAGAAAACTTCATAAATAAAGCAGAAAATATTACTAACAATAAAATACATTATTTTCGAAGTGACAATGGACTGGAATTCATAAACAAAGGAGTACGGGACCTGTTTGCTGAACGTGGTATCATACACCAAACCACGGTGACATATACTCCAGAACAAAATGGAAAATCAGAACGAGAAAATAGAACACTTGTTGAGGCTGCGAGAACAATGTTATGTGCAAAAGGGTTACCCAAGAAATTATGGGCAGAAGCTGTTCAGACAGCGGCATATGTATTAAATAGGACGAGCAAAAGTAATGAACAAGGAAAAACACCATTCGAGGTATGGACCAATAAACATTTTGATTTAAATAACTTGAAAATATTCGGAACCCCTGTTTATGTCCATATCCCTAAAGAAAAGAGAAGAAAGTGGGATGCTAAAGGGGAGAAAGGAATAATGGTGGGTTACGGAGAAGATGTTAAAGGTTATAGAGTGTATTTTGAAAAGAAAAATAGCGTGGAAATAAAGAGGGACATAGTTTTCCTGGAACAACCTAAATCGATGACAGAGCAGTTGGTGTTATTGGAACATGAATTAAATATTCTCGAAGGGACTAATGAGGAACAAATATCTGAAGAACAGAAAGATAAAAAAGAAAACATACAGTCAAATGAAAGTGTACAGCAGGTGGAATCCAGCGAGAGTGGTCCACAGTCTACGCAGTTAAATGAAACTTTAAATTTATCTACAGAGAGTGAGGGAAGTGAGTATGTTCCATGTTCAAGCGATGAGAGGTCCGATTATGAGGAAGATGGAATATCACAACGCCCAAAAAGTACCCGGATCAGGAAGCAAACCTCATTCTATACTTGTCATTATGTTTCTACTGAAGAAAATGAGCCCAAGTCATATCAAGAGGCCATGCAAAGGCAAGACGCCAGAAAATGGCAAGAAGCCATAGAGAATGAACTGCAAACCCTGAATGAAAATAAAACCTGGGACTTCTGTGAAAAACCCGTGAGTGAAAAGACTGTCAGTTGTAAGTGGGTATTCAAAATTAAAAACTTAAATGATAGTATTCAATATAAAGCTAGGCTTGTGGCCAGGGGCTTTGAACAAAATGATTTGTTAGATTCGTGTGAAGTTTATGCCCCAGTGGCTAAACTGGCTACTTTTAGGTTATTTGTGTCAGTTGCTACCGAGTTAAACGTCCCTATCTATCAGATGGATGTCACCGGAGCATTTTTATATGGGAGTATTGATGAAGTTGTATATTTACAGTTACCTGAGGGTGCCTATAGTGGGGATAATAATATTGTTAAACTGAATAAATCATTATATGGCTTAAAGAAATCACCTAAGTACTGGAATGACAAATTCAACTCTGTAATAATAAAGCAAGGTTTTGTAAGATCCCAAAGTGATACTTGTTTATATATGAAACATACTAATAGTGGCAGTACTTATGTTTTACTGTATGTTGACGACCTTTTGATTTTTGGTAACAATGAAAATGAAATATTTAATTTAAAGTCACTGTTAAACTCTGAATTTAAAATGAAAGATTTGGGATTAGTGTCAAGCTTCCTAGGCATACGGGTAGAACAGGATTTAGAAAATAAAATCACAAAATTAAGTCAAAAACAATATTTAGAATCTTTATTACATAAATTTGAAATGCATAATTGTAAACCAATGTCTACCCCTATGGACCTTAATTTTAATGTCAAAATGTTAGAAGAAAATTGTAACTCTTTAACTGATAAAACTATTGAAAATAAATGTAGGAAAATAATTGGCAAACTGTCTTATGCAGCATTGGGAACAAGACCAGACATCTGTGTAGCATTATCCATTCTAAGCAGATATCAAAATAAAGCAAACAACATGTTATTGATGGCTTTGAAAAGAGTTTTGAGGTATATTAAAGGTACTATTAATTATTGTTTAATGTATAAATGTAACGGCAATAATATGTTAATTGGATATTGTGATGCTAACTGGGGGGGAGATTTAAATACTAGAAGGTCTACAACCGGTTATTGTTTTATGTTTGCAAATTGCTTGATATCATGGTGCTCAAAAAGGCAAGCTAGTGTTAGTCTGTCTTCTACAGAGTCCGAATATGTGGCAATCAGTATGGCTGGGGCTGAGGCCTGTTGGCTTATAAATCTATTATATGATTTTAAAATAAAGAATGTCTGCCCTGTAGTAATGTTCAGTGATAATCAGAGTGCCATAATGGTTGCTAACACTGATTGTGTTAAGCGTCTGAAACACATAGATATAAGATACCATTATATTAAGGAGTTAATTAGACGGGGTAAATTAGTTTTGAAATATGTAAAAACTGAAGTTCAGATTGCAGATATGTTCACAAAAGCTCTAAATAAAAATTTGCTGTATAAATTCATAAATATGTGTAACATGTTAGATGTTCGATAAAGTATATGTATTATATTGAGGGGGGGTGTTGGTATAAAACCAATATAATACTTGGCAACACTATTGTCTATTGTTCTTTGATATCGTGTGTGTACGTCAATCTTAAGTGCTAATAAAACTGCGAGTCAGTAGTCTAAAATATAGTTTTACTTATTTTCGTACATGATGAATCATACTTTACCTACAAAGGTACAATATCTGGGAAAAAATAGCCAATCTATCAAAAGAATACTTTTCCTATTATAGTTACTAAGTCATGGGTAAACATCTTTTTTCAATAAACAGCCGTTTTCATTTGTCCGTACGGCAATAACTGTTTCTTTGTGGTATTATAAAGGCTATTTCCCTCGTTATTTCCTGACTAATAAGTGCTTTTGTAGATGAAAACCATGCAGATATCTCTATTATTATAATAATGACTGAAATGTTGGCTGTAGTAAAACAATATTTCAGATTGTTGATCTTTGTGACTATAGTACATATACGCGGCATTATCATAGATTAGTAAGAGCTTTTAGTATTAAATTCAATTTGTTAGGCATGTAAAAGTGAATTTGTACTCACTTTGTAGTTTACGTAGTCGATAGGTCATGTGAAAAATTATTTTTTAAAAAAAATTAAACCGACTTCAAAAAAAACACAAACGACCAAAACTAAAAAGCGACAAATAACGTAAGTAATTCTATCCTTAATACATATTATATGTATAACTAAAATTATTTAAATATTACAATTATCACTTATTTTTGGAGTCGGTGCCAGCCTCTAGGTACCTAACGTAGACTGTTGTTGTATGACGCGCGCGGCCGGCAAATCCACACGACAATATACATTTATTTGTTGGCTGGCACCGACTTCAAAAATAAGTGATAATTGTAATATTTAAATAATTTTAGTTATACATATAATATGTATTAAGGATAGAATTACTTACGTTATTTGTCGCTTTTTAGTTTTGGTCGTTTGTGTTTTTTTTGAAGTCGGTTTAATTTTTTTAAAAAAATAATTTTATTTCTCGATTTTTAGTTGCGTTAATGTATTGAGAACTTGAATAAAGGCTAATTAATGTCCTTGAGAGTTTTACTTAGAAATGAAAAAAATTGATTTAAGTCAAGTGAAGACTTTGCGATCTAGAATCAAGCAAACCACTTACCTAACCATCTGCCCTATTAGCCCTGCATAAGTACATACTACTACCTAGTTTCTATCGACCAATGGCAGTACTGTTCCCTAACTCCTAACCGTTAAGGAGTTCTGTGGCTTCATTATCAGCACCAGATGATGACGCCCGGAAGCATATACCTGAGTAAAATATGATTACGTAACAAAAACACCATATGAGCATACAATTTTCGGTTGTTGCCCTCAATTTCTCCAGGATCCCATCATCAGATCCTGACTTGGTGATAATGGGACCACCTCGGAAGTGTCCTCTGTCGAACAAAAGAAAAATTTTTGAAATCCATCCATAATTGACGGAAATATCGGTGAACATACATAAAAAAAAAAAAAATTATACATAGAGACGAATTGAGAACCTCCTCCTTTTTTCGAAGTCGGTTAAAAATCGTAAATCACATAAGGATTTAATGTTTGATAAGTATATTCATTTAAATGGTATCTAGGTATAATAGACTGATAATATTGGGAACATTTATCCTTTCATTACATTGAGTAAAAGATGCAAGTTTCAATACCAGGTCGCAAAATATTCTTATCGCAAAATAGTAATAAAATAATCCTTCCGCATTAAAGGAAAATGTATCGAAAAAGACGTCGGAAATTTTTGTAAACATGTTCATTGAAAATGATACATACCAAATAAGATTTTACGTTATGCCAGTGTCTTGAAGCTGTAACTAATACATATTTTTGCATAACCCTTTGTTAAATATAATAGTTTAGAACTTAAACAATATTATTTCTGTCATAATATGAAAACGAGCACGTTAAAATATAAAGACGCAGCGATAATAAATTTTACCGTCATATTAATAAGTTACAATATTTACAGGAAATCTGCAAATATTATAACTCAAAGCTAAGCTTTAAGCTCCAGTATCATATTAAAAGTCCGTTTACTCTCTTTGATGTTACATCTGGAAAGGTTTTCCGTCAATTCTGTTACCAGGGAAATGATGGAAACTTAAATATGTATTCTTAAAGCTTCGTGTATAATATGATTGAAATATAACACGTAGAATAAATATTCGACTCTGTTGCGTAAAGTCACATCTAACAGCTTACTTATCTTGTTCGTTACATGTTTATATTATTATGCACTAAATAGTATTACTCGTAAGGCCCACATAACAGATAAAAACAATAGGATTTGGTTCATATGAGGACATTGGGTTAAGAGGTTAAGGGTAAAGTTTAATAATACTCTTATTATTGAGTTGTGACTAGTAAGGGTAGTCATTATCAGTAAATAAAAAGGGGATGTAAGGGAGCGACCTATCATCTTTTCGCTCCCAGCCAACCTCACCTGCCCGTGGTGCATCCTGCCGAATAATAAACGAGGCGCTAGAAACCGACTGGTATAACCATCACAGTTGAAGGCGTAGCTAAATACCAGAGGCCGATGACCGCGATCGTCAACACGGGAAATATTTTTTTTGTCTTATCCTAATTGTTGACGGGTTTCTAGCTGTTACATGAATTAGTGAATTCCCATGCAACATCAAGTCCACCTTTCGTACAATGTATAAAATAAATAGATAAATATTTAAATAAAAAAAATGATTTGCGGCGCAGTTATCAAGTTAACCATCAAGATAGCCCTATCTATTTACCGCATGAAATACGAATGAGACAGGTAATTTTCCCTCTCAGGGCAATCCAGCGTGGGTAGAGATTTATGTACGCAGTCCCACAACCTTACCTGGACCAACCGCAACACTGGGAAAATTCACCTGAGAAGTTTTCTTAATCTTATTTCTCTATGTACCTAAGTAGTAACATCAGTATTACGAATGTAACCAATTCCACAGTTTTTGCTGTGCCCGAAAATAGGAGATTATTACTTCTAAATGATTACGAAAACATTTTCAGCATTACGGAACATTATTTTTAAATATCAGGAGATTTTCTCTTGTAATATCAAAACCCTTTCAATTAAATGTATAAAGTAAAGGGTTAAGTAAATGTACTTATTTTACTAAACAGTATTAGAAGGTAGACATAATTCTTAAAGGTCGTAAGCGTTCAAGTATTTTTATATGATCATAATCATTCAAACACTGTTTATAATTTCTGCTCGATTGGAAGAAATGCAAATGATTTAATAATATTATCTCATTATCATCGAACGTCCACTGCTGGACTTAGGGCTCCCCCAATGACAATTGTCACTTTCCTTAGTCCTTAGATTTTCCTTAGTCACCACGCTTGGAAAGGGGGTTGGTCACTGCAGTAGGTCTTACTTGTACCCAGGAAAACGCTGCTGCCCGTTTTCTAATATTTCCTTAGTCGTCTAGGACACCACCACGACACAAGATAAGATGGTACTAAGTACGAGTATATATGTATGGGATGTAAGGGAGTGGCCTATCATCTTTTCACTCCAAGCCAACCTCACCGCTTGTGATGCATCCTGCCGAATACCAAACGAGGCGCTGACAACCAACCGGTGGCGGTATAACCATCACAATTGAAGGCGTAGGTAAATACCACAGACAGATGACGGGCAGCAGTGTCACCGGAGCCAGAATTATAATTTCTAGCGTTTTAATTGGCTAGTGGCCTGTCAGTGACCTGTCAGTCACTATTTTCTTAACGCGAATGAACTATAGTGCAAACATCTAGAGGATATACCCATAATAGCCATGCTGGGCAGGCGGGTTGGCGATCGCAGGGTGTAGCTTCTGGCTCCGGTGACACTGCTGCCCGTCATCTGTCTGTGGTATTTAGAAATTATAATTCTAGCGTTTTGATTGGCTAGTGGCCTGTCAGTGACCTGTCAGTCACTATTTTCTTAACGCGAATGAACTATAAGTGGCAAACAACAGTTGAGACCTATGTCCAGCAGTGGACTGCAATAGGCTGATGATAACCTATGACCCAAGATATGCCACGCTGGGTCACACAGCGCCATCTAACCCCAAACTAAGCCAAAGCTTGTACTATGGATACTAGACAACTGATAAACTTACTTAAATACTGTTTTTTTTTAATAAATACAAATTATACATAGAAAACACCCAGACCAATACAAACAGACATGTGTGACATGTGACACGACCCTTGGCTCAGAAGGCAGAGGTCACTACCAAATGAGCCATCGAGCCAGTCAATGATGATGATGAAGTATTAGTAGTAGTATATGTACTTATTATTACCTAAGTATACTAAGACATGAAGATTTATTTCCCCCTATAGCTGATACCATCTAGCCAGTATCAGGTAGACTCGTTTCGCTGTACTGGTTTAATGTCTACTCGTAACTTGATCTTTAACTAATTACTTGAGTGCCACTTGGATATATAAAATGGTAAGTAATTAAGAACATCGCTTACTGCAGTAAATGGATCTAAGAGACGAGAGTGGTATTTAGATTAGCTCATTCCCTTGTAAGGAGGTTTAATTTATATTTCAATCCTTCTAATCACTCTGTTTACGATGGCAGCAAATGGGATATTAAACATGTTCTAAATGTACTTATAAAGAAATTTATTTTCAAACGGTACGGATGCTTAATTCTTACAATTGATTTGGTACTCAGATAGTAGGCCATAGTAATAAGTAAGATAGCACCATGAAAAGGACATAATTATGCTACTTTTAATGCGATAAAAAGGGCTGTAAGTTGAATAAAAGTAGGTATCGTGATTTTTAGATCTAGAACAGTTATTTATTTAGTTAGACCTACAACAGTACTTGATTATAATTATAAATAGAGAATATTTATCATTAAGTAATAGCGAAATAACTATTTTCTATAAATACATTTAATGTAAGTATACCAATAAGTAAGTCATAAGTATCTTTCCGTATCCCTATTTATAACTCCTAATATCTCCTACCAGTCTCATAGGAACAAGTACATAAATATTTATCATTCCCAATGATCATAACACGGCTTCGTAATAATTTCGCAGGGAAAAGGATTGTAGCTGCGAGTATTTTGGGCAAATAGTTTCTGGCTCAGATCAATCAAAACTATAAATCAGGAATATCGGCGTTGTACAGATGTCTGTGACATCAGTTTGAGGGCTTTCACAGTAGAGTTATATTAATTACTTTTCTATTTGGAAATGAATTATTATTGTGAGTTAATAAACTGGGATGGGGTTTGATTACCTAAACATGCGTATAGAGGTGTATGTAGAGTATTATAGAAACATGCCTAACTTTCATTAAGCAGCTTGTAAAATTACTTGTATTATTTAGACAAATAAATATGCCAGACAATTCACATCAACCACTAAATCCCAAACTAAGATTATCCCGTGTACTATGAGTACTACGTGACTAGGTGAATGAGGGCGTCTCTCAGAACACTTAGTCAAGTGACAATTTAGAAAAATTCAAGTCCTAAATCTAGTCGACTGGGAATCAAATCGGGGCCTTTTACAGATTAACTATTGCGACATAATTTATGCCAATTAAATAATATGACACTTATTTTATGAGAAGGGTTTTTTTATTAAAATTTATAAAATCTATATTAATAAAAAGTGATGGCGTGAAATATTAAAAGCATGCCGTTATTTATGCGTAAAACGACGATGAATGGGGCTTGTTAAAATAAATGGATCCATCCAATATTTATGTGTAAAGAATGAGAAAAACCTTTTCATTCACGCATAATAATTGAGTCTCTGGTATCGAGTGCCCCTACACCCGCGCAAATTTGTAGCGCCTTGCTTATCCGCCGATCAATCTTCAGCCTTTACGCAAGCTTCTGTCAGCCGTTTCTTCTGAAAGGTGGATAAGTACTTTGATATAACAATAACGAGCGTTATCACTTTGAACACGTAAATGTTGATTGATTGAAAAGGAGTAGGTAATATTCATTAATCATCTGCCGAAATGATGATAGCAAAATTGCTATCTGATGTGTGAAAGTAGCGCCTAGAATAAAACAGTCCGTGTAGTTCCGGGTTCCCTCTCATTCTATGGTGTCGTAGAAGATGACTGAGGGGATATCATGAAATAGGCATCAGCATTTACTTGTACAAATAAAATCTACTGCGGTCACCAAACCACCTACCAAGCGTGGTAAAGCCGCAAATTCCTCCAAATGACAATTGTCATTGGGGGATGCTAGTAGTGGACGTTTGCAGGCTGATGCTGAGAATAAAATAATCGCGTTAACTAGCTAGAATAAGTAGGTACAGTTGCTAAGAGAATGATAGATCCAACTACAAACAATTAATATAAAAATGATCCCAACCGCCTGTGGTTAGTCCGCCCATTGAATGTGACCGAGATCCTTTTCAACCTAGTCTATCCAGCGATACCAGGGGTGTCCCACAGGGCGTTTCCCAGTAGCCTTGACTCCATTCTTTCAACGTGGTTGAGCCAGCCGATGCAGTCTGACTGACTTTGTCTGACCCTTATGTTCGTTTCGATCACAAGCTGAGGATAGACCACAGTGCCGAAACCAGCGTTGTGTATAATATGAAAGTTACCTACTATATTAATAAAATAATATTAAAATTACAAATTATATTGTAAGCCTACAATGCAACGTTACTTTCAATAAGTTACACAAAAGATGAAATTAAACCTTTTCGATATTGCATTAGGACCACGGAAATGTATTTGTATATTGTAGTTGGATCCTCAATGTACTTTCTTATTACACATTCTCGGTCCACAGATTGGTCCACAAATCCTTAATACCTACACTTCTGTGGTCCACAGACGTATGTTGAGGATAGTGTAGGGCATCTCATCTTATTTTCAAACAACTACACTAAACATAGTGAAGCTTCGAGTTTGACAATTACATTTACAGAAGGCATTTTAAAAGTGAACCGATGTATTCAAACACGACGCGCACTGACCGAACGAGGTTTTACAAATCATGCAAGATTAAATCATGGTTTTAGCGCACACAGGGCGATTCTATCTTTGAAACTTCTGGCGAGGCCTTTCACAACATTGTTGTACAAAACATAATGCTCACTCGATACCAGAGACTACAAAATTTTACCCAGTGCAAATAACATCCCAATTAGCTGTAGTTTATGTCCAAACCGGAACGTAATGTTCTGGCCGAACAAATTGCTCGCGTGGGCAGCAGCTATCGCCTTTGTTAAGAGGGTCTGCTCCGCCTTTGATGTCTCTAATTTGTATCGTTATCTGGAATGAAAAGTTTGCTTTGATAGAAAGTTAGGGTTACGGGTGTGGAAAGGCTACAGATATTGCTTTATCCCGTCAGTCTTTAGCACTAGCTGTTAAAAGGACGTAAATGAAACAGTGTGGACTATACAATCTTCCTATAGCTGTATCATTCATGAAACTTCATAGACTTAAAGTGTGTTTTGTACCTAATAGATTGTTTACAAAGTATACCAATGTTTGTAACGCAAATAATGTTTAGGTATAAGCTGAAGTGACCACTTTCCATCAAGTCATTTGTAAGCCCGTTTGCCCTCTCCGACATAAAAAAATCGGAGTTGATTTAAGAACTTCATATTGATGATTCATTATTTCAATATGAGTAAATCTATAGATTTTTGTAAATTAAAAAATATAAGTTGTTGCAAGAAATCATTGAAAAAATCATCCAAGCTAAAAATAGGTACCTTCTTTTACAATTAGTTAGTTATTCATTTCCTATGTCAAAGTTACAAACTAATTTAATATTTTTCTTAAAAAGTTAAAAAGTTTCGTATTTTTAACGAGTACAAGACGTACGTGCGTACGATGAAGTCTCAGAGGCTCATCTTATTAAAAGTATTTTACTAAAGCCTACACTTAATTTTTGGGGTCGCATGCCCCAGAAATGTAATACAAGAAAAACAAGACAGTACAATTTAATACTTTGACCTAGTTCCTCAGGGTTGGGCACTTTGCTAGAGATAAAAGACCATGTAGGTAGATGCATAAAACAAGGCGTTTTTGTTAGACGTTATTAATGCAGTTCTAAGTCACTTATGTAAGGAAGCGACCCCATTTCTTTTCGCTCCAAGCCACGTTCACCTACCCGTGGTGCTGAATAGCAAACGTGGCTCTGGCAACCGACTGATGGCAATATAACAACCATCACGATTGAAGGCGTAGCTAGGAACCACAGGCCGATGACGGGCAGCAGCGTCACCGGATCGAGAATTTACGCCCTGCAATCGCCAGCTCGCTTGCCTAGCATGGCGATTATGGGTAATGCCATATCTCAAGGTGTCCTCACAATATTTTCCTTCATCGCAAAAGCGTCTTATAAACGTATACGAGTAGGTAGGTAGTATGTGAATTTAATTTTTTTAAATACATTGGTGTTGTTTGATCTACCGCATGAAAGTTTATTATTTGATATATTATGAATTATTTATCATTGTAAAGTTATCATACAACAAGTTCTATTAATTTTGTCTAGACTCTAGATACAATATGCGAATATTGTATCTAGACTGAAGTTTTCTTTTTACTCAGATTGTAATTTCAGTATTTATTTTAGGCTGCAGAGAGCTAAAATGGTAAAATTCTTTTCACACAAATCATGAAACTTCTCTTACGAAAATGTGGGCGAGATCAAAGTTGGTGTTATTTATATTTGGTGGAAAATTATTTTCGACTGAAGGGCTTTATGTGACAGCCAGGTTTATTGTTTTGTTTTTATATTAGAATTAGACTTTTAGAAGAGATGTTCAAGAACGAAAAGATGTTCAATGTTTGATTTTTCCATTAAAAATATTTAGAAGAATTTTTTTTACACTAATATTCTGTACACAAGAACATGTTCTTCATTAATGGATTTCATTGATGAAATTATTATGACGGAAGGTCACTCTTACATTTTTAAGCAACAAAAAATCTCAAAAACTCACCGATATTTCCGTCAATTATAGATGGATTTAAAATTTTCTTTTTGTTGTACTTCTGTGGTGGTTCCATTATCACCAGGTCAGGATCTGATGATGGGATACCAATGTAAATTGGGTTGTGAACGGTGAAGTTACCGGGGTCGGGAAGGGAACGTACCTGTGGGAATAAGACTCGGCTTGGGAAAAAATTGTGTGTCGATACAAAGTCCGCCGACTATACATATAGGTTGGTAATACACCATTATATTTATAAGAAGATTTCATTCACAAATATTGACAGATATTTTTTTAGATAAGTAGGTATTTGCAGTTGTTTTTATATTAACATTACCTATATGATCACACATTTCTGAACCTCAATATAGCTGGCTCACTACGCCACTATGATTCCTATTCAAAGGGTTACTGTTATCTCTGCATCAGGTATTCTGTACTGAAACGAGCGCCGTCAAAGCAAAGTCAATAGAGCAACAATGGACGAGGATTGCCTTCAAGCGGATCGGCCTTTTACTTCCGATCGACTGGCTAATGTCTGCAGATGTTTTTACCTCCATGAAAGCGGATATAAACGGTTTTTACTTATTTACCGAACTCAAAACTGGAAATAGATATACAAAACTCATTTTGGACTGATTAATACGGCATCGTAGGTACAGGTTTTTAATACAATTATTATAAGTTTTTAAACATGCTTGTAAGTAAATAGCAAAAAAAAGTATTTATGTTAAGAACGCGAAGTTAGTACCTATTTCTGGAACTGAACTTGCCACTTAAGCCACAGTCCCCCCCATTTAGTCACAAGTCAGTTCAACTTTGACAAGTCTAAATGAAGTCTTTCAATTCTGTTTGAATTTAGGCCTCCATTGGAATATAGCGGAATAATTTTGATATAACTTAATTTTGTTGCGGCGTATTGTCGATTCGATTTGAACAATCCGATAGAAGTTGAGCGGACGGTAATTTGGCTGGTAATTTAAAATTTTTGCTCTTGTCATATTTCAGAGTTCGACTGGATTATATTTATATTGAACTAGCTGTGCTCGCGACTTCGTCCGCGTGGAATAGTTATTTTTTCCCCGTTTTTTTTTTACATTTTCCATTATTTCTTCGCTCCTAATAGTTGCAACGTGATGATATATAGCCTAAAGCCTTCCTCGATAAATGGTCTATTCAACTCAAAAAGAATTTTTCAATTCGGACCAGTAGTTCCTGAGATTAGCGCGTTCAAACAAACAAACAAACTCTTCAGCTTTATAATATTAGTTAAGATGTAACAAATAAAATCATTATTTTATAATCGTATGAAACCTAAAGATTATAATTCTTCTTCTTCGTCGATGTCACTCACTCACAATTTCAAGCGTTTGGTGGCCACTTCACAACGCGCCGCCATTCTTCTCTTACTAGATAATCTAAATAGGTACTCGTATAACTCAAGGGTGACTGACTGACTGACATAGCGATCTATCAACGCAAAGCCCAAACCACTGGACGGATCAGGCTAAAATTTGGTATGCAGAGATGTTATGATTTTGATAAATTCTACCCCCAAGGGGCTGAAACTCTATTCCACGGGAACGAAGTCGCAGGCACAGCTAGTACATAACATAATGCAATACATCAGATACATAGTATAATATACATCAGACAATATCACATAAAATGGTCTCATCAAAGTGTTCACTTCGGAAATTGACCTACCTAGACGGGAATTAAATAAGTAATGAGTACGATTAATTTCCTAAATAGATTTGATCCCGGGAATACGAAATCTTCAGCTTTAATCTTTAGAAACCTTCTATTTTTTGCAATTTAGGTGACCGCTTCGATGTGCTAAAAATTCACAAACAGCTCAACCTTTATCGGCCAAATGCGTCTGCGTACCTACCAAGTGACTTTGTGTCTGTAATATATTAATTTATTCCTCCATGTACAGAACTACACTATTAATGTTATTTTCGTATTTGCTACACAAAGCGAAGCAAAATACCTATGATAGCGACAGCATAAATGAAAATATAAGAAATATAAGAAATAAGAAATATCAGACAACATCACATACATTGCTCTAATCCCAAAGTAAGTAGCTTAAGCACTTGTGTTATGGGTATCAGAACAACGAAGGTACCACAAATAAATACTTAAATACAAATTATAAACACCCAGACACGGAACAAACACAAGTGTTCATCACACGAATGTTTGTCCCGGGTGGGAATCGAACCCACGACCCTTGGTTCAGAAGGCAGGGGTCACTACCAATTGAGCCACCGAGCCAGTCATATAGAGTGGGAGAGCCTTTTTCGATTGAGAACTTACGGTGGTCGAATATGCACAGGTTGCTAATTGACAAATATGGCGAAGGACGTGCGCGCAGTGTCCTTTAGATATACGTCAAACGAAATTTATATCCCATACGCTCGACAATTTCTATAGAGCAATCTTTTCAATCGAGCTTGTACGCTAAGTTGAATAGAATAATATGTACATTGAAAATGTTATCTTTGTATACTGCTATTGAGGATATTGGAAAAGCTAGAACACTCTGAAATCCAGAAAGGAGGCATATGTTCACCTGTGGACACTAAAATGCTGAGACGAAGAAGAAGCGTAGTGCAGTTAGTAACCTAAACTCAACGGAAAAAAGATAAAGGTTCTTTAAAAATATAAACATTATGTACTTTACTAGAAATGTCTTTCTCTTATTTCTAAACAATTTTCTTTCTTCTTTCTTATTTCTCAATATACTTAGGTACTTGTATTGTAAAGGAAAACATGGCTAGGGCACTTGTGAAACCACAGATGGGGTTTCTCACGTAGACTGAAAGAAAATAGATCTATAAACGGGTCCACTGAATGGAAGCCTATAGGGGCGTACTCTTTGAGCTTTTTGTATATTCGACGCAATAAGATATAAAACTCGAATAGAGCATAAGATCTTAGCGATACGATTTCTTTGATATAAAAGCAATTTTATTGCCGTTGCTTGATAAGTAACTCGTTATACAATTTTATGTAGACTGAGTGCGCCTTTGTTCTCAATTTCGTTTATTAGCAAATTACAATGTGAAAAAAGTATAAAACGGGATTGTAAGGGAGCGACTTATTAATTATCTATTCGCCTTGCCCGTGGTGCATCCTGATGATCAATAAACGAAGCTGGAAGCTCTGGAAACCGACTGGTGGCGGTATAACCACCACGATTGAAGGCGTATCTAAATAGCACAGGCGACGGGCAGTAGCGTCACCAGAGCGAAGAGCTACGCCCTGAGATCGCCAACCCGCCTGTCCAGCTTGGCGATTATGTGTAATGCCTCCAAGTGGCGTACAACTAAGGGACAAATGGTGAAAATTTATGGTGAAAATACGCGATCCGTCCATCGAAGGATAATTTTCATTTGTAATAGTTGGGCCCCTGGTGCGCAATCCACTCAATGGCGGGTAACAGTAACTAGTTCCTAGGTCCAACCATACCGTTACACCCTGGATAAGGCGTGAAGGTGTTTAGTACATTCCCCTCTATAAAAAACGGTAGGTAATAGGTATATGAAAAGGTAAATTAACTTGTGTCATCACGGCGTAACAATGTATTGATTCTTTTAATAAGCTATTATGGAAGCTGAGATAAAAAGTTACTAAGTGCAACAATGTAGTTATCTGTATGTCATTATTTTTTGTTTATACAATTAGTTTACTTGTACTCTGCGTGGGTACGATGAAACTTAGACACTTTGCACTTTATATCGCTTTTATATCAGCTTGTAATGAAACGTACAAATTCGAGAATATTAGTGATGGTTATGGGAGTAATCAAGGTTACATGAAATGCAAGAGAATCAAAATAATCACCCCGATATATTATATTAATTCAGAACGAACTCTAACGAAATCTCTATATTAATAGCGATTTAATCTTAACGCGCCTAAAATGTATGATAAAACTTAACAACTTCGTCTTCCTACGCAACAATGGATCTCTTGAGATGTAGGTAATGATACAACTACGTAAACGTAGTAGGCGGAAGTGATTTATACTTAGAGAAGAAAGAGAATGGCGGTACAATAACATCCCCATGTGGGACATTAAATTAAAACGCGAGTAAGGGCCGGTAATAAAACCACTTATAAATCTAATCTCCTAACGGCTGGGCAAAGGTCATCTCTAATAAATAAAAAAAAAAACACAGAATGCTAGTTTGCATCAGTGTGGTTTATTAATTTTTAGAATTCTCTCTGTGGGTGTCGTAGAAGAGGACTAAAGGAAACATCAAGAAACGGGCAGCAGCGTTTACCTGGGTACAAATAAAAACTACTTCATTCACCAACCGGCCTGTAAACGTGGAGACAGACAAATTATCTTGTTCACCACGCTTGACAGACGGGACCCCCTAAATGTCATCGCGTGGGCTTATGTGCCGACTGGTACCAGTATAACCATTACAATTGAAGGCGTAGCTAAATATTACAGACCGATGACGGGCAACAGCGTCACCGAAGCAAAACCCGCGTGCCCAGGCGATTATGGGTATATCCTCCAGATGTTAGCCCTAAGTAGTGAACACCTGGAGAGTCCACCAGTAGACTGCTATAGGCTGATGATGGGGCTTATGTGCAGTAGTGGATGTCTACAGGTTGATGATTATGATGAAGGATTGGCTTATTTAATAGTACATAATTTGCCGCCAAATAGATAATAAGACTGTACAATGTATGTATGTGCTCTGTTATACAAGAACTTCTATGAAAAAACATCGTATTGGAAAGTCGTATTATTTTTGTTGTGGATAAGTAACGTGACCCTCTCGATCACGTTGGGACATTGTCATGAGCAGCGATCTCACGTAATAAGCAGAAACGACGGACATTACATCAATGATGTGCCTATATCGTTTTAATAATAGCTGAGCAAAACTAGCAATAGATTTGGTATTGTTTTCTTGAAAATGATCAACAAGTTATGTCTGTATGATGTTAAAAACTAAATTAGGTATTTTTGAAATTATGTAAACAAATCGCTAATTCAAATTAAACAAGCCTTTTTTAACTATACCAAATTATCAACTGTTATTTAAATCTGTCACAGCCTTAGTGGCTCAATTGTTGATAGCGCGGACGATCGGAAGGTTCCAAGTTCTATTCCCAATTCCCGAATTGACGCTTAATTTAACGGGACTCAAACGCCCCATTTTTAATATGCACACCATGACCTTTCAGTCAAAATGTCACGTTGTAAGTAAATAATGTACTACACAATAAACGTCATATTGGAATTAAGCCTCATAATAATTCAGTAAATCTTTATGTGACTATTTTATTGAAATACTCATAATTTCTTTTTATATGTAGTAGCTCGACATAATGGCTTCCCTACGCCTGCTGGAAAGCGAAAGAGAAGCCCAAATCGCTGTGACAACTGGCAAGTAACTGGTCAGTTGTCACTGCCATGCCGGCCCAACCCTAACCCCTACTCCTACCCTACCTTCTCACCGGCAGAAACACGACGTGGAATCCTTCCCCGGACGGGCAGCTCAATTTGAGCGAAGATTCGCTATGCTCTCTTGTATTCTATAGGTCCTTCCCCGGACGACTCTCATAAATATGATTCGTAAAGGGTTCATAAATAATATGAACCTTTATCGCTGAACACATATACCTAGATTGCATACCTGTAAAGTCTTCTAAGACCCAAATAATTTCAAGTACCTCCAGACTAAGAAGAAAAACAAAAGTTCCCTCACGTTTTTAATTTACGTCAATTTGGTCAGAACTACTTCCAAGTGCAGTATGTTATTTGAAATCCCATGAGAGTAATAAGAACTACAATACAAACTTTGAAATCTGGAAAGAGCAACATTTTTATTAAACACAAAAGCTAGAAGCATATCTAAATGTTTTATATTACAGGCATTACGCTCTAAGATACCCCTGAGAATCATTGGAAGCTAAGAGCAGTGCAGTTTACTGTAGTCTCTGAAATTGTTAAGTTACTTTGTTCTTGCTCAATAGGTATGTGGTTTTAAATGCAGGTAGAAAAAAGATGGATTTTATGTTCACGTTTTTGGAGCGATTAGCAAGGAAGTTTTCGATTTTGGATTCCGTACTAAAAGGATAAAAATGAAATTAATAAGACTTCGTTCTCTGTCCATCTGTCTGTTAAACTAGACAGTTGAAATTTTCATAAATTATGTAATTTTGTTGCCGCCATTTCTAGTACTAAAACCAAAATACAATAAAATGTAAGTGGAGCTCCCATACAACAAATGCGATATTTGTGTCTTTATTTGATAGATACCAATAATGACAACTGGTAGGCAGTGTAGGCACTTAAAATATTAACAAACTATTCAGTTGTATTTCTAGATAGGTACATTAAAAATTAATAATTAAAGAAAAAAAAATTAAGATGTCTTTCATACGACAAAAGTGATTTTATGCCGCTTTTTGCCCGATATTAAAATCAGCACCATATAAGCGCTTGAAACCTACTCAATGGTACGGAACTCTTTGTGCACAAGTCCGAATCGCACTTGGCCGTTTTTATATCAATTAAAGTTACTTTTACTTACTAAATGAGGCACACAATGTAGGTATTACTTGAGTATCAATCGGTACGGGCTTAGTTTCTATTTGCTGAAAGAAAATAAAGAGAATAGAAATTGTTTTTACGGATTCTATTGCTATTGGTAGCACCTAAAAACTTGGAGATACCTACTTCTACGAGCAATGCGATTGTACGGTAAAGGTGCTGATACACTTGAGTAACCTGTAACTATACATCGGAGATTTGCAGACCTTAAATATTATTGACGACTTTTCTATTACTTACCGCCGCGGCGTCGAATATTTAGGGTTTCCATGTTCTATAAATAAATTTTATATTAATAACGGATACATACTAGCAAGAGTAGCAAGAATTATACAATGTTGTCCAGTTGTTTGAATAGGCCTGTTGCCGTAAAAAGTATAATTAGTCCGTCTCTTAGATTGTTCAAAAATAATAGACACGTATTTTTTCATTTGTAAATTAGACCAAAAATTACGTCAAAGAGTGAGCGTTTTTTCGCCACTGAGTGACTTCAAAGACTCCTACATTTTGATGCCTTGTATCTTTGTTATTTTTCATTTTTATAATCTTTTTATAATTTTTATAATCTTAAATACGCACTAAATATAATGTAATTTTGACCCTGGATGCACGTATTTTTTCATTTTAATTTTTTTCATTTTCTATTGTACGAGCGTACTACATTGAAAAGATCTATTTTTATTTATATACCTATTGACCGCTTTATGGATTCGGGATTTCGAATAGGTCCTAGTTGTGAGTGAGGTTACTACCTCATGCTACCTCACTACAACGACAATTGTCATTGGAATTCGCTCTAGGGGAAGGCCTAGCAGGCCTAGGTCAATGTCCAATTTCAAGCTGATATTGATGATGATTTTATCCACCGCTTTGCTAACATGAGACTTAGTGAATGTGTCCTACCAAATAAAAGCACGAATACAACGTGAGCGCAAGGTATAATTTAGGTACTTACTTGTAATAAAGTTTTGACTTTATTACAATTCAGAAATTATTGCAGTCTCCAATGACTTTAACATTATGTACGAGTTACCTTTAACAAGTATTTTCTTTAACTCTTATCTAGGTATCCTAGCTAGGTCGTCGGTACAATAAATCACTATTAAGTAGCGAGATATGTTAATATTTTTTTTAAATCTTTCTTCTCAATATTGCCGATAACCTATGACGCTTTCATATCGGTAAACAATGTTCTTAGTAAGTTTAGTATAAAAGGGGTGTGAGAGTTCTATTGGGCACAGTTGAGATTCAACGGGTCAGCAGGATGAGAGCAGTGGTACTATTGGTTTTGGGCTTCGCGGCACTGGCCGCGGGCCGTCAGGTCGACGACACAATCCTTGGTAAGGAATATCTTTTTTTTTTCGCAATTATATTCTTAGACTTAGAATCTCTAACAATCCCTAGATATATCTTTATTCTAATAGAGATTCATTAATTAAACGATTTTGTAAATTTGGAATTCTAACAAATGGCCACATAACATTTGAACATACAAATACAGTGTCCCTAATAATTAGGTACTGTTGTCCATTTAGAATTGCACCATGACTACAGAGTATAGAATAACAATTATAGACTACAACTACTACTTACTGTGGTCAGTAAAACCAAAGGGTTGAAACACAAGCATGGGTTCTCAATTGTCAAAGTAAACCAAATTACATTTCCAAATTACATGTTTCATACCACAAATTGTTCATTCATAACCCTCTGAAGCTCTCGCATACTAAAGTTGTATATCTTTAGTATCTGTAGGCTGTATGCCAATTGTAGTATATTTAACCTATTATACTATAACCTATTATATCTACGGGCCGGTGCATGTCGGTGGCCCGTTTGGTAGGCAGCCTAACACCTATACAATATTTACTTGTATTTGTTTGTGTATTTATATTAAACTAGCTGTGCCCATCTTCATCGCCGTGGAATAGAATTTCATCCCCTATTTTATCCCTTTGGGGGTAGAATTAATCACAATCCTTTCTTAGCGGATGCTTATGTCATAGCTTCTAGCTGCATGCCAAATTTTAACCCGTTCCGTCCAGTGGTTTGGGCTGTGCGTTGATAGATCACTCTATCAGTCAGTCAGTCACCTTTGAGATTTATATATTTAAATTAAATTTTAATTAACTATTGCTTCCCCGTCCACATTTTTATTTAACTTTTAATCACAATTGCACAAGTGGATTCAAAAGGGCGAACTTACGGCTATTTGCTTTTTTGTACTAGTCAACCATTAGGCGAGTCACAAACTATTATGTGGTGTAGTGTTTTATTAATTTTATTGCTTTTTGTTCCAGGTACAAACACTGTTTCTACAGTCACCATGGACATCAAACAAAAGCAATTGCTTATCCTGAAATTACTGAAGAACATAATGGAGCCAGTCATGTTCAAGGAAGTCGAGGAAATTGGCAGGAACTTCAACATTGAGGAGAACGTCAACTTGTTCACTGTAAGTAACAATAGTTTTCACAAAAGTCCACACAAATTATTAGCACAGTTTGACAGATGTCCCTTGATACAGAATATAGCTTTGTTTGTTTTCAATCAATCAATACTCGATCATAGAACAAATGTAATTTAAGATAAGCAGATTTAATTAAATAAATTCGCACGAGGAAATAACTTAAAAATAGGCTTAGCAATAATTAGTACAGCCATCAAATAACAATGTTAGGACGTTCAGTCCCTTATTGAAAAGAAATTAGAAACGTTCACATTTTTTTACATTTCGCAGAGAACGGATGTCGTCAAAACCTTCGTCAACAACCTGAAGCTTGGCATGCTGCCACGTGGTGAGGTCTTCACAATCCACGTTGACCGCCAGCTGAAAGAAGTGGTCACCCTATTCCACATGCTGTACTACGCCAAAGACTTCGTCACCTTCATCAAGACGGCTTGCTGGATGCGTTTGTACGTCAACGAAGGCATGTTTGTCTATGCACTCACTGTTGCTGTCAGACATCGCGAGGATTGCAAGGGCATCATCCTCCCCCCACCATACGAAATCTACCCTTACTACTTCGTGCGCGCCGATGTCATCCAAAAGGCTTACTTGCTTAAGATGAAGAGAGGTCTCCTGGACATCAAGCTCTGCGACTTCTACGGAATCAAAAAGACCGAAAAGGATGTCTACATCATCGATGAAAACGTTTTCGACAAGCGCGTCAACCTCAACCTCAACGACAGGCTCAGATACTTCACCGAAGATATCGATCTGAACACATATTACTACTACTTCCACATCGACTATCCATTCTGGATGAGAGACGAGGTCTTCGACAAGCTTAAGATTAGGCGCTTTGAGCTGACTTTGTACATGTACCAACAGATCCTTGCTAGATACTACCTGGAACGCTTGTCTAACGGACTCGGTCCTATCACCACGCTCTCGTGGAACAAACCCATCAAGACTGGCTACTGGCCTTGGATGTTGTTGCACAACGGTGTCCAGTTACCTGTTAGGCTAAACAACTATGTTGTTCTTCGGGATGAAAATGTTGAAGTTCTCCGTCTTGTAAAATCATACGAAATGATCATCAAATCGGCTATTATCAAAGGATTCATTGAGGTATGTATATTAGTCTGCTCATTTATTTTAATACCTACTTATACCGCTCAAGTCCAGGTAGATACCGATCTAGGCTATCATAGGCTGGATATAGACCTATGATGGCCTAGATCGGTATCAATGACATTCACATGAGGTCATCAGGGGACGCCTATGTTCAGCAGTAGACGTCTCCATGTTGAAAATACCAGATTATGTAATTCCTGTTCACTTTCCGCAGATTAACGGCATCCGACTGGAACTGACTAAGGCTGAAGACGTTGAGATTCTTGGCAGACTTATCTACGGAAAGGTCGACAAGGTCGACATTGACAAAATGCACGTTGACGCTTACCGGTACCTGCTCATCATCATGAAGTCTGTTCTTGGTCTTAACACGTTGATTTCAGACAAGTAAGTTGTTTTACGTATTCATAATTTGGTAGCAAGTTAGTTTAAGTCAGTGATAATCAACAAATCAATGAACATAATATTTCCGTCAAGATGTTGAATATTTCAATCTAACTTTTATGACTTTTCATGTTTACACTTGAAATCTCAAAAACATTTATATTACTGACTTATATAGTAGGAACAACGTTTATTTTGTGATTACGTTAAATATTCTTCGTGAAGGCGTAAAAATTTCTACTCCACTTATTAAGTATATTATTTCTTTTCCAGATACTTCGTTGTTCCCACCGTCCTGGATAACTACCAGACAGCTCTTCGCGATCCCGTATTCTACAAGCTGCAGAAACGTCTCATCGACCTGGTGTTGTTGTTCAAACTTCGTCTGCCGTGCTACACCAAGGATGACCTTTACTTCCCTGGAGTTAAGATCGACAATGTTGTTGTCGACAAGCTGGTCACTTATTTCGATGATTACTTAATGGATATTACTAACTCAGTTATCCTCACCGAAGATGAAGTTAAGAAGACCCACTCTGACATGACTCTCTTAGTACGCAAACGCCGCCTCAATCACCAACCATTCAAGGTGACTGTCGATGTCCTCTCAGACAAAGCTGTTGACTGTGTCGTCAGAATCTTCCTTGGACCTAAAGAGGACCACTTAGGCCGTGTCATTGACATTAACAGAAACCGTCTCAACTTCGTCGAGCTCGATAGCTTCTTGTACAAACTGACGACTGGCAAGAACACCATCGTCAGGAACTCAGTTGAGATGCACAATCTTGTCAAGGACCGTATCTCCATGCACGACTTATGGAAGAAGGTCGACACCGTCACCGACTTCAGAGATCTCCTCGTTAAAGACCTTAGGAACTACCACACAGGTTTCCCGACTAGGTTGCTCTTACCTAAGGGTCTGGTTGGAGGTATGAAGATGATGCTGTACGTCATCGTCACTCCTCTGAAGTTGGTAGACAACGTAGACTTGACCATCCTCGACACAAACCGCAAGGACTTCTTCATCGACTTCAGGTCCACTGTTTTGTTGGACAAGAGGCCTCTTGGCTTCCCCTTCGACCGCCGCATCGATATCGTGAAATTCTTGACGCCCAACATGAGGTTCCTTGATATCATGATCTTCCACAAAACACAAGTCTGTGACATGAAGACTCGTTGGGATAGGTGGGTCCTGAGGGGCTACAACATGGTGGACAAAACTATGTTGCTTGACGATTACTTCGTCGACACTGACATTCATACCAAAACAGTCGTCGACCACGATATTAATCTCTTTGACATTTAGATGTTAAGTAGGTCACTCATCTTGCAAATATTGTTAATGACTATGGCTAAGAATTGAGCAAATAGAAAATGTAAAAAATAAAATGAAATTATTAATAGTAACACTCGCATTATTATTTAAATTTATACAATTATTTCTTTTGTTTATAAGGAAACTGGTAAATGGGTCAAGTATTTTCATTTAAAGAATCAGTAGCAAAATTTAAAACTCATGAAGTTACAAGTCTTAAGTTGCCTACCAGCGTGGGTGGTCAGCCACCAGCAACCAATGGCGCAATACACATACTCGTATATTACTAAAAGTACTAACTAGTTAATATGGGATTATCCATACCTATAATTAAATAAGTAGGGATAAATCGTTTTATAATGGCAAACTAGAGTATACTTAGATACATAAACCAAAATGACTTATGTTAAGGACGAGTATATTGCTCATGATATAGTTAAAAATAAAAACCTAATTATAATGAGTGGTGTTCACATTTTCAACCACGCTTACAAGCTACGAGAATACCATGATTGGGAACTGTAATGTGTAGGTATTGCTATAAAAAAATAACGTCGACAAAATAAATAAATAAATAACCTACTCATCGCCATCTAGCCCCAAAATAAGCCGAAGCTTGTACTATGGGTACTAAACAACTGATAAACTTACTAAGATACTTCTTTTTGTAAATAAATACATATTATACATAGAAAACACCCAGACCAATAGAAACAGGCATGAACACAAATGTTTGTACTGTGCGGGATTCGAATCCACGACCCTTGGCTCAGAGGGCAGTGCTCACTACCAAATGAGCCATCGAGCCAGTCAAAACTTTAAACATGTAACCAAATTTTAAACAAAGCTTGTAGGAGAAATGAACATACAGATATGAACATGTTTCGTTTGGTATTTATTCCGCTTTCTGAACCGAGGGTCGAATTCAACCCGGGATGAATATTCATATTAAAAAAAATTAAACCGACTTCGAAAAAAACACAAACGACCAAAACTAAAAAGCGATAAATAACGTAAGTAATTCTATCCTTAATACATAATTCTTTAAATATTACAATTATCACTTATTTTTGAAGTCGGTGCCAGCCTCTAGGTACCTAACGTAGACTGTTGTTGTACGACGAGCGCGGCCGGCAAACAGGACAATATATTTATTTGTTTGGCACCGACTTCAAAAATAAGTGATAATTGTAATATTTAAATAATTATGTATTAAGGATAGAATTACTTACGTTATTTATCGCTTTTTAGTTTTGGTCGTTTGTGTTTTTTTCGAAGTCGGTTTAATTTTTTTTAAAAAATAATTTTATTTCTCTATTTTTAGTTGCGTTAATGTGCTGTGAACTTGCCCTTGCCCTGCATAAGTACATACCACTACCACCTAGTTTCTATCGACCAATGGCAGTACTGTCCCCTAACTCCTAACCGTTAAGGAGTTCTGTGGCTTCATCATCAGCACCAGATGTTGACGCCCGGAAGCATATACCTGAGTAAAATATAATTACTTAACAAAAACACCATATGAGCATACAATTTTCGGTTGTTGCCCTAAATATCTCCAGGATCCCATCATCAGATCCTGACTTGGTGAAAATGGGACCACCTTGGAAGTGTCCTCTGTCGAACAAAGAAAAAAATTTTGAAATCCATCCATAATTGACGGAAATATCGGTGAACATACATAAAAAAAAAAAAAATATTATACATAGAGACGAATTGAGAACCTCCTCCTTTTTCGAAGTCGGTTAAAAATAACATAAAATTTTTGCGTGCGTTGTATTATAATTCTCTTAAGCGCCCTACCGCAGACGTTCATCAAACCTAATGGATATCGGCATTTGTATCATAAATGTACTAATACAATATTTTCACGTTTCCCAAGGTGTTGATCGTAAATGATTTCTCCCGATTATGTCAGTCCTCCTGAACGATAACAAGTATGCTCCAACCATGTAGACAGCACGCGGCAGAGTTCTTCTGAACTGACATTCGCGTTTTTGAGCGTATTTTAAATGGGGGCTGGTCTTTTAGATGGTCCTATCATAATAATAAACGGTATCCATAGTGTCATCTATGTACTTGTTTGTTCCATTACTTCGTTATCTTGTAAGCATACTTTTAAGACAAGTATCACACGACAAGCGACACGATGGCTATTTAAAATAAAAATAGAAATATATCAGATAACATCAAATATAAGCATTTAACCCGATCCCAAAAGTAGCTTTATTTATGTAAATTTAATTTTAAAAGGATAGGTCGAGTACCACAAATATAATACTTGGCCTTGTAAGACCGAAATTTGAAGACACAATAAATTTAAGAATAGAATTTGGATTATAAAGGTACGGTATACATAGGACCTAAAGTAGGATTATTTAATACCTGGACATCGAAATATCCGTCACATGAACATTCGTTCTGGATAAGGGTCTAATTCATGATCCTTGCATCAGAAGGCAGAGTTACTAACAAAATGTTTCACCAGGCAGTCCCATTATACAGAGTCTATTTAATTAGCTATGTAGTTTTTGGTGTTGGTTAAATATTTCGGTGTGACATTTTGTCACGATTTTTAACATTAAACCATTAAATTATTATTCTAAGCATTTAACCTACTTTCCGTAACCTATATTCCGGAATACACGTAATAATAGCTTACTAACAAGTTTATGTTTGTCGAATAGCGTAAAAAAGCTTTCGAAGCTGTATGGTGAGAGCTTTACGTCGCTAATACTACTATTCACCGCTAGATGGCGTGATAATTTAATGCGTCTTGGCAATAGATGGCGGAAGAGGCAAATGGGTAATAAATGCCTATGCTTGATTTTGTTTGTTGCTTACTACACCTAGTTACGAGAAATAATGATTAGATAGACCATTTGGAAAATTAACACCATCATGTCTTGTTGCCAAATGAGATAATACGGACATTCAAAGTTGATTAAAAAATTCAATTTCAATAGTGTGAAATTAATTTTAAAGTTATTAAGTTTACTTTTACGCCGCACAATAAAATAATTTTCTTATTAGAAAACCTACGGAGCATGCTACGTGCTTTAAGATATTGGTTTTTAACGCAACAATTATAACTGACAATACACAAAGTTTTAACAGTGGTATGGGCAACATGCCTCTCACTAAACTTAAATAGAATAGGTAGATAAGTACAATTTCAATATTCACCCAGTCATAAATATTATAACTTTGACTCGGATTCAGAAACTTTCTCGCATATCCATTCAAATTTGACATTCGTTTTAGAAAATTTGGTTGGGACATCGAAAACTTATCAGGCTAGGATTACTACAGGTTAAGAGAACGTAAGTAAGTACTAGATCTGCTTACGTACTAAATAGCTAGAAAAAAAACAGTAAGAATATTATTTGTCTGGGACTTCGATCCGGGTCATCGTGGTCATAAGGTGATATTTGCCACCAGTAGACAAACATAAAGTAAAGAGGTACATGTGTACTTATCTACACTTTTAGGGTTCCATAGGTATAGGAACACACATTTTATCATCTCTGTACATGAACCTGGAATTAGAATTATGTTACCTACAAATACTAAATAATTTTTATCTACTTACTATTTCTACATGTTACAACTTTTCTGACCAGAAATAAATTATTGATATTCTTTAGGAGAGGCTTACGTTCAAGAGGCAACGGTAACACGCTGATTGATTGATTGTTGAACTACCTATCCATATTTTATGTCTTACTTGAAATAAATATTGTAGGAGAAAGGACTATTATAGAGTAGAAGAGATAATTATGAAACCCCTTATCCTAGACAGCTGCTAAGTAACAAAGTAATTAACACGTCATCATCATCATCATCAACAGCCTTTCGCAGTCTTACTAGACTTATATTAGACTAGACTTATACTAATATAATAAAGGACAATATTATTTTACGTACGAGCTTACTTTAGATAGTCACGTAAATCTATGCATAAAAAAGGTTTTGAAAGAAACCGTGAAAATGAATGTCTTTCTATTACATACCTACTATAGTTTTTATTATTAGTATCCTCAATTGTTCAAACATAGAATAGAATAGAATAGAAAAAGATTTAAGTAGATAATAGTTATTATTTAAAAAAAAAAACAAACAAATAACTGCTAATCTACCCTAAGGTTGTCTGGAAGAGATCGCTTATAGCGATAAGGCCGCCTAAATTGTGCAACAAGTGTCTGTAATGCCTAGTTTTTAAGTCAAATGTATGGTGCGCAATAAAGTATATCTTATCTTATCTTAATCTCGCGAGACCTCGGCAATTTCGAGATTGATTTTTATAAACTCGTGAAATCTCGCTTGAGCCCAATCTCGCGAAATTTGCATTCCATAATTACGAACTTAAGGGTAAGCAGGCTGCAAGTGACAGCGGGTTGGCCGCGGCTTGTTCAGCCACAGTACCGACAAACAATGCTGGAGTGGATCCCGCTTCTAGGCAAACTAGTTTTGGACGCCCTCAATACCAACTTGCGTTCGATAGCTGTCAAGGATATGAGAAGCCTAGGATCGATCAAAGTGGCTATTAAATGGATAGGCCTATGTCCAACAGTGGACATCTCTGATGACAAAGATACGGAACATCATCATCATCAGCCTATTGCAGTACAGTGCTGGACATAGGCCTCTCCAGTCGTTCGCCCCTTAGGGCAAACATCTGTAGGATATACCCATAATCGCCACGCTGGGCAGGCGGGTTGGCGATTGCACGACGTAGCTCCTTGTGCAGGTGACGCTGCTGCCCGTTATCGGTTTGTAGTATTTAGCTGTGCCTTCAAATGTGAAGGTATACCGCCGCCGCGGCGCCGGTCGGTTTCCAGCGCCTCGTTTGTCATTCGGCAGGATGCACCACGGGCAGGTGAGGTTAGCTTGGAGCAAAAAGATGATATGCCTCTCCCTTACATACCTAACATACGGAACATCTTTCCTCAAGACAATTTGCACTGAACCAGTATTTTAATACCTATTGATAAAACTGTTATGTTTTTACCTTTATTATTACTACAGTTATCTCACAGAGATTACAGCATATTTACCAATTATGTTTGGCTTGTAAATAAATACGTGAGCAGACATTCACTCAGATAAAGATTTATCGAGACAAACAGTTTGACCCCAAGTGATATCTTTCTCAAAGTCACTTTTGAAACTTACTTAACCCGTGATAATGAAATAATTGTTATTATAATAAGATTTATTATATTGGCCGTGACATTTGCTAAACTTTTTTCACTTCAAATGCAATATTGAATACAATTTATTCAATATATATCAGGATAGTGGCTCCTTATCGCCTGATGAAAGGCTAAAAAGGGAGCCCAAGTCTTTCTGACATAGAGAAGTATCATCTACAAGTTTTTCTCGGCCTCTAACTCTAAGTCTTCAGGTAAACCTACCGTGGTAACCCACCACCCTATTTCTTCCCATGGGTGTCGTAAGATTCGAATAAGGGAATCTTGAGATGGAAGCTATAAGCCAGTCTATGCTGTGCAATAAAAAAGGTACCTACATCACATCAATTCGTTGGCAGATTGGTGTTCAAGAAATGGAATGCATTTAAATGTTGAAAAATGTTTACATATTAAATTTACAAGGAGAAGGGATATTATACCAACGCAATATGCCATCAACGGGTTGCGGCTGAAGGAGGTGGATGTGGTTAGAGATTTAGGAGTGCTGCTTGATCAGAAGCTTACATTTGTTAATCACATCGATAAAATTATTAAAAGGGCCTCAAAAATGTTGGGATTTATAATTAGACACGGTAGGAACTTTAGGAAAAAATCCACAAAGGTTATGCTCTTTGACAGTCTGGTGCGTTCTGTACTTGAATACGCTGGTGTAGTTTGGCGGCCCCACTTTGCTACACATTCATTGAGGATCGAAAGAGTGCAAAAAAGATTCGTAAGGCACCTGGCGTACTCTGTTGGAGAAGTATGTAAGCCATATTCATATACAAAATCCTTAAAATTATTCAAAATGCTATCGTTGGAAAACCGTAGAAATTTATTCGATCTGGTTTTCTTACACAAAATCTGCAACAATACTCTAGACTGTCCACAACTTTTGGCGAAACTTTCCTTCAGAGTGCCTCGTAGGGTTCCTCGTATTGCAATCAATCCTTTCGTATGTCCATTGCGTAGAACAGTTTTGGGTTCGAACTCGCCCTTAGCAAGAATGTCCCGTCTCTTTAATGAATGCATGGGGGGAAGAACAGAGATAGACATCCATTCTGTGTCATTAAAGAAATTTAAAAACTTAATTTTGGACCAATTTGTGTAGCTTTTGGAGTTAGTTTGTTTATTTAGTTCTGATTGTTTTGGTTTAAGTAATATAACTAAATTTAATAACTTTATAGTGTATTTATGATGTGAAACTGCTTTGAGAGTGATGGTTACCTATAAGAGACTGTGCATTGTGTAATAGTATTAAGGCTATAATTTAAGATTTATTTTGATGTAACAGTCGTTGGTAATCTAAAATAAATAAATAAATAAATAAATAAATAAAAATCTAAAACCAGAAAGTTCTTTGCGAAAATCTATCGATGTCGAATCGTTTTCTTCAGACGTCATAACCCATTCCGAATTCTCGACACGTTAATGCCTGTTGCATCCATAAATACGAACGAAACATGCTATTGTATTTTTAACTTTATTATTTCCGTGAACTGCAGGTGAAAATCGATTGTCTATTTTATTTTACTTATAATAAATCTGTAGAGAGGTCAATCCTGTACATGAAAATTTTTCAAAATATAACTATCAGGGGGTAATTAGTGATCGATACTGATGCCAAAAATGCAAGCAGTAAATTTTTTGTCTGTCTGTCTAGCTGTCTGTGTATATGTCTGTCTGTATGTTCGTTATAGAAACAAAATCTACTCGACGGATCTTAACGAATTTTGGTACGATTATTTTTCAAACTCCTGGGCAGGTTAGGTATAGCATACTTTTCATCACGCTACAATCAAAAGGAGCAGAGCAGTGAAGGAAAAACGGGAGAAATTTTTATTAGTGTGTTTGAACGTACATCACGCAAAAACTACTGCATGGAATTGCTAGAAGTCTAAATTAAAATTCAGACATCATTTTGTGGAAGTCCGTTATTTTTGATACCCGATCTCCACGCGTGCGACGCCGCCGGCACAGCTAGTTTTGTAATAAAGCTCAAAATACTTACTCGTATTTTCATTTAAGATCTTTTCATTTCGCACCTATTAAAGGCTTGATGTTATGCCCAATGGCATATAATCTTCTGTGCCGTGCTGGCAACTTGTGGCGAAACGGAGTTCGCCGGGTTTGCTAGTGCAAGATAAAAATATACAAAAGTAAACTGTAGTGATGGCAAGCTTGCAATTCCATTTATTTTATCAATATTTAACGTCTTATCCCAAGACCACTGACCAAAATTTCCCAAGGGACACATGCCGGTCCATTTGAATAAAGTAGTTCAAGCGAAAACATTATGTAGGTAGGATACAATAAAGGGAAACACCTAGTTAAACATAGACAAAATACACTATTTAAGTTGTAGGGCATAGCTAATATTATTATCATTAGGTATTTGCTATACCTATCTATCCACAACATAAAAATAACCTAACCTAACTGTAAACAACGGATCTGGTTGTTGCGGACAGAACGATTTTTTTTATATATTTTTCCTTTTTACCAGTTTTGTACATAGTTTTATATTTAGAAGTGTTTTTTAGTTGCTATGGTTATTGTTTGTTTTGTAAGTGTTGAAGTTATACAGTCCACCGTGGCTGAGCAGTAAAGTGTTTGTGGTTTTCCAATTGTCGTGTTTTGATTCCACACCCCTAGACGCCAGCTCCAGCCGTAACACTGGTTTAGATAATTCTTTTTTTAGAATATTCTTTAAAGTAAGGGGATGATTCTTACAAAGAAAAAAAAATAACGCAAGGCATGCCACGCTAGGCCATCACCAACTAGCCTCAAAATAAACCGAAGCTTGTACGTTTATTAGTTGTCTAGTACCCATAGTACAAGCTTCAGCTTAGTTTAGGGCTAGATGGCGATGTGTGGCCTAGCGTGGCATGTCCTGGGTTATTTATTCATTTATCATCATCATCATCAGCCTATCGCAGTCCACTGCTGGACATAGGCATCTCAAAGTGTTCGCTACTTTGGGCAAACACCTGGAGGTTATACCATTAATCGCCGCGCTGGGCAGGCGGATTGCAGGGGGTGAGCTCCTAGCTCCGGTGACGCTGCTGCCCGTCATCGGCCTGTGGTGTTTAGCTACGCCTTCAATCGTGATGGTTAAACCGCCACCAGTCGGTTGCCAGAGCCTCGTTCGTTATTCAGCAGAATGCACCACAGGCAGGTGAGGGTGGCTTGGAGCGAAAAGATGATAGGTTATTAATGATGACTAAAATTGTAATGCCTTTTATTATCTACGTATTTGACTAACATCTATTTATATATTTACCGACATTCGGCCAGGACTGTGTAGTTATTAATGTAAGCTTTTATGTGTCATTGACTGAACTGTCTTCACTCTAACCTCTATAAATGCTACAACGATATTTGCAATAGTTTAATGACCCAATAAACTTTACGTCATTTAAGCAACATGTTGCAACTAAGAGCATTCAACTATTTTTATCTAATTTCACTAGAAGTAAATAATGTCTACGAACTTTTAGAAAAGGGGCTATATATGGCGGGCAAAATGCAAGTTACACAACAGTGTAAGTGGGAAAATGAAGGAGTTAACGTTAATATTTCTAAGTTTTGTGGGCTGCAGTTTGGGCTATTTGATTAATGTTCCTACTGCAAACACTCCTACACATTTAGTGATAGGTAAGTACAAAGTGCTCGTAGATAGCATAGTGGTTATGGGCGCTGTCTTCCATACGTGAGGCGGCGGTTTAAGCCTTGCCACGTAGGCCTACCTACCAAAAGTAGAAATTTTTAAATTTATATTTAAGTTTATTGAATGTATGTGTTTCTTTCTTCTTACACTGCTGGGTTCTTTAGGCGGGGCGTGAAACGGCATCTCATTGGACGCTGGTGAGGGCGACAGGCGCGGTGGGTTTGTCCTATTACCTATGCCTGTTGACCTTACAATTTGACCTCACGACCGCTTACCATCAAGTGGCACTCCACTGGTCATCCTGAACGCTCTTTTTTATAAAAAAAAGCTCTATAAAACGGTGAAGGATATCTTTGCGACGAAAGCTGCACACCTGTTTATCGTCCCAGTTTATAGCGAGTCAGAAGTGGTAACGATGCAGGAATAGGATTTGATCCTGCAATCAGATGCGGGCAGCTTGTAAGCTTGTAATCATTGGGGCTTAGGCCTATGCCCTATATTGAACTCCTTATGGTTGAATATAATGATGATGATGAAGTGTATAAGCTTCATTTTAGCAACCGCAAAGTTTCACCAACCCTAATAAAATATAAACACTGTCTAATTATAGTTTTTTTTTGTCTACAGCTCCATTAGGATGGGTACACATTCAAAAATTGTTACTACCCTTATTCGATAATGTTTGTGAAGAAAGCACTAACACGGCAGTAATTCAGTTGGCCACTGACTTTACGCTGGACACATCAAATGGGGATTACATGGTATGTCTTATTTTTATATTCTAGGTATGTAAAATTGTTTGAAAGTTTTCTACTTCTAGTGTAACAGAATTCTTCATATAAATAAGCTTTACCTATTCTTGACCTGATGCCTTAATGTATCAGACACAATTCTGAATTGGCTTAGAATGGGGTATTTTATTCATCGTTATCGACTGGGGCACTTGTTTATTTCTTTTTCTAGTTTCAACTTCTTAACTATTTACCGATATCTTTAAAGTCGTTTTATGAATGTTGAAAAATAAAATGCATTTTATCTTGTTATCCTATCATTGCTGTCATTGACAACGAAATTGAACTCGGTGATTTTTATTGGCAATAAATCATCATTTGCCTATAATCGCTCTACTGCTAGGCATATGACAATTGTCAATTGAGAGAATTTGTCTTAGTTATCACGCTTGATAAATGGTATGAAAATAGAATACTTACCTATTATTTTTATTTATTTGTCATTTGGATATTGTTTACAGAAAGCGGATGTCATTGAGAATCTGCGTAATCTCAAAACTGGCAAAGGGTTATTACCAAAAGGAGAATTGTTTTCCGAGTACAACCTTGATCATATTCAGGAACTAAAAATACTATATGAAGTGTTTTTCTACGCCAGAGACTTTGACACTTTCTATAAAGCCGCAGCGTGGGCCAGACAAAACGTCAACTGCGGACTATTTGTCGACGCCATCTACTTAGCATTGGTTAACAGAAAAGATACAGCAAAGGTTTCCATACCAGCACCCTATGAACTCCTACCGAACTATTTTATAAAGAAAGATGCTGTCATCAAAGCATCATTGCTCTTAACTGCTGATATTTCTGCTACACCTGAAGTAGATGTCAGAGTTGAAGGGAACTCTTATGTTTTGGACACCAATTACACTACTGAATTAGACGACGGTGATGAAGATTCAAAGCTCGCTTACTTCCGTGAAGACATTGGGCTAAACGCTTACTACTTCATAAGAAAACTTAGAAATGCTCCCTGGTTCAACATTCCGAATGACCTTAACAGCATGTATGGGGAACGCATGTTCATGATGATGAAGCAGTTAGCTGCAAGATATGATCTAGAGAGATATTCTCATGGTCTTCCTGAACTGAAAGAGATTGACTGGGAGTCTACAAGAGCATATGATCCAATGCTAATTTATTCGAATGGAAATGAATTTGACCATAGAACATTTGATAGTGATTTGGCTGATACCGACGAATTAAGATTCTTGAAAACTATTGAGAACAGTATTGTTAATGTTGTGACTCATTTGGTACGTATCAGAATTTTATGAAAAAGACAAACTGTTTAATATTATATATTAGTAGTTATTATTTTTGTAAGTTAAAACATAATTAATGGGTGTAATAGTTCGTATAATAAAATACTTTCTTCGTAGCCTATTATGCGAACAAATAAACAAACCTCTCTTCTATAATAATATTGGGATAGAAGTTTATAATTTTTACCTATTAATTTTTATGAAGATATTTACTATAATTACAGAGACAAGCTGGCCATACCAAATCTCAAATACTTAGTCACCTTATGGAAATCCTTCTGACATCAGACAAAAGTTATGAAATGTTGTGCAGAAAGTTGCTTGCCTATGATGAGAAAAGTGTAACTGAAAGGTATTTTTTTAATAAATTAATAAAATTTAGTATTATTAGTTAATTTTTAACTTACTGACTGACACTTAATATTTAAACTTTTGTACCATTTTTCAGGCATTATTCAGTTCTGGAACATTACATGACTACACTTCGAGACCCTATGTTCTGGAGAATAAATAAAAAGATGGTGCAAATTATCAACAACGCCCTCAAGATTTTACCGAGTTACACCAGGAGCGAACTATACTTTCCAGGCGTAGAAGTGTTAAATGTCGAAACTAAGAAAATGATAACTAATTTTGATAATTTCCAGTTTGATATCACAGATTCATTAAAAACGACCACAGCCAATACAACTTATCAAGTTAAAATCGAGCAACCTAGGCTAAATCACAAACCTTTTATTATGAAACTAAATATATCGTCATTGGTAAGTAAAAAAGGACTTGTAAAAATATATCTAGGTCCGAAAATTATGCCCGGTGAATTGGCTATGAAGAAACACTTATTCGTTCTTCTCGATTCCTTTGAAGTCACTTTAAAAAGAGGTTCCAATTTAGTATCTCGTTCCTCAGTGGAAATGACCAGTTTTTCTGATGATTTTATTTCTCTGCGAGCTTTACGTAAAAAAGTAGAAGATGCCGAGTTTGGATTAGATGCCTTACCAATGAAGACCGTCGAATCACAGATTGGTTATCCGTCCAGATTGATACTACCTAGAGGTCTATCTGAAGGTCTTCCTTTACAAGTATTTGTATTTATTGCTCCATTAACTAAAGGAACGATTGGTGGAACCACATCTACAACAAGCATAGATCTCAATACAGCGGTATTATCGCCTGGGTATCCGCTTGACCTTCCAATTGAAATAAGGCAGTTATTTGGTCTGCCAAATTCATTAATAAGAGAAATCTCTGTGACTCATAAAAGTGAACTTAACAAACCTGGAAACGGAGGAAGTCCGGGAGGTGGTGGTAGACCTGGTCCCAGGACAAATAGCTACAACTTCGATAAGGCATATGATAACTCTCAAACTGACTTTACAGTCAACGAAAATGATTCCAAGGAGGATTCTCAAAATAAAATAATGGCAGATGATTTGTATGATGACATGTTATTAGTACATGGATTGTTAGGCGATCGTCCAGATTTTACTTATAGAAAGACTGATAATACAAACTATCCTGGCAACAAAAATCAGTACGGAAGGAAAGAAGATTATACATCCAAAAGAGCTAATAAATTTAATTATAGTACCACAGCAAACAATAATGCACCTATTGAAAATGAAATAAATACAGTTATTCCAACAACTCTACCAAATGACAGTAATAAAAATATCTTATTAGTTCATGGGCTTCTTGGTAAAAGACCTGATTTTACACTTAAAAAGAAAGATACTACTACGAATTATGAAGAAAAAATGACTCAATATAAAAATAAGCAAGATTATATACCTAAACGACCAAATAAATCTTTTGATAACTCACAAATTATTAAAAACGAAAAACATTCTTATAGCGTCCCGTTAGAGCATATTATTGGGGATGATATATTATATGATGACTTGTTAGTTACTCATGGTCCATTGGGAAAAACACTTGAAAGTGATATGCAAGATACCCTAGATGACAAAGAAAAAGTATATGAATACATAAAAAAAGAAGAAGAGCGTGCTGCTAAAAGAGATCAAAAGAAAGAAAAGTATGTAACTAAAGGTGAACAAAAGAAAGAAGAATCTATCACTAAAAGAGAGCAAAAAATTGAAGAACATATTGCTAAAAGAGAAAAGCATCTTACAGATCTAATAAAAAAAGGATTGAATAAAAACCTTATCGATGATAATTTAGATAATGCAGTGGAAGAAAACGCAAACAAAAAAGAAAACAGTTATGGCGATACTATCCAAGCTAATACCTTATCCGCAGAAAATGATATAAATTTTTCGCGTTCTGACATAGTACTTCCACATAATTTATTAAAAAGCAAATCTGATTTATCAAATAAAGAAGACGTCTCAGATTATAAGATCAAAAAGTATGAATATAAGAAAAAAACAGAAAAGATCGTCCCTATTAAAATCAAGGATAAGTTGACTGAATATGGCGATGAAGTTGTAAACAAGAAAGACCATAAAATTGACGATATAAATAAAAATTCAAAAAATAAGATGAATACTGAAGACAGCAAAACAACATACCAAATCGTTGATAATATAATAAATAAAGACACAGTCGATTTTGGTACTATTTTTGATCGACGAAGGCTTGTAGAGGAGGCTGTTACCACTGAACAACCTTTGAAATATAAGAACAAAATATTTCAAAAAAATATTGATGGCATAGTAAAAGAAAATAGTTACGTAAATCAAGGTGTTCACAGTGACAAAAAAATTGTTAAAGTAATTGATACTGTTGAAACGCCAACGGCGAAAATGGATAATAATAGTAAACCAATAATGGATGTATCAAAACATTTTGATGGTATGCAAGTACATAAGAACATCATTGATGATAAAGTAAATAAAAATGTACTGGTAGACAAAAGTACAGTTACCAAAAAAGATATTGTGAAGAAAATATCAACGTTACTAACAGATGGTGATGATAGTAGTTCTGAAGAAAAATCTGTAGAATTAGATTTTTTTGCAATATATGAACCAGTTGTCACAACAGAATTGCCAAAAACCAAGAAACGGGTTTCGGTATATGATTTTCTATTCAACCCTCCAGTTTATGATGATGACGAAGAGCCACTTTACGAATAGAATAACTTTATTAAAGTAGTTATAAATATTACATTAATGATATGTATGTGATTACTAGCTAATAACTGTGTTTTGTTTATAATTGTGGTCTTAAATAAAAGATTTGCTTATAGTAAAGCATAAAGTAAACGTTTACATTGATTGTTATCATTTCTTCCCATACCACTCCTTGGCAAGATTAATGTTCTAAATGCATTACATAATAGGGAATATGCATAACTTTTATACATATTATGAATTATGTTAGAATATTTTATCGCACAGATGCACAAACATCTTTCTCCTCAATATTCTTTATTTTTATAAACACAGACAATTAAATTCAGACATTGCTTCGTTGGTGTTTTGGCATGTTCTAGTTGAGAGAAGCTTATGGCTTAGAATCTCGGGTCGGAGAAATAATTTATAATAGCTTTTACCAATCCACTCTTCAGATATCGCTCTAGCACTATACAATACAGGTCAGTGTCGTCTTACACACGTAAGCTATAAAAAAGCAGTTGTAGGTAAAACTACGGAAACCAATGCACATTATTAGTCTTTCAAGCGGTTTCTATCATTATTTCTGGAAATGTTCCAAATATTTTACAACAAACGCTACGTTTTCCCTATTTTCATCTCAGAAAATTTAAAAACCATCGGTCACTAGTGTGACAACGGCTATAGAATACAAATAGAAATATTTTTCTAGTTGATTACAAGGTTTCTTTAGGCAAAATCTTAAACGACTATTGATTTTCATGTTATTAATTCTAAGCAGATAATGTACAAAGATCAAGCATATTAAACAAATTTATATATTGTTTACAACCAATAATACTCTTGAGATTGACAACTTCGTTGGAGCATTGATTGTGTAAGACCTTTACTAAAAAGTGTGGAAGATGCATGTTCGACAAATCTAATTGTATTCCAATCATCGTCAAGTATGTTTTGAGAAATATGGTGCATCAGATGGTTGGTATACAATATCTAAATACATAACTGGATTTAAGACACAAAAAGAGATATTAGGTATAATCTGCACAAAATTACTAAAACGTGACAAAGAATTTAGCTTAAATTATGAATATTTATTGATATATAATATTACTTAAGCTAATTAAATAACGTAAAATATTCAATCGTCACCATAAAAGATCAAAGAAGGCACACAGTTGCCAAATACAAATGTAAGTGGTATTTAATTGCCCATTAACTTCATAGGCTTCATATTCTCATATTTTACGATAGGTACTAATAATTATTAAGAAATAAGGAATACGCATGAGTTGTTAGGGACTTATTGAAACCTTTCATCGCATAATGCGCAAAGAAATAAAAAACCTTTTCTATTATCCGAGTTATAATAATTAATTGATATTGCTTGAATAGAGAGGTTTGATGAGTAATTATTATGGCTAATATGGCGTCATGTTTTACACACACCGTACAACTTCTTTTTATAAGACAGAGGAGGCAAGTGGGCCTGATGGTGAGTGAGCATTTCAGCCCATAGACACCGCTGACACCAGGAGTGCAATACCACAAACCTAAACCAATATTATAATAACGACCTAACTCTTTCCCCTAGTTTTGGAAAGTTAATGTGAAAAAGCTATTTTATAGTTATATTTTTGTCTATTTTACGACATATACAAGAAAAATTGTTATCAGTTATCTATTCTTTTTTTAACTAGTAATACAAAACCGATAAATTTTGCATTTCCCTTTTTCTATAAATGACATATGTTTTGGCATGAATGTTGTTTCAATGTAAACTTTATGATGTCGTAACGTACAAGACAGACATTTTATTGATTATTAAAGTACTGGCCAAATTATTCTGCTTTTAATCATAAATAGGCCAAACATTGTAACAACAACCAATTGATTTAAATCTAAATTCTTAATTATATATCCGAGCAAAAGATGGTTGGCTCAAAATGGCTCGAAAAAAAAATGGTTTTTACCACAATATCATTATGCGATTCTTCACACAGATGTAAATGCGTCTAAGAAATACATCGAATTAACTAGAGTTATGTACTTTTCTAATAAACTTAAACTGAAGTTTAAGGATAGCCTTATCCTTTTTGAATTATATATGCGAAAGTAACTTTACCTGTCTGTCTGTCTGTCGCACTTTCACACCAAAACTACAGAACTGTTTAATTTTTTTAAATAGGTACTGTAGTCTAAGTCCTGAGAAGAGAAAGGACGTAAGCTGTGTTTTAACGGGGTGAGGGGTTGAAAAGGGGGGAGTGTCGTCAGTTTTAGAGCTAAAAGCTAGGAATTATATTTAAGACTTGATTCGATGTAAATAAATATGCCTTTCAAAGTTTGTACGTTCATGTTTTACTTACAAAATTACTAAAGACTTTTTTTTTATGACAGCGTGGACTAAAGGACCAAATCCTACAAAAGACACTATTCCACGTGGACTAAACTTGCAAGCATAACTAGTTTTTATTAACAAAAAAACAAATTACAAATAGGAACTGAACGTCTAATTACATATACGCGCTAAAGACATTAATAACGAACGTCCTATTTAAAGATTCATTTACATTTGGCGTCCAGATATCACCAGTTGATTCTGCAAGGAAAACGGCCAGTTCCGTGCCAAAATGAAGTTATATTTCCACTCCATTGACACCGATGATTCAGGGCGCGGTACCAATGTTGCGAACTATCCAAACATTGCTTTTGGCTGTGATAGCCAATTATTTTGATCGAGGAATTCCGAGTCGCAGTAAATCGCTGCCCGTCGGTCACGGATCGACGAATAAATTTAATCAGCTCCAGCCGATTGGAGTTGAAACTGCTGGAATACGTATTTTGAGATTATGACCATCGACTGTAGAGGAAACGTCAGCACATCAATGCTGGTAAAGCAACTAAGCGTATGCAGCCCACACATTCTCAGTCTCTATTCAATCGAAACCCGAGGCTTGTTCGGAAATTATCTAGAAGAAAACTACAAGTTGTGATATCAAATAAATAAGGATCACAAAATTAATTTGAATAGGTAAAAATAAATCAAGATTTATCTTAGTACGTAATGATGGAAATTGCTCCACAGACAAGAACGAGGCTCTTAAATTTTGATTGAATCTTAGTAAAGTTTGTCCGTGAATTGATTAAATTATAAAGTGTGATTTAAGAGTAGAAATTGAAGTCACAAATGACAATATTGTACTACATACATTTTTTCGGGCTTTCAGCATATCTGCAACGGGTATGCAGACGCCGGTGTTCGGTGCCGAGTTAACCCGCTAAATCCCATGGTGACCAACTATCGCCATCAAACCTAAAGGATTCTGGATCCCCAAGTAGAGGCGCTACCACAGCTTCCCCAGTACTGTGGCATGCAAATAGCGTACTGAGCTTCACTATACATATAGATTTCAATCACTTAAACTACAACTTGATATGCATAGCATATACATTTTTCATATTACATTACCTAATACGGTAATGCAAGATCGCAGAAGTAAGTAGCAGCTAAGGTATTTTTAAAAACTCCGTGATGACAGCAACAAGCATGCATTTAGTGCATGTTAGTCCTTACGATCACATTTAGACAGTGACTCCACAATTCTGTGAATGCTTCAGTGCTTACGTTAAATTTATAATCATCCCGACAAAAACGATTTCAATGTAAAAAAATGTGTGCCAAGAATCACATTCTTAGTTTTATTCTTCCATTCAACAAAAAGCTCAATGATAAAGATCTTTTAAATAGATAATTTTGTCATCTTGTTCTTACGGATTCTATTTATGGTAAAATGCCTGGTCCATTCCATGTGATATGATAAAAAGGGCTAGTGAAGTTTTGTTATAGGGGATAATTTTAGTGCTTCATCATCATCCACCTATTGCAGTACGATCTGGCATCGATCTGGATGCAGGCGATTGCAGGGCGTAGCTTCTCGATCTGGTGATGCTGCTGCCCGTCATCGGCCTGTGGTATTTAGCTACGCCTTCAATTATTGTTGTGGCTTTACCGCCACCCGTCGTTTGCCAGCGCTTCGTTTGTTGTTCAGCAGAATGCACCACTGGCAAGTGAGGGTAGCTTGAAGCGAAATGGTGATGGGTCACGCCTTTGCATCCAATTTTAGTGTGTTTTTTTTCATGCATCCTTGCAATTGTCTTTAGTGTAAGACGCACTCAGGATAGATAGAGTGACGATTCGCCCAGCTAGGTTAGGTTACATGTAATATCTTTTTGTAACGATAATGATTATGATTTTTAAAATGTGTCGAGAAACTAGACACAATAGAATAACATTATTTATGTAAACTCATTCTGTCAGTCAATGTAATGAGTTATCCATAGCTGCACTCATACTTATACCTATACATACTAAACCTATACAGCTATACAGTATGCTCATAATCGTCATGCAGTATGGCCCACTACCGTAATAAGTAATACAAGATTTGTCTCACGATGTTCCACGTCATGCTATGTCGCGATACAAGTTCCGCTGCCTACGTAATTATTAATGAGTTAGTCATAATGAGGCACTTCACCCTGAAACATAGTTGCTAGCACGTCGACTATACGATTTGTTTATTTGATTTGAATTTATTGAAAAGTAGTGTTATTACTACATCTATTGCGTATTAATTTGCGCTAATTGGCGATGAATGATAGCAACTATCGAGTTTATTGTCGGTTCCTTTTAACAGAAGGCTTTATGGATGTTTAAAGAAATAAAAATTTGCCAAAGTGTATCCTGTGCTAAATTTATGTACTTTATAATAGGCACTGACAAAGTTTTATGTTAAGATTTTTTAATAACCCAAAAATTTATGGAATTTTACAAACACCCTGAAATAATACATAAGATAGCCTAAATTCATCGTCTTGTTAAATCAATCCTAATAATATAACTAATAAGAATAATTATAAATTCTATAATGAATATTTACAGACAAGAAGACTTCAACACTTTTTTTGTCTTGATACCCACTCGAGGGACTGGGGTGAGCACAATCCCCGAAGTGCTTTACAATGATAGGTACCTAATGTCCAATTAATAAAAAAATTCTTATACAAATAAATGTTACAAATCATTATCCTGCGCGTATTAAAATATTAATAGCGTATACAAAGCGTTTAATAAAATTAAAACATGACCTAATTCCGGGATAATATGGTACCACCACACGTGGCCGTCATGCGCTCCGACGTTTCACTCATTGTGGCATTCGCGGGGAACACAAAAATTATAGCCGATCACCGACATTCTATATCTGCGCGCGCGCCGCTGCGTATAACCCGTTTCACGCGCCAGTGGTCGCCAACCGATGACGCTTTCTGTAAATCTGCTAATACTGTTTAGACGGGCTACTTAACGGCTGTCCAATTAAAGAGACTATGTAATGGATGTTTGTTTGTTCCGTTTGATGTTGGATTATGAGGATCTTTGTGTTGTCTAACTGGAAATTAATGGGAATGTAATCTTATTTCATTTATATTGATTAGATTTGCATTCCTGAACGCTTTAGAATTGCACTGTAGGTACGGTAGGTAGTAGGATCAGATGAGTATTTGGATCACTATCTTGAATGATATCATTTATATTTTAGTCAAATTTTAAGTACTTTCAGAGAAAATCTTTTATAACCTGATTCTTTTAATTTTAAATTTTAACTATACTTTACCTACCTGAATGAGAATAGTAGAATTCACAAAAATTAGTTAAAATTTTCCACGAAAAGTTTTCATGTGTAACGATTTGAAAGCTGATTCTTTTATTTTTAACCACACTTTACCTACCTGTACAAGAAAAGTATAACCCAAAGGAGTTAGCTTAAATATTTTTAACGAAAGATTTTTATGTTTAACACTTGTTGTCAAATGTTGTCAACGCCTGCTTGTGACGTGATCACGCGCAATATTTTCACTGGATTGTTGTGAATCGGCGGTTGGTTCAAAGGAATTTCCTGCTCCTAATCAAGGAACGCTTAATATGCGCACGGGTTTCTGGAACGCGTTACTCCCGACGTTTGGAGATGTTCCGTTTCATGTCATTGCTTGTTCCGATTTAGCGGGAGTGAAACACAATACTTTACGGATGCGTCGGTATTTACTTTAACAGTTCGCCACGTGCCAAGTTATCCTTAATTTAAATACACATGACGAGTTCGTGTGTAGTGTTTTGTTTTATATTGATTTCCGTTTAATAGGCAGTACATTTTATGATTATCACACGTCACATCCATTCACTTCTATTTTTATAATTATTTATCTATTTATATTATCTGTTTTCGTAACAGGTAACTAAAATACACAATAAATAGGTACCTAAGTAAAGTAAAATCACAGCGATGTCACATCGCTAAATCGTTTTCTTTTTGTAAATAGGTGAACCAAAACGTAATATCAATAAAAAATTACCTATAGTTTTAATCATTGTGTGATAGTAAATGCGTAAACTATCATCTGTTGCTTTTGTCTGTCTGTTCCTATGGATGTATGTATGCTTAGATCTTTAAAACTACGCAATAGGTTTTGATACAGGTTTTTTAAATAGATAGAGTGATTCAAAAGATAGATTTTTATGTACAATTAATTTTGAATTTGAATTCAATTTGAAAAGCTGTTTTAGGCTTTACTACATTTAAATCGACACTTTTAACTATTATGAGCATAATATAAAATCATGTCCATTATATTTTACAAAACGCTAACAATTAAGCTTTAGAGCCTTTAGATCTGTTTCAAGCTTTTAAGCTTGAAACACGATGCGTCAGATTTCCATGCAATAAAACGGATAGTAGGTACAGAGTACCGTATCAGAGTACTATATATTGGTGGTAAGTGGTATCGGTCCGTACCTACATCAGAGCATTGTACGTTTGTGGATACTACACTACATAACTTTATATGGATAAAATTGTAGCCTACAATATAAATGTCAAAAAAGATTACGCACAATGCACGGAGCTTTGTAGTAAGCCCCTACATTTTATTTTTAATGGCAAAAAATATTGTCCTAGATATAAAAGTTGTCAATCGGATTTAAAATATGCACTTAAACATCCCTTGCACTTGAAATTGTGACGACTGAAAGGTTTTAATCCGCCTTTACGAGTACATTTCGTATTTCGAATTTTACGTTTCACTTGTATTTTCAACCAACGAAATAAATCAAAGATTTGTCTGATGTACTTAGGTAAATTCATTTTGAGATTGCGTTATTCCTGTAAGTACTAGTCGTGGTAGCTTTTATCAGTCACTTATTTCACAAAGTACATAAAACACGGCTCGTTTAATTTATCATGTTAATTTACAGACATCGCAACCAAGAGCCAAGGGCCTCATTAACGTCCTGCTGATGAAGAAAATATTCCCGCAAATAAATCGCTTCGCACATTTCCTGTAAATAATGTCCTAAAGTTTTTGCCAAACCATTTCCATCATCTGCCGACGGTCCCGATGACAAAACCGACGAAACTCGTAGGAAAGATAGATAGAGATTGTTTTCACTTATTTTTGTAATCCTGTGTTTCGAGGGGAATGCTCTATAAATAAGGGTGTTATACCGCCGGAAAATTCAGTGTAACAACACTCGCACTCCGGTTCAGTTCTTGTTACAACTGCCAACCCTACAAAACTAAAATGGTGAGGATCGCAAGTTTAAGTGATAATAAGTTTAAGTGAAGTGGCTATATGGATTTAAGTGACTTAAGTTTACGACAATCCTCGTCAGCTGTTGAGGATTGATCACATTTTAAGGATGTGTGTAGGAGATATCGTGTGTTCTTTCAAATCAACCAACCAATTTAAAGTATTCGTGTATTAGTAAATAGCTTAATTGAACGCGTGATTTTGTTGAAGCGTTTTTAAAAGTGCTAGTTTCATTCAAATCAGCAATTATTGTATTTTATAAGGAAATTTAAAACATTTTATATGAGTGAAAATTAATACAAAGTCATACAAGTTAAATGGTCCATTTGATTATTAGATTGCGATATTGTAACTTTAAACTCTTGCGTAGAGAAAGGTTTCTCCAAAAACATTATTCTAGATTTAAAAAGTTAAGACAACTTTAAATTCCGTTCTTTATTTAATTTTATCGATCTGTAGCTTTTCAACTCTTTCATAGAGAAAGGTGTCGTCAAAATTATTATGCTAGAATGTTAACGATTCATTAGTGCAGTGTCATAACAGCAAAAAGCTGAGGCTGGAACCTGTTTAATTACCTACGCACAAACCACACTGACATTTGTCTCCTTTAAGTATTCTTTTCTTTCTTCTTCTGTTGTTCACCTTTTAAACCTTCCGTAGACTTTCACAAATATTTCAAAACCAAAATTAGCCAAATCGCTCCAGCCGTTCTCGTGTTTAGCGAGAATAACGAACAAGAATTCATTTTTATAAGAAATAAGAAGAATAAGATTACCTGTGTCTTGTTTGTCTTATCTATAAATCTCTTTTTTTCTTTCTTATTGCTAAAACGTACACTTTGTGACATCCTCAGGATTCTGATGATGAACAGAAGATGGCGATGCTTCGCAAAGCCTTCCAGATGTTCGACACCACCAAGTCGGGCTACATCGACGTCCTGAAGATCTCAACCATCCTCAACACCATGGGTCAGCTCTTCGATGACTCCGAACTTCAGGCTCTCATCGACGAAAATGACCCAGAAAGTAAATTGACTATTATTTATTTATTCAAGTGTAGCCAAATACAGGCCGATGACAGGCAGTAGCGTCACAGGCAAGAGCTACGCCCTGCGATCGCTAAACCGCATAAAGGGAAGGCCCAGCGTGTTTATGGGTAAAGCCTCCAGGTGTTTTCCCAAAGTGGCTGAAGAGGCCAATTTTTAGCAGTAGACTGGGATAAGCTATTGTTGGTGGTACATCCTGCTGAATAACGAACGAGGCTCTGGCAACTCACTACTGGCGGTATAACCATCACGATTAAAGGCGCAGCTAAATGCTACAGGCCGATGACGGGCAGCAGTGCCCGCGTGGCGATTGCGGGTAAAAGCTCCAGGTGTTTGCCCAAAGTAATATCATTTCTTCATAATATCTGACTACTTACTACTATAATACATTAACTTTTTCTCGCGCTTTCGCGCACTTGACTGACATTCGTTTTTGCCATAAAAACCGTCACCGTGGCTTATTTAGTAAAGAGAAACATGCAGTCACTTTTTAAATTATCATGTAGTCTGCGTGTGCGCTAAAATTGCACCAATGCGAATTTTAGCGCGACTCGCACAGCCAAAAAGAATTTTCAAGCGAAACTATACGAAAACTGAAATAAAATAAACTCTAAGTAGCTTTCAATTGGCGTCATTTTCAGATTGTGAAAATCGGTCCAGTAGTTTCGAAGACTATTCAATACAAAACAGATTTTCCTCTGTAGATGTAAATAATAGGAATAAATGAAAGTTAAACTACCTGGATAAACATTAAATCTTCTTTGATTTTATTTTTATTGTACGTATTGAGAATAAATCTCCTGGTTGTATAACAAAAATTAAACACTTTTAATGCAATAAAACTAAATGTTTAAATGAAAAGCACTTATCTTGTGCTCCGGGATATAAAAATTATATGCGCAGGAAATCATTTATCAGTCTGAGATTCCTTGGAAAACAGTAATAAAAAGAAAACACGGTTTATAAAAAAACCATTCAGGAATGCGTATCTTTAATCATATTCAGACTGGAAGAAACTCAGACTACAAGCTAAACATCAATCATTGCGCCTAACCGATCTCATTATAGCTGGCGTTGAATATTTTCGTAACTCACATACATTGAACTTTGCGGGTGACTCAAGTCCTAGTGTGCTCGAAGCGATTATTCAATGTATGTCGACCAAAGCGATAGATGAAAAACGCACCGCTCCAGATAATTTTAGTTGTAGTGGAGTAAAGCTTACACGTGGCACGTCAGAGACACCTCTTCACAGATATTCGGGAATATTTTTAAGCGACACAGTAGTACTGATGAGGCTATTTCGGTGCTGGAGTGTCTCCCCCATGTGAAGTTCTTTGAAAACCGTTTGAGTTGCCTTGATTTAACTATTTACGATGGAACTGTTGAAAGAAATAAGTCTCCGCTTAAGGGAACGCCAAGGTTTATGGTGGTTTGTTTATTTTGATATGAGGTTAACTCGAGGCCGTGACTGCTCGTGAATCTTGGTATATTTTAATCCGTACACTAAACTGAATTATACAGAAGTGTTAGTATGTGTCACTAGACACGCTTCATTAAGATCCCCACGTCTTGTTGAAATAAAGCACTTTAACTCATAAACACGAGTTATTATTACTGTAGTAAATCATTTTAAATGGCTTTTGCGCACTTTACTTTTACATTTTTGAGTAATAATGATAAGATTTCGTACTACATAAATGATACCGATCAAAAGATCATTTTAGAAACTTAACTGTTTTAAGCTGACTCTAACTATTTGTAATGAAAAACGTCCCCAACCATAGTGATCACAACAATACTACCTAAATGTAAGAAAATTTGAAAAATTTAGGACAGCTTTTTCAATCGCCGCATAAAGAGTGAAAAAAGTAATATTACGGATAACAAAAGTCACTATTTATTCTATTATGAGTAGTACTACTTAAATGACATTCTGGTATGGGTTATCTTACCTGTTAACAAACTTCTAAAGCTTATCCGCACATTGAAAAGTTAGACTTTAGACACTTTTTTTTTGTTTCACCAGGGAGAAATGCAGTTTACGCATACCCGCTGCCCGAGGGAGCAGACGGGTTATGTGGGACTCGCTCCGCGTCGGCAGAGAATACCCACTAAAAAACCCTGGTTTGCACCGTCTAACGCGCCTTGGGCGACAGCAACGCGGGTCCTGGGCTATAACGCCGCGAAGCTGTCAGCGCTGGTCTGCTGTGCAGACACGGGCTGGCCCCCCCACTTGGGGCAGCCTAGGGATCGGTCCTGAAAAGGACGTCTCCCTCCTCCAAGGACGGAGTTCGTGCAATACGTGGCCGACACCCTCGTGCCGACCTCGCGGAACTCCGTCGGGCGTGCAGCCGCCGCCGCACGGTGGTTTTTTATTGTGGTTTTCTCCACTTGAGCTCGCGCCCCCTGGTCCCGACCGAAGTCGGGATAACAGGCGGTTTTTTATTGTGGTCTCACTCCACTCGGGCTCGCCAGTCAAGGCAAGCCCCCTGGTCCCTCCAGCGAGGGGAAACAGGTTGCCCGGCGACCAGTCCAAAAGGACCATATCCGACGACCACGAGAACCGTGGCCATCGGACCCGCCGCGCCGCAGTGATACACTGCCATCCCGCGCCGTCAAACGGCTCCTCTGATAAGGCGGCAACGGTCGCAGAAGACAGGGAGGACGGCAACGAAACACCGCGAGATCCCCTGAAGGGCACTCCTCTTCCTCTGCGACCATCGCCGACAAACCGACGCAAAATGCGTCCCACCACACGTCTCTCACCAATCGGACAAACGCCCCGCCATTGGGAGAGACCCACAGGCCAAGATAGACATACTAAATTGGTTATTTTTTCTTCTTCGACAGGTACCGGTAAAATCAACTTCGATGGATTCTGTGCCATCGCTTCCCACTTCTTGGAAGAAGAGGACGCCGAGGCCATGCAACAGGAACTGAAGGAAGCTTTCAGGTTGGTTCATTTATCACTACTATAATAAACATCATTTGAAACGAAAATATTTTTTTTTATATCCAACCACTGGTACATTTAGTGAGTTTTTCCGAGTGGTGATGAAAAAGAATACAAATTACTGCCCCTGTTCTGGGTGTCGTAAGAGTCGACTAAGGCAACCATGGAAACACATTGGTGTATCTTAGGGTTTGAATTACTGCATCTCTTGCTTAGAAACTTATGTCCCTGAGAGTCACTGCACCGACGTTCAAAAAAGCCGTATTACTCATAAATACGAGTTATTATTACCTACCGTAGTAGGTAAATCATTTTAAATAACTTTGCATATTTTCCTTCTACATTTTTGCCTAAATATGATAAATTTTTTAATTACAGCCCTAGGTAGACTTCGACAAATTTCTTCTTTCAGTCATGGAGGGAGAGGGTCATTTGGCCCTGAGGGCTAAATAGTTACAAATCAATAAAGTAACAACCTTTTATTTCGCTGATTCCAGGTTATACGACCGCGAAGGCAACGGTTACATCACCACCTCCACACTCAAGGAGATCCTGGCTGCCCTCGACGACAAGCTCAGCAGCTCTGACCTCGACGGCATCATCGCTGAAATTGACACTGACGGTTCTGGAACCGTTGACTTTGATGGTAATTATCACTTTACAAATGTTCTTATAGTAAATCCATCTGTTGGTTGATGAGGCAGCATAAAATGCATCATCATCATCATCATCATCAGCCCACATCAGTCCACTGCTGGACATAGGCCTCTCCCAATACTCGCCACTTCGATCGATCCCGGGCCTCTCGCATCCAGCTCTTGCCAGCCGTCCTGCGCAAATCGTCACTCCACCTGGTCTGAGGGCGTCCTACACTACGTTTGCCGAGACGCGGTCTCCACTCCAGAACTCGTTTACCCCAGCGGTTGTCGGTTCTGCGGATAATGTGACCCGCCCACTGCCACTTCAGCTTACTGATCCGGTGAGCTATGTCGGTAACTCTGGTTCTCTGCCGGATCACCTCATTTCGGATCCGATCTCGCAGAGAGACGCCGAGCATAGCCCTTTCCATAGCTCGCTGAGCGACTTTCAACTTGTGGACTAGCCGTACCGTGAGTGTCCACGTTTCGGCTCCGTATGTCATAACCGGTAGAACGCACTGATCGAAGACTTTCGTCTTTAGACACTGTGGGATCGACGATGTGAAGACTCGACGAAGTTTTCCGAATGCTGCCCAGCCTAGCTGAATTCTCCTATTTACCTCGTCCTCAAAGTTGTTTCTACCCAACTGCAATGTCTGCCCGAGGTATACATATTTTTGAACAACTTCGAGGACGGCGCCCTGAACTGCAATCGGTTCCGGTAGAACATGTTCATTGAACATGACCTTGGTTTTATCCAAGTTCATCCGTAGGCCGATGCGCACAGAGGAGTCAGCCAGTTCATTCAGCATCTGTTGTAGGTCCTGCAGCGATTCTGCCATTATGACGATGTCGTCTGCAAATCGCAAATGAGAGATGTATTCGCCATTTATGTTGATGCCACGTCTTTTCCAGTTCAGCGTCTTGAACATATCTTCCATTGCATTAGTGAACAGTTTCGGGGAAATAACGTCCCCCTGTCTCACTCCTCGATGCAACGGTATAGGCCTTGTTTGCTGATTCTGTACTTGGACGGACATGGTGGCGGCTTCATAGAGACATCTCATCACTTGGATGTATCGCCAATCTACTTGGCATCGCTGCAGGGACTCCAGAACAGACCAGGTTTTAACCGAGTCAAAGGCTTTCTCATAGTCCACGAATGCTAGACACAGGGGCTGATTATACTCTTCGGTCTTCTGTATAATCTGCCGCACTGTGTGGATGTGGTCCATGGTGCCGTATCCGCTCCGAAACCCAGCCTGTTCCGGCGGTTGGAATTCGTCGAGTCTTCGCGCAAGACGGTTCGTGACCACTCTTGAAAACAGCTTATAGACGTGGCTTAGAAGGGAAATGGGTCTATAGTTCTTCAATAGGGTTTTATCTCCCTTTTTGAATAACAGGACAACCACACTCCTAGTCCACGCCTCCGGAGTTCTCCCTTCCAGAAGGACAGCGTTAAAAAGCTTTTGGAGCTATCTCAATACGGCTCTACCTCCAGCCCTCATCAGCTCTGTTGTAACGCCGTCCTCTCCAGGGGCTTTTCCATTTTTAAGCTGCCCAAGAGCGATCTCGATTTCGTCAGTACTGACTTCTGGCAAGTCTTCGGTGAAATGGCATGTCAATGTGGCTCTAGTATCCTCATTTTCGGGATCAGGTCGAGATGCATGCGAAGCGTATAACCGGCCGTAGAAGTCTTCTACCTCCGAGAGAACCGCCGGCTTTGAGGCAACGACTTCTCCACTTGCTGTGGTCAGCTTAGTCAGGTGGCTTCTTCCAAGAGATTGTACAAACACCTTAGACCCCCGATTTTGCTCAATAGCTCTTTCGATCAAAAGAGTATTGAAGCGTCGGAGGTCGCGTCGTACGAGTTTATTGATCTCTCGGTTTAGAGTCCGTTTTCCTGACGAAGTGACGGGTGGGTCTTCACGTCGTTGCCTCATTAGCCCTAAGGTTTCCTCGGAAAGTTTTGACTTCTTACCCATACGCCGCATGTTGCAGAATCTCGTTCCTTCTTCCCTGAGGACTCGAACCACATTTTCAAGATTCTGGTTAACGTCAGTTGTGGTTTCCACGGCAGCGAATCGGCTTTCCAGGTTCAACTGAAACTTTTCAGATCCTGCCTGGCTTTGGAGCAGAGTAGGCCGGAGTCTTGACCTCATCAAGCGGACGCGCTCGGCTCTAAAGTTGATATTCAGAGAGCCTCGGACAAGTCTGTGATCGCTACCGGTGTTAAACCTGTTGATCACGGAGACGTCTCTGAATATATGCCTGCTGTCCGCTATAACGAAGTCAATCTCGTTCCTTGTCATAGCGTCGGGGCTTTGCCACGTCCACTTTCTTTGGGGCTTTTTCTTGAAGAAAGAATTCATCAAGAAGAGCCCCTCCCGTTCGAGAAAGTTGACGAGCATCTGCCCCCTATGATTTCTGACTCCAAAACCATGGGATCCTACTACCGATTCGTTGCAAGTCTGTACTCCCACTTTAGCGTTGAAGTCCCCCATCACGACATTGTAGTGGGCCTTGGTAGTGAAGTGGAGGGCCCTCGATATGTCATCGAACATTTCCTCCACTTCGTGATCCGAGTGTGACGAGGTCGGTGCGTACACTTGCACCACCTTGAGGCTATACCTCTCGGTGAGCTTGATAATAAGGTACGCTACCCTGTTCGACACACTGGATATTTCCACAACGTTGTCGGAATTCGGATTACACATATCTTTTTAGAAACATGTAGATAAATATTTGACATCACCAAACGAAACATACACCTTCAAAACCTTGCATTCAATCATGATTCAGACGTCGTGGATGTTTCTCGTGGATAGGTCTACTTAAATTAATTCTTTGCAACAATTTCTTAAACGATTTTTTTTTATTATTTACAGAATTCATGGAGATGATGACTGGAGATTAAGCAAATCGTCGATATCACCATAGTATTAATATATTTAGAAGTTATTTTGTATTCTACACTTTTAAGAAGTTGAGAGACTTCAGTATTAGTACAAACAAATTAATGCGGTATTAGCATGGTTGTTAGGTGAAAATATTTTATACAATTATTGTTATATCTATCTTATAGATAGGCACTTGTTAAAAGTTAAAATGTTAAATTATAAATAACTTTAAGCCCAAGCCAGGGTCTCCTTGAGTTCGTTTCCATGAATTATTTTCGTAATAATTCCAATTTAACGGATTCCTTTGAAAAAAAAAAACAAATTTATGCTAATATTTATAACGCATTACACATTTATTTGCAAGAGTAATATAAATATTATATGGACTATTTACAATTAAATGCAATATTTTATATTTCCGTTATTTCTTTTGATGTACCTCACAGACATCTGTGTCATGAAAAATAACAAAAAAAAACCTCTAAATTACGTTATCTGGCGCAATATTTCGACAATTCTTATTTTCCTTATTTTATTACACAGATATTACAAACTATAAAGAACTTCTTTTTCTTCTTGTCATATCGATGACAACAACATTTGGCCAACTAAGGATTTCTAATATAAATTATTTGATTAAAGTACCAATAATGATTTGTAACGACACTTCCTGATTTTAACAATAACAATGTTACCGGTAACTGACTTCAAATGTATAATTACTACATTACATTACATTCACGAAAACAATTAGACCTACTTTTTTCATACTTCATTCCATTATGGGATTGATTGCAATCCTCACTAGCCGCAGCCCACAGCATGGTTCTCGTAAGGTAATATCGATGACATGTGAAATGATAAATACTTGCCCGTTGTCACAGCGACTTGGGCATCTCTTTCAATTTCCATCAGGCGCAGTAAAGCCACAATGTCGTGCTACTATAAAAAAAACCCTTTTAAATTATAGCCTAATGTGTTCTTCTTCTTGTCGAGTCGACAGCAAATCGTTAATATACTCATAATAACTATATTGCTGCAAAGTTTCGATAATATTAAGATTACCTATTAAGTGGGATACCACGTCCTTTGTCGCGTGTATCTACACTCAAATACAAAGTGACATTTCCTTTTACATATTGAACCTATCCAGTGGTTTCTTTGTTTGATCTGAGGCCTAATTTAAACGAAGATTACAGTCTATTAAGGGCATTCTATTTTTGTATTTTATACAGTTATTACAATTTAATCTCTAACGCGGAAATGACAATCTACAGTTGGCTTGCACATCCCGTGCCTACAAGGTTACATAAGGTTGTTTAAATATTATTTGTAGAAGTATTCATAGCTCATAGCACTTACTTGTCATCTCTCGGCCAAAATTAGTCCTCTTCCAAGACGCACAATTGGAAAATTGACCAATTGCATTTTGCTTCCTGAGATTACAGTACAATTATGAACAAAAGTACTTGCGTACTATGCAACTTACCGTTTACAAGAAATTTAAAGTGTTGTCCTTAGAACACACATGGAAATAACACGACCAATACAAACAGACATGTTCATGCACACAAAGGTTTGTAATGTGTGGGAATCGATCCCACGACCCTTGGCTCAGAAGGCAGAGGTCACTACCAATTGAGCCACCGAGTCAGTCATAATATAAAATAACAGTATATTATAATATGTAAGTATGTGAAGTTTAGACAACATTTAAAAAGTATACGACTTACAGCCCGGCCACACCGGCGCATTTCTGTAGTCGCGATCGAACGCCAAACAGAAGCCAATGCCAAATAAGTGGTCAGCGTAGCCGAACTCATAGTAAGTTTGAGGACTAGTAATGAATCAACACAATGAATCAACATAAGTAGGTACGTAGTATGTGCCAGGCAAGGCGTCACATGGGGTGTTCATCGTATAACACAAACAACAATTTTATTCCACTCAACACAAGTCTAACTTCTTCCGATCCCATTGCATGTGTTAAAATAGTTTTTGGCTTAATTATGTGACATATAGCACTAGGTATACAGGAAGCATTCCGTATTGAATATATTTCACAAGAGAGTACAAATGGCCTAATTAATTCCGTGCGGCCTTCTCTACCCGTTAACTATTGGACGAGCCAGAAACCTATTAAGTACTCGTATATAATTTAAATAAAAACTAATAGAATTGATTTATTACCAGCAATATAATTTATAAGATATTAATTATAATTTTTCATTATATGAAAATCAATCATTCATTCATTTGACTCTATTAAAACCAATGATACGAGAACAGCCACAGTATGTTACAAAATTTATATTAAAGTAAACCTTTTGCATGCGACTGCACACAGTTATTCCCATTAAAACGACTCCAGAACTCAATTGGATAAGGAGAAACAGAGTTACTTTTCATCCACATATAAGCCATGTTTACTAGTTAGTGAGGTTAGTTGACCATCGTCGTGTAAGTAGTTTTAAAAGACAATGTTCCTTGTTTTATTGTTCTTCGGGATAGCTTTGGCTCTCCCGACTGACGAGTTCCGTGCTATCGTTCATGAAGGAGGTAAGTGCTTAATTGTGAAGAGAATATCTAGTAGTCGGTAATAACAATATGGTAATGGTCTTCTGATTGATTTTCGGTCACAGTGGCTAATTTTCAAGGAGTTCCTACGTAGACTAGAGCGCAGAAGATAATATTAAAGTGCATTAGTTATTTTAAATACCCGTGCACTATCTGTTTCTGCACACAAAACGATAGTCAGACACGACGGTAGAAAGATCAGACGCAGGACCAGGATCTATCAAATATATCTAGTTGATAATAGATTATTATACTTTCGACACTTAGCTAAAAATATTTGGGAACATTTGCTGTATGGGAAGCGATAAGGCCGCCTAACTTGTACGTCAATAATTATTATCTTTGTATTTAGTTATAAGTCAAATGTTTGGTGTACAATAAAGTATCTATTGGTTTAAGTCGTGACCGACTGTACACTGTTTTGTTTACTGTTGGCTGGGTGAGCGCGCTATATATGTAGTAGGCCTAAATGTCGTCAGGCGTCATGCTTCAGGCAAGTCAAGGTCAAGCGTGAACACATTAAGAATAAAAAACAAATAAAAACACTTATTGTCTACACTAATAATATAAAGAGGAAAGATTTGATTGTTTATTTGTTTGTTTGAAATGAATAGGCTCCGAAACTACTGAACCGATTTGAATAATTCTTTCACTGTCGGAAAGCTACACTATCCCCGGTGAACATAGGGTATATTATATTTATAAAAACGTTAGGGATCCGTGCTAAAACTTTAATAAGGTAACCGAAGGTGTGAAAAAATTACCAAAAATCTTTCAAACTAACGTGTATTGAAAATGTTACCATAGCAACCTAAACAACCCGAAGCGAAGCGAGGGTGGTTTGGCTAGTTCTTAATATATTAAAAGAGGCTTGTTATTAAAATGTTAAATTTTCCCATCTCATCTGAAAATCATTAAGCTTCGTGAATTTTACAAGTTTGTATTTCTGTAAAAAAATCTTTATTCAGGTTTAGATTTTGAGAACTATAAAACTTTAATTGAGCCTTGTTTGTAGAAAAAAAAAACATGTTGTGTACATACTTAAACCTTACGTTGCCGTCTAGTTACTATTATATTTAATTATCACCACTATGCATGTCACGGCAGTAATCTGTACCTATAATAAACAAATAAATTTACTTTTATAATATTTTCAGAGTTAGCCATCCATGACGATGCGTTGTTAAAACAAATTATACCGTCCGGGTATTCTCCACTAGCGCTAAATGAAGTTACAGATGACGACCCTACGATACCTAACGTCGATGATAAGGTAAATAAATAAGTTAAATGATTAGACTTTCATTTTTTATAGCACTGCTAATAACAAAATTTTCCAAGTGTTCTAAAATTATTTCTAAAAATGTAAAAATGAACAGTAAATCTACAACAGAAAATATTACTATTATTATTTATTACTTACTATTATTTTATAATTATTATTCCAGGATAACGAAAAATTCAGAACATTCTTCAACTTTGTAGATAAGGGCGCTACATCCAAAGGCCTTATTTTTAACGTATATGAAGATGACATGAGAAATGCGGCAATAGCTCTATTTCGTCTACTAAGAGAAACCCGACTTTACAACAGAATAGATTATGACAAAATAAGAGAATGGGCCAGCATTCATGTAAACAACGACATGTACGATTACGTCAAACGCCTAACAGCATTATATAGCAATTCTTACATCTCTGAAGATGTGTTTTTGCCACCGTTTGTAGTAAATCCAAATTATTTCATTAACGGAGAAACAATCTACAAAGCTCTTTACATAAAAAATAATCTCGGAAAACTCAGTGAGACTGCATTGAGGAACCATCAAGTTATTAAAATACGATATAATACCGTAGCAATAAACTCCAATTACTCTGGTTGGAATATTCCCCTGAATGGGTGTGATAAAGGAATTAGCTACTTCAAAGATGACGTCGGATTGAACAGTTACTATTACGGAATACAACTTATGCATCCATTCTGGATGTCAAATGAAGAGCTAGATGAAATTAATCCCAAACATGCTGAACACTATTATTTTGCTCACCAACAGCTTCTAGCTCGCTATCGTTTAGAAAAAGAGCATCTGGGAGCAAACACTTTGGAAAAATTATCTACAGATTGTGATACAGAATATAATCCTTATCTGTATTACGGAAATGGTCTCGCTTTCCCAACAAGGTCTGGCGTCCTTGGCGAACTTGATGAAGGTTTAACTTATATAAAATCAGTGGATATTGCCATCAAGGAGTGCATTCATAGAGGTTTAGTTATAATGGTAATTCCTTCACATATTACATAACAATTAACAGTGTATATAGACCCTCTTTTCATAGCACAAAGTAAAGCCACAAAACTCCGGCCAAAACACTTGAAATTGGCGAAATCTCTGCGTTAACTCAAGGCGAGATAGTCTACATTATAAAAAAAGTCTTTTTCTTTGACACGTTAGCTTAGTGAGATAGAGACGTCATTGAAATGTACTGAATATGATACTATGTCCTGAATGATATTTTTATTTATTTCCTTAACAATCACTTCATTCGCTAATTAATTTTACTGGAACCACCCATATTATGAATTATTGCTACCATGTACTTTATAAATAGATTTAAATTTATTTCAGGAGAATGGGACATTCATAAAAGTAACACCAAATAATTATATCAATTTAATGACAAAATTGATTCGAGCTAATTTAGACGGTGTTAAGTCCGCAAAAATAATAAGGTCAATATTTGGTTATGGAAACAACGGCTATCCCGTCAACATGTAAGTTTTTTATATTATACATAAGGTCCTTTTTAATGCAATACACGAGAGACAGTCGAAATGCATGTTGTAACAAGCTATAAATTTTGTCTTAACTACATTAATATTAAAGGAGGCCTACGTTCAGCAGTGGACGGACCAAGGCTGTTGATTGATTGATTGATTGACATTAATATTAAACATTGTTTAAAAAATACTAATAATGATAAATTTTTGTATGTCTTTTGTACATTAAAATTTTTTGCCACAAAAAAACTACTATTACAGATAAGTATAGTAAAATTCATTATCATCATCGTTTGCTTACTGTAGTCAGTGCAGATATAGCCATAAACGCCATGCCTGGGCAGGCGGGTTAGCGATCGCAGGGGATAGTTTCTACCTCCAGTAACGCTGGTGCACGTCAACAGTCTGTCGTACCTATTTAGCTATGCCTTCTTCAGTTGTGATGGTTATCAGCGCCTCGTTTGTTATACGGCAGGATGCACGGGTTAGGAAGCATCTCATCCCAGTCGAAAACTGGGACCTGGGACCAATTAGCCCTTTTCTAGTTTGATAACGGTAAACTGGTCCCACTATGATTTAATGTTGGGACGATTACTCCCTTGATTATTTTCCTAGGTCGGCGAGGTTGGCTTGGAGCGAAAATATGATAGGCTGCTCCCTTACACCCCTTAGTTAAATTATTATCATTATGTCTTATTTACATTAATGACATTATATTTTTCTTATGTTTCAGGAACAATCCCACACCATCAGCATTGCACCATCCACAAACTACGCTAAGAGACCCAGTATACTGGGTACTAATTCAAAAGGGTCTAGATTACTTCAACGAGTACACAAATAATACAAGCTACGACTTATCAGAATATGAGACAGATGAATTTAATATTACGGTACCACAAAATATGGAAATCAAAACCTTTTTCAAGTATGCCTATTTCAATTTAGCAAACGCCTTGGGTAGCAGTAAAATTAGCAGTGATGAAAACGAGGTCACGATTTACGCACGTCAAAGAAGATTGAATCATTTGCCTTTTGGATTCAATTTCACAGTGGAATCAAAAACACAAAAGGATGTTATAGTAAGATTATTCTTGGGACCTCAGTGTGGTATTGATAGCTGCTGGAATCTACATTATAGATTTTTTGAACTTGATTGTTATCGTCAAAAACTTGAGGAAGGTTTCAATACAATAATTTGGAATCCAAAACTATCAAACAGATACTACCATGAAGATTCCCAAATTTTCGATCAAGAGAGTATCAAGAGTAAATATGATATTTATAAATTACCTGAAAACCTTATTATACCGAAAGGCTCGAAGGAAGGGCTAAACCTTACAGCATTTATAATGCTTACTGAAGATATTGGACAAAATGAAACTAATTACGCCGCCATGCCAAGCGTCTACCAAAATGTTTATAAAAAGCTAGATAATAAGCCTTTAGGGTTTCCATTCCATAAACAAGTAGAATTGTCTAATGGTCTTGTAACAAATGAGGCTCCTAATTATAAATTTTTCAATATATCTATACTTCATAAAATAACCCCTTCTGAAATTTGGGAAATATGATAGAGTAAAATTTTCAATAAACTTTGTTACAACAATAAAATTCAAATAAATAATGAAAAATATGAGCTAGATGATGTACATCGACTAGTTAGTCCCAAAGTAATAGTTCTTATGTACTGTGACGACGAGTAAGCACGGTTTCCGCCTAACCACATAAGCATGAGCCTAAATTAATCTAACCGAAAATCAGACCCTGAGATCTTCTGAGGTTTAGTTCGATGAATTTAAAGAATCTTTTTTAAAGAAACGAATTCTTCAATTTTGAGGTTATTACAAAAAAAATATCAGACATAATAATTAGAGATGAAAACGTTAGCAAAATGTAATAAAAGACGTGGAAATAAAAAATAAACGAATTTTAAATTAATAAAAGTCTTTATTTTCTTAGTTAACATAGGGGTTCGGATACCTTAAAGTGCTATTAGACTGAGTGTTTGTACTCTACTGTTTGGAGATACCATGGGTATTCTTCACCTTTGTGGAAGATAGAAACATCCTTCATGTACATATTTGGCTGCATAAAGTTATAAGAGATGGGGCGATCCAATGGATATCCAAATGGCTTGTCATCTATGATGTAGTTCTTAAGAGGTTCCAACTCTTTAGGCAAAGGCTGGCTCGGATATGATACAACGAAGAATTGAATAGGGAATCCTCCAATTTTACCTCTGGGAAGCATGAGCCTCTTTGGTAAGTTGTCGAATTTGTCTACCATGTCAAGGGGCAACTTGCCTTCAGAAAGATACTTGTATATATCACTGATAGAAGAAGAATCTTCTTTGAAGCTGAAGAACTCCTCTGAGCTGCGAATTATTACATTTTCTCCCTTGATCAGCTTGAACTTGAACCAATCCAGCTCAACAAAGTTCATCCAGTTGTCTTCAATGCGAATAGGGTAACCATGTTCATCATATTTAGGTCCCATGAAGATCTTGAATGTAGCTTCCTCCTCAATCTCAGACTTTACGCTCACCTTGATAGTGAATGGCTGGTAGTTGAGGCGAGGCTGCACGATCATGTAGGATTTGGGGTAATGATCCAACTCTTGATTGTTGTAGAAAATAGCGTTTGATGCATTGAAGCGGTAGAAGTCGAAATAAGTGTATAGATCGCTAACTTCAATGTTCTTTACTTTAACACCAACGTAGTGGAGGCTGTCCTGGGTATAAGGCTGCAGGTATTTCTTGTACTGCAGCATGAAGCCAAAGATCTTGTTGTAAATCTGGTAGAAAGCCGGGTCACGCAGCGATGTTTGGTAGAAATCCAGAGCAGAGGGCATAAACTCATCACTGTAAAGAAATAAAAGGAAAGATGAAATCTAAGCATCAGTATAGTGTTTTATTTTACTAGTACAGATGATAATAAAATTAAGGTAATGTATTATGGTTATTTTGGAAGATATTAAGTTTTATGTACGTATTAAGTAGTACATAAATAACGAAACTGACGTCGGTTTTTTCTATACTTTATTTATCTTGCCTGCGACTGGCTCTTGAAGGGTGGTATTTATTACTGCGTTCAGGGTCAGTCAAGAATAAGTATAGACTTACTCGTTCATATGAATGACTAATATCATTCATTTTCTTCCACTCATCACTGGTACAAGAAAAATTGCAGTTTTGCTTCTCAACATTATTAAGACGCATAATAAAATGCATAAATCTAATACATGTAGACATAAAGATTCACTTACTCATCATGGTAATGATAAGCTCCTCCCAATATGCGACGGGCTGCCATTTCATATGAGCGAATGTAGGAGTTGTTGACAACGTTTTCGTATAAGTCGGGGTTAGCCTGCCAGAAGTTTCCAACAAAGTTGATAGCCTTGGGGTTGTAAAGGTCCACTTTTTGGCTATACTGCAAATAAAAAATAAATGTATTAGAAACGGTTGCAAAATTTTACACTAAGCTAACACAATTTTAATAAACCTAAAAACTTACAGCCTCAAATTTACCCTTTTCAAGGAAAGTCAAAAATATAGCCTCGTAGTTTCTGATAAAACGCAGATCTTCAAGATTTTTCTCATTGTTCATGACGTAGTTTTCGCTTCTTTGCACAAATGGATGAGTGTAAGTGCTCAAGAAAGGACGGTATCCATACTGGAAGATCTGGAACCACGAGAATTTGGGAATAGCACCCAATCCGTTGGAGTACCTCTCCATGAGGTAACGAGCCAAAAGTTGTTGGTAGAAGAAATAGTAGGCTTCTCCACGTCTTTCCTTTACAAGTCCAGCCACAATATTGTCTCCTTTCTCCCAGAATGGTAAGATAGAATGGAAGTAGGAATAATACGAGTTCCAGCCAATGTCTTCGGTTAAATATGCTAGTTTGTGCTCGTTCCTGCCATAAGTGTAATAGTTCGAGTAGTTAGCATAATACAAGTATTGGTCACCCTCTTCAACGATGCCCCATTCAGGGTATTGCTCAAAGCTGCCGCGCATCTTGGCGTAATACATCTTGTTAAAGACATCAGCGTTGGCGTAGAACTGTGGCCAGATTTCGTAGAAGGCGGGAAGAACTAAGTCTTGAGTGTGAGGACTCTGTATGACGGCAATATAGAAAGTGTAGGCGAACAAGGTCTCGTTCATATGAACTCGGACCCAAGCAGCGACTTTGTACAAGGTTTCGAAGTCTTTGGCATAGTAGAAAAGATCGTAAAGGATCTTGGCTTCTGACCTCCACTTCTCGTCAAAGATAGAGAAAGTGTAAATGCTGGGCTGGAAATAGCCTCCATGTTCATAAAACTTCCAGAATGTGTTGAACGCTTCCTGGTTCTGGAAAGGAATAAGGAATAAATACATTAGAAAAGAACTCTATTTAATACGAAATTGAACAAAGAGGAGCAATTTTCGGTAAATACTTATTTCTTTATAAAATGACAAATACTACAAGAATAGGAAAGATACTTACCGTGAAGTCAGCTGCTTGGGCTTTAAGGTCATAAGCCTTGCCCACTTTGTAATACTCAGCATTGGGGTTCACTTGGAAGACAGTTTCAAAGAGTTCCAGAATTTTGTGTTGTTTGATCACAGTTGCCGCATCAACTAAAACAAAAGTTTTGTTATTAAGAATAATAATCAAAAATAACAAAATTCATCATGTCGTTTCGTGGCCGTGGCAGTTTTAACACGACTTTGCGTTAGTCAAATTTTGAATCGGAACAACTGATATTTTTCTAATATCTCTATTTAATTCAAACAGTCAGTTCACTGATGAAAAGATAAATAGGGTTATCAGGAGAGATTCAAAACACAAGTTTAATTGCAATTGACAAAACTGTATGTAAATTTGAATCTGAATAAAAATGATTCAAATTTTGCAAGATAATTTTATGACAATTGTAAAACAGGACCTTCCCAGTTTAAGTTGAATTAGAACTTACTTTTCTTGAATTGTTTCGGCGTATGCGATTGCCAAACGGCCGAAGCCAAGGCCACCAAAGTGGCTAGTACCAGGACAGTCCTCATTGTGCTCGATCCAGGAGACAACTGTACTGATAGAAACATTCAGCGACTTTTTATACCAAAATAAAGACACTGTCTTATCATATTATTGTTTTGAACTGTATCCACAATCACAAGTTGATTTTAAAAAATAATGAGCTTTGATAAAGTAAATGTATACCTAAATTATTGTTAAACATCAACTATATTGCGGTTTTGTAGATAAAGAAGCTTTAGGTAGGGACTGTTGATGTAGTCTTAATTATCATCAGCTGAAACTCGATAACCTACTAAGTTTGCTTTTCCATGAGTCTGATGTGTTCACGATATCCATTACTTAATGATGAAAATATAAGAGTACATTTTTAAAGGGAATGGATGTACGCTTGTATTTATTTATGTTTACTAATTAATCTTGCCCTTTGAGACGGGACTCATAATTCGAATCCCGCACAAGATACACTTTACTGCATTCAATATTTCGTGCTTCTAGATTTCGTATACCTATACTTAATAAGATTTTGAGAAAATTCCTGGATATTAATTTATTTGTTTTTAATTTCACAAAATTTAAGAATGGGGTCACACAGGCTATAAAATACGTAGGACTTTTTTATTCTGCCTTCTGAACCAACGGTCGTGGAATCGATTCCCAACCAGGACAAACATTCGTGTGATAAATTATGTTTGATCCGTGTCTGGGTGTTTAATGTTTATATTTGTATTTAAGTATTTATTTGTGGTACCTTCGTTATTCTGATACCCAACCCATAATAAAAGTGCATAAGCTACTTACTTTGAGATCGGAGCAATGTATGTGATGTTTTCCGATATTTATTTATTATTAGTTTGTTTGTATGACGTATTCCTATAAGTAGGTATTTATAACACCATGCCTAACTACACTAATACCTTTAGAATATAGTCAAGAATCATGTCTCAAGTTTAAATCCAGCTGTAAAAAAAGTTTTATAAAGTGTTTTCTATCAAGAAACTCTTGTCAAGAGTCAGGACGATAGCAGTAATAACACAGGTAATTATACTCGCGTGGTTGGGAAAGCACATCAAGCCATTAGAACAGTGTCTGATCTCTTTCCGGTAGTGCCTAATTGTCGTTGCACTGGTTAATGAGGGTACGGAAAAAGAGAGTGCACCATGTATTAGCTCACATATGAAGTTGTTCTTTATAAAATTTTCTGCGTACGGCTAGCCTCCTTTATTGGCTATTGTGAGCGAAAGTCGCTCAAGTATCCGTAGGTTAGCAGTAGGTTTAATAGCATTTTTACACTTAACATTGGAATTGAACTTCAACATTCCGGGTCATGAGATTTCACTGATCTCATGATGTTTACAATTTTTAGATATAAAATATCTGCTGCATATAGAACTAATAATTGCAACTGATAAGATATTAAAAAACAACGTTTGTTATTTCTTAAAGATATCTCTTTGGTAGGTAGGTATAGCCTGAAGAAAATTATTTTCAAAAACAAAGTTACTATTATTTTCAAGAATTTGCTTAATTATCATGCTTAGAATGCATTCTGTAAAGATTGATGACCTGATGAATCTTTTACAGGATTTTTGGACGTAGACTATGGACGTAGATAATACTCGTATTATGCAAGGTACCTATAAGAACTTTTACTGAATAAGAATAAATAATGCTTCTTCACGCCCCATATAAAGGATCCTATATCAAAGGAAGTATGTACGTACCGACAATGACGACAACGACAAATTCCACATTTTAATGACGCTGCAAAAATTTGGATTGAACTACTTTTAGAAAATTCTACTGCCGCATTTAGTTTCACTAATTTTTATTCTTGTTGCGTAATCTTTATCTATCTGTTATAGAGTTTTAGTCACATTTTTCAATCTTGAATGACTAGCGTTTTTGTTAGTCTAAGCATGGAAAAGTTCTCCTAAGATTTGCACTATTTATGGTATACTTACGAAGAAGATATTGTGTGACTATGTGTTCCCGAATGGGAACTCTTTTTTATAATTTGTTTATGTTTTTATACTTTTTTATTACTATTGATTTTATATTGTTTAAAACGTCACTGTTCCTATATTGTCGTAAAATACAGTCGCATGAAAATATAGACGGCGTTTCATTCTATATTAAGCGCACAGGCGTTTCATTCGTATTTATTAAGCGCACATTCGTCTATATTTTTGGTCCAATCGAGCAGGATTTAAGATCCAGGTATCATGGACGTAGAAAATAAACGGACACCGCGTCAGTAACATCAATAGTGAAGCAATCAAAGTAAGACGGCGTATCGTACCGACACGAGCGCACGCACACACTCACAGCAAAGTAAGACGGACGGCCGCCATTGTCTCGGCGCGAGTTGAAGTTGACACACGGTCATACGTATTTTGTAGAAAAATTATAATGCCATCCTGTGTTGTTAAATGCTGTCGAAACAATAGTGGTTTAACTAAAAAAAATGAGGGGATAACCTATCATAGGTAAGTCAGTCAATTACTTTATCTTTAATAATTAAACAAAAAATACATAATTTGTAGGCAAGAAAATTAGCTGACACTTCTATGATTACTGGTGTTGCCATTTATAGAATATAAAAATTACCCTAAAACGTGGGAGATTTCTGTATGTTCTGTATCTTTTTACATTTGTTGTGCTATATTTTTCATCTCATCGTGTCTTTAAATTAATAATGAAGAAATTTTTTTTAATTTATACTATCACGTCTTTTATTCTATCTATGACTGGGTAGACAGAGCCTAGGATCTTACGACCCAAAGGCCACATTTAGTATAATGGTGTGGTGGGCATCTAGGTAGAAAAGGAAATCATTGTATGAAGACGATACTAGCTGTAATTTATAAGAGAATGATAATGAGCCTCTGTATGAAACAGTTACGAATATTTGTAATATTCGAATAAATGATTAAAATTACTGATCGTTTTATTTTTCCTTTTATTTAGTTTGATAAAAAAGTGTAAAATTACATTATATACGAATTGATGCAACAGACAAAATGCCAAAATATGCAAAAAAAAAGACACTTAGTAATTGAAATACATTTTTGTAATTATTGGGTAATTTTCCGCGTATGGCAACTCTCCGTCAACTCACACAACCGTACGTCGCCGCCATTGTTGTGCTTCACTCCTTATTTAACCAATGCTCCGTCCGTTTATTTTCTACGTCCATGCCAGGTATTTATATCTTTAAATATTTAAAATGCTAAACACAAAATATCAAGCCGCGACTAGCGAAATCGTCCCGGAGCCCTTTAAACAGCCCGTCACCTCGCGTGTGGGTACGGGCTCTGTTTCCGCCTCGCGTGCTAACCGTTCCTCCGCGACAACCGTCGCAAGAAAACTTGCGGCGGAGGCAGGACATGCCCTTAAAGTCGCGCAGTTGGAGGTAGCGGCGATGCGCGCACAACTGAGGGCCAAGGAAGAGCAGCAGCAGAGCTCGAGATTAAAGCCATTGAAATCGAGCACCGGGCGAACCTAGCCGCTATTAAGGCACAGGGTAGGATCAGCAGCAGTAAGGAGAGCCGCGCCGCTGTCAAGCAGAGGCTGCCAGATTTGACTCTCTCTGCACGCCCTAGTGCGCTTGATAGTAGGCTTGAGGTAGGGCTTAATAACGGCTCAGTTTTAAGTTCACAGGACCCGCCAAAATACAAGGACGCCAGCTCTCTATCGGACATTGCAGTACATCCGCGCCCTGCATTGTTGTCTCGGCCTAAAACAAGCCGAGGGAACGGGGACACTGCCATTGATGTCCGGAGGGATGATGGCGTTGCCGGGGAACTAACTGAAGCCCTACGTTATTATAATAAAGATAACGACCCTATTAAAACCTCGACCTCAAAGTCGCCGCCTTTCGACGGGAATTCCTCAGGCTCCTTTTCAGCAGCGGAAAATTTAGCGCGCCTCAACCAAGCGCTTGAAGGCGCAGCTCGGGAGGAGGTACGCATGCTCCTTACAACAGCTCGCCGAGCCAGCGACGTGGTCGACACCCTGGACCACCGCTTGGGCAGGCCGGAGCAAAGCGTACTGCAGGAGGTCAATGACGTAAGAGCCTTGCCAAGGCTCGGGCCGGAGGTAAATCGTGAGGTCGATCTGGCGATGAAGTTTGACGCAGTTGTCGATACCGACGCGGTCCAACTTCATCGCCACGGAACCCACACGGTTTTGGAATCGGACGGGAACTCGGCTCGCAAACCATTTCGGCCTTTACTACCTCTAAAATTCCCAGTGATCCTAAATAAAACATGTTTATTTTGCAAATCAAATCATCAATTGCAAATATGTCAAAATTTTTCCGCTCTGACAATCGATGTCAGTTGGTATTTTTTCAATCTCTGTCATCGATGTTTACAAGGAGTTCGGCACAATATCATAGTCTCCTCTCCGCGCGACACCTCAGAGCAAATAGTCGTCAATACTGCCGCTGCAGTAGTTGGTCCGTCACAGCGTCCGTTATACCAAGTGGCAGCAGTCACGCTTTCAAGCCCTGCTGGTAGCGTAGATGCAATTGCTCCACTGGACGACGGGTCAACGGCGACATTTTTTGACGCCACCATCGCCTCACAACTAGAAGCCAAAGGCTCTGAGGTGCTCGGACTTTCAGATTGCGTAGGCGGCTTACCAAAAGATATCATGATTGATATCTCTAAGCGCGAGCCTCGAGAGTTTACCGAGGCCACGTACCTATCTGACCTCTCGGCCGTTGATGATAGTGTCATACGTAGCATCAAATCACCTACCTCCTTCTGTGCACTATCACCACGTCACTTTCACGACATCACATGCACTTCATTATCATGTGTCATGATCGTCTTCAAATATCATATAGAGAGGTCAGATAGTGTTTCAATTTTAATATTGGTACTAAAACCATTACGTCGCGCAACATTTCATCTGCATCAGCCACTGTAGATGTCATCTTCCGACCTCACTTTCGCACAATGGTTGCCTCGACCAGTACTTAATCATTTTAGCTCATTCATTGGCTGGTGGGGGCAACTGCGGACCGTGTTTTCATAACACATTGTTTAGTTTCATTTCCATTAAACTCATTTTTATATTGCGGGGTCGGGCTTTTATAATTTAAATTTAAAATTAATTACATGGTTTTTATGTTATAGCTTATCTATTTCGGTTTGAAATTTCCAAAGCCACTGCTTCTGCACCATTAACTCCCATGGACATCGTCGGCAGCAGACGCCAGTGGTACATGGTCATCGGCACGACGTCAGCAGAACATCAGCGGCACGGCGTCAACGGCATGGCGTCAGCGGCTCTACATCAGTGGCTCTACGTCAGCGGCACCTCGCCAACGGCACCCCGTCAACGGCACACTTCCGGCACATCATAACGGCACAGCGGCTTCGGCATAACACCAGTGGCGCAATATTGGCCCTTGTCTTTGAAATGAGATGCTTTGGGCCAGCCAAGGAACCAATTAGAGAAAAAGCTGCAAGAACCGACGCTCACCGGTCTGGTCGCCAGGGTTGTTCAATCCCAGGGCTGTCCAGTTGGAGATTGGCATTAGAATTCAGCGGACTGACATCAATATGTCTGCACCACTTCAGCGCAATTTTGGACAGCAAGCGACATCTGCCAGACCGCGGCACGGCTCACCGAGTGACCACACATGCCAGTCTGTGACGTGACGCAGCCGCCGCACGTTCGTCGTGCCACTCACAGCCGCCGCACGTTCGTCATGCCACTTTGAGTCTTCGGGTCTCCTCGGGCGAGTCTTCGGGGAACTTCGGGAGTTAGTGTGGGCAGAAGCAGTTGGCAACTTTCCTGCTCTTTAAAAAAGGGGAGCATGTTCCCGAATGGGAACTCTTTTTTATAATTTGTTTATGTTTTTATACTTTTTTATTACTATTGATTTTATATTGTTTAAAACGTCACTGTTCCTATATTGTCGTAAAATACAGTCGCTTAATAATATAGACGGCGTTTCATTTAATATACACGCACAATCGTCTATACTATGTGCTCAAAACATAGCTGAATTTTCTATTTATTTACCTTTAAAATGCGAATGAACTCATCTACTTTCCTTAACAATTGTCCCCCTCAAGGTTGTCTGGAATAGATCGCTATCAGCGATATTTTATATCAGCTACATTCCTTTGTTTTATTTTTTTGTACAATAACAATACAATCTACCTATCCAATGAAAGATCATGAGGCGCGATCCCTGTATTGTGTACATAATCATTCCTATAAGACAGACACATGTGTGCGCCGTAGTGTAGGGGGAGTCCGGGAGACTTTATCAGGTGGAAGAGATAAACCACCTTTCAAAAATCAACTTAAATTTTGCTATAACTATGCGTCAAGGCGGTTATTGGTAAACCGCGGTTATAGGCCTGTCGTTATAGACTGTCTAGACGTATCATTAGAGCAAAATTTAAGTTGATTATTAAAAGGTGGTTCATCCCTTCCATCTTCATAAGGATGAAGTCTCTCGGACTGCCCCACGTACATATCGGAAGGTCCGTCTTCTACAAAATATCTGTGCTGCGTCGCTTAGCCTACAAGCAAAAAACCGATCCACTTTTGACTTCATTAAGATATACTTAATTATTCTTAAATTTCTCTATTTCGGTTTTTTTTGACTGGCTCGGTGGCTCAATTGGTAGTGACATCTGCCTTCTGAGCCAAGGGTCGTGGGTTCGATCCCCATACATTACAAACATATGTGGGCATGAACATGTCTGTTTGTATTGGTCTGGGTGTTTTCTATGTATAAATGTATTTATTTACAAAAAAAATGTATCTAAGTAAGTTTATCAGTTGTCTAGTACCCATAGTACAAGCTTCGGCTTAGTTTGGGGCTTTGGTTATGTTTTTTTTTTCTTAACAACAAAAGTTCACAGCGCTAACGAGAGTAACAAATAGGATGACAAAAGCAATGGCTGGGATACTTATGAATGACAAGCTTGTAAAAAGGTGCTGCCTTCGGAAACTGATTTCCTTATCCCTGTTGTTTGTCTTACTAACTCATAATAAGGTTTCCGAAATGGTTTAAACTGGATGCAGTGGGTAATAAAAATAATTAAACAATGTTTATTGTAATATATTATATTTTTTTATACTAGCACGACATAATGGCTCCCTATGTCGCTGTGACAACGGGCAAGTAATTGGTCAGTCACCTGTCAGTTCTCATCGCCCATGGCAGCCTAGCCCCAACCGGGTTAATTTTGATGAATGATTCAAATACAGGAGTGTCTAGCCAGTTTCTTCTTGGTACAATACTATACATTCCGAAGTGCTCGTAATTTTGAGTGTGTGTATTTTTTTTAAAAGTTAGTAGCATACTTGTTTCCATACATTATACGAAGCATAAACAATAGTACCAGTATTTTTGTTCATTTACTACATTTAAGAGCTTTGCTCTTGTCGGCGAAGCAATTTTTACTTCTCCCTGGACTCTGCCAGCGCCTTCAACTCCCTTTGAGGTGTCCAAATAATAAAGACTGTTTTCTAACGGTGCTGTTAGTGTGATTTCATATAAGATAATAGCAGCAATGTTTTGTTTCGATTAGGATTTGGTAATGTAGCAGCTCATCCATAGAGCTTTTTAGTAATATTAAGTGTCATCATGATTTTTACAGAGCTGCTATTACTGATACTGTGCGAATTATTTAAGACGAAAGTCATAATGTTATCATGTTTTTTCACTCCAGCAGTACCAATGCACTATTTTTATGCGTTATGGATCTATACCCATAGTGTGCCCATAGTAAATAATAGTATGACGTTATTTTTCATACCTTAATGATTTGTGTGTCTCCTATTAGGTATTTTTTATGAACTGTAAACTAGATTATTTGAATGTGTGAAAAGTTAGTATTAACCCTTTTTAGTATTTTGTCAAAAATGTATAGGCTACTTCTTTGTGCGACATTATTATGGAAAAGAGCGCTTTCTGATTATAGTTAGGTAATGAAGGACAAAAATAAAGGTAATTTTATTGTTAGTGCTGTTCTAATTCTTTTCCTGATAAGTGTTAAGTTTTATAATAATAATAATCATTACTTATTTATTAATTTAATGTATTTATTATTTGTTATATTAACATTACAGATCAGGTCTCTTTATAATCATTCCTACACTCCACTTCAGTGCTTGGACACTTCGTTGCTATGGTAGATAGATTCAAAGTTGTTTGGGTACACGGAACCCTTGTGGTAAACTAAGACATCCTCGATGAACATGTTAGGCTGCCAGAAGAAGTCTGAAACGGGGCGGTCCAAAGGATATCCGAAGGGTTTGTCGTCCAAAATGATGGATTTGAACTCCTCGAGTTCCTTGGGCAGCTGCTCACTGGGGTAAACGAACACGTAAACTTGGAGAGGGAATCCTCCAACGGTACCTCTTGGCAGCATAAGCCTCCTGGGAAGGTCGTCGTAGTTTTCAACCATGTCGACGGGCAGTTTCTTCTCACCCAACATCTTGTAGATTTCCTGGATTGGCAGAGAATCGTCCTTGAAGTGGTAGAATTCACCAGATTTGCGTTCAATCACATTCTCTCCCTTGGTGAGCTTTTGGTTGAACCAGTCTAATTCTACGAAGTTCATCCAGTTGTCTTCCAACTTGATGGGATAGCCCTTGCCATCATATTTGGGTCCAACAAAGATCTTGAAAGTGGCGGTCTCCTCAACATCAGATTTTACGTTGATTTTGACGCTGAAAGGTTCGTGGTTGAGACGGGGCTGTACGACCATGAAGGACTTCTGGGTAGAGGTGAATTCGCTGTCGGTCTTGATGATAGCGTTGGTGGCGTTGAAAGGATGGAATTCGAAGAAGGTAGTCAGTTTGCTGACTTCTACGTTGTTAACTTTAACGCCGACATAGTGGAGGGTGTCCTGGTTGTAGGGCTGCAGGTATTTCTTGTACTGTAGCATGAAACCGACAATCTTGTTGTAGATCTGGTAGAACGCAGGATCACGGAGGGATGTCTGGTAGAAGTCCAGAGCAGTGGGGATGACCTGGTAGCTGTAACAAAATAATAATGTTTACAACGCGATGGACATTTAAAATCGTTTTTTTTTATTAGATCAGTATAGTTGTTTCCTTCCGCCTGATGGAAAGGTGAAAAGGAAGTTCAAGCACCTCAGACAACTGGCGGGAAACCTTGAATTGCGCAAGCTAAGAGAAAACTTTTAGCTTATTGCCGATATTAACTTTTTAAATATTGTCACGGGTTCTGTAAGTAACAAAAGGAATACTTACTCGTTGTAAGAAGTGTAAGGAGCACCACCCAGAATGCGGCGGGCAGCAATTTCGTAAGACCGGTGGTAGTGGTTAGGGCTGATTTTCTCGTACAAGTCGGGATTTGCCTGCCAGAAGTTGCCCACCCAGTTGATGGATTTAGAGTTGAACAGGTCGATATCTTGGTTGTACTGGAAATAAACATATTTTTTTACATTGTTGCTTTAGGAACCATAATAATGTCTTTTAAAGTCATCACCATCAATCATTAAAAAAATTACTGTTTATTTTGCAGAATATTCAATATACTTACAGCCTTGAACTGGCCTTGTTCGAGGTAAGTCAAGAAGATATCTTCGTAGTTGCGGATAAAGCGCAGATCGTCGAGGTTTTTGTCAGTCTGCAGAATGTAGTTGTTGCTTCTCTGGGCGAAAGGATAAATGTAGGTGCTCAAGTATGGCCTGAATCCATAATGGAATGGCTGGTACCACGAGAACCTTGGGATTTCACCCAAACCGTTGGAAAGTCTCTCCAGGTAGTAACGGGCAAGGAGTTGCTGGTAGAAGTGGTAGTAGATTTCACCACGCTTTGTTTTCAGCAGTCCAAGGAACAAGTTGTCTCCGTGTCTCCAGAAGGGCAACATAGCGTGGAAATAGCTGTAGTAAGCGTTCCAGCCGATGTCCTCAGTCAGGTAAGCCAATTTGAACTCGTTCTGGCCATAGGTGGTGTAGTCGGAGTAGTTAGCGTAATAGTAGTAGTGGTCTCCTTGCTCGATCATTCCATATTCGGGGTATTCCTCAAAAGGTAAGCCACGCATCTTGCTGTAGTACATCTTGGTGAATACCTCGGTGTTGGTATAGAATTCAGGGTAGATTTCGTAGAAGGCAGGGAGGACGAGCTCTTTGGTGTCCAGACGCTGGATGATGGCAACGTAGAACGTGTACGCGAACATGCCCTCGTTGACCTTAAGGCGAGCCCAAGCGGCAGTGCTGTAGAAGGTCTCAAAGTCCTTGGCGTAGAAGAACAAGTTGAACAGAGCAATAGCCTGTTCCCTCATTTTCTCATTGAAGATGGTGAAGACGTGGAACTGGGGAAGTAGTCCACGTTCGTACAATTTGAAGAACTTGTCGACTACTTCTTTCTTCTGAAAGGTAAAACAAAACAGTTCGGTTAGATATTTAAGCAATTCGTTTTTTAATTAGTTCTCAATACGTAAGTATGTCCAAAATTTCAAAACTTGTTGCTAAGTCAAAAATTACACATTAGTTGATTCTGATATTTTGCTTCTTTGTAAGGTAAAAACTCGTATGTAACATTAAAATAGTTCTTACCTCATATTTATCGATGTTGGCTTTGATGTCGTACTCTTTGCCGATTTTGTAGTATTCAGCGTATTTGTCCACCTGGGTGATAGCTTCAAAAAGCTCCAGGACTTTGTGCTGACGGTGAACGACGCCATCATCAACTGTAAATAGAATTTACGTCAAATTATTACAAATTGGATGTAACTAAACTGTTTGCTGGCATTGATGATCATCATGATCATGATAATGATGATTACCCTTAGGGTGCTTCTCCGCCAGAAATATGCTATACTGCGTTGGTATACTGCTATAGTAATTGATGCGCTTGATATCCATCAATCATATTAATTGGTCAATATAGGCACTGGTGGAAACGGATTTAACTTAGCTATGTTTTTTTTTATATGAGCGGGTGCTATGGAAGCGTGCCAAAAATAGTTGTGGCACATGTTACTCGCCCCGCTCCATTAACTTAACATCAATGGCAATGGTAACCATTGCTTAGTGACTAAGCTTTCACATTGCAGCATAGCTGGTTAACACATGTCTGATGGAAAAGCTTCCTTAGAACTTTAAATTAGGACTAACTACTTGGGTTAGCTGGCGAATTACTTCTTCAAGTAAGTAGGTATTAATGAATAAAAATTTGGAAGATCTCACCTGAAACAGTCTTCACGTTTGAGTAATCCCACTTCGGAAGTACTGAAGGGACGACGCTGGCCGAAGCCAGAGCCACGAAAGCCGCTAGAACCAGGACAGTCCTCATTGTGCTCGAGCTCGGAGACAACTGTGCTTTTCCTCTTTGCTTGGACACTTTTTATATTGTGTCTTATCTTGATTCACTATGTTAATTGTAAACAATCCACTCTCAATTTATCCCAGATAAGCAGTTTCAGTTTTGAACGCGATAACCAAAACGAAATATAAGGTATAGGCATTTCTGTTAACAAGATTCTACTTGTTAAAAAAATAGCAGTTGCCTAAACACCCACTGAATTATGTAATCAAAATCTTGATGATCTTAAGGTAATTTATTAAGATTACAAAAATAATAGTCACTCATTAGCGTTTCAACATCAACGTCTATCCATCCATACATCGAAACAAAAGCATTGATTATATTAGTAGGAGATATGGATATAACAACGCGTTCAGGTTATTGTCCGGTGATAATGACAAAGCCGCCTCATCATCATGGTCATTTAGAAAAAATATGCGTTCAAGGTGCTGATGCTGTTCGCATAAGCTCATATTGATGGCTTTCATGCCATCTTTTGGAAAAGAGCAGCTTACCTGAATTGATACCTAGATGTCTAGGCTAAAGGGTTTATATTCTAGGCTAAAAACTATACACATGACATTCGTTTCAGGGGTTCGGTAAAATTCCGTCGGACCGCGATAAAAAATACTAAGAGCCACTAATTTTTTCCACTAAAAAGTTCAGATACGGAACTCGTAGGAACATCAATAATACATTTTATCTCGTTATCGGGTTGACCTTTTCACTGGATCTCATTAAGTTCTGTTTTGACAATACGTCAACAACTTAGCAGGTGGATACAGAATTATCTGGGGTCAAGAAGAGTCAGATAATCATTAGTATGGATAGGTACCTAATTGGGTGAAAAAATTAACTGCTTGTTTTGCATTAACGAAACGTTCATAGCCTTGTGTAGCCGTCCAAGGATTACTCTATGACCACAGGTCGAAGATCCCCGTATACATTTTATGTACCCAGAAAGTGTTAAGCATGCTTTGTATAATGTTTCATTTAGGTATGCCACAACACTTGCGGACTACACCTACAAACTCGAAAAAAAAAACTAGGTAAGTGTTATTTTTGAGAGGAGGTTTACAACACTTGGTCTCAACTCAAAGCTAGAAACCCCTTAAGGTTTCCCGTGTGTTTTAAGGGCCCTGGTTTGATTCCCGTTCGAGTCACTATAGAAAACTTTTCTATATCTGTCTGGTTGTTCTGGGAGAAAACATCGATCATTATTTTGTACTCATGGTACAAGGGCATCCGTTAGTTTGTGAGAGTTTGGTTTAAAGTCAAGTAACCAATTGAAATCTAAAGGTATTTAACGAAGGAAGCTACTGAAAATGTTTTAACCGATTTTTAAAAAGGAGGAGGTTTCTTAATTCGACCGTATAATACCAGTATAGTTGTTTAAAATCTTAATTTAACACTTAAGGACTCGCTTATGGGTCCAACGGACCCAGTCCTTCGTTTTTTGTTTAACAACTTCTAAATTACAACGTTTGCGACGTTGCCGTTCTGAGTACCTTTCAACGATAGTGTAGCACGGCGAATGACGATCGTAGTCGTCAGTTAGCGCGCTGCGCCTGAGTGCAACGGACATGTAAGGTGAGTGTGGGTCCGCTGGACCCGGTAGCGACTAAATACGTTAATATTTTATACCATCATGTTATTATTATTTATTAATCTTTTTATACATTGTTTCACAGAAAATGGCTTCCAATAGACCTCTGAGGCAAAATGAATTGGAAGAATACCTAAATGAAGAAATAGAAAATGAAGACTGTTCCGAGACTGAAGACTACGTAGAAAATAGTGCGCATGAATCAGAATCCGAACAAGATGGAGATGACGGTGAAGTAAATATACAATCTGATCCTGTAATAACCTCACAGCCACGGCAAGGCATTCGCCGACCAGCACCCGATCTTCGTCGTCCGGATTTAGATTGTGTTCCATTAGCAATTTTACAAAATGGCTATTATTTAGGTAAAGCTACCGTATGGAATGTTGAAGAACCCGGAAGAAACATAAGAACACGAAGTCATAATCAAAATAAGAAGGCATCAAACTCAACTCCACCCTCTGGACGAAAAGTGCGCTGCGGTCTGTGTAACTGGAAAAAAGATCGAAAAACGAAAATTTTTTGCGTAAAATGCAACATAGCAATTTGTGGAGAACACACAAAATACGTTTGTTCAAATTGTTATGAATAAATTAGATGTAGGAAGAGACTGAACAATATGTAACAAAGATTTTATCCCAAAGAAGATATTTTAATTTCGCTGATTTTCAAAGTTGATTGTTTTGTTTTCTATAATTATTGATCTCTTATTGTTATTTAGTCTAAGTTGGTACATTATAGTAGTATAAGAAAATATAGAAAAATTGTTTAAAATAATATAAACACGTAAAATTTTGCAATTATATCCAATATTGTCATATAGTTATAGTAAAATACGTTATTTTTTGTAATAGCTCCTTGTACAAGAAAAAACAATAAATATTAGTATTTCATTCACTATTGTCTTTATTTATTATCACTATTCCCAAATAATTCATTAACTTTCACTTTTAATATACATTAAAAAAATTACATAGGATACTTTACTGGGTCCAGTGCACCCGGTAGCGAGTATGTGTGTTATAAATTAAGATGCGAGTCCTTAAGTGTTAAAAAAAGACGTTAACCGCCGCTCATGGACATCAGCAATGACGGGGCACAACCATGCCTGCCTACCATGAGGAAAAAGTTTTCTTTAAACCACGTTTAAAGAAATTATTCTATTCCATTCTATTCTAATTTTCAGATAATGATCCTTGTCAATTTACTAACTACAACTTACTAACTCTGACGCCTAAACTGGGAATGGGTATAGCTACCCTAAGTGTTGCGGAGGTCTGATGGCAGTCGCTCTGTGTAAAAGCTTAGCCCTCGCCAAATCTCTCAGTTTGGGAAGCCAACCCTGAGACAATCGGGAAAAAGGCTAGGATGATGATGATGATGATCCTTGTCAATTTACCTACTCGTACGGTAATTATGCGCTTGTGATGTGTAATAGGTAAATAATAATAAATAAATACCAGACAACATCACCCCAAGTAAATAACTAAGATACCACAAATATATACTTAAATACAATTATGAACACCCAGACACGGAACAAACACAAATGTTATCACACGAGTTTTGTCCCGGGTAGAAATTGAACCACCGACCCTTGGTTCAGGAGCAGGGGTCACTACCAAATGAGCCATCGAGCCAGTCGACCGAGGTAATCCCATGTTGGGTTCTCAGTTTATTAGACCAATAACAAATCGCTTTGAAGCGCAACACAGCATCATTAGCCTATTTGTAGTCCACTGTTGGCAATAGACATCTCTAGTTGTTCGCCATTTTGGGCAAACACCTAGGCTTTACTCATAATCGCCTCGCTGGGCAGGCGGGTTTGCGATCGCAGGGCGTAGCTCCTCCGGTGACACTGCTGCCCGTCATCGGCCTGTGGTATTTAGCTACGCCTTCAATCGTGAAGGTTATACTACCGCCACCAGTCGGCTGCCATTCCTCAGCAGGATATACCGCGGGTAGGTAAGGGCGGCTTGGAGCGAAAAGATGATAGGTCGCCTCTTTATATCTAAATAAATAAATAACCCAAGACGTGCCACGCTGGGCCACACAGCGCCATCTAGCCCCAAACTAAGCCGACGCTTGTACTATGGGTACTAGACAACTGATAAACATACATAGATACGATTTATTTTTGTAAATAAATACATATTATACATAGAAAACACCCAGACCAATACAAACAGACATGTTCATGCACACAAATGTTTGTAATGTGTGGGGATCGAACCCACGGCCCTTGGCTCAGAAGGCAGAGGTCACTACCAAATTGAGCCACCGAGCCAGTCTGTATGTCATATCTGTTTCGTATCACAGCGCTTCATGCAAATCGGTCCAATGGCTCCTTTGGTAGTGATCGCTGCCTTCTAAGCCAAGGGTAGTTAGGTTCGATCCCCACACAGTACAAACATTTGTGTGTTGTTGAAGATATCTGTTTGCATTGGTCTGTGTTTTCTATGTACAATATGTATGTACTTACTTACAAAAAAAAAGTAAATACATATGTAAGTAAGTTTATCAGCGTTAGTTCGAGTACAAACTTCGGCTTAGTTTGGGGCTAGATGGCGATGTGTGGCCCAACGTGGCATGTCTTGGGATATTATATTCAATTAAGTATAGTTCATAGTCAAGAGTCGTCACTTGTTTTACTTACTTTTTATTTTTGCAGAATGTGAAAAAAGAACACTGAACTGGTGTAATGGTCACTATCGCTCACATACTGGTATACAACTATGTTCTTACGCAGCAAGTAACTTAGGTACAACAACGGCGATAGTTGCTTAGCCAATAACAATGACACTTGCATCATTTTGCAAGTTTGTTTGCGCGAAAGTAAATTATGTCATAATACTTTCCAGTATCTAAACAAGGCTTTTTTTATATCAATATTGACTGCATCCCGCCCAATGTTAAGGAGACGATGTAAGTAGTCCAATACAATGCAAACGATCATCAACAGCCTGCAGAGGCCCACTACTGGACATAGACCTCCATAGACGATTGTCGTTTGACAGGATTTCTCTTAGCCACCATTCTTGGCAAAGAGGTTGGTGACCGTTTTAGTTTTAATTTGTACCCAGGTAAACGCAGCTGCCCGTTTCTTGATATTCCCTTGTTCGTCTTGTACGACATGGCCTGTTTAAAAGAAAACTCATGATTGTAAGAAGATGAAACTATTCTTATAGTTTCGGGTCTGATGTTCTGTTGCAAGGCATTACCTACTTTAGTGCAATTGATGCAAAAAAGCTTGGTATATCGTAATATAGGATGCTATTAGGCCAGGTCGACAATGACGATTTGTGCAGAATGTATGGCTAGTGCTAGATGCAAGAAGCCCAGGGTAAATCAAGTGGAAAAGTCTATCCAGGAGTGGACTGTGATAGTCTGATAATAATGGAGAAAACTGGTGTTATTATTTTGTAGGTTTCATGTCGATAGAATATCTAGGACCCGTCGAACTAAATACGAATAATTCCGAATTTAGGAATGGCTCTTAGACACAAAATTAATCTTTGTAAAGCTTTGAGAAGCAACCGCGCTGTCTCGATTGAATGTTCATTTCCTCGCAAGAAATATCTTTGTTAAGTACCAGCGTTGGTACGCTTTACCTAACAATTTTTGATTTGCAAACATAACTCTAACAAAAAATATAACTTTTACATCATGTCTCATTTTTAAACAGTCCTAAATACTAAGAGTCATTCAAAATAATGAAATCGGAGACGATTGTGATAAACAATCGCTCTCTTGTCAACTTTCCGTAGCGACAGTTTGGAGAGATTACGAAAAGTAGGCAAAGTCAGGGATCAGGGTCTCACTCAGAAGGTGACTTTTGATAATGAGAAATTCAGTCATTTGTTTTCAATTGACCATTGATTTTAGATTTGAGTGCGCTTTGGAAAGGCTGCGAAAGTCCACTTTGAAAGCCTTTCCAATCCCGGTAAAAGGTATTTTTAAGTGTATGCTGAATAAAAAATATACATAAAGATCTAAAATTACAGTAAAACTTATATCGAACCATAAAAGGGGCATTTAGGTATGGGTGTTATTTAACGGGTTAGCAAAGTATTAGTATTTTTGAATGCAGAAAAATATTATCTGTCAACAGAAGTAAGTAGCTAATTGGTCAGCAACTCATGGCCGGCAAATAATTCACCAATGTATGCCATTCTGGATGGCTGTAATTATTTTTGTGCTGCATTTTAATTATCGATGCAGCAATAAGCTCTTTCTGTTTTATATAATTTGGGTAAGGAGTCAGAGAGTAAGGAAAATAATTAATTTTGTGCTGCCTATAACTATATAGCTGCCGTCGGCTGATTCGGGTCAAGCGTGCATTTAGAAGTCCGCGTGCTTCGGCGCTACGGGAAGTGCAGCCCCTCAGCCCTTTTTTTTCTAGAGGGGAATGCATTAGGCACCTTCATGCCGCCTCCGGGGGGAGACGGCATGGTGTGTGGGTCTCACACCTCCCAAAATGGGAGGACATACCTACTAAACCCCCCTGTGTCGCCAGTGGGCAGCAAGTTGCAGGGACACGGGTAGCGCCGAAGCATACGGCCACATCCCTGCCTGCCCTGGCCAGCCGCAGATGATAAGCGGCCGGCACTCCTGGTCCGGGGAGGGCAAATACCCCTACCCCCGGATCCCGGGAGCAATAGAGTGCCCCGCGGGCGGACCTCGTGCAACGGTGTGGCTGCACCCACCACACCGTTACGCCCCTATGAGTGGATCGCGCCCCCGCACTCACCGCTCGGGGCACGAAGGAGAGGCTCAGAGGGCATACGCAGCCCCTCAGCCCTAGCGTAACAAAGTACAGGCACTACGCTCTCCTCCGGCGCTTCGGCTAGCTGGTCGCCTTCGGTGACCATCCTCAGCCGCTACGGAGAGCCCGGGCGCCTGGACCTTGTTACAGCGGGCAGGGGCTGCCTCCCTCCGCGCCTCCGCCTTTTTGGAATTACACTCTAACTCTAGGAGTAGGGCAAGCCAGTACCACGTGAAGTTGGGGTTGGCTGATTCGATTCTGACACAGATTGACATGAAATCTATGATTTTTCAACAAAAATACAATCCAATTAAGTAGTTATTATGCTTATCATGTTTAAAATATGCATACCAATCAAATATAATGCATATAAGACACGTTATTTCCGCTGATCCGCTGATAGTCAATCTTCCTGACTAAGTAGTTATTTTGCAGACCGAATGTTTATTAAGCAAACTCATGGTATAGGTATTCGCAAATAATTTTGACCATTTTCAAAAGTATTCGCGAATCAAAGATTGCCGCCTGAATTTTATTATTGCAGACAAAATCATTGTATGCTGATTAGATCATTTAAAAGCTGTTTGGATTGGCTGACCAAATTTTTATAATTGCGATCATTTATTTACTTCCCTATAAGTATTAAGTAGCCTTTACTAACTTACAATTTAAATGAAGTTTTATTTGTAATGGTTATAATTAAGTTTTAATAAATATTACGAAAATATTACGATGTTTAATAAAATACATAACTAGTCTTATTTTTTTATCGTTCCAAATATTTTAATAATAAAAATTTGGACACAAAAGTACCTAAGACACGACCGGAGTGAGTTCTTTTTTACAAACTCACATGCTATCATATATAAAATAATTCAGATAAAAATTATTTGTGTCCTACTTTAAATGTTAGAAATGTTATCATTTAATACAAATTTTACACTTTACAATATTTTTAGCGACAAGTAGCGGCATCTATAGGGACGTAGGTAAACTAAGAGTATATTTAGACTCTTCTACTCGTCGCTGGATGTCGCTATACACAAGCACCTGTTTTCAGTAACTGAAGATAGATGTCGTTGTTCTGTTGCTTTTGAAAGGTACTAGGTGGAGCTACTTATCCTTTGTTGTTTAGTATATAGGGTGTTTTAATATTATGCGGATTTGTAGCACTATAAATAAATGTGTTTACCCTTAAACTCGCTTTACGAACACATCGTCTATTAATGTGTTTATGAACAAGGTCGGCAACGTATTCTTTTTTAGATTCACTGATATACCTATTTACAGAATATTCATTTATTTACAAGTAGGTAGATACCTACTACCTACATTTGTTCATTCGGGCGATGTAAGCTTGACGCCCAGGACTGACTTTTTAACCAGTAGCTTGATCGTCACTTCACCTCATAGGGCAGGAGGACTTAACGACGTTATACGACTCTTTCCTGGACATCATCATCAGTAACTTGCCATACTTCGGAGCCGGGAAGTTTGGACGGCTACAGCCTACTTTGTGATCTTTTAAGTAGGGTCCTCTCCGAAAAAATAAGATTACACACATAGATCATATAAAGGGTTGCCTTAATAAGGCACATAATCGTAGCTCGAATAGAAGGCGTGAAGGAAGTAAAAGATCTTTTCTCTACTCAAAAAAAACATCATGAATGCCGAGATTTTTAAATTTATAGTTGCACAACATATTCGCCTCCCTACGCCCTAATAGATCCCCAAGTCGCTGCAGCAACATAAATGTAACCAAATCAATCATTACCCCTACTGACCTGTAGGATTATTCGGGCAATGAACCAATTGATTCGGAAACGCAACCAAAGTAATTTTTTATGTGTTTCGCAGAGTTTATGGTGATTTTCAGCCTGGTGGGTAAACCCTACAGCTGACTGAGGTGGACGGACAAATTACTTGATAAAAGATGTAAAATCATGGTTTTCCATGCTAGCCACCATCATACGCCTATCTCAGTCCACTGTTGGATATTGGCCTCTCCAATTGTTCGCCTATCCAAACACCTGGAGGATTTACTCATAATCACCTCGCTGGGCAGACGGGTTGGCGATCGGAGGGCGTAGCTCTTCGCACCTGTGACGCTAGCTACCTTATGAATAAATAAGCCGTTATAGAATGCTTATAATTGAAAAGGACCCTTATTTTTTTTATAGTAGCACAGTATAACGGATTCTCATCGCCTGATAAAAAGCAAAAAAGAAGCCCAAGTCACTGCGGAAGGAACAAGTAAGTACCTATGTACTATAGTAATATGTCCTCATAGTTACTCGTTCTTCTATTACGTTTTCCATGAATCGTATGGAAGCCATAATGCAGCAGTAGCTCATAATGTCAAAAAGCATCTGTTTTACCTTTTAATTACCTTATGAGGTGTAGCAAGGAATTAAGTCTCGGAGGATTGTTGTCAAATACCTTATGTGTTTTCGCGCGCTAGATCCAAAAGTAACCATTTTAATCCCGTGTAGGTTTAATTATGAAATTACTAAACTTTTGTTAATTGGCTCGTGTCTGGATGTTGTGGAAAACGCCAGTCATAAACATCACAGGAGAAGGGATGAAGGAATAATTTTGATTGCGAGCATTGTATAACAATAAAAGCAGATGGGATGAGCGAATCCTATCCTATAGGTAAGGACTTAACGTAAATGATAGATTACGTTAACTCCTTACCTATAGGATAGGATAGGATGAATGTAGGTAATATATAATACACATAGGTCCCGGGATATTTAACCGCTGATATTATAAATGTTTCTCTTTTCAAAGCTGACACCATTGGTTTTGAATTTTATGCAGACATTCTAGTGATTGATAAAAGCTTATTACAACCTAATAGATTATTATGTAGGTAGGTTAAAGTATTTACTTCTGCATTTTAAAGTCAAATAAACGAAAAGAAATGGTAATCTTAGGAAATTATTCATACACCTATTTGATTCCTTAGAAAAACTACAGCGAGGAGAGGAACGATAAATTAAAGAAAAAAATCTCATTTAAAAAGATTCATATATTCCTATAAATATAAAACAAAATAAATATAAAGAACTCAATACATAAACTAATAAAATATATACAAAAACGCTATGATACCAACATTCTTAATACTATTCTATTGACATGTGTATGGAAAAATATATATCTATAAAAGTTAAAATGTATTTGATAGTAGCTGTGATTGCAAACAATTATGGTTCAGAATATATATTTAGATTAACATTAAACTGTTGTGGTAGCTGGTATCGATCAAAACCATGGCAGAAGCGTATTAAAATTAGAATAGAATGCCATTCTCGCTCTACTATACTTAGTCAACTATGAAAAAACTAACTGATCTCAAAGTTAAGTGCTTCGTATAACACAATGTATTACAAGTATAATTTTCATGCCATCAGTCTATTCTAATCTTACTACATAAAAGTCTTTTGTTTTTATTCGTTGTGTGCTACATAGATTTCGGGCGTGTGCTTGTGGTGGATCAGGACATCCTGGAGCCACAAGTTCTTGAGGCCGAGGATCTGCCATTGGTGCAGAGGCCTGTCCAAGGGGTAGCCGAGCGGATCGCTGGTGTAGTGGCGGGCGCCGCTGCCGAGACCAAGGGAGATCTTGGAATCGTAACCGGTGCCGTGGAGAACATTGGGAGCGTGGAACTCGGAGATGTAGACCATCACGACGTAGGGCATGCCACCGACGCGACCTGGGAGGATGGAGATCATTTTAGTCCAGTAAATACCTCAAGCCACAGTAACATTGCAGGTACAAGAAACTGTACTTATAATGTAGATGAGCAGGAAAGAGAAAAAATTGAAATATTTTTGCCCTCAGGAAAGGTTTTGTGTTTGAAACAACAGTATAGTTAAGAATAGAATAACTCTCTGACGCTCTCGCCGAAACTCTGTTTAACTTATTAAAAATTCAATGAACGCCTTGCGAAAAGTTCGAATTTGCAAGCAAAAAATATACATAGTTTAGTCTAAGATAGTCAATAACTTCGGCTGAAATACCTTTAGGTAGAAGGAGGCGTTGAGGGAAGCCATCGATCTTCTGAGTAGTGTCATAGACAAACTGTTCGTGTCCCTCCAATGCATGCAACACCTTCTCGTAGACGTCATATGCAGATGTCAGGTCTTTGATGAAGAATTGATTCTCGCTAGATGCACGAGCAATGACGTTCTCTCCTTGGGTCACTGTAAAAAATATAGTGTGGCTATAGTTACCACTTACGGGAATCATAAACGAACATGGGTACTATCTAATATTACCCATCACTTACCCATTTAACACTTTATTATATAGTGGAAATTTTATTTTACCGCAGCCGAATTCATCGTTATTTCAGATTATAACGTGGTAAAAGGGTTTTTTGAATTGCGGATTTCACACGAGGTATGGGCTTTAGTATTTATACGGACTACTGGTTCTGTGGTATCATTATACTAGTTTGAACTGGTCTGGCTGTTTGACATATAGAAGAAGTATTTATTTACAAAAAAAAGTGGTGACTTAGTTTGAGACTAGACGGCGCTGTGTGGCTCGGCGTGAATTATTTAATACAATTTAAATAATTACAACATAGTATATAACAAAGTTGCTTTTTCTGTCGCTATATATGCCTAAGTCCCGATGTGCGCTTAAATCTTCAAAACTACGCCATAGATTTTGATGCGGTTTTTTAAATAGATAGAGTAATCCAAGAGGAAGGTTTATGTGTAATGAAATATCCGAAGCGTAGCGAGGGCGGGTGGCTAGTCTATTATTTTTACATAATGAGATTGCGCCACTATTCAAAACTTTCTTCTAAATATTTATAAAGACTTACGCGTGTAAGTGAACTGGTCGAACTGGAAGAAGTTCTCGGTGTTGAGGTGCAGAGGGATTTCCTTGCCCATGCTGTCGTATTTGGGTGCCAAGAAGAATCGGACGACCACGTTCTTGGGAGCCTCGCTGTGCACATGCACACGAATGCTGAACACCTTGTGGTTCAGACGAGGGTGCTGTACCACCACGCTCTTGTTGTCGAAAACTCCGGTGCCTGGAATAGAGTAGTATGATTACATTACTTTCTAGATCCTTTGAATACCGTTTACTATGCGTCGACACCAAGATATTTTCTATTATCTCACTTTTTATCATTTTTATATCACAAAGGTGGTAAACAAGCTTACGGCTCGTCTGGTGAAAGGTTTGAGCTGTTATTTTTCTATTTGTTCTTTGTGTTTATACGGCAGCTAATCTCGAAAAAACGGTAGTTTTTGATTCAGGAGTTTGAGCCACATAATAATTGTAATTTTTTCAGCAAAATGATCTAATTGAAATTTTATAATAGTAGAGCAGGTTAGACAATAGAGCGTATCTGATCACTTAAAAGGTTCAAAAGGTGCTTTTCATTATCAAAAATATAAAAAACAAACTTTATGAAAATATTCGAATGCATTGTGCTCTATGGTATTATGGAATAGCTTAAAGAGAAATAACTTACTCTCATCTTGGTTCAGGTGAAGATGGTTTGTGACATTCATGTACGTGTGCTCGAAGTAAGTAACAAGTTTGTCAACTTCGACCTTCTCAATGCTAACACCAGGTAAAGCAAGTTCCTCATGTTTGTATTCGGGAAGCTTCTCTTGCCACAGAGTGAAGAGTCTCAACACTCTCTTCCAGATCATGTAGAATGCAGGGTCACGCAGAGATGTCTGGTACTGCTCAAGAACCGAAGGAAGGACCCACGGAATTCCCCTAGAAATAATAATTGATAAAATGTTGACTTAGACGATATCAATTAGATTTAAAGTGTAAAAACAAAATCACATACTTCCAGTAGAACGGTTCATGTACAATAGAGTTTCCTAATAGATTCTTCCAGATGCTAATGAAGTCTTTGTAGTATTGGTTGTTGGGAGAATCGACGTTAGCCTCAATCAAACGTCCCAGAATATCGATGGCCTCCGGGTTGCGAATGCTAACATGCTCACCAGCGGGCTAAAACGTGAAACATCATATTTAGCGAGCAAATGTAAATTTATCTGTATACAAAGGATTTGATTGTCAGACAGTTACTTACAGTAATAATGTATCCCAAGTCAATAGCATCACGAATGCGGTGTTCATAGTCCACGATTTGGTTAATCTCATCAACAAACCAGGGTTGCTGCAGATAGAAGTAGTTTGGCCTGACTGGGTAAGGAATGCCATTGTGCCATAAAAGCCCAGACGAGTAGCCGTCAAGAACCAAATCAGTACCCAATTCTTTAATTTCACCAAGACCGTTGGAGAGCCTCTCCATGTAATAACGGCTAAGAAGTTGCTTGTGCCAGAACCAGAAGGATTCACCACGGCGATCTTTGACCAAAGGTATGGCTTCGCTACCAAGCCAGGACGGATACATGAGATGGAGGTTGTAATAGTGGTTGTTCAGGGCATAATCGTGAGTGAAGTAAGCGACAGGCATTTCACTGGAATAGTAAGGCCAGATAGTAGCGTTCCACCTAACGACAACGTTGTTATCCCATTCATAGGTTGCTGGGTAGTGCTCAATCCATCGCTTGCCATGAGTAGTGATTCTCTGAGCGATGGTCATGATTTGACCATTGTTAAAGTATGATGGGAAGATTTCGTAAAGAGGTGGAATTATAAGTCCTTGCGTATCAGGACGGTGAAGAACTGCTACGCTTACAACGTAAACGAACATGTATTCGTTAATGTGATGTCTAAGGTAAACAGCCGTCTTGAAGAACGTATCCCAAGATTTGGCTGAATACAAAAGGTCAAAGAAGATCTTTGCTTGGAAAACATGATTATGTTCCAAGACGGAGAATGGCAAGCCCTGTGGAAGGAGCAAATCATGCTCAATGATCTCCGAAACGATGTTTACAGCTGTTGCATTCTGTGAAACAAATGGTTAAAAGTTAGTACATTTTTGAATACTTAAAAAATCTGGAGTTCTTGGTGATATATTATTTTTCTTACATTGTAGAGTCCAATATTTTCCTTAAGATTCCATGTCTTGGCAATCTCCACGTGCTCAGCGAGATGAAGGGGCTCATGGGTGTGGAAGAACAATAAGATTAACTTGCGTTGTGCTTCCAGATCCTTTTGGGCCACTGAAAAGAAAATTGGTAAGCATTTCAACTATTTCAACCCTTACAGAGTTAGTGCCGAATAAAAATAATTATTTGTTCATTTTTTACATCCAGCAAATGCATCGGCATCAGCATTCTCTCCACAAGGGAACACCTAAGTTTGAAATCAGGTGGTTAGTGTGACCTGTCTGGCGCATACCTCCATCATTTTGTACGCACCGTACCCTTTCGCCAAAATGGTACGGTGTACACAGTACGCTGTACAAAAGTTCTATTTCACGGAATGTCAATCACTGTTCACGAAATGTTCTATTTTACGGAGGGTGGGTACAACACTGAAAAACTTCGGATACCCATCCAATTTTTGGACTTGGTGAGGTTTGCTTGCCTCTTCAAAGACTTGAGATGAGAAGATGCTATAGGCTTTACTGTACTCACCGACTACAGGCTGCACATGTTCTCCACCTACTGAGGGCTCAGGGGCAGCTAGCCCACTGGCCACGAGCGCCAGCACACAGAGTACCAGACGAGCCATTCCGAATGATGAAATGCATTCTCACAGACTGTATTTATACTAAAAGCTAAAGTGATAAGTCGGTACCTTTATGATAAGCTTAAGTTATCGGGAAAGGTCAGTCATCGACAATGTAACTGCTCTTGTACCTGTTGCACCTGATTCATATAGACGAAATTTGAGATTTGAGAGGTGCCTCTTTAGAACTATGTTCTAATATTTATGTATGTTGTGCCTAGTAAAGCTTTTTAATAGACTAGAAGCTGGAGTATTGCGTGGTGAAGTAAAAAGTATAGCAGTTTCTTTACATACTGGCGTCCCATTTTTCCATGGACTCGGGTAAAATGACCAAATAAACATGGTTTTTAGTTGAAAATAATCCGACAAGATCCTTTGTTTCAAAAGGTGCTTAGTCAAAATAATCAGGATGATGGTGAATGTGACTTATTTGTAATCGCTTCTGAGTCAACTCAGATTTATCATAAAGGAGTCTGCCCACTACACCGTATCATACCATGGCCGTGCTATGAACGTGTCAGACAAAAAAGTATTCTTTGTATTGAAAACTATGAGACGATGCCCATTAGACCGTTCCGTCACCGACCAGCACCGTCGCGTGCCATGCACGGACAGTTCAGAATTGTCGGCGAGAATATTTTGCCGGTGGCGGTACGCTCCGCGCACGGCACGCGACGGTGCCAAACCGATGCGTGCCGGCAGCAAAACGGTGATAATACGGGTTATAACCGCGTATAAGGACCGTTATAAACGCGTGCCTTCTCTGAGTTTAGCAAATTTAATTGTACACAAATATTTAGATGCACACATAAGAGCTTATATCATTTCAATTTACCTGGGTTATACCATGTTAGTTCCATAGATACGGGTTGCATACGGACACCATACCGGCATCATACGGGCATCATACGGGTTGCATACGGACACCATACCGGCATCATACGGGCATCATACGGGCATTAAACGCCGTCGACTCGTTTCAGTGGGCAAAGCAAGCCGTATCGTATTACCTTCCGTGCTTGACACGTTCATAGCACGGCCATGGTATGATACGGTGTAGTGGGCAGAGACCTTTAACTTGCAGAGGTAATTTTCATAATTAGACTTTCGTTATCTCGGAAGATGATGCCCTCTGAATAGAGTTACCTTAGTCAATAGACGGTAAGCTTAGTTAACGTTGCCGGAAAAACATTTACCCCCTGTACATAAGATAGCACGTCGATGCCGTTGCTCTCCGGTTGTGTTGAACTAACGTTCCATCGGATTGTGAGAGGGAAAGAACAGACAGTGCTCCTGTGTTTTTTTTGCGTGTATACTTGTGCATTTTAAATGTCTCCTGATTGAATTATTGCTTGGCTAGTCTCTTCGGAGACTGGCTGTTGTGGCCTAAATTTGGTCATGTTCTCCTGACCCGGAAAAATATCATTACATTGTTACTCGGAAAAATACCAATATCTTATTCGTATTGGTATTTTTCCGACTAACAATAATTGGAATCGAAATCAGAAAAAAGCAAGCCCAAATATATGTACAATACACGGCTGTCAGTTATCCTAAATCTATCAAAATATTTTAATAGGTATTTTGATAGGTAGGCCTCTATGACTTCGAAATGTAGTTTAAAATTGATTGAATAAATTTGATAGAAAGGGTAACATACTCATAGATATTTGGCTGTCTTCTGCACAGGCTTCATTTTAATACATTACCATCATCATCAGCCTATCGCAATCCACTGCTAGACATAGGCCTCTCCAGTTGTTCGCCACTTAGGGCAAACATCTGCAGGACATACCCATAATAGCCACGCTGGGCAGGCGGGTTGGCGATCGCAAGGCGTGGCTTCTCGCTCTGGTGGCGCTGCTGCTCGTCATCAGACTTTGGTTTAGCTACGCCTTCAATTGTGATGGCTATACCGCCACCAGTCGGTTGCCAACGCCTCGTTTTTTATTCGGCAGGATGCACCACGGGCAGGTGAGGTTGGCTTGGAGCGAAAAGATGATGGGTTGCTCCCTTACATCCCTATTACAATACTATAGTAATTCATTTTTTTATAGTGGCTCGACATAATGTCTTCCCTACGCCAGATGGAAAGCGAAAGAGAAGCCAGAGAAGCCCAAGTCGCTGTGACAACGGGCAAGTAGGTAAACTTGTTAGTTACCTGTCAGTTGCCACCGCCATGCCAGCCCAACCCTAGCCCCCCATTAGCTCCGGAAACCATACTTACCGGCAGAAACACGACCCAGAGCTCATTTGACTGCGGTATTCTATAGGGTGGAGGTCTTAATTCGCTATGCCCTACCTCTCTTCGGATTTTCGGATTAATTGATTACGTAAGTTTACGTAGGTAGAGCAAGTTGACATCATCATTGTTTATCGCTTATTTAAACTTCACCTCTACTATGGTCACTTTCATTTAGCCTCATTAATAAGATATTTTTGTATGAATGGCTAATCAAAACGGATCTTGCGTGAATAAAAAATAATGAGACATAGTATGGAACATTGTTATCTCTATGCACTTTTATATACCTAGTCGTAATTAAACAAAAGTTTGATCTGATTTCACAATTAAGTCATAATTTAATGACGTATGTTATAGTGATAAGTTTTTGTGCTAAGAATAACAGGGTAAAGTTCTCTATAAATTTCTATGCTTTATTTCATAGACAAACTCTACACAAAAAACCTTTATGAGTACAGAAACTTGCCCTTGGTACAGAAAAAACACATAGGCCTTTGTTAAAATTATGAGCTAGGCAAACTAAGCTGGAATTTGGTGAGAACTGAAAATCCTAGAACACCCAAACCCCAGGTAATTTAGAAAAGTTTGTTTCTTGAGTCTACCTAGAGTTGAACTTGAAACCTTCGAGTGTCCGCGGTTTATGCAATGAATCAAGGAGTCCCCTGTGTTGGCAACAATCGATCATAAATAAATACATCATTACTTTAATTGTTTACGTCGGTTATAGGGTACGCGGAAAAAGACTTGTTTGTTTTTTTAAAGTAATAAATATTCTCGCTGTTATTGTTCGCAAGTTTATTATATTTTTATTGGTTGCGTGATAAAAATATAATATATGAAGTAAAAACTAAACATGGGCACGGGCACTGTGTGAGTAGCAGCCATGGCTTGGCCGGAGATCTGTGGGCAGACCAGCCACCCGATGGTCGGATTACGGCGTGGGGCCGTGTAAAGTGGTGGTTGAAAGAAGGGGCCTATACTCAGCAGTGGGAAGATGTGGGCTGAAATAGTGATGATGATGAATGATAAAGACATTATGTCTACCTATATTATTTGTGAACTTCTAACTTAGTTACTTACTTACTTATAGAATACCGCAGTCAAATGACCTCTGGGTCGTGTTTCTGCCGGTGAGTAGGGTTTCCGGAGCTCGTGGGGGGGTTAGGGTTGGGCCCGGAGTAACTCAAGTCACTTTTTTCAACGAACAGGCAACCAAATCAATCACTTGTCAGTTGCCATCGGCATACTGGCCTAAAAGATATCTCTGCAAAACGCGGCCGAAGTTGCCATAAATTGAATACTCGTGAATAAATTGAATTTCGTTCAGATACATGCAATCTTGCCCTCCCATCTTTGACTACAATGAGCCCACATACTCTTCGACTGAAACGGTGTATGGTGTTTGTATAGCTATGCATTCGTTCCTACAACATTTCACTGTTGACTTTTTTAAATACTTTACAGCTATTTAAAGTTCTTAAAACTCTTTAACTATTTTTTTTATAGTGGCTCGACATAATGGCTTCCCTACACCTGATGGAAAGCGAAAGAGAAGCCCAAGTCGCCGTGACAACGGGCAAGTAACTGGTCAGTTACCTGTCAGTTGCCACCGCCGTGCCGGCCCAACCCTAACCCCCCACGAGCGAAAGGAAGCCACTCTCCTGTGTCGGTAAAAAAAAAGTTTTATAGTTCAAAAATGTTAAAAGTTCTTCAACTACAGCATTGTGTGTCTGCCTGCAAACGTCCTCTGCTGGACATAGACAATTTCAATTATCTTTTGGGGGAATTCGCCTTGCAGGCGAGTTGGTGACCGCAGTAGGTGTTATTTGTAAACGCTGCTGCCCATTTCCTGATCTTTCCTTAGTCGTCTTCTAAGACACCCGCGGGAAGGGATAAAAGGGTGGTTCTATTCTAAATCCGGATGCCACACGGTCAGTTCAATTTACATTATAATTCTTTGTTTATAATATAACACATATTGTAGTTCTTTTATTGATTCCCACTTTATTGCATAATAACACATATATTAGATAGGCATATCAAGTAGGTATAATTTGATGTACAATATTTTTTTTATTTAATTAGGTAGATTTTGGTATAAAATAAAGGTTCTCCAGATAATCAAGAAAAACGATGTAACATATTTTGTGTTCCACCTTAAGCTGAAAGTGGTGGAAGATGATTAAACAAAACACTTTAAAATCCGTTGTCTAATAATGAGTAGTCATTATTTTAAACGTTTTAACCACTAGGGTCAATTTGTCAATCGGAACCTTTATAAAAATTGGTAGGAAAATGTACACTCACTCCCGTATATGTCTGATAATAAGAATCAAAGTGTAAAATTTATTGTTGATATGTACCTGTCAATACTAGTCGTAACTTAGTTAGTTATTAGGCTTAGCTAATGAAGTTGATACTTCCTTTGGTATAGTCAGTTACAGAAAATTAAAGCACAAATAAATGTAAGGAGGGCAAATTTTCTTGTTTAGTTAGCGCTTAACTTTTATGTCATGAAACTGAACGTGTTATTGGTGTTTTTACGATAATGTTACATCACCAATGTCATTTGATGGAAAGGTAAACAAGCCCTGAACACTCTTACATAGGACAATGAACCTTAGATTCCAGTCAGTTGCTTGCTACCACTACACATTCATGCTTCTATCCTAATCGACGCCAAAGTTCATTAGAAGACTTTTCTAACATCCAAACAAGCTGTAATACGATGTTCCATCATGAAGTTCCACTTCATATCTTCCGACTCCATCAACAGTCATATATTGTCATCAGAACTACATTATCATTATCATTAGCCTCCAATAGTCCACTATCCTCGTAGTACCTATAGGACGCCCCCAGGTCAGGTGGAGTGACGATTTGCGCAGGACGGCTGGCAAGTGCTGGATGCGAGAAGCCCAAGATCGATCAAAGTAGCGAACAATAGCCTATGTCCGGCAGAACTAAGTACTTACAGCTATTAAATTTTATGACGCTTGTTTCTGGACTACATTACATAGTTATTTACATACAGATCAACCTAATAAAAGCATGTTACAAATAAGTAGATGTTATACGCATCCTACTGTACTACTGTGACAAGAGCCAATATATCACTTGGCCTGTGCCGGCCAGCCGGCAGAACCAAAGTTTTGACGTATGAGTAATTTATTGGCCTAAAAAATAAATTACCGGATTGCCCACACATTTGTCGGGCCAAGGTGGGTGATTCGGGTGCAACGCAAAAAACGATCGTGACCGCAGGCACCATATTAACTACACGCCGAACCTAATATTTCCAGCTAAAACACCGAACTTACCGTTTGGTGGAAAAAAGTATTGATAATAAATCAATTTCTCCGTGATAACGAACCTTGGAAGGTAATAAGTATCAGAAAATATCAGATACATTGACCTGATCTCAAAGCTCAAGCCGTAAAAAGCTTGCGCTATGGAAATTGGAATCAAAGAAGGTGACAATATCCCTAACTAGCGTTTGCCCGCGGCTTTGCCCGCGTTAATGTAGGTTTGTCACAGAAATCTTTCTTGTCGTTGTTCTATCGTTGTAACTATAGGCATATAAACGCGGTTTACCAATAACCGTCTTGACGTATCGTCAGAGCAAAATTTAAGTAGATTTTTAAATGTGGTTCATCTCTCCCTCCTGATAAAATCTCCCGGACTCCCCCTAAGTTATAGCGTAAGTTTGGCGTAAGTATCTATTTCACTTGGACAGCTTCTGTGGATCGCTCAGGGTCAAGCGGTCCCCATAATCCAAAAAGTGACTTCTAAAGGTCAATATCAACCGTTTTACATTTATTAGCTAATAAAAAATTCCATACAGCATTAGGTATATCCACCATTTCTTCTCTCGTATGCAGTATTAAAGATTAAATAAATGTCCATCAATGGTTTACACGATGAAATTGAGTTTGCACTTTGAAAAAATCTTTATTATTGTCTCATTTTAGTATGTTACGAACTAATTATAAGTTCTCTACAATATCTACTGAAATGATGCCTTATCAAATGAAATTACATCAGGTTTCATTAATGATACTTTGGTTTTGAACATTCTTAAATTGCTTTATGATGTTTTTTTTACTTCATCATCATCATCATCATCATCATCAGCCCACATCAGTCCACTGCTGGACATAGGCCTCTCCCAATGCTCGCCACTTCGATCGGTCCCGTTCGTCTTTTTTTACTTAATACACTTATAATCCTTACCTTATACTTACTAAAACATAACCTTGAATGAATCATGACTAGAAAATAGCATTTTTATTTTTATAATTTCATAATTATCCAAATAAAGTAATCACAAATAGGTACACCAATACATTTAATATGGATATTATTAAGCACATATCCTCTTAAAATAGAAATTAATCAAACTATTTATATGCCACGTTGGTATTTCTTAGTGCATTAATCACTCTAAACACGTTATTCAAGACGAAAGCAATATCCGAGGTGCCCTGCGTAGGAACTTAACTTTACGAAGTCTTGTTTACCAAACGTCGATCTAAGTTGATAGATGACCGAGCGCTTAAACTTACTGATCATAACAAGTTGACTTAATCGGTTTACTTTCTTAAAACACTGTAACTTAGTAAGAGTGTTGCGATATAAAATAAGTACACTACAAGTCTTGTACTAAAGTCTTAGATTCGCTCTCTTATCAGCAAAATACTGTTCTACTTAAATAGTTCACATTTCGTCAAAGTGTGTCCGGAACCAACAGCTGAGTTCGCAGATACTCCAGCAACAATATGAAGGTAGGTAGGAAGTAGGTGAGTATGTGGTACAGTGCTCTCTCTTCTTCCACTTTAGAGGAAACCAGATCATTGTACAAATTCTATGTTTTTTTTTAATAAGAGGAGAGAGAGATAATGCCAATTTCATGTAAAATGTGTGTTACATAACGTCTACCGTTAAAATGTATGTCGCAGTAAGATAGATAAAGCCGTAATATATTTAGGTATATATTTATATACCGTAACATAGTTATACGAAAGCGATTCATTACTATCTCACTAGGAATATAGGTAGAATATAGTCAAATTAATAACAAAAAAGTGATCTCCATAACAGAATATTGGCGAAAATTTTAAGTTTCGTAGGAAACTAGTAAAGTACGCAGATAATATTACGGTGGACATTTATATGCAGAACAACAGACAAACGTACAATCTTAGTACCTTCAATTGCCTTCACTTGCATAAGTCTATGGAAGAGTTTGACACCATGGGAGCATGGCAAGCGCAGAGCAAACGGCTTTATACGCTTTCTGATACACGTGGTTATTATTTATAGGCAGATAACATAGTAAGGTTTATTTGGGAGCAGTTGAATTTGGTTTCTGTTAATAATTTGGCCAGTACTAGTAAGTACTTGAGCAACAAGGCGACGATCAAATAAATAAAATATGACTCCTAGATCATCGTCATTAATCTAGTACTTAAGCCAACATTAGGTACTTACATGTGACACATGTAGGTACTTTAAAGCTAATCATTAATTTTCAAACTACTCGTAGCTAATATGGCTCAGATATTTCATCATCTAAGATCTAAACTAAAGCAACCACAAGCCACGAGCCCAAATGGTTCATGAGGACGAATTCATTAATACTAAAATGATTGTTAAACCAGCAGTTAATCTTTTAAACATTACAGCCGGTAATAACAACAAATCCGAGTAACGAGGTATAAGGTCCCGTTTAATATTCATATATTTGTTTTCGACGTTCCACGCTGACACTTACGGATGGCTGTGTATTAATTATTCCATCCATGAGCTCGCATACATTGAGACCTGCACTCAGCGATACTCCGTTGAGTAAATAACGAAACTCTTTCGCTTAATCGCTTTTTTATAGCGACCTCCAGACTATTGAATGTAGAGTCCGAACGCTTTATCATGAGAAATTCAAACGGATGGATAATTTTTAACCAAAATAAAAAACAGCAAAGTTCTGACATCGCAACTTATTTTCTATTATAAAAGAAATATGTAAATAATAAATTTAATTTTCGCGTAAATAATAACTAGGCAGGTGCTGGTAGCTACTTATATCAAAAAATATTATATTCCTATTATACCCTAGTTAAAATTAGCCAGGAAACGAACGAACACTGAGAGTTAAATAATAATTAAACGCAGCGTAATTAAAATGTTTTTTTTTATTCCTATTTATTAGATTTTGATGATTTAGATGGCAGAGACTATAATAGGTATATAAATATGTAGTAGTACATAGTTCACATACAGTCACATTTTATTTTATGATCATTGATGTTTGTGTTCTGTGCCTGGCTATCAATTTTGTCTTAATATATGTACCTACCTACATACACTTATGTATTTGTATCACCAATTTATATACGGTACAAGTTTTTAAAACTGATTAATTCCTCTTATTTAATCAGGGCCCATAAAACCCTTTGCTATTTTTAATTAAGGCAAAATCCGTTTAAGTAAATGTTTGTCAACGAAACACCGTAATAATGTCTTCTTAGAAGTACACTCTCGACAGCACAAAACGTCTCGGCGTCTCAATATCAAAGAACAAAACGGCCTAATCTTCAAAAGAAAGGGGGGATTATGCGACAAACAATAAGATCTGCAAAATATTTTGCAAATTTTGTGTCACAATTGGTGGTCTGATCGCTTAACTATTGTGTATGTTTGTTGGCAAGTACTTTATTTTTGGGGTTGCGTAGTCGAAATATGCAAACTATTTTTAGTTCCTAATGTAGTTTTCGATCGCCAACCCGCCTACCCAGTGTGGCGATTATGAGTATATCCCGGTATATCCTCCAAATGTTTGCCCAAAGTGGCGAACAACTGGAGAAATATGTCCAGTGGACTGCAAAGGCTGATGATATTGGTGATGAATGTAGTTTTCGGTCTATACGAAGTGTTATAAAAAAAATTATATTCGTCTCTTCAGAAAACTACGCTTTCTCTATCCGAAGGTTGCCTGAAGAGATAATTTATTTTCCGGATTAAAAGTGCCAATATTATTTTCACTGTACAACTACTTCTTGTGATAACAATGACTAGATGTATAGTGAAAAAAATACCACACATGTAAAAAAATATATTTTTATTCGAACCCGTAACTTCTTATCTTCTGTCCCTTCTTGGCAACTAACACTTTCTTTTTCACTACTTACACTGAGGGTGGCAAGTACGTAATTACAATGTCAACATGACGCTCTCCGTCGGATTATCCCTTCATCCTGTTACATTCATTGTTCTCTAAACAAGCTTTCACTTTACAAGTGATCTTTTTTTTTGTTCCACTTTTTTGTTAATGTAAATATTTTGCGATTTTAAACGGCGATAGTGGGTGTTTTTTTCCCCGTTGCGATTTGTACACACTTTCCAATTTCAATGCTAACCTGTAAGTCAATACAATGGTTGTATTAAAATAAGAAGAATATCCATTACACGATTTATTTGCATTATGTCTTATTTAGACGGGTTGGCAATTCTAAATAGTGTAAAGACCTGGAGTTTTTGTTGCTAAGAGTAACTTTTTGTTTCTACAATGTTTTGAAATCGCAACAATTGCATAATGTCTGGGTTAGTGGCATAAATCCAATATTTTTGCAAACACAGCAGATGGTAAATTTGTTTACTGCAGTAGATAGGTATTCTTTATTAGCATTTTTTGTGTATTATCTTAACTTCTTAAGACCGAGACTTTGAGGCACAATAGTTAAACAATGAGATTTAATTTCGGCTTCTAAAAGGATACTTGGTCTTAGAGGGTTAAAAATCTAGTTCATAGGAGAGTGCTTGAAAGAGGTAACTGGCGGAGATGGAACCACCAACATTGTACAACAGACAATAATATTCAGAGCCATTTATTTGGTATGTAAAAGTCTAACCTACCTGCATAGTTTTAGTACATATCATCTTTATTAACGTACAACCACGTAACAAACACAAATGTTTAACACACCAAGTGATGTTTTATCCCACGACCCGTTTTGCAGAGGGCATGATTACCGTTCAAGCCGACTGGACTTTCTAATAATATTATATTAGATGTTTAGTAATGTTTACACTTCTTCACTCATATTGTTCACCATATAAAAATTTACTAAGAACTAGGAAAGTATGCAAATGTTGCATAACTTAGGCGGTCTTATCGCTATAAGCGATCTCTTCCAGACGACCTTAGGGTAGGTTGTACATAGTCTTGTAGTACAAAAAAGTAAAAAGATTTAAAATTAATTAGTCATTATAATCGAATGCAAAAGGTTAAACTCCCAAAAGTAGGGTTTTGGGCTGGTTCTATTTGAGACAGAGTACCATTGACTCGAAAAGAAGAAGAAAAGGTTAAAATCCTAGATACGGCCTGCAAATCCCTTTATCTATGAACAAATCTGACCGCTCGAATAACCCAATCGAATTCCGAGATGAATGAAAAAAAAAACAATTGTTCCGAAAATCCAATCGTGTCGACCACACATAAAGAATTCCCATAAAATTAACGGGAACCATTAATCGTACAACATTAAGTTCGACTTTCGTGCCATATGACCATTACAATGCGGACTCGTTTACTACCCAAATTATTTCTATAAAGAAAGAGAATCGCACATCCTATCGCACAATTATCAAGCAATAATAACAGTATTTTTTTCTCTCCTCAATAACAATCTGGTCACCTTTCTTGCGGTGATTAATCAAAACAACTAGCAGTCACTTTGATAACCTGTATCGATTTGGTAACAATCAGTATTCATATCAGCTTAAACATAGTGAAATAATGCTCAGTATTATTATAAAATGACCTGGTTGAACACAAAGTTCACTGAGGCCGGTTGGACCGTACTGTTAACTACGGTTAATCATATTTTGAGTTATTGAAAGGTATAGGCATTTTTATCTATTTATATAAAGAACACTTTTACAAAAAATTACTTTTACATCTCTCAGGGATACAGTTCTTCATTCTTTGTTCGATTATCTAATCGACCGTCTGGTGATAATTACCTATACTTGAATAAGTCGAACTTAATGTTGTACGGTGGTATGAATATACCACCTAATGCGTTTACAACGAATAGGTGGCATAATATACATAAATGTTATAGCCGCTGACTGGGTAGGCTTTTCGTTTTCCCAGATAAAAGTACCTATCTCAAGTAAGATTCACATTTAATATGTAATCCAAATCACCAAATTCTCACATACATTAGACTAGCGACCCACCCTCACTTCGCTTTGGGTAAAAAATGAGCCGTCTAGAAGAATCGAAATTAATTTATGTAAAGTCTACTATAATGCTTTTATACACATAAACCTACCTCTTAATCACTCTATTTATTAAAAAACTACTTACATCAAAATCTGTTTCAAATTTTTAAGATCTATGCATACATATACAGACACAAAAGCGACTTTGTTTTATACCTACTATTTTTCAATACGATGCTTTAGTTTAATTTTAGATTTCGATTTAGTTTTACATTAATTTGAGAAGAAACAATTTCTTCAGAAGTTACAATCAGTAGTCCAGTCATTTAAGCTTAAATTAGGCAAGAATCTCGGAATTCGAGATACCCAGCTGTAATTCTGTAAACACTTGTATATTGACACCCTAAAAGTTGTCTCAAAACCTACATATGGTAGGGTGTGCGCAACTATCTCATTTTCTATGGGGTTTTTGCTATTTGTACTTATTATCAATATTGTAGAATACAAAATTCTCTACAAATTTTGTTTAATAATTTTTTTTCATACGGTGAACCGTTTTCGAGATAGAGGGCGGAGAGCGCGCGGTCACAGCATCACTTCAGGTCAACCGGTGCTTCCGGTCAAAAACGCGCCTCGAATTCCGAGGTGAACTTACTATAATGACTGGACTACAGCTGCATTCTACCATAGCATTTCCATTTTGGTGATATCGGCATGCTCACTTAACCGTGGCTTAAAGTTACGGTATAGCCCGCCTTGATGCAGGGAGATGGTCGCGAGCGCATCACACCTGTGGCTTCAAACGCGCCGCGCCCGCCGGTTATACTCCCATGAGAACTCGAAACGGACACAAGATAGCACCCCTGGAAGAGACATTGATGATGTGAGTTGTGGACATGGTATGGTATAGTTTGACTACCTCGTTTGCTAGTCTTTTATAATCTAAATGGAATTGCGCTTAATACGAATTCGTCTGATGGTAAGCGATATCGTAGTCTACGATGGAACGCATTCTTCCAGCAAAAACCGGTTCACTCTCGCCCTGAACATCGGAAGATTACAGTAACTCACGGGGAACAAGGAGCCCGACAGAGTTCCATAATTTAACCGTTCGCAGTAGTTACCTATCCAAGGTGGTGGCAAAAAGTGCTTAGGGACCAAAAGGTTTTCAGTAAAAATACTTAGTTGGAGCTCCAGTCAGGAAGTTGGTACACACGTAAAGCCGATGATTCTACGCTTGATCTCTCTCCGGTTGTGTCAAACTATCGATATCCTCCAACCGGATCATGGGAGGGAAGGAACAAAGAGTGCACCTGTGTTTGCGCACACACTTGTATATTTTAATGTCTCCCACGTGCTTGGGAAGCCTGCTTGGACATTAGCTTATATTTGGAGCTTTCATATTGGCTTGGACATTGGATAGAATTCAGGCAAGAGAGTAATAATTTACGCTACGAATTGAATCGTCATGATTATACCGCACCAGTCCGTTACCAGAGCCTCGTTTGTTATTCAGCAGGATGCACCACGGGCAGGTGAAGGTGGCTTGGAGCGAAAAGATGATGGATGCTCCCTTACATCCCATTCAGATTATTAACTGGCTTTATATTTAGATGCACACACATGCCACATCCTGCATCCCTACATCGTTATGGCCGACCAATATTACGGCCTTTTCTGATTTTATTGATTTGAAATACCTAATCTGCTGATTGATTTCTTTATTGCCGACCGGAGCGCGCGCCGGCCACGATATGTTGATCCTATTGGCGTTTGTCCGTATTTAATTGAGTTAAATGCCTGAGAATGGACAACGTTCACGCATCCACGAGACTTGTTTTGGCACCTAATTAATTTTTATTGGCCTATTGTTGACTCCGTAGTAACAAACGACTGCTTGTATAATGTAAGAACTATCATATTCCACAATCTGGTATATAAAATTGGTGGATGCAATTATTTATATTAGTTACGTAACAACTTATTTATAAGTATGACTAAGTGTAGTCTGACATTTGTAAACATTGTATAGTCATTGACTATACAATGTTTACAAATGTCAGACTACACTTACAGTAATTTCGATCCTTCTAGACGGCTGGATTTTTTAGACATGGGTTTGGGGATTCGATTAAAGGGCCCGTGTGGCGTAAGCGTAATGCCTAGCCAAGAGTGCGGACGACCCGAAAGTTCTGAGTTCGAATCCCGGTCGGGTCAATTAAGTAAAACAACTTTTCTAAATTATCTCTGGGTATTCTGGTAAACGGCCTCAGTCAACATCTGGTACTTATCAGTTGTGATAGTAATTTTCATATTTGTTGTTCCACTCAATGTCCTCAGTTTAACCTATTAAAATATTTCAAAGAAAAAACACATCAAGGCAAAAATTGGATTTTTAAACGATGTTGGAAACGACTGTTGACTCAGGACCCTAATTCCGGCGGAATCTTCTTCATAAAATATTTGAAGCTGAAAGTAATCATTTCTAACCAGTATGCTGTAGATTTAATAAGTTTTGTATAATAAAAAGAGTATTTAAAACAGAGTTAAAATCTTCTAAAGTCTCATAGTTATCTATCGGTGTATTTGACATTCGCCCATTTGGAACCATTGGCAAGTACCATACAGTACAGTACGGGTACATTTATTAAAGAATACCCAAAATATTTTACTATATCTAGTATAAAGGCCATGCGCTAAACTCGTGGATCAAACTTATACAATGGTGAATATCAAAAAATTAAACAGTATTTGTCCCGGAGTTGGCGGTAATACACCCCTGTGCATCTGAAAGACTCCTTAAACCGTTTGGTCCTGATGAACCTAATTCTTTGTGAGTAAGACTTTGATCACTATGTGCATACTTAATTTAAAGGCGCTGAGTCATCATCATCATCATCACCCTTATTAGTTTACTGCTGAACATAGGCCTCAATGTATGTGATGATGTCTGTAAGCTTCGCACACATTGTCAAGCGCATATACGAAACAATAGGTAAACGTAAAAACAATCAAAATCTCAGTTACCTTTACGGTTTTATTATAGCTCAATGTTTCGGTTGAGTATAATACCACGATTTGGGCGCAAACGCATCATTACCCCATACAAAAAACGTCTTAATCACTGCATCAATTACGCTAATCATTGCCGATGTAACAAGGCACGAACGATTGCGCTTGGTCATTAAGTGCAAGGCGTGTTGCACTTGCCATAAATACGAGTCCTTTGCAGATTTGACTTGAAATTAAGGTATTTTTAACCGACTTCGAAAAAGGAGGAGGTTCTCAATTCGTCTGTATGTATAATATTTTTTATTTTTTTTTATGTTTGTTCACCGATATTTCTGTCAATTATGGATGGATTTCAAAAATTTTTCGACAGTTCGACAGAGGACACTTCCGAGGTGGTCCCATTATCACCAAGTCGGGATCTGATGATGGGATCTTGGAGAAATTGAGGGCAACAACCGAAAATTGTATGCTCATATAGTGTTTTTGTTACGTAATTATATTTTACTCAGGTATATGCTTCCGGGCGTCAACATCTGGTGCTGATGATGAAGCCACAGAACTCCTTAACGGTTAGGAGTTAGGGGACAGTACTGACATTGGTCGATATTAAAGTAGGTAGTAGTATGTACTTATGCAGGGCTAATAGGGCAGGTGATTTGGACAAGTGATTTGCTTGATTCTAGATCGCAAAGTCTTCACTTGACTTAAAGCTAAATTTTTCATTCCTAAGTAAAACTCTTAAGGACATTAATTAGCCTTTATTCAAGTTCACAGCACATTAACGCAACTAAAAATAGAGAAATAAAATTATTTTAAAAAAAAAAATTAAACCGACTTCGAAAAAAACACAAACGACCAAAACTAAAAAGCGATAAATAACGTAAGTAATTCCATCCTTAATACATAATTATTTAAATATTACAATTATCACTTATTTTTGAAGTCGGTGCCAAACAAATAAACATATTGTCGTGTTTGCCGGCCGCGCGCGTCATACAACAACAGTCGGTGCCGAGAGGCTGGCACCGACTTCAAAAATAAGTGATAATTGTAATATTTAAATAATTATGTATTAAGGATGGAATTACTTACGTTATTTATCGCTTTTTAGTTTTGGTCGTTTGTGTTTTTTTCGAAGTCGGTTTTTTATACTACTAAGGTTGCAAATATGCCTACGGCCCGGCTGATGTTAAGCGGTTACTGCAGCCTATGGACGCCAGCAACATCAGAGGTATCACACTCGCGTTGTCCTCCCTAGCTCCTGGCTGCCGATACAGCCCCACGAACTCGTTATACGAGCGCGGAATATTTCTTCGCGGATTCTGGTGTTGGACGACCTCAAGCTAAGTGGAGTGGCGATTTGCGCAAGATGGCTAGTAAATGCTGGATATGGGAAGGTCAAGATCGATCAAAGTGGATCGCTCACCCATCAAATAAGTAAGTATCGGTTCGCTCTCGCCAAGAAAATCTGAAGATCATATATCTCGGGGAACAAAATAAAAACCGGCAAAATGTTCCACAGCTTGGCCATTCCCACTACGAAAGTCAAAGCGAGTTAAAGTGTGGCAATCCTTGCTACTTGCACCATAAAACTGTACCTCCGTATTCCTGCTCGTCTGACGCTAAAAATGAGGCCTTATATCTGTCTCCAGTAAAGACAAATATTTAAGCGCTAATATTTATTCAAACATTACCATTTCCGCGTCAACGCTCCTAAATAAGGACTCGAGGACTCGACCTTTCGCAACACTGAACAGCCGTACGTGCCGTAGCACGTAATGAGGGCTCGATATCTTTATTACGCATATTTGAGAGGTAAAAATTCAAATTAGCTACCAGTTATGGAGCAGTTATCGGGAAATTCGAGATTTGTAATGACGTTAAAGATAATTTCTTTTCGACATCTGTCTGATAATTGTACTTGATCAATTTTTTGTTATTAGCTGAGAAGAAATATCATTTACTTGGTTTTGACACTTGAAAAACCGATAAAGTTTGTGAGTGGCGACCACAATCTTTTTTTAATTGAAGGAATTGAAAAGTATTTCATGGTTTTGAAGTGAAATGGAAAATGTTCATTAGGTAACGTTTTTTAGACCCACACAAATCATTTGTGCTTTAGGACTTACAAAATGTTACAAACTGTTGTGTTCTGTAAATTTAATTATGGAGCCGGACATCTTGCCCTGAAATCAAGGAAAAGCTCGTATTTATGCAATTAATCAACATACATAAGTGATGGTGAAGATAGTTCAATTTACTTAGGATAATGCTTTCATCCTTGCAAATACCTACATATTATATTTGGACATAATATCCCAGTTCACTAAAGGCCGGCATGTTGCACATATTTTCCTACACAATATTGATTTAGGCTTAGTCCTCAACGAAATTGAATCGGATAGACATTGCTGCAAATATACTTATAGTAAAAACATAAAAGACAAAAGATTTTGTGTTAAGTGTACACAGACAAGTGATTTGGGCGCCCCTGTTGAATATATTTGCTTCATTTTATGAATACTCCCGCTTATAATATTCGTGTTGAAATAATATGATGTACCTTCTACTACTGATATTATGTACCTACTATAAGAGCTATCATTAGGTAATGGCCTTGACTTTTAACCCGGAGATCTATTTAAATGCCACACAATGCCCTTCATTCACCTGAACTAAAATTAAGGTTTTTCATTTTACAAGTAAACAATGATAATGACTGAGGCATTTTACAAAAAAAACTGTCATCATCATCATCAGCCTATCGCAGTCCACTGCTGGACATAAACCTTTTCAGTTGTTCGCCTATTTGGTCAAAAAAACTGGAGGTTTGCCTATTATCGCCAGCCTGGGCGATCGTCCTGCAATGATTTGGTTTTCTGTTAATGATATTTTTATGGAATGCGATTTTTAATTTCTAACACATAGGTACATGTTAAGGGAAAACATCATGCATCATTCAATCGGCGTAGGATCCCTGCTGAGTCGCAAAGGTTGATAGTAACCGCTCTATACCTAGTATTAACCAAGGTCCGACATACCTTAGATCATCATGCCATTGGCATTTCGGCTCCGACAATGTTGTATTGAAACCTTGACGGCACAGGTATAACTGGCTGCCTAATTCTAAAAGATTTGTTTCTCATTTCCAAGTTACCAACATCGCATACGGTCATAGCCTAAAGGCTAAGTTCAGAATTTAAGATCCTTTGTGGCGAAACGTTGAGTCTTCGTAACTGCAACAAAATGTACACCAAAATGCGTGTTGCGAGTAAACATGTGCAATTTGAGGTGAATTGTGAACCGATTGATGTCTTTGTTCGGCCAAGGGAAACTTTTATGCTCCCCCGAAGCTGCTGACTAAAGCAGCAATATTTGGACATTGTTCGGTGTTATACGATTTTTTATGAATTTATTTGTGGATTGCGTTGCCCAGTTTATGTCATTTCTATGGCGTATTGTTAGAAATATGCTTAAAATAAGATGATATTTTGAACTGGATATGAGCACGACTTTTACTTACCTCACTGGTCTTTAGTAGTTCAAGTAGACTTATGAAATGTAAGTGTCTACAATATTTGTGATCATCATCATCAACAGCCCATTGCAGTCAACTGCTGGACATAGGCCTCTCAAACTCTTGGAGGATTTAGCCATAATCGCCAAGCTGGGCAGGCGGGTTGGCGATTGCAGGTGGTAGCTTCTCGCTCCGGTGACGCTTCTGCCCGTCATTGGCCTATATTTGTGACTATAGCTGTGCTCGCGACTTCGTCCGCGTGGAATAGTTATTTTTCCCCATTTCTTTTTTTACATTTTCCATTATTTCTTCGCTCCTAATAGCTGCAGCGTGATGTTATATAGCCTTCCTCGATAAATGGTCGATTCAACACAAAAAGAATTTTTCAATTCGGACTAGTAGTTCCTGAGATTAGCGCGTTCAAACAAACAAACTCTTCAGCTTTATAATATTAGTTAAGATGAATCCTTTAATATAACTCGTTGCTTTGGGATGTAGGTAAGTGAATTTCTTATATTTTTTTTTCCGTAGATAAGCAAAAAACACTTTAAAAAGAGATAATATTTGGCAGGATTTGCCTTATTAACCACGATTGGCAGCTGGCATGATTGGATGCTTCTGCCCGTTTCCTCATATACCATTCGACGTGAAGACGTTTGCCGCCCGCCGGTGTTGTAGAAGTACAACACCGGCGGGATGAGATCCATCCCATCTCCCTACTCTAAATCTGGAAACCACACGGACTTGTTATGTAACAATTGAATACTTTGAGGCTCATGTCCCAAACAAAAAGGAACCTTTAAAAGCCACCTTCGAGAAATATAAAGCCATTTTTAGCAAACCAATAAGTCCATACACGCAATTTTCCCTTCTCCGTTGCTTTTGAGTACATTGATCGAAGAAAGACCTTTGTCAGAAAGAAAGCACGACTTTAGCAGGTGAAAATGTAATTTTCCCGTCACGACTCAGCACGGACGTTAACACCTGATCCCTGATATCGGTGCCGTAAATTCGATATTATTCGTCCGTAAACAACCAATTATTCAAGCATTTTGCCGGGGTCAAGCGCAGGTTGGCGGTTTACCGTTTTTTCTTTTCACATGCTTTAGATTTCTTTAGAAATTAAGCCATGTCTGATTACGAATCTAGATGCTTAGGCAATATTTTTCACAATCATTCTAATTCTGTATTTGCAAATAAGTAACTATTAACTGCATTGAGATAGGTATTTTTGATTCTCTTTTCAACCAATTGAATCATTTTGAATTGGAAATTTCCAAACATTACAAAAAGCAATACAATTCATAAAAAAGTAATAATTCAATCTCTTATTCTCAAGTAAATTAAATTTTGATTATAATACAACAACTATTAGTTTCTTTCTATTTAAATATCATATAAGATTTTCAATGGATGGTTTTCAAATAACAAACTGTATTCAGAGATATGAAAGCAAAAATTTGAATTGAATTAGTTTCAAATAAATTATTTCGACTATTTGCGGATTGTTAAAAGACTTTCAATTTCTTCTTTTGAGGAGACATTTTTTCATTTAATGTCTTTTTTATTCAGTGTTGATTTTACACAGTCAATTCAATACAGATTATTTGCAATCTTATTGCTGTGAAGATGTGGAAACTGAAGCCATCTTAGCAATACCTATTACCGTTAGCATCTTTGTAAATTGCATTGCATGTACAATAAAAACCTGATGGCAATTTGCACGTATCAGAATCAATCTATTTACTGAGTTGTCACATAAAAATAAGTATAAAAAGATATTTAAAGTAAATTCAAAGAAAAGAAAATATTGAAATCCAAACGTAAGAAATTATTATTAATGCAATACCTACGTGTAGGTATAAATTTTAATTCCATACAATAAAACAGATAATATCGCTTACTTTTCAGCCAAACTTGTCATCCTTGACAGTAGCAAGTTGATAAAAAAAAGTTGAAAACAGAAGAATTTGTTTATTTATTTAGTTTATATTAAATGTTTCACAGTAGAACTGCGTATTAACGTAAATAACACTGGTATTAGTTTTGATTTTATTTGTATTTAAAGTATAATTTTTCCAAAGCATGAGCTTACACAAACCCTTTTTTTAGTTTTATAAAAATGCAAATACTTATTATTGTTTAAAACATTCTCGAATTCTCTTGCCTCGCGCGTTAGTTTTGTGAAACCAACTTTCTGCGACAGTCTTTCCGAATAGCTACGACTTGGGAGTCTTCAAGAAATGAGCATATTTAAAAGGCCGGCAGCGACCTCACAACTCGATTTGAGATGCGAGTGTCCGTGGGCAGTGTTGACCGCTTACCATCAGGCATCACTTGCTCGTCTGCCGCCTCTTGCATAAAAAAATAAATAAAACCATATTTTACAAAAAAGCTAAGATCGATACCGTCAAAATTATAGCTTCATTATTGCAGCTACTAGTAAGTTATTTAAGATGCTGATGAGTAAATAATATTCATGGTTTATTATTCATTCAAATAATCCTATCTATTTGGTAGAAATCCTCCTCCTTCCTCTTACATTTACTTACTAACAATTGTTAGGTGTCAGTGTCGACGGATATGGCATTATACGCTTTAATGTCTTTGCCTTACCATTTCTTATTTTTTCTGTGACAGTGACAACCCACACCACTGGTGTGGATTGTGCTGAGATTGCAATATAACAGTATAAAAGGCTGATCTTACAGACACAAGCAGTTCGACCATAGTCATGAACACACGTCCTAAAATTACTGCCCGCGTAGTTGTGTAAAAGTACCAATGTATAATGTGAATGTAAGTTAGTGAAGTAAAACAAGTAAATAAATGAAGTTACTGAGATCGAGTTGGTTTTAATCCCTACAAGTCCGAAGAGGGATGAAACGAGAATTAATTTCTCGCCACGTCCACAAAAATGTAAGTACACGGTTTTATACATTAATTTTTTTAAATTATTATACTTGAGAGCTATTAGCAATTTTTTCCAAACTTGTTTTATACAAGGGAAGCGTGTACATTTACTTTAGTAGTCTGCTTATCAGTAAATATAGTATTCTATTGATACATGGATGGATATATTGTTTGCTGCACACCATAGAATTAACTTGGAGCTGGGTGAAGTAAACATTTACATAGACTAATAGTCATACTAAGTTGATACTCTTAATAAATTCAAAATTAAAATAGTTTATTGCAAACATGTGGTAAAATACAGGATGGTATAAGAACTATGTGTACAGCACATGCACCCTGCAAAGGCGTCGCAATTTATACAATAGCAAGATGAAATTATTTTTAAAACATTCTTATCATTTACTTATTAGGAATTGCTTCAATAGCTTAATAAATAAAGTTTCTTCTTCTATACTCCTTATATGAAATAGTAGATAATTATAAATTTTGATTACCATAATGTAAGCGCTTGATGATAATACTTTAAGCTTAGAAAAGGAAACCCTAAATTTATTTAAGTATCGTCTATTAATATTGATAGAAGAGTACAAGTTCGAGGTGTTTTTTTTAATAAATTTTCATGACTCTAGTATGTAAATTGAAGCTAGTTAATATTTTTTTGTTTTTTTAAAATGAGGTTTGTAGGATTACATTTGGTCAATATTTATAAGAACTCGTATATGCCGGCGAAGGCCCTTCGCCAGGTCCAAGAAGTTCCTCCATAATGGATGCAGAAATGAGACTACTACTTTATAACACTTTATATTATCATATTATTTGCAGAGAGTAACACCTTATTTACAATTTATTTACGAACATAATTATATAGCAGAGTAACACCACACTAAAAGTTCCCGCCAATTTACTTGAGTGGAACAAGAAGTGACGTCACTTACAATGGTTTTTATTTTGCAAATTAATTATATCTATAAAAACATGTCTTAAATGCCTAAATTGATATTTAAAAATAGTTATGATTTTTATACAGTAATAATTTAATTAATTGATTAATTTTAACGCGAGTTTTAATGCTGGATTTTACAAACCGGAAGATGGCGACACACGTGATTGAAAAGTATTATCTATTATTTCTTATATAATTATAAAATAATTCGATGTTCAAATACTATTACATAAGCTACTAAAAGTATGTTTTACATCCATAAATCATTTAAAAAAAAATTGTATATCAACTAAATATTACAACTATGAATAAATCTAATCGGAAGTTGTCATCCAACGATATTTTAATAACACAGAATCAATACAGTTACTTTTTACGCTAAAATCAGTAATTAAAAAGGCTTGCCGCCCATATATACGTATACATTTCTTTTGTAGTGTAATTATGGTGTCAATATTAGTACAGTTGCCACGTAGAACTATACCGTAAGATAAGGGAACCGCTTGGTTCGGCACCAAGTTCAGCATAATAATAATTTTGTTTTCACATAGAAAGGATATAGATTTGTTTTAGTTCATATTTTATACTTGCACGTGTTCAATCAAATCACTTGGAGAGAAAGTTAGATAGGGATTAATTTTCCACACTCGTGAGTAAATATAATCAAATAAAGAAAATATTTACAGATTTATAGTCACAGCAAAGTCAAACGCCACGTCAACCAATATGTTTCGAAAAGTGTAATATTTGATTTAATGATAAAACGTTTCTAGGTTCCTACACTATACAACAATTTTAAACTAAATTTTAAATTGTTTCGAGTCAGAATCAGATGGCATCACATCGGCAGACAAGCCCTTAAGTGCATGGAGAGCCATGTATCAAATAATTTTGAAGATATTTTGTGTATGTAATGGAATATTCGAATTAACTTCCACATACAAGGCATTTGCTTATTATCCTTTGAAATATCACTGCAGCTAATAGAACATTAAAAAGAATTTATCTAGCTTTCGTTTGTAGTGCACTTTCCACCCCTCATGGCAGTAGAATTACTTCATAGCAGAGATTCCTTAACCCGGAGTGATTCGGGATATGCGTAGTGGGAAGAAGCACTGATAATAATAATTTCACAGTTTGATATCGTACATGGACATGTTTCTTTTTCATATTGTAAACGCTGACCCTACAAGACGGATCAAGTAGTGTGCTGCGGTATGAACATCTAAAAGGATTTTACAAAAGCGATGGTATATATCCGTCTCCTAGGTATAGCACACAGGGTCAATTTTTATACTTGAATTTTTGCGAGAAGTAAAGGCTTGTTTGCGGGACGATTTTAAACAATACAGGATTGACCGTTCCCCATTCGGTGCCTTAAATTTATAGTGCATTTCATGCAACATAACAATGTGCGATAAACTGCATGTATTTAAAACGAGCTTTTTCGAAGATTTTACAGATTTGACGCAGAGACATGAAACATGGTGGCTGCGGCGGCGCCGGCCGGATAGCTGGCAGTCTTCGATTTGAGCGTTGGGTATTATGTACCTGTTTTTTGTGTGAGTTTAAATAGCCAATTATGTTTCGCACTTTCAAAAGTGATTACCAAAATAAATAGTCTGTCTTGTCTAGGGGCAGGAAGGCTGTGAACATTGTATATGGGGACATTCTGTAGCATATTTAAAATCATCAGCGTTACGCCCATGCGAAGCCGGGGCGGCTAGTGTATAAATAACAAAAAGGGATTATTGTTTAGCTTAACGATACGATTAATTCCCTCGGTTTTGTCTATGAGCTTAGTACACACCTTAGATTTTGAGATATATTTTTATGAGTGGTTACTCATATGAGTATGTATGTATCTATATAACTTGCTTAGACATCGTATCTATTGGGGTTTGAAAGAGAAAGTTAATGCCATTACGTACGGGGTGTTGAAGGTGCTGGCGGAGTCCAGGGAGGAGTGGAAATTACTCCACCGACAAAAGCGAAGGTCTTTAATTTAGAATGAGTTGGGACGAGTATATACTCGTATAATAATGTGTGGTAAAGGTTGAGACATCTATATTATAGTAGGTATATAGTAGGTATATAGTAGGTATATAGTAGGTATATAGTAGGTATATAATAGGTATATGCAGAGTCTAAATGTCTCGATACGAGTGGTTGTGTGAGTATGTTACTATAAGCATATTATATTTGGTTTGTTATATATTGTGTATTGTATGTAAATTATAAATTTACTATATTGTATATATATATATATAGACTTTTGGACATATAATAATCTTTATTATAAAAGGGAAGTACATGACAGACTTAGTGCCGTGTGGCATTCTAACAACTACTATAATTATATCCACCAATATACAAGTAATGCCCATACATATATATTTCATATAATAATATACCTACCTACATATAAATAGTATATATGGATATACATATAATAGATAATATATTCAGACATAGACATCAAATAAAGTTTGTATATAACAAAAAGATGACAGTCTTAGACAGCACTTAAGAAAAGGTCACGGGTTGATCTCTTAAATGCTAATTTATTACAGGAGGATTGAATACCCCTAAGAAGAGAGTTCCACAGCCCGATAGCCACCAAGGTGTATGAGTTTGACATGTAGCCAGATTTGTGATATATAGGTATATGTAGACATTGTAGAATACGTACGTACATATTTGGTTTAAAAAAAAGGGTGGAATGCTACGCAGTGAGCTAGTAAAGGTACTTAATAAAAAAAAGGCTAGGTCCAGTTGATGAATTTCAATTCAATTTATTAAACTTATTTTAACAGGTATTTTAAGGGCAGTGACGCTGCTGTCCGTCATGGGCCGGAGATGTTCGTGCCGTTGCCGGAGCTTCGTTTGTTGTTTGGCGAGATGCACCATGGGCGTTTGGAGAGAGGGTTTGATGGGTCGCTTCCTTACACCCCTGCCAATTGACGAATATTGATAGATAGATAGAAACTCTTTATCGCACAAAAACACAGAATTTACAGGAAAACACATTACAAACAAAAACAAAGTACAATTTAGGTGGTCTTATCTCTAATAGCGATCTCTTCCAGACAACCTCCAGGTAGAGGAAGCCAGATTCGACAGAGATGAAAAACTTTCTGTGTCATATTAGGCACGTGGAATAGGCCTACATAGGTATACCAAGTGGTGCATATTCCATAGACATACATATATCATCATCATCATCAGCCTATTGTAGTCCACTGCTGGACATAGGCCTCTCCAGCTGCTTGCCACCTAGGGCAAACCTCTGGAGGATATACCCATATTAATACATATATACATAAATGATTTGCATATAATAATACATTACATATTATATACATACAGTGGCATTTGAGTATGAATTAAGGAATATAGGATAGAAGAGGAAGAAGATATAAATTAGAGATGGGATTTATTGGTTAAGAAAAATGATAACACTAGACTTTTTCAAATTCCCAGTTGCTGCATCGGTTCTGAATGATGACGATCCACGAGCTGACAACGGGTGCCATGTGGAGGCTGCCTCGGAGCTGGGCGGTGGCTTGGTGCTGTCAACCACGAGGACACCTCGTGCACGGACGCAGAGCAGAAGTCTTCTGCGATGATCACCAAAATAAAACCATATGAGCGGGTCGAGCGGTGAGCATGAGCAACGCTCGACATCTTGGCGGTGAGCATGAGCAACGCCAGGAATTCGATATAGTGGTGCGAACGGTGAGCACGAGCGACGGTCGCGCCACTGTAGCGAATGAACTTGAGAACGGGGAGCATGAGCAACGTTCTCGGACTGATATAGTGGTGCGAACGGTGAGCTGGAGCGACCGTCGCATCACTATAGCAAATGAACTTGGGAACGGTGAGCACGAGCGACGTTCTCGGACTTGATATAGTGGTGCGAACGGTGAGCTGGAGCGAAGTTCGCACCACTATAGCAAACGAACTTGGGAGCGGGGAGCACGAGCGACGCTCTCAAAAGAAATGAAATGAATGAAATGAAATCTTTAGGTAGCTGCTCTCTTAGTCGATTTCTGAAATTGCTTTAGATGACCCTTCCGGTTTCTGTTTCTCAGACTATATATACCTAACAAGGTATCGTCGTCTCGTGTGTTTTCTTAGATATATCCTTCGAAGTGTAGGAACAGATTTCTCCCTACGAAGGTTGGTAGGCGCTTTCAACTTTCGTAGCCGAGCTGGATGTTCATGCTCGTGGTCCGATAGATCATCTTGTTTTTTATATGCTGAGAAGTGATGAAAACTTTGTATATATGTGCGTTATAAACCTTCCATAGAGCTTATACGGAGCAATTTCTCGTGCGAGAGGTGTTTCGATGCGTTTATAGCATTGGTTTGGTATCGAGATATTTAGATGTATGTTATTAATAATGTGTCTTAAAAGGTACTATGAAATTTACTTTTGGAATTTACTTTCTCTGATAAAATTTGAAGGACTATTGCGCCCTCGTTTATTTTTTGGCACATTCTGTCCAATTTGCAACTCATAATGACAATTATTCAGCGAATTAGACGGTACATATTGCTGTTTCAGATCATTGCATATTTCTTAAAGTTAACAATGTTATCAAAATTTTATGACGTATATCTTGCAGAAACAATTGCATACATTTTGAATGTTTACCTTTTTGTTGATATTTAGTAAACTAAGAGATGATATGGTTTAACTTCGGGAAAATTAGAATATTATTTAATGTGTAAGCATTTGCGAAAAAAATATAACAAAATTCACTGGACAGTAGATCCTTTTATGTATTATGGGGTCCTGAGCTAGCCTGAGGATTGTGCGACCACAAATAATTGTCTCAAGGAATACCTCTATGAAGTCGATAAAGCAATAGACGTTTTTAACTATTCTTTGACTGAATTTAGTAAGGCTACATTGTTTGTGCTTTCTTATAATAAATATAATAAATAACTACTTGATATATATAAATCAATAATACAGTATAATTAAGCTACACTATCGTATTGAGGAAACCTGTAATGACAGTAGTATGATTTTGAAAATTATATTTTGATATTTGTAATTTTCAGCAAGGATTCAATTAAATATGAAGGGTCTTTCAGACCCTAGCAAAACTTTAAAGTTTTCATATCTCTTTATATGGTATAATACATTCAAAGAGCTGACTGTTTCCCTCTGTAGAGACTGCGAGCCAACGTTTAACTATTTATCTCTGATTTATTCTTCGTTTTACAAATAGGCATTGAGTAACAAATTATTTTAGACCTTTTCATGATCGATATAATTATTTAATTTAGAGTTGCTCACTCAATGCATTACCATATTAAGTTTACTGACGTAAAATTTGGACTTCGAACCTAATTAACAAAAGGTTCGCCCTAGGGTTACTAAACCCGTATGACTATGCAGAAACTGTTCCAATGATGTACATTGTTGTGAGGTATAACGTCGATTAAAAGAAAAATGTCTCTTAGCCTTTTTTGGCTGTTAGGTATCGATATTGATTTAGATACATAAAATAATAATGAATTGATGTACTCTTTTTTTCTTCTCTTCTCAGACCTGCTTTTTCATACCATACAAATGAGATTTTAATCATAGCAAAGAATACATTCGTAATGTAACGTTATAATTATAAAATGGATAGATAGTTTTCTTTTTATTAGCAATTTCAGGAAAGAGGCATACGACTTGCAGTGAACTTTGTATTATATAAACTCACTTTCTATCTTTGCATTGTATAACAGTAGAATTGAACAACGACATTGTGAAATACAAATTGTAAGAGAATTGGCGATGGAAAAGAGTAACTGCCGAGTTTCTTGCCGGTTCTTCTCGGTAGAATCCACCTTCCGAACGCGGCGGTAGTATATTAAAAATTTATATTCACATTTAGATATTCAGTATAGACGTAATATATTTTTGATACGAGGACGTATCTCAAGTCAGATGGCCGAGCTGTTAGGTGTCAGTGTCGACGGATATGGCATTATACGCTTTAATGTCTTTGCCTTACCATTTCTTATTTTTTCTGTGACAGTGACAACCCACACCACTGGTGTGGATTGTGCTGAGATTGCAATATAACAGTATAAAAGGCTGATCTTACAGACACAAGCAGTTCGACCATAGTCATGAACACACGTCCTAAAATTACTGCCCGCGTAGTTGTGTAAAAGTACCAATGTATAATGTGAATGTAAGTTAGTGAAGTAAAACAAGTAAATAAATGAAGTTACTGAGATCGAGTTGGTTTTAATCCCTACACAATACCGTTACCGTAAAGTTATATTATATTAATTGCTATTTGCAAAGTCCTCCGATATCCTTCACCCAAATAATACAATAGTGTTTACATCCATCAACCAAATCGGGCGAAACCTATACAAATACATTTAACAGACGCCCCAATAAAGCAACCGCCATCGCAAAGCTATTCATTAATCACGATGAATTAACAGAACTGTAACACAATCAGTAATTAATAGAGCATATTTATCTCGGCATAAATACCATCATCGTGTCCTCTATCATATCAAGACAACAACTCAAAATAAAATACTTGCGAGACCTCCAGGTGTGAATGCATAAATATAAAACTACGACGACCCGCTGGCAAGCTCATGCTTGCTGTCATATTAACTGTTACATTAAATTACTGCTACGAAACTTTTCGACCTCTCGCAGTAAAAACCTTAAACTTAAACAAGCTATATCACACCCTATTTCTGGTTAGCGAAAGTTCAAAAAACAATGGACATATCGTCGGATATAAGTCGAAAAGCGGATTTCGAATTGGAACCGGCAATGTACCGCGGCTCGCACATTGATTTCGGCTCTTTCGTAAAGCTATCTTTTTTGTTCGTTTGTTTGTTTTAATAATATTTTATCCGGTGTGATGGAACGAGCGCATTTGTCAGCATTGTGAAATATTGCCCGGCCTGAGTGAGGCCTTTTGCTTAATTAATTAGTCTGAATGTGAGTATGTTAATGAAGGGATGGTCGGCTAATGAGTTTTAAGTCCTCCTAATGCGAGTATACACATACCCACCTATTAAATCTGATCGCATGGAATTATTTCAATTATTTGTCAATTCCATGTACCTACTTCCGAGCGGGAACTTTATTTCCATAAAATAAGTCTGCAGAACTTTTAATAAGGTTTAGAATCATTTTGAATTTCAGTTTTGAAATTCAAATTGCGAAATCTATTTAAGGTACGAATAGGTATGTTAAATTATAATTTAAACACAAAAAATAAAATCATTCCCTACATGAACATTGAATATCAAAACAACTTAATGGTAAGTATAAGATGTAGTGTCAACAGTATAAGACGAATGCCCTGAGAAAAAGGTGTCAGATAACTTAAATTTTTATATACGAGTACTTATTATGTGGTCAATCACTCCTTACATATCTTTCTGCAAATCAAATTACTCAAAAAATACTTCTTGAGAATTGCTAAATTAGCAATCATGTATTATTTTTTATAGACTCGGAGGTTCTATACTTAACAGATTTCTGTACTTGCAAGAGTTGTTTAAAACAAATAAAGAGGAAAAAATACGTGATGGTAGATTTGACGATTTTAAGTGTTTTTGGGAACCTATTTATGTACCAAAACTATTTATTTTGACCACGTTCAACCCGAGAATATATTATACCGACAGTATCAATTTACAATATTTCCTCTATATTTATACTAATAGTCCTGCATCTTTGTCATAAGACTCGCTTTACGATCGTGCCGAAAGTCTTTACATACAAACTGCAATTACTTATTGAATGATCCATGGTGACGTCACACGTAGATATAGTAAACGCAGCGTGTCCGATGCATTTCGGCGACGGTTCGTTACGTGTCGTTTGCCTAACCACTCGTAATGGGTGACTGTCATTAACTGTGTTAACCCTACTGACAATTCGTACGGGGATACTGCAAGTCACTTCAGATAGGGTTGTCGAAGGTACGCCATTTCATTTTAGACATTTGGGATAAGGATTAGCCTACTTTACTTGGTAGACAAGACGCGGGCCGGTATCCTGAGAAGGTAGGCCTTCTCAGGATACCGGCCCGCGTCTTGTCGTTTTTGTCCAAATATTGCTTTTCTAGCAACAGCAACGTCGTCTCTCCCTCACGTGACGTCTTCAGCAGTCTTACTTAAAAAGGTGAGAGCAGAAAGAAGTCTCAAGAGGTGAGCGATAATGACAGCGACACAGTCTTCTTTTTGTGTAAAATTGTTGATCTTATAATCTTCATAATATAGAAATGAAGTCCTAGTTCGTTAGTCTTGCTAAAACTCTAAAACGTCTTCTGATTTGGTTATTTATGATCTTGAACTATTTGTAGAAGTCCTGGGAAGGTTTAAAAGGTGAATAACGGGTGGTACGAGGTCTGCTGGGTCAGTTAGCATCATATAAAAGTTTATTATAAATATAGCTATCATGACTAAACGTTCAATAGAGTTATTAAATCATTATCATCATCAGTCTGAAGACTTCCTATGCCTCCCCCAATAACATTATTTGATGTTTATTATCAGATTCCGTATCTACAGTGTAATATACAAGTAAAATCTACTGCGGTCACCAACCCGCCTGCCAAACCGTGGTGACAAAAAGAAATCCCCCAAATGATAAAGTTATTATATCATAAAACTTGAAGAATAAATGTAGGTAGAAAGTAAAGAAAAATGTAGGTGAAAAGTGGCTCTGAACACTTTACAACAAAAGTTACCAACATAAAGATACAATAAACTGAGCGTGATAGCCCTAAAGACGCGTCCGCGAGTAGGACAAGCGCTCTTCCCGATTAAGAGGCGAGATAGGACGTCGGCACGTGTGAAGTCTTTGAGCCTGTTTGGGCCAATCTATAGTCTTTTATACTCGCAGATAAGAACTTTCAACGCCATACAATTTTATCAGCGGTTCTAGATTGTTTTGCGATGAATAAAAGTTTGCGATGATTTTTTTTATTAACGGATAACTAACAATCAATTAATGCTCACTTTCCGTTGAACAACTTTGATTATATTATATAGATAAAATGGATGCGGTAAATAGGTTTTCGCCAGCTAATGGCACTACAATAAATACATAATATCGCTTAAAGGAAAAAAAATAGTTAAGGAAATTCCAAGATTTAAGTCTAGAGAACTCCAAAACTTGTTTTGCTTGAGCTTAATTTTCATAATGGATGGACTACGAGTATTATACTTACCTAAAACGAGTTGTCGTTATCCATCTTTGTTAAATGCATAATCTGTTAAGTTTCATATTTTCTAAACTACAGATTGTAGGTCACAGAGGATTGTCACAGAGGACAAACATACACGTGATGAATATTTGTGTTTTTTTTTTGTATTTCTTGCATAATTCTCCAGAACGTATGCTACATATTATTACTCTCAAGTCCATGTAAAACTGATGTAATTATTATTATAAGACATGTAAACCACAACCATATGCCGTCTGTAATACCTAGTGCTCTAAATGTTTGTATTTTTGGCTAATAAAGAATACCTATCCATCCATATCTGTGTATATTATGTACCTACATTAAGTATGTGAAAAGTATTCCAAGCACCAGTCAGAGAGCTCTCGCATGCGCTTGAAAGGCATTTTGTCTGTGATTTCAAACAATGCATTCACCGAGCGTGCTTTCGTCACTGCCGCCGGTGAATAATTCCATCTGATGCACACGCCGCCATTTCAGCTATGCTCCCAAATACTAACACTGCAGTCTACAGTTTAATTAACTTTCAGTCTGTATTTCGGCTAGACAGCTATGGAAATGGTACATGATACACCACATGTGCCGAGCAATAAATTATAATATGTATGTTACAATTTCTCTCTTCGCGTGACTGAAATATTGCGGTGTAATATGACTTTGTATAAAATGTGTCAAATCAATGGAAACCATATTATATACCAAGTAATATAAGCTTAGGTGTGCGACCCCAATTCATTTTAAAAGTTGTAAATCACTATTATTTAGTTGACTAGCGATTTCGATCGCGTAAACTTTAGTGAAATTTTGATACCTCAACAAAAATGCTCATCAGGAGGAATAATTTCTGCTAAGAAGTCATTTACATCTCTTATACTTTTATACTGTGTTTGTGCATTCATTAAGTGTTTAAGTTTCCAAAATCAATTATAGCTTAAGTGTCATTTCATTCAAATCCGTCCAGTAGTTTCGAAGACTAGCGTGTATAAACACATTATAAATTATAGACCCCCAAAATATTTCAAAATGTATTTATTAAACAACTTTATCACAGACCACTTAAATTTTTTAGCACTGCGCCCAAAATGTATTCTGAAAAATTGAAAAGGGTGTTTTTGCAAATACTGTTAATTTTCCTGGTTTACAGCGTTGTCAAAATCCACGTAGTTGCCGTGCCAAAAGCGCACAGTAACTTTGGATGTGTATGCCAATGCTAATGCTATGCTTAATCGATGCTAGATTTGGCCATCGTGAAAATAATTAAATTAAACGAATTTACCAATATCCAATAACGCATTTCCACTCCAATTCTATCGATGTCATGAACACTGACGCGTTATACGGTCGATGCAGGTACGGTGTAGAGCGATACCTAACTCCTGCCAATTTCTATTTTGGGAATAAGATAATATGTATTGTCGCCATTTGGAAATGACGAGGTAAGTGAGACTCCCCTGTCTAAAGACATAGAATACCTACCACTAAAAACGGCAGTCCCTTGACGTTTTACCCCACGACGTTGACGTTGTACGTCAGTTTAAAATGTCAATGTCATGTCAATAATCTTACTTGAAATCTTTTGAAAAGGCTACTTTGACGTTTCACCTACTTGACAAAGAATTGGTTTCCGTAGGTGATGTAAGTGAATTCTTCTTGAGAATCCAGTTTCTCCAATGTTAGGGTTCACTCGACTGACTGGCGACCACCGTACACTCGTCAAAACCCGTGTGCTGTGAATTCGGTTCTGTTCCGAGATCTCTAAGGTGTATAACAAGAGCTAGCTTATGGGCCAGCATGAGCGATGGCAATTACTTAACAAGTAAGTTAAACACACATATAAACTGACACTTAATAAATTTAAGCTTGTACCTAACTTAAATTTAATTTCCCTTGTTTTGTAAACTATGCTAAGGAAGAGTTGCTCCCTATGCTACTGCACTTACAAGAAGGTGTCTATCCTCAATTTGTAAAAATGTCTTGATGATAAATAAACATTTTCATTTCATTCATTCAATTTGGTCACTGGTGTAGGTATTTCATCTTCCAGGCAAAGGAAGCGATTATGCGCAAATATGACGCCATCTAGGGATCATTGAAATCTATAATACACCAGTAGGCATACTCTATGTACTATGAGTAATGACTACCTAGGTACTTCAAAATCTACTTAATTGAAATGTTTTGTCAGTACTAGACTTGTGTAAATAAACTAGGCATTTCCACTTAAGCAAAACTTGTAATTAATTGTAAGCAAAGCACACAAATTACTCGGAAATGTTTAATTAAGCATATCCAACTTAAGTTCTTGAATTTAATTACACATTTGAAAGACAATAATCTGGCTTACCAATTATAAGACTGAATGAATATGATATTCATTATCCATTTTATATTATTTCGGAGCAATGCTTAGTAACCAACATTTTATGTGGATATTACATTGCTTTATACCGGTGTCAAAGGCGATGTAAATATTGAAATGTGTGATATAAATGTTCTTGGAAATCGGATATACTAGCTTCCTTTAAATACATTAAAATTTAACGCCAGTAAACATATTTTATGTTACGTGTTACGTATTTCACCCTAGGTTTTGTAGAGTATTAGGGATGAAAGTTTGATTACCACGAATCCTCGTAATAAATTGCTTTTGCTTCTTATATGAAACCACAATGCAACATTTCAGATTCCATTTATTACATAATAATAATTTTCAAGGTTTCGTATTTAATCTGTGAGTAAGAATGATGAAAACCCGCCTGAGATCGTCGGATCTGTTTTAAGTTTTTTAATGCTTAAGAAATCCTCTTTGTTGGAATTATAAAAATGGTCAATTTAAGAGACGATAAAAAGTGTAACGGGCTTTTTGAATCAAGGCGAATTTAAATATTTTCCACTCTCAATAGGGTTGAATTCTGCAGTTCCATAGAAGCGGTATTTTACGTTAGACTCTAAGTGGTATGGTTTGTAAATATCTTTCATTGTCCAGGTGATACGAATTGAATCTATTACAATCAAACTGAAATTTTCTTGACAAATAAACCGATAAATATCTTAGATCTACTTAGATCATCAACAAACTACGTATAATCGATATTGTTCTGCAATTAAATAGGTATTATATCACCATTGTTAAAACTTTATGTTGAAGATATGGTGAAAAAACCTATTCTGCATTACATTTAGTAAGACGTGGACCATTTTGAATAGTTAAACACAAAGTTCTGCACAATATTTAGCACTAGGCTTTATTGAAATCATGTAGGCTGACACCGTTAGGGCATCACGAGACGAGTGCGTCACGTACCCGATCCGAGGGCGAGGTAAATAACAGCTTATTACCGGTGATTACATTATTATATTCACTTTAGCGGCATTGTCACGAGCCAAACGTTGACACGATTCGACGTTTAGCCGTATATTCATAAGTGTACCCACACGTTTCTGTTTCCTGGCTGATATTAACTATATTATACGTTTCAATTTTCTTTTTAAAACGCTCTATTTACAAGACATAATTTATCTGCCTGAATATACTTGTTACTAGGTTTATGTATTCTAGTAACAAGTAATACTCGTAAAACCATTTTAAACAGATTCGTAGAGTCTAAACAAAAAAAGATAGAGCTAAAAGGTGGAATAGTTAAAAGGAATCAAACATAGTACCTACCATGTATCTGGCTGCATATCTAAGTTGAACCTAAATTTAACCGTTATATATGTAGTATTATTGAATGAATAATAAACTCATATTACACGCAAAGGAAAATTACTATCAGGCTTAAATTAATATGAATAAACAGACAGATCTAACCAAAGGAATATTCATAATTTATTTATTGTATAATATTCCAAACTTTCTTGATTCTTAGAATGGTTTTTTCTTATTACAGTGTCTTGCAAAACTTAATTCGCACTTAGTTCGTTTTCGTAAGTACCCAATTACACGTTAGTTACATTTAACTGATTAATTCTTGTTTTGTTTGACTAGCGAAACCAATCTTGGTTTAAACCTTGTTTATTACTAAGTATTCATCTTTGCATTGTGTATTTACGTAGTTTGAAAGTCATTAAGTTTTCCTATTAAACTTTCTGAAACGTAAATTACACGTAGGTATTGATTGAACGTCGTAACAAGGTTTTCAGCAAGAATAATATAAGAGCACAATAAGACTTTACATCATGAAATATATTGGTACAAACAAGCGGAAAGCCCAAGCAGTGTATTTTATCGATGTATTGTCGGCCAGTCCCATGTAAAGAACATTGACAGAACATTGCCTGGCGACTGTGGAGGTCCCTTCAAAATTTGTTTCACTAATTCTTGGAGCTTCCATTGGACTGACAATGTATGTAATTTTTTTTAGCGTAGTGGGGGTTTCATTTGCTAGAATGCGGTACATAATGCTACAGGTGATAAGTAAAATCTAGAAATAAACACATTCACTTTTCAGAACATGTACTGCTGGGAACAAATGCTTAGCCATGCAACCTCCGCCGGGCCCCGGCAGACGGGGTAGACCTAAGAAGCGGTGGCTTGACGTCATCACCGAAGATATGCGCGCCAATGGACTCACCACCAGGGATGCCAACGACCGTCCAAAGTGGAGGAAACTCAGCAGGAAAGCGGACCCTGGGCTCCGAGGCACGGCCTCCGGATGCAACCGGGAATAGCGCTCAGATGATGATGATGACTTTTCAGAACATGCAAACGTTATAAAAATTTGTCAATTGAAGTGCAATTTTGCAGTACATTCTAGACAGGCTATATTGATTGGACTTTCGCTAATTTTATGGTAGATCTAAGCTGTTGTTTATTCCTTGTTCCTTGTTAAAAATTTACTCAAATGATGTAAGAAATGTAAAGAAGTTCGCTTCAGAAATAGACTAGCCCGGTGGCTCTTTTGAATCTGTACTCTTTTGAATCTTCCTCGACCGTTATTTAATTACATATCTGTAGTACCTTGCTTTTACAACGGTCATTGTTTTATGTAATTTTGTCCGAAAATTATTTTCGTTATGTGAGAGGTATTTTCTAGATTTAACGTTTAAGGTCTGAAAGCTTTTGGTTCGATTACCAGATAGGTTTACTCAGAAAATACCGGTCTGGTTCTAACAATAAAAACCCAAATATTAGTACAGTACATTAGCGATCAATAGATTTTATTGAACCGATCATGAAATAGTCAAATAAAATACGTATCTACCGAGTCGCTACTAATGACTGTCACGGTAACAGTCTTACCTATTCCGAAATTCCGTTAACTGTCGACAACCGTAAAATAAATCTTGCGAAACGTTATGGACCGTTCGTGGATCTTTGCATATAAACGATTTGCCAAATGATATGCACTACTTACTTGGAGTACGAAATTCAAATTTAGTAATTACTTTTTTAACTCTTGTTTGTTGTCATGAGTCACAATATCGATTGCTTCGTCCCGTCTAGTCTCACTTGTGGGTAATCTGTAAAATCGATAAAATCAACAGTGACATTATCTACTGACAAAAAAGGACAAATACTCACTGGGTTTCCCACGGCCCAGAAATGTTTCTCAATGATTTGTAACTATTTTCTGTTTTCTACAATTTTGCCATATAATGGCACTATTGGGTTATTTACCTATCTACATTTTTTTTTTCATTCGTTTGTAATAAATGAGCTGTGGCGAATAGAAAATGAGTATTTTGTAGTCTACTCCTCCAAAAATATTTGCAGGACTACTCCTATATCTAAATACTTATGTATCTAAGATTAAATATCGTTTTGTCTGAGTAAGTACCATAAACCAGCATGACTTTAGTGAAAATATTATGAGCATTTTATCGTTATTTAGTTCAAATTATAGCACAAAAGTTCAATCAGCATCACATTGAGCAATCATGAAATTGAAGATCTACTTACAAATCAAATCAATGACAATGTTCTGAATATGTTCTATATAATGGTTTATTTATAAGAAGAAGAAGTTATAAGTAACATGGCATCTAATTTCACACAAATTTAAATAAATACGACTACTTTCTTGAATTTTTTTCAGAGAAACCTCTTTCCTTTAAAGAATTTTGAACACGTAAAATGGATTTTTAATTTTAAATGCTACGCAAAGTTAGTTATTGCAACAAATCATTCTATTTAACTTTAATAGACAAAATTGGCATTTAAATTAACCTTTTTAAAATTCGATATATTTTATTACTTTTTGATCTACAATTCGAAATGCTGTCACCAGAATAATACAAAAAACTCTTTTAAGTGAGCGATTTTGTTAACAAAACAAATCGTATGTAATATGTATAAAGTACTTATGTAAATATTTTCTGCCTCGTCAAACTTTAATTAATTTTAAATTATATATTTATTTTATAGTAATATCAAAAAAAGTCAACATATCAACCTGCCTTATCAAGCGCATCGTTTCTCATTACAAATTGACCATTTCCCTAGAAACTGTTTGGTAGCGAGAATCCTAATTTCATGGTCCCCAAAAATAATACACTTTTTTGATACCTGATCAATCAACCCCGAACATCTGCTGAAAATTATTTAAAAAATATACGATCACAAAAAAAGGCCATCGTATACTTAAATAGGAGTTTTCATTCAGCATTACAACAATAGCCCTTCCTTCATTGGCACACTGACGGTTGATTGCGGCTTAAGTACGGTCGGCAGGGAAAGAGTATAAGTACAGCTTATTTGACGTGTATGTCTTCTGCGTGTTTGATCAGTTTACTTGTGATTTTAAAATCGAAATATGAACAGTGAATTTTGTTGTGTACCTCTAAGTTAAACAACTTTTTTGATGTGTCATATCTTGAAGTGGCTTTGATCGATGATTCATCATCACGTCAAATAAGCATTCATGCTTACGGCTTTAAACGCTAGGCCTAGCACGTGCTACTAATGCATGCGTAATACTCCTTTTTTATTTTCGGCCCGCTAAAATTTAGAAGGACCCGATGCATTAGACTGTTTTGTAACTAACTGCTCGGAAAAATTTAACAATATCAAACGTGATGTGATATATGTATAAAAAGATTTAAAAGGAATAAATAATTTAATAAGATTAATTTAAGAAACATAAAGAGGGAGAATAATTATAAATACTATTCAATCATACTTATGTTGTTAAAACATTCATGCATTTTATTTATAGGTTTTTAATTACCAATTTGAAATCCAAAATTAATCAAGCCTTAACTTATTAAGAACTAGCTGTGCCAGCGGCGTCGCTCGCGTGGATATAGGGTTTCAAAAATAACGGACTTCCATATAACACCCATCTATACCTTGTGCCTAAGTTTTAAGTTAGACCTCTAGCAATACATTGGTGAAAACCGCATTCAATTCTATGCAGTAGTTTTCGCGTAATGCGCGTTCAAACATACAGGTTTAAATTTCTCGCGTTTTCCCAACACTTCCCGTCACTGCTCCGCTCCTATTGATTGTAGCGTGATGAAAAGTATCCTATAACCTGCCCAGGAGTATGAAGAATAATTGTACCAAGTTTCGTCAAAATCTGTTCAGTAGTTTTTTTTTCTATAACGAACATACAGACAGACAGACAGACAAAAATTTTACTGATTGCATTTTTGGTATCAGTATCGATCACTTATCACCCCCTGATAGTTATTTTGAAAAAATATTTTATGTACAGAATTGGCCTCTCTACAGATTTATTATAAGTATAGATAGATGATTGTAAAGAATAAATCAATTTAAAATGTCTCATTTAATCTATCGCACTTGTCTGCGCACGGTACAAACGCACACACACGCGGCTACACTTACATCTAGTTAATTTCCTTTGTGACAAAGGCCGTCGCGGCGGGGATGGATGCGTGGAAATCGCGATACGTCACGGTGTTCCACGCACGGCCCGCAGCCGGCCGTGTGGGACGCGGCAGCTAGCCCTTATAGTTCATACTGGGGTATAGTTTTTGTTAGGAGAACGGTTTCATTGAGTCGATATCTGGGGATGTAAGGGCACCTATCATCTTTTTTCGCTCCATACTATCCGCACCGACCCGTGGTGCATCCTGCTGAACAACAAACGAGGCTCTGGCCATCGACTGGTGGCAGTTAACAGAGGTTAAGAGAGGTTGGGCATAGCGAATTTTCGCTCGTATTGAGCTGCCTGTCCGAGGAAGGACCTCCACTCTATAGAATACTGCAGCCAAATAACCTCCGGGTCATGTTTCTGCCGTCGAGTAGGGTTTCCGGAGCTCGTGGGGGGTAAGGGTTGGGCCAACATGGCGGTGGCAACTAACAGGTAACGGACCAGTTACTTGACCGTTATCACAGCGATTTAGGCTTTTTCGTTTTCCATCAGGCGGTGGCGAACAACGAGAGGCTTATATCCAGCAGTGGACTGCAATAGGCCGATATCGATGATGATCACTTGAAACCAGATTACCATTAGGTCCGTTTACGCCTTCTTTTAAAAAAATAAAATAAAAACATTTTCCTAAGAAACGAAAACAACATCTACTTTTGCCATACTGTTGTGCACCTTAAGTTAATCTTCAGCGATAACCAGTTATTTAATTACTGACGGCTACAGACATGACTATGCAATCAGTTAGGCTGTGCGTGGGACGCCTTTGCCTGCCAGTCGGCAGCAATCATGCTCATGGAATTATCTGATACAATCAATGCCTTTCACCGAAGGTAATTGGAAGTTGCACCTAAGTACTTGTACTTGTATGGAGTTTTGATAAACATTACCTAATTGTACCCTTTTCCGAACTTTTAAAGTCCAATGCCAGTCTCAAAGGAGATAAACCAAATGCGCAGGAAATATTAAAATGGTCAAGTGTGTGCGTATCACTCTCTCTATTCTTTAACTCTCATAATGATTCGACACGGTCGATGCAGGAACAAAGGACTTTGAGTGACCAAAGTTCAGAAAAAGTCAATTTTATAGCTATCTAAATGACTAAAGTAGATATATGTAATAGTAACCCCCCGAGTAAGGGTTCGATCCCCACGTGAATCGCCTAAATTATACAAATTTTTAATAGTGTATTTCTAAGTATTTGTTTATGTACAATATTTACTGAAATGTATTCTGAAGTAGCCGATGTATAGAAAGAAGTCATTAATTTGATCAAGAAAATAAGCAATCGTGACAATGGCTTTGTCTGCAAATTATTAGCTATTTTGAGTTCAATGTGAACAAAATAAAAATAACTCTTTGTTACTCAAATAAAAAAACCAGTGCTGTTATAAAAAGGTATAAGTATTTCGTTCCTTTGAGGTATTATCAAGTTATCTATTTCAGGCCACAACGTAGAGGTCCGGGCACTGTATCACAACAATGCATTGTTATGCAAATCTATTTCTAGAAGATTTATTTAGAGAAATGTGGCTACTATTTAATTTTGTTTTCTCTGCGTTTTTTTTTCTAAAGGACGAAACTCTTTTCAATAGATCTCCTTTAATCACCACCGCATAAATAAATATGTAACCCAAGACGTGGCACGCTGGACTACAGAGCGCCATCTAGTCCCAAACTACACCCTTTAGACAACTTTTTCATGCAAAGATATATCGTGACAAAGTAAAGAGTTTATCTCCAAGGTCTTCTTATTAACCCTGTTTTGTTTTGTATCGTTGAACTATTTCAGCAGTTTCGGATTTATTCAAGCTTCCGAGATCATTTATTCCGAGAGCTACTCTACCCTCGCAGGATTTACATCGCAAAGGACCTCGTTAGAGCTAGTAACTTGAGAACTTTCAGTTTCGAATTCCTGCTTCAGTATACCTAATATTAGTTTATACTTTCCGGGTCATCTTTAATAGAAACTCCTAATATTATAACAAAATACATAGAGTAACTAACGTTACATAAGGTGTTTAAGAAAAGCATTGTGTGGGCTTGTGTAGGTATAATAAAAATATCACTTTGTTACAAGGACGCGTAAAAATATTTCATCAGTAAAAAACCACTGGTCTTGAAATTTCTGCTTTTCAGCCTGTTTTAAGGTTTACCCGCCTCTCGGGCGACTTTAGGGTAAACAGCCGTAAAGTGACTTCGTCCGCGGTTCAAGATCGGTCTACAGCAAGAAATAATCCTACAAATGATTGATTTTGGTCACTTATTCCAACTTGGACTCCTCTCTCGACTTCAGGCTTTCGTGCTGTGCTACTAATAAATAAAAGAACAAGAACTGCAATCCGCTATGTTAACATGCAGTTAACTCTTTATTTCGAACATTACCTACAACAGTATATTATACTCAATGCTTATTTACTTAAACATGACATCGTGTGAATAGGCAGCTTAGCAACCGGCTTACGAAACCGATTTAGCATTCGGATAGTGATGGGCGATAAATGTCGGCATTATTCAATTAATTGCACATTTTCAAGGGAAATTTAGCTATTGAAGTGAATTACAACAGATAATATGGAATTGGTAAGGCCTATTGGACGAGCCTTGTTAAAAGTATTGTCATGGTTTCACATCCACAATCACGGTGGAGTGGTCCTATTCTAAATCTGGAAACGACACGGACTTCATACGTAATCAATCATACCTGCTTATTATACCTGTTTGCCAATAATAGAAGTAGTAATACACTCTTTTGCCTATAGTCTATTATTTATATAGAAGTAGTAGTATAGCTTTTTAAATTTATGGTCTCTATGGTAGCCAAACAACGTTTCCCATTTGGACAGCGTGGCCGAAGCCAGCCGGTCTGCCGTGCCAGGACCCGCGCGGGCGCAGCGCATGCGTTCCCAGAATACAAGCGCGATTAATACCGACACAAACTATTTCCGCTTCACCGAGACAAATCATAATTACTCCTTCGAGCCCGCTCTTACGCACCCCCCTTTGATGTTTTTATATAACGACCAAGTTAAAACAAATAGGACGTCGCAAGAGCGATTATACGTCTCCGTTAAAACGATTCGTGACGGTGACGGCTTTTTCGCCCATTTCTATCCTTGTGTGGTCTCGACGGGCGTTTTGGAAAATTTCACGTTTTGTTTTTGTTGCCGGTCAATATAGTGACGTCTGAGCAATCAATCGGAACAGGCTCTGTTGATTTTTGTTTCCCACAAACAAAAAATGTTGCGGTTTTAATTTGTACTTTTGAGTTTCGGGGTTATTAAAAGGTTGTTAGCTGGTGTTGGGATCGAAACGGCATCAATGTTAACGTTTTTATTTCGTGTGTGAATTTTTAGATCTCGTGACGAATCTGATCGGATCGTTAATTTATTTTTATTCTATGACTCATGTCTCAATTTATATATTTCTTATTATTATATCTCTAGTGATAACAGCTTTATTCTTACTTGAACATATTTCGTTTGAAATGGAATCAATCTTGAGAATTAATTAGACCGTTGTAAAACATGAAATAACGTCAAAACTGTTTTCAATAATGACATTTTCATTTTAATTATTGATATATAATTCTTATATTATTGGATATCTTACATGGTGTAATGAATACCCAAGAGTTATTGCACGTCGAAAGGAACAGGTTACATAATACTCGTGTGGATATGTACTACTTATAATTATTATACCTAATTTCGTAAGTAAATATCGAATATAAAAGCAATAAATTACAAGCAAATTAAAAATATACTACCTTTATAACTACTATGTACTTTATTTCCTTTACCCAATTAGCCGGAAGCCCCGCTCTAATGCGGCAATGGAAACCGTTAAACACACATACATGTAACGCTCCGTAAACATTCCTAGTTGGGCACCGGGCTAGTGTCAAACAGCAGACAGCGTATTTTGGGTGCAGGCGGCAAAGCGGCGTTCACAGATGCCACATCCGTCGCTCCCACGTGAAAATCGATTTTCCACGCTATACCAGCTGGCGCGAGCGACAACTATAAACCAACACACACCTTACCGACCCTCGCACACACCATGCACCTTCCACACACGGCAATAAGAACTAGTTTACATAAAACACAAAATTCCAATTGTTAAAATAGCACTGCCACGGCGTATGTACTTTGAAAGTCAAAAGTTCCTTTGTTGATATTTTTAATGTTTCGCACATTGTTGTGTGGACCTACCGCGTTTGATCCGATTGCAGTAGTTATTTATGATTATTAGAATAGCGTGCCGATACCGAATAATTAATTTTTACGTCCAATTCTTTTTTTGAATGGCATGGATTAATAATGATCTTGTCATCCGATGTTATATCACCCTAGTTTATGGTTTTGACCAGCAACGGATTTCCCATAATCAGTGTTCGAAAGACAAAACAAAATGAATTAGTAACATTGACATTGAAATATGAAACCTTGTAAAATTCTTCGTTTAATCCAGTAGACATGATAAGATCTTAACGATCAAACTTGTGAAGGTGTCATTTATTTATTAATTGCAGTTGTAAACATTGCTCGGTATTAAAGCAGCGAGGTACAAATGATGAAGAGTTTTAATCAACGTTAAAGAAAAAGAGAAAAAAAAGCGAGTCAGCTACCTCGTTGTTGATTGACGAGCTCCGTCGTCGAGACATCGTATGCAGAAAGAGTGATTGCAAGTGCTTGAAACATCTCAGAAACGTCAAAATTTGATTGGTGATTCCCATGTGTAATACAAGTAGCCAACAAAGAGGAGCAACGGCGAATAGTTGCCGGCAATCCATCTTTGTCGCTCGAAGGTCTTCTCTGAATTAAACAATACATACACTTCTGATGCGAGCGTAAAGTTCAGCTAATAATATTAAAATTTGTTTATTATTAACAACCTACTTAATTAAAGTTGGGAAGACGAAAAAATTGGCAACCTATATTCATTAAATATGATCTTTAAAGAAAGCGTTTAGTGTCTACATATTTTTAACTTATAATTTGTTGAAACTCTATATTAAGATTTCAAGAAAATTTATATTTCTTAGTACGTTTAAATGAAACGAAATATCAAAGTTGAGAGACATTTTATTAACATTCGGATTTGCGCTACCTTACCTATTACTAGATTTACACTTAAATTACAATACTTATAACCTAAAAGCCCAATTAAATCAAGGATATCCCGATTATTGACTTTATAAACTTGCCATTTTTATACTAAAAGGGAAGAGCTACTAAAAACTGGATTAATTCATCGCGCATACATTTCATATCTTCACTTCAGCTAGAATTTACCCCGCCAATTTTTATTTGCAATTTTTAAACTAACTTTATGTTATTTTTCTGAACCTTAAGCACATCAAACATGATGATTATAATTTAATTTCATTATATTAAAACACATATACACTTTCATTTTTGTTCAAAATATAAATAAAACCTTTGAGTATAATGTTACAGAATTCCTTATCCATTATATTAACCGATTATAACTGCATACAAGTGTCTTATAAAGACGTTACCAATCCGGTTAGGCGAGACTATTGATTGAGCACACTCGAATTTGTGGTGATATAATTAGCCATATGACATGAATTCAACGGTTATCACAATGGAACCGACGAAGCATGGAATCGTATGCCGGCGTATCAGATGCGCGTTCTCCGTGCTATACTAGATGTGACCACTCAATCGAACTTACTAAATACCTGGATCTAATCAGCATTTCTACACCCATTTTTAACAGTTAATTTTACACGTATCTTAACATTATACGTTTGATTTAACGCGTTTGCCACCATGTGGTTCCATCTTTTAATACGGTTAGAATGCGGTTGGCGAATCGGTTAGCATGCGTTTTAATGCGTGTTTATTATTTTCGTAAATGATTTAGTAATTAGATCAGTTCAGGCTTTAGTCGCAGTGCAGTTAGTAAATGTTTCGCTTTAGTACTTGTTCTTGCTTCATAAAGCAAATCGCTTGGAATTCTTTCAAGTTTAACTTTTGAAGTGAACTGGTTTATGCCGGATGAACACAATAGATAAATGCGAGTACAGAAATCGTTAAGAGTTCGTATTCTTTAAGATAATGCCAAGTACATGATGTTTTATTGTACCTAGGTATTGTTTTTACATATAAGTAGGTACTGGTGTTTATTAGCTTAGTATCGGGTGGTTTCTTCAAAATACATAATGCATAAATCTTTATTTTTTATTTGATAAGGAAGAGCGGAGCTTCCAAACACAGGCATTATTTGCTTAAATGGAAGCTCCAATCTACTACGTTGTAAAACTTTTTGTAATTTTTTTTTTTATGAAGCGCAAAACTACGTTTGGAAAACGAATCGCTTCGATCTCATGTTTTAAACACTCCCGTTAGATTAAATAATAGTTGAAATTGAATTTGGCTTCAATAGGCTATTATGGCTAATTAGTCCGTCTTTTAGCTTACTCAAAAATAAAAGGACTGGAATTTTTATTTGTAAACTAGCTTTTGCCCGCGACTTCGTCCGCGTGTTTAGATTTTTACATTCAAAACTTTTTTCCCAATAACTCCCGGTCCTGTTGGAATTTTGCAATATCTCGTTGCAAGTAATCTTTACGTTCATTAAGGTACCATGCATGCCAAATTTCAATCATCTATATTAACGCGATTTAGATTTTTCATACAAAAGGTTGTACAAATACAAAATGCATTTCCCTATTCTCGTTCCCGTGGGAATTTCGGGAATTCCTTTCTTAGTGCACCTCTACGGTACCTAAGCTACGTCCCTTCTAAATTTCAAGTGCCTAAGTTTAGCCGTTTAGGCTGTGCGTTGATATGTCAGTCAGTGAGTTTCTTTTCTCCTTTTATCTTAATCTTAACTAATATTATAAAGCTGAAGAGTTTGTTTGTTTGTTTGTTTGTTTGAACGCGCTAATCTCAGGAACTACTGGTCCGAATTGAAAAATTCTTTTTGTGTTGAATAGACCATTTATCGAGGAAGGCTTTAGGCTATATAACATCACGCAGAAACTATTAGGAGCGAAGAAATAATGGAAAATGTAAAAAAAACGGGGAAAAATAACTATTCCACGCGGACGAAGTCGCGAGCACAGCTAGTATAATATAATAACTAATATTATAAAGCTGAAGAGTTTGTTTGTTTGTTTGTTTGTTTGTTTGTTTGTTTGTTTGTTTGAACGCGCTAATCTCAGGAACTACTGGTCCGAATTGAAAAATTCTTTTTGTGTTGAATAGACCATTTATCGAGGAAGGCTTTAGGCTATATAACATCACGCAGAAACTATTAGGAGCGAAGAAATAATGGAAAATGTAAAAAAAACGGGGAAAAATAACTATTCCACGCGGACGAAGTCGCGAGCACAGCTAGTATAATATAATAACTAATATTATAAAGCTGAAGAGTTTGTTTGTTTGTTTGTTTGTTTGTTTGTTTGTTTGTTTGTTTGAACGCGCTAATCTCAGGAACTACTGGTCCGAATTGAAAAATTCTTTTTGTGTTGAATAGACCATTTATCGAGGAAGGCTTTAGGCTATATAACATCACGCAGAAACTATTAGGAGCGAAGAAATAATGGAAAATGTAAAAACAACGGGGAAAAATAACTATTCCACGCGGACGAAGTCGCGAGCACAGCTAGTATAATATAAATAAATAATAAATAAATATTATTTAGATTTAATTTGACCGGTAACGCCATTTATTGAGAGGAATTAGTAGTTTTGGGTTATTTTATTTCTCGGCCTTTCTTTTCCTATTTTATCACATAAAGGGTCGATTTAAAATTTTGAAATTTTATCCCTTTCGGAGTGGAATTTATCAAAACCCTTTCTTGGCAATATCTACCACGTCATGGTATAGCTTTGTGAATGAAAAGTCTCAGCCCGCTCGGGTTTAAAATTGACAAAGTTTCATACAAATTTTCATCCCCTATTTTATTCCCTTGGGGCTCGAAATGATCGAAATTCTTTTAAGTGGATGCTTAAACGTCATAGCACGTCGTAGCTGTATACATGCCAAGTCTTAACCCAATCGGCTTAAAATTGACAAAGTTTTATGCAAACTTTCATCACCTATTTTATCCCCTTGGGGGTTGAAATGATTAAAACCCTTTTTTAGTAGATGCCTACGTCATAGTAGCTTTATACATGCAAAGTCTTAGCCCAATCGGCTTAAAATTGACAAAGTTTTATACTAACTTTCATCCCCTATTTTATCCCCTTGGGGGTGGAATTGATCAAAATCCTTTCTTAGCGGACGCCTACGTCATTACATCTACCTGTATGCCAAATTTCAGCCCAATCGGTCTAGTAGTTTGGGCTGTGCGTTGATAGATCACTATGTCAGTCAGTCAGTCAGTCAGTCACCTTTGAGTTTTATATATTTAGATTAGACTAAAAATTAAAAGGTTATAGCCCGTTGAAATTACGCGTAACGTCACTCGGTGAGGCATTTTTACGGGAGCGACTGACGTCAAAGACTCCCACTCCTAACTTTTGATGCCTTGTATCTTTGCTATTGTTTATTTGAATGAAAAAAGGAAAAATACGTGTCTTTTATTTTTGAATAAGCTAAAAGGCGGACAATTTTTAGCCATAATAGCAATTTTAAAACAATATTAAATGAATATTACGAGTATAATATTAACTCTGTCCTTATACGTTACAAAGACTCGCAAATATTCTCTATACCTACTGCTCTATCTTCTTCTACTCAAAAATACAACTGTATATTACCTTAATAGATAGAAACTTTTATATTATTATCTAATTTTACTCAAAGTAGCGTATTTCGACATGTAATAAATCATAGCTTGTTTAACAATTAACCATTTTCCAACAAACTTCATAGCTTTTACGAAACGGAATTCTTAATTCAGAAATTAAAATTACAATTGATACGGGTACGAACGAAGCTTGAAAGTCATGTCCCCATGACCGTCCCCTCTTCAACAAGGCGCAACTGAACTGCGTTACCATTACAAGACCCCACAGATAAATTCGAACTCACCCTAAATACAACCCTAGCTAAATATAAATCGTGAAAAGTAAATAAACGGCTGCCATTACTGCCCTGATTATTATTTGTACCCCTACGTCAGAAGCCATTTTGATTTTATTATTTTTTTTATAACTACGCTCGGATAAGAATAATGGCGGTCGGTTTAAATGGGGGATTTGTATGATGGTGAAAAATATTGACGTGGTTTTAGCATTATTGTTCGGAAGAGAAATGTGGGAATTTTAATAACAATACGTAAGTAATAACAGCTTCACTGAGTCGATTTTTGGAGGGATTATTCTTTCAGTAATTGAGCAAAGCCTTGAAAGATTTTCTAAACTGAAATAGATTTAACAAACTTTAATTAAATGTTAAAAGTTACTCACTCACTGATTCATCACAAAATTTCAGAAGCTAAGTATAATTTCTAAATGGCTATGAAAATATATTTTTAGGAATTGCAAGCATTTCTTCTCCGTTCACAAATTCAATATAAACTGCAAGTAATATACGTATTATCCATATTATTTCCACGATATTTTATGAAAACCAGAGCAAACGCGGACGAAATACCAACGAATTTTCGCTGGCATGTGATTTATTTACGATTGAAAAGCGCAATGTAAAATGAAAAGCTAAAATAAATGAAATATGAATCGAAATTCGTCCTCTATAGGAACAGAGAGCACTCTGGTTAATAACTAAGGGATGCTACCCTTGTTTCAAATGTTGACATTGACACTGGCGAATTAGTGACAGACATCGGACGAGGGGAATCGATACCTACTTTCTATCAATGTGGGCAAAGGCTGTAATTAATGTCAACTAAATTGTTAACAAACTTCGTAACGATATTTTAGTATTTTCATCTTACAAAGACGTGCTTTAGTTTTACGCTGAAGTACTTGAGCTTTGATTCTCGGAGGATTTTCTTAGTTTGAGAAAATGAATCATAGACTAACTAAATACCAAATAACAATAAAAAGGCGGAATTCTTCTAAAATCAAATCGAAAGAATAGGTACATAATGCATAAAAATATTTAATACCTAAAGAACATAGCAACGTAAAACTAAACCGAAATATGGTAGAGCCGCGGGTAGAGCTCTCGGCAAAAGACGTAAAAGAACTTTTCTTCATTCATTCGTTCATTCAAAACTTAACGCTCTGAGGTGCAATTTCTATTTGACACAATGAAGATTAACTTTTCTTTCAACTGCTGTGTATATAAGCGTGTAAAAAAGTTTATGTCAACTCAATGTGTTAAAAGCCGCGTTACCAAGGAAAATGTAAGAATATCGCGGGTGAATTCATTTCCCCCCTTCACCAGATACCGTAGTCATTTCAATTGTGACACAAATAAGGACGTCATGTTATCGGCATTCAGCAAATATGGGGTAAGTCCTTTTCCTTATGAAGGTTATTAGTTTTCATACCTGTTTGTGTCTGGCAAATAAAAAGGAAAATATGAATTGTTCACAAAACTCCACATTCAAAAGCTTGAAACAAAGAAATAAATTACTTTTTGTCATGAAAATGAAAGCTTGAGAACCTAAATTAAATAAACTATGGTCATTGAGATTAGGTGTAAATTTGTCCTAAAACTTCTCGTGTCTGCGACGAGAACAACGCTTCGCAATTGTTTTTTGTTTACCCTTCTATTTATCCTGTGACGTAATTTTTCCTTGATATTTATTTTATTAACGTTTCTATTTACTTGTGTTATTTTCTATAGTAAGTTTTGTTATTAACTACACCAAAAATTTAACACGATACCGAACAGGCGTTAAATGAACATTATATAAATCTTATATAAAAGCTATCAATGTCATCCTTACATTTTGCATATCGATATCGATTCGCCCTCCAAAACATCTCTACAGCACAAATTGGATATTCAGCTATGCAAAGAACTCTTTAAATAACAGCGGCGCAATATCTCGGAAACATTCCACTCCATACAGACTTACACAAAATTCCTTCTGCCTCATGTTCTACGCTCATTTGTTACCAAAGTGTTCTAAGGAAAGGAAAAATATTACTTAAAAGTCCGTAGAGTATTTCGCAACTTTCAGCTCAATATCAACACAAATTGTTTTAAGCTTTAATAAGTAGCGAACGTTATGATTCGAACAATTAGATTTACAAATACAATTTACTCATAGAAGACAGTTGAGCTTGTTGAATGTTAATGAAAGATCCACTCAAGGATTATGGCCCATCCAAATTGTAGGCAGGTAAAATATAAATAGATACTACAGTAACTAATTATCAATTGCCTAGGGTTTAGTGTGAAGGCGTTTCTATATCTATACTAATATCGCAATGTATGTAAGTATATAAAAGTTGTAGATAATCATAAGTATAGTGAAACAGTAATCATACTGATTGGGAAAAACATTTTACATGACCAAGAAATAGGTTAGTAGTAGTATAAAGTACTGAAAATGTTTTTGAATACTGATTCCGAAAAAAAATCCCCTTTTTAGCTCTTTTGATAGATGCACAATAATGCACATACCTTATGAAGACTATGAAAATGTACACTGACAGGTTAAGGGGCTGCGCAGACGACAGACTTTTTGTGCGATAGAGTCTGCGTCTGAGACATTTAAAAAGAGCATCTAGGTCCCTAAAGCTCTGCCGGCAGAATGATCGAAGATGTACGTTGAGTCTGTGAAGTATCCGCGACAGATTTTTGTGCGTCGTGTGCGTAACTCCTTATAATTGCATCACAGACTAAAAAGTGCGTCACGGATAGTCTGTCGCCTGTCCTGCCCCTAAGAATGTGTCTACTTATAAGGGTGAAAAATTATCCATTTAGTTATCCATAAAGGTAAGAAAATATAATGAATTTCAACTCTAAAATTGTAAACAATAGCTAAGTTTTACGTTAAACAGAGTCGAAATAGTTCACTCAATTCACACAGAACCACCCAAGCGCTACCACACGCAAGTTATGGGCGTAACTACTTTGTCACTTCGTGAATGTGCCACAGATAACATAAAAAGAACATTACATTATATCGTATGAAAGAACTGGCCGACTAATTCGTGGCTAATGCATCACCGGCAGAAAAGAGAATGAAGACTGTTCGATTTTTGAAAAAACGCCGCCAAAGTTGACATTTAAGTCGACGTCATTGTGTGTGGCGTCAGAAGGATGAATGGGCGCGGGGTGTAGCGTAATAGGTGTGAAGTGTTCTCCTATTGTTGGCCGTTATGCAGGTATGGTATATGAGGAGGTCCGAGGTTGATATACGATATGTGAATGGTCTGCCGGTGCCAATGTGTATGTGGTGGGTCGGCACTTTTCAAGCAGCTAGTTGCGTCGTGATTACCTATTGTCTGTTAAGGCCGTAATGCAAAAATGTAGCTTTAATGTGGTAAGGGTAAAATATTTAGGTTCTACAAATAATTTTACATTATAGTTTTCTAGTCTGCTCAATGGCTCAATGGTTAACTGGTAGAGTCATGTCCAATAAAATTAAGTATATTTAGACTTTTTTAATATTGATGTAAAGCATTCTATGAGTGTTTTATTATAATTTTTTATAGAAAAATAATGGACAGATTCGAAATTCTCGATTTGAATAATGAGGATTTAATTTTTATTTAACGTAATGTTTATCAAAGAAATTTTGTAAGTACTAAGGGATATTAAAAAGTTTGAACATGGGAAGACGCTATGCATAATAGTTTTAATTTTCTAGCAAATGAAAAATGAAGAAAGTTCTCGCAAGTTAAGTACTTATAAAAAGTCTCATTTGTCCTTGTCATGTTATTAGATTATTTCTCTGCTTACTTCGTTATTTGCTTACTAAGCTGTTAGTGACAATAAATGATATTTCAAATTATCTTGCTTAAAATTAACTTAAATGGTGGTACCTACTTATTGGAGAGGCCTATGTCCAGCAGTGGACTGACATGGGCTGATGATGATGATGATGATGATGACCTACTTATTGATATACAGTCACACGTGTAGGTATGTTGCACAAAATAAGGGCAATAACATTACAGACTTAATGGATTACAGTTCAGGCGATCTTATCGCTAGTAGCAACTTCTTCCAGACAAGCTTTTTCGTTACTTAAGATAGACGTAAATTCGTGCAAAATCTTAAAGTTTCCAAAATTAAATCATTCATCATCATCCCTAGTCTATTACAGTCCACTGCTGTCATCGGCCTCTCCAGTTGTTCGCCACTTAGGGCAAACATCTGGAAGACATACCCATAAGCGCCAGGCGGGTTGGTGTCTTGGCGACCGCAGGGCGTAGCTTCTCGCTCCGGTGACGCTGCTTCCCGTTGTGGTACTTAACTACGCCTTTAATTGTAATAATTATACCGAGCACCAGTCGGTTGCCAGCGCCTCGTTTGCTATTAGGCAGGATTGGCTTGGAGCGAAAAGATGATAGGTAAAGTAGCTTAATCATTTGTGACAATGATAAATACCTATCAAGTAGAAGTTATTGCAATGGTCGGTAATATCCAGACACAAAGCAAACACAAATCAGACATCAAAACATTGTTAGATCATAGGGAATTTCAGTAAGTTGTTTATATTTGATTGTTTAACTTAGATATTAAACTAAGACGTAGTAAATAACATTTCATATGAAAGGCATGTTATATTAAAGTAATAATTCAATTAAATTCTTACAACCTACCGCTTTCCGGTATATTTGATTAATTTTGTTGTGACATATCAATTCAGAATCCATTGAATAGAAATAAGTAAGATGACACAAACAAGAAAACATCACAAAATATAGCAAAAGACGCGTGCGTTCCCGGAACGACCTGTGAAAAGGTATTGAGCATATTCGTTCGTTTGTTCGAAGTGTTGTTCGTTTTCAATAGAGACATCTTCCAGGAAGGCTCCTGAGGCATAAATACGCCCAGTGACCTTATATTATAAAGATAAGTACAAACATGTAATAGTAATTTGTCCAAGTTAACATTTAATAAACATTTATTTTTCTTTTTATACTGGTTACTTTTTCGTCTGATGTAAAAAAATGGCGCCCAAGTCGCTAAGACTAAAATGAAATATCCGATAGATGGCGTTATGTAGCCTGTGGTCCAGCTATCATGTCAAAATGGACCAATTATGTTACAGTTGGACCTGCTGCATCTGGTTGATTTCTTTTTTCATAATGCTCGCCCGTTACATTGGAGCAACTTTTTCAGTTTCTTAATTCAATAATTTATAAGATAAATCATTGTCATCAATATTGGTCTAGACTTTTGCCTAGTTTTGAATATGATATAATTAACACTTATAAGTTAATATATAATACTCATAACCATGGAAGTAATATTATTATTTATTACTTCCATGCTCATAACAGATTAATTAGATCAATTTGATGGCACTAGTAGGCAAAATGGCACTAGTAGGTAAATATTTGCCAATATTTAAAATGTTAGAATTCTTAACTGTAGTTTGAATTATAATAATCTCCATTTAGCTATTTTCAATTTCAAAAAGTTATTTTAAAATGTAATTCCATGCTACACAGGTAATATATTAGCTAACATTGTCACTGCAAAATCCAATCACCTCTAGTTTTGTTTCAATCAAATTTCGGAACATAGTAACCACGTAAGTATATACTCGACACAAAAGAGATCTTGTCTCAGCAATACATCAATATTTCACTCAGGAAGCAATCAATAACAAGTAGCAAACCTGTCATCGAATAACGAACGCTGCCGGAATAATGGACTGCCTCCTGCCGGTAGCATCATAGTTTGGTTTCCTACAATGCCTGTGACAATATACGCGCAAGACAATAGCTACGGATTCCGAAGGTGCCACCGTTTCAATGCACTTGTTGTGGTTTTGATACAACGCGGCGGGCGACTTAGGCCCTGCTACCGAACAGTAGACCAACCTTTTGTTCTTAGCCCCACGTGAGGTCCAAATTGTGCGGTCACAAATATATTAACGAAACTGTTTTGTGCAGCGAATTAAGTCTTCACCGTGACTTGTTTACTTATTCTACTACTGTTTATATTTCCTAGAAGCGGAGAGCGCGTCCAATTCAACTAAGATCACTTTTATAGCTGCAAATTTAAATTTCAAACAGAAATGTCTTCGCAATCAAAGATTGTTCCCTGCTATATTGCTGCTCCTGTTCTTATTTCTTCGCTTTATCGGGTGGAAATAAGGTTGAGTTTTCAGTGAATTTACTTTACTCAGGGCCTGATTTTGTTGGTTTTATCGACAACTAGGTTTATTTGGAAGTATTCCTGTTAATAAACTTGAAGAGCTCCGTCAACTGGGCTTTCGCTGACTTGAGAGCCTCCGTTTATTGTTCCTTTAACGACACCAACAGTACCAACACTCAGCTTTATTAAGCCCTTTCGAGACTTATGACTTAAGGAATCGGTGAAACACTTCTAATTAAAGTCAATTACTATAAACTTCATTACGGGCATGGCATTTAAGTCGCCTTAACATAGCTTCTAATACAACTAAGCACGATTACGATTAGGCTCCGTAGAGCCTTAATAGGTGTACATTATTATTGAAATATTTCAGTTGAACTAATACTCCTAGTTAAATTGTTTTTATAAACTTACTAAATAAAAGTTCGGTATGATCACATTTTTATTTTTTTATTGCGGCACAGCACAGTCACTTCCCCTCGTCTGGCGGAAACTGAAAGAGACGCCCAAGACGCTGCGGCAACACAGAAGTAACCAAATCAATCACTTTTCAGTTGCCACCGCCATGTCGATCCGTATGATGAATGCTTATACACTTACGATACCTACAGATGTTTCGGTGACTGTATGGGTGTTTCGCTGAATGTACGACAGTAGCCAGCCAGGCGGGTAAACCCTACCACCTACTTTATGTCATTGCCTAGCTTTGTTGCAAACCCAAATTGATACTCAAAGGCTTTATTTTTAAATGGCCAAAACTTTATGGTAGATTTTTGCGTTAATTACTACATTAAGTATTATCGTATCTAATTGAAATGTATAACCTAAATAAATGCAGTAAATTTTTCATTGAACATTACATTACATGTAAACGATTAAAAAAATTGCAAACATTTTTACGATTAAAATAAATTCCATTGCATAAGAATACTCGAAAAAAATAAATTCCATTGCATAAGTACTTATTTTTGTCTCTATTGTCTTACATTGATATTTAAAAATGTCTCGTAACACGCAGACAATGATTCACATTCCTCTCAAATTTGGCCTTTATGTTTCTTTTTATAAAGAGAAATCCAGTGATTATCACAAATGATGCTTTGACAAAACTAACATTACTGCACAACGCATTCTGTTGCCGTTCCTAGAACGTGCTAGACGGTTATAAATTTACTTAATTGCCACCATTTAAGGCGAAGGTTTTTACTCGATATTTGGGGTGCTACCTCCTGTGGCTTCGGGAGCTGGTTGTAAAACAATAAAGTTCTCCTTGTACTGTTACTCCTTTTGTGCGAGCTGACAATCGATGACATTGGCCTTAACTGCCCGCCATTGTTTTCGGATAACAAATGAACAGTTTGAACAATGTAGGACCGGGGTACGGAGTACGGAAAGTCAATCGGATTCTCACTAACGACCGTCATTAGAACTTTTGGGTATGATAGGGCGGTATCAGTTCCCCTAAATATTATGTTACGCAAATATCAAAGGTACCTAAATACAATTTCATCATCATCATCAGCCTGCAAACGTCCACTGCTGGACATAGGCCTCCCCTAATGATATAGGGAGATTTGCGTAAGTCATCACGCTTAACATGCGGGTTGGTGACCGCAGTAAGTTTTATTTGTACCCAGGAAAACCTTGCTGCCCGTTTCCTGATATTCCCTTAGTCACCCTTAAATACAGTTCCAATATGATTTAAAAAAAAGATACTATCTACCTACACCAGACGATGCAGACGATGGTGGCGCGCACCAAGAAGTTTGTTCCTCGTTCTTGCCCCGTATTTTTATTTATTTATTTATTTCCCGTAACATTAAGTCATGGTACCTTCCAGCATGTGATTCCTTCCTCTTATTAATCCTGGGTTCCTTAGGCGGAGCGTGAAACGGCATCTCAGTGGACCCTTAGGGTGAGGGCGACAGGCGCAATGGATTTGTTCTATTTTGCCTGCCGAACTAACTTTTGGACCTCACGACCGCTTAACATCAGGTGGAGTGAGGTCATCCTGTAAGCTCTTCTTATAAAAAAAAAGTAAATATTTAGTGTTAAAACCACTTCGCAGTTAATACGGTAGCTTGTAGTAAATCTTTTTCAAGGGTTTCGTTGTTCACCCCCTTACAGTAGGAACCTTTATAGTTTTGCCGTGTTCCTTCGTCCGTTCAGCTGATCCATCAGGGCAGTAGGCAATTGGATTTGAGAGAGACCTGGGCTTAGGATGCATTCTGTGGCGAGGTAAATGAATGAAAGTGGATTTATTTACACGGATATTTCTTGCGTTGTTACCGATTGACAGTGCTATAGTAGCTAGTGACAGACAGTGCTATTTAATGACATCACTTTTACATCAACAGCAAAATTTTATGATTATTGGCCTTGTTCAATATTCTGAAGTACGCTTAACACTTTCTTTTCCTTCTAATCATATTTTTATATAGCAGAAAAATAAATACGCTAATACTATAAAACGGAGTGATAGATAAGTAGCTACAGTGTGTATCTACTATAACCAACCAACTAAAAAATTTGACACGAGGGAACCTCGGAAGTGAAGTACCTAATCTACGAGCATAATCTGTCCTACGTATGTGATGCATTCATATCAAACACTTCAGCGAACGGAACTCGCGATTTATCAACGAGACAATAAATTGTACCTTCTAAAGGAGCCTTAAACATAACACCTCAATAAAATGTTTGTAAACAAGCAAAGCCCTCCAGCTGGGAGCGCCGTCACCCGCTGCCCCGCTGACGACCGGGCTAAGACAATGTCCTAACCTGCCGATGACTCACACGCCATAAATAAAACATTGTCCAAAACTCCGACAGTACTTACAAGAATCACGAGTCGATTGTTGTACCCTCTATACTAAACCAGACTAATAATTTGTTCAAAACAAGCCAGAAACGCTCTCCTTCAAAGGGTCACAGTGTGACGCCTTCGGAGCTCTCACGTCCATTGTCGATTAGAAAACAAAACAGCGTGTCGACACCCTCGTTTCTTTTATTAAAATTTTGGTAAATTACAATTCCGCGACTGTCGAATGTGAGACAAAAACATGGAACGAATGTCTCGCCTATTCAGACGCTCGCAACAAACGATAATGAAGGCAGTTATTTATAAATTACGACTTCTATTTATACAAAATGGCGTATTCATCGCACTGTTAATATGTTCTGTTTGACTTTCTCGATTTTCTACCAACAAAGTACCCTAGTTTTGTAGCTATGTACATACATGATTGTCAGATAGACTGTCTATATTTGAAACTAGCTTTCCGCCCGCGACTTCGTCCGCGTAAAGTTTTTTTTTCCAAAATAAAATTGTGCCTATGTTACTCGTGGATAATGTAGCTTTCGAATGGTGAAAGAATTTTTAAAAACGGTCCAGTAGTTTTTGAGCCTATTCATTACAACCAAACAAACAAAGTTTTCCTCTTTATAATATTAGTGTAGATTATCGAGAGAGTATTTAATAATTTTATGTTAAACATAGCTAGTATAAAGCATGTGTCCAAAACTAAGTTATGAAACTGTAGGTAACAAACAAACAAAGAAATTATAAAGATTATCACATACAAATTTTATACTTCTGTCTCACAAATAATTAATCAAGAATTAAGCAAAGAAATAACCCGTGCGGAAATCACGTAAAGCCTTAATTACGTTGTCTTAATCAATTCTACTATCAAAACTATTCCTAGAACTTATAAACGTAAATAGACACTTAGAGCCTCAAATACCTAAAAGATATACTCAATAAAATCAACAAAAAACAGTCTCCAGTCGATGTTGAACTAAAGACTTTTTGGTGGAACGATCGGTGGACATGCACGACTTTCGCATTTGATCGAGAATACCGGTGAAGCCAAGGGAATGCCGTCGAATCATTTCTCGTGAGAACCGATGACGGGCCGCGGCAGACGGCAACAAGTGCCATCGTCAAATATTGTTGGGTGATTGTAGATTTTCGCTAAGCAAATGCTTTAGTCACGCTACTAATCTATCCGACTCTCTTGAGAAGCAATTTTACTCAGTGTCTTTTGGTATTATAATTGCCACTTCCTATTGATCTTAGGTCCTGAGAATTGTGTCAAGATTTGTTTCCGAAATTCAGTAAGAGTTTCTACTATTTTTTTAAATACTAGTTATGTACCCTGTAGCGACACTAATTGGCGTATTTCAGTTAATTTTTTACAGCGAAACTTTATTAGCGGTTGCAAAAGTGCCAAGTTTCGTACACAAATAAAAGTAGCGACTCGTATACTTAGGAAAATTCTATTTGACTACATACTCTTGGTACCTACATTACAATATCCATAACAAAGTTTTATATACCCACTGTGGAGTCAATTTATTATCGTTCTACATCCGATATCTATTGATTTAGATATTTTCGGTAAAACAATAATAGTAGTATTTCAACAATACCAATATTAGAAGTGATTTTCTACAAGTTGATTAGTAAGAATATAAACATATCTAAATACATATGATATAAATGATGAAATATAACATTGTAGTTCCACATGTATCCTTATTAACGAGTGACAAGAATTAAACTCGGCTAAAATAAGGTATTTGATGGTATTTATTCGTGTAATATTTTAATTGTACTAATTCTTGTTCTCAAATAACAGCAAAAAGAATAAAGTTCGGGGACCCAGATATTCTTTATGTGATTTAGTAATCCAACCAGAACAAATCTCGTAAAACGTGTCGACGGAAAATTCTGATCAATATAATTAGAGAAAGTTACAAAACAATACGTAAAGGTTTTATGATATTGGGCAGAGAATGGAACCCTAATTAGGCGCAGTCAATCACGGAAAGTATTTCAGCAAACAGTGGCTACAAGTGGCCGGGCAGAGGCGACAGTGTGTCTAATGCCGGCGAGTCGACACGTGCGTGCACTATCCGCTGTGAAAATCGATCACCACCACAACTTTTCCGAAAAACTCGAGCCATCGACCGATTACCGACAGATTTACGACGCCCCGAAAACCGAACACGATCCACCTTCGACCACACTCGGCCCGCTATAACTGTCGTAGCCATTCTGAATCGTTAATTACCGTACTTTTTTCCGTTTCTCACGCGTTGCAGTGTGAGAACAATTGAAGATCAATCATTCAGGAATATTCTTTCCGTTATGCAAACGTTTTAATATCGAACCGAATCGACGGAATTTAACGTATGGGAACTTGACCGCTCCGGGAAAATCGTATTGTCTTCATCGTCATTTGCCTAGTTAAGGCTTTAACGTAATAATGCTTTTATGCCGTGTGAATCTAGAAGAATATCTAGGCTGTAAAATTATATTATCACTTCAGTCAGACGTACGCCTTTGACGACGTTGAGAGAGGTAGGGCATAGCGAATCTTGGCTCGTATTGAGCTGCCCGTCCGGGGAAGGACCTCCACCCTATAGAATACCGCAGCCAATTGACCTCAGGATCGTGTTTCTGCTGGTGAGTAGGGTCTCCGGAGCTAGTGGGGGGTTAGGGTTGAGCCGGCATGGCAGTGGCAATTGACAGGTAACTAACCAGTTACTTGCCAGTTGTCACAGCGACTTGGGCTTCTCTTTGGCTTTCCATCAGGCGTAGGGAAGCCATTATGTCGAGCTACTATAAAAAAAAACGTAGGTACATACGTAAACTTATAGGAGAAGTATGTCATATTGTTTTATTTTCCTAGAGTTAATACGTGCGTCAAAATATAAATGTTTGTGTGCTAAATAAAGTTATAATTATCCGTTGCCACAGTTGAGCTTCTCTTTCCAGACTTGGGGCAGACATTATATTGTATTACAATAAAAACCGATTAAATAAATTTATAAAGTAAATACTTAAATAAATAAATTCGCCAGACCTTGTATAACAATGAGTCATCACCATCATCAGTCACTCGCAGTCCATTGTTGGACATAGGCCTCTCCAATTGTCGCCAGTTTTCTCGATCCTGGGCTTCTCGCGTCCAGCACTCTCCACCTATCTTTCGCAAATCGTTGCTCCACCTGGCCTAGCCATTGAGTATCCGATGATAATTCCTTAGAATGCTCCAGATCCGCGGTAATTTAGAAAAGTATGTATTCTAAATTTAAACGATCGGAAATCGAAGCGGGAAACTTCGCATCGTCCACACTTTACATTACACGTTATTAAGAGTACGTATACTAAAAATAGCGTAGTATATCTGAAGTAGCAGACACGAGTCAAGCCATAAGCAAAAAAAAACAATGCAGACCTCACATCCGCCTCCACAAACAGTCCCCGCCCAGTTTTTCCAACAAACTTGATTCGTCATGTCCAATTATAATGGAGGCACGACTTTTCCCATCGCGACGGCTATTCTTCAACAACTGTTGTTTTACTAGATTGAGCCAAACTAGTCGAAAGGTTTGTTTATATGGATGGAAAGATTTTCGTTACTTTTTCACCCTAAAACTTTACAGTTCCGCTAAATAAAATAGCTCATACATCAGATTAACACACAGATTACCCCCAAAATCTGTTGTTTAACATCACCGATATTTATTAAGCAAAGCCGCGACTAAAACTAGGTTTACTTACTACTAGGTTACCGTGCAGTAACCTAGTAGTAAACCTAGTTTTTTAGTGTGTTAAATGCATATGCTGATGATGATGACTTCATCATCATCAGCATATTGCAGTCCACAGCTGGACATTAGGCCTAGTTGTTCGCCACTTAGGGCAAACGTCTAGAACTCTAGAGGATATACCTACCCATAATCGCCACGCTGGGTAGGCGGGTTGGCGATCGCAGGGCGTAGCTTCTCGCTCCGGTGACTATTTAGTTATTTTTAATTAGTCGTGCTAACTAGTCTACTGACTAGCATGGCTAACTAGTCTCTAGTTTTTGGCATGATCTAGGCATTTTCAAGGCAAGTTTAATCATTCCTACATCAGACAGGAATCGTGGTACTCTCTGTCTCCGGTTCTGGTTTCCGATCGCAACAATCGTTTTTCCTAAATACCTACGATGACAGCCAAGATGGTCTTCCCATCATCACCATATTGCGGGAGAGCGGAAGTCTCTCATGCTTAGGAAAAATAAGCAACATAGCTAAAAGCGCCCGTGTAGTCAACCAAGGCTGGCTGACTGGCTCAATGGCTCATTTGGTAGTGACCTACCATAGTAAGTAGGATTCGATTCCCGCACAGTTCATGAGCAAACATTTGTGTTAAAGAACATGTCTGTTTGTATTGGTCTGTGTGTTTTCTATGTAGGTATAATATGTATTTATTTACAAAAACATGTAGCTTAGTAAGTAAGTTTATCAGTTGTCTAGTACCCATAGTACAAGTTTCGGCTTAGATGGCGCTGTGTGGCCTAGGTTTGCAGGTCTTGAGTTATAAAAAAAAGAACTTTTATTGTTGTGACTCCTCAAATCTTTCATTAGGGTAATGACTCCCGTTCTCAATATCTAGCAATTTATATCCGTGTACAGGCTTGGACGGCCATCAGAGCTGGCGATGGCGAGACGAGACGACAGTGGGTTCCCACGCGTGTGCCTTACCGAAAACTTTTTGCGTTCAACATTCCGTTTTTGAAGAAAAAACCTGGCTCCAAATCACGTTTCCGTCGATCGTTGGACGCCTACGCCGGTGATTGGACCGATGGTATCCGAACGATTATGTAAGTTCTATCAATATTTATTTGTTATAAAATGTGGTCGTGGTTTCTTAGAGAAGGAAACATGATTAGTGACTCACACCACCACACGTTCATTCCTACACTTTTATCATGTTTGTATATTTAGCTAATATTCTATATTTGTCACGAAATTTAAAAGTGTTTTGAAATTCAATGTTGGTCTTAATATTTGGATTCTCTTACTGGAAATAAACATTCATTCATTCAATTAACTCTTACAATCTACAGATTCGAAAGAAATACCGTACTATGACCGGTGTATCTTATGTCAAATACACAGATTAAAAAGCCCAACTGGTCTCGTGTTGGTCTACTCAAGTCTTCCAAAGGACCGAGAGATATAACCAACCATCCAAATGGAGACTACATAATCTCGTAATAATAAAATGAACCAAATTTATTCTTATATTTAGTTCATTTAGTACATAAAGGTAATTCGCAAAGCAATCCATGTACTTACAAGTACTGCTTATTTACATACTTACATACATGGATTGCTTACTTATAATCATTATCATACTCAATGTCAGCCGAAGGTTTAGTCTAGTCATAAACTTTTACGGTTGGTTAATGACTAAGTACTACATACTGAACAATTCTGCGACCTATATCAAGTTTGCCCATGAAAGTCCCTCTCACGCTGCGATTCTTGTCAAAGAGTTTGAGTTGAGAAAGAGTAGGTATTTGTTTTTCGTCTATGGCTAATCTACAGAGAATCTTGAGTTTTTAAACAGATCTCCTCATTCCTGATATCCGATTCTAAAATATATCTATCCCGTTCTATATACAAAATTCAAATCCTATCAGCAAAAGAGACATAATTTTTTTACCATTCTAAATACACACGCCAATGTTTGTAAAACATTTTTACAAATTACTTGAATTTTTATACAAAGTACATTATACCACTAACAAGGCAGCAGATGTCATAAAGCAGTATCGTAAAAAGTACAAATAAAAGCATTTGTCAGAAACATTATGCAGTATTTAATAAATGTTTGTTGTACAATACAACGCTATGCAGTATTAAGTTGGTGCGAAGCAACTTTACAAGATGGTGACGCTAATTAAGATGGATGAATATAGATGAGACGGAAAGTTTTGCTTGACAGTTAGTACAGAAATTGTTGAGAGCTTTCATTCTTCGCGAGCGAACCGCTTGACTCAAAACGTTTGCGATTTGAAATCGATGTTTGTTCAGGTCGTGTTTGCACAATAAATTTTAAAGACAAAAAGAAATTATTCTATTAGAATAATTTTATTATATTTTGAAGATTATCTTTTCTACTCATTAAAGGGTAGGTATAATTAGTAATGAAGTAGGTATGCGGAGGATTAAAAGGTGGGTTGGCTACACCGACCCAATGGATTTGGTTCCCCGTATCAGGGTGCAAGTGTCATTTATGACTCATGACTAGCTTGATGGCTCATTTGGTAGTGGCCTCTGCCTTCTGAGCCAAGGGTCGTGGGTTCGATTCCCGCACAGTACAAACATTTGTGTTCAAGAAAATTATGTCTATTTGTATTGGTCTCGGTGTTTCCTATGTATAATATGTATTTATTTACAAAAAAAAGTATTTAAGTAATTGCATCAGTTGTCTAGTAACCATAGTACAAGCTTCGGCTTAGTTTGGCACTAGATGGTGATGTGTGGCCCAGCGTGGCATGTCTAAGGTTATTTATTTATTTTATTTATATAACCACTGTGTTGTGATAATTTGTATATAAATAGTTTATAGTCTTACTTAAATTATACGAGAGTTTGTTTGGATAAATGTTTCAAGCGCAAATAGTTACAAAAAAATAATTAGGTCTAAATTAAATTAGGTCACCACCATAATAGTCTTATCATTTCACAAGTCACTGATAAATTCAGGCAAGCAAAGACGAGCGCTGCAAGTAATAGGTATTGAATAATAACAAACACATCATACGTAGATAAAGAAAGATATATCTTTCTAAAATACAAAATCCTTGTTCCTGTTTTCATAAGAGCTTGTTACTAGGTACAAAAGCTGTCCTAGAAATGACGACAAGTGCTGAAAGGGACGTAACAGGTGGTTAAGCTCGCCGCAAGGTACGACGCCAGAGTCGGACTCGAAGGAAACTAAATACTAAGTAGGTAATAGGGATGGGATATCTTGCATAAAACTAAAATAAAAACTCAAACCATATTTTTAAATGATTACCTACTGTAAAACAATTGATAGAAAATTAATAAACAAAAATTTCTGAATTGTATTGTTATTACCTACATTTATTTAGATAGGTGGATAATCTTATCCACCTATCTAAATATAAAAAAAAGTAATTTTGTATTCTGGTTATCTAACCAGAATACAAAATTACTTTTTTTTTTTTTTTTGACCCGGGGAAAAATGCCTTGACGCATCCCCGCCACCCGGGGGAGTGACAGGGTATGTGGGACTCACGCCGCCCTTAGGAAGGGAAGGGCGGCACCCTGCCTCGGGATGGAAATGAGGCAGGGAATACCCACTAAAAAACCCCGGTCCCTCCGTCAGGCGCCTAATGGGTGGTGTCATGGGACCTTAGGCCAAGACTGCCACGACACCACTAGCGCGGCCCACCTTACCTGGACCCTACAGGCCCCCCCATAGGGGGAGCGACGGGAGCGGCCTGAAGGGGCAGTCCACTCCCATTCGACAACGACGGGGGCCCGTGCAAGGCGAGTGGTGGTGCCCCCGCACCAACCACCCGCTGGGTCCCGTCAGGAGGCTGCTGGCGGTCAAACATCCGCCTATTGCGCCCTCCTCTACGTCGACGCAACGCCGGCGCCGAGGGATCGGTCTCGCGCGCCCGTTCTGCAGCCTCCTTCTATTTATTTTATTTATTTATTTATGCAGGCAACCCATGCAGGACACCAGATGAGAGTGTGGTCGGCCGTGTCCACGTCCGAGAATACAAAATTACTTAGTTCAATTAGCACAACTTAGGCGATCTTATCGCTAATAGTGATCTCTTCGTATAGTCAAGAACACGAATTACTTAGTAATAATTTTTACGACCAACAGTTTTTTTTTCAGAATTCTCAGTTAAAACACAAGGAAAAGAAGCTCAAACATAAATTATAAGAATTGGCAGGCCTGCAAGCCAGCTTTCTATGTCCTTTACTTCTCTGTCCCTCCAATTTCCTTACTAGTATTATTGTACTTATATTATAAGGTGTTGTTATCGTACATTTCTGTTTTAGAAGTCTTTAGTTATACGAGTACTCCCTAATAAGACCCTGTATTGAAACCTTGTGCGTGAAAATCTATTCTCACCCTCCTACCTTCACCTCAATGCGACGGTACACAAAAGCGTAACGTCGGTTATACCTACGACTAAATGTATATGTGAAGAGCTAAATTACCCCATACTGCGTCCAAATACAATTACTAAATGCCATTGTCACTACACTATGCGGTGGATGTATAATCATTAAGGTCTGAGTATTCAAACCATATCAATGTACAATAGCTGCTACCAAAATAAGATTTTCAATCGGAAAATTGTATAAAACATATATATGTATAAAGTTGTATAATGTATGTATATGTATTTTATACAAATAGCTCTAATGTGTTTTCGTAACAAATAGTATTTACAGAACCAAATAGGACCACTCACCAAAAAAATACAGAACGGTTGGTTATGATACATAATATATTATGTCATCTTCATCATCAGCCTATTGCAATCCACTGCTGGATATATGCCCCTCCAGTTGTTCGCCACATTAGGCAAACACTGGAGGCTATACCCGAAATAGCCACGCCGGGTAGGTGGTAGGCGATCGCAGGGCATAGCTTCTCGATGCGGTGACGCTGCTGCCCGACATCGGCCTGTGTTCTTTAGCTACGCCTTCAATAGTATTTATTACCTATACTGCCACTAGTCGGTTGCCAGAGCCTTGTTCTTCAGCAGTATTCACCACGGGCAGGTGTGGGTGACTTGGAGCTAAAATGATAGGTCGCTCCCTTACATCCCTATTAGGGATCAGGTTCAGGCTCAGCTTTTCTCACATAATATTATGTAGGATCCATTTAAAAACTTACCAAGATAAGTAAAAGCCACATATGACATTGCGTTATAAAACGGTGTAGTAATTGTACTTGAGTAAACTATCAAATCAAGTGTTTACTTTTACTATTGACGGCACTAAGGTAGACAGAAAATCTTCTCGTTTTAGAAGGGAATAAATGTTTCCTCACACCATCACGGAATCGGTAAACGAGTGCCCTGAATATTGTGACAAATTTACAAAAATGCTCTCTATATGACAAAATATTATGTCGGAATATTTTCGGGAAACATTTTCCTCTAACAAGCGTCTCAGAATTGTGTCAAGTCGTTATAAGCTATTCAATTTCTTATTTCTCCATAGTAAGTACAAGCTTCGGCTTAGTTTGGGACTAGATGGCGATGTGTGGCCAAGCGCGGCATGCAAGACATGCCATGGTTATTTATTTATTTAGCGAGCCAGAGAATTACAATATGGTGCGGGAACGCAAACAACAGCTTTAATTATTTCTACTAATTAATATGCAAATTTTAACGACAAATGCGTTATCATCAACACGAGTGGCCCACCAGATTCGAGTAATTCAGCTAACTGCGTGCTACGGACACCCATAGACGGTGACATAATCTGCATACACGCTACAACGCTACACAGGCACGCTGGCGGAAGCCCGCATGCTATGGATCTGATAAAGCAGTCATCTTGAGCGACAGTATAACTAAAACAAGATAGGATCTAGCTTAGAACATTATGAATAGGTTTACGACAATATAAAGCCGCGTACGTACGTAGGGACTAATTTGTGGCGTTCTAATTAACTAATTTGGGTACTGGACAACTGTCCAGTACCCAAAGTAGGTACACGCTTCGACTTAGCTTAAGATAAGATGGCGCTATGTGGCCCAGCATACCATCATCAGCCTATTGCAGTCCACTGCTGGATATAGGCCTCTCCAGTTTGTGCAACCACCTGGAGGATTTACCTATAATCGCCACGGTGGGTAGACGGTTTGGCGATCGCAGGGCGTAGCTTCTCGCTCCGGTGAGATGGTTATACCGCCGCCAGTCGGTTGCCAGAGCCTCGTCATTCAGCAGGATGCACTACGGGTAGGTAAGGGTGGCTTGGAGCGAAAGGATGTTAAATCCCCAGCGTGCGATGTCCTGACGCCAACCTGACTGTTCTGGTGATGATTATGGTAAAGCCTCCAGGTGTTAGCCTAAAGTAGGCAGTAACTGGAGAGGCCTATTTCCAGCAGGGGATTGCGATAGGTTGATAATGATGATATGCAGCAACTTTGTTCACACATGCGTACTAGCGGACATCGAACACTCTGTTTGTAACATGTTTGCGGCTATCCTATTAGAATGTTATACATATAGGGTGCTCGAGAGCTTTAATGAAAGTTGCGTACGATGTTTCAACGGCGGCATTATGGCTATTAAAATATAGTTCACGAGTGTTGTTCGCGAACTCGGTTCAGTGCTCGAGTAAGTATGTCCGTATTAGAATGCACCGTCAAAATGTTCATGTTGGATGTATGTGAACGCTATAATTGTGTTGAAGAGGCAATTATGCCTCATAGCTCTATTAAATATCTTGTGACGTAGTCCTAGAGGGAAAACTTGAACAATTTTCTTTTATAATTTGATCACATTTTATAACGCTTTATGATAGCAACGACCTTTACAACTGATGGAAACAACTCAAGGGTAACAAAGCTTTCAAGTTTGCCTACTTCATTATTATTTGATTCACCTTTGTAAAGCTGAAGTCAAAGGTAATTTGCACAACAATAAATTGATTTCTAATAATACCTAATGTTTCCATTTAATTCTCTTTGATAGGTCAAGCACCTAAATCAGAGGAAAAAAAAGCAAATATTGCCTCACATTTTGTATTATCAATTTTAAATGTTGGATTATAAGCAAAATTGAGCACAAATTTATTGAACATAAAACGAACGTAACGTTTATTCTCAACGAGGCACAGTCAAACGTGTCACACTGTGACTGGTTGCGAAAAATATTCTTATCGAGTAACAGCGTTCGTTATCTTCTTTTACCAATTTTAACTACTTACTCTTAGATGTAGTGGCTGACTAGTTTGATTCAAAAAAAGTGGCTACGGGTTCAGTTGATCAGTTGTTTAGTACATAAAGTACAAGCTTGGGCTTAGTTCGGTAGGTACTCGATGATAGATACATAAAAAACTCAGATATTGTATTAGGACTCATTTATTTTGGGTATACACAGCTATTTTACAGTGTTGCTTACATCTACACTAAAGATCTAGGTTACAGAGTACCAATAAAATAAATACATTTATCGAATCACATTCTCATACAAGGCATATTGAAGGCTTAATCAAGTGCAACCGCCAAGATAGCCGATCTTTAATTGTGTATAGGTATCGATAGATACTACCAACTATATTGGCGACTGACCTACATTGAATAAAATTTTCTCATAGTTCAATAATCATCACATTTACATAATAGATTTTATGAAATTAAGACATTTATTGAAAGGAAAAACATTATCATTACAAAATTATGGTAGTAAATTGTAGTTGCTTAGAATAATTCGACTCTACATACAAAAATCAACAACTTATTTTGTACAATAACAACACGATATTTTAAATAGGCACTAAGTTAATAGACAAACCAAAATGACATTGGTTCACGATGCTATTACTCAAGGAACGTTATAAATGAGAAATTAATTTACTTAGTCAATCTAAATAAAGCTGTATAATACAATAAAGACTAATTTAGTCTTTAAAATATAATTACATACACTATACAAGTGAAATACACATTTTATACAATTTTTGGAAAAATATTATATCGCATAAGAGTTACAAAGGTCATTCTACAATGTAAATAACATTTCATCTTAATAGTTGGAAATTATGTTAATTTAACAACAATCAAAAACGTATAAGAATATCTGTTTGTTTTTACAATGGGTTGAAAGGCACACAGGACGATATGTTTTAATTATTATAATATTATTATGTAGGTATTATACATGAAAAATTCCATTCAATATAAAAGTGTACATCTATAATTACTTTCATAAATTTCTCGGTTATTGCAACGAAGTTCTTATGTTTAAGGTGTGCACCCATTGGACGGCATCAAATACACCGAAGACACGGCACGTAACGGATTTGTCTGACTTATGAATTACGGCAATTGGAGCGGATAGTGTCATTTAAAAAAATACAGCAAACTAAAATCCGTAGCGTACATGCGGTGTGTTAATCGCAGGTCCAATAGATGTGCACCTTTAGAGGTTGTCTAATGTACTCTACCCATGTCCATGCCTCCAAGTTGCCCTAAATAGGGGTAGCCGGACTTGGCCTCAGTCGGCGAATGCGCGTGCGACGCGTAATGTGACGCGTTGGTGCCAAAGAACGAACTGGAACAATAGAGACAAAAAGTTAGTTAAATTGACATTTATAGCAAATGCCTACTTTTTACTTAAAGCAGATGTTTCAAATGTGGCTGAGCCATCGAACTAGCTTAGTGAGAAGGTATGGTTAAAAATTTGGCCTCCTAACAGGAGGTATCAACTGTTCAGAAAGACACGTCAAAAGCGGTAGGCATGTGTATATAGATGGATTTGTAAACCATACGAAAAATTATGTCTGATTTATTAAATCTGATAAAAATGTTATGGAAATGGCCTAATAGCTATGTTCATTCTTATAAATTAACGATGTTAAGTAAAAAGTAACGATGTTTAAATATAAACTACCGTCCGACTACCCTCTGACAACAGATTGTAGTAATAATTATTACAGCTCTATATCAGTAACCGCTTAGGGCAAGTACTAGAATTACTTTTAAAAAAGTTATTGTAAAAGTACTAAAATTAATTACCTACCAAAAACATTTTAATTCTTGCTACGTAACAGTACTATTATTTTGACAGCGTCATTTAAAAATAAGCGTGGGAGCGATTGCGAAGCATCCGAATAAATATCTTTCGTAATTGACACAATATCGATTATAGGAAGCCCCATTAGTGGGAAGCTATCATACAACAAATTCAGAACATTGTAATAATAGACTGGAAGCTGTAATAACCCAATTGTAATTGTTACTTAGTTTTAGCCTACCGGAGTACGTAATTTAAAGTAAGGTCGGAATATACGACAGATTTAATAAATGATTTTATTTTGTGTATACAGTCGGCTATGTTACTGTGTTAGTTAGTTCATGTTGAAACTTATTTCTACTTGAAATTTTATAATAAAAATATGAAATATATTATGAAATTTAACTTATTAGTGTAAAAATACATAAATTTTATAAGTAGATTTAAGAAGACATAAAAATAGAGTAGAGAATTCTAAGATGAATCAATAGTTATTAAAGCTAATTATAAAAAAAGAAATAAAATTTAAAAAAAAAATAATGTCGGTAAATTCATGGCATTATAGGCATACGCGTTAAAGTAGTATTTTGATGACTGTACTTTGTGAATATTTTGGCCATAAGTCGTGACCAAGTTGTGCAATAAAATGCTAATTCCACCTTAATACAGGGGCTAATGTTACGTTGTAGTTCACAACGTACCGCTAAGAGCAAGGTTAAACCATGTGTTCAAATAAACAATAAATTACCTATTTTTTATTAGTAGGTACCTAATTTTATTTAAGGTACGTACGTATATCGTTATCGCAAATTTCATTTTACTCGTAACGCTTGATTGTGGTAGAATTTATTTTGATTGTGGACGCTAAACGTTTTCCTTTGAAAATTGCTTATCGTAAAACATTATGTGTACTCAAAATCATTCAACTGGTGGTGGTAAAATACGGTATACAAAAATATTCACTACCAAGGTGATGACGTGCCGAGTGGTCATTAAAATGTTTCCGTAATTAAATACAAATGCATGAACATTAAACTTTTTAATCGCTATTGCAAACTTTTAATCAATCGCACACTTAATTTCGGTTTCGGGTAAAAGAAAGTAATTTTCACTATGAATTATAATTGCATTTTGAAATAGATTAGAAATGCTTAATTTTCATTGATTATCTGGTGTTCCAAAAGCTGGCAAAAGACTATCAGGACCTAGACTCCAAAAAATAATATGAAGTGTCACTACCTACATAGTATTAAAACAAAGTCGCTTATGTTACGACTTTTTTAATACTTAGATTCAAGAGAAAGGTTTATGTGTATATATGCATATAGTATCTGTGTATAATGTGGCGAAGAACTGGAGAGGCCTATATCCAGCAGTAGACTAAAATAGGCTGATGATGTTGCATAATAGTTATGCACCCCGTGCGAAGCCGGAACTGGTCGCTAGTTTCTATATAAAAATTACTAAGCACAAGCCAGGATTCAAGAAATTGGTGGTATAAGTACATAATGTCTCTGCTAATCCAATCCGTCTCATCTAGGATTATGAGAGTAAGAGAGCAGAAAGTGTACTTCTACCGATACAAATACTGGCATATCTTTTGCATTGAAGATTGTTTCTGTGGTGAGATAATGACGGCAAGTTTTTACTAAAAAAATTATAAAAAAATGTTTTATGTCTGAACGAAACTACTACGCGTAGTGACGATTCAAATGTTTTTTCAATTATCCTTAACTATGGAAATATAGGATTTCAGCAAACCAATTTGGGGAATCACTCGACATAATCAAGTTGACAACTGCTCTAGATAGAGTGATTTATTTGAAAGGGTCGCCAAAATTAATGAACACGTCCAGACTACGTAAACAATAAACCATTAAACTATAACAGACTAGAGAACCTATACAAAGTACAGTTTAATCTAACGCGTCTCGGCGGCTCAATCTAAATTTCATTAATAGTTATCTACAGCGCTCGATGGACGCGAACGAAGTACTGGGTACTCAACGTGATTGCCTCTCAAAATTTCCATGTCACTTTGAAGGTTCATCCCTGCTTCGCGTCGTGTTGAAATCGGCCAGCTGTTGTTGTGAAACCGTGTACGAATTACAAAGTGAAAACGATTCCGGGGAACGGCATCTGACCGTTGCCACGTTGCCCGCGCGAGTAGCGTTTAGGAAGTCAATGCAAATAGCTGCAGATAAGTTTTAATACGGGCCCTGAGCAGGCTAATGCACAGGTCCGGAACACTAATGTCACGTTCGGCCTTTCATTAATTGCGCCCGCGATACAAAGCAACTGGTGTTTATCTATACCGCGCATTGTGTGCACTTTATGATATAATCACCTAGTTGCATACGAGAACTGAGGAATGTTTTACATGAATTGATAATTTAGGTCAATTGTTTAATAGAAATTAAGTTAACCCTCGAAACTATCTAAACATCAGTTCCTGCTTATGAAAATAACAATTTACCTACCGTTAAGCAATTAGTGCAATATTGAACCGATACCTTTTGGAAAAAGTACATACATTTCGTCAGCATCCAATTTAATTTTTTCGCAAGATCCACCTTTACGAACGAAACCAAGAATTTATAGCACCAATATTAAAGGACATAAAACCATGTATCATACGGACAATTAGAAACATAATTTATTAGCCACTAAATCATTTCCTGGAAATGAACAGGATGTTAAAATTACGTTTAAACTTGAAGACAGAGGCATCCGATGAAGTAGGTACCGGGCACTCGATCGAGTACCGAGTGCAAAGGGCTGAATCATCGATGACGGCGATGACTTTAGTTATCGATACGATCTCGTAATGAATCATTGTCATTCTTGTCCGACGTCATTTTAACAATGGCGGAGCACCTATCACTTAGGACAATTAGAGGGATCGTGTACCAATGTCATCACCATATCTTGCTATGACCAATATGACCATCCAGTCATATCTATGCATTTTTCATAGGTCTGACCTGAAGTGTATAGCTCATACTTGCAACATTTTTTTAAGGCAAATTAATGTTTAATATTTGGCAAGTAAGATTAAATGGACACCTACTACGATTACAAATCTAAAAATTGAACAAAAATAGCGCGAACAATTTTCATGTACCTATCGCGTTTGAAAAGGAATAAATAAAGTATGCATAATAATTGGAAACAAAACAATTTGCAAGTCAAATATGACACGTAACACACCATAGTACCTACTCAGATAAAAATGTTGACCATATTTTCAAGTCCAAAACGTAATTTTGGCAGACGAAATAATAAATGGTGTCCAGTCGACCACGAAAAGTGTTACGTCAATCAAGTCTGCCAGGACTAGATAAAACAGACCGCCATATAAACGTGCCTAACCCATATATTATTAGTTTGTCTGTCATTGTGCAAGGCGAGATATTGTGTGTGGTCCAATGTGAGGTTTATAGGCATGCTTTGTCTCGATAACACAGATAAATGTCGTCGCCGTATAGAGTACAAAGCGACAATGTGTCGGTCACATTCTCTTTCGACAAATTTACTCTGGTAGTTACATGTTCCGTCGTACGAGACCACGACTCGCCGCAGCCTCCCTTTTATATAACGCACATGCACAAATTCGAAATCGACGGATGGAAAATAAGTTAAGTAAAAAATTAATTAAAAATCGATTGGAAATCTTCATAAAATTCGCAGCCCTATTGCATTCACGATCGGATCGGAGTATTACGAAGCGCGGCTCGTAATAACCACCCGCACGGCGTATAATGGCTGACTTCTTACACTCTTAATTGATTAGCGGCCGCTCCGGCTAATGATAAAGGAAGGTGAAAAGAAATAAAACGATCGCACCCCGATTTGCGATCGGCCCACGTCCCGATCCGCCGACCTACGAGTATAGCCACCGGACGCACACGCCCGGACATCTTGTTATAGAGCAATCATCATCATCATCAGCTTTACGCAGTCCACTGCTGGACACAGGCCTCACCCGTTGGCCGCCACTTTCGTCAAACATCAGGAGGCTTTTCCCATATTCGCCACGCTGGGCAGGGATTGGCGATCGTAGAGCGCAGCACCTCGCATCGGTGACGCTGGTGCCCGTCATCGGTTGATAGTTGTATCGCCACCAGTCGGTTGCTAGAGCCTCGGTTGTTATTCAGCAGGATGCACCACGCGCAGGTAACGGTGATTTCGAGCGAAAAGATGTTGGGTCGCTCCCTTACATCCTTATGCTTCATACAACTTCGAAATCACAAATGACTAACTTCTATAATTGCAGGGTGACTGATATGATGTCACTTAAATCGCTCATCCTAAACCTACCATTAAAAATAAGTGTAACAGCCACGTCTACCGTAATAAATAGTTATTTAAATGGTACGCAGCAAAGGTCATTTTATTCTAATTGCATATTCATCCGTAGGATTTATGTCTGTACATGAGTAGTATAACATCAATAATTCATGAAGCTACTTGGTTGCCACTACTGATTATTGAGACGTAAAGCTAAAGTTTATTCAAATAACATAAACGATCGGGATTGATGAGCTCACCTGTAGTTTTCTGGCCACGCGCCGACATCTGCCAGTTTGTTCTGCGGATGTCCAGCCAGCTGTCTGGTGGTCCAATGGTTGTGTGCTGACATGGCGTGTTCTTGCTTAGAGTAGTCACCGTAGCCGTAAGGGTGAGATACCGGATCACTGGGGCTTGCGTAAGTCGAGTGTTGGTATGTAAGTCCGCTTGTATGATTCGCAGAGGGACTTGAAGTTGTTGGACTCGAGCTGGGAGGGGTGGCGTCAGCCGGCGCTTGTAACGGCGTCGCGAGCTCCGAAGAATGAGACAAAGGAGTTAGATTTCCTGATGAGAAGGAGCTGGATGTTGGTGGGTGCAACGACGACGCGGCAAGTGCTGACTGACAAACGGATGGAGCTGACAGAGCAGACTGATGTAGAGACGGGGCTAGTGCGGAATTCAGAACTGAGCTGGTGCCCAGAGCGGAGGAGTAAGACTGCTGCCAACTCGCGCATTGAGCGTTGAAGGTGGACGGTGGTTCATATTGCTGATGGACCGCTGGGAAGGCGGATTGCAAAGACATCGTGTTGAAGGCACTTAGTTGTTGCGAGTTGAGTTGCTTCCGTAGCCGGGCTCTTCGGTTGGAAAACCAAACCTAAACAAAAGTTATTTTCATTAAATTTATACAATTGCACAATTACAAATAACCTAAGAGTACCTCACGCTTTGTTCATAAATAAATCCACTCAACTAATTGTTTCTAGGAGATATCGCAACTTAAACCTCGAGGCATCGATCGATCGTCGAGAATCTAAATAATTAATTTACTTCGAGATCGACATTGAACCTAACACAAAACATTTAAAAGCTACCTGTGATTGTACCCCTGAGAGTAGCATTATTACTAAATAATTACAACTTGCGATCAACTCAATTACATTTTACACGGAGATGTACAATTATTAGAAGCTATTAATACAACAAAAAGTGGTAGAATAACGGTAGCGATGTGCAGCATATGGTAGCTCGCTACAAACATTATAATTAATTATAAAGGTAATTACGTCATTTTTTACGTCACGCTTTTTAGGGGCGGGAAGTGATCGTGATATAACAAAGAGTTTGTTTGATTACACCAATTTATCATTATTACAATTCGAAGGGATCGTTACCTGTACTCTGGCTTCAGTGAGTTTGGTTTTCTGGGCCAGTTCTTCCCGTGTGTACACGTCAGGGTATTGTGTTCTGGTAAAGGCACGTTCCAAAGCCTCAAGCTGGTCTCCAGAAAACGTGGTCCTCGATCTTCTTTGCTTTCTCTTCAGTGTAATGCCTGGCTCTGATTCCGTATCCGAATCTTCACATGACGATGGGCCTATGACAAAGAAAAACTCTTATGAATAATAACAAAAGTAACAAAGCATTATGCATTAAAGTGACATCTTTAAAATTACAAATAGTATAGAGCAATCGTGTGCTGCTTGCAACATTGCTACATAATCGTGTAGAGCAAATGTCCTATTTCCATTATTATAAATTTTGCCATTGCTACAAACTGTGACTTTCTAGTGGCGTAGTTTTGTTTTATGTCGATTATCGTCGGCTACCGGACGGCGGACCACACGCGGCCGAGATTAAATTAAACGTAACCACATGATGTTGCGTTTGTACTTGCTTGAAATGAGTTCTTTCGGGCCTCAATAAATATTACTTTAGGCTAGTTGATAATGAAATAGAATTAAATTACCCACAGCTGATGGCTTGCTCATTTACCGTCTGACTTTTTACGATGTGCTGGATTTAAAATATTCACAACAACAGTTATATCAGCGCGGCAAGCAAATATTTCGAGAAAGCTCGTGTGCGGATGTTTCCGCGAAAAGTCGCGGGCAGAAGTACCGTTGCCTTCGTCGCAGGACAAGCACGAACCGCAAATTTTCAATGCCGGGCCGAGCGGTATGGGGGCCGCTTTTCCAGTGTAGATATTACTTTAGCCGCGCACAACTTAATATGCATAATCTTATCGCTGTACAGAATCTCGCCGGCAAAACCGCACTCCGTCGCTGAACCGGCATATTAGGAGCGCCATTTTATATTGGATAGCTATACGGCACAAGACGTGCAGTACGGACAGATTGTCGTAATGCAAGCCCCGCGGCCAAACGCGATGGGATAATAACACCTTTGGATACTAATTTCATTTTTATAACCTACAATTTCGAAGCCGACACAAGGGGCGCTGCCGTGGCGTGCGCGCGCCTCGGCCGCTTCACTTTTACGTGGATTATTAACTTTATACGCCATTTTCTGAAGTTTGCAAACGTTCCGACAGTCTCATTATGGGAATAAATTTATAATAATAGTGTGCTTTGAACTAAATTAAGTGATTATGGTCTCGAATCAGCGTTAAGGACTACGATGACACGCCGAGTTATTTACGCGTCATTAACTCGAAGATTTAAACTTTTTAAATAATTGAATTTTTCTGTCAAGGATTCCTAGTCGGTAAATGCATTCTTAATATCTTATTCAAGCCGACCTTGCGTTTAGAAAATAATGAAGCAAACCGCAGCATTAAGGTAATCTTATCAAGGGTGTGCATTGTACATAGAACAGTGGGGAAAACTGGAGCAATATTAAAGTTTTGTACACACACTCGGCGGAATGATTGCACGAGTGGTTGAGAATGGCAGGTTTTCCACGCTTGATTTATGTACAAAAACGTTATTGTTTTAGCTCAAGAAAATTATAACTCTAAGAACTCTAATAAATACATCACAGAAAGACAAGGTAAGCATGACTTACCTAGAATACCATCAATGCTGTGATTTCTTCTAGGGTCTGATTCGTCACGCTTGCCTCCTCTTATAAGCCTCGAAATGGAACTGACCGACGGTGCGGTGTTTTTATCACAGATGCCTTCTTTTATTAGTTTATCTCTAATTTCCCAGGAAAATATACCTGGGTTTTGTCTCTTCAGCTCCTCAATCCTGTTCTCTACTTCGGGCGTTGCTACCCTGGGTTTCGATCCTCCGATAACACCTGGGCGAATGGAGCCGGTTTCCTGATACAACAAAAAAAAACGAATTATTATGGTACTTGCTCTGAATTATGTATGGTAATTGGCTACTTGACTATTTTTAAATTTAGCGTATAATCAATAAAGTACTCAAATAGAGAAACAAAGTCTCTTAGCATTAAAAATCTCTGAGTTATCACAATTTGAAAATCTCCAATTTGAAGGAGGCCGAAAACGCCTTATAAAAATGCATTTAAAAGTGATGTCAGCTTTTAGTATTTTGTATGCGTCGAATAATAAGAAGTTTCTTTGATGATGCGTTTATGAAATTGATTTAATAAGTAAATATAATACCTACTAATAGTGTAGGTTAAACGATTCCAAATTGATGTTATACTTTTAAAATGGACTTTTCCAAATAATTTTAAAGGACTATTGCCATTTCATTTACAATAGCAATTTTAATCTTGATTTTTCAAATATAAATGAATTTACTTATTCTAGCTAGTAACCTTAAAATGACATACAAAATCAAACACTTTCAAGTGGCCAATTACATCGATACTTATGCCTCCAGTAATTAATAAAGTTCAAAAACCTCATATAGTCCTGAATTCTCACCTGATATCTATTGAGGATCTTGGAGACACACCCGTGGGAAACCCTCAGTTGTCGCGAAATGACACAGGGTCGGACCCCAGCAGCGGCCATCTCCACAATCTTCAACCTGATGTGGTTCGGCAGGGGTCGTCCGTTGATGAACACCCCGCCTAACTGGTTCATACGACCTTGCCCTGGACAAACAAAAGAAAACTTATTGGATACATCTAATAAAACTCCCGAAAACAACAATTAAAGTATGATTACGCCAGATAACCGAATAACTTTATTAATTTCAGAAATAAACTTCATAAAATTGCTAAATTAATTACAACATGAGCACGAAGAGCTAATTATGATACCGCAAATAATTTTGAATATGAGCTAACACGGTATTATTTGAACGAGGAATTTAATATTGTGGGGAATTCCAATCAATGTCGACGGATAAATCAATTTGTGTAATGCAATTCAGAAGCTAGTAGCTGTATTAAAATCAAATACGGGCTGAACTATCAATAACGACAACAATACATCAATATTACAAAGTGTTCAGATTGACAGATGCATTTCGAGAGTAATAATCAACTCTATTTTTACTATATAAAGTGCATTGTGGCATGCATGTGTCGCGGCGTCGCTTACAATGGGCAGCTCACAAGTAGGCTGTAAGTCGGTAGCCCTCGATCACTACGTAATTTTACGTTCCATTGCAAGTCTTCTCAGGCAAGAGTATCCAATTTCTTCCAACACGAATGCGACGAAGCAGAAACGATAACACTTAAACTATTTTTGGGGCTTTGTTGGTTTCGACTTGTTATATTTTACGATTATCGGCAACTGTTTCTTAGACAAAAACCCGTATAGTGACGTAACGACTAGTCGTAGATTAAATTCGGTTTGTGTTTTTGTGTGGAGATGATGAGTCATTATCGAGGCAGTAATCAAGAAATTAATTAACGTTTTGCAGTGATGGTAATTAAATTCGATGGCGAGTACGATCTCATGGGAACGTTTGCTCCCGGTTTATCGAGGAGTCCGTGAGTTAAAGTGTCGCTATTATAATCACATCATTCAAGGCGCGGGGACCACCTATCGTCAAAGGGGCCGCCTTCCCTTGATTTTTGCAACGCCTTTATGCTTTTACGTCAGCTTCTATTGAGATGAGATGGCAATAAAGAAAAATGTTCTTCTATTTAAATTATATCTGGATATGGACATTCTTATAGACGTTTTTATTTGATTGTATTTACGAGGATTTTTTACTTTAATTTCACTGTCTTATGATTAATAGGTTGGCTGATAAAAATAAACATGTAGAGCTTAAAACTATGACATAAAGTCAATTTATTGAATTGATCTAACAGTAAGGAAATTAATCACTACTAATAATTTGATTAATATGCTAATGTTACAAAATCTGTATTACATTAATACATTTCTATCTAAATAACACATCTTTAATCTTCATTAAGAATGTAATCCCAAACGTCAGTCTAAACTTCTTACAATTCTTATCTAAATTTGACTGACATAAGTTAAACAGAAAAAACATAACAGTGGCATCTTCCACTTGTGAAGGCATTTATAGTTTATCAATTTCAAATAATTCCTCAAAGGCACCGCCGCATGTAGGGCTCTAGACCCCTACTGAGAAACACCAATCAATTAGACAACATGTCAACAAGTATGTCCTTTGCTGCGGGGAGAAACCGAGGCGTACACCAATTATACGATCGAATGTAAACCGTAACGCAAACAATATACGGTCAATAATTGTGGGAGATGAAAACAAAGATCCGTGACCACAAGAAAGTCGGCGACGCCACAAAAATTTCAACCTTATTTTGAACTTGGAAAGATGGGTTATTGCTGAAGATAAAATAACCTTTTGTGGTGCGGCTGGCCTCACGCCGTGGTTCTGCAAGCGATCCCTATATTTTTTGTCCGAGCCGGTAGACGTTGCGGTGCCTCGAAAGCCCATGTTTTTGAGTGTTAATTTTATGTTCCCGAAATATTTATGATGCATAACGTGTCCATAATAACCCAGCTATACAAATGTGGGTGGCTTTGTAATAATGTATCACTTCATTATAATATCTGTTGCATTATTGGCAAGTAGGCGTGTGGCTGCATAGACTCGAGTCGAGAGGAAGTATGCCTGTAGTCTAATTTATAATAATTTCATAATTAATTCAAAGGATCGGGTATGAAAAGGAATGATCAAAAGACGAGCGGTATTATCGTGAATGTATCAATGAGGGAAGGAGATCAGTCAGACTCACAATCGATAAAAGGCTCTCACAACAAACGGACAATGAGTGGCTCAAGCTCACAATGCGTAATAGAATTCGCAAACATTGTAACGCTATTAACGCGAAAGGAGGTGAAGTTAACAACAATTTCAAACATTCGTTGAAGACTAATCGTCCGGAAGCGCGTTTGGATCATGCACAAGTAATTTTGCACAATACGCGCTACCAGGGTGGCGCAGAAATGTGGAGCACCGACAAAAACACCAATGAACTATTACGATAAAAACTATTCGGGAGCTTTTCGGCAAATAGATTTTATTCATCGTACTCACGTGCTTTATTCATAGCAAGACTCGACTCCTCGGAGCATAATCACGAACTAAACAGACACAGTAAACTATACAATTCTCTCACAATCACATAACCGTGTACCAATTCGTTCAACTGGCGCATTCGTGTAAGACGAAATTGAAACATAGTCAATCATTTAATGCTAAACTTAAGAGGCATACCGTGACGGGATAAATGAAGATTTTGAATTCACTACGCATTTCTTTGTCAACTTTAATTAACAATTTTCATCAACATTTTCACAAAAAGCACTTTGAGTTATTTAAAATCATTGAGGATTGAGTTTCTTTGATAAAGTTTATTTCGGTTGACGAATTCCATTATTTACTTCGTCGAAATCTCATTTAGATACTTATCACTTCAATGGATACCACTAAACACCGGTTGGGTTAGTAAATGTCACCGCACTTTTAAATGCATTGCGGAATTGCTGTTTACATCTACAATGCGGTCAGTTTATATTGAAGTTGATTTCATACTGAAGAAATTACTCCTTACGACATACTAAGATCGTTAATGAAACCTTTTATCACAGTACATACCTAATTTTTATTAGTGTTTTTCCATTGATTGATGTATTGGTAGTGGTTATTCTTAAGTTCGAGTACACATTTAGCCTAAGTATGTTTAAGTTGCTGAAAATATAGTTGAAAATTGAATTTATTTCGTGATTACTAGTAGTTAGTAAGTAATATTATTCACTAATATGTAAAATTTTCCAGTAATGTAGTCTAACATAAGGTGTATGACAGTTTATAATGTTCGAAGTCGATATCGTATTGTGTAAATAAATCGTAAACCCCGTTTTCACAATCATAATATGTTTCTGCTTGCAAATCAATTTCACGTAGCGACATTAATGTGCCTATAGTAAAATTTATATGAGGCTTTACGTCACTGCACGCCGCTTTTCTCCACGCGTCGCAGGCGCAGCCCGATAACCGCTCCGTAGCCATTGCGCCTCACTCATACCAGCATTAATCAATTAAGTGCACCTAAACCCAGATCTTTTTCAAATATTATAATAACTGCAATTAAATTCCGCTCCGAATGAAATACGCCTCCAAACATTTTCACCAACACCGTCATTTCACGAAGGAATCCAAAATTTAATCAAATACAACAACGCAATATAATTGTTTGCTTTGTAGTTATTTCCCAAAGGTTATCAATGAAATATTAACGGAGCATAGTGAATTAGATTCGTTTCTGAATCCTTAGTACAACACACTAGGTACTTTCCGATATTAAATTTCACTCGGTCGATAACAAAAAACTACAAAAGTGGGATTGACGCGTGGTTTCCTTTCGTAACCCGTTAAAATTTCATCTATAGACCAATAAAATAAGCTATTACTATCGAAAATCAAGCAACAAAAAGGTGAAATGCCATCTGAATAGGCATTAGAATTGGGCGGCGCGCACAAAGGCTGTGTCATTCCATTAAGCCTCCTTCAAAGAGTTCGGTGCTATGTGTGGCCCGTGGTCGCGTGGCGACGCGGGCGCAGCGCGGAATGTAGCGCAACAGAATATCAAATCAATTGTATTATACTTTGATACGTTACATACCGGCCGGATAACGCCTCATTATTCTATGAGCAAATGTCAAACAATCATCGGCGGTTGCGTCATTCAAAATTGAATTACGAAAACAAACGTAAACATAATGATGGTATGAACTTTATTTTAACAAAATCGGGTGTGTAGTATTTCTTAAAAACATATGGGGAGGTCCGAGTGATTTCCACTAAGATCCCTTTTAGGTGACCTAAACAGTTACCTGGTACACTAAAGATAACCTCTTAATATATTATTATTAAAACCAAACTAATTTATAAATGCTTCAAATAGTGCATACCAATTAATTATCTGGTCTGAAACTTTTTTCCGTACTCTACCACTTGTAAGTAGAAAGGGTACCTACCTAACTACCGAAGGCGTACCATTCTCAGTCCAAAGCTAATTTAGTATAATAATTATTCCTTTAACCAAGTGAATGCTAAAAGAAATCGTAAAATTTTTAATATCTTGCAATACAGTACTTCTAATAGTGCCCTAGCTGCGGTGCATGAAGCGGCCAGGAAAAAGGTGAAGCGTATTCTAATAATTTGTTTAAAAGACAACTAGGTACCGTCTTTCCCCATTCAACCACCGGCCAACTGTTCAAACTATAGCAACACTTTCGGCTCCGAATGTAATGTACCTACACCAGTAATGAATGGAATGGAATATTTTATTTCAATATAATAGCGTGTGTTTGAGTACCCTGTTTGACCTCATTCTGTATTCATAACGTGTTATGTACTAATTTGACGGATTCTTTTCTTTTCGAAACCCGAAATGGACTCTTTGACGTGGTCACTTGCCGCTGTGAAGTAATAATGGCCAAGAAACCAAATTTCCATTACAACAGTCTGAACCGGAATGGGGGTGATATTTCTGCTTGGAATGCTATGAACGTAGCGTGACCGATTTATTATCGGGAAAGAAGTTTTCTTTGATGATATCATATTTATGCACGGAATCTAGTTTTATATAACGTGTTGGTTTAATCAAAAATACAGCAAAATATGCAAGAAAATGGCGAACAATGGGAGAGGCATATATCCAGTGGACTGTGAGAGGCTGATGATAATGATGATGATAGCAAAATATGTTCAAAGTTTGCTTTCCCATCCCGACTTATAGCATTTCTGTTTGATTCACCGCTTCACCTATGTAGGTACAATATATACCCACGAACAAAGTTAATTAATCGAGAAGAAAAACTAATTACATTGCTCATTTCATCATGTTCAACTCTTACAAAAACAGCAATGGAAAATCAGCCAGTGAACGTAAATGTTAACTGAAGGTTCCTTAATCATAAGCTAAGTTGGTTGAGTAATAAACCAGAGATCCCGTTAGCTATAACCCTTCCATAGCACGTAAGATACTGGCTTAGAACCTACGTACCTGCTAACCATAAGAACTTTTTGCAATTGCAATACTGTTTTAAATCACATAAAATGCATTAAAATGTTGTAATAAATTTGAAACAACATTAGGTTAACCTCCAACGATGAAATATAGCCAACTTTTGTATTGAAAGCTCAAGATTTACCAATTATTTTTCGTTGTTTACCACCACGTTTACAGAAACTGTTGAGTATGTGAACGTATGTCGGGAAGAAAAGTAAAAATAGTGGACATATTAACAAACAGGGTTGGTACTTACACATTTTGAATTTATATTCTGTTTGAATCGTTACAGTACATTCCTTAACATCTGTAGATAATGAGTTCTTTATAACATTTTTTTATAAAAGTACTTGTCCCTTTATTTCTCCATCAATCTTATTGTTAAGGTTAAGTATAAGTATTCCTACCTTCAATATTTTCACAAATTTGAAACTTCTTCGAAGGTTCTAAGAAACAAACTCGGCTTTGAGTCGGCTAACTAACCCGATGTCCCGTTACGATCTAACCCTTGAGTAATGACTCGCGTTTATCGCGGGCTGGCTGTGGTGCCCACGGGTAATTGTGGTGAATTTACGTAATTTTAATGGAACAATGATACCTTGATCGATGAACCGCGCACGTGAGCTATTTCGCGCCGTCCGTATCGCACAGTTTGCGGACGATGAGCGCGTATTAATACTAAAAGTTATTTCTCTTTGCTGCGTTCAATTGTTTTCTTTCGCTTGCAATTCTTTGAGCACAGAACCTGAGCAGTGAAAACGAAAATGTACTACTCGTATTTCAGTCAAGAATTTTGCTCAGTTTTCTGTTTTTGTATTTACAGAAAATAGTATCCTGCATTTAAAAAATTACTGATTAGAGGTTCTAAACACCCAATATTTAGTAAATTTACCAGAGTCTATTTTCAAAATGTATTGATTTACATATGGATAAAATGTACTTGGAACTTTTTATGAATAATATAGAAATTTTGCATTAATAGGTATAGAAAACATCTACAAAACTTTTCAAATTGTTTAACATATTACGAAGACTATACTGTTTACTTTTTAATAATAATTGTTGAATAATACATCGTCATAATTATCACTTACAACATAATTGTACGACATTCAATAGATTATTCATACATTTCAAACTGGCAACTTTAATATGAATAAATCGAGCGTAAACAGGAGTTTCTGTAGTAAGGAAAACCGTAAGTCCATAATGCGTTTGTCGCGAAAGGCGGCGCGCGCGCCCCGAGGCGATGTAGATTTAGATCTTTAAAGGATCGCTATCAGATAAATCTTTTCAACATAACGCTTTTACTTGGTAAGCATTATCGACGGTTATGAATAACAACATTACCATTTATCTCGTACTGATGCTATTAGCTAAATATAGTTTTTATTCATAATTCAAGTATACCTTGTACCTTTTTAAGTAAGTGGTAGGTATAGGTATAACGGACGTAGATTCGGTCACCAATCCGCCTGCCTGGCGACTAAGGTTTAATCCTCCCAAATGACAATTGTCGTTGAGGGAGGCCTATTTCCAACAGTGTACGTTTTGTATGATGATTATGAGAAGTATTAAACATATCCTATATCATAATCATTAATTAGATGAATCATAATATATTTTTTAATAAAATATAATGGGTTTGAATGGACATCAAAATGTTCTCAATAAATATTTTGTCTCCCAAATATTAATAAAATGGATGTGTCCTGCTAAACATTGCTAATATTTATTTTCCTCCTTCGCGTGCGGCAAATCATTTATCATACACCCATTGAAATATATCCCTATTGATCAGACTAGGCATATTAATAATCTTTATTAATTTTAATGCAAAACTTGCCAAATCTGTTTAGCATACCATCTTTATAAATCAAACCTCCAATTCTGCCGGTGCGTCCGTTATATCAATTTGTTTATTAATAGATCGGCATAAGTAATGGCAAGTAAGCGCCCTGGAGGTTGATCGAGGCATTTCTGCAGCCGTCGGCGCGGGGCGGGGGGCGCGTCATATTATGCGGCTAAAAGAGCCTGTCGGTGCCTTTGATCTGCGCGGGCGCAGGCAGGCGCGCGTGTGTGCGTGCGATGCGCACCGCTTGTCGGCCCGTCATATGAATGCGACTAAACCTTGATTATGGTACTGAACTCTTTATAGAGGTCAAAAATCCAATGTTTTGTGATGTTTGTAGTGTATTTATAATTGGTCCCGGCAAAGCGTTCGTAATAAATCCCTAATGGGGAATGTTTTATTGCTCTACGTCTGATTTGACCGGCTCTGTTCTCGTCCAACATGTGAATTTGAAACAAAATACGCTGTATTTATTACATTGTTCGGAAATTATTATCGTGTAGTCTTTTTTTTAATAAAAAATTTCCTTATCCTACGTGTAATAAAGTAAGACTATAAGATTGCAAACAAAATGCCTCACTTAAATGTAAATAAATGACAATGGTATTAAAAGATGATGACTGAATTAATCGGACAAAGATCCGACAGGTTTGATCAATTTGGATTATTGTTATTATTACTATTTGCACATTTTGTATTGCATTTCAAGAGGGCTTTATAGCTTTTTTTAGCTTCTAATTGATGGGTAAAGACTCTTTGCAAAGAGTTGAAAGTAGATTGAGCTCTATCTATGAAGAAATTCCGTAATAATGTGTTAAACTTCCCTTAGACTGAGCCTGACCACACAATACCACTCTGAGATGAAAATCATCACACTCTACCTATAATAGACCTCGCATTGATGGAATTGAAGAAGATTCCTATTATCTAGTTAAGCTTCCAAACGAAGTTAAGCTTGCGAAACGCAATCACAGATGATTGGAACACAAACAACTGAACGAATCTCTAAGTGATATGAATGTCACATGATATGGCAGAACGCGTGTCGAATGCAAATCACGCATCTATCTCGGTAACTGGGGCAAAAAAGATATTGTGCCGAGAACGTATGAAACTGTGTGAAATGCAAAATGGGTCCGTGGCTGGTTGGGGCAAATTACAAGGTGTTCGGATCGGTATCGGCGATCCGCGCGTCACCGCCGGCACATCTGATCACGACGGACATTATATGGGGATAGGGTTGCTAGCACACTCTTCGTCTTTAACAAATAATAAATGCGTCAGACAATGCATACTGATCTCTTCAAGCTCACTCTCAAGCTTTTTACGAATAGCAACTAAGGGTCTGTAGAAGACCAATGGGTAGTTGAGCGATGATTGGACAATGATGATGGTTGAATGATGATGGCATAAGTTGAAACTCAAAGGCAGTCAAAGCCCGGGCATAAGAGAGAACTTTGATTTGAAATTACCTAATAATGTAAAAGCTATGATAGGTAGGTAGGCTATGATCTGTAGGTCAAAGAAGTTTAAGAAATCCTTAAATATCCTATGACTTAATGTAATGTACAGTTATTTTGTTTAATTTTTTATATAGTTATACCCTACCTTGATAAACATTTTTGTTTGCTCTCTATATGTGCTCAGTCTTTCAGTATATTTTTATCATTTTATCTTTATAAATCTTAATATCTTCATTAACAATAACGACATTATTCATGTACGCCTTATTGCACTACGTTATTGTGCTACTAATAACAGATTGCAAATGATATGCAAATGAATGCTTTTGTATTGACAGCCCTAGAACTATCATCACCCATACATACCCACTTACTGAACTATCTTTGCATATTTATACTGATATGATTAGTCATGACGATTATGTGTGATTCATTCGTTTAGTAATGTCGATCATTGAACGGAAAACAAAGGCAGTAAACTTGATTATGATTGAAATAAGTTACCGATATGCAAACGACTTTAGGTGCTCTTAAATTCTTATATGGAATTTGAAATATGAAAGCGTTTCAATTTCTTGCAACCCACCGCGGATCATGGTATGCGTTCCTGCCGTGAACTCCACTTATCGTTTCCATCTCATCTCTCTAAATCCTACTCCCAGTCTTTCACTGTCCAATCCATCCGTCTGTGGAATTCCCTTCCCCTTTCCATCAGACGTTCCCAATCCCTCCCAGTTTTTAAGCTTAGGCTTAAATCACATCTCCTGTCTTTTTAATTTCTACATTCTTTCTCTTCTATCATATCTAAGTACTTAAATTCATACTCAAATAATATTAAATAATAATAAGTATCTATGTATATTAATAATAAAGTATCTTATTAAACTATGTACCTATGTATGTAATATGTTATTATTATGTATATTTTATTTAAGTGTATTTAAATATATTTATATGTATATGTGTATGTCTATGGAATATATACTTCTGGGTATATTTATGTAATAATTTTACGTATTTTTAATATAAAATAGTTAGATAGTTTTGCACTGGGTTACCCATTTCCTTAGTCAATCTGGTTTCCTCTACCTGAAGGTTGTCTGGAAGAGATCGCTATAAGCGATAAGACCGCCTAGATTGTACTTTGTGTTGTTTGTAATATGTTTCCTGTAATGTCTGTGTTTTTGTGCAATAAAGAGTATCTATCTATCTATCTATGAAGTATAAACCACCTGTCGAATATTATGAATCCAATTAATAGCGAAATGTTTTATATTTGTCTCTCTATCGTCATCATCTTTATCAGAATATCGCAGTCCACTGCTGGACATAGGCCTCTCCAGTTGTTCGCCACTTTGGACACCATGTCGAAATATTTTTACACATGTTAAAGGGTGGTGGTGGATATATTTCATGGTTCTTCTCGGAAAAAACCAGCATCGAAACCTGACGCTATCTCTAGATTGAAGGAAATTGATTCTACAATGATTTTGCTTGAATATTCAAAAGTACTTGTTATACGAGTAAGTGTCCATGAACAATTGAAATATCTTACATTAACTTCAAAAGTATCATGATCTGATAAAAATGATCAAAGAAATTACTACAAAAATTAATATCCAAATTTTATAAAAGCAAACAAAAAGAAGATCATTTTGACAAATCACTAATCGTCGAAGGTTTGTGAATAATATCCGATCAGCTTTGCGTATTAAACAAATGTTTTTGAACGTTCACGGGCGCACCGGAGAGGCTTATGACACTAAGCCAGACTTACAATTCGGAAACTGGTATAATTTGAAGTCGAATTAAAAATTTAAGACATTTTTAATATCAAAAGGACCGGTCCCTCGACGTTAGTTCGAGTTGTGACTCATACACAAAAGGGATGAAACTCGATTTTTGATCCCAAAGTTACCTACCTACGGTACATTTAATAATTTTTAGCGTCCTCATTTAAGAATAAGGCTAAATATTTCTTAACATAATGCAAATAAAATAAAAAAGGCAATTTAAAAATTTGTGACAGTCAAATTTTCAGTTTGTTTTTGGCTATAGATATTTTTGTCTGTTTATCGATATAGCTATTTGAGTAGCTGATAAATATGATGCTGACTGTACATAGTTCTAATATAAAATTTTCTAAATGTAAGTAGGTATCATCCGTGTGGTTTCCAGATTTAGAATAGACCACCCCGTCTAATCCCGAGGGTGTCATAGAAGACCACTAAGGGACTATTAGAAAACGGGCAGCAGCATTCCCGGTCATCAACCCGCCTGCCAAGCGTGGTGACTAAGGCAAAATCCTCAAATGACAATTATCATTGGAGACCTATGTCCAGCACTGGAAGTTTGCTGTCTGATGATAATGATGATGACAAAAAAAGCCCTAATATTAGAATTTGTGTAACAGTATGTTCTTAATTATCAAAAATTGCTTTATTATTAATGAATACAGAAAAAATCGTCGCCGGCATTCCTTTAAGCCGTTGCTCTCTTTCTAACGTGACCCTTTCAAATCTTCCTTTTCGTTCTTTTTAATTTGGCTTAGACGAAACAGGTCATAAGTCGAAATGACATTTTTAACAATGCAGTCGAAATGTTTTCGTATGGTAATGATTTATGTGTAAAAACGTCCAGTGCGAGAGCTTTTGGAGCGGGCAATCGGTATTATTTACGGGTACGGGTACAAACGGCACTCTTTGAAACGATCTTAGGGTCCAGCCGCAGGGGAAACAATGGAATATTTAATTTAAGAGCAAATGAAATACAACATATAGGCTGGATAGCACGTCAGCTGCTTGGCAGCAAATGAAATGATATTCAAGGCGTCTGTGTTTGCCCAGACGTTAAAAGTGTATTTAATACGTTATTTTACCTTTGCGGTTCAATAGCTGTTTACTTTATTACTCATTATTTGCTGATGTGATTGCAAGCAAAAATGCAGAAAGCATAGATAGACAATGTTACCGCTTAACATTTAAACGGACGTTTTTAAGATCGAATTCGGTACAGATACAATAGTTTTTCAATTATGTCCGGATTACTCGTATTTACGCAGTAGTAACTATCGTATAAAAACAAAGCAAATTACTGCAATTTTTCGAAACCAAATATTGGTTAAAAGATAAAATTCAATATGGCTGCGTAGAATTATCAATCAATCAATCAACAGCCCTGGTCCGTCCACTGCTGAATGTACTAAGCCTCCTTTAATTCGCACCATATTCACCACTGCCAGCAGTTCTTCTAAGGTCATCAGCTCAATGGGTTGCTGGGCGTCCGAGTGGAATTAAGTATAAAGTATGCTAAGTACACACAATTTTATAAATTAGTCATTATATTTATTTCTGAGAAATGCTATTGTTCGAAATGTGCAATTAGCCTTCAACAGCCTTTGTTTTAATAAATGCATTTTGTACTTTCTGTCGAAATATGCTCTAAGAATATAGCAACAAAAATACTTTACAAGGAGTTACAGTTCTACGTAACAATATTTACTATTTTTCTTACGAGAGTAAATTACAGAGCAGCAAAAAATACGAACACAGAAGTTCCAAACGGTTGTTGGCTGTGGAGACGAATAGAAATGTCCTCTGCCATAAAATCCTGCTACAGAGAAACGACTGTCGAAAACAAAAGTTGTTCACTATTTTTATGATGGCCATAATTTCTTTTAAAATTAAAGTGAGCGCTCAACGTGTTCGACACACAATAAAACGTTTATATAGCAGTAATATCCGGGTTTATTATTTACTATCACGTAAATAGAAAGCAATGTGCAGCGTTTTTGATAAAGTTCGTATTTGGTTGATGAAATGTGGGATACCTATATATACAGTACAGCTTTATAAAATTTCACACAGTTCGAGATAATTCAGACTACCTTATTAACTTAGTTTAGGATTTAAGCGACCACAAAAATTCCATATAACGAGGTACCACATTTGATAAAAAAATTGTACCTACTCATTAAAAATATAACGTAACCATCCAGACATAAAACCAACACAAATGTTTTTACATTCGATAAAATATAAATAAATATTAGACAATAACATGCATTGACCCGAACCCAAAGTAACAAGTTTTAGAACTAATGTTATGCTTGTATAAATCGGAATCAACCAAGATACCACAAACAAGTATATTATTAATATATTATGTAATAATACCTATACACAAAACAAATAGAAATATTCATCATAGTTGGGAATGGAACCCTTTCAATTGCTTCAGAATGCCGGGTTCTCTGTTCTGGGTAGAATCCCAATCCAGGAGCTATAGAGTGCTGGATATACTTAGGTATTATATCAAATTAGGATCAAGATCGTATCTTGAATAGACCCTATTACAAAAGGAGTCGTGACAGAAACTCTTTATTGAAATATAGACAATCGCTTTCTATGACTTGTGGTCCTTGACCATCCCAAAAAGTTTCAGCTAAACGAGGTCCAGTTATTGTACAAAAAGTTTTTTTTTTTTTTATATAGATCCAATGCCGGAGCGTGAGGGTGAAATATCGTTATATGGGCAGCAATAAAAAGCACTTTAAACTTTATAATTTCTTCATGATTTTATAGTTTTATGGTCGTTTCGGACCTTTGCATTAAAAAACTGGCCTGGTGTGCCTTATTATGTGATTTTAAATATCCCCCGCTCTTGTAATTGGTCGCTAATCGGGTGTTAAGGGTCTAATATACCCGGCAAAGATATCTCAATAATAGGATACATTTTTATTGATTTACAGCTTGTTTTGGTAATGATGACGTATCCGCGAACAATTTTATTAGTGGCAATAAATATAAATAGGTAGAGCAATAAAATCTAGAGTTAGTTACAAGAATATATAAATGCTATTAATTTTCTTGACTTATTGATAAATGCACTTGAAATTTACATGTATTTAAAATATATAACATAATTTTAATCTTACAAACAAATACTAATATCTTAAAAATACTTCTGAACGTACTTAAAACTTATGCAATTTTTTTATGTGTTATTATTAAATAATAATAATTGGATAAGCAAATCATCTACATGCAAGTAACGGATATCATAGAATATCATATAAAATAGAGCGATGATAAAGTTATATCTGATAATGAAGCAGGTTACGCATATATCATATGATACTTAGCTATAAATAAACATACAATACATGAAACAGAAGGACATAAAGGCCTACCTTGAAACGAGTATCCTGTAAAATACGGCGTCATGTTCAGGGTTGATACCGCCATTGACGTCAAAGTTGCAGCGAAACGTGGATATCGAACCGCTCCAATCACCAAATTAGTCCGAACACATACAAAAGTCCTAAGAGATCACTAAATCAGTCTTTCACTATCACAGCTTACACGCAGACATAATTACGTAAAGAAAAGTGCGTGTATCTAATCCGTGTTACTTTGAAGACAGCTCAGTGGCCACTGACGTGTGATGTAAAGATGTATTTCGACTCTCAAGTGTAATCTTTCACAATCAGCGGTCCAACAAAAAATGGTCAAACTGGCCGCCTCCGCAGCCTTCGAGACCGCTTCACCTGATCGTCTGTCTCTTTCCCTCCCCCGACTGTTGTCATTAGTCACTACCTCGCCGGTTTGAAATTTAGACCATAAAACATCACGTTTTAGTTTTGATTTTTCATTTTCATCTGCATTATTAAATTTCGAAAAAGTTAGTGCTTTCAAAATTTTTGTTCTAACGTCAGTACTGAAAATATTTTCGGTTTTGATTGCCGACTGTAATCTAAGGTGGGTCGATGCTAAAACGAGACAGCACGAAGTCATGGATCCGGTATCTTCAAAGCGAAGAGCGCTTACGTTAACAATGTGTGAGTCGCGCCTGAGTCGCTGTTCCGTGACGAAAAACACGAGGCGTGTTGGCACAACGATCTATGCCTACAGACGACTGCGATTGGTCAAAATTTGTTTGGGGCGGGGTCTGCGGGCACACTAAGGCAAATGAAGTAGTGTGTTTGTATGAGTTAATTGCAATGTCGGTCTCTCTTCGCGTACGATACATTTTATTTCGAATGTTGTGTGATTTTTCAGCATTATAATATCACATTAATATTTGACATTGACATGTTTGATGCGTTGTAGAAAGTGACATGCCTATTAGTTCTGGCGCAGTGTTGATAGAGTCGTCTTCAACTGATTTCTCTACAATTTTAATGTCATTATTACAGTTGCGATTTATTTGTCTAAATTAACTCTATGAGTGGTTTCTGTCAATCAGTAGTAACATTTATTTCAAACAGATGCTCGATTGAAAACGCACCGTTGTGCACCAGGCATAACATTACCATTTTTTTTCGTCAGAGTGGGACATCTGCGGAATTATCATTAAAAGAAATTTTATTTATTTAAACTTTACTGCACAAAATGGTACCCATAAATAAATAAATTATAAATTTGTATATTTAATTAAAACATAATTATATTTAAGAAAATAAAATATTTATCAATACCCGCACTACAGCACTTCTCCTTTTTTTATCAACATTTACATTTTCAACAAATGAATATCATACAATAAGTTCATTCGTCATTTTGCTATCAGTACATTTATTATGTCCCTACCTAAATATGCAGGTATGTCTGGGGTCATTATATGCCCTGCGCGTGCGTTGATTGCCCTTAAAACTCTTTATCCGCAGCTGCATACACAAATATGTCTTGTGTGTGTCATGTTTTTTCAATCGTCACAATTCATACTGTGTGTTGAATATAATAACGTTATTTTTTACAGATACATTTTGCAATATTCATATAAGATATAAGTGTATAATATTTTATACGAATATTGCATAAATTAATGCACGAAATTTTACAGTTGTACTTCGAGCCAGCTCTATCTTTTTACTTACATTACCTCTAATTTATTTATCAAATATTGAATCTCCTCTAAGCTAGAAGCAAAAGCCGTGCACTCTACATAACTTAAAGTAATAGTAAAATATTAAAACTAAACAATAAGGTATACTTGTTTGTTACAGAAGTAATCAATGTACATATGAATGTTTGAACATTTTAGCTGATATTTACAATAGAGTTACAATTAATATGGTTTTATAATAATAATGATTACTAGCTAGTATGAAGACGACAACCATAATTGCTATAACTATAGCAACTAGGAAAAATAATCTTGTTAAATTAATATAAAAAAGGAAAAGTTAAGTAAAAGTTCCAATAAGAAAAGTTCAAATAAGAATATAATATACAGACTTCTTTAATGACCATCAATTTTAATAATTTACATGAATCTAAAATAAAAATAAAATCTACATGTATATCATACCAGTCATAATATTTAGTAAACTTCTGATTCAAGTTATCAGTCGTACTTGAAAATGTAGCGCAAAAAGTTTTTAAGATATTTTCATTCTAAGGTGCCAGATCATACAATTCTGAAATAAACTTTGTTAGAACTTTAACGCTTTAAGTCAGACAGATTTCATTGTAGTTTAGTCAATCCACTATTTTCTATTTAGTCGATTCAATTTAGGCAATGCAACAAGTTTGGGTTCATTTTCCTTCTTAAAATAATGTGAGCCATGAAACTACTTCCTTAAAATTTGCATTATTATTTTCCAGATTTTAGGCTTCATACTTTAATATTACCATGAAATCTAAACAAAGCAACCATCTGTTCATATAAAATTAATTTACTACAGTAATTATTTTCATCGCTTAGAAATAAGAAAAAAGGGCTTATTTGTCCCACAAACTCAGCCATGGCGATGGTGCTTATGCAACGACCAAGTAAAAAGTAAAAGTAGGGAGATAAAAACTATTGTTTTACTTAGTACAATTCTAATTAAGTGAACGTGTCATTGGTACCTGGTCGGCACTTGCTATTTAGTAAGCAAGGCCATAGTTTCATAATTTTTCGTAAAGCTAAAGTTACACCGTTAATTTGCATTTTGTGATAAACAATGATTTTATCTGTTAAATTGTACAGAAAGCTATCGACTGCTTAGAAATATCTATATATCTGCTTAGAATAACTTTTTTAATGCAACAATTTTTCGCTTATACCGGCTAAGTCTGTATAAATCTATGTCGAATGTACAGTAAGTAGTACTCGTAAATTAAACTAATCTTAATACGAGTACATTTGTGTACTCATTTTATGTGCTCTCCTTTTTAATTTGCAGTTTAGTGTCTAGTGACTGTTGTCTTTAGATAAATAATATCTGGATCTATCTTTCAACTTACGTACTTATTAATGCATAAAGTATCTACTTAGTACTACTTAGTATGTATGTTTTAATTAAAATATAAGATAAAACAACAAAATTTTATTGGCAGGTAGAGCTATCATAATTTTTTCATTTCCCAAAACAGCCGCACCAAGACTGCAGAATACTGACCAGACCGACGAAGATTTAACTCCAGCACAGGCCCCGATTCCCAAAAGGTCAACGACAACAGTCGTTAAGAAGTTGAGTACGTACCCTTACAGGCAGGAACAATAAGAATCAAACAGAAATCGCCGATTCATTAACACGACAACCTTGAATCAAGTTTCCAACATTTTAATTAAAAACCAACGGTTCACCGGGTCTTGCGGCTTACAAAACCCTTAATTTGTTGTGGCCCGTTTATACATAATCTTCATTGGGGTATTTTGCTTCAGCTTGATTAACTTCCATGGCATTCTGAAGATGGAGTCTTGATAAAAGTTTCGTATTTAAATACTGAGGTTTGCTTAATAAATAAAGAAGACACTTGGGTAAATGATGAGCAAATCAAATTAAAGCTGCTTATGCATTTTTAAGTAAGAAGTATATAAATGTTCTCACGATGCAAACATAGTTTCAATCATATTATTATATCGTAGTTGTTCAGAATGGAACAAATACATGCCATGCCATGACATTTTGTACTCACCTTTAAAATCTTATTGAGATTCGTCTTTAATTTCATCAGAGATCATATATTATGTGAAATTAAAACGTATCCCCTACTGTTATAATTTTTGAAGACTGAAAAATGAACTAAAATTTAAATAAACATATCCCTTAAGTTTACTGAATTGTTTTCCATGGCGTGTATGTTTTTATTTATTTTAGTATATTGTAGAGATGTGAATAATATTATTAATCATCTTTAAACACCGGTCAATTCCTTACAACTTATTGCTTATCTGTTTCTTTTATCACTCGACATTGGTGGAATTAACTTTGTGTCATAACACAAAAGATGCCATTAATAAAGAAAATATTATGTCACATAGAAACTTACATCCTAATTAATTTTGCATTTTACTCCTACTACAACAGTTTATCTCAGTACTAAAAATTAAAAGTCGCAACTTTACAAGTCAACAGCAAATAAAGATAAAAAGTTAGCTTCGTGTGCGGCCATAGTTTCAGCGGCGTCTTTGCTCAATGGGCCCTGAAGAGATTTCAGAGGCATTTCACGCCTTTTTTCCGTAGCGTAGCGACGCGATGCGTCTACCGCAAACGCGTATGAGCGCTAAATGGTGCGTGCAGTGATGACTGCGCCTTAATTGCGTCGGTAAGCAAATGCGGTTGTGACACAAAAAAGACCTGACGTGCGGTGTTGGGATAGGTTGCGTTTTGTGTATGATGTATCGTGTGAAATTAAATATGTAATTCGTTATATAACCTCGTAAGACCCAATGACCTCATTTGCATTGTTCCATATCCCATTGTTTTATCTATTGTTTCTGGGGGTCTGGGCCTTATGACTTTAAATTAGGATGAACTTGAGTTTTCATTAGGTATCTTTTATATTACCACAGATACCACCTTAATAGTGGCGTTATGTCTTATCAGCATGTTAGCACTTTTAAGACAAGAAGACGACAAAACTTGTTTGAAGATTTTGCCTAGATATTGAACACAAAATTACTAACTTAATAAATATTAGATATAACTTATTTTTGTAATTGTGACTGGAAGACAAGCATACAACCCGTCTTGTACAATATTGAAGGTACAGCTTCTGCAACACTGAGAGTATAGACCAAGCCGCTGCTTACCGTAAGGGAAGAACTCTCTTTAGACCGTTCTTGAGTGAAAACAAGTTGAAGAGATCAGGAATTACCACGGCTGATTTTTTTTTATATCTGTTACCTATTCCTCAAGGGCGTAACTATCATGTACCTACTTATCATATATTAGTCTGTCTCAAAAGACCGCCAATTGTGTATGTTGACTAATTCAATATCAATAATGGTTTGCAATAAAGAGCATCTACCTATTTTTTGACATTTAATTGAACTAAATATTATACCCAAGTAGAACCCGAGTAGGTCACTCAGACGTTCCTATAAATTGGTGCTCTATCTCAAGCTCATAAACCCTACAATAGTGCTCTGTTAAGCGCTATTAATAAATTGTCACGACTGCATGTTTTATTAAACTTGTAATATCAATATATCGCCGTGAAAACACGCGGTTCGAATCGGCAACCGACATCTTAGGCATTGTTTCTGGGTGCGCATGAGTCACTGCGCCGAAATAAACCACTTGGCAGGTTTTTGCGGATACGATAGAGATGGGCTGCGATGTTATGATTGGTTGATGATCTCGATGAACGGTTTGTTCGATATTCGATACGGAATACGATCGAAACGAATTCCAGGTCATAACTAGTCCGTTGCCGAGGGACTTAGTACCTATTCTCTTTTCTTTTCATCAGATGAGGGGAACCACAGGGCTGTGTCACTAAAAATCGTTCTATTCTTTTTAAATTTCCATTATCAGGATCATCAAGCTATCGCCAGCACCTGGCGACTTTACCCATAATCGATACGCTGGGCAGACGGATTGGATCGCAGGGCATAGCTCCTCGCTCGGTGACGCTGCTGCCCGTCATCGGCCTGTGGTATGTAGCTACGCCTTCAATCGTGATGGTTATACCGCCAGCAGTCGATTGTCAGAGCGTCGTTTGTTATTCAGCAAGATGCACAACGGGCAGGTGAGGGTGGCTCGGATATTGGGTCGCTCTCTTGCATCCCTTAAATACAAATTTATACGTAATAGTTCAAAAGGTAATATTTCTCAATTTATTTCCAAACTCTCATCCCAAATGTAATAACCGACCAACGAATTCGTCCAACTCGAATTTTCGGACAATCCCCATCTCTATACGACACTAATGAGAGCGGGCGGCGCAGAGCAAAGGGGCGATAAATTATAAACGCGGATGCGCGCGCGCAGCCACGCGACTCAGCGCTAATTACCTACTGCGCTGACAAAAAGGTAGGTGTTAACATCAGACCTGTTCTATATCGTGTTGTCTTAGGATTTGATTTAGGTTGGCGTTCATTAAATCTGTATTAATTTGGGTGATGGCACAGGTGGAAATTGGACCTCAGCTCAGAATGACATTTTCTTTAAAAACGTGAAATTTTAAACCAGTGTCTACTAATATTTCAGAATTTTTAACTACTACTAATTTTCGAAACTCTTATTTTGTCAGTTTAAGGTTAAGTTTTCTGTAACTTGTCATAGGAGGAGGCCTATGTCCAACAGTGGACGTGTGCAGGCTGATGACGATGATGACGACGCGTTAAAGAAAAACTATTTCACATAAAGAAATAGTTTTTCTTTATGTGTTTGATAAAAATTTGGTACATAATAAAAAACACATATTCTTACGAGACTTAAAAAATATTTACAAAAAGAATTATGAACTGATATCTAAATAACATCTATAAGTAATTGATTGATTCAAATCAACTATGTAGGTACTTAAGTATTCTTGGTTCGACGACAGGACGAAGGAATCAGTCGTAATTATTATTAAAGTTATTAGATTTCTAAAGCTAAATATAATTTGAAAGTTGTTCTATATGTTCTTATATTATATGTTATTTTACATACCTGCCGCTGTAATTACATGACGATGCAAACCGATATAATTACATATTAAATTCTACCAAAATTACGAAAACATACTAACAGCTGTGTTGATCTACAGTCTAGGCAATCGAATTTAAACAAAATGTCATCCATGAGTCCGTACAGAAAAGCTTAATTTAACCTTTAACATTTATGCTTTACCCTTTTAAAAAACGCCTAGCAGTCATTAAAACGTGCTAAGAGAGAGACGGCTTTGTAGCGTGAACTGATCCGTACAATATTGATAGACACAGCATTAATATTATAGAAATCATATAAAAGACTGTTATTTTCCTACGTCATAAGTATTTATGACGTAGGAAAATAACGGGCTGAAACTTGGTATGCTGGTATCAGCATACCAAGTTTCAGCCCGTTCCGTCCAGAAGTTTGGGCTGTGCGTTGATAGATCTAGTGATCTATGCTCAAAAGTGACTAACTGACAACTATGTCAGTCAGTCACTTTTGAGTTGGTATATATATGTATTTAGAATTCGGATTCTATTTTTTAAGCTTTTGTCAGTACCTTTTTACAATAACATTACTATGATTACATAATACTATGACGTATAATATTTCCACCATAGCGCTAAACTAGCGGTAAGTTTTTAATTAGTTATCTACATGACTTCTCTCAGACTTCTCTCGTACTCACCCTTGCATGAAATGTATGTAATATTCCTAACACAAATCCTTCTGCAAAGATTTCTCTTAATACCGATAGTACCCTAAAAGGTGATTAACTCTGTCGGTTGCGACGTACCCGGCGATGTCGCGGGCCACATGTCACAGCGACGCTCCGTCCGGTAATTACTCCAATTGGCCATGCCTTTGGTTCCGGGTGTACTGGTATAGCCTAATTTAAGACGGTACACCTATATGTCTGTTCTGTACAGACCTACGCCAAGAAATTTTGTATTGAGAATGTCGATATTTGCTCTTAAAACTGATAATTTTTTAAGACACCAACGAATGTTTGAAATGTTATAACATTGTATTTTTAAAAATCATTGACATTGACACTTAGAGGTGTACTCACCAACCCTAATTACGAAATGAAGCACTAAAAAAATATGGCCGCGTATAAATGTTAAGTACATTTAACTTTAGATTCATCATCTTCGTCAGGCTGAAAACGTCCTTTGCTGGACATAGGTTCGTTACGTACGTTTAAGCCTCCCCCAATAACCTCCACATAGACCATGCCTTTGGAATCGCTGCTATCTGAGATTTTACGCCTTACTTCATTGTTTTTTGATTAGGTACCTAATTAATAAATATGTTATTTAATCTTTTCTAAGACCACCTTTTTCACTCAATACCTACCTTGCCGTTTTTCTCTGCATACATCAGAAATTAAAAAGAACCATAACCACATCCTTTACCACTTCTTAGAAGTTAAAATACTTATTATAAATGCCACCATTATACAAATTATAATAACCACTTTCAAGCACAACCCGTAAAAGGCTGTAAAAACTCACCCCTAATTAAGGAATAACATTAAAATGTCAGAGCGCAACAAAACTAAAACCATTCCAAAACATTGTAAAGATAAAAATCAGCCGAATAGTAAATGTACTGAAACATTCAGTGAATGGCAATTTAACGCACCGTGTGAAAAGGGGCCCGCCCTGAATGAAAAACAAACACTCGTAAAAATATTTCCAAATGACATGTAAAATTTTTCTGTGTCAGTCATGAGATATTGTAATGATCCGTTACGAAAAACGTAATATGGGCCATGCGAGTGCGGCATTAGGCCTCGGAGACATGTGGCGACGGATTACAGCCCATTATAGTAAAGAAAATCCAATTCACTTAGTGTGAATTGAATAAGTTAATGGGCAGAACACGCATCAATGTTTGCCGCATGAGCTGGAAGTGGCTTGCGTGTTTGGTCCTGTTTTCATGGGCATATTTCATTACTAGCGACCTGACCACGCTTCGCTTCGGGTATTTAAAAAATCACATAAGAAACCTACAAAATTATCAGTGTTTCTGTATTATATTATGCATGTATTTACCCTCCTCTTGAATCACTCTCTTTATTTAAAAGAAAACGCATCTAAATCCGTTGCGTATTTTACAATAAAGAACTAAGCATACATAGGGACAGACAGACTGTTTAGTGAAACCTCCGTGAAAGTTTTGTGTCGTCGTGAAAAATGCTAAACGTAATTAACAATACGAGTATAGTTTATGGTGTGGCCTTTTGTTTATTTTTAAGTATCTTATCATAGTAGCCTACTCTTGAAGAACTAGGCCTAAATCCAAGGCTTCTACTAATACGTCGAAATATCGGCACAAAATAGGCAAACTCATTTCTACAGTAGAGTTTTGCAATGGTAAATTTTAATTACAGTAAATAGGGTCATGGCGTTATACAACTATAGATTGCCAACTCTAATTAAAATCTGGAAACCATCTAATTACCATCGTATTCCTAGTTAATTATTTAAATTAAATTCTTAATTTAAATCTCAATCAAGTATGAAAAAATTACGTTTCTACAAATTGAAATCGAGAAACTATGTCAACATTTGGTTATTAATTAATCTATTTGTTAAATTACCTAATTTGTGCTTAAGGTTATTTTGCGTAAAAAGTGTTTTTTTTTAGTATTGTTAGAAGTAAATACTTTTTTATGCAACTAAGGGTCAGCGCAGACAGACTCTCCGTGACACATTTTTTAGTCTAACCTATGCAATTATATGCAGTAACGCACACGACGCGCAAAAATCTGTCGCGGATATTTCACAGACGACGCACATCTTCGATCATTCTGTCGGCAGAGTTGTAGGGACCTAAACGCTCTTTTTAAATGTCTCAGACGCATACTCTATCGCACAAAAAGTCTGTCGTCTGCGCAGCCCCTAACAATTAGAAATTTTCCTTGTTTAACGTTTGCCAAATACACAGATAATCCTACTCCAATTTGTTTGCCCTTTTTAACACGATTGGGAATGTAAAGAATTGTGAAAAGAAAGTTTGACGTCTCACATTTTCTTTTTATGTTTCCAACCCTTCTATTACACTCTGTGCAAAACCCTTCCAGCACATCTATGTCCTAATTCTAGGTTCCTTATTTAACACATTTGTGTGTTTCCTCAAACAGGCGCGGGCGGGGCGTTCGGCGGCGCGATCACACATTTTTTCCGCCTTTTTTTTCATGTCGGCATCTCTTCAACCGGCTCTTAGCTAATGACTTAAATTAACATTCACATATTTTATTAATTCTCCGCGAGATGACAGTCGGAGTTGGGTGAGGTCGCGGAGCCAGATGTTGTTTTGACAACAATAAATAGCTCGACTTTTGATTTGGCCCAATTATTTATTATCAGCATTAATCATGTTTAACTTACTTTATTGTATTCATTAAATTCTTTGGAACTGGATTATGTAGATATGTGTCATTGGAATTATTGTCTTTCTACGTTACGAGGTACTAAACAAAAATTTATTATGGCACAAATTAAAAACAAAATATAATTAACTAAAAAAACGAATGGTCATTTCAGTTATGCACATAAAACTGTATATCATTGACCCTCCTGATAACTGTTGAGTCCCAAATGCACTTAACCGTTATTTATCAGGAGTAGACTTCGAAACTTAACATAATGGCTTAAGTAATATTTTTTTTCTATATATATTTCTAAAGTATAAAATTAATACAAAAATGAAATAAAACAAAACCAAACGTAATACTCGTATGCATACCTTTTACTCGTAAACAATATACCTACTGGTTAAACGATAACTATAATTTATAGAAGGTGTCTTATGTGTTTATATTATACATTTAAGGAGTCATTTAAGAAAGTATTTAAGCAAGTCTGCTCTCTGCATGACCCAAAGTTTGGCTGGTAAAGAATGCTCCTAGCATTAAGTTGACCTTTTGTACAGAATTGTGCAATAAAGTTTAAATAAATAAATGAAAAAGTACTTAATTTATATCAGATCGACATACGTGTTGTGTTATGTGTAAATAAAAACTCTTGAACCAATTGAAAAAGTCATTCAAACGTTCGCAGGCTATTTGAAACTCTAATAATAGATTCTTTTAATCTTCACCTAGTATTTGCATTGGAGCCGGTGAAAGTGGCCATCTTCAGAGCCTTTAGCAAGCACTACACGTTGGAGAACAATGAGAACTGGTTTTACAGTGCCATTGCTACGTTTGCATCATAAAGCGCTTTATGCTTGAACAAATAGAGCTTAAAGTTTCACAGCTGAAACTTTAGACTAAGTACGCACATACCAAACGTATTCTGAATACGAACTTTAAGTATCTTCACGCTTGTATTTTAAAAGACTTTTCAGAAGAAGAATGCAATGAAAAATATTCGTAGAAATGTAATGGAATGAAAAATGTTATGACACTTGTTGTAGAATCCTTCGGTTGCTATTTTACTTTGATCTACTATATGCATAAACCTAACACGTTAGACGCCGTGGTCAAGGCGACTGCCAGAAAATTATGTTTCTTCTGCGTCTGATTTAGAGCAGTTAAGGGTAAACGCCATTCGTGTTGGAATGGAATGATGGCTAAAATATTTAACACACTGTGCCTACTCTACTAGCATCATCATCAGCCTATCGCAGTCGGCCTCAGGTGTTTGCCCAAAGTAGCGAACACCTGGAGGTTATACCCATAATCGCTTCTGCCCGTCATCGGCCTGTAAGTAAGTATTTAGCTGTGCTTTCGATCGTGATGGTTATACCGCCTAAACTAACCATTCGGTTGTCAGAGCCTCGTTGTACATTGGGTGGGCTGTACCACGGGCAAGTGAGGATGGCTTGAAGCGAAAAGTCGACAGGTCGCTCCCTCACATGCCAATGTGCCTAGTAGTTAAAGCCTGGTAAATAATGCACATGCATTTTAAATAAAATCTTTATCTCTTCTGCACCTACTTCGTTCACCCTACATTCACTGTCTGGTGGAAGGGGTGGTATATTCATGGCCTCCAATCGAATCGTAACTCCAAATCAGGCTCTGCTACTAGATTGATTCAGTTATCTAAGAGTGTAAACACGGACGATATATCGTTAAACAACTACGCAATTACTTACTTAACCTTCAGCTAAACCCTAATAGCGATAGCATGAATCATTCTCAAAAAAAATAGAAGATATCAAATCCGAAGTAATAGTAAAGTACCGAAATGCTAAGTTACAATAACTACCGATTCCCCAGCGGGACACGCGATTCGATGTATCAACGTTTCAAGTGCTCACTTAAGCTTTTTGAATCGCAGTGGCCAATTTTCTTGTGCACTCGTGTGTCAAACCCTGCGTCCCTAGAGCCCACTCGATTTTGTTTTGACACACGACAACGTGACACAATCTAACCACTGGAACTATTCCTTACGAATTCCAAGTATTAAATTAAACGCCCTTTTCTTCGATTACAACACCTTTTTATTCGCTCTTCAACTTATTTTCACAACTTACAAGATACAAGTCACAGCATAAGTATTTTAACCCGTTGACAGTCCGTGTTCGCGTTCGGATAACCAATCACAATCGTCCCGTACGTTCGGAAATCCAAGCGTGAATATGATTGAATGTTAAAGTAAATGATTTTTAAAAAGATAAAGACATGACTTGGGAAATAATCTAACAGTCGGCCATCCTATTTGAGGAATGTCCCCATTCCGATTCAAAGTTCGGCCATTCTAGCTTAGGTATCTCCGCATACCTACCTAGAAATATGCATACAGTTATAATCACTTCACTAAATCATAATGAGCACAATAAACTGGCTTTTACATAATAATACAACAAGATTGATATCTTTCTACTAATATTCTACCAACAATAGTGACATTTTTCCCCATTATGTTCTAATAAAGACATTGACATTTTTCCCCATTATGTTCTAATAAAGACATTGACATTTTTCTATTAATTTTCTAATAACCAAATAGACATCTTTTCTGTTTTAATAACAATATTGGCATCTTCCTATCAATGATAAAATAACAACATAGACTAATATTCTACTAATATTCTATATATACTATATATCTACTAATATTCTACCAACAATAGTGACATTTTTCCCCATTATGTTCTAATAAAGACATTGACATTTTTTTATTAATTTTCTAATAACCACATAGACATCTTTTCTGTTTTAATAACAATATTGGCATCTTCCTATCAATGATAAAATAACAACATAGACAGTATTCTAATAACAATATTGACATCTTCTTATCAATGATAAAATAACAACATAGTGTTCTAATAACAATATTGACATCTTCCTTTCAATGATAAAATAACAACATAGACAGTGTTCTAATAACAATGACATCTTCCTTTCAATGATAAAATAACAACATAGACAGTGTTCTAATAACAATGACATCTTCCTTTCAATGATAAAATAACAACATAGACAGTGTTCTAATAACAATATTGACATCTTCCTTTCAATGATAAAATAACAACATAGACAGTGTTCTAATAACAATGACATCTTCCTTTCAATGATAAAATAACAACATAGACAGTGTTCTAATAACAATGACATCTTCCTTTCAATGATAAAATAACAACATAAACAGTGTTCTAATAACAATATTGACATTTTCCTATAAATGTTCTAATGACAATATTGAGATCTTTTTATTAATATTCTAATACACTTATTCTATAACTATTATATATTCACATTATGATTTTCTATTCAAGCATGTTAGACGAAGTTTTAACAGTTTTTTTTTTTTGGGTATTGTTTGGCGAGCAATAAAGAATTATCTATCATTTCTTTAAACTACAGCTATCTTATACATTGACACATAAATTATGTAAGGCATCCGTATTTATTTTCTTAATTTCTAAGGGTCTTATATTCAAAACAGCTCTTTGGTACATACATAGTTCAAATATAGTATTGAAATAAGATATTATACTATAGCTATCTTTTACATTGGCATACAAATTGGGGCATTAGTAATTAGTTTCTTATTTCCAAAGATCTTAAAATTCTGAAAAGCTCTTTGTCTATCAGTAGATTAATATGGCATTAAAATAAGACACAATATAGCATTACAAAAGGGTCAGCAAAAAGCTCAATGTTTCTTCATTTGCCAATGGTGTGTGCAATCATCTGGACGTGTTCTGCACGATCATGGGGTCCAGTTGGTACCATCTGCCACATCCGGAGTGCTCCCTGTAATATCCCACAGTCAACGTTGCATCGTGAGCCATAACCTGTAATATCATGTTATTATATTAGTGTTAGTACCATTTGCCACCATTGGGTCACAGCCTGAGATATTATGTCATTTGGTTGGCACCATTTGCCATCTTCGGGACACAGCCTGCAACATTATGTGGTAGAGTTTGTACCGTTTGCCACCGTCGGGACGAGGCCTGCAACATTAGGCATCACAGTTTGTACCGTTTGCCACCGTCGGGACACGGCCTGCAACGTTAGGCATCACAGTTTGTACCGTTTGCCACCGTCGGGACACGGCCTGCAACGTTAGGCATCACAGTTTGTACCGTTTGCCACCGTCGGGACACGGCCTGCAACGTTAGGCATCACAGTTTGTACCGTTTGCCACCGTCGGGACACGGCCTGCAACGTTAGGCATCACAGTTTGTACCGTTTGCCACCGTCGGGACACGGCCTGCAACATTAGACAGTAGAGTTTATATCGTTTGCCACCCTCGGGACACGGCCTGCTCCACTAAACAGTAAAGTTTATACTGTTTGCCACCCTCGGGCCACGGCCTGCACCAATAGACATTAAAGTTTATACCGTTTGCCACCCTCGGGACACGGCCTGCACCATTAGACATTTAAGTTTATACCGTTTGCCACCCTCGGGACACGGCCTGCACCATTAGTAAAGTTTATACCGTTTGCCACCCTCGGGACACGGCCTGCACCATTAGACATTTAAGTTTATACCGTTTGCCACCCTCGGGACACGGCCTGCACCATTAGTAAAGTTTATACCGTTTGCCACCCTCGGGACACGGCCTGCACCATTAGACATTTAAGTTTATACCGTTTGCCACACTCGGGCCACGGCCTGCACCATTATAAGGACTTATGTGTGGGGGGGATACAATTTGTGTACATATAATTTACTTGGCACTAACATGACTAGACAAGCACTTCTCTTTGAACTTTACAATTTACTCCTTCTCCTCCTCACTCACACTAGAACTGCTCTCACTTGGGCTAGTTCCATGTGGAGGATTGGAACATGATCCATGGTTTTTATTTGGTCTGCAATATATATATATATAACTGAATTTGTCCTGACCAGCTGACATTAGGAACACATTCCTTACTTTTCACAAAAAGGTAAACTCCTTGAATCACACTAAACTTCCCTCCATTTTTCAGACACACATTTCTAGGTGTAAATAAGTTAAAGTCATTACTACCAGAATGTAATGAAATATAGCCAATCCCATGTAAAATACAATCTTGAGCACAATTGTCACAGTATAACTTCAAGTTAGAGTCGGTTATTAGCACTATTATGTACTGATGGTAGTTCTGTAAGCGACTCTCAAAACATCTGTACCAAATAGATCATCATTGATAAATGTAAACACAAATATTAGCTTTTACCTACAGCATATACCTCAATATCCCTCATGAAACCTAAAGGAACCTAGAGCAAATCCTTTAATTACAGGGGGACTGTAATTGTGCATTTAGACCCAACTTATTTCATAAAAGTATACATTGAATACCAAAATCTATATAAGCTGACACCTCAATACCATTAAGTTTAGCAGTTTAGACATATTTACAATTCCGTTGAGCTTTAGTGATGATCAGACAAACCTTTTTTTTAGACTGTTTTTTTTTTTAATGCCTTTAACACTAGTATTCTGCATAGAAAGATTATTGCCATGCAAACAATCCTGGGCTGTATGGCCTAGTAGTGAACATTTATCACATTTTCTTATAGGTTTTGAACACATGTGGACAGTATGCCCGAGTTCGGAGCAATTGTAACAACGGACACTCCCGTTATGAAATTTATTCCGTGTATTGCTAACAGTGTCATGATTCATTATTATCCTACTATAACCCTGTATTTGTTTTGTAGGACTAATAGTTTTCTTAGCAATGCGGCGCAAATATCGAAGTAACAGTGTAGGTTTCCTAAAAGTAGAGCCTTGTGCATTTCAACGTACATTATTATCATATATACCATTTATAATACAATCAACTGCATCCCGTCCTCTAATAGGTATTACACATTTTTACAAGCCCAGCTTTATCATGATAGTATTCTTCCAGTGATTCATCCCTACCACTTTTCCTTTCTAGTATTTCATACAATCTATCGGCGTAATTTGTAGGATTGGGTATCAACATGCTCAACAGGTTACCAGAACACATTGTTGAACCGCCCATGCATAAATTCAAATCATACATGAAGTCCTTACTTATAAAAAAGGGCCATTATAGAGTAGAAGATTTCCTCAACGACGACATCTCTTGGCATCTCTTGGACTGCTGTTTCGTAGTAAACTTTGTTGCATTGTATAGACTCAACTTTTATTTTGCATTGTTTAACTTTAAAATATTTAAAAATGTTGTAACACCAAAATATGGAACAATTGGCGACTTAAAAAGAGTAACTACAGAGTTTCTTGCCGTTTCTTCTCGATAGAAATCTACTTTCCGAACACGGCGGTAGCTTCTTTTAAATTGCTTTTATTCACATTTTTACATTACTTTTTACATTTGTACATTATTTTTTTACTTGACGATTCATAAGTGCTTATTTTAAGTCTATGTAAATAAAGGTATTTTGAATTTGAACTGTGAGATCCATATCTCTTCCGTTTATTGGCAGAACAGTATTTTTGACGTGACTTGCTCTTATCACCTAAAGAACTGTCGGATGACAAACCATCACTAATGCTGGAACCCCCGTCAGCACAATAATCCTCCAAGCCTGATGAGGATGAAGTCTTGCCACACTGTCCACGTGCATTTTGTAATAAATTATGATGTCGCCTTCTTTTTGCATGATATTGGGGATTAGACAAATAGGGCCATTGACCGACTCCGAAAAACCGCTCCACAACAATCTCAAGCATCCAATTTAGCCAAAATATAGGTACACTATTTCTTCAAAAAAGAAAGCCTTCGATGAGAAAATGCAATTTCAATTTAATTTTTTAAAGTTGGAGCCAAAACGCCCCAAGCGTCATGGCGTCCACTTTGACGTCAGTTCTATGACGTTTGGTCGTAAACATTGATAAATAGTATGAGGTAAAACAATAAATCAGTTATTACTTCATTTAGAAATGGATCAGAAAGTGTATAAGTGGTGTGCTGTCCCTCAGCGCATCAATACGTCCAAAACAAGTCCCAACAAACTTTTCGTCAATGTGCCACACAACAAAAACACCAGTCATCAGTGGCTGAATCTTGCACGGCGAGATCCCAAAGCATACAATCTGAATTCCCCTATTCACCTTTGTAAAGATCATTTTGATGTAAGCATCAACCTGATTTAACATTAAATAGCGAGCCGCTGCGTGACCTTCTTTATTTTAGAATGACAAGTATATCCTCTCTAGGAGGCCAGACTCAATGAGTAGGTATTTCACCTCCAGTTACCCACCCAAGGCTATGGAGAACTATATGGAATATCATTTGATGGGTTCGGTGACGAAAGCTCGCCTGATACCAGGGTGTGTACTCACGAAAATCCGAATGCCAACCTGATAGAAGGAAACGACTAGCTACCACAGAATGAAGATCTAGAAGAGAAAACAGCACAACATTCATAGCCCGAAAGCACAGCCGGAACTTGAGGCACTTCTCCATTCTAGATTCAAGATTATTAATTGGAATACATGTTGTTATACTAATAATAGAAATATATTCATTGCAGCATGCTCACAAATGTGTAAGTGTGTCCGTCTGCACCATCTTATGCTTAAGCCGGCAAAGTCAATGTGAATGTGAATGGGTGTGCGGGCCACTACCAACTCATTCATCTAACGACACAAAAATTTAATCTCACGAATAAATTCAAAATGCTTCAATGCACTCAAGTAAAGTGTCCAAAAATATATTTAGCAAAAATACTTCCTAAGTACTCACTCATTAGTCTCAAGTATTTTATTTGTATACTTAACCTACCTTATATTTATAATGTGATTGCTTTTCAGGTACTCATAAAGAAATACACACTAGTGTGACATCTGGGATTAAACTTTCCTAGACTGAGGCACGGGAAACCAAACAAATTGCTGGTTTAAGAATTCATATAGAGAGTGATTCGTCGCTTAAGGGAATTTAATATGTTAAAGCCACATGCATGTGTAAATCACAATTTAAATAAAGTACCTACTTGATGAAGCTATTACCATTACCAGTGGCTAGATAAATTTTACAAGTCTCCCTAATTAAGCTGGTAAAATTTAAATGTAAATTTTAAATAGATAATACAAATTTAAATTATTATGTTTGTTTCACCTATGAACAACTAAATAACACTTTTGACACAATACAGGGTATACCTACCTTGTCCCTCCTTAAGGAGACTAAACTTTGAATAAAATTTTAAACATATTTATCATCATGTAACACTTATAACATCTACATTTTCAGTTTCACTATAGTTCCAATGAGCAACACAAAAGTAGGTTTTATGAAGACCTGATAAATACATTTGTAGCTGTATTCTGTGCATAACATCTTTTGGTTGGTTTACCATTCAGTATGTAACTATTGTAAGTCTTTGCTCTTATTGGACACTTTATTTCCATTATGCACTCATCAGTCATCACAGATTTCATCTGGGGATCCCATATCCTGCACCTGACCATGCACAGATTTCCATCACGTTTCAACTGCACACGACTAACAGCATCATACCCATATATGATGGTCTGGAGGATATTGCAGTCTTGACATTTCCAAATTCTGCCGAACAGAAGTCCCTGTTGGATGTGAGGAACTCTCCCAACATCACCACATCAACTCTGGGCAAATTTGAGCCGCTAGCTTTGATAAATCCTTGTACCATAACTGAATTTTGTTCTTGATAAAACAAAACTAAACAATAAATTAACAGCTATTACAAAACACTCAATAAAAGGAAGTAAGAGACACAAACAAAATACAAATATTAATCACAGCATTAATAAAATCAAGACTGTACTATTACAGTGCTTAACACTATTGTTAAGCACAATTAGATTAAAGTCAGTACACAATTAATTAATTGTATAAATGTATTAGATGTAATAACTTGGATTATGGATAATATAGGTAGGTACCTATTAAACTTCTCTTGATAAAGATACCAGTATGTAGGTATCTTGCAAATGGAGTCGAGTACCTACCCAAAATTGGCAATGCTTGTTTTGTTATAAGTATTTGATGCAAGAAACTAATGAATCATTCATCACCATGAACACAATTATTTATGAACTAAACACGTAAAGAATATAAAGATTCGTACAATTACCGAATATATTATTTTATTCGTGCTCTTGTTAGGATACCGGTATGTAGGTACCTTGCAAATGGCGTACCCGAAATTGGCAATGCTTGTTTTGTCGTCATAAGTAGTTAATGCAAGAAACTAATGAAATATTCATCACCATGAACACAAGTATTTGTTAACTAAACACTTATAAAGTAGAAAGATTCGTCCAATTAACAAATGTACTTACTCGTTCACCAAATTAAAATTTCAAAGCACAGAATTTCAATCACGCGTCAACACAGTTATTTAAATGAATAAACTTGATACGTACCAGTGAAGGTTCTTACCACTTCTGAACTATTAAATTAAACGCCCTTTTCTTCGATTACAACACCTTTTTATTCGCTCTTCAACTTATTTTCACAACTTACAAGATACAAGTCACAGCATAAGTATTTTAACCCGTTGACAGTCCGTGTTCGCGTTCGGATAACCAATCACAATCGTCCCGTACGTTCGGAAATCCAAGCGTGAATATGATTGAATGTTAAAGTAAATGATTTTTAAAAAGATAAAGACATGACTTGGGAAATAATCTAACACAAGGATGTTCATTCAACTCTTTGAATGGAAAGTGACAAAGGAGATCATGACTTGACAATATTTAATTTAAATGGTTATCTGATTATAAAAAAAAAACAAATGAGCGATTAAAAATACTTAAGTTACTCTATAAAAGTATGTATTACCATCACAATTGAAGGCGTAGCTTAATACCACAGGCCGATGACGGGCAGCAGCGTCACCGGAGCGAGAAGGTACTCCCAGCGATCGCCAACCTGCCTCCCCAGCGTGGCGATTATGGGTATATCCTCCAGATGTTTGCCCTAAGTGGTGAACAACTGGAGAGGCCTATGTCCAGCAGTGGACTGCAATAGGCTGATGATGAGGATGATGATGATTGTTTACGACTACCTATAATAATAATTATAAAACCGTCAACAAAAGACACCAATCCTAAACCTAGAACTATGTACATTTTCTCTGATGCTGGTAAAAATTTAAATGTAACTCTTTGTAGGTATGTTAATTCTTTTGAAAAGAGCAAGTATACTAGTTTCTTGCCTGTATCTTCTCGATAGACGCTTCATACAGAACCGGTGGTAGACGATTTGTAAGTGTTGATGTTAAGCCTACGTAAATAAAAAAGAAAGAAATGACACAATGACATAATACATGTATTTGCTATCTAGATTTTCTACTTTTTTTTCAGAATAAATTCTATCACGGGATTCATGATCGGGTACAAAGTGCAACATTTCTGATCTTTATGATATTACGGCCAAATCTATAGGACGACGGATGTCATAAACAGCTGTCTTTGGTACTTTTGCAAAGAATCGTCAAAAAACCTAACGCGAAGCGAATCATGCGCAGCATCCGCGGGTCTTTTGCGTATGTTCAGGAATATGGCGGCACCAATATTTCGGATAACAATTTGAACCTTATCGTAAGGGCTTAAAGACTTAGCGGATATTAAAGATGAGGGCGCGTGTACATATCGAACAATACTTGGATACAATAGCTGATAATTTGCATGACGGCTTTTTATCGATACTATTGTCGACTTGGCCCTGGCAGCTGCAGCTGGACGAAATAGCGGTGACGTCACCGATGACATTAGAAAAAAAAATGCAAATAAAATGTCTTCTTTTTTTATTTCTAATCATATTTTTTGTGAAACTAATTTAAACCAAACTATTTAAAAAATTGCACCGCTTTACTATATTTACCTACTTACATTGACTCAATTTTAAATCATTAAAGTAAAGTTTGTTAGAAATGCTTAGCCATTTTAACCATGATTTACGTAAACGATGCAACAACTCTAGAAATAATGTTTTGTTTTAGTTTAAAGGCAATAAAATTGTAAGCAGCCTAAAACGTAATTTGTATTCAATTAAGAACAAATTTGAAATTCAGGCCTTTCTTCTTAAAACACACCTCATTTCCTTGAAATTCTACGATATTTTTTTAGAAAACTATCAATGATTTCATTGTGTATATTCGGAAGTAGCATTTAAAAGCATTTTAAACTATTATCAAACCGATCTTAATTCATTTAAAATAACATAGTACCTAGAGAATCTGATGATAGTTATATCGAATAATGCGTTTAACATCTAACATTACACACGATCACCTATCTGAAACTAGCTTTAATACATAAATTTACACCCTTTTATACGAGAGCCCATTCATGGAGTCATTGTAACACATACGCGACAGTTCCTCGTGATTTACTATTATTACCAGTAAATAAAAAGTGGTAGGGGAGAAAAGAGGTGGAGCGAAACACCATTGTAATAGGGTATGAGTAGGGAACGAAAATAATACGGTTGCACCAAGGGACATTGTAATTGATTCCATTTTGTCCCACACATGTGCATTTATATCGCAAACGCTCCCTTCATTTAGTTTAACCTCACTTTATAACAAGCCTTAGACCATTATACTAATAACTTAGTGCAATCAAAATAGTAATAGTGAATTTGTATGATGAAATATTTTAAGTGCATAACTGTGAAGTGAACGATCGTTATTAAAAACATAAAAATGGATTACACAACAGGAACTACGTCTCCAATGAACAATATGAGACCAATTTTCGGCGCATACGCCTTTCAAGGTGAGTCTCGAATTATTATAGACTATAGACACGAAAGGATCAAGAGAGATGAGAAAAAAGGTCCGATATGGTTAATTACAATGTTCCCAGGTACCAATAAAACAAGCAATAATACGTCGGAATCAAAGAACCGAAATCAATATCGGCTATTGCCTAAACAATAAAAAATTGGGCACAGCACATTACATTTATTTTCCATGAACGGTTCCGTAAAGAATCATTATTATTATGTGCCTAAGACAGACTCAAAAGTCCAACGACTTAGTTAGATAATTTCCTCAATAAATGACCAATTTTTAGAAAACTTTGCACAATAACTATGTTGACTGAACTGCACTGTAACTCTGGGGCCATTATACATTTACACCTAAATAATAATAAATACCCTAAATGTAACTCTAAATTTACAAATAATTATAATACCTATTGGTTAATCAACTTAGTAAACATTATATATTCACGTCTAACAAATTGTTATTTATTATTAACATAAATCAACTTTTATTAAACGTTAATAATTAAAATTGTTCATTTAACTTTCATTATAAGTATATCTATTCTATTCTATTCTATAAACTTGTCCAAACTTACTCGCGCTGATGTTAATTCGACCCAAAAGTTATTTTCAAGCCAACAACACCTAACTATCCCTAAAAATTGGAACTAGCCTACAATAAACTAGAAAAAGACAGTCATATTTCTATTATTAACACGGAACTCTAAAAAACGTGGATACCTTTCAAAGTGCCGCTTATTAACCTCTCATCGACTCCGACCGTAAAATGTAAACTCGATAAAGCCACCAATTAAAACTAAATATGAGAATCTCGACAATCAAAGCTCGAGCCGCTACATCTGACACCGAAAAACATTTCTCCCAAAAAATAAATCGCATTTTTTGTAACGAACGCAAGGTCGCAGGCGCAACGTGATTTTCGCCTTTTGACGGCACGATTACATTCTGGAATAGCGAATGTCATGCAATCCAATCATTTAAATTGACGCGAAACTCAGCCTTATTCCGATGTGTTAAAAGCAATTTGGAACTTTATAATTCTCGTTGAAATTTGTTGAAGAGTTCAAGACGGGGTAGGTGGTGATAATAACAATGCTTTATGAAAAGGTTTAGCCAGCTAATTTGTTTTTTCTCGGCTACTGTCGATCTCGGTAGCGATGCAACCTTTTTTTGTTGGCTGAGATCAATCAGTCAAAATAACAGTGTGATACCGCCTTTGATGCGATCCGGCCGGCCTGTTTTAATCTCGACTGATGCATGATTAGATCACCAATGATGCAGCAAACTGTAACTGATCCGAAATTGGACGAATACATCCACTTGTAGATCAACTAACAAAGTCCTGTTGTTACTTTTAGACGGTAGGTAACTCTTTTCATCCGATATCTTAAGGTAACAAACTATTTCGAAACATAATAATTTTGCAGTAAAGTTTAGATTAAGCCTGTCAAATCATTGCTACTGTACAGTTGTGCCCTTTGAAATGTGCAAATCTAACACAATTTTCCCAAGTAGGTAATAAAATAGTAATAGAATCTTATCGTATTTCCCAAATGGAGACGTCGCAATAAAGCACCAGAGAAATAAGTTTTCACAATAACAAGCGCGGTCGTATCATAAACAAACCTTACTTACATTTTACACCACATTACTGCAGCAAATCTCTGCCGTATAACCTTCCAGGTGCATGGGTGTTTCTCACTTCATAATCTATCAACACCCATATCCGACGTAATGCGTCGTACACACATAAAAGCAGTAGCAAACCACATCACCGGCTTACCAAAGCTGTGGTTTTTTCTCGAAGCGAAAAAGGAAGATAAAACAAATGATGTCAATGACATCGTAATGACCGTCCATCATTTCACGACGCCGTCAAAACTGTCTCAGCACGCACGTAGGTGCTCGGTCGGCACTTTTTTATGACAGTTTTTTTGGCTTCGCATCTGATAAATTTCGCGCTGATGTGCTGTGATGGACAAAAAAGGATGCACTTGCCTTCAAGCGTCAGCGGATTTACGTTTGCCCTTTCGCATTTCGCACCCAAGTGGTACAAGAGCAATATTGATAATCATCGAACATCTACGAAACTGAATATGAGACGTATAAGGATTCCGCGACGTACCCTTATTAATATTATCCTTACCGAATATTTTTCTTGAAAATTTATATCATACGAGTATTATATTGCCAGTAGTTAAGTATTGCCTTATAAAACAAGCTTGTAGCAAGTAACATGACGCGAACGACATCTAGAAAGCTAATGTTTCTCAAAAGCTTTATCAACCAATAAGTTCGTAATTACTTTATCGAAGTAGGTAGTTAATTGAAGAATAAAAAAGATTAACCGTAATCATAGGCATGTGAACGCGATTTGATTTGATTGGACTGCGTATCTCAACCATCCCTTTGTTGTGTGTAAGTACCGTTCTGTTCCTTCCATTAAACTAAAACAGTCATTAAATCGCTCATAATAAGAGTAATAACAAAATGAAAGCAAAACAACTACCGTGATTGTGATTCGAAATTAAATCGGGAGCTCGTCTCATCATCGCATACGTCCATTGAGAGAAACACAATGGTAATCAAAGGAAGAAATGCAGAAGCTCGTATGATTAATTGCGTCGGACATCGGCTACCTTATGCTTTACCGGACAAGGCCAACAAACGTTTGCTCACAAACTCTGGTCAAACAAGAAGTATGAAGAACAAAAACAAATGAAAACTTTGCCGTTTGAGCGAACTGGTTTGAAATGTTTATTCTGAACTTTTCATCCCACTTTCCTGTGTATTGCGGGGCGTACTTAGTGGGTAGTAGGCATTTATAGTAGTTAGGGAAAATTTACATTGCTACACAGTTAGAGAAAATAATATGATATGATTATGGTTATGAAAAAAAAAATTACATGAAATATTACTCCTAAATTTATTTTATGTCTAACTTGATATACAAGTATATATATTTTTCTTATATCAAAAATGCATTCGTGTATACCAAAAGTGCAAATTGAATTTCGATGCAACACAACCTATCTATTGGGTATTTCCAAACCAATGATTATGAAGCTATCTTCCATTGTCGTTTAATTTTCTCTGAAGTAAATAGTATACATCTATAATGTTTTAATTTAATATTCATCTGCAGGACTATGAAAATTAAATTCAAGTTAATAGATATGATAGTTTACATATTTTTGATATTTTTAACTTAATTGCATTAGCATCAACCAATTACTTAACTAAGTAGGTATATGGCTAGTTCTAATTAGATTCGGAAGTAAGTTAAGTCAGAGAGAAATGTAGTTCCCTTGGGAATATTAACTATGTTAATTACTGCCCCCTGACTAGTACAACCACAGAAGTATAACTAGATAGAACAGCGATCACATTTTCAAAGAATCACAACAAGTCACTTTTTAAAGCATTCGAAATTCAAACCTTTCAAACACTATGACACCTAAGTTCAGTTTGATGGTCATAGCACACGTATACCGCCCTGCTCCCACCCGGAAAAAAGAATAACATTCAAGTATTCCCTTTAAATATTGCTCTGTATTGTACATTTATTCTTTTTGCGGAGTGGGAGTAGGGCAGTATAAGTGAGCCATGACCATAATTCTGTAGAGCATAGGTTCTAAAACTTTTATACACTCATAATGTTTGATGGTTGTTGTTTTAATGCTGTGTCTCGTTATACGAGGAGTTATTGCCCGGCAGCTAAGCAGGCACTTATTTTCTAAGGAAAGAAAAATCACCTTGCAAGCTACTTCTATAATCTCATTTAGAGTTGATTTATAATTTTATAGCTTTTACAAGTTTTTCTTGAAACGAGTGCCAAGAATGCATTTGGAACGCATGTTGGATGGGGAGTATTGACATACGCGCTTATTGAACTAATGTTTGACAATCCCGCACCATAGTGCAAGATAGAGTTACGCGTTCAGAGCACATAATTCCGTTCTATCCTTAATACATTTCTGTGGGCGCAACGGTTAGAACTGTTAGAGGTTTCTCTTCAGATGACAACTTAGAGTGAAATTATATTACAGAAATACTTTCCCTCAGATAATATTCTATCCCTCATTTCATTTAATTAAATTTTCTTTCAGAACTTAAAAGTAACTTTGGTAGAAATTTATTCAATAACGACGAAAGTAACTTCAAACAAATGTGTCAGATAATATGCACCAATCACCTGGTTTCAAAGTAAGGTTTTCCATACCCTTTCTTTCTTTTTAATTATCCTCTATCCCTAGTTTGTGTGAAAGATAACGCATATAGCGAAAAGACCGCCTAAATTGTACTTAAATATTTTTGGGAAAAGATCGATCAAAGTGGCCTATGTCCAGCGGTCGACTGCAAAAGTTCTCAATCAAGAATATATATCTATCTATACTATATCAATATATAGAACTTTTTCTACAATGTATCTAAGGCGAATACCGAGAAAGGTTTACGTACATAATCCTTTCTAAAAATAGTAGGCATTCCTCTCATTTCGTTTTCTTTTCTCCCTTTTCTAACCCTACATTGCGCAGTTTGATAGAACACGACATATTTGTCGCGACTGGAATGCAGATAATGGTAGAAAAAGTATAAAATTCCTATCGAGCCACCGCCTACGACACGACTGATTGAGTTATAAGCTATAATGGCAATTCCATTTTGTTTTTGCACTGTTTTTCACTTGAATGCCATGTGGCGAGGCGTCCACTCATATTTAATATACATTAGGTGGATGTCGATCTTTGATTTTACCTTTCTTGCCCGCGTCCCGAGAATGTGTGGCTTGTTTATTTTGATTTGTCACCTTTGATATATGAATCCTTTTTGTTATTATCTGAAACATATTATTATGGATGACCGGTGCCTCGACTTGATTGCGTCGCTTTTGTGAGTCTGGAATCCTATCTCGTTGTGTGGAATCTAATAAGATCGCGTTAGATAGTACGCGGATACAAAGAGGGAATCAAAGCGGATTCTCAGCAGGTTTAGGCGGGGAAAAAAGGAGCATTTTGATACCGAAATCTGAATAATGAACGTAAGGGACAACAACGCCTAATATCCACATACAAAAAACAATATCAAAGTCGAGACATCCCGTCGCCGGTCATCGGCGGTGGAACCGATGAACTTAACAGAATGTGTTAGAGTTGATATTCGGTCTTTACGTTACAGGAAAAATCGGGCAGGTAGCTTGTGAGGGCACAAAGCCGAGTAGCCGCGTCTTATAATCGAGAGTGCCTCCGGTTTGATAGTTAATTAAAGAAGTGAATAACATGCGGCATTGCAAGTCAGCTGCAATCTTCGACATTTTGTCGGACATTCACAGAGCGCGTAATACCATCTTGGTTGGACTCTTTATCGTAAATTAACAAAAATAATAAAACACGTAAATATTTTGTAAGAAAAAGACCAAAAGCATTGCATCAGAGGTGACAGTGACAGGTGAGGTCAGAGATTAGGTACAGCTTGAACATCAAGCTCTAATCCTCACTAACCTATAGCTATAACTCCGAAACAATGCGACTATTTTTTTTACTTGTGCGACTATTTGAGTATAACAATTTTTTGGCATAGTCAAAATTTATAAGATTTTAAAGATGAGGATAACAGCTTGAAGCACACATACAATAGACTGAAGAAACTCGAAAGCATTAAGTTCTTTTCAAGAAATGAACTTAATACTTTAAGTTTTTTATTCGTAATTGGGTTTGTGTTTCAAACTTCAAGAAAGCTTGATAACTTTATAAAATAGTTTATTAGTAAAAAGTACAGCACAACAATACTATACGTACTTGTAATTTTTCCTTAGTTCTAAAGCGCATTATTAAGACTATTTGCGTAAGGTAGAGGGTAGAGGAGAGATATTTTAAACCGTTTTCTAAGCTTAGAGTTGTACTGTGTTCTGAATTCCCAATGGAATGTTACTTTTGTTGGATTCTTTATGCAGATATACTCGTAATATACGCCGTTTCATGTAAGATATATAACATAATGTCATTATAATAATATGTATGATGTCAAGATGCAATATTTAATATGGGTGAATTAACCACTCTAGGCGTTGAAATCTTTGCACGGCCAAGACACAGGGCGACCGATTCAACCGAGATGAATCTATGCCAGCATAGTCTCATCGAGAAGAATGCTCTACTACACATACAATAATATTATATCACTAAGTTTTCTGAGGTCTCATTTTTAGCTAAGGAGACTCCGTAAGATATATACTTATTACACTGGCTGGATGGCTCATTTGGCCATTAGCCACTGCCTTCTGAGCCAAGGGTCGTGGGTTTGATTCCCGTACAAATATTAATGTTCATGAACGTGTCTGTTTGTAATGGACGTTGACTATGTATAATATGTATTTATTTATATAAACAAAGTATCTAAGTAAGTTTATCAGTTGTCTAGTACAAGCTTCAGCTTAGTTTGAGGCAAAGATGGCGATGTGGGGCCCAGTGTGGCAAGTCTTGGGTTATTTATTTATGTTCACGTGTAATCTCGAATTGTATTGGATAAATAACAGAAATAGTAACAAAAAATATGTATTTTCGCTCTAATTTCGTGACACCTATTCGTAATTGAAGACCAGTTTGGTCAGTGGCCAAAAACAGACTGAAAAAATGAACATGGATTCGTCTGTATGTATTGGGAAAGTTGTCTAGATCATAGTATAGTAAGCTTCGACTTGGTTTGGGACTAGATGGCGCTGAGTGGACTAGAGTGGCATGTATTAGTTAGATTATTTATTTATTTATTATGTCGTTTAAAGTTCAAAGACTCTTTCTGTCTTGTCGATACACGAGTAAAAAATTCTCTAGAAGTAAAATAAATACAATCTACGAGTATAACGAATAGTAAGTTTCAATAGTGTAAGTTTAAAAAGTCACTCAGGATACGCAAATAGGTAACATTTGAAGCAATAAAACCGTTATCGGGAGTTATCGCAGCGCAGCGGAGCGCATTTTGCACGCCTCTAATGAACGCCTTATGAAACAGCCAATTTATCACATGCACTCTTATCGCAAAACGCACTGATAATTTTTATAGGAAAACAAACTTAATAAACAATACCTGTTTTACAGTAAAACTTCACCAGTCAATTAGGTACAAGCTTCGCAATCGTCACTATTTGTTTTCCAAATGTTCCTATCCCTTCAAACAATTGTTCAGTTTCACTTTGGTCAACCGCGACATCTTGTTATTCTGTAACGTTTCACATAAACTCTCATTACCAATTCGAACGAGTTGGTATTTCAAAAGGACCGTCTTTGTCGGCGCCTTCAGTCTTCAGCCTGACCATGAATAAATCAATGAAAACAAATAGTATTCGGCCACTAGTGTTCCCAAATGCTTTTTTAAATGATGTATGATCTCCTTTTGTTTCAACTCCCGTTTTGTTAAAGATTCTCAAGTATGTTAATTTATTCAAAGTAGAATAATGGGTAGAGCATATTTTCCTGCCAAGATCGAGTGTGTTGTACATATAGATAGGTTGGAGGCGTAATTTGGTAGACACCGAAACTAATTTATTTAACAAAGGACCGGTCGAACGATAGAGCACTTTTTATACGTGTACAAACACATTACTCTCTATACATAGGTATAATAGACTGGACGTAATTACAGATTTTGTTTACGTGCTCTTATCCCCGGGTTGGATTAGAGCGATAATGAAAGGATGTTCCGATTTTGCCTCTTTGCATTTATTCATTTAATTGTATGAAAAAGTACATTTTGAACTCAACCGTTCAAATGACTTTAGTATTCTATAGTGGTAGATAAGGCCCAAACTTCCAGACACAATAAGTAGAACAATGGGATATGGATCGTATAAAGACATTATACAATCTTATTATTTACCTGACGGGTTGTGCTAAAGACTTTGAAACTTAAACTGATGATGAAACCTGACAAAATTTTGAATTTATGTGTATAAAAACCAAATCTAATTATTTTAAATCATGTTTGACTTTATTTAAGTAAAAAAATAATCATTACGTGTTTGTCATTAGTCATTATGTAACTTAGATTGGGCTTTCCTTTCATTAGGTTAATCAAAGTTTGAAAGACGTTAATTTTATATCGGTTTGATCTTAATTCGAAAAGTGGGACGCAGAATGAAATTAAGTTTGTTGATACAAAGTTTAACGCAATAATGTACTCGTAGAAATAATTAAATCCCACTTATTTTTGGTGTACAGGTAGACGAGTACATTACTTTTTTACGATACTTTTAGTTACGAAAGTTTTGAACCTGTGATGACAGAAGTGAGACTAAATTAGTAAGTATAGTTTGTGTGGCAAGTATACGTAAAATATGTGGAACTATACTTTATATTTTATGTATAACAGCCTTCATAGCAGCATACGTAGTAAACGGGTTTTCAGAGTTCCGGTACCCGCTGTAAAAACCGCATTTGCAAACCGTTTTGGCAGTTTTCTGTATCCATATTTATATAATAAGTTTATTAAAAAGACAAAATTATCTTCTCTCAGCCCAATTTGCGCAGTAAAAAAACAAGTATTTGATGAGCTTATATCATGGGATTATGCAGAAACAGAACAGTTCCTTGGCATTCTTGTCTGATGATTGATTTATTTTAACTTTTAGTCTGAACTAACCTAAATTTATGTTATGTGCCGTAATTTTTAATTTCATTACAGTAAATTTTTCCATTTATTATATATCTATATAAAAATTAAAATTTTCTTTGTACTGTGCTCGAACTGGACTTGTAAATCGTAATTTATGGACCTCGCAGGACAGGCTATGCCTAGTGCGAGGTTCTCTGTTCCCCTCTGCTAAGTTTCTTTGTGTTTAATTAAGTTTTGTCCTAAGTACTTACATGTGTTGGTTTTCATTGTTTTTGTGTCTTTCATCAAGTGTTTTTTTTTTCTTTTCTACACTTACTGTTAAGGACTTAATCTGTGATGAACTTAATGTCAATAAAAGTTTTTTTTTTTTTTATATTATATGAAAATAAGGTTTCCATTTTCCATTACGTAAAGGGTGGAAGATAATTTATGAAGTATTTTTAGTATTAAAAAGACTAAAGGTATACCTGTTATTATAATATAATTATACAATTTTACACTTTAGTTGTTTAGTCATTTATTATTTATTTGGACGTAGTTATATTCATAAAGCTAAATTGTTCAACAAAATTGTAAGTAAAACCCAAGACATAATGTTTATAGGTGACTTTATCTACCGCATTCCATATCGCTGAGCTAAATTAAACACGACACTTAAGTATCGTTGAGGAAGCACCACAATGCATTCCAAAATGTTACAACATAAACAATTTTCAAAAATCATCATAATAAGAAAAGCAAAGTCGGGTTTGTTCGAACACTTAGGTAAGTATAGTATAAACTCGAGAACGATTTATTAGATGGGTTTCTGGTTCATCGGACATCTTGAATTTGTCTTCTTCTCGAAAAGCATAAAAACTATTGAAAATATTGCAAAATTAGCGAAGAAAAAGCATTTGTCCATACAAAATGTTCTTGGGATTTCGTATACTTATGTCATGTAGGTATATGTATTTAATGTTCATCCCGTAGAGAAAGTAAACTATCCCTGTACCAGAAGCCAAGTATGTATCTATCTGTTAATGAAACATAGGTCTATTTTTTTAGTTTGAAGTATTTATTTAGGATTTTCACGGCATTTAGAATCCACAAAATATTATTTTCCAGTTTGGGATTAATTAACACTTATAATAAAAACCCAGGTATTTCATAATTATTACTTAGCACAGCTCCTATTTTCCGAGAACTGCAACAATTAAAACTGACCGGAAATTAAAAATTCCACCCAAAGCTTGCGGTGGATAGATTCGTCAAATATAATCTGCACAAAAACTAGTCTGCTTTGGATAACACGAAGTCGGTTTTTGGCTCCGGAAAATTTAAGTATTACCTATTAGATTCGTCCGAAATTTAATTTTGTCCAAAACTATTATTCAGAACGTACTGTGCTGTCTATATTCAAACTCTCCATACTTAAATACGTAAAATTTATTTGGTTTGGTGGTTTTTACTTCGCTTTGAGCAAAAACCAAATTTCGAAATACATTCCAGCTTTTAATTAGAACATAACGTGGCCGTACTAATGAAAAGTAGAATTCGTTGCATAGTCATGTCAGGGGTACATTTACAGTAGGAAACTGTAGATATAACAATATGTAGAATATTGCTGGTCAGGTATTGCGGTGTCTTAAGTTACATATCGGTATGTTGTCATGTTGTAGAAGACGTTGGTTCCATTTTTGTCTTTTCATAGTTCTAAGATGCAGGAAAAATGTATATTCCACTTTTGTAGATTTGAATGGAGAAACCTTTAATACTCATTTGACAATTCATGTGACAAGTGCCAGGTTCATAACGGATTATTCATATTAGCATTTCGTTCGTCCTATGAGATTTTAACTTTTACGTTTCATTACAACTTGAACATAATTAGCGGGACACAAGCGCGACATGCGATGGCCAACTCGCCTGCCCAGGATGGCGGTTGCCCAAGGTAAAACTACACACGAGCTCAAAAAAAGGAAGCCTAAAATAATTATTATCTATTTATCATTTGCTTATTAGTAGCAATGTGGTCACGCTAATAATGATGACTAGCATGCTTACGTGCTAGTAATGATCAGATGTGCCAGTAGCTTGTTGTCTTTCAACCAAAGTGGTGAACGATAGGAGAGGCCTATGGAAAACAAAAAAACGTTCGGTCATTCATTATAGCTTGTTACTTATTATTAGCACAAGGGGACAGACGTGCTTAAGTAATTTCCTCCAAAGGCCAAAAAGGACGAAGAGAACTATTAAAAAATCGTTGGACTAAGAGACCCGAGTGAAAAAGTGGAGGAAATGAGTCATGAGCCATCAACGATGGTCGGACGCGCCACTCCACTGACTTCAGTGAGCTTCCGGCGACAGCGGACCAGGGGATAACACCTGCTGTGATTCCGAACCAATTATACAGGAATTTCTAATAGTACCCGTAGATTCCACGGTTAAATGACGCTACTTGTGTCAGGACACCTTCTACGGCAAGAATTTAATAGCTAGTCACTCAAAAACGTGTCGTTTCTTGATAAAGTTAAGAGTTGTTGTTTGTTGTCTACATTATAGGTATCATGTCTGGTTAGTCAGCCAACACGACTTGGCACGTCGGATTTCAGGCTCAAATTTATCAATTAATACAATGGTCTTCAACATAATCTGGACTTAAAGAATATAGTTTTAAATCAATAAACATATATCTAAACTCCGAATATATGAGAGCAATAGATAACTTCGTTTAAAATTATTTTACACAAGCCTTGTCATTACTATATAATTTCAATGATGCATTTGTCAAACTTAGATTATCAGCCCTGAACGAACTTTGAAATCTGGTAGGTATTGTCTGTTGTGTAGCATACCATATTCCACTTTAGTAGATAGATAGATAGATAGATACTCTTTATTGCACAAAAACACAGACATTACAGGAAAACATATTACAAACAACACAAAGTACAATCTAGGCGGTCTTATCGCTTATAGCGATCTCTTCCAGACAACCTTCAGGTAGAGGAAACCAGATTGACTAAGGAAATGGGTAACCCAGTGCAAAACTATCTAACTATTTTATATTAAATACGTAAAATTATTACATAAATATACCAAGAAGTATATATAAATATTAATAGTACCTAGTAATATCTTTAAGATTCACTGAAATTATTTGGAGTCTAGTGGAATTGTTTTGTGAACAATGTCTGGAGATTTGTGCCAGCACATACTTCATATAGTTTACGACCGAAATTAGGTACTTATTACATAGTTCATAGTCTGTACACTCATCTTTCCATATGCCAGGTTTAAATTAATGACCTCTACGTCAGGGTTCACCTCTAACGTACTTCATGTGTTTTCTCCACTATGATTTTATTCGACGACCTTAATGGTGCAATGGCTAAGTGTCTCGCCAAAAGCGTGGCAACCCGAAGGTTCCGAGTTCGACCGCCGGCCGGGTCAATTTAAAGAATTAACTCACCTAAATTGTCATGTGGCTGAGTGTCCTTGCAGACGCTTCCAGTCATCATCATAGTATAATGGGAAACCTTAGTTTGAGACCAATAGTCGTTGTGAAATGTCTGACGCAATTATTTAAGGTACCTACAGATCATTTAAAAAAAAATAGAGCTATTTATGTCAGTGATAAGTAGGAATAAAAAATCAAACAAAAATAGGGAGGAGCGGGATAAATTCATTGTACTTAATAATAAATTCTTAAAGGACACTTTATCAAAATTACTGTGAGGAACTTAATAAAAAGAATTAGAATAACGAAGAATGCATACTAAAAAATGCGTTAAAAAAATTTAACGTTTTATCTCTGACTCCCGACCACATCCCAAAAAGCAACTGGAAGAAAAAATTCGGCGCTAAAAAGAATAACACCGTGAGTCTATTACTCGTTGTACAGCATGTCATCGATGGTTCATTAAAATACGATGACTTAACACAAACACTATAGTGGACTTCATTGATAGCCTCTGACGTAGGTTCGACTGCACAAAAAACCTCTTGACACGACAAAACAAACCTTAACCTGAAGACATAAAGATGCTCACAGCCAAAATAAATCCACTGGTTCGTTTTGGAATGAAAGATCGTTTACAATAGCGTTTCATTCCGTGGAATCCATTGATAAGTCCGATGCTACCAGTGTTACATGGCTGGTCTCACGAGCGTTGGGAAAGTCAATTACTTCCGAATACCTCCGCTTAGATCCATTGGAAACTGAAAGTTGATTGAAAAAGCAGTAAATTTTGAATTAGGTTAGTAGTATGGTAAGCTGCTAAAACCAAAGTTCATAAGTTTTGTTAATATGAGCATAAATCTGAAACTTAAGATATGAGTTAGAACCAGGCTTTTCCGTACGACGAAAAGGTTCCAACGTCTTGCGTGAATGGGACATTATTTTACCTGTATAGTTGTGCCAGCTATGTTCCTCCAGGAAAGCAGATTCTTAGACGAACTGAAGATGTCACTAAAGGTTCCCATCTGACCTAGATACGTTACCCGGTGCCGGGTAGCCCGTGATACATCGGCACTCTATAAGTACCGCTCTAACGCTGACGATATCAACCAAATAATGATAATATCTTAATAACTCACAAATACTCGTACTTATGGCAAAGGTTGATAAATCAAATAATCAATCAAATTGTAAAATGTACAAGGTGATATTAATGTCATTTTGATTTTACACAATTGATAATAAAATGTCATTTCACTTAACTGAAAACATACCACCCATTTTTACAGCCTTTGCTAGGAGGTTTTTGTTTGCTAAATATAAACAAATAATGCATTTTTTATTTCGTATTAAACTTTTATATACGAGTACCTACATGAAACATATTAAATTCGTAGCTCATCAAAGAGATATGTTACTTACTATAAAAATATAAAAGCTAAGGGTTAAAGGGTTTGTTGAAGCGAACTCTTTACGCAAGGCTAAGTAGTTTCATAAAGGAGCTCTATCTGAATGACTGTATTTATATTCAAAGCACGTTTGAGATTACGCGAAAGTAATGAAAATAAGGATGTGAATCATAATTTGAGTCGAAACTGCTATAGCGAGTTGAACTTTGTCTAAATTAAGAGAAGTAAGTCCTTGTACACTACTACCAGAATAGAGTTATTATTATATTTTAAACTGAACTTAGGTAATATCAAACTTTCCAGAAACTTTTTAGTAAAATGAAGCAAAATGAGATTTGACCACGACATTCAGCTTAACTAATTAAAAGCTTTAAAAGGTAATCAAATATTATAACCGGGCTCTTTCTTGTTTTGCAAAAAGATAAAAAAGTAATGTCAAAGCACTAAGCCGAAATATCTACAAAATTCAATTTTTCATTTAAATTACCTAATTCAGCTAAAAACTTTCTGAGCAGTAAAAAAGTCACTTAAATGACTATTTGCTTTCCAAAACCGTGAGAAAACGATCATTCTTAAAGTAGTTACAGGTACTTGGCAGAGCATGAGGGGCAAAAAACAGTAAACCGAAATGATACAGTTACAAATTATTGTGCCGTGGAAATTACCAATTCAATGCAAAATTGAATGCTTTGAAGTCACTTTGTGGGGTCGATTTTGTTTGGAATAAATTAATTAAGGCAATTTAAGACGATTTTCTATCGTCAGCCGCAGCCGCGACCGTACAAATTACGATTTCGTAGCGCGTCTCTCATTGTCTAGCTTACTGCAAATATTTTACTGAAATTTTCTCCGATACATTTTGGGGGAAATAGAATTACTTGGAAATGGTTTAACTGAGTAACGGGTTGTAGAATGTATTGAGGCCTTTAATTATACCTACTGGAGATCAAAATGTGTCAGTCAAGAAATAGATTTCTTACTTTGGACACTATTATTGTATGTAGGTATATTGTGCCTGCTCTATTTTGGTATTATTTGATATATTCCAAACTTTTGAAGTAATCCATACTCTATAGAAGAGCCGAATAAGAGCATAACAAGGCATTAATTCACATTTCTCTTTACGTTTAGGTACTATTGCTTAGATTAATTCTGAACTCGTTTACTGTTGTCGGTTCTGCGGCTGATATGGCCAACTCACTGCCACTTCAGCTTGCTAATCTGATATACTATGTATGATGACTTTGATCTCTGTCGGATCACCTCACATATCACGTTTTTTGATGAGTGAAATATGCGAGCAAGCGCGTATGGTAAATGCTGAAAATACGATTATGCATAGGTACTCTTTGCCTCGATCCTACATTTATTACTTTCTCTAACCGTATATATCTTTTATTTCTATTTTTGTACATTACTATCACCAATGACCATGAGTAAGTAACATTTTATATTTTTCTACACATCCGTTTCGTATTTTTATACTCTTGATTAAGAAAATGGATTCCAAAAGGGCACTCCTCTATTTGTTTACGTAAATGTCATCTTGAGTTATAGGCAACAACCTTGATTCAAAAGAGATGTTATAAAAGGAAAATTTACATTTCAATTCGTGTAATTAAATAAGTTATGACGGTACATTTCTAAAGATTTAGGTAGTGTAATGCCTAATTATGTTTAACTTTCATTCGCATAAATAACATTGATGTATTAGATGAGATGATTGATTATGATTTCAAATATCGCTCAAACATTGACTGACTGATCGACATTGCAATATCGTGTAATCGTGTTTATATTAGCTAATACCGGGTTTAACGGGTATCCATTTAGGAATTCGGGAGTAAATTTTCCCAAGTACTTATCTAGTAGCTATGTACTGTCGAATATTTTAAATCGGCCATGGCAAATAATAAACGTAAATAATATATGAATAAAATTTCAGGACAAAAACTCCATTCCCACTATGCCCTATCGTATGTTAGGTATTTTTCTAACAATGATCTCTCTTAAAAAGTATTATGTTATATTCTTCTTCATTTATTTGTTAGAGTTTAGTAACTTTAAATTTCCAAGCCACCGGATTATGTATTTTGAGTTTATTTATTAGAAGCAATTGACTATATAGATCGATGGCTCATTAATAGTAGTGAGAACTGCTTTCTGAACTGAAAGGGTCGTAGGTTCGATTCCCACCCGGGGCAAAAATTCGTGTGGTTCCGTGATTATAATATAAGTAAGGTTTCTTTGACCTCTTTCTCCTTACAAGTGTATTTTTAATTTGAACAATATTTATTCAGGAAGGTATCTCCTTAATTTTGAGATATTATAACACTTTGCAAGAGTGCATCATTTGTTGAATTTATATCTAAAAGCCATATACAATGCAACGACATAATTACGACAGACGTACGACGTATTTATAATAGATTCCCTTTCATAATTAAATATCAGTCTTATTGGCATTCATCAAATAAGATTTGAGTTTTCAATTTTGGTCACTATGCTGCCCACAGATCTAATACTTAATATTGACTTACTGCCCAGAATCAGTAATTTAGAAGGGTAAAGAGTTAAAGCGTGCAAAAGGCGAGAGGCTGTTAGAATGGGACGGGTATACGTTTGAGAGTGCGCCGGCGCCGGTGGGCAGACCTCGCCCCTCCGACTGCGCGCGCGTCTGTTTTCGTGCATACCAGGGTGACAAAATGTCCAACTTTCCCAATATATTTTCAGAATCAAATCAGAACAACTATTAGATACATTTTCTTTGGTTTCAACATTAAATCAGTCAACATTTGATTGCCAAGTAGGTAGTCCAGAGAATCGGTGAAAAATTAATCAAATCAACGAGTGTTTTAGTTTTTTTGAAAATTTTAGAAATCTTTTGTACCTGCGTAAATATAATACGAAGGCCTATGTCCAGCAGGGGACTAAAAGAGACTGATGATGAGGAAAAGTAATACGATCAGTACCCATCCAAAGTCGACGACCAGGCGCATTCAATCGGTTTATCATGTTTTTGTTACTAAAAAAACAAAAATTAGGAAAAGTGAAAAGTATAGACATATCCATAAGCCTATAGTTTCAGAATTATGATAAGTTCGGAGATTTCTACAGGACCAGAGTGATATCCATCAGCACAGTTCAATGTGCTTTCTGTTGCTTTCCAATACATCTCGTAATGCAAAAACCATTCTGAGCCAACTACTAAAATTTCCATCCCTTTTTCTGGCGTTTTTGTTCCCAACTTGTACTTTACTAAGCAGAAAAGACTGTAGAAAATCTTGACATGAAAATACACCTATTTAGCAAATGAATTTCATTTTTAAAATGCCATATAAATGCAAAAGATACTATATAACTATAAAAAATTGTTCAAACATAGTTATTAATTATAAAAATTACTTACAGAATACTAAAAACATATATTTTTTTTTAAAGTAAGAGAACATCTTATGATCTAAGTATTTAGTAGTCTTTAGTAAAACTAACAACGAATTCAGTTCAAGTAATGTAATGTTAATATTGTATAGATCAACAATTTCTGACGACATAACTCCATCCTTGAAGATTAAATACACTTGAGTGCAAAATGAGGAGTTCCCACTTTTCGTAATAAAATCGGACAAAATAATTTTAAAAAATCCTAAACGTATAATTGCGTGGCTCCTCTACACACTTCACACTAACACAGTGGGAGTGTTTCATGCACTCACTCACACACCCATTCCAGCCCTCAGCGTAGCCTCTTTGGCAGAGCCCACGCACACCACCGCACCTCACCCTGTCTGTACAAACACAGCGGCACTCTCAGTCCACTACACAACCTCATCTACTGCACTCACGCGCAGAAAAAAAGATAACGCGATCTATCGATCTTTTTTCAAAACGAAAAAAAAACAACGCCGTCTGATAGGCTCCACGGCTATAGTTGGACAAAACTGACGTCTACAATCGAACGCGTCGCCCGGACAGACTCATTTATTTCGATCACAATATTTATGACAGCGTAATTAATTGAACATGTCGTTTTAATTATGTAAATAAGGATGGGTGATAATCAATTTAAATTATGTGTTTTGATCTCGTTCGTTTAATTTAATGTAAACAGATATTTATCATCGCACGTGACGTTTTTACGGTGTTAACATAAAGCTTTATGTTATGGTTTGTCGGAAGCGGTGTGCGCCGGTAAAATGTTTCAACTCCAGTGGAATTTACTATAGTTTGTGCCGGTATCCCCGTTAATGGAAATATCACACTGATTTGTCATACCATTATGGAACGCCACCAAAATGGTATGGATGTGTGGGTAGGTAAGGGTATATGTAATCACTTTTATTTTAATTTTAAATCTAACCTGTTTATTTCTACTATTGTTTTTCTTATTAGATTTAAATAAAAGATAACTACTAATACAACTGTAATTTTATTCTATTATTTTATGTACATATTTACATTAGAACTAAAATCTTTAACATTAAAACTGTCTCTTACTAAGCCGCGTACAACCAATGTTTAAAGTAAAAATGTAAATATGACTACTTAATTGAGTAAATTAATTTATTTACTGTGAATTTATCGATAAAACACTCTTTCCATAGATTCAGAACAAGCAAATTTTATAACCTGTTTCTATCATGTTTCCCAAATTGCTCAGTATCTATTTCCTGTAATGTGTTTTCTACAGAATAAATTAATTAAACCGAGTTCAAAAAATTGCTAAGTTATTGATGATTGTTGTTGGTTGGTTGACTTTCTTACATTGTCAAGTTATTTTTGTTTCTTTTTTTTATATAGTAGCTCGACATAATGGCTTCCCTACGCCTGATGGAAAGCGTTTCTTTTACTTTGTACCTAACAACAGCTATAAAGAGATAATTGCGTGCCACAGTGACCTCTTCAATTAATATATCAAAATTATCAATAGACAATATCATAATCAAATTTATTTTGTAGGTAGTACTTTTTTAGCAACCCATAATGTTCTTTCTCATTTATTATATTGATTTGTCAAATAAAATAGGTACGAACCAACGTAAACTTCTTGAAATAATAAATCTGAATCATATTCTCAGTCTCTACATCCGTCTTTATATTTGACAACGATAGAAATGTTTTAAATATATTTACTTTAAATATACTCATTTTATCCAATACACCCTTTTGTCGGTTTTCATTAAGAAGGCCTCAACATTTTTTTGTAAATGTATCTTATGCTAAAAGTGATCATAAATATGATATTAGGTGACACATAAATGTTGGTTAAAACGAACTAATATCGAGGTCTCCCTTAAAAGGATCTCTTTACTTATAAGGCTGTAGATGGAATTGAAGTGTCATGGCCATTTTCAACAACATCCTTTGCCAAGCCAAGCCACTAAGCCAAGAGGCATCCCAAGCAAAACTAAAAATTAGAGGACTCTGAAATTTAAAAAAAAAAATTATATAGCAATATCAAAGCCTATTCACCTCAACTAAATGTTGCTTAAAAGGGCTTCTCAAATTAGGAGGCTGTTGATGAAACCCGGCATTACAAAGACTTTTATGTTAAGTGGCACATTTTGGCTTAGGCCAAGGTCGAGTGAACCAGCTGGGGGGCCTCTTCATCAACGGTCGCCCGCTGCCCAACCACATCAGGCTGAAGATAGTGGAGATGGCGGCGGCAGGGGTGAGGCCCTGCGTCATCTCGAGGCAGCTGAGGGTGTCCCACGGATGCGTCTCCAAGATCCTCAACAGGTACCAGGTGAGTAATCAAACACTACTATATGTTATATTAAATAAATGTATATTCGGTCATAATAAGTCAAATAACCCAAACTTGTCAAAATATGTAGATTGTAGTCAATATTGAATAAAACAATACGCTAATAAAAACGTTGAGAATTGGTGGAAAAGTTTGATAGAAGGAGGGAGGTAGGTAGAGGGAGGAAGTATACCAGAAGTCTGATTCATGATCTTAATAGTATTGGCATCATAATTCATTCATTTTAAAACTAGCATCATCAAAATATCAAATCACAATCCTTTTGATGTTTCATTTTAATTTGTAATTTTATTAACACCAGAAATCTATAAAAGTTGATAAGTATGCATCATCAAACTATAAAAAATCCATAACCAAGAGTCTATAAAATGTAGCGTCACTAAAAAAATGTGTAAAGCCTAAAAAAATTGTCAAACCAGTTTATTCAAAGTTATTTTATCAGCCCTTAAAATCACAGTTTTTTATATAACTTGAAGTATCTCTCTGAATAATAAAGAAATATGTATAAATACGAGTATTATTACTTTACGTAGACGAGTCAGGTAGGATAGAAATAACGGTGGTTAAATATACCATCCATCTCTTAAAACATCCATCTATCTAGTCTGTAAAGAGCATAGTCCATTAGGCACCATCAAAGTTCTGTCACTAAAATCGGCTTTAACAACAACTGTCAGTTTCCAGTAGCACTGAATATCCTGAACAGGGAATACTTAATAGAATTGGCCTAAATATTTAGAACGTATTCTGTTGGATGGGAGCTTCTAACTAAAGCTCCAAATTTACTACGAACCTGCATTTGGTTCTGTAAATTATACATATCTGTCGTAGCTATTTGCCCGTAGCAATTGCAGTTACGTTACGTTTCCTATTTATGTACTTACAGCGATTCTGATAGATGCCCTCTTTCATTGTGCACTCAGCAAATATACTATAAATGTTTTATTGTTACAACAAAAAAGCTGGTTATAGAAAAAAAATAAGACGAAGAAAAATTTGTTTTTCCATTTTTATAATACTTTAACCGCCAAGACACAATATAAAATCGATTATTATCGACACATATAAGCGTCATCAGCGGTCAAAGAACACTATTCATAATAGTTAGGTATATAATTCAATACGAAACTTTTTAATATTCACTATCACTACCTAAAGCATGTTAAGTACACTACTAGTTTTTATAATTTACGAAGTTGACTAAATCAATTGAGGTCGTCATACAAATTGAATATCAATGACTAGTAATAACTAACTTAAATTGATTTTTATATCCGGATAAATGAATCCACGCCCAGTTTCACTTATGGTATCTAAAGTCGAGAGGCTTAATAAAAGTGCTACAGATTGAGAAATATTTAGAAAAGTAGACAAACATTAATATTATCGGCCATTTCATTTGTTTTAAGTTTGATAAGATCTAGAAACTCAAGTTTTTTTATGTGTAAGCTGAAATATTGCGTTTTACAAACCTATGAAAAGGTTAGGTACAAATAACTATAATACCTTTTCAATTTAATACATATTAATATAGAGGAGCGTTACAATGAATTTTTTCGTTATTAGAAAAGATAAATATTACGTCAATTCCTTCCAATTATACAATCTTCAAGTATTTATTATTGATCGAATTCAATTTTGTTCTCAAAAAGTAAAACGAATTACAATACTCCGGTTTTAATTTCAAAGTTTACAATATTAATTAAATATTATGTAAACTTTCAAAGAAAATTGAATTTGCTCGCCAGTGTAAGTACTCGTCTTTGTTAACCTCTGCAGGCATTACAAATTCTACAGATTCCATACTGACCTCGGGGTCGAAGAAATTCCAAAGTGATGTACGTTACGAAGGTCTTCCTACCCTAATTTAAGTTTTGCTAAAGATTAAGCAGTCTTATGGAAATTTCAATATTCAAAATATTAGGCTTTTCTTACATACTTGAGTATAATATTTTTTTAAATATTTATATAGAGTAATGTTGACTCGTTGCCTATTCTTTTTAGAATCTTAATATAAGTCGGTGGTGATTCGTCCATCGATGTTCTTTTATGATGCGGAACATCAAAGGAACCTTTGTTTTTAAAACTGTTTTGAGTAAAGGTAACATAGGAACATACGTAATAGGCTGATGATGATGATGATACGTAATTAAAAGATAATTTGTGACCAGACCTCAAATAAGGATTTGTGTTTAACATAAACCCATTATACTGTGACGGCCGTCAGTGATTATCTTATAGTATTTAACATAAGCCAGCTACAGCTAGCTACAGCAAGTGCCTAATGCTCACATGGGGGACATAACTCAGGGTAAAACTTAATAGAGTCGGCATTTAAATTCTTTCCCTAGTTGATTTTAATGACGTGAGACATAAACCTACCCACATCTGTAAAACTTTCCCAAAAAATTTTCATATAATTGCTCGATACATAGAGTATATTGTCTATAATATAGATATTTTGACAGATTTAGGTGGTTTTGCCTACAAAATATTTTGTAGCTAGCTGTGCACGTGCGACAAGCACTGAACAATCGCCATTGATCCCTGCCCAGCGAAGCCTGAAGGTCCGTTTTCACCAGCTCCTATGGGCACTACAATAACACATTGTTTTGTTCAGGAAACGTTTCTCTACGGTCCGAGGTACGGCCTCACCAATGAACCATTGTCGCTAGGGAAGAAAATTGTGTACAAAAATAGTTGTTCTGTACCATATTTAACAAATTTTAAATTAATTTATCATTATCGTTGATAGTAACATGTTAAAATGATGCTTTTGACTATCTACTTAAATGATTTATAAAGAACCATCATTTATGTAAAAATTAATACAACGTAAAATAGCTACCCGTTCTATAAAATGCGCTTGGCTATTGCGTAAGTCACGAAAGCAATCCTTTTCTATTATTTAGATGCCAAGCAATCCTTTTTTCATAATTTTCTTTGGCGTAGTAATGTAGTAAATATTACTACTACATAAAAAAAATAATTAAGTAAGTTTATCAGTTCTCTGGTACCCATAGTACAAGCTTCGGATTAGTTTGGGGCTAGACGGCGCTCTGTGACCCAGCGTGGCATGTCTTGGGTTATTTTTTATATACGAGTAAGTATCATATATTCCTTCACAAAGGTGTGAAAGCATGTACTTACTCATCATACCTTTTTATGATTATTACCTACTTTTTGAAAAAAAAATATGTTTAACCTTTACAAATGTAGACAGAACAGTCTTTGTTGCACGAAAACATTTGTAGAAAAGATTGTTACAGACATATTGTAATAGAATATAATGTGTAAGCATGTACTATGTAAAGGGTTATTGTCCTGAATGTAGGTATTTTTGAACAGCAATTTTGTATGTATTTTGAGCTCTGAATAAAAATGCGGGCAAGTATCTCATATAAGCAGGCTAAGAAGATATTCTACGGACGATTTACTGTAGCCATAAAACATGTCTTCCACTTTAAAAATTATTTTTAAACATCTCTGAAACGTTTAAAATGACAATGTAAAGAAATAAATGCCCAAGACAATGCACATAACTATTTAGACTCTCAGTATTTTTATTGTTAGGTCTCAGATTACTATGATTGGGTATATTTCCCCAGAAGATCCATGCCATCATCATCATCAGCCTTTCTTATCGGTCCGGCTGCACGGCATAGGCCAAGAGGCCTATGGGTGATAGTAGCGCAAGACCATAGTGAATGGCAATCAAGGCAACCTATCTTCTTTCCCGTCACTCTCCATATACTTTCTGACAAACTGGGCGGACGTCGAATTCACTTATCCTTCCTTGGACACCACTGTCTTATAGGTCTGCTCCATCTTCCATTTTCTCTTCGTTCCAAACTATACGAGTAAAATTAACCCGCCCGGGAATCAAATTAGGAGTATTCAGATCTTCATGCGAGCTATACCTATCATCGATAGCTGAATAATCGTGATATACTTTTAAATTATCTTTAATCAGAATTTTACGCGCTTAAGATACCGGAGTGGGGTTTTTTACTTTATCTGTATCATTTAAAATTCTTAGTTAATATCCTCAAATCTTTGGTACATGTCAATCTCAGTCTTAAACCAATCACTTAAAGAACATTCCATGGGTCACATTTAACCATGATCGAACATCATTTTATTTAACTTCGTCTTCCTCGTTTTTAGTCGCTTTTATATTTCATTTGTTCCATAATTCTAAGAAATTGAGCGATATATAACATTCCCGGAGTACCGTTTATATATTGTATTTGTACGTGGTAGACTTAAGCAAATTGAATCCTCCTTCTGGAAACGAGACCACGTGACACATACTCAATTTTGTATCACGAAACGAGCATACTTATGCTAGATAGCTAGGTTATTCATAAATATTCCTTGACCCTCTGTAAAAAAAGGCAGCTAATTACGCCCCATAAGTACATTGGACGTACTTGTACTATTATAATCACTAAGGCGGGTTACCGAACACGGGGGCATATCTCCGTCCTCCGGGGACTCTGCTGCCCGTCATCGGCCTGTGGTATTTATCTACGTCTTCTATCGTGATGGTTATAGGCCAAAGCCTCGTATGTTATTTTTTTTTATTTTTTATAGTGGCTCGACATAATGGCTTCCCTACGCCTGATGGAAAGCGAAAGAGAAGCCCAAGTCGCTGTGACAACGGGCAAGTATCTGGTCAGTTACCTGTCAGTTGCCACCGCCATGCCGGCCCAACCCCAACCCCCCACGAGCTCCGGAAACCCTACTCACCGGCAGAAACACGACTCAGAGGTCATTTGACTGCGGTACTCTATAGGGTGGAGGTCCTTCCCCGGACGGGCGGCTCAATTCGAGCGAAGATTCGCTATGCCCTACCTCTCTTAAAATATTATTCATCAGGATGCACCAGGGGCAAATGAAGGTGGCTTGGAGCGAAATGTGATAGGGCCATTACATCCCACTGTGGCATGTCTTGGGTTATTTATTTATTGTAAACTTTATATGGACGTTTGCCCTGGCCCAGGAGACGGGATCCATAAGGCCCGGCGTGATTGGTGGGTCCAAGCCCCGGGTGGCCACTCCGGAGGTGGAGGCGCGCATTGAGGAGCTGAAGCGGCAGAACCCCGGCATCTTCTCCTGGGAGATACGAGAGAAACTTATTAAGGTAATTATTTATGGTTTGCCAACAATTGTACATTAATTTATTCTATCTAAACATACACATAAATAACATAGCCAAATGCACATCTATTAAAAAGCAAACTACTCCACGGTCGAAAATCTACTTAATTTGATGTCGAAGTACTTACTATAAGCATAGACTCTAATTCAATAGTAAATCTTAAGGCTCTTCAAACTTTCATATTATGTTTATGGATATTTAACTCTTTACTGGTTTCTCAAGATTCTAAAGTCTGTAAAATTTTTTCTTTATAACACTGTGGTGCACTGACTTTATTTGTTGTTAGATTATTATGTATGTATTTTATGTACAATAAACAAGTATTATTAAAAAAACAAAAGAAACACATCCTGCAAAAATAAAAAGCAGCCAAAGAGAAATGCTGCGAACCTAACTAATTAGAAAAATTTGTAGTTGACGAGATCACGATATGTGATCTTACCCTAAATATGCTGAAACTTTTGTGCGAGTATCGAAACTACTTAATATATCTGTCACTGACAACATTATAATGTAACCATAATTTATTGAGCGAACTTTTCTTAAACTTACTCCTAAATATTAAAGGATGTAACGTTTTGAGCTTGAAGCCTAAACTGCAGCTAATCCAAAAGTTCCAGGTTAAATTCCCGGTTGGGTCAATTTAGGAATTGATCTATCCTAAATTGTCTCGAGATTCAGTGTTCTGGGAGACATCCCCACGCCTCTCTGGTACAAGTGAAAACCTTAGTTTGTGATCAAATGGTGGTGGTATAGTGCTCTTTTTTAGGGGATGGGTTGCCATAGAGATTCAATTACCGGAAACAATTTGCCCCCTATTTTCTTGTTAACTTCTCAAGGTAATGTAACTGCGAGTTCAACTTCCACAAAGTTTCCAATACAATCAGCCAATCAAGATACTAGTTCAGTTCTAAACTTTGATTAGGTTGAAAACTTCGATGTTACAGTTCAAGAGATTGAGATCATTAAATTGCAATCTGTATAAATCAAAATACAAGAAATAGGGCTATTTGTTGAAAATTAAAATAAAAGAATTTTATTCATAAGACTTACGATAGACCTTACCAATCGTCAGGTCAAATAATGACTATACCATCGGATTCGGAAATTCGCATTTCTATCGAGAAGTTACTTTTATTTAAAAAGGTTAGTTTTCAATTATAAATATACAAAAATATCGTTGTTGGCTATGAATGCTTATTATGCTGACATAAGTACAACTTATCATTGCTCTCATGATGCCTAACAACGCTTTCCATCTCCTCACAAATGACTAAGTTAGTATGTAGATCTACTTACGCAATTCCAAATACTTTTTATGCAAACTTCAGCACCATTTTTTTTACTAACGTTCCAATTTCACGAAATACTTAGTAAGAAACTGTTCCAACCGGAATATAATCTCACTACTTCGCTCGGTATTGAGCAAGAAAAAATGAGTTGACAATAAAAAAGTATGTTATAAAATTAGTAGTGGTTTTTGTGTTGGCTAAATCAGTGGGCGGTCGTGTTTGAATTTATTTTGAGCGTGCAATCACAGCTTAGCATGAGTGTCAGTATACCTTATATCCATGATTGTTGAAAAAAAAACATTACGTTTAATTTTTTCGACCGTTATTTGTAAATGGAATCTCATTCGAAGATGTAACCGAAAATCCAATACGATTCTCGATACAGTAAATCCAGCAATCGGCGTGGTTGAGTTTTGGTGTGAAAGCATTATTAGGTTTTTGTCGTCGACACGATAAGAATAAGATGAACAATAATATTATGCATCTTTTATGAAAGACAGATATTATTAGAAATTATTATAGAACTATCTTTTACAATAACGTTATTTATTATGAAGTTGTCTATATAGATAGTAGGAGCCTCAATAAATGAAAAATATACAACATTTTCCCTAATTAAATAATATAACTATGATCTTTAAAGCGTTTAAAAACCCCAAACCAACAGACGTGATAACAATTAAACTTTTATTGTGCAATATGACAAAATACCTATTTTCAAAAGTAGAACGAAACCAACAAAAAAAAATTGTATCTACCTTTAAACTTAACGCAACATATTCATTTGTTTTTTGAGAGACTTCGTAACTTATCCGAATCGCAGAGATGCCGTGCCGCTAATCGCTAAATTGTGGTCGGCTCTCGGCAGCGAGTGGACAAAAAAGCGTGATTTTTTTGAGGTTGAGACAATGGCGCGTGTTACAGGAGGGCGTGTCGGACCCTCCCAGCATCTCGTCCATCTCGCGGCTGCTGCGAGGAGGCGCCAGGGACCCCGACGGAAAGAAAGACTACAGCATAGATGGAATACTTGGAGGTGAGCATGTTTTAACCCTTAATAGTGCATGATTTTTTTTTACTTAAAATTGGTTTGCGCTTGAGTACATCTCGCGAAATCTACAATAGAGAGAAGCGGAGGAGCTCAAATAGCAAAATCCTGCTCACTCTCGCCTTAGACAGGGAACAAGGAGCTCTTAAAAGAGGTTCTATGAAAGATAATTCAAAATAATGTGACATACCTAAGTAACTACATGTAAATATAGTATTTGTTAGTATATTTACATGTACTTCATTATTAGGTATCTAGGCGGGGTTACCTGCGTTAGTAGATAATCAGCAGTAATGAATAAAAAAAAGGTGTGGTCAGCGAAATTAATTTAAGATTCAAATGCACCATAGTGTAGTGTTTTTCGGCATACTGACGACCGAAGCCGGTCAGACACCTTCGACCTATCAGTATACTTTACCTGCCTTTATGTGTTACCGCGTAACTACAAATGTAATAAAAACCGGACATTTCAGAACATTGTAGTAGGTATAGAGTATCGTTATTTTATCCATTTCATTCTTTTGACACTCCGGAAAAAAGCAACATATTGCCTGATAATATTTCAATATGTATAGATATATTGGCTGTCAGCAAGGCTTTATATTATTATCATTACGACTCGATATTACATTTTTTTGTATCGTGCCTTACTGCATAGTAACCTTTTGTATTTTACACATCAAAAGAGAACGGAATTCTGTTTTAGCTTTATTGCACATCAGTAGATATTATGTTTCACGTCAGTTGTATAAAATATACATAGCAATCGTCATTGTATGTATACGGTTATTTATTTAAACTTTATTACACAAAAAATACAAAGGCGAAGTTAATTCTAAAGGCATTTTCTGCATGCAGATATACGGGTTCAGTAACTGTGCAAACTGACACGTTAAGCAGATCCTAAAGGATTTAGACTTCTAAGTCCTTTAGGATCTGCTCAAATGCCTCATCGACTGATAAGAGTCACTGCGTTTCACTTAGATTTCAAGCTAGAGAGAATAGATTATATTGATATGAGACGTTCGTACGTCTCCTATCATAATCGACTAGTATTTTTCTAAAATTATAATATCAATTGATATCTATTAGGCTTCTTTCTTAGGTACCTTATAGGTTATTAAAGTCAAACACTAGTCTAATAATTATGTCTACCTACCTAATTTAAATCAAAACTTTGTACGTAGTTCTTAATACTTCCATGAAACTCTCATAATAATTGTTCACTGTTCAAACTTGCTTAGTTTTGACTGACAGCACCGAAAGGAGCGTCATGAAACAATCCATTCACCAATCATTTTTAAAATTGATAATATCTTTCACTGTCGTCGGTGGAAAATTTTCAATCATGATATCCAGTTACAGCAAGAGTTATTTACTGAAATTTCTCGCAACGGACTCCTTATCCAAAGTATCAAACTTAACAAAAATGACGCGATAATTCCAGGAAACTTTATAGTATCGTTAAATGGATCATCTTCTATCATAATTTATCGAAAATCGCGCTTTAAACGCGCCCGTCAGTCTTCAATAAACGTGTTTTATCACGAACAGGCGACTTCTTAAAGCGGAAACGTAATCGATCGCGCAACTTGAAACCTTGGAAATAGATATTTTTATTAAGTCTTTGTGCGCTTGAACTTGAATTTTGATTATGGATCGGCCTGCAGATTGGATGGCCCCATTATTTTTATTTAAAGAGTTATTATTTTCCAAGTCAAGGCTACTAAAGGCGTTACATGCCCGTGTAGTTTGCGGATTTAGAATACTAACATTTCATCCCGTGGGTTTCGTAGAAGTGTCGTTTACCTGGGTGCAAATTAACCCTATTGCAGTCACCAACCCGCCTACCAACCGTGGTGACTAAGGCAATTCCCAACAAATGACCATTGTCATTCGAGGAGGCCTATGTACAGTAGTGGACGATTGTAGGCTGGTGATGAAAGGCGTTGTTATCCTATTGAAAAACCTAAGGAATATGGTTCAATATTAATACTTATTAGTAGGTAGGTTTATCAAATCAGCAGAATTTTGGCTTAAGCCATATTGTCACACGGCTCCTATAAATCTCCTAAAATATTTATACATTTAATTCGGTTCACTTTTTATATCCTTTCAAAAATGCCGCAGTCACTTCCGAATCAAAAACCAATAACTCGCCGACCCACAATATAGCACAACTTCCCGTCCCTACGAGCGGTCACCGGCGTTAATAGTCAACCTGCAAACCTTTCTCACGAGGTGCGTTCAAAAAATCAATTTCCGCACACAAATCTTACATCGTCATTGTTGCAGTTTGAAATATTGCGAGTTTGCGAGGCGCGAGGGCGCGGCCTCTTTTGCGCGCGCGCACCCAAAGGCCCGACAAAGTCGCCGCGAGCGCCCGCGGCGCGTCTCGATAGTGCTGAAAACGACAACAATCGACGCAACATGTTTTGGTTGTTGACGCATTGTTGCATTATACTCACCTATTTTTGTCACCCCTAATTGTACCTTTGAGATTTGCCGTACCTGTGCAGTTTGAGATGCCGCTCTATTTTGCTTTTTAGGGTTAGGAATTGTCCGCTTTGCCGAGAGAGGCGAACTCTCACTTGTTCTCTTGTTTATGTACCTGTCAACCTGTCACAACATAGGACAATGAGAAGTCGCTACATGGCAAAACCCACTTGATCTTTACGTGCAATTCGCTTAGTTTCAATGTTGTTTCGGTCGAAACATTAACATTGTTGTGATAAGTCAGAAAATAATGAAACAAATAAAATGCGATAAATATTACTTGAGCCTAATTTGTCAGCGTTTTCGATGAGCAGCAACAAACAAAACAACATTTCAATTATTGTTTGATACCAACCTAAATAAATTTATTGGGTATCGTTATCTGTGACTTTAAAACCAAAAAAAGTACATATTTTACTTTAAACGCAGGCGGGACATTTTATAGTGTAAACTTTAGATTTCCTCAAACTTTCATAATGAACACATCGTATGTTATTTCAGTTAATAGCTCCAGAATAGCTGAAGTTTTAATGATGTTGAGCATTAGGTTTCTAATCTCAATAGGAGTCCTTGCGACTTGCCTATTATAAATTCAATTGAAGTTTGGTATTTCAACAGATATCTAGTAATTCCAAACTATATTTGACTACCTTTCTAATTACTGTAATTATCTCTATGTTACAGTCAAAGTGATTAAACCAGGCATTATTTATACTATCCAGGTATTAAGTATATAGATACGTATTATTTTATGGAACTCTAAAACTAGCTACACTGTAACATAATTATATATAATACAGGAAAAACGTACTAGCAAAAATTTGTTAGTCAAATTTATGATAGTTCTGACAGTTTTCTTCTGGATTGATTGATTTTTATAAAATCAATGAAAAGTTTTGACATAATTGAACAACAACCATAATTTCCAACTGAAAACTAAACAAAAATTCAGCATAACAAACACATAGGCTTGAGAAAGGCAATTATAAAACGTCTAATATAATTATTGCAAGTGACAATTGCCATTAACACAGTCTATCCTAACGAAGTCGCTGGCACTAAGGAGTGTAATAAGAACCAGTCATCACTTTTCTTTTTACTTATCACGTTTGCATATCAATTATCTTTTTAAAAATTTTCACTTTGTCTGTAACATTTATACATATATCAACGTCGTTAAACTATTAATTTATGTATCTTAAATCAATATCAAAACAAGGCTTATAAGCTTGAATACAAAGCATTACCAATTGAATTGGCAAATTCGTGCAAATGTGATATTACTATCGCAATATAAAAAATGTTATTATCAAAATTGTGAGCTATTACAAATAGAGAAGAGTTAGAAAGTTTGAAAATCATTAAAGATTGTCTTTGCCTAAAGCTAACTTTACTATTTCACGCACCAAGCAAGAAATAAATAAAAGCAAAAACAAATGTCACAAACATAAGTAAGTAAATAAATAACATCCATTATTGCGCGGACGCAACGGCGCTGAAAAACGTAACGATATAAATCGCATCGTAAGGCCGCGGTCGCAACGATAGCGTTCGCTACTTTATAACTTTGCAAGCAAAGTATTAGCGACATACGTTGAATACGATAGAAAGGATTTATTTTCTATAAATTTTTGTATTTCTTTGTGCTGAAGTTCAGTGAAGTAATAATGATAAGGAATCAATGAAATAATCGCGCATCGTATGTAGAGCGACTTTTCGCGAGGATAACATGCATTCTACTTGAGAACGACTTGAAGGAACAAAAGCAATATATCTCTAAGCAATCTGAGTTGTATTGTAACTTTGTCTATTACAGTAATGTCAAATACTCTGTCTACATTGGGAAAAATGGACCTCGTAGAAAAAGAAAAAATACAGTTGCACACGCTATAACTTTAATAATGGTGTGTATACCTCATCATTATCATCAACAGCCTTTTGCAGTCCCCTGCTGGACATAGGCTTCTCCACTTTGATCGATCTGGGCCTCGTGTATACTTGCTCCTAAGAAAATAATATATTTGTGGCTAGTAGTGTATACTTGCTCCTAAGAAATATATTTGTGGCTAGTAGAATAATTTTAAAGAACATTAATTATAGATTCGAGGTAGCTTCTCTCTGTCACACTCGCTAAAGCTTCGCTCTCCGCTACCTTCAAGTTTGCGGCCTAAGCGCTCGACTTTCACACGCACGAAACAAAGGCGTACACGATAAAATCTCGCGTTTGTTTAATAACATGTGTCGTTAGAGTGGGCTAATGCGGCGGGTGGCTATTACCGAACCTCCGCGATGCAACGCAATCACTCTACATCCGACACGATGTGTGGGACGGGGCTTACATGCCACGGAGTTTGAAATAAATATGTACATACATAATATCAAAAATCAGGGATTCTGTTGGCTCTTTACGCAAAAATGTTCTATCTTTTGACACTTTTCCTAGCGTGAAAAGCGATGACAGATGGTGGCTAATTGCTTTTGATTTTATTTCATTAAACACATAGTCAAAGATAAAGTCAAAGTCAAAATCTATATATATAAAAGGAGAAACTGACTGACTGACTGACTGACTGACTGACTGACTGACTGACATATCAACGCACAGCCCAAACGGCTAAACGTAGGCACTTGAAATTTGGAAGGGACGTAGCTTAGGTACCGTAGGGGTGCACTAAGAAAGGAATTCCCGAAATTCCCACGGGAACGGGAATTAGCGGGAAAATCCTTTTGTATGAAAAATCTAAACCGCTTAAGTTAGACGCTTGAAATTTGGCATGCAGGTACCTTAGTAAATATAAAGTTTAGTTATGGCTGTATTTTGAGAAATTCCCACGGGAACGGGAGTTAGCGGGAAAAAACTTTTGTATGTATAAATTTAAACACGCGGACGAAGTCGCGGGCAAAAGCTAGTAATCTTTATTTGTATAGGTTTTTATGAAAAACACTTACAAATCGTCGAAGCTACCACCGGTTCGGAAAGCAGCGTTCTACCGAGAAGATACCGGCAAGAAACTCGTGTAGTTGCTCTTTTCAAAAAGGTGTTTACAATATTATTATCACATTCATACTTTTAACTACGACCACGTCATACAGTCTGGGGCCTTACAAAATTAATTATAAATTAGATAAAAAAAAATAACCTTAACATACTCTATATAGGGCAATCAGGAGTAGACCAGTCTCCAAGGCAGCACCTGTTCACAAGTATGACGTGTGTACCAGCCATCGCTTCATTCAACCATATTTGAGGGAATGTAACGACCCGCCACACAGCGCCACCACCCCAGAAACATTTTTCACATTTACATTGTCGCTGCACTCGAGATCAAAAGTTCCGTAATAAAAAAGGGAAAGATGACTTTGATATTTGCAATAAGAGAATGGAAATCTAGTAGGTGTGCATGATATATCGCAAGTAGGTTGCCTAAAATGTAATACACCTACTTTATTTTGCATATCAATTTGCTTTTTAGAAATTCTTTGCAAATAAAAAATCGAATAAAACATAAATAAGTCACACATATTTAGATATGTCTGACTTATTTATGTTTTTTTTACAATAGTTTTTTTTTTTAAATTTTTTACAACTGTCAATGACACAGAATTGAAAATAATATTTAGATATTATTTTCAATTCTGTGTCATTGACAGTTGTAAACCGACCCTAACCATGTTGGGCATCTTAACTATTCGGAGGGCATTTATTACACCGCATTTGTTCATGACAACTCTGGCTCATCGTCACTCAGGCCTCCCATAGAGGAACACCCGGAAGTGACCGGCGAAGTGAAGAGAGCACCGTGACGGTATTAACGATGCACCATGATCGGCGTTCTTTTGTTTTTGCTTTTCACTAATTTTGATACGGTTTGAATAAGACTCTAATAATAATAATCTGTCCTTTTTTCTGTACTCGTCTGTATAGTTTAGACGAAAATTCAAAGGTTTTCATTGCTAGAGTCCTCATCTCTAATCCTAGGTTCCCAAGACGTTACTAATAGAGTATTTGACATCATAACATTTTCTTCTTAGTGGGAGCTTACTAAATACAAATATTGTCGTAGTAAAATTAACATTATGACTGCTCATGGATGACACATGTCTAAAGCTGCAATGCAGCGGCTTTTCATCTGATTTGCACAACAGAACTGGTTTCTTCAAGCTAAAAATCTATGAAAACTGTAATAAAAAATGCCCTATGTTAATTCAAAAGAGTAAAGCTTTCAAACGGTGGAAAGTTTTCGCTTGAAATTTAAAACTTTATGTAATTAACAATGTCAGATGAATGTTAATTAGTTTGACTTTTATTGTGTCGAACTGAAATCGGTTGCTTTGATGCCTTTAATATCACTGCTTGTTTACTCGATAATTGAGAATCAATATCGAGCCGTAAATTCAAATACTAATATAATGTATGAGGTATTTGATTTAATATTAGGCTAAAATAATATTGAAGCTAATAGGTATAATCACGTATCTTTGTCTATGAATATTTAAAGTTGTGCTAACGCCATAAGTAAGAAAGAAAGAAAAATATTATGTACCCAAAAAAATGAAAAATACACTATATTTAAATAACATATCGAAAGTTTAAATACATACATATAAATATGATGTGTGTTGTTACATAGCAAAATACTAAAGACCGGTGACGGGCATCAGCGTCACCGGAGCAAGAAGCTACGCCCTGCGATCGCCAACCCGCCTGCCCAGCGTGGCGATTATGGGTATATCCTCCAGATGTTTGCTCTAAGTGACGAACAACTGGAGAAGCCTATGTCCAGCAGTGGACTGTAATAGGCTGATGATGATAATTTATATTTATGTGTTATAATTATATTTTCACCGCTTGGATAAACCATAACCATTTGAAGAAAAGTAGAATGTTTTAAATGCGATTCTTATTGTCCTTGCCTACAGATAAGACACCAACCATTATTTAAGGTAGATATTTTATTCGTTGAATGATCTCATTTTAATGTGATATTCAACCAATAAGTCATCATCCTACACCAATCATATGACTAGACTAGAATACCTACATGGTTGACGTAAGTTGTCTCGCAGATTTTATTAATGTGTTCACTGAATCGCAATAAGTCCTCGAAAGTAGATTAAATATCAACTTTATATCCTCCATATCAGATTCAGACCTAAATAAAATACTCGATACCTATATTTTCTCATTCTCGATTATTTATTACATTATACCTATGACGAATTCACAATTTCATACAACGGCTTATCGAATAAACACGTGTAGCAATATGAAGTCGAATTAACGTGAATTGACGATGAAGAGGATTAGTGTAGAATGTTAGGTACCTATATATTTCGTGTATTGTTCCGATCCGCTTTGGATTACAGAAGATATGCAATCCCGTTGAAAGCAGATAAAATGAAAAGCGACGTTTTTCATGTGGCAACAAATCCCTTTGAAGCTTTTAAGCCCCTAATAGCATTTCACAACAGCGATATCATTCTATATTTATCAATATGCATAGTTCCCCTTTTAACTAATTGAACGTCAAAGAGGCTTAAATAATGAAAAGAACGACTGTTAACACAATTTAAATGGCATTTGCCGCAAATAATAAACAGATTACGCCCACAAGACGGCGGCGTGCCAATCCGACCATCTGTTAACATTGAAACAACCCGCTGAAACAAAGGCCGGCCTGGCGTTTTTAATGAGCCCAGATTATGAAGGTGTTAAAACGCCGCCGCGCTTTCAACTCCCAAATTATGAGTCGGCCTGAGCCCACTCTTCACGGGGTCACATTTCGGCAATCGCCAAAAGTTTCTCCTGACCCTTCGCACTTCCAAAACGCATATAAGCCTCTCTCCTTTCTGCAAACATAAAATCCCCTGTAGATTTCTTTTACGCTCCTCCGAAAACCAAAACGAACTTTACGATTCCCTTTTAGAGTTTGCTCTCGAACAATTCTGTGCGCGAGAGTCATTTAGTCTCATACGTTAAGATCAGGACTCGGAACAAAAAAGGCTAAATAAATCTGTCCCTGTCTCGCTCGCGGCCAGAGAATTTGAGCAATGTAAATCATTTTATTACAATACGTTGTTTTTTATTCGATGTCGCAGCCTTTGTGGTTGGATGCGTTGCCTCGTGCGTTTTACGGCTCTTCCTACGCCTACAACGGTTAATAGTGGGTTTCCGTTTATTTCGGATTAGTGCTGATATGTATTTGCTAACATGATTGATTATATTCAGTGAAAACTCTATGACATCTGGATACCTCAAAAATTACTATCATAACGTCGTGTCTTAATGATTTTGTGTTGTTTAAAAATAAAGCAACACTTGAACAAGGAAATTAATGTCTACTTTTATTGTGCTCTGATGCATATTTCGCACAATTAGGCTCATCATCTTGAACTTAGGATTGTCATCAAATTGCATATTTTGATCATTGCGTAATGATCACTATATTTGAAAACGTAAACTACAATCATAATTCAGTGATCGCTATCAGAAATTATTAAAAAGCTTTAATTAAACTGTAAAAATAATTAGGTTAAGATGAGACAATATTCAGTTGACTGGGTCGGTGGCTAATTTGGTAGTGAGTCCTGCCTTCTGAACCAAGGGTCGTGGGTTCGATTCCCACCCGGGACAAACATTCGTGATGATGTTGTGTTTGTTTCGTGTCTGGGTGTATATATTTGAGGTAGGTACCTTCGTTGTTCTGATACCCATAACACAAGTGCTTAAGCTTAACTAAATTTGGGATCGGTGCAATGTATGTGATTTTGTCAGATATTTATTTATAATCAGTTCAGCAACCATAGTCAGAATTGGGTTTAGATAAAAAGATGTAATTAAGAATTCACCTGTGAACAGTTTAAGAAATTATATAAGATAAATATTTATTTTCTCCACAATTTTTAAATTAACCGTTTATAGCCTACAGGACTATAGTAGTATTACAATGTAGATTTGTGAGAGACTGGTGTCTGAGCAAGGCAGAAGTCCGTATTACAGAACACAAATTGTGTTGAAAGGTTTCTTATTTGCGGGTCCTTTAACAAATCTAACCGGGCCGCAGCATTAGCTCGCGTTCGTTTTACATGTCATAAATCCAGATTGCGAGACCAAAATATTGAATGGTGCCAAAGTGTCACCGAACGCAAAGAGGCCGACAAAGGCCGCCGCCCTGGGTGTTCCCTACACAGAGCCCCCATTTTTTCATCTCATTCAATTTTGACTTCTTTCAAAAGGCTATTAATATAAGCCGCATTTTTTAAAATCAGTTTTAAGGCAAAGCCGTGCATTGTTGAGGCGGTTTTTTAATCTGTTTCCGTAGGATACCGCTACCGATTTATAAATGAGCTCGCCCGCGCCTGACGACCCTTGATTTGCCCGAATTAAAACATGATGTGGGTTTTTACAAAAAACATACGCTTAATAAATAACGCGTGTCTCAAAAAAAGAGATGAAGACAAATTGCCACTATATAATGTCAAATAAATCCATCCATCCAGTCAAGCCTCCCATCGGGAAAACAGAAAGATTGGATTCTTACTTATGTGTTCTCCTAGATCTTAATAAGGTGGAATAGCATATTAATTAGTATTCGCTTTTTAGAATTTGTGGAATGTTAAGAATTATCTACCTATCACGTTCGTTCTTGTTTTAAGTTATGCCTATATATTATTAAATACCGTTAGGTTCAGTTTAACAAAAAAACACACTGCCAGTGTTTTATTGCCTTCTTTGGTGACTTAAGTGCCTTCACCAATCTAATACTTACCCCTATAAAAACCGATTGACTGGCTCGGTGGCTCAATTGGTAGTCTTCTGAACCAAGGGTCGTGGGTTCGATTCCCACCCGGGACAAACATTCGTGTGATGAACACTTGTGTTTGTTCCGTGTCTGGGTGTTTATATTTGTATTTAAGTATTTATTAGTGGTACCTTCGTTGTTCTGATACCCATAACACAAGTGCTTAAGGTACTTACTTTGGGATTAGAGCAATGTATGTGATGTTGTCTGATATTTATTTATTTATATAAAAACCATGTACCAAAAAAAATATTAAGATATTTTGTATTACGAATTATTTATGTTTACAAGTGATATTATAATAGATTATTATTCTGTTTCCAGGTCGAGGTTCAGATTCTTCCGACATCGAGTCGGAACCCGGACTGACTCTGAAGAGAAAGCAGCGTCGATCCCGAACTACCTTTACCGGTGAACAGCTTGACGCTTTGGAGAGGGCCTTCCATAGGACACAGTACCCGGATGTTTATACCCGGGAAGAATTGGCGCTCCAAACTGGTCTAACTGAAGCTAGAATACAGGTACTTGAAATCTTCTCTATCAAAATAAATAGCGGTACGGAAAGTACTACTGGGAGGAGTTGGTATCTCTCTTTTCATCAATGAAGAAGGGTAACAACTCTATCTCTATTATTCCCATCAATGTCAAGATAGAGAAAATATCTACATTGATAGAAAATGGATACCTCTTTCTCTCCTAGAGTATGTACTTTCCTTATCGTAACAGCTATATAACTTGTTGAGTTGGAAAGCGCCTAGTAAATTTGTGTTTCTTAAATCTGAGTAAGCAGCCTATTAGAAACAAAATTCCAGCAGGTAACGTGATTTAAAAACTCTTAAGGTTATTGATTCCATGTACTAAATATTCACGTCAACTAGGTACCTCAAGTGGGTTCCTTTTATATTACTATAACTTAGAGGGTTAACTGACCACCCACTTAAGTTATATACTCAATTAATCCGACCACCAATCAACCTTTTGATTTTTACTACCACTTAACACTTTAAGCGAAAGTCTTATGCAAATCCATTCTAAAATCGCGATTCATTAATATAGGTACTTATAACCCAATATAGGTCTCCTGTAGCTACACAAAAATGACATAGCACCTTTTGAATAACGATAACTTCTATAACGATATTGTTGGAAAACATGATAAGAATAAAAAATGTACACGCAGAGTGTACTTATATTCGAATTTGTAGGTATTTACTTAAAAAGGAAATATACATTTTGCAACAAGAACGTTTTATTAAAAAGTAAGTAAAAAGTCTTGTCCATTTTATTAAACTTTTCCGACTCCAATATTACTTTTAACTTCAAGTTTGGTATTCTTTTGAAGAAACAATTGTATACAAATTTAGACTCCGTGTTTTTACTTTCATACACCTTATGAAAGAAACTTAAGTCATAAATTCTAAGCAACTAAAATAACACAGATAAATGACTAGTTGATTTGGGATACTGGCAAAATATTTAGAGAATTAGTCAATAAAAATAAGTTGTGTCAACACTCCTACCACTCTCAAGTTAAAGTTTTCCTTTGTACTACGATTATGACTGAGGATGACTCCAAAAATGAAAACAGCTTCATAACAAATCGAATTTATTTCTCAGGTTTGGTTCTCCAACCGGCGCGCTCGTCTCAGAAAGCACACCGGTTCAAACTCGACTCCCAGTCTTGCTGGCTACTCAGCGCTGCCTATGCCGCAGATACCCTGCCCATATCCCGCCGGGGACATACCTTCGCTGCCCCAGCACCCGCAGCATGCAGAAGCCTGGCACCATCAGAAATATGCCAACTACAATCAGCTCATGGCGCAATCGCAGCACCTCAACCAAGCGTTCCAAAACGCAGCTTTCCCGAGCACCTCGAGCTCGACATTCGGACACCTAGTTACCGCCAACGGGTCAACACCCAGCCAAATACTAGATGCTGCTGTACCAAGAAATGAATACGCTCGGTACCCAACAAACGATATATACAGCAAATCTCTTAACTATTTGCCTAAAGAAGCTGAAGGCGATGAGAAGATTGCCAATGAAGAAGTGATCGAACCGAGAGAGGACGCTTTCGTTAAACCTACTAATGACGATTATAGTAAAGCGTTACCAAATAGTGAATATCCAAAAGTTCCTGCTGATTACTCCAAAGTTCCTGTAGATCCTTCAGTAGCTGCCAACTGGAGCCCTTCTCACAACTCCCTAAATATGAGCCTCGCCGGCCTATCCAGTGAATACAAATACATGAACGATCCGTATTCTTTCCCCAATATTGGCGATCCACTCAACCAACATAGCTACCCAAACCCGCCACCCAATCCTGCTAATAAATACTGGATATGACAAAATTATATATTAGTAGTAAGTTCTTGTTTTACTTTAATTATTATTAGGTGTACCCAATGTATTGTTGTAAATAGGAGAAAAAATACATCTGGTCAAAATATCCAAGGAAGCAAATAAGTGTGCCTCGAGCCATCTTTATTGATCTTTATCAATCAATCAATCAATCATCAGCCCTTCGCAGTCCACTGCTGGACATAGGCCTCTACAATTGTTCGCCACATTTCTCATCTTGGGCTTCTCGCATCCAACACTTGCCAGCTATCTTGCGCAAATCGTCGCTCCACCGGGCCTGAGGGCGCCCTACACTACGTTTGCCGAGATGCGGTCTCCACTCTAGAACTTGTTTACCCCAACGGTTACACGTATAAGTATTATAATTGTATTATTTTCATTATCCCCTATTTGCAACTTTACTTAACCTAATGTTGTTATTTTATTTAAATTATATGAAACTAAGTATTGTACCTACCTTGTATAAATAAGTAACTTAGAATATTGTTGAGAAAATTACCTCTATTATGCATTCCATTTAGAGATACCTACCTTAAACCAAACATTTGTAAAAAGTTATTAGAAAAGTCATTAGTAGATAATATAATAGAATTAAACTAATCATATCGTTTTATTATTCACAATACCCCATTCATTGTGCACAAACTTACTGATTAAGAGACAAAACTTTACAATTTTCTGAGTGATTTTTAGTGTGAGAGTTGTGTTAATAGCCCTTTAATATCAAATAGGAGTTTGATTTATTAGAATATCAAATAGGAGTTTGATTTATTAGAATATCAAATAGGAGTTTGATTTATTAGAATTATTCACGTTCAATGAGTGCTCTCTTACAAAATGTATTTACAAATTTCATTTTTAGTATGGGATCAAATTATGTGCGATATATCTAAATAATAGCAACCAAATACTAAATCAGCTCTTTCAAACAGATTAGGAAAATTTTTATGTCTATTGATATAATTTATGAGCTATGACATTGTAAGTTTCATTAAAATCCGTTCATTGCTTTTTGTGTGAAAGTAACAAACATCCATCTCTAACCAAACAAAATTCAAACACAATAAATGAAATGTGATTTATTGTGAATTATTATTTGGGCTACTTGGGCACTACAAATAAGTAGGGTACCTACCATACTTATTTTTATTTTTACCCTAATCATTTTAGCCGGATTTATATAATAAATTTAATGTTATTTAAATTTTATGTTAAATAATTCATTGTATTTGGTATTGAGTAAGTATTGAGTAAAACACAATATAATTGCTTCAGTGTCTATATTATTGAACTAAGGACTACTTGTATATACAAAATTCAATATAATTGCTTCAGTGTCTATATTATTGAACTAAGGACTACTTGTACATACAAAACATAAATAGAAAAGTTGGATTATAAATAACTAATTTCTATAAATTACAACTGTGTCGTGATATCAACTATGGATGCGCCAGGTTCTACAGGGGGTACAATAACATTATCTACTACTACTACTGGTTCTACTGGTACTGTAGTTTCAGTAACAGCCACAGTTGCTACAGTGGTCTCCGGCAAGGCAGTCTCGCTCACTACTGCAGTAGAAGGATCAACTGCTTCGCTGGCTACAGTCGTATCAACTACAACTGTTTCAATAGCCACGGGAGCACCGGTGGTCACAACATCGCTGGTAGCTCCCGTCGACGCTTCATTCGCCACTGTTGTTACCGGAACGTCCGTGCTAGCTCCAGTAATATCAGGAAGTGCATTTGTGGCAGTATTGCCAGATCCATTTATATCAGAAATTGTGGCATCAGGTGATGCGTCTGTACTTGTGACCACTACAGGAACATTTGAGCTTGGCGCTGCCGCAGATGTTTGTTGTGAATTTTCTGTGATAACAGCGGAACTAGTTTCATTAGCAGGAGCAGGAGTGACATCAACTGACACGGTATTTGTATCAGTCACAACAACAGTCTCGGCGTTTATGGCTGAAGTAGATGAAGATGGTGACGATGTTGTAGAAGGTCCTGAAGAACCAGCGCCGTTAGCACTACTGGCTTCCCCAGTGGGTGTAATGTCAACAGAAGCAGGGCTTAATCCATCACTGTTAACTGTAGTAACTTCGGTAACAGCGCTGTTAATGGTTTGACTAGTGGGTATAACGTCAGTGGATGCAACGCTTGATTCCACACCATCAGCAGGAGCCACTACTGAAGGGGCGTTGTTAGCGTCTATGGCTTGATTGTTAGAGGTAGTGTCAATGGAAGCAATGCTTGATCCAGTAACACCAGTTGCAGTAACTTCAGACGCGGCACTGGCAGGGCCACTGGCTTGAGTATTGGATGTCGTATCTGCGGCAGCAGCGCTTAGTCCGGTACTTTCGGTGGTGGCAGCAGCAGAGGCCACGCTGTTAGTGTCACTGACTTGGCTGTTCGATGCGGTGTCAGCCGGACTAGTGCTCGAAACAGCACCGTCAGCAGCAGCAACCACGGGTGCGGCGCTGGTAACATCACTTGCTTGATTATTAGATACGATGTCAGAGGAAACAGAACTATCTGTGACAGTGACTTCTGCGGTGTTTGATCCCGTTATGTCAGTGGCTGCAGCCACAACAGAAACAACATTGTTTGTATCACTGGTCTGACTATTTGTCAGTATGTCAGTAGGTACAGCGTTTGATCCAGTAGCAGAATCTGCGGAGGCTGCAGTTGTAATATCAGTGACTTGTACAGCAGATGCAGCATTGGTAGCAGAAACACCAGCTTGTCCATTAGATGTGACGTCAGTAGTAGCAACACCCGACTCGGCAGCAGCGACTGCTGAAGCAACGTTGTTAATATCAGAGCCTTGTCCGTTGGATCCAACGACACCAGCTGCGGCACCATCAGAGGCTACATTGTCAGCACCGGTAGCTTGTCCATTGGAGACCACGTCAGCGGTAGTAGAGCTGGATCCAGCGACACCAGCCGCGGCAACATCAGAGCCTACATTGTTAGCACCGGCATCAGCCGCTTGTCCATTGGAGACCACGTCAGTGGGCGCAGAGCTTGATCCAGCTACACCAGCCGTGGTAACTTCCGAGGCTACGTTATTAGCACCAGCAGATTGTCCGTTGGATGCAACGTCAGCGGGAGCCGAGCTGGATCCAGCGACACCAGCTGCGGCAACATCAGAGGCTACGTTGTCAGCACCAGCAGCTTGTCCGTTGGTTGGTACATCACCGGAAGCAGAGCTGGATCCAGTGACACCAGCCGCGGCAACTTCAGAGACTACATTGTTAGTACCGGCATCGGCAGCTTGTCCATTAGAGGCTACGTCAGTAGTTGTAGAGCTTGATCCAGCGACACCTGCCGCGGCAACTTCCGAGACTACATTGTTAGCACCAGCAGCTTGTCCGTTGGATGCCTCGTCAGCGGGAGCAGAGCTGGATCCAGCGACACCAGCCGCGGAAACTTCAGAGACTACATTGTTAGTACCGACTGCTGAAGCAGCGTTGTTACTATCAGAGGCTTGTCCGTTGGATCCAACGACACCAGCCGCGGCACCATCAGAGGCTACATTGTCAGCACCGGTAGTTTGTCCATTGGAGGCAACGTCAGCGGGAGCAGAGCTGGATCCAGCGACACCAGCCGCAGCGACTTCAGATGCTACATCGTTAGCACCGGCATCGACAGGTTGTCCATTGGAGGTCACGTCGGCGGGAGCAGAACTTGATCCAGCGACACCAGCCGCGGCAACTTCAGAGGCTACATTGCTAGTACCAGCAGCTTGTCCATTGGATGCACTGTCGGCAGGAGTAGAGCTGGATCCAGTGACACCAGCCGCGGCAACTTCAGAGGCTACATTGCTAGTACCAGCAGCTTGTCCATTGGATGCACTGTCGGCAGGAGTAGAGCTGGATCCAGTGACACCAGCCGCGGCAACTTCAGAGACTACATTGTTAGTACCGGCATCGGCAGTTTGTCCATTGGAGGTAACGTCAGCGGGAGCAGAGCTGGATCCAGCGACACCAGCCGCGGCAACTTCAGAGGCTACATTGCTAGTACCGGCAGCTTGTCCATTGGATGCACCGTCAGCAGGAGCAGAGCTGGATCCAGCGACACCAGCCGAGGCAACTTCAGAAGCTACATTGTTAGCACCAGCAGCTGGTCCGTTGGATACAACGTCAGCGGGAGCAGAACTGGATCCAGCGACACCAGCCGCGGCAACTTCAGAGGCTACATTGTTAGCACCGGCATCGGCAGGTTGTCCATTGGAGGCCACGTCAGCGGGAGCAGAACTTGATCCAGCGACACCAGCCGCGGCAACTTCAGAGGCTACATTGCTAGTACCGGCAGCTTGTCCATTGGATGCAACGTCAGCGGGAGCAGAGCTGGATCCAGCGACACCAGCCGCGGCAACTTCAGAGGCTACGTTGCTAGTACCGGCAGCTTGTCCATTGGATGCACCGGCAGCAGGAGCAGAGCTGGATCCAGCGACACCAGCCGAGGCAACTTCAGAGGCTACATTGTTAGCACCGGCATCGGCAGCTTGTCCGTTGGAGATAACGTCAGTAGGTGCAGAGCTTGATCCAGCGACACCAGCCGCGGAAACTTCCGAGGCTACGTTATTAGCACCAGCAGCTTGTCCGTTGGATGCAACGTCAGCGGGAGCAGAACTGGATCCAGAGACACCAGCCGCGGCAACTTCAGAGGCTACGTTGTTAGCACCGGCAGCTTGTCCATTGGATGCAACGGCAGCGGGAGCAGAGCTGGATCCAGCGACACCGGCCGCGGCAACTTCCGAGACCACGTTGTTAGCCCCGGCAGCTTGTCCATTGGATGCAACGTTGGCAGGCGCTGAGCTAGATCCAGCGACACCAGCCGTGGCAACTTCCGATGCTACATTATTAGCACCAGCAGCTTGTCCGTTGGATGCAACGTCAGCGGGAGCAGAGCTTGATCCAGCGACACCAGGCGCGGCAACCTCAGAGGCTACATTGTTAGCACCAGCAGCTTGTCCATTGGATGTAACGTCAGCAGAAGCAGAGCTGGATCCGGCGACACCAGCCACGGCAACACCTGATACTACATTGTTAGCTCCGGCAGCTTGTCCATTTGATGCAACATCAACGGAAGCAGAGCTTGATCCAACGCCACCGGCCGCGGCACCTCCTGATACTGCATTGTTAACACCAGCACCTTGTCCATTTGATGCAGTGTTAGCGGAGGAAGAGCTTGATCCAGCGCCACCGGCCGCGGCAACTTCAGACGCTCCATTGTTAGCACTGGCAGCTTGTCCATTTGAAACGATCTCAGCGGGTGCAGAGCTTGATCCAATACCACCGGCCACAGCAACTCCGGATACTGCATTGTTAGCACCGGCAGCTTGACCATTTGACGGGATGTTAGCGGGAGCAGAGCTTGATCCAATGCCTCCAGCTACAGCAACTTCAGACGCCCCATTGTTAGTACTGGCAACTTGTCCATTTGAAGCGATCTCAGCGGGTGCAGAGCTTGATCCAATACCACCGGCAGCGGCAACACCCGATACTGCATTGTTAGCACCAGCATCTTGTCCATTTGATGCAGTATTAGCGGAAGAAGAGCTTGATCCAGCGCCACCGGCCGCAGCAACACCGGACACTGCATTGTTAGCACCGGCAGCTTGACCGTTTGACGGGATGTTAGCGGGAGCAGAGCTTGATCCAATGCCTCCAGCTGCAGCAACTTCAGACGCCCCATTGTTAGCACTGGCAGCTTGTCCATTTGATGCAGCGGAAGCAGAGCTTAATCCAGCCCCACCGGCCGCGGCAACTCCTGAAACTGCATTGTTAACACCGGCACCTTGTCCATTTGATACGCTGCTAGCGGAAACAGTGTTTGATCCAGCAACGCCAGCTGAAACTTCAGTATTTCCATTAGTTGACGCAGATCCTCCTGTCACCCAACTGGGTAAAATACTTGTTACAAACTGTGATATCGCCTGAATGAACGTCCTCTTTTCCTCGACATACTGCATTTCAGGTGCTGTAGAAGTCACATTGAAGCTTTCCAGAAGTAGAGTCTTGTTGTTCAATTTTTCAAGTTTCCTCTCTAAGTTTGCCTGCAATTGTTGAAGTCCAACAGCATTGACATGACCTGCGATATGGCTTTTCAAAGCGTTTTGCGATGCTACATCAGTTTGTAAAGTTTGCAACAAAGTAATTACGGCTTGGCGGAAGTCACTCTTTGTACTATTTACATTAAGATTTAACTCATCTTGTAAGTATCTTTGTACAGCAACTTTCTTTTCCAAGTTCGTGCTGTTTACAGTTAGCCCGTATTTTACATAGATGTAACTCTTCCAAACATCTTCTAGCTCAACAGAATCATTGCCTTCCCCAGATTCTTCTGAAATAGGTTGTTCACTTTCCTGTGCCTTTTTCTTTAAGCTTTCTATTTCTTTACGTTGCTTTTCCAATCGCTTACGTTCTTCTTTTTCAATCTTTTCTTGTCTTTTTAGTTTTTCTTCCTCTTGTTTCTGCCTTTCTTTTTCTAGTTTTTCTTGATGCTTGCGTTCCTCTTTCGCTCTCTTTTCTTGTTCTTTGCGCAATTTCTCGGCCTGCTTTTCTTCTTCCTTCTGTTTTTGTTCTTCTTGCTTACGCTTAAGTTTTTCCTCTTTTTCTAACTGCTTCTGCTTTAACTTTTCTTGTTTTTCTTGATATTTACGCTGTTGTTCCTGTAATTTTTGTTCTAAACTATTATCGTTGTCATCATTATCATCATCGTCATTGTCATCATTTTCAACACTGTTGTCTTCTACAGTAGATTTTTTTTCATCCGAATCAGAACTATCGGATCGCGATAACAAAGACCGTGAAGGTCTTATTTCGTTAGGGAGATATTTCGCTGTCGCCATACAAACGCATACCTGCAAGATAAAGGTTTAACACATTATTATTACTAAAACAAAAGAAACATATTTTGATTTGAATATTGTTTAAAGGTTATATTGTCGATTTTAAAGGTCTAAAATATGACTGTGTTCATTCCAGAATAAAGATTGTAAAAGTGTTGGTCACTGCTAGTACAAAATAACATCATATCGGTAACTCCATAAGGTTGCATTCAAACATGCTATTTCCACCCGCGAAAACTTCAACCCTTGTTCACACTATGGGCGGCCGCGGCCGCGTTTTGCGGTCGATTGCCGGACAGAGTACCCGTCAGTCTGAACGCAAAAAACTGCATGTCTGAACGGGCTCTAAATGATATCCTTTTCACTATATTATTCACACACCACTACACAACATAAATGTACGAAAACAAAAACTCACAATCAAAAGTAAATATATGATCTTCATTGTGAATGCTATATTTATCCACTCATTTAAAGCGAAATTCGTTCGTTATTCACGTTAAAACTAGCGTGACATAAGAGCTCGTTCGTTACAATTTGGTACAAATGTGGAGACGCGTCCTTTTATACCTCGACCGGCAATTACAAGATAACGTTAGATAATGACTTCTGGCGACATAACTAACAAACAGTAAATCTTATTCAAACAAAATGTTTTTGCGAACAATGACTCAGTAATGCGCGCATAGTGTGATAGTAATTATACTGCGGCAGTAAAGGAAAGTCCAAAACAAATTGTGTATTACTATACGGCCGGATGTGTGCTTGATATCTACAATATATGATAGGAACGGAAGTAAGGATTTATTCTGTTAATTATTACATGAGCAGTAATTGGAGAATCTTATTTTTCATAATTTGGGCCATTAAGGCCCAGGTATGTCGATAACGCCACGACGTTCGAGCGTTAGGTCTTTTCTCGGCACATCCCTAAACTGAGAATGGGGAGCTGTTGGGCAGAACATCACACTACCGGAGGAGTCATGTTGAATCGTGTTGCGCATCCTCACCCCTCCAGACGACCTTAAGGAGACCACCAGGTAGCTTAACTGATAACATGCACATGCACAGTCCACCACGGGAGTCCGCCACGGGGCGGCAGACGGTGAAGATCCGAAGGAGTTCTCCTGAAAAAAACGATAGTTCTTAAAAGAAAAAGACATGTTGTGATGACCTCTTGCGTTTTTTTGTATGAAACCAAAAGGCTCTTTCCAGAAACTACGTTATTTTACATATAGGGACCACAGCCACACACCTGTGTATCTCGATACCTCTGTTTGGTAGCGGCAATGCATTAAACCATAGCAGAGTGCTTTATATCTACGAATTTAAGCTTAAAACCGACACGAGTCTATATTACAATGCAGTTTTGACCAGGTGTAAAGGCATTTCTTTCATTTATTTAAAACTAGCTGGCCCGACGCGACTTCGTTCACGTAGGTAGCTATCCTACCTATAACCTTATACCTACCTACCTTATTTTCTCTGCGTACCTAAGAACCACCCTCATGCTTCAAGGAATATTCTAAAAAATAATTATTGAAACCAGTTCCCTTGTTCACAAGTTATGCACTTGGCAACACAATCATTTTTATATTATGGATATTCAATACATTAAAAATTGCTTCATCTTCATATCAACTAATTTCAGATTCTACAGGAAAAGTGTCAGTTATTTAATATTTCTAGCATGCGTATTAACTACGCAGCAACAATTCTGTAACACGTGCGTGCATTAAAATAATGCTTTTATATGTTTGAGTATTTATTTTATCGGAAAGAAAGTTTATAAACTTGTAATGTAATTTTATAAGAAAAATTATATTTTATTTTTTGGTCCTGCGCCTTATGATTTCAGGTCGTGTCGAATTATTGTCATTTAGTATCACGACGTTAAAAAGAAGAGTTCACATGAGCTACCTTAAACGCTAGTACATTATAAAGGTAATACCTATCTCTCGTTAATCCTTACCCACCTTACAATCGCGGTGTCATGAAGACGAGTAAGGGAATATGAGTAGGAAAATGGGCAGGAAAGTTTTCCTGGGTACAATTAAAACCTAGTGCAGCCCACAACCCGCTTGCCAAGGATGGTGCATTTAAGGCAATTCCCTCCAAATGACCATTGTCATTTTGGAAGGCCTATGTCCGGCAGTGGAAGTCCATAGGCTGATGATTATGATGACCTACCTTCGTAATCACCGTAATTTGGCCAAAGAAGTATTTTTTTCACTGCCTCGTCGCAAGTGCAACCTTTGATCAAAGAAGTCCCGGTTTCCCAAGTCAGACCAAATATTGAACACAATAGAACGATTTTTGATTCATGGCAGAGTCGAATGCAGCAGACCATATGGTCGATCGACATTACCTGTGGTATATGTTCTCGCCATGCCACCTGCAGAGACCGGTGGAGGCGGATCGCGAAAGCGGAAACCACAGTAGCAGACGACTCCCTATGACCACGACCACTCTGACAAGAGTGAACGACTGAGAAGTAGAGCCTGTTTACATAGCGAATCTTCGCTCAAATTGAGCTGCCCATCCGAGGAAGGAACTCCACCCGCAGGAAGGAACTCAACATAGAATACCGCAGCCAAATGACCTCTGGGTCGTGTTTCTGCTGGTGAGTAGGGCACGGCGGTGGCAACTGACGGGTAACTGACCAGTTACTTGCCCGTTGTCACAGTGACTTGGGCTTCTCTTTCGCTTTCCATCAGGTGTAGGTAAACCATTATGTCGAGCTACAAGAAAAAAATATATACTACGTTTGAATAAGTAATGTTGTAGAGACACGTTTAGGTATGAGTACTTCAAAATATACCAAAGCTTAACCCAGCAAATCCTAGCCACAGGGACGAGCAAAAATTACGCAATATAGATTTAGTCACGCGCATTTCGGTAACCCATGTCCACACATTTTATCTCTCGAGATTACTGCGTTTGCATACCACTTTTGTTGTTCATTTGAGAACAAATAGCGGAAACATAATTAACTAAAATGTTTTCAAACTTAAGTACCTAATGAGATTATGGCCAATTAAGCGTAATGATGAAGATTTAGCATCCCATACCTATGCCATTGTATTTGTATTGGGTGTAGGTAGGTATTTCATATTTTCGAAATTAGATTACCTTGAAACCAATGGTTAGTGCGAATTCTTAGGCGAAATTACTTATTTACGTGTTCTGGATCTTACAAGCTTTAGACATTAAACAATGCATTAACATAATATCACAACTCTAAGATGAACCAAGGATTTCCCAGTGTGTTAATGACTTATTTGTTTGTTAAATTGTCTATTATTAAATACAACTTATCATTATAATAATAAAGTTTACCTAGACCCATAAAACGTTAAATCTAAGTAAATTCAATTTTTAATCGTCGGATTTCACCCAATCAACAATCGCAGAACTTTATGTTTTTCTTCAAGTAGGCCTAAAAACTGTATGGTGACCGCGGAGACCTTTTAGATACTTACTGTTTGTTACTTATTGTACTCCTGTGTATTTTTGGGTACCTAATAAACATTTTTTTCTTTCTTTCTTTCTTTCTTCTTTCTATAGTAATTTTAATTAAATGCCTGGTTACTTGATATATTAACTAGAGAACTAGATAGAGGTTTGTTCATCTTTAGCCTAAATATCTATATCTTCTTCTATACTTAGGTATAATAAATCTGTAGAGAGGTTAATTCTGTACATAAAATATTTTTTCAAAAAAACTATCAGGGGATGATTAGTGACCGATACTGATGCCAAAAATGCAATCAGTAAAATTTTGGTCTGTCTGTCCGTCTGTCTGTCTGTATGTTCTTTATAGATAGAAAAAGTACTGAACAGATTTTAACGAAACTTGGTACAATTATTCTTTATACACCTGGGCAGGTTATAGTATGCTTTTCATCACGCTACGATCGATAGGAGCAGAGCAGTGAAGGGAAGTGTTGGGAAAACGGTAGAATTTTTTAATTTGTATGTTTAATCGCGCATCACGCAAAAACTACTGCATGGAATTAAATGCGGTTTTCACCAATGGTGCTTAAATTTTAAGTTAGAGGTCTAATTTAAAATTTAAGCACCATTTTATGGAAGTCCGTTATTTTTGAAACCCGATATACACGCGTGCGACGCCGCCGGCACAGCTAGTAATTTATAAATCTTTATGCCAAACCTGGTTCCATACTAAAGTTCTTCTACAAGTAATACTTAAATGATTAATAGTTATCATCAGTCATAAGACAAAGGGCCAAGACTATGTTACGCGGACGACCACGCGGTTTCATATGAAAGAAATACGGGGCATTTTTACATGAAACCACGCGGGCGCCCGCTTAACACATGTACAGACCTAAAAGGGTCGTCGAGACCCCATTTAGAAAAATTATGTTTCCTTTTTAGGAACACGCATACGACCAGACTTCATGAACCAGGAATAAAACATTTAGACCTTCGCGGCTCTTTAGCTATCATCATCGTCATCAACTTTTCATAGTCTACTGCTGAACATAGGCCTCCAAATGTTCGCCACTTTGGTCGATACTTAGCTTCTCGCATCCAGCATTTGCCAGCCATGTTTAGGCTAAAACAAACAAAATAGTAGGGACCCTTTAGGCAGAACAGGCTGAAAGCGTCATAGATCGAGATAATTATGTTTATGAAAAATTTAGAACACCAAGTTAATGAGTTTACTATGGTGCGATGTGTCAGCTATTATAAAGGCAATCTGAATACTTAGATAAAAAAGAATACACCAATATAGAAACTAGTGAAGATAAGATAAGAAATCACCAGTGCATGTAGAAACAAGTAGGTAATCAAGAGCGGCCTTTACAAAATTAAATTATTTATTTACAAGTATAATAAGTATATCAGTATACATACATAGTCCCAGTTCGGGTTAAAAGGTACTTCAGTCACTAAATTACCCTGTAGCAGCCTCGGAGTCCGGAGTCAGGATGTTGGTGGGGATGTACCCTCATGCATAGGAGAGCATGGTAAGTCGTAAGGCTTGAGCCTGAACTGTCTTCGATCGTATAGAACTACAGCCCTATCGGAAATAGAGAGGGAAGAAACAGAAAGTGAACTTTAATATCTCCTGCGTCGAACAGCAGCCGGAGAGTACCTACCTACATATTAAAGTACCGAAAGACGGGATGTCATAAGCACCGGACTTTTAACGGTGTCATAACCAAAATATACAACAATCAATCAAGTAGCTCATTGCTCCTCCACCACCACAACCACTCAATGGGGCATAATGGTGTGGTAGGTGCAGTCACATACTTCTCCTACCCATAATCCTGCAAGTTTCAGCCTACTGGCGACACAGGTCTGCGAGGTGTGAGTCCCACACACCAAGCCTACTCCCCCCAGAGGCGGCGTGAAGGTGCCTCAAGCATTCCCTTATATAAAAAATAAAATAAAAGGTAGTCTATTGCTGCATGATGCTACGTCATGTCAAAAGGATTACTCTCTAGACGTAACAGCACAAACAACGCAACGCTACAATCTAAGACTCCAAGATTGTTTACTGCCTACGTCATAGCCAACTTCAACATTCCTTACTCATTTTACATATAAGTATATCTAATGTTATATAAAACGTCTCGTCGACGTTTAATTCTTTGGTACACTAATTTATAAATTAATTTGTTGTTTTACCGCTGATCCGTTTTGTAAATTGTAAACATACTCATAATATTACCTAAACAATAAAAACTACTATAAATTAGATCTTGACGTAACATTTCTTATGTTAGTATTATTTAAATCTACAATTTTATAGAAGTATCTATCTATCATCTTTTAGGTCAATAGGTACTCTTACACACAATGAAGAATTTAAGATTTTTCTACTACAAAACGTGAGAAGTTTAAACAGTGTACGACTTTAAAAAAAAATTAAACCGACTTCAAAAAACACAAACGACCAAAACTTTAATCTGACAAAAACTGTAAAGGATGATTAAAATAAATAATATGATACATGCATATTGTAGTAAAGAAAACTGAAATACCCGAAGCGAAGCGTGAGCGGTTCGCTAGTTTTATAAAAATATGATTCACCCGCCAAACTTAAAACACGTTAGGTATGTTATGGTACAGGAAAAAAGTATCCAACGGCAAATTTGTGAAACGCTGTGAACACATGTGATACCAGATAAAGAGATTAATTCATGTTTATTTCATTTCTGCTGACTCTGGCTTGGAATTATTTGGAGACACTTATACGAACATACACTCTTATCATAGCTCAGTAGTCTTAGTATATTTACAAATTTATTATAACCAAAACTCTCCGTTATATTTTATAAATTACTATTATGTAGGTATGTGCCTATATTACAGATTTTTCGTATAGGTAAAAAATTGTCCATGCCCGGTCCCATAAGCCGCCAATAATCGCCCATAAGGCGCCTGATGGAGGGACCGGGGTTTTTAGTGGGTATATCCTGCCTCACCAACACCTTGAGGCAATAGAGTCCCACATACCCTGCCACTCCCCCAAGTGGCGGGGATGCATAATCGCATTTTCCCCGGGGGAAAAAAAGGTAAAAAATTGTAGTGTATGCAAAATTACAACGGCATAATATTATGTGTCTACTTAATTATTTTCTACTGAATTATTTAGTTACAAATTAAGAATCTATATATGTACTTATAATAAATCTGTAGAGAGGTCAATTCTGTACATGAATTTTTTTTTTTCAAAATAACTATCAAGGGGTGATTAGTGATCGATATAGCATAAGTCCATGATCAATTGCATATAAAAAATATCAGACAAAGTCTTAAGAATCAAATAAGTACATCACCAAAAGCAGATGATACATTCCATCATACTCAAGCATACATATATTTGTCTACTTTTTCTTCTGACTGTACTAACTCCGACCAAAATTTCCACTTATGCCACACGTTATGATATCACGTGTCATAGATAAAGACAATAATCATAATTTTTATGGCATCAAAGAAGTTAATTACAGGAAGTTTGTTTCTTATAAGCGTTTAAGTAAGTGATAAAATAAATCAGTGAAAGGTAATTGATGTTCATTTAAATAGTTGACACTATTTTCCAATGAACACTCAATATTTTCAAGTGTTCTCTCACTTCGTGAACAACAGCTTATACTTGACTAACATTGCATTATTAAGGTATTCAAAATAATTGAAGGCTGTCATGGAGCGAGAAACTACGTCCTGCGTTCGCCAGCCCGCCTGCACAGTATGGCGATTATGGGTATATCCTCCAGATGTTTGCCCTAAGTGGCGAACAACTGGAGAGGCCTATGTCCAGCAGTGAACTGCAATAGGCTAATGATGATGATGAATATGAAGACTATCATTTGTGACGGGAATTATCATCTCAATAAGAGAAGAGAAGTTGCTACAACGGACGACGAAGAAGACGGTAAGGGAAAGAAGCTCAAAGTAAAATAAAAAATATACAAAAATAAGCACACAGAATATAGATAAAACGCAGAACACGAGACACTAACAGAAAACAACATAAAATAATAGTTATTTAGAATTTTTGATTTTAAATAAAAGTAAAAATAGAAGTCTGCTGTTTTCTGTTTTACTGTGATACTACAAAAGGCAATAGTGAAAAAAATTAAGGAAAGACGCAAGTGGCATAGGTAGTAGAAATGATTGTTAACAGTGCTTAGACTGCTTTTGATATGTCGTCGATAAGATAAACATTTGCGGAATAACTTGTTTCGCTTTGTTGCTTTCATCGGATCTGTCGGATAAAGTCTAAATTTTTTAAAATACGTAAACGGTTATGTGATGAACTAACCGTCAAGCATGTCATTTTTCTCTTAGGAAATTACAAAAATACATCATTAGTTGAAAGATTGGACTTAGATAATCTGACTAGCAATAAGATATACCTACTGGTAGCATTCTGCATATACTCAGGTACGTCAATAAAACATTGCATTGAAAAAATTGATAGGCACTACGTAAATTGGCAGTCGGAATCATGGAAGTATTAAGTACTACGTACAAAGTCGGGATACTTTCTATTATGCAAAATTACAATGACATTAAAGAATAAAATAAGCCAATAAATTAAAAGAGATATATCCTAAAAATAACTTTGATTTACAAATCGGTAAATTACAGAATAGCTTGATTGAAGAAAGATTCGAAAGGCCATTATGAATACGAGTGATATTGGAAATGATGTTCTAGTAGGTACTAATTTCTACCGTGTAACAACAAAACAGTTCTATGAAAATTTCCTACAGATAGTTATTTTTGAAATCTAATTTGCTTCACATAAACACGTCAGACAAAAACAACTGCCTTAAGCAATCAAGATAACGTGGTACAGTTAGAAGATTCAGTTGACAGCTTGATACATACATAAACAGTTTTATTTAAAAAATATATATGACATAGTTCGCAGGATGTTTTTTGATAATGTTTCGTATGATACCTTTGTTAACAATGACGGTGTTTGGCGAAATGTAATGAAGAAATCAAAAAGAAAGCTTAGGTATAGCTTTTATTGCAGGTCGTCTTTAATACTGAGGAAATGTCACTTAAAGATAATATAAAAAACTAAAGTATTTTCCTATAGCTACCTATCGTAACCATCCTATATAAGATTAGTTAAATTATCATGCGACGCAATTAGTTAGATACTTATTTAAATTACAGATATTTAAAATACATCAAAGTTATATTTAGGTGTTTAGGCACCTAAAAATTCCCTTTGTAAACCTATTTGTCGGTAAAAATGCATATCATTTTAATTCTAGGACCTTCTTCTGTGCTCTTGGTGAAATATCGAGAAATATCCCTAACACATAAAACTACTTACTCATAAACCGTTATAAGTAACTCATTTGTTTCAACATAATTTTCAGATTAGTAAATAGCAAATTTTGTCACAAAACCCCCGTTCTGCTGTCGTGCATTTGATAGGTTTCTTTTCGTTTCTGTTAAAGTTTTTCCTCGTATTAGTACAGTCAGGTACATACAGTAGGTATGGTTTGAGATTAGTTTGATAAACAACACCAGTGAGCTATTTTGCCGATGATACAGTACTGTACATACAGCCTTATCTGTTTGGCTAAAGAACCCCCTAGAAGGGGAAAACCTAATTGTTTCTATTTATCTCAGTTATCCGAGTAATCTTCAATCAAATACAGACTGGTATATATGCGGTAGGCTGGGCCTAATAGACATATTTTCAAACGAAACATCAATAACAACGAACGAAATACACCAAAATGGCTTCGAAGATTTTAGTAGCTCTTTGTGTGGTGGTAAGTTGAATTATTCGTGATCTAATAAAAGTATAAAAACAGCAGATGACAAATTTGAATTATTATTTTTCCGTCTGCTCCACAAATCGACATAACCTGTACAGGTTATGAAATATTGGCATCAATACATACATAGCAACATCTTTCAACGCCTGTAGGTATACCTACCTAATGGCATCTGTTAAGGTGGCAACTAACCAAAAAATAACATACCAATGTCACCAAAATCTAAGATCAAATTTTTGAATATCATCATAACCAAAAGGTTACTTATTAATCTGTGCCAAAAGTTAGATCTTTAACCTCTCGAAACTAAATTCGCAGTTCACATGTTGTTCAATCAAAAGCTACGACTCTAATCCTACATTTACTTTCAGGTAGCCGTAGCTTCTGCCGTACCCCCAGGTTGGGGCGGGGCTGGAGGCAATCCCTGGGCTGGAGGCAACCCCTGGGCAGGAGCTAACCCCTGGGCGCCAGCGTTAGGAGGCGCCAGTCCGTTCCTTCCTCCTTGGGTCGCTGCCGCGCCCTGGTATCCGCAATGGGCTCCCTGCACCACCATCGGATCTGCCTGCGTTGACTGCACTACAAAAGCCGTCTGCACTAAGATTGGTGGCATTCAGCGCGCTTGCACTGACCCCACCCTGCCGTATTGCAACCTTGGAGAGTGTTCAGCTACACCTTCGGCAGAATGTGCTCCCGTCACTGAACCAGCTGCAGTCTAAATCCACACAGATAGCACAATATTTCCAGTACAATGGTGACCAGTTTAAGCAGGCTCTTCAGGCAGAGTGTTCTCAGTGATAATTTAAAAAGAACAAATTGTACATAATGGTTTTTAGTTTATATTAAAGTCGAGAATTGTATAAACGCTTTTTCGTACTTAGTTTAAGATACTATACCTATGTAGATTATATATTTAGTCAGGTATAAGAAATACTCAAATGAACTCTACAATAAGTAGAGCAATTTTTTCATACAAGCCGTAATCGAAATCAAACTCGTAACACTCACTCTGTGGCGTCACGTGATTCCTATAAGTAGTCCTGAATAAGTAAAAAATTTAAACTTAGTTCATAACTAAGCACTCACTAAAGAAAAAAGTTTATGGTTATGGAAAATACCCTTAGAAAGTTTACAAATTAATTGGGTATAAAGTAGGTTATGAATACACAAACAAATCCATATCCATATCCCCGGCTAAAACATGATATTATTTTGATTTTGATATATTTACATTAGTTAATGAGTCCTCAAAAACGATTAAAAATTGGTAAACGGATCATCGTTCTGATTTCATTTGAAGTTCATTTATGTATCTGATTGATATTGCTTTTAATAAATCAATCGATTATGTTTGGTTTGTTTTCAGGCATAAATTTAAGCGTTTAAATATTTTGTACAACCCCTTTTATGAATTTTCTTTTTAATAATCAAAAATAAATTACAAAAACTATAATAAATAAATCCATAAGATATAGATATACTTATTCCTAAATTCTTCATCAGCATTAGACTGTGTTAGGATATGTCCATAGACCTCTTCAATCGTTTGCCTCTTTCCTCGATCTTCGGTTGTTAAAGATCATGAGGATGGAAATAATCCTTAAATTGCATAACAATTTAACTAAAGTAACCACATACTTTAACATCTAGACATACCTATAAACAACAGCGTAAAGCTAGCACACAAAAGCGTAGGCTTTGTCTGTTCCACAGTATTCCCGTACGCTGTAGGAAATTATTGTTATCTGTAATGGCACGTGGCACCATCCGGTATACCCATGATCGTGCACTGTATAGAACAGGGCTACCACAAAATATTATCAATAGGGAATGTGCAATCACTTTTGTCGTGGAGTTATTGGACTCTCATATTGTCATATTATTAGATATTCCCTTGTGTTGATATTTATTTTTAACATCAAAATCATGTATTATCGGTATAATTAAATCGGTAAACATGTCAATTGTAGCACTATGCCGACGGGGTATACCTTTTTTTTTTTTTTTTTTTTCCCGGGGAAAATGCGATTATGCATCCCCGCCACTTGGGGAGTGGCAGGGTATGTGGGACTCCCCTGCCTCAAGGTGTTGGTGAGGCAGGATATACCCACTAAAAACCCCGGTCCCTCCATCAGGCGCCTTATGGGGTGGTGTCATGGGGCCTTAAAACTATAACTGCCTACGGGGTATACCTACACTACACGTCACTTTGACATTTCTACGGTTCGCGCACTCTGTTGATTAATTGCAGCTGTGATTGTAAATCAACGTCGATGAAGTTTATATTGAACAATAGCTACATAATCCAAATAAAATTCATATATAAACTAGTTTGAAAAAGGCAAGATAGAAATAAATAATTTAATATTCGAATGGCCATTGTATTCTCTTTTGGCATCCCTTGTGTAAACGGTGGGCGAACGTGTGCCAAAGTTAATTTCTGTTCCGAGTCATTTTATACAACATTTTGAAAATAGTTTACCTAATTTTATTAAGTCCCTTAATTCATTTATTTGTATATAGAGATATTTATTCCACATTTCGTCAATGTTTTAATTATGTGGTCATTTTATTAATGTGAAAAATAAGTAACACTTTCACTTGTTGTGAAACACAAGTGGTACATAATCCATAACGTTCTAACAATTTTAATATCACAAATGTACATTCCTACCTAAGTATTCCTACACTGGATTATTCGTTATAACTGGGCCATTAAGCCGTAGAAACAAATAGATTGAATTTGAAGTACAACAACAAGTCTCAGAAAAGGTTTTTCATCCTGTTATGCCCCTTGAAGTCTAATTAATTACGTTGTAACTGAACTAGTAACCAATCAGTGCCAATTGTGACTAGATATTTTGTGTTTCAGTTTTGTGTTTAGTTGACGATGATACAACCTACATCGGAACCTAATACCTCAAACCGTAGGTGAACCTAAACTCGTCTCCCATCGGATTATGAGAGTTAATAGCCGTATTCACAAACGTTACTATGCGACGCGCGGACGCACAGTGCCCAAAATATGTACTATATAGGCTTTTGGGTATCTGCGCGTTCGCTCGACGTAAAGTAACGTTTGTGAATACGGCCGTAAGAAACAAAGAATACACCTGCAATTGCACATACATTTGTGCACATTAACATCTCCCGCGTTACATGTCACATTAACATCTGATGGCTGGTCGTTTTAGATATTATCTGCTATGGGCGATTTTCAGGAAGAATATTAAGTAATCATAATATTAAGTAACTAAACAACCAAATGTTAGCAAATTAATTGAAAACAGCTTAGAGAATAATTTAATGAGGAAAAAATATTTTCACGACGTGAATTGTATTGAAAATCACTCCTTAATGTTTCACAAACGATTATATTATATTACCTACATTGCAATGTACTTTGAAATTCAAATAAGCCTATCTTTGCTCGTGATCTCACCGAATGAACAAAATTTTATATGTATGTTGGGATTATCTTTATCTTTGAGTACCTTTATTCAAACATTGAATCTCTAATATGAGCCGAGCTTAAAACATGAACATAAGATATTATTTAATTATTGAATATATGATAAAAATCGAACTATATTGAGATTGCCTATGTGCATTCAAGTGTACAGGGGGAACTCCTGTTACGTAGGTAAATTATTCACATAAAAACTATAACTTCAATTCAGCCCGTTCTCACGGTTTAAAATAAACAGTGCATATTTTACCTGAAATCTTTTTATCTACAATATATCATTCGACCAAACCATTCATCCCATCCTCTAGTCCCCTTTGGCACAACTCCTTGTTTAATATTATTTTTTTAAGAACCAAGGTGTATCACGTTGGTAAAAATTATAAAGATTTATGTCGAAACATATTCCAGGTTGCTAGCTTGATTTGGTGACTGACCCTTCACAAGTTTTTGAAGGTCTGTACTATACTGTCCTACTAAATTATATAAGAATTTTAAGTAAATACATATATATACATATGTACCTATTATAGGCACGATAGATAAATTCTTCATAGACCCGAATTGACATAATTGTCCCGTCAAAGTCTCATCACAGATTCAGCAGAATTACCTGCACGCAATACTTGCTGTAAATGCACATGACATTTTCGGTTGCATTTGGCATTCAGGTCGACAGCGCCCGGCCGCCAGCCACAATTTGGCTGGGAAATAGACACTTCAATACTACGAATACAGAAAATGAACATCACAATAACATGTAATTAGACTTGTTACCAACAACTGGATTGGATAGGAACTGGGTTGCTGAAAATAAAATGCGTTTGGTGCATCTTGGTAGAGGCCTACGTGCAACAGGATAGCAGCAAGCTGATAATGATGATACTGATAATGATTAGCCTTGTTACCTATTATTTGACATTTTGTTTAACCACAATAGAAGGAAGAAAATCCTATCTGTAATACTTTTTACATATACAAAGCGATTCAAACTCTTCGACAACTTAATTTTACGAATCACGTTTTGTTTAATTTTGATGTTGGCAGGCCTAAAATAGTCGCATTTTTAATGCACCTACATTCGCATTTATAATCCACTAACGGTCATCCGTTAATGTACCTAACAAACTAGATATACAATATATTAGTAAAACACTCTGCTATGGTTTGACCTTATTGCAAGTTACAAAGTATTAAATTAATAAAAACAATACTTTTTTCATAAATCCATAGTGCATTAAAATTTGTAATTTTGTTAGAAGATGTAGCCTTTAGGTACGTACATATTGATACGTTAAATTTAAGCTGTCATAAACATTTTTGTAGGTAAATGACTTATCAATAACGTCACAATAATTTTAGAAAATTCCGAATTTTTTTTGATATGACAGGGAAATTCTATAGATATTGTCGGAAAAAATCTTTCACAACATTTATTTTCTTTCATTGAGAGATATACGATGACACGAAATTTAAATGATGTATGAATCATTATCTTTCATATCAATAGTGGTTTTCATTCACAATTTTTGTAACATAATGTGACTCATCACAGAACCTACGTATTATTTCTTTAATCTCCCTCCATTCAATTGAGACGAAATTGGGTCAATTTAGGAAACCAGCTTTTCTAATTCTTCCAGCCAAGAGATTTCATAATAATTAGGTACTTATACTAGTAGGTACTTATAGTACAAATAAAATTCATAGCCTGACAATTGATATGCATAGCCTGGAGAATTCCCTCTTTATTTATGTCGAGAAAATCTAGAGCTCGAAATATTTTTCTAAAACTTATATGTCAATTAAATTATAACATCTTCTATATCTATACTTATAATAAAGAGAGGTCTATTCTGTACATAAAATATATTTTCAAAATAAAAACTACTGCATGGAATTGAATGCGGATTTCACCAATGTATTGCTAGAGGTTTAACTTCAAATTTAGGCACCATTTTATGGAAGTTTGTTATATTAAAAACCCGACAACCACGTGTGCGACGCCGCTGGCACAGCTAGTATATAATACAACTTAAAATCTTTTATTTTGTGGCCACATTCGTCCGATTTTGATAACTGTAAACTTAACATAAAAACGCCTGAAAAGTATCCAAAAGTAATATTTTATAGAACGTTCTCAACTAAGACAAACAAAATATTTGTATGTAAACATTAACTTTCCTTTGGCACTGGAAAATCTTCAATTGTATACGTACTGGAAAATCCAGTAACAGTCTGGCAATTTCCTTGTTTATGTTGTTTTGAAAACAGATCGTGATAACTGCTGATATAGAGTATAAAAGCGATGAATCGCATTCAATGTCGATAATACGAACAAGTGAACGACAACACAATGATCGCCCTCAAGAATAAACTCACGATCTTGCTATTGGTAAGTTTTTTGTTTATACATCATCATCATCATCAGCCTGTATCAGTCCACTGCTGGCCATAAGCCTCTTCCATTGTTCGCCACTTTGATCGATCCTGGGCTAGTTTATACATAAAACCTTGAATTTATTAAACCTATTGGGAAAAGGGTTTGAACTACATCCTCATCATCATCATCATCAGCTTATCACAGTCCACTGCTAGACATAGGCCTCTCAAGTTGTTCGCCACTTAGGGCAAACGTCTGGAGAATATACCCATAATAGCCACGCTGGGCAGGCGGGTTTGCCGATCGCAGGGCGTAGCTTCTCGCTCCGGTGACGTTGCTGCCCGTCATCGGTCTGTGGTATTTAGCTACGCCTTTAATTGTGATGGTTATACCGCCACCAGTCGGTTGCTAGCGCCTCGTTTGTTATTCCGCAGGATGCACAACGGGCAGGTAAGGTTGGCTTGGTAAATGATGATAGGCCGCTCCCTTGTAACTAATAGTCGTTAAAACCGGAAGAAAATAGATTTAGCTTTTAATAGCTAGCCTGTAGTTCATTTACTTGTGACTGCTCCCGGATCGAGGATCTAGAGTTAGAATACCACCATATTCATGTGATGAATTGTCCAGGAGTTAACATTGTAGGTCTTTGAATTTCTTTTTGTGATGCCTTCGTTGTGCTGATTCACAAGTAGATTGTATAACAATTTTTCTTCTTCTTCTTCTTTTACAGTGCGCTCTCGTAGCCGCAGTTGCCAGCCACGGATCCCAAGAAGGACCTCATAAGCCTCAAGGCGGACCCCATGAGAATCAAGGAAGAGTGCGTCGCCAAGCCGAAGACGACCAGAACGACATCGACAATCCCGCACATTGGCCTGAAATACCTAACTCGGAACCCTGCGATACAACCACCACTCCAGTACTCTCTTGCAACAGCTGCAATGCCATGTTCGTTTGCAAACCCTCAGGATTCGGATTCGTTAAGCCTTGCAACAATCCGTACAAGCCGTATTGCAATAATGGTCATTGCTCCCACATACCGGCAGAAGGCTGCTAAAATGTGTAAATCTACGACAATGACCCAATAGTCACCCATGTCAATAATTATATCGTCACAGATGTATTATACACTAGATTTCTGCACACGGCTTTTCATGCGTGGGATACACTTTTTGCTTGCTTCCTGTTAATTTAGAAAACTTAATTTAAAATGTTCTTGGATTCATTATCTGGTACTCATAGTACAAGGAAAAACTTTTGAATCTTTGTCAACTTAAAACATTACGAAAAAAACATAGTCGAATTCAATATCTACGAATATTTTTGTCTGTTTGTAACCTAAACCGCTTTTGAGATTATTTATTTATGTACTATATCAATAAATGTGTAATTTACAAAAATATTTTTTATGTTATTACCTCATACCTCTTAATTTATTTTACAGTAAGCCCTATAAGCTTTTTTAAAAACCTAAAATATTATCAGCCTGTCGAAAAAGTTAGCAGATCGCAGTCTAAAATATGAAATAACTTCTAGTACGAAAGATAACTTTTAGGCTTAGTAACTATGTTGTATAAAGTAAATTATTGGACACTTTGCAAATGGCGCATCAAAACATATTCGATACCTTTTATAGAAAAAGTAGGTAAACTTTGAAAGAACCTACTAGCGCTAATTTAATAGTATCTTACTTACTTAGATTTCTCAAGGGCCGGCAACGCACCTGTGACTCCCCTGGTGTTGCGGTGTCTATGGGCTGAAGTGATCACTTACCATCAGGTGACTTTCAGGCCCGTTTGCCCCCTCTATCATAAAAAAAATAGTTTTTGTTTTATAAGTTATCATTACGAAGGACAAAATAACACTCAAAGCATAATTATATATTAGTGAACCGAATCTAAGAAAACGGAAAGTTGTAATAATTTATATACAAATCGCACTACTTGCATTTGTATAAGTGAATCCAATTGATAATTATACCGATCGTTGTCAGAAGTTGCAATAAAACAATCGAACTCAAACAAAAGCACAGATCAATTTACTCATCCAACAAGTCAGCACAGGAAAGCATTTCCAGTTCACCACACTCTGAAAGTCCAGCAAAACATGATATGGCTTTGTTCTTTGCCGTACAGAAATTTCCCAACCGCAAACAACAAACAAGCCGATATAGACTTTCATCTGCCGGAAAACCCTACAGCTACATAGGCGATTCCCCGGTGCAAATCGTACGAAGTTATAGGGGAAGCAATAAAACGCTGTCACATATAGAGTTTCTTCAATGGAAAGAGCATTAATAAAATTCTGGAGGAATTATCTACTCGTGCTATGCTAACATGTTTCTTTAACGCTTATGGAATATTAAACGTACTAATTTGTTGTAAGTATATTGAATCTGTCATTACCACATACAATATTTTTGTAATAATACGAGGTACATTTCTGTCAATGTCGATTAATACACCAAGTTAGTGTAACTCGGGAATTTTAACATTTTCCGTCTGTAGTACATACTTGGCCAATCTCGCTATGACAGAAATTCAGTCAGAAGATTGGTATTATTATTATGAATTCACGCGAAAAATCCACTTAATTGCTTAGTAAAGGTCGCCCGAAAAAAAGTCAAATACTCTTGTTTAATGAAAATTCTCAGAGCCTGTGTGGCACTGATATCTTAGAACCCGTGTCAGCCTTTATTGTATTGGACCTTCCAGGCGGGACGTTTACATTCCCACTTCTTTTAATGGGATCGTCGGGCGTCACTTCATTCGCATTTCTAATAATAGATCAGGTGTGAATAGAGTGTGTTCTTTATTATGTATTGATTTAAAAGTAATGGATTTCCTGTCATTTATGGCTATTTCTGTATTTTAACTCGAATTTTCTCTATAGTTAGGAACCTAAATAAGATTTTTTATTCAACAAAGTTTATGATCATTTGTACTAAAAAAAACACATAAAACAGAACATGCTACAACATTTTCTTGGTCATTGGTTACTTTACTTATGGCTTGTTATTTATACGTTAGTTTATTCATGTTTAATTAATGTAAGAACTGACTGAGTAATTAACTTTGACGAATACTTTTTATTCTCTGTGAGCTTCAAAAATTTATTAATATTATTGTCAACTCAATTTTACATGATTTTAAAGTTATCTTAAAATCTCCAAAAAGATATGAATCACTTGTATGTTTATCTGAAGTTGCTCTCCATATGACAGATTAGGTACCGTTAGGTACGAGTACCATGATCTCATTCTTATATTATTATTATGGTCTCTTATCAAATTACAAAATTACAATCTTTAATCTTCGGAAGGAAATCCGTTATCAACAGAATATCTGACCGAGGTCGCATCAACGTAAGATGTACCTAACGGCCATAGATGTTATCGATAAGATAAAGTCAAAGCATTTAATTTTGAAAATAATGATAATATCCTATATTATCATACTATGGACTGGCCCGGTGACTCATTTGGTAGTGACCTCTGCCTCGAGCCTCGTCTTAAGGTACTCAAAAAACGTTCCTTTAGGTACCATTGTGTCTGGGAATCTCGGATGTACGTGGTTAAGGCGTTGCTGGGAGGGTCTATACGGACGTTCTTTCGAGGAGAGGGGCGTCCGATTGCGGGCTGGTAGCTTGGCAGAGACGCAGTAGCTAGGGGATGACACAGCGCAGGGATTGAACGACAAATGTGTAAGTGTTGTCCCGAACAACATGGCATGCAAAATAGAGTCGTTATTCACGTCCTCGAGGACGTGACGGAGGCGACTTCCCCAACGGGAGGCTACTAAAGGGTTATAGTCAATAGCGGACGCCATTAACGGGTTGAGAGCCATATATTACAAAAAATAACAAGAGTCTTTATACCATAGAACTTTTGAGAAAGAACCAAGTCGAAAGTGTACATTGAATGAACACTTACCCACTGTAGTGCATATAACACATTCATGATTCAAATAGAGAAAACATAATATAATACATTCACTTTGGTGTTAATATAACTATTATCTAGTACAACAATTGATGAACTATAATATTATAATTGTACCTGATGAAAGTTTCTCAGCTATATAAAGGGACTAAATACTAAATTAATTCACTTTGGAGTACAAAATATTCAGAGATGTACACCGCAAAATTATTCTTGTGTAGTTTAGTAGTTCTGGTAAGTCTGTACTTAATAAATTATTAATTAAATAAAATTTACTTCATACAAATTACTCACTAGCTAACTCTCATAATATTATTCATCGTCTGTGTCCAACTGCCTAAATACGTATTTTCCTGTACAAATCTTTACCTAAACAGTAAAACAGTTAAACACATCATCAATTAGTCGCTTTAAATACATCAAATCACATAATAAAATCTATGTTATATTGTTTGAGAAATAGCAGCGGTATGTGACATCTGATTTTCTTGAACCGACTATCTTTCAACTAGCGTCAAAAGTTTGAGTAATGTGTCACAACTTCTATTTTTTTTCAGACACTCTCGAACCAAGTGTCGAGTCATCACCCTGGATCCCCATCGAGTCCCTTTTTCAGCCCAAGTTTCTTCCAATTACCTAACTTTCCCGTCTTCGGAAGACCGGGCGGCAATCCGGGGTCTGGCAGACCTAACAATGGTTTCTTCCCAATCCCAATAAACATTCCTGGATTTCCACAAATACCTTTCTTCCCCCAACCGCGTCCTAGTACTACCACAGCAAGTACCACTACTGTTGCAAATGCGACAGATACCTCGTCTGTGGACTCTAACTCGACCACTGAAGCTGCATCTAGTGACTCAAACTCCACAAATGTAGATGCATCCAATGATTCAAACTCCACATCTGTAGATGCATCCGCTAACTCAAACTCTACATCTGTAGATGCATCTGCTGACTCCACTTCAACGTCTGTAGATGCATCTGCTGACTCCACTTCAACATCTGTAGATGCATCCGCTAATTCAAACTCAACATCTGTAGATGCATCTGCTGACTCCACCTCAACATCTGTAGATGCATCCGCTGGATCAAACTCTACTTCTGTAGATGCTTCCGCGGACTCGAACTCTTCCTCTGTTGATGTATCTACTGACTCAGATTCCACATCTGTAGATGCATCCAGTGACTCAAACTCAGCAACAGTAGATGGTTCTAGTAGGAGGAGGCGCGGTGCAGATGATCAGGAAAATGAGGAGTGGCAACCATCTCAAGATTCACTACCCTCTACTCCATCTGGAGGACCATTCCAACAATCTCAAAATGCGGAACCTCAACAACATCACGACAGATTCTTAGATTTTCACTTTCATAGGGGCAGGTAAGGAATACGCCTACCTACTGCATTACACATTATACCTGGGTACAAATAAAACCTACTGCGATCTCCAATCCGCCTGCCAAGCGTGGTGACTAGGTATGATTCCAGGGTCAAAATAATTCCATTATAGTCCGTATTTTAGATTTTAAAAATATATTGGACACATATTTTTCCTTTATTCATTTAAACAAAGATACAAGGCATCAAAATGATTTGTGATAACTCATTTGCGAAAAAGCTCCCAAAATCTGAAGTCACGCGTAATTTTAACGGGCTGTATCTTTGTCATTTTTGGTCTAATTTACAAATGAAAAATATGGGCTTTTTTATGGTTTAACAATCTAAAAGACGGACTAATTACTTTTTTTCGGCACCATGCCCATTGTCATTGATGGAGGCCTGTGTCCAGCAATGGACGTCTGCATGCTGATGATAATAAAAAAACTGAAAATAAAAGAGATATGAATAACTTTTTTAATTTTTTCAGACGTGCCGCCTCCGCAGCCGCTGTCAACTAGGAGTTAACAGGAATTTATACTACAGCGACTAACTTTTTGTGACCTTTAGCGAGTTTAGTATTATTACGGGTACTAATTAAAGGTAATTAAATAAATCACTTTTGAAAGTATTACAAGTTTTTATTTTCACTCCCCGTTTATTACTTATTGGGTAGCAAAATCTAGCAATACAATAGCAAAAAAAAATCATTTTCATGTAAAATGCAGCAAGACCACATGGCGTGCACTGTCAAAAAGCATCAGATGGCATGTAGAGTAGAGCCAAGCTTCTTGTAACTCTTCACGTCCCTAACTCTACAAGTAATTATACTTCATAATCACAAGCTTCACAAATCTTTACCAAAATATTGTGTGAATGCCGCAGCCTTATACGGTCGTTGATTTTTCCCTCTTACAAAATATTTCTATATAAATCTATACTTATAATAAATCTGTAGAGAGGTCAATTCTGTACATGAAATATATTTTCAAAATAACTATCAGGGGGTGATTAGTGATCGATACTGATGCCAAAAATGCAATCAGTAAAATTTTTGTCTGTCTGTCTGTCTGTCTGTCTGTCTGTCTGTCTGTATGTTCCTTATAGAAACAAAAACTACTCGACGGATTTTAACGAAACTTGGTACAATTATTCTTCATACTTCTGGGCAGGTTATAGTATACTTTTCATTACGCTACGATCAATAGGAGCAGAGTAGTGAAGGGAAATGTTGAGAAAACGGGAGAAGTTACTCCATTTTTTAAGCTTCCGTCGCGTGTGCAGCCTTAATGGTTAAAGTTACATAGAAATTATGTATGACAGAAATATTTTACATAAAATTGACTAAAAAATATCCCGCAACAGCATATGTCTATCTTTTATGGTTGACTCACAATAACACGTGTAACTCCTGATAGCTTAGCAGTTCGGAGCATTCTGATTATATTTGTTTACTCTTACGTTTATAATACTCTCATTCATCCCTAATTTAAAAAAGTTATCATTATTACCTATTCAATAAAAAAAGAATCATAGAAATCGGTATAGAAACACCAAACTTATACATGAAATAAGCCATCGCGCCGTCGCACGTGAATACTGAATCATGCTATAAGGATTATTTTTGTGTAACGGTTGCCGCGCTCGACACGGGTCGCGGCGGCGGTAGGGTATAAAAAGGCGGGAGGTCCGAGAGCTAGCTTCATTCAATATTTGGCTGTTGATGCGTTCAGAGCGATCGACCTTATTGACAGACAATAATTGATATTGAGAAACCGTGCTTATCAGCGCGACTTTTAGTGTTTAAATAGTTTATTTGAATTTCTTTTGTTGTTATATTGTAAAATATTCGTTCAAATTAAAAATTATTAAGCGTAGGTACTTTTATTAATTAAAGTAGTTATAAGTAACTACTAAACGGATTTTGATGAAACTTGGTACAGTTATTCTTCATACTCCTGGGCAGGTTATAGTATACTTTTCATCACGCTACAATCAATAGGAGCAGAGCAGTGTTGGGAAAACGGGAGAAATTTTATCTGTATGTTTGATCGCGCATCACGTGTAAACTACTGGACGGAACTATATGCGGTTTTCACCAATGTATTACTAGAAGTCTAACTTAAAATATAGGTACCAATTTATGGAAGTCCGTTATTTTTGAAACCCGATATGCACGCGCGCGACGCCGCTGGCACAGCTAGTAAATAAATAAATAAATAACCCAAGACATGGCACGCTGGGCCACACAGCGCCACCTAGCCCCAAACTAAGCCGAAGCTTGTACTATGGGTACTAGACAACTGATAAACTTACTTATATACTTTTTTTTTGTAAATAAATACATATTATACATAGAAAACACCCAGACCAATACAAACAGACATGTTCATGAACACAAATGTTTGTAATGTGCGGGAATCGAACCCACGACCCTTGGCTCAGAGGGCAGAGGTCACTACCAAATGAGCCACCGAGCCTGTCGAAATTTTAATATAAATACATAACTTAATGGCCAAACCACATATATTTGGTAAAGATGTTAAATAAGTGTAAAGTAAGATGCTTGTAGCGGCGACCCAGATATTTTTACTAAACATATTACAGCCTTACTTAAATTGGAAAATCTGTAAATAGACTAATACTTACTTGGAAAAGAAATTTCATCAGTAAAGAATACTGTATTTTATTTACCAAGTTCAGTAATAAAGGGCAAGGTTCAAATGCAAGATTCGGAATCTATTGTGTTTATTTCTAGAAATAAATAGTCTTTAATTCTAGTAAGTATATCAACGGTTAACATTTCAGTAAAGTTTTTAAAAGAATAATGTAAACACAAAAAGGATATCGTTACTTAAAACAGGATTGATATTTTTATGTTTTCTTAAATTAACCAGACTGAGAAACGAAGATAAAACCTTCAAATCTTCCGCACCTTAGGCGGAAACGTACTACACATTTCTAACATCCAAACCATCTTCTTTTCTTATAAGGATATCATAATAAGTAACTTCATAAGAGTTACTTCGAGTTCGAGATCATAATAAGAGATCTTTATACTTGACTGGCTCGGTGGCTCAATTGGCAGTGACCTCTGCCTTCTGAGCCAAGGGTCGTGGGTTCGATCTCCACACATTACAAACATTCGTGTGCATGAACATGACTGATTGCATTGGTCTGGGTTTTTTATACGTATAATATGTATTTATTTACAAAAAAAATGTACCTATGTAAGTTTATCAGTTGTGTAGTACCCATACAAGCTTCGGCTTAGTTTGGGGCTAGATACATATGAGACAACATCACATATTTCTATTCTTTACAGTTATTTATTTATTTGTACTTCAAGCTTGCTCGTAAATAAAGGTATTTCAATATGATGTTGGTTATTCTATTAGTTATATACCCAGGGTCCACCACACGCTTACTAGAAATAATACAGAACAATAAAATGATAAGTACGCACACCCGCTCTCGTAAATGTCCCGTTTCCCTACTTTATCACCAAAATTAATTAAAACTAATGGAATAAATTTCCCATTTAGAGTGGTTTATGTGGACAAAGAGAGTTCTACAAATAACTTCAAAAAGTTATCTAACCCGTAGGTGTTTCGTTAATTGATATACATATATTTTCATACATGACTTGTTTACTTAACAAGTTCGTAGGGTAGGTAACATAAAATGTGTGTACATGTAAAGTGGTACGTTAGCCCTTGATGGGAGCTACACCAAACATCGTCATCATCATCATTAGCCTATCGTAGTAACAGGCATAGGCCTCTCCAGTTGTTCGTCACTGTCTATAGTCAAGTGGCAAATGTTTAATAAACTTCATACTTTTATATGTATGTGTAACGACGCCTGACGTAAAGGGTTGTATCATCATTTGCCTGCCCGGTTTCCATTATCTGGGGTCGAATCCTTGTGTTTCTACATTTCTTTTAAGACTATTACTGATATTGGTATGTTTTTTATGAATCTCAGGTTTGTTCTACACAGGTATCTTTTAGGTCTTGGACATAATAAGTACCTAACATATTTATTTTAAAGAAAGAACTACCAAACATCTACCAAGTGCGAGTTGGACTCGCGCACGAAGGGTTAAAATACGCACCAATAACGGCTATAAATAGGCAATTGCGTGTTTTTTTAAGAGCCCTTTAATTATTTATTTTATTTTGTTTTTTTTTGTTTTTGTTGTTGTAGCGGCAACAGAAATACTGTTTTTTTCTGGACCTGGATCTGTGTGCTGTCATTTGTGAAAATTCCAAATGTTTAACTATCGCTGTTTTTAATATACAGTTTGGCGACAGACAGACGGACGGACAGCGAAGTCTTAGTAAAAGTGGTTTTATTAAATGTACAGTAATATGTGACACAAACTCAAAAGGTAGATACGAATGGTATTCAGAGAATCACATTTCTCTGAAGTTTTGTCGTTGAAATCTTTACAAGTAGACATTTGCATTGTATTTCGTCTATTATTGATGTATTTAACAATAGATGAATTATCCTAAGATAGACCTTTTATGTTTCTCGAGTATATATACCCGGTTCAGCTAACAGACCTCATTAGAGCCTCAGGCCTAAGGTACAACTCAAAATTAAATGCAGTTATAATCAAATCGAAATGTCTGTAATCAGGACTCTACTCTGCAGCTTTGTCTTCCTGGTAAATATAACATTTATAGTTTTAACAACTACCCTCAAGGTTAATAAATTTTTCAAATGTCAGGTCAATGTTCAGGGTTCAAATGTCAAACTGTAGAAATTAACGTAGCTATGTCGATACAACGTAAAACTAAAGAACAGCACAGGTTAAAAAAGTAGTGAGGTGGTACCATCTTATCAATAATTTTTTAAGATTTTCATAATTTCCATCTTATCTGGTCAATTTAGTATACATAATTTCTCTTTTTTTTCAGGTAATTGCTCACCAGATTACTGCTCAACCATCATGGCAATTCCCGTCCTTCGGATCATTTGGTTCTGGAAGCTTGGGAGGAATTCAGATACCAAGCATTCCTGGTTTCGGAGGCTCTAACGGATCAAGCCAATCTGGCTTCTTAGCTTTCCCGTTCCAAATTCCTAGCATCCCTGGGATTCCTAGCATTCCTGGGATTGGAGGACTCCTGTCTACCACAAGCGCCCCTGAAGTGAGTTCTTCGGAAGCAGCATCTTCTAGGAGGAGACGTGATGCAGAAGGACAAGATGAACAGGAACCTGGAAACAGGCGTTTCCCTTCTATTACTACCTGCAACTACACTGAACAGGTAAGCTGCACTTAAATATTTCTTTATCTACACATTACTACTCTACTACTACTCTTCCTTGAGCCACAATACAATTGGTTGGACTAGTAGTGACACACAGATTTTAAACGCTCACATCTATATATATAAAAGGAGAAACTGACTGACTGACTGACTGACTGACTGACTGACTGACATATCAACGCACAGCCCAAACGGCTAAACGTAGGCACTTGAAATTTGGAAGGGACGTAGCTTAGGTACCGTAGGGGTGCACTAAGAAAGGAATTCCCGAAATTCCCACGGGAACGGGAATTAGCGGGAAAATCCTTTTGTATGAAAAATCTAAACCGCTTAAGGTAGACGCTTGAAATTTGGCATGCAGGTACCTTAGTAAATATAAAGTTTAGTTATGGCTGTATTTTGAGAAATTCCCACGGGAACGGGAGTTAGCGGGAAAAAACTTTTGTATGTATAAATTTAAACACGCGGACGAAGTCGCGGGCAAAAGCTAGTCTATATATATAAAAGGAGAAACTGACTGACTGACTGACTGACTGACTGACATATCAACGCACAGCCCAAACGGCTAAACGTAGGCACTTGAAATTTGGAAGGGACGTAGCTTAGGTACCGTAGGGGTGCACTAAGAAAGGAATTCCCGAAATTCCCACGGGAACGGGAATTAGCGGGAAAATCCTTTTGTATGAAAAATCTAAACCGCTTAAGTTAGACGCTTGAAATTTGGCATGCAGGTACCTTAGTAAATATAAAGTTTAGTTATGGCTGTATTTTGAGAAATTCCCACGGGAACGGGAGTTAGCGGGAAAAAACTTTTGTATGTATAAATTTAAACACGCGGACGAAGTCGCGGGCAAAAGCTAGTCGGGTATATAATCCTGATGATCAGTAGTAATTACGATTAATTTATGATGGTAAGGAGTTTTTAGAGGCGCTATCCAGATAAGAAGATATAGCGTTAGTTATGGTGAATTTATCATAAAGTCAAAAGTTTTTATTCAATAATTCCATATTGACCGAACACAATTTTCATTTTGACTGTAGTTTGCCTAAAAAAATTCATCTCATTGTTCAGCTGTCTAACTAACCGATAGACGGCAAGATGTTATTAATGATATTGGCATTGCTGCTAAATAACCCTGATTATTATTATTCGTTTTTAAGAGTAACTCCACGTGCACGTCCTGCCGCCAAGCCTTAATCTGCCTGCCCAACAACGTCGGCATTCGGATCAACTGCAGACGCCCCTTCCGCTACTGTGACAATGGGAGATGCTCAAGAGTCCAGGGATCAGCCTGCACCAACTCTACAGAATAAGCTTATACGTTATTCTATCGCTAGTGCGCCGCCACTTTTAACTGTTTCAACAGAGTGTGATATCATACGAAACTGTCCTAATGAGGTCTGTGACACATGACACTGACCATAAAATGCAGTTTCTGGTACCATATCAAAAGATCTACCATTTTCTTTATTTTACCAAAAGTGCAGGACAGCATGTAAGCAAATGAAATCACGAAGTAACGATGTCATTTTAATCACATAAACACGGACCTAAGTGGTGACGTCTGGCTAGAATTATTTATAGCCCCAATTACCTACTATTTAATCGTTGCAACCAAATATAACAGACATAACATAACATGTGCCACAATCAGTCAGTGGATCAGTAACCAATGTCAACGGTTTCTATTCGTTAGTTATAAAATCCAGTTGAACGAAAGTACACAAAGTTGGGTTTGATTGCAGCACATGTCGTTTGTCGTATCGTATATTAATTATGTAGATAGATAATAGAGTGAATAAATTATGTACCTAAGAGCTTATTCTTTCTAAAATCGAATTAAATGTTATTTGAAGCAAATATTTCTGACTTTGTATTGACAAAACCATGTATTTACGAAAACCATTCAAACTTGATGATGATGATTCAAACTTGTCTTCTTACTGGAATTGTTTTATTGTTACTTACTATATATTTGTCTTTTAAGTGAAAGATCATTTTCTTACTTTTCACTTACAAATTAAATATGGTTTAAATGATATGTGTTTTCAAGTAATTTAAAATCAAATTTTAACAAATAAGTAAAGGAATTTCTCAGAAATTGTGGATTACTAATTTCAGCTCTGTCTTCCACTTCTATACAGAAGACTGAAAACCATAGTATTGTGGTTTTAGTCTTTTTTAACCCTAGTTTCATTTTGCCTAATACTCTGAGCTCAGAAATAAATTCATCCTCCTAGTTTACCAAACAATCCTACATTTAACAGAATATCAATTCCAGAGTCAGCGGGTCGACCAAAGTATAGGAACGCTAGCACAATTTCCACAAAATTCTGGAAATATCCCTTCATCTATATTTAGTTTAATTAAATTTAAAAAGAAAATAAAAATGGTTTATTTGGTAACACATTTTACACTTATTCTAAACACAAAATTATAATAAATACTAGCTGTGCCAGCGGCGTCGCACGCGTAGATATCGGATTTCAAAAATAACGGACTTCCATTAATAAGTTAGATCTATAACAATACATTGGTGAAAACCGCATTCAATTCCCTGCAGCACTTGTGTCATGGGTATCAGAAAAATTAAGGTACCACAAATAAATACTTAAATACAAAATATAAACACCCAGACACGGAACAAACATAGGTGTTCAACACACGAATGTTTGTCCCGGGTGGGAATCGAACTCACGACCCTTGGTTCAGATGGCAGAGGTTTGACCCATTGGACCAATTGAGCCACCGAGCCAGTCTGTCTGTCTGCATCATAATGACAATCACTAATAACATACTCAAAAGAAGTTTATGTGTCGGTAACATATTATACTTATGTAAGAAAGAACCTCCTCCTTTTTTCGAAGTCGGTTCAAAAGTAGACACTGAATAAGTTTATTGAAATAAATAAATAACCCAAGACATGCCACGCTGGGCCACACAGCGCCACCTAGCCCCAAACTAAGCCGAAGCTTGTACTATGGGTACTAGACAACTGATAAACTTACTTATATACTTTTTTTGTAAATAAATACATATTATACATAGAAAACACCCAGACCAATACAAACAGACATGTTCATGCACACAAATGTTTGTACTGTGCGGGGATCGAACCAACAACCCATGGCTCAGAAGGCAGAGGGCACTATCAAATGAGCCACCGAGCCTGTCTCGATATATACATATAGGTGTTAGATAGAGATGAGGTACTTATGACCACAAATAGTAAGTAAAGCAGTAGGTATATAATCAAAGACACACAATCAATTTATAACGTAAAACCTTCATTTAGTACTTATGTTAAATGGAAGTAAAAATATTCTAGTTAAACATAAACAGGGGATTCGATGTCGAGAGTCAAGGGATGTAGGGAAGCGACCTCCTTTAAGACCTGACATCTTTTCGCTCCAAGCCACCCTCACCAGCCCAGGGTGCATTCTGCCGAATAACAAACGAGACTCTTGCAACCGACTGGTGGCAGTATAACCATCACCGGAGCGAGGAGCTACGCCCAGTGATTGCCAACCCGTCCGCCCAGCCTTCAGGTGTTTGCCCAAAGTGGAATAACTGGAGAGGTCTATGTCCAACAGTAGACTGCAATAGGCTAATGATGATGAATGGAGTCGAGATATGACTATTTATATTTGCAAGATATATAGGTAGTTTATTTATATAGCACAGACATCTTGTTGTAATATAATTCTTCTTGCAAAGGCACTTTTTAAATTCTTGGCAGATGGCAGTGGATTGTAGGTTAGCAACTCACAGAACTGACGTAGTGCAATCTTCGTACTGGGTCACGTATTCCTCTGCATTAAGAAGAACTCTTGAACACACATTTCCGGCTGCTATTTAGGAAATGTATTGATTTCCTAGGAAATGTAATGAATATAATTAATTTCACACATTTCCTTGCGATTTTAGGAATTACATACATTTCCTAGGAATTGTATACAATGACGGTTTTAACACATTTCCGGTAACATATACCTATATATATAAATATATAGACGAGCGAAGAAAGTTTCCACTGCTGGACAGGCCTCTCCAGTTGTTCGCCACTTGAGCAAACATCTGGAGGATATACCCATAATCGCCACGCAGGCAGGCGGGTTGGTGATCGCAGAGCGTAGCTTCTCGCTCCGGTGACGCTGCTGCCCATCATCGGTCTGTGGTATTTAGCTACATCTTCAATTGTAATGGTTATACCGCCACTGTCGGTTGCCAGCGCCTCGTTTGTTATTCGGCAGGATGCACTACAGGGCAGGTGAGGTCGGCGTGATGCGAAAAGATGATAGGCCACTCCCTTCATCCCCTGTTGGACGGATCATTTTAAAATCACAAGCTTCGAACAAAATCGTCAACTAATACGAGTAAATCCTCTCTCCCCTTCAGTTTTGCCAAGAGGGTAATAGGTAAGTATACGAATTCCTAGATCGTTTCTACATTGATTTTACGACCATTACTGATATTGGTAAAGTTTTTTAATGAATCTCAGCTTGACCCACACATAGTATGCTTTGTAGCTGTATGTATGTAGTTTCTCGCTCATATCTATGTCTTACGTCTTGGATATAATACATATTTAAGTACCTTCCTAAGAAATAGAATTTTACGTACACTGAAAGTAGTCACCTACCTACTTCACAAGTGGTTTTATTATTATGTACACTAATATATACGTGATACACCACAAACTCGCAAGATACGAACAGTTATTGTTCCCCAACGGTATTCAGAGAGATGTGATGTTTTGTCGTTGAAATCTTTACAACTAGACATTTGTTTACGTATTTCGCCTATTATTGATGCATTTAACAATAGATTAATTATCCTAAGATAGACCTTTTATGTTTCTCGAGTATATATACCCGGTTCAGCTAACAGACCTCATTAGAGCCTCAGGCCTAAGGTACAACTCAAAATTAATTGAGGTAAAATCAAATCGAAATGACTGTAATCAGGACTCTACTCTGCAGCTTCGTCTTCCTGGTAAATATATCATTTATCAATCAACTGATCAGATGAATGTTATCAATTAATGACTTTTTTATTTGTATATTATCTGGTCAATTTAGTCAATTTATGATTTCTTATTCTTTTTCAGGTCATCGCTCACCAGATTACCGCTCAACCGTCATGGCAATTCCCGTCCTTCGGATCATTTGGCTCAGGAAGCTTAGGAGGGATCCAGATACCAAGCATTCCTGGTTTCGGAGGCTCTAACGGATCAAGCCAATCTGGCTTCTTAGCCTTCCCATTCCAAATTCCTAGCATCCCTGGGATTCCTAGCATTCCTGGAATTGGAGGACTTCTGTCTACAACAAGCGCTCCTGAAGCAAGTTCTTCGGAAGCAGCATCTTCTAGGAGGAAACGTGATACAGAAGAACAAGATGCAGAAGAACAAGATGAAGAGGAACCTCAAAACAGGCTATTTTTCTCGCGTTTCCCTATTGTTACCACTTGCAACTTCACTGAACAGGTAAGCCTGAACATTCCTTTCTCAACCTTGAGCCCCAATACATTTGTTTGGACTAGGGACCCAGATTTTACTTCCTCACAACCGGGTAGCTTGATGATCATTAGTAATTACGATTCATTTATGACTAGCTGTGCCGGCGGCACATGCGTGGATTTCGGGTTTCGAAAATAATGGACTTCCAAAAATGGTACCTAAATTTTAAGTAAGACTTCTAGCAACACATTGGTTCACCAATTTGTTGCTAGAAGTTGCTGTTGAACAATTTGTTGGCGAATTTCAAACCGCATTTAATTCCATGCAGTAGTTTTCACGTGATGCGCGATCAAACATACAGATAAAAAATTCTCCCGTTTACCCAACATTTCCCTTCACTGCCCTGCTCATATTGGTCGTAGCGTGATGAAAAGTATACTTTAACCTACCCAGGAGTAAAAAGAATAATTGTACAAAGTTTTGTTAAATCCGTTCAGTAGTTTTTGTTTCTATAATGAACATACAGACAGACAAATATTTTACTGATTGCATTTTTGGCATCAGGATCGATTACTAATCATCCCCTGATCGTTATTTTTAAAATATATTCAATGTACAGAATTGACCTCTCTACAGATTTATTATAAGTATAGAAGATGGTAAGGAAAAGTCCTAAAAGTCCTCTAAAATTAGAGGCGCTATCAAACTAGGTTAAGTATGTAAAGTACGAGTATGTTACACCAAAACTTCTAATTTAATGATTCTATATAGGTACTTGACCGAACATTGGAACACAAACGATTTGGGAAAATGAAATGTTTACACTAAAATCTATGACTGCTTAAAATAGATCGACTATGCATTTTAGTCAACTGATCGTAAAAGTATTCAATCATTACTTTATGCTTGGTTTTCATTTTGGCGGCGGCATAAAAGTCCATCTCACCGTCCAGCTGTCTAAATAACTGATAGGTGGCAAGATTTTGTTATTAATGATATTGACAATAATGCTAAATAATACTAATACTGCTTCATGTTCCAGGCTGGGAACACGTGCCTGTCCTGCCGCCAGGCCTTGAACTGCCTGTCCAACAACGTCGGCTTGCTGACCAGGTGCGGCATCTGGAGTAACTGTGTCAATGGGCGCTGCTCACCATTCAGAGCCTGCACCAACTCTACAGGATAGGCATAAACGTTATTCTACCGTAAATGCGCCGCCACTTTTGACTGTTTCAACCGTGTGTAATATCATACAAAGCTGTCCTAATGAGGTTAGTGACACATGAAGCTGACCATAAAGTGCAATTTCTTGGTAGCATATCAAAAGACATATCTACCTTTTTAATCTTTTTACCCAAAGTGCAGGACGGCATACTATGCAAATGAAGTCGCGAAGTAACGATGTCACTTTAACCTCATAAAATAAACACGGTCCTAAGTGGCGACGTTTGGCTAGAATCACCGCCCCACATACTTAATGTACTACTTTAATCGTTGCAACCAAATATAACAGACATAACATAACATGTGCCACAATCAGTCAGTGGATCAGTAACCAATGTGTACGGTATCTAATCGAAGTTTTAAGATCCAGTTGAAAGAAAGTATGTATAAATAATGGGTTTGATTGCAGCACATGTTGTGTGACATATATTCGTTATGTAGATACCTAAGTGCCTTTTATTTCTAAATCGAATTAAATGTCATTTGACGCAATTATTTCTGACTTTTATTAAGCAGCCTTCACATACATTATTTGTACCTCTTAAAATATGAACACAATGTTATTTATAAATACGGAATTTACACCGCCTATACGAGTATATCTTATGGACAAACGTCTTTTCATTTAATTTGTATAAATAAACCAATGATACTATTGAAACACTCCAACATGTCTAATATATTTTGCATGATAATGTCCATACACATGTTAATGTTGTATTAGCATTTACAATGTACTTTACAGATATATAAAGTCGGTAACATGCAGAAAAGTAACATTGCTTACTCAGAGAGGAACGATTTCTTTATAGAAGCGTCGGTTAATAAAATAGCACAATAATGTATTTACGAAAAGCACTCAAACTTGTCTTCTTACTGGTAATTTTCTTTTCTTATGCATGTGAATTATAAAAGTGAAGGCTTGCTTTCCTATTTTATATTTAATTTTTACACGAAAAATATGAACCTAAAAATATTAAATTATATTTTTCAGGTTATTTTAAATGAAGTTTTAGCAGATAATACTGCAGATGAAGAAAGGTCTCAGAGATTATTTCAGATTACTAATTCCAGATTGCCCTATCTTCCGCTTCTGTATTCTGGTTTTCAGTCTTGTTCTAACCCCAGTGCTATTTTGCCTAATACTCTAAACTCAGGAATAAATTCAGGTCTTCCAAATTTACCGAATAATCCTACATTCAACGCAATTTCTTCCGTCATTCCAGGATCATCGGGACTACCGAGTATAGACACGCTAAGTTCAAATCTATCTCAATTTCCTCTAAATTCTGGAAATATACCTTCATCTATATTAAATTTAGGAACTTTAGATTCAATCGCACCTGTTACGGGTTCACCGTTCAACTTTCCTATTACTTTACCGTTAAGACCAAGTTTTGCAGGATTGCCTAGTTTTAATAATTTTCCCTCTCTTTCAATTCCGAACGCTGGCGGTATAAATCCATTTGGGACATTCTTTTTACCCAGACAGGATCCTATTGGAATAATTCCTTTTGTTCCCAGATTAGAAGAAAGATTAGGAACCTCTTTGGATTCAACACCATTAGCTAATCATCCAACAACTGAATAACAGTAAACAATAATTACCTACTTATAAATGTGTTAATCATTTGTCTCTAAAAGGCACTCCAAATAACTAGTAGTCCTGATTTATTGTTTTATTATAGCTAATAATTTATAATTTAAGAGAGTAGATTTCCTGTTCACTTTTTAATTCTAGTTACACAGCTTGTAACAATATGTAGGATCAATATTGTGTCTAAATCTTTTCATGTTGTATTTCGAAGGAATTACAAATACTTTTTAGAAGTATTATTGAATAATAAATTAAAATGAATGTGATATAAAATTATTTTATTATTTAATTATCTCAATGAATATTTTATGTACATAATAGTTCCGTCAACTTTTTGCTCCAAGCCACCCTTACCTGCCCATCGTGCATTCTGCCGAATAACAAACAAGGCTCTGGTAACCAATTGGTCACAGTATAACCATCACAATTGACGGCGTATGCGGCGATCGCCAACCCGTCTGCCCAACGTGGCGATGATGGGTAAAGTCTCCAGATTATTACCAAAGTGCCGGGCAACTGGAGAGGCCTATGTCCAGCATTGGACTGGTACAGGTTTATCCTCGTAAGGCCCAATGTTCTCATGTGATCCAATTCCTATTGTTTCATCTATTGTGTCTGGAAGTCTGGGCCTTACGACTTTAAACCTAATAATGATGAATAAATGCGTTTCTGGGTTTTTTGCTACTGTTAAAATAAAACTACGACATCCGACCTGTTTGATTTATTTACAACAAACACGACGATAAATTTGAAATATGTGGTTACCTAGCTGTACCGATTTTAAAAGTGAAGACTACAGTATAATGATTTACGAATAAAAATTATTATCTTACTTAATGGTCACTTCTTGTTTACCATTTATTGTCCCAATATCATTGAAAAGATGGTATACAATTTAAAATATAGTATAAGAGCAATACCCTCCACAATAAAGCTTAAAGCTTTTGTTAATAAGAAATATATACTATGTAAATAGCTTATTTGTCAAACACAGCTATTCTAGTCATTAAAGAGACATGAGTTTCAAAATATGCATGGGCGATGTAATGCATTTAGTAGACAAATAATATCAAATATAAAGAGTTAATTAAAATTTATACTTTTCTACGTTATCACATAATAATTTCAATATTTTTGGAAGCCTGGTCAATTTATTACCCATTATTATCCGAAATATTAAAAATTTGACAACAACAATGTTTAAAAGTCAGTTATGTAAATAGACATCATCAAAAGATTTCCTAAGACGCAGGTAACTACTTCCAAACCTATCTACATATTTTAAAGTAGGTATGCATGAAATATAGTAATTTGCGATTGACACCTTAAATTTTTATCTACAATAATTCAGTATACGATATCTGTAACAGGCTGGCCAAGTCGTTTCATAAAATGTGATCCCTTACAATCTAGTTTTACTAACTTACGAATTACTTTTACAAACTATACATTGAATTCATTTAAATGCTTTAATCACAACATATAACACCGAAAAGACTATTTTCTTGATCGATTAGGTACATTATTGTCTAGGTAGTTCAGTATCCGTGTTCCCAAAGACAGTCGATGGATTATAAGCGAAATGTAGACAAAATAAGGTACAAAATTGTTGTTTTAGAGTTCATTGACATTCTTGTAGCCGATGCCGAGCAACCGGGGGTCGCTCTGCGGGCACTGGCACAGCTACTGATTCTTACGCCGCCCCGGTAGACTGCTGTTGCGATAGGCCTTTCGGAGGAGGAAGTTGTCCACCGCCGGCAGCAGCAGGTACCGCTTGTCCGAGGTGTGATAAGGTATCTTTAACGATCTGAAGTGGTAAAATCGCGGGATCTCTTTAGGGTACCAGCGGTTTTTGGAGAAGGAGTCGACGAGGTTTACGATGGGTGGGGGTACAAGAGGCTTGGTGGGGTTCGGGAGGTCGTTGTTCAGTGGTCGGTGGAGGATCCGGCCGGTCGGGTGCGAGTAAGCAGGTATTGCCGGCGCCGGTAGGTCGGCGTCGTCTGGATCGACTGCATTGTCAACTTCGGCACTAGAGATATATTCCCTACGAACAAGATGAGGAGACACTTTATGACGTCATTCGCTAATATCAAGCCGGAACAGGGTGACAGGCTATGTCAATAGTGTGCTCGTAGCAACAGCAGTGAAAAGACTGTCACAGAGTGTAGATTTTTTTTTTAATGCTTATTACTTTTAAAATACATGACAGATTTTTTTTTCTGATTCACTTATGACATAGCCTATCACCCTGTTCCGGCTGGACGTCGTTCTCCGGGACACCCTGTATATCCTAAAAGTTTACATCTAAACAACTCTATGGTTTTTAAATTAACTCGGAATCGGACTACCTGACAGTCATACCTCTCATACCACAATAGCAAACCATATTTTGAGACCAAATGGCCGGTGTTCTTTGTCTGGCATATTTAATATTTTATTCTAATAAACGTCATTTGATAACCTTGCTATTACAACACAGTAGCCTTGTATTCGTTTGTTCCTAGAAGACAACTAAATATCAAACGCCCACGTTAGATAAGATAACAAAGTGAAATCAGAACATTTTCCTGCGAGCGCGTCTCTCAGACTGAAGCATCCGGCCAACTGTATCTCATTACGTCTTACACTCAACAACCATAAAGTGAACGCAACAAACAACATTACCGACCTAAACTCGTTATATTAGGCGCAAAGTCACAAGCCGAGGCTCAAAATTAAATTAAATGTCAACATGCATGGTAATGGAGCGAGACAAACGGACCCCGCAAATAATAATTGCTTTTAAGAGGCTCTAAGTTCAGAACGTTCAGAGAGATACATGAAAATATTATGTAGACATTGTATCAATGTCGTAAGGGAAATGTGGTCACGTATTTGCGTCACGTAAACGTTAAATGAATACCTATTCAATGGCCATGTATTTCCAATTCAGTTTAACTTTTCTCGCCGAGTTTCTGCAGTGCATCCGCAAAAATTATAATTGTCAACTTATACACATGTATGATGAACATAAGAGTGATCAAAACAAACATTACTATGTTGATTGATAACTTTTGTAGGTGTTAATCTACCTTATCTTTTCAGCAATACCTACAAAAATGTACTCTCTACTTTGACTTTTGTGATTACTATTTCCTAAAATACTTATTTCTCACTAATAATGGCTTACCATTAATAATTGAGAATTAGTGAAAAATAAGATCTTACCTAATTCCGAAATTCTCGTCAGAGGAATGCTTCCTGAAATCACAAAAACACAATTAGTTTCTTGTAGTTCTCAATGACCTAATTATAGGTACAGCATTTAACACACCACACGCATGACTAAACATGTATTAATACAAAGGATTTCGTATGTCACGACTCCCATGCCTATTTTTTCGACTGGCGCTTCTACTCACATCAAACGGCTTGACATATTATAACAATGTACATTTAAAATATTTCTAACAGCCGCATGCGAGATTCCATCTCTAACTAACAAACATCTTGATCTCAACAGAAGCACAACAATTCATTCCTAACCGCCTACTAATCTATGCTCAACAGGACATCATTTCTCTAGACACCAATCTGTATAACATTTAAATCCACTAACATTTATCATGCGTCTAATATTCCGCTCACTATGCATTCTTCTCTTTTAAGCACTAAAGCACAAATTCAGACTTTTCTAAGAAGAGTCACACTTATGACATTTATTTTTCGGAATTTTACAAGACCTGTACATTTCTTGGCTAGGTAATAACAGTCTGGCTCTGCCGGACCTACTATAGCGTCCTCCTGAAAACCTAAATGAGGGTAGTAAACCTAACCGGGCCAGCGACCCAATGTGACGCTTTTCAAAATTATCGCGGACTTGCACATCATCTGTAACATACACAACGGGCAAGAAGTATTAGGACAATGCGCGTGTGACAGCAGCGTACATGTTAGATACCGTTCACTCACCTACGGAACGTTTGTCATCAGTTCCATCCTCATGCTCGGCTGGGTGAACATCATTATGATCAATCACATCAGGAAGGTCCAGTATGTATCTCTTAGTTCTCGGGTTCGGTTCCGTGTAAATGGGCCTGAATAACCCATGCACCGGCAGGCCGACAGAGCCTCGTTTGTAATACCAGTTGTTGACGTCCTGCATGTCTATTTGCTTTTGCTCCAAATCGTTCAGCGCTTGACCCCCGTACACGTCTCGTTTGTACACTTGAGAGAGCGGCGGGAACATATCCGGATTAATCGATTGTTGGAGATCGTATAGCTCGTTGAAGTCGTATGGCCCGTCTATTTCCGACAGCGGGGGGATTGGATTCTGGTAAAAAGGATAATAATACTCGTCCCCATTAGTTTCGTCCTTTTTGTGGATTAATCCGTTGCGAGCCAACGCGGCAATATTGCGTTTATCGTTTTGCTGATTGTACTGTCCTCTGCCTACGCGGTAACCATCGCGCGCTAGTGCTTGGATATTCCTTTTCATGGCGGCGTAACTTCGAAGCCTGGCAATAGAGGCGATGTTCCTTTTCTCATGTGTCTCCTCGTCGTCGTGTTCCTGTCTATCGGTTTCGTCATACGGCGACCTGTATGTCGGAAGCTGGCCATTCTTAGCCAATGTCGATATGCTTCTTTTGTAACCACCGCTTGGACCTTTCAGATAACCATCCCTTGCTAATGCAGCTATATTCCGTCTTGGAAATGTCGGCCATTGATTCGTTGCATCGACTGGCAAGCTAGTCACCTTTAGGATGACAAATAAAAATTGTTTCATTAATAGGTAGGTATGTTATTATCCTAATTAGATATAACCCGTAAATGACTTACTTGTTTGATGTATGTCGAAAAAGCCAATGCAACAACAGCTACCAAAACGAAACATCCTCGATGTCTACCAATACCAACGCGTGTGATTCCCATCTAAAAAGAAAGCAATATGTCAATTGCTAGGAGAAGTTACTCTCCTGTAAAGATTATCTAAATAAGTACCACCGTGTCAGTTTTGTTATGAAACAGAAGGAATGGAAAAAAGCAGTGTCTAAGTAGGTATACCAATATGATAAGAGTTGTCTTCCCTTGTGACGTTCTACTTTAATTAATATTGTATGGCACTACCACTGTCTAGGGACGACACGATACGCTTACCACCAAATACACCATTATCGTTTTGTTACATAAAAAATTCTTATAAAACCGTCGTATCACCATATAAGTAATCCTACTACATAGATATCCGTTAATTCAACTTCCAACACCATGAACCGAATACATCATAGAAAAGTTTTACGTCCATCAAATTACTAAATAAATTTATCGGTTTATCGTGGACCGCGGCTACGTCCCATGAATAATAAAAGGGTCGTTGAAGCTCCGATGCTACGAGCTACGCCAATAATAGTCTGCCACCGTAGAGGATATAAAGTTGGCAGATTCAATTATCTTGTGGGGTATCGGTAGCAGCGCACCTGATAATATGTACGTACCACACATAAAGGCAGGCCTTTTAAATAAACACATATCGCGCTTTTACTTAACTAGGAAGTCCGCTCTACTTACAGGACGGACGTAACAGGTTTCGGGACTTGTGTTTTATAATTCACTTGTAACTAAGTAACTTTTTTACGAGTATAGTAACTCTATTCGACTAGCTCGATGGCTCATTTGGTAGTGACCTCAGCCCTCTGAGCCAAGGGTCGTGGGTTCGATTCCCGCATAGTACAAACATTTGTGTTCTGAACATGTCTGTTTGTATTGGTCTGGGTGTTTTCTATGTATAATATGTATTTATTTACAAAAAAAATGTATCTAAGTAAGTTTATTAGTTGTCTAGTACCCATAGTACAAGCTTCGGCTTAGTTTGGGGCTAGATGGCGCTGTGTGGCCCAGCGTGGCATGTCTTGGGTTATTTATTATTTGTTTATTTATTCTATTCATAGCACTTCAACATTATTTGCAAAAATGTATTAAATATAAATCGTACCCCTATTATAGAATTATTGCAATTTTGCCAAAAATGTATTAAATATAACATGTAGGTATATTCTAACATTTCATATTAAATCATCTCAAGGAAACACGTAGAGGCCTTTATGTACGTGTTTGGCCCCCACGCGAGAACCGGGAGGGGTAGGTAATCCCGTCTCGTGAAATCCAAAATAGAAACTACATAATAATAATAAACATATTATTATTATTTGTCATTCAAAGATCTCCATAAAGAGCCAATATTCACACAAACTGTACTTTTCCTGTAAACACTTTATTTTTTGTGCAATAAATAATAATATCCATCTAAGTAGGAACTTACAGAAAAGGAACTCAATGCTGTTTAATATAAGAAATGTTTCTTTCCATATATGCTGTTGTTAGGTAAGTTTTATTTTAAACTCTCATTCAACGCTTAGCAAACATAAAATATTACAAATGTTAACCAATGAGTGCTTGCTTTTAGAATTCTAGTTTACAGAAAACGATTTATTATCTACCGTACGTTATATTTTTTTTTGATACGTTGTCAATTAGTAAGCGTATAAATTACTAGTCTTCAGCATAAAGAAATAAATGTTTGTATACTCGTAGTAGCTTAAGACCTTTACCATCTCACTGTACCATAATGTATGTTATCTACATATATGAATGCAAAGCAAGAGACTTCTACGTTGGAAGCCCGAGGTGAGTATAAAGCAAATGCGAGAGCTAAACACTTTGCAAAGGAGAGCCGACTCGGGCAGGCATCCACTTTCCTTTTAACTTAGTTTTGTATTTCATGTGTATACGTAGACTAAAACATGTGGGTAAATTACTTATATAACGCTACAGAATACGCTAACGCTTTTAGGATGTGAATATGCTACGTTATTTGAAGACTCGAAACTCACTCTATTAAATAAAGGCCGTGAACCATATTTTACCAACAATAAAAATAATGATATGGATTATCAAGAATCTTTAATCTTCTTTTACCTATGAATAATAGTTTTTTGAAGGTAAAATTATCTTTGTCACAGCACTAAAATGGCATTCAGTTACGTTTTAAAACGCAGAAACTTTGAAAAATGTTGATAGTGTCTAAATAAGTACATTTTTTCTGAATAACATTAATTTCCATACATTGAATGTGCACGTCCTTCAAATTTTATAAAAGCCGTACCTACTTACTTATAAAGAAATAAAACATCTCAATTTCCTCCCGAGGAACGTAACTTAATTAAGCTTTCAAATGGTGTCCCTACCAGAATAACAACAACAGCTTATTTCATTTCGATCGAAGTCTATTGTGTAAAGAGACTTTGATTTAGATTTGTTTGACGGTTTGTGTAAGTACCTTAGTAAATGTAAGGTACCTTATTAAAAAATGTCAAATATATTATATATACCTATGTAGGTTCAGTTAGTCTATAACTAGAGCTATTTAAGAGAGGTAGGGCATAGCGAATTTTCGCTCGAAGTGAGCCGCCCGTCCGGGGAAGGACCTCCACCCTATAGAATACCGCAGCCAAATGACCTCCGGGTCGTGTTTCTGCCGGTGATTAGGGTTTCCGGAGCTCGTGGGGGGTAAGGCTTAGGCCGGCATGGCGGTGGAAGCTGACAGGTAACTGACCAGTTACTTGGCCGTTGTGACAGCGACTTGGGCTTCTCTTTCGCTTTCCATCAGGCGTAGGGAAGCCAATATGTCGAGCGATTTGGTTCTTTATACATTGCCGCAGCGTCTTGGCAGCACTATGCTGTGTCACTATAAAATACATAAGTATATAAGCAAATTACTGGCGCACCCAATCATAATCATTATCTAGTAATAAAATAGTAGGTACAAGTAAGTTACAAACCTCACTTTGATTTGTACACCGTCAAACGAATTTATGTTATTTAGATAATATGTTTCATTCTTTAAGTAAAACAAGATTATAGTCATATTACTTTAGAAAAACGAAGTTCGTTAATTAGGCCCACAACGAAACTAATGACCACTATGTAGGCACTTACCAAACTTTTCTAGATTTTCTTTTCACCAAGACGGGATATTGAAACTTTTCAGTGAAAAAGTAGAATTCATCGAATATCACAGTAGCCTTATGGTGGTGGGTACTTAGAGAACCGCGACACTGCAGCTTCTTCTCCCCCTTTTTAAGTATTTTTCTTATTTCAGTTTTGCATTACATTTACGTGACAATATGTAGCAAAGATACAATTGTCTACGCCTCATGTCCGGGCTTCCTCATCTTGTTGCACGCATTTTATAGCCGAAAAGCAGGACAATTAATTTAGTCTAAAAATCGGGACGTCTCATCAAAATCGGAACGTCTGACATAAAATTATTTATCGGTATAATTTGAAACCCGGTTTAGACCTTCAGGATTTTAAGATGCGACCTATGATGATGCTTATTCAGTTAAATCTCGTTCTCGTACTCGTTCTAGCCCAGGTTACGTAACTTGCGAAAAACATCAGCAGGCAACGTTTTCCATTAAGCCTTCCGCATCAGTAAGGAAGTGCCATATTCCGGTCGTTTGCTGCACGGCAACTCTTACTGCATAGCAAATCTTTTTGTACAGAGAATAAAATAATTACCTATGTTTTACCTTTTGACATTTACGATTATGAAGGATTAACACAATACAGTTAAATATGTTTAGAGGACTTGCTAAGCCGTTGATCATTATGTACATTATAAAGTTAGACATTTTCATTTACATTGCATTATAAGTTAAACTATCAGGGGCCATTAAAACACCTAGACAAAATTTCGCAAAATCGATGAGTAATTGAAATGTCGGTACCTAGTTATTTCGTCGTTATTCGCTAATTTTTGGCTGTTTTTTTGCTATTATACCTATATGATTCCATAATTTTTAAATGAAATATTAAATTTTATTTATTGAAAATAAAAAATGTATCTACCATCTAAGTAAGTAGATATCTAGGTATTGTATTGGTGCGTTACTTTTTATAATATTATTTTCTTTATTAATTATGCAAAAGAAAACTATTATTACTATTTACATAACTTCTCCTCTCAATATCAAATCATAGGTACCGTAATATTTAACTAGATTTATATAAATACTTACGGTATTCGGCTCAATAATAGGTGCACTTTTTAAAGTTAGCAACAAGTTTCACTGTGTATCAATTGCAAATTCCGCCTTTCGGGGGCAACTTGGCGGGAATACGCTGAAAGCAGTGGGATCAAGCTTTTATAGCAGACTGGGGCAGCCGCGCATGCGCCCTGAACCCAAAGCTTAGTGCACAGAAACTTATGCACAACTTGACGAAAGTTTATATTATTGCCTATACCTACTTTACGAAATTAATATGTATATAGAAAATATGCAGCAGATTGACTTATTTTTTCAGTGTGACATCATTTAAATAATAAAATTTCGACATTTACCTAGAGGTACTTATTTTTACTAATTTATGCTTACCTTTACATTTATGATATAATAGGTAAGCTAAAATAAGGTAATCACCTATATAGGAAAATCGAAATTCATGAAATTAACTCCATTCCAGCGTAGTGTAAGTAGTTTAACTTAATTTACCTATAGATTAACTATCTTGGTCGTGTCAAGTAGTTTTTAAAAAAAATTAAAATATTCGTTTTGAAAAATTATTATTATTTTTTTTTTTATGCGAGAGGCGGCAGACGAGCAAGTGTGATGCCTGATGGTAAGCAGTCGACACCGCCCATGGACACCCGCAGCTCTAACCGAGTTTAGGGTCGCTCGGCCTTTTAAATATGAATACGCTCGTTTCTTGAAGGTTCCCAAGTCGTAGCTGTTCGGAAAGACTGCCGCAGGAAGTTGGTTCCACAAAACCGAGGTGCGAGGCAAGAAGTTCCTCATAAAACGTACAGTCGAGGATCGCCAGCCATCGAGATGATGTGGATGGAATTTCAGTCGGTTACGTGTGGTGCGGTGATGAAACTCCGCTGCAGGCAGTAAACCAAACAATTCTTCAGAACATTCCCCATGATAGATGCGGTAGAGAACGCACATGGATGCAACGTCTCTTCGCAATGCCAGTGAGTCGAGTCGACTAAACAGGGTCAGGTCATCGACAATACGAGCAGCTCTACGCTGGATTCGGTCAAATGGAAGGAGTTGATACTGAAATTAATGACAATCCTTAAAAGTAGTGTAGGTACACGACATAATTATGTGTATCTACTTACTTTAAATTTAATTTTTCAAACTCAGCCTCAAATATTTATTTGCACAAATTAGGTCTTATGTTAAGCTAGTCTATGTGTATGCTATGTATGTTCTAACAACTTTATTCAAACATACACAATACAACGCTTTTATTCAACATACCTAGGTACTTACATTGAGTTCAAGATGTTTGTGTTAATCTTGTTACCTAGACTACCTACCTAATTACTAATTACCGCCGTTACTATTACTTAAAGCTTACGTCATAAAAGCAACAAATAGGCATATTGTACCTTGTTAACTTAATTAGCAATTAATTAACGTATTTATCTACGTATTTTGGACTCTTTCGAAATAGGTATCAGTCACTAATTAGATCGGTCCAACATTTCTTCAAACGGCTGGTACATAGAATTGTCGCAATTATGTAAGCAGAATAAATCTATCTATATCTATATTTTATTAAATCTGTCAAATCTGTACATGATTTTTTTTAAATAACTATCAGGGGGTGATTAGTGATCGATACTGATGCCAAAAATGCAATCAGTAAAATTTTTGTCTATCTGTCTGTATGTTCGTTAGGTATAGAAACAAAAACTACTCAACGGATTTTAACGAAACTTGGTACAATTATTCTTCATATTCCTGGGCAGGTCATAGTATAGGTACTTTTGATCACGCTACAACCAATAGGAGCAAAGCAGTAAAGGGAAGTGTGGGGAAAACGGGAGAAATTTTTATCAGTATGTTTGAACGAACATGCATCACGTGAAAACTACAGCATGGATTTAAATGAGGTTTCCACCAATATGTTGTTAGAGGTCTAACTTTAGGCACCATTTTATGGAAGTCCGTTATTTTTTTGACCCGACATCCACTTGTGTGACGCCGCCGGCTCAGCTAGTAATTTAATATACCTACTAATTAAAACTAGTAGTCGTTAAAGAATCCGAACAGTACCTACATACATACCTACTGTAGGTAGGTACATCATACCTACTTATAATTATTTATAAGCTCTAGCGCTACGTGTCTATGAATTCTACAATCCTACGAACTTTAAAACCAAGAAGTACCTACCTACTATGAATAGACTTTTCATGTACAAGTTTATCTTTATTGATCCTTAAAATATTTTTTGTCACCAGAAGTCAATACCAACTAAACTAAATAGGTATTAGTTGGTAAAATAGCTACTATAAACTGCTGTCTAAATATTTTTTTATAGTAGCTCGACATAATGACAAGGAATGCTTGATGGAAAGCGAAAGAGAAGCCCAAGTCGCAACGGAATGGCGGTGGCAACTGACACCGCCATTCCGGCCCAACCCTGGCTCTCGCCCCCACGAGCTCGGGAAAAATTAAAGGAAATATTTAAGAACCGCTAAAACTAAATGGATGAAATTACCTAAGATTGAGGAAGATGGCATTGAAGGGCCCATTCCCATTGTGTAAAGTATAATTATTTATTTTATTAATGTAAATGCCATAGCAAAAAAAATCTAATCTGTCGGTTTATTTAACTCACAAATAGGGACTGTGCGACTGAATCACAATATAATTTAATTCCGCAGCCTCGTCCGTCGAGTCTACGGCAAAAAGACGTTTCGCCTTTACTTTCCAAGTGGTATGGTCGCTAGTAGGTACTAACGACCATACTTTGGAAGTCCTTGCCTCTCTATTCCCGAGAGCTATAATCTTCAGATGGTCAAGACGAGAGTGAATCGGTTTTGGCTGGGTGAGCGCACTCCATTGAAGGCTTTAATATCACTTAACATTAGGCGAATTGTGGCCATTTCGAATGTAATAAAAATAATTATTAGAATCAGATTTTATATCTATAGAACTCTCAGATGATAGAAATAGAAATCTACACAGTACCTATTTACTGATTACCTAATTATAATTCTGGAGACAACCTACTTGCGTTATAGTAAATAGTAAAAACATCCGGCTAATAATTGGATGAATCTGATGAATGTAATATGACATGTGTAAAGGGCAACGGTGTCTATAACAGATGATACATGTACGGAACACCTTATTACTAGCTAATTGACCGTCAGGGGATCTCTCAGATGACATCTGTAAGTGATTTACGTTTAGTTATGTGAAGGGTCGAATAACGGAGATTTTGCAAGTATTTTTCTATAGATAGGTAGGTACATTAGAAGTAGGTATTCAAGTAAGTAGATACGTCATCTTTAATTCATCAGTAAGCATGATTTGAAGCTTCACCTATTGACCTTTAGGTATGACGCCTTAGGGTCAGAAACTAAAAGAAAATATTTATATTTTTATATTTCCTGATCCATAAACGTGAACAGTGTCAAGAGGACAACGACAAAATAAAAATTTATTTATATAATTAATTTATTTTTACATTTATTAGCTACTACCCGTATGTACATTATATACTTAAGTAGGTACAGATTGACGTTTCAGCTGTGTACATACTTCATAATAAAAATGTCCCAATAAATGAAGATTTAATTAGGAAAATAAGTTTTAGAAAATTGACTTTACAGAAACCTGTCATTATGGGTAATAACTACGTTTAAGCACATATTATGAAAAGAAAATGTTGGCGAAGTCCATAAAAATAATTTCTACAGCTTTAAAGCTATTTCGATTAATATGATGTCGAAACTACTGAGTTACCTACTTAGTCCCTATTAAATTTCTTTTGTTGGCAAGCTATAGATTAATTAAATACTGACTCAGTATACCTACTTGATATCACGCTCACCAAACATTTGGTAGAATAGGTCAAAGGAAAATCAAATGCAAATGTACACATCTTCACAGCCATTGAGTTTAACATGATAATAAACTGCGGTCGCCATTACTGCTCCTCTTTCTCGCTGATTTTATTGGCCCACTGCGTTTTATTTACCTACAAATGGAAGCACTCTTCGGACATTTGCAATATAGGAAGGGACTAGGTATATTATGAGTTCTGTTGGGTTATTTTTGATCTTGAGATACGGAATCCGCAAATAACGCAGCCGTCGATCCAAATAAGCTACCTATGAGATTTCATTCAGCAAGTAACAATAAGAATTTATTTGTGCAATTAAGACTTTTGGCGAAGGATAACTAAAATCTAGCTAGTTGATAAAAAGCTTTGAGAAATTGTAACTTGGCTTGTTCGGGTGCACCATACACATTGCAATAAGTAAGTGTACAAGGGTTCGAAAATTGCAAATTATGATATAAAGATGAATTTAGTAGGTATAGGTACGAGTAGGTATGCGGTAACTTAATTTTATTTCTGATCTTAATTTTACTGCGATAAAATTATTTATTATGGCAGTAGCTGTTCCTAGCGACGTCATAGGACTCATGACGGATTCATAATAAAGTCGTATGAAAATAAGTAACGTTGTAACAAATAACGAACTCTCACATAAATAAATATTTATTAACAAAATAGTAACAATCATATAGGGTACCTAAGGTGTTTTGGCCTTTTAAAACGTAGGTATTTATAAAATTACCACTATACATTTTATTAATGGTATGTACGGTAGATTCAATTAAACGTTCATGGAACAATCGACTGTTGGCGAACCGTTTCAGACTCGGTAGGTAGGTACAAAGAAAATGTACGTTCATGTACCTATTAGACTGGGCGCAAAGCGCTCCAGCATTTTATATGTAAGTAGAGCATTATTTCTGCAAATCTAAATTTCCGAATGTGTGCGGCCAATCTTAACCGTTTCCATACTTAAAATAGCGTTTAGACATCACATTCAATGTCGAAGATGGAACAATATAGGTCAAAGACAACAATAAATGGCATCGCACGCAACGGAATCAACTTGGAAGCGGTATCTAACTCTTTGTTTGCCAAAGTACTTTTACACTCCAGCGGGCTCTTGGATGCCAGGTAACTTTTCCTCTACAACCGACTCTTCTACGATCGAAGTTTCCTCGCCAGGCAACTTATGCACAGCAGGCTCTTGTTCACCACCGACCGCTGTTGCATTCACTCTAGTTGGCTCGACTGCCGCTGCCGCTACCAACTCTTCGTTCTTGTTGCACTTCTCCCCGCGAGTGCTGGAGCAGACACCGTTGTAGCAGAAGGGCCGAAAGCCGCCGCATATGGCCTTCAGAGCGAATCCGCCGCCCATGCAGTGCAGCGACTCACCACACGCGAGACAAGTGTAGCCTCTCTGGAATGTCAATAAGTGTAGAAAAAGCGGCGTTTTTAAAGTCAACCAAGGATTCTTGGAGAGTAAAACTTTGCAATGAGAGCAATCGCGTGTGAATTCGCCACCAGAGGTGCTAGTGTAGCGTCAGGTCTCCCAAATGTCAAGTTACATTGGTTCTGTGGGTTAAACGAAAAAAAAATCACCTCGGAAAATTAAACAATTTTGGCACAGCTGGCATTAATTTTGGAAAATATGGGATAGGTAATAATATTATAACAAATGTGACATTTTTAAACTATTTAAAATACCTCAAGCATGGAGTCGCACGTTGTCGGAATCCAATATACGCCTCTGGGTTGCGCCGTATTGTTTTCGAGATCAGATTCACCCAAATCCGACTTACGCTGCTGTTCGCTCCGAGCGACAGCTTTTCCGTTCAAATCACTCCATGAAAATCTTCTGACATCCCGCAACATTGTGCTGCCTCTCACGAATGGCTTATGTTCAGCTAAATTTATGTCTAAAGTAATCTGAAAAAAATAGGCAGGTAGGTATTTATATAAATACTAGCAATTCCTATTCACATAAGTAAATATTAACGGATTTTACAATACCAATTACATTAGACAAATTAAATTAGGCAAAGTATGAACATATAGTCCAGACAATAAAGGCTTTGTCACACATGTTAAATTAAATTTCGTAAACGCGAGTAGGTATTACCTAGGCTCGATTTTCTCCTACGCTGACGCTACGCTGTAAATTAACGTGTAGGTAAGTGTTTACGCTCGACCGGTCAACGCAGAGGAAATCAAGCCTAATGCCACTAATGCGGGGTTTCCACCGAGAGCAGAACGGACCCACTGATGATTTCGTTGAACTAGCGAGCGCAAACTTTATAATAGGCTATTATGGCTAAAAATTGTAATTAGTCCGTCTTTTAGCTTATTCAAAAATAAAAGACACGTATTTTAAACAGTAGCAAAGATACAAGGCATCAGGTTAATTAGGAGTTTTGACTCCTAGGGAGACTTTGACGTTACTCGCTCCCGTAGAAATGCCTCACCGAGTGACGTCACGCGTAATTTCAACGGGCTATAACTTTGTTATTTTTAGTTTAATTTTCAAATAAAAAATACGTGTCTTTTATTTTTGAATAAGCTAAAAGACGGACTAACTACGATTTTAGCCATAATAGCCTATTGTATAGATACTATTTGTTGGTGGAAATTATGTCAGGTCCTACCTATCCTAAATTGGGCCGCGTATGTATGGTAGGTACACTTTCACTTGTCAGTCCGAAGGAGCACTCACTAAGTTCAAACCGAACTTTACCACTTTGTAAACAAATCCAACTCACCATATTAATCAACAAGAACATAATCATTCTAAAGGAATCCATAATTGTTAAAGGTGATCCTATTTTCTTAGCACTGTGTCCATCAGAAGAGAATGACTTCACCAACTCGGCAAGAGGTATGTGGAAGAATACTTGCAAGTGTACTAAATGCACATACTTATATACAGTCGGTTAGAAATTGTGTGATAAATAATGTAAAACAAACTTCCTCAGTGACGAAAGAAAGGACTTTCAATTTGTCGCGTGTTTTACGTTCTTCCGATTAAGCAATTATGCTAAGTTACACAAGTTCCGACATAGTTTATGAGCATCGATTTGTGCTAATAAAATAGTTATAGCACTATGCGTGCGTGACAAGTGCTGACAAATTCAAAACCTGCTCATAATATTACATAGTAGTAAGTACTTACCTAGTTATATGTATAGTGGGTACCAATTGCTGGAATATTGCGTCTTACATTTTTAATTGAACAATGATGGCAAACTTGCCTGTTGAATATCTACCTACCTATACAGGTAGGTACCTAGGTAGGTATGTGATTTTAAAAATCGTTAAGGCGATTTTTCAAATCTGAATGTGTTCAGCAGCTTTTAATACTGAGCGTAATAGGTACTTCGTCGTCATATTATACGAGAGTATACTCGTACACACCCAATAAAGCACTTTGGCTGTTATAAACTATCAACGTGGCACCAGATGCCGCTACAACTGCGTCACGTTCCAAATTCAGACCAATGCTCCCGACAGGCTTTACATTCCCGAAAATTATAACCGTATAATTTTCAGGCCATGCATAATTTACTTAATCTCACATCTTGCCGTGTAAGAACGATGGTAAGTTTGTCGAGCAAGAATGGCTGAGCTGTGCAATCACGGATCAATAATTAGGAGAAACTTAAGTACATAATACGAGGTAGGTAATACGAGTAGGTATAAAACCTACATAAAAGGACCTTTGACGATATAGTACCTATCTAGCTACCATTGACCGGCCAGTGATTCATTTTGTAGTGTCGTTCATATCTCTATGAAGTGTGAAAGTACCTATCTTCTTACTTCTTCCGAGCTAGGTGATAGGACCAACGTACCATCTCTTACCATTGCTCGATTTGCTCAGCATGATATTCCATAGAATTAGAGAATATCATCTTAACTAATATTATAAAGCTGAAGAGTTTGTTTGTTTGTTTGTTTGTTTGAACGCGCTAATCTCAGGAACTACTGGTCCGAATTGAAAAATTCTTTTTGTGTTGAATAGACCATTTATCGAGGAAGGCTTTAGGCTACATAACATCACGTTGCAACTATTAGGAGCGAAGAAATAATGGAAAATGTAAAAAAAAAACGGGGAAAAAATTACTATTCCACGCGGACGAAGTCGCGAGCACAGCTAGTGTATGTATAGATAAAGAGAAAATAATAGATAGACGTCTCTACAATTTGATAGCGATAGTTTTAACGCAAACGCAAGCTACCTACCTAAGCATCTTAAATTTTCCCAAATAATAATAATTATTCAGCTGTGCTATGTGCTTGTATTTGGGTAGTGTCTATTAATCGAGCGGTCTCAATCTAGTGTTATATAGGAGCGAATGAGCTCTTTTCTGGAAGCGCATGTAGGCAAGGCACGCAAATAGTAATGTTTCTTCGTCTGAATAAAGTGTGTATGACGGAATACTGCTTCTGAAACCGCCCTAATCAGAGAATGAATTAAACTCGGGCTTTTCTTCTAGCTTTCCAATAGGCAAGGCAGGCATTATGCTATGGTACTATAAAAAAAATACCGTTTTTGTGTTTTAACATGCAATACTTATATTTATTTTATTTAATCGCCTGGATTTACAAATACATTGACACTTACAAAATAAAATACACATTAATCTACTATTATTATTGGACGGATTGCTCATATTTACAATTGTATATTGAATTTAAAAAATATATTCGACATTATTTTAATTCATTGATTAACAAAATGTGAAATTGGTATAAAATGTATTATTCAATTTATTCTTAAAAATTTTACGATTTCTGATAGTAAGTTATATATTTTATAGACTACAAGTACAAGACTATAAAATTTTTTGAAATCAAATTATAAGCACCTTATGTTTTAATGTCATCATAGTTACTCTTTGCCATAAATTGATTAAAATTTCCATTTGTATTTAAAACTAGCTGACCCGACAGACTTCGTACCACCCGTTATTCACCTTTTAAACCTTCTCTGGACCTCCACAAATAATTTAAGACCAAAATTAGCCAAATCCATTCATCCTTACATAACCCACATAGTTTTTAAATACAAATGGAAATATCGCAATGTTTTTTTACAAATGAGTCTCACATTCAAAGTTACTTCTCAAACTATTAAGTTTGGTCTCAAGTAAATCCAAATCATTAATTCTTTCAAGAGTTGTGAAGTTCGACGGTTGAGTTGCAATTGAATTGTTAGATGTTGATGAAATGTCTTTCACCAATTGCTGACCAGATGTATCATCTCTGACAAGGCTATGTGACCCTTTATTCCTTACTCCGCTTGAAGAAATTATTGTAGTAAGATCATTAATCTGGTTAAGAATTTCTGAAAAAAACATTTGTTTTGATTATTCCAACAGACAATCACAATTTTAATAAATAGTTACGGCAAACTATGACTATGACGTAGAAGAAAAGCGAGAACCGATTAAAACCATACCACCAATAAATTATAGATCTTATTAATTTAAATTAACAAAATCCGAGTCATGACTCACTTAACACACTCAGAGCAATGTTAAAACGACTGGTACCGATCATGGCGCGCACGCGTCGACCAATAACAAACGAGCACGTTTCGCGCGCATATACTGGTTATTGTGATTGGCTTAAATTTTTTCTCGACTTTACTCCTGCGCAGGTACACCGTCGTAACTTATTAACGTGGTACTAACTGTATGTGTATAGTAAAAACAAAATCTTATTGTACCTGATATTTGTAAACTGACGTTTCCATCCATAAAACTCTCCTGACCCTTATTTTCATGACTCTGACGATACAATTCGGTAAACGCACTATTGTCCAGTTTCCTTATGTTTGAAAATTCACACTGTTTACTCATCACAAATTTTCTCAAAGAATATTTCCCGTCTAGTAAAGACATAGGTGGAGGAATATCCATAGTGTTGTTTAAGGGTCCGCTGAAGAGCCCACTCGTTTCCACTGAGAAACTAAGTTCCTGATTAACACCTCTCTTCAACTTGAGATGGTTCGTCAGTTTAGACAAAAATATATTCTTAGTAGACGTCTTTAAACCAGTTCTGGCGAATATGCTCCTTGTAAAGTTAGACTCCGTTTGTCTATGACTATTGGTAGTCATTGCTTTTTTAAGCCAAGTTTTGTTATCACATTGTATTACATGTGTTAAATTTTTTTTAAATTCAAGTTCTTCTTCTTCATCAAAGAATTGTTCGTCGTTATCTTTGGGGCGAATCAACTCGTAAACTCGTTTTACCATGCTATAAAGTAGTCGGACTCGAGTCGAAAAGGTGTTGATGGTTACTTTGTCTCGACCGAAACCGAGTTTAGAGTCAGGTATAAGAGTTCCTTGTTCAGTGAAGAACTTGGATACAGTCCTGCACTCCTTTTGGGCTGTGAAAAAAATATATAAATTATTATTAAAAGTTGCAAAAGAAATAATAACCCAGGACATGCCATACTGGAGTTCCAAACAGCGCCATCTAGTACCAAACTAAGCTGTTGGCATTTCTTAAGTATGGCCCCAAAAAAAAAAAAATTATAAAATTAATCGTTTAAGAGAGTAAATCAAAAAGTACCTATATTACCAACCTGTGTGTACATCTTTTAACTTTTCGTCTAACTTATCATACTGTGCAACAGCCTCTGGCTCATATTCTCTGTATATACTGAAGAAGTCATACACCATTTGTCCCATGTTCATAGCAACCCATAAGTTGCAGTAGTCTTCAGTCTCCTGCTGCTTTATCTCCAATAATAAGTCGTGCATTCGCTGTTGGCATTTCTAAAGCAAAAAGTAACATTATTTACATAGGTATACAATTTCAGACTAAGACATCATATAGAGGTAAACAAGCAGTAAAAATTAACAAACCGCTTAGTGATGATGATGAATAGAAGATTTTTTGTTGTCTCATTTCTCAGTGGACATTGGCTTAAAACATATTTCCTTACCATTCTTAGCCCCTATACAAAATAGTCATTACTAGTAAACTAAGTAAGCACCCACAGAAAGTGCCCCATAGCTAGATCCTATACTGATGTCTGTATAGGGGCTAGTTTTGGAGCATTCTCTGAAGACATCGCCCCATCCATTATGTGTACTAACCTCAACAAAAGCAATCGGATCCACAATTAAAAAGACAGTGTTTCTAATCTCTTGTACCTCCTGCTTCCAAAAATCAGACAATAGTTTAGTGTGGCATCCCATTGGAGAAGTGGTCACAGAGGGCACCAAATGAGAATCCAGAGATTCTAAGCTTGATAAACAACTTCGGAGCGTTAAAATACCTGCAAAATTTCAATTCTTTATGAACAAAATGCAACATAACAAACATGCTAGATCATATTTTTTTAAATTATACTTACGTTTTTGATCCGATGAACAGGATACAGCGAACGAACCTATTTGGTGAAGTCTCTCATTGTACAAATCAAACTCTTTTACAGCTTTACAGTCTTGGAGTTCCAAGTCTTCACATTGACATGAACGATTATCAACCTTTACACAATTAAAGTGTTCTTTCAACACATCTACAGGTGATGCAGTGTCAACAAAACAATGTATCAGCAACGCTAGCAAAGCGGTGTTGGTGTTTGTCTCCAAGACATAAAGCACATCTTTGAGAACATCAATCATCATGTTCACATTGGTAGGTCTGATGGGCAATTGGAGTTTTTCTTTTGTAACTTTTACAGCGGCGCTGAAATCCTCATCAATTAGCTCACTAAACAGGGACTTTGTTTCACGTAAAACCTGAAATTAGTAATGTTCAGGATTATTTTCTTTTTAAAACAATTATAATTGTTAGAAAAACTATTAATAGTAGAAGTCTCCTTGGTGGTCCAATAGCAAAGTGTTCTCGGTAGTAGGGCAAATCAATGGTTGAGGGTTTGATTCCCAGTTGAGTCAATTAGGAAATAGAATTTTCTAAATTGTCTGGGATATTAGAGAGTCACTCGTCATCTTTTCCCTCTAAGCCACTAGTCACCTACCCCTGTTGAATCCTGCTGAATGACAGCCGAGGCTCTGTCAACAGACTGGTGGCGGTATAACATTACTATTGAAGGCGTAGCTATACCACAGCAGGCCAATGACGGGCAGCAGCGTCACCATACCGAGAAGGTACGCCCTGCGATTGCCAACCCGCCTGTTCAGCATGGCGATTACGGGTAAATCCTGGATAAGGTCTGGAGGTTCTGGGAGATGTCCCAATTCTTTAGGCGGTACTCATAGACAAGGGAAAACCATAGTTTGAGAACAGTAGTTGGTGTGAATTATCTAGTTATATCTTATTAATATTATTATTTATTTAATTCAAATAATTTACCACTTGACAACGGGCTCTCAGGATAGTCTGGTCAATTGGCAGGCAATGTTTGCATAGAGTCATGGCAGAGAGTAGAAGTTCATCTATACACATGTGAAGAGAAGTAACATTTTCAACCATCTGAAATCATAATATATCTCCATTATAATAAGGTTTAATCTCACTCTGCAACTATTAGGAGCGAAGAAATAATGGAAAATTTAAAAAAAAAACAGGGAAAAAATAACTATTCGACACGGACGAAGTCGCGAGCACAGCTAGTAAATGATAATTAAGAAAAATCAAGATTTAAAATTAGGATGTAAGGGAGCAACCCATCTCCTTTACGCTACAAGCCACCCTCAACTGCCTAGGGTGCTACCTGCTGAATAACAGTTGAGGTTCTGGCAACTGGTAGCGTTATAACTGTCACTGTGACATTGTTAAAAACCGTTAGATTATTATCCATCTTGCGAGATTGTAATCTGTCGAAATATTGTGAATTGTAACATAATTCTTACATTTTTACTATCATTATCTATTATTTTCAGTAGATTTTGGTCAATCAAAGTGGAACTGTTGATAATTTAACATGTGACAGATTTTAATTTATGAATTTCACATCAATCGATTACAGTCTGTGACTGAATTATAGTTAAAATGTAAGGAACAATTAATTATTACTGTAATTATTTTACAGTTGACAATATTTCGACAGTTTACAATCTCACAAGATAGATCATAATCTAACAGTATTTTTAATTTGATGGTGACATAACTATCACAATTGAAGGTGTAGCTAAATACCATAGGCCAATGGTAAATCCTCCAAGTGTTTGGGTAAGGTGGCGAACAACTGGAAAGGCCTATGTATAGCGGTGGAGACAGGCTGACGATGATGTTGAAGATTTAAAATGTTTTTCTAAATTAATGGGAAAATTTAAACAAATGTATGTATGAACAGTGTTTTGTTTTTTTACATTATTCATGTCAATTATGCAACAGACTACCTTTTAATTTATTATGAAAATAGAGTGATCAGGTACTTTGACGTCCAAATTTACAGAAACCTAGGAACCGAGAGAAAATATTCAGTTTTGGTGTTTCAAAATTAAGGGTATTGCCTTTAGCAAGAAAACTTAAATATTCAATGAAATAAAATTATTTCATCCAGCCTACTTACATTTCCTTTCCATTCCTCATAGAGTGAATTATCATTCTTGTGGTCTGTTTTGTACACATCTTCTGCTAGCTTAGCCAAAATTTCAAAAGTGTAGTCTATCCAATTTACAAAATACATAGGTGTAACAAACATTGAATCCTCATTCATGTCTTGTTCTGCATTATCTTGATGTCTACACTTATCCGAGTTATCTTCTACAGCTAAAAGCTTACTTATACACCAAGACAGTCTTTCAAATATAAATTTGCGACTTTCCTGGAAAAATGAATGTACAGATTAAAATATATAATTCTTGATTAATTTAACTTGTGCCTTTTACTTCACAAACTAATGTTTTAAACTTTAAAAACCACTAGTAAACAATATATACCTAAGAATTTCATTATGCTAGTAGCTAATCATTCTAAATTGTGAAAAACAGTTATAAAAGGTGAAGAAAATCCCTTTTCAAAAACAAACCTGTAAATGTAGTTCATGTTTATTTTCCATTTTTATTATGTCCATGAAATTTATCATACATTTCTTTATTTGACTTGCACACAATAAATAAACGTTTTTAATCTTAACAATATCATCTTCATTTTCAATGTTAGCTGTTGACTGTAACTTTGTGCGGAGTCTTAGCAAAGCAGGGCAAATCCCGTCAAGTAATAATACCTGTAATTAATTACACTATTAGATTACATATAAATGTAATGAACGTACATATAGTCAGTTTACGTAAATTAATTTAGTACAATAAAATAATTTACAAACATCAAACTAACCATGATACGTTTAGTAGCCGCACAAGAGTTCTGTGGAATATTTGAAAATTCTGTAGAAAAATCAAAATCCATAATGAATGATAAAACTTCACTATAAACAATATACAAAATTCTATGTATTAGATTTATTTTAATTATTCTATTTCTTTAAACAAATTCAAATTCATCTTCCGTTATTTTGACAGTGACTTTTGACTGCTTTTTGCCATAGAATAAGGCCCTGTCCGCACTGCGATTTTTCACCGCGCGATTTTTTTTCCGCAATTCTGTAACTCGTGCAACACTATAGAAGTAGCCGCACTGGCGATTAAAAATTCGCGCGGAAAAAAAATCTGTGAATTGATGCAAAATGACCGCGATTTCTTTCCGCGCGAATGTTTTGTGCAATATAAACTGGTACGGGCTTGTCCGCACTGGGGAAAAAAAATCGCGCGATCCGCTCAGTCGTAAACTAACAGCGCAAGGAAGATGTCGCGCGCTTCGTCTCCCGCCCTTTCATTGCCGGGCGTGCAGGATGATACACCGAAACCAGAAGATGATGACTTTGATATAGAGCAATTAATCACACTTATGCATAGAAGACCGCCCTTGTGGGACAAATTACTGTTTGATAAATCATCATCTCTACATTACTACTTATATCTGTGATTATTCCAAATATGTACCTACTTTAGGTCGTTATTCATACGTACGGAGTAGAAGGGAGTTTTAAAATGAAAGATTTTGTTATGTTTGTTTAAAAATAAAAGTTATTTGTTGTCTAATATTCTGTAAAATTATTCCTTAGTTTTATTTAGCTAGCTCTTAATAAGTACAGAAGCATCGAAAGTCTCTCTTCAGCTGAAATTGCTTTTCTCCAATTTGTATATTGATAAGTAATAGCCGCACCAACTAGTCGTAGTAAATTATCGAATGATATTTTACTCATTCTGTAATAACCGAAGAACTTTTTACTGTATTTTCGTAGCTCTTGATATTTTAAGTAGAAAAATCCATTCATAGGTCTCAGTGCCGTAAAGGGATGAATCCAGTATTCTTGGCATCTTTTGATAGCTCTATTTCGTCGCCGCCGCCGTAGTATCAAGTAAATTAAAATTTTTCTTCTGTCCATTGTACACGTCCGTTTCAGCCGGGAACTCCACCGAAATGACAAAATACGCGCGGAATTTTATTCGCAGTGCGTATATAATGTGATTCCGGTCGCGGAAAAAGAATCGCGAGAATTAAAATCGCGCGGTGAATAATCGCAGTGCGGACAGGGCCTAAAAATATTTCAGAAGCTGTTGACGTTCTCTTTCCTATTAGAAGCAGTTATTACACCAACCGGTATTCAGGGCACTGCACACCGGGTGGGCGTGTATCCTAGTTATTAGTGCGGCGCTCTCGGAAAGTGTAAAAAATTTTTTGCTATCGATACGACAAGAAGAAGAAATAAGTGCGGCGCTTATTACACTACTCTGAAAATCGGTCCCTAAATCAGTTGATTAATGTTATTACATTACGCGATAGGCAGAGCGGTTGGGTAACTAGGCATTCCGATCGCCCTAAATCGGGACACTTACCCTAAATCTTATTAGACCACCCTTATTCAGAATTAGGTTCCCTAAATACCGGGTGGTGTAATAAGAGTTTTAATTAACGCCAAACCATGGACGTATGCGCCAAACTGGACTGGAGTCATATCAAATGTTCCAGATTTCCGAATATTGATGAGTCAACGAAAAGGAACATGATGAAATGAAGTACACATGAGGGACGTAAGTCTGTTCTCGGCTGACGCCAAGAAGTGTGAATGTGATTGCTTTCTCGCCGTCTCGTTCTCACGCTCGCCTGTTCCCCGATTGGTGTCGGTATTTTCAAAGAGTTTCTCGGGCAAGAAACGAGAACGGTATCACATTCTTGTTCGGTCTCACCGTCTCAGTGCGACCGCAGCCATAGCAACCAAAGCTGCTGCACTGTCGTCCATCTCGGACAAAGACCGTAAATGCGAATGAGAAGGACGCATGAGTATTTGAGCATAGCCTAGAAATTCTCGCGCAATTTCTCGGTAAGATTTCTCGGCATGACTTCTCGCGTGTGTCTATAGGGGATATTATAGTTTTATATTTACTCAGACTTAAGTATTAGCTATAAAACAAAAAAAAATCATTGAAACCTTAACTTTGGGAGATTCGTGTTATAGCAGATAAACGCACCAAGTACATAAGTCATATTTTTTTGTAAAAATATTCAATTATTTTGCACTAAACTTCAAATTCACTAGGATTTTTATGAATTTATAGAAAATGTGAAAGTTGATAGTGGTCAAACTGTGGATGTGTCCATGGCATTAATAAAAAGGGCATGCTCCTTTACCTTTTATAATAGATGTTATCTGCATTTAGTTCTGACTTTTGCCTGTAGACACAAATTGACAATGTCATTCAGATGAGAACGCCAGCCAGCCATTGCTTTTCGGAATAAAAGACTTTTGAGAGCAAACTTATTATTCCTTAAAACGTGAAAAGTACGTAAAAATGAGCGAGTTAGTTTGGGGAATTAAAAATGGCGATATAGATCAAGTCAAGCAAATCATAGAAAATAAGGTAAATTGTTTCCTAAACTGTTATTATGGATAATTGTTTTTGTTAATCACTACGGAAATTACCTAGCAGTTGCGAAGAGAAAGCAATCCATCGCTTTAAATTTTCGACCCTTTTCTTTTTGTTTGAGATTCAGTGTTTAAATTTATTTAAAATTGACCAAAATGTATATTTACATATTCTTAGATAGCCAATTTAAAAAATAATGTATTGCACGTAAACTTTAAGCCTATTCAATTGTTAGCGTTTTTTATACCTTTGTCGCTTATTACTACATTTTATTTCAGCAAATCGACGTCAATGCCCTCATAGATGGACGAGTTCCCCTACACTATGCGGCAGATTATGGCCAAACACAAGTACTCAACTATTTACTGGATAAAGGAGCTGACCCAAATGTGAGTGTCTGAAATTTTATCTTAAAAGATTACATTTTAAGGCATTATGCCGACAATGTGCTCTGAATAAATGATTTCTATTCTATCAGTAATTTATTCACTTAATTTGTTACAGATGGTAGACAAACATGGTATATCAGTTCTTTTGGCCGCTATTTGGGAAGGACACACAGATTGTGTAAAGACCTTACTAAAGAATGTAAGTACTATATTACATCATAACAATAAATCCTTTTGGGTTTGGTTTAATTTTTACCCCTGGATAAAGTGTCAATAGACTGATAAGATCTGATGATCAATAGGCTAAGATGGCTTTCTGTCAGAGAATGTCTTTTAGATTTCTTTCAATGTAGAAATAATATGTACTACAAACTGTAAGACATAAAGTGTTCCACCAGCAGTCATAAAATGTGAGAGTTTGTTGAATGACTTTAAAAAAATATTAGAAAAACTTATAAATTGTTAGTGATGTTAATAAACTTAATTAAACTATTAATTAAGTTTTTTAAATTCAGTACATCAAAAGTTATAATTTAATTACTAGATCAATTATAACTTTTGATGTTGTACTAAATTTATGACAAAATTGATTGCATGTTTATTAAATTTTTGTTTTGAATGGTTATTGTTTGATAAATAGGTACCAATTTCATTTATAGGGCGCTTCTAAAAGCGGAAAAACACCAGATGGCACCCCATACCTTGAAGCTGCAGAAAAAGAAGAAATCAAAGAACTTCTGACATAAAACTATGTTTGGTTTGGACTACAATCATTCCAACATTTAGCGGACTTCATTGATCTATAATTTTTATTAAAGCTAAAGTGAATTGCTCTAGAGTGAAACAATAAATTAGTCCAACATAAAATATTTTTACATGCATTTATTTATGTAATAATAATGAATTATTTTTATATGCTCAACATAGTGTTATAAAAAGCATATTATGTATTTTAATTGTGCGTCCTTACATAGTATTACATAGTTGGTATTACTAAAAGGCCTATATTAAAAAAACTTCAGATATGATGGTCTACTTTAAAATCGCCTGAACATAATAATTTTCAGGTGTTGATTCTATACGAAGGCCTTTAAATTAAAAAAAAAGTAACTAATCTGTTATTGCTTATTATAAGATATGATTTATAAACAAGGTAAGATGTAATTTTATTGCTAAAATAAATAAAAAACTGATTCCAGATGTCAGGCTTATATTTTTTTATTTAACAATGTATACAAAGTATAACAAAACACACATATTGTATCATGCATTATTATATCTTGGCAAATAAATATTACTGACAAGAAATCCTTGTGTCTCAATAAATTAAAAACAGATCCTTTACTAAACAATATGTACATATCACAAGACAAATAAAGATAAAAACCAACAATGCTTATCTACAAGTCTCCATCACCAGGATATTTCTTGTATTTATTGTTCTTTGATGGAGGACAATAGCATGCCTTCTTTTGGGCATCCAAATAAGACTTACAACCTAATGTTAATGTTCCAGTAAAAAGCAATTTTGCTGCACCTTTACAACCTGCAAAATTAAAATAATTTGTGCAATATCATCCACAGGTACAGATTAAAAGTATGTAGTCATTATTGGCAGGCTCAGTGGCACAATGGTAATGTTGAACCTAATAACAGATGGGCTGAAGGTTCTGAATTTTTTCAGAGTCAGATTAATTAGGAAATAGAATTTTCAAAATTGCTGCAGGTGAGTGTTGAACTGGGACACACACTCTTCCTTATCTGCAACTCACAGTACAGTGGAAATTTTTGTTTGAGGTTGTTGAAGCAAATTGCTGCTGCATATAATAATAAATGATGGTGCCAGACAATTCGCTTCAGAGTTGTTCAGAGCACTGAACACGAAACATTCTGCGCTCACTAGTATACAGTGAAACTTGTTCCCTTCAATAACATAAATATGATTTATTTATTAAAGAAAATCAATTATGGTATGAAAAGGAAGCATAGGAGGCCTACATTCAGCAGTGTATGGACCAAGGCTGTGGAATAACTGATTAGGTAGTGGTAGAAGGTTTTAATAACAAAAGTACCTAAGGGTTCATCATCAGCCCACATCAGTCCACTGCTGGACATAGGCCTCTCCCAATGCTCGCCACTTCGATCGGTCCCGAGCCTCTCGCAAGGGTTACTGGCTCTTAAATACCAAAAAAATGGTTCACAGTTCAGTTCATTTTTAATATGAAACACAAATTACCTTTGGTGATTGCATCTCCTGCTACATTAACAGACTTATATGTGTCACAATAATTGTATAGGCATCTTTTGAAGTCCAGATCACATACTTCTTTCCCACTGTTACAAGTGTCATAACAAATATCATGAGAATCACAGCATTTCGTCATTTCTGCTAGTGGCAAGTATTCTGATGCAATTTCAAATCCTAGTGAACCACATCCATCAGACTTAGGAATATGATTTCTGTTACGCACTGGTCTACTGCCTGAAATTATACAATATGAACTTTTGTATAAAAAAAAAATTTTTAGGACACAAAACTTATTTAATCATAGTACCTAGGTATAAATTTAAACAACTAACCTTCTGGACAGCTAAAAATGCACTCTTCTTCTACAGCCGCATCAAAAATATCATGTAAAGACCTAAACTTTTCAGCTACTGTTATTACATTTCGAAACATATCTCCAAACACCGACTCAGCAGACAATACGGCATCCTTTAAATTTCGTAACATCGTTGAACCTATGCCCGTGTAAGCATATGCAGCAAATGTTAATACATAAATGAAAATCTTTCTGTAAGGTATCTCCATGCTGTATTTCTAAATACTTATAAGTTTTGTCTAGATGATATATCGGATATCATTATATCCTATAAAAGCACCTGTAATTAAAGGACACGTTGGTCTTTCAATGATGTTCACAATACTATTTTTAGCCTTGTAAATCTCGAAGATCTCACACACAGGTTTTTTGTTTTGACTTTGATAAAATTTTGAAAGCTAGTTTATCTGACATTTTACTTTTTTTATCCTTGGGGATTGATTCGGGCCTAGCTACATGGATGAGTCGAGTCGGCGTGTTCTTGTACATAATATTAAAGTCTGTGACATAAGCATGACATTAATTTCAATGTTGTAATGTTGGCAATATCCTTCTCGTATATCCGGTAGCCATATTGTTTTAAAAAATTGGTCTTTTCCGTTTTGTTGTCGTGAAAAATGACGGGCTTTAGCAATAAGGTGAGGAGAAAAATTAAAATAGATGTAAAACACGAGTTAAATCAGTAAAATGTGAATAATGTAAAGAGTGAATTTGTATTTTACGTTAATAATCCGTGTAAATTCTCTGAAGTGAATTTGCTTCGAAAATGTGCATTTGCACACGTGCTTACCTGTTGTAAACTGAAGCAAAAAGTATAAATAGTTATGAATTTAAGCAATGTGTATGCTTTTGTTCTGAAATTAATGTGAATTATTTATGTGTTACATTCGAGCATGATGTTGTGAGGCAAAATTAACATGTCAAGTTTGAGGTTATGCGGTATGTACGTCAACCACCATCTCTTCGTTTACCAGTTGTACCTTTTTCCAGGCCATAGTAATCGATGGCCGCGGCCACCTGCTCGGCCGCCTGGCCGCAGTCATCGCTAAAGTCCTTCTGGAAGGAAACAAAGTTGTAGTAGTTCGTTGTGAACAGCTCAACATCTCTGGCAACTTCTTCAGGTTAGTTACTTTTGTTCCTACAATTTCCTCCTTACAAAAAGATAGTAGTAATTTCAAACTATGCTTTGTTGTAAAATGCAAAATGTGTGTTTATATTATTTCTTAGTAATGATCTTGATATTTCTCCATCAATGAATATCATAAAAAAAAATTTATGAAGTAGTGTTCAACACATTTTCCACATAGTTCTGCCTTATGATTCTAAATAGCACAATGGTTCCCAAACTTGTACCTTTTGTGGCACTTTTATGTACAGAATGCCTTAACCACATTTTTACCTACCCTAGCTAATAAGGTCAAGAATATTGTAAGATAGTGTTCCATAAGATTGCACACACTTTGAAAACACCTGTAATAGCAAATCTATACTGTAAATGTTTAATGTGATGTTAAAATTTTGGGTAATTTGCGACTGAATTTACTATGTTGCTATAAATATTTTCTGATTCGTTTTCTAGCTTACCCATAATCACATTTGTCCATACATAACACTAACAGCAATTGATGTTTCAGGAACAAATTGAAGTTCATGTCATTCCTGCGCAAGCGCTGTAACGTGAACCCCGCCCGTGGACCTTTCCACTTCAGGGCTCCTTCTAAGATCCTATGGAAGACTGTCAGAGGTATGTTACTTATTATTTGAATGAATTAATAAATTCTTAATGCTAAGATTGATTGTGCTGAGGAGACATTTTTTCTGAATGTTCTATCTGTCAAGGCATACTTAACACATTAAGCATAGTATATATTTTGCAATCTGCCCTTTATATTTGCCACCCTAAAATAATAGCTACTTTTTGAAATATAGGTAACAAGTAATAAACAGCAGTTTTTTTTTGAGGGTAGTTGAAAGGGGAGCAATTGCTTTATTTATATCATGGAATTTAGTTATAAATTTGAGAGTAGTTAGGGCACAAGCTCTATAGAAGTGATAAATTTACAAAATCAATTAAATAAAATTGTCTTCAAGCACACATCGGATATTGAGAATGAGCAAGTGCAAAAGAATTTGTTTGAAAATAAGAAAGTCAATTGCTATTTTTATAAACTTCATCATGAATTTAAATAGACTGCTGAAATCTGCCAGTCTTTATCATTATCATTTCAGCCCACATCTGTGAGTCTTGCTAATTATTTATTTGATGGACTGGTTGGGACTGATAGGGTACTACTTTTATTACTACTTATTACTACTCTTATTTAAAAAGATACTTTATTCTTATGATTATTCATATTTACCTACATTATTTGATGTGATCATGATAATAATTACACTTATGAAGATAAACCATCTATTAGCTTCCATTCAAGTGTAACTGTGAAATGTTTATACGGTAACATTTATATTCCAGGCATGATCCCCCACAAGACTGAGCGTGGGAAGGACGCGCTGAGAAGGCTACGCGCCTACGACGGGTGCCCGCCACCTTATGACAACCGTCGCCGTGTAGTGGTACCTGCTGCGCTCCGAGTCTTCTGTCTGAAGCCTGGCCGCAAGGTATATGATCAAACATATAACTAACTAACATGGCGCAGGGACCCAAAATGAGTCTTGGCCTCCCACAATAACGTCTCCACCGCGGCCTGTCCTGCGCTACCTCGCGCCTGTCGTCGACGCGGAGCTCTCGCAGGTCCTTCGCGACTTCATCTCATCAGCGGTACCTGGGCCGACCGACAGGTCGTCGGCGAGTCGGTCGACCCAGGTATACTCGCTTTACAGCACGATCTTCACCCATTCGCTTAAGGTGGCCGAGCCAACGAAGTACAGACTTCGCTGCGCAAAAGCGCACAGGCGCTTTTTATATGATCAAACATAATGTTATTGTATGGTATCCCCAAACCATTTTATTTCTTTCAATATGAACTGTTGTCTTGCAACTTTTATAAAGTTTCAATTATTAAAAACAGTCTGTGAGGGTTGGGAGCAATGGTATCACAAAACAAGACCAATGGGTTCACCAGTAGCTATTATACAGTGGTTATTCTATTGCTTTGGTTGATTATAAATATCGCACATCAGATACATTGCTCTGATCCAAAAGTAAGTAGCTTAAGCACTTGTGTTATGGGTATAAGAACAACGAGGGTACCACAAATATTCATCACACAAATGTGTGATTCTTATGAATGTTTCTTTTTTGTATGTTTTGTCACACATAGTTTCCGCCAGTTCTAGATACACCAAGTGTTTTAAGAGACACATTACAGAATAAGACCAGTGCTGAGAATATAAATGTTTGTTATGAAAATGTTTCAATGATGTATTTATATTGGGTAATTTGCGACTGAAGTTATCAATGTTGCCAATTTATAATTATCTGAGTCAAAATACCACCTACCAGTCTGTCTGATACATTCAGTCTAGTATCTAATGATGGATTCCATTTCAGTACTGTCACGTCGGCCGCCTGTCCCACGAAGTCGGCTGGAAGTACCGTGAGGTTGTCCGCAAACTCGAGGACAAGAGAAAGATCAAGGCTGTCAAGCGGGTTGCATATGAGAGGAAACTCAAGGTAAATGACTTTACTCTATTCAAAGATGCATTACAAATAGTTTTAATGTGTGATCAGCCCCTTACTCCAACTCTTGGGAAAGAATCAAATCAGCAGCTATTCACAATAACTATTCCCACTTCACTCAAATTTAACATTAATCTAGTATACCTATAATGTCAAATTTCTGAACCTATCAAAATATCTATTGTAATGCTTTTGTCTTTTTCTAAAGCATGCCTGCTGATCTCAATTCTGTTTCTGAAGTGTTTAACAACACTTACACAAGATGATTCCCATAGGGGGGCTGATTGAACAGACCGCCATTTGTCAATCTACCCATATCTGTCGAAATATCTAAATGATGGACTCCACATGGACATTAAATGAAAAATTATTTAGGAAAATTTGACAGAAGGGGCAGGTTGATAAGTTGCTTTTAATATGATGATTATTTTATTCTTACCTACATTATTTGATGTTTATGAAAAAATAACATAACTGATCCTCTTTTATGGAACCTTTACACAACTTATTAATCAGGTGAACATAAGCTAATATTTAACTTTTTGTGACTTGCAGAAGATCACCAAGGATGCTGGCCAGAAGGTGACGAAAGCGACAGCTCCCTTCACAGCAGTCATCCAATCATATGGATACAACTAGGACTAAGTGAATTTTAAAAAAATAAACCTGTGGTTGCCCAAACTTTGTTTTAATTTTAACACTAGGTACCTACTTAATAACTTTAGAGCAAGGGAAGGGTTCTCAAAGCGTATGCCGTGGATCGTGGCCGGGGCTCCGCGGAAGTACAACGATCTTTAACTTACAATACCATTACATATCATTGGATTAGAGCGCGCGCTGTCAGAAAACACTAAAGAGAAATAAGTGTGCCACCGAAGATATACTTTGGGAATCTCTGCCCTTAGAGTATCTTTGTTACGTTAACGAAACAAAGCATTGTTTCCTAATTATTATTACACACACACATATTTTTTTTGTCAACATACGCACGAACCACTCGCGCATCCATCTACTTATTATAGACGATAGAAAAAAAAATTATGAGTTGTGTGCCTTACGTAGCTTCAATTTCATACTACTCCATAAGTTCTCGGGGTATTTCAACAACACTTTATTATAGGTACCTCACTAACTACATTCCCTGTACCTGAGAACCTGTCTGATTTCTATGTATCCAGTACCTACCTATAGTATACCTATCGTAAATTTTCGAGTAATATAGACAGTGACATCGGATAGGTAGGCAACTATGTTCTGTTCCGTAGGATACTGTGCTAGGCAGGGCTTGGAATACCGGTAAAAATATGGTAACGTTACTTTTGCCTCGCCGAGGTATCGATACTTTTTTAAGTAGCGATACCTAAAGTAGCGGTAATTTTTAACGTTATAAATTACCGCTACCTTCATGATGGTATCGGTAAACGTTTAAACGTTACTTACTTAATTTTGGATTAAATTCATTCTCTGTCTCTATCGCACCCACCCAACATGGTCTCATGCGTCTCGTGTCGCGAAGTTGCCGCTCTGCTATAGGTAACCGTGCGGAGCGGCAACGCAGCAAAGTAGCGTAATAAGTATCGTTACTTTTACCGGTAACTAAAGCAGGTATCGATACTTTTAACGTTATATTGCAGTATCGATACCTGAAACTTAACGTTAAGTTTGCGTTCCGGTAAAAATTACCGTTATAATTTACCGTTAAAATTTAGTATCGCTACCGAATTACCGGTAATTATTTTACCGGTAAAAAAAGTAACATTATAAATTAACGTTACTTACCGCTATTATAATGTTAAATTGGTAACGTTACCAAGCCCTGGTGCTAGGTACCTACGGAAAAATAAAATAGTTACTTTGTATCTTTCAGAAAATCTGTGGGTATTGCGGAGTGCACAATTTGCGTCAGACCCATCGTCAAACCTACATATTATTTTTATTCGGTGACCTAGGTACCTAAGTAAGTAAAAACACCACCAAGCGACTTGAAAAGTACATAGTTTTACAAGATTTTTGAATCAATGCACTAATTAAGAGAGGTAGGGCATAGCGAATCTTCGCTCGTATTGAGCTGCCCGTCCGGAGAAGGACCTCCACCCTATAGAATACCGCAGCCAAATGGCCTCCGGGTCGTGTTTCTGCTGGTGAGTAGGGTCTCCGGAGTTCGTGGGGGGTTAGGGTTGGGCCGGCATGGCAGTGGCAACTGACAGGAAACTAACCAGTTACATGCCAGTTGTCACAGGGACTTGGGGCTTCTCCTAGGCTTTCCATCAGGCATATGGAAGCCATTATGTCGAAGCCATAATCGAAAACCGAGTAGGTACTTAGGTAGGTATATATTTTTTTACGTATATAAAACATCGTAGATAAAAAGAATAGCAGGTTCGCCGTCCGTACCCAAACATTGTTATTGAACCGACTTCAAAAAAACCGGCCAAGTGCGAGTCGGACTCTCGCACGTAGGGTTCCGTACCACTATACAACTAAATAAATGTTTTTCTTTACGTTTTATTATATTGGAGTTAATTAAACGAAAAAATTAGGTAATTTTGATTTATGACGTTTAAAAAAAAACTACTGGCTAGATTTGATTCAAACCAAATATCGTTAGTAGTTTGCACAGTGATACACATGATATATTTTTTTCAGTTTTATCATGCCCATATTTTAGAAGTTACGGGGGGGGGGACACTCATTTTACCACTTTGGAAGAGTCTCTGGCGCAAACTATTCAGTTTAGATAAAAATGATGTTAGTAACCTCAACATCATTTTCAAATACCTATCTGTAGATATCCCACACGTATAGGTTCGATGAAAAAAATTTTTTTCAGTTTCAGTTCCATGTATGGGGAACCCCAAAAATTTTGGATTTTTTTCTGATTTTACTTTAAAATCTTAATGCGGTTAACAGAATACATCTACGTACCAAATTTCAATAATGTAGCTCTTATAGTTTCGGAATAAACTGGCTGTGACATACGGACGGACAGACAGACATGACGAATCTATAAGGGTCCCGTTTTTGCCATTTTGGCTACGGAACCCTAAAAAGGAGGAGGTTCTTAATTCTACTTATTTTTTTTGTTATCACAACTAGGGAGAAAACATTGTTTTTCTGAGTAAGTAGGTAATAACTACCTTTATATTCTATTAGGTACTGATATTGAATCAAAACTTTTTACATAGGTACTATGATGGCGCATGGACCAACAGTGGGTCTTGGCTATCAGATATCACACGTTGCAACCTCGATTTGTCGTGTCACCTCCTGCCAGGCCGTTACGCCGGGCTCTCGCAGATCCTTATCGACCTCGTCGCTCCAGCAGTTCTAGAACGTATAACAAGACCTCGATGATAATGGTTGTCCCACATATGCTTCACCGCACGTCCCCTCCCATTATGTCGACGTGGCTGAATTAGCAAAGTCTATGAGCTTTTATTTCGCCGATGATGTTGGGCTCGGCAACCAGCTCTTCCATTTCCATCTCCTCCACGTACCTTCTTCCAACCGCATAGGCCCAAAGACTTTCCACATTTTACTTCCACATAGAAAAAACTTATCCTGTGTATAAATTCTACCTTGGAAAAGTAGCATATAGAAGAACCTCCCATAAGACCTACATTCTAAAGTTAACCAGAATTTATTTGTCGTCAAAAAATAACTGCGTAGGCTGGCACCATACTATACGAACAGATATGTCCTTATTTAGCACATTGACGTCATAGTATTAAATTTATAGATTCCATTTGCTGCTTCAAAGGGCTGTATCAGATAATTATTTTCTAGTCGGAAACGAATCACCCGCGCAGCTGCGACCCCCCGATAAAACATGTTGCATGGACGCGACCTGCGCAACTTGATACTTGAAATAAAATTTATTTTTCTTTTTGGAAATCTCATTCAAAGTTTAAAGTCCATTTACTTTAAACATTGAATTACTTAATTAGGTATCACTCTATTTTATTATATTCTCTTTTTCATTTATTATTTTCTAAAGACGTCAGCCGAGACTGCAGTATAAAATAGGTACCACTTTATTTTACTACGACAAACCTAGCTTAAAAAGTGCGTAAGTGTTGGATTTAATCCAATAGTTGCGTACTTTAAAATCATAAATACGGGTCGTTCGGCAATGAAAATATAGCATACCACCCAAAAAGACTGTGCGCAATACTTAGGTGCCTATTGAAAAGTAATTTTATTGATATTATAATACTGCGTTCAATACTCCGAACTACAAGTTGGATTATTTTCTGCCGTTTTGTCTTTGAAAAAAATACTATTTTAAAAGAAATAGCTTCGTCTCTGCCACTTTGCTGTGCCATACCTAATTATAGAGCGGCATAGCCGCAATTACTACCTATATTCCATAAAATGTAAGAGGATTAGAATGACGGCTGTCAGTAAACCTTTTCAGACATTGTAAGAACGTTTCGAATTTATTTATATGAAACAAATACGAAAAATCATTAGGTTCTGTAGAAATAGTACTACTTACTGTTACAGTCGCCTTACAAAAATTTTAAAAATCTCTTCGACCAAGACTATTTTCACCTAGTATGAAATTGTCGCTACTGAGGCTGTTGATAATTGGGTGCGTTCTTGCGCTTAATAGATATTCAATGAGAATCCTTCGGGACCGATATAAAAGGAGGTTCCAGCATCCCAACAGTCAGTCCAGAAGCAGCCTCCAACGGTTCACTTCTAAACTTTCTATCGGCCAAGAAGAAATACCAACCACAAGAGCACAGCTACTATGTATAACTGGCGTTTACTACTGCTTGCGTTTTTCGCGGTTTTCCAACCGATTGCGTCATTCACCGAACGCAATCTCGTTGATGGCAGGCAACAGTGTTGTGACCATCGACTTGAGGGAGAATCGAGATACTCTCTTTATGGAAACTCTCGGCTTAAACTCCCATCGGAAGACCGCCGCTTAACTGGCCAGCACCGTGGAGTTCGCGAAGTGAACCGTGATGAAAACGCAGCGTTAGCTCGCCTTGTAACACATTCGCGAAGGGATTCCGACGAAAAAGAAAATCGAAACATTCGCTTTTCCCAAACCGAATCTCGGAGGGTAAGAGAATCTCGGGCTCAAATTCGGAATGGCCTCGTTTCTGAAGACAGGGCAAAGATCGCTCGTGATATGAGAAGCACACGCTCTGACCGCGTTCGCCTCGTAACGACTCGTCAAAATCTGCCCCGGGACATTTCAACAGTAAACCTTGAAACACGCTCTAAAATAGCAAGCAATGTCTTTGAAAACCGAGCTGACGACAGCTATTTAAGCAGAGATAACAGACAAATACGTGCCCAGCTGAAATCTGAAAACCGACGCACCAAAAACGCCGTGTCTGATGAACGTCTATCATATTCGGAAAAAGTAAGGTCCTCACGAACACGTGATGACGAAAGCAGGAGCTTCGAAATGCGGCTTAGACAAAATGACCGAAAAATGGTTTCTCGTTCCACAATTGTACGACAACGGCTAGACAGATACAGTGACTACCGTTTAACAAACCGCGGTATCAGGAATGAAAATAAATTTCGAGTATCTAGTGATCGAGCTTATAAAATAGAAGAGTTAAGAAATAATATTAGGAATGGTCTTACATACCGTAGCGAGCTAGGAATAGATCGAGAGCGAAATGATTATGTACGTTCCTTTAATATCGAAGATCAGTCAAGGCAACAAAGGGAGAAGCGATCTTTATCAGCCGATGGTAGATCAACTAGTCAGACACGAATTATTCGAGATGAAACCCAAGAACAGCTAAGAGACAATGCTAGGACTCAGCGTTTATCTCGTTCCGAGTCCAGACTCGCAGAAAGCCGTGTAAACCGGGGACTCAACTCTCGGGAATCGGAAATCTCCGATACCAGGCGCACCGTAGCTACTGATAGAAATTCTAGACAAGCTAGAAATACAAGGGAACAATCTCGAGAAATTGCAAGAGATGAATATGAGCAGCGAACCTCCGATTCTCGCCGAACGTCTTCCAGAAATATCATAAAGAAACAACAGCGTGATGAAAACAGAGAACTTCGTGACTCACAGCGACTCCGAGAAAGGATTACTTCAGAAGTAACTCGTGATAATCAACGAAGAATGACAGAGTCAAGGAATTTCCGAACAGAAGAAGTTAGAGGGCAAAGGGATACATCAGAACCCCGAATTTCGGCAAGGATAAACGACCGAGATCTGGTTCATGAAAGACACGACGTACGTAATAACGAGCGGAGGGAAACCCGCAGCTCAGACCGAATGAGAGAACGTGTCACCGTTGAATCAGACAGACGGTCCGCAAGAGTGAGCGACCGCGGAGTTGTTCATAACCGACTCAATGAACGTGACAACGAGCGAAGGGAATCAAGCAACGCAAATCGAAACAGAGACGCATCTAGCGAAAGGATTTCGAGGCAACGCATCGAAAGTAGAACTGCTGTCAATGACGGACAGATGACATCTGAATCCAACCGGGAACGTGCCCTGCCTGAATCAGATAGACGGACAGTAAGAATGAACGACAGGAGGGATCTCGGTCGTGACCGATGGAATGTACGAGACAATGAGCAAAGAGAATCACGCAATGCAGAGCGTACCAAAGAACGTGTCATGTTTGAATCCAACAGACTGGCAGCCAGGATGAATGATCCCGAAATGTCTCGTGACCGACGCAATGTCCGTGATAACGAGCGAAGGGAAACACGTAACGCAAATCGTATTAGAGATAGCAATTCAATGCAACGCCTCGAAAGTCGCCATATAGTAAACGAAAAACAGGCCAGGGAACGTGCCACATCTGAGTCTATTAAGGCATCCGCCAGAATGAACGATCGCGAAATTACTCGAGAACGACTAAACGTACGTGAAAACGAGCGAAGGGAATCTCACAATGCAGATCGAACCAATGTTGGAATGAACGATCGCGAAATTACTCGAGAACGACTAAACGTACGTGAAAACGAGCGAAGGGAATCTCGCAATGCAGATCGAACCAATGTTGGAATGAACGATCGCGAAATTACTCGAGAACGACTAAACGTACGTGAAAACGAGCGAAGGGAATCTCGCAATGCAGATCGAACCAATGTTGGAATGAACGATCGCGAAATTACTCGAGAACGACTAAACGTACGTGAAAACCAGCGAAGGGAATCCCGCAATGTAGATCGAACTAATGAAGACAACATTGAACATCGGCCTATGTTGAATGTAAGGCAACTTAGAGAGCGAATTACTTCTCAAATCAACAGGAGGTCCGCTAAAATGAATGAACGAGAAGTAGCTCGTGACCGAAACAATGTTCGCAAGAACGAGGAAAGAGAATCACGCGATGCAGATCGAACCCGAACCCAAGAGCGTGTCCTGTCTGAATCCAAAAGACTGATGTTGGAAAGGACCAACGACTTTGAAGTTGCTCGTGAACGGCACACTGAGCGAAGGGAAACACGTAACGCAGACCGAATCAGAGATAGCGTTGCAAGTCGCAACGCAATTAATGAAAGGCAGATGAGAGAACGTGGCACGTCCGAGTCTAAAAGACTGGAAAGGGTAAACGCACGAGAAATTACACGTGAACAACGCGTACGTGTAAACGAGCGCAGGCACTCTCTGAACGCGGACCGTGCAAGAGATGTGACCCGAGAAAGAACAATTTCAACGAGACGCATTGAAACCCAGGCAATGAATGAGAGGCAAGTCAGAGGACGTATCATGCCTGAACCTAACAGAATTTCAGCAAGAGTTGACGACCGAGACGTTGCACGCGAAAGACGCATTGTAAACGATGACCGTAAAGAGACGCGTAACACTGATCGAGGCAAAGAAGTATCCAGAGATATTGTTTTCACGAGGCGCATCGAAAGCCGTACCAGATCGGATGCAGAATCTGGCAGAAGGCACGTAGCTACACATAGCCAGAAGAACGTCGAAACTGAAACTTTACAGGTTTTCAATTGGCAATACCTGATATATACTCTGCAAGTGATTTATCTGTGCAGCGTCCTCATACCCATGACTATGGCAAAAAATCAAACATACAAGAAAACAAAGTAAGTTTTACACAGAAGGAAAAATTCAAAAAATTTAATTTGAAAGTAAATATTAAATATATCTTTTTTTTTTGCAGGAACGTCGCCTGGACTCCTTTCCAAGCTGTTATCAAGATGGACTAAAACTTAAAAATAAATATACAAAATTTTATGACCCTTTGCTTAGAAATGTAGATTTGATGTTAACAGTTTTAATGTTAAAAAATAGTAGAAGAATATAAATTACTTATGTGTTATAAAATATAAAAATTGTTTTCTTTACCATAACGGAAATTGGTACAAAAGAACATTTAGGGCATTTTGGTCAAATATTATACCTATCTATTCCACACTGGTATTATAAATAGAAGTAACTTATAAGTTTCGATTTGCATTGAAACTTTGATGTTATGCTATTTTGATAAATCTTGGTTTAGCGTTAATTACGAAACATTATGCCTATGTAGGTATTCTGTGTGGCAAGAATGTGAAGTAATGCCCATCAAGGCATAATTTTGTATCATACGACAGCCATTAGGATACCTACAGACTTTAATTTTGAATGGTTTTACCTTTTCGAAATTGGTATAAAGGGGTTACAATAATAGATGAAAATTATATAATGAAAAGTAATCTAAAATTTAATTATTGACTGTCGTAAAAGCTACTGTAGTGCATGGGTTGAGTTCCATCAGTGTTAAATTACCTGTTTGAACTTAAGTCACCAAATACCTGTGTAGGGTTACTTATACTTTTCCACACCCCAAAAAGTGCTTTCTTGTGTTTAATATTTGAAAATTTAAACCAGTACATATAAACAAAGTACATTTATTACATACTGTTAAATTATTACTCTTAAAATTACAAACATATTCATGACAACGGCGGAATAACCCAGTAGGATCGCAATATGGACAGTGCTCACAAAAACTTGGTAAGGCTCACAAAAACTGGTACATAAAGTTTTGTCTAGAATAAAAAGTAAGTACATACATTTAAACTTGGATAATGCAAACCATTTACAATAGGGATTTATAACCAGTCATTGAAACTGATATAAAATTATAGAATTTATAGATCCACCAAATCAGTTTTCTTCTTGTGTTGTGATTCGTACATAGTTTTTGTGATCATCCTCTTCATATCATCATCACCTGATTCATACCTGCAACAAGAATAAAATAATGATTATAATTAATACTCTTACTCTTAATTTTAACTTTTATAGAGGCACAGCATAGTAACTTCCCGTTATAAGATGAAAAGCAAAAGAGAATCTCAAGTTACTGAGTTGTGGCAATGGACAAGTACAAAAATCTGTCAATTGATAGTTGCCACCACTATGCCGCCACATAAGGTACACAGAAGCTAAACAGTCCTACCCAGGCTGATACCGAAATGCGAACCAAGTCAAGTCACAGAGAATATGTCATATTCTCTCTCTTTTCAGGGTTCTCCAGTCAGGCTGGACAACCCTACCAATAGCTTAGAAGCTCTTAGTCGATTGTTAACGCCCCCAGTGCATGAAACTTATTGAGAGTAAAACAGATAAATTTGAGGGCATGATGAAAGCGGGACTACTACATAGTCCATGGGTAATGGGGAAAATGGGTCAAAAGGTTTACACAAAGTGGACTGATCAAAAATGTAGTTTCTAGAGATTTTTGTAAATGCTAACAATAATAAATAATTAACGAAACAATACTTACATCATCTTCATCAAGCCCATCATGGAATCCTGCGGGTCCTTTTTATCAGACTCATCAGGCTTAAATCGGTTATTCTTTTTGTCTTCAGCCTTCTTCTCTATTTCAGTCATATGTGACCATTTTACGTTTGGTTGGGATTTCGCCAGGAATACCACCACCATATCTGCAAAATCAAATATTAATTGTGTATATGTAGTACTACTTTTTTTATGAAGCTTATAATTATATTCTTATGAATATTAATTACACTTGAAAAATACAATAAGCTTAAAACTTTACAAGTTTTAAAGATGCGGGATGAAGGGATGTAAGGAAGCGACCTGTCACTTTTTCGCTCAAGCCATCCTCACCTGTCTGGTGCATCCTGCCGAACAAAAAACGAGGCTCTGGCAGCAGCATCACCGGAGCAAGAAGCTACGCCCTGCAATCGCCAACCCGCCTGCCCAGTGTGGCGATTATAGGTATAACCTCCAGAAATTTGCCCTAGGTGGCAAAAAACTGGAGAGGACTATGTCCAGCAATGGACTGCAATAGGCTGATGATGATGAAGTTTTAAAGATAAGTATCATTACTCATCATTTTTTAATTGGTTCATAATGCCAAAATTACACCTCAGAATGACAACTTCTTGAAATGCTAAATTGTCTCTTTGTCATGGTAATCTTCATAAACCAAATTACATCAACATCAACCACAATATTAAGATAAAAATGAGATGAATATGAATAAGATTCCAGATATGTTGATAGATTTTTCAAATTGAATAAAATAAAGAAAAAAACATTTCAAACTCACCAGTTTTCTGCTTCCAGTGGCTCTCCTCAATGTTGATAGGTTCAAGGAGCTTGTTGATCACCAGCAAATAGTCCTTGCCCTCGAGGTCCTCCACATGCAGTTCCATTGATTGTTCTGTTAGCTTACAGTACACCTGTTCCTTTGGTACTGATTGAACATTTTTCAATGTAACAAATATTTTAATGTACTTGTCAGACTGATCCCAACCTGTTGGAAAGGCAATAATAAAATAATTAGAAATAAAGTGACTAAGGTCTCAATGACCATAGTGATGATGTCAGCCCTGAAACATATTTTTTTATTTGTCTTAAATAATATTGTCACTGGCCTAATACAAACATCAAGCCCGTTCACATTCACAATGCTCCAGAAACGTTCCGAAACAGGAAGACTATCTTTTGTTACTGTCAAAGCATTAGAATTGGAAAGATATGTGTTGTGAAAACGGAGGATTTAATAATTTAGTTTCACTTACCATATCCATTTAACTTGATCTGATATCGCTTTTTTGTCGCAGGAGCTGATGAAGCCGGTACCGGCACTGTATTCAAGGGCGTAGCCGGTAAATTTTCTTGTTCTTTCAAGTTTACCCACTCTGTTTCCAATTTACGAATTTCTAATGATATTAGGTCTTGAACTCGTTTACGTTTAGCTTGTTTAAGTAGTACATTCAGTTCGTCGATGTCACTCTTAAGCTGGAACACCAAACATTTGTTATATAGGCCCGCAATAAATAAATATAGATATAGGTTAAAGTAACAACGATGCGCAAAGTATCCAGGTACCTACCTCCTTAATTTTTGCTTCAGACATTTTTCTGGCACACGAAATGTTCGCAAGGATAGAAAATGAGAATAGCAGGGATCGGTCACGAAATATTGTTATTAACACTTATAGTATTTGCAAAATACAGATTTTGTAATTTCAAGCCGCGCGAGCATAAGGAATCGAAATAAAGAAATGTCACAATGACAAATAAAATAATGACATTGCGTTGTCATTTTCTAGAAAATGCGGATTACGCTGCGTTCCTTTACACGCTTTATACTGATTAACGGTACGGTTAATAAGTTTAAATTAGCTAAAATAAATGATACCGACCGCAATATGGTGACAACATGGAAGTATTACATACTACGTACTTCCATGGGTGACAATGAGACCAACTGAAAAGTATTTAACAATGCAGTGCTATTCTTCATGGGATGGCCAAGGACGTTTAAAATAAGCTTTAAATGAAACGTCGTTCCTTCAGGAAGGCCGATCCATAGAGTAAAATACCTAATTGCCTGCGTTTAGAAATTAATGCTCAAGGAAACTAAAATATTATAAATATAGTTTTATTTCAATAAAATAACCCAAAACTATAAATAATATTGATGGTTTCCTAAATATTTATTAACGCGTTACAAATATTTTCACAAAGTAAATAGAAAAATAAAAAATTGCCGCGCCTTCAGTCGCGCGCAGTCCGTGTCGTACGGCCGTTCTTTGAACCCATTATTTTACATGTAATTCTTACATAAAAAACCGGCCAAGTGCGAGTTGGACTCGCACACGTAGGGTTTCGAATAATTTTTTTCTGATTGAATAAAAAAATTAGGTAATTTGATTTATGACGTTTAAAAAAAACTACCTACTGTCTAGATTTGATTTAAACCAATTTTCGTTAGTAGTTTGCTTAGTAATACCATGGAAGTAATAAGTAGTACTTAATACTTCCATGAGTAATACCTACACATGATACATTTTTTTTTTCAGTTTTATCATGCCCATAATTTAGACACATTTTACCACTTTGGAAGAGTCTCTCGCGCAAACTATTCAGTTTAGAAAAAAATTATATTAGAAACCTCAACATCATATTAAAACACCTATCCATTGATACCCCACACGTATAGGTCGTCACCGGAGCAAGAAGCTACGCCCTGCGATCGCCAACTCGCCTGCCCAGCGTGGCGATTATAGGTATAACCTCCAGAAGTTTGACCTAGGTGGCGAACAACTGGAGAGGCCGATGTCCAGCAGTGGACTGCAATAAGCTGATGATGATGACGTATAGGTTTGATGAAAAAACATTTTTTGAGTTTTAGATCTATGTATGGGGAACCCCAAAAATTTTGGATTTTTTTTCTGATTTTATCTTATAATCTTAATGCGGTTTACAGAATACATCTACGTATCAAATTTCAATGTAGCTCTTATAGTTTCGGAATAAACTGGCAGTGACGGACGGACAGACAGACATGACGAATCTATAAGGGTCCCGTTTTTGCCATTTTGGCTACGGAACCCTAAAAAGGGAGGATGTAGTCATTCAAATAAAAACACAAGACGGCGAGGAATGTGGTAACACGTATATTTGCAACATTACATAATAGGTATGTTATGTGAGTGAATAAGGTGTAGCATCAAGAACGCAGTCAAACGAAGCTAGTTCTTGCGGTGGGCGCGGTTGCGACGCATGTTGGTCTGGCACTGCGGGCAGTACCACTTGCCTTTGGGCGGCGCCGTGATACCCACGCACGGGTAGTGGAACCACTCGTACGGACACTGTAAAGAAGTTATAATAAGTATTTTCTTTTGCAACATAATAGCCACTTATACGGCCATCCGGTATAGTAATTGTAGCGACATCTATTTCACATCGCTACAAGATGTCAACTAGTTCCGTCGATTGGCAACAGATGGCGTTGAAGCTGTCACCTTAGGTGTTAATAGCTGTGCAAATAACCTACAATGCACTTGTGAAGTTATCATTACAGCTAAGAATTAGTATACAGCAAACTAATGCTCTTTGACCTTTCGACCCACAAAATCAAAGTTACTTTTCGACCAATTCATAGTCGCAGAGTTCGGAGATATTCTCGGATGTTTATTCAAATGAACGTGACATTAGGTTTTCGAGATTCAGGAATTTGACAGTACACATTGGGAATGGGAACATAAAGAGAGCTCAGCGCTGAAGGCATTGTGTCCGACTAGTTTAAAGTATTGGCTTAGTTTTTAGATAATATGAGTGGCACACTTACGTCTTGGTTGTCGCAAGCAACCATGTCGCCGTAGGACACTTGGTTGCAGATGCAGTAGCGCGGCTCGTTGGGGTCGTACGTCCATTCCTCCTCCATGGGTTCTTCGATAGCGACATTTGTTACCATGCTATTACTGAAAAAAAAGGATGAGTTAATGAACAATTTCCATTTAAGGACTAAATTCAGCGGACAGATGACACGCGTAAAAGCGGTTGCGGGGCGCGTCATTTTAGATTGAGGGGCAGCACAGATGACAGACTATCCGTGACGCACTTTTTAGTCTGTGATGCAATTATATGCAGTAACGCACACGACGCGCAAAAATCTATCGCGGATATTTCACAGACTCAACACACATCTTCGATCATTTTGTCGGCAGAGCTGTAGGGACCTAGATGCTCTTTTTAAATGTCTCAGACGCAGACTCTATCGCATAAACAGTCTGTCGTCTGCGCAGCCCCTTAACAATCTCTAAAAGCTTTGCTTTACATTGGTACTAGATGGCGCTGCGTGGCCCAGCGTTGCATGTCTTGGGTTATTTATTAAAAAATGAAATGTGCTTTCCTATATACTTGTATTGAGTAGGTATTTAATACTTACACGACGGGCGAGGACGAGCGACTTGCCGCCGCCGCCACGGCCTGCTGAGCGTGCGCAGACACGCTGGACGACGAACTGTAACTTGTTTTCCTGAAAGTTTTACAAGCCTTTAATTTAAGCGCATAAAGGGGCCCTCCCCCCTCCTTGTCACAGCTGGTATTTTCCAGCTGGCCATTTGTAGGACTCCTGTATGTCACAGTTCATGGACTACTAAATTACGTCATACATAAGGAGGGGGGAGGGGCCCCTCCTTAAGTATGACGTAATTTATGGATGGCCCCTAAGTTGCCGAGTTACTGAAACTAATGATCCCATGTATCTACCCTTGTTAATGTTTCTAGAAGGCGAAGGTTCGCCTTCAGTTTTTTCGGTTTGGGAGGTCCCAAATGAAAATAATAATAAAATGAGCTGTTATGAAATCATCCTCGAAAGCCAAACGCACACATATTTGTGCATAAGAGTGCGAAAAAAATATTAAATTTTAATTTAATGAAATAATTATTATAACCCAGAATAATTATTACATACCTACATCGATTAACTTTATGTCAATAAATGTGATGAGCGTATAAATATATCATTAAAATAAAATAAAAAATAAAATAGTTTATTTCTGCAAATAGATTCACTAGTAATACTTTTGCACGTCAAACTTTTTTCCTACCAGCACTTCGATGTGTAGCCTGCTGAGAAGAAGTGCCGCAACAAACTCAACAGTTGGTTCATTACCAAATGTGGCAACGACTAAAGAGCTGAATAAAGAGAATGGTATGAAATTAGGTACAGATTAGGTATTTCTAAAAGCTTAAAAAATAATACTAACTTCTGTTTTTGTCTCTTATTAGACGAAGACGATGTGGTGTGACCGTGGGCAGTGGTGTGGTGTCCGTGCACGGTGGTGGTCTGACTGTGCCCGGATGATAGACTATGACCTGAAAGAAACACAATGATAAAACGAAATTAATTATGTCATGGTTTTAAGACGTATAAAATGTAGATAATAGTAAAACGATCTTTCGCATAATCGTGCAGAACTACTAACTTCAAGCAAATGTAAAGAGATCCTATCCGGAGATATAAGGGAGCGGCCTATCATCTTTTCGCTCCAAGCCAACCAATTAACTATATTTTTTTTGCAGAAATGGGCTCTATTAACGATACCTATTGCCCAGAAAAATTGGATAGTGATTAAAAAGTGATCTTGTATGTAGGAATATGTAGTGTTGCAAGCGTGTAGATCGTACCATGGTCGTGCGCATGCGACGTCTGGTCGTACACGCAACTATAGTTCATTCGCGTTAAGAAAATAGTGACTCATCACCGACTGCCGGCCACTAGCCAATTAATACGAAATAATTTCTAGCGTTTTAATTGGCTAGTGGCCGGCAGTCGGTGATGAGTCACTATTTTCTTAACGCGAATGAACTATAAGGAGGTCTTGTTACATCACCATCGCTTAGTATATACGTATACATATATGTAGTGTTGCGTGTAGATCGTAGAATCGAGGGACGTAAGGGAGCGACCTATCACTTTTCGGCTCCAAGCCATCCTCACCTGCGCGTGTTGCATCCTGCCGAACAACAATCGAGGCTCTGGCAAACCGACCGGTGGCGATATAACCATCACGATAGAAGGCGTAGCTAAATAACACAGGCCGATAACGGGCAGCAACGTCACGGGGCAAGAAGTTACGCCCTGCGATCGCCAACCCACCTGCCCAGTGTGGCGATTATGGAAATATCCTCCGGCTGTTTGCCTAAGTGGCGAACAACTGGAGAGGCCTATGTCCAGCAGTGACTGCCATAGGCTGATGACGATGATGGTGTGCAGATCGTACCGTGGTCGTGCGCGTGCGCGTGGTGCGCGTGCGGCGCGTGCGCGTGGTCGGCGCCGGCCAGCGCCTCGTACGACGCCTTCAGCGACGCCGTGCGCCGCCCCTGCTGCATCTGAGCCACACACACGCTTAGCCCGCACGATACCACATAGGTAATAACGCAATTGACAGGTTTATTTTTTAACCGACTTGAAAGGAGGTTCTCAGTTCGACTGAACTTTTCTTTTGTTGTATGTTTGTTAATACCTACTGTATAATTATTTACCATTACCATTACCTCCGTGAATAGGCATGATAACTAATAATGACATTTGATTTGGATTAATATTGATGCATCACCCAATTGTAGAAACATTAGTGAAAGAATTACTTCGCTTGTATGAAAAGTCCCCTATAGCGTTTTTGGGCGAGTTCATATTTGTGATTTTGAAATTGTCCCCTATCACAATTTCAAAATCATAAATATGAACTCGCCCAAAAACGCTTCATGCAAACTGATACGAAATCGTGACGTCACGATATCGTATTGCGTGGTGTTTTGTATGCCTCGTTTAAGAAGCTTGTTCGATGGCTATATTAAATAGTGTGTTTATGTTATGGGTTTCATATCAAAATAATTATGGTTTAATTAATGTACCTAAAACAGTGTTATAATGATTTTTGATTAATTTTACACTTTTGAAATTGACTTTCCCGATGAACTTTGAAGGCCTATCGCACTCTCAATTTGCAAAACAATTTTGTTGTGATTTCTCAAATAAGTGTTATTTTAATGGTTCTTTCTGGCAACCATCAAATAACATGGAAATTCAATCATCTCCCCTATTGTAAACAGATTTGAAAAATCTGTTCTACAATTCATTTATGTTATATATTATGTATTTCTCAAAGAACACGATGGACAGAAAGGCATTAAGTAAAAGTTATACTTGCCTCCTGACCGAAGTGATGGCAATTGGAATAAAAATTCAATTTAATATATTTTTATGAGCTAACATCCATTTCGATCATAATAGAAGTATGCAGACAGACATTTAAACTCATAATCCATTCATAGAAACAGTTCAGATCTCGTAAATTTTTAGGCATATATAAATATCATTAAAAACGGAATAGTAAGTAGAAACATTGTAAAAAAAGGTGTTTACCTGTTGAGTCGCTGCGATGGCTTGGCTGGCCGCCGCGGCGATGGTGCTGCCCGCCTGTCCTAATGCGTACGAATCACGGCCCAGAGCAGCCTACAAAGGTATATAAAAAAAACGACATAAGCCTAATCTCATTACAGGTACTTAACGTAAAATTAGAAAGCCTTATTACACCACCCTAAATTCAGGGACCCTAACTCTGAATAAGGGTGGTCTAATAAGAGTTAGGGTAAGGGTCCCGATTTAGGGCGATCGGGCTGCCTAGCTACCTGACCGCTCTGCCTATCGCGTAACGTAATAACATTAAGGGCGGTTATCGCATATCAACTGATTTAGGGACCGATATTCAGTGTAGTGTGATAAGCGCCACACTAACTAGGGTCCCCGCCCACCCGGTATTCAGTGCCCTGAATTTAGGGTCGTGTAATAACTACTTTAACTAACAAAGATTTTTAGCCTAGCTACTTACAAGATAGTTTGACTCCCAACATGTTGGGAGTCAGACTGAGAGACAAGATAAGAAACTCCAAAATCAGAGAAATAACGAAGTTTCCAGACATGATTGCTCGCGCACGGGGCACATGCTGCGATGTAGACAAGACTGACAAGTGGAGTAGACTAGTCATGCTTTGGTACCCCAAAGAAAACTGTAGAAAGAGGGGGCGACCAAGAGTGAGATGGAGGGATGAAATCCTAACAGTGGCCTAACTCTGGGACCATACTGGACCAGAGTGGCGGAGGACAGAGCTCATTGGAGAGAGCTGGAGGAGGCCTATGCCAAAAGGCACACCGAGTTAAGCGACATATGTACATTAGTCTCGGAATAAAAGAGCTATATCATCACTTACAAGATACATACTCAGCAGCTACCAACATCAATGCAGTCCCTGGGCAAGTAAGGTTGGGATCATTGGTTTTTTTTTCGTCGTCTTTCAATGGCTTTACCTACGCATACACCAGGGCCCTGGGTACGGGACACTGGGTTATGTGGGGTTCCCTCCTATTTAGCGGAGAATACTCACTAAATCCGATGGTGGTCCGTTACATGAACGGGATAGACGGGAGGACGATGTGTTGTCCTCCCTACATCTTGTGATGCACGAAGCCACTGACCACTATGCCCGAAAGCACGTGTCGTCGTTTTCCTCGGAGCCGCTAATCGGCTTTGCGCTTGATAAAAAAAAGTAAGTCACCTGTATAGCGGAGTCCGTCCTGGAGAGGTTGCTAGTGTTCGCGTGAGAGCGCGAATCTCTGGTGGCCCAGCTGTCGCGACGCTTTTCGTTGCGGATGCGGTATCTAAATATAGAATTAATAAAGGAATATGTCATCCTTTGACCACGGAGAAATGAAACAACAGTAAATCTGGAGGTTCGACCAACAAATGCGACTGCGGGTTAGAAATCACAGGGCGTAGTTTCTCGCTCTGGTGACGCTGCTGCCAATCATTGGCCTGTAGTATTTAGCTATGCCTTCAATTGTGATGGGTGGCTTGCGGCAACGCAATCCCTTCAACCATTTGTAATTAATCTTCCACACATTACTGCATGTTTGGTGGAATTTATAATATGTTAGAAACCCAAAGGTTTGGCAGAAGCTAAAACAGCAGTTGCACAATACCAAATAAACAATATCAATTCCGGTACCTGTTCTCCTTATAATGGTTGTTGTTTGATGTGCTTGTGTGATTGTTGGTCACGTCTAACTCCAAAGACCGTTTCTCTAAAAGTTCTGTTATTCCTTTGTTGTCCGCCTCCAGCTCACATTTGAATTTATGTAATTCTGTGTCTAAAAAAAATTAATATTTTAAGTAATATGTATAATAGAGTAAAGTTTATATTCAATTAAGTACAAAGTTATCAATATAATTATTCTGGAAAAAGCAAATATGCTGAGGCATCTGGTATCACTAATAGGGTCATAAATAACCCAAGACATGCCACGCTGGGCCACACATCGCCATCTAGCCCCAAACTAAGCCAAACACTTGTACTATGGGTAATATAAAAGTGATACAATCATTTATTATATAAAAGATGATACAAACCTAGTCTTCTTAGATAACGATCTACCAGTTCCCGCATCTGATTAGCAAGAGCCACTTTTTCATCAGCTTCTTCTAGAGTTTTATTGTACCCATGCTTTATATCCACAAATTCAGTATTTGCCTGATCAGTATTTATATCTCCTCTGCGACATCCCGCAAATAATGTACGTACTCGTTTCTCTAGAGTGTCCATATTATCTAAAGAAAACAAAAACATAAATAAAACTTATTGATAAAAATAAAATGACCCAATAAACCTTAAAAACTGAGTGTTCATACTTTGGACAGATAAATCCATTTCACGCATTTCCGTAAAACGATCTCTTAGTTCTTGGGGTAGATGTTCAATCACTGAAAAAAATCATAATTCATGGAATACTCAGAAATTATTCAACTTAGTGAAACTTTTAAATTTCGCGGGCTTCACATGTGATGCGAGTAGACGCCACAGTACTACCAACGTTATCTGATTACGTCATCGTGTGAATATTTCAGACGCACTTACTTTCAAGATAATCTTCTAAATACAGCATTTTGGTAAGTTATTAAGATTATTCAATATTCAATCAACACAATTCACTCGCTATTATGTACGGAAATCAATAAACTGCAGCAAATAGCGCAATGAAAAATACTACGCAGTAATGGCGTGTCTCTCTTTACCAAACGTCACTGAAATAATAGTGATGCCAGTAACAGCGCCTATTATTTTGTATCCATCGACAGAATATATTATTAGTATTGTTAATTTTAATTAAACTAAACTCTCGTGTGAAGGTAGTTAAATATGGATGTTAGAAAATATTATTATTGCAAAATGATCTCTGCTAAATGTACATTTACAATATTCGTTATAAGAATCATAATTTTTATTTGGACTTTTTCAAATCTAGCCCATGCCTTTCAAGCAAAAATCTCAGTAAGATATTCCTGCATATAGATTTTATCGGCTATTGTATTTTTGATTGTACTTGCCAAATATCGATGTCGACAAATTTTGTAGTAGATGTAGTCACCGCACTATTCTTAGGTAGTACCAACCTGTCAAAAAAATATGAGCGCGTTCGTAGAAGTGTAAAATTTATAGCAGCAGTAGCTTGTCGATTCAGCATTTTGCATTCCATTATGCAGAAACACAGAACATACTTTCCTATGCACAGAAATCAATATAATTTATTTGATATTATCTAATAACTTTGGCCTGCTGCTGGATAGCTAATTTTAAGCTGGACAACAAAATTTTGCTTTTTATTTATTCTATTCGAACCTGGGACCTCTGATCCTATTCATATAATCTGAAATGCGTTACGGAATTTTCATGCTATGTTATCGTATTATAGTTATCTAGATGAGCTAGAGCTAAGAACACTATTTCGAACACCAGATCAGACGTAGACAAATGTTCATGCTCAATGCACTGAGAAACAAGGTTTATGGCTAACGAAGCATTAGTTCTGAAGTGTAGAAATTACCCCGAAACGTTGATAATAAACTTTGGAATACCTTTTTTTTTTTTTTTTTTTTTATAGTGGCTCGACATAATGGCTTCCCTACACCTGATGGAAAGCGAAAGAGAAGCCCAAGTCGCTGTGACAACGGGCAAGTAACTGGTCAGTTGCCACCGCCATGCCGGCCCAACCCTAACCCCCCACGAGCTCCGGAAACCCTACTCATCGGCAGAAACACGACCCAGAGGTCATTTGACTGCGGTATTCTATAGGGTGGAGGTCCTTCCCCGGACGGGCGGCTCAATTCGAGCGAAGATTCGCTATGCCCTACCTCTCTTAAGGCTATACCTAGGCTCTTTTTTGGGGCACGACATTTTCGAACTAGTATCAAAGTGGCCCGCCACTGTATTTTGGATATTATGCCTTCTAAGCCTTCAGGTATTAATGTTAGTGTAGTAGGTACGATAACGGGCGGCAGCGTCACCGGAGCGAGAAGCTACGCCCTGCGATCGCCAACCCGCCTGCCCAGGGTGGCGATTCTGGGTATATCCTCCAGATGTTGGCCCTGAGTGGCGAACAACTGGACAGGCCTATGTCCAGCAGTGGACTGCGATAGGCTGATGATGATGATGAGTAGTAGGTATGAGTGATAGTATCAAATTTCAACCAAGTGTGAAGGATTACGCCAGTTTTTCATAAATAGATAATTACTTCCTAAGTAGATGTATACGTAAGTAGTTATATATATATATTAAAGGTATGTTTCGCATTTACAGATTGTAAAATGATTCGTCGGCCCTTGACAGAGATAACATTAAAACTGGACGATTTGCAAGAATATGAAATATTTCGTAGAGATCAAGCGAACAATACGTCCGTAACTTCTGAAATGCAGGAAGATACTCCGAAGTCTTTAGTCGGAGGACCAAAGACAACAGAAGAAATCCACAACAGAATCGGATATGCACCGAAGAAAAAACCCAGTGGTCCTAGTACAGTGTAAAATAAAAAATCTTTTCCTTTTTTAGTTTTTATTTACTAATAATATTAAAATAATAACTACATAAGTACTGCGCATCATATTTACAAATTAAGTAATTGCACATACAATGATTTATTGGCCAAAACGAATTAATAGCGTTCTGATACAATTTTATCAAACATTTAAATTGTAGTGCACCCTCATAAATACCTATCTAAGTAGGATGTTAACACTGATACTGGGATTGTAATAAATATTTAAGTTTATCGCATCAACAATACTTTGTTTTGTTTTAAGACTTTGTTAATGTAAGTATGTACCTACCTATACTACCTACACTGCAGTGCAGCCTACAAATGACTAACGAAGAGCGCACAGATTAAAAAAAATATGACTGGACGGGTGCTGATACTGCTGATTAAATATCTTGTAAGTTTTATAATTTGAATATTATTTATTATTCGATTCTTCATTAAATTTTTAAGTTATACAATGAAAGTACATACATCTATAGACAAGTATAATAATATAATTTTTATAATGATACAAAATTATGTAGAAGATGTGCAGGGATTACATTATTAATTGTCTCTTCCACATCTAGATTGCCTTTTCGGGTAGTTTATCTTCATTGCTCTTTTGTTTTTTATCCTGTTTGCGTTGTCGCCATATGGCACAACACACCCTGAAAAATTAAATAATGTTTTGAGAATACAAAATTATTTGGGTAACTTGATGTCTGAACGAGTGCACTAGGGTTTTGCATGTTACTATGAATGATCAAAACTAAACCCATTAGAAGAATGAGAATTATATTATGTCATAAAACGAAACTTCAAAGTGATTAAGCTGCATTCATCATCATCATCAGCCTATTGCAGTCCACAGCTGGACATTCGGCCGTATTCACTATGCGTCGCGGGAACGCACAGGTACCCAAAAACGTATAGGATTTTGGGCACTGTGCGTCCGCGCGTCGCATAGTAACGTTTTTTTTTTATAGTGGCTCGACGTAATGGTTTCCCTACGCCTGATGGAAAGCGAAAGAGAAGCTCAAGTCGCTGTGACAACGGGCAAGTAACTGGTCAGTTGCCACCGCCATGCCGGCCCAACCTTAGGGTCCGGCTCGTGGGGGGTTAGCCCCCCACGAGCTCCGGAAACCCTACTCACCGGCAGAAACACGACCCAGAGGTCATTTGACTGCGGTATTCTATAGGCAGGGCATAGCGAATCTTCGCTCGAATTGAGCTGCCCGTCCGGGGAAGGACCTCCATCCTATATAATACCGCAATCAAATGACCTCCGGGTCGCGTTTTCCGCTTTTCCGCGCGTGGGGGGTTAGGGTTGTTCGGTGACAACTGACAGGTAACTGACCAGTTACATAAACGTTGTCACAGCGATTTGGGCTTCTCTTTCGCTTTCCATCAGGCGTACGGAAGCTATTATGTCGAGCTACTATAAAGAAAAAAAAATATTGGGAGATGCGTGGTTCCTAAAAAATAGGCAACTAGCATATTGTTCTACAGAAGTTAGCTTTCAAGTTCAAATATAGTTACCTTAAAGTAAGAAAGTACAGAATTTCAGCAACACTGAGTATGGAGAAACCCATGAAAAGGCCGAGCAGACCGCCGCAGTTGGCCAAGAAGTCCGTCTGGCCGTACAACTCCGACCGGCGCGACGTGATGAACTGAGGCTCTTTGAAGAACACCATGACACGAGCGAACAGCATGCTGGAATTAAGTAACGGTGCTTTTTCACCATTGATCTGAGGGTGGAGAGCCTTCTGCTCCCCCAACAGCCCGGTGATGATCACAAGACTGCCTTAGGTATCGTCATATCACAATACATAATTATATTATGGATGGGTCGAAGGATGCCCGCTATGGTTGATCGCGCGAGTGGTGTCGCTATGTAAAAACTTTGGAGGCGCATCTTCATATCATATCTTACCTAGGTACCTACTCTTAGCCAAAGCTTAGCATCAGTGAAACCACGGTAGAAACGACCACACATCCTAGTAGCATTTTTTTTGTTGTTGTATCCCATCTCTGATGGAAAAGGGCCCTAACCTATTTGACCAATAAAACTGAACATCATCACAAATTAAGTAGGTAGTTGGGCAATTTCAACTATTGTTAAGCTTACAAAAATAGGATAAATTATAATTAGCCGCTTAGTTTTACGTAGGTACTTAAGTAAGTTGATCATTCTTGTTCTATGATAATTCAATAATTTATTACACAAATTATGCCTGAGCAATTGACGTAATTGGTAGCTATAATTAGGAATTACAAATTAAAGGATAATCTCAAAGAATTCTTAGAGCTTCCTTAACATTATTTAAGTCACAAAGCATAAGTGTTGATTTTTCTAATAATTTTGCATGCATTTAATCTATAAAGACACGCTAATATTATTCAGAAATGAGGCACTCAATAGAAGAAGGCTAATAATAAAAATAAGGTAAATAAGTTCAAAGGATTAACAGACTGATAATGCAGTGGGATAGAGAAGAGAGGACTGGAGACCTGTTTAGAAGAAACGCTGCGAGGGACGGGACGCCCATCAACGACGAGGTGGACAGACGTCTTAATAATAATGCCAGGGTAGAGATTCTACTGTTCACCACGCCCTCCACGCCGCCAAAGACAGAAGCTGGTGGAAAAAGACCGTTCAAGAGAAATTGTTTCGCGAGAGAGGTCACGATCCTCATTATTGAGGACTACGACGCAAGGATGAAATCTAGCAGTAGACATACTTATATACTTATTGTGGCATTATGATTCTAATGCAAAAAAAAGTTAACTTACTCGTCTATGTTCTCTGGAATTTGATATCTAAAGGCTCGGTATATGGCCTTCCAATCGTAGTTTGCCTGCGAGGTCTCCGCTTCGTACTCGATGGAGGTGCACGCCGGCAGGCAGCGGCACTCCTTGGCGATCGCTCGGGCTAACCGTTTGGTTTCAGTGTCGTTTGCATTCTCCAAGTGGAGGCCCGCCTGTATGTCTGTCACTACTAGGTCCACTGTAATGCAAGTAAAGGATAGGTTATACTTCAAGGAGCGAGCTCCCAGCCGCAGATTTCTTGTTCGCTATGGTATGACATGTGTTTTTTAAACGTGTACCTATTGAAGAGGGTTCTTTTCCTTCATGGCAGGCCGTTTAGCATCTCTTTTCACAATAAGGGCGCACGAACGAGGCCTGGTCCCATCAGAGATCCCAATAAGGACTCATAAAGTTCTCTCGCATTTTAAATGAAGATTCTCCTCCAAAAATTATAATTTTGAAACTTTCTAAAAGGGCCCCATGCATAGTTTAAGAGGCGTAGTTTGCCCCCAGCATTGCTGAGGGTGTTGTTGATTAACAGCAGTTACGGTTTAACATCAGATCTGCTGATTAATCATACCGACCAACGAAATTTTTTTCAACAGTAATTAAATGATTAGATGACGTTTTGTGCATGTTATAAGTAGTTTCTGGTGGGATACTTACTTTGCGATGCTTTTATGCAGGCCACGCTACCTGAATTGCAGACTTTCATGTCCGGACCATCTACAGCAACAGAAATAACGTTATATTGATTACTTACATGAGTTACATGACATAACTTGTGGATATTTAGAGCATAAACTAATTCAAGTGCCTATTTATCTACAAGCAAGTATCGATAACACCAAAAAACAATTTTATTAGCAAGTTCTGTTAGTCTTGTATGTAACATTATTATAAAAAGTGAGCTACAACTAGTTGGGCGTTAATGGTGCACTAAGAGAACTCCTTTTTTAGGAAGTCGTTAACCGTATTTAGGCTAATACTTACGTGGCATTCCGAAGTGTACGCAATCGCACAATTTATAAGTGAAGTTGGTCAGGCATTCCATCTCACAGTTTGACTGAGTGTAAATCTTGAAATATTTGAGGTAGCGCTCGAATGGAAAATAGCACTGTCGTCTATAAAAACATATTAATAAATAAATAGCTTGTAAAGGTTCATGTAAGTTAATGTCGGGTGTAACGGTGGTGGATGCGGCCACACCGTTGCATGAGGTCCGTCCGGGGAGCACTCTCTCGCTCCCCGGAGCCGGGGCAGCGGTACTTGCCCTCCTCTGGCCAGAAGTGCCGGCCGCTTGTCATCTGCCAGGGCAGGCGTGGCCAGGGACGCTGCCGCATACTTCTAAGCTACCTGTATTCCTGCAGTTGCTATTAGTGAACGTAGGTAAGTACCTAAAGTATATAACCGAAAAAGTTTATAAAAATGTAGGTCAATCAGGGAAACTTCCCCAAACAATTCTCATCTAAGAATTTAAGAAAGTATGTGTTCAACGCCCATTACCCGTCTACATGATTTTAATGTGTGGCCGTGAGTAAGTAGCGGTAAGTAGATATACCTAGTATTCTGATGATTTTGAAAGACGCGATCATCGATACTTACCGCTCAGGATGATATGGTTTGAGACCCTCTGAGGTGGTCATCATTTTTGGTTTTACTGCTACAACAACTTCTTGTGATAGGGGAGAACGGAAGTATTGCTGCGATAGACGTGGCAACTCAGCTGGGTTGTGGAGCAGGATCTATAAATATTTTTTTCATTAAGTAGTTAGCTATTATTTTAAGACCAATGTATTGATTGTTGAGTAAGTGAATATATGGAAGGACTAGAATCGATAAGAAATGGAGTAGGTATCTACCTATATTAGACGAAGTATGAAAGTGGAAATATAAATAGCCAAATAGGGATTTAAGGGAGCGGTGCGATGGTTCCATGACAGGTGATAAAGATGAATGTAAGAGGGGAACATTTACGCCGACTCCAGATGATGAGAGCACAGCAGGCGAATGATATGGCTTACTTTTCGGATATAAATGTTATGTTTACTCACCTTGAAACCTTGCACAGGGCCTTTGCACATGTAATCCAAATCTATCGCTTTGGTTTGCATTAAAAATGTTAACCCTGCCTTTACACCATAACCCTATAATAAAATTTACGGGTTTAAAATTAGGAAATAACAACTAAGTAGTTTACTAGTATTTTATTCGTGTGAACTGCGTTTCATACTTACTGTCCCCCTATGCGGGTAAGTTTCAATGGGTGCGTCTTCCGGATATCCGCGTTCTAAATTCCACGTCAGAGTCATATTTTCGGGACGCGCTTTCCCCCTTTCCAGATAGGGATAATCTTTATGTAGGCTAAAAATAATGTATGATTAAGTATTCTTGTCAAAACAGGTATTGTGTGCATGACAATGAGGTAAGTGCTTTTTACAAACGTGGTTGTAGGTAGGTACTTTATCTACGTACTTTTCAACTCTAAATAACTCTTCTTCAGACAACATGTTGAATGTGTAACATAGGCCTTCTTCAGTAAGTATGGGTGAAAATAGATTTTCGCAAGTCTCCTTAGGCACATCTTGCCATTTACATCCAAAAAATTGTTCCGTTATATTCGGGGCGACCTAAAATTTTTAAAAGTTATAACTTTCATCAACAGCAAAATTACGATTATGATGCACATAAAGACTTGTAAAAATTACTTATTAAAAGCCACATGATCCGAGATCCGCCGTCTCAGAGCGATCGAAACGACGAATCGACAGGTGTATCGACCTACATTAGTTACATTTGACTGAAAATTGGAACCGATAGATTGTTATGATTCGTATGAATCTTATTGAAGTAAGATTACCTACATAACATAATAATATAAGTAAGCGTATCAGGGGATTATTTTAAACCTTTACGTCGTCGGATCACCGCGTAGGTGGGTTATATGGGTACCGAAATGTGTCAAATCATAAGTAAAGCTGCATTTAGGACCTACCATACCTACCTACTATTGTTAGAATCGGGACTCGGGACGTAGCCGAGGGCAAACAACACCTGAATATGTGCCTATATCGTATTGACAGGCTCGGTGGCTCATTTGGTAGTGACCTCTGCCCTCTGAGCCAAGGGTCGTGGGTTCAATTCCCGCACAGTACAAACATTTGTGTTCATGAACATGTCTGTTTGTATTGGTCTGGGTGTTTTCTATGTATAATATGTATTTATTTACAAAAAAAAAATTATCTAAGTAAGTTTATCAGTCTAGTACCCATAGTACAAGTTTCGGCTTAGTTTGGGGCTAGGTGGCGCTGTGTGGCCCAGCGTGGCATGTCTTGGGTCTTGGGTTATTTATTTATTGCATCAAATCTCGTTATGTTAATCTTCTACCTACTCATGCACTTAATACAGGTACATATGCGCGAGTCTTATAATAATATTAATTTGATGATTATAGCGTAGCGCTTTCATAGAATTATATTAGTAATGTTTTAAGGAAGACTTTAGTGAGAATGAAATTAACAATATAAACTTATTTTAATAGTCGTACTTAGATAAACTTATTTAGTTGGTACCTACCTAATATAAATTGATATCATTGCCAATTGCGGTATTAGAACATAAATAGTTCGCTCCATTTTAGGATTAATATCCTACTTTGCCATGTAATTAAATATATGTACTTTCCTTATCACTTACCGATTTAATATTTTCAACAGTATCTGAGCCATTGGAAAATTTTCTTCCCTGCTTTGAAGCCAAGTAGTCATCACAAACTAATGTTAAATCTTCAAACATATTACGACTGAAATTAATAAGGATTAGTCAATCATTCCGACCCAGTATTGTACCTATATTACCTACTCGTTAAAGGAAAAAAATTAATTGTGTACCTAATTAAACAAACATTGTGTATTTTCTTATCGTATAAGTTGGAGTTGCTTTTGCGCAGGGATTTCACGTTTGCTTGTGTCTTCTACTACCTATACATATTATCTTATCATGGCAAACCTTCTGAAGAATTATACGATTTACTGAATGACCTTGATAGTTGAGGATCTTTGTCCACGTTAGCAAATAGACAATTTCTTGTAATCAGCAATCACGCTGTGGCTACGGAATCAGTTTTCATTCGGCGTTTCACAAATTCCTCAAAGGTTTCCCTTTTCACATAGGGACAATTAATGCCGCCATTAGGGCTATAGGCCTCAACAACCACCTCCTTTATGCAAGTTTGAAAATTGTTATAAAAAAAAGAGGCTTTTCACATAATTATGCCGCCATATTTAGTGCCGCCATTAGGGCTATAGGCAGCAACCACCTCCTATATGCAAGTTTCCAAATTGTTATCAGAAAATGACTTACTCTTCTTCCGTCATGTTGGCGCGTCTTTCAGTGTTGTTGTAATGGTGATAATACTCGGTAAAGTTGAACTTTGTCTGCATGGCTTTGGTCTCGAAGCACAAGGTCACGGCAGGATACGGTATCTGTTCGAACAATTATACATTACACCTTTGATCTAAATTGTGGCCAAAACTTATTGTACCTGTGTTGCAATAAATTACGCACCTGCCATACAGGAGTTGTGGTTTCAGCAAAACTCACAATAACAGGACTTGTGTCCCACTTTATCCATACTTGCCGAATGAGGTATCCGCACATCACTACGCAGCAAACGAAAGCGATCGCCCAAAAGAACCTGTTAACAATTTATAAGTATGATTACAATTATCAAACATATTGGCTAGTAGAACTTGCTTCGGGACACGTCCTGTACCTAACAGTAGGATTGAAACGAATAGTAGGAATCATTATCTCCAAGAAGCTTACACGTTGTTGCAGCATACCTTTTATCATTGTTTCTATTAATGGGAGATTTCTCGAAAACATGACATAAAATAATTCCAATTGAAACATTGTAATAATTTATAAGATATTTACCTACGTTATTTTAAGGGGTTTGAATGTCAAATTACTACGAGTTAGGTAATATAACTATCTATTTAATTAATCTTACTTTTCCACTAGAGTTCGTTCCTTTTCGCCTATATATTTCAGGCCATGAAGATTTGAATTCGCCGTGTAGTCAATCAAATAACTTTTTATAACACTCGTTTTTTGTTCTTCTGGATTAGACTCTTCTGGGTCAACTTTTTTATTATGCTCCAAATCTCCATTTCTGCCAATACTGCCTGATCTGTAATCAACATTATAAATTTTATGCCTATCCTTTGCTCGCAATTCATTTCCGTAGTTAGATGCAATATATAATCTAAACGTCTCAGAATTATGAAAAGAAATAAGGGTTAATAATGTTTACACCAATTTAACAATATCAATTGAATATAGTGTAACATAAACGAATTGAATTCAAGATTTCTACCTGGAATGTCGCCTCATGGTGAATGCCGAAAAGTGACTTCATGAGACCACGTCCCGCAGAGGTCTGTACATTTTGTTTAGGCTTGGCTACAAATGGAGTAATTTAGAAACAGTGAATATATCCCAAGGGACACACACACTAATTATGAAATTGCGTAAAAGGAGTGTTCGATGATGTAAGTAATTAGTTAACATGTTGATTAATTATTTTTTCGATTTTTTACTATAGATTCGGGGAAGTAACTGTCATTTCTACAAAATAGTGACAAAACAAAATAGCAATGGAATTACGTAGGTTACCAGTATTGTGTAGGTATACTTATACTCGCCTACTGTCCCGACTGGTGAGCGCGGGGGCGTACGGATACCTACCTACAGAATGATATGGGTCGAGATCCTTCCGGAGAACGCTCTACCACTTCCCGGAATTAGTATTTTCCCTCTCCGGACCGAGGTGCCGGGCTTGTCATCTGCGCCTGGCCAGATTGGGCAGGGACGCGGCGCAGCCGTATGCTTCTGCACTACCTGAATCCCTCCAAGTTGCTGCCAATTGACGGCATAGAGGAGTTTATAGGTGCATGCCCTCCCATTCTGAAACTGACTCCCCCAGATTCGGCGTGGATGAGCCTAATGCATTCCCCTCTAAAAAAGCTTATTTAGTATAAATAAGCTTTTTTAGTATAAATAAGCTTTTTTAGTATAAATAAGCTTTTTTAGAGTGGAATATTGCGTTAGTTAGGTTAGTTATGCTACTTACTACAAAAAAGTTTAAAGTTTCATTGATTTTGATTGTAGATAAAGGAAAAAACAACTTTCCGAACACGGTGGTAATTTTTATAATATTATTTGTACCTGCATGATTTGACGATTCATAAAAGCTTGTCGTAAGTCTTTGTGTATAAATTATTCATTTTCTATGAATTGAAAATAAAATGGTAAACACGAGCCAATATCATACGCACGGAACCCTCTCCACGCTCTTGGCTTGCTTTTGTTATTGGTAGGTATATTACCGATTCAAACATAATTATTGCGTTTCGTGATCAAAGACAAGAATTACCAAACCAAATGTAGCACATGTTTCACTTATTGGCCTGCCCAATGGTTCCGGAGAAAATTATTGAACATGAATTATGTATTATTGACTTATGTAACGCTGTACGTATCCACAATAAATAAACATAAATCAACGATTTAGGATGTAAGATTTAACCCACTAATGTTTCATATCAAGTGACGTTATGTGTGTACACGCATGGATAGAATAAATAAAACATTAGTTTTAATATTTAAGCAGCTTTATATCTATCATGATGATTCTGAAGTTTCTCTAGACAAGTCACCTACTTTTTTTAAAAAACCCAAAGTAATATCATGAGGTAGCCATTAAATCCATTAGTTAAACACATTGAGCTATAATACATAGTTCAGTTGTAAGCTGGGTTGTATGAGATTTAACAATAAACTTCAAAAACTGTGCAACAAGAGAGTTACATACACAAATTGGTACCGTCGTTTGAGTCGTTTCCTTCCCACCATGCATCGGCGAACTAGCCGTGGATTTAGCTTATCATCTTTTCATAGTTGACACGTCGTCTTTACTCACAAAAAGATTAGCGAATTAAATATTGCCGCGATCAGCTAATTTGTGGGTAATTCCTTGCTAACTGACGTCTTTCCTGAACGTTGAACTTGAAATCTTTTAGGCTTGGTTGAATTAGTCTCTCAAAGTAAGCGCACTCCTTCCTTGGTCACATGATCAATTAGAAGAGTTCCTAGTAAATATAAAATTAATCGAATACGTCTTGTCTTTCTTCAAACGTGGTTTTTAAAGAACTCTTTCTTCACGGTTGGCAGCGGCTAAGCTGTGCCCCTGGCATTACAGTCTATGAGTGGGGGTAACCGTTTAACATCAGATGGGCTCCTTGCTCGTCTGCTACCAATAGTAGGGGAGAGTTGGCAATTACCGCGCCGTTGATAATTCCGCGCCCTAACATATTTTAAAAACTACACGTATTAAAGACCTAAACGACGATTATCCTGGTTGTACTAATGACGCCTACCCCCCCGATACCTCTCCCAGTTTCACCCGAGCAACCAAACACGGTACACATGCTTCTAAAGAAAATTGCAATTTCATCTATATTTTTCGTGGTATCTTCATTAAGAGGTAAGTTTTGTTTAAATTACAATACAGTTTTGTGTTTTGTTGTATTTTGAAGTTAAGATATAGCATAATATATATGCAAATCATTGCAATGCTTATCACAAGGTATCTCCTTATTTTAGATATTAGAAAACAAATCAGTCGAGTTTGACAATTTCGCGCCCAGGGCGCGATATTATCGATCTTAGGCGCGGAATTTTCGATTATGAAAGTTATAGATCTAGATTAATTTTATGATTCAGATGACTGATCCTGGCGTAAAAAAGAAGAAAAGTACTGGAATCCAGATGATACATATGAACGGGGCTTTAGAATCTGTGAGAAATGGAAGCAAAATAAAAACTGCAGTTCAAAACTAATGTTCCTGAATCTACTGTGAGAGATCAGTTAAAGTTAGAAGCAGATTCTGAATCCCTTATGGGAAGGAAAGCTACATTTCTACTTTATTAACGACTTCTGTGATTATCAGTAAGATAAGAAGTTGTATGTTGTTGACGACTGCTTACAACTAAAATGTAACCAAAGAGAATTTTTATAGCGAAATCTATCTATATCAAAAAAGAAAATGAAGTACAGATTCAAACTTAATATGTATCAGAAGTAACGTAAAGTGGACAACTATAAAAAACAACCTACGTTGTTATTATATGTATTTAAGGCTTTTAATATTTTTATTGTGTTCAATCAAAATTGTTTGAGACTACCCATCAGTCCGCTTATAAAGAAGTTCCTAAAATGTTTATTAAGTAAGTAACTTTTAAGTTTTTCTGGAAACATTTAAAAAATGGTATTCATTTCTTCCATTTCGTAAGCGAAAATTATATGTTTAAGTTACTTGAAGCCTTCAGTGAAATAAATGATGATTCTGATAGTAAATATTTTTAGACTTCTTATTTAATATTATCTATCACCTAACGATACCTTCATTTTTTATGTATAGTGTACTTATAATATTTAAAAAAGTATTTAAAATTATTGGCACGGTTTTATCAACCGGGTCACGGTTTTATCAACACCGGGGCACGATATTTTCAGACCTGTTTGTTAATATCGCGTTTTCCCATTTTTCACAAAATTCTCAATATATCTAAAATTATTGCATAATTTTAAGTTAGAAAAGTACTAAAGTGTAGCTTAATAAATATCCTTCCTATAAATAGTAAGCAGTATATTGTAATTCAAACCAGAGCTTAGTTATGGCCGTCGGCCCTTAGGGGCTCGGTATTTGCCAACTCTCCCCTAATATAAAAAAAAGCATGAACCTCGTGAAGTGGTCGCTTAACATTAATTAATTAAAAAATACAATTTTAACAGAAGTAGGTAATTTTTAATGTGGGCACTAGGCGTATTATGCGTAGTCGCTGGTTATCACAACAAGTCTGTAGAAAAAGTTTCCCCATCAGTTTCTTTGTTTACTAAATTTCTAATGTTAAAACAAAACGAATTATTGTAAAGTATAAGCAAAATCCCGATGTTTGTTGCGATTATGGTAATATCTACCGAAATCATACAAGTATTTACCAAGATCGCAAGACACTGAATAATGATGCGACCGTATACCTATGAATTATGGAGTTCGATGGGAAAAATTGTTTAAATAGTCCCGCCGCAGTGACCTAGAGGTAACGAATCGGGAAATCGAAAAGATTCAGAAACTTTCTATAGACATTAGTTTTCGGGAATTTGACGGTCAGCATCGGAAACTTTTCGAGGATTATGACGCTCATTGAAAACTGCTCAATCATTAGGATAGAACTCTTTTCCGAGTAACGAAGACATTGTTTCGAAAAGCCTCGCAGGATAAATGGGAGTAGCTGTCAAGAGCTGGTCCACACATATATGTATAATAATTAGGCGCCATAAGTGCCGGAAAAAGCAAAAGTTAGAGCTTAATCTTTCAGCGGGCTACCAGCCTACGTAATAGCAGAAACTAGTGAAACTAACCTCAATCAAGGGTTGCTGATTGCATTTGGATAAGTTGGTGTTAAATATAAGCTCTTAACAAAGAAAAAAGAAAGGAACAAACTTTCAATACTGCGGGGAAAAATGACAGAAATCATCCTGCTTGCTTATAATTGTGGAAGTAAATAAGTATGAAGTAAAAAGGTGTTGTGTACAAAACAAACATACTCGTACCTACGGATCTCGTCGAGGGGTTATCAAATACATACATTGATGGGACGGTTGCGGCAAGATTAGGCCGGTGTGCGCGGCACGTATTTGCGTCGATCGTCGGCCCCCGCGAGTCCGCGAGTTGATTACGCGCGGCGCGCCGCGAGCGAGGGAGCGCGAGTGCGGAGGCACTGACTGGCGGCTGCGGACCGGCCAAACCACCAGTGCTCTAAAGGTCGTGGGAGGGCGCACAGCCTCACGCGTATCGAACGCTGCCTTCGAAAAAACACATTTTACCGACCTTTTTTGGCGCGCAAATCTTAGAAATGGCTGCTACAGACGAATTAAGTGGAATTCTTTCCAGGAGACAAGAGATCAATGATAAATTAGAAGAAGGGCTCGAAGTAAAGCCGAAATATAAATTCGTGAACGTTTATACGGAATTTCACGAGTTCTCCAGGAAGGAAATAAAACAATACGAGGAGACTTTTAACAAGTAAGTGGTTTGCACGTTCCGTATTTTATATTTAATATTTTTATAGCTGCAGATATAAAGTATGAAAGATATTGTCAGTAAACTACTTATAGAAAATTCTACGTTCGGACAAAAATATACGCTATAGTAGGTAGGTGCACAGCTTTAACTTACTGGAGTACGCATTAATAAATTTTGTACATAAAGCAACTAAGTAATAAGTATTGATAACTTTAATTTATGCAAATTAATTTCTTTCACACAAATATTCACGAGGGACACTAAAATTGGACTAATTCGTTTTAAAAGCTTGTCAATCGTTATAAACTACCTCCATATTAGCGAAAGTATAGTTAATTACCTAATTCACAGAAAACTGTAATGTAATGAAGTTATAACATAACTATACGCAATTTATTAGGTGAAATGACAACACAGCGTCGTCGTGGGAGACAAAAATGAATAGCGGCACGACATGCTATGAATAACTTTAACTTTCCTGAACATAATAACCAAGTTAAAACTAAATTCACACGATACTAATGAGTTCTTTAGCTTGCAGTTTCATAATAAATTACTTATGAGAATGTGTTGTGTTCCTCAAATATCCTTCATAACATAATATAGAATATTTATTTATTTTCCTTTCACATCATCATAATCTATCATAAAATAGTTTCTCGAATAAACAGTTTTACTGTTTCCTAAAATGTTGTACTGCCTAATCAATCATGTAATAATGTTTTACATATTTTTTCGGTTCTGACGGTTCCGCTTTACCTACAGTTAGTGTGATGTGCTTCTTATCATTATCAGCTTATCATTTTATAATACACTTTATAGGCAAGATTACGAAATGTTTTATTGAAATGCTATGGTTATAAAACGACATACCTAATTACATTATTAAAATATCGGCAAAATCTGTCTTCATTAAAACTTCTGCATAGAAAGTGATACCATAAACATTTAAAATGTATGTAAAAAACTCCTTTAGTTTTCTACCAAGACTAACAGCAACTCATAGTGAGTTGTTATCGACAAATAAAATAATAATCAACGCTGTGCCATCAAGCGAAATAACTGTTTGAATCAATTCATTGCTATTAGTAAACAACCCCGATCCATTGTGCTGTGTTATTAATAATTTAACAACATCTCAAATTTTTACAGTGAGTTAATAATTAATCATAAATACATTTGCATTGTTAGCCCTAAAATGACTCATACTTACTTCGCGCCCTGTTTACATTCACGACAACGGAAATTAAATAGCACTCTGATTATCACAATTATGAACATTAATACATACTTGTAACACAGGGATTGCCTTTATTAAAGCTTTTGAAAAATAATTCATTTTCCTCGTAAGCATTATCATGTTCAGGTGAATCATGCTAAGTCGTGGGACACTTACTTAAAGTGAGGTGTTAATTGCTGTAGCTATTTCCTAAAACATTGGTTGATGTCGTCGAGTTGTGATGATGAATCATAACTTACGAGTTGACCGTTATCGTACAAGACCTACAATAATGACTAAACCAGAACGAACGTCATTGTAACATTTGTTTATAAAGTACTGGTAGTACCTATCTACGCATGATTCCCCATTACAATATGGGATATACCAGCCCGCTGAGTAAGCGCAAATAGGCAACTAATTTAAATAAACTTGTCCGGTAGAAGAGGATGAAATACAATATCTAGGTACCTACATTGTAAATGTTGCAAGCAAGGAGTCACAAATAGAATCCCACAATAACATTATTGCATATCGGGGTTTGAGAGGAAGTTGGTATTGGAGTGCATCCCAGCGTCCATATCAATTGTTCGATTAACAGCAATTTGTTTTTGTACTCAGTTCTGATTTACGAACCGTTTATTCTGTTATTTTTACAACAAGCGGTAATTTATTTGTCTCGATAACCTCTGTTGCTAATAATTTCGGCCTAATCGGCCAATTTTGTTATGTAATGAATTACAATATTATTAATGCCAGCCTAAATTAAGATACGACACCAAAATAAAAATGCTAAATTATTCACAAAAATATGAAGGCCGTCAACTTAACGCTAAGATCCATGATTTCTTTGAATCATAACGCATTTATTGATGACAAGTCGTTTGAATCACTTAATTTCTAACATAGCATGTGACACACCGGATACACATCCACCTGCTTAGTTGACTTTATGATACACTAAAGATTACAAGTATATAATTTGCAAGATGTTGGACAGTGTCGGGAAGACTGTAGGTCTATAGGTACAGCAATAAATGGCATTGTGCGATAGGCAAGTGGTCGTTCCGCCAGGGCCACCAAGGTCTAGATCTATGTCAGGAATAGCATCAATTGTAAATAATGATCCGCGTCTCGTAAGCTAAACTTCTTTGTTCATCCTGAGTAATAGAGATATCAAATCAACATACAGATAACTACCTACTTTTGTGACCGTCTGAAAGTGCTACACAGTTTAGCAATAAGTCTGTGTAATTACGAAATATTACCGATGTAATTAGACGTGCTAATTTCGCAATGGATGTGCCGTTGAGCCGGTAGCAAAAGTCGCAATTAAACGGTGCTTCCACTCTGTTGTAATGTGAACGTTCTCGTAAACATTATCTAAAGTATTAAGTATCGTCATTTAATATCGCACGCGCTCTGCTGAGCCGGGTAGCGAGACCAACTTTACCACATATTCAGTTATTATAACACAGTGAACCTACAAACAATTGGTTTTACCTTACCGAGTTGGTGCCGACTATTGTTTCAGGAATAACTACAGCGGTAGGTTGGATACCTACAACGTTCTTATGTTTATTATATTGGAAGTAACAATGTTGGTATTCAAAGAACAGCTCCTTTATTTTTTTTTAATGTGACATTTCTTTATCATGACATGACAGAATTCGGATATGACATTCACGTAACAAGTAGACGCTGTCTATAAGGGTTAATCTCTTAGATGAGACACGGTGATAATGCGAACCATAAAAGTAACGTAATAAAGAAACTGCTCATTTATTACGCCAGTGTAAAAAACCACAAGGATCGTAATGTTAGAACTCACATAATAGTATGGATCCAAAATATTCCAATTTGCATTACAATGCCGTTTTATATGCAATATTGAGCAAAATTCCATGGTATTAACTATGACGTTGACGTTAGGCGAAATTAAAAGTACGGGCTACCTAACCATACGTATATAAAAGTATAAGTTCGTACTGCGGTTGCAATATCTGCAGATGCACCACTTCTGCACTCTACTTCAAGTCCGAATCGATATTCACATGCACAAGTTTTGTAGGTTTCACTTAAAAACTGTAGGAACTGTCTAGGTGAATATTTCTTTTACTTATAAATTGTAAAAATTTTAAAAGCCTACTAACTAGGTACACCTCAAATTGTTTCTACATAGCTCCATGTGTGATGAATTATTGATATACAACTAGACGGACCGTTTATACCTAGTCCAGTTATGGATAGCATGACCAGAATCATATTAACCCATTTGAAAATTGTGTCACTCACTTAATTGTTCCCAGAGACAATAATATTATTTGTTCAGAGGTTGCGAATTCGTTAGCAAGCCAGATCGTGGTTCAGTAGGCCACGACGATACTATTTTGTTATTGCCCGCCTCGTTTCAGAGGCAGTTTAATAGTATACTATTGTTACTAGACGCCGGCTTATTATTGGGTTAATATCGCGTCGGGCGTTGTCCTAATTCATCAGGAAAGAAGTCGGTACCCTACTATGTTATAATATGCCAGTTCGCCTGGGTACTTACTGACATGCAATATGTATCTAGTATTAATTACATACTGGATATTTATTTCAAACAATCTAATCTTTTTATTATGGATACCCAGTGAAATACACTATAACATAAATTGTTCTCAACCCACTTTATCATTTCATTTTACGATGAGTTTATTAATAAGTAGATCACGATTTTATTTATAATCGTTAGTGTCTTAAGATTACAGAATTTAATTCTTATTGCTCATGCTAATGTTTGTCCTTTTGATAACGTCTTGTGGTGTAGTATCAACAAAAAATCCCGAATTACGTAAAAATATTTCTTCTATAAATAAGGGACTCCCACTGAGAGTCCTGGTCCATGGACGATTAATCATTTCAAACTAAATAAACACTCAACTAGATGTATACGGACTCATCTTTCCACAAAACCTATTGAAACAATAAAAATGATTAGGTATTGCAATGTAGTTCAGGGAGTAGGAATAAAAATGTTGTTCCTGATGTAATGAAACGTTGCTAATCCAATATAAAACATACGTTACCTAATACATTTTATTAGATATCAATAATATAAGCAAAAAAATGTATGACTGTTACTTACGAAATACCTACGAGAGAAGTCATGAATGTACAGTCAGCATCAAAAGTCGTTGAACACTTTACTTAAAGTACAATGTCAAGTAAAGTTAAGTTCATTATGCTTAGAAATTACTCGGAACAGACAAATCTGTTATTTTGACATGGTATTCAAGTGTTCAGCGACTTTTGATCCTGTCCGTACCTACACAGTTCGATTTATTATTAAAACATTATTCAAATGAACAATGTGTATCTAAGGCAAAAACATAAATGTATTATAGTTCATTCGCGTTAAGAAAATAGTGACTGACAGGTCACTGACAGGCCACTAGCCAATTAAAACGCTAGAAATTATAATTCTAGCGTTTTGATTGGCTAGTGGCCTGTCAGTGACCTATCAGTCACTATTTTCTTAACGCGAATGAACTATAAGTGATAATTATCCAAAGGTAAACATTTGCGAAGTTATAGTAGTAAGCAGGTAGTCATGAACACGAACAAGGTACCTAACGCATGATTAAAGTGTGCATCATACTACAGTGAATAATATTAAGGATTCGATGTGCCGCTTAAAAGATAATATGTTCCACTAGCTGTGCCCCTGCGGCTTCGCCCGCGTTTACTCCTTTAGCGGGTGAACTTCGAAAAATCCTTTCTTAGCGGGCGCCTACGTCATAAATGTAACCTACATACATGCAAAATTTCGTTGCATTCACTTCAGCGGTTTCGGCTCTGCGTTGCTCGTTCAGTCAGGACATGTTCTTTTATATATAGATGACCGGGTTGAAGATCGATTCCATCCAACCAAATATTGTTTCCGAATCACGTCGTGCTTTCTGTGTTGTGGGATTGTCCCATATTTTATACTCTACTTTTAATTACCTACCTATGCCAAAGGCGTCGCTATCACGGTTATATTATATAACGAAGATGATACGAGGACGCCAAACTGATACGATAGTGGAAAGCTTTCTGTACCCCTAGAGAGGCCATAATATTGTGCTACTAAGAAAACAAAAAAATAAAGTTCGGCAATTCCTACCTTTGCCGTGTTGTTAAAATGTGGAATTCATTGCCAGCACGTGTGTTTCCTCCTTCTTTTGATATAGGATCCTTTAAACGGGGCGTGAAGAAGCATCTTATGGGCCGGCATGGCGGTGGCAACTGACAGGTGACTGGTATGATGACTTGTCCGTTGTCGCCGCGACTTGGGCTTCTCTCTCGCTTTCCATCAGGCGTAGAGTGGCCATTATGCGGTGCTACTATAAAACAAAAAAAAAAGGTTCCTAGGGGTCAGGGCTATACGCGTTACTTAATGTAGGTAGTTATTTTTATAGTGGCACAGCTTAGTGACGTCCCGTCGGCTGATGGTAAGCCAAAGAAGCCTAAGTTGCTGCTGTAACGGATGCTTAACCAGACCACTCATTAGCCAGGCCTGTAAGAACTCGTTTATATATTTGCCATCGACTAATCTCGTAACGTGGCCGAAATAATTTCAAGAGTGTTTCGCCGAGTTTGGTGGTCGCCAGCCAGGGTGGTCAACTCTACCTACTCTACTACGGGGTAGTCACAAACGCCACATACCTATCGGGCGATTCTGTTCTAAAACGCGCTCTCCTCGCATACGCGTTCAGCGTGAATCACACTTTAAACGAGTGTGTTCTGTGTTGTCATATTATAAGATCGCATGTATCATGTAAGATATTGTAGCGACACGTAGCGACACCTATCTCCACACCGCTACAACAACCTCCACGTCGCTACAATATGCAAGTTCCGCCAGCTAACAACAGATGGCGATATAAAATGGAAAAATTGTACAGAATCCTACAACGCGCAAACGAAGTTTTCATCACGACTCGCTATATATACGAAAAACCAAGATGATAGATAGATAGATAGATAGATAGATAAAAAAAAAAAGATGGTCCATTGGACCGCGGTCCCCGAGCACGATCACCTAGCTCGGCGGAAGTACTTCCACTTTTCGTAGGGACAAGTCTGTTCCTACAATATTTTTCCTATTCGTTCTTCCTTATTGTATAGTAATTAAGTAAATGTGTCTCTACTGTTTATTTTTCCCACGTTTGTTATTTTCATTACGCTGCAGTTAATGTGCTTCTTTAGTACCAATATTTATATTCAAAAACTAGCAGAACATCCACATTTTATAATTTAATTTAGAACCAGACGTAACGTAATATTATATAAGTACCTACCTACTTGCCTGGTATGCATTTTTAAGTAGGTATCATATTTCTTTACTGATAAATTCAATAAAGTTATCCCCATAACATGTACCTACTTCTTTCTGTGATCTGTGACGACATCTCTAGCGGTTATAAGTGTAAGAAGTTCATTAGCATTAGCATTACTGCAGGCTGCCTAGACTGCACTAAGTCTGTGCAACACCCGTATAAATAGAGTATATCTACCTATAGGATACCTGGCAAACTGGCTTACCTTGGCTCACCTTGAAGCGTGTAGTTTCTAGACAATGAAATTTGTATTCACTCCATTCTCCGACATTTGACACGTTTTAGTTGAATGGAATTATTTCACAAACTGTATGTAGGTTGGGTACCTATACAGTTTACTCAACAGCAAAGAGTAGACGATATATTCCATTTTTTGAGTCACTGTGGTGCAAGGTATACCTACCTAGTTTTGAATACTAAATACACTACCTATTCATCAATTTTTGCACTTAACTATACTTTCTTGCTCTTGTTTGCATGCATGTAAAGAATTACGTAGATTTTTAGCTCCTGAATATTTTGTTTCGGTTCAGATTTTGACCATGAGCTTAGAATGTTAATATTTTTACATTAGCATGGCAAGTTTGGCGCAAGCAAATCACCTTGTTGATACCTTGAACAACAAGTTGTTAGCAGTTTCATATACCTATGTATGTATTGTGAAATTAGGATTCTTAATTTTACACAAGAAAACAAAATATTTTTACTTTATTACGAGTATTACTCATGGCTAGCTGTAGAAAACGAAAAAGGTCTGCAACTATGTTTAAGTACATACCTACATACAATACTCTTTAAAAAAAACTTTATGCTGTGATGCCCCATCGGTAGCCCTAATTCAAATTTAATTAAATAATACGAAAGTTTCTAGGGATGGTTTTCTTTTTTACACACTAGGTATGTCCTGCTATTTGATCGTTGTTTTTTAGGTAGATGAATCTAAGATATACAATAAAGGGCAAAGGTATATAAAAATCAATTGTACTTATTATAATAGTTACGGAACTTCTCATATACAGTGTGCTTTGGGAATTGGGACCCATCCTTGGATGACATAGCATAGTCCCCTGTAGCATTACATGCCACACACCAACCAATGGAAATATCTGTTGGATAAGTTGGTATGTAATAGCATAAAATAGGTCTAGAACCACGTCTAGAACCTACGAGCTCGATCAGAAGCTCAGGAGTATGTACCCGTCATTCCTTTTAAAAAAAAACTGTAACGACCGTTGCATATTAGTAGTAGTGGCAAGTAGGTCGCGACCAGGTATGAGCACACCACACTGGCAACATGTCTCGCATAACAATGTACCTACCAATTGTCCGGTATATCTATTATCCACTACCTAGGTATATTTTTGAAAAATTATAAAAATACAATCTTAACTAATACCTATTATAAAGCTGAAGAGTTTGTTTGTTTGTTTGAACGCGCTAATCTCAGGAACTACTGGTCCGAATTGAAAAATTCTTTTTGTGTTAAATAGACCATTTATCGAGGAAGGCTTTAGGCTATATAACATCACGTTGCAACTATTAGGAGCGAAGAAATAATGGAAAATGTAAAAAAAACGGGGAAAAAATAACTATTCCACGCGGACGAAGTCGCGAGCACAGCTGGTAATATATAGAGCTAAAGAGAATTCTGCACTGTCCGTGACGTTTCCGGATTTAGAATAGGACCACCCCATTTCATCCCGGGGCGCAGGTGTCGCGGTCGTAGAAGATGACAAGGGAATCTCAGGAAACGTGCAGCAGCGTTTACCTGGGTACAAATAAAACCTACTGCGGTCCCCAACCTGCTTGCCAAGCGTGGTGATGGTGACTAAAGCAAATCCCCCAAATGATAATTGTCATTGAGGAGGCCAGCGTTCAGCAGTGGACGTTTGCAGGCTGATGATGATGCTTAAGAGAAATCATAAGCCCCAGATTCACCATCTGCATTAAGTTTTGCGTAATAGTGAAGTCTATTATATGTAGTATAAATAAGTCTAGTATAATGTCAACGAAACGAAATTTTCGTATTTTAAATGTGCCCCCTATCATAGTGCCCTTTTTAGTAGGTAGGCTGTATGTGTAGGTAATTAGTTGTGCAATTTTATATGTGGGTATGCGGTGACCCTATTTAATTTTGTCCAAGAGCATCAACTAGGTATGTCTTTAACGTAATACCTACCTACGTATGTAGTAATCTTTATAACTCACAATGCAAAAGGCGGATTTTAAAAGATTAAATTATGAATCTGTTGCTCTATAGTATGTACCTATATCCTTAGATTTCCACTTATACCTAGGTATATATGACATAACAGTCATAACACACAAAAGTATCATGTTTAATGTCGAAGCATTCACTGTATCATATTAGTATTCACCGTACCAAATTACAAAGGTACATTCATAATGCGTAACGGACAAGAGGCCAAACGGTCCTTCTTTCTATTATGTTATGAGCATACGGTTCTATTGTCGTTAATGGCTGTCATATCGTGAAACCCTGTAGATACCTATAACAGAGCAAACGCGGTCGTAAATCAATATATTGTATACCACGAGGCCAAAGCTTCGGAAACCTAGATAATACCAAAATCACAACCTATTTTATGGTATGGTGTGAGTGTCGGAAGACGTTATTTTACTCGCAACTTCCAAAAAACCACCAAAGACAATACTTTATGGGTATTAGCTGTATTTTATTATAAACTTAGGTCTTAAACGTAACGTGTACCTATAGGTACATTAAACATAAATAAGTAGAGGAAACTTGACAAGAATAGAAAGGTAATATTAAACAATCGATTAAAATCTGGCACGATTAGCCGCCCGTTACCTGTGTGTTACGGCCGTATACACAATCGTTACTGTGCGGCGCGCGGACGCACAGTGCCCAAAATCCTATGTTTTTACCTACCTGTTCGTTCGCGCGACGCATAGTACCTAACGTTTGTCAATACGTCCTTTAGTGTGTTTAGTTGGTAACGTAGCGGATATTACTTAGTTTTTCGTATATGAATCGTAAAGAGTTAATATAAAGTATGTTTTAACAGATTCGACGAGGGGCACGATGGATTTCTGGACTTGACGGAGGTGAAACGAATGATGGAGCGGTTGGGCGCTCCACAGACTCATCTCGGTTTGAAAGCCATGATAGCAGAGGTCGACGAAGATGGAGACAACAAGATTAGCTTTAGAGAATTCTTACTTATTTACAGGTATGTACCTACCTAATGTAAGAGAGGTAAGGCATAGCGAATTTTCGCTCGAATTAAGCCGGGGAAAGACCTCCACCCTATAGAATACCGCAGCCAAATGACCTCCGGGTCGTGTTTCTGCCGGTGAATTGAGTTTCCGGAGCTCGTGTGGGGTTAGGGGTCGGGCCGGCCATGGTTGTGGCAACTAACAGGTAACTGACTACTAACAGTTACTTACCTGTTGTCACAGCGAGTTGGGCTTCTCTTTCGCTTTCCATCGGGCGTAGGGAAGAAATTGATCCTCAGGATTTTCTTCTCTTTCATTTTTGATTTTTTCCTATCTATCTAGCCCAAAGGTCACGCAATTTACTTTACTATTATTAGCAGATAACTGATAAATGGCAGGATTTACTAAAGATAAATAATTGCACAATTAGCAGAACACTTGAATTTTAAAAACTGAGCACAATCTGAAAGATAACTAAGGTACACCACTTAGGTAGCACATAATCAACATTGATTGTAGACATACCTACGAGATATTTCTGACGATAGGAAAGACTACCGCGTTTACATGAATAATACTCCTGTATGAACCGACTACATATGTATAAATAAATAATTCGTTTACAGGAAAGCACGGGCTGGAGAGCTCGAAACTGACTCTGGTTTGGATGCACTTGCAAGATTAACTGAAATAAACGTCGACCAAGTGGGAGTGAACGGTGCCAAAAATTTCTTCGAGGCCAAAATTGAGGAACTAGCGAAATCCAACAAGTTCCATAACGAGATCATACAAGAACAGGAGGAGAAGCGCAGGGAAGCGGAGGAGAAAGCTCTCAGAATGCAAAGGTTCAAAGAAAAGGCGGCTTTATTCCAACATTGATATGTCCAGTATTATGTTGTTTATAAGTATTCTAGTCTATAAGCTGTTACCATGGCTTAAGAAACTTCGTATTACGGACTAAAGTATGCCTAAATATACATGTATGAAATGAACGCTCAACAAATATTTCGAAAAGTGGGCATTTAACAACTGGAACAGGAATGATTTTAAATTTTCCTGCAAACATTGTCGGATAAACATGTGTTTACAGAAAACGTTGCCCAAATAGGTATCATATTTTGTAAATATTATAAACTATTACGTCGCAGTCAATAAAGTCCGAGTTTAATGGTATCATAGGGCCTATATACATATAAAACTCAATTCTCAATTTGTTACAAAGGAACCTTTAGTTTTTAAGAGAATGTTTTCTTTAAACTAAAAGGCGCCTTCCAGCCATTCGTCGACAATACTTTTATATACCTAATGATTGATTGATTTTCCATATCTATTCAATGAAATACTCTCATTATAGTCGTAGCAGGCTACGAAGTTTATGATGTACCAAACACTGATTACAGGCTGGAATGGAATGGGAGAGTGAGTGAAAGTGATCTGTACATTATTTGACAAAAGGTCAGGTAGGCAACGGAACCAATAATAATATAGAAACACATAAAATTGTCTAGAAAAAAAATTAGGTAGGTATATTTTTGTATGTTATTTGTCATATCCTGTAACTTTTTTTTGAAATGCTTCATTGATAAAAATTCTCATAAATAAGTTTATATTAATAATAGTATCCTAAGGTAATAAACTGCTTGTAATGCAAACAAAACAATTTTTTTTTAGTAAATTTAGACTTGAAAAAGCTTGTATTCTTATTGTGCCAACCTGTATAACATTATTTTCAAAATTGATTGTTTCTTGAATAATTAAGTAGGTATAAATAAATTAATTTAAATACTAATGCTATACCTATATTCTTGTGGTCACATTACACTGTTAGGGAATCAATAATATCAATGTATTGTAAACACCTATATAATAACTATAGTTGATAACCAAAAGGTCTGCTATTGTATGAATGTTAAATAATCTAATTGTTTGGTATAATGTTTATTATAATTTATAACTGTTTCACTTGTTAATAATTGAAAACAGCACTTTATAACTGCAAATCTATGCCTAGGAATAATAATAAACTGTAACAATAAAGCTTTCTTAGGTATAGTTTACAACAACAAATTAGGTTATTTATATGAAAACGCATGTTGCCTTCTATAATTATGTTTAGATACTTTACATATGTGATGTTAAAATGTTAGTAGTAAGTGTATTTAAATAAAAAATATAATGTACAAAATATATAAACCTTTTATTTATTAAACTGTTTACATACTCTGAATTATTATAGCATTATTCATTGAGTATCGTCCATATCAGATGTGTTTCTAAATGATTCATGTTGTTCATATGAAATGTTTTGATTTGACTGATTGTTGCTCATATCAATATTTTTCCTTTGCATTGGTGGTAAGTTTTCAATATCAATTTGTTGTAAATTGGCTATACTTGATATCAGAGATGTATTCTGAAATGAAAGTACATTTTTTTACAATAATACAGTACTGAAACTACCTAAAAACAGTGAAATTTTAATAAATGGGCATGCATTTTCAAGAGAGATCTTTCCTAACACATTTGAATAGCCCCGCTGGAGTTGACCTTTCATCAACTGTTTCCAATTTATTTAGGTACATACTTTACTTTAACTTATGTTAGGTACAATAATTTAGACAGAACTTCATCCTGGCCATATCATATGTATATTGTATTATTTAATATACATAACAAAATAGAAATTGTAAGTTTTATATGTATGTTTGGAGTAGGTAAGTATATGAATATTATGTGAATATACCGATTATCATAGAAAAACATGTGGTTTTCCTTATGACCACTAAAAGTTAATGAGAACAAGCTCTGGGCATATGATAATGTCTTGTAACTGAAGAGTATTCTCTGTTTTTTCTTTGTCTAGCTAAAATTCAAATTCTCCAATCAGAATGTTAATACTTCAGTCATGTTATTCTACCCTATGCATGTTTCAAATACCTCTTATACCAAAAAACATAATAGTTCTTCTGAGTAATACTTGCTGTAAGTGTTGTGTCATATATCTAAATGCCAGCCAATATTTTATTAGCTAACCCTAAGAAAAATAGATGAAAAAATAAAATATGTAGGTACCTACTTACCAGTTTTAAATTTGTTTCGAATTCTCCACCGGGATTAGTAAACTCTTTAATTTGTTGTAGCTCTATAGAACTGAAAGAGAACAAAAAGGTGTTTAATGGTGCCCAAAAGGATATATTCGACTCTTCACTGAAGTAAGTACATATTAACCATCTATTTAATAAGAAAATGTATGTTAAGTTATAAAATAAATACATACATTAAACGTAACAGTTGGTTGGTCACAGTTAATTCATTTTGTAAATCTTGCTGTAATTGTTGTGCTAATTGGCCAGACATATTAAAAAAATAGACAATATACAATTCAACTTTAAGTTATGAAAAGTTAAGATTATCAAGCTAATTGCTTTACCAACAAAGTAAGATATTATTTACTAATTCAAATAAAATTTGAAATCAATCCGATTCCGCCGTCATTACTGAACTGTCACTGTCATTTACACTGACAGTTATTTAGTTTTCTTTATAAACAAAGAAATCGATTAATATTAAAACAGGAACCATAATGCTTATTGCTTGCGCAACTGAAATAGCTAGCTTGTCCCGACCGTAGGATATTAGTAAAAAAAAGAACCACCATTGTTTATTTAATAATCAAAATCTGTTGGTGGTCCGTGCACAGGGTCCGTGCAACAAAAAAAAATCGTGAGTTAAACCCTTATTACACTACCCGATATTCGACGACGGGGGGACCCTATATAGTTAGTGCGGCGCGCTTATTATAATCAGTTGATACGCGATAATCGCCCTAAATGTTATTACATTACGCGATAGGCAGAGCGGTTAGGTAGCTAGGCAGCCCGATCGTCATACATCGGGACACTTACCCTAAATCTTATTAGACCGCCCCATAATCTGAGTTATGGTCCCTGAATAACGGGTGGTGTAATAACTGCTAAAATCGGTTGGTAGTCTGGATGCATACATTTGGATGTCTTTTGCTACTTCACAGCTTGTCATTCATACAAAAATTTCGGAAAAAATAAAACTTCAAAATAGTGTACGTCAGGCGTGAAAATGGAAGAGGCTGTTTCTGTCAAACATGAAGAGAAAAATATTGATATAAAACAGGAGAATTTGGATAGTTACAAATATGAATTTGATTCAGGAAGCCAAGATAGTAGTAAAAGCGGTAGCGGAGGTTATCAAAGATGGGCTCCCAATTTAAACGGTGTTCGCAAAAGTGCATTTACGCCATACAAATCTGTTCAATGTACTGCCTTGACTAATTTACAGAGAGGTAAAAATTTACTATAAATCAATGTTACTTTTGTGTTTCTTATTGATTGCTAAAAGATGTCTTTGGTAGGTATCAATATGGTTTCAATTGAGTAATTATCAAGGTCACTTTCGTAGGTAATACGCAGGCGCGCGTTCCCGAACTGCCCCAGCCAGATTGTAGCTTACACGCGAAAGCTGGCCGCGGAGAAATAACTCGTGACGATTTGAAACTGGAGCAGTATGTTGACATCACTGATGAACATGGACTCACAGCTTTACATTGGGCAGCAAGTTATGGTCAGCTAAATAGCTGCCAGGACCTTGTTTGGTAAGTGTTTTTCCTACTTCCTTTGTTCTTAGTAGGTACTTACCAAGTGATTCTGGAATGGTTTATTTTTAGCACTGATCATCCTTGCTTTTTATGGGTTAGGACAGAAGTCCCTTAGATGTTCATGGAAGAAAAGCCAGCATTATCTACATAATTTATTTAGTGTCTAAATTCCTTTCTTATTAGTTATTGTAGAGTATCCAGTGCTTTTAAAAAATAAGCTGAGATTGTCAACATGCACTGATCTCATAGTAATCTTAACAATATTTTGCACATAGGTTTGGAGTGTAACTTTGTGATAACTACATTATCAAGTGATTTTGACTGACAATAATATGAAGGATTCATAGCAATAATGATAATTGTCCACTAATACTTGAATTTATTTATACTACTGTTCCACTGCTGAGCAGAGGCCTCCCCCAGTTTTCTACCCTCATCCCAATTGCCAGCAAGGTCTTACTGGACCAGAGAAAAAAGGACCAACTCTCTGGCCATTTATTTAACACTGTTTTTTAACTTAAAGCCCAATATATGTGAGGTACCTCTTATCCATTTGTAACATCTTTTTGTAACCACATAATTATATCAATACCAACCAAGGACATTCATCATTATTGCAGAATACATATGGGAACAGTAAAATGAGTGTTCTCTCAAATACCAACCACTGTTTATTCTAATCAGGAGTTGCTCTTTCATTGTCTTAATGATTTATTTTGTTTTACAGGAGTGGTGCCAATGTAAACATGCGTGGTCCGGAGGGAGAGACGGCTCTGCACCTAGCTGCTGCAGGGGGGCATCATGAGGTTGTTAAGTTTCTTTTGAATGAAGGAGCAGATTCTGATATACAGGATGATGTAAGAGCTCTCTTTTTGTTTATAAACATTATGAATATTGAGTACCTCTTTTAACACTAACTCATTCCCAGTCATAAACTTGGACACAATAAAAGTTATATTGTTTGGATGTCCATGTGCATTATTTGTCCCCGAACATGTTAATAAGTAAGCATGGCAGATATTGAAAATAAAGGTACAATTTCATATTGTGATATAGATATTTAAAGCTATCTACCATTTTATTTTCAGTCGGGAAGTACGGCTCTGATGTATGCTGCTGCTGCAGACTTTCCTTACACTTGCAATGAGTTGCTAGTCAGAGGCGCCGATCTTACTCTTACCAATGATTACGACCAGGATGCTTACACCTTAACCACTACCAATAATTGTAAATTGGGTAAGTGATAATGCTAAATTATCAAGAGAGGTATGAAGATTATAGGTATTACTAATGTTATGTTACTAAATAAATTATTTGTCTTTCAGCACAAACTGTGATAGAGAATTTCTTGATCGGCTGCTTAAGCAAAATGTGAAGTAAATCATACTGCTCCCCATTAAGTTGCTTTGGACAACCGTCACTGACTACAGCAGATTCATTTGCATTCAGCAGATTAAAAGAAAATACAGGGATTTAGTTTTTAATATAAATGTATTAAATATAATATTTTTAAGTTCATTATATACAAACATTGTGATGTGACATAAAAATGACTCAAATACAGACAATATCAAATTAATTGTTCATCTTAATTATATACCCATCCCAAAAAGTATCAAATCTGTACACATATTTAATAACTAGCACCATAATACCTATTTTAATTGGTAGCATGTAATGATTATAGAATAAAAAAAATGCTTTAATGCACTGGTGTCACAGATATTCTGTGACTGGTGTCAACTGGTCTATATTACCCAATATTAATAACTGTGACTAGTTTTGAGTAAAATAATGACAATCAATCAAGTAACAACAGCTTATTATTGCAGTAATATGAATCAATAGTTTCTCACAGTTGTTCCACTAATAGATAGAATGAGCACTTCATATGGTTTTACCTAATGTACCTACATACTATATTTTTGGTATAAACAAAATGTGCAATAAAATTTTCTTATACTTAATACTAATATTTAAATACCATTCCCTATTCCTGTATATTTTTACATTAAATGCATTTTTCATACTAAAAAAATTACTAAATCTTGTTAAAATTACTTCTCATGAAAAGCACCTTTGAATAGTCTAATCTAATAGCTCCATTGTGGCAAATTTTCACACTTTAATTAGAGAAATCACAGAAATGTATTATGATAAGACAGCAAATGCGTAACGTTATCTTGTACAATTGTAAAACGTCAGTTCATTCAACATTTGATTCACTTGACAAAATTTGATTCTGAAACCTTGTCACTCATTAACATTTTCCGAATCCAAGTATCAATAGCCTCACAGTGTGGCCTACATACAATACGCGTTTTATATGTGTTTTCTAGCGTTTCAAAGAAAAAGAAACGCGCAATCGTGGCGCAATCTAATTGAAGTTGTGCGATACTTGTGCGCTATTGTCAAACTTGAACACTTCACTGGGTGGCACGCGGTGTCACGTGTTCGCCGTTCGATCATGATATATTTTTATGAGGGGCAATATTTACAATTTGGACTCTGTAAGCCAATTGAAGTCCTGTGGCTTGCGGTTGGCCTGCGGGCTGATGGCGATGTTGATGATGCTCGGCCGGTCGGTGACGCTGAGCGCCTTTCGCAGCGCGACCTCGATCTCTTCGACGGTGCGGCAGAAGTGTCCGGTCTCACCGAATAGCTCCATCATCTTTTCGTACCTGACTTCGGTGCTGAGAGACGTCGGTGGTGTACTGAAAATAACGTTGGAAGTTGTACTTAAACCAGCATACATATAAATTGATTGTGTAAACACCGATTCAGCAGATGATGATAGATATACCAAACAACTCCTAACACGGAAGAAGAAGAAGAAAGAAGAATGATCGTCTACATAAGCTGGATAAGTAAGTGGTTAAGTTGAAGTTCCTTATGTTCGGGACACTAGTAATTATTTTTATTTTAGTGTGAATTTCTTGCAACTTGTGGTTGTTTGTTGTTATTGTTGTAGGTTTGATAAAATGATATTCTTACCATTGGGTTAAGTCGCCGCTAGCTTGAATGTCGGCCATGGTTTCCTTATCAAATCCACCATAAATACCATTGTTATTTACTATGACTATAACAACTGGCAGTTTATACCGGAACATTGTTTCGATTTCCATTCCTGGAACAAAATAACTTTGGTAAATAATTTGCTTACCTATATAAGTTGGAGGGAACCTTGAAATACCATATAACGCTACTAAGTTCTCGAATGATACAGACATTTTTGAGGCGGCCCAATGATCTTTTATATATCTTGCTGACTGGCATGGCTGTGGTCAGTGACTGGAGAACTGAGGTTTTCCACCCGTTTATAGCTTTCCGTCAAGCGAAAGGAAGCCAAATACCTTTGTGTTTGCTTCGTGCACTATACCGAGCCAATATAGAAATGCATTTGTTCCGACCAATCAGATCTGAGAATCTAAATTAGCCTAATAAAAAGATAATGACAAAGAATAATGATAACGCACCTGAAAATCCAAAAGCAGAGTCTCCTTCAACGCAGATAACTCGTTTGCCGGGAGCGTAGTCGCGGCACCACATGGCAGCAGCAATAGCGAAGCCAGGACCAACCTAGAAGTTTTTTTTTTTTTAATTTTAACTATTAATATTATACAACCTTATTTTATTTGCCAATTGGTCTATTTAAATGAATAACTGCATTATTCAGCAAGAAGAAAAACCGACTTCACCCCAGCCCATTGGTACCACTAGGAAGTACACCCTTTCGATCAAAAAAATAATTTTTCAAATTGGTGGTAACAAACATACATAAAAATTAAGCCGAATTGAGAACCTCCTCCTTTTTTTCTGAAGTCGGTTAATAAACTTAAAAGTTTTCGAATCCCATAGTCCATATCTCGAATTGTGAACAAACCCATTAGTGGGTCCATATCAATAGTCTGAGATACTTACCCCCATAGTACCAAAGGTGCCCGCGTCCAGTCTATGCCTCGGCTTGTTATTGAGCAGTATGCCGCGGCCGATGTCCATTGTGTTAGCGCCTTCGCTTACGATAATCGAGTCCTTTGGGATGATGGCTTGTACAGTCTTGAATACTGCATAGTAGTTCAGCGGAACTGATTTGTCGTTAGCTTGGGCCTGAAATGCAGAATAATTAGACTTTATGCATTGGAAATTAAGTTGAAGACTGTATGTACGGGAAGATTCCCCAAAATCTAGGACTGTATGTTGGCATTGGACTTTGTATGAGATTCAAAATGATAAGCCAGGTAGATGGCGTTACGTAGCCTGCTATTATAAGATTGGTCAATTGCTATACAAATGTCAGTGGTATGTCAAAATGTACCAATCACGTAACAGTTGGCCATTCTGTGTATTTGGTGCCATCTGGTGCATTCATTTTTTAGAAATGCCCCATTGTATGGTTATGGTAAGAGTTACCCTAGGCGCGCACTGGTGACTTTTTGTCACCGTGACAGTCGTTTCATCTCTTTTGCACTTTTAAAATGAGAAGAAGAGAGATATCTGTCACGGTGACAAAAAGTCACCAGTGCGCGCCTAGGCTAAGACACAGGTAAGAGTTGTCAAACTTATTGGTTGTTTTTGACCATTATATTAAGTTCTTTAGCGATATCACATCATCTCCCAGAGGTCTCAGGCAGATTGAAAGGTCTGCCAGGTTTCCTGGAGGAGTTGGGCTGTTAAAAGTACCTCTACAAATGGTAATCCATAACAAAAGAGATTTTTAAACCATCCCACACACGCACAGACATGAAGTTGTGGAAAACACCCCGGTCTAACTAACTCACCTCAACAAAAGCTATGTTTTTCTGCTGTTTTTGCTGCAGCATCTGCCACCAGCTGTTGCTGGCAGGCTGCAGGGCAACCTTCTTCTCATTGAGCTTCGTAGTCAACGCCTCCACAAACGGCTTGATGTCAGAGTGTACGGCAACCTCCGATTTGACACTGTTGTGGAATTCCTCCGGACTGATGTCAACCTATGAATTTATTTATACAACACAATAAATAAAAAGATAATATTTTGGCAAAGGAACCATTGTTCGCTAAGGTACACCAAAGAATCATAAAACTGTGAGGTTATCAAGAGATTTCCATAACAATATGGCCATCTGGCCAATACCACAGTTAAACACTTCTTTTCCTCTACCTGGTAGATTTTCTGAAGACTTCAGAAGTTCATCAGTCAGTGTCACCGACCTATCTCTTCACCTTATCATACACTAGACAGGCTGGGAGTTGTTGTGACATCTCTGGTTGTCGGATTAGGCCATGGAGACAGTTAGATTATTCTAATTAATTTGGCCTGACCAACCATGTAAGCGGGGGACGTCCTCTTTTCTTCCTTTTTCCGCCAAAGCTAAAACCTTTGATTTAGACTGATCGGATCCATCTCCCATCACATTAGTGAATTGCTACGAGTACTACGCGAGTTTGTTGCAGTTGTGTTGAAGACAACCTTCTCGAGAATATAGAATGCTGCTTTCCGAACCGGTGGTAACGTTGACGACTTATGAGTGTTTTTTTTTAAGGTAGAATGCTGCTTTCCGAACCGGTGGTAACGTTGACGATTTATGAGTGTTTTTTTTTAAACTTATACTTAAGAAGATTATTTAGACTTTGACCTGTATGATCTTGACGTCGGGCGCGAACCGCGGCGGCTGGCCGAAGTGCAGCATCCAGTTGAGCCGCGCGCCCAGCAGCACGATCACGTCGGCCTGCAGCAGCGCCTGCGTGCGCGCCGTCGACACGCACAGCTGCGACTCGTCCGCCACTACGCCCTTGCCTGACAATCATCGTTAACTATCATATGCATACCTAGTGTAGCATACACGAAACATATAAACAGACACACACAACTACACACACTGTCAAACATCTGACAGTGACATCTAACACTGACATCTGACATTGACATCTGACACTGACAACTGTCGTCTCGTTCCTACACTTCACGCAAGGTGCGGGGTGGGAGGACAGTCAGTCTGCGTCACAGAGTACTTTGTAATATACTGAAATAGAGACCAATCTTGGCTGTCAAAAGAGGTAACAAATACAGCGCCACTCGACGGTAACTTACGGCAACTTTTCGTCAATATACATAATCACAATACAGCGATATAACTACAGCATACTCTGGTCTTGTAATTAATTATAAGTATTATTTCATTAAGGAATGAATGATGAATTTTTGTTATGAATTGCCAACCGCAGGCATATTTTTCTGAATCATTTGTTAACTTAGGCAAATAAACACAAACTAAGATTGGCAAATCATTCAACATTTGAAAAATAAAAGATAAGTGTAAAATCATAGAAACTTTTATTATCTTTCACATTTTTACACACCACACACCACTATAAAATTAGAATCTTGGTTTCATTATCATTTAAGTTATTAAAATCACATTTTCTATCGAATGTAGAATAAACTTTCCGCGGGTTTCTTGCAATTACAATTTTCTTGCGGATTTTAGTCCTTTGGGCACAAACTTTAGCAATCAAATTATAGCCTGGTTCTTGTACGACCGTTTTAAAAAATGCTAGGAGTTTCAAGTTCTAATAAAAGCACAAACTTTTGAAAACTTGATAAATTAATATTGACTGAAAGGAATATTTCAAAACCATGGAAGTATCAAGTACTTCGTACATAAGGAATGAGCTCTATCTATGCATCTTGCAGCTAAAATAAAGAAAATGAAACCTTATGTTAAGGTCGTAAGAGTCTTGTTCAAAATAAGTCTTGTCAAAATAAGAACGTAACCAATGAGAGGGAAAATAGTGAACAAAACGTCCCTTTCTAGCAGCGACTAGATTGCTAGATAGAGTACGAAACACCGGACCTGGGCCCCTACCACCAAAAACGAAAACGATCGCTCGCTGAACGGATGGCGTACCTACCCTTGAGCCATGAATCCCTCTCATTTGCCCCCCCCCCCCCCCCCCGTGTTTGAATATACAAACTAAAATTCGTCAAAGTTGATTTTCGTTAATTTAATTCATATATTCAAACACGGAAAGGAATAATGGGAGGGATTGATTTTGCAAAAATACACGATCCGTTCAACGAACGATCGCTCTCGAACCGGTGGTAGGGGCCCTGACAACTTCACATGACATCGGCGACTTTGACGTCGGTGGCGGGGATTTTTAATTTGTTATATTTTTCTTAATGTGTAATTAAAATGGGGAGAATTTGTGTCGGGGGGATTGTGAAAGCGAGTATTATCCGGATTGTAGTTTGTCTTTTCACAAGTAATACTTTTAAACATAATTTGTTAGTGAAGAATTAGGGTGACCATGCATGACTATCCAATCATAAAGTCCGTTGTTTTTTGTATAGGAAAACTAAAGCATGTTTCAAGATTCGTCTTCGAAGTTCTAAAATACACGTAAAAACTATTTATAACATTATCAAATCAATCATTAAAAAACGTAGGTACACAAAAATAAAACTACCATGTATGTTGTCCAAGAATTTTATAGCAAACAACATAGGTACATTGTTAGATCCACCACATCCTTCTCAATCTATATTTTAAGATCCACGTGATATTTAATTGGTAAAGGCATTAGCCAATTCATATTTAAATTTTCGCCATATTGAAGTCGGTTTCTTTGCAAAAAAAAGTGGTGTTATTTAGAAAACGATTACGAATAAAAATATTTTGGCTTTCAATGTTGGCTGTTTTTTTTGTACGTATGTATTGTCATTGTCCTTAAATCATATTTTAATATAGTCACCCTATTCAGAGAGAGACAAAAGGGACATGCACTGGGCTTTCGTTCGGCTTCGATTTTCCGACAACAGCTTGTTCCTTATATGTTACTTCCATGTTCAAAACACGCCATTTTATACTGTGTTGCCAGAAATTTGAATCTATAGTTTACAGTTTAAAATCACTAAATACTGAAAATGGAGAATAATACGTTATTTAACGCAATATTCAATAAATTAAGTGTAGTAATATATTATATAAGGAATAAATGAAATTAAAGTGAAATATAACTAGCGTTCATCTGGCTTCTAAATTTAAATAAAAGGACCGTAATAAAAAAAAACTTCACAAACTGTACAATATTGTCGAAACGTCGCAACTAAAATATGCTACCGAATTTGAAAGGCAATTTAATCCTTACAATTGTATAGAAAATAGATACCAACTTCAATCAATGAATATAAACTCCACCTAGAATTCAAATATGGAACTAACATAGTATAACCCAGGTAAATTGAAAAGATATAAGCTCTAATGTGTGCATCTAAATATTTGTGTACAATTAAATTTGGTCAGCTGTATTTATGTGATTGCCATACAATTTGTACTAAGATTGTATAGGCTGGTCTGCGTCCCACCGCCGCCGAGTAAAGACGTGTTCGTGTGAGGATAGCGAGCCGATATCATCGGTACCATCACATCATTCATTACTTTATTGTTCATGGTTATTTCATATGTGGATTAGTGTCTACTACACCTAGTACCAATTTTTTTTATCCATAAACTAACCGTAATAGATTAAAAGAATAGAACTGTTTGTTAACTTTGTATTTAATTAAAGGTCTAGACTACGGCGGCGGCGGTAGGCGAGCGAGCGAAGTTCGTCATCGATGGACTACTGACTTAAAGTGCAAAACCATTGCAGGTAACCGAGCCCCAATAACAAGATTATGTAGCATATACAACAATCACTTCAACCATCTTGATATATTTTGTCTCAGTTTTACTAAATTTAAAAAACTTGCCCTGGATAGTCTCCAGCCCTAAATGCAACTTCAATTTAATTTTTTCGATTATTTGTTTATTGTTTTCAAGACCACTATCATCTAATTAGATTTATTCGTAGCAGCCTAATTCTTTTTCCGAATGTATGTGGATAACGGTGTTGGTTGTACATTTACCTAATTCTGTACCTAGTATATCCTTTTCTGTAAACACACAATGTATAACTGTTTGTTGTCCCTAATAAATAAAATAAAATAAAATTAACGCCGCGCCACACGTCAAATAGTAATAATTAATAAGCAAATAATCCATGGTAATCTACCCGAGACAATGACTGTACATGTTCGAGATCAAAATTATACTAGCAGCTCTGAATCGCTCGCGAGCAGTTTATAAGTTTGAAGTTCTAACATCATCATCTCATAAACTCAAACATAAAACCGAAACCTGCGATCACAAATACACTAGATTAAGTGTCACGGTCTAAAAAATGGCACCAAAAAATAAGAGCACAAATAAAGTTGTGGTCTTATTTGAGTTTAGTTAGCTCCAACCACAGCCAACGTTCAGACGTGCCATAATGCCTCGGTGTGTTTTTAAAAACTGCGAAAATAGCCACCGTAATAGTAAAGTTTCCGAAGGAGTATCATTTTTTCGGTAAGTACAGTGTCAAATCTATTTAAATGTTCTTAAAAACATTATTTAACTATTAAAAACTAATATTTTGCCATGTGGCCAACGATTTGCCCAAACATTGGAGCCAAGCAATGTTTGGCCAAAGTGTCGGTTGTGTGAATGGAACAAAATGTACTATGGAGTGGTTAATTTATTTTTTTATTTTATTGTAGATTTTCGTCTGATCCATATCGCCGTGCAGAATGGATATCCATTGTCGCACAAGAAAGAAGAGAAGACCATTACAGACCTTGCAAAAATTCTACAATATGCTCAATACATTTTGATAAACTAGACATATCTGGAAATAATCAAAGGCGTAGATTGTTATTATTATATTTGTTATTGGTTTCTGTCAATATTTTGTTTAATTAATCGATGAATATTTTTAATTTATTATTTTAAAAATTATTTACTGCGAACGCAGTAAATAATTTAATAATATTCTATTATTAAAATTATGAAATCCATCTATAAATGGAAATATCGGTGAACATACATAAAAAACATTATACATACCGACGAATTGAGAACCTGCTCCTTTTTTGAAGTCCGTTACAAATTAATCATTATAAAATAGATACTGACAATATGATTATTATGGCAACACTAAATCGTTAGTTTGAAATGTATATTATAAATGTATAGTTTTAATGTAATTTAAATGTAAGGCAAATGTAATGTAATTAAATTTTTTTATCAATAAAGCGACTCCATGAGTTCCGTATTCTATCGTATAATTTTTTTAGTGGTAAGTCAAAACAATCACATCTTCACAGGTGACGTTAGTGAGTTTTAAGCTTTAACGTATTGCAATAAAGTTGGATTTCTAAGCGCTGACTACGTAGGGTAATAAAATTTTACGAGCTCTGGGTGATATCGCTAAACGAAATGTCTTAAAATAATTAGTCGTATTAGAAAAAACTAAACCTTTTTTCATTGGAATAAGGATGGTTATTGATGAAATCGCTTTGTACATTACCTTATTTTTGTATTAGTATGTATGTATCTCATAGATAGGAACAGTGCCGGTTTTAACACTACCAGCGCCCTGGGCGAGATTTCGACAGCGCCCTCCAACTCCAATTCAAACTCATACGAAAAAAGGGGAAGCATAGAATGTAATAACCATTTATTTAAAGAAATAATTATTTATTACAAATTACTTTGAACAAAGTTTCAAGTCTTTGCAAGATCAGATTGTGGATCAGATAGAAGGCGCTGCCAGTACTTTACTTACATCGCGGCGTCGTCGTTACGATTCTCCTAATGTATAAGGCTTCCATAGATTTTCCATGCATCGTATTTACTACTTTATGCATTTACGCACTAGCTTCAGCATGCTTTACTGGTGTCATTACTTTAATCGGTCATACAGAGCGGTATAATCGCGAATCGCTACTTTGGATAAGTGGATCTTACTCTGTAAGTATTCTCAACAACACAGTGCTACCATCATTATCACCATCGCCGTGTTTAACTGGCCTATGGCTCCACAGCCTCCTGCTTGCGTGAACTGCCGCTGTTCATCATCAGCCCTATCGAACGTCTTACGTCACCTCGCACCTTTTACAACTGGCTCCCAACGTACCGCCTACAGACTCACATACATACAAGTGGCTCTTTACGTGGAGTCTACTGGGTTAAACACACACAAATCTACTTCAATAATAATTTAATTAATTTTGCGTAAAAAACCTAAAACATTATTAATATTCGTTGTTTTATTTTAAGTGTATGAATCGTGAAAACTTATGACTTAACAATAAAAAATAAATTTAAAAAAAAATAAAAAAAATAAGCTAACGTTGATATGGCAGCAAAATATTTGTGTTTTGTGAGAATGCACAGATTTGTACGAAAAAATCACGATCATCGACGTATGGGAATTAAGACATTTTTAGAAGCCACATATTTCTACGCCCGCCGCAAATATATTCTTTACACTATACAACTTTTTAGATAAACTAATGTCACTCGATAGTAGAAACATTAGCACCGATCGCAACGTAGCATAGACCGTCTGATTACTAGTCTTATGAGGAAACATTTAGATTTATTGGAGCATTTCAAAGGGAACCAATAGGCTATTATGGCTAAAAATTGTAATTAGTCAGTCTTTTAGATTATTCAAAAATAAAAGACACGTATTTTTCCTTTTTTCATTCAAATAAACAATAGCAAAGATACAAGGCATCAAAAGTTAGGAGTGGGAGTCTTTGACGTCACTCGCTCCCGTAAAAATGCCTCACCGAGTGACGTCACGCGTAATTTCAACGGGCTATAACTTTGTAAGTTTTAGTCTAATTTACAAACAAAAAAATACGTGTCTTTTATTTTTGAATAAGCTAAAAGACGGACTAATTACAATTTTTAGCCATAATAGACTATTATTTGGGATCCCAAAAATAAATACCATAAAATGAACCATAAAGTAAACGATGCGTGGAAGAGGTTGTCATTACAAATGAAATGAATAGACCTTTAATTGATTAAGTTACATTTTACATTTTTTTATTTGTATTTAATGTGTAGTAACAGAAGTTCAATAAACCAAGACTTGTTGCCGCTAACATTTCGACGTCCTCCATTGTCGCGAGCTCAAAGACAACTGAACTCGTGACGAGAGTGTAAACACCAAGCTCGTTTCGCGGGGCGTGGCGCGAGCCACGAGGCGAGCCGCGAGGCGAGAGTGTAAATGTGGTATTAGAATAATTGTTTTGTACGCACACCAATTTTATGAATGAGAACAAGCTGATTTGTTACGCTTCGTTAAAAATAATTCGGGAATCCCCGATCATAGAAAATCACATCTCTTTTTAACATTTTGGTTAACCAAACCAAACCAAAATGTTAAAAAGGGATAGACAATGTGTTTTTCTATGATCGGGGATTCCCGATAAAATGAATTCCGAATGAACAATTGAATACTTCGTTCCATTCAAGTGCTGCCAACATAAAGTATTTTAGCTTAATTATGGGATTTTACGATTAAGTAAACCTCGAACTATGACAACGGGCCGGTTAAAAAAGGGCGCCTGCGGCGCCCTTTTTTATCCAGCGCCCCGGGCGATCGCCCAGCCGCGCCCTACCCTAACGCCGCTACTGGATAGGAAGCTATAGTAAACTCGAGCCATATTTTTGTTTCTTTTTTGTATGCATCACTGAATCTAGTGTATTTATGATCGCAGACCGAAACCGAATAAAACATAATACCATAATCATCATTCTCCTGCCCTTATCCCGCTCTAAAGTGGGGTCGGCACAACATGTTTATCTCCTTCTTCTCTCTCAGCCGTCATTTCCACACTCACAACTTTGACACACATATAATTTTTTACACAGTCCATCCACTCCTTTTTCGGTGGTCTTCCTCTTCCTCTATATCCTTCCACATTCATACTCAATACTCGTCATAATACCAAACATATACATAAACATAATACCATAATACCAAACTTATACATAAAATGTCCTAAAATTTTGTCCTGATGGCTGCATCCTTCGACAGAGGTGGAGAGATACCTTCTGCGTCTCCTTACCCATAGGCGTAGGCAGAAAGGGTATCTTGGTGGTCTCCACGAGCTTGGTGACGGCGTCTTCGGCCCTCGCGTAGGCGGCGCCCTTGCCCACGATGACGAGCGGGCGCTGCGCCGCCGCCAGCAGCGACGCAGCTTGCTCCACCAGCGCGGGGTTGGGGTGCGCCAGCGGCACCGGCTCCGTATTGTACAAGTCCAGAACCTTGTCCTCTTCTACTTCGGCCTGCAATATGAATAAATAGCGTGCACTATAAAATTTCTCTGGAATGTAAGGGAGCGGGCTGTCATCTGTTCGATCGAAGCCACACTCACCTGCCCGTGGTGCATCCTGCTGAATAACAAACTAGGCTCTGGCAACTGACCGGTGGTGGAATAACGATTATGTGTAAACTCCAGATGTTTGACGAAAGTGGCGAACAACAGCGTAGGCCAGCAGTGGACTGCGATAGGCTGATGATGATGATACTAACCATTAGGTCATCATTATCATCATATTCAGCCGTATGGGATCCACTGCAGGACATAGGCTTGCCCCAAAGACTTCCACAACGGCCGGAAACTTAGCAGGATGGCGGACCTTGGGTTCCGAGACACGGGCTACGGAAGCAACCGGGAATAACGTTCAGATGATGATGATGGTTAAAGAAGATATCATATTTACCGTGAGCAGGGTGCCGGGCATGTCCAGGTAGGAGACGCCGGGCCGGCCTGCGCTGGCGAGTCGCACGGCGCGTTCCACGTGTAGGGGGATGAGGCGCGCGGACGGCGGCCGGGCGGTGTACTTGCAGTATAGTCGACTCGAGTCTACCTGTAAAGTGACAGAAATTCACTTAATGCCTCCACTACACTACTCGCGAAGTTCCTCGGCGAAGTACTCGCGATACTTTGGCAACAGTCCGAAGTGTGTGCCTACATACTCGTACAACTTCGCGTGGAGCTCATTTGGTATATAGGGTGCCGATAGTATGTGCACGTTCGTAATGGGCTCTCGAGTACTTATAATATTTGTCATTGGGGTCCCAAATAACCGTCTCTCTTTGCAGATATTCCAGGAACAACATAATCTTTCTTTCTTTCTATTACTATGAATAGTGAAAACGAAATCAAAATTAGCTGAAAAGTGGACGAGATAGTCGTTTCACGCAAATTATATCTCTCAGAAAACATTTTTTTTGATGGAGTTACAAGGCTCATGTAACGTGACGCCATCACTAGACTTTGGATCTCTGTCTAATGAATAACTTTTCAACTTGTATAATAAAAAATATGGGAGTTGTATAACTAAAGTAACTGGTATAGTAATGCTGTTTGCTAGTTTCTTCTCCATAGAATTCTGTACATTTAATGATTTGTATTTTTTTATGCCTTTGAAAATACCTACTTCAGATCCCAAGAGAAGATTTACAAGCAAAACCATGAGTTATTAATAAGAAGCATGATTACTGTTCAATATGAAATTATGTTATTTATTAGGTTACATAAGATATTATAAAATTTAAGCATGTCATCATAGCAGATTATGACCAATAAATTATGGACAGTAGAATAAAGTACAATAGGTAGAATACTGATAGAAGATATCTTCACAGATAGTGTTGTTCAGTGGTTGGTTTATCAACGGCTTAGCAGTTTGATCTTTGGCTGGCTTTAAACTTGTTTGGTGGCCACTTTTGTAGAATTATCTAATCTGAGTAAAGCCATACTATCACATACTGAACTGATTATAGTCGACTCGACTGATGGCAGTTGGAAAGAAAACAAAACAAAAAAAAAAAAAAAATCTAATCTGAGTACTGAGATAATTTAAGTAATAACATGAATTGTGTAATTTGTAGGGACTTGTCATGTAACAACTAAGAATTTATTAAAAATATATTAATTAACATTATCTCAGCCTTTATCTAAGCCAGATAATATCATAGATTTTACCTACCATTTGCAAAAATGTATGAGGCATGACATTACAGGCCACCAGGTATTGGCAATAGACAAGCAATTGATTTCGTTGCTTGTCTATTGTTGCTATGATTTGGGCCAATCTTTCACTTTTTGCGCTTTCGACCACTATTGTAATTATGAGGTTACACATCACAGGATGGGATCTCAAAACTCTTAATGAGGGTTATCGCATGTGAATTCGCCACCAGAGGTGCTTGTGTAGCATCTGAAATGTTAAATTACATAGGTTCTGTGGGTTAAGCGAGTTTATTTCGGAAAATTTAATAACTTTGTGCAATTTTGGCATAGCTGGCATTAATTTTGGAAAATAATATAATAAAGCTAGTACACTGGTTTGTTTATTAACCGTTAACAAACAGTTTTGCCTTTCAGAAACTTATGTCCTACTTCTTTTAACGAAGAAACAGTCATCACATGCATAAAACAAACCTTAACAGCTATGCGCGTAGACCTCACTATACAGTGGCGCCCTCTAGTGATTACAAAAACGGTAGCCCTCATTAGATGATCTAGAAAACCTGATTATAGCTGGTCGGCTGATCGCAGATGGAGAAAGAAAAGTAAACAAAAAAGAAATCGCTATCGCTTTTGGTTATTGTGTCTGCGGCAACAACAGATCATTTATACTATGAAGGTTATTGATCTCTTGAGATCCATGTCCAGCAGTGGACTGCAAAATACAGATGATGAATGATCTCTCTTACCTGGGGCCACTCTTGGAATCCACCAATGCCTTCATGGTCTTCTGGGCAGGATCCAGCTATTACTAAAAGTGGCCAGCAGTTTACTTGTGCATTGGCCATTCCACCAATGCAATGAAGAAGACCAGGCCCCGATACTGCAAGGCATACTCCTGGCTTCCCTGTAAACATACATTTTTCATTATTGAAGTTTTCAGATTGTCATCCATAGTTTTACATTTCTCTCATCCAACACACTTAACACTTGTTTCTCTTAAGGAGAAAAAAATTAATCTTTGATGAAATTTACAACACTTTGCCTCAAAAAAAAGAGAAGTTAGTTTAATACTTTATGAAATAGTTTATAAAAGTTCAATAAAACAGGTATAAATAAAGTGGATATTTCATTGCTCCATTATCATCATGAAGGACTGACAACAATTATTTAATGTGTGAGAGCAATTTTATTGTTACTATTTAAAATTGTGGTCAAAGTATTGTAAACTAAATCACATAATAATCAGCTTACAGTCAGCAGTTACCTGAATTATTTTATTGACACTTACCTGTTAGGTAACCAATTGCCTGAGCTGCATACGCTGCTGCCTGTTCATTTCTCATTCCAATATATTTTAATCCCGCAGATTGAAATGCCATTGACAATTCAATTACGGGTATCCCAACGATTCCAAAGACATATTCAACACCCTGAAAATATTTAATTTGTAAATAAGTATTTAAATAGGTTTTAGTAGGACCTATAGTGTAAGTGTAGCCAGGTAGTATTCATCACAAGTTAATCACACTTGTAAATTACCAATACAATGTACTGAATATTACTTCTAGTGAATATTTGAGTTTTGAATAATAATTTGCTTCTTACACTAGACATTTTATTGCAATAGCTAAGCAAAATTTATCAAATAAATACACTTGCCTGTTTTTTTAAACTCTCTGCCAATATATTATTGCCGTCAGTTACCATGTTTCTGCTGAGTAACTTCGGTGTAGTCTGAATGGATCTTCGAGTTATAAACTGGGAAAGCCGACCAAGCAACATGTTTATTTATTTCAATAAAACATAAGAATACCGCACCACCAGCTATAGATGTCTAATTGACAATGATTAAATTACTAGAAATATGCGAGTTTTTAGAAATTTAACACACTTCAGAGTCAAATGAGTATGAGTGCCGATGAAACAGTCAGCAAACACTAAATGTTACTTTTTTACTGAAGCCTACAGCAAACAAAAATAATTAATAGATAGGTACCTATACCAGTAGATAACAAAAATTGGTCAAAGTCCGTCGAACGAAACCAATAAAGCCATGAGCAGAATATCTAAACAAATTGCGTATACTTACTTAAAAAATGTAATTTTCGTAAAAGACTTCTGACAATGAGAATATTAGAACACTGAAATCACAACTAATTTGAAGTAGGAACTCCAAAATTTTAATATCTATCTAATTACTAATTTATAAATGTTTAAGCACGGAACACACGTCAAGCCAAATCTGTAAAAATATCTCAACAAATAATGGACTCTATGACTTGGGAATTTAGTTACAAGTTGTTTGTCAAAATTTGACAGCTGGGGGATAGGTTATTGTGTGGCTATCTGTATACACAGAAATAATTATTTTGTTTGTTTGTATTGCCATTCGGGTAATCTAATGTATTAGGTATTATACCTACTATGTAATAAATGTTGCATTATCAGTACCGTTAATTTTCACTAGTTCCGTCGAGTAATAACAGATGGCGATCCATGTAGCCAGCGATTCATAAACTTTTCAAAAAACCTACAACGCACTTGTGAAGTTTGCACCAAACGTTCCTCGGACCACTGTCCCCGCCCCGAGCACGGCGGAAGTACCTAGTTACTTCCAATTTCCATTCTTAAACAAGTAGGTAACAAGAAATACTTTATTTATTTAGTAAATCACAACACAATGAGGCATCATCTTTGTTCGGTAAGAATATTTATGCTCCGAAGCTAAACCCAACTAAGTTTACGATGCCTTTGATGGTGGTGATTGTATCATGGGCGGTGGCGTAACTACAGGGTGGCATGTCGGCAAAATGCCACGGGCCCCCAGCCGTAAGGGGCCCCCGGTCAGAGGAGAATCCAAACTCCCAAGATTTATTATTACACATTTAGTGAAAATCTGATGAATTTGCCACGGGCCTCGAATGGTATAGTTATGCCACTGATCATGGGTGTTAAATAAATTTTTCAATATTCTTCTTTTGTTACTTGATGCATTACATTAGTGTTACTCAGCTTTAGGATTTCTTGCTTAAGTTACCTACCTCTCGCTCGACTACTTACTATAAATAATAGCCGTCACTTACACCCCTATTACTCGTACACGTAAAGCTCTCATATCAGAGACTATTTGGTGTAATAAATGGATTCTCATATAAACTTGTTTTCGAGTTACATCACGTTGTATGTTTAATAGAACAAGTACCTACCGAACTACCAACCTATTTACGAATTTGGCATTATTTTTCTTATTATTATTTTTGTTGATTATATGCTCTCTAAAAGTTCTTCATGTACCTAATACTTAGTACTATTCTCTGTGATGTACCTAACTACTACTTAAGTAAAAACAAACTGCGACACATTAACCTATCTTTGTGTTATGTTTGACCAATCCATTTTCAACTTTAATGCATAGGTAGGATATGCATTCTAATCGTATGTTACCTTTTGTTCTATTTGGGTAGCTAGATGTGTGATGAAATGAAAGTCGATGTTTTCTTGGATATTGTCATTGACATGACGTAGCCGTACAAACGGCGATGATAAATCAACCAACCTATAGCATAATCTGTGCCTATAGGTACTGTCAAATTTTAACAAACAATTTTTAGCATTATTGTCCAATGGAAGGTTTGGTTAACAAAAGTGGCGCACATGGCCTGTATCTTCTCATTATTATTGTGGTCAACTTTCCATGCAAAATGGTGTGCAAAAAACTGATAATATTACACGGAGACATGATATTATAAAATTAAAATTCATGGAAGCAAAGCCGTGGACCGTAAGCTTGTTCATGATAAATCGATTTGTAATAGGCACAAATGCGATAATGCCCTATCATTGTAATTGATTGTGTTTTATTTACCTAGATGTAAGCTAGCTTACTGAAAATGTAATTTAAAACGAGAAATATAAATAATAAGCGCCTTTAAGCAGCTGTACTTACAGCTACTAGCATTAAATATAGTGTAGATGTGAGTTTGATGACATCGCCACCTAGCCCCGAATCTTATTAATCTGTGCCCGAACTAAGCCGAAGCTTGTACCTACCAAGGTAGGTGTCAGTATCAGTTGATAAATTTACTTAGAAACTTTTCTATTTTGTAAATAAATAAGTACATATTATACATACACACCGAAAACACCCAGCCCAATACAGACATGTCCATGAACACAAATGTTTGTAAAGTGCGGGAATCGAAACCGTCCCTTGGCTCAGAAGGCAGAGGTCACTACCAAATGAGCCATCGAGCCAATCATCTTGATCTCTATCGAGCCAGACAACTCGAAAAAAATCCACAATAGATTGGTGGATTTTACAATCACCATCATGATAATAAATGATGCTGAAACGTACGTTTCGCGTCGCGACTTAAAAAATATCTACGTAAGATAAACAGCCGAATCTACCAAAAGTTTCAAAATGAAATCGACATGGCATGAAATTGATGTAGAGAGAGACTTATTTCATAAAGTACAGTTAATACTATCTGTATTCTGTCTGATTTGAATACTGTGTCAATTTTAGCGACGTGATGCTGACTGTAGCTAATTCTATGTCAAACTTTTAGATAACTTAAATAAATACTACTACACAGAGTTCCGACCGGCCCATATTATGAATTATGCAGTATTTATGTATTGAGATTCTACCTGACATAATATAAGTAGAAAAAAAAAACTAAAACTACCATCTCCTCAATGTTGCTGTCGATGAACTACCACCAAACAGAGGACCTTATTAAAAATTTTAAAAAGTACTGAGAGACAATTTTGAATGGAAGAGTAGCAAACACTATATTACTCAACTCAGCATCATTTTCAATGCCACACATTCATTTAAATACATTCACATACACACACACATACCACACATGCATTTATCACAACTTTAGTACTAGGATTATTATTATTAGGTTTATCTTTTTTATTAATTGTTTTCTTTTCTTCGTAATAACTTTTGTCACAATCATGATAATTTTTGTCCCTTATGCCTACTGTTTGTTGTGCAAGCAAGTACATGTTCTGTCGCACTGTAGTACAGTGGGTGCCCACGATACAGGATCTCCTAGTGTGGGACCCACAGGTTGCATTCCCGTATTTTGTTACATGTGGTTCGCATAATAATATATAATAATATCTACTGTATTTAGTACTAGTAAAGTTAAGTCACCATGTAACAAACTTATGAATGAATAAATTATTTGTATTTGTAAAACCGCGATTCTACTTAGGTTCTCGTAACAAGTTTAATAAAAACTAAAATGTGAATGTAAATACATAAATCAATAATAATTGTATATAAATCAATTGAATATAAGGCATTTAGATTTTACAACAAACCAATACCATACATTTGAAAAATATATAAAGTTGGAAAGGAAAAATAAAAAAAAGAAGTGATGTTATGAAAATATAAACTCCTACAAAAATTATCATTGCACTAAGAACTTGCGGTTCGGTACATTTGCCGTTGCGCCCGAACACCACACCTACTCGTACAATTTCTTACCAGTTTCATAATAAGTACTTTTACTAGTTTTTATCACTACGTAGTATAAAACAAAGCCGCTTTTTTTGTGTCTGTCCCTATGTTTGCTTTGGTTTTTTAACATATACCTAGATAGAAGGATTCAAAAGGAACGTTTCTGGTTTATAGATATACTCGTAAATATGCATATAGTATTTGCACCCATGCGAAGCCGGGGCGGGTCGCTAGTTATTAATATAAAAATATTTTATGGCAAAACCCAATATTTAACTAAAATGTACAGGATGACTGGAACTAAATGCATTATACCAGGTTTGCATATAGGCAAGTATAAATAGCTAAATGGGTAAGGCCGGCAGGCCTACGTAGATTTAGGTGCATGGCTAATTTTGCATAAACGGTACTTATGGTAAGTAGTAGTCGCTAGAACATGTAGGTAGGTACAATAACTCATTTTATCTTCCTATAACTGGCGCAGACTGCAAGAATTGTTTATAGTCGCGGTTGTTTTCCATTTTTCAAGGCGGAAATGTAGCGATAATGCTACTCCCGGCTTTTCGCGGCGAATGTTGACGAATCGACGTCCGTTACGGAGACGTCCCAGGCTGCATAGCGGCGCGCGCGCAGCTCGCTCGCCTACCGCCCGCCGTAGCCGTAGTCGATATCTCACGCACCCCGCACTCGGTCGCGAACTATACGCATTTGCAAAATGATCGTAGTATTCCTGTGACAAATAAGTGATTGTTTTTATTGCACATAATAATTATTACATGAGACTTTAATATAAAAATAAAACATGGCTATAGTGAACATAAAAATTTTCGGTAAGTTTACATAATTATTTTTTGTTTTAGTTTTTTGAAAATAAAACAATTTATTAAAGTGGTACCTGGATAGGTACTAATAATATGTACTTACATAAAAAGGAAAGGCATGAACATTTTAAGGATTAAATTGTAAAGGTTTGCCTATTTGCGTAAATAAATAATTTTGGGTGTCAGCTAAAAACCAGCTTCAAATGGAAATACCTATGTCTATATGTTAACCAAAAATTTAAGAATTATTTACGGGTAGGAATACCTACCTATCTGCCACCTACAGAAAAAGGTTAAAATAAAAGATAAAGTTTAGTTAAAGTAGGTAGATATTATTTTCAAGGTATTAAAAAAATGCTAGCTTGCCATTTATCCTGAGGCTACCGAAGTGTTACCTATTATTACGTATTCTATACTCAGTGACTAAAGGTCATTGGTAAACAGCGGTTTTTAATACCTTATCTTTGGCTTCATTTGCAAACGTCGCTTAGCAATTATAACTTAGCCGGTTCTTTGACAAAAATACACAAGACATAATTTGTGTATGTCACCGGAAAATAGCAAGAATCGTAAGTTGATCAAATTCCTAGGTAGTTGATTAACTTCCGGAAAATAATAAACGGCAGTTGAAATGTATTATTTAACGTATGTATTTTAGTAAATTGATCATTTTACGGGGTCTTGCCGTAAAATCATCCGACGAAGGTGAGGTAAACGTTGATTGGTTCAATGGCTCACGTGGCGTTATCCCGGCAACCAATCAGGGAACAGTGTATTAACTTACGGGTAATAGTGCACCGTTAAATAGTACATTGAGCAACGATTGGCCCATTTGAGGACGATTTTACTTGTGTCAAAATCGTAAATTATTAAATGACTGTCAGGCTACCGTAAATTGATCAACTAACTGAAATCCATTGCGTTAAATAATACATTTCAACTACCGTTTGTTATATCCCGAAAGTTAATCAACTACCTAGGAAATTGATCAACTTACGATTCTTGCTATTTTCCGGTGACATGTACAAGACATTTATGTCAATGAATTTATTAAGCGGCATAAAATTGTTTCAATCGACTCACACTAGTACATGCCTACAAATTGGTATAAATTTAACTATCTTTAGATCCATCAGTTTTAAATTGTTCGAAAAGCAGTCAATATAATTTTTAATTCATCTTAATTTAGAATACTAAACACTTTCCAGTTTAAAAAATTCTTACTACGTACCTATTTGTTTTGTAAACATGTAGTTAGGTAAGTTCATTGTTATGTGGTACTATGACCTTTAGCTATTCTTAATAGCAGGTAAACTTGACAATATTTCGGTAAAATGCTGTTGTGTTTTTATTTAAATGAATCGATAAGCGTCTTTTTTTCTTTTATTCACGTCTAACCTGTTTATAAAATCTATAAATAGGTACGTTCTTTTAGTGATTTTGGACCATTCTAATTTATTTAGTAAAACTTTCCTTCAAGAGACATACTTACCCATGCCTGAGATTCGGATAAATCTAATATCTATTGACGTAATATTAGTAGAAATTCTACCACGTAAAATATATAGGTAGTATTATAATAATAGATTTAAATACAATGCAAATGTACCCATAAGTATCTAAATACAAAGAATACTTATTCTCAAATTACCTACATGACAATAGGTATTTATTATTTAGCTTCGTGTTATTTTATTTGTCACACAAATTTTACATGAATTAAAACTCCAGTCGATTTGACAAACGTAGGTACTAAAAATTGTATAACAATTTTATTTTTTGGTTTTATACGGCAATGCACAGCTTGTGCTTCTGCTAGATGAGATTACAGTTAAAGGACACGATTATGGAATTTAGATACGAGTACGATCATAAAAGTTTGAGTACTTAGACAGCGTGAATGGAATGGAAATGGAAATGTAAAAATATTCCTAAGGATATGGCATGAAATTTTATAAATTAGATGAAAATTGTAACATAACAATATGCAAAAGTTATTATTAGAAATAAGGGATGGGATCATGGGATTCCATTTGAATACTACGTAGGTACTTTCCACGTTGAGGTAAGACAAGAATGGTTTCAATAGTGCAGGAAAGCCGCCGTTACACGAGGTGTTTTTAAAATAGATCTATAAAATTGTTAACAATATCTTCTATTGAAGGTTACCTAAATTTCATTTCTATTTAGTTGTAAAAATCTACTTGTTACGAGTAGATATTAAGTAACGCAGTTAGGTATATTTATTTTAATGTTGGTTTATGTCTACCTCATTTTTTATAGCAAAATGTTTTATTCGTTTCAAATACTAGGTATGTTGTTGTGGTGTGGTAACGAATAAACAATTAATTTCTATAGGTACCTACCATACCTAAGTAAATACATAATTTGTTTTCTCAAATGTATTGTTATAAACATATTTTTTATATTTTATCTATTTAGCAATTGTATAGGTATAATATCTATTACTTACCTATTGTTATGTTTACATTTGTAAATAAGTATCTATGTTTCAATATTGACATACTCTTTTTATTATATTGATCTATCTAATTGATACCTAGGTGTGAATAACAAATACCCACGGGATACATTTTGTATAGCACCGTGAACGTGACAATACATGATAATTTAAGTTTATATGTAGGTACGCGTAATATGTAGATAATATTTAAGTTAAATGTGCAGAACGATACTTCTATTTAACCTGTGTACAATCGTTTTAATCGCTAACCGATAATTTCCTCAAGAATAAAGCTCTAACAGGCTATTCAGTACCATTAAAACGTGGAACTTGCGTTTCTTTCCTCCTATGATTTGCTATACTTTTAACGAGGGGTGAAGAAGCCTTATTTCAATGGTCGTTTGTTCGATATAACCTGCCCATTTCCGCAGCAACTTGAGCCTCTTTTACACTTTTGCTTGATAAGCCACCATGTTGTGCCGTTATCATTTATCAGTGGCGTAACTCGTCATCAGCCCACATCAGTCCACTGCTGGACATAGGCCTCTCTCAAGGTTCGCCACTGTGCTCGATTTTGGGCTTCTCGCATCCAGCACGTCCTGCGCAAATAGTCACTCCACCTGACCTGAGGGCGTCTTACACTACGTTTGCCGAGACGCGGTCTCCACTCCAGAACTCGTTTACCTCAACAGTTATCGGTTCTGCGGCTGATGTGGCCAGCCCACTGCCACTTCAGCTTACTGATCCGGTGAGCTATGTCGGTAACTTTGGTTCTCTGCCGGATCACCTCATTTCGAATCCGATCTCGCAGAGAGACGCCAAGAATAGCTCTTTCCATAACTCGCTGAGCGACCTTCAGTGGCGTAACTACAGGGCGGCTTATCGGAAAAATGCCACGGTCCTCCACCGATCAGAGGAGAATGACAGCAGGCCGTCAACAAAGGCTAGTGCAAAAACAAGTGATTGACAATTTGACATTGCTTATATTTTAACAGCGCATTAAAAATCATAATTAAAATTGCGTGTCGTTAAAAACTGTGCAAAACAATTGTTTTATTTCAATCCCAAAAAAACCGGGGACTTCAATCTCGTAAAATACGCAGAATGTCGTGATCGAATTCCCTATGTAGAACTCCTAAGAGCCATGTTATATTAACATCGTCGTTAAGACAAGAGTGAATAGGCACTACTATATGCGCGTTCGCCATCTTCGTCCTCATTGTCACTCACTTATAGGAATCGAAGATAGACATTATAAAATGGGTTTTAAACACAAATGATTCTTTGGCGGATATATTTTCAAATCAAAAATCTAAGACCTAGAACATTTGTATATAAAAATTGTAAAGACGCCGTGATTGAGTAGGTAACGAGTAACAATCATCATTATCATAAAGTCCACGAGAACAAACTCAAAAGAAGTAGCGAGATGAATACGAGAGCTTTTCAAGGGCACAAAAGGGGTCAAAACACGCGCATTACAAATGAATGAATCCCATACATTAATTTGTCCATACCATGGGTAAGTGGATACTATTTACCAAAGTTACGGTATTCTGATTTTTTCCATTACCTACAAGTTTTATGATTATAGGTAAACACAAAGCAATCATATTTCTATAGAGAAATACCTTATTACAACATAGTTTTGATATTGCATAAACTAGGCAGTATTTTTTGATTGCATTGATAACGGTTTTCACAGCCCCAAGAGTTTGTAGGCCTGAACAGCGTACTAGGTATTTGTACTCGCGAAAAATAAAAGGTTCTAAAAATTATCGATTTATTTTTATGATTGAGTAACAAACATACACATTTGTATAATCATTTGTAATGTGTAATCGTTAATGATAATAATTATTAATTAGTATGCTGTTGGTATTTTTGGTTACGATTGAATTACAAGTATTACAACATAGGTAGTTGAAAAAATAATTACATGTACTTATTTGTTAGGGAAGCGCTCTACGTTCTACGCTTCCCTACATTTATACCTACATTTTCTACGATTACAATACCTATGTAATGGTTTCTTGCCAATTTTTATAGAGTGTCTACTAGTGTACTACTAGGTATCCTCTAGTATTTTTTAACAAGGACAGCAAATTACTATCTTTCTTTGAGGCCGATCCTTAGAGGGTTAATGGTAAAACCCGTACATACATATAGGCATATTATTTAGGTATATCATGCCTTTAATATGTAAGTGATCTTAACTTAGAAATGTTAAATCTGGGTATTTAGCTTGTCTTATGATCCTAACATAATTAGGATCATAAGACAAGTTTAGCGTGTTGAAAGCATTGATATTATTAATTTATTGTGAGACAACCGAAGTAGAACATTCTGTGAATTTGCCGTATCCTCGTGCCCCCAATATTTGAAGACAAGTTTTTTTAAACTGCGTGTCTCCTGTTATGATTGGACATGCATGACCTCAGATTATTGAACTGACGGAATGTAAGTAAGTACCGTTCTGGAAACGTGGATGTTGACTTGGACTTTAATAGAAAGTCAAGATGGCAGGTATACCAACTTCGTAGTTCTATGGTAAGGTACCTACGAATATATCAACATACTAGCCTACGCATGATATTACTTTAGAATAATAAATACTTATGTAATTGTCTGAAGGAGGTAGATTATAGCAATAAGACCACCTAGTTTTGTATAACAGATGTTTACTATGCCTATGTAAGTGTACGAATTCGGGTCTTTCGTCGTTTCGTCCCACCAGAGATTCACCCTCGGTTCAAATCGCCACAGAGACCCTTTTGAGATCAGGCAGATTATCCTTTAGAAAGACTTTAAAACGCTGGTCCACCAAGTACCTAATAGAAGTATGAATCGTCAGATAATAAAAATTACTATCGCTGGGTTTGAAAAGGGCTTGTATCGAGAAGAAGCGGCAAGAAACTCTATAGTTACTCTTTTTATCGCCAATAATTTTACATAATTAGTGTTACAACGTTCATAATCAATTTAAAATTATACAATGCAATGCTAGACATTAAGTTTATACGATGCAAGCATGCATTTTAATTAAATAAAAGGAAAAGTGGTCTCTAGGAACCAGATCTCTAGAAACCAATCCAGAAAATATTGTCATTCAAAAAATCCTGCACTTTATAATAGCGCCGCTACATAAGTAAATTTATATTACATAGTCCTACCACCGTGGGTGGTACCACATATTGTTGGTATTGTTCTATATAATTTTGAAGTGTATTGAAATTATCATTGTTTAATATTCTTTTATAATCGTAAAAAAATACAAGTGCTTAGAGAATTTGAAAACATTTATATGACAAAAGATCTTCGAAGAGTAATTAGTATATTAAAAATATTAAAATGATTAACACCTGAGTACTCAACATACATTTAAACTAATATGTATTTATTTTTCATTTGTTGGTACAAAGTAGAACGAATTGCGTGAACCAAAAAAGGAGGCGAATATTTCGATATCCTTATCAAATTCTATCCTACTTCTTAATTAGCAACCTTCAACAGTTTGGAGAGGTACTTATTCCCACCCTCCCTATAAACCTACTTTATCACGTAAGACGAGATTTTCGGATACAGAATAGTTTTAACAATAGAACTTGGATTTTAAAAGGGCATTCGGTCTTACGTTCATACGTATCTCTTTAATGACTGGGATGCCTTGCACAATGGTAGATAACGAGGGTTGTCTAAAAAGAATACCGCCAGATGCGACCACATAGGCAGCAGGGAACTGATAAAAATTAAAAATCTAAACCATCTACGAGCATGCATCAAAATTTTATACTTAACGTTCAACATGCGAGTTGTATTATTATTATAGTACTTAGTTGCCCCCTAGAATATCGCTAGAGCACCTTAAAGGATGGGACCGTGCAATGAACGAAGTTACGATACGTTAGATATCAAAGAACGCGATTCTAAAAAAATGTTGTTGCTGACTATACCTAACTACGGGTCTAACTTGATAGAAACGGATAATTGACACCACTGATAGGGATGCCCAGGATTCGCACTGCAGAGTAAATAGAAAAATTTCTAAATATGAAACTTGAACATAAGTAGGTATATAGTTATGCAGAACCTACCATAAAAATGAGGAAAATACCAAGGAAACCGTAAAAGTAACGGTAATATTTGTGACGTCACGTGTCCGCAGTGGCGAAATGTGTTTAGTACAGGTAACCGCATGTTGGCGTTGAATACTAACTCTTGCATTAGGTGCTTACCTGCACGCAAGCATGTACGGGAGTCATGGTGTACTCGTAGGGTTGCCAACTACATATACTGTTAAAAACAGTATTATACTGTTTTTCCCTACAAAATACTTTTTACTGTTGAACGACAAAAAAGTATAAAATATACTGTTTTCAGCATCAAAGATGTTACACTATACGTGTGAGACTTAGACGCACGCTCACACATTTTTTTATTTAGAGGGAGAACCCTCTAACTAAATAAAAAAAATGTGTGAGCGAGCACTGAAAACAAGTGCGTTCTGGACCAGAACGCACTTGTTCTCAGCAGGGCGTAGCCTCTCGCTCCGGTGACGCTGCTGCCCGTCATCGGTCTGTGGTACTTATATAGCTACGCCTTCAATTGTGGTGGTTATACCGCCTTCGGTCGCCTCGTTCGCTATTCGGCAGGATGCACCACGGGCAGGTGAGGTTGGCTTGGAGCGAAAAGTTGATAGGTCGCTCCCTTACATCCCCCGTAAATAAAATTAATATTATTATATAAATAAATAACTGTTCATTTTTCTAAAATACTGTTTAATTTGTTTTCTTAGGCCTCAATATACTTTATTTCTTGTAAAAAAAGTTGGCAAGCCTATGTACTCGTGCAATCATATACATTCAAGCGAAAGTAGACAATTCTATTTTATATAAATAGTTACTTCTATTTGGTTATCGATTGCGTTTTGATTTATTCTAGAAGGGTAGACGACAGTAAGTGGAAATTTACAAAAAATATGTCATCTAGCAAAACCTAACCCTAAACTTAACTTAATATTTAAAAACAATTTAAATGTTCTAAAACGAGTTTGGTTTACATTTAAATTTTATAAGTACTTTAGTTATTAAAAAGATCGGGTCGTGCATTGCTCCCTGCTATGAGTTTTCATTGTAAGTATTTGCTCACGGGGTGAGCAAACGATTGTGAGCTGAGTAATACTGTCGATTCTTTGGCTCGGACGGACATGCGAATTATGTCAACATCGCTCTGTTGCCGCGGCCGCGCAGGCCTTGTTATCAAATATGCGTCGTGACGGGCCTCAGTAAAGCTGACGATAAAGAAATTTTCCCCGAGCGCGCCAATTGGACGTGATTTTATTGGATTTTTATCTCGGCTCAAGAGAAAACGGTTGTTTTATTTAAATTCACCTAGAATGAATATAGAAATGTTCCGCCGTAACAATGTCTACTGCCTTAGGTTGATATTACCACAAAAGTGAGACCTATTCAAGCATGCAAAACTAGATGCTGCTTAAGACATCCGATTAGGCTAGATATTTGTAGGATCAACTCATCGGACCAATAACAGTCTTAGACTGTATTGACTTTGTAAGACTATTTTAAATTAATACCACTGAATCGGGGATCGACATAAAGATATAAGAGTAAGGAAAACCGTTAATGAAGAAATTAGGAATTTAAGAATTTCTTGGTCAAAAAAGAAGAATTTGTAATCAGATTTACATAATATACTTACATTCTTCTAGTTGATGCATATTTTGTACTTAAAATACTCGTTTTAGGGTTTCCCTAGTTGTTTGTCAAACAAGTCCACTTTCTATTGCGAAATAAATAATCTAGTAAGTAGATAATAATTTAATAGCCATCAAAACTATGCATTTACCTATTTAGTAAGTATGTTAAATAGGATTATTTCGTTATAACATAAAGGGCCATTTTATGATATTTATTATAAATTATCAAAGGTACATACGTAATACTCTTTTTTGAATACTTAATTTAAAGGTATGATTAGCATTATACCTATGGCATTTCCACTCATTTATTTGCTACTTAGCAGACGATAACAGAAACATTAAAAATACAATAGGAGCAAGTGATAATTTAAATTAAATTATTATTATTTACCTGTGACCCGCATCGGCTCCGCACGTGCGCAAATACTTAGTATTGTGGTGTCATAGTCAGTGGAGCTGACATGATTTTATTTAGGTATTACGCATGCATCACGCGTTTTTGTGTGTCTGACGGCTAGGGAGTTTTTACCGAACTGGTAGAAGAGGTCTCACTGAATAAATCTCTAATTAAATATAGGTACACGCCTGCCCTAGGCTACGCTGGTCCAGGGGCATAGCTACCGCCGTATCTACCGTATCAATTATACGGGGCCTCCAGACCATGGAGGCCCCCGAAGTGCATAAGTAAAAACTTTCCAAATTTTGTGACAAATCTTTTCCTTTCCTAAGGGCCCCCAAACATTTTTTTATATGGGGCCCCGTTAATACTCGCTACGCTTCTGCGCTGGTCCGAAAATGGATTATGAAAGACGCTCCATCAATGAACGCAATGAGGAATAAATGATTCACCACTGTTCGACTGCGTGCTTTGTCAACTAACGGAATAGAATGAACTTCAAAGCGAACCTGCAGTTTGATTGGGCTTGTTCGATTTGCGTAGATTATGGGCGTCTACCGAAGGGACATAGGCAGCGGCGGGAACCACTAACGGGTTGGAATTATTTCGAGTCATAATAAGTAAGTATAGAGGGAAACAACGTTTTCAGTAGGTATTGCGAGATTGTCGGGAACCGTAGGTCCGTAAGTCGCCGTGAATGAACCTATATGCGCCAGTGTTATGCGCATGGATCAGGCGTTTGATCGTCCTCTATCAAACGCCTGATCCATGCGCATAACACGCGTGTACGTCTACGTCGTAAATAATTAGTCTAACACATGTAGTGTAAAGATGCACTATATTTTTAAAGGGATACTTTACTACCCTTAATGTAAGCGCACTCTTCTCATATTACCTATGACATATTACGGTGATCGTATAAGTACTCCGAATTCTAAGCTTGTTGTGCAATAATAAGCAATAACAACTAATACAAAAAACATATACTGCGTATCTCGATGCGGTGCTTAGCGTAAGCAATTAATTATTATCGACAAAAAATAGTTATGAAGAAGATTTTCGTTATCTTAAGATAGATTTACATATCGTGGTACATATATGAGTCACTAAGGAAAATTCTATTTAATATTGTTAGCGATGTGAAGCGAAATCATATAAAAATGCTGATTAAGTAGCGATTGTCCATTTCTGACCAAGTAGATAATGAAATGGACCACATTGTACATTACGTCGTTACCTGTTCATCCGAGGTCGCAGTTTAAAATGGCAATGACATTGAACCACCATTATTTGATCTGGTCGTGTAACAACATGGAAATAGTCCGATATGTACCTACTACCTGACGTGCAAAATTAGCTGTTATGTGCGGTATTTGATCAATATTTGAATTACCCGCGCCTCTGTCTAAACATGAATGATTATGAATTTTAAATAGGAATGTTGACTTCGAAATCTGAAATGTATTTTATTGCATTTCCGTATGCTAAAGATAAAAATTAACTATCGTGCATAATCCTTATTGAAGATACAATCTCCCAAAATTGATCGAACGTTTTTAAAAGCAGAGACAAGAGGGGAAAAACCTTTTTTCTTGTAAAAACATTCTGATCGGAAACATTACTCTGGAGACTCCTACCATTCTATCACAATGAAACCTAATTTCAAAACCTACTTTCAAAGAGTCATTAAAAACTCATTAGGTATATGAAAGTAGTTAAAATAACGGGACTAAACGAGCTTAACATTAATACGAAAATTTTTATCAAGTTAACCATAACGGATTTAAAAGACGCTGAGAAATGTAAAATAAGTATGAATAAGAAGGGACCATAATCACATTCATATTATTAATATAAGGTAAAGGCTTGTAAGTGCTATTACAAGCCTTTACCTTAGCATAAAACAAAGTAGCTTTTCGTTTCGATCTATCCTTCCTTAAGTATGCATAGATCTTTAAAATTAAGCAACGGATTTTGATGCGGTTTTTTTTATAATAGATACAAGAGGATGGTTTACTTTACATGTATTATACCGCAGCGAAGCGAGGGCGGGTCGGCTAGTTATTAATTAATTAAACAATGGTTCCTAAGATTTGATACAAAACCAAATTTGTCGCATGTAGTAGTTGTGTGCATAAAAATTATGAGTATATTGCGCCAAATAAAATATTATATAGCACGGAAACTCCGAAACCATTGAGCGGATTGTCCAACACACAACACACAAACTTTGATAGGATTTTAAAGGTTGACGAAGAACAGAGTGTACTTACTTACATACCTATCTAATAGGTGTGTAAATTTGTAAGAACGTGCATATTGGTTGAACAAACAAAATAACTATTGTCATAATTGATATATTGAGAAACCCTGGGGAAATACCAAGCGAATTATTTCCTGCATTGGCTTCATTGTACGTAGATATAATATGCCTGATTAGGAATTTACTCACTGACTCTAGCCCAAAATGTTTATCTGTCTCACCTGGCACTTTACTTTTGGGTTTATAAAAAAAATATTTATATATTTTTTTCCAATCATCAGATTGGCAATAGATAGGTACTATGATTAGTTTACAGTTTGCGCATCTATAATAATATTCCATAACTCTTATTTTATAAGTTTACTTTGACATATTGTTTCCCATGAGCTACCTGTATTTGGTATTAATCCAAACTGTAATTCATAATTTAATTATGTATTATAATACATATTGCTAATTTAGATTTTAATTTGCCCGTTCATTGGTATTTGTTGTTTGTCTTCGTCGCCAATACTTCTATTTGTTCAAATGCGCCACAGGTTAATTGCAAAGTCACATTTACGAATGCAGATAGAGCAAAGTAATAAATGAAGGTAAAAAATTTTTCAAAAACAAGCTTTTATACAAAAAGAACTTTATTTAAAAACTTAACTTTTACTGTCGTTTCAAATTGAACACATCTGACACATTTTATATGTTACTAGCTGCGCTCGCGACTTCGTCCGCGTGGAATAGTTATTTTTTCCCCCGTTTTTTTTTTACATTTTCCATTATTTCTTCGCTCCAGCGTGATGTTATATAGCCTAAAGCCTTTCTCGATAAATGGTCTATTCAATACAAAAAGAATTTTTCAATTCGGACCAGTAGTTCCTGAGATTAGCGCGTTCAAACAAACAAACAAACTCTTCAGCTTTATAATATTAGTTAAGATAAAAGCTTGTCGCAAGCTTTAAGTAAGTACAGTTACTTTATATTTACTTGCTACCTAATAAAATTTTAAAACTAAGAAAAAAAGTAAGTATGAACCAATTTCAAAAATCGCAGGTAAGGAAAGGCTTCGTGAGTTGAATAGTCGAATATTTCTAAATCAATACCAAAGTTAATGAATGAAATTCATTAGGTGACACTATTACTTATAATATGCAATTGCAATGGAACCTGGGCTACAGTTATTATTTTCGTAACATGTCTATACAAAATAACATATTTTCACGATTAGATAGTACTTAGCTAAAACTTACTGGGAATATAAAGTTTTTTTTTCATAGGTGAGATTTTTCAATCTTAACTATTATTATTTTTTTATATTTTTTTATAATTTTATAATATTACTAGCAGTGCTCGCGACTTCGTCCGCGTGGAATAGTTATTTTTCCCCGTTTTTTTATACATTTCCCATTATCTCTTCGCTCCTAATAGTTGCAGCGTGATGTTATATGGCCTATAGCCTTCCTCGATAAATGGTCTATTCAACACAAAAAGAATTTTTCAATTCAGACCAGTAGTTCCTGAGATTAGCGCGTTCAAACAAACAAACAAACAAACTAACTCTTCAGCTTTATAATATTAGTTAAGATAAAGCTGAAGAGTTTGTTTGTTTGTTTGTTTGAACGCGCTAATCTCAGGAACTACTGGTCCGAATTGAAAAATTCTTTTTGTGTTGAATAGACCATTTATCGAGAAAGGCTTTAGGCTATATAACATCACGCTGGAGCGAAGAAATAATGGAAAATGTAAAAAAAAACGGGGAAAAAATAACTATTCCACGCGGACGAAGTCGCGAGCACTGCTAGTTGATGGATAAAGTTTAACAGAATGATGAAAGGTAAGACGACTGCTTTCAAAAGTTAAGATTATATTCGCTAACAGATAATATTATACTTTATCAAACATACATTGAGGCAAACCTTCGACTTACGTAAGTATATAGGTAATAGATATTTATTAATCCTATAGCCTGTAAAACTGCCCACACTTATAAGTTTTGATTGTAGAATATCCCTGATATTTATTAGCTTGTTGTATCTGCCTGCTTGATAGGTGGACCATTAACTTTAGTCATACTTTTTGTTATCACGTAGATTATAAATTATTACTAAAATTGCTCACCATCGTAGCCCAAAAAACTGGTCTCACAGAACTTGTTTTAGGAAGCGTAGGGGAGCGTTGTCAACTGGGGTTATTTATTTATTCTACGACCAAGTGAGTATTTTAATTTATTAATTTGAAATAAGATGCTATCAATGCTAATTAATATCTCAAGTTAATTTTATGATAACAACATCGTAATTCGGCAATATGTGGAAATCAAGGACATTACTTGTATCCAATGATAGGTGTACCTAGTGGCTAGGTTTTGGGCATATTGTGCATGGCGTCTTTTAATCAGATTTAGGTTTCCTAGTGAGCCTTTTTTATCATGTCTCTCTGGTGGGTTAAGCTTCTTACAGGATAGCAATTTATGTGAATGAGTAAGTTCAAGTACCCATCTATAGCCGCAGAACGTTCGCGAATCGTGACAAAAAAGAAGCTTGCCACATTCCAACCACAAAATAAGCGATTTCATCAAGCTGTAACACGTTTTTTTGTTATAGCGCTTACTTACTGTATGTCGATTTATACGAATTTATCCAGAACTAGAAACTTGTAGGTACTGGCTTTGTGCGGTTACCATGGGTGTGGTGTGGCATACAGGCTACGTTTGATTAGCTTGGTAGAAGTACATAATACAATTTGTGTTGTCACAGGCAAATCTATGGACAGCATCCTAAGTTTTTAAACCCAACTACAAAGTCATATTATACTCATTTAATATTTTCTGGGAGATAATTTCGGAAAATGTCAATTATAGTCAACCTCCAGTGCCGATAAAGTTTCATAAGAAATTCTTAGCATGAGATCGTGGTGTGGATTGCATTGGTGTGGATTGCGGTAAACTTTCTTAAAGACATCGGTAGGTACTACTTTTTTTTGGTTGGTAAGGCATTTAGTGTAGAATTGGTTTTAGGGCAAAATAATGTATAATACTTTTATAATTTGCTATGATAAGTATCAGACAGGGAATAATCAACAGAATAATTTTATTAATGCACGAACTAGTTTTATGAGCATCGTTTTGGGTAACTCCCCGCAGCGATGTATGAGGATATTTGCCATTATAAATTCCATGCAAAGCTTATCTATCAATCGTTTACACCTAAATAAGTGCTTTGTGCTAATAACAAAACCGCTCGTGAGTAACACCCAGTTACTCAGCGTTTTACAAATACGTTTGACGTTGATACATTATAATATTGACCTGTGAAATTTAATTAAATACTAGATTTTGCCCGTGGCTTCGCTCGCGTTAAATTCGGGGTGAATGCTCCATACAAACTTCCACCCCCCCATTTTAGAGAAGTGGGGGTTAGAAAGGGGCAAAAAGTAACCTATGTTCAACTATCCCCACTTAAAAAAGTTATTTTTTGTATTTTTTATAGGTATTACATAAACCTTGTTCTAAGGACGAATACATAAAACCAAGAAACATCCAATTTGGTGCAGTCACTCGAAAGTTATGCCGGTCTTTTCCAAACAGAAATAATAATTATTTTGTGTTCAAATAAAATCAATTGATTTATTTGCAATCTACTAAAGTAGTGAGCTATTGTTTGGTATATTCGACGTAAATAGATACTTATCTATTATTTATTATGCAATTGTTTGAATAGTGAGGCGATTATATTATTATACTTACTCGTATATTATCGACTGCCTCTTGCCACCCGAGAACTGAGAGTTCTTGGGTTCGACTCCCAGGTCAGACCAAATATTGCCAATGGGAACTCAGCATCAGTTTCGAAGAAAGATGGCAGTGATAGTCTTCCGTGAAATGGAAAGCACGTTAAACCGTTGGTTCTGCTCCTGATCTCTCTCTAGTCATGTCGAATTACGACTGGCTCGGTGCCTCAATTGGTAGTGACTCCTGCCTTCTGAACCAAGAGTCATGGGTTCGATCTCCACCCAGGATAAACATTCGTGTGATTAACACTTGTGTTTGTTCCATGTCTGGGTGTTTATGTCTGTATTTAAGTATTTATTTGTGGTACCTTCGTTGTTCTGATACCCATAACACAAGTGCTACTTTGGGATCGGAGCAATGTATGTGATGTTGTCTCATATCTAAATATATAAAACTCAAAGTTGACTGACTGACATAGTGATCTATCAACGCACAACCCGAATCACTGGACCGATCGGGCTGAAATTTGGTATGCGGGTAGATGTTATGACGTAGGCATCCGCTATGAAAGGATTTTGATCAATTCTACCTCCAACGGGATGAAACTCTATTCCACGCGGACGAAGTCGCGGGCACAGCTAGTTATTTATAATTATCGACCCATCGGATTGTGAGAGCGAGGGAAGGAACAGAGAGAGCACCTGTATTACGCACATGCCTACTTGTGCACTTTAATCATCATCGGCCTTCAAATGTCTACTGCTAGACATAGGCCTCCCCCAATCGTAATTGATATTTAGGGCATTTGCCTTAGTTATCACGCTTGGCAGGCTGGTTGTTGACCGCTGTAGGTTTTATTCGTACCCAGGTAAACGTTGCTGCCCGTTTCCCCTTCAAATATTCCCTTAGTCATATTTGGTCGTCTTCTACGAAACCCATGGGATAAGTTGGGGTGGTCCTATTTTACTAAATAATGAAGAGTATTATTTAATGTTATTACATTAACCTTTATATGGCGATGAACTACTACCAAGTTTTTCAATCTGTTTTAATACCTGCCAGTGTCAAGTATTAACATACGCTGTTTACAGTCAGTTTCTTTTTTGTTTGTTTTACGTCTCCAAACCACCTTCATTGTTCGGGGACGTAATCGACAAAAAGTATTCAATACAAACCAAATGAATCACGGTATGATTTATTTATTTGAAACTTTATTCTATAATATGGTACCTACAGATGGCGAACCTTATGCAAAATGTATTTTATATCATTACTATTATTATAAATGATTTGTCATCATCATTATCATCAACCTTTCTTATCGGCCCCACTGCACATGACTCCTCTCTTGATTACAATTACGTAGTGAAGCGCTACTCTATCCAAGCTTTCCCCGCTCTACATATTAATGTCTTCCGATTTTCTGGAGGGCGAGTTTTCGTACCCTGCCTCCACCACTATACTATAGATGTACTCATGTACCCCATCTTCTTATATATAAAAATGAATTCCTGTTCGTTAGTCTCGCTAAAACTCGAGAACGGCTGGACCGATTTGGCTAATTTTGATCTTAAATTATTTGTGGAAGTCCAGGGAAGGTTTAAAAGGTAAATAATGGGTGGTACGAAGTCTGCCGGGCCAGCTAGTCTTCTCATAAAAATGCCAAAATTCATTATAGAATTTTTGCCAATTTCGACTTTTTTAGTTCTTATCGTGTGGTTGTGGAACGAACGAGGTTACAAATCTGCTCTCTACATGACCTAAAGGTTGACTGGTAGGGAATTCTGCATCAAGTACGCCTCCTATACTCCTACGCCACTATTTTGTGCAGTAAAGTGTAAATAAATTATTAGGTTTAACTAGAAAATCTATGGATATCCTAACTATTCAAGCCGTGGCGTCCACATACGTTACACATATCGGCCACACACAGTGTAACATTCAACGTCCTAGCATAAACATACATGTTAACAGTTTCATGTCCAGTTATTTTGTTTTCCTGGGAAATTCGTTATGCATTGCGCGTTTACGCGGTGGAACATGTGGGAGTGGCACTCTACCAGGGACGCATCGGTAGTAGAGACCTAGTACCAGGGGGTAGAGTGCCCAGTGATTACAATTACATGACGATGATATAATAAAACTATTATAACTTCGACTAAACAGTCAGTACAGTAGTAAATTGAAGAGGCCATAATTGATGCTTTAATTAACGAATCACGACACCGAGTATTTTAAGAGATGAACATGGAAAATACAATTAAAATATTTATGCGTATAAGAATTTACACTTGCTATAATATATAATTATGGCACTGTATACACAATACGATGTATTATTGTGTATACTATATATATTTCTGACTCGTAGAAATAGGTTTCAAATTGTTCCTTCTTTTTGTTTGATAAAGTCGGCACGGATAGTGGTTCGCCAATGTTAAGAAGAGTCTGTAGGTATTGAGAGTTTCTGACATAACATGCTGAGTCAAGAGACCTTGGCAACAGTCATAAACTGGCCAAAAATATCGTTTTCTTAAGTCGTTATTACCTTTTTTGTTCTGTGCCATGAACATTTTTTTGGTTTGTTAAAATATTATAGTGATAACTGTGACAATCTGTACTTATGTAATAAACATTATGTAGTCATCTGCATTAACATGACCTTTACTTTATGAAATTTGAGGAGCATTCTATGAATGCTCCTCAAATTATAAGATTATCGCTGAACCTCCCATATTGCGATCTGAGTACACGGCAGCTATCGCTGCGCTTAAAACAAAAAAAGCGTCTGACCCAGACCTATTGACAGCCGAGATTTTTAAGTCCATGGGAATAGCCGTGTTGAACAACTAACGATTCTTGCTATTTTCCGGTGACATATACACAAGGATATAACCTATTGATTGGTACAATAAAAAAAAAACAGCTGTGGATTTTCCATGTCTCTGTGGAAGTTTGATGTCAGGACTACGTACGGGAAAATAAAGGTCGTAACGCATTGAAATGAGTCAAATACTTCCCGTATCAAAAATTGCCTGATAGCAACCTTGATACGGGAAGTATTTGACTCGTACAGCACTGGCAGTAAGATTTAATTTAGCACAGCCGCAGGGAACGTGTTAATTTGTGGTAATGTCACTGATTTGTAGTTTGTGATATTATACGAGTAGGTAGGTGTATTTACTTCAGAATCTCCTTGTCGATGTGCAGTCGGTAGCATCGTTACACCGGCCATTAGGTGCGGTCGGGCGATCGACATAATGTCCCGCACACTGCCAGTCATCATAACTCAGAATGAAAATGAGAAAAACACCTTACTTACTGTCTTATTAGTTAGCTAGAATAATATTTTTAAAAAAGTATAATGATTAGCCTCCAGGTTCCTTGATATTTGTAGAATACCATCTCTACTATTTATAGAGTTTTGTAGACGACCTCGGTGGCGCAGTGGCTAAGCATTAACGCGATGCCGGGTTCGATTACCGGTAGGGTACACGGGAATGAACTTTTCTAATTTGCTACGGGTTTAGATAGTGTCTGGGTAACACCTCCAGTTATCATTTGGTTACTCAATGTATATGCTTTATCTATCAATCAATTTGAATTGATGGCAAACATATGGATTTCCCACGTCATGTTCACTTGCCGTTTTCCTCCTAACTATAAACTAATTCGTGTAAAAAAAACCAACAGAATCATCTATCTTGCTAGACATTTCTGCTAGCATGATTATCGTGATGGTGGGTAGGTACAAGTGTACTTACATACTATTTAGTGGGACTTTATATATGTATTACTAAAACCGGACCCGATTTTGTTGACTAACTTTTTGTCCTTTTTTGTCAGACTTCATTATCATTAGGTTACAAATCTACCTATATTTTATGTATGAAAATGATGTTCAAACACCAAGTACATAGGTACTTATATATCAACTACTTATGGTTTATTGATTTCCAGATGATAATAAATCATCATCAAAATACAAAACAAGAAATATAATGTAGCTATATTATTTTTATACTATTCTTTATATTGGCTGTAGTGAAAACGTGTCAAATCCCCCGAAATGACAATCGTCATTTGGAGGAGGCCTATGTCTTTGCACGAGGTCCATCCGGGTAGCATTACATCGCTCTTAGCATTTGTCCACCCCGGACCAGGAGTGCTATCCGCTTGGGCTGGTTAGGACAGGCAGGGATTCGGCCGTATGCCTATGTCAAAAAGTATAGCGTCCAGAAAAGTATTTGAACCCATATAATTCTGAAGAAAAAAAAACGAAATATAAAACAAGACACAATAGAAATATTTTTGTTAGGGGGCACCAGTGACCCGTGTTAAACGCGTTGTAGGACCCTCAATAATGCTTATATGATGTGTTTATACTTATTAACTTACTAGCTGTGCTCGCGACTTCGTCCGCGTGGAATAGTTATTTTTTCCCCTTTTTTTTACATTTTCCATTATTTCTTCGCTCCTAATAGTTGCAGCGTGATGTTATATAGCCTAAAGCCTTCCTCGATAAATGGTCTATTCAACACAAAAAGAATTTTTCAATTCTGACCAGTAGTTCCTGAGATTAGCGCGTTCAAACAAACAAACAAACAAACTCTTCAGCTTTATAATATTAGTTAAGATAAGAAACCATGGTCTTGATTTTTTATAGCACCTATTTTTATAGAGACTTTAGACTACGTACAATAATAACCTCCTTTCTTTACCTAAATGTCAAAATGTCACCTAACAAGACGCTTTGTATATTATGTGTATAAATTATTATTTTATAAAGATTATTTATTATTAATTTGTCTGCCTATTTACAATATGAAATTTGAAGGAAAATATATTGATCGCCCTAGGACAAGTTAGTTGATCTTGGCTTTATACATACATATTCAAATAGCACGAATCTGTGTTAAGTATCGAGTACTGAGTAGTTATTTTTACTAAGTATTGCCTTGCTAGACCTACAGGTACTACTTACCTACCTATGTATGAAATACCTACTCGCTATAATCTTTATAATATTCAAACCATATAGATTTATCAACCATTTGAAATCCCCCATTAGAGCAGTAAGTAATTCATATGAACATGTTTTGCAATTACATAAATATCCTGATTAAATGTTTTTTCAGTGTTATCGTTAGTACGATAACACTATATTATAAGGTCTCAAGGGTTAGCCCTTGAAAAATCTACATAATGACCAATGTACCGGTTATTCCTAGCAGTAATTAACTAGTTTTAGTGTTCACTGCATCCAACCTTTAATATGTTAAGTGTACCTAACAAAAGTTGATTATTATGTCGTATAAACCTTTGCTGAGGTGACTAATTAGTCACCTACTTACGACCTTATTATGATGTATTGTTCACTAATTACTTTGAGCTAAGTAAATCGTTTTTCGGAAAATATCGTGAGACTTGTCATGGGATACATTGAACTTCTGTGATATAGATACTTAATAAGCAGATATGTTTGCAAAGTTATTAAGTTGATAAATGATGTTCATATTATGTTGGAGTAATAACAATAAATACGTTACAAGGAAGTAGATACCATTAAAATTAACTACTAAATGGGTTATATTTTAGTTTAGGGTGTATAACTTACTTTCATCATGTCATGGGTTAACCCCAGACAGAGTCGTAATTACGGGGTAGATAATCAGCAATTGCCACGGGCCTCGTAAAAGATCCCGGTCAGAAAAAAATCTCAACTCCCAACATTAATTTATTACACATTTGTTAAAAATCTGATGAACTTGTCACGAGCCTGAAAAGTTACCCAACTGCTCTCCTAGAGAGTATGAATAAGCTTTACCAACATTTAGCCCTTTGGAATCAATTGAGGAAACTCAAATTTTTGCTCAACTACAATTTCTATAGGATAATATGGTCGGCTTTAGAGTGAAATTCTCAACTTGTTTCTAATTTGTGCTTTGTTTTCAGATGCGATCCCGGCAAGATTCAACCTGTGGTTGATGCTCTTCACCAGCTGTTGGGTAGTCTACATGCTGCGAGTGAACATGAGCCTCAATCTGATTGCTATGGTGCCACAAGAAAAGGGGAACTCTTCGTAAGAGAATTTACATAGACTATAAACTGTAATATTATAAAACTCAAAGGTGACTGACTGACATAGTGATCTATCAACGCACAGCCCAAACTACTGGAGTCTCGGGCTGAAATTTGGCATGCAGGTAGATATGATGACGCAGGCATCCGCTAAGAAAGGATTTTGATCAATTCTACCCCCAAGGGGATAAAATGGGGGATGAAACTTTATTCCACGCGAACGAAGTCGCGGGCACAGCTAGTGGACTATAATGTTGTATAATTCTCACTTCAATAAATCACAGAACTAAAACCTGGTGTCAATCTAAGATTTTACCTGAAGTCGGTGTATCGCTAAAATAATCTATTGCACCTACTGACAAGTAATTGACTCACTTGTCCGTTGTCGCAGCGACTTGGGCTCTTTCGCTTTCCACCAGGCGTCGGGAGGCAGGCCATATCACTATGCTGTCCTACTATAAGCGAAACTGTGTGTTGTGAGTTGGTACTACTTCATTTCTAGTTTTCCCAGAACACACAGATCCGAGATTTTAGAAAAATCATTTGCTGAAATCTTGATCGGTACTCAAACCCGGAACATTCGGGCCTACAGCGATTCAGGCGAACGCTTTACACAATGACCCAACGAGTCATCACTAATAATAATACATAGTGAAATAATCATCGTAACAATGCAATGCAATCATAACAATGCAAACGAAACGGGGTACTCTAGGAAATATTTAAAATACGATTTATAGTTACATGAGTACTATGAATCGTATTTTAAATCGTAATACAGTTTATATATGTAAATTGCCTATGAATGCTGTAATTTTGTCACATGCGCATTTTCTTATATTTTCAAGATTGAAATCAGTCACGCGTATTACTGTCGTAACTAACACGTTAGTATTTTATAGGGTAGGATCGCAGTGCAACGCAAAAGACGACGTGGCAAATGGAACTCTCAATCACGTTGACATCACGGACGTCAGGCAGGCACCGAGACAGGTAATTAAACACAATAGGGAAATGAAAATTGTAATCCGATTCGACCGGCTAGATACAGTCTACGGATGGGACACATTTTGCTATTCATTGCGGTCATTAGACGCAGTGTAGGTATTTCTTTATTATTATACTCATCCACGTATTTAAGCCTACAGTTAATAAAAAGTACGAGACAATTTACAATAATAGTACGAGTATTCCACGGGAACGTGATGAGTCTTATAAAATGTCCTCGCAACCGACATCGTTCTATGCGTATGACGTAGTCTGATTTATAATAACGATTTATAGTAAGTAGGTATTGTATATTGTTATGGATTATTTTTATATACACCATTGTCAGTTTCACATTGTTTGATTTGCATAAATTCCAATTCTTTAGTTAGATCCCTTCAATAAGAATTTACGTATTTACTAACTATTTGTATGTCATTAATCATCATCATTCTGAAGCTTCTTTGGCTGATGATAAATGGTCCTTTGCTACATACAGGCCTTATAAGACTTACACATCGAATGACCAGTGATTTGAGCTATCGCCATCCAATGGCTGTTTACAATCCTGATCCGGTCATCACTCCGCCTTTCACCCCACATAAACCATCCCGTATCACGTTATTTCATCTGTACATACCGCGTATAAAATTATATTATCCCCAATTATATTGTCCCAATATTAGCCCCAGGGCTCAATATTGGGACCGTTGCTTTTTATCATTTATATAAACGATCTTCCGCACTTCACAAATAATATATGTGAGACAGTATTGTTTGCAGACGATACTTCCCTCATTTTTAAGGTAAATAGAAAGAAAACCAACTTTGATGATGTAAATTGTGCTCTCGCTAAAATAGTACACTGGTTTACAAACAATAACCTGCTGCTTAATGCCAGGAAAACCAAGTGTGTTAAATTTACAATGCCAAATGTCAAACAGGTTAACACTAATATTATCATGAACAATGAAGTTATTGAATTAATTAACTCTACAGTATTTCTTGGCATCAATGTAGACTCGAAGTTGCAATGGGGTCCTCATATTGCTGTCCTGGCTGGAAGGCTTAGTTCAGCTGCATATGCGGTAAGGAAAATCCGGCTTTTGACTGACGTTGAAACGGCAAGGGTTGTTTATTTCAGTTATTTCCATAGCATTATGTCATACGGTATTCTATTATGGGGGTCAGCTGCTGACATACAAACAATCTTTGTACTGCAGAAGCGGGCCATCCGCGCTATATATGGTTTAAAGACACGCGAATCACTTAGAGAACTTTTTAAAGAAATTAACATAATGACGGTAGCATCACAGTATATCTTTGAGTGTGTTGTTTATGTACGTAAACATTTAAGTCAATTCAATAAAAATTCAGATAATCATAATTTAAACACTAGAAATAAGCACAAGCTTGCCGTTCCACGTCTGAGGCTGAGTAAGGTGAGTGGGTCGTTTGTAGGATTGGGTATCAAAATGTTCAACAGGTTACCGGAACATATTGTTGAACTGCCCATTCACAAATTCAAATCATACATGAAGTCCTTACTTATAAAAGGGGGCTATTATAGAGTAGAAGATTTCCTCAACGACGACATCTCTTGGACTGCTGCTTCGTAGTAAACTTTGCATTGTATAAACTCAACTTTTATTTTGCATTGTATAACTTTAAAATATTAAAAAATGTTGTAATACCTAAACATGTAACAATTGGCGATTTAAAAAGAGTAACTACCGAGTTTCTTGCCGTTTCTTCTCGGTAGAAATCTACTTTCCGAACACGGCGGTAGCTTCTTTTAAATTGCTTTTATTCACATTCTTACTTTACTTTTTATATTTTTACATTATTTTTTACTTGACGATTCATAAGTGCTTATTTTAAGTCTATGTGAATAAAGGTATTTTGACTTTGACTTATAATTTTATTATCATTCCTTACCTAGGGACTTATAATATTAAATTCTATAAACTTTAATATATTTTTTATTCTTGTAGGCACCAGCTGGAGGAACTTTCGATTGGTCCCCAGACCAGCAGGCACTCATCCTCGGAGCCTATTTCTGGTGCTATCCAGTGACGTCACTAATCGGCGGCATGGCTGCGGAGCGGTGGGGCCCCCGCTACATGGTCCTCATCAGCTCGATCGCTAGTGCGGTTCTGACCATGCTATCCCCTGTCGCAGCAAGACTTAATCATGTAGCTTTAATTGTCGTCAGATTTTTCCTCGGATGTGCAGGGGTAAGTTACTTTTCTGAATGAATTTAGCACGTTTATTTATAGATTCTACTTTGTTTATTTTGAATCAGTACATCAAATAGGGATCTCAGATGTCAAAATTATTATACCGACTATACGAGTTTTGGTTGCCAAATATTGACTTTGGCTTTGACCAGATTCTTTGTAAATCGCAGAATCTGAATAAACATCGATAATACCTAATTATTTATGTACTCAAATGCAGATACCGGATAATTTATGGCTTATATGATTGTTTCAGGGCTTTATATATCCATCACTCCACGTTTTGGTCGCGCGTTGGGCTCCCCCGGCAGAGAAAGGAAAATTTGTGAGCGCAATGATGGGAGGAACTTTAGGCACTGTTGTTACTTGGTCTCTCACAGGGCCACTCATGGAAAAATTTGGGTGGGCTTCAGCTTTCTATGTGCCAGCTGCTCTAACATTTGTGTGGTGTATATTCTGGTGGTTCCTCGTAGCCGATACGCCATCAGAACATCCTAGGATTTCTGACGCTGAGAGGAAGTATATTTTAGAGGCACTTGGAGACAAGGTCAAGAAATCAAAGGTAAAGTTAATATTTCAATTTCGTAGACTACCTTTTTGTAAATCTAGACTGATGTACCTATTTGTTCATCGGTATGCGTGTTTTGTTGGAGTCTTTATTTATTTAACCAAATATTATTTTTCTTTCAGGGCCTTCCTCCATTCAAAAGTATCATCACTTCATTCCCCTTTTTAGCGATGGTGATACTTCACTACGGGAACTTATGGGGCTTGTATTTTATTATGACTGTTGGACCTAAATTTGTATCAAGTGTATTGGGCTTCGAGTTATCTGCTGCAGGACTGGTATCGGCATTGCCGTATTTAGCACGATTGTTATTAGCTACAATATTTGGTGCAATTGGCGATTGCATACTGGCGAAAAATTTAATGACGACCACGGCGATCAGAAAATTCTTCTGCATCTTTTCACATATCCTGCCTGGAGTTCTACTAGTATTGCTGGTATATGCCGGATGTTCTACAGTGATATCTGTCACCTTGATTACGATGTCAATGGGATTTAACGGCGCTGCAACTCTTACCAATTTGCAAAATCATCAAGATCTCGCTCCAAATTATGCAGGCACTTTATATGGAATTGCTAATTTCGTAGGAAGCACGGCTGGATTCTTTACTCCTATGATTACGGCATACTTTACTAAAAGCGGGGTAAGTGTGTGTTCATGAAAACAATCTTCTATCACTATAAGCATATACAATATAAAAAAAACATTAGCACAATATGTTTCTACCTATAATCGTAATAAGATACCGTTCCTGACTTATCAGATTTCACATTAGTTCATTCAGTATAAATGTGTAGTAGGTATAACAAAGTCTACTCACAGACAATAATCATAGTCGTATGTCCTGGTACATTAGACTTGAACGAGTAGCTACAATACATTTTGTTATTTTTTTCGACTTTCAGAATAGTTTCGAGCAATGGCGTCCAGTCTTCTTTGTGGGAGCATCAGTATACGTAGTGTCAGCTATATTCTTTATACTTTTCGGGACTGGAAATATACAATCATGGAACTTTGGGAAAGAGATTTCAGTCGAAGGAAAAGATGATAAAGAGAAGAATGGCGACCTCAAAGACATGAACGGAACTGCAAATAAAAAAGGTGATACTAAGGACATAAAAGAAACCTCGTTGAATGTTAGCTAGATTAGATAGATACGGTTAAAATATTTGTGAATTAAATCTTTGAACTTAATAGATATTTACGGACATGCACAATTAATGTTATTAAATTAATTATTGATTACATTTTTTAAATTGGAGTTGAAAACATACTTGCCTGAAATTGGTTAATTAGGTAGTATTAAATATTGTATATATTAGTATTGTATTATTTTATATTTGGGTTTTATACCAAAACGTGACTTACTTATTTTAATTGTGATTTTTGTCTGGCACATATCATAGTAACCATGTGATGTTAAAGTTTAGATTAACGTATGTAATATATAAATGATATTGTAAGAATTGATAGGTACCTATATCACGAAAATTTAATTAGGTTGCCGTTGAAAATGTCATTTTTGTAATAATGCTAAGATTCCAATATCATAATCACCGTTAAAATTGACTGCCTCAAAACTTTAATCATGATATTCATTATTTACACCTAAGTCCATTCAGCTGTGCTGGGTGGTAGGCGTATACCGGGCGTAAGTAGATAGGTATATGAATTCCGGTCGGAATATCTGTGATATCAGTCTACCTACCTTCACGTTCAACGAATAGGTATTTAAAGATTCGTGGAACTGGATGGTTTTTGCTAGTAATCGTTTATGCAAAAAGTGGGTACAAATTATGTGGCAGTTTGCAGATGCAGCCATGCACCTTTAAGAAATGACCTTTAACAAACACTTGATTAGATAGAAATCTGCAACTTGTATTTGAAAAAAACCTTTAGGTTTTAAGCTTAGTCTCGCTGTTGTATTTTATAATGTCAATTTTAACGTTAATCTAATTATCGTGTTTTTTCTGTATCTGGATATCATTATTGTTCATACAGAAATTAATCGTGTGTGTTTAATTTATTATACTTAATTTTAGATAACATATTTTCTAGGTGTTAAATAACTCTATCATAGAGAAACTATAGGTTAGTTAATTAATTGCGACCCATACTTTATTAATGATTTCTAAAATTGGTATTTATTTGCCATGTTAAACTGACATAATTGCAGTATTTTGTGGACATAATATTATAATACTCTCATGGGATCTGTTACCAAATAATATGTATTTCCTATTTACTTACACTAGATACTTGATAAATTTTATGATTTGTTAACGATATCACAATGATCTGGTTATCATTTTAGTATAATTTATTTTTATAATAACGTTTTTTCTGGCTGTATTCATCAATTGCTGTAAATGAATGTCTTTATTTATTTTAATAAAATTCGTAATTTTGTGAAAGGTAGGTGCCAAATCGTTCACAAAACCTAACTTACACATAACGGTCGGTTAATAAAATATTTTATTGTTGTGTCTCAACTCAAGGAACTGAGTGTGCATATCTATGCGTACGTGGGTTAGGAAGGAGGCTTGTCTCTGTTGGTCCTTAGAGCTACTGCAAACTCCAAATTTTTTATCTGCCGATCGGGTTGGCTTTTAAATGCGCACTGTATCCTAACTAAACGGTCGATGTGCGGCGCAAACCAGGCAAACATTATGGATGCTTGCGCTAAAATGATACATTTGGGTTTTAAAAAATGGGTCGCATAAATTCGCAGTAACGAAGATTAATGCAACATATTATTATTAATTACATAATAATAATAATCTTTATTTTCTCATTACAAACATAGGATAGGTACACAAGTGTATGAAAAGTAGAGTGACTTAAAATTTGCAAAATGAGGGTTTTCTAAAAAAAACCCACCAGATGCCTTATGCAGCAGGTCCTACTGCAACGAGATTGTTTCATTTCGACATGGTACTGAAGTTTAATAGCAACTATAGACTACTTTTCTACATCTTCATACTGATAAACAGCCCGATTAAACTAAGTATCAGCTGATAAAAATTCTGCAGTTTGCATTTTGCTCCTAAAGATTGGCCATTGGACCGAATGAAGACAGAAGAGCATTATTAATCTAGAATAATAACTATATAATCTGTTTTAACAAAGATCAGAGGTAGGCAATTTCGCTGAATTATATACTTACCTACTGTCAATATATGAATGGAATGTATCAATGTATTGATGTCGTGATATAAAATAATATATAACTATGTATTGACGATTTTATTGTTTTATTTTGATAACTATATCTGTCTAATAATTACATAAAGAAAACACTGAACTCATTCACGGTAGATCTACTACTAGTTGTGTCCGACGCCTGGTATTCCATAAAAATATAGACCTCATTCAATTTCATAGCAGATATGGCTTTATCAAAATCTAAGGTAAGTGTTACCTGGATCATCATATACATTGGCAGCGATAATCCTCTGTTGGACGTAGGACTCTCCCAAAACGCCTCAAACTGCTCGATCTACAGCTACATTCATATCTACCTACAGTTGATGCCGGCTGTACCTACTTGTCGCTCCCACTAGCCAAGGAGCGTCTTAAAATACACTTACCTGTGCGCGGTATCCACTGCAGACTTATCTACTCCATGGACCATCAGTTCTGCGGCAGATGTGGCCAGTACATTGCCACTTCAGCTTCCTTATTCGAGCAGATTATGTTTGTTCTCAGGAGGATTCTGTTTTCTGGACTTTTTAACTGTTACCTAAATTTGTATTGAAAAATATTTCTTCAATCAAGTTATAGGTACCTGTTAGGTAATGTAGGTACACTTACCGTTTACGTATACACTGGCCTAAAAGCAACAGTAAAGTTGTTATCTCGATGGCTACGGATTTGTGTCGAACACACAATTAATTACCTATATATTTATACATCTATATTTTTGTACACAAAGACAAATTTTCCAATGTTTAAAATTAGGATTCGTGCATTAGTAAGTTGATGGAGAACTTATTGTAATAGAGTAATTGTGCTGTCATATACCTATATAAGTTTTCGTAAAGTATTTTATTTCTTTCGTAAGGTTGGCATCATGATATTTCTTGGATATTTTCTGATATACGTGGTCCGATATAATATGAGTGTACATATTGTAGACATGATTCAAATAACAAAAAGGGACGAAGATGAAGTACGGTACAACAATACAAATATTCAACGGACACCCTCAATGGCCGGGGTGAGTGACGATATAAAAACCACTGACGATTTTAAGAGAGGAATCTTCGCTCGAATTGAGCCGCCTGTCCGGGGAAAGACCTCCACCCTATAGAATACCGCAGTCAAATGACGCCCAGGTCGTGTTTCTGCCGGTGAGTAGGGTTTCCGGAGCTCGTGGGGGTTAGGGTTGGGCCGGCATGGTGGTGGCAACTGACAGGTAACTGACGAATTACTTGCCCGTTGTCACAGCGACTTGGGCTTCTCTTTCGCTTTCCATCAGGCGTAGGTTGTGGGCGTAGGGAAGCCATTATGTCGAGCTACTATAAAAAAAAACCTGATAGATCTATGTCAGTAGGTAGGTACCTAATAACCGTTGTTACTCTCCATAAATATTTTTCCAGAGAATTACCGATATTATCAATTGGGATGACATGAAAATGGCGAAGTTATTCTCCGCCTACCACATTGGTTATTGTATTTGTTTTCCCATATTCCACAACATGGGAGACAGGTAACTTTGCATAACGTTAATATTAAAACCCTTTTTATGTAGTGTAGTTTAACGTAGTTGTATTTAGGGAACCGTGAACCAAACTGACGCAATGCCAATCGTCATGCAGCTGTCTTGTCTATAACTAAATAATTGATCTTCCAAAACGTCGAAATTACTAAATCGACAAGCGTAACGCGCGTAGCTTTATAGTCACTTTTAAAAAAATCGTATAAAATAACAGGCACAGAATATTAATAAAATAACAATTAAGAGCACTTAAGAAACACTTTTTTTACATTCAACTGAAAGAAACAGTGTTTTCTTATAGAAAAACACTGTTGATTTGAATTGAGCTTATTTTTAAAATTTATTTTACGCAATTTAATAACACATTTTCGAAAGTTTTTTTGTCTAGTCCACTAATAGACCATATAAACTATTGTATAAACATATATTTAAAACATATGTATGTAATGCAATTGATATCAAGACTTTCGAAATTGACTCTTGACTAGCATTTTTGCGAATCGGCTTACGGGAGATCTTTGATAAACAAAAATATACTAGTAAATGTTGTATTTTATCTAACCAGTGCACTGCTTAAAGACTTTATCTATATAAAAAACTATATTTCTTATTTTAAAAAAATCGTTTTATATGTTAATAGCTCGCCCGAAAATACCAGTTTCGCCGCAAATTAGTGTTGCCCAAATGCAAGAACAAGACGAGACTTAGCCAGTCTTGGTCTTGGTCTTGCGCCAATACACCTGGTCTTGGTCTTGCGCTCCCAGTCTTGGTCTTGGTCTTGGTCTTGCAGCAAGAGTCTTGCAAGTCTTGCAATTACTTATTAGTCTATTACTATTTATTAAAGTTTACTTTAAATCTTAGAAAAACGTATTAGAATTGGAACATTGTGAGCTTGAATTAACATAGCCATAGTAAAGATCAAGCAGATTAATAAATAACTGAAGATTTGATAAGAAATTCGAAAAATCAACTGACCTATATGTCGTTTTCCATGGAAGTAACTGTTTCTTAATAAACATTTCCTATGATAAAATATGTACAAATGTACAATAATAGTACCTAAGTAATTAGTTTAAAAACCCTTAACGAAGCCTGAAACTACGCATTCTGTTCCTATAGCTGAGTACTATTTTCAAATATTTTGACAGGGAAATGATTTTGGTTTTTATGAGTAAAAAAACAGCTGTTTTCAAGACCACGCAATGTACAGCGCGTAGGTACCTATGTCTCGCGGCGCGGTCGCCGGCGCGCGGCATGTCTCCGCTCTTTCGCTAGATACCTACGCGAACGCGCGCTCGTGCGATAGAAATTTATGAGAACTACAATAATAAGTTTAAACTACCTATTGTACCCTTATTTTACACTTATTTTACACATAAAAATACTTATTTTGAATGTATGAAATCACAGGTTTTAAGACAAACGACATGACGCAATAGGCGACGTCACTGGCATTTGTTATGCTTCCATACTTCGCCATAAATCGCAGCTCGTGTTGACTGTAGTGTCGCGTCTCCTTAAATGAGGTCTAAGTACTTACCTAGTACTCGTTGTCTTCTAGTGTAGGTCTCTCCAAGCGGACAAGATGTGGCTCGAACTGGCGACCCTCCATGAGCGAGTGGGCGGTCGAAAACCTTCATAAAGGTCCTTGACGAAGCCCCACAAAATGAAATCCAAGTTAGTCAAGTCTATCGAACGCGCGGGTTACGTATGGGGCCTAAACCGCCCGATCTACTGGTTGCCAAGCCATTGCTCACGGCCGGGTCTCACAATGTATGGCGGAGCTCCATCGTTCTGGTACCAAGTGGAACGAACGATGAATACAGCCGCAGTGCCTCAGAAGCACTTTTCCATGTATGGCCATACCGTACCTACACCATGTTAACGTACTCGCAAGCGCTGTATGCATGGAATGGCACCTTCGACACTAGTCACTGACCACAGCACAACACAACAAATAACACTCAACTCAACACAAAAGAAAAATACACAACGAGGCGAAATTATCCGAAATCAAAACGCATTCGATGTTGTTTAGAACCGAACTGAAAAATTAGGTACCTAACTTCCGCGGAAGCGCAGAAATCCTTTGAGTCGCCGCGCGCGCCGAATGTTGCCATTTTATAAACTAGGTTACATAATTTTGTTTTGCTTGCGGTAAATTACAAAATCAGATTAGCGATTAGTTAAATGGATATACTGTACAGTACCTAGTTACTTAACTAGTAATAATTTTAATTAATAAAATTTATTTAAAATACCTAATAAGTAATTCACCTAAAAATCAAATTAAACTAGTTAACAAATCTGCATCAATAATACACGTTATTGAAAGTTGCTAAGGCAATGTAATAATTCTCACTCATTTAACATTTTTGCTATAAGTAGGTACCTAAATTTTATGGAGTCTGAGCGTTTAAGGTTACAGAAGTTACCACCTAATGATTGGAGTTGTTGTTTTTCTAGTATTATTCATCGCTAATGTGTTGCATTCAACAATTTATCATTAGGTTCTGATACCAATAACCAGGTTAATAACCGCCCATAATTTACTTATACGCTGCAAATGTACCTACTTACGTAAAAACTTGGTTAGCTAGCTAACTTACACCCAATTATGAAATAAATGATACATTTTATTGTCTTGATAAAATTATTACTTTAAATAATAAAAGTTATTTATTTGAATGCTCTAATGGCAACACCACCACCCACGGCAATGTCGGCAATAGAAATTATCGTATTTTTTCACAGGTATTTTATGTTTTACTGATTATGTCGTAGGTAGATACCTACTCGGGGTAAAATTAAACATGTTTTTAAACATAAGTAGTCTCTTCAAACATAATTCAATTTCAATACGTCTCAATTACCTAACAATTAGGTACGTAAGAAGGGCCCTACGTAAAGTATCATTTTAATAATTTCTGGCTTTTCTAAGAGTTTACTTATGTATTGTTTTATGTACTTGGTAGTCAACAAGTACCTACTTACATTTTGACTATTAGAAATGCTCTTCTGATTGTGAAACTCTAATTTCGTCCTTGAATCCGAATAAGGAAAATGGTAGAATTCCCTCAGGCGCTTGGAATGCGCTATTTGTATGAAGAAAAAAAGTTACATATTATACCATCTTTTAATAATAATTATCTGAATTTGAAAATCGTCAATTAAATATCATGCAATCCTGCAGAAAAGTTAATACGAGCAAATTCTACCTGAATTGCAACACGACTGAAATTAAATGCAAGTTTTCGCTACCTGCTTTATGTGCCCAATAAGATCGATTCATTGGTCTGTTTATTGGTCGCAGGTGTCACCCGTCAATCGAGAAGTCCCGGGTTCGAATTCCAGGTTGTTTCTAAAGTTGTTCATAGGTAGGTATTTCTTTTTATTAAAGAAATTAGTTAGTAGCAGCTCCGGAGCCAGGGTAGTGCCGGTTTTACACCCCAGTGCATCGGAAACCACGTTAAGACATGCGACCGATCTCTATCCGATGCTCCGGTCGGAATGATATGATTCGAATCGGATTACAACTGTGCGTACTTGACAGGCTAGTCTCCTACGAGATTAGCAGCACCGATTGGCGGAAATTCGATCTCGAGTGGACATCATGCATGATACAAACTAACATGTACAATTAGGTAGGTAGGTATTTATCTTTTCTCCATCGAAAATAAATCAATGAACGCAGTATTTTCAAGCCCCCAGGAGCCCCTAACACGATCTGAGATCAAGATCCCCAACTGAGATTACGGTAGGTAATGCATTCCGTATGTAGATAAAATTATGGAAATGAGATGATTGTTGTAATTGGCCATTGACTTATGTACTTTTAGCAAGTGGTAGGCAGAGGGTGCCTAGTTGCCAGTAGGGGAGCAGAGTGGTCTGCTATTCTCTTCCAGTAGCTGGTAATTTCTTCTTGAAGGTTCTTGAGGCAGAAGTAAAACTCCGATCAGAAGGTAAATAAATGATACAGAAAACAAACAGATTAGGTAACAATACTAAATGTGGCACGTGTAGGGGGAAAGGGATGCAGGATGTATCCGTCTCGCTCGCACGCACGATGGCGCCAGACGGTCGCGGCTTTCGCGCAGCGCAGTCATGATGAATGAAATTGGCGCGCGCGCTCTTGCTCTCATTCCGGCAGCGAGCGGCGAGGCGCGCAGTGCGCACGAGAGGAACTGCGAGGCACATGACGCGACGACTTGGGCTCGCGCATGCGCGCGTCTTCGAACTGCGAGGCACACGACGCGACTACTTGGGCTCGCGCATGCGTGCGTCTTCGTTGGCGTCGTGTGTTGTTACGCGGCGCGTCGATCAGCTGTGCGGTGTGCGTGCAGTGCTCGGTGTCCAGCAGTGTAGAAAACGGCTCTTTTCAGAGCCACCATCCATTGAACACACGTAGAGTGACAACGGTTCTTTTCGGAGCCACTTCATTGAAACACACGGAAGAGTAACCACGGCTCTTTTCAGAGCCACCATCAGTGAAACACACGAAAGAGTGAAATAGTTCTTTTCAGAACTGTGTGCTTCTTATTTCAACGAACACGTAAGAGTAGCCACATACTTACTTACACCTACGTCAAAGGTACCCTAAGCAATGTACCTACCTAGGTAAGGTAACAGGGTCGAGTCGAGCTATCAGCTGGGTTTTCCGCTCGCGCCCTTTGTGTCGTTGACCTCGCGCGAACATCTGACGCGCGCCGCGTGTGCGTGCGCTGCTGTCGCTACAAGGGATAGTGACTGTGTGTGCGCGTGCGATGTACATTGCGGGCCGTGATTTGAATGGCCTTATTTGCTGAGAAATATTCTAAATTGGGATATGGTTTCTTTAGAAGAAATGTTAGTAATTACGTTTTAAAAGCGTTAATATGAAAAACGTAATTTTTTTTTTAACTTTGAAGGTCAATATCTCGGTAACCATACATTTCCCAGGTATTTTTCTAGAACTAACGATGTTCGTCATGACCAGGAGAACATGTAGTTCACGGCTTCGTTAAGGGTCTTTTTACACGCGATATACTTACTAGAATGAATTAATATGACATCTACTACCTATCCTTACCATTTTATCCTAATCTTAGTACTACTTGCGTGATTAGTATAATGTATTCATTTTCATTCTAAGCACTCTGAAACTTACTTATTTTTTGGAACACCTGTAGGTACTCTTAAAATTCGAAATTATTTTGCATGAGTATACCTACGCCCTATGGCGGCAATCAAATATGTAGTGTCAAATGTTATGATTTCGGCGTGGCGGCAACGATTGTTTAAGATTTCAAAAGAAGCCGCCGGCGCGTGTATCATAACCATGTACTTCCGAAAAGCGGCAAATTTCTTTGAGAAGTAAGTACAAAACCTTTGATGCCGCATTATCAAAGTGCCGATGGTTAAAACATAACTATGCATGCACTCAGTTTGATTTTAATATATATTTTTTTATTCGCTATGTTTATGGTATTAGTCGTAATGCGCATAGGTCCAGTTTTTCATATTCTTTGATACAGTTTTTTGCGTCTCATAGAATTCCTAAGCGTACCTACCTATACACCTAACTACTCAGTGAAATAGCGCTAAGTCCTAGCTGCAAGACGCAAGAGTCTTGCAGGCTAGGTCTTGTTCTTGCTCAAGTCTTGCACGGTCAGTCTTGGTCTTGGTCTTGCTCAAAATACGCGGTCTTGTTCTTGGTCTTGGTCTTGCAAAAACGCAAGAACAAGACCAAGACTGCAAGACCAAGACTGAATTTGGGCAACACTACCGCAAATACGTCGAATTCTGTATGCGCGCTCTTAACCTTAGATATTTATGTCGATGCGAATACATAGCTGACAAGAGGATGGTTTTGGACGAAACCCTCTCAGTCCGATTGATTTTTCAAAGAAAATCTTTCATATCAATTATAATGCTATAACTGAGTGTAGATATAGGTAATTATTATCACACTCTGTTTATTGGTTGAAGCCGCGTGAAAGTTTCGGAGTTCGTCGCGGTCAGATGCAACAAAACAGCTAAAACAATGTCCCGTTGACTATAAATAGGTTGTGATTAATAGTATAATTTATTAAATAGCACTTTTGTTTGATGCTTGTCCGTTGTTATCTTGTAGGTACAAATATTGACTCAATTGTTTGAAATGTATGAAATTTTTATTGCTGACTTTATTAATACACGACTAACCCTTTGTTGTGAAGCTATTCTAGTTTCATAGGTTCTATTCATAGATGTAGCAGGTGTTGCGTATTTGCGATGAGCTGGAGGTGTGTTCCAGGCTAGGGCCCACGTGGGCTGTGGGCATCGCGGGGTTGACGTCTGGTATTCTCAGCTGCCTGACACCTGCCGCTGCTTATTACAATTTCTGGGCTGTATTCATAGTCCGCACCATAAAAGGATTTTGCGCTGTTAGTATTACTAATAATTAGTACTATTTTATGTAAGACATTGATGCTTAAACTTTCGCGTTCCATTACATTGTAAAAGTAGATCCACGGGACTCTTTCAAACGATGTGTTGTTGATGTCCACATTTTCTAGTGGGGTGACGACATGAAAATAAGGGAGGGCATACCCACTAAACCTCCTGATGTTGCCAGTGGAGAGCAGTTTGCAGGGATTCGGTGGTGCAGAAACGTATGCTTCTGCACTGACTAGCCGCAGATGACAAGCGGCCGGCACTACTGGTCCAGGGGAGGGCTAATACGCCTGTTTACGTCTAAATGAGATCAACTCTCTCAATTCTATTTTATATTGATAAACCACATTCCCGTTGATCAAAATTTTAGTTAAAACTTAATCTGGAGATTATACTAGGTATCTACTAGATTCTTAGTTGTACCTGTGGTTGTACTTAACAGAAAAGAGTTTCTACACCATCACCCTTATAGGATAACGTGTTTCACAAAATTAAAAGTATTAAAGCTTTTCCGATATAACGATTTTGTTGGAAGATTGACTATGTTGGAATAGTCGAATACCTACGTAGATACTAGAGACATCATAAATATACACAAATCTACTCTTCCTTTTTATTAGGGCGTAATGCTTCCCAGTATGGTACAAGTTCTAAGGCATTGGGTGCCACCTACAGAGAGAAATCACTTCATGTGGGCTTATTGTGGTGAGAAAAAAACAATATCTATCTAAATTATACATACAGACGAATTAAAAACCTCCTCCTTTTCTGAAGTCGGTTAAAAATGCCAGCCAAGTGGAAACTTATTTGTAGGTAGAGAGGGTTCCGTTCATATTGTATTTAGCCCTATTTACAATACAATTTATAGAATTCTTATAAGTTTTTCTGTACTTTGCAAGTAATGAACTATATTTAATATATTTTTAGGCTTATTTAGCAGTAGTTTCGGGGAACTAGAGAGCCCTTTATTTTCTTAAGGACAGATAGAAAGAGGCAAGAGTGATCCGTTTTTTTTTTCTACGAAATCTTCGCTAGTTTGCTAATATAGATGTTTAATGAATTCGTAGTTCTGGTATTGACGTCAAACGAGGCATTATGAACGCCATTTTTTCTATATTATTGTGAGATCTCAAAGAAACGCTTATGAATATGCAATATTAAGATTCTTGATTGAAAATCATAGGCATTATGAGCAGTTCTACGTATAGGTAGTAGGTAAACGTTATTCAATGACCATTACGTTGCCTAGATAACAAGTATTATATAAATAGATGTATTTCGCCCGATGTCACATCGGGATCGGGCTGTAAGTAATAGGGAGATTAATAAAAAGCTGTCTAGTTATCGACATTACAACAGAACTAGTTTTCGTCCTTTACTGCAGACATCTGCGCTCTCACTTCAAACTTGTTATGACTGAACAGTCAAGTGAGTCATAGTTTATCGAACTTGCATTGGGTATTTCCATAGTAGAAACATTTTTTTTCTACATTCCTAGGCATCACGACAGGGACATGTTCTACTTTTCTGTTATGCGCTGCCGTACACTACTACTCCGATTGGCCGGTCGGTTTCTATGTGGCCGGCGCCACTCAAGTGGTCTGGTCCACTCTGTGGGTGATGATTGTAACTGACTATCCACGGAGGCATCCTTGCATTTCGACGGAGGAACTGAACTACCTCATGAATACAATTGGAACTGTTTTCACAATTAAGGTTTGTTCTGAACTTCTTTTATCTCTGACTTTGAGCAGATTTAATTTTATAATTTGTGGACATGTTATGCTAGTAAGTAGTAGTTACCATATTACTAGTAGGTAAATGGCATCATGTGCCAGACAATGGAACTAGACCTCAGCTAAGGCTTTTCTTAGTAGGTACTAAGTATTTGGTTGGGCACGTGAAAACTCCGGGTTCGTTTCCCAGCCGCGAGTCTGTGTATCAATATCATAGTAGCGCACTGGTAAAGCGCGGTCGTAGGTGTTCTGGTCGGGTCAATTTAGGAAATAAATTTTTCTTCTAAATCATTGAATCGGGTACGAGTGTTTTGGGTAACGGTCCCAGTTATCATCTTATTCATAGTACCTAGGTACAAGATAAAACCTTAGTCTAACACAGTAGCGTAGCGATCTCTACGATTTAGGTAGGTACATATACACGGTTTAAGGCTAGGTCATCAGTGTGCATTGTCTGGCTCACTTTTTTTTACTTGACGCCAGCTAGTTTGCCTACATGGGCAGATGACCAATGATGGTAATTGGGAATAACCGGTGAACGTGGAATAACTAAGGTGATCGCCATCTCAAACGCCTCTTAAACAGTACTTATGTTAGTTACTCTTTACATTGGTACTCAACATCAATGCAATAAGGTCGCAGAAAGAGAGTTTTGCTACAAACCTATCGTCACTGTACCTACTGATCTATCACTTTTTTAAAGTGACTATTATATTATTTTATAAACAGAAGAATAGATGGTGGTCGAGGCAGAAAAGTTGTTAATTGAAGAGCATTTATAGGGAAACGCACCAACGGGGTGGACACACGATATACCTAGTAGGTAACAATTGCAGGATCGCGCTGGATGCAGGCTGTTTACAACTTGCTCATCTATAGCTGAGCCTTTGGAGTAGGCCAGTGCCGTATGAGCACTAGCACTCTAGACGAAATCATCATCCACAATATTCATCTGTTCAATTTATCCGAAAAATCTACAACGAAATAAACTCTATCTATGCATTATTGAACAAATTTGATAATTTCAAGAAGGAGTAGGTGGATGTATGGTTTGTACTTCGCACAACAAGTAAGGAACCCACAAAGGGACAGCGCGTCTTAATTTTTTTTTATCCGGTGCCCTCACCTATCGCCACTCTCCAGCCTGTATCCATCGTTGGACTTCCTGCTGATTATAATAATGACTATAATACTCACAGTACAAAATTGTCTTACATTTTAGTTGACGAATTCCCAAGCTCCTTGGAAGCATATATTGAAATCTGTGCCGTTTTGGGCTTTATGCATCTTAAACTTTGGTTATGCTTGGATGATAATCTCCTTGTGCACTTACGGACCGTTTTATTACTCAAGAGTAGTGGAATACAGCATTTACAGTGTAAGTTATTTGAAGGAGTAAGTACTTAACCTAATATTAATCAATGATGATATAAACAAATGTATTGCATCCTATTACTTATGACCTATTTACTATAAATTTACTTTACTATATATAACTATTCAGGCCACCTTAAGACTACCTCCCACCATTGTCAAAGGAATGGGCTTGGATTTTAGGAGGAGGAGGAAGTATAATGACTACATCTGTCATATGTGTGTACATGTACCAATAACTGTCTAGGGGTAGTAGTAGAGTCTTAAGCTCCCCCAACAGCCCGGTGATGATGACAAGACCGCCCTGGCCATCATCGTAGTCATTTAGAAAAAAAAAGCCAATAACTGCTAAAACTTTTTTTAATCAGATGCGAATTCACGCCGTTTTTTTAAATCGGGTGTTGGTATTGCCTAGCGCATTCATTTGTTCAGGTCATATACCCTGGTGCTGGCGATATATGGCTATAATTATGTAGGTATTAATAGGTAATAATTAAGGTTGATTAAACATAAGAGCCCAAAATCGATACTCGACAATAAGTAGGTAAGTAGATCCTGTTACAGTCGTTAAATACGCAACGGGTCTTTTTGAATCAATAAAACTAACAATGCCATGACTGCAATTGTGACTTATGAATATGGATCACTTAGTTACAGATAGTACATATTTCTCCATCATTACACAGGCATCTGCACTGACGGCGCTGCCATTTTTTCTACGGCTAATCCTGGGCACTATTGTCATACAAACATTCCACTGGTACCGACACAACAGTGAACTCAAGCGGATTAAATACATAAGAAAATATTTTATCGTCGTTTGTAAGTAGTTTTCCACTCATGTTACAGTCATAAACTCTGCAGGTATTACATCGACGGAAAATCATGATTTACTTATGCATACCTAAACTTTTCATTAAAAATTCTCACTAAGGATTTAAAACTCAGATAATCCTTTACCATTTCTGATTATAATTGCTTAGCTCATCAACGGCCGTACGGCTAAATTCTTGCGCACGTCGACAACTATTTTTGAATTGTGTCTGCATTGAAGTGCTACAAGGTTTCAATGCAATCCTACAACCAACAATCCATGTTAAGGCTGCCCTTCAAAAACTAAATTGAGGCGATTGTCATTTCCTTACGCAAACCAATAGGGATATTTCCATATTTTAACTACCATAGATCCATATTATTTATCCTGAATATGATATTTAAAACTTCCTTCAGTAGGTAGGTAAATATTTAACACACATTTAATGTAAAAGTAGGTAGGTATTGTCACGTGAATGTGCTCTGCTTATTGTAAATGTAACCCGTTTGGCTAAAAAAGGAAAGCTTTCTCTCATAAATGGATTTTGGTGTGAATTTATCGGGCTCACAACCTGCACGATAAATTCAAACGGTAAATGCACATGAAGCTGCAATGCATTTCGCAGAATGCACATTAACAACTTTGCCGATCTTCGCGATAAAACCCTTCAATAACGATCCGTCATTTCTCACGCAAAGTTCAAAGAACCCTTCTGGAATTTTACGAATGCCGAAATGTTATTGTTGTTATGAATCATTTGCAAATGAACATACCTACCTACCGCAGCACCTATAACCCTGTCGCATAAAGGACGCATACCTATTTAGCTAAGTACGAAACACATTGTTAAAGTGCGGATAAATACTTAAAGCCGAGTGCTCGTCTGATTAGAAAAATACGTCTAGGATCATGTAAATTTAATGATTTTGTAATTATAAGATTACGCTTATCAATCACTAAACAGGTTCGTATAAAACCCGCAAATGAATTTTGAATAACTAGGTATAAATTCGAATACTTATACCCTACCTATTTTATTACCATTTACATAATTATGTAGGCGTGCATATGTATAGGTCATCTTGTTAAATAATTTGTTGATACGGGCGCTAACCTACTTACATTTTCCTGTGTATGGAATACCTACCTACTTTAGATGCTGTCGAAACTTTTGTCCATATAGTGAAAGTTTAGATGCATGTATAGAACAAGACGCTTATGCTGTAAAATGGTTTCTGGCAGAATTTATGAGTTTTTTGTAACAATATTGGTACAGTCATAAGATTCTATTACTTTGAATAGCACTTTATTAATGAAACGCGTGAAGAAGTGAACATTTACGCCACAGTTGGTAGGTAAATAGACCATTGAATCCATAATAGCTACCAAATTGTCGGTTCCATAAATGTCAACAATAAAAAGGTCGAGCACTTAATTATGCAGACAAAATAACGGGTGAGCGTCTCTTCGGTTACTTAATAGGTAAAAAAAGCTCATTTAACATTTTTGCACTCGATTCTATTTCGCATAGAGCTTATCGACTCCATTCCTCATTAAGAGCCTCATTGATATGCAACCAAGGCGATCATTAGGTAGGTACATGCCATGCATGTATGATCATAACCTCATAATATGGAGCCTTTCATCAAGTTTCTTATCTATCTGGATCTGGGAAGTACCGATCATCTTTTCGCTCCAAACCCTCACCTGTGCATCCTGCCAAATAACAGACCGTCGTTATGATTGAAGACGTAGGTAAATACCACAGGCCGATGACGGACAACAGCATCAGCATTTACTACCTGCGATCGCCAACTCGCCTACCCAGCGTGGCAATTATGGGTAAAGCCTCCAGATGCTTGCCCAAAGTGATGAATAACTAGAGAGGCCTATGTCCAGCACTGGACTGAGATAGGCTGATGATGATGATTTGGCTAATCCTCATCGTGGAAGGAAGTGTAACGTTTTTAAAATACTCTCGAGCATTTCATGATGTGGGCAATTCTACGATAATTCACGACATAAATATTTTGTTTTTGTCAGCTCACGTTATGCCCGGTTTGCTGGTGTCCACTTGTTGGCTACTGCCCGTGGTCCCCGGACCAATATTACTGACGATCGCCGTGGCTCTCACTGCTGCCGGCATGGACCTCACTCTGGATCTTTGCTACGTACGTTTACGCTTATATTTCAGTACTGGCTTAGGTATTTCATCTTTGTTTGAAATATGTGGTCAATGAGCGTCGAGCCACGAACGAATGTGTTTTCAAATTTGAAATTTATACGAAAGTATTTTGAACGAAATATCCTTAAGAAACACGTGTGAAGAAATTCTAAGGTCGACCAACCCGCAGAGAGGTTTGGGTACTATACCTAAGTCTTATTGCCTTAGTTTAGGCTTGGCTAGAGCCTATATGGCAAATAAAGCCTCTAGTTACTCAAATCTAGATGGATAATGTGCACATTATTTCAAAAGTGTTTGGGGAAAAATTAACGTTCGAGGACGAGGGAATGTCTAAGTTTACAATGGCAAAATGAAGTACTGCATATAATACAGGTATTTGCTAGCTAGAAAAACGCTTAATTAACTCTTTCAGACAGAGAAAATCTTAGGGGAATAGGTACAGAGATGGCTAATGATGAAAGGACTCGAGGTTTTTAAACCTTTTCAATCGAAACTCGCCTCAAATTTTAGGAATCGACTCAAAAATACTATTTGAGGCTTTTTACTAATATAGGGGACTTCATTCAATTTAGAGTTGAACTTTGAAATAAAACGACTCGAGTCTTTTGAGTTATCAAAAGACTGTTAACTGTTAAGTTATAACGACTTAGTCGCGAACCTTTTAGTAAAGGACTCAAGTCGTTTAACATAAGATAAGCTGTTTAAGGTGGGATTATACCTACCTAAAATAATAAACTTCAGTGCTTGATTATTGTATTTTAATTAACTTTTAGCTCTTTTACCTTTTACATTTATTCTAGAAATACGGTGTATGAGCGCGCCTCACGACCTAAGACTCCCGCGAACCGAGTCGTTTTTATAAAGGTTCGAACCCTTTCATTAAGACTAAAGTCGTTCAAAATGTGGAGTCATTTCAAAATGATTCAAGTCATTAAAATTGACTTAGAGGCCCCAGTCTTGGACTCTAATAAGGGTTAAGGTTCAGGATTTAAAGACTCATTGAGGTGTTAACCGTACGAATTGAGTCGAGTTCTTGTTAAAGAGCTTAAAAACCTCAAGTGCTTTCATCTCTAGAGATGAAATTTCATCTCTATCATGTCGTCGTATGATGTAATAGGATGGAATTTCTTTCAGGAATTAACGCCAACATTTGTAAACTCGGTGAATACAGTAATTAAAATAATAGGTAATATGTCTGGAATAATATTATCATTTTGTGTGGGCCAAGTAACGACTACATATAAGGTAAGTATTTTTGTGTTTAATTAAGTACCTTAGAAATAGAATTTAATTTCAAACTACTCATTCGACAGCAATGTTCCACTTCACTTGATGAATAAGTAGGTGGTTTATAGGTAAACAATTGCTTATTAATTTTCTACTTAAAATTAATAACTTACTTTGATAAGGAACTTGATGTGGTTTAAAGGGGAAGTAGTTATCGAAGCAGTTGAGTACAACTTACTTAAACATGTTTCAATCTGTCTACCACGCGTACAACTACTTGCAGCCCTTTAACAAATTTTCTTTTTCAGAACTCTCCTTTCGTATGGAAAAATATCTGGTGCTTTCATGCCACTGTACTATTTGTAAGTGGTTTCATATTCTTACTATGGGGCGAAACCCATGTGCAGCCTTGGAATTCACAAAGAAATGTGTAGGTAATATTTATCAGTAGTCGATTTTATGATAAGTCCAAGTGTGTTTTTGGTAAGTTTTGATAAGTGCCTAATTATTTAAGTATGTACCTATTTATATCTAAGTAAGTATGTGCCTATGCACATTAAAGAGCATAATTTATTATTCCTTTAACTTTCAGGCCCAAAACGAAACCAATTCATCGTCTAAAACCCAATCAATCGGTTATGTCAAACATAATGGAAATAGACGAAGATAATGTCTCGTAAGCTTTTGAGCTTTTCGATAATATTTTGATAGTAGGTAGGTATTGTAATGCGATAGGTAATAGTAGTACCTATGGACCTTGATTGGCCTTATATAAACAACTAGCTGTGCCGGCGGCGTCGCACGCGTGGATATCGGGTTTCAAAAATAACGGCTTTTCATTAAATGGTGCCTAAATTTTAAGTTAGACTTCTAATAATACGAGTACATTGGTGAAAACTTTGCTTCGTGGTGAAAACCGCATTTAATTCGATGCAGTAGTTAGCGTGAAGCGTGATCAAACATACAGATAAAAATTTCTCCCGTTTTCACAACACTTCCCTGCTCCTATTCATTGTAGCGTGATGAAAGTATAGGTACTATAACCTGCCCAGGAGTATGAAGAATAATTGTACCAAGTTTCGTCAAAATCCGACCAGTAGTTTTTTTTTCTATAACGAACATACAGACAGGCAGACAGACAAAAATTTTACTGATTGCATTTTTGGCATCAGTATCGATCACTAATCACCCTCTGATAGTTATTTTGAAAATATATTTATTGTACAGAATTGACTTCTCTACAGATTTATTATAAGTACCTATAGATGGCCAGCCTCTAAATAGGAGGTCCATCCAAATTTGTAGAATAACTCGGGAGTTTTGAGTAATATCGCTATCGTGAATTCCTTGGAGACTATAGGTAGGTACTCTTTCCGTGAGCGGGTTTCAACAGTAGCTTGTCTTTCAATTCTCGCTAGAATACAATTTATTTTATTAGGCCTAATAATAGTTTCCGAACGTGACCTGTTCGCAACAAATCGGTTATTGTTTTGCTCCGTCAATTTTATCGTAAATTACTGGATAAAAGTGATTGCATATGCATAAAGCATACACAGATAGATACCTTAAAACTGTGCCTAGTTGTTCAGCTTATTTCTTCAATCAACTTATAATAATTAAGAAGAAAAACGAAAAAATCAATTGTTCCTGACCTACGACAACTCGCAACCAGCTCACTGGCCACTGCTGTGAATCATCGCTTCGCTGCGTTCGGATATCGCCGTGTATGGTCGTCAACTTGCGCACACTGGACTACACGATACGACCCACAGTAAACAGCTAAGTGGAAACAAGATTTACCTATCCGTGCTTGAATGTTTTGATCGATCATATAAATACGGCATACGGTCCTATTTATATTGTAAAAGAAATAACACTTAAGTACTTATTTCGGGCAATTTTATGATGATATTTTTTCAATTGGGATAAGACATTTATGAACTTATAATAATATCGTAAGAGATCTCAAAACTAAAGTGTAATTACCGACATGAGCCTATTATCACTAAATGAAAATTCTAATAATATTACGACACGACATAAGAGATTATATAAAACGCGGTCGGTGGAGTCCATTAGAACATTATCAATGGATTCATCAGACTCAGAATTATTTGCTAAAAGTCTAGACTTGTCGACTGGCCATGACATCAATTTGTCTGAAAAATTAAGAACAGAAAACGAAAACTTAAAGCATAGTTTGGAAAAAGCCAACAATGAAATAGACAATCTTCATTTAAAAATAAATCAGCTCCAAAATGAAATTACAACACAGTCTCAACAAATTGAATCACTCAAGAATATATGCAAAAGGCCAATCCACAGCCTGAAGAGTAAAGTACAGTCTAAACAAAAACAGTCTAGATCTATCCTAATAGATAATAATCGATTCAGAGAGAGTAATGATAGATTAATTGACGAACTCGTTGGTCAAGAAAAATTGGAAGACATTTCTTCAGAGAAACTAGAGAATAATGAAAAACTCGACCAAGAACATGTAGACAAAATTTGTGATGATGAGACCAGAAACGATGTGAAAACTATTTACATGTATGGTGGCGAACAGTGTTCAGGATTATCAAGGGCACTGATCAAGTCACGCCTAGATACGAAATATGAAACATATAGCATAACAGGCATAATCAAACCTGGTGCTAGCACGATGGAAGTACTCAAACCTACGTATTTCCAACGATTCGAGAAGGGCGACAAAATTATACTGTCGGTAGGAGAACACGATACAAATCCTGTACATGTAATGGCTGAACTTTCTGCGGCGGTGAAACTACTAAAAGACCATTCCGTATTTGTCCTAAGTGTAGTAAAAAGTGTCCATTTGAATGAAAACATGCTGAACAATTTGTTAAGAACCTTATGCGTACAATTTAGTAATTGCCATTTTGTTGAATTGCAGGGTAAGGGAAACTGCGACAGAACCAAAATGAAATTTTGCAGAAGCATTAACAGATCAATTGATCTTCGTGATTATAGTAATAGGTACCTAAAGTACAACAATATACCTCTACAAAACATGCGTACTAAACAATGTCCTCATTCATTATTGCATTACAGGACCACTTGGCAAGGCACTGGGGATCTTGTACCAAAGAAAGGAACAATCCCATTTTACTTCTCCAAAATTAAAAAATGTAAACCTGAAAGCAATTCCAATTTGCAAACAAATTCATATTGTAAAAAAGGGACTATTCCCTATTACTTCCCTATACTGAGAAAACCATCTGTTACAAATATACAACCTAAATTAGACAATGAAGATTTTTTTCGTAAAAACTTTAACAACTAAAGGCTCATTCCACGTATTTCATCAGAATATTGCTGGATTGACTTCAAAAAGAGAACTAATAGAAATAGCATTAACTGAACTGCATACTAACAATGAAATTCCTGAGGTACTGTGTTTTTCAGAAACCTTCATAAAGGAAGGAAATACATATAATTGTAAACTGAATGGTTATGAATTAGGGTCTGTATACTGTCGATCACAATCAAGGGGAGGTGTATGTATCTATATTCAGAAAGGCATAAAATTTAATGATCTCAACTATATTAAAACCTTTGCCCGTGAAAAACTGTTCGAGTGCTGTGGTATAGAAATCACAAGTTTAAAATTGACTATATTGTGTGTTTATCGAACGCCGCAATCTAATCCTAATTTATTTTTAAAATACCTTGACACCTTACTATTTAAGATACTATCAAATGTCAATAAAAATAGGAAGGTTATTATCGTAGGAGACATAAATATTAATACACTTAAAATGAGTAACATAGTAAAGGAATTAAATGATATTTTACAGAATTACAACTTAACACTACATATAAATGAACCCACTAGATTAAATGCATGTATAGATCACATTATAAGTAATGTAAAAGATGCGACAGGTAAAATTTTGAAACTAGGACTTTCAGATCATGATACTGCTCAGATGCTAAGTTTACCAATCAGAAAAAACATTTCTCGACCTATTAAGTTTGCAGTTACAGAGCGGGACTACTCTAAAGACAATACACTAAAGTTCTGTGAATGTATAAAAGCTCTTAGTTTCGCAGATACCTATAGTTCAAAGGATTTAAATGAAGCATTTGACTCTTTTTATGATGATTTCTGCTTGTTTTATGACCTGTGCTTTCCTAAAGTAAAAAAAACTGAAAATTACCAAAAAGCGTGACATAAAATGGATAACAAAAGGATTGAGACGAAGTTTTAAAATAAAAAGAAAATTAAGATTTCAGTTCTATAGATTTAAAACAAGCAACAGCAAACATAATTTCTACAAATATTCCAAGATCTTACGAAAATGTATTTACACGTCACAAAGGTTACACAATAGTAGATTGTTTACAAACTCAAAAAATATTAGTAGAACGGCTTGGAAAGTTATAAATGATGACTTTGAAGATAATCCAGCACAAGATATATCCGAAATAAGTGTAAATGGTAATGTAATTAGAGATTCCACCAAAATCGCACATGAGATCAACAAATATTTTATTGACTTAGTGAAAACAGTAGAAAAAACTCCTCAAAATACCAACAAAATAAGGTCTTTAAACAGTTTGTTCCTAGAACCGATGTCACCTACAGAAATACAAAACATTTTAATGGGGTTAAAAAATACGAACTCAGTAGGAATAGATGGAGTTGCAACCCATATTCTCAAAAAATGTGGCAAATTTATTGTCCCAGTGCTGACTTATTTAGTCAATCTTTCATTTGAAAAGGGCGTATTTCCTGAGAGATTGAAAATATCAGTCATTAAACCACTTCACAAAAAGGGAGACAAATTAGAATTAAATAATTATAGACCAATTACACTCATACCAACGCTATCTAAGGTATTTGAAAAAGCAATGCATATAAGGTTAACAACTTATCTAAACAAATTTAAACTCATTAAAGATGAGCAAAATGGATTCCAAAAAGGGAAATCCACCACCCTTGCTGCTTTCAATTTAGTGACTAATATTTTAAAAAATGTCGACAGCAAAAAACAAACTGTAACAGTGTTTTTTGACATGTCAAAAGCCTTCGACTTGGTTACACATGAGCTGCTCCTAGATAAACTGGATAACTATGGAGTCAGAGGCCCAGCACATAAGTGGATACAAAGTTACTTACAAAATCGTAAACAATGCGTAGAGATAAAAAAAATTGACAAGGGTGAAATCAGTTCTGTGAAGTCAACATTTTTAATAAATAAGCATGGTGTACCACAAGGTAGTGTTTTGGGTCCACTCCTGTTTTTAGTGTTTATTAACGACTTACCCGAAATCACAACACATAAATGTATTTTATTCGCTGATGACATTTCTGTTACGTTGACATGCAATAATAGAATGAATTTTAACTCTGATATTAGACATATAATTGACCTTGTAATGACATGGCTAAATAAAAACAACTTAGTTGCCAATCTCTCCAAAACTAATTTAGTGCAATTTCAAACCCAATGCTCAAATCTCCCACCTAAGCAAATTTCATATGAGGGAATGGAAATAAAAGAGGTCAACAGTGTTATATTTTTGGGTCTAACATTGGATAAAAATTGTAACTGGAAAAACCATGTTGAATCAGTCTGCAAAAAAATAAATAAATTCGTATATGTCTTAAGCAGATTAAGAAAGACGTCAACACAACAGACCGTCCTAATTGCATATCATGGATATGTTAGCTCCGTGTTAAGATATGGTCTGTTGTTGTGGGGAAATTCGTCTGATGCCGTCTGCGATCATCTTGTGATCGCAGGATGCCGTACGCGCATTTTTAGCCCAAAAACGCTGTATCCGAGCTATGGTAGGGATTCCCCCTTACGAATCATGCAAAAGGTACTTTAAAATGCTTAATATTTTGCCACTGCCCAGTATGTACATTTTGGAGGTATGCTTATTCGTTAGAAATAATTCAAAATTGTTCAAGAGAGCTAAGGATATATACCCACGCAATACTAGAAATGGTGATAGACTCGTTTTGGACTTTGCACCTAGAACAGCCTTATTTCAGAAAAACTCTTATGCTATGTGCATTAAGGTTTTTAACAAGTTGCCTAAAGATATTAAAGAATTACCTCTAATTAAATTTAAAGAAAAGCTCAAAACATTGTTAATTGAAAAAATGATCTACTCTGTATGTGACTGGCTAAAACTATAAAAGATTAGGTAGATATCTGACATTGTTATTAATTACTTTTGGTTTTAGAATAATCCTGTAGACATTATAAATTTAAATTTTTTATTAAACATACAGCTTGACATAAAACCCAATTTTGACATGTATAATTGATGGAGCTTGACAATTTTTAATGGACCTAAGGAAAAAACTAGTTATGTTAAAATAATTAATTAATAGGGATGTTACATAATATTATATTCAGCATTATTATTATAAAATAATTTCACATGCCTAATGGTAAAATGGACGTTCTCATACCTACAATAAGACCTACTATGTACTCTGTTTTCAGTGAAATAAAGCATCATTTATCATTTTATCATAATAAAAAAGCTTAAAATCATCAAACTAAATAAACTTATTACTTCGCTGAACTTTTAGAGCATAATTAAACCAAATTAATACACCAAAACCCATTTTGATAAAAGGAAAACAATAAAGTAGATCGACCTTGCTTTTGCTGTTATGTTTGGGAGGCCAATGAACCATTAATATTATATTTTAATTTTTTTTGCATGTTATGCTTATCTAAGAAGATCAAAATTCTAATGCAACCAAATAAAATTTCAAAGGATCAGTATGGATGGAACAAGTAGGGAACGGAAGTAGACATAGGTACCAATAGTAGGAAAAAGGATTAATTCCACAGCCAGACCGCAGTGACATTAAGAAGTAACATGACATTTCGTTGACGTTGACAATCTGAGCAAACAATATTTGACATTTGACGTTTCATTTTTGGTTGAGGAGGCGACGAGTCTCTCCGCAAATTTCCTACATGGTTGTTTCTGTTTATGAATTTAATGAAGACTGTACTACATAATATTGAAGTTTAGAAAAACATCAAAGTGAAATCAAAATGCCATTGCACAGTATCGTGGAGTATTTCCCTGACCATTCTGGCCACAAATGCGGCTATTGCAAAAGCCCCAATACTAATTTTAGCCATGGTCAGTATTTCAGATAAGTACCTACCTATTTGTCATTAAATCAATAAGTTTCCTTAATGAATGCTATCTTTTTGTAGGAATGTGGGCCCACGTTTTATCCGTCAGTGATTATCAAGACCTTATTGATAGGGGGTGGAGGAGATCAGGGCTGTACTGTTATAAACCAACCATGGATGTCACATGTTGCCCCATGTATACAATAAGGTAAAGTTTTCAAACAAAGGAAGGATAGGTAGTTCATGCAAAACAAAATCTCAACATACTTATTTGATGTTGTGGTTATAATGATTTCAATGTCACCAAAATATCTTTATCTCACTTTTGGTCTTTTAGTTAGTAGGTAGGTAATATATTTTGAAAACTATAGGTAGGTACATACAACAACTTCTCTTATTTTTTAAAAAGTAGTTTCATACACAAAGAACAATAGTATCATGATGCAGCATAATATATAAATTAAAATAAAGGTTAGAGTGTAGTCTTAAACTTCACATTGTTAAAACTTCCACCGATAGCAAAAAGTGCCTGTTTTAGTAATTTTCAAATGGATATTTCTTTTGTAACTAGGTGCAGAGCCCTAGAATTTAAAGCCACAAAATCACAAAAGAAGATTTTGAAAAGATTCAACAAGTATTTAACTGGCCAGGAGGGGGAACTTGTAGCAGGGGATGCCGGCCGGAGAATGTCTACTTGTAGTGGTGGCATGGACGAAGAGAATTTTGGTGATGGAACAGAGCAATTTGTTGAAAGTAATAGAGAACACAGCAAGATTGATGTGAACGCTGTAATGAAGCTTGAGGTGAAAGAAAAAGTGCCAACTGAAGTTAATAACAAAAGTCAAGCTTATGCAATGTCAGGTGTGTATTGTGTGAAAAATTTAAATTAAAAAGAATCCTTAGACTTTAACAATCCACCTCACAGATATTTAATCCACACTTGTGATCATTTGGTACTAATATGGGGCAGCGCAGACGACAGAAGTGTATATCCGTGACACACTTTTTTGCAATTATAGGCAGTAACACACACGATGTGCAAAAATCTGTCACAGATATTTCACAGACTCAACACACGACATACATCTTCGATGATTCTGTCGGCAGATCTAGACGCTCTTTTTAAATGTCTCAACTCTGTCTACGCTGCACCTATTGCAATTTAAGACTGACCCATTCGCTTATTTTGGTAGTGACCTCTGCCTTCTGAACCAAAGATTGTTCAGCTCCCACCCAGGACAATAAATTGTGTGAAAGATAACAGAAGTGCCAAGCATCTTCCTTTGGGGTGGCTGTGATATTGTTTGATAAATGGCAGAGTGTGGCCTTTTAACACATCACATCATCATATCATGTTTAATTATCATTATTATTTTACAGGCGAAACATGTGAAGATCCTACTCACCAGGAGAATAAAAAAGGTATGATCAACTAAGGTATTTTCTGCAGGAATTCTTCATGTATAGATTTGTGTGATATTTCATTATTTATTTAAATGTATTGTAGATATGGGCCCTGATCCTAACAAACCTCCATGCTTAAAAGCAAAACAATTAAGACGACAAAGGAAGTTGGAGAAACTTAAAGAAAAAGGTGTTGATGTTACGAGTCTGACCAACACTAGTAAAAACAAAGAGAAGCAAATAGAAGACTTTATACATGAGCTGCCAAATGATGTCAGGCAAAAGTTACAGGTAAATTGAATTAAACATACATTAAGACACATCAGGGACATCAGTTCATTCTTTAACCTATTCACATTGTCACCTATCTACATACATACCTAATGATAGCAATGTGACTGTTAACATTATATTTTGTCAGCAAATTTAGTAAATTTCATCCTCCATCCCAAAATCCTGAAGTATTTAGATCCAGGTTAGGTCTTAAGGATAAGAAAAAGAGTAAATAACTATGTGTGATTTTGCATGTTCTAGAGAAAACGCTATAACCTTTTATGGAAAATCACAGCATATTTTTTTTTCACTACCATTGAACAAACAGGTTGGTTTTTCACTACCATTGGTTGCAGCGGGAATCTTTTAAAATATGGGAATAAGTTTGATTTTACTTATCACTAATGAATAATAACGTTCTTTCAGATAAAATTAGTGCGTACGACACCACCGAGCCCAGAGTGGTTGGCGACAGCTAAGGAGAGCCACCAGGTTTATGTTAAATATCAGACGATAATTCATAATGACAAACCAGATAAAATAACAGAAGACAGGTTTAAAGAATTCCTCGTGCACAGCCCATTAACAGTAAGATTATAATAAAGATTTTTTTTAATCAAAGTTTATATTGAATACAAATCATGTTTTTAAAGAATCACTTTTCATGAATCATTAATTTTTATTGATGGCAAATCAAATCAATTGATGGGAACAATGATTTTTTTTAAATATGCATGTTCACAACAGTGTCACATATTGTCTTTTAAAAATTATTGTTATTGTTTATAAGCCTAATGAAATTTTAAAATGTTTTCAGGAGGAGCACAGTGAATCGGGACCGTCCTGTGGTTACGGGTCCTTTCACCAGCAGTACTGGCTGGATGGAAAGATAATTGCTGTTGGAGTGATCGATATCTTACCCAAATGTGTATCCTCAGTCTATTTCTTTTATGATCCAAGTTATACACCCTTGACACTGGGGACTTATGGAGCACTTAGGTGATAAATTATTCTACTTTTCGTGTCAACCATAATCTCTTACTCAACCTCAAGAGGTTGAAGTAGACTAAGAGTCCCAAGGGACATGATAAAAAAAATGTGGCAATAACCTGGTGGTTAGTGCCACAATTTTAATTTTTTTTTTAAAGATTTGTGATCCGGTGTTCTCAACGGTTTTCCATTGTACGATTCTCCAGATGATGACTGGGCACGCTCCCAGCACTCGCACCTAAATTCTACTAAAATTCTACCAAAAATTGCAACCGAAACCTTGAGCGTCAATGCTTTGAGTGTGTTAAGGCTTAACACTCGCGACATAGTGCCAAAACTTTATCATGTTGTATTAGAGTTGAATTTTTTCTGAAATTTATGTACTTTGAATTGAAACTTTATATTTGTTGTACATTGCATATTTATGCAACAACAGCAAGTAGGTAAAGCAAAAAGACAGCAATATAAATGTTTTATTTCTTTATTTCAGGGAGATTGAATTCACCCGGGAGCTGCATAAATCGTCCCCAGAACTACAATACTACTACATGGGATTCTACATCCATAGCTGCCGTAAGATGAGATACAAAGGAAACTTCTTCCCTTCAGATCTGTTATGTCCAGAAACATACAAATGGTTCCCATTAAAGGATTGCATTCCTAAGCTTGAATTAACGCCATATTCAAGGCTGGACCCCAGTTTAGATAGTCTAGATGAGAATTGTCCTACAGAAGCAAATTTAGATTATATACCCGTATTGAAATCCGGATCCGTTATGTTTTATAGAGAGTTTAAGAGAAAATATAGTAGGAAGAATGATGATAAAGACATTGTGTTAAATTATGCTCAATTGGTGGGTAAGAAAACTGTGCTGAGCTTGATATTATGCAGATAGATAATTATTAAAATTTATTTAATAATGTTTTATGTTGATTATTAAATGTATAAAATAGCTATTTAGTCACTATTGGATTGTTTCTCCTTCTAAATAAATAGACTGGAAGAAGATGATATGTGGACTGAACCACGAAAAACAAACGAACTCTCATGATGTACTCTTAGAGTGATTTTATTCAATTATAATTTTATTAATTAAATTTGACAATCATAACTTGATTATGAGGTATCTTTTTACAGTATTAAGTTAGATTTTGACAAAATTGTAAAATGAAGAAACCTAATCCTTAGAATAAATAAGTCACATTCTTACATTTTTGTTATCCTCAATTCTATTCTAACAGGTGGCCAAGGGAAGTTCTATGTATGTACTAGATGCTTATAAGTTTACAAATTATATTATGTATGTATTCATGTATACAATTATGTAATATGTGTCTATCGCTCGACACATTTTAATTTATATGTATAGAATTATTGTTATAACATTATTTGTGCATTACTTGCCTCTTTTGTAATTTTATTATTACTTTATACTTAAAAGTATTGTTACTCATCATCAATCTCCTGCCCTGTGTCACTCTAGATCATTTGGATGCCTATCGAATATGAAATTTCTGTTGCATTAAATATAATATCTCTGATCTGTTTTGTGTATTCCCACCTAAATTAAAATGTTTTAAGATAATTGCATACTAGTCACTTAATCTTTACTTGTTCGTTTATGTGTCAGTACGCAATACTATAGTGAAATACTTAATTATAATAAAAAGTAATGAAATTGTATTGTTGGAATTATGTCTTTTATTTCGGAGTGCCTTACATAATATTAATGTTGTAGGAATTGAAACATAACTTACTGTAAGTAGGAAGTAATGTTTGACAATTGATTAACGACGTGGTGGTTCAATACGAGTATTAACACGAGATTTAATCCATCTATCTTCTTCTATACTTATAATTAATCTGTAGAGAGGTCAATTCTGTACATGACACATATTTCCAAAATAACTATCAGGGGGTGATTAGTAATCGACACTGATGCCAAAAATGCAATCAGTAAATTTTTTGTCTGTCTGTATGTTCGTTATAGAAACAAGCGTGGTGCATCTATACTTTTCATCACGCTACAATAAATAGGAACAGAGCAGTGAAGGGAAGTGTTGGGAAAACGGGAGGAATTTTTATCTGTATGGTTGGACGCGCATCACGAGAAAATTACTAGGACATGGAATTGAATGCGGTTTTCACCAATGTACCTACATATTTTGGAAGTCCGTTATTTTTGAAAAACGATATCCGCGCGTGCGCTGGCACAGATAGTATAGGAATAAGGATGTCTATTGGGTAATCTCGAAATGCTCAAGTCCTGAAGCTACTGTCCCTTTTGTCTTGTCCCTTTTTTAACCAAATGTACATTTGGTCATGGTGCAGACTACTTAAGTACCCATCTTTAACATAAACAAACCGAATAAGAAAATTAGATTTTACATAGAAATACTTTGTTTTAACAGCCTGTGACCAATCGCAGGTTTCCCCCCAATTAACATAACTTATGGGTAATTCTTTCTTAACTCACACACATAGCAACGTCATTCAACTGTATTTTTCTTGAATTGTACGTACTTAAAAATAAGTTATGTCTACATAAAAAGAGTAGGTACTTACCTTTCATCAAATAATAGGTAGATTACTTACCTGGAAAAGAGCATGAGTTATTAGAAAATCAAAATGGTAAAATGATTTGAGTTTTTTATAGTAGTGTTGTGGTACATAAGTACCTACCCATCATCTTTACGCTCCAAGCCACACTCACATGCTCGTGGTGCATCGTGCTAAATAACACAAGAGGCTCTGGCAACCGACTAGTGGCGGTATAGGTAGGTACCCTTCACGATTGAAGGCTAAATACCACAGTCTGATGACGGGTAGCAGCGTCACCGGAGCAAGGAGCTGTGATCGCCAACCCGGCTGCCCAGCTTGGCGATTATGGGTAGGTAAATTCTTTATGTGTTTGCCCAAAGTGGCCAACAAATGGAGAGGCCTATTGTCCAGCAGTGGACTGTCATAGATAGATATACTTTATTGCACAGCAAACAATTGACTTAAAACTATGTATAATAGACATTAGTTGTACCTACAATTGGGATGATGACTAAAAAATAATTTAATGTCCATCAGATAGATTAATGAAAAATATTGGATACGTATTTTTTATTTTGCCTCTTGTTCAAAAACTTACGAAGATACATTGATTTTAAATGTCACATGACGTCACGTTAGAGTACAAAATACCTATACTCTAACGTGACGTAGTTAGCCCCCACTCCGTAACTTTAATGCGCTATATCTAAGTATTTTCTTGTTATTTCGACAAAACAAAAAATACGGGTCTTATATTTTTTTATTATCTAAGAGACGGACTAATTATTTTCTTCATTTTCATACCTTGTCATCATCCGTATTAGGCGATAAGCCGATGATGATGGTGATGACAGCATAGTGGTAATCTCAAATTTTAAATATGGACGCAATACACAATGTAATTATTATTGGTCGTTCAGCTGACGGTTAAATTCAAATATAAGAACAGCGCAATTTTCGGAATTGTTGTCCAACTAAACTAGTTTGATCGTGAACTCGTGAGAGGAAAAGTAGTCTTGTTTTATTCAATGTCACGGCACTGCTCCATAGAGCAAGCGTTGTCGGATTCATCACAAGCCGGCCATCATGTGCACTTACAAATCATACTTAGTTCACCAAATAATCGGCGCTCTCACACAGATGAAATGCCGTTGTTAATATTTTAAGAGAGCTAGGGCATAGCGAATCTTCGCTCGAATTGAGCTGCCCGTCCGGGGAAGTACCTCCACCCTATAGAATACCGCAGCCAAATGACCTCCGGGACGTGTTTCTGCTGGTGAGTAGGGTCTCCGGAGCTCGTGGGGGGTTAGGGTTGGGCCGGCATGGCAGTGGCAACTGACAGGCCAGTTGTCACAGCTACTTGGGCTTCTCTTTCGCTTTCCATCAGGCGTAGGGAAGCCATTATGTCGAGCTACTATATAAAAAAAAAATTGCACTACTTGACTACATATTGGATGCTGTGGCCGAATAGTCAGGTTAGCAAGTACTTACACCTACTTGCTGCATAGGTATAAAACGAATTTATAATAGGTAAGTAGGTACTAGGTTTGTAAAATCCGATATATTTTACATATTTTTTTATGTTGTAAGTAGATATACCAACTAAAAACTTTCAATCGGTAGGCATCATTAAAGTGCAGTGCAGACGACAGACTATCCGTGACGCACTTTTTAGTCTGTGATGCAATTATATGCAGTAACGCACACGACGCGCAAATATCTGTCACGGATATTTCACAGACTCAACGCATATCTTCGATCATTCTGTCAACAAAGCTGTAGGGACTAGGGTGGGTCAAAAAAATTTTTTTTAGATTTTTTTACAGGCTCAGCAACAAAAAGGTGCTAAATGGCGTGGATAATTGATACGTAAAATTGCAACACTTTATTTTAACTTTTACTGCCTCCGGATTGAGATAGAATTTATTAAAAATTGTTATTATTTAAGTCGATGTTACAACTTTTTTTTTCACTTTATTGGTTGGTAAATAGCTTGAAAACTGTGAGAAGAGATCCATAACTAATTTTACTCCTATTTCTAGGAACTTACCGGAGCTTTTTGCTAAAGATATTACTACAGATCTGTAGCGCAAGTACCAATCATCATCATCATCATCATCAGCCTATTACAGTCCACTGCTGGACATAGGCCTCTCCAGTTGTTCGCCACTTAGAGCAAACATCAGGAGGATATACCCATAATCGCCACGCTGGGCAGGCGGGTTGGCGATCGCAGGGCGTAGCTTCTTGCTCCGGTGACGCTGCTGCCCGTCACCGGTCTTTAGTATTTAGCTACGCCTTCAATTGTGATGGTTATACCGCCACCAGTCGGTTGCCAGCGCCTCGTTTGTTATTCGGCAGGATGCACCACGGGCAGGTGAGGTTGGCTTGGAGCGAAAAGATGATAGGCCGCTCCCTTACATCCCCAATACCTTGCGAAAAAGTATGTGTATCGTCATAGTAAGCAAATTGTATGATATTTGTATTTATATGATACAGCATCCCTATAAGCCATAAAAGGTACTACAATTACGAGCACGAAAGTATTTAAAATACATCGTTTTGCCTTCGCATTGCAACGTAAATTTGTCTTGAAATTATTTGTATTAAATCGCGAGCACCAACTTTGTTTTGACGAATGTTAAAGTAAATATCGAAGGCTGGCTATCGAAACCTGATGAATATCTCTTAATTTAGGATTTTTAAGTAAAAAAAAGATTAATAACATTTAGAAAAATTGGATTTTTTAACTTTTTGATGGTGTTTTGCAGAGCGCCTAGTAATTTTTCATATATAAGTCTAGGTATTTTCAAGATATAAAAAATTTACACACTCAAGCAGTTGAAAGAGCAGTTATAGTTATCATCGAAGCTTCAGCCACTTTATGTGATAAAATATCGAGAGAGGGATTCATAAACGCCTAGATAGATTCGAGAAAATCGAAAATCCAAAATTCGGCAGCAAGAAAGATTTTAACGTCATATAAATAATTCATTTAAATAATAATTTAGCTAAATAGAACTGTTATTACTTTATTATTGTGTTCTTCTATTATTAAACAAAAGATTTTTATGATTTTCGATCTTTGTCTTCAAAACAAATGATCTTTATTTACCAATAGGCTATGGCCCTTTTTTACTAGATTTTTTTGATTTTCATATGACTCCGGAGGCAGAAGATGAACTCCGAATGCTATCAAACTCCGTACTCTATTAACAGTGACCATTTAGCACCGTTTAGTCACTGTGCCCCTAGAAAAACTAAACTTTTTTTTTTCTTCATACATAAGTGACCCACCCTAGTAGGGACCTAGATGCTCTTTTTAAATGTCTCAGACGCAGACTCTATCGCACAAACAGTCTGTCGTCTGCGTAGCCCCTGATACCTTTCTACTAAAATTTATTTAAAAACCTTCGGTGGCGTCATTTTTGGAGCGTTTTGCCTTTAGTGGGACATGCGAAGATTCGGCACCAATTTCTTTTCGAAATGAACATTTTAGAATTGTTTTGGGTATGAGTGTTCTGGAATACCTACCACTTATAAAGTACCTACGTATGTCCCTACTGTACAAGGGAAATCTCAGTTTGAGAAATGGACAGTACCCTACCCTAGTTGGGGATATCTTGTCCGGTATTGAAAACAGGTTCCGTGATAAAAGTGTACCTATTTAAGTACGGAGAACTTTAAGAAAAAAGACGTGGTAGGCTGTAGGGAGCAACGCCTCTTAGCTACTAAGTACATAGATGTTTGCAATTGATTCCCATGCACAGCCATCTAATTATAAGGTTATGTACCTACCTACAATGAGCCCAAGCATACGTGCTTCATTTTTAGAATGCTTGTAAAAGTAAGTAGAGTAGTTACCTATTCTATTTTCGTAGTCATATGAGCGATTATTGTTATATGAGAACCTACCTACCGAACTAAGTTGGTAGTTAGTTAGGTAGGTTAGGTACATAAGATAGGTACCTAAATTAAATCTTCTTACAACTGTAACATAATTCTTACATTTTAACTATCATTAGGTAACTAGTATTTTTCGGTCGATTTCGATCAAGGTGGATCTGTTGATAATTTAACGGGTGACAGATTTTAATTTATGAATTTCACATCGATCGTTTACAGTCTGTGACCGAATAATAGTTAAAATGTAAGCATCATTTTACAATTCATAATATTTCGAAATATTACAATCTCGCGAGAGAGATCATAATCTAACGGTATTTACAATTTTACGGTGACATAATATAACTTAACTGACTGACATAGTGATCTACTTATCAACGCGCAGCCCAAACCTTTGAGCGGATTAGTATGAAATTTTGCATGCAGGTAGATGTTATGACGTAGGCTTCCGCTAAGAAAAGATTTGATCAATCCCACTCCCAATAGGATAATAGGGGATGAAACTCTATTCGACGCGTACAAACTCGTGGGCACAGCAGCTCCCATTGAGACTCGGAATACAATCTTTTTACGTTCCATGTCACCCTAGTCTTCAAAATACCTTCAGTAGGTAGGTACATACAGTTATTGTAGGTAAAGGTCGTCAAAGGAATGCTCTGCTCACCCGAATCGTGGAAATGAGAAGCCTTACCGCACGAAATCGCATCAAAGCAATTCGTATTGCAATTTTCTGCGTTGCGAATTCGCATCGCATCGCAGTCTTGTGTGTAAATCCTAGATACGAAGTTAGTCATATGACGCACGAAAAGATACGTAGTTTATCTTTAATTTCAGTTTATTTTTTTGTTGTAAACTCAACTTTTGAGATTTTTTGTTATCAGAGACATTGACGACTTGGGTTTAATTTAATCTCTAAGAACCACCTCTACTTAATAAGTACCTACGTAGACTTCTGTCTGTCAAAATTTCTCCGTATTGTTTTATCAATCTAATCGGTTGGCAGATATGCTTAATCATGATGCTATGCAACTATCTTATGTAGATACATACATTACCTACATAGGGATTTATCACAGAGGCGTAGCTATCGCCGTACCTATCAATGATACAGACCCCTGGGTTACAGAGGCCCATAACGTGATTTAAATAAATCAATTTGCCGAAACAAGAAATACAAGTGTGACCTAAGGGCTCTAGCACACGGCGTATTTGAAACGCGCTGACCGATGACCGCGCGTATTAAGAACGGTCTTAGACGCCGTAGACGCTGATTGTATTGTGTTGACCTATTATAATAGGTAGGTACCTAAGTAAGGTAAGTAGGTACTTACCTATACAAACTTATAATTATTAAACGAGATGTGTTATCGGCTAAAATTTTGTCCATTAGATCAACTTGAAGGAGTGATAATTTAGTTACGTCGAATAAACAAAATACTAGTGATGCTACTGCATTTCAACGGATTTTCCCAGTAGTCATTACTTTTGATCGCGAAAACAACAGGAAACTGCAAAAACTTATATCGTAAAAATATTTATGTACAATAAAAATTATAAAGAGGTGTTAGTTTGTTTGTAATAGGTTAGATTTTAAATAACAGCTTCAGTCTTATACCTATACCTAGTGAGGGTATAATGTAAGAAGAAGTAGCGCGTGCGAGATTTTAAGTGAGGAGAACCGACAAGAAACTAGTATTTTTCAATTCCTTAATTATAATGATGGATGCCGTTTGATTGTAATATAATATTGTCGCAAGCGAAGCGCGGGCAGAAAGCTATAGGTATTACACCTTAGAATACATTAAGATAAATAGCTTAAGTGACTTTGGCACGACAGTTCTAGAAGTGACGTCTTTATACGACTGAACAATACATAAATAACTAAGTATGAGCTTTTATTTCATTCGTTTGTACCTAAAGAAGTTGTCCATTTAAAGATTTGTATGGTATATTTGGAGCACATGCTGTAATTACCTGCTTGATGCAGTCACGCATTCTGAGAAGGATTTAATGTTTGATTGAAATCCTAAGATAACGAATTTAAACCATAAATATTTTTAATTATCATGAATGCCGTAATGAGTGTTACTCTAGAGTTTAAAACGTTACGCCAATCTCTTATAATAGCTTATTATAAATAAATAAGTATAATCCAAGACATGCCACGCTGGGCCACAAATAGCCTTCTATCCCCAAACTAAGCCGAAGTTTGTAGACAACTAATAAACTTACTTAGATGTTTTTTTTTGTAAATAAATACATTATACAGAGTAAACACCCAGTCCAACAAAAACAGATATGTTCATATTGTTCATGTACTGTGCGGGGATCGAACCCACAAGCCTTGGCTCAGGGGTTTACCAGGCCATAAAATGCAAAGGCCATTTTGCCCTAAAAGCCGGACATATATTTTTATTGCCAAACATAATGTTTTTACAGCTGGACTGTTGAAAAAAGTATTTATACGTGATGTAAAGTGAGAATGAGATCGTAGATGGAGTGTGTGCCAGACGAGCCGCCCGCGCCAACAGTTTGCTCTTTTGTCCGCTCGGACGCTCGTCCGCCCATTGTCGTACGAATCGCCACTCTGACCGGACGCGACCGCAAAAAGCCAAACATGTCTGGCTAAAGCTGGACACCTGGCAAGCCTAGGTGGTGGTGGTGGCAAGGCCGCAGCCAGTTTCTATTAAGGGACGGACGGACAAAGAAAATCGTAGACTATATTGTATTCATTTAAACTTCTTCAGGTTCTTTTCAGAAGCGTCGCAAGCTATAAAACTCGTCAGAATTACAGTTCACCAGAGAACTACCACTTCTTCAAGGGCAATAACCGCCCGTACCTCGCTACGCCCACGGGTAGCCGTAGCTGTCTATTCTATATTTTTTAAGAATGATGGAAAATTCTACATGAATTCAGCATGACCGGGTAGTCAGACAGACTCAGATTGTTTAAAAAGCTAAATGCCAATAAATTTATAGCCAAGCCGTCAAATGAAACTATAGTTCATTCGCGTTAAGAAAATAGTGACTCATCACCGACTGATGACTGACCGACCAATTAAAACGCTAGAAATTATCTGTTGGCACTATTTCTAGCGTTTTAATTGGTCGGTCAGTCATCAGTCGGTGATGAGTCACTATTTTCTTAACGCGAATGAACTATAAATAGATGCAGGATGTCAAATCTTAGGCAGTACAACATTTTAAGAATAACATTAATGAATAGATTGAAATCCTTTCTATTCACTACTTCTATGAATCTAATGTGCCTACTTTATCACTGCTTGATGCAGTTTAGTCATCTAATCTTACCATACCAGCTTCTGCTCAGGATATGGTCGATCAAAGAAAGGGGATTAATTATTTCGCCAGGTGTCACGAGGCATTGACGCATCAAGTAAAGGTTTTAATCAATACTCAGTGATGAGGAGAAAGGCAAATCACTGCAGATACAACAACAGGGTTAAGTTAGTTCGCTAATGCTTCGAGTGTCGGGTGTTTGAAGCGCGCACGCGAGGCCTTGCGTGCGCAGTCGCAACAGCACAGGCGCGCGCGCAGCCCGTCACACGCGCACCACGCAACACGCGCTGCGGCATCTCATATTTACTAACATAAGCAATCGTGCGAAATAAAATGAAACTACACATTAAAGCATTCGGTGAGTATTATAATAATTAAATAAAAATATTGACAACAATGACTGGCCTCCGCATCCTTGAGTGCGTAAAGTAAATTACGGAGAATAAATAGTGGAATCCTGTAATTATTTTTTTATTACGCCTATGATTGTCGAGTTAAGTGTTTTGCGTTTAATGCCACTGTGAAATTGTGAACGCTGGAAATTGACAAACATTCGGAAGCGGCTTCGAAGGAAATTCATGTTATCGTATTTGATAAATAACAATCCAATGCATACTCAAAGAGTACATTAAGTTTTTAATTAAGTATTTGATTAGGTGTTTATTACCAATAAGAGTTTAATAATAAATAAGGAAATGCCCCTGAAACGCGTATTTGAATTTGGTTCATTAACTACTTGTGAACATAAGTATTTTGCAAGCCATAAAAAGTTGACACGATGGTTGGGTCCATGAAGGTTGATTCTGTGTTTAGGTCACTAGAAAACAATTCAAGAGACTAAATAAAATGTACTTGTAAATGTCTGTATTTGGTGATATGCTATTAGAAGGCGCCTAGAACAAAATGTAGCAAATAAAAAACGCATATGTTGTATTTTGAATTAATTATTAACAGTTTTGTTTTTAATTCCTTACGGAAGATTCACGAACTCTCTTACTGAACAATTTTTAGAACTGTGACTTATTAATGCAATAAGTGTATGATGTGATGTACTTGCAAAGTGAAGAATGAACATTTTATTTGTAGCACTTTAGGAAACCACACATGACACCTAAATACAAAAATATTGCGCAAGAATCTAATAAGAATTGGGGTAAACATCCGAAGTTGTCAAGGATTAGGTACTCCTTACTCGTCTCTGATAAGTAACCTAGGGCCATAAGAGCTACTGTGAAAATGCGAAATCAATAATGACTCTCCTACGAACCTGTTACCAAATAAATAATGTAACCTTACTATTTATAGTTATTACCAAAACAAACCTTTCGGTTTATTGAACCCGCTATGTTTATTTCTTCTAATATAAACCTTTTGACCGAATATTGGGAAGCGAAGAAGTATTTAATACTAACTGGTTTTCCTTATACCTGGCGCCAAATATTCAGGCATAATGTTTACATTCTATGCGTCAGGCAGGTGAGATATTCTGAGGGCCACCACTGTGCAATTAAAATTTGCTTATTGGTAAATACTTAAGTCTTGCAACATGTTTATCAACATACAAAGTGGTTTCCGATTTTTGGGAAGTTAAGATTAGAGTTATTTAGCTAATTGCATGTTAGTTGGATGGCGACATCACGTTTCCAACAATTTTCATAATAGCCGTCGTAAGAGCATTGTATGGGAGCCATTATCCACGCCCTATTCGGCCATTGAGTGCGGCCTTGACAGAAACGTAAAATGCATAGTTCCGATCCACCGCATTATGATTCAGTGATTTGCAGTAAACGTTAACACACCATTGGAGTTGACCACGACAAATACGCTGATTATGTTCGTTCTAGGCGCTCTTCAGACTCAGAATAATAATGGCCGCCTTTACTGCATAGTCTATACACTTTTGATGATCAGTTATTACTTAGTTATGTCCAGTTTCACTATGATTCAGTGATTTGCATTAAACGTTAACACACCATTGGAGTTGACCACGACAAATACGCTGATTATGTCCGTGCTAGGCGCCCTTCAGACTCAGAATAATAATGGCCGCCTTTACCGCATAGTCTATACACTTTTGATGATAAGTTATTACTTAGTTATGTCCAGCTTTACTCAACATCAGCCTATTTAACAGTCCACTGCTGGACATAGGTCTCTCCAGTTGTTCGCCACCTAAGGCCAACTTCTGGAGGATATACCCATAATCACCACGCTGGGCAGGCCTTCTATCGTGATGGTTTAACCGCCACCAGTCGGTATACCAGAGCCTCGTTTGTTGTTCGGCAGGATGCACCACGGGCAGGTGAGAATGGCTTAGAGCGAAAAGGTGATAGGTCGCTCCCTTACATCCCCAGTTTTACTAACCATAGTGTGATGTTAAATAAAATGTATAACCATCTGATGAATGCGACAAGAATTTGTATGTAATTCTGGTAGTTCTTTAGATTAACGCATTCAAACAAACTTTTCATATTTGTACAGATAACATTTATTGTACATGGAGTAACTGCGTTTACTGTCTAATACGTATTTAGGTAATTATTACGAACTGCTATTACGGCCTGATACTGTAAGCCCCTCCGCACACGGAGCTACTCAAATATGACGGAATTAGTCAGTAATTAGAATTACAAACTAGTTATAAACTGTATTTCGCACACGACGCTACTCAAATTGCAAGGTTTCAGTCACTCCTGTTATTTCTACTACCAAATAAACACTAAACACGTGCGAAAAACCTAGAAAGGGGAAATATTGGAAGCAATAAAAATGTCGAGTGGATCGAGCGAACATGACGATGTCATTATACTATATTATCATCTAAAACAGATTTTGGATTCACCCATATATCCAAAATAATGTGAACTGCAGATTGTCAGTTGCAGCATGAGAGCTGCGTGAAGCAGATAATACTTAAATTTGTGGGATTCATTCATTTCTCACATCAAAACACTGTAAACTCGGTAACCTAGTAGCTCGGCGACCGGCACGTCGCGTCGCGCGCGATCAGTTGCCAACGCGTTACTAACTGGTTAGTGACTAGTCGCGTCGTGTGCGAACCTGTATGGCAATGTATGGGCGGTGACGCTCAAAAAACTCGTTAGTAATTTGAGTTTGTGATTAGTTCCTTTTGAGTAGCTCCATGTGCGGACGGGCTTTTGGTGTAAATTTGGGTGTTTGATGATAATAATTTTATTAAACTATATTGCATCCGAGTGTTAGTAGTAACTGTTATAATAATCTGATCATTTAAATAAATCTATCTTCTAAATATATGTAATTCAAAGGTGACCGACTGACTGACATAGTGATATATCAACCAACAGGCCAAACCACTGGACGAATCGGGCTGGAATTTGGCATGCAGGTAGATATTATGACGTAGGCATCCGGCAAGAAAGAATTTTGATCAAATCTCGTGCCAAGGGGATAAAATAGGGGATGAAACTATTTTCCTGGCTGACGGAAGTCGCGGGCACGGCTAGTGGTCAATAAAGTTACTGAATCAAATCACAGGACCTGTGTAGGTTCTGTGATTTGTTTCACTAACTTTATTTGTGTAAATATCGGGACTCAAACGAAGATTTTCCCTGATATTGAGAAAATTTGACGTTTCTTAGAACAACGAATTAGGAACTGAAATAGGAATCTTCGGATTTTCCACGTTTCAGACAAAACCCTCAAGGTCGTCCCATTCTCAAATCATCTCTTACCTACAGCAGTAGTTTTATTAAGTGTAAATAAATAAATCAAATACTGCTTGTTACAATGTTTTCTTTGCATTAGGAAGATAAGATAATCTTCTCTGTTACTTCACGTCAGGTGACAAGGTATGTGTTTTACGAGTATGGGTGATAGTAACTATAAATGTGATATAAAGAAGTAGTAGGTATACCTACAAAAAATAATTGAATTCATAAATACAGATTAGAAGATGACGTTCAAGGTAATGAAACATGATAGGCTGGAAAAATGCAACTGTATTTAATGCAGGAGTTGAATTGCGTACCTCACTTATACCTTCATAGAGAATATAATTAGGTACTTACTTAGATTCCATGGGTGTCGTAGAAGACGATTTAGGTAAGACTGCGCCGTACGTTTACGTTCTTTAGCCACGCGGGAAATGATTCCCACCAAAAGACATTTTGGTGGGAATCATTTCCCGCGTGCGTATAACAGCAATATAGGTATGTGTTGTGAAAATATAATGTACTTATATATGTTACTTATCTATTTCTCGAAGTTGACCATACCACGAGTGCGGTTATATGAGCAGAAATTTCCTTTGCTTTGATTGTATAACTAGCTACCTAATGTAGCTATAACCTTGCGGTATCAATATTGCTTGCGTATAAACAAACGCAGAGATCACCTCAGTTAAAAAAAGAAATACATTACTTTTCAACTTTGAGAAATGGCATTCCAGTTAACTTGATATTAATGATCTTTCTCACAATCTTGCGCTGCTATAAATAGCATAAGTGTTATGCTTTAATAAACCTGGGCGGACGGTCATTTGCGAGCACTCTGGCGCCTGGCGATATGTCGCGGTGAGCGTAGTATACGCAGATTGACAGTAAGGAAACAATGCAGTTTGCACCCTGGTTTGGACCAGGCCTAAATTCAAACTCTTGGTTGAACGATTAAAAAGTAGCAATGCCGAAGTAAAATGATTTTTTAGCTAAAAAATCATCGCGATGCTATCTATAGCTACTAATTGATCAGTAGGTATATATAAACGGTCAGTCACGGTTTTAAACATGCGAAATTCGTTATTTTAAACAATGAGGTGGCGAGCGGGTTGATAGCTGTGACGAATAAAGTAATTTTACTTTCATAGTAGAGCCTGCTAAGACTGTTTTTAGAGAACCAATAACCTGCCCATCGAACAATACCTGCGATTTGTCACTAATTTACACCAAGACACGGTTTATTAGTACACTTTCATATTATAATTATTAATGACAACAACATTCATAATTTTAATATGAAAGTGTACTAATAAACAACCAGAATTGGTCTTTTTGGCATCAGTCATTTTACGAAAAACTATCAAATCTTGAATTCGTGAGGTACCTAGCGAGCTAGTTTCCAGGATCTTACGGTTCACTTCCATGTATGTCTACAGTATCAACATACGAGATTTGTTAAACACTTTTCAATAGATCAATACGGGCTGGTCGGTGGCCTCTATGGTTTGTTTGAAAGCTCTCGATTTTTCTAATAGTGTATTTAAATTTTGAGGAGACTTGGTTCTCTGCCGTTCGGCGGCGTGTGTCGCAGGCGGCCTGCCGGGCTCCCTGCGAAGCCTGCATTCTTGCACTTTCACCGCTACTCGCACGGAAACTTACAGAGTGCAAGTCTAACATCGCTTACCGTCACCGTTACGCAAATGATCGACGCTCATTAGGACACCACTGCCGAGTTTGCCAATAAATAACTTAAACTAACATCTTATTCTGTTATTGTTAGTCATAACTCGGTTCTTCATCAATCTATGGTTGAATTATTGCTTCCGGTTCCCTCCTCTTAAATTTAGGTATAACTTACAGAAATTAAATGTTGAGTGCATATCGACTTAATTTACATTTATGCATACCTAGTCGTAAAACAGAAAGGTAAAATGACTGCAAAGCGCTATTACGCTTGTAGCGGTCATAATATTTATTTTATGATAAAATATTAGCTTGGTATATTTCCGCATAGAATTTGAAATGTAACTAGCTGTGCCGGCGGCGTCGCACGCGTGGATATAGGGTTTCAAAAAAAACGGACTTCCATAAAATACCTATCTATACCTATACCTAGTGCCTAAGTTGTAAGTTAGACCTCTAGCAATACGTTGATGAAAACTGCATTCAATTGCATGCAGTAGTTTTCACATGATGCGCTATCAAACATACAGATAAAAATTTCTCCCGTTTTGCAACACTGCTCTGCTCCTATTGATCATAGTGTGATGAAAAGTATACTATAACCTGCACAGGAGTATGAAGAATAATTGTACCAAGTTTCGTTAAAATCCGTTCAGTAGTTTTTGTTTCTATAACGAACATACAGACAGACAGACAAAATTTTACTAATTGCATTGTTGGCATCAGTATTGATCACTTATTATCCCCTGATAGTTATTTTGAAAATATATTTCATGTCAATTCTGTAAATGAAGGTCAATTCTGACATCTATATAGATAGAAGATAAGCTATTTTACTTCATTCATTTGATAAGAATTATATATCGCACCCCCCGGCGAATAAAGCGGTTATCGACGATTACCACTTTTTTAATGTTTTTTGATTTTTGGCCTCTATGTGACCTAACCCATCGCCTGAATTTTTTTCATATTTTTAAATGCAATATTAATAGAATTATACTACACAACCACTTTTTTCTACGAAACATAATGTGAAGATATTAGACGAGAATAAAGTAGAAATCAAATATTACCGTACAAAACTTCACTAGTCTAGTCCGCATTGATTCAATGCGACATTATTCGCGATAGTCCTCCCAAGCGCAAAATCAGTATTCGATTTTACCACTTTATTCGGGTGAAAAATTTACGGCGCGTAAGCTGTAATAGTTTGTTACTACTCAGGTTTGTAAACGGGTGAATCGTAAATTGAAGTTATGCTATTCTTCTTGTTATAAAATAATGATAATAGAGTCGTAATAATATGTTACTGCATTAAATTCAATTTCATAATGCTATATTAAAATATTGCGTTCGAAAATTAATACGTTATTTGTACGTATTGCAATAAAAAAAACATTACGTTTTTACTTTCATACACATAGCCATACCTACACTCATCATCATCATCAGCCTATCGCAGTCCACTGCTGGACATAGGCCTCTCCAGTGGTTCGCCACTCAGGGCCAACATCTGGAGGATATACCCATAATCGCCACGCTGGGCAGGCGGGTTGACGATCGCAGGGCGTAGCTTCTCGCTCCGGTGACGCTGCCACCCGTCATAGCATTTACTACTTTAGTTTGACTGGCTCGGCGGCTCAATTGGTAGTGACCCCTGCCTTCTGAACCAAGGGTCGTGGGTTCGATTCCCACCCGGGACAAATATTCGTGTGATGAACACTTGTGTTTGTTCCGTGTCTGGGTGTTTATATTTGTATTTAAGTATGTATTTGTGGTACCTTCGTTATTCTGATACCCATAACACAAGTGCTTAAGCTACTTACTTTGGGATCGGAGCAATGTATGTGATATTGTCTGATATTATATTATTGTCTGATATTTACCCCTTCAATTGTGATGGTTATACCGCCACCAGTCGGTTGCCAGCGCCTCGTTCGTCATTCGGCAGGATGCACCACGAGCAGGTGAGCTTGGCTTGGAGCATGGAGAGAAAAGATGATGGGTCGCTCCCATACATTCCCATACACTTCTTTAACACTATCTAGTAAAAATGTTATTTCAATGTCCGAAGGAGTTTGGGTCATTTTGTATGGACATTGGCGTCGTTTTTTAGCCGCCATCGTTCATTTTTATATTGTGTAGCACTGTACTTAACTAACAAATTAATGAAATAAGATTTTCTGTAAGTAATATTGGAGCGAAGATAATGGCATTTCAATTTTAGGACAACGCCTGAAGGAAAAGTGCTCTTAATATGTGAGCTAGAGCATTTGTGACAAAAAAAATATTTCTTTTTTAAAAAGAAAAATAACTGCATTATGTAAATTATTTTAGAAAATTCGTTTGCCACACTCAGGAATCGAATGTGCTCAATTCTGGAAGAACATAGGGTTTTATTTTCATTTGAAAGGATCATTATAAGGATCAAAAGTCACCCTAACATACGTTCCGAAATGTGGACACTTACGCGAAGACTATTCCACAAGTTTTTTAGTCCCTCAACGCGCTATGGAAAGACCAATGCTTATCCTGTTGAAAGATTGGCACTATGAGGTCGATTTATTTGCTGACACCTTACAACATCTCTTTTATAAATTTTGGATTATTTTGAATGAGAATGCAACGGATTGACATTTATTTGATTTGATATGACATTATTTGACATTTATTTTATTTTAATAGAGTAACATGTTCTGTATTAATTATTGTTAATTATGATGGATTATTATTTATTTTATGTACTAACTTTTGACTTGACCATGATTTAAACAAAATAGATTTTTTCGTATGATGTACCTACCTACCTATTTGAAATTTTATTGTTCCAATAATTTATTGCATTACCTAATTGTATACTAACTAATTGATATGTAATTGCCTTTGAAACTTATTGCGCTTTGGAGAATTTCTGTTAGCTTAAAAAATGTTTGCAAATAAATAAATAGGAAACGAAACGAACATAATACGTGGCAGTGGGCTGACCATATCTATCCAACAATAGGTGGAGCAGACGATTTAGGACGCCCCGCAATCCATGGGCTGATAACCTTAAAAGAACTGCTGGCATTGGCTGAACAGAAACACGCCCGGGATAAAGAATTGTGGCGCGAATTATAGGAGGCCTACGTTCAATAATGGACGAAGCAAGGCTGTTGATTGACTACATTACTTATTACTTTTTTTCCAAGCCGGTAGTTCTTTTGGAGGTGGAAGACTGGCTGGTTATACGCTTCGCATAAATCTGACCCGAAAATGAGGATACTAGAGCCACATTAACACGCCATTTTACCAAAGACTTGCCAGAATTCAGCATCGACAAAATCGAGATCGCTCTTGGGCAGCTTAAAGATGGAAAAGCCCCTGGAGAGGATGGCGTCATAACAAAGCTTGTAAAAGCAGAAGATAAACGCGTACTGAGGGAGCTCCAAAACTTTTTAACGCTTGAATGGAGAACTCCGAACGCGTGGCTAAGGAGTGTGCTTGTCCTGTTCTTTAAAAAGGGAGACGAAACAGACCTATTTCCCTTCTAAGCCTTGTCTATAAGCTGTTTTCAAAAGTGATGTAAACCGTTTTGTGCGAATACTTGATGAATTCCAACCGCCGAAACATGCTGGGTTTCGTAGCGGATACGACACCATAGACCACATCCACACAGTGCTGTACAGAAGACAGAAGAGTATAATCAGCCCTGTATCTTGCATTCGTGGATTATGAGAAAGCCTTTGACTTCGGTTGAAATCTGGTCTATTCTGGAGTCCCTGCAGCGATGCCACGTAGATTGGCATCCATACATGCAGTGATGAGACAGTAACAGTGATCTATGAAGCCGCCACTATGTGCATCCAATTACAGAATTAGTATACAAGGCCTATACCGTTGCATCTAGGAATGTGATCAAGTCAAAAGTTGTTCTCTAATGTAATGGAGGATGTGTTCAAAACGCTGAACTGGAAAGGACCTGTCATTAACATAAACAGCATAGTCATAATGGCAGAATCGCTGCAGGACTTACAAGAAATACTGAATGAACTGACTGACTCCTTTGCGCGCATCGGCATACGGATAAACTTGGACAAAATCAAGGTCCTGTTCAATGAACATGCTCTACCGGAACTCAAAGTTGTTCACAAATATGTAGGTATACCTCGGGCAGACATTGCAGTTAGGTGGAACCAGCTTTGAGGACGAGGTGATTAGGAATAGTCAGGCTTCAGATGGTCGATCCCACAGTGCCTAAAGACGAAAGTCTTTAATCACTGCGTTCTACCGGTTATGACATACGGAGCTAAAATGTGGACACTTACGGTACGGTTAGTCCACAAGCTAAAGACCGTTCAGCAATCATATGGAAACGGTTTTGCTCGGGTATCTCTGTCTTATCCGAAATGTGGTGATCTAGCAGAGAACCGAAGTTATCCACAACTCACCGATTTAATAAATTAAAGGGGCATCGGGCTAGCAACATCAGCCGCAGAATCAATAACCGTTGAGGTAAACGAGTTCTGGAGTGAGACCGCGTCTCATCAAACGTAGTGTAGGACGCCCTCCAGCCAGGTGGAGTGACGATCTGCGCAGGCCGGCTGGCAAGTGCGCTGGCTGGGTGCGAGAAGCCGAGGATCGATCAAAGTGGCCAACATTTGGAGAGCCCTATGTCCAGCTGTGGACTCATGATGATGATTACTTTTTCAGGGTTTTGAAGCATTGGTAAGACAAGACTATGTGGTTATATTTATCTTATTTAACCAGAAACAACTTAATTGAAGTTTTTATTAATGACTAGCTGTGCCAGCGGCGTCGCACGCGTGGATATCGCGTTTTAAAAATAATAGACTTCATAAAATGGTACTTAAAATTTAAGTTACACCTCTAGCAATACATTGGTAAAAACCGCATTTATTTCTATGCAGTAGTTTTGGCGTGATGTGCATTCAAACATACAGGTAAAAATTTTCCCCGTTTTCCCAACACTTCCCTTTACTGCTTTGCTCCTATTGATTGTAGCGTGATGAAAATTATACAATAACCTGCCCAGGAGCATGAAGAATATTTGTACCAAGTTTCGTTAAAATCCGATAGAATTCCTCTTTCGAACATTATAACTTCCGTCAGTGGCCACCAAAATTTAAAACGACTCCAAAATGACCCAAACCCCGTCAAGTATTTCGATGTGCTGTGGTCTATTCATAGCTTAAAAACCTGATTTTGATAAGAATTAGACTTAATGAGAGTTAATTTAGTTGTAATTCATATTTTTTTATGTTTATTTAATAATAAAATTAAAAAAACACAAATGTAGCAATAACAACTATATTTTTAATGTTGTTGCATTCACTTGTTACAGTAATGGTTTACGTAGAATGATCCGCGAATATAATAGTATTCAACGCTTACGATATAAACCTATTTTTAATTTCACACGAATAAAGTGGTAAGAAGTTATTACTCACAATAGAATAGACACCAAAAACTTACGAATACTGTCGCTATGCCTCGTTGCGCGGGCAGTTTTGATAGAAGGCTGCCGAGAAGAAAGTGGTAATGTCACCATACGATAAAAACAATATTATTGTTATGCGGTATTACATATTTTTGAGGTTTTATCTATGAATTTCCCATTAAATTAATTTAGTTTTTAAATATTATGTACAATCAAAAATCTACTTTCAATTAAAGTTAAAAGCATTTATTTGAAAGTTATAGTTTCAGAGATATTCACCGATTTCGGTTTTTTGCTTCTCCTGAAAAATAGCAATTCTGCAATAACCGCTTTATTCGCCGGAGGGTGCGATATATATATCTTATATCTGTTTTATCTTGAGTGAGTTATCCTACTAATATTATAAACGCGAAAGTTTGTTTGGATAGATGGATGGATGTTTGTTCCACTTTCACGCAAAAACTACTGAACGGATTTTAATGAAACTTTACAGGAATGTAGTTTGTACATCAGATTAACACATAGGCTATGTTTTATACGAATATTCACGCGGGCAGAGCCGCGAGCAGCAGCTAGTATATATATATAGATAAAACATCAAATAAATGTAACTTTATCTTATCTTGATGTGAGATATACCTACTTATTGTACATCTTCAGGGATATTAAGAAAAACAACAACGCATATTGGGGATTATCTGGGTAGAGTGCTCCACGGTGCATGAGTTGTAAAAAATGATAATAATAATAATCAAACAAATAAACTTATACTTAAACTTTTTTGTAAGATAACCATATACCATATTATATGGAACATAAATGTGTATGTCCCATCTAAAAAACTCATGTCTCCAGGACGATAGAGTTAGAGGATGTTGAAATGCACACCTTGTTTTGGAAAACGAATTATGGAATCCAACACGATGGGACGATGACTTTAAAAGATGGCTGGCTGAGGATGGAAACAGATTGCCCAGGATCGGGATACGTTCGAGGCCTCCTATGTTCGAGGCCCCCTATTACGAAGCCTCCTACGTTCAGCAGGGGGTGGCAATTGGCCGATTGATTGTTCCATCGGTATATATGATATCTTTTGGAGCGCTTTACTGGTATAAATAGGCTTGTTTGGCTAAAAAATGTAAATAGTCCGTCTTTTAGCTTATTTAAAAAAAGACACGTATTTTTTCAATTGTAAATTAGACTAAAAATTACAAAATTAAAGCCCGTTGAAATTACACGTGACGTCACTCGGTGAGGCATTTTTACGGGATGGAGCGATGTCAAAGACTCCCACTCTTAACTTTTGATTTTGCCTTGTATCTTTGCTATTTTTTATTTGAATGAAAAAAGGAAAAATACGTGTCCAATATATTTTTATGATCTAAAATACGGACTAAATATAATGTAGTTATTTTGACCCAAAAAATATCCCTATTGAATCTCAAATTGTTACGACAGTTGTTTGTTTCCCGCTAGTGTAGTTCTGTTCTTGTACGTGAGTAAAGGGTCGGCAAACTTCCTTATTAACAATACATTACTGAATGGTCCTTGGCCATAGTTACTTATTACAGCATTTAACTCTAACATGGCAAGGTAACTCTCCTGGTAGACAATTAAAGCAGTACACATTCTTTAAGTAGTATTGTACTTTATAACTACAATCTACGTTTCTTGCCGTGCAATTACATTTGACGTCGGTAAGCAGAGTTGGTTTAGCAGGAATGTACATTGTATTTCGAATTAATTAAAAAAGCTTTAACGTCATTGTTATAATGTTTGCAGTTTTTTTTAATAAAAACATCCATGGATGGCATCATGAAAGCAAATTGTACAAATACTTTATTGCTTTAAAAATATAATATAAATAGTTTGACCTTTCGTAATTTGTCTCATACGCTAATTAGTATATTTTTTTCCTAGAATTCCATCCCATCACCGTTACGAGGTCATCATAAGACCATTAGACTTAAGAAAAGAATATATGTAGGTACAACATTCAATTAACTGATTACATAAAATATGTTTTTGTTGGCTGTCTATCAATACAATGATCCGATAATCAAGGCTCCGCTTTTTGCTGGGTGGCGCGTACCATGGTAGAATGCGATATCTATTACCATCAGGCGAAATGCAGTCACGGGCAAACTCATTACGAATAAAACAAAATCAATTAAAAATCAGTTTTAAAAATTATAATATTTACCTAATGCTATAGATTTATTAAAGCCTGAGTTTATATTAGCTTGTGGCCTGCTGATCTCAATCCATTGAGAGGTATCTAGTTACAGTTAAATACTCTTGTTGGAATCGGCATGTCTGTCGCTTTGTACGTGACATACTCTCGTAGAAATCACTATCTATAGCGATTTGGCATTAGCCATAAAGTACTACACCGTTACCCTTTGTTGAAATTATAAATGATCGTAAATCATATTAATATCAACATGGTGATCCGCCTCTCGCAGCCAGTGAAGATGATAAGACCCTCTTGGCTATAACGAAGGCTTGTTATGTCTTGTTTGCCCTTTGTTTCAGTAGTATTCAAACTCAATACCGATCTTAGAGGCTACTCACTCAATAGTATACCTAAGGTCGGCAATTTAAGAATTGAAAGTGAAATACAATAAATTCAAGCGTCAAAACATGTAGGGTACACATGTTTAGGATCAAGAACTCCTCCAACGATGCTATTAGCCTGACATTTATCTAACTAACTTTGTATTGAGACTCAACAGATCGCGATCTACTCACTCCATGTTTGGCATCAATCACTATGTAAATGGGTAATTGTGTCGATAAGATACTAGGTACTTGGTGGATGATCTTTTTTTTGAAATGTATCTACACTTTACTGAGATATAACATTGTTGCTATCTAGATATTTATTTATTTATTAGAGAAGCTTGACGAATTGAAATAATAAGATAGTGTTTATACTTTAAGCAGTTTGAGGAAAATCATTGAAGAAACGTCGTGCTTAAAATTGAATAAAACATTCCTTAAGGTCTTTCGTTTAAGGTAATTTCTTAATATTTGTTATATTCGTATTACCTCACACTGACAGGGTAAGGTAAGCTGTCATCGTTGGTAATAATTTATGAACTTTTGAGACCACGGTCAATACGAAAACCATGGCCTTTTGCAAACGGTCCAAATAAGATCATCACATGAGGACTCAATGACCTTAGAGACTCGCAAATGTGGTAAAAATGATAAAAACAATGATAAAGTTATTGCACGTAGCTTTTATGAGGTTGCATGTGCATTATTGTACTTGTAAGTATTTTATACGAATATCTACATTCATGAAGAATTGTAAATACCTGAATTGTGAAAACATTTGAACTTACTCTGGTTTCTTACCTATTTGTATTGGTTTTTGGTTAGGTAATACTTATATTGTTATTATAATAATAATTGCAAAATACAAGAGAAAAAAATGTATCTATCTAGCAACTGTTATTGCAATACAAAATGATAATAAAATAACAGAAACTTATTTATTTCAAAATAGTTGGCTTTAAGCTCACGTTCGCGAAAAATTAATTAATATTTCAGGTCAGATGATTGACAATAGTCAGTGATCGGACCCGACACGACACCGGACGTCATTTCGATGTCGGCTTGATTAATTTCACTTGCATCATGCTACGACAATTTTGGTTCAACAAACTAGTTCATACTCTTTCGCTTTCGCTTCACCTCAATTAGATTTTTTAATTATTATTTTATCATGCATTTTCGGATATCGATGTTGTAAAAACTTGTTTGAGAATAAAACAGTCATTTGATTACATGTTGTTAGTTTCACGCAAGTTCCTTGCTTAGTACATAGCTAAATATGTAGTATTATTTGGAGTTTATACCTTTACATTCGCGGTGAAGGAAAACCAGTGTTGAAACCTGCATATTAATGCATATTTTGAATGGATGTAACATGAATTCAATCCGAAGGTTGAATAACAGTCACGTTCAGGGTTAAGGAATGTTCCCTTTTAAAAAAGAGGATTAGAGAGACTACTATGGTTACCGAGGAATTAAGCCGACTGTTGAAACTTCTAACGTGCATAAGTATTACCAGTGAATCTTATTATTTTAATGGTGAATTGAATACTGTAAACACCATGTGAGCGACGCTACCAAAAAAACTTATATCTATATAAAGATAGATATAGAAACAGCTGTGAAAATAGGTATGTCAACACAGAAGTTAAACCGGGTATTCAAATAGGCAACGTTTGGTTTTGTAAATAATGTTTTTAAATAGTGTTTCACAGTGTTGCATAATCTCTGAAAACAGTTTAATAAACAAAAGTGATTAAACTTTGTTTCTGTGCTACCCACTTTGAGTAGAGAGCAAGTGCGGATTGCCAAGTTTCAGAAACAGTGTTTGGAAATTTTGTTAATAAGCACTATAAACAAATGTTGCATAATACCCGGTTTTTTAAAAAAAGTTACATATTTATTAAAATTATTAACCTAATGGTTTCTGCATATAAAAATGTAAAGGTACTTTAGACATAGCCAAAAGGACATTTTTGCTGACCATTTCAAAGGCGCGATACTCGCTCCCGTACAAAAGATTTGAACGCGTTTGTCGTAGCGTAGGTATTTGTTCGACCACGTTATGGTTTTAGGAACATGTGATATCTATGTGAATTGGATTTACAAGCATTACCTACATAGAAATGGATGAGAATCCTGAGAAAAAATTAACTATTTGTGTTTATGTGTATTTTAATAGAAAAAATAATGTGTCTTAAGAAAAAGAGAGCGGAGTCAGTACCTTTATTTACATTATATGTTATATGGTGTTGTTCAAATATTAAAAAGCGAGCGGCTTCAAAAGGAGAAGCTTTTGGAGACAATGAAAAAGAAAATGACTGACTGGCTGAAGAAATGGCTGACTGGCCAGGAGCGGCCTCCTAGGCCGGCCTCCTAGCTTCACCAGAGCGAGAACGCTCCGGTGAAGCTAGGAGGCCGTCATCGGCCTATAGTATTTAGCTACGCCTTCAATCCTGATAGTTATACCGCCGCCCAGTCGGTTGCCAGAGGATCTTTGTTAAATCATTATATTATAGTAGGGGGTTTCTATCAGAATCGAGAGCAACGTGAGTGAAGCGGCGTCGTGACGCGGCCGCGTTGTTTACAGACGCTGATATTGACATTGTATTCGAAAGTTATCTTCCGCGAACGCCTACGAGGTCATACGTTCAGCGAGAACGGTTACGTCTATATTCAATTTGCTATGTAAATATTCCCCAATTACTGTCGGTCAATGACAGCCGTATCTTAGGGTGCGGTTCTACAGATGCGGGGCGTGAAACTAACAAAAATTGGCCAATGATAATGTTTGACTTAAGTGGGCTATATCCTGCAGTAGACAGCGAAAGGCTATTGATGATGATGATGACAGTGGTCGGAGATGACATGTGTGACTTGAGAAATATCATTGGTTCATTTTTGTTAGTTTCGACTTAACTCCACGTAGCTTAAGCGGAAAAGCACCCTAATATCTATGTAGTAAATATTGATTTCATGAAACTTCGCCTGATTTCATGAAAGGCCTTTGATCGTGTCGATCACGTCATCCTGCTACAAAAATTAGAATCACTGGGTATACACGGGGACTTATTACGATGGATTGCGTCATATTTGACTAATCGTTCCCAGGCAGTGGTGGTTGGTGGATACAGGTCAGACTATGTATCGGTGCCCTCCGGTGTTCCGCAGGGCTCGCATTTGGGCCCTCTATTTTATAATGCATATCTTTTTGATATAAATTCATGTTTTAATAGTGCTAAACACCTTTTATATGCAGACGATAAAAAGATTTTTATGAATATTAACTCGATAACAGATTGTGTTTTGATCCAGCAAGATCTTAACAATCTCGTATCTTTTTACTCCAAAAATAATATAACAGTCAGTATTCCCAAGTGTCAATGTATTAGCTTTACTCGTAAAAAGACACCGATACTATTCGATTACAGTTTTAATAACATTTCCATACAAAGGGTCGAGCTGGTTAGAGACTTGGGAGTCTGGCTGGATTCTAAGATGTCATATTCGAACCACATTGATAATGTAGTCGGTCGATCGTATCGCGGTCTGGGCTTCGTAATGCGCACATGTAAACCTTTCACCGATTTAATTAGCATTAAAATTGTTTACTACGCGTATGTGCGGAGTATTCTGGAATACGCTTGTCCCATATGGTTTCCATTTTACGCTATACATAAGAATCGGATTGAGAGTATACAGAAAAAATTTATTCGCCATCTTAATTATAAATTTAAGGAAAAAGACACTGCATCCTATACCGACAATTGTCGCAAATACCGTATGCTAACGCTAGAGCAACGGCGCGCAGTGATGGATATGGGGCTGCTCCACGACGTGGTGTGCGGGCGCTTGGACTGCCCCGAGCTGGTGGCGCAGCTCGCGCTGCGGGCGCCCGCGCGCCGCACGCGCCACACCGCCCTGTTCGCTGTCCCGGCACACCAAACCAATTATGGTTGCAATGCAGTGTTAACTAGAATAGCTCGTAGTTATAACAATGAGTTTGGCTTTATAGATCCATTCATCGGTAGCAGAAACACATTTCTAAATAAGATCAGAGACTCATATAATATATTGTGATGAAAGTAGATTCAAACTTTTTGAGTCGCCAACAGTTTAGTACTTAGTACTACATGTTGGTGGTTCTAAGAAAAAATTGTAATTAGTTTTAATCAATTAGTTAAGCATAGTAATGTTAACAAGTTGTGAATAACGTTTTTGGCCTAAGTAATTTAATGTAAACAAATTGGTTTAAGTCTCAATTGTGTGGCTGTTGTTATTCCTATAATAAATAAATAAATAAAAATAAATAAAACTTACACGCTCTCCCGCGTAGGACTTAATTCCTGTGTAAGCTTTAGATGCCTCTATACTTAAGGGCTCTATTGAAAAATTCTTTCCTTCGAAGTCGTAAGGCCTAGACTTCCAGACACAATAGTTAAAAAACGGATTTGCATCACATGAGGACAATGGGCCTTACGAGGGATAATACCCTCGTAAGGCACATTTCACAGGTGAAGTAGTTTGATACATAACTTAAGGTAAACCTAAGTTGTAGTTGATTGATATGCATTTACCTATGGTTTCTCATTTCGTACAGCGGGTAATTTCGATATATTTTGCACAATCTTCATTAGTAGGTTATTATTCTCATATCGTGTAACTCAAAACATCACGTTCAGATCGGACGCAATGTTTCTTTTTATCACGATTTCGTCATTACGAGTACATAATTTACCTACCAAAATAGCGAAGCTTTGCATAGAACGTTTTATTTAATATCGATATTGCAAACTAAATAATGACCAAAGTTAATTTGCCATACCTTTTTAATTTCAGAGGTCGTAAAGTTTAAGCGATTCACACATCCAATAAAAAATGATTATAAAACGTTTTTTGTTGGTTGGGCACTTTGTACATGTATTATGGTTCGTTGGTTTGGTAGACAATTTGCACAAAGCTTGTTTGAAAATACCATAAATGAATCGGAGCCATTGTATTCAAATGTGACTAAGTTGGACTTAAAAAATAAAAAGATCACATGTCGCGATGAAATAACACGTTGAACTTATATTCAGCGAAGCCGTGATGACGAATTATTTTGATACCTGGATAAGTAGGTACGAGCTGTGTTTTCTTTCTGTTTAGTTTTGTCTAAACCAATACCCTGTGTCAATCTACAATATGTCGTCTGGCACTACTACTCGAAGAATAGGTAATATTAGGTGAACGGTTTCCTATTCCAGGAATTGTAGCTTGAACCATTGCAGTAGGTACAAGATACAACAGGATGCAAACATGATCGATCAAAATCTCCGACAGATTCATAAAATGAAGTGTATTTTTGTAAGAAAGGCGTAGAGTAGTACCCAGTGGCATAATGAATTTATAAATTGATGTAGCAACTGTCTTGGACTTATGTGGTGGTTTATAAAAACCTCTCCTGCAGCTATCTAAAATGCTTATTTCCAAGGGGTTTGAATGTATATCATTCAGATTCGACATTCAGTGCTAGTACTAGACTAGAATGTTTTCTAAAAAGTGTTGTTCGGATATACGCATTGCAGAATAGCCCCGCTGGTTAAGAATAACTTCTTAATAGTAATTCTGTATCAAAAAGCAGAATCTTGAGGTAATCAAATAGAGGCCAGGATGTTCTTAATAGTGTTAATCACTCCCTTCATTCATAGATACATTTAATTGTTCCAGACGTGGTGCCAGCCCGGCTGGTGATCGGCATCATGATGTTCTTCGCGTGCTGGGTCAACTACATGATGAGAGTCAACATGAGCGTCAACATCATTGCCATGGTACCTGATAACGCGAACACTACCTCGTGAGTTCTAATCAATTACTTACCATCATCATTATCACATTCAGTCGTTGGAGGTTTACTGCAGATATGAAGCTCCCTCAAAGGTAGCATCTAGCCTCACCCTGTGACTTTTTTATGTCGTCTTTACATCTCGCTGGAGGATGTTCCAAGCCAAGTCACTACGCGCCCTGCCTGCTGTTAATCCCGTTTGCTATGTCCGTGACCTTGGTTTGTCTGGGATCTCTTCATTACTAGTTTGGTCTCGTAGAGAAATGAAGAGCGAAGTCCGCTCCATAGCAAGCTGCATTTCTATTAATAAAATTACTATTCTCTTCTCTATAGATTACTTAGTATTGATTTTTAATGCTATTTATGTTGAATGGCGTTAATCTTTTTGTCTACATTTATTTCTTATATCTGCGAAACTCGTTAAGACTACATCGTGTGCCAAAAGTATTATTATTGTATCTACTTATGTAACATTTGTGTCATTTAAAAATTCAAGATCTCGTTTTTATCATGAAACTAAATTAATTTAAGCATATTCACAACCGCCTGACATTCACTACTGTAGGTATATCTTTTCATAGTTATAGGTAGATAATATAAACAAATGCATAAGTTTTGTATGTGTTTTGTTTAGCTTAGAGTTATAACTCTAAGCGATGTATCGCTTTCGTGGATTCCTTAAAGACTACTCTTCCCGCAGGTTTAAAATCTTCATCGGGTAGAAACTAAGCACGCGACAAGTCGACAAGGAATACTAATTGTTGTTAGGCTTTGTACATCTAAGGCTTTGTGTATCTATTTGAATGTTTATATATTTGTCTATACTAGTATTATTATTCATTGATGAAATTATCATGAGAACATTCTTCGTTCCATTGTTATCGTGGTATAACGCTGTCTATAACAAGGAAAGAAGTAATGCAAGAACTTATCTACATAAGTAAATATTGAGTTAACACGCAGTATAATTAACGGCGATCGGTAGTGGATGAGGAATATAAATCCATATGCTTAGAAGAGTAGCCCTCGACAAAATGATAAGTTATGGATACGGAAGTGAGCATTTTTTATGGATGCAATGGATATTATGTATTTTTATTTCTCACGCGCGTCTTATAAAATGAACTCATTGACAACTGGTTGTATGGTTGTAGTGATGAGCACATCCTTATGCAAATATTTTAATGTTGTAAAAAATATAAAGTAACTGATTTAAAAGGTCATCAGCGCACACATTATTGTGCTCGATGTATGTGTGAGCTAAAGATGTTTGCTATTTTTGCACACTAGTGACCTCATTAAATTTTCGTATACAAGATTTCGTTTATTTTACATTTTAATATTTTTTTATTAAACCAAATTATAAATAGGACTAACTGAAATAGGGCAGTATGAAAATAATGGCTGATTTAAAATTCAATTTTACATTTGCAAGAATTTCATTTCATTAGAAGAAAGAACTATGTAGTTAATTATAAATCAAAAAATTGGTTAGATACGCTTAACAGCTATATCAGGCTATAATCAGTTTCATTTTAAAAAGTCACTAATATCAGTCTTTCGCGCAGTCCTTTGCTGGACATAGGCCTCTCTAACTATACGCTACATTGCTCAATCCTGGGCTTCTCGCATCCAGCATCGCATTTTAATAAGTATCGAAAGTACATGTATAATCTACTTTTTCTGTTGCTGTACACAACATAATTTATGTAGGTATGATCGATTTCAATTGCTCATATCCAATATGATCGGAATCATTTTCGAGTGTGTCACGTGTTCCGACTTTTTGCGCTCTCATTGTATCGAATTTTACATAACGGTTTAATCCAGTTTTGTCACAATCTGAATACCTTCTGATGAATGTTATCAATATTTAGTACAAACACGTTTGAATTTGTGTAAGGCTTAAAACTTAATTAAATAATTTATTGTATTTAATTCAAATTTTTTTCTTATCTGTCTAAGTGTATGACAGAAACTGGAAAAATCAACCACATTTATGAAGCCAAACTTAGATGTACTCGCATAATGTCTTCTAGATTTTGGTTAATAAGAACCACGGTAAATCCTGTCTTAAATCATTGCGCTATGGTAAGGGAGGGTGCGTCTGGGCAGACAGAATCGAAGCACCGCTCGACCGCGGTCCTAATGCGTCCTAATGGGGATGCCCATCCCGACCCCCCCTTGGAGGTTTGCGGACCACCGTCCATCCACCAGACCGTCCACCGACCACCGGGTTAGTGGGTAGCTCCGGAGGGAGCTCCATATAAACCAGATGACCCATACCCTGGGGCCTGGTGTACGCATAAGGATGCCTTTATGTCGGGAATGTCCGACAAATAAAAATAAAAAGAGGCTTCGGTAGGGGAAGCAACCCAAAGGATATATGTGTCGCAGTCATCTGGTTGAATCTCCTATTCAATTGAATCGCTAGCGCGTTCATTGAATGACGACATTCAATAGGCGTGACGACAGTATCAAATAATATAAGATTTGATGATTTTGTGAAAAAATACATATTAAAAGGATTTAAATCGTTGATTTAATTTTCATAAGAAAATTAAGATTAACAAGATTTTCAATAAATGAAAGTTACAAAATACAGCAATCGGCCATTCTGATTGAAACACCAATCACAGCCGAAAACGTCACGATTTAGTAATAGCGATGGGTCGTAACAGGTAAAATTTAATACTTGTTATCTTAAAATAACAGTTCCAAATATCTGTTCTGAAATAACACCTGTTATTCTTTGATTTAACTTCATCAGCTCACGACAACGCTTACTGAAAAAACGACAAAAGTTTATTTATGTTGTTGGTATTGTTAAGTTAAATATAGGTATTGATATGCCCAAAAACAATAAATTACTTCGTAGTAACAGTTCTCGATGTTCCATAGATAAATATCTGTTACAATAAATACGCCTCACCGCTATTTGGTAAACATGCTGTCATCTGTCAGTCCTGTCAATGTGTTTTGTTGTTATGATGATAGTTTACGCATTTCATTGGCTTTTTATTGGTTCACGTAACATTTTCCGTTTAAAACCTACCAGAACATGATAATTGATAACATGCATTCATCAAAGTGGTCTTCACAGAAATAAAGTGGTGTATTCGTGCTTACCTCGTACGGGTTGCGCCGTGCGAGCTTTAACCATTGATGTCTTATTAATCTCTTACAAGGGACATGTTCAAAAACCTTGCCGGGTTTTTCATTAACGTGTTTTTATACTGCACACCACTTTTAACATCTATTATTCATTTCTTACACTATACACGAAACTAAACAATGTTTGTTTACATTGTCCTTAGACGCATATTTGACAAATTTGACGTTTCCTATACGGTGACGTCAGACCCGACGCCATGACACTGCGAGCTGTTTTTGAGCCACATTGAAAAAATATTAGAAAATTAGCTTTAATCTTCGTTAAATTTGAAGTTTTTATAGAAATAAAGGTTTTTTCGTAATCAGTAAATCTGTACCCTCTTTACGGAAGAGGATTTCAAAATCATTCGTCATGCCTATTGAATGACTAGACCGAACGTTGACTAAACACGCGTCACATAACGTCCAACTAGGTAGCGGATTGAAACATAGCCCTTTGAAAAGAGCGGACGTAAAAGCAGTCAAGTGATTGTAATTTAGTTCATTTTTTTCCCGCGCGGCGTTAGTAGTCACTAAAACAAATATGGCGTCGAACATGATCACCTGAGTGTTGATATTTTTTTTATTAGATTTACTTTAAACTGACTTATACGTAATAAAATAGTGTGACAGAATGGATTTACCTATTAATACGCCGCCTCCGGATACTTTTAAAGAAAAATTAAAAACTAAACATTAAACAGTCGGCTTTTACCCATTCAACGACTATGCTAAAATGACGTTCAGTCAAGACGTTGAACGTTTCATTCAATAACTTGACGAGTTGTCCTTTAGGCATTCCATTAAATGTCGTCATTCAATGAACGCGCTAGCGATTCAATTGAATAGCAGATTCAACCAGATGACTGCGACATATGCAACAGGTGCTGGTGGACTCAGCAGAGTAGGCTAGATGGAAGCCCTAATACTTTATGAAAATGCTAATCGTATGGGACTTTTGTTCCGCGAGAATATTGAGCAGAATGAGGAGTATGTATACCATCGTCTCATCATCATCATCAGCCTATTCCAGTCCACTGCTGGATATAGGCCTCTCCAGTTGTTCGCCACTTAGGGCAAACATATACCCATAATCGCCACCCTGGGCAGGCGGGTAGGCGATCGCAGAGCGCAGCTTTTCCCTCCGGTGATGCTGCTGTCCGTCATCGCCCTGTGGTATTTAGTTACGCCTTCAATTGTGATGGTTATACCGCCACCCGTCGCCAGCGCCTCGTTTGTTATTCGGCAGGATGCTACACGGGCAGGCGAGGTTGGCTTAGAGCGAAAAGATGATAGGGCACTCCCTTACATACCATTGTCTGCGTCTTAATATCTTCTGCGCAATTGACCACACCGATTTGGACCCTGCATATAATAGGAGTAGAAATGGCCGAAATCGTTCGGATGAATCATCATCGTACTGGCCAAGCACGTGTGCGGTGCACGTTTATTCAGCTGATTCGTTGGTCTGTTAGGTATGTTAATTTCAATATGCGTCCATTCGAGAACTGTGCCTAATCCTTACTCATATCATAACATGTGAAGATTGAAAACCAATGCCTAACTGCAACATTTTTTCGTGACAAATTGTTTATATTCGTAGTCGCAGCCACAGGCAATACTTTTATTTGTGAAGCGTCCCCATTTAATTGTCTGTTTTATTTAGTAAAGGTTGTCATTATACAAACATTCTAAGTATAATAAGTCTTATGACAACCTAATGACATTTAAGTTTAGGGAAACGCGCCGGGCGTTTTTCCATGCTGTAAAAAAGCTCGAAGGCTTCCTTAACGTGTCTCCTTAAACGCCATTTATTAATAATAGTGCCAAGCCGTTCATTAAATGTAGTTTACTCGTAATATAAGATCGAAAGAAATTATCTAATTGACTATATCTATTCTAGCCACGTTATTTACTTAACCATTTGATAGAATGACTGTTCAACGTTTCTTTTTCTGTATAAAAGTACATTTATGTCGTGTGTGTAATATGCATTGTGTAATAGATTGGAATATTTCATATAGATGATAGTATAGTAATTAAATTGTTGATCCGCAGGAATCCGACTCTACAAAGTCATTATTTTATCTTTTTTCGATATCGCCCACGTGGTTTAAGTCTAGCGGTTCTAATAATGACGACAGTAATTAACTAATTGGAGGTTTGTAAAACCATAATTGTATCATCCTATTGATAAACTGGATTCACACGAGAAATTGGGCATTAACATCCAACAACATCGCAGCTTATAAAATAGATTGTTTTGTGTGGTAGAGATAATTAGTCACACCAAAACTAATTTGATTAGTAAAACATTAATCAGTACAAACTAACAAGGAAGTAATTAGATTATGATAGGTTCAATATGTTGTATTCTAAATAATTATATATGTAGTTCACACGTACAAAAGTTTTAACTACCTAACATCAAAATAAAAAGTAGTAGGTCCAGTTTTTTAACCTTCAAATGAAATAAAAAGTGAAATTTAGCAACCTGAACACTGAACAAAGTGGTTTTATTGAGAACAGAAATGTTTTATTGTATAAATTTTACGTTATGTGTGTACTTAGACAAATTAATGAGATATTTTATGTGTTACACACTATACTTTCTTAAAATAAGTATGTGACTGAACCAAAATCAACATGTACAGAATTGAAACCATTAAGAAAGTTATTTATCTGAACGAACAATACAAATAATCAATCTTTGTTTTAATATAAGAGCTTAAAGTTTAAAGATAGATAAATCTGTTTTCATGTGATGCAAACTTAAAATCGTAGGCTATTAAAAGAGCTTTGGCGAAAAAGCCAGCGTAAAAACAAACCTTTGATAAGTTCCAAGAAGTCAAAGACCAGTCAGCGTGGAGTCAGATATTTAAAGTTTGAAATGGAAATTACTTAACATGACAAGGTGACAGCGGTGATGTATGTATTTTATTTTTAAAATCAATGGCTGGCAACAAATTTTTGGAGATGAGCATCCTTTTTAAACTTTTGTTAAGCGATTACAAAGAACAGCAATTAATTTAACTTTAAAGATTTCCATACAAGCCGTTGAACGACCACAGACAGGGCATACTTTTGTTTTAAAATAATTTATTCAGTAACGTTATTTTGCGCTTCACATGAAAACATAACAATACTTAAATCAACGTCAACGCCATAAATATGGTTGAATGACTAAGTTTAATATTTGGTAGGAATTTTATAGAATTCTACCGCTTAATATGTTTTTTTTTATGCGAGAGGTGGCAGACGAGCAAGTGTGATGCCTGATGGTAAGCAATCGACACCGCCCATGGACACCCGCAGCTCTGACCGAGTTTAGGGTCGCTGCCGGCCTTTTAAATATGAATACGCTCGTTTCTTGAAGGTTCCCAAGTCGTTACGTTTATGTCACTCTTATGTTTCTTGTTCGTGCAAAAATTGACGTTTTAATAATGATGACGATAGCTAACATAATTACCGGAAACAAATTAGTATAATTAAATACATTACAATGTGACGAGAATATAATAGGACGTAAATATTTAATTGTTTCCGAGCCTCACATCACCTTCGAGAAAATTTTCGTTTCATCTGAGGTCTGTTGATTTAATAACGAGCGATTGTTTCAACCACATTTTATAGTAGGTACTAACCAAATTGTGGTACGTAGGTATAATATAGATCTAACTAACGATCCGCTATATTTACTGCATTCCGGCTTGCATTCGTTCTTCGTTTTTAAAAGATGAAATGTTATTTACTGAATGAAAACGTAGTGCGTTACTTCTGGATTAAGTAGGTTTTAATTGGCGAAATAATTAAAGAAAACTGTTGAGGTAATTTTATATATTATTTATAAAAAATAAATAAATCGTGCGTGTTTTAAATATTAGTACGACTAATACAGACCACATCATAATTTATTGATTGGCACAGCGATAACTTAATTACCTACGTACTGATCAAAAGTTGCATAGGTATAATAAATTATATTAAGTATCCAAATGCCATAATTAACATTAATGTAGTTAATTATTAAAATGACTATTAATTGCGAGAGTAAATAAATAATAATATGATGCTTCTAATTTATTTTAAAGAAGAAACACTGCGGGCGGGTGAGAACACCCGCCCGCGGTGCATGCTGCCGAATACCAAACAAAGCTCTGGCAACCTTTGTAATTATTATAATTAAAGACGTAGCTAAATACAATAGCCTGATGAAGGGCAGCAGCGTCACCGGAGCGACGAGTTGCGCCCTGCGGTCGCCAATCCGTCTGCCTAGGGTATGGGTAAAGCCTCCAGATGTTTGATCAAAGTGGCTAACAATTGGAGAGGCCTATGTCCAGCAGTGGATTGCAATAAGCTGATGATGATGATGATTGTATGTTTAAAATGAGAAAGAAATATGGTTTAAGCTTAACGACTGTTTTTTTTCGCAGAGCGAGAAGCGAGTGCGAAGCCATTGCGACCAACGACACGGGTTTGTTCAACGAGACCACTCTGGTGGTCACTCGCCGCCAGATACCGAGACAGGTGAACTATTAACATATCTTTCCTGTATTGTCTGTGTTTTTGTGCAATAAAGAGTTTCTGTCTATCTATCTATTTAAAATTCGTTTATCGACACAACACCAGTGATAACCATTCGGCTTGTGGAAAGCCTAAAAAAAGTGAGAAACTAAGTGCGCCGTAAGCCGTAAAATATCTATCCATCCATAGATACCCCACACGTATAGGTTTGAAGAAAAAATAATTTTTGAGTTTCAGCTCTATGTATTTATTTCATTTTTTGGGAACCCCAAAAATTTGATATTTTTCTGATTTTATTTTAAAATCTTAATGCGGTTTACAGAATACATCTACGCACCAAATTTCAATAATGTTGTTCATATTGTTTCGGAATAAACTGGCAAGGGTCCCGTTTTTGCCATTTAGCTACGGAAGGAAAGGCGGAAGGCGGAATATGACAATACTTAAATCAAGCTCAACGCCATAAATATGGTTGATTGATGTACATATCCTCCAGATGTTTGTCCTAAGTGGCGTACACCTGGAGAGGCCTAAGTCCAGCAGTGGACTGCAATAGGCTGATGATGATGACAAGGGAGAATATTAACGCAAAAACAATAGACGAAAGCATGTCCATTAACTAATCTTTTTTTTGGTTGATAAACATAAGGTTACTAAGGAAGAGTATTCATTCTTATTATTCATTCTCATGTAAAAAGTTGAACTTTCTTTTAATATTTTTTTTTTGTATTTTTGCAACTACATATCTTTAAATACCGTAACACTAATCAATTGACACAAGTGTTGTGGATATAATAATAGACGTATTTACATAATGACGAGTACGAGTATATATTGTGTTTAAGTAGAATGAATGAGAGTACATTCGTTCAAAATTTACCTATTTCAAGTTACATTAATTACTTATATGATAAGTAATCCCTAGAACTCCCTCACCGCCATTGTATTTTAACTCTATTGTATCACCCTACTATCTGATTAATAGGTACAGATAAAAAAGCTGAAAGTTTCAGTTAACTACTTGATTTACTTGCATTATCATGGAAAGCATACAAGTATTTTTGAATTCTTAAGGTTATGTTTCATTGTATGGCCAATGTTTTATCTAGAAATTCACATTTTTCTTAAAATAAGTTAAACCATTCAAGGTTCTGGTAGAGCAAAGCCCAATGAAACATGAGTTGAACATAGTGTAACGGTAAGATGAGCATTAAAATAATGTACCAGTTGTAAAGATGATGACAGGTTTGTATTACAAGTACAAAGTCTAATTTACTATGTGATGATTTATGAGTAATAAATTAATTAATGTTTATCTAGATTTACCTTATTCTTGTAAATCACGCGGCATAAATCAAGATCTTATCGGCCGTCATTAAACCAAAATCGACTGAATTAATATCTATTATTATGTCTTCTTTAATAGACAGGATAATTTATAAGAAAATTATCAGGAAATCTTCAGGTTTATTGTACCTATATGTTGTACTAGCTGTGCCGGCGGCGTCGTACGCGTGGATATTGGGTTTAAAAAATAACGGACTTTCATAAAATAACACCTTTTAAGTTAGACTTTAAGCAATACATTGGTGAAAACCGCATTTAATTCCATGCAGTAGTTTACGCGTGATGCGCGATCAAACATACAGATAAAAATTTCTCCCGTTTTCTCAACACTTCCCATTACTGCTCAGCTCCTTTTGATTGTAGCGTGATAAAAAGTATACTATAACCTGCCCAGGAGTATGAAGAATAATTGTACCAAGTTTCGTCAAGATCCGTCCAGTAGTTTTTTTTCTATAACGAACATACAGACAGACAGACAAACGTTATACTGATTGCATTTTTCACTAATCATCCCCTAATAGTTATTTTGAAAATATATTTCATGTACAGATTTGACTTCTTTACAGATTTATTATAAGTATAGAAGAAGATAGATATAGATAGATGAATTCATGTAGATATTTATACGATGATTATTAGAGAATAAAAATCGACAGACATTTCATATCGTAATGTTTCTGACATAAAATTAGTCATTTGGTAATAGTATAGAAGTAGAGCCATGGAATATAGAGGCATTTGTCATAGGAGGCCCCGTATTTACCTCGTTAATACCCATCAACATGTAACACCAACATAATATCGCCCATTTCAGCCTGCAGGTGTGGTGACGTTCGACTGGACGGCTCAGCAGCAGGCCTACGTATTGTCGGGGTACTTCTGGGGGTACGCCATCACATGCCTCGTGGGGGGCACAGCTGCCGAGATGTGGGGCCCCCGGAAGGTCGTCTTTATAACGATGCTGATCACCGCCATGCTGACAATATTCTCCCCGCAAGCTGCCCGCCTCCACTACCTGGTTTTGGTCGGTTTCCGATTCGTGAGCGGGCTTGCCGCGGTAAGTTTCTTGTTAACTTTAGTATTACTCGTAGTAGTATTAAGTATACTTTAATATTACCTAACAAACAACACTTTTAATACGATAAGAGAGTTCGAAAGGAAGGGAGGGTGCGTAAAGTGGCTAAATGTGTGTTTACGCACACACTTGTGCATTTTAATATCTCCTGCGTACTTGCCTAGTCCCTTAGGAGGTTGGCCGCTGTGGCTGAAATTCGGGCAGGAGAATATTATAATTAACCTACAATGAGATTAAGTAAACGGTTAGTTGCTGTCAGCGGTAATTTAAAATTCATGTACAACGTGTATAACGATCCTTAATTGTTAAATTAGAATGTACTTGAAATAGCATAATATGCATGTGTACGTGTGTGTATGGCTTACTATAAAAATATTAACTCTTAAAAGACGATAGATGTTCGTGAACCATTAAATCGAATTTGTTTTTGCAATTTTTTTCTAAAAGTTTCTCTATTTTCACGGTCGTAGTAATTTAGAAATAAAAACCGAATAGTGATGTAGATTGATTTAAGCTTAGGCACACTTAGAGATACTAAGAAGGGGAAGGTTTAACAAATCTATTGATCAATAACATAGGTATTTAACTTGGCCTATTTTGTACCTTTTTTCTACAGTGATTATTACCTTTGTTTACTACCATGACACAATTCCAGTTTATCGAACTGTAACAGTCATAATATAGCAAATGTTTCATGATCGTTACACATATATGTAGGACGGACGTGCTGTTTTCCTTTACCATTAAATAAGTAATGCCCACACATGGCGTCAAAGCAAGGTCAACTTGCTTTTGTGATAAATATTATATAACGTAAATAACAATCTTTCAATGTCCGTAATTCTTTGGTTTTATCGTAATCGAGATAACTTTGAAATACTCGTAACTGTCGTATACTCGAAAACATAGATATAAGATAAGAACGTCAACAATAGGTAATAATTAACATGAGATGATCAAAAATAAATACATGAGTTATTGTAACAACTTCTATTCCTTGTGGATTCCAGAGTATGTGTAAGTAGCTACTTACCTACTATGATTTTCTTTTTCGAAACCTACTAGAATACTATTCAGAACAAACGTTCGTGTGATAAACATTTGTGTTTGTTCCGTGTCTACACGATCTTGAATGTAGTCGGTATCATAAAGAATAAAATCCAACAAATTACAAACATAACCCTACACCCTATGTATATTTTAATGGCTATTGCACATCCGAATTGTGTCCAGTAAAATACAGTGCACTTGCGTTGTGACATTCTTCGTTGTAAAACACTGCTAATGGTTTATTTGATTAATGCTTTTACGGTAGCATATGTCAATGACAGTGCATTTGTTTCAATTATATACGTAGTGAGAACATTGGGGTGGTAATGGTGAATTGATGTAATTTATTGAAAATATTAAACCTATTTTTATTACCGATAAGCACACTCTCGATTTTCAAGCAGAATATATTTGAATCCTAAAGAGTGCAAGCTACTACAAGATCATAAATTAAAAATACCTTGTTTGTATAATATTTTCACCGCTTACATTGGTAGATGACAGAGTAAAAATAAATTGGACGCTGATATAGAGATTTATTCTATTCTAATTATACGACCTCAATGCATGCCTATGTGTAAGGAGCTCGCCTATATTCGCTTGGAGTCTAATTAGGAAGACAAATTTACAAAACAAGAGAGTTTTGTTGTTTGTTTGTTTTGGAGTATTCTGGGACAAATCCAAAATCATACTAATCATATCATTTTAAGCCTACACTACCTGAAAAGAGTATACAGTATTTGTTGTAAAACTATATTATTTCATAAGATCGCCATCAACTGGGTTTTTCTAGGCCATTTGTATAATTTAAAAGCAGATAAGACACGGAGAACAATGAGTTATTATTGCACTAAATATTTTCTATGGAGCCACGAATGGCAATGAATGCAATTCAACGTGCATTATTCATAAGGCCCTTATCAGCTTCACAGTATACTCAGAACAGAGCGTAAATAGTTTTTAAAACACGTAAAAGTAGATAGCCGTGGAGGTTTTATCACTTTTTGTAATATAGAATGTGAAGTGCGGCGTGTAAAATAGTAATGAGTATAAATGTCTGATTGTAAGAAAAAGGGAATGTTCAAAGAAAAAAAGATGTGATAACGGTAATGTTTGGGAAAAGTGAAAATAATAAACAAAAGAGATCTACCTACAATTAGGTAATAGATACTCTCCTAACCGAATTTCGGCCACAGCATCCTCCAAGGATGCGAAGTAGGATATAGTGAAGTATGCGAAGTAGGATATATTTATAGTGTCTTATTCATGTGAATGTACGAGTATATTGGTCATCACAGTAACATTTACTATGTAAATTTTAAATTTCATCTGCTCATGTTGGGTGCTTAGGATATATTTAGCTCCAATACAAGTTTAAATTTAGAGTTAGAGTTTAGCATTTACATAACTATATTTACTTAGCGTTTCGTTAATTCCATTAACGTTACAGCCTTACATATTTATAGAGTCGGGTAATGTAGGATTTTTTTTTCTTATTGCCGTTCGTGGCAGACGAGCAAGAGGCTGGTCTGATGTTAAACAGGTAACCGCTGCCCATGGACATGAGCAATACCGTGGGCACAGCCATGCCGCTGCCGACCGTGACATGTATTAGATAGATAAATATCCCTCCCAGACAAGCCAGACCAGCTTTGGGTCGGGAACAGCTAGATAGAAAGGGTGGTGTAGTTCAACGATGTGAAAGTAGGTAATAGTAAATTAATTAAAATAGAGAGTAGGAGTGAGTACTTGAGTACTTTTTATAATCAATCAATCAATCAATAGCCTTGGTCCGTCCACTGCTGAACGTAGGCCTCCTTTAATTCACGCCACATTTCTCTATCCTGGGCTTCCCCTATCCATCAACTGCCAGCAGTTCTTCTAATATCATCTGCCCAGCGGGTTCATAATCAAATAGGGTACAAATTGCCTAGTCACCGTATAAATACTTTTATTTCAGGGTTTCCTGTTCCCGGCGTTGCACGCGTTAGTAGCTCACTGGGCGCCTCCACAGGAGAAAGGCAAATTCGTCAGCGCATTGCTGGGAGGCGCCATCGGGACTGTGGTCACGTGGTCGCTCACCGGACCGCTCATTGAAAACTACGGTTGGGACTACGCTTTTTATGTACCAGGTAACTTAACACTCAATACGTTTGACGCCGCGGAACATGTACTTTTGTGTCCTTTTTGGTGGCATATTTTACATGTTTGTATTTATTATAAGTTCATGTTTAGAATATATATCATATATTTAAGTAAGTTTATTAGTTGTCTAGTACCCATAGTACAAGCTTCGGCTTAGCTTGGGACTGGATGGCGCTATGTGGCCCAGTATGTCTTGGGCTATTATATTTACCTTTTAAATCTTCCCTAGAATTCCGCAAATAATTCAAGGCCAAAAGTAGCTAATCAGTCCAGCCTTTCTCCAGTTTCAGCTAAACTAGCGAACAGGAATTTATATATATAAGATTATACCTATTACTTACCTGATCACGAGGAAATCTTGTTTTAACAGGGTTACTTGCAACAAAAATTGTATTCCTTTAATTTTGACACTAGATTTTTTCCAAAGCGTGTTAAGACAATTACCTACATTCATAGTAAGTTGGAAAACGGGAACTTAATACTACAGACGACCATCATAATACATTAAGTTAGATACCCAAATCTGTCCAAATGTCTACCTAGTATGTGGAGTTTATAGTATCTATCTAGATAGAATATGAACTCTATACTATAAACTCTACATATATCGTAGTGGAAAATTTGAAATTAATTAGAGGGCTATTGAAAATGCTTGGAGAAAGTAGAGATATTGATGAGTAGCGTTTATGCACCTGTGTACTAAATTGACTTATAGATGCCCTGCGGTATATGACCAGTAGTGTATGACGTTAACAAAGTACTAATTCGAAAGATAGGCGTAGCCCAAACAACTTACAACAGTAATAAGAATTTGAAAGTTAAAGTAGTACATCGCTTGCTAAAGTACCTACCTACTTCAAATGTATACAAATCATAATACAATTGAATGAGATAAGGTGAACCGCTGTATTTAACGTTGAATAAAAAACATTAACAATTAAGATTAGGAATCCAAGAGACTTGTAAGATCAAGTTTGAGAAATATGCAATAGATGACATTTATCATTTGAAATATTCTTTCCTTATTCTGCTTGCTAGGAAAATTTTCTCGGCACATTCATTTTATTAATGTTGAATTAGAGATAAGATGAGAATACAAGTTTTATACCTAAATAAGTAGGCAGTTTATAACTAGAGCTATTTAGTCACCTAGTGTAAAAATGAGACTCTCAAGATTAGGTCAACGTTAATATTTCGGTAAAGCCTTCATAGGTATATCATCAAGTTTAAGTGTTGATGCTCTGACTGCCATGCTTCTATTACATTAGCAGGCGAAGATTCGTGTTAGGATTCGTCAATAAAAACATCGTGTAAGTACATTTTGTGCTTATATTCGAGTCGACCTCATAAGTGTGGCGTATATAGTTGTAACGCGAAGTATCGGGCTAAGACGAACTGGCGCATACAAAAGGTATTTGTCGCGACAATAATCGCTTGGGCGAAGCCACTGAAGCTTGGCTTGATTCATCTAAATTCCTTTTCCGTGCGAAGTATCTAGGCGGACATATCGTCTTTACCCTAATGCTTCAATTTGCAACGATGTACCCGGCCACAATATTCGCCGAAAGCCTGCAGATGTAGCCAAGCCATCATATGATAGATATTTAAATTCAATTGTTGCTGTTCGTTTCTATTGCAACGTGAGTCGTTTGCATAATTTATGAGTTTCCTTAGACCTAAATATTGAATAAGTAAAAGACACGCAAGAATGGAGAACGGCGATACAAAGATACCTAATTATTGGTTGTATCTGGAACTAAATGGAACTGTGTAGTTACGTTTACCTAGTAAAAGTACTAGATTTTTCTGCCTATTTAAGCTTCTACAGCCAATATACGTCGTTGTCAAAATCGGTAATTTAAAAGCGCTTTTTCCTCGTACTAGGTACTCGTAGTTTGTGAAACGTGCTGAAACCGCCCGTGTAACGTCCGGCGTAAGGACGTTCTATTTATTTTATACAAAAGGTGCCGCTTTTTCACATATCAGTGTGCAATTAATAAAGACAAGCATATTATTCAGCATGGTAATGTATTTAGCTTTTCTTTTATCTTATAAGATGAGCATTCAGGATGACCTTTTTTTGTTCTACAGGGATAATATCGGTAGTATGGTGTTTCCTGTGGTTAGTCTTGGTCTACGATTCTCCCGTGCAACATCCCCGGATATCGGAAAGCGAGAAGAAATATATTTTGGATGCCTTGGGAGACAAAGTTCGTCACAGCAGTAAAGACTCTAAGGTGATTTGATTACAAGTTTTTCTCTACGTTATTTTATAATGTGCTCTAATTGTCATTATTTTAATGTGTCTAACTACACTAAAAACTTATTTCACTCTCCTCTTTCGCTTAATTTCTGTTTCCATCCAGTAGATATGTCTAGTCATATTAGACGACTAGCTGTGCCAGCGACTTCGTCCGCGTGGAATAGTTTCTTGGGTAGTGATTTTAATGACCCCCAGTGCCTGGCAGCTGGCAGCGGCGCGGCGCAGATCTCGGCGCGCTTTATATACCCGCGCAAACGTACAGCAGGCTCGACGTGATTTGTTAAATGGGCGTAACTTTTTTATTTATGGACCGATTAACATGAAACAAACACTAAATGTTAAGGGAAGCTTCCAGCAATATATTAGTGAAAACCGCATCTTAATCGGATACGCGGTTTCTGAGATTAGCGTGCACAAACATACAGACAAACAGACAAACCGACAAACAGACAAAAAATGCAAAAATAATTGTTTTTGGTACTATTGCACTAATAAAGGCCTCCCATAATATTTTTTCACATATATCTTCCATGTACAGACAGCGACTCGTTACATTTTTATTATATGTATAGATATAGAAGATAGAAGAAGAAGATACAAGTGCTTGTCTCAATAAAATGAATATAGATACATGTACAATGTACATACTGAATTAGTTGACATGGATATTTATATGCATCATTGACGTTTGTGAAAGTGTGTTTTTCAAAGTACAATGATTGTAAAACACATTTAAATGAATTTAAAAATGTACCTCAATGAAACAACGAATACTTAATTGAATTCAACATTATCCGTTTTTGTCACACAGCTGTAAAAATATTATTAACTATTAACTATGCATAGTCCGTGTGGGGTCCGGATTTAGAATAGGACCACCCCATCTCATCCCGTGGGTGTCGTAGGAGACGACTAAGGGAATATCAGGAAACGGGCAGCAGCGTTTACCTGGGTACAATCAAAACCTACTGCGGTCACCAACCCGCCTGCCAAGCGTGGTGACTATGGCAAATCCCCCCAAATGGCTAATACAATTAGAAAACGGCCCCTAGTCCCCGGCAGCTCCACTGTTCCCATAGGTCATGGTAGCGACCTGGGCAACGGTGGAGCAAGGGGTGCTAAGAATCACCGGAAGAGATCTGGCTACCATCACTGACGACTGGACCTGGCAACCTATAACGCCAGAACATTGAGGTCCGACGAGAAGCTTCTTGAACTGGAAGAAGTATTAGGCAAGTTACGCTGGAGTATTATAGGTTTGTCCGAAGTCCGGAGACAGGGAGAGGACACTATCATCCTGGATTCCGGTAACTTGCTTTACTACCGGGAGGGCAACCGTCTGTCCCAAGGTGGCGTCGGGTTTATCGTCCACAAGTCTCTCGTTAACAACGTTATCAGGATAGAGAGTGTGTCGCCTAGGGTGGTATATCTGGTACTCAGAATTACCAAACGGTATTCGTTGAAGGTCATCCAGGTATACGCACCGACTTCGGCACGTCCTGATGAAGAGGTGGAGACCATGTATGAGGATATCTCAAAAGCCATACATGCCTCTAATACTCAGTATACCGTTGTGATGGGAGACTTCAATGCAAAACTAGGCCAACGGAGTGACGACGAGGTGAGGTTGGGGCAATTCGGCATTGGGCAGAGAAATCGTAGGGGACAAAAGCTGGCCGACTTCATGGAAAAGGAGGGACTCTTTATGATGAACTCCTTTTTCAAGAAAAAGGCATCCCGGAAATGGACTTGGATGAGTCCCGATGGCTCGACTAAAAATGAGATAGACTTCATCTTAACGACCGAGCGGCAAATATTCAATGATGTATCTGTGATCAGTGCGGTGAGAACTGGTAGTGATCACCGTATGGTGAGAGGCACATTGAATATCGACATCAGCCTTGAAAGATTCCGTCTGATGAAGTCTACGCTCCGACCAAGTCCGGCCCAAATCCAGAACCCCGAACAATTTCAACTCGAATTGCAGAACCGCTTCGAAGGCCTGGAGGAGTGCATCACTGTGGACGATATGAACAACAGATTCGTGGAAACTGTCCAAGCAGTAGGGTCGAAGTACTTTAAGACCCGCTGCAAACATAGAACCCAAAAGCTCTCAGATCAGACACTCGATCTTCTGACGAAACGGCGCGAGATGAAATTGCAGTCTTCTGTGGATATGTCAGAATATAGGCGGCTCAATAGACATATTTCAAAAGCTATAAGAACTGATATTCGCCGATTCAATACCAAAAGTATTGAAGAAGCAATCAAACGCAACAAAGGCTCCAAAGTGTTCGCTCGAAGTATGTCTATTGGGAGTAGCCTTATGACCAAGCTTAAGACCAAGGATGGTAAGATCATTACGGCTAAATCAGAGATTTTGAGTGAGATCGAGACGTTCTATCGACAGTTATACACCTCGTCAATACAACCTGCTGTTCGTTTAGCTAAAGACCCAAGAGCTAAACTAACCCGACACTATACCGAAGACATCCCGGACATCAGCCTGTACGAGATTAGAATGGCTCTCAAACAGCTTAAAAACAACAAGGCACCAGGTGAAGACGGAATCACAACAGAGCTATTGAGGGCGGGTGGTACACCTGTACTCAAAATCCTTCAAACGCTCTTTAATTCCGTCATACTTGAAGGAACTACCCCTGAAGCGTGGAACAGAAGTGTGGTCGTATTGTTCTTTAAAAAAGGGGATAACACCCTCCTCAAAAACTACCGACCTATATCTCTTCTGAGCCATGTATATAAGTTGTTTTCGAGAGTCATTACGAATCGTCTCGCGCGCAGGTTTGATGACTTCCAGCCTGCCGAACAAGCCGGGTTCCGAAAAGGCTTTAGTACCATGGATCACATACACACATTGCGCCAGATTATACAAAAGACCCATGAGTATAATCGGCCTCTATGCGTGGCGTATGTGGACTATGAAAAAGCTTTTGATTCCATCGAAATCTGGGCGGTGCTGCAGTCTCTTCAGCGGTGCCATATCGATTATCGATATATCGAAGCATTACAGTGTTTGTACAGAAACGCCACCATGACTGTCCGAGTACAAGACCAGAGCACGAATCCTATCCAGTTGCAGAAAGGTGTGAGACAGGGAGATGTCATCTCTCCGAAGCTGTTCACAGCCGCACTGGAGGACGCATTTAAGCTCTTGGAATGGGAAGGACATGGCATCAATATTAATGGCGAGTACATCACTCACCTTCGATTCGCAGACGATATCGTGATCATGGCAGAATCGCTGGAGGAACTCGGTACTATGCTCAATGATCTCAATGCAGTCTCTCGACAGGTAGGCTTGAAGATGAATATGGAAAAGACCAAAATTATGAAGAACATCCATGTAACGCCACTACCGGTCAATGTTGAGAACTGCACCCTCGAAGTTGTTGACGAATATGTGTACCTGGGACACACTATTCAGTTAGGTAGGTCCAACTTCGACAAAGAGGTCAATCGAAGGATCCAACTCGGATGGGCAGCGTTCGGCAAGCTTCGAAATGTCTTCTCGTCCAAAATCCCTCAGTGTTTGAAGACTAAAGTCTTCAATGCGTGCGTGTTGCCAGTGATGACTTATGGCTCCGAGACGTGGTCATTCACTGCTGGTTTGATCCACAAAATGAAGGTCGCACAACGAGCTATGGAGAGAGCTATGCTCGGAGTTTCCCTGCGCGACAGAATCCGTAACGAGGATATTCGCAGAAGAACTAAGGTGACCGACATAGCTCACAGAATTAGCAAGTTGAAGTGGCAGTGGGCAGGCCACATCGCTCGCAGAACCGACGATAGATGGGTACGAAAGGTTCTCGAGTGGCTACCGCGAGAGGGAAGACGTAGCAGGGGACGGCCCCCTACGAGATGGACTGACGACGTGGTAAATATAGCGGGGATCCTTTGGACCCAGACCGCTCAGGACCGGTCCATGTGGAGGTCATTGGGGGAGGCCTATGTCCAGCAGTGGACGTCTACGGGCTGATGATGATGATGATGATGAACTATGCATAGTAGTTATTTTATAGTAAAGGAGATTTTATTGTTACGGTTTGCCGTAAAATAAAAGTATGCACCTAATTAGGTTAACAATTTGTCTGCACCTTGACACTATTTTCATGTCATGTAATCCATATAAATAAAATGAGCCAATGAAATATATGTACTGACTGTACCTATATATTTCATATCAATGAAACTGCCAAACATAATCCTACTTCCATTTGGAACACACGAGAATAAGTGCATAATTATATAATTTAAAATTTTTCAGATTGTTCCGCCTTTCAAGAGCATTTTCACATCGCTTCCCTTCTTGGCTATGGTAATTCTACATTACGGCAGCAACTGGGGCTTATACTTCGTCATGACAGCTGCTCCCAGATTCGTCTCGGGCGCTCTGGGCTTCAACCTAACGTCCACTGGAACCCTTTCATCCTTACCGTATCTAGCTAGAATGATATTCTCGCTTATCTTCGGTGCTATAGGCGATAGGTACGTAAAATCATGAATACTTCACCACTGTATACTCATAACAATTTGTAAATATCTAGACAAGGTAAGACAAGGCTATCAACGTGATAAATTGGTACTGGACTTCTAACATAGGTACTTTTTACGAAATGTATTCCTTGCAATTTAGAAAAACTATTTGGAATTCTAGCTGTAGTGTCGGATAAATGTTTACTATACTCTCAGGAAGCATGCCTGAAAACTTCCCGGAAATCTATGGCCTACGAAAACAACTTTACGCCAATCTATTGTGTATTGGACTTCATTTACAGAATAATATCGGCAAATTATCAAAAAGTCACAAGTTCGAATATAAACACTACATTCTCAAAGAAAGCCAAAGTTTGCCTCTTTGTTTCGCCTTCAAAAACTTATATTTTATATTTACTTTGTTTGTGTCTAATTTCTAAACTATGTTTTCATATTTTTACAGAATAGTAAAGCAAAACGTGGTATCGACGACGTTCATCAGGAAGTTCTTCTGCCTATTCTCTCATATAGTGCCGGGACTGCTTCTCATCGCTCTGGGCTACACCGGCTGCGCACCGATACTGTCCATCGTGCTGATCACCTTCTCAATGGGTTCCAACGGAGCGGCCACGCTTACTAACTTAGTAAACCACCAGGATTTGGCACCTAACTTCGCGGGGACTCTGTACGGGATCGCGAACGGCATCGGCAACACAGCTGGTTTCGTTACGCCGATGGTGACTGCTCACTTTACGAAGAACGGGGTATGTTTCAGAATATATTTGGTTCGCGTAAGGGATACGCAGATATGAGGGATATGCCTCTGCGCTACCCGTTTAGTTGCTGCCTTCTGGCGACACAGGGTTTAGTTGGTATGCTTTCCCATTCTGGGATGAGCGGTGAACCTGCCATGTTGAATGAAGCAATCATTGTAGGTACAAAACCCTTGGGTCAGCATTCGATTTGGTGATCTTCGTTTAACGATTAGCCGTTAAATCTAAACTCATAATACCTAGCAGGTCAGACTAATAATCATAAACTCCTGACTACTCCAAATTTTATTGATTTATTAATAATAATTAGTAAAACAAAAAACTTAGGAATAAAATTTTGGGACAGTCCCAAGAAAATTGGGCGGTTCGCATCAAAACAAACTTGCAAATATCGGATTCCCTCTTTTTTCAACAACAATAATATCAAAGTCTCAAATATCACTGAACTTTCAAAATGACCTTTTTTTTATAGCCTACGGCCCGCCTGATGATAAGCGGTAACCGCAGCCTTGTTAAATTCTTTGTTATCAACAACAACAAAGTTAATGAATTCAAAATAAATCGTAAATTAACCTTGATAAAAAAACAGCAAGTGATATTCGATAAGCATTTACACACCAAGAATTGCTGAAGCAAAATCATTAATTGTTATCTGATAGAAATAAATTTGTCAAGAATTTCACCGCCCCATCGCTTTTCCTAATAGCTTTTTTCTAGAGATCGCTATTAGCGATAAGACCGCCTAAATTGTACTTTGTTTATGTTTGTAATGTGTTTTCCTGTAATTTCTGTGTTTTTCTGCAATAAAGAGTTTCTATCTATCTATCTTCTTTGGGTAATGGCCAGATTTTGGGAAAGTTCACAATTTTCATCATTCTATTTTGCCATCTTGCGGAAGTAAAGTCACCGTTGAACAAGTCGAACTTTTCTGTGGTCATGTTTATGTAAAACAGTGTCGTCTTGTATGTCCTTACACTATTTTGATAAGTTAAATATTTCCTGCATACAAAGGCTGTTTGAATCCTTAGACTGATTGCACAAGATAATAATTAAACACAATTTAACCCTTAGGTATTTGCAGTGACTGTTCGCCTGCATTAAAAAAACTAAATTAAGCGGCATTCATTGTGTTTAACTCCAATGTGTTGTACAATTAAAAGCCTTTGTTTGTATTTTTAAATACATTCTAAAACAGGATCTAATTAAAATGACTGCTGATTATTAAGTTATGCAATTAAAAATTTTATTAAACTAGGTTTTTCCACATAGCATGAATATTTAATATCTTGCAAATAATTAGAGGTTTTATACTCATTATGCACTTTACGTATTTGTTTACAGAATAGCTTCGCGGAGTGGAGACCAGTATTCATTACTGGCGCATCATTATACATCGCTTCTGCAGTATACTTCATCTTGTTTGGTGTAGGCGAGACGCAGAGTTGGAACTACGTGGCCCCTGCCGAGGAGACAGAGCAGGACAAGAGGCCTAGCGAGAACTCCACAGACACCACCGTCACAATCCCAGTTAAATCGTAGACGTTATTTGCCAGTACTTGCGTTGGATTTAGTATACGACTGACGGTTAACATGTACCGTTTTGCTAATTGTTAATTTGGCCATGACGTTGCTTACCCGGTGTGAGTATAGACATACGGGACAAATGGACGCGATGCTGTGTATCAGTACCTACCTTACATGATGATAATTAACTATTAAACCGATGGTTGGGCCTTGCCGTGTTCCCTAGATGTTATTAACAAAAATAGGTAGGTAAACCATTTTTATATTTTAAGAAATTTTTGGAAATCCTAACTCTTGCAACTCAGAAAGGCAATTGTTTTGTAAATATAAGAAGTTCTGTATTCACTGCTTCATTCATTTGATCGACTGATCTTAACTAGCCGATTTTTCGTGAACTAAATCCAGCCTTATGCCTAATATAGCATTTAGATGAATATTATTTATGTAAGTAGTTATTATTCTAGTATTCTTATTATACTCTTGATTGTGACGTAAACATTTTCTACTGTTACCCCGAACTTTTACGAACTTACTTAATTTTTGTCATTTGTAAATAGGAAAGTCGTTTACGTTTGAGTTGAATGCCGACCGGTATTAAAAGTTGTTTTGTTTACTATGAGCAAATTTATTTTACTCCGCCAAATGTGTGTACATTGAAGTACTTAATATTGTTTTACATGAATAATATGTATTTGCAGAGGAGAGAGTTCACTTAGAGGACTTTCTTAGAATTCTTGCCAAAAAATGTAATGGCATAATGCAATACTTTAACCTTTTGCGTACACAATTTATTTAGCATAATATAATATAATATTTTATAGTGGTGTAAATGCTCTATGCATTTGAAAATGTTAAATGTACTGTACATATAGGTACCTTATGATTTTTGTGATTAATTTGTCAATTATGGTTTTGTACTAAGACACGTACAGACGGCCATAGATCAACCTAGCCCTTGCTGTCGAATTTATTGCCAATTAAGTAGTCAAGTCGATGAGACGTAGATCACAGAAATATATCAATCCCTTCTGTGGGATTGAGTTCATTATCCTCATCAGCCCTTATTAGTTCACTGCAGGACCTATGTCCTCTCCCAATGTTCACCACTTTGATCGATCCTGGGTTTCTCTCTCATTTTGATAGATCAGGGTAACTTAATGTGTGGACGTGTGTTACTCTAATGAATGTAATTTTCGAGAATTACGTTTCATTTGCTGCAGCTTGTTTTGTCAGTCGCCAAGGCCATCTGACACGACATGTCGAATCAGTATTAGTTATGGTACGATGCAAGGCAAAATTATGCAACTTGCACTATTGTTGGTATGACATAATATACAAATACAATAACATTTTACATTATTCAACAGGTGACAATGTGTTGACATTTTCGTACCTATTCATTTAAATGTTGCAAGTGAGTGAAGCGTTACATAAGGTTGGTGACTATACTAGGTATGCCCTTTAGAATCTAAAGTGTATTCAAAAGAAAATATAATAAGTAGGTACAATAAGCTAGATCTTGTAGCGTTATTTCAATATGTAACATATGGCGGTTAATGTGTTAAGTAAGATAATATTGTTTGTTTCAATACGTTGTTAAGAAAATGAGTAGAACGTAGTACAGTAAAAAAGCTATAGGTACAGTCGTGTCATGCCATATTTATGGGTTTGAGAGTCATCCGACGATGGACAATCGATCACAAGTGCATTAAAACAAAGATGTTTTCTTTGGACGTTTTAGGACCATTTTGAAAAAATGTCATTAATTTTTTAACATAGCTTTTTTGTAAAAAAATTACCGTTTTTTTCTCGCACATTTAGTTTGGAGTAAAAAATTGAGACACTGTCAATGGAAGGAAGATTTATTCACAAGACGTTGGAAACGTATGAAAGCTGGGACTATAGTTTATTTTTTTCTAATTTAAACTGTTAAGCAGTACTAATAACGCATGGTCTTTTTTATCGGTAACGTTTCCGACGTCTGTGAATAAAATCCCACAGGATAACATTAAAAGTACTTCATACAGGTATAGTGTCAAAGGCTGTTACAAGGTGAATAATTATTATTTGAAGCCGAATGTTATGCATTTTTTTATGTAATGCGTAAGCTCAAGGACTTATTATTTTCTTCTTTATTGTAATTACAATAATTCTGTTAATTAATTTTAATTTAATGCTTGCAATAAAGCAATTAGTTACAATGTTTATCTAATAAATATGTATCTAAGACTGTGATGTATGTTTGTGTTGATGTATATGTTACGGGTGATGCTAGAAGTTGGAGTGAACCTAGGTTTACCCGGGTTTACTTAGTATACCTACGAATATAAAGTAAAATAAATTTTAATTCGTGGTTTACCCATCCTCACCTAGGTCTACCCAAGTCTGGTTGGGTAAACTTAGGTGTTGCGTAATTTTCTTTTTTTATTTAATGAAATAGGGTTCACTACAAGTGATAACCGCCGCTCATTTACATCTGCAACATCAGGAATTTCGAATCATGTCACAGCAGTTTATCTTGCTCAAATAAATAATTTCAATTTTAATAACAAGGACCACATTAGTTTTTGATATTAAAGCTATTATTAAGTTTATGCTCACTAAACGTTGTTGTAGATGTTTAAAATGCCCTTGAAGTTTAATTTCACTAATTAGTTAGATAAATTTTTAACATTACCCAGCCAGAGTTGGGTAGACCTAGATGAGCATGGGTAAACACCGAATTAAATTTTATTTTACTTATTATTCGGACTTTACCTAAGAAGCTTGGGTAATACTAGGTCAACCCGGGTAAACCTAGGTTTATTCCACCTTCTAGCATTACCCGTAACATATATGTGTAGATCTTCTACGTTAACGTGGCGGCAAATTTATATATTTTTTTGTAATTTACTTCCTTGATAATTAATTTAGATGACTTATTAAACGCAAATGTTTACAATAGCTTTGTACAAGTTTTTACAAAATACGTGTGCCGAAAAATAATTTGACCATAATTAATCATTATTTTTGACACACGTGCCATATTACCGTAGAATATCCAATATGATTAGAAATATATTTTACAAAGAACCTCTAATTTTTTAATTAACTACTATCCCCATAATCATATCCACCTTGTTATTTTACTGTATTTGTGCCGTGTTTTGTTTCTTATTATTACCAAGTACACGTACCCTCGTGCTCTACTACGACAATCGAAGGAACAAAAAACGATCGTTCTATAATGGACAAGTTGAAAGACACCAAAATCGAATGCGATCGTTCGTACTTTTGCACCATAAATCCCTCCCATTTGTCCCTCTCGTGTTCGAATATCTATACTTTTATAGGTCTAACTTAAAATTTAGGAGCCGTTTTATGGAAATCCGTTGTTTTTGAAACCCGATATCCACGCGTGCGATGCCGCCGGCACAGCTAGTACGAACTAAAATTCGTCAATGTCGATTTTCATTTATTTAATTCATATATTCGAATTTCATTTATTTAATTCATATATTCGAACACGGGATGGAAAAATGGAAGGGATTTATGGTGCAAAAGTACGCGATCCGTTCAACGACCGATCGTTTTCAATTTTGGTGGGGCCCAGGTCAAGATAAACACGATAAAAATAGGGAATGAAACAATTATGACGTCATTAAAAATTGTTTAATATATTTTAGTATATTTTAGGTACATTATAATACATTATATACACGAGCATATTTCCATCTATTTCAATATAATATTTTAATCTTATAACATTAAATGACACATAAAAGTCTATTTACTTTCGAATACACAAGTATCAATTACGTTAATAATAATTAAATTTAATAACGATTGGCTGATAGACGTTAATATAAAACAAACTACTTAGAATGACATAAATCAAAGGAGATGTTTCATTGCTAGCCAACTATATAGCTCTATGCACCCAGCAATAATACTAAAGACAAAATATTGGGAACGATACAAATATTAGTTACGTAATATGTAGGTATAGCTACAAATCAGTGGCTCTTGTTGAATATATTTAAAAAATGTTCGTTATATTTATTTGCCATTTAATTTAGTAAATAATATACCACCAAAGAAAGTTGTTGTTAAAATGGCTGTGCTTTCCTATTATATAGGAATATGTTTGTCGGGATATAACGGGTTAAATAAGTTTTTTAAGCATTTGTACAGAGTACGTACATAGAGCGGCCCTAGTGTTCATACATTTTGAAACATCTCTGCTTTTTATAGCAACATCAATCTACAATATCATTAAAGTTTGAAACTACTCTTACGTCTTTGGAATTACATCACCAAAACAACTCTGGTTATGGTCACACTTTAAACTTTCAGGCGGGATTCACAAGACATAGGTATCTAAAATAAGATTAAAATTCAATGCACACAAAGCGTTCAAACAACTTGGAGGAAAATACTAGGACGACGAAACAAACCGTTTACATTTTCTACTGAGATTGCTACCTAAGATGTTTATGTGATGATTTTCGAGTCCTAATGCATTACGTTCCTTCCGTGTAGCACTTACAATAATCATTTCATCTGTTGTTACAAAGTAAAACACTACATAACTTGTGCTTCGCTCAGACATAAGACTCCGATTCCGTATCAGAGTCGGTCGCGTCTAAAGCTATACCATTTTGTGTGGTTTTGTCAGCACCGTTGGGCGGGTAGAGCCGCGGCACGGACTTAGATCGCACCGCTTTGTCATCCTTATTCACATGTACGGGCTGGAACTTCTTCAAAACTCGCTGATACACCATCTTCCGCGGAGGCACGGGCGGCGGCATATGAGGCGGTTTCTTGCTGTTATTGTTCTGCTCTTCGGAATTGTGATACTCCGGCTGCACAGAGGTCGGTGTCGCCTTGTAAATATCCGACGAGAACATGTTGTATTTATCTTCGTGGAATATGTCTCTTGTGCGATTGTAGACTGACGTGTACAGCGGTTCTATGTACTGCGTGGTGTAGCAGTTCTCGAAAGAATTCTCGCTGGCAGGGGACTCCGTCGATCTGCTATTGAAGGAATTCTGTGGCTGATACAACGTATCGCTACTGCTAGAGTCAGTGTGCAAGATGATGTTCGCTAGAGATTTCGACTGGTTTAACTTATTGTTGTTGTAATTCCTGAGTCTACATTTTTTGTTATCTTCGGAGTTTATGCTACGGAGGTCGTCAGCGTAAGAATAAGAGTTATGGAGGGGATTCATATGTTTTTCTTGTTCTCTCGCTTTATTAACTGGTTGCATGCCCATGCAGCCCTTGGTGCACATGTGCGCAGGGTCGAAACGTCGTTTGCGGCAACAGTTCACGATGTTCACTTCGTAATTGGCGGTGCGTGTTCTGTCCCCATTGGCAGGTAATTCTTCATTGACCTCCAAGCTCTTCGTCCTCGCTGCTTGACGAGACCAGTCATTTCTTGTAAAAATGGTGGCTGCCGGTGTAACGTTTCCATCTACCTTATTCTGGGAGGACTCACCTTGCTTTTTATTCATTTGTCCGTAAATGTTCTCGGTGGAACAGTTGCTCATTTTGCTATTGTTGTAGTTAGCACTCTTCTTTTCCCATCCAGTGTAGACTCGTGAATAATTCGAATTGGAGTTCTGAATTATTTCAGCATGAGATTGATACTGATTTTGTCTTTGAATATTTTCTGTAAACATGGCGAGGTCGTGAATGTTACTATATACGATATTTTCTTGACTAGAAACTAGGTCACGCTTATTGTCCATTGATTCTTGTTTTGATTCCAGTAGGTTATCTGAACTTTTTGCTCTGTTGAAATTTTTGTTGGGTCCATTTTTCTCAGATTCCTGAGTTTCTGCGAACATACTGTATACTTTAGATGTTCTAGCTGCTTTTGATACACTTCGCGGTGGTTTTTGCGGCTCCAAGCCTGTTATATATTTTGCTGGGCATTGTCCGTAGATGTCGGCTGTGGACCGCTGTAGAGCGGTTTTAGAGACGTAGTTTCTGTCGTCTATGCCATTTGATATTCCTATATTGATAGAATTATGCACGTACCTTTCTCCACTGTACGGAGATGTATATAGTTCTTCATTGACGGTGCTGTACATTTCGGCTTTATTAGAATAGACATTTTGTCTCTGAGATACTTGAGGCAGCCCGTTGACGTTATGGTTTTCAGTATTGTAACGGGAAACCATTTTTGAGTCTTGTTGAATATTACAGGTTGGTGCGGAAAGACTATGTAAAATATTTCTTGGTGCTGGACTATTTCCTCCATTGCTATTGGAGTCGTCTTCAGATAGAGTCAGGCCTGAATCTCTGCTGAGAGACAATTTCTCTTTGCGTGGCGTGGATAGTTCCATGGAGTCCAGTGAGATTCCGACTGAATGAAGACTGTCACTTTCTTCTGCACCCGAGTCAAGTAAAGCATTAGAGGATTCGGGGCTGCCGTTACCCAGAAGACCAGAGATCTGTGGTCCAAATAGGGCTTCAGCTTTCACTATGAGTAGTTCAACTACCATTGGCACTGCTTTGGGAGCTTTGTCACAGGGAGTGTTGGGCCAAAGGAGGCTTGGCCCCACGCAAACTCCTAAGTTCATGGGACACATGAGGTTTATGTTGGACTTCTTTGCGATTGCTTGCAGTAGACACACGAAGTAAGTTAACATTGTGTAATGGGCCTTTGGCAGTTTCAACAGCAAAGAGCGAACTGCGGTGACCTTCTCTGCTTGTGACAGTGCTGTTGACAAGAGAATAAAACATGTTAGTTATCTTTTCATTAAATTACAACTCAAGACAGATCAATATAGAAAATAGAAAGACTTGTCATCATCATCAGACGTCCATTGCTGGACACACGCATTTCCCAATGACAATAGTCATTTGGTTGGATTATTCGCCATAGTCACCACGCTTGGCAGGCGGCTTGGTGTCCGTAGTGGGTTTTATTTGTACCCAGAGAACCGTTGACACCCACGAAATGATTTGGGGTGGTCCCATTCAAAATCCAGAAACACACGTACCTACTGCTAGAAATATTGGCTAGGGATTATTTGATGACTTACTCAGTACTTGCAGCCAAGCAGGGTAGAGATCAGCGGCGAGCAACGGCTGGGGCAAGGCGCGGAAGAACTCCTTTACCAGTGCTGCGAGAAGCAAGACTGGCGCGCGTTCCAGCTCTGGGCATGTTTCCGCCCACGGGCCCAGGGTGTCAAGCTGAAAAGAACATTATTTATTTATAGAAATAGGTTTACCAATAACATAATATACCTACCTACTAACACATTATAGTAACTTGTGTTTTGGGTACTGCTTTTAGGTGTCAGTCAAGATTATTAGACAACAGGGACTCAGTCAAAATTATTGGCAATGGCTTAGTCGTTGGCATTATGAATTTAGGGGCAAGAAATATAAACGACCAAATTACTGTGAGGATTAATACATTAGTGAGCAAAAAGGGCGACTAGGTTACTAAGAACCAGATGATTTTATAAGACCAAAAGGTAGGTATCACCTGATGCAGCGCTTGCAATAGCACGGGCGGCGCCGCGACTCAGCATGTAATAAAGAATTTGGTGTTTACCTTATCTCGCAGTAGTCTCAGTGCTTTAGCGTTCGCGCTGCGGCGGAAGACGCCGTGCGTGAGCGGCGCCACGACCCGCAAGCGGCGCAGTGCTTGCAGCAGCGCGGGCGGCGGCGTGCCGTTGCACAGCCGCGTCAGCGCCACGCCGAACAGCCGCCCGCCGCGACGCAGCAGCCGCAAGCCGCGCCCGGGCGTCGAGTTGCCGCTAAGGTAAGAGTTCACAGTCACATATTGATACATTGGACTTGGCGTTTGCTATCTACACCTACATTATCTATGCTAATATTAAAAAGGGGAAAGGAAGGAAGGATTTGTATTTTTGTGTGTACCTATATATGTAATAAATAAACTCAAAAAATACCGCGCCGATTTAAAAAAAAATCATTCATCGTTGGAACCTATTCATCATGAGTAACATAGGCTATAGGTTTATTTATTACTAGAAGATTAGAGATCCTTACTATAACGACAATAATATGACCTGAAGTACCCTATACTAAGCTATAATGACGTTTTATGTATTGTGCTTCACAGATTTTACAACCTTTGAAATAAAGTGGTGCTAGTTCGCTTAGGTATTTTGTGTTACACATCATAAGCGGGGCTTTGACTAAAGAAAACAGAGTAAGTTATAAAACTGAAAAATGTGGTTATCTAAATAATTTAAAATACAAAATACACTTAGCGGCACGAATGTAAAACATTGGTCTGGGTATAGGCACCTACCACCGCCTATGTTCATTTTCAAGCAGAAATAGCCGAAAGATTAGGTACTTACTTTTTTAAGCTCTGATTCTTCTTTCTCAACTCAAAGACCAGTCCGCATGGGTTGTTCTTGGCGTTGACGTGTTCCAAATCGAAACCGTCCTCATTGGATAACGTTTGCCTTATTCGCGACATCTGAAAAAATGGAATACAATTGTAGCGATTCTGATTGAATAAAAAGTAACGCGGCCCGAAAGATTTTCGTCCTGTAATTGACATTTGATTGCTGACAGTGCACGCGCATCAAATGAATTATTTAACAGGACAAGCATTCCCGGTGGTCCTACAGGAGTACGTGACCTTATCGATTCTTGCCAAACATTATTGACTTGTTATTTAAGCTCTGGAAAAAATATTTCGCGATTATACAGGACCCAATTACGCAGTAAATTGTTAAATGAGTTTGAAATTCTCGTGGTTTGTTACTTAAGAATTTTAAAATTAATTATTTTTTATAATAAAATCAACTTTGTATATACTTTTTGTACAAATAGCATATTATGTAACAGCGGCTGTATTTATTACGTTTCAAAAAAATAATGTTAATTTCAGACTCAGTGTACCTACTCTAAACTGCTTGTACTACTGCTACTACTTCTACCTACACTTCCATATTATAATGTTTGCGTTGCAAAATAACAAATAACTTAGATACTTTCGCCAAATGAATTGGTCATTGGCAGAGCTGGACGTCTACACGCTAATGAGATGAGATAGGAGAGGTAGGGCATAGTGAATCTTCATTCGAATTGAGCCGCCCGTTCGGGGAAGGACGTCCACCCTACAGAATACCGCAGCCAAACCTCTGGGTCGTGTTTCTGGGTGAGTAGGGTTTACTGACAAGTAACTGACCAGTTACTTGCCGTTTGTCATAGCGACTTGGGCTTCTCTTTCGCTTTCCATCAGGCTTAGGAAAGCCGAAATTATGTCAACCTACTAAATGAAAAAAATACCTGTATAGCATGAGGCCTTTCGATTCCATGCAAAGGCGTGGGCGGGGAGTCTCTCGTCGGCCTCACGCAGAGCGTGAACTCGTTGGCGCTGCCCCAGCGCCCGTCGGTGTCGTGGTCTCCATCCCCATCGTGATCAGCGTCGCCTTCGCTGCCGCCAGTCTGGAGCACGTGGAGCGCTTGCCGCACCACGCATCGAGCGCTCATCTCTGGTCCCACTGACACTGTTTTGCACTGAAAAGGAACATTTCGTGGTCACAAGTTGTTTTTAACCGACTTCAAAAAAGGTGCTCCTATAAAAAATCCAGCAGGATTCGACTGATTTTTTTTGTTGTATGTTTGTTACCACATATCTCCGAGAATTGTGAACAATAAAATACTTATGCCTGCTTAAAAAATTAGGTTCCTACTTATGCCTGCCTAAAAATTAAAGCAGGTACTTATTTTCGCAGCTTCATAAAATTATTGTATTATCTGTTGTCTGAGTCATATTTTTAATTAGTTACATAATAAAATAAAAAATAATAATATTTATACTTACGAATTCTATTGAGCTCGTCAAATCTTTGTAAAAGATCTGAATATTTGTTGACTTTGGTTCCGTTGCCAACTGGGCGTTTAAAGCGTTTTGAATTTTCCTGTAAATTGAGAATGGGTTAAAACCTTCGTATTCCACAGTCAAGCCAAGTCAAGTCATATTACTTATCTTCAGTAGGCATTATCATATATGTAGTATTGAATGTGATTTAGGTACTAACCTGTACCAGGTATCCCTGGCAGCTTGCGTCGGGTATGTAGCGAGGTAGTTCGCCACCCCGGTCGTCGTTGGCCACCCAAAAAGGAAGCCTGTGTCGTCCCCATCTGGCAAGGACAGCCAGACCTCAGCCAGTCTCACACTCTCTTTCAGCTTGAAGCAATTCGTCCCTCTCGACTTGCCCACGAGGAGCAGGTCGCTGAAGAGGAACAAATGGCGGTCTAACGGTGGGGAGGTTGTTCCTAAAGGAGCCAGCTGGACTGGCGCCTCCATGATGAAGGTGCGGGGCGATAGGGAGCTGCTGTTTGCGCTGACTGTACCGCCGATGTCCAAGCTCGGCCGCTTGCGGAGGCTCTTCGATTTCTGAAGAAATAGAAAGAAATCAAGGTTAAATTGGTGGTGGTGGAGAATAGATGGAGCAGACGAGTCTGGGAGTGGACACCGCTTTTAGGCAGATGTGTTCTAGGACGCCACGCAACCCGTTTGGCTGATGACCTGAGAAGAAATGCTGGTATTGGCTGGATGGGGGAAGCCCAGGATAGAGAAATGTGGAGCGAATTAAAGGAGGCCTACGTCCAGCAATGGACGGACCAGAGCTGTTAATTAATAAATCAACGGCGATGGTCTTGTCTTATGCACCTCAACTTTCAAGCATCTTGAAACAACCTGGATCTATGTAGATTTGAAATCTATTAGGATGGTTTCGGACTGAAATAATCTTAATTTGTCGCGATGTCGTTGGTTGCGATAATTATGTTCATCTTTGCGTAACAGAAAGTTGCAGAAAAACATTTTTCACTATATTGTTTCGAGTCTGCAAGTTATATGAGATGTTCCACGTAATCGCCGTAGTAGCTATGCAAATTAAATTTTTATTACGTATCCAGGTGATTTGTATTCGTTGTCTTTCAATTCCACAATTTCTTTCAAGTATAATTAATGAGCATCTATTTAACTCGATAATGTATAATGATAATAAAATATTATCGAGTAGTAAATGCATTACAACCAATAACATCATTAAAGTGGTCATTGATTTGTAGTCGAAAGTTGCCTATTAACTATTACAAATAATGAGTATCTATGCGGTATTGCATGATATTATGTTGCAATGGCTAGATAAGGAAATTAGTTCAAATATGATATTGATAATAATGAGCAAATATAAGTATGTGTAGGTTCATTGACTTTAACGAAAATTAAGCTTTACTGACCAGGTAGTGTTAATCTGCTGATAAATATCAGCGACAGTAAAGTAAGGCTACTTATGACAAGTGTAAAGAAAGATTATTTTTTCAGTACAGCAGTGATGCCAGTGAGTTTAACCTCTAAAAAAAATATAATATTAGTCTCTTGTGAGACTAATATTATATTACTTGTAGTAAGTCCTCCAAAACAATTTTAGACTCATGGTGTGTCGGATAGTGTGACTTTTGATCAACCGAGTGCAACGTGCATCATCATCATCAGCCAATCGCAGTCCACTGCTCTGCACATAGTCCTTTCCAGGCGTATATAGTCCTCGCCACTTTGGGCAAACACCTGGAGGCTTTACACATAATCGCCACGCTGGGCAGGTGGGTTGGCGATCGCAGGGCGTAGCTTCTCGGTCTGGTGACGCTGATGCCTATCGTTGCCCTAGCTACTTCTTGATTATACCGCCACTAGTCGGTTGTCAGAGCCTCGTTTGTTTTTCGGCAGGATGCACCACGGGCAGGCTTGGAGTGGCAAGATGATAGGACACTCCTACATATAGACATTACGCCTCTTATAATTGTAGTGACATAGTACCTGTGCATGATGCGAGGCGAGCGCGGCGGGCGCGTCGGCGTCGTGCAGCGCCAGGTAGTCGTGCGGGAACAGGTCCTGCACGCGCTCCAGGTCGGAGAGGCGCGCGGCACGACGCCTTCCACAACCGCCGCCCACCAGACGCTCATACTGCGCCAGCCGCTCGATCTGTGACAAAGGAAAAAAAACTGTTAATTTTTTCTTAATAAACCCGTGAAATGCTGGCTGGATGGAATAAGAGCGGACATGGCAGAGAACAATCTCGCATTTTCTTAATAAAACTCGTCAAACTAATTTGGCTCTGCTTGGATATCCTAAGTGCGGACATGACAGGGAACAATCTCGTATTTTTCAAAAACCGCGGCATCTCTGTGTAATACTGGCTGGTTGTCGTAAAAGCGAAAATGGGCAGCCATGGCAAAGAACAAGCTTACACCGGAGATGGGCATGTGGAGGAAGGCTAACCCTGGCGTTAGCGCCAGCGTTAGCTTTCCTCCACTTCAGGTCTAAACCTGTAACCGCTAGGACGAAGAAGATAAATGAAGCTTTTACGTATACCGTCATAAACTTACGTCGTACGTCACAAAATATAATAAAATAATAAAAGCGCACATATTAATTTGGTTTTCTAAATCTAGCTAATTGAAATTCATTAAACTTAGGGCTACAAGACCCTTGTCCCGTCAAGTTGGAAAATTCATATCTTTGTGAGAGTAAATACCTATCTTCTTCTCATGGCGGCAATACCTATATACTTATTAATGACTACTACGTAACAGGGTGCTCAATAATAGAGGAACACGTGCATGCAAATCACCAAGGTTGGGGTAGGGTTTAAATATTACAGATGGAAACCCAACGCGTAAATAGCTTTCATAGACAATACTGGGGGCTAACCCCGACGCAGTCTGAGACACTAGTACTGGCCCCAGACATGAGCAGTCATCAATAACATCACCTGATGTGAATTAGCAAATAATACACAACTATATTCTAAACATGAAACTACTTGACATGCTGCGCTAAGCATTTAATGCTAACTTTATGCAGTGGTTGCAATTATTTGAATTTAAAATAAGGTTTTCTGCACAAATAATTATGATGCAACTGAATAGCAAAATGTGCATCATACATCCAAATCGATGATAACAGTTACTTTTAAATCTGGCGGATTTTGATATTAAGCATCAACATTTAAGATGTTCCTATTATTAATGATATCCGGTTTATTATCAGCCTCTCGCAGTCCACTGCTGGATATGCTCTCCAATTGTTGGGCACTTTGCCTGATCCTAGGCTTCTTGCATCCAGAACTTGCCAACTATGTTACGCAAATCGTGACACCACCTAACCTGAGGGCGATTTACACTACGTTTGCCTAGGCGCGGTATTCCCTCCAGAATTATTCTTTAACCCAACGGTTGTCGGTTCTGCGGCTGATATGGCCATCCGTTTACAGAGCATTAAACTTCATTACTAGAATCTATTGAAATGTAACGATTCTAATCAAAATTCTCATCGCATCGGACGTGTAGCATCGGGCGTGTCCTTAGGGCGACTTCCCGGGCGCCGCACGTCTGCTCCCCCGACCGTGTCCACGACAATCATACCTTATTATAAATGGACAAAGGACCGTGAGACTCAGTAGCACACAATCTTGAAACTTAAAATTGTTTATAACCGCTAATGTTTCAAACAGCCACGGTAGGTGAGGTAGGTGTACGTACGCATACTCGGGAATGCTATATCACAAGGCTTCGTGAATAATAACCAAAGGAGTCACGTACGCTCGATTGCAATGGCGAATATGCAAGACGCATGTGAATGGTATTCTTGTTTATCTTAATAATGTGTATAAAGTTGGTGTGGGTTTGTAATGAGAAGACAAAACGGCTGCGGTTTCAAATTAATGAAGCTTATGGAAAGCTCGAGGTTTGTTTTGAGTCGAGCTCAGTGGATAGTAAAGTAAAATCATTAAACACTAAAACTTATACAGAATTATATCCAACTCCATCGTACAGGCTATAGTTGTTATCACAGTCTGTAATAATGAATATCATATTAAAAGAATGTAAGCTTAATAAAACATGACACGATTTTGTTTTTTATTAATGGATTATCGGACATAAGGCCGTGACTGTTCGACAAGATTGACGGTTAACAGCGTGCAAAAAATAGAGGACCCGCAATACTGTCGAGCTATTAAGGATATTCATTGTGGCCACATGACGCAGAGTTATTGTACTGTAAATAATTATACATCAAAGCGCGCAACCGCGACCTGACGCATCCAGCGTGATTTTCATTTGAATAGACAGATTGACACAGACACCGTTACACGATCAAATTTTGTGTACCGATTACACCAATTTAGGTACAAGTGCGCTATTTGATAACAGTAAATAAACGATATTAATGATAGCCATTCAAGCTGGACGCCCGTGCAAGTTTTGTAGATTAAGTCATATTTCAACAGTTCGTGACCGGAGTTGATGATTCTAAAAGTAAAGAACAGTTACTAATTTAAAACTACTTTTTACTCAGCCTTAATTATGATTAGTTTCCAGCTCATGTTGAATACATCTTGTTTCCAAGATCTGAAACATATTTAATGATGACATAAGACATGATAGAATATCGATTGTTTACCAAACGCCAAAACATCAAATTGTTTTAACGTAAAAGAGCATTCATTTTTGTGATGTCAGAAGTTATCAAAATATTAAAACAATAAGCAATAAGAGTAGTACAATAACCAATGCATCAAATAAAACAAATAATTACCATCATCTTGTTTTCAGTTTGATTTTTAGATAATAAAGATAAGACGAATCTAGAATTATTTACTTACTTAATTTATAAAATCAGTTTATTTCAATAGTTATTGGTATTAAGCTTGCATCACTCCTATAAAGCCTTGTTTTTAGTATGAAGTCATTTCACAAAAATGTGAAGGAATTTACAAAAAAGGGTTACAGACGCGACGCCATTTTTTACGGTCCAAAAACCTTTAAAATGGGGATTACAGGTTGTCAAATGCAGACAAATGTTTATCGTGATCGAACACAGCTTTTAAAAAGGGATTAGTGGACGATGTCCTCGGATAGTAAACAAATCGTCGATATTTTTACTGTTTGCTCCACAATCATCACCTGCACGGTTCATTTTGGCCCGTTTCTGGGCAAGCACCACGAATTCTGGGCACTACAAATAGGCACGCAAGCTTTATCTTTGAACGTGTTACACGGAACTGCACTTTCTACCTCAAATATTTACTCTAGAGTAAGTGTGTACGGCGACGTAAGTTTTAGATAACGACTGAACTGTCCTAAAACTTAGATAAGGCGTTGCGCGTGCGCCGCCCGCCCGCGCATTATGGCCTGCGCTTTTTACAAATTTATCTTTACCTCTTAACTGCGTTTCCTGTTAGTCGGCAAAGTTACGATTCTCTATTCGCTGTTTTATAAAGTGAAACACATTTATTCTGTTAATGCAACTTACATGTATGGAGCCTATCTTTGCGCAAAGGTAAATACGCCGATACATCTTAATGGCACCGGTTTAAGGACTAAAATCAAATGAGAGAATTTGTTTATCGATGGGGTGGTAACAGCGGGTTACTAGTGGGCTATTTAATCTCTTGGAATAATCTATTTGGTAATTAAAGCAATGTACGAACAACGCGGATTAATGTGCAACAAGACGGTCTGAAGTATCTTAATTCTTTAACGTACGTACGCAAAGCTCTCATTAATTCTAAACACACGATGAATTCATGAATTCTATCGGAAACCGCGATGGTTTATGGACTTTACAATAAGTATTGTGGACATGTACTTTGTAATCTAATTTATATGATAAGTAGAAATAAGAAGTGATTTCCTAATTGTAAAGTTGATTTCCTAAGTGTACTGAAACACGAATACTTATCTATAGGAAATATTCCTTTTAATATTTCATATAAAATTAGGTAGACTATAGCCTTCCATTCTTTCTTAAACATTTTCTGAATAAGTACATATACCTATCGTAAGTATATAATAAAGTAGGTATACAATAGATGAAACCATCTTTATGGTACATTGTTTATACACTGAGTAAGTAAACATTATGCACTGTTGGGAATGTCTTTATGGCCGCTAATGTTTGCAAATAAATTATTTAACATTTGCATAGCAAAAAGGAAATCCTTAAATGTAATAAATAGCATAGACAACATCTTAGGCGTGTGCCCATGTGTAGTAAGTTATGCAACCATTCGCTTTGTCATCGCGATTAATCAATCAGTCATTGAACATTTGATTAATGATATGGTATTAACTGATGATTTGCGCACGAGTTCTTTGCATGTTAACAACTTCCAATAATAGTTGCAATATTTTAACTGGACATGTTAACCTCTTTTTTAGCCAATGAAGGAAATTAATCCTTTATTTATATAATGAACTAGCTTTTGCCCGCGACTTCGTCCGCGTGTTTAGATTTTTACATTCAAAAGTTTTTTCCCAATAACTCCCGTTCCCGTTGGAATTTTGCAATATCGCGTTGCAAGTAATCTTTACGTTCATTAAGGTACCTTGCATGCCAAATTTCAATCATCTATCTTAACGCGATTTAGATTTTTCATACAAAAGGTTTTCCCGCTAACTCCTGATCCCGTGGGAAGTTTGCAATATCCTGTTGCAACTGAAAATCACTAAGGTACCTGCATGCCTAATTTCAAGCGTCTAACTTAAGCGGTTTAGATTTTTCATACAAAAGGATTTTTCCGCTAATAGGGAATATGGATGACTTTTTTTATGAATTTCAAATATCAAAGATCTCATCTTTTAGATACATAAATATCGTAGAATTTTTAAACTGTCTTTTCTATTAAGCGTGTTATAAAGCGTAAAAATTATTGCTTAGACAGAGAGATCCGACGTGGCGGATGACGTCACGTACCGTGCGCGCCATACAAACACCATAGAAAAATCTGTTTTCGTGAGATAGACGGATATATTAATTTTCAACGATCTCACCCATTTTTTAGCCAATTTTGATTTTGTTTTTACTGTTCATAGTATATTTTTATCTTTTTTACGATAAATTAGTAAATACATTAAACTATTTTTCATGCATTTCCCTATTCTCGTTCCCGTGGGAATTTCGGGAATTCCTTTCTTAGTGCACCTCTACGGTACCTAAGCTACGTCCCTTTTAAATTTCAAGTGCCTAACTTTAGCCGTTTAGGCTGTGCGTTGATATGACAGTGAGTGAGTTTCTCCTTTTATATATTTAGATTTAATTTGACCGGTAACGCCATTTATTGAGAGGAATTAGTAGTTTTGGGCTATATTATTTCTCGGCCTTTCTTTTCCTATTTTATCACATAAAGGGTTGATTTGAAATTTTATCCCTTTCGGAGTGGAATTTATCAAAACCCTTTCTTGGCGATATCTACCACGTCATGGTATAGCTTTGTGAATGCAAAGCTCGAACGGTTTAAAATTGACAAAGTTTCATACAAACTTTCATCCCCTATTTTATCCCCTTGGGGCTCGAAACGATCAAAATTCTTTTAAGCGGATGCTTAAACGTTATAGCACGTCGTAGCTTTATACGTGCCTTGGCACGACTTGTCTTAGCCCAATCGGCTTAAAATTGACAAAGTTTTATACAAACTTTCATCACCTATTTTTATCCCCTCGGGGGTTGAAATGATCAAAACCCTTTTTTAGAGGATGCCTGCGTCATAGTAGCTTTACACATGCAAATTCTTCGCCCAATCGGCTTAAAATTGACAAAGTTTTGTACAAACTTTCATCCCCTATTTTATCCCCTTGGGGGTAGAAATGATCAAACCCCTTTTTTAGCGGATACCTACGTCGTAGTAGCTTTACACATGCAAAGTCTTAGCCCAATCGGCTTAAAATTGACAAAGTTTTATACTAATTTTCATCCCCTATTTTATCCCCTTGGGGGTGGAATTGATCAAAATCCTTTCTTAGCGGACGCCTACGTTATTACATCTACCTGTATGCCAAATTTCAGCCCAATCGGTCCAGTAGTTTGGGCTGTGCGTTGATAGATCACTATGTCAGTCAGTCAGTCAGTCAGTCAGTCAGTCAGTCACCTTTGAGTTTTATATATTTAGATAAAAGCGTGTCAACGTAGTAAAAAGTACGTAGCTACAATGTATTTTTACATAACAACCAAATGACTAAGAGTATACATTGTAAAAGGTTTGTTTATCTTTTATTTATAATGTACATTATTATTTTAATTTCCGCGGATACTGCCGGATATTGTATAGTACAGGTAGGTATTGTATACATTGTATAGAGGGAAAGCTGTGAATATACTTATTTTATTTTCCCTCTCCATGTGTAGATAAATATCTTACAATACGAACTTTATCTGTACTAGACGTATAAGGCAAATGTGGGGAACCGATTCACAACACAAATAGTTCCTTTATTGAGGATACTCATTAAGAATTATTTGGGCCAGTTAATTTAATTGCATCGACAAGCAATGCGCATTACGATCAGAATGCAGACGCAATTATCAAATGAGCGCATTTCACTTGCAATAAAACTTTCGGGCGCCATTATCACTCGGATATTAATGCTTGACATTGGTTGAAAGGTGAATTTACTGCGTAGCGACGGGGTAGGGTTTATTAACGGTACGTATTATGGCGTTCTGGTATTCGGTACAAGTTCGCAGAACGCCGTGATTCATCAAGTGAGCACGGTGATTCTGCGAGGATGAAAGAGGATACAGTCACAAGATAAGCGGCATGCCATGCATATAGTATAACGACAAATGTGATGTATTTGGACGTTATTTAATAAAGATTAATGTATGGGTAATGGATTTTGTGGTCAGTCTCGTGGATTGAAGTTTTTTGATGTTCACCCAAAAAGTACAGCGAGATTTGCAGTCTGCCTTCTACCTAACAACCTACTATTTATAGTTCCCATACTACGTACTACGTATAAGGTTTCGTATTTGTTAGTCTTTTGTTTTTATGAAGCTTTCAATTTGACAGCATCGACTTCATTATTCATTCATCTTCACTAAGTTGCATATTTATCTAAGTAAAATATCTTTAGGTACAACGTTTTGTTTTCTACTAACAAGTAATGTATGTGTGTGTACGCGTGATGCTATGAGCATTGGAATAGGTTAGCGGAACTGAAACTAGATCCCCGGTATGTGATCCGACATCACTGCGACATCTTCCCAAAGGTCAGCTCGCAGCGGGCCTCCGGATCGCTCGTTTTAACCAGGGTTGCCAAATACGTTGGAATCAGATCCACAATACGGTTATTTAGATGTTTATCCTGTTGGGATGGTGATGAGATTAGCCGGTTCTAATGATGGAAGAACTATAGAACCATGACAGTCATGTAGTTACAAATAAATCATACCCACAATACGAGTTATTGTCATGTTTGGGAAGTAAAACTTGGTGGATATCGATGGTAGAAGAATTATATAATGAAAGATAGATAGATCTAATTAAAGATAGATAGATAAAATGAATGAGAGGTTAATATACCTAATGCCATTATAGATCGCACGCGTAAAAAAACATAATCCTCTTTAGTATTTACTATGCAATATTTAGAAATGCGAAAGTATATATTAATATTTCTTTTGTTACGCTTTCACCTTTAACAATGCAAATGATCTACTATGAAATTTTGCTACTAAAGGTTGACAAAGGAAAACGTTGCATTGCAAGTCAGGAATATAGAGAAAGACAAAGTCATTTATATCGATTTGTTGTGTTATTCTCTTATGTTTTTGAGGATTTTTTAACACATTATTTTTGTCAATAGTATCAGTATCAATATCAATAGTATCAATAGTGTCAGTGAAATGTTTCAAGGTTCTGACCTTCTGTGGGCTAAACGTGTGGTTTATAGAACATCATAGCCGTAGCATTTTTAATAAAATTTCTGTGGTAGTAGGTAGGTATATGAAGTGTACCTACTTACTATTAGTGGTCGAAAGCTTGCTATGGACTTCGTTACTTTGAGAAATACATATAAAAGATCTATCGATGCGTAATTTTCCTGAAATGATCTTATTTTTTACTTTATCGGTTAAAATTATTACATATTATGAATTTTAAATTTTTATGAACCTTTGGAATTTGTGGTGAGTCAGTATCATCTGTCGACTTTAGAAGTGCATAACATATAGAATCTACCTATTATCCGTTTGGAAACCTTAACACTAGTTATTGTTGTAAGCCGACACTCATAAACAGCGACTCATCCTTGGTGAAAATAACCCGATGGGCGATTAGCGATTAACATTTCACTCTTGGTTGAATACCGTTCAGTAAAAGTGATTTACCTAAAGGTCAGACGACGAAGCTAAACATGACGCGGATTTGTTTACAAACTTACTAGAGAAGAGCTTTGGTTGAATTGGGGTACATTCAACAACGTCCTTTTGCAAATGACGTGTGTAGGTACATAAGACAGTTATGGAATTGCCTCATAAAGATCCCTGTGATAAAGATGTAATTGTGTGTGCATCGTAATTTTATTTTCACACTGTAATTTTTTTTAGTGATCTTTCGGTAAACTTGTAATGCCTTGGAACTACATCTTCATATTGATATTGTACAACTACAACACTAACAAGTAGGGAATATTTCATTGATCAGGATGTATGTTCGCCTAAATCAAAAACTTAATAAGTACCATTATTTCTCATATGTGTAATAAAATAGGTCATACAGATAATGAATCATTTGCAACACATATCTAGTAAAGTAGTACAACGCGTTCAGTGCTAATATCCTAGAGGTTCAAACAAAGCCTCTTTGAAAACTGCTAATTATAGTTCACTAATGAACACACAAACGCAACGTACATTTAAAGTTTTACAGAACAAGTACATGCGTCTGTTATGTTAGTTGTAGTTAGAATATAAAAAAAGAGGCATATTCTTGTATGACCGATAATTTTATACAACTAAAGCAGTGCTATAAAATGCGTATGAAGTTTGAACAAATTACAGGGTTCACAATTAACGGATTCACTTAACTCAGCGGGCAAAAAGATGCATGGACATTGCAGTCCGGCCTGCAATTACGATTCGGACACACAACTCGTAAATCATAAAGAAAGCAGCGCTCTGTTACCGAAGAAGACATCAGCCTCGGAATTTCCGATTGGGTATGATGTAGGACTGCGTTGAATCAGAATAAATGCATTCTGGGCCGAATCACGGCACGCGGCGGATCGCGGTCATCGGCCTTCTTGCGTACCCCCTGCTCACGCCCAACAGCTCATTTTAAAATAACGACCAGAAAAAACCATATGAACCTCAACAATGTTTCAAATGAGCTGCCAACTCGTAATGCGCTTAAAGCGTCGAATAATTAATGAAGACAATAAACGAAATTTCGCGGTCGTTGTCAGTTCCTATATAGAAGCGAGTTAAGAGCACTCGGGAAAGGAATGGTGTATTTAAATCAAGCTTAGAATGGACGTTGAAATGAGAAGTGCTCCAGTTAATAGTGCGCTATAAAACTTAACATCTCTGAACTTGAACGCGTCGTCGTGGCCTCGACTTTGAACAAAAGAAGACCTTTTGTGTCTCCCGATTGTGCAGGCACTTTCGAACAGCGTTTTGTTGCTAATCAGTATTTCATATTTCGCAACTTTTTGTGAGTTTAGTATTAAGGCTGTCAATAACTTCTAATGGCTTGACAGCTACAATACTTTGATTATCGCTATCAATGAAGCGTATAATCCAGCCCGCTTCTTTAGTAATCATTGGTACATAGGTTAAACGGACTCATCGATTGCCTAACAATTAAATGGCAAGAATATGCATCATTACACATTAACAAAACCTATCTTTTGAAAATATTCGTTTGAGTGACGGCGCATCAAATCGGGTTACGTAACGTTAAGGCAACAATGGTGCTAGCGTCAATCATGCGTTGGAGACGTTTTTAAATAAGTCCATGGGAGAAAGTAGTGGGCCCGAGGCGGGCACGTAATTCGGGCGATGTGTAACCTACCTCCGTCGGCCGTAACGCACTCGGATAGCTCGGCTAATTGAGCCGGCCTGCCCCGGGTCAGCCGTCGTGACCGGGGCCTGCAGCGTGCCGTGACACGCACCACTCAACCAATGTGCGCAACCGCTGCATTTGATTGACAATAAGTGATACCACACGATTAAGCAACACGGTTACGAATATCATCTACTACTCACCGACTCCATCTTGCGAGCTTTTACCACAGACGCGACGTAGCTGTAAACTCTAATGCGTAGTTACGATCACATTTAATCCAAAATATTCCAGAAGATAAAATACCGCCTCGACAATAATCGCATTATGCGGCCTTATAAATTATCTACCGAAATACGATAAAGCTACGTGAAGAATGAAATCCGTATACCGTTAAATATTTGATCGCATTAATGTCATCTTACGATGCATCGGAGTGGATGGGACAGGCAGGTAGACCGGCTACCTGAAGCCAGATATTCGAGGAGATATGAAATGGGAGTATTTTCTGGGTGATCGTCGATTTGCTCAGTGGCGCAACTTTTTCGGACGCTACACTTAGTTAGTTTTTTTACCATTAGCAAGAACTGGGTTTTTTTATCTTGCATGCAAAGTTAATGAAAAAAAAACTGGTCATTGTGAAAAGTTTACACTACAAACAACCTAAGGTTGGCATAACCAACCCATTAGGTTGCAAACATGAAATGGAACGTTTAATTAATTTGACAGGGATTTGTTATTCCGAATGAATAACAAGTCGCACCCTTTGCGCTACAAATCATCTGATTTTAAGGGATACTGAAGCCTACGATGGAGCGCGTATACCCAGAAAAAACCGATTCATTCTCCTTTAACACCTGAAGAGTGTTCAAACTTAGTCTCGGGGAACCAAAAGTCTGTCAAGGAGTTCCACAGTTTGGCCATCCGCACTAAGAAAGTAGAGGCAAAACGCATCGTGCGAGTCCTTGGGACTTGAACTATAAAACTTACCTACATATAAATAGGTTTGACACGACAAAATAAAAAAGTGCACGTCAGTGTTCTAATACGTACTACGCTAAGTAATTTTTAAAATGGGCGTATTATACGTGGTCGCTGGTCGCTTCTTTATTGGGCCATATTATTGGGGCCATATGAAACCTCGTGGATTTAAATTACCTTCATAACGACTGTTGCATTGAGTAAGAAAGTCGCCTAAAACTCGGGTAGTCTCAGGTTCGATTCCCGGAATAGAATGAATTTAGAAAAATAGTCTATTCTATAATTTAATCGAGACTGACCAATTGTTTAATCAACTGCCATTACGTGTGCCACGTACTCTCGTGCATTTAGCCAATACATTCTCATTGTTTACGGTTATAGGTAGGCACTTTATTGCAGACAATGTGTTTACGAATTATGTAAAACCAGCGAAAGTCGCATGAGTAAGGAAGTCATGATTTATTCCTCATAATTGCTATTCGACATGCAGTTCCGATAGATAAATAAATATCAGACAATATTTCATACATAGATAATAATTATTTTATTCAATTAAGTATTAACACAATGTTTTGTTTGAAATATTTCATGTTCAAATGATACTCCATGATGTTCACATAAAATATTTTTAAACTAATATTACCTACTCCATGAAATAAAATAAAGAAAACATAACGTAAGATACTTATCATTAATGTACGCGTTAATGCGATAATAATAATTACAGATGATGAATGATGTTTACACTTGAATTCAGTTACGATGCTATAAAAAGGACATGTTTGTTTACTGTGGGCCTAACATTACGATATTGAACAAGAAAAACATCTCAAATAGTCATGCATCCAAAGGACAAGTAAACAATATAAAAGTAAAATGAAAGGTTTTGTGTGACGTGAAGCCAATTAGGTTCCAGACTAAGCTTTATGCAGTAACGGCGTCGATGACACCTACCTACTACTACCAAAATCGTAGTAAGTTTTGAAGTTTACAACTTCCTAAAATGTGTATTATTTCCTTCCAAAGGCAGTCCCCAAGAGGGCAGTGGAGCGAGTCGGGGACAAAGAGCGCTTCCCGGAACCGCATTACGGACCCTGCGTGTGCTCACTCACCGAAGGAACAATTGGACATCGCTATCAAGCCGATAAATTGGCCCATCTAAAAGTGTCGCTACTACCATTTTTAGTACTTCCAAAAGATTTTTTTAGTTATGACTGTTCCGAACAGACCAGTTTTAGATACGTTTATGTAAATAGTTTGTATAGGTTTTTAGACATAGAGGTACAGTGTTTCGTAAGCTATGGTTCTATAGTTATGGTTAATATTGGTTATTGTTTATTTTATATTGTCCTTGTTTCCAGCCGCGCCAATGTTTTGTGGTTTCCCACCTTTGTTTTTTCTCTCCGGCGCCTAAGAGGGGGTCTCCCTCTTAGACGTCTTCTCCAGGCGCCAAAATGACTATTACTGCCATTATTATGCTTTATAATAGTGTCTACTGACTACAATGATAGCCAAAGTGGCCTTGTCATCGTCACTGAACTGCGGGGGGCGGAAGGCTTTCATCACCATGTAGTTTGCCTTTATATTAAATTTGGAAACATGCTTTCTTCGAGTTTTCTTCGTACCCTATAAAGTGTTTATTCGCATATTTTTTTATTATTATTAATCAAAATTATAATTCTTAAGAGCAGTCTGCTTAAGCTCAGGGGGACTTGAGGATGAGGGTGACAGGCGCGGTAGGTTCTTCGTTGGATCTTATGTGCGTGACGACCTAACTTAAGAGCCTTACGACCGCTTACCATCAAGCGGTCTGAGGTCATCCTAAATGCTCTTTTTTATATGAAAAAGCAATTTATCAAATTAATAAAAATGTCTATTCCATACATAATCTAAGCTTGATAAAAAACGCTTTACAAAAACCACATTCCCTAATAGTGACGAATGTTTCAATCCTTCTACAGAATGCCCTTACGCGCTTAATGACGCCTGTTTTGTCTACGTTTCCGTCGAATTCATCATACGACTGACTTTTGTAAGGGCTGTATTCACGGTCACGTACCCCGGCGTGCACCGGCTATGGGGCACGAGCGATGCACGTGATGTCCTCGCACACTCTGTCGGTCACGTCGACCTGACTAAAAAGTGACCACTGAAAACGAGATACAGAATTCTGTAGAGTAATTACTCTAAATAGGCTGCTAGAGATGAGATATTTCGTCTTAAGTTTCTACTGCTTTAGCTACCTATTCATAAAGTCCCGGAAAGATTTCACTCGGATGCAATAAGAATTCGTTCGTCAAGTATTCTCGCTAGTATAACCTAATGTCAACTTTTCGCCAGACTTCGAGGTCTTGTAAAGTTTCTGATACAACCTATTCCTAAAAAAAAGTTTTTGAAAATTGAATAATGCCTATTAAACGACTGGAGCAATAAGGACATAAAGCGCACTAAGATGATGTACATTTAAATGACTGACTACAAAAACCTAAACCGTCTTTGAAACAATTCATCTTTATTTTGGTTTTGGACATTTTTGTCTCTTTTAATTCTTATGATGACATGTCTGACATGCACAAGCGTAAGATAAATTATTACGTTGGGAAACAACTTAAATTCCTACTAGCAAGCCATTGCAACGTTCTTATAAAACTCTCGTTACAAAACAATTACGCATTTTGTCAATTGTGCTCGGCGGAGGTACCTAAAAGAATTGTTCGCATCACTGCAGGACGTCGCCTAATGAATGTACGGCAGTTCTTCGCAAGGGGTCACTAAACTGTTAAACACGTGCTGGGACAATAACGTCACATGCCGCACAGATTGCGCTGGGAAAATTTTTTAAACACCCTTCCTAAAACAACTTGGCCGGTTAGAAGAATCCGTCCCTTTTGGCTTAAGTCACTTCCGCTACATAACGTGAGATTACGTGACAGTTTGTTAAAGACGAGTTTATTTGTAGTAAAATTGCAATGGCCTGCTGCTACTTCCAGGTGAGTGGGGAGAGGTGGGAACCGGCGCGATGCACAATGATGCGAGCCCTATTAGAAGCCGTCAATCGACGCACCAAGAAATGTTGTTCCGCGAACACAGAACAATGGTGGGTAATTTTGTAATGTCTTCTTATTACCATGCATGACGCAAGCCGAAGCTGTATAGGTACATGGGCCTATGCTATGATGATTATCATTCAGACGATGCCATAGGTTATTTTAAATGGAGGTCCTTGCGAAGCTTGCATGCAAAAGCATATATAAGTATTTTATATAATGTACCGTACATTATTACAGTTGTGTTTTACCTTAAACAGTATTTATGTAAAAGTTACAATGCATGAATTTGTTTATAAGACGTTGTTAATGCGATTACTGTTACTTACTGGGACTTTACTTGCTAATAGTACTCACTTACTCAAAATTAAAAAAACATAAGTTAAAGCGTTACAGCAAAAACTTGTAAGAGTACATGTGCAAGCATAAATTGCCAATAAGCAACTTTATTTTCAGATCCTGGTTACAATTAAAAAGTAAAGACAATATGTCATACCATTTTAATCGTCTTGCAGGGCCTGCACAACTGGCAGAAGCTATTAGTAGCAACAATTTTATTCAAAGAACTCCACTTTGTCCACAAAAGTATTTAGCGCCGTCTGGCTGCTAACCTGTCGTCAGGTGTATTCCCCGTTTAGGAGATCCAGCCGCCCTTATTAATGGCACATGCGATATCGAATTTAATTAAGGCCCGCCAGGCCAAGTGGGGCCAGCACGCGCGCTCTCAAAGATTTTTTGCTCATCAGTTAATAAGACCAGAGACATCTTTAATGCTTCGTGCTACTGTCTCATCATTTTAAAAGAAGCAATAAAGTAAATGGTAGTCGCGTTTTAAATGACGATTTCTTTGTTAGATATGCGAGTGAAGTATGAACAAATCGTACAAGTATACGTTACTGTAAGTAGTTTACTTTTGCATGCATGTAGACTACTTCGGCGTTGAGGACATAATTCATTTGTATTAAATATACAATAACTTACAATTATTCAACAAAATAAGTTATGTCCATGTTTCATATCGTATTAATTTTTACTTCTGTTATAAATAAATCTTGAATATATGATATTGGAGGGTCATAAATATACGCTTAATTAAAAAATACATTATAAGTATTCATCTAGGGATTTTAATAGTAGATATAATGTTAGTTTATCATTGTCGACAATGGATAAATAAAGGCAATAGATTATAATATACGAGGCAGTAGCCATTAAAATTAATTGGAGGTCCTTTTTAATGTGTTTTAGCCGGAGGATGTGTAATAAGCCCACTGGTAACCCATCCTTTACTCGGTAAGCCGCGATTAGATGCGCTTTCGATTTAGAATTAAGAACCAGTTTGATGAGGGACACAATAACAATGAATAATTCATAAAGCTTGTTTACATCTGGTCGGCATTAGACAAGCCCATGAAAGTTTAATATCTGAACAACTTGGCAAAATGCAATGATGATTCTTAATCGAGGTATTAAGGTTATGTATATAACTTTAAGAGGAACATTACTTAATTGGCTCATCATTTATGTAGCTGCAGACGTACTTGATTAATATGCAATTTTGCCTAGTTAGAAAATATAATAATCTATGCATTCTGTATAAAGTTTTACAAGAGAACATCGCATGCCTTATTTTACATATAGGTACAAAAATGGAACGAGGCAATATACCTATTAAACTTGTGGATATTTACTCTCAATTTTGAAATAGGTATTACATTTCTTTAGCGAAAATTTACGCAATGTATAAATACATATTATATAAAACAAGATTCATATGAATTCATACATTGGCAAGCGTAGTGTTGTGATTAATTTGTAATGACAACCATGTATTGCAAGACCACTCACTCCGCCGGGTTGCAAATTTACTTTTTGGGTTGCAGACCTATAAATCTAGTTCGGAGTGGATAATTACGGAACACTTGCGAAAGACGGTTCAATCTATCGTGTCTTCGACGCCTCATGTGCTCGAGGCTTTCCAATATCTTATGTAACTAGCGGTAAAGCTCAAACACCGTGTATAACACGCAACACTATCAATTTGCCCCCGACAGCACTCGGGTCTACTTATTAGATAATTACGTCCTATTTTTCCGTGTGCCAGGTAGACGAGTCCGTTTTTGTTAATCTTCAACGGCCGTTGTTTACGTTTTTGAGTAATAAAAACCTTGAGTGCATCAATGGTCTTTGTCTTTTTAAGGTTTCTTTGAGGATTACTAACAGAGTCCGGTGTTTGTGACTGAGTGTTCAGTTAAAAGATTAGAGTTCAAAATTCAACATTCATATTTTGCACGGCCTGTCTCACCAGGCTTTTGTAAAAGAGTTTATGAATTGTTTAAAAAGCTCTTTCTTTTATTAAATCCTTTTTTACATTTATTCATAAACGTGGGATTTTAGGTTTGAGCTGCGTAAAGTTGTAGTTATTCATAACTGTCATATCTGCTTTGTTGAAACTAACAAAAATGTTCATTCAGTATTATGAAGGCAACTAAGTTCCTTTACATTTTGCGTTGTTTTATATTAACCTGTTTCTGTGCACATATGCACTTTAATATGTCCTGTGTACTTGGCTAGTCTGTTTAGGGAATGGCAGCTGTGGCCGATATTCGGCCAGGAGATTATTACCTATATTATTACATATTAAGGTAAGCACTCTAAAACAAACTTTCAAATAGATAGGCATATTTTAAAAACTATTTAAAACAATTAATGCGTTCAGAGACATGTAATTTACATATTATGTTGATAACGTTTTCAGAGTAACCTAATACATGCTATACGTAAGCATCGACGTATATCATACTTGTTTATTGTTTTTACTGTACTATACCAATGATAAGTGTCAGATATTCACATAAGCGTTCATATCATACGGTGTGTTATGCTTTGTGAGCCTGTAACTGAATCCTACCGAGCGATAATTCAATAAATGGCGTAGTATCATGCACACGGCTAACGTAACGGACGCTACGAGAATGCGACTACCCGCGAATAATAATAACAATATGCGCATTATTAATTACCAATCATAATCCAATTTGCAAAAGAACTCTGATCTCAAATTTTATATAAGTGTTAATATGTTGGTACCATCATTATTCATATAATTAGGCATTACTGTTAAACAATTAGAATATAAACATGCATGAAAAAGTCATAGATGAAACCCGTACCGGTAACTTCCAGCACAATATATGAGGTTGTTACCTCTTCGAGACCTTAAAAAAATCCAATAGCTTCTTGATGATTGTTAATTTCATGCATGAAGGTTTTTTATTATAAGAGAGGATGCCCAAATTTTAAAAAGCCATTAAATAACATTGTGTCTAAAGTGAATTGAAATCAATATGATATTGGCCTCGTCAGTAATATTAAGGTTATCAATTTACTACGGTGAGGGGAAACAATAGTTCCTATTCTGACCAGGCCGGCCCATCAAATTGAGTAATTTAATTTAACTGGTCCACTTAACAAGTTCGGTAGTACGAGTACGCTTGAAACACTTACATGCATCTCAAGTCCTTTGTGTGTATGTAAGCAAGTAATGGTCACTAGCACGAGAACATCACTAAGGGAGCGGGTCACGTACGACCCTTGGCCACTGTTGAAGCGCGGTTGAGTCTCGCGTAGTGTCGTGCGAGCGGTCGCGCGGTGTACTGAGGACTGCGCCGGCGCAGGCGCGCGTCCCGGCCGCATACGCAACGCACCCACCCGCATACAATGTATACAACACTAATTACTCACATTATTTTTACGATTGATTATGGTCCAGTTGACGACTGGCCCGATGGCTCATTTGGTGACCTCTGTCTTCTAAACTAAGGGTCGTGGATTCGATCCCCGCACAGTACAAACCGACTTGTGGCAGTATAACCATCACGATAAATGGCGTAGCTAAATACCACGGACCGATGAGGGGAGTAGCGTCACCGGAGCGAGGAGATACATCCTGCGATCGCCAACCCGCCTGCTCACGTGGCGATTATGGGTAAAGCCTCCAAATGTTTGCCCAAATTGGAATAGCTACCTATGTGAGGCCCAGCAGTGGAGTGCGATAGGCTGATCATAATGACAGTACAAACATTAGTGTGCATGTAAATGTTTGTTTGTATTGGTCTGGGTGTTTGCTATGAATTTATTTTCAAAAAAAATATCTAAGTAAGTTTATAAGTTGTCTAGTACCCATAGTACAAGCTTTGCCTTATTGGAGCTAAATGACGCTGTGTGGACCAGAGTGGCATGTCTTGGGTTTTTTTATTTATTTAATAGTTGACGATCACTAGGTTCATTTCACGTAGGTACAGACGTGATATAGTATTTAACGATAACAAAATCTACGAGCATTATTCAATTGATATGACCTGAGTCACAACACACGTTATTGTTCACTTGTTTTATGGTGTAGTTAAGTTTGAAGTTGTAAATTTATGTAGGAAATTAAAATAACTAGGCCGTAGAAACTGACGTTTATAGCCAAAAGTAAAAGTGCATCTTAACATTTTACAATAAGAATGTTTTTGTAATTTATAGCGGTATTAAATAATGTTAGTTTTTGTTTCAACCAGTTTAAAAAGGAAGATAGCAAAAATTATCCTGCTACGAGTATGTAGTATAATGGAGGATGAGATACATTCGAAAGTATATTATTGTACTATCACTACATAGTATGAAACAAAGTCGCTTTTCATGTCCCATGTATGCATAGATCTTTAAAACTACGCAACTGATTTTGATGCAGTTTTTTTTGATTAAGAGGAAGGTTTATATGTATGAACGCAATGACACATTTATCTGAAATACCCGAAGCCAAGCGAGGGCGGGCAGCTAGTAATACTCGTAGATAAGAGTCAGAGTGACAAATGATAAATACTATGTGTGCAAGACCTAAATGCAATAAAAAATGTTTATTAATAAAAGTTTCGTGATGACGGCGAAATGGGCAGCGCGCGTGCGCACTCGCCGCGATACGCTACGCCCGCGGGCACGGGAAGTGGAGTATGTCACACAACTTATCAATCATAGTCGCACATGAACATCACGCTACACGTCAATCAAGTCCTACATTACACAAAAGTTGGCCAATAGGGATGTTGCCAGGGTCAAAATAATTGCATTATATTTAGTCCTTAGTTTAGATTATAAAAATATATTGAACATGTAGTTTTCCTTTTTTCATTTAAACAAAAAATAAAAAAGATGCAAGGCAATAAAATTTAGGAGTGGGAGTTTCAGACGTCACTCCCTGCGATAAAATGCCACACGGCGTGACGTCACGCGTAAATTTAACGAGTCATATCTTTGGACTAATTTACAAATGAAAAAATACGTATCATTTCTAAAAATATCATCTAAAATCTAGAAGACGGATTAATTAATTTTTTTACGGCAACAAGCCTATTCTGACTATCTAACTCCGCCAACTGTGTCAAACCTGCATCCACTGCCAAGTCGATATACACCAAATTCGTCTAATTTATACCGCACAGGTGGTTATTAAATTTGCCTACTAATAAAGGCGGTGTCGAAACTTCCGACAGGCTTGCGACAGACTCCTATTAAGATAGGTATCGGTATTCGTTGTCAACTTTGCTAGTTGAATAATATCTGTTAAGTAACAGGGTTTAATATGCTTTGTATTGTATGAGTTGACAGCTTAATCTTCTTGAGAATATAAGTATTGACATTTAAACACCAAACGTTGCAACAATAAAGATTAGCTGTAATGATTTTTTATGTGAAGTGTTAAAATAAATCATGCTCGTACACATATTTCGTTGTTAGCATTCAAACTAAATAAACAATGGTAATAAAGAGCGTTTCTTCGACTGAGTAACCTGAATTCGTCGACCCCCGACTGTGTCCGATCGAATTAAACCAGTTAAATTATATCATTGGCCGTCTGTCGTCAGTAATTCGATTAACTGCCACGCCACGGTCCGGCGAGGAATGCCACGACATCCATTTTCCCTCGGGGTCCTTGCGCGCCATTACCGAATGCTTTTGGAGTTTTATAGGACATTTTACGACAATGATGCTTTCTTTTATATCGTGTCAGCTTTCTTTTTCGTGCCACAAGCGGGATGCCTGTTATGTATTATAAGCTGATTACAGACCACACCGTTTTCAACATGATCATATCAAATTCAATTCCTCGAAACATCGTTAAAAAATAGAAAACCGGTTTTAAAAAAATAAGAAATGATTTACATTACCTAAATTTAATTCGGTATTGTTACATTATTCGCTGCACGTCTTCTGTCCATCCACAATCGTTCGCTTGGACATGTGTCATATCCAAATTCGTCATACGAAGTGCTTGTCAACTGAACGCGTTGAATCGCCAATCGCCAATTAATGCAAATATGCTGAATTAGCATTTTAGGCGTTGGGATTCGTACCGACGTGAAGTGCGTTGTCTTTCACTAAATCGCTTACTATGTCCAGCGTAAACGATTTTACTACAATTTGAGGTCACTGTGAAAACACAGACACGTGTAGACAATTGCTAGACTATATCGAATCATTAATATGTAGGCTTATTAAAAACTAGCCATGTATTGCATTATTTGGACGTGTAACGTAGAAGTGAAAGGGCTTATGGCTAAGTTCAACGGAAAAGATTAAGAAAGATGCAAAAAATATGCAAAAATTGCGTTAGTTGAAATATTTTGTACTTTTGCGACATAGCTAGGTTATAAAACATAATGAGCTATAGCTGTGAAATATCTTGGTTGTCACGATAATGATGAAACCGCATCCATAGCACGACAAATTACATTACGTTTTCAGTACTAGCTTAGTGTATTTTATTTGATATAGTTTCTTGTTCGAGTAGCCTTTCTTATTATGTTCCAAACCTTCATTGTAGTGCCAGTATATTGTTATGGTGTAAGGTACCTACAGTTTTGTAGAGACAACTTAATTCTACGTCACAAAAACTACATGAGAATCATGATCTGATTCGTTTGGTTTTCATTTTCGGCTAGCCATATTATAATATACTTACTCGTTTATAGAAAAAAAGCCACAGTAAAATTTTATACAAGGATAAACAAGTCAAAACCGTCATTTACAGGTAAACCTTGAAAGAAAAAGTTTAAGTTTAAGAAAAGGTTAAAGGTAGGTCACTTTGATTTAAAACTTCTAACTGTTAAACATTTATATGCGCGTTCAAAAGGACTGTATAAAATAGGTTGGTTGGTCTACTAATGGCTGATGTAGCGGAGTTATTTGTGAAGATTATCCAATTTTCCATTCTACATCCATTATATGAATGGGCCGCTCCAGAGACGTGCGTGATCGCCTGCGCCGACGCCGCACGCAATCTTTGTTCAATTCCTTCTCGAATCCCACTGTTGTATTGTTTTCGAATACTTATTTTTCGTAATTTTACTATGTACCTTTAAGAAAGACGAATCATCCACCTAATCAGAACATTATCGTTAATAACATCTTTCCGCGACTTGTCCTATTAACCTCGTGGTTAAATATTTGCATTACCCCTTTGTATTGTCAAACGAACAATAAGTATAAATTTTTTCATAGTCATGTTATCGACTTTTTGGTCGATCGTGTTCCAAGTAGGTGAAACAGAGTGAAAGAGGCGTGCCCTGTCGATACTCTATACTATGAAAAGATTATTGATAGTTGCCTTTTGTTTATGCAAAAACCGTTACATACCGTCCGACTGGTCCACAATGCTTTTGTTTCACAGCCCACCTACTATTTGTTATAGAGCCCAGTAATGAACCAGTTTATAACTTCTAGATAACCGACAAAATATTTAAAGGTACTTGAAGAGGACAAAAGTAAATTTGCATTTTACTGTACCTTTTTGCAGGGATTATTATCTTTTATTCTTTCAAGTGCGGGGCCATTGTTTGAAATGTTGATTAGAGTTGGTTAGTCTTCAGTGTTACAAAATAGTAGTGTGAAGTGTGGGCCTTTTGGTTTTGTAATTTATGGTAATTTATATTTTAGTGGTTTCTATGTCTATTTTAAGCTCTTCAACAGTTTAACGCATCGACTCCCACTTGGGACCAATTTATATGTGATGAAGAATTGTGGTCGAATAGACGAAATTGAATGTTATTGGATCACTTTCGTTGGTTTCCAATATACATCAAACAGGTTTTTCTTAAAAGGGGATCAAATCAATGTACCTACTTAATTATTATGCGATGTTGTCTAATATATTTGACTGAAGTTTGTCTGTGAGTGTAGCAAGAGTTTGAAAAGTAGTAAAGAATACGAATTAGGCAATAAAATACGGTATCTAATAAAGTTTGATGGACGAGTCTTAGAGGTTTAATGTTCACCCTCATCGTGATTCAGTGCAGCGGCGCGCGCGCATTAGGCATGCGCGATGGGCCGCCTTGTCCGTGGCGGCACTATCGATTGTTTACAGACGAACATGCATAATATTTAACTCGTCAAGGTCAGCACGCAGAGGAATATACCCCCTATTACAACAATAATAAGTTACAATCCGCTAGTCGTTATTGACTTCGATGGCAGATCGCCGGCCACACCGGCCGGCATCGAATGCCCATTTCAGGAGTTTAGTCACGAGCGTACGCACTCTAGCACGCTACTTTAGAAGGGGATATATCCACATTGACCGATGGTTATGACGTTTGAATAACTTTGAATAGAGTAATTAGCTCATGAATACACAAGGCGAATAATATTATAGAGAAAATACCAATAGTAATGTCTATTGTGTCCTGCCGAAGAATGTCGCTTTTAATGCTTATTGTATTATAATTCTGTTTGTGGACAAATGCTATGATTATGACATGAAATGATTAAATAATTTTATAGTAAGGTAGTAAAACAATTTCATTATATGTTGCACGAAATAAATTAAATCGGTGATGTTTACATAAGCGTGGTCCAGTTTTTAACAAAGAGCGCACGCTAAGATCTGGATGATAACCATAAAATTTGTTTTCAATATCTGTTATTATTGATCAAGATTAGATATAATTTTCTATTGTAAGAGAACTAGTGGTTTCTTTTGATGTCAACTAATAAATGCCAATAGATTTGGGCGTTGAAACTTCCAGAGTTACGTCAAGCTATGTTTCGTGTATCTCATATTTTGGACATCTCTTTACTGATGTTGTAATCAAAGTAATTGAAATGAAATGAAATGTTTGAAATGTTTGAAATGTTTATTTCCAGTAATAGAGTACAATCGTTCCATGTACAAAAACATACGGTCTTAATTAAAATAAAAACTAAATTAACTACTACAGGAACCTTTAAAAGTTAGCAGCGGTCGCTGCACTAGACTCGAGGTCTGTGTCGCAGGAACCATTACATTTGATATTATTTGAATTTACAGGTTAGGTTTTGTGTCAATGAGGGAGGGGGTGGAAAAGCTAGAATGTTTCATTGGTATGTTGATGTGCGAAAGAGTATATATATATGGTTTGTGTTTGTGTGTATGAGTGTGTGTGTATGAGTGTGTGTGTATGAGTGTGTGTGTATGAGTGTGTGTGCATGAGTGTGTGCAAATGTGATGTCAATTTAATAACTGGCCAAAAGTACATTTTCAGTATCTTGGTAGTTGAGACTCTTTAACCATGATTTTATAGATGTATTTGATCTCAGATGTATTTGGCTGTCACTGTAGAGTTTGGATTCCACTTTGAACATGGCCCTAGAATTAGCAGTTACAATAGTTTATTTTGCCGTATACCTATTATTATACGTTGGAAACAATTTGTTCACATTTTCAGAACAAAAATGTACAATTAATGTACCAAAAGAAATATAAATTATTTCGGCTTAACAGACTTTTTCGGGGCAACCAAACAACACAGGCAAGCACCAGTAAAACAAGTAGTATGAGCATCTATGTTAGGGACATTAACGCGTCAGTGAATTCATTTATTGACCTAAAACGTACAAGTACCTAATAACTTAGTTATAAGAGTTGTATGTTTACATGTTAAAAGTTTTTATGACTACTAAAACGAATACAAAACAAACAACTTTGGATCCGAAAAACTTTCTTCATCCTACGTGAATTTCATTAAAAGTCTAGATAGCGTTTTCTAAGTCCACCCAAAATACATTATCTACCTAACAAATGGTGTTGTTGTGGCTACACTAAAACGACAATAATTCATCCAGAATCAGAGAGATAGTTGCGGTCAATGCTGTAATTTATAATCCAAATATTGTAATGCGCTTGCGTCACTGCTACTCCAGGAATACTCGGTATCAAGTAATGCTCATGACGTCATTCGTTCCGACCCATCTCTCAATATGAATAATTTCATGTCGGCATCCGACATAAATCATGCTACCAAAGGGATCACTTTCACTTTGAAATGAGATCGGAATGAGAAAAAAATGCATTGGCTCATTTGAATAGGTATTTTGAAGTATGTTCCTATTAGCTTTTATTTGTTAACAGCTATTAATATCGGCTGGAAATATTAGTGCACTCAAGAATGAAAAGTGCCTACAGCCATTTAGAAAAGAACTACCCCAGTAGTTTAATATAGGTATGTTATTGAGAGTGCGCAGCCCATTTATATTATGTGCGTGTAATAAAAAAAAAGTGTTTGTTCAGAGTTTCGGTATTGTATATACATATTTGTGGCACCTATAACATAGGTGAATATTGTTATTTATGTTATAAATAGACATAGTACCTACTTAGTTTACCTAAACTCGTATTATGGCGTAGAATGACCTATTCTTCTATGCTTACGCCCAAAATTTATATTGATGGTATTATTGTTTGATCGTTTACGCAATCAGGACATTCATAATTAAAACAATTAAACATAAGATTATAGGTACTGTAGATAATCTTAAAAGATAAAATACGTTAATTTTTTTATGACAACTATGTTAGAAATGTTCTACAAGAGATTTCGCAATTAGAATAAGTGGTACTTCCATAGAATTATTAACTGTAACAAAATGTACAATACAGTAAAAATAATTTCAACTAAGTATGTGAATTATGTATATTGGGTTTTAGCGCAAGGCCAGTTATCGAAATTAAATATTTACAATACATAAATGCTTTTAGATAGTCAACAAAAAGTATAGAAAAGCTACCATCTAAACTATCTCCTAGTTTGTTTTAGCATCATCGTGATAAATGTTGTCGGATGGTGTTAATTTTCTCTTTAGGTAATAAAATACTGTAGCTAAATTTCTACCTGTCATAATGTTGTAATAGTATGCATTTGTACCTATAGGAGAAAAGGTTGTAGGTAAGTGTGTTGTAATGAGGACTAAAACAAATTATGTTTTGATTTTCAAAGAATAAATAACTATCTTTTATAACCGGTAGGTTATTTTGTACATGTATTTTAGATTTTTCTGACATAAGTAAGGAGAAAGATAAAGATACCTACATTCTCTCACTCTAATGATAACTCCTAACTCTAACCTAAACTTTTATCTATCGCAGTCGAAAGCTTTCAGGAAACGCGGAATTTGATGTTTTTGACAATTAAAGCGAGATGCAGTCTAGAGTTGACGTCGGTAAAATGAGAGTTTAATACAAATATGATGTTCGAAACTTTAGTAGGACATCAAGAACCCGTATTATATTAGTGTACCGCTCATTGAAATACGTGTGAAACTTACCCGTTCTTTGTCTGAACTTAACACATTGTGAGCTGTATGTTTTGTTCTAACAACAAAATAAAGCACGTTGCCTCCCGATGTAGGTACCCGTGCATTTGCTTTATAAGTGATGGCTGGAGGGCACCATCGCTCTCCTCACGACGTTATGTAACGCCGGTAATAGATAATGCATAATACTAATGACAAGTGATATTTAAAATATATTAGGTGCCCTCTATCTCGCGTTGCATGCCACCATGATTGAGTGGGACAAATTAGATAAGCGCATTATACTCCGCGACTAAACTTTCACTTTTAGGGCTCAATTACCCACTCGCTAACAAGCACGTAGGATATTGACAATCTTAACGAGATAAAAATGTTACGTGAATGCACTTCCCTTTGCGATGCTCGATATGCTGGCTAGTTACGAAGCGGATTAGCTATAAGTTATCGGCATAAGGATCGCTTACGTAATGTTTACGAGTATTTGCGAAGTTACCTGTAATTAAACTGTTTATGTGGTCGCATTCGTATCCTTCCTAAAGTATTTGCTAAGAAAATAGTTTGAAAAACCCTAGGTATTATTAGTAGTGCGATTTTCCTGTTCTTGCAAACTAAGGAAGATTTTTATTTTCGTTTGAATAGTATAAGTTTCTCGTCCTAATTTGCAAATGGTTCCAAAAAGATTTAAAACGTAAAAACTTATTTAAAGTGTAGGCCGAGTGTATGGCGTCTAGTCAATTTATTACCTGGTTTCGTACAGATAAGCTTTTTGTATTTAGTTTTCTATGAAATATATAGACTTAATGTATGTATATTGTTTACAGTTCCGTTCCTATCCCTGGTGACTCGAAGAAGGCCGCAGGTAAACGCTACCTGCTCTATAAACTGCAAGTAAAATCTAGCCGCAATATTAGTGCGACAATTATTATACCGCGGGGACAATTAGACAAAAAGCCGAGCGTAAAGGGGTTTAAGTGGTGCGTTATGCAACGTTTTTTCGAGCACATTTCATCAGCGGCGGCTGTTAATTCGCGCAATTAACAGCATGTCTGCTGCTTGCGCCCGCGCATCCCGCGCTCATGGCATCGCAAAAACTACGAGTGAGTTTCCAGCAATTTCGTAACCCCGTTTGTAATTACTCCGAGCGAAATGTTAAAGGTTTTATTTTCGTCCTACATCTTCGACTGCGCATTGTTTGAGACTTTTTGTCGAGCAGAACCTGTCTTCAAAATTTCCTGTTCCGAAAATGATACAACCGTATGAGGAATGTTATTGTTGTATTCATATCTTTCTCGAGTACTAAAACTAATAAAAACAAACTTTCACTTGTTTTTTAACTACTATCTAAATTTACTGTTTATTTAGTTTTAGAAGTACCAAGTTCTACTTGCAAATTGCAAAAAAAATAACACAATTTTGAAATTTTTTAACAAATGAATTAGTTCAAACTTTTAAAAAAGTACGTTAGTTTTCAAAAGTGAAAAAACTTACTTTCATAATAATGACTTCTAATAAGTATAACATAAGTATAACAATCAATTTTGCCCGTACCCTACTACCATGTTGGTAATAAATGTAGTTATTATAATATTTTCCACATGGCTGGATATTAATATTATTCTCAAAGCGTACCAATGTGGCCTGAAGCTACATAATTTCGACCATAACTCTTTAAAGTTACAAAAGGTCGTAAAGCTTAAACCACAATATCATTATTATACCTAAAAACACATTAACTAGTACTTTTATTGCAATAGTTTATATGCACAATTTTTCTTTTTAAAGACTACATTGGCTTCATAATAAAATAATAATGTAATAACTTCTGTGCAAGACAACTGCAGGTTATTATTATGGTTCAGTTTAATAATATGCAATGCAAAGATAATGCACAGCTCACATGCTAAGTAGAAGCTATGCAGAAACGTTTGGAATGGAACGTATTCAAGGCCTAAATTTTATTTTTATGGATTAAAGAATCATTGTAGGTACCACATGTACATTTAAACCGGACTTATCATATTTATTTCCAACACTTAGACGTAAACAGCCAATTTAAGATTCGTCTATCACATACTTTTCTCCGATAACGCCCTGAAACCCGAGACGTGCTTTTATAGCCGTATCTTGACACTCGCCCGCTCCGATATCATAATAATAACCTCTCTCCATATTAATTACGTCCTAGACTTTCTAAGAGAGATAAATGCGGCGTCTTCGTCGTAATAGGACTCGTAATGAGACTGCGATGGGCATTTTCTCAGATGGATGAGTGCAGTCACCGTCATTATGGAACAAAACCACTGGCCGAGTACCCATTTACGGACACGGTACGACAATATTATGCTTCTTTATCGAACGGATAAGAATTTGAAACGTAATCGCTTTTGAATTGGATAAATGGTAATGCTCCGTATCTTAAGACGAACTTTTATATTGAGCTGAGAATATGTTTATTAGTTTTACGGCAGAAGTATCCTACTAATTATTATAGGAGTACCTACAATCAATAAATATTCATAAGGTCACTTCCTAATCAGATAAGTAAGTACTTTTTATTTTATTTACTAAGACAATTAAACGAAATAATCTTCTTTGAAATGCTGCGTTGCTAAGCAAAATATTATGCTTAGCAACGCAGCTAAGCTTAATATTTTATATATTAACAAGCTACAAAAAATTTAAGATCTCTTATGTCGTTGTAAAACGGAAACGAGCTTTGTTCTCCAAACACATCTCTAGTAAAATTCTCACTTAATCATTGTGTGACGTAATACTATCAGAGTTGCTTAATGCAGTTCGAATGTCGTCGCTCGGTTATATATTATTATGTAAACTTGAATGTAATTTATTGGCAACGAGGTCTATGGCCTTAGTAAGCTCTTTATTATTCAACTTTAAATATTGTTAAAAGCGTTAATGTGATATTAATTCCAAAATAATCCTGGGATGCAAGCTAGGATTAGTAGAGATTATCTTTATTCATATAGACTTACAACAAGCATTTATGAAGTATCCTATGATGCCATAAAACGTTTTATTAATTTTTGACACATTCTTGCAACCAGGGTTATAAATAACCCAAGTAAAAAGCAAATATTGTGAATAACGTCAGTTATATACCGTATCGTTATTGATAGAAAAATAAAGCTGAAAATGTCGGAAGATATTGAAGAATTGGAGGAAAATTGTCTGAAGACTGTGTGATCAATGATTAACAATTTTCAATGTCAGATTGATGTCTACGTTCCGTCATTTACAGATATTATCGAACTCTAAAAACCATATAAATAATACGACTCTTACCCTTGTCACCGCCACTTATGTTAGAAAAGTTTTCTCGCTACGAAATGATGCTTACCTGAAAATAAAAGGAAAATTTTCGTTAGTTTATTATTGTATTAAATATGTAATTATGAATGTAAGACAGCTTAACTTAAAATAATACATACTAGAGCACATGAAGAAAAGCAATAGTATGTAGGGAAAAGCTCATTTATTGCGGAAGAACTCTGCTACAAATAGGTAAGGTATTGTTAAGCACTTGTAGCATACTTTAATATATGAACCAATTTTGTATTTGAGTTATGAAGAGGTAAAATATGACTTCAAATGGTTCGTGTACCTAATATAGTACACATGGGTGTAGTCGCCATTTCTTAAGAGAGCCAATAAGTTCCGGCTAAAACTGTAACTTAGCTGATACACTCCCGTGCGTTTAGACTCACATGTCATTAACATCGAGATTTTTACCGTGTAGTCAGGCTATTTAAAATTACTAAGCCAGTGTTTTCACTTCAAAGTGCAAACAAACTGCATAGACCGCTTGACTCATATCACTTTCGCAAGATGCCTGCTATGACCAAATAGGAACAATGTCGATAGAGTATCGCGCCTGGCCACGCCACGTGAGACACATGCCCATGCGTGGATGTACCTCGGGCGGGGCACGTGCATCAATTAACCAAGTGCGAGAGCTACCTAGTTGGTACCTACAGGTGCTTACCTACAGGTACAGGCAACTACAATAGTGGACCACTTTTATAATTTACAATTTTCCGAGTATACTCGTACACATTTTGTTTGTAGTTCTAAAGGATGGATTCCGAATTCAACAGTGGTGGCGAGTTCGATTCCCGCACAGTACAAATATTTATGTGTGCATGAACATGTCTGTTTGTTTGTATGTTTCAGGGTGTTTGCTGCTTGTATTATGTAGGTATTTAGCTTACAAAAAAAAGTATTTAGGTAACGTGTTAAGCTATTCTCGAGGTTACGATGCTCAAAAAATACCAATTTTTATACCAACAATGAACCGATAGGTTCATCAACTTTTTAATTCCCCCAAACAAATTTGAACTAAATGTCTAGGACATAACTTGGTATATGGCCGTATGTACATATAATATCCTACATCGTACAGATATATAGGAAAATAAAAAACATGATGTTTTTTCTTGTGAGCCTTTATCGTGTGTTCAACCACCTTATACATCAGTTCTAATAATCCCAGTAGGTAATTATTCTTTATTACTAGCCGGCGATATCATCTTCATTAAAAGATTTACGTCGTCTTAAAAAGCATTCGTTTTATGGAAGCTTTAAACTAAACGAACGATGTAGGTAAGTGTTTTTCATATTTGATAATTGACTTCGTTTTTGTAGCATAGGATATAATCGACATCTAGTCTATTTAGCAAGGAATAACAGTGAATCTTGTAAATACCCATTAATACATTATTAAAAAAGGATACTATATTTCTTGAAATAATTTGTTGGTGGCTTACAATGTATGTAAGTTACATAATGTTTTGCTATTTCAAATATTTTCGTCATGTGTAAATAGAGAAGGTAAGAATCGAATAGAGATATTTTAGGTGAACTAAAAAGTGAATCACTTGTCTAAGTATAACGATTACGAATTGTCTCAACAATGGCACTGGCATTTTGCCATTAAGGAAGGTTTTGTGCGTGTTAAAAACGAACTAGTGAAGAGCAAAATAGCCAGAACCTATTGTAAATAACAGACAATGAGTCCATTTTTAATCACTTCTACGTGATGCTGTAACTGCAACAACATTTCGGGCTAGTAAACAAATCGCGGTAAAAATACGGAAAGCATGAAACGTTTTGTGTTGTAATAAAGATTTTGATGTGTTTGAACTGAATTTTTCAACAACGCGTAACAACTGGCCAGATCGTAATATACGGGTTGTCGTAAAAAACCTATTAACTAGTTTAGTCAGCCACGTCTCGAGGACGGCACAAAAGACTTTCACGAGATAAATATCAATATCCAACACATCTCAACAGGTTCGTCATTTTGAATATTATTCTTATACCAGAGAATCTGTTTTTAAAACTGGTTGGATAAATCACGTAATTATGCATAATAAATAATATTGTACACGACTATCTGTTATCTGTCAAATAAATAACCTGAGAAGGAAGAAGCCAGTATTTGTATAGCTGAAATATAACTTGCTCATTATCAAGACATCTAAAATATCACACCGACAACCTTACGTAATGGATTCTACGAATGGGCTGGCTGCGGACTACCTTCCCGGCTGCGACTTATCCTAATATAGTAAAAAGAAACTTGCGGCAGTTTTTAAGATGCAATAGAAAACTAATTTATGGCAACTGGTCGGAGTGATATTATTTTAGCGGCCGCAGTTTATTTACCTGATAGTCGTAATACTAGAAGCGGACTCTCACTAAACGAGCGAAAGTAAACGAACGTGTGTAATGTGGACATGCGTTATTTGATGAGTCCCGAGTACGGTACAAAAAGTCGTTTTAAGTTCAGACTGTAATTACCAGCAGATGGCTACAAAGGTACAAGCGAACTATTATAAAGAAAAGTTTAAATAAAACCACCACAGTCAGCAGTAAAAAGTAAATGAAACCATGCCGCTGTAGCTTAGGCATTGCTTTGCATGCTTTAATTAAAAATGTATAAAACCTCACACGACTATTTGGTTATTTGTACACTTTGGGCATTTTAATAGGCTGGAATTAAAAAGCTTTGCGCTAAGTACTTCAATGGTAGCGTCGCGTCTAGTAATTATAAAACTAATGAAACCACTAACTATTATTAAACAATAGTCAGGTTTTTAATGACATAGTTATGATAGAAAATAATACCCCTTAAGATAATTTCAGATAAATTTCAAACATAAATACTAACTCTAACTCTCATTTACATCTAGATATGAACTTGAAAAAGTATGGAAAGCTTTTGCAAGTAGATTAATTATATCTTACGCAAGCTAGCACAAGAAATCTCAGAAATTTGTAATTTACCTACTCATTTCGAAATACGCCATTGCGTACCAATACCATTGTACACCATTGCTTTTAATACTTAATGTGACGATTACACATAGTAAAATTGTTTTGATTGAACTGTAAACACCCAGTTAATCTGAATTAAGTCCAATTGAATAGATTGATGATGATGATGATGATGAATAGATTATTATTACAAAATACTAGAATCAAGTTAGAAATCATTTCATTAAATTGAATAATAAGTAGTTTATCAATTCAGTGCAAGTCAATATGGGCCACAATTTCTCAGTACCGTTGCAATACTGCAAAATTGTAACACCTACCTACTTCTGTTGAAAATTATTGCTGTTTATTACAGTTGTTGCCAAGATAATCAAAGCAGTGCGTTATTACGCGATCTACTTTCGACTACCATCTAATTCAATACGGGATTTCTAACGAAAGACTCTGAAATTCCTATCACGGTGACAGTTATTTGGAATAGATTCCATAGATCAAGTAAATTGCTAATACAGTTTGCAATAATTGCTTGTATTCATATTGTGACAATTTTATAGGGATTATCATCATCTTCAGCCCATTGCAGTCCACTGGTTCAGGCCTCTCTAGTTATTCGCCACTTAGGGCAAGCATCTGGAGGATAATACCCATAATCGCCACGCTGGGCGGCGGCGATCGCAGAGCGTAGCTTCTCGCTCCGGTGATGCTGCTGCCAGTCATCGGCCAGTGTTATTTATTTTAAGGGATAAAATCGGTAAAAAGATGTTAAAAATAAGGATATAATACGTTCGCGGAAATACTACGAGCCTCTTTGAAACCTCATGCACACTCGTATCCAATCATAAATCACTACCTGTATCCAGCTATCTCAATTACAAGCCGAGCCGAACCTCGTTCGAGATCCGCGTAGATAGCTAAAGGGAAGTATCCGTTTGACGTGTGCAAACCGGACGCATCTAATGCAGTTTCTCTTTAGTCGGTAGCAGGACTGAGTTCACTTACACCGTGGGCTAAAGATAGAGAAATTAGTTGCGCGCACCGCTCCCAAGTGAATGCACTCTGAGCTAGGGACGAAACGGTACGAGCAAATATCGACATATACGTTCGATGTCGATTATTAAGATTGGCATGCCACCCTGGGCCACACATCGCTATCAGGTCCCAAACTAAGCCGAAGCTGTTTATTGTGCACTAAGTTTGCATAGCAGCCTTATTTTTTCTATTCATCTGGGAAGCTACGATTGCTACACCATGACAATTATATATTACATCAAGAAGTCTCCATATGTCTGACCAATGTGGAAAATAACTGGAGAGGCCTTTGCCCAGCAGTGGGTGGCCTGCGATAAGTTTATGATGATTATGATTGACGTTAATTGTGCACTAAGTTCGCGAGCTCTAGACTGGAATCCCCAAGGAAAGCGAAAACGTGGCTGCCCTAAGCAATCCTGGCGGCGAACGATCACTGAAGAAACGAAGGAAATAGGAATGACCTGGAGCGAAGTGAAGTGCGAAGCCCAAGACCGTTCGGGATGGCGACGCACTGTGGACGCCCTCTGGGACATAGGACATTATGAAGAGAAGTTCGCATAGCAGCTATATTAGTCATCTTATGATTTACATCTAAGACGGGTTTTGTGATTGCCTATATTTCTTCATTACAAATGGTTTTTGCATATAAAATGAAAATATATAGAGCATCGGGTAAAAGTATCGATACTGATATCACTTCATCTCTGCTCTGCGCCCGCGCCCCGCCCATACCATACGCGAGCGGGCGTAAACTGAGAGATCGATTACCACTAATTGCTACCCTTTGTACGAAAAACACCATTGAATTATTATAGCGTTAAATATTTTTCATCCCTAATATCGGCCTGCAGCACTGATTACATTAACTTTCAACGAACGAACACATTTTTAATGTTCCACACTTTGTTATGCATACGAAATTTTCTGCTACTGGATTTTTTTTTGCAAAAACGCCTTTAAGATGCACACTTCAGTAGGTGTGATTAAATCTGTTCTCGTGTTTTATTTTCGTTCTCGTCGCTGTAAGTATATTTTGCATCTATAACTAAGAGTTTTAACTTGTAGGTTTATAGAAGCAGTTAATTTAATTATTAGCGGATAAATTAGAGACTATAAAATAGTCTCTAATTCTAGTTTCTTAATCTATTTAGTGATTTTATATTAAAAATACATCGACCAATAACTCTCGCCACTACATAGTTTAAAACAAAGTCGCTTTTGTCTTCAGTCTGTCTCCATTTATGCTTATCTTTAAAAAACTACGCAATGGATTTTGATGCCGTTTGGCGAATATATAGAGAGATTCAAGAGGAAGGTTTGTGTGTTTAATATATGTAGGTACACGTGCGAAGCCGGGGCGGGTCGTATGATAATAATATACAAACTGCGTATGTAAGCACCTGTATAATGTCGTTGCTAAATATACAACCGCAAGAAGTGCCCAGACATTCAGCTGTTTGAGAAACGTTCCCGTCCCTTTGCTAATTAAATATGGACCATCTTAAAATATCATGCAGCTATTTGTCATATAATTAGCACATTAAAGCCTGTGGTACCTTAAACCCTAACATGTTGCATTGAACATGGTGAAACATGGCAAATCGTCAGTCTTATATCGAAAGGCTTTAACCGGCATCGTCGTACCTGTTTACGGGTACAATGTCAACGATCTGTAAGTCACAATTACCATGTTTGGTGCATAGACAGCGCACTTTCCTCGCTATCCGTCAAACTTAAGTACAGAGCTAGATGGCACGAGAAAGCGGATTGATTGCACGAACACACGACACCTCTCCGCTTATCCTTCGGTACGTGATATTCAATTGTGACTCGATCGCTTTCACGCATTTACTTGACATAATGCGTTTTCGAAAGTTAGATGCTTGAGTGAACAACACCAGTTCAGTTTTTACAAAATTTCTTATATATCCCAAGGTGTATGAATTGTAAAACAGTAGTAATAACCTCATTAGCAGCTCCTTCCAAATAGGAATCTGTAAGTCGCATTTTTATTTGGCATACACAATGTTTCCATAACTCATTATTAGTTAAACATTATTTCTAACCGATACCTTTCTGTAACCAAATGCAACATTGTAATAATATTGCCGCAATGTTCTAGAAACAAGAGCAATAAATTCGGTGCATGTTCTTATCTTCCGGCTTCAAATGCTTGGTGGCTACTTGGGCATTCGACTTTATATTCTCAGATATCGAGTAAACTTTAGTATCGATCCGCTAATAGTAACAATTACTCAACTATAAATTATGGTCAAGAAAATTCTTAACATTAATATCATACTTAGTAAGCTATTCATTGTACCTAACAAAACATAGTTAACAATGTGTTATACCTAGTAATAATTAGTCATCATCATCATCATCATCAGCCTATTACAGTCCACTGCTGGACATAGGCCTCTCCAGTTGTTCGCCACTTAGAGCAAACATCTGGAGGATATACCCATAATCGCCACGCTGGGCAGGCGGGTTGGCGATCGCAGGGCGTAGCTTCTTGCTCCGGTGACGCTGCTGCCCGTCACCGGTCTTTAGTATTTTAGCTACGCCTTCAATTGTGATGGTTATACCGCCACCAGTCGGTTGCCAGCGCCTCGTTTGTTATTCGGCAGGATGCACCACGGGCAGGTGAGGTTGGCTTGGAGCGAAAAGATGATAGGCCGCTCCCTTACATCCCGTGGTGCATCCTGCCGAATAACAATAATAAGTATATTACGCTATTAGAATAAATACTATTTTACATAGGTGCTCGTATATCGAAATTGAAAATCGTGTGCAAATCTTCTCTATAGGAATTTGTTTGATTTCAATAATGAACTTTCGCATTATTATGTGTCTTGGAAATAGACAATTGTGTTGAAAAATATAAGAAAAAAAAATATACTGACTATTATTAGCCGGCGAATAAGCTTAAGCTTGACAATTTGTCACGTTATACGGACAAAAGTATTTAATATACTGGTACCAGTGCCTTGCATCCCTCAGGCTGAGAAATGATACTCTATGAGAAAGTACAGGCGACAAGCATTGTTAATATCAAACTATAGGACGTTTAGATAAGGCGCAACAAGTAGGAAGCGCCGCGGTTGGTTCACACGGAATTAACAGATTACTAACACACGTGATGCTATGAAGGAACAATGTCCATCAGTCTTGCCTCGGACATGCTTACTTCCCATCATTACAACGAGTTTTAATTATCAAAATTGGATGAGCCAAAGTGGAAGGTTTATAATTAAATTTAACGAGATCATTGATATTATTATCCACTTTTCAATTTCGGCGGTAGAATCATCTTTATTTACTTTTGTGCTTGACGATTCATGAGTGCTTGTTTTGTGTCTATATAAATAAAGATATTTTCTATTCAAGCGTAAGTATTGTATAAAGTATTAGAGGCAATCGTGTAAGATGCAAAGTATTGTTAAAACCTTGATTCCTTACAAAATCAACTTTGAAAAATATAGATACTTGTATTCTCTCTTTAACTCAAGGCTACCGGATGAACGTGTTTCAGATCTATTCTGTTGTCAGCCAGATTATTTAATCGTCAAATATGGTAAAATTACTATTATTGAAATGATTAGCCATTTATTTCATAATTAATGATTCAATTTAAATTTTATTAGCGCGATAAGCACTAAAACAACAATTAGAAAGTAACTGAGTTGGTATAACAGTTGCAATTTAGCTAAAACTATCAAAATTGAATAAAAAAATTTACATAATTGAGTATAATAAGACTTGTGAATGTATCAGTTACATAAGTCAGTTATTTAATGTTTGTAAATAATTTTCTGTTACATCAATATATAATATCCTGCTCTATAATATGTATTTAATAATCTGTGTATTTATAATCAGTTTTCAAGAATGTAACTCGATCAAGGTGGTGACGGGGTTTAGCTCTTGTGTGTCGATAACCAATTCCTATTTCGGATTATAGTAGTAAGAGGCTCCGAAGCGAAAAGACTTTGGAATAATCACCTAACAAGAGACATAAATTTATTATGCTCAAACACTGAAAGTAGTTATTTAGCATTTTAAATAGAAGCAATAGTTTTCAATACACACTGCTATTGTTTCGGTATTCTACGTGAGCTCTTCTAGTAATTTATGTAATGTACTTAAACTTCAACGGACGCAGGCTTTGTACAGTAGCGTCTTTGTGCCCGACACATGGAAGACATGCCACTGTTATCTGATGAATAGCTTTCCACTGTACAACAAAACCTCAGTTCACACAATCTAAGAGATAATTGAACACTTAACGAAGCAGTTAGTGAGAATTACGAGGGAAAGACTACTTTTGCTGAAGTGAAAATTTGCTATAAACACTTTGAAAATTATTATACTGTAATTAACTATGTAATAATGGGTAGGTACATTTGGTAGAATTTTATTATAAGAAAGTTTTCTTCTAAGCATTATTTTTATTTGGTATAAATTTAAATTTTCAGACTAAGCCGCTGGTAATTTGATCATACAAATGTTGAAATTCGGAACTCCAACCATTGGCATGCTTGCTGATCTCGGTGGAATCATACTCATTTACGATTTTTAACTCCTACCTTCAGAAATTGTATAGACCATTCAACAAAGTACACCTTTCAAATACATGACTAGTAAAAACGACGCATAAAACAGTAATCCGAAAGATGATGATGACATCGATGAAATATCCGTTAGACCAAAGGTCTAAGCTGCATAGATTGATGGAAGGTACAATCAAGTTAGAAAGTAGAAGCGTAGCGAAGTAATAATTTGCGCGGTGCACGTCCCGTTACGTTCGCGGCATTTGCCCATGACAATATGCCGCGTTGCACCTCAGAAACGCCTAGTAATGACAGAACGGCATTAATGAAACAACAGGCATAAGTAATAACAAACTTCCTATGTAATGAGAAACTGTGAGCACGAACTACGAACACGGTTACCGGCTCAATGAGGGGTGAAGTCGAGACCAAACCGCAGCGTTGAGTAAGACATAATAAGCTAGGCTCGCGCTCTTTGCTCCGTGAAAAGTTACAGTAACGAGACGTGTAGGAGCCGAACAATAATGTATAGTTACTTCACAAAAACAAGGTATGATCAAAAACAAAGTTCGACTAGCGATTGCTACAATTCTTCTATGCTCGTGTACCTACGCATTTACTCCAATATTGGTTGAGTAATCGTTAAATGACATTTGTATTGTAGGAATCATTGGAATATTTGTTTATATGATTTATTGGTTTCGTGATTTGAAATACAGATATTTTGTCCATGGATCGATCGTAGAAGATCTACAAAAAAAAAAAGTACAATAGAATGAAAACATGATAAGACTCAATTTTTGAATGTAAAAAAATTAAATGACTGAAGAATAAATTGAGTTAAGCTAAACCTTGATTATAATAAGATTTATGAAAGTAAGTCTAAAAACTAAAATAACTGCTACTGGACGCAAAAGTAGCGAGTAAGTAGTCATGGGTGGGCTAGAATGGGTGTTGTGTAAATTAGCTGACGATGTACTACAATGTTGCAAAAGTCGGCGATACGAAACTCGTTGCCTCAATGTAATGACAGTCATATTATTAGGTGTCGCTCAAATTACACCCCGTTCAACGCGTAACTTCAGATTGCAATTTGAAACAAATATTACTTCCATTTGCTTGTAATTAGAAACAATATTCTTACCCATTATTGCAATCCAATCGTTGGACTATTAAAACTTGCTTTGCAATTCTAATGGTTTTCATGTTTACAGGAAACTCGTTTACCGTAACAGTCTTACAAAAAAGTGAATTTCCCACATTTCTTGCCATAAGAAATGTGACGGTGATTATGCAAATGCCTATTGAACGTAAAAGATGTGGGTTTACGGAATATAATGCATTTATGTTATTGCACACGTATTTTACGGCAGACATCTACCGCTGATAACATTCGTTTAATCAAATACAATGTGTTCGGTACTGAGAGTAAATTAAGACGTAAATATAAGAAGATAATAAAATTAAATGAGATGTTAGTTGATACAATTTTTTTAGAGTGTGTTTTTGTGTGTCGGAAAACTGAGATTTGTTTTAATGTCAAATGTGATAATTGAAAGTAAAATTAGTCAAGATAAGAAGTGAATGTGTACATAAAGTAGATAAGAAACATAAACGTAAGTAGAAATAGAACTATAGTGGTCAGACCACATGCCAGAGGTTTATAATCTAGGCTGTCATATCTCACCATAACATTAGCCAACAAGTTTGATTTCCCAAAGCAATAGCACATAGATGATGCATATAACATTGCTTCACCGGGCAACCATCGCGGTGCACCTGCGAGGATGGGCCTTTCACTGCATCGAAAGTGCAGCGTTGATGTAACTGCCGACCTGCGACCTCGCTGCGCAACGCCGGCCCGAGGTGCATCTGCATCTCATTGTTTTTATGCTTCGCCGTAGTCAAATTTAATGGCCGCTTATACTTAACAACTAGGAAATATTACCAGTAACTAGCAAATATTATACGACGCACTTAGATAATAAATAGACAGTAAATTTCTTATACATATTAATAGTAGTCATTCTTTATTAATATACAAATGGACTCCGACTTCTCGTTATATAAATATCTATATACTTGAAATACCGTTTCCTACGTACGTAGGTACATCTGATAGAGCAATATAACCTAAGCATTTCAAGAAACATTAATTACAAGATTTATCTCGCTGACATTTTATTTCTGCTAACCATCAAGAGAATCAGGTTTATTCAAGAAAACCAGGTCAGATCATAATTACACAAGTTCATCAGTTAGACGACGAGTAAAGAGATGATCCAATAATCTCGAACATTATTAATATCTAGCACTATAAATCAAACTGATTCACATGCTCGTCCGTGACGAAATGAAAATGAATGTGTTCGTGTCAACCGGCCTCCTTTAGTTAATGGTTTACGGTTAACCACCTGTCAAGTGTCCACCATTTCGCGAACAAATCGCCGACCACCCACGGGGAGCCGCAGTAAACATGTAAATTCATAACTCGTGTGTACTCACTAACTCAACGCAACAAAGGTTTTAGATAGTCCGTACACGTCCTTTTAGCTAAGGGATGCGATGATAAATGCCCACGTCCCGGGGAACAATCGTGAAATATGATGCGTTTGTCCGAAATGTTTAATAACACTCCCTCGGAAAGTTGACGCTGCAGCCCGCTTTGCTCGTGTGAATATCGGTAGTATGTGAAATAAAAACATTTCTATCTTAACTAATATTATAAAGCTGAAGAGTTTGTTTGTTTGTTTGAACGCGCTAATCTCGGGAACTACTGGTCCGAATTGAAAAATTCTTTTTTTGTTGAATAGACCATTTATCGAGGAAGGCTTTAGGCTATACAACATCACGCTGCAACTATTAGGAGCGAAGAAATAATGGAAAATGTAAAAAAAACGGGGAAAAATAACTATTCCACGCGGACGAAGTCGCGAGCACAGCTAGTAATCTAATAAAGTATGAGCTACGAGTACACTGTAATATTCATTCATTTGAATTAGTAGTTTTGATTCAGTAGTTTACGTGTGAAACAATACAATCGATCCGTTCATCCATACAAACAAACTTTCCTATTTATAATACTTTATGAAGTAGGATATTCGTCCGTTAGCCTCGAATGTTACCTACTCACTAACAAAAAAGTAAGATAAATTTTATTTGGACATAATACCTTCCTACTTTCTAAAACCAATGTCCATTACGGAGTATTAATTGAAAGCCATAATGGATATCATCCTTTTTGGATTACCACTTTAATACTAAACTTAGATATTATGCAAGCAGTAATCCGTAACAATATATGACGCCTTTACTTTCTACATCTAAAATGGTATAACTTTTATTACACCATCGTAACACCAGAACTACTCTCAAACTTAACTAATATGGAGAATACTATCCAATAAATGGAAAATAGATTATCTGTAATTAAACAGGCCGCGATTCTAAATGGAAATCTCGGTTATGGCGCACCATAGAGAAGTCGTAAATGCTTAATGGTCTAGAATCTAGATGTTAGCGAGGTAAGTGTAGATATGATAAGTTGCGGAATGCGAATCCCGTTGTCGAAGCCCCGCCCACGGCGTAATCTCTCCCGATCGTCTCCTGGGCAATCACCGGGATTACCGGATCGGGCTGGGTTCTACTGTAGGCGATATAGCTTAGGCCATTGTCACTTGGAAGGAGTCTCATCACACCAAGGCGTGGTAGTGAACACGACGAGACAGCAGAAATAAAAACCCCGTCTTCTATCTAACATAGATAAAAAAGAATGAAGATGTGATCCGGATCTCATTATAAGAATACATATAAATTACGCAAAATTCTAGAAATTATAGGATGTGTGGGAGCATGATTTATACTCACAACGTTTATGCATACAAGCTTTAATTTATACCTGTCCTGTTTTGTCGAGGACCATTAAGTTACCAGCTAACCAATATCAAATATGTAGCTGCTGATAATCGCACAAGCATTTATTTTCTCTGCAAGTCTTGCTAAAACTTGAACCACAAATTAAACCGGATTATGGGCCGATGATGCCGCGATATGAGCTAAGTAATTCGAATTAACCCTTATAATACGGTTACGTAGGATTACGACGCTGTTAACGTCGGTATGCGGGATAGAGGCTATTCTGTTAATGTCTGATAGTAAATTGAATGAACAACCATCATCGTAGTGATCTTGCAAAATGCTGGGTATAAGCTTGCGGTACCCTTAGGGGTTCGTAATGGCATCCCCGTACTAGGAATCCACTTGATCGGAATTAATGATTTAGCTGTAAAAGATGTCGGGACGATGCGAGTAAATGTTGTACCTAGTTTACGGAAACTGTTGCTATATTTTATTGTTCTCCATTATGATTGAATTCATACATTAAATTTTACTATGTTATGAATATGTTATTTATTAATTACAATTATTTGACTTTATACCACAATCACGTTTGCTTCAAAAACCAGATTTAATCTCCATACAATCCTCCATGCAAGCAAGAAAATTATAATCATTCTAAAGAGATCGTAACTCGGTAAAGTTAGCTTTATTGTAGACTCTTTAATTAAAGAAAGTCTATTATTAGGAAGAAATATTATATCTGTGTTTAAAATAAACTACTAAAATTACGTCTTAGCGTATAATAGGAACAACAATGCTTGATAATTCACGCTTTACATAACACTAATCAGGTTTTATTGCATGTTTGTGGAATGATGTCCGCACTCGCTTTTGTTTTGCGTTTAATTAATTGTAATTGCAGAGATCTGTGATAAGCATCACATAACAATTTAAGAGGCACGTGTGGTATGCTATTAAAATGCTTTCTCCGCTCGATAGATCGTATGTGAAATACTTTAATCGAATTCTCATAGTATTTTTAATTGCACATTTATGTATCTCCCTTGGGCTGTTTGTTTATTAAGGTTTCTATAATCTAGACCATTCTTTGCCCTTTAGATCGCCTAATTTACGAGCACACGTGCAGTGTTGGCCGACATTCTGACCATCAGGGTCAAATCCCAGCGTTAACTGCCAAAATGTCTAGCCGATTTTATGACGACACACGCCCTCCAATGCAATTTATAAATATCTATTTATAGTAGATATTAATAGAATCTGTAATTTTAGAAAAGGGTATCTACTTAGCTAATGTATTAAGCCAACAACTGTCGTTATGCGTGGGGAGGGTGAGCGTAATTGACGATTTTTGTTATCTCACAATTTATATCATGAACTGATGTACATAACCTTACCATGAGATTACTTTGTTATCATAATAAATTAATATATAGGTACTCGTAAGATGGGTATGCCAATTTAACTAATCCATTCTCGTGATCCAAATCCCATTGTCTTATCACTGTGTCGGAAGTGTGGGCATTACAACTTTAAAGTATAGTTACATACATGTTTAACGCAGCTTAAGACCACGCCCCTCAAGTACATGATGTGTTTAAAAGATATAAAAATACAATGTCACTGTGATTTAATATAAGTCATTTTCGCGGTCGCTAGTGTCATGACACATTTTGTGTTAACTTCAGACGACATGTCACGTTAGTGTCGACGGATGTCAGTTTAAAATGTCCAAAGTCATCCACAATTATTGCTGTACTGGAATTGTAGGTATGTGCTATATTAGTATGATGTCACGGGGTCACGATATGCTTTCATGGCCTACAACTGTCATAGATTTAGATTACAATTATGATAAAACTTATGATATATTCGAAGTATGTTAAGGAAATCGGTTAAGGATAAGACTACTATGCTATTCAATACTCCTATGAATATTAGTTGTCTAACAAAAATATACATACGGAAAATAAATAATTTTGAACGCTTTCGAACTAATTTTTTCGCTTTACCTTACAATGCATAAATCTTGTGACACTTATAAAATTCTTTAGTAAGTAGGTATACATAGTGGATAAACTGACCAATGTAATCAAGGAATTATTTATTTTTAGAAATTACACGATTGTTATAGCCAATTAAAATGCATATTTCAAGTGGCGATGTTCTATAATTAAAATATTCTAAGGCCATATAGCCACATGGTACCAACATTTATTCGTAACATCTCAATGACGTTAGTTCCTAACGGACTACGGCATAGCAGGATTATTACATAGAAAGTAAGGCACGACGCAAAAACGCGCACAGTTAAGGACCGGGAAGAGCCGCCGATGGGAACTGAACGCCAGCACAAAGAGACCGTTCTAGAGTTCCCTAACCGAAAAGTACTTTATTTTCTAGAGGGGAATGCATTAGGCACCTTCATGCCGCCTCCGGGGGGAGTCGGCGTGGTGTGTGGGACTCACTCCTCAACTTGGGACAATTACCCCTACCCCGGCTTTAACCGAAAAGTCCTAGTGGAACCCTATTAATCCATTAAGTACCTGTCAAAAAGCAGACTCAATAGATATAAACAATAATGGTGCACTACAAGTAGTGCACGAGATAGTCCACGTGCTAAGAAGCCCTCCCCTACTTCGGTCCTTCTTAATATATATACATAGAGAGAGCCTTCCAAATGCATAAAAAGAAAGTAAAAGCAAATTGAAAAATCAGTAGATCCTTAAGAAAAGTCTTTACATTAACAACCATCTGTTAAATGTGATGTTCGATCCCTGTAATAAGCTACGGAACCCTTGTGCTGCGATGCCGATCCACTCTTGACGGCTTTTTCTTGTCATCGCATCAACTATTGTGTCGCAACCAGCTGAGCCCAGGTACCACTTAATGGTGTTATAAATATATCGAACGGGGGAAAAACCTGCCGTGTAATGTAAAGATAATTACCTAGTGCATATTGCCTGTCATTTATTTTGTAAAAGCACAGGAAATACGGCCATTCAAGTAAATTATACGTTCTAGTATGTCAATATGGTATTGCACTACTAACTTGTGTCCATATAAAAGTGTCTATTTTAATTACATACACTAAGCACTTAGGTGCTACTGCATGGAGCTAAGGATAATTTGAAAGATTCCAAGTCTATTGACTTGGAATTTTAACCCTTGCTTACAAGTAATAAAGGTGTATGAGTAGGTAGCAGTAGTAGGCAAGGGTTAATATTCCAAAAAAATTTTACATTGAAATTCTGCCTTGGTTAAAAATTGTTTTCCTGTTTTTTTCCTTAGGTGTGAAGGTTTTTAGGTAAAGAATACCTTAGGTACGAGTTAACAGTCTAAAATATTCGGCGATTCTTTCGTGCATCGGAAAGCACGTTAAGCCTCAAAATGGTTATTAGCAAAGGAATTGATAGTGGTAATTATTGGATATTCACATTTTTTCATTTAAAAGAAGTCACTTTGTGTTTGTATGGCATCTGTCCAAAATAGTAAGGTATTTCAGTATTTGTATAACAACCCTTCTTTCTACGGCCTACGTATAGCTTTCCAACAAACAGTCACAATTATCTTGTAACTACTGCTATTTCTGACAGCTACAACAGCTACCGGAACAAAATCATAGAATCGTATAACTTTTATGTAAAGTACATAAACTAGAAAGTTAATTTCCTAGCTTTTCATACATAAAATTCGTAATTTCCCGATAGTTTAATCATAAGTTGCAAAAGATAATAAATAGGTACGTTTACGTGTAGAGGAAGTAAAGTGAAATTGTGTAACCGATAACTCTATGCACCATTTAATACCTAACTCTTAGTGTAATTATCCACTGACATTAAAAAGATGTTCTGCTACTTTGGTATCCAAAAAAATGAAATCGATCTTTAAATGCCGGACATTAAATAACATTACGAATGTGCGGTAAATATAATAGTGGTTCTAAACGCATGACACGCATTTAAGAAGATTCACATTTCGTATTCATAAGCGCAGCAAACTCATTATAACAACACAAGTATTAATAAAAATAAATCATCCGAACTCAAACAACTGAGATAATGGGTTGTATTCGAAATTTTAATGCTAAATTATTTATGAATAAGATAAATTAAGTTGGTTTATCGAATTCGAAATCGCTGAAGTGGTTATGGCATAAAGCAATCAATTTATTCGTATTTATTGTTGAAAACTTGTAATTCAGTAAGTTGTCAACGCGATAATAATAATGTAGGTAGAGCAACAAATTACTCCTTACCTAGTTCTATTCTAACTACTACGTTAATAGTTGATTTAATTTGTGTTAAAGGTATGTAACTAAATACTCGACAAATAGGTCCATTATAGTCATTACGTCGTAACTTATTAACGTTACTTGCGTAAATAAGTTACAAATTACAAGTAAAACTTTGCCTCAAGAATCTAGTTTCATAGTGCCTGTTGTCTTGAAATTTAAGAAGTAATTAGCATTGTTTGAAAATTGACCATTTATTTCAAAAGAGACTTTCAATCTTCTAATTGCTTCCTAGTTGAGCTCCATGACAGTCACCGATCACAGACAAACAATATTTTTCTTTTGTATCTCGGCAGTTAATATGACCAGACCTAACAAAATTGTAGGAACAGTCGAGATTTTTTCATGAATAAACAAGTAACAATACAAAGGTTGTCTTATGAATATTATGAATCTATGTAAAGAATAAAGAGAGAATTAATAAAAAGAGAATGATCATTCTATATAAACTTCTAAACAAAATAAGTAAGACTTCCCCGTTTGCATGGGAGTCATGTAAAATTATTAAAGACTAGTTTGGTTCTGCTGTAGTGGATGATGCCTCTTTGTAGTGGGGCTTTTGCTATATAATATGTACACATTTACATGAAAAAGTATCTAAGTGTCAGTTGTCTACTCATAGTACAAGCTTCGGCTTAGTTTGGGACTAGATGACGTTGTGGGGCCCTGCGTGGCATGTCCATAAAAAAACTAATGCTAGTGTCAAAATCGTGATTTTCACACGGCGAAAGGATGAGGGCAAATGCGCTAACGCCTAGCTGCCGCCCGCCCGTGAGAATCCAATCAACACAGATCAGGCGCTAGGGCCCGCCGCAATCTGCGAGGCGCGATATTGCTTGCTATTGCATCCTGATTTCCAGCACCTCTACCTGTACTAGCCTATAGGGCTGTGGGATATTATATTCCCTGTGATTAGTGTCTCGTAGTTGCAGGTGCCACAACCGAGTTCGAATCTCAGGTAACAGCTCTCGAGCGAGGAAGTTGGCGGCAATTCATGCATGGGAAAGCACGTCAAGCTTTTATTCAAACTTACAACGCCTGCATAGGACTTCCTCAGTGTATATTTCAAAGCGAGATAATTTTTAAGCCTAAAAAAATAATATGTAGTAATAAATCAATCTCACTTGCAAATATAGGTACTCGTAAATTTTACTGCTTACCATCAGGCATCAAACATGCTCATCTGCCGCCTCTTCAAAAAAACAAAGTTTCATCTAATCGTTTTAAGTATTAAAACCCACGTTCGGAATAAATCGTCAGTTCATATATTCAGATTAAAACGCCTGGTCAGACTAGGCTCGCGTTTTTACTTCAGATTTTCCAACCCTGCAATGACTAGAGAATATGCATGCACTTTCCAGGGATGCAATAGGAGTGGTATTCGCACAATAATTGCAAAGTGCACACCGCATGCACTCGCACCCTTGTTACTATTTTATTTCAATCTTTGAGATCTATGCTCATACAATACCGAGCATTAGAACCTGGGACGATAGACTTAATGGTTTCCTGCTTGTTATATAGTAAGGTAACTGGCGTAAAGATATTTACAACGATAACTGTTGCAAAGCAAGTTTTTATACGGGTTGTTTAATGCACCTTTGTAGTTAAATGTTAACGCGTAGTAATATTTTTTGTCTGTAAATTAGAATACGTCATATAGTATATGGATAATTTGAAGATTTTAGTAGGTACTGTGTAATAACAACCTATTACAAAAAAAAATGTTATGAATGTTAGAACCAAAAGGAATTTGCTGTTAAAAAATTTAATTCCTTATCATGATATCCGTATTTTTTCCATTCTTCAATATTTCCTCCTTTTGTTTTCTTGCTTTGCTAGTCTATGAGGAAAACTTTTTATTTCGAACTCAAGCATTGAACAATTTATAATTATGGTTAATTTCTAAGCCAACACCAAAAAAGGAAAATGTTGAATAACTATCTGTTGTGATAAACTCCCTCTCTGTTACGGCATCGTCCCACACACGCAAATATTAGTTTATAGTCGCATGGTGGTCATCGTGACGTAACCAGAGGTTTGTTCCCCAGAGGTCGCGGTGGGTGTTTACGGTATAAATCTGTTGTTTACACAGTCCACTTCCGACCGTGTTGCAATCTGCGCCTCGGAGCCGCGGGGGACACTTTGTGGTACTGTTGTCAGGCGCGTAGGCAGTTAGAAGAGTTTAGAGCTCGGACGATCACGATAATGATGCGTTTGAATATTATACATAACATTTGCGAACCTATACCTATTGTTGCGGACAGAACGACCTTTTTAGATACTTTTACCTTTTTAATAGTTTTGTACATCGTTTTATAATTGGAAGTGTTTTTTAAGAGTATACATATTTAGTTGCTATGGTTTTTATTGTTTATTGTTGTTTGTAAGTTATGAGATATACAGTCCAGCGGCTGTGGCATTAAAGTGTTTTGTGGTTTCCCAGTTGTATTTGATTGATTCCACACCCCCTAGACGCCAGCTCCTAGACGCCAGCTCCAGCCGCAACACCTATTTCTATTAAACTGTACCTGAAAGTTTTATCTCCGCATCGCCCGCGTTGCCCCTCATTTTAGGGAAGTGGAGGGTTAGCAAGGGGCAAAAAGTAGCACATGTTACTATCCATTCCTTCAACTATCTACACTTAAAAAATCACGTCAATTCGTCGCTCCGTTTTGCCGTGAAAGAAAGACAAAACATACAGACACACTTTCCCATTTATAATATTAGTATGGATTATTATTTCCCTCACATTAAAATCGTGAGTTATTTTTTTAAAGAGTCACGTGCCAATGGTTAGGGAACAAAAAGTCCTCTATACCCATGATTCAGCACATGTCTCAACTGGAGCGGGTGCCCCGGTGGGTAGATGTTTACACTCGCCACTTCCGACTAGTGATGCTAGAAGTCTAAAAACTCGTAGGAAAAGATTTTATTCAATGGTCTTCTATAGCTTTCAGGCTTTATTAACAGAACACTGTGAAATAGGGCGTTAAAGGGATTTGTTACGACTTACTTGACATTTAGTACAGAATATTTGATAATAGGGGGAGATTACAAGTTTTTTTACATTAATCTCTACATACAATCCTGTTAGCCATAGAAGTAGACAATATCTTTATCTGTCACTATGATCGTTATTACATGGAAATGATTCTATCTCCGGATTTTTGGAGTCCTATCCAGAAGAATCGGCAAGAAACCTAATATCAATCTGGATACATGAAGGCGCAAAATATTGGTTTCATTAAATTTGTGAATGACTACTAAGTTAGTTGAGATTTGAGACTGAAGGTCAACTCAAGTTACTCTTCAGAAAATTACACTTTTTCTTCCTAAAATTTGTCTAAGCTTACTAGCGATAAAATCGCCTTAATTGTACTATTTTGTGCAATAAAGAACATTTATCTACAATGATAGCCAAGGCGGCTTTGTTATGATCACCGGACAAACAGGGGAGCAGAAGATGCTGTTAAAATAAGTCTAGTCTATAGTCTCATCATCATCGAACAAACGGGCGAGCAGAAGGCGCTGTTAAAATAAGTCTAGTCTATAGTCTTCATAGTTCTCAAAAGCCGAAATGTTACATCACTAGTTCCGAGAGTGTCGCAACACCGCACGTGTTGCCCGACGCCCACTGCCGGCGCACGTGACAAGTAAACAACTATTAGCTTCTCTACATTTTGTATATAATTAATTACTCATAACTTTATTTTTAAATTACTTTAAAAAGATACGTTTTTCAAGATAAATCATTTATTTTTAAACATATTTTATTGTTTTTAGTTTTTATATATTAAATATGGGTTTGCGTTTGATTGCAAGTCACTATGTAGAATTCCATAGTTTAGTCGTTCAACCGCCGTTCAACAATTTAACCGCCTGCGGCAACGGACAAGTAACCAAATCAATAATTAACAGGTGTCATTTGCCACCGCGCGTCGTTTTGCCGGCTCACATACAAATATAAAAAAAATATATGAATAGTATACAATACGTACATAAATCAGCTGTATACTTCATGAATAAAGATGAAAAATTGCACTTGTCTATCTAATTATTCTTTTATTATTTATCCAATATGTGACTCGAAATTAATAGACCAAACATTATTCTAAATCGTTGAATAAATAACTACAACAAACACATTGCATGTTAATAAGAAATGTCATATATGAATGAAAGTATAATTTAAACCTGTACAAAAGGTACGAAACTTGTTTTTCGGCAAAATACAAAGTTTGTAATTAATACATCTCAATATATTGATCAGTTGAAAGCAGAAAACGTTCCGCTGTCAAATCACGTACGAGCCGCGAAGGGCTTATGCAACAAGTGAAAATGTCACTTTGCTACTTTTCCTCTGGGACCGAAACGTTACGCAACGGAAAACGTTGAGCAATGATGGAAATTAAAAACTTTGCCCGGCACCGACAGAACAGGAAAGGTGTGCGATTCTCGGAACGCCAATTAAACGAAACCAAAGTTGTTTAATAAAGTTTATACGTAAAAAAACGGCCAGTGTGATTCAGGCACCGCAGTTTAACCGGGCGAGGATATAACGACATGCAAATGGCGACTTGGTCCACATCGTGATGGAAACACGAGTAATAACGCCTTTAAAGTCTTTACCCTGATTGAATAAAGTCCAATTTCGAATATACTTTTATAACCATGTACTACTTTACATAAAAATTGACAGCATCGATTACAAATTTGATCGGAGTGGCTGATGGTACGGTAACAAGACGTAAGTACATAAATGATATGTCAAAATTGATATCATCTATCGATCCAAAGTTTAATAAGACCACTGAGTATGTAACATTAGCAATTAGATTATCTAGTGGTATCGCTTACCGGTACTGTTATTAATGATTGAAATAAGTGTGCCGTTGAACTTTTGAACATAAAAAGCAGGACATTTAGACACCTTTATAAATAACATTATTCTAGATGCGATACGTTACCGTTACATTTTTTGGATATTAAAAAGAATGTTACCAAATATGAAAACTAAATAATAAAATAATTGTTATTATAGTAATAACAATTATTTATATATAAACGGCGTGACTGGCTCGGTGGTCAATTAGTAGTGACCCCTGCCTTCTGAACCTAGGCTCGTGGGTTCGATTCCCACCCGGGACAAACATTCGTGTGATGAACACTTGTGTTTGTCCCGTGTCTGAGTATTTATATTTGTATTTAAGTATTTGTGGTGGCTTCTGTTACCCTATGGGTAACAGAAGCCTCCTATCCTAAAGTAAGTAGCTTAAGCACTTGTGTTATGACACAAGTGCTTAAGCTACTTACTTTAGGATCGGAGCAATGTATGTGATGTTGTCTAATATGTATTTATTTTTAAAAAAAACGGCGATACCTCAAGCGACCAATATATGAAAAAATTATTCAAATCGATAAATGACTCTATATTGGCACTTAGTTGATATTTTTTGATAAAATTTGATAGATGGCGCTGTGTGGCCAGTAGAACATGTATTATGCTTTGAGAAAGTCATTTTTAATAAATGCGGACACTACGAAGTAGTCTTAGATTCTCTTGTCCGTTAGTGCCACAAAGTAGGACCAATGCGCTCTACGGTTATGTAAAAAGATCTATAAAATTGCACGTCACATAGTATTACGCAACATAAAAGCTGAGACGGCAAATTATTACTCAGACTGGTCACTTTGAAATTCATTGAAAGGGAGCCAAAGTGAACGATCGGCACACCTGCTCCTATGGGCGTGCTCGTTGCACCGTAACCAAAGACTCTGTACACTCATTGTTGCATCACCCATTCACTCGGAACAGTACTTTATCTCAACACATCCATTATGCCAATGTCTGTTATTATTTAATTATACTTATCTCGATATTATCCAACAGTATTTAACCTGAAAATGCACGCTGCAATCATGTGAAAGCATAATTCACGGTACAATTTATTGCATAAAATGTAATGTACGAATATTGGATATCTGTGTTGCAGTACTATGTTGGGACGGGTCTAGTCAACTATGACTGTGAAAGTGTGGTCGGATCGGTCTAAGTTTCTCCAAATACCCTAGATGCTAGCTTGTTAGCAGAGATAAAGTTACTTGAAATACTAATGCATAGTTTAGTTTCGCAATTATAAATACAAAGAGCGTAACATAGAGTTAATAAGAAACAATTGATTACGTACAATAACGAATTTACATAAGCTATTACAAATTGACAAGATACAATTTTTAACTAAAGATTTACAAAAGAATATACTGTTTTGTATATTGTCAAATAAATGTATTGTAAGTGTTAGCGATCTCAGAAGTAATTATAGATTATAAATGGCACCAATCAATTACTGAGCTACGTGCATGTGAGTTGGGCAGAGTTATAAAGTATTGACTAGTGTCTCAATCAGAATTAAACCTTAACACATTGACACAGCGTTCATAACGCATGAGCTGGTAAATACCTAAGTAGCACGGTGTTATAAGTTATTAATCAACTATCGGCACAGAATGGACAACACGTTTTTGTTTTGAACGAAAACAATGCAGCGGTCAGCTAGTTGAAAAACGAAGGTGTACCAAACTAGTCCCCAATAGGTCGTGATTAAGAAGTAAAAAAACAATATTAATCACCATAATCTATGAAACGGTTAAACCAGTGAGTCAGTAACTTGTAGTTTAGTCAGTAAAAACGTTAAGCAGGGAGTTGTTCTTGCTTGAAATAGTGTTCATGTATCCAAAAGATAGAAGTGTTCTGAGATATGTATAGAGTGTGAATAGATTTTGCTGCAAATATACAGGAATGAACAGAATTACCTACTCCTAACTTGAAAGTCTTTAACCGACGTATTATGCGTAGATCAATGAATATAATATTACGCCATCTTACAAGCTTCTACTTAAATTATGTTAATTTGCCTTTACGTGTGGCCTAAATTACTTAGTAATCATTTAATTCACAGTTCGCTGTAGTGTAGTGCTAGTGATGTTAAACAAATTTGACACTAAACAAAGATAATAAAACAGTCTACATTTCCATCACCACTTTTATGCTCGTTTTATATTTGAAACGCCGATAAAAATAGAATTTCTATTGTCTCAGCCAAGTCAATTCTCAGCCATAAAAAAAATAAAAAAAGGGTTTGGTGCTAATTAGGATGACAAATAAATATGTACCTAAAGTAAGTGTGGTGTGACTAAGAAGAGACCTTGATATTGTTGGTAAATAGGAAAATAGCGCTATCAACAATTACTCGGACTTCTTTCTATGAAATTATTGCTTCCGCTACGGTAAAAGTGTAAGTATCTTAGTGGACATTCACATTTTTTTTCGCACCGATTAATCCATTTATGGGTATAGTGCAAATCCGTCATCTGACTGGCCATCTTGGCGACTCTACCACAATCACTTAATTGATCTTCCACCGGTGACGACTCACTGTTCCGTTACGTACAATAAAGGATTAATCGATTCGGTACTGGAAATCTGACTTGCAAAAAATATACCGTAACCATACAATTTGCTTCGATGCCGAATTTATTACAATACTGTCAGACTTTTTGAGGGAATAATGTCATGAACAACATACTATCTGGTACGTGTTTATGTCAGATTATGTCTTAAAAGCGCCCTATATTTGTTCTGTAAATGCCGTGTAATCATTGTTCTCGATGCTGACTTACATTTCGGCCTTTTGGTATTACAAGTTGTTTACGCCACCTACGTGATCTCTTCTACAGTAAGTTTGCTGACTATTTATTTGTTCTCCAATCGTGATATCTACTCTAATAAAAGAAAACTGGAAATAAATAGCACACCATTAGGTACTTTAGCTTTAATAAACGCATACACGACGATCATTAGACGACGCACGATATTCATCAAAACATAAACAAAGCAATCAAAAGGCATCTAGCGTGGTATCTACGCTTGTGTGCTGTAATTACTCGATCCAGGTACCCGGACAAATTTAATAAGAGCTTTTTTAAAGGCAGCGCAGATGTTCCCATTCGGGACACAGACAAAAGGCGTTAACATGATAGAGATGCCCCAACAAAGCGAACAGATGCGCGAGTCGACCTGGCATTTGTCTGTAAATCACATGGGCAAACAGCCCGCACACACGCGCAGTGTGGTTGGGATGCGCGTGCGCCTGTGTGCGCGCTACACCAAGGCTGCGCGGGCGCAAGCATACCTGCCACTACCTGCTTATCGCGCATTCTTGCACTATCTGCGAACTATCGGTAGGTTTCGTAACGGTGTCTGCGTGCTTGCATCCCTATGTGAACTTTGCTGACAGCCATGTCCTCGACTAAGACTCGCTTTCGATGCAGCTAAAGCAGTTCCCGTTGATTGACACATAATTATGCGTTAGGAAAGGCTGTCATTGAACCTTCAATATGTCGATTGGTATTGATATAATTGACAATACTGGTATCGCACCAGAATTAAATAATTTCAGCGTGTCTGTGGTTAAACCAACAATGAATTACTGTAAACAGACACTACAGGTATCTGTAAACCGCAACTTCATTTTGCTTGTAGATAATGCACATTGTTCTACATTTTAGATAGGATATTGATTTAGAAAATAGCACAAGCTCGTAAAATCAATCAGGTATCTAAAACCAAAAGCCGTTATTTCAAATTATATAAGTGCGTATAATAAAAGACAAGAATACTCGTAGATAGCTCAGCAAAGCCACATTTAGCTCAATGTAGATATACATAATTCAACTTTACAGACTTATGCTATATACAATATTGCGATTGTTTGGTTATTTATTATATTTCGTTGATTCTTTCTGGTAAATATGCAATATAAAACATAGTCAAATACCATCTTCTTCAGCTTTAAATCGTGATTCTTCTTTCTTCTGGTTTTTCTGGGCCTAATTTACATGAGAGAAGACATTTTATACATATTTTCTCTTTAGAAACTGCAACTTGATTGACTACACCTCAGATCAAAATAATCTGTAAGTTAGATACGAACTCAATACTTATCTGTGTGGGTCACAGACGTGTCGTTGACCTCAAAACCTTTAAAAGGAAATGCAGACCAAGCTCATCAGGTGGAGCGAAAATTATAATTGCAAAACAGATCCGTTTCCGAATTCATTTTGCTAGTTTTACTCGAACGCTATGGTTTGTGCCACGCTTAATATCAATGTCAACCTCACACATATTATATTTAAATTAAGCTTAACACGTGTTATTTATTTTTAATCGCATGGCGGACAGACAAAATTTTAAGAAATAACTTTCATTCATTCGTGTCGTGTTATACATTTGTTTACCTGTACTTCAGTAAAATGATATCAAAAACTTCGCCTATCAAAAATATTAATAGTGTTGATGTAAATATTACACGGAATTGTTATGTCATTTATTTATTAAAGACATGTCTGAGACCCTCTATTATTATTAGGCACACGCGAAACAACAAACAACATTTTATTGTTTTAAGACTTGTTCTAAATTAATTATTCATCTAATCTATTATTCAAGATATACCTACAAGGATGTGACGAGCTTAAATTTCAAGATACATATCTATATGTACGAACAGGTATCTTAAAGATTATTACACTTAAAAGCATGCACCTCATATCTTGTGTTGCATTATGATTCATGTCAAATATTCGACGAGTCATTCCATCAAATGTCGATTCCCTTGTATTGTTTGCATTGTCTTATCCAGCCCGATATGATGTCATAGTTCAAATGAACCTGCCTGTTCCGACAGCTTATAAGTTTCGCAAGATGCTCTTTTGGGATAGACGAGTACAGCAAGCGTTACTGCGCGATAGCCTGGCCAAGATGATTGTAAGCTTTGGAACAAGATTCTGATAGCTGTCAGAATTCCCAGCCTATATTTTTCCAAACGCAGCTACGATTATTAAGGTTTTTGATTCGCCAAGTTCGAAGCTCTCGTGAAGTTTCTGATGCGGACCGTCACATTTTCCGAAACGAATGTCTTTGAACGTTTCGAATCTGAATAGCTTTACCTTTCTAGAACCAATGATTTCAGATATCCTCCTATTTATTGTGATATATAAAATATTTCCAAAATTCCTTTAGGGTTGAGTATTGTATCAATAAAATGTCATCAAATATTGTGTACTTGTTCCGTTGTTTCCGTGTTTAATTAATTGGACTTTAATCGTGATTGTTGGAGACAAAATTTTAGCAGTCATTGTATTGATCTAAAAGTTCATGCCTCTCCAACACAGCACACCAGCTAGCGCCTTATCTTAGGAATCGCGTTTTGTGAGCGTGGGCCCTAAAACGGCATTTACAAATTGGTCAAGTATTAGGTGTTGGTTATGCAAGATCGGGCAAAAGGTACAAATGGTATAGTGAGGTGCGATGGGTGAGGTGGGGGGTGCGGGGTGGGGGGTCGAGCAACAGGTGCGCGAGGTCGGCGCGCGCGCATGGGAGCGACGCGAAGGCCGCAGCGCGTGGCGTTCTCTAATGTCGCAAGTATCTGCTCTCCGTAACCCCCATCGACATCGACAGTTTTATCAAGGTGAAATAGTAGCGTAAAGTAGCGTTAACGGTATGAGAAATAATTAGTGTACTAAACTCATGAACTAATGAACTGGCATAGGTACCTACATGTATAGGTACTTATTGAACTAGTATTTCAAACACGTATACTCAATAAAGCAGCGTAGTATTTTTAACTGGTAATAAACAATTTACATTTCCAAGTTAAAAGCATTGACTAGTAGGTATCTATAGATATGTATCTACATGTGTATGTACGCAAATATAGTATTGTCAAGCAAGGATACTCAACGAAGCAACGTATTCTTTTTCTGATACTAAACGATTGGAATTATCAAGTTAAAAGCATTTTCTTGAACATTTTCCTTCCGCAATAGGAAACAAACATTATTGCGCTATCAGTTCAATAGTCAGGTAAACATATCAATAAATAAAACTGATACAAAAATAAATAGATTTGTCTGAAAAAAAAAAGCAGTGAGGAACTGTCCCTTAATCAGGACAAAAAGAAAAATACATCCAAAAACTCACCTCTTTGAGACCGTCGAGCCTTCCAAGGGATTTCGACTGTCGTAGTGGCAAGAATGCTTTGAGAGCGTCCATACGGGAGCGCTCCGGCTCTGCGTTGGCGGCGGCCGTGAGGTCGGCGCAGGAGAGCCGCGCCTTGCGCCGCTTGTCCAGCAGCTGCTTGGCCGCGCGCGAGCGGCGCTGCGCCGGCGGCGCCTCCTCCTCCGGCTCGCTGCACACCTCGCGCGCGTGCACCGTGTGCCGCCGCCGCGACACCGGCGGCGACGTCAGCCGCGACACCAGCGACTCGAACATCGCCGCTACCCGCTGCGCACCCTCGACGACCAGTCCCGCAAGCTCACTCCACACTCACACCGACCCATAACGCGCTACTCCTCGACTTATTTCTTGAACGCCTACAACCAAAGATTATTCTGTAACAACGCTCACGATCCGCGGGCGTCGCTCTATTTGGCCTCTATTCCATCGCCGAACTTCCGATCACAGTGGAGCACGGTACCAACGTAATTTGGTTACATTGACCTATCCGCAATGGTATTGTCACTCGGCTACTGATACGCGGACACGCTCGAAATTGTTTTGTTTGAAATTCATTCACACAGTGAACGTAGCGTGACGGCCGGAAATGGCAGAAACGTTCACATCTAAATCAGAATATCGCTCAAAAGCAAAATGCTTCTGTCCACATTAATAATAAATTCATTGCTCAAATAGTACAATGGATGTTGAAAGAGACCCAGTGTTCTTTTTCACACGTTTCGTGGATTATTTTGTAGGTTCATTAGCCTAGTTACCGAGTTAATGCAGTAATTAAGAGCCCAGTCAATGTTAATCTCACGAGGCGGTCGGAGCGGTCGAAAGTGTGCCGTCGAAGTCATCATCGAGCGCTCAAAACATTGTCGTGGCCCGTGGCAGCGTGCCATCGACACGTCGAAATAGAATAGGCGAGCCGCAAGGCCAATAACTGATAACAAAAATAGAAACAATCCTCAAGGAAATTCCTGACTTTTGTCCACTAATTTATCTCTTTGGAATATTTGTTCATAAAACTGGCTTGTTTCCTGATAGGTTCTTGTTTCAAAGCCGCCTTCTAAACAGATTAAATCCGGTCGCCATTACCTTGATAATGGTAACGTTAATGAAGTTTAATGTGTGTACTCTTATTGCAGGGGACCATTAACAACTCACATATCATCATCTGATCACATGTTTCCGCTCGTGATTTTCAAGGTAAACAATTAGCGGCTTACCGCACCATGTACGGCTATCGAATGAAATCTTAATCAGTTCATTGTCAACGAATGAGCTATATTTTTGACGAGCGACCCATTTCAAATTGCTTTTGACGCCTTGATATATCATTTGCGTTAATGTTTATGCTCTCTAGATGTTTATCATTCTTTATATATATTGCATGACAGTGACAGTGAATGAGTGCGTGACACTTCTGTCACTATCGCCTCGAGTCGGCTCGACTACATTCAGCTCAGCCGGCCGTGTCGCGACCTAACAATGACAGGACACTGGCTACTTGTGTTACACACGCATACTAAACTGTTGGTGTAAGTCCACATTAGTTACCATTTTGCTGCATTTAAAGATAACCTCCATATAAGACCGTAAACTTTTCCGTCGCTATCTGGGTTAAGCCCATAAGAACTAACGACTAGCAGAAAATCTCCTTCACGACATTACTTTCAAAGGGTCTTTTGTGACACGTAAATAAAACGTACACGGTTTCATTTAGCCACGTTGTTAACTAAACGTGTGTACATTTTCACTTTTGCACCTGTGTCAAGCGAGACGATTGTTTATTGCTTTATGACAATCGCAACGTGAATTGCTGCATTGAAACCAGACTACATGATAATATCTAAGTAAGTTAATGGCAAAACCACGAGGAATAATCTAGGAATCAGGATCACGGGCAGATAAATGTCTCATAATTGCCTATAACTTGTATGTAAAGATGATTGCGGCTCCCTGAACAAGGTGTTATTTGTGGGCGCGGCGCCCGGGGGCTGCTGACTCGGATCGGTGGCAATCGTTTGTGGAGCATGGCTCAGCTAATAAAACGGTTAGTCCTAAGCCGACGTGGACGCAAACCGGTACGCCGACCGGTCCTAGCCCCCGCGTCGCGCCTCACCCGCCTGCTTCTAAAATACACACATTCACATCACCTTATCAAGGGACTCATTGCGGCTTAGCTCCTTGTCAGTTCGCTCTCCTATTTCATAGTCCTCGCAGATATCTCGTATCAGATTCAACGCTGGGAGCCAACTCCGGATAAACTGGCAACATAATATCCCGATAGTGGTTCTCGACCGCAATTTGGGTTTAAACATTACTTTTATTTTTGTTCTAATAAATCTATGCAACAAAATACCCGGGTCGGGTCGTGATGCAACCCTCAATAACGACGCATCTAATCTTTAGATCAGTAATGTAATTTCGTTGACAAAAGTCCGTGAAGAGAACTAATGTAGCGTGAAAACAATTGGCGAAAGTCTGGTATTACTTTAAGTTAACCAATAGCGAGCGCAGTGACAAAGGCATAGATTAGAAAGTGTGTTGTGTTGTATATCAGAAAGTCTGTGATACGGTGGGCACACGCTCTGATTGGCGCCCTATCTGCGGATCTGTCGCGGCGGCGCGCGCGCACGACCGCCGACATGCGTGTAATCTCCTATTATGTTACGGCATGACGTCCGATATCAATCAGTAATCAGCCGAACCAAGATAATGACCCCTTGAGATAACTCTAAGAGATTATTGCATAATTGTATTACAACGATCAGCGATTTATAAAATCGCTTATTCAACCCCGCATCGCAGATAAGTAACTAAAAAGTTATGTCAAGTAACTTTATCTATGTCTAATCAATCATCCTACAGCTTTCTTTATATTTTTCACTGCAGTGTACCTTTATTTGGATTTCGTTTCATAAGGATATTGATCATATCAAAATGATCAACAAAGATATCAACCACGTTATGTAGAAAATATGAATGTTTTTTATAAACCACAAGGGTGACAATATTATGGCTGCAGTCCCACTTGACGATAAGCGGTTTCCGGAGCCCATATAAGCCTGCGACACTATAACTTTTTAGGAGCATCGCACGCGCTTTTCCGAACCTTTAAATACTTATTTTCTTTAGAAGTGCCCCATAATATATTCTCCTGAGAAAACGTAGCATTTATGCAATCATGTTAGCCGACTATATACGTGAAATACGTGGTCCTCTAAACGAGATTGGTCTATCGGAATGGCGATGGCAATTTTCTGAGAACCAATGACCTTACGGGACTATTCAGAGCACTACGGGAACGTAGTCGAATTCGATCTTTTTTCAACCTAAACTTTGACACTGACAAAGCATATCATATTTAAATCAAATATTATGTTTCCGAAGCGTTCTAAACAGCGGGGCTTAGCTCTTTTCATCACTTACGATCAGAATATTAGAAATAAGGGATCCTACATATCCATGTTGTGTTGTTATAATAAGAACACTACATTTGTCATTTGTTTGTTGTTGTTTACCGATTCCTTTCTATGAATTGCATAACGTGAACTACGATTTTCAGTAGGTTACCGAAATGTTACAAAGTTAAGGAGGTCAGGCGGTGACCTTGGGTTGTAAGTGGGTCGGTCGTGAGATGGGCTATCGGGTGGCAGACGTCACGCTCCAGCCCACCTCGCTGGCTCGCGACCCACGTTATCGCGCATCTGATCGCATCATCTGCCATAACTACCGACCCGGCCGAACTATCCGATCATCTAAAACGTTACTGGCTACGTTTGGACCCGTGAAACATGAGCCGTCGGATTTTTTTACTGTTTTTCCTTTTTGCGTTCTGATTCGTTTAGTGTCAGCAGGGCTAGTTCAAAAACGCGGACAAAACTCGAATCACTGATACTTCCTAAACTTTGCACGAGTGCAGTCAATATTCTTAAACTTCTAAACCTCATTTCACCCCCTGAAAGATGGAGTTTCCTACATTCCCAATGTGAAATCAAGCTTTTAGGTGTGATAGTTTCTGAGATTTCCTAATTAATCAGGATTATGATTTGCTGATTAAATAAAATATTTTATCCATGTTATACCCAACAAAAGGAACAAAACAAATTAATTAAGTTCTGCCACATGTTTCCGGGATCACTAATTAGAACTACATAGACATACCTTCTAATTAAAGAACTAGCTGTCTACATCGTTCTTAGAGGTTCAAGAATTCTAGGACAAACTAGCGTTGTAAGTGCATGACTTGTAATGGCTCTTGAGACATTTTTGTAGTTCATTATACAATACTACTGATTCTCAATTTTCCTGGTAGTAACACTACCGCAAAATTAAAAAAGCTATGATTTACCACCAAGCACGAAATCGTTTACTCTAATGAGGAGACGTGAGTGAAAGCCAAACCTTCTCCGTTCATTCAGGCCCACTTTATATTCAAATATTCCAGATAAAGCTAATATACAACTCACAATATCTATTAACACGCCTACATCAGACGCATACTGCGTTTAGTATTCAGACTTATCTCGCAAGATTTAGGATTATATCCGATTTATGTTATTGTTATCTGTTCGACGTACCGTGCAAGCTTCCGCGGGGCGCATCGATTTATACCCTTGGCACTGTCATAAACAAAATTGACATAAATTGTTCTCGGCCGCGATACCTGAAGCGTGTTTATGCATAGTCACTTCAGTTATGTAAACATCTCGTCTGTTCCGTTTACGGAGTGTCAAACATTAGTGTCGCTGGGAAGTGCCTTGGTGCACTGCACCTCGGTGTTATGAAGGGCGGAGACCCGTTAGCTGCTACTCGTATACATTTATACATTAGGTGCAGCGTGACAGAGTTATTTAAATGTTTCTAACTGTTGCTCCGGTCGCTTGGAGCGCTATAACCCGGTCGCTGCCTCTCTGGGTGCGTTCAGCCACCAAGAGACGTAGCCAGTGAATTTATCTCCGTGTTATTAGTTGTAATGACCGCAACGGCTATATATTTTCTACGCAAAACTGCCTGCACGGTCTTGATGCACTGGCTTTGATGATAGCCGGCAGGATATTAGAGTACTTTTACAAGTTTACAACATTTTGTAGGACTATTTTGTTTTCGTTTAGTATTCACGGAATTCATTGTTAGCAATGAAAAGGTTTACCTATTACCTACTTATCTTTGACGATCTTGGATAAGATCTTTTTAATTCCACAAAGTGAAATTTTAAGATTGTGTTATTGGAAATAATTTTTTAGATAGAAATTAAAGAAAAAACAATTGAAGCCTGGTATCTATATCTATTATGGTGTCTCACTTAGCTTTGAGTCTATAAAACTGGTACGCCATTCGGTTTTATCTATCAGTAAAGTGTTTTAGGTCAAAACCATCTAAACCGGCGATTGGTTTGTTTTTACAATCAACTATCAATAACATTGGTCGAGCAGACGAGAAACGACCTTAAAAGGCAGTGGAGGCCCGAAAATAAATAACAATCATTATTCTTTCTGTGGGTCACTCGTTAGGCGTATTTGTAACGGTAGGGCAGCACGCGCTTTGGGTCGAACAAACATTCATATGTGCTTGTCAGATTAACTTAACTATGTCAAAACAAGTAGAAAATAGGGCATTTAGGAACCTTCGTGAAAGAAGTTTCAACCAAAACAGCTTTTGAACAAGTATTTATTCTTTAAACAGTAGTTTAATTTAGCAGTTAAAACATAAATAAAACTTTAATTGCTTGCCTTGCCTACGAAATAAACATCAGCAACAAATTTATCTTCAAATCACAGACCCACGCTTAACATTCTTCTGTGTTACTATTCTAGTAGCCGTTAATTATCATGTCTTTCTTTCCAAAAATAATAAATTTTTATGTTCGCCTTTGGAGAGCGATAAAAATTCTTTCCATTCGTTTTAACTGCATTCTAATGCACGCAACTATGTTATAGAGTTCTAATCCGTTTGAAGTCACCCAAACGTCGTAAACAATGTGCACCGAAACCCGAAAAGTCCATAGCTTACACTCGTGTTTAATGTTCTTATTCACACATCACACCGTTTCTAAACAAGGCAGTGGAAAGGTGTTACGAAACATCGGATGTCGTAAATGATAAAATCAGGCTAACAATATTTGCTTTCAGATATGAGTAAGGATGGTAAAAGATGCGTGAAATTTGATAATTAATGAGGATAAATTACTATCTTATCTTCCGTCATTGGCGTTGCGTCCACCAAACGGCATATAATTCTAGACCCCAGGCCTTAAAATAAAGTTACTGTTACGGAAATGAGTAAAAAAGTAGTAATTGGCTTCACGAAAGTGAAAACAAAAAATGAATCACTTGAACATTAACAACATTATGCGTAATTCTCTACGTGTAGCCATTTGTACCTATTTAACCATAATACATCTTTACATAAGTTATTAGCAAAGAGTCATTGAGCACGTTACGTTACAAGTGTATTACTATTACGGTGAGCTTGCCGCGAATGGGACAAAGTACCCACATACTTTGACGATACAATTTGAGCAATTATTCTAACATTTAACACCGGTATACCTATTGTGTTCGCGGCAATTCCATTTCTGAACCACCATCTTTTTCAAACGAAGCGACCGTTTAAAACCAATTCAAAAGGTTCTCAATTAAGAAATGATGGCATTTAACCAACCTACATGCGATCGTTTAAACATTTAATACTGTGAAACTGCTTATTGATTAAGGTAATCCATTCACAAGATTCATCCGATATGGTTAAGAGATTCAAATTAGTGGATTAATGCTTTAATTAATTAAGCTGACGTTACTGCGAATGTTCATCACGACCGATTAATTTAAATAACCTCTGTATTAATTACTTTAGAGAAATTCAGTAGGTCAATGGCGAGATGTTCACAAAAACCGATATCTCACAGTCTCATAATCAAGATCAATGGGAACAAAACTTCAATGATCTAATTACACTGAATACAAGCTCTGCTCAGAGAGGCCGTATACTAGCGGGGCTAGCCATTGTTTTTGTGGAATAATGAGATTTCACTGCAGTCGGCGTCCTTCACACAATGCTAATTTTGAACATGGCCAGTAATTTTAATGTAATATCACTTAAATAAGAGGAGAAAGTTGCAAATACGATAATAAGTGATAGATGTCAACACTGTTATGTGACTTTAATTGGTTGATTAAAAGAAATCATTCTTACGGAAGCAATTTGCTTAAAACAAACGATATTAGCGCTAATGGACAGCCGTTTTGTATATCGACGATGATTACTCGTATACTTGTTTACAAACAATGCTTAGTACTCGGAAAAGGATTTTACAAGAAAATGCTACCTAATCCGGCAACGAGTAGTATTCACGCGTGAGTAGACATGTTGGGAGCTGCGACGACAGGGTATCGCCCACACGTGCAGCCGCGAAGCCCTACCTGACTAACCCTATTTACTAGACCCTAGTACTAGACACGACCTAAATTTACATCCATTCATTTCTGGTATGTTCGCAATGTTAGAGATTTAAGGAGCCGTTAACGGACGTTATTTTAATTTCTATTTTTAAAGCTTTTCTCTTTATCAATACAATAGGAATTGATGTCATTAAGAAGTGCGAAGTGTTGTTCACATTTAGAATGTCTATGCAAAACATTTCACACTTCAAACGAAACGTGCTATAAAATGTTCAAAAGAACATTAAAAATAGCATGTCCTGTTTATTTACAATGTTTACAAAAAAGATTAAACTAAGCAAAAGAAACAGAAAGCTAAACGTATACAAGTGTCGGGCTGAGGTAATGAGGTTATAATCAAATCTTCCGGCTCTGTATCCGGTGGTTCGGTACGGGAGTAGAAAGCGTCTAGTTGCGAGCCCTGTCCACCGTCACGGATGTTTACGCCAGGGATAGAAATCAGAAGTAACGACTGGTTATAAACAAGTAACTATTAGAGATAACAACCACCTCAACGAACTCATCTTCTCGACTACTCCGGGAAAGGAAAACGTTATTAGACTAAGAATAGAAGGTCTAAGTTCTGCGAAATCCATGTAAGCGTCTTTAAAAATAGTTCACTCTCCCAAAAGTCTTGCGACTCTCCCAGAAGTTTTGCGACTTGTAGATTTAGTAAAGTAGACGAAATTGTACACAGAAATTTTGGGAGCCCTCTCAAAATTGCTATTTCTCAAAAGTTGACAATTTTTACCTAAAGACAAAATGAGGTAGAACTAATTCTTGTTTTTTTTCATTGTATCATTAGACAATGAAAAAAACAAGAATTTGTTCTTGCGTCGATAGGTATATTGGTATTCCCCAACTAACCTTTTACCTTTAGGTCGTACCGGTTTCATCTCAAGCCCGAACTCGTGTGATGGGATCGAATATTTCCGTTGGAGCTCTTTTTATTTTAATACTTGCCAAGCTAAAACCTGTCTGGTGTGGCTGAATAAATTATATCCCTGATGACGTTATTGTTCTGACCGTATCTTTATCAAGGAATTCAAATAAAATTAAGAAAGCACGCGCTTCTTAGAATCAGAGACGGTTAATCACAACCACACCCAGAATAGTAGTTTAATACTGATGGTGGACTGTTAAATGAAGATATAATGCTTATTAAAATACTGAAGTGGTTATTGATGAATCATCGTCTTGAATTGATCCTTTCGGCTGCCGTGGACTATTGTTCAAAGTTTTGTTATTGAGCCATTATTTATATCTTGTATATAAATACGTCTATGCAGCCGGAAAGCTATCCTACTTCAAATGCGTTTTACTTAAGTCTTATTATGACTTACTGTGAAGCAATCTTAACTTCCAAATCTTCAAATATAAATGTCATAAAACATTTGATAAAATCAATTCAAATATTTGTAAGCTAAGGAAATCTGATTAAGATTCTTCTGTATGGGACACGAACTCATGACTTCTTCATGAATCTTGCTCAGAAAGAAGGAAGCATCTCTCCGTGGCCTGTTTTTGTGCCATCATAAGTGTCATCTAATGAGACATCATGATTGATTTCATTAACTCTAGATAAACCTTGAAATCGTTTTATATGTGTATTCTTCCAAAAATATCTCAGACAAGACTTTACTGATATTTTTATAAGAATATTGTTGTCGTTAGACTATGTTTTGGATAAAGTAATCTAAAGCTAGGTAAGTACGTCGCTATTATTTTAGGTGTGTAAATGTAATAACAGGTATATTTAAAATCAACAACAGGGAATTAATTTGATGTTTTAAGATGGAGTATGTTTGTAATGTTCAAATTTGTTAACGAATAATTTGTATGCTCCACTGTGATCAGAGTTGTCTAAGAATTTTCTAATAAGCTGTATAACAATAAATCTTGTTAAGGTCAGTTTACATGAAAAAATGTAATTGTTGATTAATTAAAAAGTGATGATAAGTTAACGGAACGCCCGACGTGGACAATTGAGGCCATAGAGTCACCACCCGCAACTAACCACAAACGAATGCTCTCACAAAGATTTCTATTTACCGTGAATTGTGCGACATCACCAAAACCGGTGGTTGGGATTGGTGTACCAGCTTCATCAAGGGCTACTTTCCATGTAGGTAGACGGAACAGTCACTCACACACGTCCACGGCACCAACTCACCGCGAGTCGCGCACGCGATCCAAAACAAAAAATAACACGGTTCCTTCACTTAGTCAATGTCGAACTTATAATTTGAGTTCTCTGCAGAGATCTCACACTTCACAATAAACCAGTCGATATTGGAAAGGATCACTCGAAAGTAAAGCCGTAAGCTATTTTCGACACGGAGAAGTTTGTTGACAGATAGCGTGTGCGGACGAGACGTTCTCGCCGCGCTCGCGCATGCACCGGTGTGAAGTCGGCCGCGCTGGGCCGGGCTCGGCGGGCGTCGGGCGCGCTCGGGCCGGCTCGGCCGCGGCCGGTATGCGCGGCACGCGGGCCGGCCAGCGGCAACAGCATCGCCTGCTCCGCTCGGATCTACGCAATGCCTGCTTCGCTTCGCATACACTAAATATAATTAAATTGCAACAGCCGATCGCCATCTCAGCGCTATAATGTACACTTGCCTAAGATCAGGTTCTGTCCAAAGTCGGCATTAAGTCAACGGGAAAGTACAGTTAGGTGCAGGCGCGGGAATGCGTGAGCGAGGTCACGGAACTAGTTGTAAATGACAAGCCTTCCATCGAGGAATCCAACTGGATTTATAAATTCAGTCAAAAAAGGAATCTTCTAAACTGCGTATAGCAAGGGAACAGAATTCTTCAACAACCAACCGCTCTACAATCTAATTCTCGTTTTAAATATGTCTTCAACGAGACTGAATTATGAATAAGGCACTACGCATGCAAATTTTATAGTATTTTATCAAACAATGGGACGGTTGAATTGTTAAACCAAGTGTCGGCTTCATGCTACCTGCTGAATGCGGATCCACGAGTTTTGCGGGTCATTGACGCATCAAACGCCTACGCTAAAATTTCTGGTCAAAAATGGCTTCCAGCAGCTAAAGTTGCACTGAGATCTTTTATGCCTTTACGTTAATCAAGGGCCTGGGGCCAAACAAACGCAATGAAGAGCGCAAATGACTGGCAAACACAAAAGCCATACAAAGAGCTTAGTTTCGTGCAAACAAAACCCAAAAATGTTTGCGGACACGTGTGTTGTCGTCCTTCGTTTGTGTGTATTCAGACTGTTTGGTTTACTTTGAAGACCCCGCTATTTGCGTTACAAATGTATTATTATACAATATTTTGAAATCGTGAGTTATTTACAGTTTAAACAATAACAATTGGCAATATTTTTGCAACTTAACTAATTTTAATCGTTAACTTTCTTAATATATTCTTGTATTTTTAGTTTGAAATCCTAAGGCCAAAAGTCCTTTTATAAAAAAATTGGAGGAGGTTAAACAGGAGTTTCAATTATAATAATCAATCCTTACCTTCAATGTAAATTCACTAGAATATACCAATTTATTTAAAGTAAGTATACCATTTATGAGGTAAAAGCAATGTTTCTCGGAAGCTTCTCGGATAAAAAGTGATCAGACTGAACCAATTTTAAGACAAATTTACAAAATACTTGTTTCATGAACAAATCCATGGCGATAATGGGCCTTTGTGAAGAATTGAAAAAGTACTCCTAAGCGATTTATCCTTAATCTTTAATTCTTCAAATGCAGAAAATAGCGGATCTATTGTAACGCATTCACATTTGGTCCTAGAGCCGTGGAGGTGGTAACTAAGTAATAAAAAAAAATACTGTATGTTGTAAAGTAAGGTACATCCAGTTTCATTTCAAACTGGATTTCGATAATCGCTCTCCTCGTGGCTGCATACAGCGCAATTCAATTGATACAATAGGACGGATGTTGCATGGACAAAATCGAACACAATCTAAACAGGCAGGCTTCCGCCGCTACACATAAATACGATATTCCCACATATTTACAAATAGAGTAGTGATGTAATTTGCAACATTTTAAAGTACTCGTATGTAATTGGACATTAAGATGAAACTATTGAAGATTTTTTTATAGTAGCACAGCATAGGGGCTTCCCGTTTCCTATGAAAAGTAAAAAGAGGCAAATGTAAACTTAAAAGTAAAGTCTAAGACAATATATTGATAGAAAGATAAATAAAATACCTTATTTATTAGGTATCACAAATAGGTACATATATCCATGTGCTAGTTTATTTATCAACCAGATTACTCGATGATCATGCAATACAAAAATGTGTTTTAATTATGTTTTCAGGATTAATTAATTTTGTAGATATTATGCAAATTCATCCCTACAGTATATGTACTTTGTAAACGGGTAACAAACGACGCCCAGCTTCCAACTCTAGATGAGCTCTTTACCTAAATACCAAGGTCTGGGCGGAGTTCCCCTACTGTTTCCTTCGCCGAGCCACAATTCTCGTATCGTGACTCATTGCCCCGCAACCTGTTCCGAGACCTTCAAGCTAGGCGTCCGCTCTTCTATGGGAATAGATTTTTCCTTGTAATAAAATGTCAATTTTATAGAATCCTTATGTTTATATACTATGTTTGTTAATGTTAAGATCATAAAATTATACTACGTCCTGCAATTTATATTGCAATTCATGTCTTAATATTCATAAGCCATAAGACGTTGAATCACCATGGTTATAGCGTGAGGGTCTAAATGCATTTAATACAAAAAGGTCTATGCGAATAAATATTCAATGTTTATAATAATTTGAAAAGTGATCTGAGTCAAAACGTGAGTCATGCCTGCAAAGAAAGCTTCGACAAGGCTTGATCTTCGATAGCGCAGGCGCGCGCGCAAGTAATACCCAAAGAATCCTATTGTAAGCGCCGCACAATTTATTATCTTATCTGCTGCATTGGACTACTGGTTGCAGGATAAAATGTGGTTGCTTATGAAATAACTGAAACTAGCTATTCTATTATTTTATTGTTATCTATATCATAGAAGTAACAAAGGAAGAAAACACAGTTTGCTTTGCTTTGATGCTACTTCAATCAAAGTGCTAAATCAACGTAGGTATTTTTTCGAAGTCTCATTTCGCTTTTAAGTAAGACGCGCAAGACAAAGCCGTAAACATTACGCGGTTGCGCATATTTGCCCCCGTAATAGGTAGTCGTCATTGGAGCAAAAAAAATGTCATGGTGCCGGCACGTAACATGATGACAGACGCTAAGACGCAGGTATTTGTGAAAAATCGCGTGCATCGGCACAAAAAGCGGGCCGGGCGCCGTCAGTGAAATCGCGCGTGTAGAAAGCAGAACTGGGAGGGGCAGCGCGGGCGCAGCGTCGCCGCGCACGCACCGCCGCAAAGCACTGCCAACAGTTGTTGGAAACAATTAGTTAATTGTTTCGTACCGATATATCGGATAAAATCGTTACATTGGGACACTTGATTTATAATAGCACAGCATACTCGTAACGGCCTCCCCTCGTCTGATGGGAAGCGAGAGAAGCGATAATCAATGCGGTAGCGGGCAAGTAACTAAACCAAATTCTTGTAAGTTGCTGAGTAATTGTTCTATGATTTGGTTATGCATCAATATCAACCGAAAACAAAAATTAGTCGTCATGCCTATTGTTGTGCTGTCTAGAATATCTGTCTGTCTAATGGAACAAATCATAAATGAAATGTAAATAACTAACTTCTAAGGTAATATTTATTAGATATTAAAATCCTGACCTCAAAGTTAAGAGCATCATCAAAAAATAGTTAAGCGGCACTTATCTTACGAGTAAATGAATGTAACGTTTTTATTATCGTGTCAGAGCTTAAAATATAGGCACCCCGCAAGCATTTACAACTGTTATTACTATTCAATTACCACAAATTTTAGGACCCACTTCGGGACTCCTCGTAGGTACCGTTACCTACATCTTTGCCATTACAGGCTGCTCTGGGATGCACGGGTCACCGGCTGCCTCTATTAACGAATTAAACTCGATCAACAGACTAATAAAATAAGACTCCGAAATGGTTCTGTTTTATTAATTACCTTTTACCGTTAGTTTCTTCTCTGGGCTTTTAAGGGTCCACTTAAAACTTTCAAATTCTTTCGTATTAGGATTGTTGATAATGCTGCTTTAATGTTGGTATGCGTTGATTAAAGGATCAGTCAAGGACTACGAGAATATTTGTTTCGAATAGTTTATTTCAAAGCTTTGTCGTGTTATTTTTAAAATACCATATGCAAGATATATTTAATACAAAAAAAACCTGTTGATGTGGTGATATGTGATAAAAGGGCACTCGGATAAATGTAGCATAGATGTTTCTAGTAGGTATAAGTAAGTTTTTAAAATAATTGTCATCTTCGAATTAAATCATATTTTATAGGGAAGGTACTAAATTCAAAGGACATAAAATTATTCAGAACAAACTGTATAACTATGTATCGTTATAAGAATGTTCTTAGAACTTCTTTGTAATTTACAAAACAAATAAATCACGTGTTAATTTATCTTGCTTAATGTACAAAACTTTCTTACCTTGCATTAAAATGGACAAGGTTTACTGGCACTTAACATTTAAAGAGACATTTAAATCTTCTTGACTAAATGTAACTGGGTGTGACTGACTATTACGAAAAGCTTTTCGAGTCTAAATAGGTCCGGTATATTGCAAAACTTCGACTCATATTGTCACGAATTAACATACTAGTATTTTGGGCTAGGTTCATCGAGTATCTATCTACAAAAGGTAACCACACACGTTTTGAAGACGTGCAAGAATTCGATTAGGTAAATATATGTGCGTAGGTACTTATTTAAAGGAACCTTGGAACCGGTCGTTCCTAAAGGAGAATATTAAGTGTTTCGTATGTTTGCTAAAATAATATTGATGGTGGTTATCGCAATACGAATAAAATTTAAGTTCATATGAAAATATTTTGTAGTTACAATTATACATTGTATATTAATACTGTCACATGTACGACTATTGATATATTCTTACTGGAAGTTTTAACTAAAACTGTGAGTCCGACGAATCCTGTATGTAAATTGTCCCTGTGTGTAAAAAGATGCACGAATATGAATTGCAGATATGCAGATATTACTAGCTAAGCCAATATATAAAATACTTTATTAGTAGATACATACTAGTATACAAAAGACATGCTCTATTCCCATGTTTTATGTATTCCAAAGCACAAACTGTATCTTCAATTGAAAAAGCGAAAGTAATTGTAGATTCCTTCATTGTTTCCGTCTCATTTTAATTCTTCTAAATTTTTGTAAAAGATGATCATTTACATTCTGAGTACAAACAACAAGTCTCCAAAAATAGTGACTGCATGTCTTAACATGCCTGGAACGTCCGCTCCGGACACAGTGAGAGTGGTGCCAATCTAACATTCTGCCGGCAACTTTTTTGCTCGATCACATCACAGTACAAATCTTCAATTTCTATAATATATATTTCCAGTCATCTTAACGAATGATTGACGAGTAAAAATATTACATTCAACATTAACGTTCTGACTCAATTGAAAGATGTAATAATTACCTGCTATTTTGATGTTCGCTACAATAATTTCATATTAGGTAGGTACGCAAGTTTTGGCGTTTTTAATAGGGAAAATGATACAGACAGGTGAAATCTGAGAATTGTTAGTAGTTTTCCAAATAGTTTTTGCAATTACCTTATTTCTAATATCTTTTAACGCTAGCAAATCACCGTAGATTAATACTGTCACACGAATATCTAGCAATTGCGCAATCAATGTTGCCAAAGGATAGTCTGAATACCAGCGCAGGCGGGTTCTTATCCTAATGTCCCCAATAAGACTTGCTCTCCGGCCGGTGTAATCAGCGCAATCTAAAAAGGTGTTTATACATAGCATATAGCCGAGTGTAGTGCATGAAGAATGTCGGCGGCTTCAGTACTAGTATCTGGTACTTTACACTGGACAGATCATTTAGCATTCCGACCACGACGCCGCGCGAGAGATATATTCACACTTCTAACTTAGGATTGCTATTCCCTTTGAGATTATTTTCCTCCATCGATATTGCGATATTTCAAAAGCTACGGCGCCATTTGTAAGGGTGTACTTTGCTCAAAGTATTTTAAATGATACATGCTTAAAAACATCGCATTTAAGTTACATTGGATTTATTTGCGAGATTAAATTGCACTTTGAGAAAACATGAAAAAATACGATCTCTTTTCTTTTTACTAAATTGGCTGTCTGATAATAAAAAATCGAATCAAAGTAGTGTTTCATCAAATAAATAAATAGTGTATAGGTACATCTTAAAAATTTTAACGCAGATTTCTCGACACGACATGAAAATTTCAGCATTATAAAACGAGTAGGTAAATCATGATGCTCATTTTAGAACGAAAAGCATGTTTCATCACCGCGACACAAATATAATTTTAAGATCTTGTCACCGCGTCACAAACGCGCATCAAATTTCCCGCTGAATGCATATTAAGATGAAGATATAATCTGCCGCCACAGCTGGCCTGTCCAGGTCTGTTGTTTATAACTTACAAGAATACTGTTACATGAGTCGCCGTCTAGTAAACACTTCATAATTACCTAACACCATCTAGCTGTGTCTGTCAGATGAAACCACCATGAACGCCTGACCAGTTTCCTCAAAAGGAACTAAGTTTGAAAATGTGATACTTTTTTGTACATTCTTAATAATAAAGATTCATCAAGCCATAAACATATACTTATTCAAGTTTTTGATGAAATTGGGTAATGGTTTCGTGTGAGGACTTTTTTCTTTGTTTTCCTATTTTGGAAGTAGATATTTATATAGAATACTTTGTTGTGTGGCAGTAATTTGGAATAAATTTTATTCCTAGTAACTATAGGGAATAATAAATAAGGACTGCAGAACCCTATTTTTCCTGTAATAGTTCTAGAACAGTTCCATCTTTTGTTGTCTCAGGAAAAAATGTCGACACCGCCCTTTCACCTGTATCATCTTGACTCACAGAACGAGCTCAGTGCAAGTACTATTTTAAAGGCGATAAACGTTTTTTTACATTGTAGCATAAAAACAAATGAAGAACTCGAATGGTATTTAGGCCGCACACGCCTTGTGACCCAACAACATATTTATGTTTCTTTCGCCCGGAACGGTAATTTTGGAAAGACGCCTGTCAAATGGACAGATGAGATACGCGGTTATAATCTTCAGCATTCCGAGTTATGTTTACTTGAAGTACATGTTACCATTGCACTAATATGATGCTTAATAAAACAAGTGATAGACACGCGTTACGACTATTTAATAAGGGCCCATTCTTTAAGAGACAAACAAAAAAGTAGCAAAAATATTAAGAGCAATTATACGACTAATTGCAAATGTAAGTACTGTCGTAATCTATCTTACGGTCAATCAGTTTGTTAAACTTTAATCGGTTAAAACACTGATTACAACAATTATGTATGTAGTCAAATGTTTAACAATATAGGAATGTTAGTAACTTATGTACCACAGCAATGAAACCTAAAAGTTATTCTAATTTAAGTGTTCAAATTAATATAACTACATCTTATTTCAATATTTCACAGTTGGATTGGCCTTTCCATGTCTTGACCACAAAACAGAAATCATTTCCGTGGTCTTGACAACACCGGCACATTACAAGGAACGGGCATGAAAGTCCCGCTATTCGCAATATCTATTTTATGCACAAAATATATTCATTATGCTCGTAATTGAGTGTCCAATACCGTCTTGTATCACATTTCGTTTCAAATTTCGATAGAAATTGGGCTCTGTTTCCTTTTACGAATGGCATATGTTGCAATTTGCAAATACACGTAGGCAGATATGTTGCATAGGATAGAATATACGTGACATTTAACTATTCTATTATTAAGTTTGACGATGGGGATATTTCTGCTGTAAATTATCTTCTTGAGAATTGCGTTCGTAATGAGGTAAGTATACCGGGTAAATTTTACAGTGGCAACAAAATAATCTCATTACTGTAACCGAAAATTGTGCACAGTACTACAAAGTCATATGAACATAGACGTAAGAAAGGTGTTTAATGTCGGTGACCCCGATCTGTCTTCGTAGTGCTGACGATGAAATCTAGGTAAAAAATAAATGCCGACACTTAAACCTGTTGCCTGCGCTAATCTGTCTCGTACCCAATGGACGGGCGCAGTATAATTTGTCATCACTTATCGTTATTTAATTGCGGGCCATTTAATATCTATTGTAATTCTAGGTCCGTGCACGCTAATTATTGTATAGAGCTAGCGGTTCGTTCTCAGAACCACTGCAGAAAACGGTAAGGACAACTTATTTGCCCTTAATTTGAGCTTACAGCAACATCTTATACAGTTATGTAGTACCAATTCTCATGCAATTTATAAACTTTTATCTATTTATTGAGTATCTTATACCTAATTACATAAACAAGGTGTGTGTAGCTAATTAAATACAGCAAAATGGCCATCGAGACCATTTATGCATGATAAAAAGTGAAAAAATATTTTTCTCATTAAGTAACATGTGGGCTGGGTACGATTTGGCATGGGAAAGTTATTTTTAGTGTTATTGGTTTTCTTGTTAGTTACTGGTTGACAATGTACCTACATAATTTTTCATTTGAAACTCAGAACCATGTTTAGTGCTACTTAACCAATTGTCCATAAAGCAGACAAAGATAAAAAATAGCAGTGCATTATTATGTGCACCGGACAGTAAAACTGTTTAATTATTATATGGACTTCCACTTAACTTGACAATGAAATATTTGTAACTTTTCTATACATAATTATGTCACGTGGTATCACATAACAAACTTAAGAAAACCATCGTTAAATTTACACGGGACAATAAAAATAGAACTCTCTTCACAGTTAAAAGGTTCCAGTTTAAGTGTTCTCAACGTATCTATGTATGATTTTGTAGCGTTAATAGTAACTACGAATGCACCGTACGTGCGCAGGCGATGAAAGATGATCGCGCCGACCATCAGATTACTTCGGCAAAAGTGAGCATTAAGTGCTTATTCAAATTCTTTTCTCCTTTTATAATCTCGCATTATAGTTGACTATCAGATCCTCAGAATAAATTTCTCTCTAAATTCCATACTTGTACTTAGATAGTTATTCGTACCAGTATCTGCTGTTTATTGGCTATGCAAGCCCGCTATTGACCCAAATCGTAAATTTCAAGATCTAAGGAGTAATTAAATTCTTAGGAAGTAGGTACCTACTTTACTTATTTGATGCTTTATGTTACCCTGTAAGTGGATAGCTTTACATAAGTTTGTTATGATAAAGGGAATTTAGGTACTTATCACTACAATAAAATAAAAAATTCTTACTTATGTTTGACGATATCAATGGTTGTTTGTGTAAAACGTTCGTTAAAGGTTTCATGTAAAACAGTTTGTCGATTTAGAAACCGAACTTTTCAAAATTAACTTTGGTCTATGTGTATAGAAGATAGTGTAGGTAGTTAGACATGTTGAGTAATAAGGTCTTGTATTAGGAAAATAAAAGCTTATTTCAATAAATAAAACCAGGCGGTGTGTTTTGTTGACGTATTTCGCTTACCTATATCGAAAATCTCAACAAGATTTTTAATGAGAATGCCGCAAAAACAACAATAAAATTAAAATATTCAATGAAGATGATTAATTGTGTTTCGTCTCTGCATCAAATGCAAGCTCCTGTGCAATTACTTTTTACTCTAAAATAAAGCGCGAAGATTAATCGTGTGTGGATGTGACATTAATGATCTTATGTCTTCGGAATTCTTGATAATGCAATCGGGTAAATATAAAATGTTTGAGTCCTTACTGCACTAAGGTAAAAATGTTATTATTATTATTAATTTATACACAAGTAAGTTAGTGCGATTGTGGGTTAAGCCTCCAAGTGTTTGCCCAATGTGGCGATCAACTGGAGAGGTATTTGTCCAGCAGTGGACTACGTTAGGCTGATGAAGATACACAAGTACCACAATTAACCATTTATCTCAAACGGTAGTACAGTTTGACGAATAAAATATTGTTAAAAAGTTCAGAATATAAATAAAACACTATATGTACAAAAATATGTGTTTAGAGTGTACCGACATTGTAACCAAACACCATTTGCAGTTGTATCTGAACTGGTGAGATTTAAATTCCTTCGTAATTAATCAAACTCTGTAGGTAAGTAGATATCGCATAAGGTAATTTGAACAAGGGCGTTGATATTCGAAACTGGTGTGGCAGGGAGAGGGAGACAATGGTTGTAATCGCCGAGAGTGCCCCACGTGCACTCTTCCGGCCCATTAGCATTGAATGCCCGCCGCGGCGCGTGCGCACGCTATCATTGTCGCGCTCGCGATTCAACTGCCCCGAGAGGATCTAAATCAATCTCCAGCGACACTCTTCGCCACATTGTTCTCGTTTTCCTGCCGATTACCAGTAATGACCACATTTGACACGTTCATTACACACCACGTAGCGAATCGACCAACTCTTGCATAAGGTCAAGAGCACTGAAGAAACAATTATCGTTCTGGTGACTTTCGTAACCTATCCTATTGTTACAAGACCTTCAATTACATATGCTTATTATTACATCCTCGCTTTGCATAGGAATGTCACAGTTGTGTAGATTAGTGAATTAAGAATAACGTATGCGTGAACTCCGTATATGGGTAAGCGTAGGTATGCATGTATAATAGGAAAACCTAAAAAAAGAAAAAACCTGTCAACAAATGGTAAAAAAGTCGACGCAACGAAACTTTTGTATCTAAATGCTTCGTGACCCAAAAAATATCCTTGAAGCAATAACAGCTAGATTGTCAACTTATTATAGCACTTACCGGTAACTCGAGATAGTCCGCGATGGTGTACTTGGCTGCTCCTCTTCGGATGTCGGAGAGGGCAGTGAAATGCTCGTCGCGGCGCGCCTTACGCCTCAGCAGCGCGCGCGCGTACGGATACGCCGACAGGAACTCTCCGTAAGCGTCCATCAGCTCCCCCATGAACAGCTGCTTCATCAGGATGACGCTCTCACTCGCGTCGCCCTCGGGCGGGGCCGGCAGCTCCCGACACTTCAGCGACTCGGGAATGCTTTTCGTAGCGAAAGTACTGATCCCGCTAGTTGATTCACACGACGCGAACGCGCCCGTCGAATCGCTCGAACCACATTTCGAAAACGGAAACGTGGATGAGGCACCGCTTTTTTCACTACTGGCGGAACTCTGGCGGTTGGTGCTCGATTTTTCGTAATAATCAGGGTACTGTGGTTCCGATTGGCTCTCAGTCGAAGGTGAAGATTCCTCAGCCGCGGCGCTGGCGTATTGAGAATTTTTTATGCAGTCGTACAAGTCTTCGATAGATTCATACGGTGTTATGCTACCGCAAGATTCACCTTCGTCATCACGCAAAGTTTCGTAAATGTCTTCATTTTTGCGTCTCGCTACCGGTGTGATAGCTGAATCTGATCGACTCCGCTTGACGCTTCTGACTTGGTCGTAACCAAAATCGTTTGGGTTTAAGAAATCCCATCTCACATTAGCCCAGACGTTGTCTGTAACGTCGGCAGATATTCTGTGATCTGCGCAGCACTGCCCGCCGCTCCTAATTGTTACGGTTGTCACATTATCGTTTGTCTCTATAATGGAACTATCGGCCACAGATTCACTGCAGTCTAATGGGATGTCGACAATTACTTTACGTAGACCAGCACTTAAAGAGGAAACACTCGAACCATTATCGTCGTCTGATTTACGGTTATCGGTTACTTGTTCATTGAACTCCGAGCTAGTGATTTCTGAAGCTGCATCTATGTCGTGTTGTGAGAGTACTCCCTCTTGGATAAGTTCGGTTAATATACTTTTCGGTTCGTCTTCTATTAATGATTTTTTGGACAAGACTGATCGGGAATCTTCTGCTTCTTCGACCTCATTCTTTTTAGTCTTATTAATTAGTAAGCCGGAATCTATGTATTTCCTCATTCGCTCAGTCAAAGCCTCGCTAGCTTCTGACACTGACTCGAGATAGTAAAATAGCAAATGATACTCTTCTTTTGTGATGACGGCTGCTCGTAATAACGGCTTCCCATACAATTCGACCGCCGAAAATAATGTTGCAGCTGCAATGAAGGAGAAAGTATTTGTTAATAGACAATAGATCATATGACACGATTAATCGAAATCTAGACATAACATAACAATTGACCGATGTTATACAATACCATAACGGATAAGCTCACGACAGAGGCATTAGGTTATGGTGTTGGTACTATACGAGTATAATAACATAACGATTGGCCAACATCTGATAAATTTGTGTTACTGATTATTGTAATAAATAATAGTAGCATGTTTGAATTAAGCTTTATCAAGCATATGAATGTAGATTGTCTACAAATGCAGGCAAAATATTTTTTGGCAAAGGATTAGCAAAAAAAGGGACTACATATTCATAGTCATGTTCGTATCCAATTATTAAGTGGTGTTAGATCGTTATGCAAGAACATTGACCTCTAGCCAAGAGATCGTTGATTCATACCTGCCAAATAGGTATTTGAAACGACTCAAAGGTCTTTCAAAAAGTCTTTTTAAGAGGTATGTGCTGAATTTATACCCGAAAGCGACTTCATTATAATAACCACTCAAAGGTTATCTGAAACAGATGGTTTAAAGCGAGAAGACCGCCTAATCGTACTTTAATAATATCGCTATTCGCTACACCTAGCTAATTTTATAAAGTCAACTGTTGTACGATAGGTATAGAAAATCTATCTAAACACAACCTGCCACACCTTCGATCTTGATCACAGTAAACGAGACAACTCGAAGATAAACACGAGGATTTAGACAAAACTAAACGTAAGAGATTATAAATACGAGACAATATGAAATCGTATAACAAATAAGGTGTTGTGCGAAAGGTCAGATTACTAATCCGTCAAATTGTTCACCTTGCATTTTAGTACGTCTGCAAATGACCCAGACCTTTTTATTTCCTTGAACTAATCAATAATACGAGATAATCAATAACAGATACAGGTGAGAATTTATTACACGACCTGTACTTTATAGATGTCTACTTTTATTTAAGTATTAAAAATCATAATCATAGAATTCACGGTTGCCAAAATAAGCATACGATACAATTTATTGAGCTATTCTTAGTAATCATTGCAGGCATGTTGGTAAAATAGCCATCATTCATATCGGTTTATTCTTGTATCTCAGGTATAATTGGCACATTAGTCATACATAATTGTAATAATACATTATTGTGTGAAACAATATGATTGAAAATCAAACTTATTTATGAATAACAGCAGTCTGCTTTATTGAACCTAAGTCCATAAAAATGTATTAGGCTATTTATAAAAGATTACGAACGATGTATAATGAAAGATACTTTACAAAGTAAAGCTTGAGCATTTGTATTATAGATATCAGAACCACGAAACTACCCCAAATATACATAAAATCAAAATAATGTCTAAGGAGATGAAAACAGGTACCAAAGTATGAAAAGTCCATTTTGTTTAACGTAACAATGCGCCTGATAAATTTAGTCTCGGAAGGTACACCCTTTTATAAAATAAGGAATTACTACCTAACTATGACAAAATACACACAGGCAACGCCACTTTTACAAGCTACCTTCCATATATGCAACTAACAGTCCGAATTACAACAGCTATTGGTTCACAGACAACAGAGTGTAACATCAATATGATAGTCACGGCTCTTGCAAGCCTAATGCATACAAGTTACTTCTGCGAAAGATTACCGGACAATGGTTCGTACGCGTCTCATTATTGGCGAACCGCTTTCTACAAACATCGCGAGTGCACGTGGAATACTGAACGCCAGAGTTCCTTACAACTGTAGGTGCCGTATTAGGTGTTATTTATACAGACTGATAAAAACCGTTGCGGTGCCCCTTTTACTTTGTCGTGGATTTAACACTAATAAGCCAAACACTCCTCATTTGGCCGGGTTTGGGTAGCGGAGTGGTCTCTTCCCTGATAATGCCTGGTTATAAATTATAATTTTGCGTGAAACAGAGAAGATCCATATGTAATAGGGGCTACTTCCCATTAAGCACCACATTTGAAGTTTTTAACAAAATAAATCGAAAGATTCATCTGAACTAAAGCTTTATGTGTGAAAAGCAAGAGCTTAAAATTTTTAATATCATGTAAGTTTTTTGCTTTCACTTAACTGTAAGACATGTTAAACTTAAGAATTTTATATAGATACTCTCGAAAGTTTACATACGATACATACGTTATGCTTGCTTACTAATTGACTGTGCTTAAATTGTATTTCTTATTCTCAATATTTGCTGCGTGATCGATATACTTAAAGAATCCTTTAAAGTTATTTGTTCACTGGCCTGTCATCAAAATGAAGGCACTCCTCAACACCATCAAACAAAAAAATTACTATGCATAAATCCCATTTTTTATGACACGAACAAGCTACTTAAATGTCCATATGTAAATTAGATCTATGAGCGTTGACTTGAGAACTTGTGTGGCGGCAAAAAAATGTGTCAGTCCACAAACTCCCAAATCAAGCGCGAACGATTAATCAATGACAATTACCGTAAATCTTCTCCCACGCGATGAACGTCTCCAGGTCTTTTCCATCCCATTGTAAAGGTTGGTACTCGACGACGAGGACTTCGCCTTCTAGGCAGGACGCTGACGCGCGGGGTTCAACAGGGGCCTTTGAGCCTCCGAGGAAGAGGAGCGCGGCGGGTGGGCCTGGTGGGCCCGTGAGGGCGGCGGGGGGCGGCAGAGGCCCAGACAGCGACACCACTTGGGGTGCCGACAGAGGCCCGGTGGGGAGGCCCGCCACGACTGCACCCGCTTCTCGAAGAGGCTCGCATGCTACTTCAGCTACCGTGCAGTTACCAACAACTGCCACCTGGAAAAAAGAAACAAGATGATTTCAATAAAATTCATCAGCAACATATTATGTGAATTATTTACCCAGCAAAAATAATGTTATATGCTTCCACTGCCGGATTCATAAATAAGTACATGTAGAATGTACTTTTACCACGTGCACGATTGTCTTGTTGTTTAAGTGTAATCAATCAAATTGGTAATGTAGATGTGGGTGGAATCCGTCAATTATTTAATCAGTATAATACTAACTAATGTTGAATAAGAGTGTTAATAGAAATTTATAAAAATAATAATACCTGTAGTATGAACACACTTAACTAAAAAAAGCTCTATGGATTTCTGATATTACCTACACGAAGTTATATATTATAATAGCAACCAATATTCTTGGTTTATAAGAATATGGAAAAAATGTAGATACTAAATAATTGCGCATTAATGCATGTATTTTGTCTAATTAGTGTACCTAACTCCAATTAAAAAAGCTGAATTGAATTTCTTGCCTATTAAACTCATTATTTTATTAAAGTGAATAAATGTCATCGCCTTTAAACTACGCCATTTGCTAAGACAGCCAATTAAGTTACATCGTTTATACCGAATGTCTGATTGTAATCTAAGTATGCATGCCTCTAACTGTAGCGTCATGAAAGAATGATCTCGTGCCACAGACGACAGTCGTATTTTCCTACAAAATTACCGTTAAAAGTCGTTTACATCGTCATTATATCACCTAACGCCATGTAAAATGGGTTACGTGGCGGTGATTAACCGCTGTTCAAGAAAATAGATTTATAGCCTGAGGTAGAGCCCAAATCATGTTTCGTTGAATTTAGTGCCATACCTCGGAGCGGATTACCGGCTGAACGCGAATAAATGCTGGTATGGTGATCATAAAGCAGCTATGCGAGTGCTCGAAGGGCACGCAGCGAGCAACAGCGAAACGCATTAGGGCCCTATCACACTAGCGAGTTGCGAGCGAGTTGGAAGCGGCGAGCTCGCCGCGAGTTCGCAACGTGCGTGCGGCGATAACGCTGCGAGGACGAAGCGAGCGCAGCGAACTCGCCCAGTTGATTAATTGGTAGTAGATCCAATGCAACGACGATCCAATATTCGTCGTTGCATTTGCTTTTGTTTTCGTTTCTTACGTCAACAGAGTAACAAAGCTAACAGTGTTTCCTGATCGGAATCCATTCTGTCACTAGTGTACAAAACGCGGATCGCACCTTTCAGATTCGCTAAGCACCCGCTGAGCTGAGCTGAAGCGTCTACGCAGCATGCACGTTACGCACTCGCCCGCTTTCGCTAGTGTGATAGAGCCCTTAATATGTGGGTATAATAAGATGTAAATGCAGGAGTCTGCGGGACCTTGACTGCGCGGGTTCATGGCGTTTTTTACCGGGCCCTCGTGACGTCATAGCGGAGTTATGCGCACGCGCACCGCCCAGCCGCCAAACAACTGCTCGCAGAAGGCCCACCGTGTAATATACTTTGGCAATCAATTTGATTGCCAACCTTCTATTTATTTTAGATGAAAATGTATAGGCTATTTAACAATGTATAATGTAGTGGAATTTATTGTTGAAACTCTAGATATAGTACAACTAGTTTGTAGAGTCTATGTTCATATTCACAAGTAAAGCATTGTATTTATCTATACTTATAATAAATCTGTAGAGAGGTCAATTCTGTACATTAAATATATTTTCAAAATAACTATCAGGGGATGATTAGTGATCGATACTGATGCCAAAAATGCAATCAGTAAAATTTTTGTCTGTCTGTCTGTCTGTCTGTCTGTATGTTCGTTATAGAAACAAAAACTACTCAACGGATTTTAACGAAACTTGGTACAATTATTTTTCATACTCCTGGGCAGGTTATAGGGTACTTTTCATCACGCTACTATTAATAGGAGCAGAGCAGTGAAGGGAAATGTTAGGAAAACGGGAGAAATTTTTTGAACGCGCATCTCTCAAAAACTACTGCATGAAATTGAATACGATTTTCACTAATGTATTACTAGAGGTCTAACTTAAAACTTAGGTATAGGTATAAGTATTTTATGGAAGTCCGTTATTTTGAAACCCGATATCCAAGCGTGCGACGCCGCTGGCACAGCTAGTATTTGATATAAAACGAAATGCTATTCGTAAAGTCATCAAGAGCACTATAAAAACAGTAAGTCAAACAAACAAAATCAGATTGTATCACAAATTCAGGGATATCTTTATAAATAATCGGAATATTTATTTCAATGAGAATCCTTTTATCGTAAATAATACCTACCTAAGATTAAATAACGTCTAGGCATATGCTATCCTATCTTTTATCAGTCCGTTAAACTCATTTTTATTGATTTTTTAAAAATTTATTGCACAAAATGGTACTAAAGGCGAACTTAATGCAAGAAGCATTCTCTACCAATTAACGTTTAGGTTATGCAGAAAGCAGATTTATGTGCGGTGAGTGTTCAAAGAGAAACTTCACTCGCCGAGTGGAAAATTACTCTATAGGCAATAACTTTTTAACATTCTTGAGTTAGATTTAATTAAAGAGATTGCGTCTGTATATTTAATATCTGTGGCATCTGCCGCGCCCCGCGCCCGCGCCCAAAACCGAGCCTCCCCAGGATAATGCGTCTGATACATCTTCAACAAGGAAAAAAAATTGAAACAAGATCCATCGGACAAGAGGCAGTCAATTTTACACGCCCGACGCGTTTGGGCTTACAGAACCAGAAAGATGAGATTCGGTTATAACTATGTAGGCGACGCTTCTTTATTTCTTGTACGCGAAACATCTTTAACGCTGGATTCGGCATGAACATTCCTTTTCTATTAATAAATAAATATTTTTAAAAGCGTTGTGTCTACGAATTCTGTAGTTGAAATAAGTTTATTTGCAAGGCGTTAAACAAATGCAAGTTATTTGTGAGAACTGCCTAACAGTGGAACAAGGTCAAAACTATAATAAATCAATTGTTTGTATCAAGAATTCGTGAGCTCCACAAACAAACATTATAATGAGATATAAAGACAATTCTCTGTAGTTGTAAATGGTTAATATCTGATAATGGTCCGTATAATGGTTCCACCGCATATACTCGTAGCTTAAGCCTTGGTTGATTTAACTGCCAGCTATCTATCAGGGACTTTATCAACAGGTTATAAAAATATAAGTAGGTAAAAGCTTTGGAATTTTGTCATATCCAACAAATTCTGATGTAGAGATTTTCATTATGTCGTTCATGTCTTTTGTATGGGCAAATCGCTACCCTTAGTTTGCCTCAAGTTTTTTAAATTTCATTCATTTGTATTGAAATAAAATTAAATGTAGTCGTAAAATTATTTGAAATACACCTGACCTTTTTAAATTAATTAGTATGTACTTTATTAAAACCATTTTAGCATTAATTATGACAAATAAATATAATTATATAATGCAATTTTTATGTACATACATGTAAGAAATAATGTACGTGTTTACTTCTCGAACTGCGAACGCACTTGCCCGGTTTTACAAAAAAAAAAATCTATTTGGACTTTGGATAAAATAAAAAATCCCAAACGTGACTGACGCATCGCCCCGATATAAAAACTGACAGGTTGTTCAGGTAAAAACTTTTTAATAATGGAGTAACGTATTCTTATTTGAATTATTTGGATGTTTTTGTTGTTACGAAGTACACTAACACAACAACTAGAAATTGATTTACATTAATACCATGGAATTGTACGGTAGAAATAGTATTCAAGCTTCTTAAGTTTTTAAAATACAACAGGTATAAGAAAAAGGTTAAAGAAGCTATAAAAATATACCTAACATAGAAAATAGCTCATAATGTGATTTTTGGACTTCGATGTTAAAAGGAAAAAAGCTCTGCCCTGCAGCCCTGAAAGAAAGGACCTCAATAGAACAGTGTTTGAAAATATGAGTACCTACATATCATTTAAAGAGAAATGTTACAAGTGATAGAGCTCTCTGTTGTATTAGAATTTGTTCCTTTGATTGAATGTACAAACCAATTTATCAATAAATTTTCATTATAATTACATTTTAAGATGTTTTTAGTTACAGGTATGTCACCATTATGTACAAAATAAATGAAATACAAAAAACACTCTACTGAACTCTACGGACATACTAGCGCCATCTATTGACAGCTGCGGGCGTTAAAGACTAAACGTAAACAGCGCCATCTCCTGCGTCATTGTCTATCAAACCATCAAACTACCAAATGGCCCAATGTAGTATGTGTGAGGACTTACAGATGGCGCTGTTTGACCAAAATCTTGTTGGAATTATTAAATCACAAAGCAGACACAAACATTTTGCTCCGTGGATAAAACTAAGACCAATAAATGTATTTTAAATATACGTTTATATTTCTTCTATTATTTATTGCTTGCTGGAGCCTGATCCGTGTTCAAAATCAATTGTAGAGATCTAATAATAATGTTATTTCCACAACGAGAGTCTTCACTTTTATAGAGACTCGTGTGAATCCTGTGATGCATCGTATATGCCTAAGCACAAGTTCCGAGTTCGATTCCCAAGCACATTTGAATTTAGAGCCCGAAACTGGTTTCAGTCAGTTGTAGTGAATAAAGTAAAATTACAAATGGGTATACAGAAACCACAGAAACATCCAGAAATTAATTATGGTCGGTAACATGGATGTTTGCATAATGAAAATTGTTCATTTTTCAAAACGACATTGGCAGAAATGGACCTTGTACAGAGGCTGGTTGGCAATATTTAAAAAAAACGTACCCCACTTTTACCAGAATAATGAGTCATCACTAAAAGAATCTCAAATAAACTTACACTAACAAAACCAGTTTTAAATCCTTAATTTTAATGCAATCAGTTTAGTTTTATTACCAACTGTCAGTTTGGGACGTTGCAATTTGAAAGTTGACGGCCTCTAGTTTTAATTCCGATTAAGGATCTCCAGACCGGATTCATTTGTTATCATCGTCTTGAAATAATTACTGGTTTTTGCACGTCGCAACGCAACACAGGTAGCCCTTGGCCTTCTGAGCTGTCATAGGTCTGCTGTTCAACTGTCATCTTTAGGACAGATGCTATAATGTTAAATGTGACATAATCATCTCTTATCTTTTTTTTTTTATAGTGGCTCGACATAATGGCTTCCCTACACCTGATGGAAAGCGAAAGAGAAGCCCAAGTCTCTGTGACAACGGGCAAGTAACTGGTCAGTTACCTGTCAGTTGCCACCGCCATGCCGGCCCAACCCTAACCCCCCACGAGCTCCGGAAACCATACTCACCGGCAGAAACACGACCCAGAGGTCATTTGACTGCGGTATTCTATAGGGTGGAGGTCCTTCCCCGTATCACTTTGTATCTATTGTAGTCTTTTATTATGGGCCTTGGTATCGCTAAGCTTAGAACGTTGATACACAGGTTCGACTCCCGGTTAAGTAACTTAAAGAAACGAACTCTCCTATCTAAACTGTCTCGGGTCTGAGCAAAGGCGTAGCGTACCTTGGCGGGGCCCCATATAAAAAATTGTATATGGGCCTCTAGGAAGGGAAAATATTTGTCACAAAATTTGGGAAGTTTTTATTAGTTTTTTGCTTACGCACTTTGGGGGCCTCCATGGCCTGGGGCCCCGTATAATTAATACGGCAGATACGGCGGTAGCTACGCCCCTGGGTCTGAGTATTCTGTATAAAATATAGGTAATATTTATCGACCGAATTAATATCTACTTATTCAGATTAATTTTACTTACCTCTTTATAGATATTTTGTAGGTAAGTTCATTTGACTGAAATTTTATTTGTACTTTCTACATACATATATCTACTCAATATCTTTAAAACTACTAGATAATAAGTGCATGAGGACAGTATTTATTGAACATGATGTCGAGTATCTACCTACCATTAGACGGTCTTTAAGTACGTCTACAAATTACTTTTTTTTCAGAAAGCTCCATAAGAAATAGAAAAGGTTGCTGGTATATAGAACACTTTTTCTCTCCGTTTCCTACATTTCTTGTATTGTGAACAACCGTAGGGTTCCGTCACGGCATCGTTGCGTCTGTCACGTTCCAATACTTCCGATACTCTTCAATGGTCGCCAACACGCGTCATATATGATACTTGACACGACATGTAGATAGTTGCACGTAATCTAACTTATCAGCGTTACCGGAGCGAGCAGCTGCGCCCTGCGATCGCCAACCCGCCTGCCCAGCGTGACGATTATAGGCAAAGCCTCCAAATGTTTGCCTAAAGAACAACTGGAGAGGCCTTACTGTCCAACAGTGGACTGCCATAAGCTGATGATGATGTTGATGTATCAGTGAACAGTACAGTGCAACTGATCCATCCATCCATCCCAATAGGTCCATCTACTGTTGAACCAGGCTTCCGTCATGGAGACAATGCCAGCAGTTCTTTTAGGGTCATCAGCCCAAAGTAACGGGCTGTGAGACGTCCTACACTACCCAACGTCTACCTAAAAGCAGTATCTACTCCAACCTTCGTCTGGTTCATCCTTTGCCGTTTCGCATTATTTCTAAATTAAATAGCATTTGGTTATGATGTCAATGGTCAGCGGGATTTCAATCAACAGCCTTGGTCCGTCTACTGCTGAACGTAGGCCTCCTATAATTCAAGAGTTTGTTTCTTTGTTTGAACGCGCTAATCTCAGGAACTACTGGTCCGAATTGAAAAATTATTTTTGTGTTGAATAGACCATTTATCGAGGAAGGCTTTAGGCTTATAACATCACGCGCTGCAACTATTAGAAGCGAAGAAATAATGGAAATGTATAAATAAACGGGACAAAAAATAACTATTCCACGCGGACGAAGTCGCGAGCACAGCTAGTGATAAAATAATTTCAGATCTGGGTATCCATGATACGCTCATTCTATATTACCAAAATACACCAATTTTATGTGAACAAACAGACAGGTATTGTATAACATGTAGCTTCCATTTCCAGTTTTAATGTCAACTAAAGTTACTTATGGAGTTACTTACTCTTGATCGAGTTTTACATTTTTGGACAGGACGGGGTAACTGGTGGCATGTTTCATTCTTACAAAAATGGTATGAATGAAGTAATTTAAAAGAGAGCAGTAATAACTTAAGAAAAACGGAAATGGTAAACATGATAAAATATGCAAAGCTATACTTATACCTATACAGTCATGAAGGACTTATATTGTGTCAACGTAAAATTGTAAATACCGTTAGATTATGATCTATCTCGCGAGATTGTCAACTACCGAAAGATTATGAACTGTAACATAATGTTAGGTAAAGTTTAACTATCTATTATTTTTCGGTAGACTGATCGAAGTGAAATTCCTAAATTATAATCTGTCACGCGTTAAATTATCAACAGTTCTACATTGATCGATCACAATCTTTTATGAAAATAGTTAGCAGTGCTCGTATAAGTTTTAAGAGAGGTAGGGCATAGCGAATCTTCACTCGAATTGAGCTGCCCGTCAGTGTAAGGACCTCCACCCTATAGAATACCGCAGCCAAATGACCTCCGGGTCGTGTTTCAGCCGGTGATTACGGTTTCCTTAGTTAGGTGATAAAAACATTTTACGTTAATTGAAGATTTTAATAAGATTTAACCTGAAGAATTACCAAGCAAAAGAAAACATAAAGTCTCCGACATGTATCTCATTATATTAAGTAAGTGATACATTATTAAGATCGCATTAGAAATTGACATCACGAGTAAATGGGCTGGAAAGCTTGCATATTTCAACGCATCTTCTGAGAACGAGGAAAACGTCGTTATGACTAGGAAATGAATTGACAATCAATATAGACACCAGCTCTCCATCATACAGACATCGAAGCGACGATTTCACGTCAGTGTTATAAATATGAAAATAATAGATGCCCAGAATATAACATAAAACAGCTGGTAAAAAAACGAAAACTATTCGACCTAAATTGAAATTACCTATCAAGTTATTTTTTATTAAATGTTTTTAAAGATTTGTTATAAAAATCCTAATATAACTTCTTCATAATGAATCATGAGAATGAAGAAATGACAACGAATAAACACTACGTAACACAAATAAATATATTCGTGACACATAAAATTAGCAAATCGTTTACTGATTACTCGTTCGCTTAAGCGAAAAGAGCGCAATGCGGGTGAACGGCCGATTTTGTTATCCACCAATATTAGTTTACGGATGCGTTCGAACATGATCTCTATTGTAAGGGCATAAGGTAGTGGGTGTGAACGATGTGCGGGTAACTTGGGCAGTATGCGATTTTTCAGCGAAACGAAACATCGATGCGTGCGCGTTCGCGCAACGCTACGGAAATACGGGAGAGTCGCATGCGCCGCGGAAGCGAGTTCCGTATTTTCTTGTAGTTGTTCCTTGACTTTGGCATTCGCGAATTCCCTGTCAGTTGTGCTCTATTGCCCGCAGTTAACTTAATTAGACTATTTTTTGCTGCTTTATGGTAAATTTAACAATACGTTTTTTAAAGTTGTAACAATTCCTGGTCAGTTACACATTTTAATGTAATTTTTATTCCTAAATGGTAAATGCACCAGAACCGTGTTTATGAAAAATCTTCGACTCAGATTACATTATTATATTAATCTAAGGTTTTGTCACTACTTCTATAACTATGTGACAAGAAATACAATGAATAAATAAATAAAGGTATTGAACACTATTGTCAATTTGTTCCTGTAAACGCTAGATTTACTCGTAAGTCACGCAAGATCAATTCCCTGGCTCATCTAGATGAACCAGTGAATTGATCTTGATTGATCTACGCAACAGCATACCTACTTATGTGTTTTTTACACAAAAACTAACGTAAACATAAACATATCGCCGTGACGTGACGGAAGTTGGAAGCGAAGCAAACCGCCTAAATGAATGTCGCCGGGTCGCCGACTGACATACTTTCCAACGTCCGCGATGTTATAATTACATTTTATCAATACCGCCGGCACACATGTGCCGCTTACGAGTTTTCATAAGACACCTAACATTTGCATATTATTTTCACTTTTTATTTGCTTTGACACGATTGTTCACATACTCGAATGTTCACTCTCCTTTTTAGATATTGGAATGAATAGATCTAGTTCGATAACAATGAATGTATTTATAGAGAATCAAAATATTTCTAGTTTATTATTTATTTATTTACATTAATGTGCTAATGTCGCTTTTTAATAAACCTTTGTTTAGAGAGAATATAAATCAGACATTGATTATTTTATTTTTTGCATAATGTTTACCTTTAAATACCTATGCATTTGGCTATAGTATTGTGGGTATGTTTATATAGGTATTAATTATATTAATGTACAAATGATGGTGAACCATAAATAAACAAATAACTATGTTTATTATTATTTTACCTCAATAAATCATATCTGATATATTCGACGATATTAAAACGTTAATGAAAACTATCTAAGTAGGTACACACATATATTAAGTATATAATGGAGCTACGTTAAGGATTAGCATATAAAAACAAAATCGCCCTTGAGAATTTACCGATCAATTTCTACTTTAATTACACCTACAGTGAATTCTAAACACTAGTCGTTAAAACATGCTGTGTTTAATTAAGATAAATAACATCTTTAGCGGTTTATTTGAGGACAGAAATAGCCACAATATCAAACATGTTTGACGCCCCCGAGACTTTTAATACCTATTTACCTACTTTCTAATAAATTAAAACCCGCAAATAATGTTTTGTCATACACAAAAGTTACAATTTACTAACGGTACATATAATAGTTCATATTGCTATACCTATCTATATAATAGGCCAGTAATTCTCTGATCACCACAAATCACGACCTGACCGAGTTTTTATATTACTGTCATTATTATCACCTTTTACAATACAACATCAGGCTTAACCGTACGCATTGTTGGTTTTAGAAAAAATACTGTTATAAAAACGAGAACGTACAAGAGATATTAGGAGAAATGTTTGAACTTGTTTAAAGCCAAAATGTGCGTTACATTTTGTTTCTCAATTAAGTTCATTTTGTCTGTATTAAGGTTTTCCCTTCTAAACCGTCCATCTGCTATACTAATAATACTATAGAAATTTTAGCTGGGATTACACTCTTTTTTTTAGGGTTCCGTAGCCAAAATGGCAAAAACGGGACCCTTATAGATTCGTCATGTCTGTCTGTCTGTCTGTCCGTCCGTATGTCACAGCCAGTTTATTCCGAAACTATAAGAGCTACATTATTGAAATTTGGTACGTAGATGTATTCTGTAAACCGCATTAAGATTTTAAAATAAAATCAGAAAAAAATCCAAAATTTTTGGGGTTCTCCATACATAGAACTGAAACTGAAAAATTTTTTATTCATCGAACCTATACGTGGGGGGTATCTATAGATAGGTATTTGAAAATGATGTTGAGGTTACTAACATCATTTCTTTCTAAACTGAATAGTTTGCGCGAGAGACTCTTCCAAAGTGGTAAAATGAGTGTCCCCCCCCCCCCCCCCCCCCGTAACTTCTAAAATATGGGCATGATAAAACTGAAAAAAATATATCATGTGTATCACTATGAAAACTACTAACGAAATTTGGTTTGAATGAAATCTAGCCAGTAGTTTTTTTTAAACGTCATAAATCAAATTACCTAATTTTTTCATTTAATTAACTCCAATATAATAAAACGTAAAGAAAAACATTTATTTAGCTGTATGGTGGTACGGAACCCTACGTGCGAGAGTCCGACTCGCACTTGGCCGGTTTTCTTTTAAGAGGTGGTATTGTGGTTAGGTTAGGGAAGCGGTGGTTTAAACGATTCGCCTGGTCACGTACCAATGTATGTCAAATCTTACGTGAATGAATACGTCGTGAAGAAACCTATACCTTTGAGGAAATTATAAGGTTGTAAGACAGAACGAAGCCTTATCGCCGTAGTTTAGAGACTCGGTGGGAACCATGTATATGATTCTTCATCTTATTAACCAACTTCAAAAAAAGAGGAGGTTCTCAATTCGTCTGTATGTATATTTTTTTTTGGAGTCAGTAATAAATCTATAACAGTAATTGATAAACCTAGATGATAATGATGAATTACTTATAAACTTACTTAAAACATTATATTGAGCTTAATTTTATATCCGCCACTTTCTATCCAATCTTAATTTTCTTATTAATCATGAATGCAAATTGAAGCTACGAGTATGCATGTCTAACAAGTTTTGACCTAAGTATATTTCAGAACATGTTTTAACACTGATAGGTACCTAGGCCTCACATATCAATTGGCAGGCGCCGCATGGATTATGAAGCTTTTCTCAAAAATCTTACCCAACAAGAGTTCAAAACTTGTCTGGAAGCACACTCATCTAAGTTTTTAAAACTTCTTATGGTCTAAGATCCCGCTATACAACAACCTTCGCCGAGACGTTTATTGGATGAAACTTATTTTATATGTAATTAAATATGTCAATAATTATAATGCATATGGGTTGCCGATCAAATTTTGGTCCAGGTTATGTGTTAGTTTCAATCAGTTTATTAAAAAGGTCATTTAATAGAGCGTGTTCTAAATATGATTGATACTCTACGATTGGGTTGGAGGCTGTATAATATATAAAATACCTTAACAATGTGACATTCTATTCCCATTCCTTGATTATTAATGTACCTGTAATCCATAATAAGGTGTCATGCAATATGATCCCGTTGTAATTTGAGATGAATATAAATATGTCTTAACCGGCAACACATACGCAGGCTCGGGGTAATCAGAGCATGCGCTCGCGCACGCGCGGTCCACGTGCAGAGGCTTTTTGTGCCTTATTGTTTACATTCTTGTAACTGTTTTTACCATTGGACTCTATGCGATAAGCGAGCTCTTATTTGGGCAATAGTTTTAGGTTTGTTATGTGATTCACGTTTTGTGTCTCAATTATAGTGCGGTGTAGGGTAGTCTCGTGATGACCTCGTTGTTGCTGCTCTCATGTTGGTAGTCGCTATAAAGAGCAACCCTCTAACCCCTCTAGTCCCATTAATTAGTTTTACGTTTTATTCCTATTTTTAAATTCACTAATGAAATAACGAGTTTATTAGCAGAGCTAGAGAGAGCAGAATAGTTGCCATGGTCAAATGCTGTCAAAACCACGCAATATTTTGTTCACACAATAAAATTAATTATTAAAATAATAAGTGAATAAAATTATAATATTTCTTAGCTTATCCGACCAATTTCGTATAAGAAATAAACGAGTCTCCCTAATGAATCGATTATAAACTCTATTCAATCCAAAAACCCAAATAGAACAACCGCGAGCTTTCCATGTTTTCGACCAAACATCTAAACTGACGTCAACATTGTAACCGGGTAGGTAGATGAAATAAAAACAAAGATAATCCTTTAGACATGGCTATCCACAAATCAATGACTTATAGAAACAATCGCAGTGCTAACTGAAGGAAGAGGAAATTAACATCGTTAAGCATTAACCGTCACACAAATTAGAAATCGTTCATTGCAAATCTCAGTTTCGCCTGAGCCGTCAAGGGTCGTTACACGTGGTAGAAAATCACTTCCTACCTTTGTCAATGAGTCGCTTTCTACTGCTCGGCAGCCCAAATGTCAACGAAACTCTCATTAAGCCAGGGGCCATGCAAATAACATTGTCAAGGCATCATTTAGCCGATATTATTGTTACAAAGAACAGAACACGTTAGTATGTAGCTTGTGGCTTTACGAAGTAGGCAGCAGTCCCGCACCTGCGAATGCTAAGAAAGTCCAAAGGGATTCTCTTCGTTAGAAATATGCAGGTGACTTTAAAAAAGACAACCACTATTTTTATCTATCAGCTGAGTAGGTGTTTTATCAAAGCCCCCAAGTACGGTTGAAACTTGAAAATGTCATTTTAATAAAATTGTACTATGAATAATTTAAGAATCGAATGCATTAGCATCTACTGCTGACGTTTCGGACGGCATTTCATCTACAATTGATAGATCCCGAATGTATGTAAGATTGAGTAAAATAAATATCTTTAACCTTTGTTTAATATCTTAACTACTAGTTGGTTCTACCTGCATGTCGAGCTATGAGCTCGCTAATTTTATAAACTGGTTGCTACGAGCTACCTTAGATTCTAGGAATACAAATACATATAACTTTAATTTCCGCGCGCTTTTTCCTGTTCAAGAAGATTAAAGCTTGATTTGACTTAGTTGCTATTTTTCACAATAAAACTAAATTGAAAATGTTATAAAAGTGCACATTATGTACGTACTTGATAACTAAAATAATATTGAACACTTTAGCCTTTGTTAGTGAACATGATTGAATTCAGGCCTAACCTGTTAATAACTCCATTCGAGCTAATGATTCCAATTAAGATGTAGGGAAAAGTCCTACAGGATTTTCTTCATTATCTTAATTTAGATCAATGCGTCTACAAACGTGCTTACGGTTAATTTCTCTTCTAAATGAAATAAGCAGCTTTTAATGTCTTCTACCTATATTTTTTAGTATCTCTTGCCGTATCAATGCATTAATGCTAAAATATGATTGTGATAATATGCCGATGTCACTACTAACGGGTTAATTTGGTGATGACCTGCCTTCAGAACCAAAGGTCGTGTTTTTGGGCTATTTGATTAATAATTCGGTTTGTTCCATGTCTAGATGTTTATAATAAAATTGTATTTAAGTATAAATGTACTATATATTTGTGGTATACCTTTGTAGTTATGATATCCAATAGTTAAGCTATTTACTTTGGGGTCAGAGCAGTGAGTGTTATGTCATATATGTGTCATATTTATGTAGAAGAACCGATTTTTTTAACTTTTAGGTATATTTTCTTTGTTACAGTATGTCAGTCCCAAATTTCATGCTTGTTACATGTCTGCTCATGGTAGCTTCATTCGGGGTGCAACAAAGAGAAGCCTCGTCGAGTGGCAAACTGCTACTAATCTCTTTCGGGGGATTGGTAGTAGTGGGTCCCGGCGCACCCTGGGCAACGGCGGGTGGTAATCTCTTAGGAGATTGCCACCCGACGGCTAATTCTCAATGAGGGGGACGAGCTTGCTCGTGAATACGAGCAAGCTGGTCGTCTCGCCTCGGGGCAGACAGAGTCTGCAGCTGCGCGACGTGGGCGCGCAGCACGGTTGGACCGCATTGGCGGTAGTGTGGATGGACGCATGTGATGCGTGGTGGTTTGTCGGCGATGGTCGCAGAGGAAGAGGAGTGCCCTTCGGGGGATCTCGCGGTGTTGTCGTTGCCGTCCTCCCTATCTTCTGCGACCCTTGCCGCCGGACCCATTGGTGGTGCTGGTTGACGGCGTCTGTCGGGTTCGCGGACGCTGTCCTAGCTGAGAGGAGGAACGCATGGTGATACGTGGTGGTTTGTCGGCGATGGTCGCAGAGGAAGAGGAGTGCCCTTCGGGGGATCTCGCAGTGTTGTCGTTGCTGTCCTCCCTGTCTTCTGCGACCCTTGCCGCCGGACCCACTTGGTGGAGCCGGTTGACGGCGTCCGTTTGGTCTGCGGACGCTGTCCTGGCTGCGCACTTGTGCGCACTGGGGGGCCCTTGTGGCCGTGGTTACTCGGACGCGACTAGTGGGTGTTGGCCATTGGCCGTTTTTCCCGGACGTGTCTCGATGGGCGGCGTATTTATACGCCGCGGCTCGGCGGGTCCTTCGGCCACGGTTCTCGTGGCCGTCGGATAGGTCCTTTATGGATTGGTCGCCGGGCAACCTGTTTCCCCTCGCAAGAGGGACCAGGGGGCTTGCCTTAATTGGCCGGCCCGAGTGGAGTTAACCACAATAAAAAACCACCTGTTATCCCGACTTCGGTCGGGACCAGGGGGCGCAAGCTCAAGTGGAGAAAACCACACTAAAAATCCACCGTGCGGTGGCGACTGCACGCCCGACGGGGTCCAGCGAGGGTTGGTGTGGGGACATCTCCCTTGCCTTGCACGGATCCCGTCCTTGGAGGAGGGCGACGGCTTCTGCCTGAGCCCTAGGCTGCCCCAAGTGGGGGGGCCGGCCGAGTCTGCGCAAGCGGACCGCGCTGGTGGTGGCGTGGTGTTATGGTTCATACCAAGATCCCACGTCATCATCACCCAAGGCGCGTTGACGGTGTAGACCGGGGTTTTTTAGTGGGTATTCTCCGTCTCGCTACCATCTAGAGGCGGAGTGAGTCCCACATAACCTGCTGCGTCCCCGAGTAGCAGGTATGCGTAAATGCATTTTCCCCCGGTGCAACAAAAAAAAAAAAAAAAAAAATGGTAGCTTCATTCGATAAATGAATGCATGATGAACCTACTTACACGTCCAAACCATGAATGACAAATTTTATACGGATATCAAAACAATTACGACCTACATGACTCATATCTCAGCAAGCTTTACGATTATCAATGTGGTGATTAAGTGAAAAGCTATGTGTTGAACACACAAACACTTCGCAACCGCTTTGTTTTTGAAATAAGAACAAGAAAATATAATATTAAGCACTACATATAAAGCCTGTTTTTGTCAAATCCTACTAATATTATAAACGAGTAAGATTGGATGGATGTTTTTTACTTCTCCTTACGAAACGCTCCTGAACGGATTTGAATGAAAGTTTACCAGAATTTAGCTCATACATCGGGTGACACATAAACTATGATTTATAAGAATATTATCATTCACATATCAATGATACTCACACGGACAAAGCCGCAAGCTTCAGCTAGTTACACATACGAGTAAAGACACTTTAGCACTTGCCATTATTTTACTGGTAACCTACCTTATGCGCTAAGCGTCGTAGGTTCAAATTATCATGACATACAATCGAATTAGTAACTTGTTTTTTTTGGGTTATGCAGTTAATAAATAAGTCGGTACATTCGTAAAATTTTCGTTGATTCTGATTTTCATAACTCAAGCGCATACAGTCCTTGGGATCAGATCAATTTATGTGTTGTTATCTGTTAAATCAATAAGTATAGTAATAATTAATCACGAACTATAAAAAATTAAATAAATTGCTGAAATGTCCGGCGCGTATAAAAACGCACGTTGTAACAAACTATAAGAGCCAGTGGAAAAAAAGTAAGTACGACTTTGACCCCTTGTCTGTACAATAGATCCCAAGAATATGTTTATTGCTCTAATTTATTGTTAGACTACATTTCAAATGTATTATTTAATTGAATTTAGATTTCTTTAAATTTTCCTTGACATTGTTTATACATTTTATGCTCTTGCATTGAAAGAAGGCGAATGAAACTCGCAAAACCGCTATATGAACGTGCTGTGTTGTTCGCTACTAATATTTTCAAAGACTTACTGAGATAGGTATCAAGTAGGTACTTGCAGTTATTGTTGTGAAAAACCGTCATTGTTCGAGCTAATGTTATTGAATCATAGTCAACGTATATGAGAACATACTTGTAACATACATCTTATTCTATGGACTACAACAAATGTAGAACTCACTTTGAGTTGTGTCTCTAATATTTATATGAACTGAAATTCTACACAATAAGTAGGTATTTTAAAAACTTAAACTTACTTTAATGTGGGCTTAATAAACATTAAACTCACATTTTTTAATCAACAATTATTATTTTTAAAGTCAATTTTTCTTACAACTGTATTTTACTACATAAAAAACGGTGACAAAACATTGCTTGAAAGTTGAAATACTGCACCCACACAATAAAACATGTCTTAACTCAGATTTGACGATCAAATTGATTTTATTTCAAGGATTATGCCTAATAATATTGAGCTACAAGCTCTGAATTCTTACCTAACTTAACCTAAACTATGAAGTTATTAGTTCCAGAAATCATCGTCATACAAATGCTCATATAAGGCATTGTATGCCACAGAACTACTTGAGAACTTAGTTTACGTGCATAGTTAATGATATGTATGGCAATAATTATTACAGGTATTACGTAACCTCGGATAATACATGGTAGGAATGTGAAACTCTACCTACATAAACATAGCACTATGTACATAGTTTAATGCTATCTCATAATTGTATTGAATATGAGCGATTCTGATCTGTTTATTTACAGAAAAATATTAAACAATCAATAGGACCACCTCGTCTCGTCCAGTGGGTCCCGTAGAAGACGACTAAGGGAAACTACATATCAGGAAATGGGCAGCAGCGTTTCAATCAATATTAGCCTCTCTTTTCTGAATTGGTTTGTTTGTGGTGTATTGTTACAGTATGTCTCTCAATTCAGTGTGCCTCCGGGGCCTCCTCTAGCTGTTTCCATTGTAGTCTATCGCGAGCTACTCTCCTCCAGTTAGGTCCCGCTGTTATTCTCAGTTCGTCCTCCCATCTCTTAAGTTGTTTTGATCTTTTACGTTGGGCGTTTCTGGAGTACCAGTCTGTTACGATTTTGCTCCACTTCTCTTGTTCTTCTCTCAACATGTGGCCAGTCCACCTCCACTTCTGTTGATCGATTCTTATAAGGATATCTGTGACTTTTGTCCTGGCTCTTAGGTGCTCGTTTCTGATTCTATCTCTTCTGCTTGTCATGCTTCGTTCCATGGATCTTTGGCAATATTGCAGTTTGCTTCTCTGTTTCTTTATAAGGGCCTATGTCTCACAACAGTCACAACGCAGCAGCGTTTACCTGGGTACCAATAAAACCTACTGCGGTCACTAAGCCGTCTAGTAAGCGTGGTAACTAAGGCTAAGCCCCCCCAAATAAGTCACCAGTCATTGAGGGACGCCTATGTACAGAAGTGGATGTCTTCAGGCTAATGATGATATAAACAACAAATATTCAACACTTTAGTAGTTAATCGCTATCAAAATTCACATTCGTTGTTAAAAATATCAATGCAGCAGACACCAAAGCTTAACGTATTAAAAAAGTAAGAAAAAAACCGAGACTTATCTGCGATGAATGATTATTGTAACAAACGTTATACATATTAGAATCGAGCCAGTGACCAATTAGACACGGAAACTAGAACCATGAAATCAGAGATCGTGACAGGCCAAAAGTTTCCAAATAGAAAGTAAAAGTAAGCAACTAACCTTCACACTGAACATTACTCGGGTCGGAGGGCAGATCAGTTAAACAACCGTATTTAACAAAATAATAATTTCAATCGTGAGCTAAAACCACAGACCAAAATAAGGAGAATTTAGTAACTCTGGTTAGAGTTCAAGGTTTGTTTATTTTCAGATGATGGAAACCGCAATGTTATATTAAATACGGGTTACCGAATATTGGCACCGTAATTTAACGGCAGGCTTAGTCATAGTTCCAGTTAAAACAGACACAGCTAATTAATCTTTAAAATGTAAATTTAACATTTTAAGCAAAGAACGAAAATATTTTAGTAAATGAAACTAATAAGGAAATTAACAAAACAATTCGCGTGTTCCATCTCGCCTGCCCAGCGAGGCGACTATGGGTATATCCTCCATATGTTTGACCAAAGTCGCGAACAAATGACGAGGCCTGCAGGTCCAGCAGCCCAGCAGTTGACTGCGATAGGATGATGAAAGAGATGATGATGAATTCGCGGTACTAAGATTAAGTTTTAGTATACAAAATGGGACCACTTAGAACCATAAACATCAATGACTCATCTTTCTAACAACACTTGTCGGTGATCAAGAGTGCAGTATTTTACCGATCTACGATTCGTCTCCCATAAGCCTGGTCGCGCACGTCTACTTTGATACAAAGGCCACTTTGTTTGGTACTACTCAGATCCGTCACAAAGGTGAGTGCACTATGATTTCTAGAAGCTTCTTATAGTGTATTTATTCAGTGTGGTACATTAATTTATTGATGGTCGCGATAAATCGATGTCCTTTTTGACCTCTCGTCTGCGAAGCAAAGTTTCATAATGGACATGTTTACCGCCCGCCACAACAGCAACCAGTTTCTCTAAGCTGGGTTATTATCAACGCCTCATTTTCTCAAATAACTACTCTATATTATATATCAATATTATTAAAACTATTAATTTTTGATTTAATTGCAAAATCGCGAAAATATGAAAACGTGATATAAGGAAACCAGATTTCTTGTTAGGTAGCGTTTCAAGAGGTTTATTGTACCAATGCAATGTCGAGTAATAAATGTCGATTAAACTCAACGATTTACCCTTATCTAATCACTAAACTTTAAACATGTCTATCTATTTGCTATAATAGAAAGTGTTTTATTTTGGTATTTTGGTTCAACTAGATGTAGAAAATTCCTCACGTATGTGACACAAGAGGCTCTAGACTTTCATAGTTGACACCGCCGCGCTATTCTAACCAACAAGATGCTTTCTGACTCAGGAGACGTTTCCTTTTTAACTTTCTTAGTTTACTTTTCCAAGATTGAAGGCGTTTGACAATTGGCTTTTGCTCCTGTAGGTATAAATAAATATTAGACGACATTACATGCATTGCTCCGATCCCAAAGTTAGTAGCTTAAGGACTTGCGTTATGGGTAATGCCACCGATATATTTATTTATTTAATCTTTATTGCACAATAAAAAATTAGAGTACAAAAGGCGAACTTAATGCCGCGTAGGCATTCTCTACCAGTCAACCTTTAGGATAAGCAGAAACAATTAAGTGGGTAGTGTGCTACGAAATTGATATATTGAAATACAAATACATATAAACACGGAACAAACACAAATGTTCATCATAGGAATGTTTGTCCCTATAGGTATACCTGGAATTTATAACGTAATAAGTCCACGACCATATTTTTAATAGCACAAACGTATTTATTTTCTGAACCTGCACAAAAACATTTGACGAACTATATCATGTGATCTTAAACCGTATTCCTGAAATGATAACATTGAACATGTATTGTGTCAGATATAGATCAGTTATTGCTGTTACATGACCGGTTAATCCAGTAATATTACAGTTTTATGCTAATTTCCATTCATAATATTATTGCGTTATATTTTCCTGATAGATACGAGTATCTAGGCAATCTTGTCAATATGTACCTACACTTCAATGTTTCTAACAGTTGAGATTACTTCCCTCTCGATAAGTTAATCAGATTTGATTTCATTAAGATGATACAATAATCATAATCAATCACCCGTAAACCATTATTATTAATTACATAACGTACGTACTTTTTTTCTAAGTACATATTATTATCCAAAACCGAGGTCATATAAGCAACTTTTTTATGCGTACTATTTGTGACTAGAACTCATCATGATGCGCCATTTTTGTCTCCAACTTATCTAAAACCCGTTTACCGGCTTCCTTTCGGAATTCCTTTCGTACTACTTATACCTGGTGAATGAACTAACCAAATGTATGCTATCAACAAGCCTTGCATACTAGGCGTAAGGGACAGATTAGCCGCCATATTGAATATATTCCTGGACAGCTGCACATAGCTTATACTGATGTGAAATAACTTCGAGTATAGGCAATCAATAGCATAAGTATTATGGTCTGAACAGACCATAGTACTTAAGCTTAGCTAAAGGTTTTCGTTTTCAGCAAAATGTCCTCTATGCCTATAATAATTTGTTATATCTTTTATGTTATACAATTATACATACTACAATAATAATACATTCTTAAAAAGTTACGTGTTAGCTGACGACATCTAACGAGGCTCAATACAGCCCCTGGCATTTTATTTTACCGCCTTAATCGAATTCTCGGGATTCGAAATCCGAACACGCATTGTAAACTTTTTAATTTAGCGTCGTTTATTTTCAGCAGACTCCACAAAAAGAGGAGATTCTCAATTCTTCGCGAATATTTTTAGGTCAAATCTCTGAACCTAATTCATTTTAAGTTACGTAAAACGTGCATGCACGTGCTTTGTTGTTTTCCTCATCCCGTCTCGCTCGACACTTTTAAGGTTTCCCTGACGACACGAGCGGATTACTTGGCTTACCCACTAGAGATCGTGATGCATTCGCCCACTAGGATACCATAGAATTCCTTAACCTACCGATCAGTGTTCGAGTTGACAGTATGTGTCACCATGTGACTGCATTTAAGGTCATACCGCGACGTTCGTTGGCCACGCGACGTCCACCCGTGGACCACCTGTCGACAACAAATGGACGACGAGGCGGTTCATATGTGGGTCTAATGAACTATGACCTTTACCTATAGTAGAGCCATTGCGCCTGTATATATTAATTTGAAGACCTTTTTGATAACAGGCTTAGAGTTGTTATTCGTATTAGTTTATGCCAATCACCTAATTACCTTCCAGATTGGTACCTACTATCTAGAAATAAGGTTTTCTACCTAAATTTTTTTACCTCTGTATGGCATCTGACGGAAAACTTTTGTGATTTAGGTTTAATATCTTACATACTGTACTATGGGTAGTTGAATATTTCATTTTACAAATAAATTTTCATTTCTTATAAATACTTAGGTATATTTACCTAACCTAAACATAATGTATATTATGTTTAGATCGTACGCTGAGAAGACCGACGAATAACATTTTGGATAACTGTAGAGTGACCAGAATGAAAAGACGATAGAGACCTCATAACTTTGAAAATTAAACTAACATTCTTTGGTCTTTGAAACCAATAAAATTAATCTTTGTAATTTATTCAACGGCACATAAAACTCAATACAAAACGAGCATTGTCCTGGACAAAGAGAATTCATTAAAAAATGCAGCACGCATCTCACCTTGGACACGGACGAAAGGCAAAAGTTGAGTAAGGCAGTGTTTACTCACCGCTGTCACAAGCGCGTGACCAATCCATGGCGAGAGCCGGGACGTATCAATTAATAACACATAAATAATAATATTACACTAGCTCATTGGCTGACGAAGCAATTAAAAAACTAAAACTGAACACCAGCGTTACAGCAAAGGTTTTCTGTAACAATCGCTGAGTAGATACCATTTTGGTCGCATTGTGCAGAAGAGCCTTTTTCCTTATATTTTTATTTTCCAAAAGTTGTAGGATAAAGACATCTATGCATTGTCTTCTTAACCTAAGCAGGTTAACAGTGACAAAACATGGACATCGTAGTTGAAGATGTTTCAGTAGCGATCTGAATAGGGGGCTGGTCTGGGAGAAGCACCTAGTCATCAAGATCTGGAACTCATAGTACAAGGGACAACCTTTACTATGAGACCAGGTGATGAGGTGTCAGTGGTCTGGTGTCACACATAACACATAGCTGTCAATTATCGTCTCTTATATAAATCCAGATAGGGCTAGTGTGCCGATAAAACCTTAGCTCTTTAACTAATAATAACAAAGTCTTTTTCTCTGATAATAAGATAATAAAAGATAATAGCTTTGGAGGATGGGCCTCCATCCTCCAAAGCTATTACTTTATAAAACATGAAGGATTGTATTAAGAATAGGCCTGTTGCCGTAAAAAATGTAATTAGTCCGTCTTTTAGATTGTTCAAAAATAAATGCACGTATTTTTTATTTGTAAAAAGCCAAAAAATGACAAAAATATAGCCCGTTAAAATTACACGTGACGTCAAAGAGTGGGAGTTTTTTCGCCACTACTGAGTGACCTCATACATTTTGATGCCTTGTATCTTTGTTATTTTTTGTTTAAATGAAAAAATGAAAAATACGTGACAAATATATTTTTATAATCTAAAATACAGACTAAATATAATGTAATTATTTTAACCCTGGAAACATCCCTATTCCTGTCATCAAACTTAGGTATAGATTACCTCACGATATTTTAAATAAAGTACGTATTTACATAATCAATCATCATAAATTTCAAAAGTGAAAATAGTAAAAAAAAGAAATTTAAATAATTGATACATGTAACGTGACAAACAATGACGTTGTGTGTATTAGTTATAGTTGCGATACGTGCTTAATCACAAACATTGAATCATTGCCATTGATCCATCTTGGCAATATGATCATAGAACGCGTCGGTATCTGCGTGCCTGCGCTTATGCCAATCTTGATAATCTTATACTATCTCATCAGCGTCGGATACTAAGTTATTTTAATTAGTTACGTTACCATAGAACAAAATGTAAATAAAACACAAAACAATGAAATAAGCCGGCCAGTACGAGTACAACAGCTTATTTGACGAAATAAAATTTGTACTTACCACTCATTTATGAAATCTCATGATCAATTGCGTAGTTTTCAAACGAATCGATCTTTTGTTAATACCTAATATTGTAGTGCTAATAATCTAATTACCTGCAACAAAATAAAACGAAATCACTTAGTAAATATATATAATACTGTATTAAATAAGGAAATAGAAGTTCAGTTACACTCACATTCAAATAGATTATTTATTACAAACAAATAAAAAATACACTAATAAATAGTTCACTGTACATTATTCCTCGCAACTCAGCAATCCTAAAAACTTTTGGAATTTTTTGCGGATTTGGAAGTATTTAAGTAATTGCTGGTGCATATGATACATTCAAGTAAAATACTTTAATGAGTAGCTTTAAGTAAAAAAGTTGCGTGAAGCATTCATCCGATACTATCACGTGTAACGGTCAAATATTACGGTAATTCATGGGTGATCGCGTGATCGGAATCGACCGAATAATCTATCTGGAGTAACACGAACGGTGCGTTCCTTCTTATGACACCTGTGTTAGTGGGCATGCACTCGCCACCTTAAATTGTTACGGCACCTAGAAGATATAGAATATAGTATACCTGATTTCTAAGTTAGGATACATAAGCCACGTAACGACAAAGTATAATTTATTATACTCGTAGTTGGCTTATGTAAATGGTCTGATCGCCGTTGCCGAAACCGGCCAGAAAGAACACGATAGATCATGATCATTGCTGGACACAGAGCTCAATTGTTTTCCATTCACTTTACTCGATCCTGGGCTTCTCGCATCAAAAACTGTATCGTACTAGTTTTTCCTAGGCAAGTTTTATGCTTTGTAATAGATATAGGTGTCATTGCTAATTGCGTTACGTCATACAAAGAAAAACAAATATACATAAAAGCATTTTGATGTAGGTAATATACCTATAGACCTCGTCAAGGACTAAAGATGATGCGTTAAATCTTGAGTCAATATTTTAAGGTATCTTTTGATTTTGTCTGTGCTGTACTTACATGGTTTTTCGATTAAGGCAGCTTTTCCGAGGCAAGCAATTAATTAAAGTCATCCAATTAGTCTCTTTTAATTGGCTGGTAAACATTGAATTACTGCTATTATGCCTAAAAGAATGATAAGTATTGTTAATTTACGATCAGGGCCTTAGGTGACATTACCGGAATACACCGGAACGGGCGTCATAAAGTGCATATGTTGTGTGTGGTATCTGCAGGTACATACACAGTTTCCGTGTTGCACAATCACTTTCGGTAAGTTTCCGAATTCACTTGAAGGTTTGAACCGTTTGCTCACCTCGTTCGGGTAAAAATATCGAAAAGTGCAATAAGGTATTAAACGTAGTACTTAAAAGTAAACACCTTTCTTTACGTTTAAGCCAGCACTCGCTTACGTAAACAAACCTTTGGTTAATAATTAAGTGAATTTCTTTTAATGCTATGCATTATTGTTGCATATGCGTAATAAAATAATTTTATCCTAAAGTATACAAGTTCCGGTACAAAATAATTAATTATAAAGGTATTTTTGAAAATTTTGAATTCATTCATCCACTTGAGAGGAAAGTTATTATGCGTTTTTTTTTATTACAATACTTTGATCTTTGTAGGTGCAAAATCTTCAACACTCATAATTTCCAATTAAACCAAAGTTACTTGCCTTTGTTTTGGTTTATTATTTGTACCTACTGTATTTTCTTATGCCATACTTTATGAACAATCCTACGAGTTCGTATAGAGTAACAGATATAACTTCGTTTAATTATTGCTCCAGAAGCGACAGACAGAATACGAAAGTAGAGTATTATTTACCGACGTTTGTAAATACCTACCTATATAATTATATTTATGTTAGGTACATAATAAAATCAGTAGTCAGAAGACAACCTAATAATTTTATTAAAATCATATTTACTTATATCGCAATAGTAGAAACCTTTCTGAAGTAATCGATTAGATCACCTGTTGCGATAGGTACTTTGAATGAATAATGAAATCAGGAAGTGAACTTTTATATCATAGTTGATTGGTTGATTTATATATTTCTTACAAATTCTATAAATATGTAAATGAACTCTAATACGAAATAGGCACCTTGATCAATTTAACAACATACATAAAATTAACTTCTATGGATTGCTCAAATATGGCTGTTTACCTAATCAGGTAAATTCACCGACATGTTTATATTCAGAACTAAGAATCACAACTAAGAGAAATAATAGATATTACATTTATTTGTGTCACTCGATTTTATATTTTTTCTACGTGCTTAACCCGTGTAGCATTATTTTACGCCTTACTCAGACTTTTAGATTATTCTTATAATACACAATAGAAGGAACAAAACGAGACATCCTTACTGTTATTCTACTATCACTTGCACGACAGAGATACATACATTAGCACCGTTTAACGCTTACAATTCTATGAAGTGTGAGTGTCCATTTAGGCCGAACGCACCGAAAAGCGGCCCAAGGTGACACGATACTCAGCAAGAATAGATCGAACAAGATACTCAGCCTTAATATTTTGTGAACCATTTGCAAAAAAGGAAATGTTTGGGAGAGACCTTTGTCCAGCAATGGGACAGTATAGGTTGAAAAAAAAAGACGAAAAGAACTGTATTCGCAAAATATTAATACAGGTATATGATTGTAATCATCATTAGGTACTTCATTTTCGCTCAACAATAACTCTTAAATTTTATCTCCAACTAGCTGTGCTCGCGACTTCGTCCGCGTGGAATAGTTATTTTTTCCCCGTTTTTTTTTTACATTTTCCATTATTTCTTCGCTCCTAATAGTTGCAGCGTGATGTTATATAGCCTAAAGTCTTCCTCGATAAATGGTCTATTAAACACAAAAAGAATTTTTCAATTCGGATCAGTAGTTCCTGAGATTAGCGCGTTCAAACAAAGAAACAAACTTTTCAGATTTATAATATTAGTTAAGATACCCTCATTTAAAGTGCTAAATAACCTTAAACGTAGTGATTCAATAAACTTTCCTGTTAACTGCTTTTATGAGACATTAACAAAGATTTTGCCTAAAATACTCTAGTTTACAGACATATAAGTAGGTAGGTATTAGAAAACCCATATCTTTATGTTTAAGTAAATGGGTTGTGTGTTACATCATGTAAGTTGTGAAAACACTTACCTAATCATAGCGCCTTACCTTTCTCCTAATAAGGACTTGGGACATCGAAGTACATATTATCCCTACATCACAGAGAATATAATATCTTCACCAGCATAGGTATTGAGTTCAAAATTTCATACTTTCGACTGGGATTCAAAGCAACATTTATTGTCTAGTACATGAACTTACAGCTTGATGTTTCGGCTGTGTTGTAATGCAACATCCGTGGTCACAAACAGACTATTGAGATCCTATTGTCCATTTCCTTTTGCCATTATCTGATTTACTATATTTATTACTTGCTCTCTTCTCATATTCAAAACTACAACGAATAGTCGATGTTATATGTGACACAAATAGCCTGAATTATATTATTAGTTTCATGACATGACTCTGTTAACATTGATTTGAGCTTATTGAAATCAACCATGTCATGAGTAATTTTAGCTAAGATGTTTATTCTCTCGGAGAATCTAAACCCTAATCTTACAAACAACCTATAGGAAAACTTTAAGCGAATTAATAGAAATCTTACACTTTTTGCATTTTTTTTTATTAATTGCCTGTGAATTATGTTAATTCGCAGCGTTTTTAAAGTTTCCATATCCGACTGATATGGCCAACATCGTAAAGAGGGGCATTTTTAAAGACCAACAATCTTCTTCAGAAATCAGGTTAACCTCCTAGTAGGTACACATTTGACACGAGACAACGGTAATGATCTAATACGTGGGTAGCAAGAGTAACAGGCAGTGATCATGATACCAATTGATTTGCATTCGTCCTACGTGCGCGGACAACGATCTTGGACGACACATACAATCATCGCAAAATTGCATTAATAAGGCGCGGGGCAAATACAAGAGGCTATGCGAGCAGCTTATATCATGTTGCATACAAAATGTAAGGACAGCAATGTAATTTAGCTGGCAATGAGTTTAATATTTCAGCTGTTCGCGACAAAAAAGGAAATCGCAAATCTTTTTGTGCGGATAGATGGTACATATGTCAAGTATGTAGAGATGTTATGATTACGTGGACATTGTCCTTAAATTGTTTTATGATAAATGCAATATATCCTAGACACATCTTACCACAGAAAAATTAAATATTAACTCAATCATTTCCTTTACCGTGCTGATTTTCTATTTGCAGTAGGTATTCGTAAGTACTCAATCAGATATATGCTATGAATTCTTTTCCGAAGCGAGGCATGTAATTACCAGCAACACAGGTGTAGCAAGACAAATACTCAATATGTGTGTAATCAATTACATAATTAGGTCATTATTAACTCAGTGCATTCACGCTACTACGCGTTGTTCTTACGAGAGAAAGAAACACTAATTCATTTTTAAAGTGCTTGTGTCATCCCAATTTTAACAATGCCTAAACGGAAAATTTCCCATATTAGTCGATTCCAACTCAAATCACAAAATGCTAAGATTAAAGACATCCAAAATTTGCGAAGGTTGACCCTTAAAAGGAGGTTGCCTCTTTTAAAAAAAAAGGTTTTTTTCTGATGGTTTCATTAACTTTAATATATTATGTATGCACTAGTATATACGTTAGTATTATGTAGGACATTTAGTCATTAGTCATTTCGCAGCTGGCTTTATTAACGAATGGAAAAATCACTTTTTTATTGTACCTATTACTTTAAATAATCTTGTCCAGATATAGCTACACGTGTGTAGATAGGTTACCCAACCAAATATGTTTCCGAAAATGTAATACGACGCCAAATCAAGGTTGCTAACCTGTCTAGTAGCTACTTAGACTTTTATAGTTTGACTTTACCTAATATAGTAGATGGCATTCAAATAGTAACGTCGGATCGAGAGCTCAATTTTCAAATTGCAGTCCTAATATGAACGGATAAGTACCTTGAGTATCCCTTTTAGTACAAAAGTTTTTTAATAGGTATAGTCCTATTAAGGCTAATGCGGGCTATTTGTAAATATCTTTTACAGATAAAAATGAGATAAAATTGTTTCAAAATGGATATTTTTGTATCTTTCCAACATACAAAAATATCCATTTTGAAACACAAATATGTCATGCATCGTTTTTTAACCCCTCCTTTAGTATACTTTTACTCTATATCTACCTAAACACTTAAGAACTTTCATTACTAGAAAAAAAATGTCATACAACTAGTTTGAATTTGAATTTGAATTTAGCCAATCCTTGTTTTCCATTGTGCATTCCTTTATGCTGGAGTATTCAAATATTAATATTTTATTGTTTTAATACAAAGTCGTTAGTCTTTGACAATGCCTCATATAACATTGCCTGACATGAGCAAACACCTATTACCAACAACATTTAACACACTTAAGTATACCTACTTCACTTAATTCAAATTTATTAGCCGCACTGACTTTCTCCCGTCCTCAATTAATTATTATTGCTTGAAATATACACGATTGTTGTAGAATGATCCCTGTTTATGGGTACCGCCCACGACGCCTGCGCATAAAAGACAGCCCACTTTCTGAATGCACACGATACACTTAAACAGAGGACATTATCATTTGAGTGACCAATATAGGAAGGCGAGTAGGAGTGAAATAAAAGGCAATGGACTGCCTTAGAATTAATTGATTGCCAAATTAATTGGCACGTAAGCGATTAATCCTTGTAAGCGTATTTTGGCGCCTGCTGAACAGAATTCTCTAACCCGGTCACGCTTATTTTGACCTCGATGGTACATTGATGTAGGATTGTAATGTAAGAAATTCTGGGAAAAATACTTTTTTGTACAGATTGTCGAGTTTTGAACAGAGCATTTCACGAATTCAAGCTATCTCGGATTTGTTGCAAGTTTTAATTGTCAACTATTTTTTATTCGTTTAACACTTTCTCTACATTTTCATTTAGACTTTGAAGTGCTGAATGGTCCTTAGAATCCATAGAATCTACGATTTAAAATTCGAATCTTTAAAGTACGAGTAAGTAAAAGGTGTATGTACTATGTTTATTGTTAAATTACTACATATTATCATCCTGTGGAATATTTAATGCAAAATTTACAAAACGGCTACAGGCAGGCAGCAGGTATCCTTACATAGCTAACAACAATAACTGTTCAAGAAATCATGTAACTAGTCACAATTAAACCTACAATTGGCTGACCCAATGGCGCCATATCCTGCCTTCTGAACCAAAGGTCGTGAGTTCGTTTTCCACCCAGCACAAAGATTCATGTGATGAACAAAATTAGTCCAGGGTTTATATGGTTTTTTTTATGCTAGTGAAAAAAACAAAAATATATAGGTAGACAAGAACTTGATAACTATTTATGTAATACTGATATTATTCGTCAGCAATAAAAAATATAACGTGTTTTAGACCACGAAATGTGTTATGAAATCTATTGGGTCTTATAACTATGTAAGTCACTCGGAACTGGTATATCTTGTGTTTCAATTAAAACACACATGACACGCAACAATCAAACTGGTAACAGGTACTAATTAGTGACATAATAGTATTCAGTGTAAATATTTCGCGCAAAATGTATTGATTACGACTCTTTATCAACAATGACTTTCGATTTCAAGCTCCGTAATATTGTTAAACCGAAATAATTAGCGTAAACAAATAAAATGGCAGCTTACTCGTATAGATACCGAAACAATATGTGTTATGATTAATAAGTCTTGCCATCCAATAATTTACAGGCGCATAAGTAAGTAATTGTCTTGGTCACTGGCGCGTCTGTTTATAGTAGGTCAACCAACTGCGTCGATCATTCAGGTGTAGATAAATACGAGTAGGATGTAGATAGAAGTAGCATTTCGATTCTTGTAAAATCTTTGCAAAAATAACTAAAACCGATCCCTATTTTTTTATTTTGTTTTTTTATTCATGCACTTGCATTCCTGACATTAGGTAATAAATTACCAGTAAAGTGGCAGAATTCGGCCGGCAGGTGTTTGACGGAGAAAAGAAAGAAAAGTTATTTATTTAGTGGCATACATTTAGTCTTATTCTAGCACAAGTAATAAGTAGTTCTCGAATCAATGATCCATGCATTAATATCTAAAAAAGAAAAATGTTTCCATGTGTATATTTGCAAACACTGAATTAAGTACAAATAGCACCATATTATTCAACCATCTACCATTGTTGGCTTTGACCTTGCAACAGATTACCTGGTATTTACTGGTACACCGGTAATGGTACGTTATTACACCCAATCTGCTAGATTTATCAAGCGTGATAGTGTAATTCAGATGAAATTATGGCTGAAACATTACCTACTACTAACTACTGATTATTCTATGTCTTCAACGGATTCGAATTGTTTAGGCGAGTACTTTATTCATATAAAAACATATTATCTACTGTTATGGTTATCTTTGGTAGTAAATATGTATTTTATAAATAATTTATAGGAAAGGAAGCTGAACATGCATGTCACTTGAGCCTTTTAAACGTTCTACTGAATTATGATATGAAGGGTCATACCTCAGTACCTGTAGGGACAGGTCTTTGTATTTTCTCTCTCTACTTTACACAGGTAACAGTTCAATTAGGTACACTTAGTTAGTAGAATCAAACCGCGAATGACACAAAGTACCTACCTCCGTAACATCGACTGTAGGCAGCATTAAATATCATCTAGGTACACACTAAACTAGACTACAATAGTCTAAGGATTATGTTTGTATGTGATTAGGAGTTTTCACATGAATATCTTTATTCATCAAAGTTAGATTAGAGGCTATAACCGTTTTAAGAACCTCTGATAGAGAGTGCGCTATAAAGATTCCGTCAAGAGAAAGACATTTACCCCTTTTCTTACTATGTAAGATCGAGGCATTCGAGATGAAGCTACTCTGCTGAGTCACCATTATAAAATGTTTACGAATGTCCCTCATAATTCTCGTAAACAATGCGGTTACGAGCTTCCGACACCTGTTTCCTCATTAAAATGCACATTGAGTAAAACTATTTAACACCTATTTTATCGAATTGTCGTGACGTTGACACTTGTTCAATGTTACCAGTTGGCAAAAATTATGAACTGGAATTTCATTTAGCGAGTCGTTTTTTATTAATTTTGTGTAACATGCAAGGAAATTTAAGAGCAATGAAATTAAAACTGGATTTTTATTGATTCTCTAATATAGGCGGGAGTTTATCGATTCAGTAGATAGTGTTGTGTAGGTAACCAAAATTTAAGTGTTCAAAGTGCAATCGGTGGCGCTAGAAAGCTTACATGCAGTACCTACTTTCACCTATGTTAGATTTGGATCTTACCAAAATCGTAAGTTCCACTTTCAAATCTATATATATAAAAGGAGAAACTGACTGACTGACTGACTGACTGACATATCAACGCACAGCCCAAACGGCTAAACGTAGGCACTTGAAATTTGGAAGGGACGTAGCTTAGGTACCGTAGGGGTGCACTAAGAAAGGAATTCCCGAAATTCCCACGGGAACGGGAATTAGCGGGAAAATCCTTTTGTATGAAAAATCTAAACCGCTTAAGTTAGACGCTTGAAATTTGGCATGCAGGTACCTTAGTAAATATAAAGTTTAGTTATGGCTGTATTTTGAGAAATTCCCACGGGAACGGGAGTTAGCGGGAAAAAACTTTTGTATGTATAAATTTAAACACGCGGACGAAGTCGCGGGCAAAAGCTAGTATCCGTATAAAATTTATTGTTCCTGAAAACTTTCCCTGGCGTTCTAAGATATGGCGAACTTGAGAAATGTCGACGTATTGGATTTCAAATACCATATGATCATTTTATTCTTTACCTAGGTATTTAGGTACGTATCAATAATTAGTTTTTAAAATTATGTACGAGTGTATTTTTGCAATATTGTAGCCTAACTTGTTCGGGAAATGTCTAAGTTTGTAAAGCTTATTAATTTAAATTATTTAGGTACGTTATAAAATCTGTCCCCGTCGTGAAAACATTCTCGACTCTACACTTGGTCTACCAGAATAAATTAAAATATAATGATTAGGTATACCTACCTTCATGTTGTGACTATATCTCAGCTAGCCAATTTTGTACGTTGTTGTTTGTTTATAATCTGTTTTATTTGCTAGTCCTAACACATAACAACACTTTGACTTGATGTAACTTCCGCTCATAAGAATGAATCATTTTTCCAATGATTGAGCATGACTATCGACCCGGTTAGCAATACGTCACTCAGTCCCAAGCCGAGGTTAGTCGCCATCCTGCGCAGAAATAAACAAGTAAAAAATGGAAAGTTACGTAAGGGACCGGTGGCAACCATTGTTCACATTCAGCAAGCATGTAACTTACCGTATCATTGTGGCTGATACCGGGCTTAGTAAAAACTAAACAATGCTATAATTTACCAATGCTGTAGTAAGATGACGTTTACCGAAGCTTGTGAGAACTACTAAGGACAATAGGTAGGCGCTGAGGAAACGAGTGTGCGAAATGACGGGGCTAAAACGGTGTGACTGAACATAGAGGCTGGAACTAGCCAGAGCATTAGGAATGTGTGGTATGCGTGTGATACAAATTACAAACTGGTGTAGTATGCTAGTCATTGCTACATTGAACATGCTATAGGAAAATTACAAAACCACTAGTTAATTTCAACTAGTGCTCTGAGGAACAACAAGTTAACTGATAAAAAGCACGTAACAATGAATTTATGAGTTTGATATTAATTATTTATTATAATATTTAAACTTTTAAATATAATAAATAATTAATATCAAACTCATAAATTCATTGTAACTTGTCAAAAATACTTATTTTTCTCATTGTTTGTGAGTATGTTTATATAATTAATAATTAATTATATTAATTTATTGTTATATTTCCTGATTCTCGAACTCGTAACTAGCGTGCGTGGAATATTATCTACTGATGTCTCTAGTTCGTGTTTTTAAAACAATATATGTATTACTTAAACGTTGACTATCGCTACTTACTCAAATTATAGTTACGCATCAAAATATAAAATTAGCTATTGTCAAAGTAACGAACTACGATGAAAGTGGAAGTAAATGTATGGGAACTGTGTAACCGATGACGCCTTTGTAATGTTATGTTAATTAGGTTACACTCCCAAGCTAACAATAAGATATAACATAACCATTACGCGGAGATGTTTCTAATTCAGCCTGGGAGGTGCATACGCGCCCATGTTTGAATGTTATCATATCGACGCGAAGGCAAACTTTGTTGATTAAAAAGAAAGAATTACTTTCGGCCGTTAAAACTGTATTTGGAAACGGCTCGGTCCATAATGCGAGGCGTAAAACATAACACAACTCCCTCTTCTTTTAACAAAACTAGTTTGCACACATTGAGAATATTCGCCGAGACCACCGAGACTAGCTTTAATGGTTGTTTTGGCATGTATAAATTCAGCCTTACGTATGTACAGTTTTAAAATCATTAGTGGTCAACTATTTTAGCTTTGATTAGGGTAAGTAAATAGTTCATACTTTGTGACAAAGTCAGGCCAATTAGAAATAGTTCATTATGCACGTGTGCCAAAAGGCGAAGGTTACCCAAGTAGGTAGAACAATTTAGTGTCCACCTTAGATACGAGCTTGCAGAATTATTATGCGCATAATTATTTTGGATCCAGTTCCTGGCTCCTATTTCGTTCGCGAGTTATTATTATAGTTCTCTAAAAATTAATTTGATAGGTATATATGTTGTCTTTAGTTTTGTCATGATTTGCTATAGACATATTTAGTAGTTATGTACCCAGCCTACCCCTTCTGTTACCCTATTCAAAATACTTATAAAACCTCTATCTAACGTAAACGATTTGACAGTGACGATATATGGTTTCCGAGTTCGAATCCGTTTGTGAACACAATAACGGTTCTTACAGAAAAAAGACAAGTTGAGGACGCATGCAAACGCTAGTTTATTAGAAAAGTGACCTAAGACAAATCTGACAGCCGAACCTATATAAATCAGGTAGTTACTTCGTTGAATAAAAGTTAGCACACAATTTTCGAAAAAAAGACATTAGGTACTAATTTAGTGTTAAAAGGCATTGTACCAGAACATTCAGCTTTTGATGTATCATGGTTCAACGTGCTATCACGTCCGGGCTAAGTTTTTGTTAGCGAGTCGTTGTGTCGTTTTTGCTATGACATTTCGCGTTAGATAACGTAACTTAACAACACCTCATGATATCTTCGACTAATTTAGTTTTTATATTAGGCGGTCGACAGGTGCGTGTACAACTACCTAATAATTACCTGGAACGCAAGTAATAGGTTTCAAGATAGGTACGTATTAGTATGTTAAGGCAGTATTTAAACGTTAAGCACGAAATGAAATTAAATCAGATAATTCACTGAAAACAGAGTACAGTAGGTCTTACTGTAGGTATGAGAATCTCTATTTTACCAATAGGCATGGGAAATTATAATATTAATAATGAATATAATATGTAACGTCTAGATTCAATAATGATTATAACATTAATAGTTTTTTAGGTCCATAAAATATTGACAAGCTCCATTAATTACGAAGAAACTGTTTCACTGAGAGTGTTCTGAGGTGCTGTTTAACGTAAGGCAGGCAGCAGCTTAGCAGTGTCTGCAGAATCTATAAACGTTTAACATCATATGGACAGCTAGTCTGGTCTGCCCATGGAAGTATCAAGTACTTCGTACATAAGGAATGAGCTCTATCTATGCATCTTGCAGCTAAAATAAAGAAAATGAAACCTTATGTTAAGGTCGTAAGAGTCTTGTTCAAAATAAGTCTTGTCAAAATAAGAACGTAACCAATGAGAGGGAAAATAGTGAACAAAACGTCCCTTTCTAGCAGCGACTAGATTGCTAGATAGAGTACGAAACACCGGACCTGGGCCCCTACCACCAAAAACGAAAACGATCGCTCGCTGAACGGATGGCGTACCTACCCTTGAGCCATGAATCCCTCTCATTTGCCCCCCCCCGTGTTTGAATATACAAACTAAAATTCGTCAAAGTTGATTTTCGTTAATTTAATTCATATATTCAAACACAGAAAGGAATAATGGGAGGGATTGATTTTGCAAAAATACACGATCCGTTCAACGAACGATCGCTCTCGAACCGGTGGTAGGGGCCCTGACAACTTCACATGACATCGGCGACTTTGACGTCGGTGGCGGGGATTTTTAATTTGTTATATTTTTCTTAATGTGTAATTAAAATGGGGAGAATTTGTGTCGGGGGGATTGTGAAAGCGAGTATTATCCGGATTGTAGTTTGTCTTTTCACAAGTAATACTTTTAAACATAATTTGTTAGTAAAGAATTAGGGTGACCATGCATGACTATCCAATCATAAAGTCCGTTGTTTTTTGTATAGGAAAACTAAAGCATGTTTCAAGATTCGTCTTCGAAGTTCTAAAATACACGTAAAAACTATTTATAACATTATCAAATCAATCATTAAAAAACGTAGGTACACAAAAATAAAACTACCATGTATGTTGTCCAAGAATTTTATAGCAAACAACATAGGTACATTGTTAGATCCACCACATCCTTCTCAATCTATATTTGAAGATCACGTGATATTTAATTGGTAAAGGCATTAGCCAATTCATATTTAAATTTTCGCCATATTGAAGTCGATTTCTTTGCAAAAAAAAGTGGTGTTATTTAGAAAACGATTACGAATAAAAAATATTTTGGCTTTCAATGTTGGCTGTTTTTTTTGTACGTATGTATTGTCATTGTCCTTAAATCATATTTTAATATAGTCACCCTATTCAGAGAGAGACAAAAGGGACATGCACTGGGCTTTCGTTCGGCTTCGATTTTCCGACAACAGCTTGTTCCTTATATGTTACTTCCATGGGTCTGCCTTGTTCAGTAATAATAATAAACAGCATTTACATACATACATAACGTCACGCCTTTCTCCCAGAGGGGTAGGCGACCATATCCTTCCATTTGCTATGATCCTAGCACACAACTTTTGCTTCGTCCACATTCATCATTAACAGCATTTTTAAGCCAAAAAAAACGACTTAAATATGGTGACAATGTGACCAACTAAGTATACGTAGAAAGTACACTCTTTCGAACAAAAAAAAATCGGTTCACAAATCTCCGAGATATGTGGTAACAAACATACAAAGCAGTCGAATTGAGAACCTCCTCCTTTTTTTGAAGTCGATTAAAAAAGCTCCGCGTTTTGTACTTGAAGTTGAATCCAACTCTATCCAATCGGATATAAGCCAGAAGGTATTATCATGAAAGGCGCAGGACAGTGCACACCAACCAATTGGTCTCGAACTACAGGAATCACCCTTCTACTATGGTTTCGACTACTTATAGTACAGACTATGAGTAGTAGAACCATCTGGTGTTCCGGGAAATGCCCCAGTGGTTAAATGATTGATCTCTAGACCCGAGACAATTGCATTGCCCAAATTGACCCGACTGGAATCTAAGCATCCGTCGATGTTGTTAAATGGTGTTATTTAGTTGGTCCTGTGTATTTGTTTTGGTGCATTTGTTTATTTCATTATAAAATGTAGGTACACTGTGCACTTGTGCAGCTATCGGAACTCACTTCATTAATAAACTCATACGCATTTTTTGTCACAACATCAGTAACAAAAAGTGTACCTACGTTTGCGCAGTGCCTAATAATGTTCCTGCTAAAATAAACGGTTTCGTGCCAACACACTTGGAATTAACATAGCAAATGAATAGGTATATCGTACCTAATAAGTCGTACGTAATAGATACTTACAGGTGGGTACAGATGCAGTTCAATGTTTCCTGCACCACGAAACTTGTTAGTTAACTAAAAGAACTAAAAGAAGAAAGCGTGGAAAACAACTAAAATGTAGTAGAAAGAGTTACGTCAGTAGCTATTTATTAATCTGTGGTACGGTTTACAGCAAATGTTACGATGTCGCATTAAGTTAAGAATCATAAAATATTGTTTTCAGTAAACTTTACTAGTTTATTATTACGTTGTAAGAATTATGTAATATGTGAGCGCACCAAAAAGTATGTACCTATTCTCTTGACAGATAGAATGCTCATTTCTGGCAAATATTCTCTCCTTTCCACTCCCGAACAACACGTGCTGGACAGCGTTGTCATCCGCATACCATCCAGACGATGGTGGCGCGCACCAAGAGGTTTAGTTCCTCGTTCCTGCCCCGTGCCATTAAGTCATGGAATGCCCTTCCAGCTCATGTGTTTCCTTCTTCTTACAATCCTGGGTTCTTTAGGCGGGGCGTGAAACGGCATCTCAGTGGGCCTTCAGGGTGAGGGCGACAGGCGCAATGGGCTCTATTGTGCCTCACGACCTAACTTTTGAATCTCACGACCGCTTACCATCAGGTGGAGTGAGGTCATCCTGAAAGCTCTTCTTATAAAAATAAAATAAAAATATATTGTTCCAGCAGTATTATTTCCTCGACCCATGAAACTATATTTAATGTTAGGTTTCAGTGTCCCAGCTGTCACCCCGGGGGACAAGGCTAGAGGGGACAACTGGTAATAATTGGTCTTATCTCATCATCATCATCATCAATCTCACAGTCCACTATTGGTACTAGATCTCTCCAATGGTTCACCACTTTGATCGATTTTGGGCTTTTTGAATCCAGCACTTGCTAGCTATATAACGCAATTCGTCTCTCCAGTGAGCGTCGTACAACTACGAGTATGTTTGCCGAGGAGCCTAGAAAATTGTTTCTACGTACTATATCACGTTTAGATCAGCCGCTTAGTTTGGAAATCGAGATTAATAATCAGAAGTAGGTATTAATTGTAGTTTGAATTAAATATAAGGAGCATTATACTCTTAACATTTAATTCAAACAACAACAATTAATACAGATAATGATTCAACTACGCCGATAATGCAATTAGTAAGAGATGCAGCAGGTTATGTAATTAGTTAACAATATGCATAATCAGTGACGTCTCTAGATACAGATTACCTACTACGTAATTGTCAATATTTCGTAGTCGATACCTACGAGTACATCCTAAATTTATGTATAGAAGATAAATAAAATCAAATAATTTATTTGTGCAAGCCGATTCATAAGTCGTTCGCAACACGTATTCACGTGTCATTATCGATTTTTAAAAAATAACTGTAACCAAATGTATCATCCATTTCGACTCTTGTTCAGAGGACATAATCTTCCCAAAAATATGATTCCCTTTCCCTGTCAATTTTAAGCAATCAATCATGTATCGATTACATGATGTGAAATGTTGCTACATAATCTTCGATCAAGACATACAAAACACCTTTCTTGTTTACTCTGATTGATTGTAATTATATTTGTCACTTATGCAATTATGTTACTATAGTCAATACAGTTCTGTGCCCTCAGGTAATACCGCTCCAATTTGGCCCAATAAGTAACCTCAACTCAACACTAATTTATCACGTTCTTTCAGATAATGTTGCATAAAGGTACGCGGCGTATCAAATTACGTGTGATAGATCAGTTAGATCACTGACAAAATGTTACTGTTACATAAAAAAAACCTAAATATTGATTAGCTCTTTCACTAGAAATACATTAATGAGTATAAAAGCTTGGTTTTCCTCCTAACGTAAACGTTTCGAATTGCATTTACGGATCACTGATTCATATCGTTCGGACATATTTTTGATAATTTATTTACCCAGAAATTTAAAGTTGGTAAAGCCATACCTATAACCCTTAAACGTACATATAAGAAAGGTGATACGATAATGTCCAAATTGTGTTACTAGAAGTGGTGTTGTGAACCCTTGACTCAGAAGGCAGAGGTCACTACCAAATGAGCCATCGGGCCAGTCGAATGTTGCAGCAGTATGTGCAGCTAGTTTACAATAACTTGGGTACCGGTTACATAATTCGTACAATACTAGATAGCGATATAGCGCACAGAACTTTAATAGAATATTATCACAGAGCGTCGCCCATTTCCGCCGCGGATGATAAACAAACAATTTTACCGGCACACGCCCTCCGCTAATATTGTCCACTTCTGAGAACACACGGACAAAAGAATACGCATGAAGAATGCAACTAACGCAAATCGAATAAAGACTTCTATTGAATTTGGAATGCTGACGGAAGTTTTTCATACTTTGTAATAACGTACAAAGTTGTATAGATTATTTTTTTTAACTAACTACGATGATCGCTGGGGCGACTTTGTCATCAACCCCGGACTGTGCAGGTGAGAAAGGCTCTCCCTACATTCGTATAGAAAATTCTCTCGTCCCTTAAGTTATTGATTATGTAAGAACTTTAGTCTTATAAATTATCTTACTTATTTGTCTAAAGACTATTCGGACAAACAAAAAATATACGAACGAAAAATCCGGTTGTAATACTTGTATCAATATGTACTTACTTACGTAAAGAAGGAAATTACTTAAGTATTTACTCGTACTTAGATATTTTAAATAAAAACTTGTTGTTATAGGAAGAGTACAAGCACGCAACTATGTAAGAAAAAATACCGTTCTAGAAAACTTTCTATAGCCAAGAACTTCTGACTTATTCATGGCATGATTTAGATGACCAGTTTCAATCGGCACAAGAAGCAACTATGCCTTTAATGGTATAACATCAGCTTACAGCAGTAGTATATAAATTATAAATCCAATCCAGTATTGGCCTTAAGCCGTTGACCATGTTTCAAACGATTATTATCATGCATGTTTACCATACATTGGCACTATCCTAAGGGGCAGCGCAGACGACAGACTATCCGTGGCGCACTTTTTAGTCTGTGATGCAATTATATACAGTAACGCACACGACGCGCAAAAATCTGTCGCGGATATTTCACAGACTCAATGCACTACTTCGACCATTCTGTCGGCAGAGCTGTAGTGATCTAGATGCTCTTTTTAAATATCTCAGACGCAGACTCTATCGCACAAAAAGTTTGTCATCTGCGCAGCCCCTAATACCGAAGAAAGTAATAGAACGTTTTTAATTTTAGTACATTTATGTACTGCGGCAGGTGGGCGCCGCCTGCCCAGGATGGCGATTATGGGTAAAGCCTCCAGGAGTCCAGGTGTTTGCTCAAAGAGGCGAACAACCTATGAGAGAGAGGCCTATGACCAGCAGTGGACTGTGATAGGCTGATGATGATAATGATATGTTACACCCGATTGTAAATTGTCTTATTATCTCGTACAACGATAGCTAATGTATATTTGGTTTATGTAAATTGTTATCAATTAAACCTGACGTGCACCAGCATATGTACATGACAAGTGCAACCTCACCCAAATACACACACATGTGCATTCGGAACAAAGTTCGTTAGCGATCCTTAAAACGAGGGTACAATTGATTCATTTTGAAAATGATTCATTACAAGTTGCGTCTACTAAAACTGACTATTTAATAATATTCGAAGAATACATTGTTTAATAATATTACAATAGTTACAATGATGTTGACTAATAGATTCTCAACTAAATACTTAGTTTAAATACGCCGATCAAATTTTCCATACAAATCTTCAAGTCGTAATTTTTTTCCTTGTAGTTAATTGTCTATTTGACCTGCTAATTAATATAACGATCAGTTGGCAACCCCCCGGCCTGCCCAGTGACCATTGGAATTGAGTCATCTTCGTAACGTTTCACTTTCATTCAATTAAACTCCGAGTTTACTTTTAATGGCTACTATCTCTTCTTTCCGACGATTATGTAACGCAGGCAATGATGACTTAGTGTTAAATATTACCTACCTTACACAACAATGGTTCAGTTCGGAGCCACTGGAATTCACATTATTGATTTTTTAGAAATTAGAGGTTACTGATCTGAGCTGGCTCAAGATAGAGACAAATGGCGTCTTGTTGTGTCAGAAACTTAAATCCACTAGGGGTCACTAAGCCAGCGGAGTAAGTAAGTAAAAGGATATTCTTAAGTAACATGAACTTGTGGAGGTATTTGTTCCAGAACAAAATGTAGATCAACAACGTTTTTTATAAATATTTAATTTATAAAAAAAACTACGTATTACATTTAGTAGGTATTTATTACTATTTTGATGTCGGAGGGGACAAACTGGTCTAAAGATTAGATACCAAGGGATGGTGTGATTACTTCAGCCGATAGACACCTCAACTCAAAGGGAGTCACAGGTGCGTTGCCGGCCCTTGAGAAATTTCTAATACATCTTCTTGAAGAAAGGAACTTACATTACGTAATTAATTCTGTATGTGCCAATCACATTGACCATTATTCATAACTGCGCGTTAGATTAGTTTTCGAATAACTTAGTTATAAGAATGAGAACAATGTGACAACATATGCCTGTGGCTTCCGTTTCTCACGACTTTGTTTAAAGTTTAAACACTAATGAGCTAAGCTAATGCAGTTTTAACTTAGAGATGACCAAGCAAATCATATTTAAATATAACCATAAAAAATCATATATGTACCTACATACGCAATCCTACTAATATTATAAATGCGAAAGTTTGTTTGGATGTTTGCTCTTATCATATCCTATCTGCTCATTTAATATATTAAATACAGTTTTAATAAAATTTAAAAGCCGAAGAAAAAAGCATCACACAATGTATTTTCTATTACAACGTGATGCAAACATCAAAATAATCATTTAACTAAGATTCTGGCCGTAACTTAAGAGCAAATATCGGCCAAACACGTGTTTGATATAGGTACAATTAGTATTAGTCATTGAACACGTATTATACTTCCACAACAAAGAAGATAACAAAATGTCATATGCCTATTTGTAGTAGGTTTAAGTGCACGATTGCATTTACTGGAGAGCATCAACCTAATGTGTGATATTATGATATTGTGTTTGCGTTATTAAACATAAATTAAATGTTACTTAATACAGCACGTGGATGTCAAGATAAGCGGCGCAAAAGCTGCAAGCATAATTAATTAATTGTATTATAATGTGATCGCCAACGCAGGTGATGTAGCGACCTATAGATTTAGGGTACCTGTCGAAACATTTACCCATCGACGTAAGGTTTTCGAAACAGCGACCGATGTAGTAACTATTGATGTTATGAACTAGACCCGTTTATGACTATGTAACAAAAATTAAAAAAGAAGTTCTTTTATCGGTACCGTAATAACTACACCCTGTTCAAAATTTACAATATTCGGAAATACCCCACCCAGGGCTTTAACAATAGAATTTCTATTAGTCATAACAAATGCGTATGTAAATTATTGCTCTGTGCATTATTGGTGAGTGAGATTCCAAGACAAATATCAAAACAGTAGGGTCTGATTTACTTTTAAATTGTACTCGTTTTTTTTAAATTGATTTATGATAGATTATTCAGTGCTAACAATAAATAAATGTCTATGAAATGCAACTGAGTATGCCAAAGCTACAATGTTATCTATTAACAGGAGATTTAACAGACATAATACCCTGAGCAAATAACTTGCAATAAATTGCACATTCTATTAGACTACACGCCTTGAGGATTCACACTGCACAGCCTTGTCAAACATCTTCACGATATGCCACATTTATGTTAATAAGACTGTAAGTAACACACCAATCCGTTATCGAGGAAGGACATGCTTTAAGCCATTCACTCAACTAATTGCTTAACTGTACAGAAAGCAGTATGGATAACGCTGCTCTCATTGACACATTCGTGTGAAGTTTTATTCGTAAAACGTTAAGTATTATAAAACGACATGTTGAAAGTGAGTTTTTAATATATCGTGCACGTTAAATTATATGAACGCAAATGTACGCGACGAAAAGATAATGAAGTAAGTAAATAAATGCACAACTGACAGCTCTTTCAAGAAGATTTGAAATTATATTTCTATTATTATACTTTGTATTATTTTGTTTTTTATAAAATGGTAAATACAACTCGTTTAATAATAATATCTTTAAAACGATACCATAGATTATCACATTAAGCGTCCTTCCATAAAAGCTCAAATCGTTACGGAAAGAAGTTACTCGTAACGTGACAATTAATATTCTTAAATTGAAAAAAGTTGCTACTATTTTGCTAACAATAACTTTTGATTTTAAAAATTTGTAAAGCAACGAAAATTTGCCTTTATCTCATATTCATAGATGTCTAAATTCACCATAGTTGGTCCAGCGGCTTAGATGCCATAACATAATGTAACAGATTATGTATTACAATTTCCATTCGTAATACATACTTTAATATTAAAAAGCAAATCAAAACAAATTATGCAGCCTTAACCTACTTTTTATTCGCTAATCAATGATGTTATCAAGTCTTTTGTTAATTAATTGGCATCGCAACACGATACAAATTTAATTTACCTACCTACGTATTAAAGCAAATACGCTCATATGCTTTAATAACATTATTATGCCAGATTTCGTTTCATGATAGGTGTTTGAAACGTAAACGACGGAAAGGAATGTATCTTTCTAAAATATCCAATTTATTGTTATATACCGTGCGGTATTTGGGACTGTTACGAGTGTGACCCAAAACTGCCTCGCGGGATTTCCATCATGTCACGTTGGAGTAACCGAAAGCGCGTAGCTACTTTCACCGAGTGTTCTATTTCAGTGCGACATAATTTTTTAATCATCTCTGTAACGCGTCTGGCGGACAGCTGGAACTATTGTCTCTAATGTTCCGTATTACGGACAGTGACGTCAACGTTTTTAAACAACATTCTACACGGAGAATGACCTGAAACTTGGGTGTACAAAAGCTACGGTTTGGTTTTGGAGTAAGGAACGCATCATAATTATGTCTCAGAAAGACTAACAAAATCAGGGTGTAGATAATTTAGCCACGGTCTTGGAATAAACGACACATCATAACAATGTTATAGAAGATACTAATAGTAATAATATTTGGATTTTTAAAGCTTCTTGTTTAATTTTTCTTACTAAAACTTTGAAAAATAAACTACCGCGCCGTTTTCAGTTTTCATTAAATTTTGAATGATAACTTTGTGTGCATTAAGACTTGGCAACAAACAATGACTTCATGTTTGGACTGTAGGTAGATGCGAGAAACTATGACAAAAAAAAACTATTATTTGTCGATTGTAGGTTGCCAGAGTCTGGCATTCAACGTGGAAAATATGATAGGTATCAACTTAAGCAGAATTACAGCAATTATGACGTCAATACCAAGTTTGCCTAGACATAATGCCCCTGAAAACCAGCGATTCGTCGACAGAAGCGATTACACGGCTCGTTTAACATTAAAGTGTATCCTCTCGATCGGTCGCATAATCGATTACTTTGATGTTATATTTAAAATTAACATTGCGTTATAAGTTTTCACACGAGTTACAATGTGATCACGTGTAGGTGCTGTTTAGTACTCGTACCATGCTTGCTACACCTCGTCACTAAGTTACACAAGCATGTGAATTAGGAAATACAATTATAAAGGTTCAGCGGAAAACTATGAGTCTTAAAATCCTTTAAATAATTGGCATTATAATCATCATCATCATCACCAGCCTATCGCAGTCCACTGCTGGACATAGGCCTCTCCAGTTGCTCGCCACTCAGGCCAAACATCTGGAGGATATTTTTATAATCGCCACGCTGGGCAGGCGGGTTGGCGATCGCAGGACGTAGCTTCTCACTCCGATGACGCTGCTGCCCTTCATCGGCCTGTGGTATTTAGCTACGCCTTCAATTATGATGGTTATACCGCCATTAGTCGGTTGCCAGCGCCTCGTTTGTTGTTCGGCAGGATGCACCATAGGCAGGTGAGGTTGGCTTGGAGCGAAGATGATAGGCCGCTCCCTTACATCCCATTTGGCATTATAATAACATCCGCAAACGTAGTATGGGACGCCCTCCGGGCGAAGAGGAGACACGATGTGCGCAAGATGGCTGGCAAGTGCTGGATGCAAGAAGCCGACGATTGAGTAAAGTGACGAACAATTGGGGAGGCCTATTTTCATCAGTAAACTGCGAAAGGCTGATGCTAATATTTTTTATATAAAACATGATGTTATTCTTTTTTAATCACAATAATTTACATCTTAGGGGAAGCGCAGACGACAGACTATCCGTGACGCACTTTTTTGCAATTATATGCAGTAAAACGCACACGACGCGCAAGAATCTGCCGCGGATATTTCACAGACTCAATGCACACGACACACATCTTCGATCATTCTCTCTAGACTCTATCGCACAAAAGTGTTTGTATGTGCTGCCTCTTAATGTAATTTATGAGTATTAATATCACGTATAATAGGCACAAGACATGATGTATACCTACTAGAAGCAATGAAAAAACTAAGACTGTGTTTGTTGTTTATTCCTACAAGGCTTATTCCTTAACAACAAAAATAGCCTAAGGCTTTAGGCCACACCCACATTATCATTTTACATCAAGCGCCAAACGCAAAACATTAAGAAGTGCAACAAGAATTTTGCTGAGTGACGTAAGCTGAGTTGCAAAAGTAGATAATGCATCCTATTCTTAAGTCAATGAAGTAAGGTTTATTTTTTAATGAAATAAACCGTCCGATGTACTATTGACAGAGAAATACGGAGTCCAGAAACGTCTAACGTTCTGTGCCGCTTTGTGATTGTACGAATTTGTAAAAGTCTTTACAAAGTTATGTTAATACAGCTATTGTTAACCTGGCTTATACGAAATACAAAATATTAGCATTGTTTTTAATTTATAATATTGTTTTACGTTTTGTCGCCAAACAGTCATGGTGAGGACAACATCCGCGTCATACTCGTATGTAAGAAAATGACAAAAAGAACTTTGGTACGGTTCGTGGATCACAAACAGGTTGTTTAAATGTTAATGCCATTTACGATTGGTTTTCCGAAAATAATCAGTACAACATGTAACCATTGTACCTATAGTACATAGGTAAGTATAGATATAATGACTGTGCGTTACCGCAATGACTTGGCCCTTTTTATTCGCTTTCTTTCAGCTGAAAAGGGATCATAATGCTGTACTACTATAAAATAAGTGAGAATTTTGTACCAACAATAGACAATACCAATAGATTACCAGTCCTAGAGCCTGTAAGGCCCTAGAGCACGAAATTCCTTACTGTGTCTATTTTTATTCCCCATGTAAATCCACTTGAAACTGAATGTATATTGAGTCCCTTTGCATGAGTTTAGCGGCCTTAAGAAGTAGAGATATTCCAAGGCCGTGAAAAAACGACAAATTACTTCTGATAAGTGTGACAGGCGATACCAACGTTGAACTTGGGTAAATCCTTGTCCATAGTTAGTACCTACTTTTTAAACAAATCGAGTAAAGTTGTGATTTTCGTTAAGCAGTTTTAAATCCGGTAGAAAAGAGACGAAACCCTCAGTTGGTTATTAGGCTTTCATATGCCATAGGACATTTAAAGACTTGAATTCTCCTGTTTTGAATGAAAAACAAACCTTATTAAATAAAGACTTGAACTCAGCACTTATTTCTTGTAAAAGATAAGTATCAAAATTCTTGTATGCACGTAATATCTGTATGCAAGATGCAATGTGTATGTTTAATAACATGTTCAATGCTCCCGCAGTTTGGGCCACCGCCAAACATGTAATATGGTGAACCGGGCGCCGCTCATACTCGTAAAGGTACTTGCTATCTTATTTTAGCCCCTCTATGAACGGTCTTTTACATATTAGAACAAGTGCATTAGCTGCGTAGACGCATCTCTCTGTTCCTTCCTAACTTGGTGCAACGAACAAGAAAGCCATTAATCATGTTGTTGTAATAAATTATAGCCAACGTGTAGCCAATTCAAGTTTGCCGATAAAAGTCATGATGATAAGGTCTCAATAGGAATACGTAATAAGATACTAGGATACCTAGAGATATGTGTGTGAAGCCCAGGATCGAGCAAAGTGGTGAATAATTGCAGGTAGGCCTCTGTGGACTACGCAAGGCTCAAGATGCTAATGATGCTGATGTATGGTAATCCTTATAATGTAGATAAAGTTTCTTTAAAATCCGTCCAGCAACTTTTACGTGAAATAGTAACAAACAAACATACATTCAAACAAAGTTTATAAAAGTATCTTAACTAATATTATAAAGCTGAAGAGTTTAAGTATTTGTTTGAACGCGCTAATCTTAGGAACTACTGGTCCGAATTGAAAAATTCTTTTTGTGTTGAATAGACCATTTATCGAGGAAGGCTTTAGGCTATATAACATCACGTTGCAACTATTAGGAGCGAAGAAATAATGAAAAATGTAAAAAAAAACGGGGGGAAAATAACTATTCCACGCGGACGAAGTCGCGAGCACAGCTAGTAATTTATAAAATTAGTAGACTTTTTTTAGAGATGAAAGCTAATCAAGTCGTTATACGGGTTGTCTTGGATTTTACTTACATGTCTAAGAGCCACAGATACTAATCTAAGTTAATTCCTTAATCCGGTCTTTTTAATAGAGATTATATTACTTACCTACGTACATTACGTAATTACCTAAACATACGAAGTTTCCATCATCGTAGTATGAAAGATAATAAAAGACGTTACCCTCAATAGTGATGACTAAAATATCTACTAAATATATTATTATGGACAAGTAGTTGGCAAGCTGCTATTCTTCAACATTGTTTTGGCAGTTTTTACTAGTGTGATGTTTAAATATTTACATTGGCTCGTTATGATTGTATATTAATATTTTAGAATGAGACAATGGTGATACAAGTTGCATAAAAACTAATATTGAGCTTTTTTTAGCAATCTACGAAGCTGTTCCTTATGCTGTCTACCCAATTAAGTAGGAGATATTAAAGTGCACATGTGTGTGCGCAACAACAGGTGCAATCTATCATGCTCATAATCCTAATGGTCGACAGTACCAAAGAGAGACCCAATTCAAGACTCTTACACAAGTACGATCCCCGATTTTTAGACTTCAAAATGCCATATAAATGAAAAAGTATATAAAGTGAGGTACCCGAAAATATTTCATAAGTTACAAGTCCCTTGACTCAGATGAATATGTCATGTATTAATTTGAGGTTCACGCTTGACGTAAGTCATGACGTGACTGATGTGAAACAGGCCCATATTAACGAAAAGAACTTGTCAATCCCATTTATGAAGAGTTAAGTGTAACTTGTCGTCCTTTCACTGTGTTTGCATAACCGACGTATGAGGAGTTGCATCTCGTGACCGGTTCGAGGGTTTTTTAACGCCCGCCTCTAATGCAGAATGTAAATGGACAATATTGAAAGTGCATCTCTAAGGCCCCTACCACACGGCGTATGAAACGCACAGTCGACGTGCAGACGACGCGCGTATACGCTCTTTAATCGAGATTCATAGGCAACCTTGTGACCCTATGCACACGGGGTGATCGTGAAACGTGCGTCTACTTTATTTTATACCACTAAGGTGGCAAACAAGGCTATGGCCCCCTTGATGTTAAGCGATTACTGTAGGCTATGGACGCATGCAACATCAGGGGTATAACACGCGAGTTGCTGACCCCCTAAACTCCTCTACTGCGCTTATACGAACTACTACTGCAAATGCACTTCGGATAGTCCGACCGGCGTAAGCGCCCGTTCTATACCCCTGTTCCACCCCTAGTACCTACGCGCTTCAAACTATTAGCGAGCATGTTTCAAAAGCGCCGTTGTATCGCTTTTTACGCGTGTCTGACTCTATACAAATGCTTAATCGGCATAGTTCCCGACGCATGCGTCGTCTGTGCGTTTTAAATACGCCGTGTGCTAGGGCCCTTACAACTTAATGCGCCCGCGCATAAACGGCAATCAGCGCAATAGAAACGCTTCTCACCGTGATTCTTTACCCGTAAATATATGGATCGACTTTATGTCGCGTTTAGAAGCGAAGATATGCAAATTCAACACTTCGACTTAACACATTTCGCAGTGTAATCGCAACGTTAATTATATTCCGGTTTTTCAGGTAACGCAAAAACCGTTATCTTTCTTAAGTTAGTCACCTTCTGTAAGTATTTGTAATATGTGTCACTAAAATAAGGTTATTCACTAGTCACGTAACTCGCGTGAATGAATCTATTCAAGTTTAGGTCGCAGCTTTACCTATCATTGTTATTCACATATCGTGCATCCTCAGTAAGTTACATTTATTCTCTACAATATAAAATTTGTCAGCAAGTTTGCTAGCAATATCTGAACACATAGAATGAATGAATGATTTTACACTAAATATAGTAGGTATAACACAAGAATTTACGATCAATAAATATTTAATAATATAGGCATAAAGGTTCGCTTTAATGTCAATGACAATTCGCATAAGTATTTGGTGCACAAGGAAATACTTAAGTACGCTATGCTCATGTTGGGCAAAATACTTCGTACTTATAATCAGAGAATAAAATACCTACCTATGTAAAATAATAATGGTAAAGAGGGTAACGATCGTTCTTTTTAAATCGTCTTGGAAATCCACCAAGCCGATTTGGAAAAATTGATTCGTTCGAAATATTCATCACAATGTCGGTATATTAAAAACCTGCTGGCCATGCCAGTGCATTACGCCATTGCACACGACGTCTCAAAATAAAACATCGTCGACTGCTGATTTTATCTCTTCATTTTACAGAGATTGCAATGACCGATGCGTATACGCACACTCCTCGCGCATGCGTCGTGTCCAGCTCGCATTCTAGACGACAGGACCGGTTCTGTACTGCGAGTACAGGTACAGAAAAGTGATAGTCATCTGATGGTTGAACCCCGCCGCAGTTGGTTCTACTTTCCTTATTGTAACAGTGGCTATTGCACCGCCCATAGCAGCTCTATTAATCACTGCGAGAAACATCCTAATAAAGTAATGGGCTTTCGCATCTGCTCACGAGATACTGTCAAGTTAGCTCAAGTTGGACTTGCAAATCAGGTATTAGGAATTAGTTGGAAAAACAAGAAAGTCTATTAAATAAATCTAAACTCCTGCAACATCAACATGCCGGGTTATCATCTTTCATACTTAAGTATAATGTAAACAAATTCGATTTTCACATTCAATTCTGAACTACTAAATTAATATCTAAAATACTGGCCAAGAACTTTTAATAGCACTTCCCACTGTGCAACTATACGGATGAATCTACACTAATATTATAAAGAGGAAAACTTTGTTTGTTTGGTTGTAATGAATAGGCTCAAAAACTACTGGACCGTTTTTAAAAATTCTTTCACCATTCGAAAGCTACATTATCCACGAGTAACATAGGCACAATTTTATTTTGGAAAAAAATAGGGTTCCTTAAAAACTTTACGCGGACGAAGTCGCGGGCGGAAAGCTAGTGTCAAATATATGTCAATAGCGAGGTCATGTTACAAACAGCATACTTTTCCTAAAGCCGCGGCCACACATTGGAGATATTTGCACCAACGTATCGTTTTGTGCCCAATTCACCAATGTGTGTATCGGTCCTTTGACACAATGAAGACATTGAGCGCGTTAGTATTGGACATTGGACAGTGAATTGACGCAAATGTTGAATCCAATGTGTGGCCGCGGCATAATAACAATAATAGCTTTTCTAATCATTTCTATCATTTTCTAATAAAACGGACCTTAACACACTTCTTGTACTTTCCATGACCAACGTAGACTTTGATTTCCCTGATTAATTTATGTCTAATGGTTGTTTATAGTGCTTATCTGTATTTCGTGAGTTAAGATGCCTAACGTCGTCTCTTATAATATTAGATAGTTTCATATTTTGATGAGAAAGATGAGAATAAAATATGACGTATTAAACTACCTACCTGAAAATTTTTAAACAGTAAAAGCGAGTTCTTAAAGAACTCAGTCATTAGTTTTAATATGTTCGCTCTAAAATAACGGAATTGAAATTACGTAAGACGATGTCCTAACGTTCAACTCGTCATCGCAAAGTTAGAATGCGCCGGCGCAGTGTAGTGATCTAATAAGTAACGAGACGCCAATGTGTACACAATGATGTCGTCTGTCCTTGATCAATGAAATAGCTCAACGGCTATTGATCGAAATAGATTCAACCAACGATTGTCCATTAAGTATTTACAAACACATGTGAACGATATAAAAGCTGAACCAAATGTATTCTGGCTAACAATATTTTGTTAAGACTTAATTTTCATGGAAAAACATTAAGCAGTTTCATAATACTACGACTTGCAATGTAGCGCTGATACCTAAAGACAAAAACTGATCATGGCTAACCAATTTTTACGCCGTAGGTACGTACGGACATAAACAAAAATTAAATTACCACCTCATTACGAATGAATATTTGCTGATGTAAAAAATGTCATATGATTACGGACTGCTGTTCTATTAATAAACGATGATGTTTTTCAAGAATCGTCATTATCCCCAACTTATTATGACATCCGTTTTACTAACAATAACGTCTTTGAACTAAATGTCATTACCAGATATTCTTCTATTCATACCAAAGCTAACTGTGTGGTATAATAATACTCGTTTAATTCTTTTGAACGTCTACATTTTGACACTTAGGTTTTGTTCGTATGCGAATGACTGATTACATCCCCGCCTTTTTATGCAGCCAATACGATAATGATTTTTCTATTTTTAATCCTCCATTAATTCATTGTGCCAAGATCATCGCTTCAATTGAAAACATGATCAACAAAACAACATATCACGGGATTTTAAGTGCTTTGTTAAGGCGACTTGTTTTGAAACAAAACAAATTGTTTAATTTGTCATCGAACCGAATTCCACGAAACGCATTTTTATTGTTTGATTAAAAATATATCGAGGAGCTCGGTGGCGCCGCGGTCTTGTTCGTTTAACGCAATGATCGCAATGTTGTGCAACCATTGGCGCGGTCAATCCGATGATGGGTGATCAAAATTTGACACCGATTTCCTCCGTGCTTCGGAAGGCACGTTAAGCTGTTGGTCCCGGGTGCTATCTTTACCAACTCAGATAGCAGTCGTTACATCATATCAGAGATGATGAATAACTAAACTGGGAATGAGTATAGCTTACCCTAAGTGTTGCGGAGGTCTGATGGCAGTCGCTCTGTGTAAAAGCTTAGCCCTCGCCAAATCTCTCAGTTTGGGAAGCCGAACCTGAGACAATCGGGAAAAAGGCTAGGATGATGATGATTAAAAATATATCTAACTAAACTTAATAGGATTGTGACTCAATACCATCAGTTATTTTTACAAAAACCTGTTTATTAGTGGTGTTGAGTATAATTGTAAACAGACTTGTGTCTGCAATAAAGTACAAATCATAACGTAACAATTTGGTCTTGACCATTTCTCACATTAACAGTCATAGTGCAAAAGAGGCTTACGGCACCTATCTCGATACAATGCCCTCCTCATCAATTTACAAATATTTATTATATGCCCGCATGTAGCACGCGTCCATACCACTTAACGTGTTCCTAATTCACCACGTAGCGACATCACTTTCTCCTGCAATTAGTTAGCATATACTGCTCGGCTACCGTCTTCATTGCGCTGCCTTGGCCGCCGATTTCACACTTCATTTCGCTCCCCGTGTCAGATTATTATTCAGCAGTTTAGAGGTTACTATCACAAAAGCAAGGATATACTCGTACTCTTTGCTTGAACAAATTGTTCGAAACTTCTTATTGCACTTTACTGGAAACAGGTATTCACTTGGTAATGCGTTTTGCAATTGAATTATTTCGCTTTCATGTTAATTTATGTTAAGTATTTCCTAGACTTCGGAACTTCCCTGTGATAACCGAAACATCTTTCACTCATTTTGTATGTGGGTCAGTGACAGTTTTCCATAGAAATCCGCAATTCATTGGACGTTTTGTACCAATAGTAATTTATTGACGTAATAAAGTGTTGTAGTGGAAGGCCAAACAACATCAAATGCTTTGTTAATGTTTATTAAATGGCTTATTCTACCAGCTGTAAATTTTTTATAGTGTGCATTTTATTTCTTTAACCTGAATCAATGAATAAGACCAAAACAAATGTGTCAAGATGTTTAACCGAATACATTTTATTGTGTCTGTCTAACATCTCCTGTTAAAAAGTGTGATTATAATCTTTTCCGTTAAAAATATTCGTTGCATAAAGTTCAGAAATGTAATTGGGATATTTAATTGGGAGCGCCAGATGATAAAACAATAGAAAATGCCAAAATGCAATGTAACACTATTGTCATCAACTGCCTACCTATCTTAGAACCCACTGCGTTTGTTATATTTCTAGAATGTAGATAGGATTAAATGGCAAAGTTTTGTTTCCTAAAAACCGTACACAAAATATTGGCATGGTTAGTCCAGTTTGTGATCGCAGGACAAGTAGGTAGTATTTAGGCACCAATCTTCAAATGGTTTCTCTGATTGCAGTCCCGGTGCTGCATCAGATTCAGTGCATCCCGTGGGAGTGCTTCCTGATTGAGGCTAAACGGACCGTCTGCGCTGGCTCGTTATCGTGTTAAAAACAATGTGTTTTGCTGCATTCGACGCTTCTTGGTACATTGACTTTACTTGAAGATCTTTCTCGATCATTAGATATACTCGTACTTATGATCTAAGTAGGTACGTGTGTGTAACTAGACATCAAAAGAGCAATATCAAGCTGTAAGCATGACTTCAGGTAAATAAAAGTATTTAACATGATTATACCATGGTTGAATATACGTATTACGTAATATCGCACATTATACCTACACCATTTGAAATTAGTGTGCCGAAATTACTACAATTAATAAATACAAATGGTTCACCCGTATTTGTTTATACACTAATATCTCCCACCAAATTTTTACTAGGTACACTCTTAGCATGCGTCGGTTGAGTATCTCTACATAAAGAAAGAATTGACGTACTAATAATCATGTTACAAAATATTTTATACATTGTAGATAATTAACTTTATGAAATACAACAACAGCTTTTATATATCTTTTGTTTGTAAGTGACTAAGCCTCTAACACCTACATTCACTCCTTATGCAAATAGAATCAAAACGATTTTGCCTATTTGAACCTGGCAAGTAGGTTAAGGCTCTATAACAATAACTGACAGTAGACAATGTTCGTGCAAAAACCAAATGTAAAGAAACTCGAAAAATCACTGTAAAATTCTTAACATAAAAACATGGGAATTACTTTGTTGTGTGCCTTTGCGCGAATAAAATTATGTACCTACATTTACGAATTTTACACAATCGAAGCCGGTAGTGGCGGAGGTAATAAAGGTAATTAGTTGGCGCCAATTTAGTGGAACATTTCGTGCTAGCAACTGTCCTCTGTATTAAGGAAATGCGATATTTGGTAAATACATAAAAAAGTTAATTGGTTAACCGTGATCTTTACCCGAGATAGTTGCAAACCCAAACGAAACGATACTCATATTTAAATTAATTCAAAAACCGCTAACCGCCGTTTCTTTCTAGGTTGTGCGAGACCTGTATTTTGATAAATCATTCATATTCATACTTTGGCTGCGTGGATTTGCAAAACTCGTTTTAAATGCGCGTTTAAGGTTTAAAAGCGTTAATGGAAATCAAAAGTCCCATGTAAGTGACCTTTCATCGCATACTTATTCACTAAATCTACACATGGCTCACATTAGTAGGACCACTAAGCTTATATTCATACTTTAAACATGGCTTAGGTACTTTCAGGACTGGCATTTAGCAAAAAAAAAATACAAGAAACGAAAGTAATTACAAAAACCAACTGAATAACGCAATTCAAAATTGGAAATGTTACTTTAAAATCAATGCAGTTCTAACATGTCCTAGTTACGATCAGACGTAACCGGTCTAAACAAAATCACGAAGTTTGTCGAATATCGGCAGTGGATAAATCTGATAGCATTGTCGGTGCCGTACCCCGTTGACAAAGGCGCAATTGCGCGGTTCAATGGCAACGTAAACAATGCCTGACGACGGAATCGAGCATGAAGGCAACGCCAGTGGCGGATTGAGGTTATGTGGAAGAAAGGACATTTTTGTCTTTTTTTAATGTTAAGAAGAAGATGTGGGTAAGAAGGAAATTTCTTAGCAATCAGAAAACACCGCGGCTGGGAGGTCGTTCCAGAGTTTGCAAGTTCGCGGAGGAAGACGAACGGTATTGGATTAAATCTTTCCGGATGGTACGAATGAACACAACTGTGGCGACCATAAATGCGATGGTAGACTGGCTTGACGTTAAATAACTCCTGCGAGTCCGATAAGTGCACTTTAGATAATAATTAGTCAGTCTCAAAATTACTGCGGTAGGTAAGACAACAACTGTTCGACAACGGCACTCAAATCTTAATACTTGAATTCCGAGAAATTAGGTACAATAGAAAAACGGTTGTTTGTTGATCTCCGCAGACTGTCATATAATAAGTTAACCCATTCTGAAAGGTAGTTACTATCAACGTGTAACAGAAGAAAAAGGAGGCATTGGTAGTGAATATGTATGAATACAATATTCAGAATTTCAGTTAGTAATTATTTGATATCGGACTTGATTTATAGCCCAACAACTACCCCTGTAGTTTCTGCTTTTTGTAATTTTGATAAGCTAAGTAAATAGTGATGAATCCCCTAGTATGTAGATAAAGAGCCTGTCTGGACCATCATCAGAAAATTTGTTGACATTAACATGAGGAATTAGGGATTTGACAATATATTTAGAGATTTGCCTTATTTGAGTTTTAACCCATCTAGTTAATACTAGCTCTGACAAATCTGAATGTGCCGGTATATGATTATGAACAAGCAAGGACATTTTTGTTTTTTTTTTAAATTCTAATGTACCTACCTACAGCAGTAAAAAGAAAAAGTAAGACGGTGTATGTATTTTAAAAGGAAGATTACTTAAATGAACTATTTTGATAATTTCAATATTTACGTCAGATTAATATCTTGTAAGTACGAGTATGTTAAACAAAAACATGTATAGATAACATATTTAATATAGACAACCAAACCAATACTTTACCTTTATCTTGCGAAAGTGAAAGTTATTGTAGGGATTGTCGTGTCAACCGACAATCTATTACAACTTCCTCATTTGATTTTAACAAGTTAACCGTCTAAAAATATAACAATTTAAAATAAGTTGGTGCACGAAGTGTCGGCTTGCGGCTTTACTAGATGTTATAGGCGATGCAGGGTAAATCTACACTAATATTATAAGAGGAAAGATTTGATTTTTTGTATGTAATGAATAAACTCAAAAAGCACAGGACCGATTTTAATAATTATTTTTTTATTAAAAAGCTACATTATCACTGAGTAGGTAACATAGGCTATATTTAGTTTAAAAATGTTTACCTGAAACACCCAAAGCGAAGCAAGGGGGGTAAAAAATAAGCATATAAATCAGACAGCGATGTGCTTGTGTAAACCTACTCATCATCATCATCAGCTTGCAAACGTCCACCGCTGGACATAAGCCTCCCTCAAGGACAGTTGTCATTCGGGGAGATATACCTCAAGGAGAAGAGAGGAGGAGGAAGAAGGACCTCCACCCTATAGAATACCGCAGTCAAATGACCACTGGGTCGTGTTTCTGCCGGTGAGTAGGGTTTCCGGAGCTCGTGGGGGGTTAGGGTTGGGCCGGCATGGCGGTGGCAACTGACAGGTAACTGACCAGTTACTTGCCCGTTGTCACAGCGACTTGGGCTTCTCTTTCGCTTTCCATCAGGTGTAGGGAAGCCATTATGTCGAGCCACTATAAAAAAAAAAAAAAAAAGATATACCTCAGTCACCAGACTTGACAGGAGGGTTCGTGACGTCAGTAAGTGTACCCAAGTAAACTGCTGCGTTTCCGGATATTCCCATAATGGGATTCAACTAATATGGGTAATTTGGAAGGATGGTAAATCATAACGTAATGTAAAGTCCTGTCCATTTAAACATTTGTAAGAAATGTGATGTTCTAATTACAACAAATTTCTCATAAAATTATCTACTACTCCCAGCAATTAACCATTTAGCAGGCAAACCTCAGTTCGCAGCTGTAAACTCATTACTATACCTATCAATGGAGAAATTTGCAGTGTAGGCGAGGCGATGGCGAAACATACTGGACGACAAAATGCATTGAGCCGATCAAGACACATTTGAATGCACAGCACATAGAGCGGCGTGGCTGAACTGTGACCAAAACTTGGTAGCAAATGTACATTGTGAATTCTCACTTAGGAGCGATGTATCTATTGTTTAACAGCACAATGATTGCTTAATCGTAAGTGGAAAGTGTCTGCCAAACAGTGCCGAACTAAACTCTTTATTAGAGCACTATAGAAAGGTACAGTTTACCTACAAGGCAAATGACTATCTAAACTAGATATTATCTAATTGGTCCATTGGTCTGGTCACGTAAATCCAATGATATCGCCGATATCTGAACTCTTATCTGCTAGACTCATATTAATAATAATCAATTAGGAAGTACTAGGCACATAATATCTATGCTTTTATAAAAACATCATAATGTGTCACGAGTTAATTTGATTGAAATTAAGTTTAATAGGTACATAGGTATGTAAAGTCTTCTCGTAGGTGCGAGTAAATGCTGTTGCTTTTAATTTTCACAGTAAAATTGTCCTCAAAAGTTAAATGTTGCTTTTGCCTAGTTTCTATTCTACAACATTGTTTGTTTGTACAAAAATAGGGTGGTTACATTGGATGCAGATTAGATCATAAAAAATCGTTGCTTTATCCTATTCAGCTACTACCTACTAGTAGCATGGAAATATCAGTTAAATACTTAGGGAGGTACCTACATATAAGAACGCTAAGTTTAAAAGTCTACACCTAGACACCTAAACTTAAAAAATTCCTTTGCAGGTTAATGTGTTTTCTAGATTTTTAAATTTAAGTTTTTTTGTTAATCATGATAATGCACGTCATGTAGCAATTTTTTAGTAGAATGAATTTGGTATTATTTCTTATAATCTACATGTTTTAACTGCACCTAACTTATTATCATGAAGGTCGTTAATGTTGATTCATAGTATTAAATATTATCTGACTAGCAATCATAAGTACTAGGCATTAATGACTTCATCATAGTTATTGCAAAATCTCTAATCACTTTTACCAGTAACATTTTGCGATAGTTATTATTATACAAATACTATCTGTTCATGTTTAATGCAAGTGCTTGCATTAGGTTACTTAATTCTTAGAGCATTTTGTAACAGAGATAATTAATATTATACGTATATAATAATATGCACCTGTTATTAGATATACCTCTACCTACGTATCATATTAGTTAAGTATCGTTGGTAAGACTCACTACGAAAGCTCGCGTTATCTCTGAATGCATTTATAATGGGCGCTTGTCATATAGATATCTATTTCTTCTGTAATACAATCTATTTGTTATGACACGAGTGCATATGCCTAAGATAGCTTTGGTATGTAATACTAAATTACATACTTACGTTCACATTGCAATAATATTCCTACCTACTCTAACAAAGCTGAATAGACACACCATATACCTACCTAATATGATTTTGGTTAAACAGTAACGACTGCCGTGCCCTTTTACATAAATTAAAAGACAATGGAAATTTTGAGACAAGGACATAGTTGCAATAAAATTAGGTAGGTATCTAAACTGATGTAGAATAAGCTACTGCGAGCAGCTTTATAGCTAGGATTTTGAAAGGTTTTGTATAGGAAGTTTTAAAAAGAATTTACGTGGCGTTTGCACAACGAGTATTCCGGGTTCGTGGTCCTGGAGATGCTATATCTTCTAGTTAGTAGGTACTCATTGCTAATACAAGGAAACTAAACCTCTGTTTGTTATGAGGTGGTTAGTGTGCATTGTCCTGCGCAGTATTTATTTTAGTTATTATTCATTTTGATGCCTTCGCATGTTATTGTAATGTAAAGTTGATGGAGGCTGCTATCGTTCAACGGTTGACAACGGCGGCCTCGACCCAAAACAGACAGATAAAATTGCATTAAGGTAAAAATTACCTGTTTCTGTGTTTTATCTGGCAGTATGATGGAGAGTTCGAAGGAGCGGTTCTTCTTGTCGCGGGCTCCGGTGCGCATGAGCTTGGTCGAGGTCCTGGTGATGCTCTGCGCCTTCTCCGGCAGCTTCAGCGCCACTATGGACATGCTGCGCGACAGCCGCCGGCCCAGCTTGCGCGTGCGCAGCGACATGGACCCGCTCAGCCCGCGCTTGCTTGCAGGTTGGCCACCCCCAACCTCCTCCACACCCTCCTCACCACCAGCCATCACTATCCGACAACTCAAAACTACAAACACATCTCCAACATAACCGTGTCACAATACCACTCGCGAGAAAGTCCTGTCACTGAGTCATCTCACACGGATGTATAGACAAAGACGAATGCACTTTTCAACTGTCGATCCACATCGTGACTGCCGATACCGGAGATCAGGGCCGTGCAGCAGACGGACAATGCGGATCATATGGTCAGAGCCGGTTCGGGCCGATCCTCGATTTGGAGCGTTCGATTCGATAATGGCCCGCGTGAGTTATGAAACTTTATGAATGGGTTTGTTATGTAGCTAGAGTGAGTGTTGTTTTAAATGGGACGCGGTGTCGGTAAACTCGACTCGTGTGGAGCGCGGCGTGCGCACGGGCGTTCGCGGTCGGAGCGACTAGAGGCGTCTCCGCGGAGCAGGCTCGCCGGCGCGCCGCGCCGCCCCCGCCACAACAAGCCACAATCACATTACTTATCAAATCGTATTGTCGCACTACTTAAACGCGGAGACGCTAAACAAATGTTCGGTAATCGGTTGACGCGGCGATCCCACGAGACGTTGTCTCTCAAACAGGACATCTGAGAACACATGCAATGCAACGTGTGGGAGTTAAGGAGATCTAACTTGCCTTTAATTAAGATAATACTTGAATAACTGTTTGGATTTCTCACTTCCATAAAACACGATCGGATCACTTGAAATTTCCTTACACTAAAGATACTGTTAGTGCCATTAGATAAAAATATACCTAGCCTACCTAGTTCGTGCTACCTATATGCGATCATGATACCACAAGCACATTCTACCCACGTAGGTTTTAGATACGGAGTGTAATAGGTATACCTACCTAAATCAAAAAAGTATAGAAGTCTGAAAATCTATCTATACCTAGACGTCATCATGAAATCATAGAAACATTAATAAAATACCATATTAAATATTGAAAAAGCAAATTAAGTAATGTAAATTCGACAATTATTTCCCCCGATATACCATAATTACCTTATCTACCTACTATTAGCGTATCTAGTATGTCACATACATAATGCCATAATTGAGCTAGATACATAAGCAGGTACTTATATTCGCTGAAATACATTGCCTATTATTCGCGTCGTATGTATGCATGATGCGAGCGGAGGTGGGAGCTGGTTACAGGTCAATAGATCTCAAGGTGATCGTGTTTCTAAATAAGACCCGTGGCTGCTGCGGATTAATACTTTTGCCGCTTACATAACCTCCTTGCCTTGTGATAAAGTTCCTGAAACTGATATTGTTACGCCCACTGTGAAGCAGAATTGTGACTAGGAATAATTTTTGCTTTATCTCGGTGTTTGTCTGTAATTTGCAACGGTTTTAGAAACTTTGCAACCGCACTTAAGTATATGTACGCCTAACTATGGTACCTATTTGTGTACAGGTAGTTACGTAATAGTTTTACAAATGTAGGTATTGGAAATCCGATGCAAGACTCAATGTTAATTGTACTGCAAACATAAATCAGAAAAAGAAAGGAGAGATATTGCTAAGAAATAAGAAATGTTTATTATACTTGGCATCACAATATAACATAGGTACATGTCCGTGATATTAATCTTAATCTAGAAATAGACACAAACAAAAATACGAGAATCAGACTGTATGTGAGGACTGTGTCCAAATGTCCAATATAAAGGTCTCACTCAGCATGTTACATTGTAAGGCTGTGTTACAAACATTATTATGATCGTTGAGATCTTTTAGACAAAGAATCACGTCAGAGATATTTCAATGGACTACGCGTAGATAGGTAATCAGTCAAAAAAGTTGTGATTGTAGTGACATCAACGGAATAATGAAGTTACGAAACAATGGTTGAGACAAAGTCAAAGCTATTTTTATCTTTAAAGTGAACAAAAGTTTAGTTGAGGCAGTTTTTAATGATTTTAGAAATTAAAAGTAGTATGAAGTAGATATAAGATTTCAGTAAATCCATAGAAGCAGTCATTCATCATACTCCATAATTTTATTGAAAGAGATACTCTCCAAGAGGAAATGTCTACACAAAGTAATTAACAGATCAATGATTTGATTAAACCTTAACATCTCGTAATAATTTTGATGTCTTAAGGCACACTCAATTAAATAACGTTAATCATTCACGTTGCAGCAATAGGAAGCATAGGCAGATTTCTTTCAATTACATAAACTTATCTTACAAAACATATAAAAATCGTGTTAGTTAAATTTGTCTCAAAGTGTGTTAAATGATGAGTGAAATTATTACAAATTTCACAAGTGCTAGGTCAATATTTAGTGGGTTAATAAGAATCAGGACCGATATCTCACGATGCTTTAGAAACTCCTCGTTACCTCTAATGACGCGACTCGGAATTAATACTCGCCAGTAATCAAATATTCATCAGTCGAAGCACGTTACACGGCCGTGGTGGTTCATATTTAAATTGCTTTTTCTTCTTTAATATAACTAAGTATCCTATTTTTATTAAGGACGGTGGTAGAACCCTTTTTATGCCTACAATAATGATCGTACAGATGAGATCTTTTGTTTATATGATCGAAGAAAATCGAGGCTGGATGCACAGATTTCTACAATACCTAATCATATCAATTGTTAGATATCTTCGAATATGTGCTATTAAACTTGTTTAATTTATATTTTAATTCTGGGATTCGTTACGTTAAACAAATTTCACATAAAACTTAATTGATATTTTATTTTAAGGATATGATCAAATACCTTGCTCTTCATTTTTCGGTCCGGTGTGAAATAAGTCTATATCGAAAAGTTTCGCATTCATCTCGATAGCCAAAGAGGCTAAACAAGGATAGTCCATCGATAACCTAATTAATGAACTGTCAAGATATCAATATGGAGTCCGTAAGATAGGTCTATTTCAATGTCATTTCAATATATCTTTATAAATAATTTTACATTGGTGGATTTCTTAAACAAACCTATTACATAAACGAATATAATGGAGTAAGTATCTACTTAAATAAGCGGTTTGATGTAGGCTAATACATAACAGTTTAAAAAAAACCTCGCGTTCCGAATCCATAAATCCAAGTATGTATCTACAATAAAATTTATTATGTGAAAGTGGATTAGTAATAATGATTTTTACAATGTACCTACCTACTTTATTACAGATTTACAGACAAAGTAGTGAAGTGAGCTTGTAACAAAACTATGTTTGAAAATGATTTAATGCAAAACACTTTAAGACGTTGAAGCAAATTGTCTGGTTTTTATATAGGGTCATTACGAACTTACGAATGACCTTCGATGTACTTATTCATGGAGTGAGTTGATGGCTCACAAACAAGACAATTTACATGAGAATTGCAAAAACGCAGCACGTTACATACTTTGTGGTTACATTTCAACACTTTACTACAAAGGGCTCGGAGAGTCAATCAATTTTGCTTAATTTAACAAACCCACACAAATATTTATTAGTATGTTCTTCAAAAATTAAATGCAATTCAAAATATTCATATAGACTTGAGACAAGTACATAACGAATCGTCAAATAAGTACGGTTAAAAGGACTCTACCATAATTATAATAGAATACCACCCCTATATCTACCAAACAATATACCTACCAGTACCACCTATAGAATACCGCAGTCAAATGACCTCTGGGTCGTGTTTCTGCCGGTGAGTAGGGTTTCCGGAGCTCGTGGGGGGTTAGGGTTGGGCCGGCATGGCGGTGGCAACTGACAAGTAACTGACCAGTTACTTGCCCGTTGTCACAGCGACTTGGGCTTCTCTTTCGCTTTCCATCAGGCGTAGGGAAGCCATTATGTCGAGCCACTATAAAAAAAAACCTATACATACATACCAAAAAACATAAATTTTTCGTTTCTTATTTTAGGAAACCCGAGTCGAATTGGAAGAAAAGCGGAGGCTGGAAAAACCGCTACGCCAAGGTATATGGCGCCCAACGGGTTGCGTTGTAAGTACATACTACGGTTTAGTTTCATATCCCGTCCAATACAGTTTGAATGTTATGTAAGCCTGTTGGGTTGTAATGGTTTGAGCCAAGGCCAATTATTTATAGGTATTCTTATACGGAACTAAACCCAGAAAAAAATTATTTAATGCAAAACACTTTAAGTCGGGCTACTTATTCTGAAATATTGAACTAACGCCTAACTAATTTCAAATTTGAATGAACGTGCGAGAAAGTTTCTGTTCGGAAACAGGCTATGTGAATAATCCCACTGGTTTTAATCAGGGCTTATTTCCGTCATATCAGACAACGTATGGTATATCATTGGTTCGATTCCTTCTTCTTCTATTAATAAGACATTAAAACAAACATAAAGTAACACGACCATAAGTTCAAATGACAGGGTCTGTAATAGCAACTGGCCCAGTTAATTAACGAATTACCACTTTTTACTGAGGTAGGTATATATTTATTTTCATAGATCCCAACTTCCCAAGTGATATGAAGGAGGAACCACATATTACAAAAGCGCTAAATTTTATATAAGTGTGTCGTTAACAAACATCTATTCATTAACAAAAAGTCTTGCGTTGATAATATAAATAGTATAAATACCCACCTATTTTAAAATAATTATGTACTTAACTACTTGAAATTAAGTCCCCTCTTGGAAATGTCATAATTGCAGCGAAATTCCTAATGTAGACATGATATAACATACGAGACATTTGTATTGAAGTTAGGTGACTTCAACGGAACGTAGACTTGGGTATTGTGTAACAAACAAAAAACTTTCACATTTTGTACAGTAGGTAGGTATTCAATTTGGACAACCAAACTCCACCACTTCAAACGTCATCGACCACAACATAGGTTCTCAAGAAGTTTCCACTTTTTAATTAATTTTTTCATAGTGGCCTCCCGTCATCTGATAGAAAGTGAAAGAGGCCCAAGTCGCTGCGGCAACGGACATGTAACCAATTCAATCACTTGTTAGTTGCCACTGTCATGCTGACCTGCAAGATTAATCTGGCTGTATATGTGTACACCAAACTAAACCTTAAATGCGACCGAAGTCACTTCACGGGTGTTTAGCCGAGTGTATAGGGGTCACCAGCCAGGTAGGTAAACCCTACCCGGTTAATAAGCTGAAATCTCAATAAGTCCCTTCATCGACTTTAATGACAGCCACACGAAGAAATGGGACGGTGATTTGTATTACTTTCTTGTAACTACACCACACCACTTGTAAAAGTAATCTGTACATATTCTCTGCACTATGGTTACCTTTTATATATATAGAATTATTTTATATGTATACCTTTTGTCCAAACGACTTTTCTGACTCAATCCTATATTGTACCTAACCGCTAAGGTTACAATTCAACAGAATCCACCGCATCGTGATAGGCGTCAAGGCTGACGGCACAAGTAGGTATTACGTAGTTGTCCCACACTATTTTACCTGCCTCTGCCGACTGCCAACATAGCAACTATGCAAGTACACTCGAACCTCTGAGTCATCTTGAGTCTGAGTCATGAGAGCAAGTAAAAGTCAATGCAGCATCCGCTCCGTGCGTATAGCCGAATGTTACCAACTTATTGTTTGAAGTTTTAACTACATTAACGTCTCGATATATTGTTAGAGCGGAATTTGGGTTGATTTTTGAAAGATGGTTCGTCTTTCCCATCTGATGAAAGTCTACCGGACTTTGTGTTTTGAATTTCTTATTCATTAAACCTACCTATAGATGAACTATACCGATGACATCTCCTATCTTTAACTGGTAGATAACAAATAATATATTTTTACAGCCTTATTTATGAGTAAAGATTTTCACAATCGAGTAGGTATAGAATAAATAGAATGGTTACATTTCATGCAGGTGTTATAAAAGCGTACTCTCTTAATCCTAGTAGCTACTATACTATACCTACCTACTCGTAGAAAGAATATCAAATATCAGTAATAATAAAAGATGAAAGGTTAAAAACCCACAAAGCCATATAAATTATTTCTTTCTACAAGACTAAATATGTTTTAAGGTTCGTAAGGACAAATAAATTCAATATTTACTTTTACGGAATCGACGGGCAACACTCTAGCTTTTGTTTCGCACGAAAATAATAAAGAGAATCGGAGAACAGTTGTTAGTTGTTTCTCGGATTTCTTGCAGAAAATATTTATTACTACTTAGTGGGTATGATATACGACTATCTTGGGAACGGAATACTTTTACTCTCTGGAATCCATCCATCACACTCACACTACATAAAAACTTTTAAGGCTTTATCCTATAATGGCTCTTACTCGTAGCACGTCGGTAGGCGTTGAATCTTTACCCATTTACATTACATGCATTTTACAAGAAGGATGCTAGTGTTATTTTTTAATTATTATGAAACACGGTATTACTTTAAATAAACTCGCATGTACGTACACTGTACAGACTTCCTTAAAGCTCTAGGCGTCATCGCGTCAGTAGTTTGTTATCGCAATGTATTTAAGTTTTGTTTATGTCAAAACTTAAGCTGACTAATGAAACGATTACAACGCCAAATATACCTATTGTAAACTAACACACGTATTTAAATTTAATTTAATGACTGGCCCATTGGCTCATTTGGTAGGGTCCTCTGCCTTCTGAGCCAAGGGTCGTAGGTTCGATCCACGCGCATTACAAACATTTGTGTGTGTTAAAATGTCTGTATTGATCTAAAAAAAGGTTATGTAAGAAAGTTTATCAGTTGTCTAGTACCCCTAGTACAAGCTTCGGCTTAGTTTGGAGCTTATAGTTCATTCGCGTTAATATAATATAAATTATAATTTCTAGCGTTTTAATTGGCTAGGGGGTGTGGCTTGGCCGGCAGTCGGTGATGAGTCACTATTTTCTTAACGCGAATGAACTATAGCTAGATGAAGATGTGTGGCCCAGCGTGGCATGTCTTAGGTTATTTATTTATTAATTCCCGAATTCAGAAATATGAAAACTAACAACATTGTGCGAAGTTAAGCATTTATTAAGGCGACTAGCACTTAAGAGTGATGTTGTCTATAAATAGGTTTTTGGGCACTGTCCGCGCATCGCATAACGTTTGTGAATAGGTACGACCGTTCCGGCCAAATCAAATCACTTAAGTATTGTCTGATATGTATCTACTTGTAGAGCGAGAAACGAAGACCAAGGGCCGAGCAGCAGGCGGATATCCTTCATGACGAACGAGACCACGCCGTACACCGACCTGCTGACGAGGGTGCGCGCCAACCGGCGGGACAGTTCCTCCAGCTCGCCCTCCCCGCGGTACCTCACCTCCATGATGTCCCAGCAGAGCGACTCCTACGGGACTTACTGCGGCACTGGCAGCATGTTGTTAGTACCTTAAACAATTGGGATGATGACTAAAAAATAATTTAATGTCCATCAGATAGATTAATGAAAAATATTTTTTATTTTGCCTCTTGTTCAAAAACTTACAAAGATACATTGATTTTAAATGTCACATGACGTCACGTTAGAGCACAAAATATACTCTAACGTGACGTACCTAGTTAGCCCCCACTCCGTAACTTTAATGCGCTATATCTAAGTATTTTCTTGTTATTTCGACAAAACAAAAAATACGGGTCTTATATTTTTTTATTATCTAAGAGACGGACTAATTATTTTCTTCATTTTCATACCTTGTCATCATCCGTATTGACGTGAGGTGCAGGTTTGTTATTATTGTAAGTTTTATGTGGTCGTTCCCAATTTTGTCAGTATGCACTCTGGAAGGATCCCGCAAGCTTATAGCTTAGGTTTTCCTTTTTAAGCTCTCGAATTATGAAATTAGGTAAATGTTATGTTCATATTGAGTTGGTACCTATTAGATTTTTTAACGGACCGGACATTACATTAAGCACATTATAATAAGCAGGCGGAAGGGAGCCACTTTCCTGAGTCATTAAGTATAAGTATAGAAGAAATTTATTTTTTAAAAATTTAAATGCCCCTGAGCTGTCAGTTCTTTCTCCTCAATGACTTCATAAAATTCACTAGAATTACGTTTGTGTGAATTATTTAGGTACCTTACCTATTTGTTATTTGTTAAGGCAAAACAATTTTTACAAGAATTACAAAAAGACCTATGTAAGTTATTAGGCAATTATCTGATTGGATTTAACTGCCGATGAATTATACCACAAGAACTCTCAGATAGAAAAGGTACTTTATTACACAGGTGCCAGTCCAAAGGGATTTGAAGTTCATCAACAAAATGGCAAAAATACTACATAGACGTAATCTACCAGGTACATTGATAGAAACTCAATTAATTCATTTATTTTTAATTCGTCTTTCTTACCAACAGATTGAGAAAAAGGAGGTTATTTAAATTATCTTTTGTTTATAAAAAGATTTGCACTTACATTTATTTATTTGTCAAGACGTCGTGTCGGGAAGAATTCAATTTTAAATAGTTTAAAGTACCTACAGGTTCTTCTTAATTAAACACTTTATCTTTAAGAAGTCGTCCCTACATTTGCTACTTTATCTCTTTCATTGTAGTTCTAACGACCTGGGTGGCCATGAGACGCTTCTACTAGACATGGTCCGAGCCCACAGCAGGGAGTTGCAGGAGGAAGCCCAGGATCAGACCTTGGATCTGCCGCCACGTGATGATACTTCTGACGAGTTTGTTCTCTTTCGTTATCATTCTCATCATAATCATCATCAGCCTGTGCCTAAACTTCCACTGGAGGACATCATCATCATCAACAGCCTATATCAGTTTACTGCTGGATATAGGCCTCCCTCAATTGTCATTTGGAACGATTTGCCTTACTTAGGTAGTCACTACGCTTGGCAGGCGAGTAGATGACCGCAGGTTTTATTTGTACCGAAGTACCTAAACGTTCCTACCCGTTTTCTGATATTCCCTTAGTCGTATTGTACGACACCCTCGGGATGAAATGGGGTTATCCTATTCTTAAACCGGAAACCACATGGACCATCTTCCATTCTGAATATTACTACGCTCTAAATTATTAGGTAGGTACCTAAGTATTTAATTAATATACCACATACCTACCTACCTACTAATATTCTTCTACATGTGTGACATTCCTACTACTAGAGGTTTTGTTATTTTATGAATTGATAACCTACTTGTCTTCTTGCATCAAGACACTCGCTGAAAAAGTCTATTAGTCCATATTGATATTAATGAAACATAAAAGCTCATTGCCATAGGTAAGCGGGTATTATCTGTTCAAGATTGCGACGATCTAACAATTATGCTTGATACCAGTAGGTACCGGGAGGACAATGACGCATTAGCAAAAAGTGCCCGTTTTCCCACCCGCTTTCACTCTCAGTTCAATTACGTCTATTAATACAACTTTCACACAGTTTTCTTCAGCGTTGTGCCAATGCGTCTCTAGCTTTATTAGTGAGTCGTTTAGTGGTGTCATTATGTCATTACTGTGATTGGTTTGATCCACCTGTCCTAATAAGAGACTGCAATTACTCTTACTTAGGCAGGTACTTAAACGGGAACTCGAGTACAGTAAGCTCCATATAAGGTTACTTTGACGTTGGTACATCATCAGGGCTAGTTTATGGAGCCATGGGGCGTTATGATTAGCGTTTAGTCGGCAAAACGCTGCTCCGTATCTAGATAATAATCAATTGTTCTTGTGAAAAAAGGATAAACACGGCGCTAAACGTGTTAATCGCCACCATACTTCGACGTATGTTTGGTTGGCCCACTTGCAATGCGCTTGATAGGGGTGAGAGCCTTCCGCTCCCCCAACAGTCCGGTGATGATGACAAGGCCGGCCTGACCATCATCGTAGTCATTTAGAAAAAAAAGCGCTGCGCTTGATACTCGAAACTAAGTAGGTATAGCACAAGATTTGCAATCCCATGTTTTACCTAGCTTAATCTATACTTATAATAAATCTGTAGAGAGGTCAATTCTGTACATAAAATATTTTTTCAAAATAACTATCAGGGGGTGATAAGTGATCGATACTGATACCAAAAATGCAATCAGTAAAATTTTTGTCTGTCTGTCTGTCTGTCTGTCTGTCTGTCTGTCTGTCTGTCTGTCTGTATGTTCGTTATAGAAAAAAAAACTACTGAACAGATTTTGACGAAACTTGGTACAATTATTCTTCATACTCCTGGGCAGGTTATAGGATACTTTTCATCACGCTACAATCAATAGGAGCGGAGCAGTGACGGGAAGTGTTGGGAAAACGCGAGAAATTTAAACCTGTATGTTTGAACGCGCATTACGCGAAAACTACTGCATAGAATTGAATGCGGTTTTCACCAATGTATTGCTAGAGGTCTAACTTAAAACTTAGGCACAAGGTATAGATGGGTATTATATGGAAGCCCGTTATTTTTGAAACCCGATATCCACGCGAGCGACGCCGCTGGTAAGTAATATAATGAAATCATTTGTTATACGGTTTACCAGCCAATCAAGCGAGGCGTGCATCCACGGTCTGAGTATGCGCATGACGGAGCGTAGCGTATCCCGCTCACGGGTTTCGCGCATGTCTACGAGGCGCGACATGGACATCCCGTCCATACTGGCCTTCACAACTACCACCACAGCACCGGTTAGTAGACCGTTACCTATCAGCATTATTAACAGTCTTCCACGGTACGTTTTGCGCGCATTTTTCTGCCTCGTGAAAATGTTCTTTAAAACGACCAAAACTAAAAAGCGATAAATAACGTAAGTAATTTTATCCTTAATACATAATTATTTAAATATTACAATTATCACTTATTTTTGAAGTCGGTGCCAGCCTCTCGGTAGGTACCTAACGTAGACTGTTGTTGTATGACGCGCGCGGCCGGCAAATCCACACGACAATAAGTAACTATACATTTATTTGCTTGGCTGGCACCGACTTCAAATATAAGTGATAATATTTAAATAATTATGTATTAAGGATAAAATTACTTACGTTATTTATCGCTTTTTAGTTTTGGTCGTTTGTTTTTTTTTGAAGTCGGTTTAATTTTTTTTTTAAATAATTTTATTTCTCTATTTTTAGTTGCATTAATGTGCTGTGACCTTGAATAAAGGCTAATTAATGTCCTTAAGAGTTTTACTAAGGAATGAAAAGTTTTGCTTTAAGTCAAGTGAAGACTTTGCGATCTAGAATCAAGCATATCACTTACCAAAACACCTGCCCTATTAGCCCTGCATAAGTACATACTACTACCTAGTTTAATATCGACCAATGTCAGTACCGTCCCCTAACTCCTAACCGTTAAGGAGTTCTGTGGCTTCATCATCAGCACCAGATGTTGACGCCCGGCAGCATATACCTGAGTAAATTATGATTACGTAACAAAAACACCATATGAGCATAAAATTTTCGGTTGTTGCCCTCAATTTCTCCAGGATCCCATCATCAGATCCTGACTTGGTGATAATGGGACCACCTCGGAAGTGTCCTCTGCCGATCTGTCGAAAAATTTTTGAAATCCATCCATAATTGACGGAAATATCGGTGAACAAACATAAAAAAAAAAAAAAATTATACATACAGACGAATTGAGAACCTCCTCCTTTTTTCGAAGTCGGTTAAAAATCAGCTTCTAGCTGCGACTGTTCCGAATATATACGACTTCTGGGGCAGCGCAGACGACTATCCGTGACGCACTTTTTAGTCTAACCTATGCAATTATATGCAGTAACGCACACGACGCGCAAAAGTCTGTCGCGGATATTATCACAGATGACGCACATCTTCGATCATTCTGTCGGCAGAGCTGTAGGGACCTAGACGCTCTTTTTAAATGTCTCAGACGCAGACTCTATCGCACAAAAAGTATGTCGCCTGCGCAACCCCTTTAACCTTCTAAAAGCCAGCCAAAAAAAATCTCAAGGGCCGGGAACGCACCTGTGGCTCCTAGTGTTGCGGTGTCTTTGGGCTGCAGTGTTCAATTACGATCAGGTGCCCTTCAGGCCCGTTTGCCCGGTTCTGCGAATGAAGATAACAGTCCTTGCTGTCCGAGATATTCAAGCCGAGGGTGAACCAGTTTGTGCTGGCTGCGCGCGCTCCATCAGGAGAACTTCAGTCGAAGGGCAAAACCGCTTCGAATTTTAGAAAAATGCTGTCCTAATTAACTTTTGCAGACCCCGCTCGAAATCCCAGCCTTCAAATTGCCTAATACAACCCAACGTGAAGAGATTCCTCGCTGGTCAATAAGGCGCGCAGTCTGTCCGGTCTGTTCGCAGAAGTGGAGGGACAAAAGCTCTATAACAAACATTAAGTATTCTGGTAATTATTATTCAGATTCCTAATTCACAATACGGACAGACTACAGATAAGTACGTAACGGCCGCATTTAAAAATCTAACGTAAATCTCTTTCTATCCTAGGTTTGAAAAGAAACTCGTCAGCAGAATTTCCGTCCGTGATAGCCCCGGCTCGCTTACGGGCAGCCATCACCATGGGATAGTAAGTAACTTGTCGTCTAAAACATAGGCAATTACAAAAATATCCTGCACTTAGCTAGCAATATGATGATCAATTAACCGTAGGATATTACCTATAAAGATAGTCGATTAGCTACCCCGAGATGCCCTACCTTTCTTAGATTTGGTAGAGTTCAGTCAGCCAATTTTAGCTAGATCTAAGTAGAAAGGTACGACGATAGGTTTTCATTTATGCTAAATTAATAAGTTAGTTTTTTATAATAAGAAGAGCTTTCAGGATGACGTCACTCCACCTGATGCCCTGATGGTAAGCGGTCGTGAAGCCCAAAAATTGGGTCGACAAGCATAATACGATTGGAACAAACCCATTTAGTTCCATTGTATTCCAAAAACGCGATGAAGTTTACGTTAACTAACCGAAAGATGTCCATTTAGCGCCCCTCGTCCAATGATCGCAGCGATAGACCGCGAGGCGGGCGTGACGCACGGCGGGCTGCGCAACACCAGCGCGACCTGGCAGCTGACGCGAGCGCGGCGGTTCCGCGCGCCCAAGCCGCAGCTACCCCCGCCCGAGGCGACGGCGCCACCCACAGCCGCTGCCCCGATGGCTCAGAGAGACCTAGACAAGAGGGTCAACAGGTTCCTCACCGATATGGAAGTCAAACAAACGTACTGATTATATCCTATCTATTTAAAACGAATAAATTGTTCAATGATACTCTGTTGTTTTTGTCGAAACGAGACTAGTTACGTAAATAATAACCCATATTTTCTTAGCTCTTTTACACCGAATGGGCACCGAGGAGCACGAAAAATAAATAAAATAATAACATCGCGCTCCTACCAGAAGTAGAGTGTAGGAGCAAAAGAAAAGCCCGTTACAAGAGCCAACTTTAGTTTTGAACCAAGGTAGTTCTAAATTTTGGGGAGGCTTTTAGGAGACCAGTGTGAGTGCATTTGACAAGGTGGGCTTAACAACATAGAAGGCTTTTTTCGCTCCCAGAAACAGCCATATTAAAGTAAGACCAACCTACTCTGTTAAGAATAGAACTTTTCGATTTTGTAATGTGGAAGTTCCCATAGATAGATACCTACAGAAACTCTACACCTGTAGGTAGGTACTGCAATCCAGACAGTTTAGTTATATTTCTCATAAAATTAGGAAGTTAGATTTGAAAACACCAACCCAATTTACTTAACCTATTAGATAATACAACCCAAAAAGATAATAACATAAAAAACAATGTCAACTGAATATATTGGTTCATAACAACGAGTGCACTGTTTTTGTGTCAAGCATGGGTACTTCAAATCATCTGGATTATGGAAGAGTAAAATCGAAAACATAATTAATGTTGGAAAATGCTTCACAGTGTACAGTATTTCTAAAGGCATGCACATAATTTTTCAGCTCCACTGGTTCGTAAATAGGTGATTTGAATTTCCCGACAACCATAAGTTGCACAATATCATTAAGCATGATGTCCTGCTCCACACAAGTTGCTTGAAGGTCCCAGTCGCTCAAATGGAATCTGCAGAACGTAGCATCGCAGCGTAAAAATTGTTTAACTAGAGGCAAAGCAAAGGCGCATCCGTAGTAAATGATAACACCATTGCGTTCGAGCAATTTGAGCATAACATCTTCGAACCTGCCGCCTAAACAGTTGAGCGCCAAAACCGGCCTCGTAAGGGACGTATCGAATATAGCCAATTCCTCTGCTTCTTCCAAAGTGTACACGGCTGTGGCACCTAAGTCCAAAAGGCGGTTCTTCACTGTTTCGTATCCGCAATGATTCGCAACTATATTTATTGTGTTAATGCCCCAAGCTTTGCATAGTTGTATTACACATTGGCCGCAAGGGCTATTGGCTGCATTTTGAATTACTGATTCCCCAGGTTTGACTTCTAGGAAATCTTTGATCATCCTGTAAGCAGTACAAGGAGCTATGCTTAACATAGAGGCTTCGGGTAGAGGTATGTTTGGAGATATGATGTGGACGTCCCTTTCGTTATAGACACCATAGTATCGCCATGTCCCCAACATTCTAGAAGAGAGCACAACTCTTTCTCCAGGTTCCACAGTACAAACATGACTACCAATCTCAACAATTTCTCCAACTCCTTCATCCCCTGGAACGGCAGGCAAGCAAGGTAAGATAATACCTTTTCCTGGAATGAGAAGTTGATTTATTAGATAAATCATAATTTTAATTCAGATACCAGAAGAATTTATCATGGCAATAATTTATTAGGTGAAATGTACTTTCATTTTTGATGTGGAAATAAATCAAACATTTCCTTGATAATTTTTTTACCTAATATTATGAATGTAAAAGTCTGCTATGCTTTCTCGCAAAAACCACTGAACCGATTTTGATAAAATTCGGCACAGAGAATAGAGGAAGCATGTTTTATCTCGAAATCTAGGGGTATGGAAGTTTATTATGGAAGGTAAAATTAAGCAGCATTGTTTAGGTAGGTAATAGGTGTTTAGGTAGATAAAGAAGTAAATTAACATTCTCATGATAAAAACAAAAAAAAAATAGAAAATAAATAAAATAATTAACAGAATATTTGAAATATCAACTCCCAACAAACACCATAAAGGTTTACTATGACACAACTAAATTCTTGTGGGCATAGCCACTAGCTAGCAAGTCATGTGATATTTATTTAAAACAGGGTTTAATAAAACAAATATTAATAGTTAAATAAAAATATTTATTTTATTAAGCTCAACTAAACATACATTATTTTATCACAATATTATTATAATATTCTAATTAACTAAAATCTAAAATATATTTACATCCAGTAAACCCTTTAGAGCTCAAAGCATTTCCTAATGCTTCCTCATAATTATCCAACTTCACCATCTTATGAACGGGACCTTTCAACTTATCATCACACATTAAAGATACAACTTCGTTTATCATTGAATCCTTGTCAGCAGAACTTGCTTTCTCATTCCATGCTGTCATCCAAAATCCATGGAAAGATAAGTTTTTAAATATAAATGCTGAAGTTGGAATGTTTACTGGTTCTCTTGACATTCCTCCATAGGTCACCATTTTACCAGAATGCTGCAAATGCCTAAGCATTTCTAAAGCATTCTTACCACCCACACAATTTAGAGCTAAAGATGGCTTGTCTATCTTCTTGTCCTTAAATATTGTAGTAGTCCTCAACTCTTCCTCTGTCAGAACGTAGGTGGCTCCCAAACACTCCAAGTACTTCTTCAGTTCACAAATATCAGGCCTGTTTCTGACAATATTGATATTTTTAATTCCCCAAGCCTTGCATATTTGTATGACATTCTGTCCACATGCACCATTAGCCCCATTCTGAATAACAACCAAGCCATCTTTTACTGGCTTGAAGTCGCTCAGCATTCTATAAGCTGTACAAGGGTTCACAGTGAGTGTGGCCGCCTCCACTACACCCAAAGCATCAGGTACAACCCTAACAACATCCTTGCTAAAAGTTGCGAAATTCCTCCAAGTTCCCTGCACTGGTTTAGTAACAATAATTTTATTTCCTGGACATATTCCTGTCACTTCCTTTCCGATTTCTTCAACGATCCCCACGCCTTCATTCCCTGGTACGCAAGGCAGATTCACCTTCACTGGATATTTCCCTAAAAATCAAAAATTTCAAGTAAGTAAATACACTGTTCATAACATACTGATCAATTAAAAAAAGCACAAAAAATACCTTTTCTTTATCTTGGTTTCAATTCAAATATTGCATGCACATTTAAAAATCATTGTAAGATAATTCTTTTTATCTGCAAGAGATAAGCTGTTTAAATTTGGTTGTACCTTGGATAGTGTTAATATCGGCGGGGTTAACAGGCGCTGCTAACATTCTGACCAGAACCTCCTGCTTTCCCAAAGGCGGCACAGCACATTCTCTGAATTTTACTACATGCAGAGGATCTCCAAATTCGTTGTACACCAGTTGTTTCGACATGAGCGTTCTTACTCCGCTATGCCGGTTTGCTGAAAATATCATGCTTGAAAGCAAACCTCTTGAATATGGTAATAGCGACATGGTTACTTATTTTTTCGTATCGAACTTCTATTCATGAGACTAATAATTTTTATTAATTTTGTTTTTGGATTAAGCGGATTTTAATTTTTTTTCTTCTCGATACATTTGTTGACAGTGACAATCATCTGTTTTTGACATTTTATTTCGGACATGTTTACAGCAACCCAAGGAAAGGAATTTTGCAGCATGCATCATGACCGTTCAGAGATAAATGAAATAAGTTTGTTGAAATGAAATGAAAATAAATTGAGAGCATATCCACAATTTATGTAACATCGTATCATTCATCGGTGTGATGTGTGCCGTCCGCAAGACAACTTCTTTCTTTTTCTATTCAAATGATTGTATGATTTTGTACATACGCCTATATATTTATTGTGACATTATGGCTGCTTTCTGAACGTAAACCAATGAAAACTGTCAGTGTGACATTACTTTCAGCCTGACATTTTTCAGCCAAACAAATTTACAAAATGGTATATTGGTTGAAAATAAGGTAGGTAAACAAAGTTTCAAAAGTTGTTTCCAGTTAAAAGAGGCATTAATTTGACTAGCTGCTTAAGTCACAACTCACATTTCTCTATTACTAAGCTGCTGCGGGCTATTACAAAATGGACAAGGGCAACTATGAAACCTATGAGTACTTGCCTGCGAATGCTTCTGAAAATGATCAATTTTTTGTGGTACAGGATAACGGAACCTTTGTGAGTAAGTATTACTTAACTGGCTATTCATACTAATTAGATAACACTTGCATATTATGCTAAAACATGGTGAACGTAATGATTGTGAGTATAAACTTCATAAATACCGGTAGTCAATTTAATATTCTTTATATTTTCAGTTAGTAGAAATCCAGCGCAGTATGCCGCTCAAGTACAAAATAAGGAGGCTTTGGAAACTGTACATGTATTCAATGTGACTCAACAACAATTCCTAGTGGATGTGGATAACTCTTCAGAATTGATATCTGTGTCAGGTATGGCAGATTTTATTCATGGAATTTTTCACCAAACTAGTTTGTATTTAATTGATGTTTTATTGTGTCACTACCAAGTTATATTTTACAATTGCTGGAAGTAGCTTGAAGATAACTAATTAAAAAGCATAACAGTATAAAATGTGGTATTAAAATTCTAAACTTTGGCATTCCCTTACTGTTAACATTTTTAATAAAAATTGGACAATGCATACAGGAACTACATAATAAATGTTTTCTATGAGTCCCATTTTTTAAGGTTTAATTGTAATGGAAACTAGCTGTTAGTTATTTTATTCTTATTAATAAATCAGCAACTGTTTCCTTAGATTTTCTTATATTTAACCATTCTTTTAATTTTATAATTACAGATCAATTCATCATTCCTGAAGCAGAACAGAACTTGTATGCAAATAGTTATCTGCTTCAGCCGGGAACTAGTGCACCAACTGAACCAGTAAGACCTTATTCTTTATTTTTCTTCTATTAAATTTCTAGCGTTTTAATTGGCTAGTGGCCTGTCAGTGACCTGTCAGTCACTATTTTCTTAACGCGAATGAACTATAGTTCTAGTAAAATCTTTATGAACAAAGTTTTTTTTTAATTTGAACATGATACCACTGCTAAATAAAATGAATAACAACTCCCATTTAGTGGTGCAATATATAACCAATCTTGCCATTAACATGGCAAGTTTTCATGTGAGATTCGTATTTAATCCAATATTTAAGGTGAGAGTGAGCTGGTTTTTGCTAGGTGAGAGTGCTTTATTGAGGACTACCATAATATAATGCTATAGTGCTTACTATCAGCTGTATTGTAGTGCAAACCATTTTGTATAAAAAAGAATCTGAAGATTCTGGGTGCCATTCCCAGTCAGATTTTAGGAAATTCACTTTTTTAAACTTTTTTTTATACCACTAGAGTGGCAAACAAGCCTACTGATGTTAAGCGGTTGCCACAGCCTATGGACACCTGCAACACTGGGGGTATCAATTGTCTCAGCTCTGATTGTTCTGAGCCATACCTTCATTAATTTTATGGTACTCAAGAGAAAACCTTTTTACTTAAGTAGTTGATTTGAATTATCTAGTGCATTGTTTCAAGAATATGTTTAAATTTTTAGATGAAACAAGAATCCAATCAAGATGTTGCAGCAGAATTCAAACAAGCCGACTCCCAAATGAACTTAGACATAGCAGACGAAACTAGTAAACAAACAAGCAGTTGCACAGAGGTATAACTATCCTTTTACAAGTAATTTTAATAGGCTTGTTGCCATTTGGACGAAATCATTAAATTACAATTCCTATACCTGAAAGTTGTTTGGAAGAAATCACTTACTAGCGATACCACTTAGAATAATGATAACACCCCATAAATTGTACCAAAAATATACCTTTATGCTGTAAGAATTCCAAAAATTTATTATGTAAATTTTGTATTTTGTGCAAGAATATTTATCTAAAGTTCTAGATTTGAATTTATGTAAACTTATTGTAGTGCAGATGTAGTAATGAATTTTAATATAAATAGCATGATGCATTTACAGATAACTCTAACAGATGAGCAATATCAAATGCTGGAGCAAAAAGGATGGATCTTACTTGAAATTAGTGACAAAATTTATGTGCTTGATACTTTAGGACTTCATGATATAACTTCAAATCAAAGTATGTATAGTTTCAAATTCTTAATTTTAGTTTGGTTCAAATATTGCTATATGCTGGTGCAGTAATACCTACATATTATTAATATTGACTTGAAAATAAATAATATAATCTTATTCTTTTTAGAATTAATACAAAAGTTAAAGAATGAAGGAGAGAGTAATGATAATAATCAAACAATGGTACATGATAGGTAGGTAAGATTATATTTTTAGTTAGTACATATTAACTTTGAAGAAATACCTTCTAAATGGAGTGTCTTTTCATCATACTAACGTGATCATGTATTTTAGCAGAAAATTGGAAAATTTAGATTTTGAAAATACCACCACAGAATGTGTAGCACTTCAAGATACGCAATGTATAATTGAAAATAATATTGTAATAGATGAAGCTGCTTCTATTGAACCTCCCTCATATACATCTAGCAACAAAGAAGGTAAGATTAAATAAGTTAATAGCCAATTTCCGTAAATTCAACAATAAATTATTGTTATCTTCTTCTTCTATCTTCTATACATATAATAAAAATGTAACGAATCGCTGTCTGTACATGGAAGATATTTGTGAAAAAATATTATGGGAGGCCTTTATTAATGCAATAGTACCCAAAACAATGATTTTTGGAATTTTTGTCTGATTGTCTGTATGTTTGTGCACGCTAATCTCAGAAACCGCGTATCCGATTAAGATGCGGTTTTTTGGTCACTAATATATTGCTGGAAGCTTCCCTTAACATTTAGTGTTTATTTCATGTTAATCGGTCCATAAATAAAAAAGTTACGCCCATTTAACTAATCACGTCGAGCCTGCTGTACGTTTGCGCAGGTATATAAAGCGCGCCGAGTTCTGCGCCGCGCCGCTGCCAGCTGCCAGGCACTGGGGGTCATTAAAATCTCTACCCAAGAAACTATTCCACGCGGACGAAGTCGCTGGCACAGCTAGTCTTATAATATAACATAACATTTTCTTTTCATTACTTATTAAATATAACTAGTTATGAATTATAAATGTTTTTAATTGATATTACAGATAATTCAGTTGACAATGGCATCAAATCAAAAACACCAATCAAAACCAGTTCAATGGAAAAAGAAACAAATAGTGAAGAATGTGAACAACCAGAAGCGGCTAATCAGACAAATACAAGAGTTCTTGTTATAGAAAATGAAGATATTCGAAGAGTTGGAAATACTCTGAAAGTGAAAACTAAGTTGTCACTAAAAGGTACATAAGTTTTACATTCATCCCAGCTCTTTGCTAGTTTCAAATTCAGTTGGAAGAGTGCAATTTAATTTGAAATACAGTAGTATTGGAAAAATATTACACTCTCAACTACATTTCATTATAGGATCACATCCCTACTTAGCCAAATACTCAAGTCAAAACTGTTGTATGACATTTTATAGAAAATTCCATCTTTCACGCTATTTACTACTCTACTACACTCCAGTTAAGAAAATTTAATCCTGTTCATGATTCCAGACTTTCCAGATAAAATAGTTTTAGGTAAAATGGCTAATGGAAAGAACTTGATTGCCAAAGTTGTTAAACCAGTGAGCAATGATGAAAATGAATCATTGAATAATGACCACAATAAGCCTGATGAAAACTCACAGTCTGTAACTGATGATTTACCTGCTCATATAAGTAAGTTATTTTTTATAAAACAGTAAGGAACATTATATAACAGTTTTTTTTTTATTTTTTATTTTATTATATTTAGTATTCTATTAATTCAAGTAATATTCTAACTTTGTTATATTTACAGACAACTCTAACATATTAAATGAACCTGAATTTTATCTACTAATGCAGTACTTCTTCCAAAATAACATAACAAAGTGTAATGCAGAGGATCTGGTTACTGCGGACTACATCATCTCACAACTACTTGAAATACCCTCCTTCAAAACGCCTGTTATCGATAATAATCTAGTCATTACTAAGGTAAAAGTAAAAGAATGGTTACCTATTACAATTCAAATAATTAATTATATACATTGCCATCAATTTTAATATTCTTTCAGTGGGATGAAATCTGGTTATTGTAGATAATATAATACCGTGCCTATTAACAGCATTCCATATACAGTATTTAATTATACACTCAACACATGACCAAAAGTGAATGTATTCATATTTACAGACGATACAAAGTGAAGATTCTTCTGGGAAGACAACCAATAAAGGCCTGTGTGCTTTAGTGACAGGTAAAGTTTCCCTAATCGCAGACCACTGGCGATTTGTTCATTTACCGCATATGCTGCAAGACATCACCGCCAACACAGGTAGGCGCTAACACACTTGGGAAATTATATGTAACTTTTGTATGTGTTATAATATAATCAAGGATCATAACCAAAGTATTGAACCTACGATACCATACCACATACCATACCTCATCATCATCATCAGCCTATTGTGGTCCACTGCTGGACACAGGCCTCTCCAGTTGTTTCAACATTTAGGGCAAACATCTGGAGGATATACCCATAATCGCCACGCTGGGCAGGCGGGTTGGCGATCGCAGGGCGTAGCTTCTCGCTCCGGTGACGCTGCTGCCCGTCATCAGCCTGTGGCATTTAGCTACGCTTTCAATTGTGATGGATATACCGCCACCAGCCGGTTGCCAGCGCCTCGTTTGTTGTTCGGCAGGATGCACCACGGGCAGGTGAGGTTGGCTTGGAGCGAAAAGATGATAGGTCGCTCCCTTACATCCCTACCATACCTACGTATGTCCTATATAACAGAGCTGATTTATGTGATCGAATTTTGAAAACAATAGAGTTTTAAAAAACTTTAAAATGATTAGTTAGACCAGGAGCGCACTACGAGTTATTCGCCTCGCGGCAAAAAAGCAACGGCATAATACTGTAGGGTGTGCCGTCAAGTGCGCTATACAATTGGTACAGTATTACAGTGCGACATTATATAGTGGGTGTTTATATTTGTATTTAAGTATTTATTTGTGGTACCTTCGTTGTTCTGATACCCATAACACAAGTGCTTAAGCTACTTACTTTGGGATCGGAGCAATGTAGCTATGTGATGTTGTCTAATATTTAATTATGCCGCTACTTTTTTCTAAAAACTCAGTGTTTTTCGCCGCGCGGCAGAAAAAAGTGCGCGCCTGGACTTAAAATGATAATGATAATACGCCAATATTTTTCGTTCAGTCACACCAACCTCTTGCTCATAGACAGGCCCCTCTTTCCCACTGGGCACTATGGACACGTGCCCAGGGCCCCGTGAACGAATGAGGCCCCCTAGTTCCTGCCAGATTACCAAATGATAACTGATATTTAGGTCATAGGGGCCCCATGATCCTAATGTGTCCAGGGCCTCAAATAGTTTAAAGACGGCCCTGCTCATAGAGCGGCCGTACACAGACTGCTCCAAGCAGTTGAGAACCGACTGCTTTAGCCGCGACCTCGCGGTGAACTATAGAAACGGTCGCGACTGCTTGAACGGTCGTGTACGGCAGCGTATGAATGACTTATAGTTCACCGCGCGGCTTCGAAATAATCCGCTCTGTTATAGGTATAGAACATATGTAGGTCATAGAATATTTTTAAATAACATATAAACGTATTTTGCAGAACAATATAGATCGAAATATAATAAAGATAAGAGTATAAACAAACCAAATTTAGATATACTTCATGTGCAGATATTAGAAGCTAAGCATGCTGTAACAGACGTAACAAGAGTCTCTGTAACGGTTAATAAGCGAAGTGAGTCAACTTACTTTATTTTTTTGTACTGTACATAAAGGGTATTTGATGTGTGCTTCAAGCTGTAATCCTCATCTCTGAAATCTCAATGAAAACGAATTTTGCCTATGCCAAAAAATAGTCATGAAATAGTCATAGTCGCAAAAGTAAAAAAAATGTCGCATTTTAGTTTCGGAGGTAGTGAGGATTATGTCTTGAACATCAAACTGTAATCACCTCTGATGCATGCAAACGGCAAAATCTATCGAACTAATATGTTTTATTACCCACAATGCTTATACCTACCAGCGGCGTAGCGTAGTGGGGGGGGGGGGGGGGGGGGGCGCGGCCCGCCCCGGGCGGCACATTTTAGGGGGCGGCAAAATTTCACAATTTATAATCTATCCATACAAATTTAAATAATAAAAATATTTGAACCATTTCATATTTTTATCGGAACTACAAATTCGGACCGATTGAAAAGGGCATGGAATTTTTCATTACATAATCTGTAACGGATTCGGGGAATCCTTTGTCTTCTGTCTGAAATCTTTGAATGATATTTTGTAGCGACTGCTGCCAACACCGTCCACGACTTGCAGGGATTCCCCGTATTTTATTTTATGCTTTGTTTATGACTAACAAAACAACAGCGATACCCCATTTACACTCTCGCCTCGCGATTCGCCTCGTACCTCGCCTCGTGACTCGCGCCACGCCCCCCGAAACGAGCTTGGTGTTTACACTCTCGTCACGAGTTCAGTTGTCTTTGAGCTCGCGACAATGGAGGACGTCGAAATGTTAGCGGCAACAAGTCATGGTTTATTGAACTACACACATTAAATACAAATAAAAAAGTAAAATGTCTTATGTTTTAAATCAATTAAAGGTCTATTCATTTCATTTGTAATGACAACCTCTTCCACGCATCGTTTACTTTTTGGTTCATTTTATGGTATTTATTTTTGGGTTCCACAGAATAGGCTATTATGGCTAAAAATTGTAATTAGTCCGTCTTTTAGCTTATTCAAAAATAAAAGACACGTATTTTTTTATTTGTAAATTAGACTAAAACTTACAAAGTTATAGCCCGTTGAAATTACGCGTGACGTCACTCGGTGAGCCATTTTTACGGGAGCGAGTTACGTCAAAGACTCCCACTCCTAACTTTTGATGCCTTGTATCTTTGGTATTGTTTATTTAATTGAAAAAAGGAAAAATACGTGTCTTTTATTTATGAATAAGCTAAAAGACGGACTAATTACAATTTTTAGCCATAATAGCCTATTGGTTCCCTTTGAAATGCTCCAGTAAATCTAAATGTTTCCTCATAAGACGCATCCATTTTAACGACCTGCGCGGCACAACGCTGAATCGCGAATGAAGCGAGAGCGCGAGTGTAAACACCCCGCTCGCGTTCGTCGCGAGGCCCTTTGACTCGTGACCAAAAAACCGCTCGCGACGCGAGCGCTGCGAGTGACGAGGCGAGGCGCGAGCGAGTGTTCACACTCTCGCCTCGTCGCTCGCCTCGCGCCTCGCCTCGTCACTCGCACGCGAGTGTAAACGGGCTACGAGAATTACTGACGATACAAAATAAAAGGGCGGCAAAATTGTCTGCCGCCCCGGGCGGCCGACACCCACGCTACGCCGCTGATACCTACTATAGTAATGTAAATTTCTTTTTTTAGGTATACCTTTACATATAATAGGTAACAAACCAAAGGCACAACCAAGCACAATGTATGCTTGCAGTATCTGTGCTGCCATTTTCAATACGGAAACGGATTTGAAGGAGCATCAAACGGTTGGTACATATTAATTTAAAAAAAAAATGTTTCTTTATTAAAGTTTGGATATCTATAATAATAATGTAATTTATCCTCAGAATAACTGTGTGAAAAGTGAAAACATGTTGACTATAGATATGGATGAAATGATAAAACCGCGTGATTATTGTATTATAAATACTGGAAAAACCAAAACATATGCATGTATGCAATGTAATGTAAGTATTCATGTATCAAGCCTGAGTATAGAAAAGCCAGCTAAGTGAGAGTCAACCCCCAAAATGTTTTTGGTTTTTATTACAATAAAATAAATGTACCTACATTCACTACGCTAATGTACATAAAGCTATATCGCCATCTATACATAATTAATACCTACTGATTTGCAGGCAAAATTCAACAGATTGACTACTTGCAAAAATCACCTTAAAACCCATTGTGCTCCAAAAACTGAAGATGAAAATAAAAAATTGCATACAAAAGGCAATTCAAATTATGGAATATACAAGTGTAATATGTGCTCTAGTACCTACTTTCATCCATCAACACTATCCAAACACATACTTGCAAGGCATATAAAAATTAAGAAATGATCTCGAAATAAAAAGAAAATTATATGAAAAATAATGTTTTATTTATTTATAATTAAATAGATATGACTAATGGTAGTTAGAATATTTCATCATCAAATATGCTATCTAGACCTTCAAACAAATCTTTTGAATCTCCTAATGGCTGTGCATTACTAGTATCTGTAACAATAAACAAATTTTTAGTATCTTTAACATTAATGTAAGTGTCATTTGATTTTTAATAAAACATATAAACATACCTGCATTAAATGAGGATTGATCAGCTTTAATCACAGTGAAATCATTCTCATATGCTAATATGTAACCTTTGGGTAATTCTCTATTTTCATCCTCATTTAAAACTGCTGAACTATATATAGCAAAAATATTACTCAAAGTAATATTAAGATAATGCTTTTTAAATGCACTTCCTGTAGTCAAGACAGTAGGCTTCCACAATACCAAGGCACAATATTCTGAGACAATATAAGGTGAGAATATAGACCATGCATCTCTATGCAAGGTACATTTGATACTTCCTGTAAAAGAAGGTACAAGGTGATACAGGCACATAGAAATAATGTACATATTAATATCTGGCTACCTTCTATTGCCACCATTTTTTTTTAGATAATAAATTAAAAAGTTTGCTAACATGAAAACATTTTTGATGCATATAATATTGCAAGAATAATAATTTTTACCTTCTTATATACTTTTACACTTAAATGTAGGGTCTTGCAGGCCAGAATGGCTGTCATAAAAGTCGAAACTATGATTTCCCACCTGTTATTAGAGAAATTTGGACTCCATTTTAACTTTTCATTAAGTGAAAGGCTAAAATGTTAAGATAATATATCACTTTGCTAAGATATTATAAAAAAAATAAACATTACCTGTACAATCTCTTAGTGTGATCAGTGGATCAGTGATAGATCTATCTACTGCTTCAACGAATGCTGTAACTGTATCAGCCTTTCTACGTTTGAGGTTCCCCATCATAGCTTGCTGTTTAATTCCTTTTACACTGTCTATTACACCTAAATTCCACTGCTTTACATCTTCCAGAAGTCTCCTCCATAATGGTGAGTCAAAGGAATCCTTTTGTAAACAATTCTGTGAAAAGTCTACATCCTGAAATATAGTTCAAATTTTAATCGGGAAGAAAAACAAATTCATACTTTAAAAATTTTGGTTTCCATTTAAACCTTTATTAAATTGACTCTTATGCAATAACACTAGTGAACATTGTTGCAACACAGTCGAGATACCAAGCTGTAAGTAAGTACACAATGTACTACATAATAAAGCCCTGTTAATAAAAGTTTCAATTAAAATAAATTAATCGCTAATCTAACCTGAGACAGTAATTCAATATGACAAACTGACTCATCCTTGTTTTCTTTGAAACTGCCATTTAGAAGACCTGCAGGACCTGGGAACTTTCTTTTACTCTTATGATCAAAGTATGAATCTATAATTTTTCTCTTTGTGTGTTTGGGCGATATTTCTTTATTACTAGGACTGTCTACATTTAATAAAGAAGAAGAAGATTTATTGATTGTTCCATGTTTAATCACAGCCTGTAACGCTGGCGACTTCCCAGGTACATCGGCACTAGATGATTCAGGTGATACTTTAGCAATTTCATTCACAGAGGTTTTAATACTTGATAAATCCTTTGAAGCATCAGGAAAATCGAATTGTGATAGTATCTGTAATAAAGATGTTTAATTATATTTGTTATAAACAAAACGAAACGTACCTAATGATTGAAAACAATTTGGTAAACACAAAATCTGTTACCTACCTGATCATAATCGTCCGACTCGAACATTATGATTTTAAAGTCAGATGTTAATAATTTTATACTGACTGATAAGCATTACCATTGGAACATATTTACCGATATCTTCATTTAATTTGTTCTTATAATTTCACACAATACAATCGTAAAAGAAGAAATCAAACACAGTCACAGAGAGATGAAATTGAATTGAAACCAATAATTGACAGCTGACAGTTGTATTATTTACGCCAGCTGTCTCCACTTTACTGAACGTCAAACGTACTTTTGACCCTGCACACAGGGTTCGTTAGGTTAGCTGTTTAGTTGGATCACTTAACCTTTTGGACGCCATTGGCAACTTTAGTTGTCTAAATTTAGCTATATTTTTTCATTTTACAGAACGCCATACTTAATAAATAAAAATCACAATCACAGACAGTTTTACTAAGCTTGGCGTCGGGCGTGAAGAAACGTAAAAAAGCGCTGGCGTGCTTCAAATATTTTGCCGGTGAAATTTTATATTTGTTGAAATAAACGTGATATATTCTTTATATCCACAAAACCTGTAGGAAATGTCCATATTTTAACAATATCGTTAGCTTTAAAAATGAAATGATAACACAATTGGTACACATAGCCACACATCACATTATGCAAATCTCCGCACATTGAAGAAGCAAGCATTGACAAACATAAGTGTTAATTATTACAGCTGCTCGAATATTCGTATTGCGTAATTTGTAAATTATTAGTTGTCCTCCAATGCATTGATATAATTTATCTTTGATGTGGTACCGTGTGGTTACAAACCAAAACTCTAGATAGTATATTAATGATAGGTACTATGCATTTTTCTGACGTGTGTAAAACCTTTTTGTAAATGTAAAATCAACATTGAATTTATTTTAAAAATAAATAAGATGTCTCGGAATCAACGTCATAGATCACATTGATAGCTCATCTATCAAATTCTTTGTAATTTTTTGTCTTCCTTTTGATAACAATGGCTTTATTCGATGTTTTTGATCCACTTCGTGGTATTACACCACGTTTTACCGAAGAACAACTAAATGATATTATTGATTGGTTTGATAGTACTGCAAAACCTTTATTGTCCATAAATGATGGCGAACCCATAAATGTAATAAGCATTGAGAACTTTATAGATTTTTTAAAATTAAAGAAGTATTTATCATTTCTTCTACTCGAATATAAATCGAATATTGTTATCTTTGATTAAGGGTCTAATTCACTTTTTCACTATTCAGGTTTCATAGAAGACATTTTCATTACCCTACATACGCAGAAATAATGACTGAAGCTGAGAAACTAAAAGCTGGAGTATTTCGAGCGTTAACAAAGGAACAAGTGATATACATGTTAGACAAATGGGTATTAGAAACTAATTTAAAACATGAGTTGACACTTGCTTTCAAGGTATGTTGTAAATCAAACGGCACATCAAGCCATACATAAACATAGGTGTGGTATGGCATAAAGTACGGTATATGCGGTAATCTATACCCATATGATGTACTATCTGTGAATAAATGGAACAAAGACCAAAAAATAACTTGAAAACTTAGGTAGATACAGATGGTCATAGATCAGTCAATCTTCGAAAGAGTCCGTTTAATATACTTCTAGACTCTGGACGATTTAAACTGATATACGTTTATAGGTAATTTTAATTTTATGACTGCTGCGACGCGTCGTGACTTCTCGCGAGCGCTAACATACAACAAGCAACGCCACAAAGACGCTTGGTCGAAATGAGTAGTGAGAAACAGGAGTAGTTATTTATTATTTATTATCCTTGTACCACAATATTTGTTTTTTTTAGGTGTTTGATACAGAGATAAGAAATTTCCTAGAAATCGATGAAATACAAACAATAGTTACAATGTACGGCGATGTCTTCAGTGCTGATGAAACACGGGAAATGCTTCGTGATGCTAATGTTCGAGGAGATGGAAATGTTTATTATGAAGACTTTATTGAGAGCATGTTCAGCTTGGCTCCGGAATTACACGATATTGAGGTAAACAAAAAAATAATATTCGAGTTAAAAACTCGTAAAATTGAAAGTTTCTGTGATGATCAATTTGGAAAGTTATTTGTTCAAAATATTTATGGATTTGAAACTGTATGGACGAGTACGAGTAATACGAGTAGATACGTATGATATCAGGGAGCACGGCAGTGCCCCCGCCAAGTCGAGCGCGAAGCAAACACTGCCGTACCATCATCCTTTACCGGAACCATTTCGCCGCATTTTCAGTCCCCTATCTAAAGAAATCGCAGTAAGGAACCTTAGACTTGGCACGACTTTGTCTAGATTTCATTACTTTTAGAGATAAACAAGCAGCTCCATCGAGACTTGGCTAGCTTTTTACAGAATGTTTTTGGTGATATGTACAAATCGCAACAAGTTACTTACAACTTACAAGTTTTTGAGAAATTTGACAGATAATTTAAAAAGTGTGCTTATCTGTCACACAGACTATTATAGTCTTATTCTGAATTTCGACATATTCGTCGTAAGTTAAAATAAATGATTGTTATACAGACCGAATATTTGTACGAAGACCCGGATGAGGATCCTTCCGTGCCGCCTGAACCAGTTATTGTTGAAGAAGAACCGCCACCGCCACCAGCTCCACCAACACCACCGCCGCCGCCGCCGACACCACCGCCGAAAGCCAAAGAAAAAAAGAAATAGCAATAAATATCGTTAAGTTTTATGAATAAGTTTTGTAATTTACGACTACGTTTTACAGATACACAACAACAAGTGAGGCATTCGTATGCTCAAGGACTTATTTTATAGTTTCATCGAAATAAATCACGATCACGAGCCTCGGATGTTATGATTTATAGTAACCAGATTGTAGAAATTAACGAGTGTACTGGTGTAACATTTTACTGAATTATTTAGGTTTCGGACCTTTTGGCTGTATTGTGCTATTCAAAACTACATTGTATCTTCATAAAGTGTTCATAGATGGCTACATAATGACTTACACACACACAGTGACACACACTTTATGACAGCTTCTGACTAATTTCCAAGAAAAATAATTATTTTCAACTACATACCTACCTTGATTTCTTGGGGAAGTTTAACAGATAAAGGATAGGGTGGTTTGATTTTTGACTTTCTGTAAGTACGAATTTTACCTATAAGTACTTTTACCCATTTGCATAGAATACCGGGTAGTGTAATAACTGCTTATCTGCTACTCAGAACTATATACAAATTAGGATTCTATATTTATCTTTATAGTGAAATCGTTTTAAATATTTAGGCGTTGTACTGTGCACAACTGGCTTTGTATAGTGAGTGTGTGCATTGTGGTGAACAAAGCCACAGGTGCATACACATGACTTTTGGTTGTTGTAATCTGTGCTTTTGTTTATGGATCTATCTGTTCAATGGATGACATGTCACTCATTCCGTTTGGTGATTAGGCGATTGTATTGTATCAAAATAAATAATTTCGGACCTGTGGCATTATGTTTTAGAAGAAATATGTTTTTGTAAGAATATTAATGTAGGGTCATATATTCTACACAATTTTAGTTAGTTATATTTTTAATATATTGTAAGATACCCAAAAACCTAAAGGTATGGATCTCGAAGACAATGCTATGGGCTTGACCCATGAACAAACTGATAAAATACTGCAGTTTCAAGATCTTACTGGGATAGAAGATATGTCAATATGCAGGGATGTTTTGCAGAGGCACCAATGGGATTTGGAGGTAATGGTGTTCTGTTAAATTGTTAAAGTTTTAGTAGGTCAATCTGGGTGTTGTAACATTAGGATGTGCGTTTTAGGTGGCGATACAGGAGCAGTTGAATATAAGGGAGGGTCGTCCGTCAGTGTTTGCCACGGAGGCGCGGGCGCCGCCGGTGGTGCACGACCACATCGCGCAGCAGGTGTTCACGGACGAGCCGGCGGAGGGCCCGGGCGGAGGCGTTCGCGGCCTTCTGCGCTATGTGGTCAATCTCGTTGTCTCCATGTGCTACACCACAATATCTTCGGTTCTCAACTTGCTTTTGAGCTTCGTAAGGAATGATGATAGGAGATGTAAGTTGTACACAATTCTTTATATATAGATAAAAGTCAGTGTGGTTCTAAATTTGGAATCAGCTGTTACATCCAAAGAACATTTAGAGCCAAAATGGATTTCACCAAATTTCAATTGTAGAATGTTAAGACTTTTCTATTATTTAGGCAGTTCTACTAGGCAAATAAAAAGATAATTTTATTTGTTGTCTTCATTGTATATTATATTGTAGTAATTTACCACTTTACTTTGCCAGTATGACAGAATTCGGCTACAAAACAATGACTTTTCTAATGTGACTGGAATAGTATTTGGAATCTTAAATACTGTATTATACTGTTGTGTTCATGACACAATAACTGACGCCTAACTGGGAATGGGTATAGCTTACCCTAAGTGCTGCGGAGGTCTGATGGCAGTCACTCTGTGTAAAAGCTTAGCCAAGCTTCGGCTTAGTTTATTTATTGTGTATTTTACTACAGCCAAATACATATAATGTATATTATTCAGAATTATAATTTGCAGTTAATTTTGTTTTTCTGAAATCAAGCTAATCAGTGCCAGTCTGCTGTGCACATATTTCAAAGTTAAACAATGTTTTTGTTTCAGTGGTGACTGACCCACTAGGAGATGTGATGGGTTTTATAAACACATACACATCAAAATTCAACCCGCACCCTGTATTTTACCAGGGCACATATGCCCAGGCTCTCAATGATGCCAAGAATGAACTGAGGTTTCTTATTGTTTACCTACACTCCGAGTCTGCTACGGAGACACAGAACTTCTGCAGGTTTGCATTTGATTATTTTAATGGTCTTAAAGCACCATAATCAATATTTAATATTTTTTGTATTTTATTATATCCAATAGATCAGTTGTGTGTTTTCAATACTTTTGCCCCTATGACCATTGGAAAAAACCAATTTTACCCTAAACTTAAAGTGTTATCATACAAGCAAATACTAATAATGTTAATTAATTGTTTACAAATTGGATATTATAGTTCATTCGCGTTAAGAAAATAGTGACTCATCACCGACTGCCGGCCAAGCCACACCCCCTAGCCAATTAAAACACTAGAAATTATAATTTCAGTTTTCAACGCGAATGAACTATAGGTTTACAATCATAAAGTCTATTTAAACAATTTATTAATTATATTAAAATAGTTAATGTGGCAAATCATATAGAAAAGCTGGTTGATTGACAATTAGAATGATTTTGAAGGTGTAAATGAGGACCATAGCTTTTTGTTTGTATAAGTGTGAATGTAGGAACCAAGAATTGGGTAGCCTGAATTGTTACCTAGCTTCTTTTGCTTTGTAGCTTTCGAAAGAATGTACTTGCTTATTTTTTGATTTAGTTTTCTTGATCAAGGATATGTTGTTAAATTTGAAGTTTTAATTATTTCTAATGCCATCCCAAATGCTTTTGTTATAGGACAACACTTGCAGATCCTGAAGTCATCCAGTACATAAACACTCATGCCCTGTTTTGGGGCTGTTCAGTAGACACAGCCGAGGGCTGGCGGGTGGCCCAGTCCGTGGGAGGGCGGCGGTACCCGCTACTATGTGTGGTGTGCGTACGCGACCATCGTATGACGGTGGTTGCAAGGAGCGAAGGGTCCTGTTCGGGCACACAATTATTACAGAGGCTGCGACGTGTTGTCACCGATAATGAGCCTCATCTGGCGGCTGCAAGAGCCGATAGGTATTGATTTTTTTTTAATATTTATAAATATTCATATCAGCATTTCTTTCTTCATTATATGTCTGTTACCATATATCTCCGAGATTTAGGTACTGATTTGAAAAAAAAACATTGTGTTACTTCCCAGTGGGTTCCATTGTCACCATATTAGAGTCGGTTTTTTTTTTCTAATATTTTATTTTATTAACCCTTGTAGGGTGGAGCGTGAGGTGACGGCCCGGCTGCGTGCGGCGCAGGACGAGGCGTACGCGGAGTCGCTGGCGGCCGACCAGGAGAAGGAGCGCCGCCGCGCCGCCGACCGCGCCGCGCGCGAGCACGCGCTCAATGAGGACCTGCGCCGGAAGGAGCGCGAGGAGATGCACAAGCAGGAGGTCAGTTAAATAAATAAATAACCCAAGACATGCCGCGCTGGGCCACACAGCGCCACCTAGCCCCAAACTAAGCCGAAGCTTGTACTATGGGTACTAGACAACTGATAAACTTACTTAGATACATTTTTTTTTGTAAATAAATACATATTATACATAGAAAACACCCAGACCAAAACAAACACATATGTTCATGAACACAAATGTTTGTACTGTGCGGGAATCGAACCCACGACCCTTGGCTCAGAGGGCAGAGGTCACTACCAAATGTGCCACCGAGTTGTGTGTTGTGTCAGCCTACTAGTGGTCAGTGTCAGCCCACTAGTGGTCAGTTTCAGCCTACTAGTGTTTAGAGTCGTCCTACAAGTGGTCAATGTCAGTTTACTAGTGATCAGTGTCAGCCTACTGGGGGGTTCTGTCGGGACAACGCTCTGGCTCTATGAATGAACGCCGTCACATTGTATAAAACAAGACAACTCCTCTCACGAGTTCACAATCAACTGAACAAGTTTGACAACAAATCCGAGAATTGTGCTGTTCCTACGTTTAAATTTAACGTCAATTGTTATAAATAACTGATCATTTCGTGAAATGGGCAATAGGCCTTTTAGATTTTTCAAAAATAAAAGACACATATTTTTTCATTTGTAAATTAGACCCAAAATGATAAAGATAAAGCCTGTTAAAATTATGCATGACGTCAAAGAGTGGGAGTTTTTTCGCCACACAGTGACATCGAGGCCCTCACTCCTACATTTTAAGGCCTTGTGTCTTTGTTATTGTTATTTAAATGAAAAAAGGAAAAATATGTGTCCATTATATTTTTATAATCTAAAATACGGACTAAATTATAATGTAATTATTTTGACCATGGAAACATCCCTATTCTACGATGTGGCTGTCGCCGGAAAAAAGCAAGAATCGTAAGTTGATCAATTTCCTAGGTAGTTGATTAACTTCCGGAAAATAATAAACGGCAGTTGAAATATATTATTTAACGTATGTATTTTAGTAAATTGATCATTTTACGGGGTCTTGCCGTTAAATCATCCGACGAAGGTGAGATGATCATTGATTGGTTCAATGGCTCACGTGGTGTTATCCCGGCAATCAATCAGGGAACAGTGTATTAAGTTACGGGTAATAGTGCACCGTTAAATAGTACATTGAGCAACGATTGGCCCATTTGAGGACGATTTTACTTGTGTCAAAATCGTAATATTAAATTACTGCCAGGCTACCGTAAGTTGATCAACTAACTGAAATCAATTGCGTTAAATAATACATTTCAACTACCGTTTGTTATTTTCCGAAAGTTAATCAACTACCTAGGAAATTGATCAACTTACGATTATTGCTATTTTCCGGTGACATGGCCACGTTTTGTATGTACGTATGGGTGTGCACTGTGCAGGTGGTGGCGGCGCGCGCGGCGATGGCGGCGCGGCTGCCGCCCGAGCCGGCGCCGGGCGCGGGCACGGTGGCGCTGCTCATCCGGCTGCCGGGCGGCGAGCGGCTCACGCGACGGTTCACGCTCGCGCACACCACACAGGTACTTTGATTTGCTTTTTTTACAGGTTTTTTTATTTGAATTTGCTCTGCGCGTGACTGCAATAAGGAATAATATGCAAGACATCCAAGATCCAAACATGCCACACAGCGCCATCTAGCCCCAAACTAAGCCGAAGCTTGTACTATGGGTACTAGACAAATGATAAAATTAAACACCCATATGTTCAAAAAATTCTACGATATTATTTTATATGTTTCTGGACTAAGAAAAGAGTTCAATAAATCCATAAAAAAGTCATGCATTGTGTCTGATAGTAAGCGATATCGCAGTTAGCTGTAGGACAAGATATTGTTCTACTTGTGAAAAGTTTTGTGCGCACTTGTCACCATTTTTTTTACAATTTCTTTGAAACGTGTACGATTTCATGCCCACAAGAAAAAAACAAATACATAAATAGGTTTTCTCTATTCCAGGACCTATACGATTTCGTATTTAGCCACCCGCAGTCCCCAGAGGAGTTTGAGATAACAACCAACTTCCCGAAACGAGTGGTGCCCCGGAGCGCCTCACATATAAGCGACGTCGGCCTCAAAGACCGCGACGTACTCTTCGTAAACGATACGAATGCTTAATCGCTAACAGACGTTGGAACAATGTGTCAATTGGCTATCGGTGGAGACGGACCAAATGATATTTGGCATAATACTTATTGTTATGCCGCGGCCACACATTGGATTCAACTTTGCGTCCAATCACGTGTCCAATGCCCAATACTAACGCGCTCAATGTCTTCATTGTGTCAAAGTACCGATACATACCGTGCATTGGGCATAAAACGTTACGTTGGTGCAAATATCTCCGATGTGTGGCCGCGGCTTTATAATGTATAGCGCTAACTATTGGCACCATGATTAATTGTGAGATTGTAAACAATGGTTTGGTCTATTCTAGATGAGAACAGTAATTGTTTCTATAGGTCGGTGAACTGGTTATTTAAAAATGTTAATTTGGGTGTGAAAACCCAGTCGTGTTTATTTAATGACATAGGTTTAGTCATCAAGAAAAATCTTTGGTGCTTCTTACTTCTCTATTCCATATTAAGAATACATTCTTTAAATGTTACTGCTTTATTTAATGCAGATTTAGAATATGTGTTTTCTATCACTGCCACTTACCATGTAAAATAAGCCACGCATTTTCATATAAATGGCGCCTATAAACTCTTATCAACAGGCATGCTAATTAGAGTGGTTAATTTTATCTAACTAAAACTCTCTTGGTGATTAAATCTGTGAAGTCTGTATGAATGTTGTTTTTATTCGGGCTGTAATGAACCAAACGTGAATTAAGGGTCTTTCATTTGTAAATACAAATCTGTGAATAGATTTATTCAAACTGCAGTTAGTTATCGTAAATGTCAGAGCTTTTTTTCTAAACATTTATTTTAAACGCTGAGACGAATGTGCATTATAGGGCCTCGTTTAGGGTCGTAAGACTGAATGTTCCTTTAAATACCATTTTCTATTGTTAAAACTATTGTGTCTTTATTTTGGTCTTATGAGTTTAAGGAACCGCGCGCCGAAAAACGAACATACGGCAAAGTATAGAGGCGTTTAAGGATTGTTTCTGCCCCCTGTCTCCTTGAACGAGCCCTAAGAGCGGCCACGGACTACTTTAAGCAGTTGAGACCGACTGCTTGAAGCCCCGACCGCGTGGTGAACTATAGAAGCGGTCGCGACGAGTGACCACTGGTGTATTGAGTGTGTACGGCAGCTTATGTTAAGTCATGTCTTATGAAAAAAGGATATTATAAAATACAAGACTTCCTAGTCCTAGACGATAATATTACATGGGCATAATGAGCTGCTCGCCTGCACTTAACAAATATTGTATTAATGTATGTCATCAACAGTATGATGATTATGTATATTTTTGAAAAAAGCCAAAATTGATGAGTTTCTTGCGGCACTTCTTCTCATCAGGCCTCATCCTTATCACGTCGAAGTGCTAGTAGGAAAAAAAAAGTTTGACGTGCAAAAGAATTTACTTGTAAATCTATTTGCAGTAGTAAATTATTTTATTTTATTTTTATTTTATGAATGACTATAGTTCACCGCTTGCTGCAGGCTTGAAGCAGTCGGTTCTCAACTTCTTGAACAGTCCGTGTACGGCCGCTCTAGGTGTTGTATCCCTTTATTTCCAATCGCCCCTGTGCGGATGTTGCTACCGGAGGCAAATCAAATTAATTTTTTTATTACCATTCCTACCAGTAGCAATCTCCGCGGAGGCTACGGCGAATAAATGCTTCTGAATCGAAAGTGAATACCCCCAGTATTCACTTTCGATTCGGATACGGAAACTCTGAATAAACGTCATTCAAATTTGACATTAGTTGTACTAATGTCAAATTAGAATTAACGTGCGAGATTGTTTCCAAATTCGAGTCGAGATTGCCCCTTCTTTTTATCGCAGTTTTATTGTTTTTAATTGGGATCCAGGGATTATTTACGTGAACGCGTAGCAATCAAGTCTTGTTCCATTTGAGTACAATAATACTAAAATAAAACAACCTGTTACTAATTTAATGAAAGAAATTGTAAATGGAGGAAAATATGGCAATTCTTTCTTTTTCTAATTTCATTGCATAATGTTGTTGACAATGAGTTAATGAGAAGACTATACAATGTTGTTTTGCTTCTGTTTGGTTTAATATGTTTATCTAAATTAAGTAAGAGGAGTAATATCAGTAAAAATGAGATTAGGATGCCCTGTAAACAGGGTTTTCTGAGCTTGTACTTAAACTCCTTATAGAGTTAATCTGTTAGTAATTATTGAGTTAAAATATACATGCAATAATGATTTCTCAACAAATTTCATGCTTATTCAACTATAATTGATGATCTACAATAATTAACATAAAATGTATTATTCCTTAATGTATTTCGGTAGCGCAGTACCTACTCTTATAGGTTGCAATTAGCCGATTTGGATTATCGGTTGCATCAACTGAGAATTAAGGTATTTGAGGGCGATGTAGATTAAATTTTTCTGCGTATACTGTCCTTTCGGCTTACGCGCTTACATATACACCTGTTTCATTTGCGCTTCATACGAATTAACTCGCGTACACAGGCTTATTTCGACGTATTCGAATCGCTAGTATTGACACGAGTTTGGTAGGTATAAGAGCTTAAAGAGCTTCCTAAAACCGATCACACTTATAAAACTCTGGTTTCGAAAATGAGCATGCTCTGCGAGTTCCCCACCGCAGTCATGTCCTTGTATCTACTCGTTGTATAAGAACTTATAAGACCAGTTGGGCTGTTTAAAATGCGCTCGGAAAGATCTCTCTGAGAAACTTCCTCGACTTTCATTCAAATGTGACATTAGTTTAGTATAACTAATGTCAAAGGCGAATGACAGAATTTGAATGTTCATTCAAAGTTTCCGAATCCGAGCCGAAATAGGCATTGTAAATAGCAACACAGGTGTTTTTTTAAATGAGTGTGTTGCCGAGTAAATCTCTGTGCCTTAATAAGGTTCTAAAAGTCTCGTTGGCAGCACGTGCTTGCTTTGACATAGATACTGACGCGACACTTGTCTTTCGTTCTTTGTATTTTACCAAGAGATGGAATGCTAGAAACTGCGACGACTCAGGCTTGATTAATTAGAACCTGATTGCAGTCTTTGCACTGTCAGGACAGTCGATGATCCACTATGTACATACATCATACCGAAAGTCATCAATTAGCAGGAATTTTTATACAATAAATTATATAGTTTAACTTAACCATATAAACAATACCATAATCTTCTTTATGTCTCGCATGGCATACCAAATAATTGCTCTCTCGTTGCTATACTATACTAGTGCTTTAAGCTAATCCAAGATTTGATACAAAATTTATTTTCTTTTATTATGGACTCTCCAAAATAATACATCCATATTGCTTATATGCCGGGATGCTACTTTTTCGTAAGACTTTCTCGGATGTTTCATTTCTTGTTTTTCTGATTACCCTTCTTTAAATAAAACAGAAATGACATATAATCCATTTTATTAAAGTACGTGCATGTAATTTTGTGACTTGCTGACTGGTACATATTTTGTGGTTTATAAGTTTTTAGTAAACGAATTCACAATCTGTTAATATTGACAGTAACTGTTTCTATATAATAATAAATACTTATGTATTTATTTATAGATTGACTCAATAGTATATTTACCGATCTAACCGTATTTGATAGGAAGAAAATAAATGTATGCATGTGAATATTGTTTTGAACTAAAATTATGTTTTGTTTGTTATAGAATTATCTGTGGGAGTCATATCAAGGCTATTTTTACGTTACGATATTTGGGGTTATGTTGTTTTATTGAATTTGATGTTATTCATGCAGTGATATTGGCGATAAGGCTATAAAAATTAAAAAGACAAAATTGTTATGTTTAACTTCAATGCTTTTCCTCGGTGAGCCCATACTATGTATAAATATTTTTACATACCTAGTTGTAAATTTGAAAATTATGAAGTATGTTAGTGCAGGCAATAATTTATGTTCGTTTGTTTGTTTGTTCGCTACGTAGTTTGGGCTCGCTTAAATAGATAGTGCTACGTAAGTTGTCACTGGTATTTTGTAAGTTAGCGTTTAATATAAATCAAGGAAGTCTATACAATAATTTTTATTTGCGTATTCGGCGGAGCTGGTCACAATGCCTATATCCTCTCGGATACGGAAACATTCTGGCACGTTCATTCAATTTTGACATTAATACGAGTAATGTCAAATTTTAATGACGTTTATTCGAAGTTCCCGAATCCGAGCGGAAACAGGCATCGTGAATAGCTAAGAATTATGCGTAGACACGGGCACACATCTGTAAAAATAAGTAGATTTGATAATGGACTCTAAAATTTATTGGGGAAAATTGGCAGACGGGGTAGGTTGATGTGTGACCGTCTGTACGACAGGATATCTTACTTGTTTTTGAACTACCTGTTTACTTTGGATTACGAGTTAAATATTCTGAATGTAAGCCATCAAGTGTACTATTTGTTGTGCTTTGGAGGTGCGGTGCATTGAGAAAAGGACAGTACGTACAAGCATTTACTTCGAAATGTGTATTATAATTATGTTTTGTTGTATAATAATAACGTTCCTTCCTTATTATTTTGTTTCATTTCTAATGTATAGGTACCTAGAATTTCGTAAAATTTCTAAGCGGGGCTATTTATAATGCCTATTTCGCTCGCACTCTGAAACTTTATACAAACGCGCGGTAATGTTTCCGAATCCGAGCGTGAGAAATAGGCAAATATTTTTGAGAACAGTCATGCAGAGTCGCACTTAGGAGGAAAAATAATTAATAATTATTTCCACTATTTATTATTAAAATTCATAAATCAACAACACCAAAAAGTTAAACAAAATATTTCACCTGGAATGTAGGCACTTTTTAATAATATACTTACACCTTTTAGTCAAAATTAATTATTACAAAATAAACATTATAATAATATGTACTATTAGTATACAAATCTTGTAATTTTACAATACCTTTTTACACTATCACTAAAATTGCCTATGTGCACGATAGTAGTGCTTCCTAGCTTGCGTAATTATTTCGGATTATTTATAATAAACAGACTCAAATGTTTTCTTAGACAAAGAGCACATAATACCTACCTATTTTCATTTAGTCGAGAAAAGAGTACCTAAATAGGGAAATGCATATTACAACTACACTCTGACCCAAAAAAGATAAAAGTTTGAAACGTACCATCAGAAGGGCTATTTACAAATGCATTGTTCAAATTTGACATTATTCGAGGTACAACTAATGTCAAATTTGAACGATGTTAATTCAAAGTTTGTGAATCATAACGAAAAAAAAACATTGTGAACGACCCGCAGATGCGTGCAACACAAGTCACTTGACCCTCGATGCACGATGATCTATTTTAATAGTTTGAATTATTTTATGATTATCTTTTTGCAGGCCTTTCTAGAAAAAGTATGACCCCTATGGTCAGCAGGCACGCACTTCACACAGGACAAAAATTGTTGCAAATGATGTCACTAGTATGATGACATCGAAAAAAGGGAGGATAAAGACTTAAAAAAAAGTTGAAAAATTAATGGATATTTTCGTAATTAGAGAGCTTCAATAAAGTCGTGCGATCGCTGCCAATCATAAAGGGCTACAGAAAGAAGAGCTTTTTTTTCTAAATGAGTACGATGATAGCTATGGCGCCCTTGTCATCAGCACAAGACTGTTACGGGAGTCTAGGTAACTTATGGAACACAGGTAAGCGCGTAACCTAGTTGGACGATATTTTGAGAAGAGGGGGCGACCGGTTGCAGGCCGGTTTCGCGGTCGGGACGCGGAAGCTAAGGAACGCACGTTAGAGCGGAGTTACAATTGCAAACGAACTAAAACAATAACGAAAGAAAGGTAAGAAAATCCAATTCACAGCAATCCTGTCCAGTTAGTTGCGCGCGCGATATTTTCGAAGGGACGACATACGTAGCTGGGAACGTGCCGAAAGGCGAAAGGGGTGAGCAGCGCGGGCGCAGCAGCGGTGACGTAGGACGCGGGCGGGGTCGGGCGTGTGAGCGGGTGTTTGAGGCCAGGCGGCGTCTTTTGTTGTGTGTTGAATTGGGTGATGCACGCGAACAGGCAAAATCGCCCTAATTATCGGCGGGGGCATGTCGGACCGCAGCGGCAGTTGGCAATGCGTATACCCCGTCTATTGATCCCAGGGTATACGCGATGCACATCCCGGAGCAAACGCTTAAATCGGGCAGCATCACTCGGCAAACGTTTCAAAATATTTTGCCGGTACATATACTCTCCCATGTACCATTTTAACCGCCGCTGGCTTCGGCACGTACGACAGTGGCGCTTAACTTCTAACCACTGTCGCTCTATTGTGCTCGTGTGTACTTTGCATCTAACATTGTTAGACCCCGGTATCGGGGTGCCGAGGCTGGGGTCCACAAGGATACTCACAGTCCCAGCGACAAATTGCCGATTATGGTTGACGGCGGAGTGCCCTCGGGATGCGAGAGATGCAAGAGAAGGTGGACCCCAATGAAAATGAAATGAAAAATGTTTAAACGGTGCTGGTCCGACATTATATAAGAATCCGGTCTGTCGTTTTCTTGTATGATTGCGTCTAGGGTGGCTCTATTTTTCTTGGGAATCAGCTCAATGTGGACATTTTTGGTCATCCGACTCATGCAGCCGAAAGACGTCTGCCGATGTAGGAGCCGCCCCCTATGATATTTGTTTGTGTAGAGGTGGGTTTCGTCCACCTCTACAATATAATCACCCCCGCCGATCATGGTGCGGTCGTGGGCCTCGGCTATAAATTGCGAATTTTGTTTCCATCACTTCCATGGGTGTATATTAGTTAACAGCGCACGTAGTTAATTCTTTTTGTTTTTCATATGTACCTTTTCTTCCTACCTTTAACTTTGCGTGCAGCTTAAACACTAGACATTTACCTAAGGACCTAATACTGGTAGTGACTTACTTAAACCACTATACCATATACTATTGACTGTACCACGAAAAACAGGTATAACTTATAGTAACGCCTTTATGATTTCGGTTTTTATCTTTCATAAGCTTTTATTAAAGTAGGTAGGTACATTATTATTCAAACAATTTATACGTAAATTGGTAAAGCACCAGGCATTTGCATTGACTAAACATTATATTTCTAGCTATAGGTAATAAGGATAACTTTCCCTATACATACAAATCTAACTAGATTTAAGACATGCAAAGACATGGATGGATTAATCAGTAGTTAACTATGTAAGTTTTTTTTTATTACTGTATATTGTGTCAGCCATACTAGCATAATCGTTTTTTACTAAAAATATACTCTTAAGGGTTATTGTTAAATTTTAGACGCGGGTAGGGGTAAGTTAGTATTTTCAGACACTTTCTTACTGCCGCATTCAGAAACGTTAGAACTGAACATGACTTAGAGAGAATAGATTCCCTCCCTCCATTGTCCCGCGTCTGAAAAAATCCAAATTAAAACAAAAATATGGGAAAAGTATTAAAATCATTACTTAGCTTACATTCTCCTAAAATGTCTTTACGTTGTCAATTTAACTGACCGAATTAGGTTACATTAAATCACTGAATTTCTTTAATTTATTTTTATATTACTAATTTATCACACGTCCATTTAAAATCTAATCAAAATGTACAATTCCATATAATTTGTCTTAATCGCGCTTCTAACGTTTGGCCAGAATATTCTTTACTAATACATAGATAGGTCTACGAAACACCATGATTTTTACTTCAATGAATGAATCTACTTTGAGGCTCTTTAGTTAGTTGCTTTCTCACTCATGGGACATTGATAATACTAAAATATACTAACGTTATTTAGCTAATATAAAATACCTTCTTTTAACATCAATATTAAATCCATCACATTTTTAAACAAACATAATATTTATAAGTATGTACATTCGTCCACAAATGGTAGATAAAACTAAATTATTATAATAATTATGGGTCTTTTAATAGGAACTTTCCTATTTTAGTATTTAAGTAGTTTTGCAAAAGGAAGGTATGAATGTATTAAGTAAGTAGGTATTTTGATTAATGTTGCTCGGACAAACTTCATACAAAGTCATTATTTAATTTAGAGGTAGGGATAAAATGTAAACAATAGTGGTGTCCCCTATTAAGTCTAAAAACACGAATTCCGATAGTTAGCGACAACATTTGCTTGCTCATGCAAATGCCAAAAATTAGCTACATGAGTTTAATTAAGTTAGTAGGAGATGGTTTGTTTTCATAAACTATAAGAACATTTACGTAGGTACGAAGATAGGTACCTTAATCCCAGGTCTTTTTTAAAGTTTGTCTTTGTTTACATTTACTCCCTACCATCACACACACGGGAGCGTGTCAGCCAAGTTCCAGCCAAGAGAACTGGCGAGCGCATCCACGTGTATTTTACATGTTACATTATGCCTTATCCCATAAATGCGTGTACACAATCATCCTTCAACCCGCACTTTCTGAGGAGTTGCAGGCCGGTTTGCGTGAACTCTGTGGGCCCACAAACGCAGGCGAGATGTTCGCACGCATCGCTACACTTCAGGGATTCCTTGCCCAGTACTCGAACTAGGAGATCTTGGCTGATTCGCCCTTTCGGCCCCGTCCATGTCTTCGCGTCTGACAGCACGTGGGTAACGGTCAATCTAAAAAAGAAGTCGCAATTATGGTCAAAGTCGAAAATAGGTATCTTTATTCATACAGACTTGAGACAAACGCTTATAAATCGTCAAAACAGTAGAATTCCCTGTCCACGGTCCAAACACAATAGAATATGTATCATATGTGATACACAGGACAGGGAACCTGTTAAAAATAATTACCTACACTACCACCGGATTCGGAATGCAGCTTCTATCGAGAAGAAACATGATTCATGAAACATTTTGTTTATTTAATGCCGATTTTTCTTCAAATGCTTACTCAAGCTATGGTCAGCAGGCGTGCCCTAAGGGACTTACCAACGCCACATTCCGTACGAACTTTGACCCTTACTTACTGCCCTTAAGGGATGAACTTCTCAGTTCGCCTTTGTAAGTTGCCAACTTTATACAAGAAACTTTTGTGGAAAAAACATCCATCTAAGAACTGGATTAGGTGAGAGGTATCTAAGTTATTTTTACACAAAAGTTAATCAATCATTTGGATATGTAGCTTTTAATCTTTTATGTGAAGACTTCGCTTGTCGAGTGTGGTTATCCTGAGTTGTCAATCTTCAAAAAGGTTAAGGTACCGGAGGAATTCTATGGTTCCGGGTTCGATTCATGTTAATTGAAACAAACGTTTGTCTTGGGCCCACCGATACCACAAATCTAGTGAAGTCATTATGTTTCTAATTATTAAATGGAAAACGATTCGAAAATATCTCTCCATAATATTCTATCATCATTAAAATTAATGGACTTTAGATCAGTTGAATAAATGAAAGAACAAAGTAATATAAAGCTCTTTTACCTGTTATCCTCTTTCGCCATTGTTTCGAAGTTGTCGCGGAAAAGAATGTCGTCCTCGGTTTTATTGAAGAATAATAAATGTGCACGTTCACTGAAACGAAAATATTATCATTGTAAGATTTAATCTGACAATTGGACGACTGGGAGATATTGAGTGGCTTTTGATTTAATAAGCGTCGGATCAAGTAGGATTGTTCTATGAACGGTAGCGAAATGGGGACCCGATTTCGATTTTAAGCCGGGTTCGGAGGTAGGCCTGAAGTTTTGCATGAAAATAAATATCTCTTACTACGGTTCTGCTCTCAGGGATTTGCTTACATTTTTCATCACGTTCGACGTTAGTAGAAATTGTTGAGTGATATCTATCTACTATATTGGTCGGTTACGGGTTCTTCAGCTCGGAACATGATGGTGTTATGTGAGTCTCTAGATATCCTGTGTTTTAGATTAGATTTCTATATATAGATAATGATATCTTTATAAAAATATACTTACCACCTCGGGTTTGACCTGGACAGCATGAACTTAAGTAGACTCAGCATAGGAGTGACTCCTGTGCCTGCCGCTATGAGGAACACACTCCTCACAGATTTTAACTGGAAGCAAAATTAAGAATAATTTAATTCAAATTTATATTACTTAATACCCAGAGTAGGACATATGATTTAATAGAATCAACATGTAAATATGTACGGTACAAAATTTCCTACTTACTTATCTACGTAAGTAGATTTAGAAGTACTTTGTCTTTTTAAAGAATGCTGGTTCTTTTATTTACACAATGAACATTGTAAAATTGTAAAAATCTTTGTATTCTATTTGAATTTATGATTTATCTTTATCTCACTACCTAATTAACAGTTTACCACAAAATGTACTAGTATTACTACAGTTAATTGAGTGTAAAAGAGTTTCTCGGGGTAGGTAATACTTATTTACAAAGTAATTTAAATAGCTCATCGTATCAATAGGTCGCGATTTACCATACAAATTAACATTTGTACGCTTGAGATACCTATCTATCGAGAAAAACTACCTAGCATTTAACATATTAATCTCTTAATTATTATTGGCTATTACTCGTATACATGTACTCAAACGAACAAAGCTTCAAAGGACTTGAAGCCTGCAACGACAGTTAAACCGATTGGGTTTTGATAGTTGTTGCGCGTTCGTCTTTTGGACTTGAAGCTGGAAACGGGAAGTGGTTTTTAAATGGGCGTTTAAGGGTTGGTACATATCTGAGGGAAAATACGTCGCGTAGGTATATTCAGTTCAGTTCGCCAGAATATACAATTAATGTATAGAAAAAAAAATCGTCCGTTCACACTCAACCGATGATCTATGTTAGTGCGCCGAGCGTAAGTATATAATATAGCGTTTATTCCGTTTGAGTCAACGCATTATCGGTCATTTCAAAATTCAATATCACACAGCACGCTTTAGCAACACGTTGCTAAACGCTGAAAATCACTAGACGCGTAATGTGGCAGGTCTAATTTTTGACAGAATACTTAGACGCGACGGGTGATACGTTTGACGTATTTTATGTCAGACTAGCGACCCGCCTTCGCTTCGCTTCGGGTGTTTTAGATAAACATTTTTAAACTAAATATAGCCTATGTTACTCTGTGATAATGATAGATATTAGTGTAGTTAAGAACTGACCCGAAGAACTGAATGTCACGGCTATGTTGCTCTAGAACAAAAAATAACTCATAAAAGGGATTAATGTCGAGGTAAATACCTTTTGCAATTGGAAGTTGCCGTATGGTCCCGATAGCGTGATGTTGTCGCTCACGCCGAGAGAAGTGAGGTGCGGCGACAAGGCTCCCGTGGCATACCTCTTCACCGCCAGTCTGAGCGGCGCGGTCCCTTCCTGGCTGCCCCAGCCGTCGCCCACGGGCGTGTATGATCGTATACACTCTGATCCTGGAAAAAAATAATTTTATAAACGCATTTCAATAAAGAATGCGGATGACGTGGACAAAGTCGTGGGTAACAGCTATAATTTATACATAAAGATTTATACCTAAAACAATATTCCACGCGGACGAAGTCGCGGGCACTGCTAGTAATACATAATGATAATGAATCCGGAATTAACCCGATTGCAGCTGCCAATCTCTTGAAAGATTAGCCGGTTATAGACAAGATATTGCTTAAACCAGCATCACGCTCCTCGGCGAGGAGACAAGCGCCAGCTCGCTGCACTGGAAGCTGTACCCACCATTGACTCTCCTGTGCACTCTGACGTGGTGCCCCAGTGGCACCACCACAGGTCCGGAGCGCGGCTCCAGCGCCAACAGGTTGGTGTCGTGGGTGACATGGCTGACCTCCACCACGCGGCACTCCACGCTCCTCGGCGAGGAGACCAGCGCCGGGGCACCCAGCGTCACCTCGCCGCACGTCTTCCATACTTGAGACTCGGCTTTTTGGGCGATTACCTAAAGACATATTATTATCACTAACTAAGTAATTTACTCCAGATCCAGAGGCGCTATTCACATCATGGACACACACGGACATCTTTCCGATCGCATTTGTGAAAAGTGCCGCTGTTTTTCTCTATCGTTCAGAACCGCAATTTATTAGACCGAGAAATGCAGCGTAATGCAGTATTGGAACTTAGGTTTTTCCATGTGTCGTTGAGCGCCATGTGACCAAGAAACAACAAAGGTTTTCCATTATGTTTTTCCTCTTGGCGTTAAAGAGTTTAAGTTTATGAACCCGGTAAGCTTTATAATACTATGGTTGTTTAACTGGTCCGCTGGCTTATTTGGTTGTAATCCTTCTGTACCTACATGTGGTTTTAAATCACAATCAACATTCATGTGACGAACATTTTCTCACAACAGAATTTTGTCTTTATTCTGAGCTTTTATATTAGGTATTTATAGTACGGAAGCTATACTGATATTTATTCTAGGATCGGATGAATAAATACATTTCATGTGGTCTTCTCGTAATTTTATCAGTTCACAATATCAACAAACCGTTAAACGTCAAATCAAACAATGAACTAAGGTCTACGTGGGCGTTATTAATCCGCACTCGTTACTCACGTCTATTTTTCCACTCTCGGCGTACACTCGCAACTGCAAAGGCTCCTTTAATTCCGCCTCGGGCACCAACTTGAGAGTTCTAAGCCAGCCGTTTGTCGCCACTTCAATTAATAGTGCTCCCTCCGTTAGTCTCGCACATCCGCCTGGGTTGGCCAGGGGACCCGTATACACAGACACCGTCAATTTAGTCGAAGTCTGAATCCAGTCGTACCTTAGGGGCTGCACCTCCGCCTTATCCACAGTTCTAATTGGGCTAGAAGCCGCTCTCCGACTTATAGATACCGGCAAATCGCTCGACTGTATCAAACTTTGCATAATCTTACTGGGAGGGCTACCCTTCACATTCTCCTCGCTTTTGGACGTAATTTTCTTTCTGACAGGCGTTATACAGTTAGCTAAGTTTTCCATTGACTTTCTGACTAGTTCTTGAGCTTTAGACGGTTCTCTGAGACGGTCTGATTTAGGCGAGGGGTTTGTCGTGTCGAATAGCTCTTCCGCGTCGGGTAAGTCGAACCGAAGGGGTCCGACGAGACACTTCCCTAAAAGCGAGTCGTAGTTAACCCATGGATGGACTTTGTCGAACAGCTGCGTCGCATCTATTCCCGCGCCGCGCATCAGTTCCTCGGGGCCTATATAAAACGCAATAATTGTTTCATTAGTGGAATAAATCATGCGCATAGAAACAGATGCTCGGAGTTTGTTTGATATAATCCTTACCTCCGGGATGGTAAGGTAAATAATGTGTGATGTTGTAGACGCGCCCGCGAATAGCTAGCCACGCGTCATCTGAAACAATACAGTTGAGTCAAGGATGTTGTAACTGTGAAGTGGGGATGGCGGGCGCAACTAATTTCATTACCTCTTAAACATCATAACAACAACGATACATTCAGATTTTTGGATTCTAAAAACGTATCTTTTCTACTTCATGTTAATTTCTGTAACATGTCCTACCTACTGATCCCAATTCCATATTTGTTTTTCTTATCTATTATATCGTTACCCCAACTTTTACTAGACACAAGTGTACGATCTCATGTATTACAAATGCCGCGATTGAGTCCCGTAAATTGTAACGGCATCGCGAAAGTTAAATCTTATAAAAAAAATCAAAATCATGATCCAATGACAAATCTGCTTCTCTTCTTGATAAGGAAGCTCAGACGGAAAATGTCACTAACAGAAACAACTTCTAGGAGCAGTCTGCCAACTTTTGGCTCGGACTAAAACATTTGGTGCAACCCGTTGTATTAAGGTAGCGGTTCAATTAGCTGGTACTTAATGGTAGAATTACTAACTCTGTGTGTTATGCTGTGCCAGTTCTGAGAGCGAGACTGGGCGTACGCGACCACCGACGCCCGTCAGATCTTTCCCGGAGTTGCCCAGCCGGATCCAGTCCATGAGGCTGTGGCCGGGCTGGAGCGCACATTTGTTGCGAGGGTTGCCTGCAACAAGCATAAAAACAATGTTAGAAATGTATCAAACAACAGTCCTCCCAAATATTTATTATAATAAATATAATAATAATATTAAATAATAAATAACCCAAGACATGCCACGCTGGGCCACACAACGCCGTCTAGCCCCAAACTAAGCCGAAGCTTGTACTATACTATACTTGTAATATACTAGACAACTGATAAACTTACTTAAATACTTTTTTTTGTAAATAAATACATATTATACATAGTAAACACCCAGACCAATACAAACAGACATGTTCATGAACACAAATGTTTGTACTGTGCGGGAATCGAACCCACGACCCTTGGCTCACAAGGCAGAGGGCACTACTAAATGAGCCATCGACCCAGTCTTGTGATTGTGTACACCGATAGATGATTTGCACGTTAATCCCGGTTATTCCAAAACATCCTACCGAGATTTTATTCAGTACTAAGCTGCAAAACGTTGCGGTAATATAGGTATAAGTTGATATACGCTTGTGCATCAAAAGCACGTTAAGCCGTTGGTTGTGAATGCATCAAACTGGTATCAAAGAGATAAAGGAACAGAAATGCATCTGTGTTTATGCACACTATGTACTATCTTGTGCGATCTAACTAATCAGTTAGACTTTGGTGAGTTTCCATACAGATAGGTCGATGTGGTCGAAATAGAGACAGGAGAGCCATTTCAACTAATACTAGGTATAAACTATGTGCTCTGCAGTGTGGGTAATGTGAAGATAGTCGGTTTTGTTATCTAGAACATTTAAGACGAGTCTTAGGTTCATGGGATACTTTTATATAACATTTATAATTCACTGCAGTACGATGCGAGATGTGGAACGAACAAAGAGGAACAAAAACTTTACCTATATAGCGATCATCACTTTCTAAAATGGAGTCAATAAAGAAAGGACTTGAAAACGTTTTGTAATTTAACAGATTTGAGACCTTAATTCATTGTTATCCGCTGACAATATCAAACATAAGGACTGAACAAAAGCTGTCTACCCACTGTTTCATAAATATGAGTTAAACAATTATCAGTAAGAAAATCTGAATAAAATAAATCGCCGATGTGGAAACTTGTTAGGCATATTCTGCTCGAATAAAATTGATATTCTGAAAACAACGCCGTCAGATGCGAGCCGTTATCGGAAAACTGCTGATCAAAGAGCTCAACCCTGAACCGGCTAACGGGTAGGAAAAAATAAAAATATTCTTATTACCACGGCTCCAACGAAATTAACAATAGTGAGAATTATTTTTGCATAGTCTTTGAGAGACTAGACTTCGTTACTTCTAGCCCGGGTTCAATTCAAATTGCTCTAAAATTATAGCCTTGAGTTTCATTAGAAATACATTTATGTACTTATTAATTTGAGTGTTCCATGTTCTCTGTAGTTTATTCTTTACATTATTATTTGTTATCTTCCCGTTCCTAATTAACTCCGCACTTTCTTTAGGATTGTTATTTATTATTATTCCGGTTCCGGGCTCAATTTCCGTGCGGGTGAATTTTGAGAATGAACTTTCCTATATTATCTCCGGTCTGACTATTCTGATAAACGCTTCCATTCATCCTCTGGCACTCATAGTAAAACGGAAAACCTTGTTACAGTCTTTGTATTTTTTTCTCGTAGTAATGTATTAGTGTAATGTGGTTCCCTATTATGTTCAATGATTTATTAGATCGGAAACCGTGTTATGTAGGTACGTACCTACTTTCAGTATTGCTATTACCAAGTAAACTAACTTTATTGAAACACGTCGTCAAAGCTTAGGATAACAGTGTTCTTGGAAATATAATAATTTGATAAAGACGCTATTTTGTTTTACTTAATTTATCATGCGGTGTTTCGCTGTGATCTCGTCTTTACTATAAGGGTTGGTACCTAAACATATGTTTACGTATGTACGTAGGTGCTTTCAGAAGCGTGCTTACTGGAAATAATCCTATTACGAGTAGGTATTACGATATTCTCCCCGCTGGCTTCTCCTTTTGTAAACCGCTGACTTTTACATATTTTTATTCGCGTAATGCCATATTCACGCGAATTTGCGAATGCCTAAGGGTTAATATTATATTGACATTCCCTTTTATTTTGGACAATAATTTTGACGTTCGAATAAGCCTTGAGTTTTGGCGGATTTTTTCAACTTTTTAATTAAAAGCGCAGACAGTTCAAAAATTCTGGGTTCAATTCTCGGTCGAGTCAATTTAGGAAACTTATTTTGTACATTGTGTCGGGGCTTGGCGTTCTGGGAGTCACCCCTAGTAATCATCTGATATTCATAATACAAGGAAACGCAGAATGTCCCTTTCGCAAAATGTCCCTATCGCAAAACGTCCTTTTCACAGAATGTCCCTTTCGCAGAATGTCCTTTTCGCAGAATGTCCCTCTTGAATCCCTCTATCTATTACAAACAACAGCACCAACATTCGTTGCGTAGTTTTAAAGATAATAAGCATATATAGGGACAGACAAAAAACAAAAGCGACTTTGTTTTATTTTATATGATACTGCCTCGTATTGTAAGAAGTAGGTATTCAAAAGTTAGCTGACCCGACAGCTAACATCCGATCCAAACTAAACAATTATAATAAATTATTCAAAAACATTTTTCCATAAAGAGTTTATCCTTTTATCCACCTGGTTTCTTTAAAATATGCCAAAAAAAAACACAAACGACCAAAACTAAAAAGCGATAAATAATGTAAGTAATTCTATCCTTAATACATACTTTATTTAAATATTACAATTATCACTTATTTTTGAAGTCGGTGCCCTCTTTTGGTACCTAACGTAGACTGTAGTTGTAAGTATGACGCGCGCGGCCGCCAAATCCACACGACAATATACCTACATTTATTTGTTTGGATGGCACCGACTTCAAAAATAAGTGATAATTGTAATATTTAAATAAAGTATGTATTAAGGATAGAATTACTAATTGGGCATTGATTTCGTAATTAACAAGACTTCTTAGATTTGGATAAAGACCGATTTTTTTTTTTTTTTTTTTTTTTTGTGGTTGGATGGCAATGCACGGCTTGTGCTTATGCCAGTTGCGATAAAAGTTTGGGAAAACGGTTGCAAGGAAAAAAAATTGGAATGGACGGAACGGAATTTTGATAGGATCAAAGGAGTTATGCAATCATGAGGAGTTTTATGAAATTGGGTGAGGATGTAGTATGACGATATGGTGATAATACAATACACAAATTACAATTTAATATGATTTTTTAGAATGAATTCAGATATGGCATTATAAATATCATAATTTTGTAATAACAATATGGAAATAATCGATGTAGGGAAAGGAACACGTAAAGTTATTAAACTTACTATAAATGAAGATCGATCATATTTAGAACAACTAAAAAATATATGGTTCAGATCTCCAATCCCCGCGCCACACTCGCACATAGGGTTATCAATTATGTGAAATCTAGCTAGATTTGCAGGAGAACAAACATGACCCAATCGCATTCTTATGATACTGGTAGTGGCAATTTTTCCAAATTTGAATTTATAAAACCAGGGTTTGACAGGGATATCAGACTGAATTTGTTTATAGTGCTTTGCTTTAACTTGACTAGTAGCTTCCCAATTTATTTGCCATGATTTATGAAGAAAGACTTTTGCAGTATTTACTAAATCCTGAGAAAAGTTTTTATACGGATATAAATCCCCACACTGTATAGCTTCATTTGCTAGCTTATCTGCTCTTTCATTGCCATAGATGTTTCTATGTCCCGGCACCCATACGAAAGTAACTTGATACCCCTTAGTTATGCATTCTTGTAGTAATTTCCTACATTCGAAAATTATTGAGTGAATATTAGACTTAAATGGGAACTTTTGCAATGACTGAAGAGTACTTTTTGAGTCGGTTATAATTAAAGATTTCTTGAGTTTAAATAATAAAATATATTCAAGGGCCTTGTATACACCAAAACATTCGCCTGAGTAGACTGATGACTCTGGTGGGAGTTTGACTTTTTGCACTATTCCAAACTGGTGATGATAGATACCTATGCCCACAGGACTGGTGTTGTGCTTAGATGCATCAGTGTATATATGATGGTAATCTGGGAAATCTCTATCTAAAATGAAATTAAAATGTACATTAGGGTTATCATTTTCTAGTTGTAGTTCTAACAGTACTTCAGGAACATGTATCAGAGACTTGAAGTCTATGGAAAATATCGGTAAATAAGAAGATTTATGGGTTGGAGCTTCAAAGGCAATAAATTTCCGATAGCTTATTATTAGACAAGGAACATCTTTACGAGACCAATATGCTGATGTTTCTATTAATTCAGATAGAGCTTGCAACTTGAAACGTAAAGGATGATCAGAAGATTGGAATATCCGGAAAAGGAAACGGTCAGATAAATATTGTCGGCGAAGTTTTAGAGGTGGATCTGAACATTCTATTTGAAGGGCATTAATAGGGCTAGATTTCATAGCGCCTGCCACAATTCTTAAAGCTTTTGATTGAATTTTATTCAATTTATCCATAGCAATGATATTACAAGGCTCTAAAAGATATGTTCCATAGTCAAGAATACTTCTTACTAAGGCATTATATAATAGTTTTAATGAAAATGGGTGAGCTCCCCACCACACTCCTGAAAGGCACCTCATGATATTTATAGATTGTTCACATTTAGCCGCTATATAATAACAATGAGGGATGCCAGTTAATTTTCTATCAAGAATCATTCCAAGGAATTTAGCTTCGTCTTGTACTGGTATAACAGAGTTATTATAGTATACAGAAATATCCGGAAGTTGCCGCATTCTTGTAAATAAAACTATCGAACTTTTAGGGACAGATAATGCTAGGCCATTTTTATCCAACCAAATTTTAAGAAGTTTCAGAGATGAAGTGAGGCTAGTAGTTAATTTTTCTATCGATCTTCCAGAAAAATATAAGAGCAAATCATCAGCATACTGAAGTATATTAACCGTGCCGTTTAATGAACGTTCTAAGTCGAACGTGTATATATTATACAGAATTGGGCTAAGCACTGAACCCTGAGGAAGGCCACGCCATAATAACCTGGATTTAACACTAGAGTCATCAAGAGTGACATTTATTGACCTTTCTGATAGTAAAGAAACTATGAAATTTGAAATCATTATCGGGACATTCAATTGATCTAATTTTTGCTTTAGAATGGAAATCTCAACATTGTCATAGGCAGCTGTTATATCTAAAAATGCAGCAAGAAGAGATTCATTCTTGGAAAATGCAAGACGGATATCAGTAGAAAAAATAGCAATGCTATCCATTGTGCTTCTTCCCTTTCTAAAACCATACTGGCTAGGCGATAATAAACCATTACTTTCAATGTACCATTCTAAACGGTTTTTAACTAGATGCTCTGCTATTTTAACAAGAACAGAGGATAAAGCTATAGGACGGTAAGATGTCGCTTCAGAGCTAGGTTTATTAGGTTTTAGTATTGGTATAACTTCCTGGGATCTCCAAGAAAAAGGAATAACACCGGTTAACATAACAGAATTAATTAAGTTTAAAAAATATTTGAGGCTGCAATCACTCAAATGTGATATAAAAGAATAAGGTATACCATCTAATCCTGGAGCTGAATCAGTTACGTAAGATAGAACACCTTTAAGTTCACTAAGGCTGAAAGGAGAATTGAGACCGGATTGGTCTTCTACCGAGGCATTAAGAGTAGAATAAATTGTGGATGATCTTTCAAAAGGGGCTGAAGGAGGCGCTAATTTATCAAGAAATTCATCGGCTATTGCACTATGAAGATACGGAGGTCTAGATTGTTTATATATGGATCTGTATCTCCTAATATTAGACCAAACTATAGAAGGTGGTACGTCCGGTGATATAGAAGAACAAAACCTTTGCCAACCTTCCCATTTTTTCTTTTTTAATAATTTCCTAGTACTACCTGTTATCTCAGAAAGGATGTCATAGTTTTCGTCAGTGGAATTCTCTTTATATTCTTTTTCAGCAATTTTTCTGGCTTTAACTGCGCTGGAACATTCACTATCCCACCACGGAGGAAGGGGAATTTTCCCAGAATTACCCTTCTTTAAAGGAAAAGTTTTATTAGCTATCTCAACTAATAACTTAGCCAGGGCATCAGCACATTCTGACTCATTACCATGATTAACTGGTGGTAAAGATATAATTTCTTGTTCAACCTGTTCTTTAAATGAACTCCATTTGTCATTAATAAGTTTATGTTTTAAGCGAGGGGAATAATTTGAAGGAGAGGTGATAGTCATATCTGGAAAACCAATTATTAACGGGAAATGATCGCTACCTAATGTAGAATTATAAACATGCCAAGTCAAAGAAGATGCAAAATTGGGAGAACATATAGTTAAGTCAGGAGCGCTAATTGCTTCAAGGGGCTTCGTACGCCTAGTTGGTTCTCCAGTGTTTAATAAACATAAATTTTTAGTATCTAGCATATCTAAAATCCTATTACCGTAATAACTACAAGTTGAACTACCCCAAGAATAATGTTGTGCATTAAAGTCGCCCATAATTATGATAGGTTTAGGGAGAGTATCAATAATATTTTCAACCTCATCGTAGATACATGAGGATGGATGTGGTATGTAAACAGAAACGTAACATGTATTATTAACACTAATTGCAATAATTGAAAATTCTGAACTATGAGCAGGAATCGGTATATGGTGAAACGGAACGTTATATTTAATTAATAGGGCAACTCCAGCATAGCTGTCAGATCTGTCTTCTCTGACACATGAGTATCCCTTAATTTTAAAAATAAAAGAAGGTCGTAACCATGTTTCTTGGAGAGCAATTATAAAAGGATGAATATTATTGATAAGATAAATTAAGTCATTTTTCTTGTTTGTGATGCTACGGCAATTCCACTGCACCACTGTTGGAACTTGATCCATTATTGAGATTAGTGATATTTAATATGTCTGATGAGGTTATGGCGGCGTTGGTCGGTCTAGCTAAAGCGGATTGAGATAACTGATTGATAAGACGAATAATAAGTTCTTTTACAGACATCTCACTAAGTGAAGAGTCGTCACTCAATAAGGCACATCCATTGGATGAGGAAGGCATGTCATAGTCGCTGATAAGATTCAAATGAGCTGCACGATCATACCCTTTATTTGGTGATTTAGGTGGACTTTTCTTTAACAAAACAGTTTTTTTAAAAGAAGTAACCGGTGTGTAGGTTTTGGACTGTGCAAGTGGAGCTGCAGTAGTTAACACATCAGCATATAGCTTTGTAATTGGCTGATGTAATCTAACAGCTTCAGAATACGATAAGCAACTCTTTGCCATCGTTTCTTTAATTGCTTTCTGTCTAGCAAACTCGGGACACTTACGACTTGTAGCGATATGGTTACCATGGCAAAGACAACAAGAAATAAATTCACTATCAACCGAACAGGATTCTCCAGAGTGAGCCTCACCACATTTGTAGCATTTAGGTGTTGATCTACATTGAGTTTTAATGTGGCCGTACCTACAACATTTAAAGCATTGTATTGTAGGGAAGATATATAAATCGACTGGAAGGGCGTTATAACAGAGAAAAACTCTTTTTGGCAAAACCTGGCCGTCAAAAGTTAACACAACTGTTTCTATAGGAATGAACTCACTGTTACCATTCACAATATTTTTCCGTTTAAGGCGTCTCACTTTCAGTATTTTACCAGTTCCTATAGGTACAGTTATGTTTTCTATTAGTTCTTCATCTGTCCAACTAGTGGGAACACCCCTGATAACACCCATGCGTGTTGTATTGAATGAAGGAATGAACGCTTTATAACAATTTTTCTTCAAAGCACTATTAACAATGAATGCATTTGCATCCTCAAAGTTGGTAAAAGACAGAGTTGCTCTGTTTCTACCTATGCGTTTTAAACTTCCATTTACAATATTTGTAACATTGTTCTTTTTCAAAAAATGACCAAAAGAGATGGGATGAATGTAAGTATTATCATTTGGGGATGTTTGCTCTCTCTGTACATGTACCACAAATGGGGCAGCATCAGTTGAACTGTAATAAACTCTGCCTACCGGAGTGCGCTGAGTATTCTGATCAGGCATACTATTGACCACCATTGGAGACTGAGTAGATGGTAAACTTGATGATGGCGCAGGAGGAGGACAATCGGAATTAGTCACAATTATTTTAGCTGAAGTAAGCTGAGGCGACTCTGAAGAATCACAACAGCAGTCAATTTCATTAAGTGACGAAACTACATTTGACTTGTGATGTTTACGCTTCTTTTTATTGCAATGTTTGCATATTTTTTTAGCCGAAGAACGCTTTCTTTTAGACACATTCCATGCCTTTTCTGAGCCATCTGTATCCACTAGAGAACCCTCCGTGTCCATACCAGACCCATTATGGGATATAGTTACGGTATTGAAGACCTGGGGGACTGTCCCCCCAGGATCTTCGGGATCGTTCATATAGAATAAAATGGAAGGTAAAAACTTACCAGGTGATGATGAAAACTACACTACAACTAATAAAATTAAATAAATAAGTTAATATATGTACACTACACGACTTATTTGATCCTATTTATCAATTTAATTATTTAAAAATCTCAAAGCCAAAAAAAGACGCCCGCTCAAGTTGACGTTTCCCGCGCTTTTTCAAAGACCGATTTATTTGTACGAAAAAATAGCACACCTCACACATAGACAACCAAAAAAAAAAAAAAAAAAAAAAAAAAAAAAAAAAAAAAAAAAAAAAAAAAAAACTTTAAGATGCACAGGCAAAACAGCTTATACAGCCTAAGTAAAATTTTACTTTAATACTCCCACTAAATTTTACAAAACAAGCTTTGCCTGTATAATGGCAAAGACACAAACAAAACTAATTATCTATAAACAGTATTACATCCCTTAGATATTCAAATTTGACAGTAGGCAGAGCTTTTGTTAATATATCAGCTAATTGCTCAGAACTTTGAACATACTGAACATCAATTAACTTTTGCTGTACTTTTTCTCTTATAAAATTAAATTTTACATCAATATGTTTAGTTTTTTTATGATACACAGGATTATTAATCAATTTAATAGCACTCTGGTTATCAATACATAGACAAGTACAATTCTGATCAATATCAATTTCTTTGAAAAACTGTCTTAACCACAATAAATTTTTGGCAGCTTCACATCCTGCCATGAATTCAGCCTCAGTTGTTGATAAGGCGATACAAGATTGTTTTTGACTTGCCCAAGATATAGGACCACCATTTAACATAAAAATATAGCCAGTAGTTGACTTTCTTGTATCCAAGTCCCCAGCAAAATCTGAGTCTGAATATCCAATTAAATCTTCATGACCTTGGTATTTTATACACAACTCTTTGGTTTTAATGAGATAGCGAATAACTCTCTTGAGCTGAATGATATGTTGCAGACTTGGGTTATTAATATACCTACTCAATAGATTGACACCAAATGCAATATCTGGCCTAGTTGCCATAGATAAAAACAATAATGATCCTATAGCTTCTCTATAAGGGAAATTAGTCTGTGTCACATCAACATTTTTGGTAATTTGTACATTAACATCAACAGGTGTACTACATGGGTGAGCTGTGCTCATATTGAATCTACTTATAATCTGCTCAATATATTGCCTTTGACCTATACAAATAGAACTTTTAGTTTTTATAATTTCTAAACCAACAAACCGGTTTAGCTCTAACTGTTTTATATTAAATCCTTGTTTCAAGTAGCTGATAATATAGTCTAGAATTTCCCTAGATTGAGACATAATTAAGGCATCATCTACATACAAAATTAACCAAGCTTTAAGACCTTGAAAATTGCCTACAAACACACAGTTATCAGCTTGTGACTGAATAAAACCAAATTTTGTGAGAAAATCAGTAAATTTTCTATTCCAGCAACGAGATGCTTGTTTCAACCCATAGAGGGATTTGTTTAATTTACATACACTATTTTCAGGTGCTTTAACTCCATCTGGAATTTCCATGTATATATCCTCCTCCAGCTCTCCATACAGGAAGGCTGTTTTGACATCTAACTGTGTTATTTCCCAGTTATATTCTGCAGCTAATGCCAACAATATTCTTATAGATTCATATCTTGTAGTAGGGGAAAATATTTCGGTATAGTCTACTCCTTCTACTTGAGTAAAACCACGGGCACACAACCTGGCTTTATATCTATCAATTTCACCATTTTGCTTTCTTTTTATGTCAAAGACCCATTTTGAGGTTATTGTTCTCTGATTTTGTTTTTCAACATAACTCCATGTGTTGCTAGAATGATGAGCTTCCAATTCTTCATTTATAGCCGCTAACCATAATTTACATTCCTGACTGTTGACCGCTTCATCATAGGTCATAGGTACATTCAGTTCCATTAAATTTGCCTCAAACATTCTTCTTTGTCTGCGTGTTTGTACATGTGAAACATGTGAGTCAAATGAGTCGGATGAATAGTCCTCCCGTGAAGGTTCAAATGTCTCATCTCCTTCATCAACAGCTGTATGTGTACTGTCATCACTACAATCTGAAGTAATATTATGCTCACCACTCACATCTCTCTCTGCGTTATCTATCTCTTCAGTTTCTTGTCCTTTTTCATTATCACCATCATAAATTAAAATTTGAGTCTCATTTCCTTTTATTTCAGGGCTTTTCAGTTCGTTGAAAATAACATTCCTGGATATTGTTATTCTTCTAGTGTTTGGATCATACATTTTATAGTTAGTATGATCATAGCCAACTAGCATCATTTTGTGGCTTTTAGAATTAAGTTTATTCCTCAATTGACCAGGAACATGAACAAATCCTTCACACCCAAAAACTCGAACATGGTCCAAGCTCGGTTTCATACCACACCATAGCTCCATGGGTGTAATGTTAGGTGTCTGGCTAGATGATGTGCGGTTCAATAAATAAACAGCACAGTTGACTGCTTCAGCCCATAAATTCAGTGGCACACTACGGGCATAAAGCATGGATCGAGCGCTTTCCATTATGGTCCTGATTTCCCTCTCTGCCCGACCATTTTGTTCAGGTGTGTATGGAGCTGTAAGTTCATGAGAAATACCCTCACTGTCTAGGTATTCCTTGAAAACTTTGCCAGTGTATTCTCCACCATTATCAGTGTGTAAAATATGCACACTATGTGAGAAAAGATTTTTAATTTTAGAATTATATTTCTTAAAACAGTCCAACACATCACATTTGTTCTTTAAAAAATACACATATCTAAAACTTGTTGCAGCATCCTTGAAAATAACAAAATATTTCATACCTTGAACTGATGGTACATTGATAGGGCCACAGACATCGCTGTAAACAACATCACCTGGCTGTAGTGGCTGTCGTGATGATTTCTGGAATGGTCGACGAGCATGCTTACCATAAGCACAGCCCTCACATACGAACTTGTCACAATCTGAAAGGTCCACACCGGTAATTACATTGTTTTTACACATTTTCTCAATTTCTTTGACATTTAAGTGTCCCAATCGTTCATGCCATGTTTTAAGGTCCAGTTTGTGCACTACATTACATACAGGATTCTGAATTGTTTTCACTTCCAACTTATATAAATTGTTACTTTGTAAATATGCACACATCACTACTTCATTGTCCTTGTAAATCAAAGCTTCAGTATAGTTTTTTACAATACTATAACCTTGCCGAGATGCTGTTCCTTCTGAAAACAGGTTTCTTCTTAATTTAGGTACATAAAGCACATTTTTAAGAATGCTTTCCTCCCACTGGCCATTGACACACCTTCTAATTAACACATTTCCTTGTCCGACAACTTCTATGTCATCTTGGTTTCCTAGTTTCAGTGGGGATCCTTTATATTGGTTCAATTCTACAAAATTTTCACGTTTATAGGACATGTGGGCTGAGGCCCCACTGTCTAATATCCAACTGCTTCCTTCATCATCATCATCCCGTTCACTGTTATCTATACTGAAGGCTAACATATTTTTTTCTTTTCTATATTGTTTAGGTGCGTGGCAGTCTCTTGCAAAATGACCTCGTTTTCCACAATTATAACAAACAAAACGATGAGGTTCTGTTCCTTTCTTTGTTTGCGTTGATGGGAAATTTTTCTTCTTAGCATTTTGTTTTGCTACTACCAAGGCTATCTCATTCTCCTCTTCTACATTGAAAGTAGCCTCTTCATCCAACAGCCGAGCTGTCAAATTGATCACAGTTTGTTTGCTTGAATCAAGTGACATCCAAGCCTGGCGGACAGATCTGTACTTGGGTGGCAATGTACTCAATATCTTGGTAATGATAGCAGTATCACTGATGTCTTCTCCATTTTCTTTTAATTGCATAGCCATACTCTCAATTTTAGCTATATGCTGAGCTACACTATCTCCTGGTGACATTTTATACTGATAAAAACGTTCATGTAAAATCATTTTATTCATCTCCGACTTTTGTTCATAGATGGATTCAAGTTTAGTCATCACCTGGAGAGCGGATTCACAATTCTCAATGAGTGCTACTTGTTTCAAATCCATTGCAGATGTCATTATGAACATTGCCATGCCGTCATCTTTATTCCATTGATTTGCGTTCGTTTCAGGTTTTGACTGGTATATGTCCAAACCTTTGGCACGCAGGGCACATTTTATTTGAAATTTCCATTGTTTGAAATTGGTACCGTCAAACTTATCAAGATTTATCGCTTTTCCTAAGTCCATTTTTATTTAGGTTAAGTATTATAACCTGTCACAATTCACTTTGCTAATATTCTCTCTACTGTATTTTTAATTCTGCTCTTTGTTGATTACTTGCGCGTATATATCCTGGGCCCATAACCAATTGGGCATTGATTTCGTAATTAACAAGACTTCTTAGATTTGGATAAAGACCGATTTATTTGTACGAAAAAATAGCACACCTCACACATAGACAACCAAAAAAAAAAAAAAAAAACTTTAAGATGCACAGGCAAAACAGCTTATACAGCCTAAGTAAAATTTTACTTTAATATTACTTACATTATTTATCGCTTTTTAGTTTTGGTCGTTTGTGTTTTTTTTTGAAGTCGGTTTAATTTTTTTTTAAAAATAATTTTATTTCTCTATTTTTAGTTGCATTAATGTGCTATGACCTTGAATAAAGGCTAATTAATGTCCTTAAGAGTTTTACTTAGGAATGAAAAATTTTGCTTTAAGTCAAGTGAAGACTTTGCGCTCTAGAATCAAGCATATCACTTACCAAATCACCTGCCCTATCAGCCCTGCATAAGTACATACTACTACCTAGTTTAATATCGACCAATGTCAGTACTGTTCCCTAACTCCTAACCGTTAAGGAGTTCCGTGGCTTCATCATTAGCACCAGATGTTGACGCCCGGAAGCATATACCTGAGTAAAATATGATTACGTAACAAAAACACCATATGAGCAGACTGGGATGGATTGCGTGAATTCTACGCATCGTACCCGTGGAGGCAGCTTTGCTTTGCATCAGAAGATCCTGACACCTGTGCAGCCGCCGTCGCAGAAGCGATACTGGCTGGTATGGAATGTTTTATTCCTAACCGGCTAGTGGCCTCTGGGGTAAAGAAACGACCGTGGTTTAACCAGCCCTGCAAGGTAGCCCGAAAGGCTAAACAAGCTGCATTCAAGGCTTGGACCACGGCTCGAATCAATCAGGATCCCAAAATCACTGGTGCAAAAAGCAAACTAAATGCTGCCTCGAGGAATAGTAAAAAAGCTATTGCCAGAGCGAAATTCGACTTCGTCCGCAAAATCGGCGAACGACTCTCCAGTTACCCTTCGGGGAGTCGGGCCTTTTGGTCGCTCGCCAAAGCTGCCGAAGGAAACTTCTGTCAGTCGTCACTACCACCACTGCGTAAGCCGGATGGTAACTTGGCCCACAGTGCTAAAGAGAAAGCCGATCTCCTGGGTACTCTCTTTGCCTCAAACTCGACTTTGGACGATGGGGGTATGGTGCCACCCCACATCCCCTGGTGCAGTAACTCCATGCCAGAAATCTCCTTTACACAAAGGAAGGTAAAGCGGGAGTTACTTGCCCTAGACGTTCATAAGTCGAGCGGGCCAGACGGCATACCTGCAGTGGTGCTCAAGCTTTGTGCTCCCGAGTTGTGTCCCGTTCTAACGCGTCTGTACCGGCTTTCGTACTCAACCACACAAGTACCATTGGTATGGAGGATTGCGCATGTGCACCCTGTGCCCAAGAAGGGCGATAGATCGGACCCGTCGAATTACAGGCCTATCGCCATAACCTCCCTTCTCTCAAAGGTGATGGAGCGGGTGATAAACACTCAGCTCCTGGGATACCTAGAAGATCACGAACTGATCAGCGACCAACAATATGGTTTTCGCCACTGTCGCTCCACCGGTGATCTTCTGGTGTATCTTACACACCGATGGTCGCAAGCGATCGAGAGTCAAGGCGAGGCATTGGCTGTCAGCCTTGATATTGCGAAGGCGTTCGACCGGGTCTGGCACAGAGGTCTACTTGCGAGGCTGCCATCATATGGACTGCCCGAGGGTCTATGTAAATGGGTCGCTAGCTTTCTGTCCAGCAGAAGCATTAAAGCCGTAGTTGACGGCAGCTGCTCCGATAGCATGGACATTAACGCTGGCGTCCCGCAAGGCTCGGTGTTGTCTCCAACACTGTTCTTACTGCATATCAATGACATGTTACCTGTTGGTGACATTCATTGCTATGCAGATGACAGTACTACGGACACCCACTACACGAGCCGTACTAACTGCCCTCGGGCCCAAGTGGAAGAAAGCCGTACTAGACTTGTGTCTGAAATCGAGAGTACTCTCACCAAGATCTCCGATTGGGGACGATTAAACTTGGTACAGTTTAACCCCACCAAGACACAAGTCTGCGCGTTCACCGCTAAGAAAACCCCATTTACTGTGGCTCCACAATTCCTGGACACTCCTCTTACCACCTCTGAGAGCATCGGAATCCTTGGTGTCGACATCTCGAGTGACGTTCAGTTTCGCAGGCACTTGGAGGGTAAGGCTAAGCTGGCGTCGAAAAAGCTCGGTGTGCTCAACAGAGCGAAGCGGTACTTCAGCCCTGTGCAAAGACTGCAGCTCTATAAAGCGCAAGTCAGACCGCACATGGAGTACTGCTCTCATCTGTGGGCTGGAGCACCTCGATACCAGTTGCAGCCTTTCGATGCTGTGCAGAGACGCGCCATGAGGATGGTCGACGATCCCGAGCTCGCAAACGGTATTGAGCCGCTAAGTCTGAGGAGAGATTTCTCCTCATTATGCGTGTTCTACCGTTTGTATAATGGGGAGTGTTCCAGGGAGTTGTTTGAGATGATGCCTACGGCGACATTTTACCACCGCACCGCTCGCCGTCGACAGGGGATTCATCCTCATACCCTAGAGCCTGGGTGGTCGCGTACAGTACGTTTCAACAGGAACTTCTTGCCGCGCACACTCAGGCTTTGGAATGAGATCCCCGCCGAGGCTCTCCCCCGGGACTACAGTATGGGGTCCTTCAAAAAGGTTGTGAAGAGGTTTTTGAAGGGTAGGCAACGCGCGTGTGATACCCCTGGTGTCGCAGGTGTCCATAGGCTGCGGTAACCGCTTAACATCAGGCGGGCCGTAGGCTTGTTTGCCACCCAGTGGTATAAAAAAAAAAAAAAAAAAAAAAATACAATTTTCGGTTGTTGCCCTCAATTTCTCCAGGATCCCATCATCAGATCCTGACTTGGTGATAATGGGACCACCTCGGAAGTGTCCTCTGTCGAACTGTCGAAAAATTTTTGAAATCCATCCATAATTGACGGAAATATCGGTGAACAAACATAAAAAAAAAAAAAAATATTATACATACAGACGAATTGAGAACCTCCTCCTTTTTTCGAAGTCGGTTAAAAAGGGGGAACACGGTCTACAGCTGTGAAGATGTTTTTAAACGTTTATGAATAATGAGATAAATATTTAACAAACGTAAGGAGTAAAGAGGTTAATGTTGGAAAAACAATGTTATTTATATTTGGTTCGTGGAAACGTTGCGTTCAATCCGTAAATGTTGTTGAAGGATTAGAAAAAGGCTTTTCTAAATTTTCTGAAATTAAGGTCAAGACGCCAAGCACGTGTATGTTTTAGGATTGTAATCATAGTCTATGAAAATCGTATTTAGATAGATACAAGTATCTCCTATTAAGGATAGTTCAGGGTTCCTTTTTTTTACTCTTGCCCCCAGAGACAAACATGAGCTGTTTGATAATGATAGTCTATTTAGTCTATTAGATAGAGGTTGCATAATGCAGGTTTATGTACGGCATTGAATGTACAAGATAGGTACAACTTTAATTCACTGATTAAGACTTTATTGTTTGCATTCTCCTCATTGCATTGCATAGTGCCATAGACTTTATGATTCTATTATGTTATGTATATTTACTTAATAAAATATACTTAATATCCAACATTATAATATTACAAATATTACATAATATATCCTCCAGTTAGTTGCTCAAACATATTAATGTTAATTGTTGTTGACTTTATATGATTATATAAATATGTACTTATTTACCTATAATACGAATATTATATCCCTTATTTCGTTGTTAAAACAGTTTAATGTTTAGTTACGTAACAGATTAATATCAAAATAATAAACTTTAGTTGCTAATAAACTTACTTTGGGCATTATTTTACGTTTTATTTTCATCAAGCTCATAAATCGATTAAACGTCTCCTTTGCAGACTAGTAATTATTATTTAACATTTTGTAGCCAGATTTCTGTTCAGATACTGTCAAGAAATCCGTTCATCATAACTTTGTTTAACAATGTTAAGAAATTTTAATTATTTCGAGGGAACTTGTTTTTAAGTGAATAATTATTAAGCTAAACCCTTTTCACTACAATTTTGAGGAGTTATGGAGTTTATTTAAGATTTAAGGCAAAGTCATTTTTGCGTTGTACCTACATATTTTTGATGTTTTAAGATTATAAACTCGTTTAAAATGCAGGATAAGCATGCACAATATAAAAGCACTAGCTGTGCTCGCGACTTCGTCCGCGTGGAATAGTTATTTTTTCCCCGTTTTTTTACATTTTCCATTATTTCTACGCTCCTAATAGTTGCAGCGTGATGTTATATAGCCTAAAGCCTTCCTCGATAAATGGTCTATTCAACACAAAAAAAAAATTTCAATTCGGACCAGTAGTTCCTGAGATTAGCGCGTTCAAACAAACAAACAAACAAACAAACTCTTCAGCTTTATAATATTAGTTAAGATAAGACTATTGTTTAAAAAGTTGTTTGACCTAAAAGAGGTCTTTAAGCTTATGCTTCAATTTGATGAAAATATTTGGCTCAGAGAATGCTACTTAACGCTTTAAAGTGCTTCATTCTTTTATCGGATGGCTCAATTTCCTATGCGACACTTTAAGTATATATATAGTAAGAACGCATCACTTTTGATGAATTAAAATCCTGTGATTTATTTTATTTTATTATTTTCTGTTATAGTCTGTATTGCTCAAAGTACATTTTGTACGTGATTGTACTTTGGTTGTAATCTGTCGTGTGTATTTAAATAAATTAAAATTTAAAAAAAAATCATTAGAGGATACCATTTCGATTTCTTTTGTTTAAAACTTCATTTTATTTATGGATCACCATTCATCATCATTTAACTAGTTACTTTTGCCATATTCACTATTAAACGGAGGTTATGTACGTAATTTAAACGTATGCGACATGTGAAAACAAAATGTTTAATTATCTTAGGCAAACACACTACCTGAAAACATCAAACAATACATTTGTGCTAATGGAGCCCGTGCATTAGTGTAGTTAATTAACATAAAACAAGACTGAAACAACAGCTTAAAAGCTTTTCTTACCTTACCTAGTGCCCGTCAAAAGCAGTAATAGGAAAAGTAAATTTAAACGTATAAAGTTCTCGAATACTGGCCTAATTAGTAGTTAGTCTAGGTAGTCCCAATTGTAAATTAGATTTCACTGCAATTTTTTATTGAAAAAGCACTTCATCATCATCATCAGCCTATCGCAGTCCATTGCTGGAGAAGATCGCCACTTTGGTCGAACATCTGGAGGCTTTACCTATTGCTCCTCGCTTCGGTGACGCTGCTGCCCGTCAACGGCCTGTGGTAGCTACACCTTCAATTGTGATGGTTATGCCGCCACCAATCCGTTGCCAGAGCCTCGTCTAATCGGCAATACGTTCCAAATATATTTATAGTAGAGATAAATATGTGTCGTTGTCATTAATCTTACCCGGCTTTATACTAACACATATACTCGTACCTAATATAAGTAATACGGACTCATATGTAACCTTAACCTTTATGGTCGTAATCCATCTTAAACTTGTCATCGACGAAGGCAGTGCAGTTCAATAACTCACAAGGCACTTACCGATAGTCTCTGAAGGGGAGCTAACACACACATATCTAGTAATATGCTATGCTTCATTGAAGTAGTGCTTTCAACGTACAAATTCCGGGTTTAAGTCGACGTTCGGTCAGAGTGTCACTTTTAGATACGTTGCAAAGGAGATAATCCGCAAATGGATGTTTGTATCGCATTCGACAGAGAGTCGTCGAACTGGGACCTACAACCTACATTCCTATAAAGGTATAGGTATGTCAATAGGTAAATTTGCCACCAACTGTACAATTGGCTGCAATTTACCTATTATTTAGAACTTCTTACACTCTTTGTCTTTATAACAATGCAGATCTTAGTAATACAACATCATGTTAACAAAAGTATGTAAATCTACTTGTTTATTTTCCTAAAATAGGTAGGTTTGAAACATTTCAATTTCTACATTTATTACGATGGTTAGCGGGAATTATATATTGGCCGACTACGTCAAATATTTTTTTTCTATTTCAAAAGGCAGAAACGTACTAGTGTGTCGTGACGTGTTGTGACGCGTCAGAACTGAATCGCTTTCATACATGTAATAGGGCTAGAACACTGATTACCTGGGTCAGAATCACACTACTGTATCTTCTGTTATGACGGCATCTGTCAAGTTACCTACTAGGTACTTTTATGTGACATATATTGCTGTCTTTACGCTCAAGATATTGTACTTGTATGTTCATTACACATTTAAAAGTGCTGGAATGCCTAACAGCAAACATTATTATCTAAAATTTGGATTATCAATCAGTGTAACGAGCAAAATGTTTTTAGACTATTATAGATGACAAAAGTAAGGTCGTGTGTAGCCTCAGTAAATGACGGCGAAAACAAAGAAATCCCTGCGGCGAAGATCAATAAATCAAAACTTACACAAGTTACGTTGAGGCCTTGGAACTTGTTGGTTCTTTGCTAATGCCAATCAAATAGGTACTCCTGCCCAATTCACAACACTATGTAAACATATACGATAAGTTACAAAAATACTAACCTTAGTGTAGAATTCGACTACGTTTGTACCACAACACTCACTCTTTCTATCTTACTATTCTCTACCCAAAGGTTGTCTGGACGAGATCGCTCATAGCGATAAGACCGCCTTAACTGTGCAATAGTTGTATACTTTCCTAGTTTGCTTTTCTTTCTTTCTTTTCTACTTTCCTAGTTTCAGAACTAGGAATGTAGAAAAGAAAGTAGACTTAGGTCTATTTTTATGGTGTACTTACAATCTTCTTGTCGATGGAAATCTATGCAACAGCGGACTTCGTTCTTGAAGAAGATCGTTTAGATTTGTATCGTGGCGTACATTAAAGAGTATCTATCTATATATCTATGTTTTCATAGTATTCTAAATAAGAATGCAGGTCGGCTTTAATCAATTTCCTATTGTAGATATAGAAACGCAGCCTTACAATCGGTTAAGTATTTTTTGTTCTACTTACTACTATAATTAATTATTTCGTAAAAGCACGCAGAATTTTAACTTTAATTTCATATTAAATCGTATTTCGAACTCAATTCGCTCTGATTCGTGTTGTTAATTATGTTCTTTAACAAAAGCAATCTGAAAACTACAAAATGAAATTAATTAATCTAGGCGGTAGACAATCCTTCAAAATAAGTCAAATTATTGACCGTGTAGTACAAAGGGTAATAAGATGAGTCATAGTAATTATCTAATCTTATTATTTAAATAAAGTTTAGTCAACTGTTTACGTGGGATGTAAGGGAGCGGTCTATCAACTTTTCTCTCTAAGCCAACCTCACCTGCCCGTGGTGCATCCTGCCGAATAACAAACGAGGCGCTGGCAACCGACTGGTGGCGGTATAACCATCACAATTGAAGGCGTAGCTAAATACTAAAGACCGGTGACGGGCAGCAGCGTCACCGGAGCAAGAAGCTACGCCCTGCGATCGCCAACCCGCCTGCCCAGCGTGGCGATTATGGGTATATCCTCCAGATCTTTGCTCTAAGTGGCGAACAACTGGAGAGGCCTATGTCCAGCAGTGGACTGTAATAGGCTGATGATGATGATGAAGTAGATATATCCTAATTTAATTAAGGATATAGGATATAGGTTAATCTTCACCATAATATTAATTTTGAGCACCGAAGCAAATCTCATTATGATTTGGTTGCCATTAGTTGAAATGTACAATCCAATCGTTAGGTTTTGCATTTATAAATAGATGGGCGCTATATTATTTTATCTTCTAAATAACTACGCCGACAGCTATCAGTCTTGTCGTCACCGCCGCGGCGGACAAGCTTGGGAGCGGAAGACTCACCCCAAATTATAGACACGCAATAATACATTTCTCCTCAGAGATTACTCGTTGAATTTATAATTAGACATCTCTCACAGAAGACGAATGAAGGAGACTTAATTAAATGTTGAGGTGAAGTCATTAATATTTCATCAGAGTATTCCGATAGGATTCTATCGGGAAGCCTCAACTGTTAATTTGGGTCCTTTGTGCTGGCGACCCCTGACCGGCCGTGATAAGACTTACAACATGGGTTACGTGACGTTTCGAATATTGCGATCTAATATTATTTTAAAGGTGAATATCCTTGGCGGTATCCTTGGCGGTATACCTATTACAAAACCGGTGGTAGATCAGATTCAGACGATTTGTAAGCGCTTTTTTAACCGTAAATAAATGTGATCCGCTTGAATCGGTTCTGAGCGCGGTTCTGCATAGTTAATCGTCACATTCACAGATTGTATTAAGGCCTAATTTGTGTTGAACAATGACGTTTTGCTTATCTTAAATGTCCTTGCTGTTAAACACAGATATCTCCAATAGATACCGCACTTAAGATATCGCGCGAGAGGTAATACATCAATGCAATGCAGGCGCGAAATACGCATGCGCTTAAAGTGCGTCAGTACCACGGTCAGTACTGACCAGAAGTCAGACCCGTGTGTATCGGAGACACTTTTAATAGTTTGTAGAACATAAACGTATGAATCTTAGTATTGAACTCCTTGGCGCCGGAGCTCAAGTTACGATGGAAAATATTTGACAGATGTTAGCTCGCGTTGATGTCTTTTTTCATGATCCCTTTCTTTCATTACCAATTTCACTATTTTTATCCCTTTCTAGCATAGACACGTTTGACAATAGTGTTACAATGTATTACTTTCAAGTATATCGATAATGCAAGATGAGAAAAATTTTAGTGTTTCTACTTTAGATTTCCAAAGTGTCCTGAGAGAACATTAAAATGGACAAATGCCGCACCCTGCTGTTAGAGACATTTACATAGGATAGTTTTCAATGTATGAAGGATAGAAGACGAGTAAATGAAAACTGCTGTGATTACTTCACCTAACCATATTTATAACTATACTCATTTGAATATACTTATAATGTCAAAACGGCAGTTGAAATGTATTATTTAACGTATGTATTTTAGTAAATTGATCATTTTACGGGATCTTGCCATAAAATCATCCGACGAAGGTGAGGTGAACGTTGATTGGTTCAATGGCTCACGTGGCGTTATCCCGGCAACCAATCAGGGAACAGTGTATTAAGTTACGGGTAATAGTGCACCGTTAAATAGTACATTGAGCAACGATTGGCCCATTTGAGGACGATTTTACTTGTGTCAAAATCGTAAATTACTTATTAAATGACTGTCAGGCTACCGTAAGTTGATTAACTAACTGAAATCCATTGCGTTAAATAATACATTTCCACTACCGTTTGTTATATTCCGAAAGATAATCAACTACCTAGGAAATTGATCAACTTACGATTCTTGCTATTTTCCGGTGACATATATAAACATATATTTATATACATACATAGATAAATATCCAGTATTGCACAAAATACTGAAAAGGTGATACAGACATAATCTAGTCTAATATACCTGATTGGTAATTTTTCGATAAATTTATCGACATTGCACAATACAAATGTACATCACTTGAGAAATGAGTTACGTCCCCCGCACACCCTTCCATGCCACCTGAAATTGACTCGCGAAACTCAAAGCAAAATGCCGAACATGCGGTATCTATTGGGGGTAATCTGTGCTGTTAAATGACTCGTTTCAAGAGAATGCACTATCTGATTCAAGCATGGAAGTATTAAGTACTTACTCGTATTTCCATGGATTCAAGTTATATTGAACGTTCCTAACGAACGAATTTTGAACGTTTGAAATAGTGACATGGTATGACTTATTTTTTATGGCTTAGCACTGTGATCGTGCATTTTGCTGATTGTTTGCAATTTAGAGCGTTTGAATTTCGAACCCTTGAAAAAATGACAGCTGTGATTGTTTGAAATTTGGAGCATTCGAATTTCGAATGCTTGAAAAAGTAACATGGTTTGTTTGTATAAAAATAAGACGCGGTCATAATATTTCTGATATATCTGTGGTCGTGTTGCGCAGTTATATCGACGCTGTCCAAGCGGAGCTGTGTATTGATACCCTAATGTTAAGGGTACACGAGAATGCGCCACTTTCGCCTATCATCAATCATCATAAAGATGATGGTAGTGGGCCGATCGTAAATTGAATGGGTCGCTTATCTATTTGATGTTGGGAAGTTGATGGCAGGTAAACGCCGTTGTGTATCTACCTACTGAACTCTATGTTAGGGTAAACATAAACCGTGTTTAAGCCTTCGATGAATTCAAGCTTATTGGTCTTAAGCAGTAATAATAGGTTTAATAAAAGCACTTATTACTTATAACTTTCTGCTTAGCCCAATGCTTGACTGGTAGAGAATGCCTATGTGGCATTAAGTCCGCCTTTTGTACACTTATTAACTGTGCAATAAAGATTAGATAAATAAATTTAACACTTTTAAATAGGTACATCAATTATTATTATACGAAATTCCGTTATGGTGGTTACATAGTTCCTTTTGCTCATTACACCGTAGGCCCTATAGAGACCCTACCTTCCCCGATCGCCTATAATCCGACCGCGGCCCGGTAATAGGTTCGCCAAACTCCTGTTTTGGGAATCAATATTGGCTAACTTAATTCAACACAGGCAACATGTTTACTTACCTTAAACCGCGGGATTTCCGCGTAACACTGCTATGTTGGATCAAAGCGACTTTAATTGTTATGGCGTATTTGTTAGATATAATGTGTACGAGTATTAAATATCTTGTTGGTCTTTAGATCTTCTTGTGGGATGTAGAGCAAATGAGATTTTAGAAGAACAGCTGTTCAGTCGCCGCTTTTAGGACTAGATAGAGCGAATGCTCTATATAGAAAGGCTATCCTTTGCATCAACTTCACCCAGTGTAATTTTTTAACGATGAACGTTACTCTCCCTCGGCTCTCTTAACTTTGTGAATAAGAAATTCCAAGAAAGTTAGTGCAGTATAGAAGGGGTACTGAAACAAACTCACTTTTGCTTTTAAAACATTAGTTGGGATATATGTAGAAATATTTAATATTAAAAATCAAAGTAATACTTGAGAACACACTCAATTAAATGACAAAAAAAAGTAAACCAAAATCGTTTCTTCTGTTCGGATGTTACGATGCCCCAAACAGACGGACAAAAACAGAGATAAAACACGTCAAACTTATGACACCCTTCTTTTTGCATCATAGGTTAAAAACAAATGAAAGTGCTTCATGTATATGTAACACAATCCGACTTAAATAGGTGCTATGTATGTACGAGTATGTGTATAAAAGAGGAAAGATAAATTAGGTAGTTTATACGAGCGACAAAATTAATTGAGTCGCGTCGAGAAATGCAACGGCGAAGCAGAAATGTCGAGGCGCGACACGAGTGTCGTTATTTACCCTTAATTTTAATTTATCTTAGAATACCAAATGTGTTCCAGCATACATTTTATACGGTAACATACTCGTACCAAAAGTGTACGGAAGAATTGTAAGGATATAATTTATTATATATATATTATGGCTTTATTACAATAATGACGTTTTTCAGAAACCGATCATTCCATTTGTCAGACAAATGGAATGATTCTGGCGCGAATATAATACAAAAAGAACGCATTGTAGATCCAGTTTGAATGTCCTTTCCAATTAGTTAATAAGGCGTAAATTAGTTTAGTTCAAGTTAAAATGATTTTGCTTAACGGGAATTCGGACCGTCTATCGTCTGTCCGTGTTAATCCGCAATAAAGCCCATTCACAATGCCTTTATTCAATTTGACGGACTTCGTATTCTTTGTGTAGACACCCTTAGGTCTCACGTAAGCGAATTCGAGGATGCTTGTTAGACGTCGAGACCTCTTTTTCTTTCTGCCTCTCAATTGTCCTTTGTAAGCAAATTAAAAATGTTTGCCCAAGTGGATCTCTCAACATTAATTCTGGAAGTTCAAAGCACTTTACGCGAAATAACATTGTCTGGGCTCTTTCACTCGGAAATTATTGATTGAATTTTGGAAAGGATAAAGGGTTTGTTATTAATTTTACTTTCAACTCGTTAGTCTGTTCTTAGTTAATAAATAGTAGGCTTTGTTTGTTTTAGAACATTTTAATCACCACAGTAAATGACAAACAGTGATCCAGCGTTTATGAACATAATATTCAAAACTCATTGCATAGGTAAGTAAATTAATCAAGGGAATGAAACAGACATTTTGATACACAGTTTAGAGAAACATAAGCGATATCGAAGAATCAAGCCAACAATACAAAATGGTAAATGTTAAAACGATGTATGAAACCGAGTGTTGTAAGCTGGTATAATGCCACCTATCGCAGGTCACAAGGGACTGAACAAAGGGTAAGCGAAGCTTTCATAAAAATTGAAAAGCGTAAGTAAGTGGGGCACTCACGAACAAAATGTAAATGCATACAGCTCCTATAAGTGACACATGCCACGTCTTATTGAGATCGATGTAAAGAGCGAAACGTTTCATAATTCACATCTAATAGTCAATGTAGTATGCAAATCAATTGATAATAGATATGGTTTTGATGTCATGTTGCGAATTTGAAGTATTATTAAAATTTGATCATGTATGAAAGATGAAAAATACTGATACCTAGATAAAATACTGTCTTTTAAAAACTATCAGAACGATCTATTTATAGGAATCTGATGGAATAAATCTCCCTAGATTAGCGTCACTGGCAAATTGGAGATTAAACAATATTAAACATGTTTTTGAGAACTAAGGATTATGTATTTTAGAAAGTATCCTTTCTAATATAAAGGAATGGATAAAGGAGTTGATAGCTAATAAAGATACTGACGTAACTTAACTTTACAGAATTATCTAATATAGCCGCTGAGATGCTGCGTTAGCGATCGTAAAAGACATCATTATACCAGGCTCAGTGAAACTATGTCGAGGTCCCTTGGCTCAGAGGGCAGAGGTCACTACCAAATGAGCCACCGTGCATGTCGACGATATGTTTCGTTAAACAATTTGAAAAATAAAATTTAATACGTATGACCTTTCCTCACATATAACAGGGGCTTATACGTCGTGTTGCGAAAAATGGAACGTTCTTACTAACATAAGACCTAATTCATGGACGGTCGTCTTATCCTTTTCTTATTTCACACTAAAAGTTTCCATTACTAAGAGTTAAATGAGATAAACGAGCTCTCCTGACACATTCCTTGGCCCAAAAACGTAGGTGGAACTGTTTAGTAATCCGTCCAAGTAATCCAACGAATATAGTTTACCCCTAAGGGGTAGACACATGATACGTTACGTTTAGTATACCGGTACACTTCTAAAGTTTATAGTTATGTATGAAGGTAAATTCGATGTATTTTTCCCTTTATTTCTTTGTAAATTCTTTTTCTTACATTGTGGTGTAAGAATCACTGTTGCAGACTGCTAACTAACTAACTAACTAACTGCTGTAAGAGGGTGTCCGAGCAGAGTCCGGAGGATGAATAAAACGCACCGCTTGCAGCTGATTTTCAGAGGTATTTACTGTAAAAGATGTGGCACTTTTGAAAAAAAAAAATCGAAATTTTAAGAAATACAAAAATAAAAAAACACATGCATGGAGTTCGGTTGGCCACAAATGACACATATGCGTTACCGATTAGACCTTGTAGGCTGTGGTTGCAGACACAAAATAGCGTTATAAGTCTAACAAGACTTGATAGCAGATGAGCGGAGATATCCCATTGTTTTTTTTATATATTTTTAGTAGCATAGAGATTATGTTATAATCTACTAAAATTACTACTAGTACTACTACTATTTATTGATCGACATAAGACCTTATTACAATAATGACATTTTTCAGAAACCGAGGTCTGACAAATGGAATGATTCTGGCGCGAATATAATACAAAAAGAACGCATTGTAGATCCAGTTTGAATGTCCTGTCCAATTAGTTAATAAGGCGTAAATTAGTTTAGTTCAAGTTAAAATGATTTTGCTTAACGCGAATTCGGACCGTCAATCGTCTGTCCGTGTTAATCCGCAATAAAGCCTATTCACAATGCCTTTATTCAATTTGACGGACTTCGTATTCTTTGTGTAGACACCCTTAGGTCTCACGTAAGCGAATTTGAGGATGCTTGTTAGACGTCGAGACCTCTTTTTCTTTCTGCCTCTCAATTGTCCTTAGTAAGCAAATTAAAAATGTTTGCCCAAGTGGATCTTTCAATATTAATTCTGGAAGTTCAAAGCACTTTACGCGAAATAACATTGTCTGGGCTCTTTCACTCGGAAATTATTGATTGAATTTTGGAAAGGATAAAGGGTTTGTTATTAATTTTACTTTCAACTCGTTAGTCTGTTCTTAGTTAATAAATAGTAGGCTTTGTTTGTTTTAGAACATTTTAATCACCACAGTAAATGACAAACAGTGATCCAGCGTTTATGAACATAATATTCAAAACTCATTACATAAGTAAGTAAATTAATCAAGGGAATGAAACAGACATTTTGATACACAGTTTAGAGAAACATAAGCGATATCGAAGAATCAAGCCAATAATACAAAATGGTAAATGTTAAAACGATGTATGAAACCGAGTGTTGTAAGCTGGTATAATGCCACCTATTGCAGGTCACAAGGGACTGAACAAAGGGTAAGCGAAGCTTTCATAAAAATTGAAAAGCGTAAGTAAGTGGGGCACTCACGAACAAAATGTAAATGCATACAGCTCCTATAAGTGAAACATGCCACGACTTATTGAGATCGATGTAAAGAGCGAAACGTTTCATAATTCACATCTAATAGTCAATGTAGTATGAAAATCAATTGATAATAGATATGGTTTTGATGTCATGTTGCGAATTTGAAGTATTATTTGATCATGTATGAAAGATGAAAAATACTGATACCTAGATAAAATACAGTCTTTTAAAACTATCAGAACTATCTATTTATAGGAATCAGATGGAATAAATCTCCCTAGATTAGCGTCACTGGCAAATTGGAGATTAAACAATATTAAACATGTTTTTGAGAACTAAGAATTATGTATTTTAGAAAGTATCCTTTCTAATATAAAGGAATGGATAAAGGAGTTGAAAGCTAGTGAAGGTACTAGCTTAACTTTACAGAATTATCTAATAAAGCCGCTGAGATGCTGCGTTAGCGATCTTAAAAGACATCATTATACCAGGCTTAGTGAAACTATGTCGAGGTCAATTCCTGGGTGCTGCTTATCAATATATGTAAAGTATAGTCCTGAACGCAGACCGTGCCATTTTAGTGTCACCTAAAATAGAATTATGGCCATATAAGATGAACGTTAGAGTATATAAACATGAAAGAGTACCTACAATACATTACGAAATTTGCGTCAGCTTTGCGGATAACTTGGAAGAAATAAGTTATGACGTTACTTTGAGGTTTTAAGACCTAGACTTTGGAGTGGAAGAAGAACCAAAGTTGTCGCGTGTTATATTCAAATTGAAAATGTCACTTATATTTATAACATTTTTTTCCTGAAAAGATGTGATTTAATTTTTAGAATCTATTTTTGGCTATGATTGTTTATGTGGAATACATTAGGTAATACTCGTATTTTCATATTAATGAGATTACTTAAGGGACTTCAAATCTTATATGTTATGAATATATGTACATATTTAGATTTGGGTTGTTTTCCGTGTTTCTGCTCACACTGAGCATCAAATGAGATGTTTTGAGGACATCTTTGGGTCGGGAAACACAAGTTCACTGGACCGCAATCGCTGGTCACTTCAATAGGATCCTGTGGGTCGTTTCGGATCGCACCGTGACGTATTTTGTCCATAGAATATAGGTATGACCACCATATACGCAGTTCGAAGGATAAGTTGCCTCATCGGAGCGTCTTTTGAGCGGTATCTTTATAATTAGATTAATTAAGACAATGAACAATATGAACATAGTTAATTACGTAATATTCATCATTACGCTTTGTTCATTAAAAATGATTACATTATACAAACAACAAACCAGCTTAATGGCTCGATGAAAGACTGCAGTTTAATAACTAGGTAACAATTGTACATAATATGTAAATCAATGATATTGATCATTTGAGATATTCGTTTTACGAATTGATAAATAAATTTAGATGATCTTAAGAAAAGTTCAGATGATTTAATCAAATAGTAATTGAAAAGCTAAGGGGAACGTATTGCGAAGCTGAAAATGGAAATGGACCGGACACATATTATGCCGCAGGGACGATAACAGATGGAACCACCAGGTTCTACACTGGCTACCTCGAGATGGAAGTCGAAGCGTGGGCAGACTAGCACCTAGCCGGTCGGACGATATTAGAAAGACGGCAGGGCCGACCTAGACCAGAGACGTCGCCCATAGAACGCTCTAGAATTCCAGAAAGATATGTTCAGCAGTGTACACTTAAATGCTGAGAACAAGAAGAAGAATTAGAAAGCTATTAGATTTACAGATGAAAGTCTTGCTTATATTTTAGACGTACCTACAGAACAGGATTGTGCTTCCGATAACGAAAAACTCACTATAAATCTTGATTTACACGTGCAGAAAAACTAGTCGCGACGTAAAACTAGTCTAGAAAACCTTTGAAGGCTAAAGTGCTTTATTACTATTCGTTATTGGATAAGATGGCGCTTTCGGCGTTTCCCTCAGCCATGTTTATTACGGAAATGGCAGCGCAAATCTCGGATCACACATCGTAAACAGAAGCAATAAAGCTGTAGGTAATAAGAAAACAAGCACTTAAAGTCATTCTTATTTATTACGTGTAAAAATATTTTATATGTTGTCCTATTAGGCTGGAAAGGATAGTAAAATAATAACTCACGACGCCATACATTCACACATCTCTATCTAGTCCCAAACTAAGCCAGAGCCAGCCTGTACGATTGGCAGAGGGCCAGTTGGCCATCCCAGGTACCCCTAGGCAGACGAAGTCGCAAAGGACTAACGCAGACGACCAAGTGTGATGCCTGATGGTAAGCAGCCGACGCCGCCTATGGACACCCGCAACTCAAATCGAATACCTGGGGTTATTTATTGTGTTTGCTTTGCGGACAACAAATGGGTTAATATCAGAGGCAAATAATCAGTTTGGGACATTGTGCCAATCTAGTTTGCTAACTCCATTTCAAATCTAACATAGGTGCTACAAAGTGGACTAGGCCAGGTGATGAATGTGCAGGTGCTGTAAAACTGGGTGCTGAAAGTCTACTACTTCAATGTACTCGTAACGATGGTGCAATGCAGTGACAACGATGACGGTACGTCTCTAACAGATTTATACAATAAGACACTGAAAGGCGTAATGTGATGCTTTTGCTTTCTTTTCAATAAAATTCTTTATATTACTAGCATCGGGGTTGATGTCATATGCGTTGATTCAATCAAGTCACAAGACACTCACGGATCACGGGGCATGCTCTCGAATATTTTCTGTGAGATGTGTTAAACGAACATGGCACTAAATATTTTTTACACAAAATACGACTTACTCTTTTGATACGACGTATTAAGCCTTTATTTCGTCAAATACTTTTTTTTTTCGAATAATATTGGTAATTTATTTCATCATCAGCCCATTGAAGTCCACCGCTGGACATAGATATTGGTCTACTTATTGGACACTAATTTTGTATTAAATATTTATTTTTCATGGATATACGTAGTTTATAGGTCGAAGAGCCGTGGTAGCCTAGTGGTAAGATCGTCGCTTCATACACGTGAGGTCGTCGGTTTGAATCCGCGCGGGGCACGCACCTCTGGATTTGCAAAAATCTATGTGCGGAATTATACCACTAGCTTAGCGGTGAAGGAAAACATCGTGAGGAAACCTGCACATCCAGTTTAATTCTGAATGTGTAACCATGATCCAAATTTGTCTGGTTCCCCTTTCTGAGGGTTACGAAGGTCAGATGGCAGTCGCTTCACTGTAATAACCAGACTCGCTAAATCTAGGATCATGGTCACAGCGGACCCTGGGCCTAGTGGCACAAACCGGAACAACGCTAAGGGGATGATGATGATACGTAGTTTATAGGTCGTGTTAAGAAAAATTACTACTACTACCTATAAATTGTCTTTAGTAGTCCGTAAGTCAATATATCGTAATAGATGTTATTTATACAGGGTTTGCCACTGACCTTTAACTTAATGGAATAACATAGTGTTCCATTTGGAAGCTAAAAGGAAGGTCTGATTGTATTTGCCTAGTTCTTAAATGAATGTTAACCACTTCAAAGCGGTTTCATTTAAAGTTAGTATTTGCCTTCCTTAGGACTCGGTCTTGATAGGTCTATTACCAGATCAGCGTAATGTATGCACCTTTTTTTTCTTTTTCGAGGAGAATCCCTTCGGACCTTCACCATCTGCCATAGGGGGGCAGGCAGTGGTGTGTGGTGCCAAGTTAACCCATAGTACTGCCACCCCAATACTGCGTTGCATTGTCCAACTGTATGTACCTAAAGTAAGATTTTGAATACATGTGCAGATGACTGGCAGGAGGTTGCGCAGGACAGACATATTATGTATGTATGTGCGGTATTTCCGCTGCTTGTAGTGCACAAATGTTGTTTATTCATTCTGTTCGGAATGCTAATCGGTTACTATCAGAGGCAAAGATTCAGTTTGGGACATAGCGCTAATCTAGTTAGTAAGGTTAGAAATACTAGAACGAATTAAGAAATCGCACTGTCCCGGTCTTGATATTGAAACAGGCGGAGACTTCGTGATAATATAGTGAATAAAGAGGTAAAGTGTTATTGCGAACCACGAATTATTTTAACAGTAACAGATTGTTAAGAGCAAAGTTTTCAGGGTTAACGTGTTAAGGTCATATAAATGATTTACGATTAACGCACGCCAGTGCGCTTCAACGATCCATCACTATTGGCTTTCAATCAAGGAGCAGTCCGATACACAAACTTGTTTAAAATATTTACAGAAAGCTGTTTACGAGTAAATTTCTCTTTGATTATTTAAACGCGGCGCCTCACCCTAATTTTCTTGCGGACGACAAGACTTGATTTAAATTATCCGTCTGGTTAAGTAATTGGACTACGGCGTGCTCTCAAATAAGTATCGAGCGAGATGTTTACGGTAAACATTTAATTTGCCCGCTTATATTATAATATGGCTTTAGATGTTTAATTTAAATGAAAGCCGTTGAAGTTGAAGCGATAAGTGCCGACGAGATTGAAATATTCTGTAAATGAAATCCTTTAATCGTTGGTAAAACGCATCGCTTAAGAGCTGTTGAACAATTTGGCTAGGTAAAGATCACAACTGACGTATAAATCGTCGGACATACCTCTACATAGGTACAGGGGAATAAAGAATTACCTCTTTACGATACCTCGATAATTGCTTGCAGTCTGCTCTCAAATCATATCTTATTCCATAGCGAAAGAATAAAAAATCGATAAATTGAAATCGGACGAAAATTGCGCAGATTATTTGTTTATTTGATGATCGTTGCTTATATAAAGTACGAGTGCTGAGAGTAATTATTCTGCAGTTATACATTAAATGGATTCTGCAAATTATTACAAATTGTCTAACCATGGATCGGACAAAGTGCTCTGTTTGTAGCGCTCTTACGCTGACTTTAGGTAATAATTAGACAGATAAATGGTTATGAAGCTCTTGTTCAAAAAACTTTGAAGTTATTATTTAACCAAACTATTATAACTAAGTATAAGTTTTATGAAGAGAAAAATAGAATCCTCTAGAAACCTTCAGTGAAAATATTCAACGTCACCAGTAGGTATTTGCGCTGTGGAAATATGTAAAATATAGAAGAAACGCAGCAACGTTGCAAGAGAATGCGAGGCGCATCTAATTTGGAATCCCGGCTTCTGGAATAAGTTAGACGTCACATTACACATTCAAAATACTATGTATGCAGCGCCGTATTATGTCTACAAATTCTCCGTATCTTAATAACATAAGACGATAGCATGGTAGATACCAAAGACGTATCAAGATTTACATTATACTATACGTATACATACGAAAACAACAAACGTACGAATTAACTTCTCAATCCTTACTCGAAACAACGGAAAATCTATTATGTCTAACATACCCGCATTTGAAAAGCTTATTTTTGTTATCGTTGATTACAATCGAATAGTCATATTATCGTATTAATATATTTAATACACATTGTGTGACTCATTCCTATTTCCAGAAACCATTCGAATAAGTGATATCTAACTACGAATAAGTGATATCTATCTAACTACTAAGACTACGAACATGCAGGTCCATTGAAAACAAATCGAGTCATAGCAAAAAAAATGTATAGTAGCACGTTTCTACGCCTGATGGAAAACAAAAGAGAAGCCCAATTCGCTGCGACAACAGGCAAGTAACCGGCCAGTCACCTGTCAGGACGCAACAACATAACTAAAAACCTGTATTATCATCATCATTAGCCTATTGCAGTCCACTGCTGGACATATTATGCCTCTCCAGTTGCTCGCCCAAAGTCTGTGTACATTAGTAGGTACTATTGTAATAGCTAGTATGATTTATCTGCTGGCCTGTAACAGTTGTGCTAACGTTTCCTGTAACGTTTTCTTACAATAGTTTACGGCTCGGGTTTAACTGCCTGTACGGTTAACGTACTCTGATGGCGAGTCAGCCTACAGCTGCAACTACTCAATCAAATTGGTTTGAAACCGCAAGCGACTGTGGAACAAAAGCGACAATTAGTGGTGGCTTTCACTGACAATTGACTTTGATCTCGAATTGTATTTGATCGCAAATTGTATGATAATTTTTCACTTCTAAATGGGTTTCTGACTTTAGAGAAGTCTGCCACGACCCACGACTAATGTACGTTTTGTTTTATTGCTGCCAAATACTTGATAACGATTTTTACAGGTGTTTATAAAACTATTTGGTTGGATTATAGTAAACAGTGTTATGGAAACACCCGTGAGAGTTCCTAAAAAATTACAAATATCTTTTTTACAAAATAAGTTAGATTTTGAAATAAATTCAACAAAATACTCAGTATCATTTTTTGACAAGAATGTAACTTAATTTATAATATAATTTTCCACACAAATGTTCAATACGAGTATACTTATCACACAATATGATCACTATCACACGATATTTGGATCCGATTTCAAAGAAAGTAATGTTAAAAGTAACTTTACCTTATTAAATAAATCAATTATAAAGGTATTGTGAAACGTAAAGGTAAAAGGTATAGTCCGGTCATGAATTCATTGGTACTAACACGCGGCTCAAAATCCAATCACTCACCTTCGCTCTGACCCGGATTACCAGTTAAGGGGGATCCGGGCAAGAAGCAAATTAATCAGGAAACCGTACCTACAATATCCGGTACAATTAAAACCTAGTTGAATGTAGTACACATGTGAAATATGGATTAGATAGTAAGAAAATTACTCCTACTGTTTCTATTTTTCTGCAAGTTTTTAACAATGGGTTAAAGCGATAGGTTTGATCTTTTGCTGAATTATAGTGATGTGTTTTATCAATTTTCTTATGGTTACTGCATCAGATTTTTTTCCTGTCAAGTTGAACTACAAACTAACTTTTGTATGAAAATACTCCCTGGTATTATGTAAGTATACCGACCTGGTGAATTGTTCCCGAATAATTTTGTTACCTTCTCGACGGATTATGTATGTGTCGCAGGCAAATTCTATTATTCGCCCGTATACAAACGGCGTCGGCAGTTTACAAAGACAAATTTGTTATATAAAATGCCGTATGCCGTATGTAAGATGTCGTTCATTTACTAACATGCCGAGCTACGATATTACAGCCGATTACAAATTGCCTCGGCATATCGTTCCAATTAGTACCAAATTTAACCGCGCCCTAGCGCTACTAATCTCCAAAACCAATATGGCGGTCAACAGTGAAAGTGTTGAAGAAAAAAAGTATTAAAAATATGTCTAATATCGGCTGTTTCAAATAGATTTTAAGGGCTAGTATTATAGGAAACTATTGAAATTCAACTAATCACAAAGGGGGCTCCGAAAACACCGTGGAAAAAAAAACAAAAAAATTCGAGGTTATCCAGCACGTAAAAACGCTAGGTTGTCCATGGGAACTGGTAAAGTGGAACAAAAAATTGTAATAAAATGCATTCTATTTTGATTCGCTGTAAATCAATTGTTTCGCTGATGGTTTTACGCTTGTTTAAGCTTAGCAGAATAAGAAACTTTGTTGAATTTATTTTTGTTATTACCACTGAATGTCTTGTTTAATTAATAGGTAATTCTTGGTAAGTTTACTATGTATGTGTAAGGATCCTAAGATTAGGGAGAATATGTTCTCACACGGTACCATTTAGTGCAGGTTTTGTTCGGTTACGGTTTCAATTTCATGCTTATTTAATCGACGAATTTATTTTCGTAGTCAATAATTTAATATTTTTCTATTATGAATCTTAAATACCTAAATAAAATGATTAAAAACCCTGTTTCATTTCTATTATCATGGTCACCCTAATACACAAACCAAGTCGACGTTGATGCGATGACAATTTGCCTTCGGCATTTTATAACGCGTATTTATCTTTGTAAACTGCCGACGCCGTTTGTATACGAGCGAATTATAGAATTTGCCTGCGACATATGTACCCGCAGTTATAAGTGTCTCATTGTAAGTATGGTTTTTAATAAGGAAATAGAATATTTTTTAAACCTAACTATTGTTCCAACAGATTATGACAGTGAAGGAATAATAGAAAATGCATCTGTTGCTTGTTCAATATTTCTTAGCATTCTTGGAAATCGGTCAAAATCTGATCTATCAAATTAATATTATCCCAAAAACATAAAAGTGAAAAATCATTGTAGTTGATATTTTACAACTGTATCTGAGGGTCAAAAACTATTTGTGATTCATAAGGGTTAGTCCCTTCAATTATCATTTTTCATCATATCTAAGAGATATTGTCATACCTATATCTCACACCATGTAGACAGTTACAAATAGCACATTTAGAAATAAGTAAGTATGACATTGTTTAAGAAAAATATTTGTAAGTCAGTGCATATATTTTAAAAGGTTGTAAACAATTGAAGAAGAGACAAAGAGCCTTGTTGATAAAATGCTTATTTTTACAAGTTGCCGATTTCACGACCGATCCCTGACGATGAATTTGACGGGAATATTAATTAAGTCCAAACACAAGCAAATTTGCAATTCATGGCAGTCGACTAAAATTTTGGAAAATTATTTTCTTTCAAACAGTTATGGTTTCAGTAAATTAGTCGTGGTCTCTGGAAATTAGGTATTATTTTAATAACAAATTAGGGTTGAAAGCATTTTGAATGAAAATAGCTTTTTGTACTGTAAAGTTTACTATGTTCATACAACGAACATTATACTAATTAAAACCATTAAACCTTCTTTATTATTTTACGGTTTGGAAATAGAATAATACTACCTATTAACACATTCGAAGCGACTTAAGTAGAAGCTTTCGACTCGATAACAAGAAGAAGATTATAAATAACACGTTGTACTACGAGTAATTTTAATGTTTAAAAAATGTACAAAACACACGTAAGTCTAACATAGAAAACGTTGGGGAGATTCGACATTGTGCGATGTAAAATGGTTGATACGAAAAGGGAACGGTTTTTTTGTGTATCAAAAATTTAAAATGTCTACTGTACGTTTGACGTATTGCGTTTCTATTCGTTTCTGATCGCAATAGGTATGAATAAAGACATGGTAAGTATTAAAAATAAAGGCTTTTAAAAAATGGATGGGAATGGTAACAAGTCGAAGCTTTGTCGAAGCTTTGTCGAAGCATAGGTATAATAAATATTAATGTTTTATTAATGTCGCGACGAAGGCGAAGAGAAGATATTCTGTTTTCGAACAAGGGTCGTAAAAGAGAATATAAATAAATAAATAAATAAATATCCCAAGACATGCCACACTGGGCCACACATCGCTATCTAGCCCCAAACTAAGCCGAAGCTTGTACTATGGGTACTAGACAACTGATAAACTTACTTAGATACTTTTCTTTTGTAAATAAATACATATTATAAATAGAAAGAGAATATTTATAACTTCTACCGACAAGTCATGAATAATAGCAAGCTTGTGTTTTAAAAAGAATTAAATATTGTTCACAATATTATATGTAGATAATGTAGCTTTCTACATTACTCCCTCCTCTCCCTTACATCCCTTTGGATGTAAGGGAGCGACCTATCACCTTATCGTTCCAAGCCATCCTCACCTGCCCGTGGTGCATCCTGCCGAACAACAAACGAGGCTCTGGCAAAATGACTGGTGGCGGTATAACCATCACGATAGAAGGCGTAGCTAGATATCACAGACCGGTGACGCGCAGCAGCGTCACCGGAGCAAAGAAGCTACGCCCTGTGCGATTGCCAACCCGCCAGCCCAGCGTGGTGATTATGGGTATATACTCCAGATGTTTGCCCTAAGTGGCGAACAACAGCAGTGTACTGCAATAGGCTGATGATGATGATGATATTACACACAATGTGCTTATACATACGCGATTAGGTAATCATAGTTGATTAATACATTCCACGCTCGTTATAATTACATAATCAAGTTATCATTAGAGCAACGGCTAAATACACAATGGTGTGTTGACTTATACCTGAACTGAAACATAAACTCGACTGCAATATTGTACCTTCGGGAAAAAGCTATAAAATGTTATGCTATGGATTGATCTCGTTATCGAACAAATACGCTCGTTATAAAATAATACGGCAAGAGAGTTTTATGCTCAACAAGGGAATTCTATTTCGAGATTAAAGTAGGTAATAAATGCATATTTACCCAGTATCTAGATAGTTTGGAGTGAAATTAATATTGTTATAGTAGAACACTCCTGAAGGTACACATTTTGGAAACTACGACGTACTAGCACAGTATACCATTATATACAGTATAGATACCATTATACGCATAAACACATTATTCGCGCAATGTTTCGAGTAACTCGAATGCCTGAAGGCCGTATTAAGCGATTAAGCGTTTCCAACTCTCGGGATTTAAAATGGTATTAACGGTAAGTTTGTAATTGGCCCGAAATCGAGGAGACACGTACCTTATCTGGCAGTGCTAATGGCGCACGCTTGTTTCGTAATACTTGTCACTTTTCGGAAAATCCCACGTACTTACGAAAAAGTTTCGGTTTCCCGTTTGTAATGTTATATTTACAAGATACACGACGGTAGCACTTAAATGGTTGATGACAGGAAATGAGGCTTAATTCGAATTAATATATTTTGTTGTTGACTCATAAAGCTCTACTTATTAATTATATAGATTACGCTTTGAAACGAAACATAAGGCCTGATGTTTCAGTGGTCTGTTTAAGCTTCATAGACTGATACAATGGAAGACGACTGATTAAAATATAGTCACGATGTAGGTACATATTATCTCGTAAACAATACCTATACATATAATAAATGACGTCCTAACATAAGCTAACTTGCAATTAACCGATCTGTTAAACTTTATCCGCCGACTTCGGTTTTAGTTCGTACATATTCCATTGTTTTTAGTATTTTGAACTGATTCCTTATAAATACATTCTAATAAATAATTGGCCATATTTGGAACACGGTTTATCATTTATCGCTTTATCGATTATGAGCCCTTTTGGTACCTATTAAGTGGCCAAGGTCCTCGAACAATGAAGATAAGGACGGGGTTTGCTAGGGAGTTTCGATCCCTTATTGTGAAATTGGCAAATCAAAGAAACCTTATCTAATTGGTAGATTTCTTATCATATTAAAAAAATCTTTTTTTCCGGATATTGTCCCATTCAAGGTTTTACTTATTCTATTTTTGAATAGAAGAATAAAATATGTAACATATGGCAGAGGGGGCAAACGGGTTTGAAGGTTATCTGATGGTAAGCGAACACGTCAGCCCATACATATCTCGATCCCAGGCCTCATAGGTGCGTTTGGTGCATTGCCAGCCTTTATGAAAGTGCGTTCTCTTACTAAGTAGTATACATTCGTAAGTACCTACTGTTGATCATTGATTCTAAATGAAGTATGTATGTATGTTAATCCATATTCCGCTACGAATATATAAATATAAAATACAAACGCTAACGTTAGTTTAAAAGATCAACATCTAGATACTCTGGAAACATATTCTAGACTATAAACACGAGTTTACTTTTCATCAAGAGTGAAAACTTCGTTCAACTTATGCATTACGGTGTTTCTGAACGTTATAAACTGGCTCTATACTGGCTATCCTATCAATAGCTCATGTTTCCTCAGCTCGAATGCGGTGGGGTATATAAACTCGTATCATCTCCTGCAAACTCGGGAGATAAGGTCTTAGAACACTTTGGCCAAGTGGCCATCTTCACACGACTTCAGAATTTCTTTACGAGGATTTCCTTCACCGTAGGAGCTTCGAATGAATTTCAAATGTGAATACATATTGATATATGTCGGGTGGCTTGGAACGAAAAGATGATGGTTCGTTCCCTTACATCCTCACCTGCCCGTGGTGCATCTTGCTGATTAACAGACGAGGCTCTGGCAATCGACTGGTGGTGGTATAACCATTGAAGGCGTAGCTAATTACCACAGGCCGATGAGGGGCAGCAGCGTCCCCGGAGCTAGAAGCTACGCCCTGCGATCGCCAACCGCCTGCCCAGCGTGGCGATTATGGGTAAAGCCTCCAGGTGTTTGCCCAAAGTGGCGAACAACTGGAAAGGCCTATGTTGATCAGTGGACTGCGATAGGCTGATGATGATGTGTCGGGTTTTGAACAGTTACCCATCGCATTGTAAGGAAGTGCCTAACCGCTAAGCCACTGCCATTTTCATATGCGTTACTGTACTACGACTACGAGTAACGATACACATTATATGATTACTATCCATTTTCCGATTGCTCTCAGGTTCCGAGACAGGGCCCGTATTTGATGATAAGCGTGTGTGTAATTACCTTGAAAGCGAAGAGGGCGGGTCTAATGACAAACACGTTGTGAGGAAAATTGATATTTGTTCTGTACTCCAGAGATGTGGGAATGGGACGCATAATGCTGACTTCATCGCTTTCCGCCCTTATTTCGAGTTGTTTATTCAGGTTACCCAGTAGATTTGGGGGAAATATTTTCAGTTAACGTTGGACATTGTTTTTGTAGGTGATTTGGACATTCTCTTAATGCCCCTGGGCCTATTATCTTGATTTTTAGGGCAAACGGTTTTTATTACTCGAATGTTTGATAAAACGTTTAAATAAATGAAGATTAGCCAGCTTTATTGAATTAACGGATTTTCTTAAATTATTTCTTTTGGATTTCAGAGGCCTTGACAGAAGAATGTTAAGAGTTCATTATTAAGGAGAATTTACTTAATGTTCAGATCATCAGTCAGTCCGACTTTTTATGGCACAAATGGCACAATCGATCTCCATTAGATAGATTGCGTAATCAAGTTGATACGGTAAATACAAAGTGTGACGTATTTCGTTGTAGGTACAGGTTTGATTTCGCCTGTAATTAGGGTTACTTTCCAAAATACTACAAGAGATCTCTCTCCTGGACATATTTTCGGTACAGCGGCCAATATCTAAGGAAAAAATAACCATGCCTTGCTTATTTCTCATATTTTAGATACATAGTCATAGTTGGTCATAGTTTGTACGAACACAAGTGTTGTGTCTTTGTCTGGTGTGGACTTTTTGTGACGGAAAGCTATTTAAATATATACAACCTGGTAGTAATATGTGTACGTAATGAACGTCAAATTTGTGCATATAGAAAGGTACTGTGAGATATAATTAAAATAAATAACCCAAGACATGCTATTGACGCACCGGATTTAGTTTCATTACTTAGTTTCAATACCTGGTATAGATCTCGACACCCAAGAACGTTCGCGATTCAGGTTTATAAGAATGACACCTCTTTTTATAACCCATTAGTGAGAATGTGTCGTACATATAACGAGGTGGTGCATGGTGGTGGATGCTTGGATGTGTTTGGTTCTAGTTTCTCCCAGTTTAAGAGGGTTGTATCGGATATAATTCTAGCTGGGATGTCCTCGACTTCTCACAGCCGAGTTCCATAACGGATGTAGTTTTCTCTTTTGTCTTATTTTTTTTTCTCTTTATATCATTATGTAAACTAGTATAGCATCATACATTTAATTAGCAAATAAGTAGTTATTCCAACTATGCTGTGTACACCAACCTTGGAGTACAGTCTAGATCAGAATTGTTAGAAAATAATAATATTGTTATGTTTTGATTGTATTCTGTGTGTGTACCTTTTATAAATAAATAAATAAATACATGCCACGCTGGGCCACACCGCGCCACCTAGCCCCAAACTAAGCCGAAGCTTGTACTATGGGTACTAGACAACTGATAAACATACTTAGATACATTTTTTTTTGTAAATAAATACATATTATACATAGAAAACACCCAGACCAATACAAACAGACATGTTCATGAACATTATAAGTAAGACCTGTACTTTTTCGATAGTACGTATCTAGTCGTGCCATCTTTGCTCGCGTGAGACTTATATGTATGAGAAAAGTTTTAATTACATTTCATATTATTGATTTGAATCCTTGCAACATACAATTACAGTTTCTCACGTAATATTATTATCTTTATTATACGGAACTCTAGAAGCACGAGTCAAACTTTTTTTCATCGGCGAGATGTTTGTAAGAGCGTCGTCAGTCAAGGCGCCAGTCTGGCACAACAAGTTGTTACGAGAGATATGGCGTAGGAAAAATAGACTAATTTCGATAAAATACGAACCTTATTTACGTGTCACAGAGTATAAAAGAAAAAAGTGTAAGAATTAAGTTTTACGTTGTACGTAGGTATATAATAATTTACTAAGGCGTCTACTCATTGGAACTCTTTAATAGCTATTACGAGTATAAGCTTATCATGGTAGCTTAAGCATTTGCACAAAAAAATATATCACCGGGCCCGTCAGTATGTAACTATGGACAATCAATTTAGGGTCTCTTATCAATTCAGACTCTTTTATTGTTTCTGCATACACTTTTTAAAATGAAGATGGAAATAAGAAAATGAAATCTGTTATTTACCACATTCACTCGCATACTAGGCACAAATGAGCAGAATAAATGCAAATACCATGGTAAAAAGAAACACTATCAAATTACAAATGTAAATCTTCAGAAAACACACACATACTGTGCGAAAAAGTTGCAAGAATGTATAATAAAATTAAGTATGAAAAGGAACCTTTTTAGCAACAACATGTCTTTTGTAACCTAGCAGCTTTCTAATTTGTTTTCTTCTTCTTCTTGCGGTATGAGGACCGCGGTTAAGAATTCCGCAAATAAATGTCTCATTACAAAATGTTACTTTGTTCTAAAATTAGACGCGCTCTTTAAGTCTAATAATAGAATGGTGGCTTAAGGCGTAATTTTACAAGACAGAAAATAATTAAATTCTTTATGAATTCACGGTAGGCTGCATGATTTCGAGTAGGTAGAGAATATTTTAATAAGTTTACCATGCAAAGTGGTTCGTGGCTTAGCTCGAATAGCATCTGAATGCAATGTTTAATATAATTTATCTCGTGATATACCTACAATTATTATTCGTAACCACACAATAATAATTTTATGCGTTGATTATAATTGAGGAACTACTTACTTAATTCCTGTGAATGTCAAATAAACGCTCTCTATTAATCTATATATAAATGATTTTTTTAATCAACAATTTAAACGCAAAAACACCCTTTATTTGGGATTGTATGAAATATTGGACGTTACGCTGCTGCCCGTCATGGGCCTCTGACATTTAGCTACGCCAGAGCGAGGAGCTACGTCCTGCGATCGCCAACCCGCCTGCCCAGGGTGGCGATTATGGGTAAAGCCTTCAGATGTTTCCCCAAAGCGGCAAACTACTTGAGAGGCCTATGTCCAGCAGTTGACTGCTATAGGCTGATGATGATGATTGGATGTTAGAGATGGTCTCCATTAGCGATTTCAACAGCAACCCAGTGAAATAATAAGCAAACCTGATACATTAAAAGATATCTTGAAATTAATTTTCACATTTTCCACATTTTCACATTTCTGCACCGTCAAGCGAAAAAGGCTTTTAACTCCCGGATTTATTAAAAACAACGCAATTTACCTGACATTTGCGTTAAAATTTATGTTCCCCAAACGTAAGCTCTGCGGATGCTTACGAAGCATTATGTGGCCTCATCGTGTGGACTGTAAAATACAGAAAAACGAGCAATTTTAGTGAGCAGCGAAATTATCTTTTCTTTATGGCGCAAACATGCCTGAAGGTCACCTGGTGGTAAGTGATCACTAATAGCTTACCATCATGGGCTGAAGTGAGCCCATAGACATCCTGACACCAGGGGAGTCAGATGTGCGTTACTGACCTTTGAAGATTTTGTAGGCTCGCTTTTGAAAGTTTCCCAAATCGTATATCCATTCGGAAAAGTCGCAGCTGAAAATTGATAACAAAGAATCGTTGCACTAGGCAGAAAATTGCGCGCATAACGTACCGCGGAAGCCTACCAATCTTCCAAAGATGAAATCTTGAGTTGTATGATGGAAAATAGCAGCAGAAAATGTATATTTTATACTAGCTTTCCGCCCGCGACTTCGTCCGCGTAAAGTTTTTTTTTCCAAAATAAAATTGTGCCTATGTTACTCGTGGATAATGTAGCTTTCGAATGGTGAAAGAATTTTTAAAAACGGTCCAGTAGTTTTTGAGCCTATTCATTACAACCAAACAAACAAAGTTTTCCTCTTTATAATATTAGTGTAGATAGATATGGCAATAAATTAATTTTACAATTCAGAGCATTCGAAACGGTCCTTCATATTGAAATATGGCGTCCTTTATGTTGTTTTTTCACACCCTAGAACCATCCTTTTCACACTGCCCATTCACTCTGGTTTAAAAGTCCTGGTGTAATTAAATTCAGGCTGGGTTTTAATTTTACTGGTAAAAAAAATTATAGCCGTCCATGTGAACCGGCCTCGTAGATTGCCTATTGAAATTCAGCGACCCATGTCAAACCTAATTAATTGTATTACAGCTGCTATAATAAGTTGCAATAGCGAACATATAGAACTGATGCTTGTAATATTTATCTTATTAGTCATATTTTATATCATGAACTTTTCTTACCGGATTTGTCGCCATTAGAGATGTAAAGAACTTGAGTCCGTCTTTCTGAGCTCGACTGACAAATTGCACGTTTCGACTCATTACAATAAGGCTCTGAAGACTTAAGCTTTTAAGCGCAACGTGAAACTCATGTAATGTACATTTTCTTCTGTCACTTTTCTCTAAAAATGTATTATAATGGTTAGTCAGTTGTATTTTGACAAGGACCACCAAACTATTTGGTACGCGACGGACTGCTCTAGACAGAATAGCGGTTATGAATAATGAATTTTGAACAGATACGAGTACAGCCCAACCTATGGCCCAACTTAGTACTAAAACGATTGGTGAAGCGCGAGCTGGCTGGTCGTCTGACTAATAAAACAAAAGGCTTTTATCGTGAACTAAAAAACGACCCATATAAAATACGAAGAGTCGGTCCTCTTTATTACGGTCCGAGGGGCTCATTTCGAATGTTTTTGTAAAAGCTAAGCTACTAGATTAAATATCCTTTGAAGGACCAGGGGAGGGATGAAAGTTGTATGTTTATTTTTCAGCATCATTAATATTATAGGAGGTGACAAAGTCGCCATTCATTACGTAAATCTACAAAAGATTTGATTATTTGTTTGTTTGAATTGAATACGCTCCGAAACTCCTGGACCGATTTGAATAATTCTTTCACTTTCGGAAAGCTACACTATCTCCGGTGAACATAGACTATGTTATATTTTTTAAGAAGTTAGGGATCTATGCTATAACTCCAATAATGTAACCCAAGGTGTGAAAAAATTAACCAAAAGCTTTCTTACAGACCGATGTGTCTTGAAAACGTTACTATAAAGAATACGTAAGAAGTTAGTTACTGTCAAGACGAATAAGTAATTTACGAATCCAACACTTTTTTGAGGATAGAAAACCAAACGAAACTAAAAAGCTAAGGTAATAATTATGTATCTTCCTTCATTTCTTTTCAATTTGGCAGTTCGCCAAAACGACCGGAGCGATCAAACGACATCTTAGTGAAGCCCTTTTAATTAAATAAATATATCATAATAACTAGTAACGATGGATGGCAAGATACCATTTTTTTATATCATTGAAGAAAAATATTCCTATGATTTAGTATTAGTAATAGAGATCATTCGCATGAGTCGTGATAACAATGATACCTTATGTCGAAGGTGCCACGCACGTATCACATTACGTTTAATATTTAATGGCTGATGTGTATTGCCAAATATTTAGAAAACAAGTTACTTATAAATACGAAAATTTACACTGATAAAAAGTCATGTATAATGAGAAATCTGTCGCAATATTTTAAGTATTATATTACGCAGTTTTACCAACAAGAAATTGACTTGAGACAGGAGGGAAAATAAATTACATTTGTAAAAGAAGCACGAAGCGCGAGAAAGGCTAATTATCCTTTTTTAAATTGCTTAATTAAAAATACCGAAATCTAAATACATCCAATCACTGTGTTACTGAGATAGAAGTTAATAAAGGGTTCGAATTAAGCGGGTTTAGGGTATAAAAAGGCTTATACTCGCGAGTTACGTTTCATATATTTTCGTTTAATGTTATCGCGAACGAAATCAACACAAAATTAAAACATCAACAGGAATAGCCTATGTACTTTTAACGGGTTAAAAGCTATGAACAGGTAAAAACGGATAAAATATTATTGTATGTAGCAGCTGCCCGGTTCTACTCGCGAGAATTTTCTTATAAATCATAGCCTATGTGTTAATCCAGTGTATAAGTTATATCACTGTAAAGTTTTATTAAAATCCGTTTAGTAGCTTTTGCGTGAAGGAGTAACAAACATCCATACCATTACATAAGTTACATAAATATCCATTTAAATAAACTTTCGTATTTATATTATTAGTAGGATTTAAGTTTGTTAGTAGTTGCCCGCCATCCATAGTTGTGCAATAAAAAATAAATAAATATATCAACTAAAACACACTTCAGGGAGAAAAATCCTTGCCATAATGAATTCATTTTAAGGTAACGACTCCAGCAACGTAGGCAAAGACCGACCAACTCCTAATGAGTTAGAAAAAACGCTTTACCCATAGTTTTTGCGTCAAGTTTCACTAATGAAACAAACGTTCACAAAAGACGGTCTCTAGCTGAAATCTACCCTATGCCTTATTCAGAGAGTTCACTTTTGTATTAATTTTATTTACTGAAATAAATCTTCATGTAGGCAGCGAATGCCTATAGAATTTGGCTGACATGACACAGACTGAAAAGACCAGCCCGCGCTTATATTCAAAAATAGGCAGTGATTACAGATTTCTATGGAGTCTCAAGTACTGAATTTCCGCGGACCCTTCACCGCTGAATGATTTAAGCGTAAGTAATGATTTGGGATGCTTATTCAGCCGCCATCTGAAGCTTGAACTGCTAATAAGAGAAAATGAAAATCTATATACTTATAACAAATCTGTAGAGAGGTCAATTCTGTACATGAAATATTTTTTCAAAATAACTATCAGGGGGTGATTAGTAATCGATACTGATGCCAAAAATGCAATCAGTAAAATTTTTGTCTGTCTGTATGTTCGTTATAGAAAAAAAAACTACTGGACGGATTTTAACGAAACTTGGTACGAATATTCTTCATACTCCTTATATTCCTTCAATTTTCAAGCACAATATATACATGTAAATAAAAATTATTCTACTGCCGCGTTCGGTAAAAAGATTTTGCCGAGGAGAAGCTGCAAGAAACTCGATAGTCACAAAGTTAAACCTTCACAATTCGGTTGAATGTTGATGTGCAGTTACTTACCGGATCAACATTTCATTCGCCATTCCTAAGGGAAGAAATAAAACAGATTTGATATTTTTTCGTGCAATGTTTTCGTTAAAACTATGATGCATAGAGGCACCACTTCAAATTCAAAGGCAGGCTAGATTCTGAGTGAAGTAGAGTGAAGTGGCGTACGCCAGATCAAATGCCCCGTTTCAAATAAACCAATGGTATTTCATTCGTATGTCGATGTTCGCGAACATGTTGTGTTTGCGTTTCCCCGTTTTACTTTAAAACGGAAGATTGATTCGTTTCAAAGCACCGTAACGTGTGATTGGAGTCAAGACGTGAAACTTTGACTCTTTAAAGTTTCCCCCCTTACTCATACTCGTTATACGCTTTGTAATTCCGTGCAACTTTGTAAAAGTCTTCTAACAGTGCTTACATTCGCAAAGTTCGAAGTAATGAAAATATAACATTAAGATTGATGCAGCCTTCTTTGTGTTCTTGGAAAGTAATTTATTGAGCAGTTAAAAATAAATTTGTTCCGTGTTTGTTAATCAACATTCCCATACTTTAAAGCGGAAGATAACGCCCATACGCCTAGGTATCTCATGAATATATTGGGATTTTGGGAGATTGAAAAGCCTTGGAATTATTTTATTAGGCTTTAAATAAGTAAATGTAATGCATCTCTCGTAGGTACGTTGGATTTGAAAAAAGAAAGAGTATTTTTGAGAATATAATTTATATAATATATCTACATACTAGTATCTACGTAGAATACTTGCATCGATCCTAAGGTCGTTCGCTAAAGAGACTTGGTTAGTATATTCCAATTGACATTGAGTAGGTACAACAAGCTTCGCTTGCTACAACAATAAACGTAGACATTCCGTGTGCTACGACGAGACTACGAAAGTTGATCGTGCTACGGAAGTTTATAGGCATGACTGATAATAGTTACTCATTGAAAATGTATAAATTATGTAACACAAATTATAAAAAACAAAAATCACTGCTACGAAGGGCGCATGCTAGCTATGAACAAATCTTATTCTATGTGACTGCATAGAGTACGCAAGAAAATAAATAGTGTAGGTTGAAAAATACCCAATAATCAGAACATCAACTACGGCTTTCATCTATTCTATAAATACCAAATGACAACAACAGGACGCCGACCAAGGCAATCAAACTTTTATATCTTCTATCTATACTTTTTATTTCGGATTTTAACGAAACTTGGTACGATTATTCTTCATATTCCTGGGCAGGTTATAGTATACTTTTCATCACGCTACAATCAACAGGAGTAGAGCAGTGACGGGGAATGTTGGAAAAACGGGAGAAATTTTGATCTGCATGTTTGATCGCGCATCACGTGAAAACTACTGCATGGAAATAAATTCGATTTTTAAACGACTTCGAAAAAAGGAGGAGGTTCTCAATTCGTCTGTATGTATAATATTTTTTTTTTTTTTTTTTTTATTATGTTCACCGATATTTCCGTCAATTATGGATGGATTTCAAAAATTTTTCGACAGTTCGACAGAGGACACTTTCGAGGTGGTCCCATTATCACCAAGTCAGGATCTGATGATGGGATCCTGGAGAAATTGAGGGCAACAACCGAAAATTGTATGCCCATATGGTGTTTTTGTTACGTAATCATATTTTACTCAGGTATATGCTTCCGGGCAACAACATCTGGTGCTGATGATGAAGCCACAGAACTCCTTAACGGTTAGGAGTTAGGGGACAGTACTGACATTGGTCGATATTAAACTAGGTAGTAGTATGTACTTATGCAGGGCTAATAGGGCAGGTGATTTGGTAAGTGATATGCTTGATTCTAGATCGCAAAGTCTTCACTTGACTTAAAGCAAAATTTGTCATTCCTAAGTAAAACTCTTAAGGACATTAATTAGCCTTATTCAAGGTCACAGCACATTAACGCAACTAAAAATAGAGAAATAAAATTATTTTAAAAAAAAAATTAAACCGACTTCAAAAAAAAAACGCAAACGACTAAAACTAAAAAGCGATAAATAACGTAAGTAATTCTATCCTTAATACATAATTATTTAAATATTACAATTATCACTTATTTTTGAAGTCGGTGCCAAACAAACAAATAAATGTATATTGTCGTGCGGATTTGCCGGCCGCGCGCGTCATACAACAACAGTCTACGTTAGGTACCGAGAGGCTGGCACCGACTTCAAAAATAAGTGATAATTGTAATATTTAAATAATTATGCATTAAGGATAGAATTACTTACGTTATTTATCGCTTTTTAGTTTTAGTCGTTTGCGTTTTTTTTTGAAGTCGGTTTTTACCAATGTATTGCTAGAGGTCTAACTTAAAATTTAGGTACTATTTTATGGAAGTCCGTTATTTCTGAAACTCGATATCCACGCGTGCGACGCCGCAGGCACAGAAAGTCTATCATAATAATATCACATGTACAAGAGTGCTCCCTTTGTTAAAAAAGTCAATTTACATAAATACCTATAGTAATTTGTATACACCCTACTAACTCCTTACCGTCGACTATCAAAAATAGCGAAAGGAAGGAGAACAATAATATGATTTATCAATAAAACTTTACTGAATACAAACGTAACGTAATAGATATGTCAATATTAACCCCGAAGAGGAAAAACACTCAAATATAACACCGGGAAAATAGGTCGGCCATGCTATTCCCCGCAAAAATGTAACCGCATTCCCAAATAAGATTGAATTATTTACAGAGTTTAGGAGAAAGTTGTCGCCTATACCTGTGCGACCTAATAAATGTTTCTATTTTTGCCCCGGCCAGACCAGTCGACCTGCCGGTGAATAAAAGATGAGGTTTGCAAATACGGAAGCGAGTGTGTCTGGCCGACGTGGCCTGTCAAAAAGTTGCTTGCACACGTGAATATCTTTGTGCAATATTGGAAACCTTTGTGGCATTTTCTAGTCTTTGATGTTGCGCGAATTGGTTTACACAACTAGGTATGAGCTATGGCAAACGACGTGGATTGATGAGGGTAATTCACGCATGATGGGTCGATCGAGTGCGAATTAGAGCTTAGATCTATTCGTCACCGCATATTAACTAAGTTCATGTTAACTAGAGAAGGTCTCGTTTAACTCGTTAACTTATTTATTTAACCAAGGGATTGGAAGTCAAAGTTCACTGAATTTAATTAACGGTCCCGTCGGCTGTTTACGCGATCCTATTTTCTAATTTGGTTTTAAAGCGTTAGTTCTATACCTCTCGTGGGTGTCGTAGAAAACCACTAAGGGAATTTAAGGAAAAAGGCAGCAGCGTCCACCTGGGTTCAAATTGGCCTGCCAAGCATGGTGATTACGGTAAATCCCCCTAAATGAAAGTTGTCTTTGGGAAAGGCCTATGTTCAGCAGTGGACGTCTATTGGCTGATAATGGAAGATCATTATCGTCATTAAAAGCCATCAGACAATGCTTGCTTTTGACGTCGATTTTTGACATTTTTGTTTCGACTATCGCCTTCATATCAATGTCACGCGTCGAAACCTCTTTATCTCATATCTCTAAACGGAATAGAGGAGTGATAAACCATGTTAGTATATAGTTGAATGTAAGTATGAATTCTATTTATATCTGAATCGGAGGTGAAGGCTGAACATCAGCTATTCCTCGCGCACGCATGACACAGACAGAACCTTGACCTTTAGGTTGCCATTATGCTCTATGTTACGTGAACTATGACCACGTTTCTGCCTGTAACAAATGTTGTACTTTTACAATGCATTAGGGATGTAAGGGAGCGGCCTATCATCTTTCCGCTCCAAGCCAACCTCACCTGCCCGTGGTGCATCCTGCCGAACAACAAACGAGGCGCTGGCAACCGACTGGTGGCGGTATAACCATCACAATTGAAGGCGTAGCTAAATACTAAAGACCGGTGACGGGCAGCAGCGTCACCGGAGCAAGAAGCTACGCCCTGCGATCGCCAACCCGCCTGCCCAGCGTGGCGATTATGGGTATATCCTTCAGATGTTTGCTCTAAGTGGCGAACAACTGGAGAGGCCTATGTCCAGCAGTGGACTGTAATAGGCTGATGATGATGATGATGATGATGAGGGTACGAAAATTATAAATGTACTAGATGACTCCGGAGCATTGCACGCGTGAATATCGGTGATATCTGAACTGATAATACAATAATCTAAGTAATAGCCTATCAACACGTAGATAGGCCATTACTTAGAATATTATCAGTTTGATGTATGAGCTATATTGATGTACCTAAAGGTACATAAAATGGGGTGGTTCATTCGGTAGTTTTTGCGTGAAAGAGTAACAAACATCCATGCACACTTTCATACTACTTATGTATTTATACTATTAGTAGGATTAGTAACACATTAACTTACATCGTAATATACACTACAATATACGATACGATTAATCTATTTATTAAATTAACTAGAATTAACAGAGGGGTGAGGAACTTTAACTTTTCACTTTCTTCAATTATAAAACAGGAGATGTTTTGCATTATTTACCTTACATGCAATAACATTATTATAAATATTTATTATTAAAGGAATTTAAGAACGCATTTGGCATATTTGAGCAGAAAAAAAGGTAGTCAACTTTGGCGACGAAGAATTGGAGCATTACTAACTGCGAGTTAGTAATAAAATGTTCGAATGCAGCGTTTTCCTGACCAACCACAGCGATCCATTATTTCTCGTCTCCGTGCAATTCTGTTTCGTTCTATGCTCTTTTATTGCAGATGTAATTGGATTTACTTAAAACGGGCAAAATGATACGTAATAAAACGAAAACCTGGTGCAATTGAGACAATAGATATGCTAAAAAATAGATAGGTACTTTTAAAGTAATCGTCATCTAACTGGGAAAAATTAACGTGAAATTAAGATACTTTTTGAACTATAGGTATCCTTGCCTCCCGTAGTCTGATAGAATGCGAAAGAAGTTGCATCGGCAACGGACAAGTAACCAAATCAATCACTTGTCAGTTGCCACCACCCATGCTGATCTGTAGAATTATTCTAACCATACACGTACTCATATCGAAACACGACCGAGGTTGGACGCCAGCCATAAATGAGATACGAGTCGGTAATTCATTTATACCTGGATATCCTACTTTTTATCATGTAATCGCGTTCGTAGTTTAGCAATATCACTATTATCCTCTTGTGTGGAGAGTAAATATATATTTTTATTGTTGGCTTTTTCCTTTTCGCTTGCGTTTCTGAGGTATCGGAGTGATATTTTTATATCCCTATGAGACAGTACGTTTTAGCAGGTGAAATCTATGATATGCTCTCAGTAAAACTCTCATAGCGAATATGCAATATTAAAATGCAAAATCAACCATGTACGTACAGATAATAAACTAACAAGATACCTTTTCATTTCTAGAGGGGATTCTGCATTAGATGCGACGAGACGACAGTTGTACCCTTTCCGTGAGTCACAGGAATGCTTACAGGCTTTGTTTTTTCTAAATGAATACGATGATGGCCAGGGCGGCCTTGTCATCATCACCGGACTATTGGGGGAGCGGAAGGCTCTCACCCTTAGAATTTAAGCAATGTTGCTGAGGGCGCCTCCTATGGAGCTCGAGCCTCGGCTCAGGGCGTTGCTGGGAGATGCCCTACAGACGTATGTTGGGGAGGAAAAGCGACCAGGCGCGGTCGGTATCGTGAAAAGGATGCTTACAGGCTTCCACGGATAGATTTACCTAACGGTGTTTTATTCTTTAAGATCCATGTTCTTTATGCATATGAAATACGAAACACATACAAAGAGAGAGCTCAATTCTGTAGGCGTAACACAAAGGATCGGGCTTAAAGGGGAACTTTAGGAAAGCTTTACGAACGGAAGTCTGATCCTGGTCGGCGGCAGTTTCAATACAGCCGATCGAGCGCGCTTCCGAGATAAAGATAAAACTTCACCGTGTATTTTCTGCAGGAAATAGAGTATAACGACGGATAAATAATTGTATTATACAGTTACTATAGTGCTAGTTAGTGTTTCTTTAATTTATTTTGATTTTTATTTTGCTCATAGCCAGTGGATGGTATCCATTATAAAGGATGACTGACGTTGAATGAAACTCCACTTTTTTTACGAGTAAACAATTGGGATTGAAATTATGAGACGTTTTCAACCCAAAATATCTGTATTCATATAGACTTGATACAAGCACTTAAAATCGGATTCCGAATGTAGCTTTTATAGAAAAGAACATGCAGGAAAAATTATTATTGTGTACGAGTGTATCTATAGTATCCATGGAAGTATTAAGTACTACGATAGTATTAAGCCTTTTATGTCAAAGTTTCCTCGTGATGTTACGGTTACGAGTAATCTATTAACTGTCATGTACCTAATCAAAAAGGTTTTTTGCACAAATTAAGCCTTCACTTATCCGAATCTCATCTTGCTTGTACTGTAGAGATTAGTCGTTCTTGGAGCAACGTTAAACTTGATGCAACCTTTGCTACGTAATCCGCTTGAGAGAGCATCGCGTTCATGAATATTAAAAAGGTCAACTATTTTGGCAAGTGTCTTTTACCCCCATAAAGTTAATTTAAAATACTGTAAAAATGCAAAAGGCAATTTCAGAGCGGTGCACATTCATTAAAATGCATTTGGAATTTACAAACGTTTGGCTTATAAGGCAGGATGAAGCTATTTATGAAATAAGATGCTAGTTGTTTCTCTTTATTTTGAATACTACTTAGTAGGAGGTACTTTCTCTCCGTCTTCTACCTATAGTGTCGCTGGGAATAGCCACTCAAATTTTCCGATACCAAATACTCTGCCACTCGGATAGTATTACCGTTAGCGAGTGACAGATCTTCGCGTGTAGGTACAACTATCCGGGCGAACAGGGTAGTCCCGAAGATGAGCTATACTACGGACAACGTCGCGCCTATAGTTTATTTTTTATTGCACATAGGTACATAGCTAGTTATATGTATAGTTGTGAAGTTGATCGACGTTGCCAGTCTTATAAAATGGCAACTTAATCTGCTTTGAAAATCAAGTTTGTAACTACTTGCTAATAATGTACATTCTAGACCCACATTCAAGAAGTGTGGTCATTGTATATAATATCTTCAATAATTTGTAATTTTTGCACAAACCTATAATTCAAATTGATATACTACTCGTAGTACAATAAGAGTAAGAAATTGCTCACAGTAAAATTTTCTGACGTTAATTGTGTTCATGTAAACCGCATACGGTAGATACTTTTGTTTATTTAGCATGCAAACGCTTCATTTTTGTAATGTTGCCAAAACATAAAATTTTATATCGGCTACACGAGTAAAGTCGATTTGGTTGGAAATGGAACATTCCGCTCTTGTATACTTTCTATTACAACGTTGTTATGTACTTACTCGTCTCGAATTTTGGTCACGTTTAATCCGTACAGGGGAAATGATTAGTTTAACCATTCACCCGTGCTTTTTGATTGGATGCTGTATTCAAATGTAAATACAAATTGCGATTTGTCGATCAAACTTTTTTAATTTTCATATTTTCCAGAATTCCAGGCAACAGGCTAACTGGTAGCCCGGTGATATTGCATGAACTTTCAATGGGCGACGTTAAAAACAGGTAGGTACGTTGCATAATGAATGTTGTAGCTAAAAGTAATGTTTACATGGTATATGTATCATAGAAAACATCATCATCATCAGCCTATATCAGTCCACTGCTGGACGTAGGCCTCTCCCAAAGTTCGCCACTGTCCCTTGCCCGCGCAGATCGTCACTCCACCGGCCTAAGAGCGTCCTACACTACACATAAAAAACATTAGATATACAAAAGCGCTCGAAATGTACCTACCAGGTATTTTTATTTGAAGATTGGATACATATCGAAGTCAAAGCTGTACTAATATGTAATTTGATCTGAGAAAAATTCGTGAGCAACAGATATTTTATCTGTCTATTCCATTTAAAACGCTAACTTTTAGCCTTGGCATATGTCTGAGCGAAAGCCTGAGCACACAATTCTGCTTTAGCCTGTGAATCAATTAGGCGAATACTTCTTTCGATTCAGAGCTAATGGAAATTATTACAGACGAGTGGGTCCAACATTCTGTCTGAACATTTAGCTGACAGCTAACATCCGTAATCCCGTATATAAATACATTTTACGTAATATTTTCTCTTAAACATTGCGAGCTTCAAATAAGAAGCAAAAAGTACTACAATATTAACCTTTTAATTATCATCATCATCAGCCTATCTCAGTCCACTGCTGGACATAGGCCTGTCCAATTGTATGCCACATTATCCAAACACCTGGAGGATTTACCCATAATTGCCACGCTGGGCAGGCAGGTTGGCGATCACAAGGCGTAGCTCCTAGCTCTGGTGACGCTGCTGCCCGTCCTCTTTTAATATTTTTTTTATACCAAAGTGTTATGAAGGTCAAAAGACTCATAAGCAATTCGGTTTCACCTTGTTATTTTGAAAGCAACAAACCAAACGGGGTGTTTATAGTAGGTCACCAGGGACTTGTCTATAAATTATTCGAGAATGTATAATTTGTAAAGCAATTTTGCATACAATTTCTGGATAAATAAGGGCGGCTATGTAAATAATATCAATACTGGGTTTTAGCATTCGGAATAGAATTAATATCAGATAATCATCACCAGTCTATCGCAGTCCAATGCTAGACATAAGCCTCTCCAGTTGTTCGCCACATTGGGCAAAGATCTGGAGACTTTACCCATAATCGCCACGCTAGGCAAGCGGATTCGCTATAGCATGGCGTAGCTTCTCACTTCAGTGGCGCTGCCGCCCTTCATCGGTCTGTGGTATTTAGCTACGCCTTCAATTATGATGGTTATACCGCCACCAGTCGGTTGCCAGAGCCTCGTTTGTTATCTGGCAGGAAGAACTACGGGCAGGCAGCAAGCCACCCGGGCTTGGATGGAAAAGACGATGGGTCGCTCCCTTACATCAAATAATGTCATGTACATAAATGTCATTTGTGTTATGGGTAAAATGCACGAGGGATAAATCGAATACACTATACCTAATGGTGGGAACTCTTAATAGTAGGAACTAAATCAGACAATGGCAGTATCGACATCCTAAGCGTTTTCTTTAATATTCTGCATTCAGAATAGGTTTGTGCTAGAACGCAATTCATCCGATATTAAGCGATTTTCTTCTCTCAGTCATTTCCTTATTATTGTGGACAAAGGTCACTGCTGGTTGATTAAGTATTGAGCGATTTTTATAAAACAGTACGAAAACGAACGTTTTCTATTAGTCTAGATATTTTATGGCTTTTATAAGTGTATGTAAAATACCATCACCTGATTAAACAGTAACGATGAAAAAGGCAATCTTCACCACTTTAATAAGGCTTTGTATTAACTGAATTACTTGTTTCGACTCTCAACTAATTGGGTTTATCCCGGATGATTCAATTTTAACGATTTGATTTCAGGGGTTTGTAAGGAATTTTTGTTAGGAAATTTCGACCTTGAGCGAGAATTTTTATCAAAAGTTATAGGTACTACATATTATACGAAGAATGATTCATTTTAAACATAGAAACCCCTAAACTGTTAGACTAATTTTAATTTTCCTTCGCGGTTTAAAAGTTGTAGGTAGGTACTACTGATGTAACATTTTATTCAATACACAAGAATGAGACTTCAGCCTAGGTACATTAATTTATCTTATAGGTAACAAAATACATATAGTATTCAGCGTCAGCTGCTTCAAACAATTTCATGTTTGCTTTAATGTACCGTATGTTCAGGGAGAAACGACGTCTAGAGATATAATATACATATAATTATATACGAGTATTACAAAAACATGGACGCAACGTCGCGTCGATGTATTTTAAAGACAAAATGTTATTCATAGTAATACGTACGTACTATTTTGAAGCTACAAATTTTAGGGTAGGTATGTTTAATGATACTGAAGAAAGGGATTAATAATATTTTACTATAATAAATAAATATAAATAAACGAGAAAATATAAAAGTTCCTAATTGGTAAAAGATGATTTGATCAATTGGTAAGGCATATTTGAAACACAAAATGAAAGACGAATAACGTTAATGTGACCATTTGCGAGTCATGTGGTAAAATTTTGACGAGATTTATTCGAAACGTTAGTAAAAGCCAGCTCTGTCCACGTTTGCAAACCCTTCATTAACATAAAATATAAAAGTATGCTGCCATAAAATCGATATACCGGCGGAAAACCCTCGCTGCCTCCCAAATTCATAATTTCGGATAAAGATCTCTAATCCCCACTTATTTGAGTAAGAAGGCAATATCTCGAAGCTATCCCTTTTGTTGACTAGCGATTCGCGAGAATTCATCCACGCAGAGTTTGGGAATTTCCCGAGAAGAAAACTAATGAGTTAGCAAAATTATATTCTTATTTACTCTAGTGGAGAAAAGTTAACGTTATTTTCTGCGCAACTGAACTCGTAAACATAGCTTTTATTGAAATATTTCTAACAATCTACAACTTTTGTATGTGGAAAATTAAATTGTAATGTCACCTATTAGTCATCTAATTTTATAAATGTAACGAGACAGTCAGTAAGTCAGTTGTTCGCCACTTTTTTTTTATTTTATAAGAAGAGCTTTCAGGATGACCTCACTCTACCTGATGGTAAGCGGTCGTGAGGTCCAAAAGTTAGGTTGACAGGCACAATAGAACAAACCCATTGCGCCTGTCGCCCTCACCCTGACGGGCCACTGAGATGGCGTTTCACGCCCCGCCTAAAGAACCCAGGATTGTAAGAGGAAGGAAACACATGAGCTGGAAGGCTTCCATGACTTAATGACACGGGGCAAGACTTTGGTCAAACATCTAGCTAGAGGCTTATTATAACCCCAACGCTGGGCAGACGGGTTTGCGATCGCTTAGCGTAGATCTGCTGCCCGTCATCGGTCTGTGGTATTTAGCTACTCCTTCAATAGTGATGGTTATATCGGTCAATCGGTTGCCAGAGCCTCGTTTGTTTTTCTGCTGAATATACCACGGGCAGGTGAGGGTGGCTTGGAGCGAAAAGATGATGGGTCACTCGCTTACATCCCCAGATTACCTTGTATAGCTTTTTAATATTTAGAGCGTCAAGGCATTTATAAGATTGCTTTTCTCGTCCCAATTTTGTGCTTAATGAGGTGGTCACCGGAATGTAACCCTTCGCGAAATCCACGCAGGTGTGGAAACGGTATCTGAATTTTTGCTCGCACGTAAACACGTTTACCGACACAACATGAAATGCGATTCGGATTTAATATGAAACGAGGAATTTCATTAAAACGTCAGACGCCATTAATACGAGTACGTCGAATTCTTATGTTCGTGTTATTCAACGAGTTAAAATATATTTTTTTAAATACAGGAACATCTCATCAGGTAAGATAAGATGTTTAATCATATTTATAAAACGAATTAAATGAGAAAACAGAACAAAATAATGCTTTAACTCCCTTCTCTAACACACATTTTGATCTTTTTCACGATTCGTGGGAGTTCAAGTGATTTAAGTCTAATAGTAATCAAAATAAGCAATAAAAGTAATATTGATAATATATTTCAAGTAAGTAATAAGAATAAGAAAAATCGAAGCCATTTGTCTACAAACTCTTTATGCTCATGTTGCGAATAACAACGTTAAACCAACAGCCTGAAATAACTTCCTTCAACTTGGGAAATTAATAAGAGAGTAGGTAGGTACGCGTTTCTTATTAATCTTAAAAGTTGTACACACAAGTATCCATGAAGAATGTGTGAATTTTAGGTATTATAATGTATTCAAGTAGGTTTCATATGCGTTTACATAGAAATAATGTACCTACTTGATAAGAAAATGTCTAAAATGAAAATGACGAATAGTATCTAACAACATGAAAAATAAGTATAAATATCGTACTTACGGAATCTCAACGGAATTGTAAAGTCGCGATCATGGCATTACACAATAAAATTGTCTCGGCATCAAGTGCCTAATGCTTATTTGCAAAACAAAGCAGGAGCAAATTCGATTGGGTCTCGCGAACGTTTAAAAAAGGACTCGTTTATGTTTTAGGGTTACCGAGATAATGGGGTTGCCACCATTTCTTGTGATATAATGTACTTTTATGCTGTGAAGCGGTTTTCAAATCATTATTTATTATTATTTAAACCTTATTGTATTATTGTATAGAAGGTCAGGTCAGGAGAGTATTTTTATTAAAACAGCGGCACATCTCTAAGGAGACTAGCCAAGTATGCAGGAGATATTGAAATGCACACATACTTGCAGTAACACAGGTGTGCACCTGTTTCTCCACTCTCTTGATCAGGATCAGGCGCAGGACTTAATATGTTTTTTTTTATTACTGTGGGTGGCAGACGGCCACGACTTAGAGGGCGCCGAGCAGGAAGTTCAGACCTTAAGTCCATGAATATCTGATATAGTAATATTGAAATTAGGGCTTTCTAAGCTTTTGATATGTAAATTATATTATACATATTGTATGAAATCAATATTTTAAAGATACAATTCGGAAAAACATACTCGTGCGAAGCGGAAGAGCCTTTCCAAAATTACCGAAACCCAACGAACTCATACATATTTAAAGGTACCTTTTATTTTTTAGCGGATATGAAACCGTAGTAAAATAAAACAGGTCGTAAATTAAGGGCAGAGATTGAGGAAGTGCTGTAGAAGTTTTAGTAGGAAAACAAATTAACCTTTGCCCCCTTAAAAAATTACCTACGTTTAAACATCATTTTTTATTTAGGACTAGCTGACCCGACTAACTTTGTATCGTCCCAGAATTCATCCCTCAACCCGTACCCGTTCCATTTTATGGCCTATTTTCTTAATTTTTTTCTTTCATAAGATCCTTCTTCTGACAATAACAAACAAGCAAAAACAATGATCGAAATAGGACCTGCAGCGTGAACGCGGGATGCAAGGGAAACCGGGATTCGTTTATACATATGATATACCAATATAGATTTCATAATAAGGATTTTATACTAAGGAGATTTTATACGTCAAAGTATCTATCAGCTTTTTAGTTGTAAACGGGTTGGCTAAATCTCAACAGTGAATTCTTTAATAGAATTAAAAATTGGGCCACACAAGCAAAGCTGAAGCTTGTACTATGGGTACTAGAGATTTATACATAGCAAACACCCAGAATAATATAAACAGACACGTTGTGCTGGGTTCGAACCCGCGATCACTGTGTAAGGGGCAGTATTCACTACCACTCAACCAAACTGGTCATCAAATAGTTTTTCACTTTGATGTGAAACTAGATACTCGCATTATTATGTGACGATAATAATATAATTAAGGAGTCTACCAATATGTGGGTAGTGATAAAGCAGAAAAATGAAACGAGTATCTATAAATTTAGGGGCAACGATTACGAGATTGCCCTTGGCTCGAATATAAATTTTCCCCCAAAGCGGTATTGAAGCCGATAGCGACGTAGCGACATATGTACGTGCATTATTCAAGATCCCTATCGAGGTAACCAAAATAAGTATTCTCGTAATATATTTCATAGATAGTGTTATAAATGCTTTTATATTATAATAAAGTTTATTCGTCAGACCAAGCACATGGGCCCAGTATGACATGTTTTATGAGTACCAAATGATAAATTATTGAGAATTATTTTTACGAACGCATTTAGTTCGCGAATGTAGGTCTTGTAGAGTTAGGAGGGCGTGTAGAAGTTAGCAACTTAGTTCTACACGAGATTACTCGTATTTTAACTTTTTGTGGGAGTGGTCACGTCTTGGCAACTAGTGAGATTAAATTCCTGTCAGATACTGTAAGTTGATGAATTAACTGAAATCCATTGCGTAAAATAATACATTTCAACTGCCATTCATTATTTTCCGGAAGATCAACTACCTAGGAAATTGATGAACTTACGATTCTTGGTATTTTCCGGTGACATATATATATCTGGATCCAAAAAGAGAATATATCTGAATATTGACTGGCATACACATCAAAATAGGAACTTTGTATTAAGAATCAAGTGATCTCTTGTACCGCGAGGGTCAAGAACGCTCCGCCGCACGTTACGACCCAAAATATTTACTACATAATATTATTATGTATTAAATTAGGCTGGATGAAGGACGTGACAGAACTGATATATTTATTGCGACCAGTATAACCTGATATCTAGTATTGTTTCTAACAATCAAGTTGATCTATGAGCTCGGGCCTCTAAAATACTGACTGTAATACTGGCAGTACAAATAAAATAATGCTTATTGAATTTTATTGGTCGGAATTTCTATTTTACTCTACATAATAATAAACATTCTATTATTCCATTGTCTTATAACTTGTAAGTACATTTCATTCAAAGTATATTTAAGAGAATATCGATATATACTCGTATATTATATAAAACGTAGCTCAAGTCATTTAAAGTGTTTTATTAGAAAGGCATAACAATAAAGAAACGTCTAGTTAATTTGAAATAATACTAACTCTTGAAGTGGTATTTATAAAGCAAGGACATCATTCAGTAGGCACACAGATTACAGGCACAAGGTAATTTTGCATAATATGGAAATATTATGCAAAATTACCTTGTTTTATTTTATTATTTTAAGAAAAAAAACCATCATAACACCGGGGGCACTGAGATCTTTGATGTTTGTTTTTATTTACGGAATTAAGCCTGTTTTCGTAAGTAAAAAACGTGGCTGAAATTTATTTCATACCTAAAAAGGCATGTGCAGATAATTAAATGCCATCACTCCAGCCAGGTTGAGCCTAAAAGCCGGAGTGATTGACGTTACAAAGTGGTTTTATTGTTGCGAAAAAAATTGGCTGTCGATATCCAATTTGGTGAAAAAGGAAATGAAATAGAGGGGCTACGTGACAGGAATAGTCTAAAACCACATATAAACTAAATAAAGATGACAACAATAAGGTTTTGATGACACAACTTTATTTCATAAAATTCATTTACGATTTAAGTTGTTTTAGCAATTATAGAAAGAATAGTTTTACAAATGATGAATTGATGGATTGGACCGTTCTTCACATCAACAAGATGCATTTGCAGACAGATGTTCCAGATGCATCTGTTGATTGATATTCCCAGACAACGTTATTAATCATATTTAAATATAAATATAGTGTACATAATGTACGTGGGTAGTATAAAATGATAAATTACCTAATATATTAAAATAAAATCCACGAATATTATTTATGCTTGTAAGATATCTTGGTATTGTATATCTTAGTGTTGTAAGGTACGCCATAATTTATGTGCAACTCATACTTAAGAGCATACGTTTATGACAAAAGAAACTTTATCTCTGGAGCTTAAAGAAGAAATTTTAGAATTACGCCCAGTACAATTAAATTGAAACTGGAAATAAACATCATAATAATAAAGTGATAAAACCAGACCAAAATGCCAGTCGAATCCTTGTAAGTGGTTCTTTAATAAGAAAACATTCCTAAATTAGAAAGACTTACAATGATTACTTTAACCTGTTTCGCAATCAAACTCGGAAAACTCCCGTGTCCTAGAACTTTCGAGATTGCGAAAATCAGGTCAAAGAAAATTTCTAAGGATTCATCAAAGTTAGCTTTGTTAGATGAAAATGAAAAACTTGTTTGGTTCCAACGCACAGAGGGTAACAACCATAAATTATCAAATTAATCTACAACAATGGCCCGCTCGTCTGTATGGAAATTTGTGGACCGAACCTAGTCCAACTTTAACAATATACCCCCTTAATAACTATAGGGTACTTCGGCACCATTAGGGCTGTCATTAGTGAATAGCTGAAATCTTAATGACGAACTTTTGGCTTTGTAATAGTGACATTTCAAAAAGGTTTTTAAGTTATAATCTAACAGAATTTATAAGGCAACATGTAATTTACTATGCTGCAAGAGTTAGTGAAGAACTAAGTAAGATTTTTATGGTTAACATTTCAGATTTCGGAATTAATTAATTCCATTTACGAGTACATTGCCGACTGTAAAATTCACCGTTATACCATTTACGTAAATTAACAAAATGTATCTGTCATAAAGGAAGATATTAACAAATACTAAGACTGTTCCAGCAGGTAATTAATTTAAATAGCCACGCGTATCTTATAATATCATCTACATACAACAGCCCTAGAAGCGTGATGTATGCAAGTTCAACAAACATTAAGTTTTCCCTTCAGCAGCGAATGAGCTGTTACGTCATATACAAATGGATATTGTGCATGAGCTAAAGTTGTTCAGAAACAAGTATTAAACTCCAGATCATAACACTGCTCGATATCAAACGAACTTTTAATTAAATAGCTGTTGTTGGGGGCGTTGTTAATGAAACGTAAATTTTTACTGCCATTTCATAATTCCTGCGACTTTTACTATCTTGTAGGTCCACCTCGCTGGTGGGCGTCCCATACTGCGTTTTTTATCAGAAGGTCTCCAATTAAGAGCTCTGCCCTATCCACTGCCAATTGCCTGTTAATCCCCTGAGATTTATTCGTAAATTTAGTTCGCCTACGCATTTCTTAATTTATGATTCTATTTCGTAATTTAATATCAGCCGATGACATTATGTTATGTCTCCTACTCATGGGGAGTGGCTTCCACACCATACAAGAAAACGATAAAGACTTTCGATACCACTCGCCCTAACTAACCAGTTAGGTAACTAGGTGAAACTGACAAAATGCGTCTCGACATCCGAAAATAAAATTCAATTTCTCGCTTTTCACATTGTTACTAAAATTATAATTATTTCATTTAATGTTTGCAGAAGCAGATCTTGTATATAGCGCTCTGTATAACACGTTATTGTTACCATTAGAAAAGAAGAGAGCATTGAATAAATACGTAAAGTATAATGATGAAATGCTTCCTTGTAATAAATGTATAACTATAGTACAAAAACCATTTCGTCTTTGAGTGTTGCCTGAATACCAAGAGCGAAATTTCAACCCTTTTGATCTCCAGAACGGCACTGAAAGAAATGTTCGCCCCAACGCATCCGAATGAGCGCTACGAATGTATAGACAAAGGAAACAGTTTTTGTCTGTAAAAAGTTTATTTTTTATCTACAAAAAAGTTAACCTTGAAAGGAACCAACTGAAATTTTAAATTTTAAGGTTTGTCTGGTGAATAAGTAAGATATTTGACTCGATGGAGCCATTATTGAATGTCTTTTGAATTGAGGATCTTAGGTACCCATATTCAAGTCCATACAAATAAAGAGTTTATTGTCTGTTTGTGATGAATATTAAAGAAAGAAATTGCATGTGTTGTGTGATTGGCTATATTACTTAAGTATATTTGTGTGTGTTACCTTTATTGATTCCGATTTCCAACAACACAAGTGCTAAGCTACTCGTACTTAATTTGTGAGCGGGTCAATGTATTCGTATGTGTTGTCGTCTGATATTTTATATAAGAATTTATTAAAACAATTAAGCCTATGCTTTTCTCAAAACAATTTAATTTCCAATAGTAGGTATATCCGACATAAACATTGCGCCGTATAAAAGCTAAAAGCGACAATACAACTGAGGGCTATTGTTCTCGCCGAGTTAATCCGTCGCTTGTCTCCTCAATAACAGATATTAAGCTACTATTCAAATGTGTCGGATGATTAAACAATACTCTGTAGTTGTTTCTTCATTTTAATAAAACAATTATGTTCTTAAACTAGGATGGGAAAGGCTAAAATATCTATCTACTACAAATGGATTCAGAACAAATATTTTAATCATGCGCGCTTGAAGTGACAATACATCCGTGGGCCATTGTTCTTTGCTCTGCGTTCATATGTGATGCTTATTCGTCATTATTGCAGATATCTCGCATATTTCTGCGCTGACGCATGATATGAATAAGTATTTAAGATTTTTCGAGAGTTTTTAATCGAAAAACGAAAGGTTAAACAAGTGGCTGACTTCAAATGACTGGTTACTTTACCTGTTTTATAAATTTTTACTTTTATCTCAATCTTACATGTAGCCAATGAGTTTGAGTAGTTACCTAGCTACGCGTTTGTGTATCCGAAATAAAATTGGTGAAAAGTTCTAAAATATTTTCTGTCTACATCAGTTATGGAAAGTAAACGTAAAAGCCATTTATTCCCGTGTAGTGAGATATCGAGCTTCTAGTTCGAGAAAGTATTGGTTTAGGGCTTATTCACTGATCAGAACACTGTATTTATGAATACTTAGTTAGTTTGCGAAGATGTACGTACTTACATTTTTATGTCTAAATTCTATTTTTCATAAAATTTCGAATCTTCTACATTTTCACATGTGGACTGGGATAGGCTGATGATGACATCATCAGCCTATCCCAGTCTACTGCAGGACATGGTTTCTGAAGTTGTTCGCCATTTTGGTCATATGTATATCCTTTTTTTATAGTAGCTAGACATAATGGCTTCTCTACGCCTAATGGAAAGCGAAAGAGAAGCCCAAGTCGCTGTGACAACGGGCAAGTAACTGGTCAGTAACCTGTCAGTTGCCACCGCCATGCCGGCCCAACCCTAACCCCCATGAGCTCCGGAAACCCTACTCACAGACAGAAACACGACCCAAAGGTCATTTGGCTACGGTATTCTATAGAGTGGAGGTCCTTCCCCGGACGGCTCAATTCGAGCGAAGATTCGCAATACCTCTCTCAAAAATCTGCAGGCTTTACCCATTATTACATAATGTGTTTATTACACATGTACAATTGTACATCTAATTTACCCTAGCAAAACTCGAGGATTTATTACGAGTAAACAGTATTAGACGAGTAATTTTATTTGATTAATTTGAGTACAATATACTTCAATAAGACATCGTAATTCAATATCTATACTTATAATAAATCTGTAGAGAGGTCAATTCTGTACATGAAATATATTTTCAAAATAACTATCAGGGGGTGATTAGTGATCGATACTGATGCCAAAAATGCAATCAGTAAAATTTTTGTCTGTCTGTCTGTCTGTCTGTCTGTCTGTCTGTCTGTATGTTCCTTATAGAAACAAAAACTACTGGACGGATTTTAACGAAACTTGGTACAATTATTCTTCATACTCCTGGGCAGGTTATAGGGTACTTTTCATCACGCTACTATCAATAGGAGCAGAGTAGTGAAGGGAAATGTTGGGAAAACGGGAGAAGTTACTCCATTTTTTAAGCTTCCGTCGCGTGTGCAGCCTTAATGGTTAAAGTTACATAGAAATTATGTATGACAGAAATATTTTACATAAAATTGACTAAAAAATATCCCGCAACAGCATATGTCTATCTTTTATGGTTGACTCACAATAACACGTGTAACTCCTGATAGCTTAGCAGTTCGGAGCATTCTGATTATATTTGTTTACTCTTACGTTTATAATACTCTCATTCATCCCTAATTTAAAAAAGTTATCATTATTACCTATTCAATAAAAAAAGAATCATAGAAATCGGTATAGAAACACCAAACTTATACATGAAATAAGCCATCGCGCCGTCGCACGTGAATACTGAATCATGCTATAAGGATTATTTTTGTGTAACGGTTGCCGCGCTCGACACGGGTCGCGGCGGCGGTAGGGTATAAAAAGGCGGGAGGTCCGAGAGCTAGCTTCATTCAATATTTGGCTGTTGATGCGTTCAGAGCGATCGACCTTATTGACAGACAATAATTGATATTGAGAAACCGTGCCAGCGCGACTTTTAGTTTTTAAATAGTTTATTTGAATTTCTTTTGTTGTTATATTGTAAAATATTCGTTCAAATTAAAAATTATTAAGCGTAGGTACTTTTATTAATTAAAGTAGTTATAAGTATTTATTTTTAAGTGAAGTAGGTATAGGTAGATAGTTTTGCACAGGCGTTTCAGCTTCAAAAATATATTTACAAAAAAAGTATCAGGGGGTGATTAGTGATCGATACTGATGCCAAAAATGCAATCAGTAAAATTTTTATCTGACTGTCTGTCTGTCCGTCTGTCTTTCTGTCTGTCTGTATGTTCGTTATAGAAACAAAAATTACCTACTCAACGGGTTTTAACGAAACTTGGTACAATTATTCATCATACTCCTGTGCAGGTTATATGATACGTTTCATCACGCTACAATCAATAGGAGCAGAGCAGTGAAGGGAAGTGTTGGGAAAACGGGAGAATTTTTTATCTGAATGTTTGATTGAGCATCACGCAAAAAGTACTGCATGGAATTGAATGTGGTTTTCACCAATGTATTGCTAGAGGTCTAACTTAAGATTTGGGCATCATTTTATGGAAGTCCGTTAGTTTTGAAACCCGATATCCACGCGTGCGACGCCGCTGGCACAGCTAGTTACAAATAAAGTCACGTCGCAACTCGAGAATCCTCGTCCAGAGATCGCAAGTTCCGTGAAAACTTCTTCATCTTTTATTTACTTAGATCAGGCTTGAAGATACTTGTGACCATTTTGATAAGTGGTTCGGGATTCGTGGTAAAATATGCATTAAATTATCTAAGGAAACGTGTTTTGGAGGTTAGATACAGTGCCGCATTGTGGTAAAATTTGGTTTAGTGATGAATAAATTCTTGAAGTTCTCTATATATTGCCGGCATTTTTGGACATATCAAAATAATTTGAAACCAATAAGTTCCTTTACTGGCTTTCTGATGGCTCATTTGGTATTAACTAGTAGTAGTAGATCCGTATGAACCGAGGGTCGAGGGAACCCTCGATTCTTGAACATGAATGAATATGGGGTAAACATTTGTGTTTGTTCCGTGTCTGGGTGTTTATATTTGTATTCGAGTATTATTTGTGATACCTTCGTGTTCTCAAAACCATAATAGGTACAAGTGCTTAAGCTACTTATCTAATGGTCATATTTATTTAGGTATTGTTTACCAGCGGCTTTAATGCTAATCAGTTGATTAGAATGAAAAGCACTGATATATCTATCTAGCCTGTGTACACAAAGCATTACGTCACGTCAACATCGCGGAATGGGGTTAAGCACGAAGCTTACTGTCTTAAGAAAATGTATGAGCTCTTAAAAAGAACTCGTTCGATTTATTAAACCCAACTAACTGCCCGTGAAGAGAACAACATGGCAAATTTATGTTGTTTTTCTTGGGATTCGTCTTTATGCCGGTTTATTTGTTTCTTTTTTCTTTGCAACAATGTGTTACAATTTGTATTTACGTCATCTTTGTCTTACTTCTGCGTACAAAACCTAGGAACTAAATGTTGGATGCCAGTTTTGAAAGATACTTATTATAATAAAAAAAAACAACTTTTATTTGTGGCGGTTATTTGTCATCGGATATCACCATTAATAACGCCTAACAGCCCAACGCATAACTGGCGTTTTTCAGTGGCCGAACCAACGCCAAAACACGAAAACGCCCAACCCAACCACTAAAGTTACAATAAAATTTTTGTTAATTCTATCATACTATAGAGTGCTTGCTGAATGGTGTGGACTTTTTGTAACACAAATGGACAGCTCGCCCACACTGACGCATTTTACAATAGTGGCCAAAACGCGCAGTCGCGATCGAACACCGAACTATAAAGAATTATTTATGCAAGTCTACTAATGCTTAGGCCACAAAAATGTGCCTGTGTGGAAAGGCTCTAAAGTGTGCTACGAAAGTCAATTGTGTATATTTTTCTTTTTCAATAATGTTTTTTACGTTACGAAGGAAATACTATTCTTTCAAACTACTGTTACTCTACTTAGTTCTGCTATAAGCAGAAGTGTATATATCCAAAGAGGGAGGAACTCAAACTACTACAAGAAGACGTTCAAATCTAAGTAGAGGATGCGACGTGCCTCGAATGCCTCCAATCGCCATCTAGTCGACAGAAATAAAGTTAAGTGAAGAACTAACGATGACCCATTTTGCGAGACGCCAAACAGTACGAGGCTTCACCCAGATCGATATTGTGGATGATTCATCGAAGCAAAGACAGAGTTTCGTTTATGACACAAACCATTCGTTAATAAACGCAATACCTATCAACTGATAGCCATAATCGTTAACGGCCTCACTATCGTAAAACTATCAGGAATGGGACAATAACTATTTATTACTCAGAATACTGCCTACTCACAGTGTTAAATAAAACACGGCGACATTCATATGGAAATAAATATTAGATACCATGAATAATTCCATGAATGAGTTCTGAAATAATTAGGATATGAACCACAAATACAATGAAACCGATTATACTACTAAGGTAAGTAGTAAAGTTTATTACTATCGTAATAGTATCTCCCTTTACTAATCGGACATGTTCGTCTAACCATCAGGTGTAATATCGACCTAATATCGGTCTCTAATAAGGTCGTTTAAGGCAGAGACAGAAGGAGAGAAAAAGAGAGAAGTATTGAGAAGGAACCGGTATCTTTGAAACATAATAAGATTAAAGCTAACATCTTAAGAATTATAAACTACTACCTTTGACTAGTTTCCATATTTTTAATTGCATATATAAAACGTTCGCTACTTCCGAGCCGCACCAAATGCACCAACCAACCACCACCAACTAGCACACACAGCCGCTTCATAAGGAATAAAATATTAGCTTGTCTCGTGCAGAGAGGCTTTGGGTAATCAGCAATGCAGGTGCTGTTAAATTAAATAAATATTTAATTTCATAAGGTGCGGCGCTGGATGTGTTTTGACATCACGTGAAGGATGTCTGAGGTTTGTCGCCTCGCGCCATTTGAAAAATAAATAAAATATCAAATGTGGAGCACAATGTACAAAGCTGAGACTGTGTTACTCAGAAGCTACAGTACATTCGGAGCATGCGGTAACCGCAAGGACGCGATACGATCGCGTATGTATACCTACGTAAATTTTAAAACATTCATCATTTATTTGCCTCGTTGCCAGGTTCGGTACCTACTTATTAGACAATGTTTCTTACGGTGATGGAAAAGAATACACATAACCGCCTTGAGTAAACTTGAAATAGCCTATCGCAGTCCACTGTTGGACATAGGCCTCTCCAGTTGTTCACCACTTTGGGCAAACACCTGGAGGTTATAGATACCTGTAATCGCCACGCTAGCGGCTGCGATCGCAGGGCGTAGCTCCTCGCTCAGGAGACGTTGCTGCTCGTCAATGGCCTCTGGTATTTAGCTTACGTTTCCAGGTTGAAATGGACGTTGCTGATAATTTTTAATTTAATTTTTATATGACTCATTGACTCCCGTCTATTAACTACGATCTCACAGATAAACATGAGTTTATACCTATACATCAAACTTGTAACTCAACATTTTGTGGCGGAGTCTAGAAATTCTTTGCTGTCTGCAAGTAGCAACATTAATAATGTTTCGTGACAAATTACTCGATACTGCCAAGAATCTTGGATATATAAACTACAAAACTTATATTGTAGGTGTCGTCGCACCATGTTTTAGTCAAGCAAAACTGTTACATAACGATACTCCAGACTCTTCTATAGCTGTGAATCGATCCTTCTTTGTACCGTGAATCATTATTGAAAGGTTGTTTTCATGGCATTTTAGTGAAAAACCAATTTTTTCTAAGTCACCATAAAAGCGAAATTACTTTTTTATTACTTTGTACTTACTGAATTGATGAGTATGGCTTGGTTATTATGAGCGAGTTTTATTATAAAGGCAGTAGGTATCTGTGTCATTGATTGGTAAATGGAAACATTTTATACGAACCGAATAACAAAAGTTCTATTACCTACGCTGTTTCAGGTGGTCACAGAAACGTTTAGATTTCACGGATACTGGAATAATTAGATTGATTACGACATGAATATTTGAGAAACATGTCATGTCCAGCTGTCCAATTCTCTTATTTCTGAATTTGTATGTAGAGAACAAGGTAGATTAGGTATACCTACATTAATTAAAATGATGTAATCAAACCAAAAAAATATATTTGAAAGCTATTTTATGTGCTAGGCACGTTACATAAAAATATCCTAGTAATAAACAATTAACGTTTACAAACTTGATACAAAATTGTGCCATTAACGCACAAAGATCTATTTTATCCATTTCAGTATCATATTATGTTAGTTCTTTGCTTTTTGCTCTTGTTTGCTTTTTGCTCTTGTTATCCTCCCGATTATAAGATAAGGTCTGAAAACGTTTTATGTATTCTGCTTCCCTGACGGGTATGCAAAATTTAATGATGATTGGTCGTCAGAGGCGTGGAGAGGTCAAATGGAAGTCGCGCCTAATCGCGCGTGATTGGTCGGGTCGCAGATAATGAAGTTAAAGTTGATTTAAAGGTAAAAATATTCACAGCACTACATGTTTTGGGCATAACAATTTTTTTCCTAGTCTTACATGGAATCATGGGCGCCAGTCTTACGGCAATCGTATTCCAGACAGTTCTTAATCCTATGGGTAACAGAATCAAAATTACGAACGAGCGTACTTTTACCCATATAAATAAAAGTTCGATGACACCAGGTTCCAGGCGTTGTTTGTTGCCTTGTGGTTGTTAAAGGCGTTTATGGTCTTTTTATAAAGTCGGGAATTTCTTCATGGTCTGCGGCAACCGTTTACCTACCAACAGGGGGGCCGGCAGCCATTTTGCCACCATAGTGAAAAAAAAGTAGGAAATAATTTTCTTGATTTTTCCTACCCTACTTTATGAAAAGCAAATATTCAAAGTGGTGGCAGCTTTGAAGTCGGTCTACGTTGGTAAATTGCTTGTAGACAAATTTAAATTTTTATTGCTTTGGAAGCGAGAAAGTTTGGTGAAACTAAGCCTTCGTGGCCGTGGTTCGTCCGGCAAACGTTAACGTTCAAATAATGGATTTACCTTGTTTACCTTAACTATATTCAAAGCACCGCACTTTATAAGTTAACATAGAATCAGCTGTAGGGAAATTTGTTCATCAAGTTAGCTTATGTATTGTAAAACAATGTGTGTTCCTTCTCTGAACACAGCACAACATCTCTGAACGTCATAGTGTACCTCTTTCGCAAAATAATAGGTGTTATTTAATTTATTCATTAAGTTCTGCGAGATGATTACGTATGTCATGTTTATTACGAAAACGACTTATGTCTTTAACGAGATAAACTTCTAATGACGCAGGAGAGCTTATATTTCTAATTGGATGGATACTTCATGGCAAATTGTACCGTGGTGTTTTAGGATAACGTCCTAATTTGTAAGAATCGATTACCAACATGAATTAACTGTCTACCTTAAATGGATTTTTAACTGTGGGTTTCCCTCCAAGTCATCATCTCGGTACTCATCAATTCAGTATAAAGAGGAGGAAGAGTAGCTTACTGGGTGACAACCCAGAACACCCAGACGCAAAACAAAACATTCTAATTTATCGCGACATATAGTCAAACTCGGATTAATCGGATCCGCACTTTAGGCGAGAATGCTCTAACTATTTCATCCGTCCAACCGTTGTTAATTAAAACATAGTTTAGATAATAAAATATTTTGAATGATCTGGTATGTGTCATTAATACCACTAAAGTACAATCTATACGAAATATACGCTGATGTTAACTACTTACAATTTTTTAAGATAGGTACAATCGTTTCGTGGGACGGCGAAAATTAACATCTCCTTTCATCCCTTCAGCAAACGATCGTCACGTACCCTACCGTAATTTCGACAGTAATTTCTGTTATATAGGTATTAATCAAACGTACCATGACTGACTGATGCCTATTGACTTTCCTACTTACAAGCAAAATTACACGTAGGTGTATAAACTCACCGTAATAAACTCATACAATAAAACACCGTTTAACGTAATTTATTCGATAAGTAATAGTTGCCATGCATGTGATTTCATTAACAACGAAAACATGTTATTATATTGTAGCAATAACACCGTTATTAGCGACGGCTAATAATGGCAAAATAGGGTAAATTGAATGCCATAAAGGAACGTAACCATGCTTGTTATGTTACGCAACCGGGTCGTCCAGCTGAACAGTCAAAATCAGCCCGCGTTGCGGTCTATCCATTTCGGTTTATCCACGAATAATTATATTATACTCTAGCTTCCTGATTTCGGCGAGGCAAGCGGCATATTTACAATTGTCATTACTCACATTATTGTTATTTCTTGTTACCGTAACTGTAAAAGATAAGTAGTTACCGCTACGAAATATTAGGGCATTCTTACGTCTTAGGCTTGACTTCTTGACTAGTTATATGAAGCACCAACGCTGTCAATTATCTGCTGCTGAATACAGCGTTGCATTGCGGTGCATCATAGCACAGAACAAGTGTTTATTGGTAAGCTGGACCGATGCCAGCGTAGTATGGAATCAAGCCTTAGAAACATCGAATAGTTATCAACATTTCAGGCCCAACCATTCGCAAAACTTAATAAAAGGAATCCAGTTCGGTAACTAATATGCTTAGTTTTGTTTTAAACTTTGATTTGACAGTGACAAAGCATAATAAATAAATAACCCAAGACATGCCACGCTGAGCCACACAGCGTCACCTAGCCTCCAACTAAGCTTGAGTTTGTACTATGGGTACTAAACGACTGATAAACTTACTTAGGTACTTTTTTTGTAAATAAAATATTTATACAAATAGCAAACACCCAAACTAATACAAATAGACATGTTCGTGCAAATAGGTACTGTGCGGGGATCGAACCCACGAACGGGTCGTGATTGAGAAGGCAGAGGCTACTACCAAATGAGCCATCAGTCTATAATACACGATACGTTTACGAAGGTTGTAAATAGGGGGACTGAATACCTGTTAATCAATTATTATTAAAGATATAAAAAATTAAGTGAACATTCTCCGATAGACCAACCGTAAATAGACAGCTCGCCTGAGTCTGATAATTATGCGATAAATAATATATACTAAACTTTTCATTATCTCCTCAAATGTGTCACAGTAAAGTGTAGATGATAAACTGATTCCTCGTAAAGATTAAAATGATATCTCAAAATTACAATTGCAAATCACCGTTAAGATTATTTCTGTAACATATATTTGTAAGTAGGTATGAGATAGAGATTCTCTTAAGTTTTATAAGACAAGACTACAATCGTGCGCGTGGTTTCAGGATGTATAATATAAATAAATATCAGACAATATCACATACATTGCTCCGATCCCAAAGTAAATAGCTTAAGCACTTGTGTTATGGGTATCAGAACAACGAAGGTACCACAAATACATACTTAAATACCAATATAAACACCCAGACACGGAACAAACACAAGTGTTCATCACACGAATGTTTTTCCCGGGTGGGAATCGAACCCACGACCCTTGGTTCAGAAGGCAGGGGTCACTACCAATTGAGCCACCGAGCCAGTCATAATAGGACTACCCCGCTTTTTTTTTTTTTTTTTTTTATACCACTAAGGTGGCAAATGGCTACCGGCCCGCCTGATGGTAAGCAGTTACCGTAGCCCATGCACGCCTGCAACACCAGGGGCATCGCATGCGCTTAGCCGACCCTTCATCTAGTGGGTGTTGTAGAAGACTACTGAGGGAATATTAGGAAACGGACAGCAGCATTTATCTGGGTATAAACAAAACCTACTGTGGTCACCAACTCACCATCCAAGGGTGGTGACAAAGGCAAATTCCTTCAAACGACAATAATAATTGTTATTAGGGGTGCATGCAAGGAGCCTCCCCGCGGCGCACCCTGGCAACAGCTAGACCCGGTAACACAGGGTCTCGTCTCGTCCGTCTCGTAAAGCGGGAATGTGCATGCTGGCTGCGACTGTGGTGCACCACTGCAGACCATGGCACATTTGATCACCTGCCAGCTATGTCCCACTAATTGCACGGTAGAAGATCTTTGCAAGGCGAATGACAGTGCCATCCAGGTCGACAGGTTTTGGACTGGTTTTGATTGAGGTAGATTACCAATTGACCTTTGGAGGTTAATGATGATTAGCTTACAGGACACACAGATTACAGGACAAGTGCCCACTTTTTCTGTGACCCAGTATAGGGATCGATGGTGTGCCACTTATGTGAAACGTGGTGTCAAACTAGGCTGTCTTTTCATGAATAATTAATTTGGTTTTAAAATTCATAAATGTTACGATCTCAATTTTAAAGCAGCTATACTTTAAAATCAAACGTAGGCCTTATGTTGCATAAATACGAGTAACGTTCTTCATTACTTAGTACTTATTTTAAAAAGAAAGTTGGATACCTGCCAAGCTTTTGAAGTGCCCATTTCTAAATAGCAGCGATGAAGCCATAGATATGGAATAGGCTAATACCTATGGAAATATTGTTTTTTGAAAGTAGTTTAATTGTTGACGAAACATCTGGTAGGTACTAGGAACAAAATTGTTAATCAAGGTTTATACCTTGACTAACAATTAACTAGTAGAAGGACACAGATGGAACGGAACGAGAAAGATTTATAACAAAAAATGTACAAAAATAAATTACAAAACAGAACAATAAAGAATACTCAAGAAAACGCTTCAGGTTGATGATAAGGAATTAATTTGAATTAAAACTCTCCAGTTTTAACGTCAGTCCGTGTACTTCATCTACATACAAAACGTATTTTTGAAGAGAAAATATGGAATGCCATTATCCCGGTTGTGCTTACCCTTAATTTTACAGACGACCATCTTGGAACAAGAGTTTAATAATAGCTGTAACGATTTGGATGTATCCTTTTACGGCTAATTTTCATAAGTCTTGAAGCTTTGGTGCCGTTTGCTCTAATGACTGAAATCTTTTAAATTATTACGCCGAGTAATTTAATGCAATATACACAATGTTGACAATTGAAGTCTTTATTCTCTTGAAGTAAAACCTTCTGCAGATAATTATCATTTTAATGAATTGATTCATGCGTTGAGCGTATTGTATACGTAGTTATATTATTACGCCTTTTAGGTACAATCAATTGATTATATGGAACATGGTAATTTTTTACAAAAAGGTAGATATAATATTTTGCATCGTATATCTATATATATAAAAGGAGAAACTGACTGACTGACTGACTGACTGACTGACTGACTGACATATCAACGCACAGCCCAAACGGCTAAACGTAGGCACTTGAAATTTGGAAGGGACGTAGCTTAGGTACCGTAGGGGTGCACTAAGAAAGGAATTCCCGAAATTCCCACGGGAACGGGAATTAGCGGGAAAATCCTTTTGTATGAAAAATCTAAACCGCTTAAGTTAGACGCTTGAAATTTGGCATGCAGGTACCTTAGTAAATATAAAGTTTAGTTATGGCTGTATTTTGAGAAATTCCCACGGGAACGGGAGTTAGCGGGAAAAAACTTTTGTATGTATAAATTTAAACACGCGGACGAAGTCGCGGGCAAAAGCTAGTTTACTATAAGATATATTACAAACATTGTAATACGTATTTCTAATGTCTAAATCCATATATTCAGTGAGTTTGATCTGGCTGCAATCCGTACGAGGTTCGTGTCATTTGCCAAAACCGCTGAGGTCACATCCATTTAATAGGCTCAGCGGATATCCGCCAAGATAGGACATGTTTATCTACTTTATAGGCGAGTTGGCACAGACATCGTTCATCATACGAATTTGTTTACCTACTACAAGAAATTACCCTTTAAGGTAGTCAACAATATAGTTTCAATAAGTATAGGTCCGTTGGCGGCTTAAAATGAGAGGTATTTAGCGTGATGTAGTGACATTTTGTACTGTATTTCCTATTGGTGTAAATATGTTGGGATATTTTTTTTTAATGTATAGGTTAGGTATCTTTCTGAACAGAATGTGTGACGGTTGTTCAAGTGTTCCGACTCACGCAGGACAAGGCCAGCTATGCGGAGATCACTCCCAAAATTCAGTGATTGGGGTGGGACTAGAAAAAGAAGAATTTTCTTCTTTTTCTATGACTTATTCTCCTTTATTAGGTATCATACTAAAGGAGAATAAGTCTCACAGAAATGCGATTCATTTCTGCGGTGGATCTTCTGCATGTTGTATGGGCGACCACACTATCAACTTGCCTTACAAAGAGTTAACAAACTGTTTTAGAGGGGAATGCATTGGGCACCTTCATGCCGCCTTCGGGGAGAGTCGGCGTGGTGGGTGGTAGGTACTAACACATCCCAGACTGGGAGGGCGTACCCACTAAACCCACCGTTGTCACCAGTGGGCAGCAAATATGGTAAATATAATAATGATTAATAATAATGATTGGACAATGATGCACACTGTCCGTAATTAGGTTAATTATTCATTTTCATGACATTTTATTTCATTTATCTTTATTATTTTTTATTTTATTTATTTTTTTATTTGGGTTATTTTATTATTAATGTGTTATTGTGACTGAAATAATTTAATTTAATAATATTATAATTTATTTTTATGTATATATACAATTTTAAATATTGATAATCTTATATCTTATGTACTATGTGTTATGGCTAATCTGTGAATGCTGAAATAAATGAATTGAATTGAATTGAAATAGCAGGGACTTGATTAGCGCTGAAGCATACGGCCGCCTTATCTGTTATGAGAAATAGTAAAAAATATGGTTCGGAAAACTAATTAACTTTTAAAACGAAACATTTTGCTAACCCATCAAACCTAAATCAAATTTAGGTATTTGGTATTACAGTCTTGTATAACTTTCAGACCTACTTACGATAGCCGTCCCAATAGATAGCTCGGATAAAGTCCATCTAACTGTCTAGCTAGTTTATTGAAATTGGGCCATTCGTGTTTGATGCTTATTATGTCCATTCTAATCCTAAGCTAGTGTTTAGTTAGGTAAAATTAAAATTTAAAATATCTCTATTCATCACCAGCCTACCGCAGTCCACTGCTGGACATAGGAGATTATACCCATAATTGCCACGTTGGGCAGGCGGGTTGGCGATCGCAGGACGTAGCTCCTCGCTCCGGTGACGCTGCTGCCAGTCATCAGCCTGTAGCATTTAGTGCCTTCAATCGTGATGGTTATACCGCCAATATTCACCAGTCCGGTGCCAGAGCCACGTTCGTTATGCACCACGGGCAAGTGAGAGTGGCTTGGAGCGAAAAGATGATGGGTCGCTCCTTTAAATCTCTCCCATATCTCTAATTCTATTCTAGTCTATATAGACAAGCACTTGTTTTTTTTTTAAATTCAAATTGCTTATGATGACAGATGAGCAAGCGGCCCGTGTGATGATAAACGGTAACTGTCGTTCATAGGCAAAGATTTGCCAGCGGTACAGCCAAGTCGCTACTGTGAGGAAAGAACTCTCTGTAAACAATGTTTAAGTAAAGATATGCCGTAGCGATACTAGCGATAAGGATAGACCGCGGCTGGGAAAATAAATCGTCAAATACAGTTTAAAATTACTCTACCGAATGAAATCCGATTTAACTACGTAACTCGTGTAGTATTGAGAATCAATACGACAACATACCTATATATGGTATTAGCTCATTAATCGTTAAATGCGATATCAATTATGCGCGTCGTGTGGAACTGTTGTCGTCTATTGAATAATTAAACTGAAGTGAAAACGTTACTGTTTGCCCTCACACTGTAGGTATTTCAAAACACACAGAACGAATACAGGCAAATAAGATACACTGCTACATTAATTGTATATGTCAGCACAGTACACATATAATATTTACACTACTACATTAATTGTATATGTCAGCACAGTACACATATAATATTTAAATGTTATTATGTTAATGTGTATCTTTAAAAGCTAAAAATAATATTATCTACAAAGAACTTTAAGAAAGCGAGAGCGTGTCAGCCAAGTTTGCGATTTACTTAATGTAAATGTAAGTTAGTTTAACCAAAACATACCAGGCAGACGACCTTCATTCGTTTTAAAAATGTATTTCCATTTTATAACGTTTAGCTATGCGACCATAACGATTTTTCATTTCTTGGGTTGTATAAAATTCTGCTACTGCTCGGAAATTTGAATTTAAAACCGTTTGTCAGGATTTTGTTGAAAGGATTTTCGTGTAAAACCGAAGCTGCGAGCAGTGTGTGGATCGGATACATTCGAAATAAAATGCTCGTCGCTTTTAATATAACATTCAACACTTACACTTTTCACAGATGTGGTGCAGTTTGTTTTGAATCTCCATTATAATTTTTGTTACAATTATGTTACTTTCTGTCTTATTTATTTTATCTGCGAAGATGAAATTTAGTATATTTGTGATAATAAATTATTACACTTATATAATGTATATGATCGATTGGAATGCAGTTGAGGTTTTATGTTTTCCTGATCTAAAATAAAGATTTCTAAATTTCGTTACAATAATAATTTCACATAACTTACCTATTATAATATACGTTGCACTTTATAGTTACGTATTTGTGAACATAAATCCCAATTCATAGTTCTTATACATACATATTAAGCTAAATCAGTATCGAAACTGAGCTTATTAATTGGAATAAATACAAGTGTTGCGGAGGTCTGATGGCAGTCGCTCTGTGTAAAAGCTAAAAGCTTAGCTCTCGCCAAATCTCCCAGTTTGGGAAGCCGACCCTGAGACAATCGGGAAAAGGCTAGGATGATGATGAAATACCTATACAATAAGCCTTAATATTAATAAAGAATCAATACAAATAAATAATACTACATCGTCGTATACAAAGCGATTTGTATGTAACGCAGCACACAATACACTGCTGACATTTCACGCAATGCCATACGAGAATCGATCAAGAAGGTTTCAAGAAATATTATATGCACTGAAGCAAATGCCCGTTCCACGCAGACGATCCTTTTATATCGATGAACATTATTTGAATTACATGCCAAACGAACTAAACTAAGACACTGATCGACGTTTCATTTCACTCGATCCGGTAAATACGACCAGCACAAGTGGCACAGGACGAACGAAGTGACGCCCGATCGATAAAAGGTGTACTTTTGTTCTTATCTTCTGTATTGTAAATTAAAGCTTTCTTTTTGTTTGGCCGCGTGAATAGAAGTTTATTTAGCGGCATTAATCTTGAAGATTAGAATCGAGCATGATTCCCACGAATTTACGGTAAATATTGGTTTTTTTTTTGCTGCAAATTATTTTTATTATTTGATAATTTGTAGGTAATGATTATTCTTATTCCATTCTCAAATTGTTAGTTATTTTGTTAAGAGTGCCGTCATAATTTAGATTAGCGTGCTGATAGTGACAAAATCTTCTTATAAAAATGTTATTTTTCTTCAGAGACATACTTTTCTGAACTAACAACTTCTTGTTCTTGTATCCACATTTTTATTCGAAGCTAAAATTACATAAAGTAAAAGAAAAATCCGTCCACGTGGAATTCGGTCTAACACAGAAAGCCTTTATTTCCAGGCCGGTGGGAACATTACTGTATTCGCAAGGAATTCCCAACGCTAAAATATATATTTTCTAGATAAAAACTGTCTATGTCACTTCGAGCCATCCGGACAATGTGTGAAAAATAACACTTAAAAGTAAAAGTAGGTACCCACTATTTAAGGTTTCAAAGGACCTGTAAAACGTAGTACTTATTACTAGAAAACAGAGACATTCCATTGAAGTCTTTTTATTGAATTGTGAATGTTTGTACAAGAATAAGAGCAAGAATTTCGTTAATCGTTCAAATATTTGCAATAGCAAAAACCTGGAATTAATTCTGGGTAGATTATGTCAAGTATTTAAATTGGAACTTGAGCCTATCAAAACTCAATATTATAGAATGTGATGTGATTACTTTGTTGATTAAATGTCCGACAAGTCATACATTCGAAGCTATTACTAACTTGGAGTGAATTCGTTACATCATCATCATAATAATATGAATACTTATTATTATTTAATTTCGCGCGTGGGTTTTGTGGAACCTACTTTCTGCGACAGTCTTTCCGAACAGCTACGACTTGGGAAACCTCCAAGAAACGAGCGTACTCCTAAGTAAAAGGCAGGCAGCGACCCCAGAACTTGATTCGTGAGGCTCGGCAGTGGTTACTGCTACTACCATCAGGCATCACATTTGCTCGTCTGCCGCCTTTGCATTAAAGAAAATTAAATAGGTGAAAAATAGAAAACTTCACCAGGATTTAAACTCATGGAAACGATAGTAGAGCGGCGTGGTTATTTGCTATAACCGCTGGGTCCTACGATTCAACCGGTAAAAACGTTATATAATGAGATTCTTCCAAGAATCGAGCACTGCCCGCCTTGCCAAACGTGCTTAATATCGCCGTCGATCGAGGAAATTTGGACCACATTTCCGGTTTAATGATTTCTAAAAATGTGATGTTAACCACTTGACACAATATTTTGTAACAAGGTAAATGTGGACATTCATAAAATATTATGCCGGTCGTTTTTACGGCGATCGAACTCTTCAGATTTGATGTTAGCCATTTTTCCTGTTTTCAAAATTAATACCAAGTTAAAAAGACCTACATGCATAATAACCCTAATAAAAAACAGTGTGCCTAGCACGAACATTTTCGAAAAAGTATGCGTAACGTTAACGTAAACATTTGTATGAAACTTGGTACAGCGCCCCTATCGTGCGTAAGAGATACTACGTTTACGTACGTTAACGTAGTGAAAATTATCGCCCTGTTTACGGTTACGTTACGCATACTTTTTAGAAAGTGTTCGTGCTAGGCACACAGTACTTTTAAAAAAAAGTTAAGTTAATACAATAAAAAAGATCGTCCATAAAACATGAGAAATAAATAAATGGGCATTTCAATCATATCGTCCCGCATAGAGCTTACTATGAATACGAAATGACACCACTAGGGGTTAAAGCAATCTGTGAGCATTTAAGTCGGAAATTGAAACGGCCGTCAAATAAACGTACCGGGTCCGTAAACCTTCAAATGGGACTTTAACAATGATGATTATCATCATAATTTCACTTTAATTTTTAAAGTTAAAATCTATACATTGTAGCATAGGCTTTTCAAGGTTAAAGCAAACAGACATTATTTTATTCACTATCACGCACGAGCCTATAATTTCCGTGGACAATGTGTCCTTCATAACGAGCACGCAATGCAATCATCGCTGCAATTAAGAAGGTACACAGATATACCTAAAAACGTAATAGCGTGGTATTACTAGAAGCGAAAATACCTCAGTAAGGGAAGGAGGGTCTTTAGCCTAACCCTTAACCAGCGGGCTTAGAGTGTCAATACTGCTGGAGAAGCAATGGAGCGAAATCGCTTTAGAAAATGTTTGTTAATATGCCACAGGCGAGACGCAAAATCTTAAGGCTCTATCGAGTCGAGTTGTAAAGGTTATAAGAAAGTAGTTGTATGTGGGGACTTTAATATAAATATTTTAGATAATTCACAGACTTCAGTCAGGTTCCTAAATTTATTTAAATCTTATGATCTTTTTCAGCTCTTTGATGAACCTACTCGAATAACACCCACATCAGCTACTTGTCTTGATAATATTTTTTGTAACTCCAAACCAATCAATAAATCAATAATAAACTTTATAAATTCGGACCACAGTGGCCAAATGGCAGTATTTGAGCGCCATCATGACCGTAAGTCAGTTAACTTCGTATATCGACCTATCACTGTAAATCGCATTGAGAGATATAAAAAAGACATAGATTATAAAATCTCTCAAATATCTTACACTGAGAATAATAGGGATATTGATCAAATGTATGCAAAGCTATTTGACACAATTAAAAATGAATTTAATACAGTGTTTACTAAGAAAGAGGTTAAGGTAGACAACACTAAAACAAAATTTAGTGATTGGGCTACTCCAGGAATTTATAACAGTAGAAGAAAGTTATTCGAACTCTATGAACTTAAAGCCACTTCAAAAGATGAGAATATTATAGAACATGTTAGAAAATATTCGAAACTTTTTAAGAAAGTTTGTATAATGGCGAAGGCAAATTATCTTAAAGAAAAAATTAAAAATTCAAAGGATAAAGTTAAAGCCACCTGGAAAATAATCAATAAAGAGACTTGTAAAACTCGATCACATAATCACAAGATCTCTCTTAAAATAGGTGACAATTGTCTTAGATCTGACGCAGAGGTAGCCGCAGCATTTGAAACTTATTTTTCCAATATACCTTTAATAACAACAAGTAAAATAAATTCTTGTCCGCTTGCAGCTGAATCTCTTCTCAAAGCAAATGTGGATGAATGTTTCAACAATTTTAAATTTAGCCATATTGATTATATAACGATTTTAGAAACTTTTAACGAACTTAACTTAAAAAAGACAGAGGATTTGTGGGGAATTTCAGTAGTGGTATTAAGAACCATTATACCCACCATTGCCTCACATTTAGCAATCATATTTAATGAGTGTGTAGATATAGGTCAGTTTCCAAATTTGATGAAATACAGTAAGATTGTTCCTTTATTTAAGTCTGGTGAAAGAAGTGACCCATCCAATTTTAGACCTATTTCTGTTTTACCAGCGCTTAGTAAGATCTTTGAAAAAATAATTTTTAACCAATTAGTATTTCACTTTAAGGAAAATGAGTTATTGCATAAAAAGCAATTTGGTTTTACAAAAGGTAAGTCCACTACTGATGCAGGAGTGGCGCTGATGAAACATATATTTGGTGCTTGGGAAAATAAGCAGGATGCAGTAGGTGTTTTCTGTGATTTATCTAAGGCATTCGATTGCGTTAATCATGAAATCTTACTTCTGAAGTTGCGGCATTATGGCGTCTCGAATGTTGCTTTAAGTTTGTTAGAGTCCTATCTAACTGACAGAATTCAAAAAGTTGTTATTAACGGAATTGATTCTTCTGGCGCCTTACTACGTATGGGAGTGCCCCAGGGCTCTATATTGGGACCATTGCTGTTTTTAATATATATAAATGACCTTCCTTATTTTGCTGAAGGCTTATGTGAGACGGTATTGTTTGCGGATGACACTTCTCTAATTTTTAAAACTGACAGACATAAGCAAGTATCTGACGAAGTAAATAATGCTCTCTCGCAGGTATTGCATTGGTTTAACACAAATAATTTACTTTTAAATTCTAATAAAACAAAATGTATTAAATTCACGATGCCTAATGTGAGGCAAGTAAATACTAATATAATTATGAATGGTGAACACATTGAGCTTGTTGAGTCTACGACCTTTTTAGGGATTACTGTGGATTCCAAGTTACAGTGGGCTCCTCATATAGAAGCCCTGGCAGGAAGACTCAGTTCAGCTGCATATGCAGTTAAAAAAATTAGGCAACTCACTGATATTGAAACGGCGAGACTTGTTTATTTTAGTTACTTCCATAGTGTTATGTCATATGGTTTGCTCCTATGGGGATCAGCTTCTGACATACAAACTATTTTTGTATTACAGAAGAGGGCGATCCGTTCTATATATGGACTTAAATCTCGCGAATCACTTAGAGAATTATTTAAAGAAATTAACATCCTAACTGTGGCATCACAGTACATATTTGACTGCATTATGGTTGTACGTAAGAATATACATTTATATAGTAAAAACTCAGATCTTCATCAGTTCAACACTAGAATTAAGAGCAAACTTGCTGTTTCCAATCTCAGGCTTCGTAAAACTGGTAACTCATTCATAGGACAAAGTGTAAAAATGTTTAACAAAATACCGCAAAATATTGTTGATCTACCTATACATAGATTTAAATCTCGCATTAAGTCCATTTTAATGTCAAAAGGTTATTATAAAGTACAAGATTATATGGATGACAATATTACATGGACATGATAGTCTGCTCGCTTGCGCTTTTTAAAACGATATTATTGTATTGTATTATATATTTTAAAAAAAGGCTAACTGTTGAGTTTGTTGCGGCACTTCTTCTCAGCAGGCTACACGTCGAAGTGCTGGTAGGAAAAAAGTTTGACGTGCAAAAGTATTACTAGTGAATCTATTTGCTGAAATAAACTATTTTTATTTTTTTTTTATTTTAGTCTTTCATTTCGTTAGGATTTTATTTTTCAAATACACTTTAAAAGCAAATATAATTTCATTCACTCGTTTTAAGGGTTTTTGCAGTATAATGCTTTGGGAGAAGAGTTCAAAGATTATTTCATTGATATGTATCTTTATTTTTGATTAATAATTGTCACGGCTTATTACTCTGTTCTATTTCAACTTGCTTTTTATCAAGCGTACTACATGAATGTGTAGGTTATATAAAGGGTCAAAAATGTTACAAATATGCCAGACAAATCAACACTAACTAAAAAAATTGCTCAAGGCAATTGAAGCGCAGGTCGTTAAAATTCAACTATTTTCTAGTACTGTTGAAATTTTACACCTAAGCGTTTGACTCGTGGTTTGACTACTTTAAACAATAATGAACAGAAAGTCACTCTATATGTAGGTCTCATCTAAGTTCGTGGATATAAAAATACACAGGGTCGTAGTGAAATAACCGGGTGAGCGGCAAAGCCCGGCTCGACCCGGATGCGGAACTAACGAGCAATTTCGTCGGCGAGTTCAGCCACAACTGGAAAACGCACCAAAGCCGGAATCAGCTCACCTTTATTTGCTTAGCGAGAGGTTCATTTCTACCATGGTGAATAAGCTTCGCTTCACAGGCTTTAAGATGCAAGCCCTGGCTTTAGAATGCATGCATTGGCTATAAGATGCAAGCATTCGCTTGAGAACAGAAGTAAGCTATTTTCCGCTGCTAGTCAGGGCACTATTGAACGCTTGATCTAAACCAGACTTTTAGGCTTCAGCACCCGATTCACAACCATTTAGAAACATTTCCGACACGAAAAGTCTGCATTGTTACTGTACTACTAAATATTTTAGGGCAGAAGAAGATACAATTGTTTGCGAAAAGATCATGTTCAAAGTATGTAATACCTTCGTGAAGGGAAAGAGTAACAAACATCCATCCATCCAAACTTTCGCATTTATAATATTAGTAAGATAGGTACTACACACACATCATGTAGTAGAAGTAAAAGCTTCTCGTTAACCGTTGACACGGGACATTGAGTCCATTACCAAGGATCAAAGAATTAGGTTAAACTCCACTTAGGTTTTTGCTGGAAACACCTCTGCATATGAAGACCACTTAACCCTTTACCATTACTTGAAAAGGTCGGACAATCATATTAAACTCAGGCTCTGCCATGCTATAAAAAGATAATCTACTAAGTACTGGAGTACAGTAAATAGCTACCCACACAATACATAATCTGTTTTGGTAGAGCTACACAGTCGTAACCAACATGGATGCCTAACATAAACCTACACATGTGTACTTACTACCTACTAGCGTTTTCCACAAACTGTGAAGTACTTGTTGACTTTTGTGTTGCAGTTCACATGCGCTGTTTTAGTTAAAAGATTTTCTACGTATTTGTGTTTAATTGTGTTGTACTTGTAACCTAACGAATACTAAGAATTAAAGCCAAGATACATGTTTATTTAGAGCGGGGGCAAACAGGCTTCAAGACAATTTAATGGTTAGTGATGACTTCAGCCCATAGACACCACAACAGAAAGTGCCAGGTGCATTGCCGGCCCTTGAGAATTTGTAGGCTTTTTCAAGGACCCTAAGTCGTAGGTATCCATTAGGAAAAGTACATATTTAAAAACCGGACTGCAACCGTCAACATTACATTCGCGTGATCAAATGTCATGGTGAAAATTCATTGCTGTCATTTTTGGCAAGTAACTTTAACTTATGATATATTTACAGGTTGATGAATACACATAATCCCTTTAAATTATGCGTTAATTGCGTTCGGAGACCGCAAATTTACACTGCCCCGGGGATTTCATTAAATTTTTACGATCAACTGAATTTGAATATTAATGAGAGCGCAACCATTGGATTGAAATATTGTGCAAATAGATCAAATACGCACAAGCTTATGAACGAGGGTGTCTGAAAATTAAATGCTCGATAGATGGCGTTATGTTGCGTGAGGTTCAGCTATCATGTGTCATGACTGGTCAGTTGCTATGTAAACGTCAGTGCCAAGTCAAAATTATCCAATCACTTTGCAGTGGACCTGCTGCGTATGTGGTGCCATCTACTGGTTTCTTTTTTTTAGAAAACCCCAATTGCGATGGAAGAAAATAAATGCCGCGCCGAAACGGCATGGTCGTAAAACTTTTAAACGGAACTTCGAAACAGAAGACAAACTTACGGGAACTATCTGCATCCGTTGACGATTTATCACTTTCGTTCGAATCGTTTGGAAACACGCAACAAAACATTTTGGGAACACTACACTATTAAACTTTTGTTGAAAACTTAGTCCCGAAAGAACAAAATACCCAACCACTATTATGTACATAAATGTTACGCACATAGGATATGAAGTTGTATGTGGAAACAGATGAAATATTTAAATGGAATCATATACAGAACTTCTTTGAGCCCAGTGTAGCGGTGTACTGACAAAATAGGGGACAAATCAGCACACAATCAATATGCAATTAGGATGCACAGCATTGTCCGACTAAATTGGTAAGGCGCTAGTAAATTGCGTCATAGGTGGCCTTATTATAAAACTAAGCACTATAATAATCACTAGATAGATACAAACAGGCATATGGAATAAAACTAGTGCTAGTAAATAACCCCGACGATGTACTCAAACCAGTTGGACTCAAATTAAGTTTTGCATATGAAATAGATAAATCGGTGTGGTACTAGTACTATAAGTACCTGGTCAACCTGATGAGGATTCGTAAATTCGAGCCAATTAGGCTTCCTTCAGATTGACGTTTAACCGCCATCAAACCGCCGTCAAACCGCTACCCCTGTTCACACTACGAACGCGGCGGGGCGCGGCGTTCAAACTGCGGTTTGGCGGTTGATCCGCTACACCTCGGCCGTTTTGCGGTTGATCGGCGGTCGATTTGCGGTCGCCGCCGGGCGGATCAACCGCTAGTGTGAACGAAAATAAACGCTAGTATGAACAGGCGCTTAATGAATTTCTACAGATATAGTCGGTAGCATTGGCAAAACAATAGAATATGCTTGATTGCTTGCCATCAGAAGCAGAATTTGATATATTGAATTTCATACCAATCAAAATACCCCGAATAATGTAGGGCTTGATGAGTAATTTCTTATACAGTGTACTTTAAATGATCATCCTTTTGAAGTGTATTACGGAAAGAAAACGTAATTATTCACCTCAGAAAAAATATTTTCCGGGTACACGTTATTATAAGTTTTAACGAATTCCAATGTCAGATCGAATTCACTCGGTCATCAATCGCTCGCTCGCTATAATTAGGATGCGGACGTCTCCTATAGAAGTCAAACGTCTAAATAAGTTAATATCAATAAATTAAACGAAATAGATGAAATTATTCTACCATCGAACTCTCTACACGTCCGAGCATACTACAACTATCAGACAGAAAAAGTTATCAATAAGTAATAAGTAGTTCTGATTTCAATAATGATACTTTCATTCCAACGCGTGATATATCGGAAGCGAGTATGTATTCGATTATTACAAGTTTGGAGTATTTACTTCTTGAGTTCGAGTAGGCGGTACTCAAGTTGTGAGCAAGAGAAAAGCCCCTGAAACTGTCCCGAGCTTTGCTTAAGCCTTCAATTTGATTGAATTTGTAGCTCAGTGAAGCAATCCAAAGTACCCACTGGCTCTTTTATTTTATAACCCTCAGATAAAATTGAAGTTATTTACTTAGGACTTAAGGGGCTGTTTTCATTTGCCTGAGTGTTTTATCTCGTTTAGATACGGGAGACATTGTTCCTCTTTTGTGGCATTCATATTTTCCCCAATTGGACACCATTGTTATCGAAAAAAAGGGAAGAGTAAAGCCACCATTTTTGTTTTCAATTAATAATACAGGAACACTTGGGACGAACATAAAGAGAAGCCCTTGCAAAATGATAAAAAAATATTACATTCCTGTGAAATTGTTGGTTTGTGAAGATTTCGCTCATTCAAACCTTTCATTGACCTTTGTCTAGATCTAATACGGGAATATAAAAAAAAATCATTAAACTCAAGTCTCGTTTTTACTGTGAAAGAGGACTTAGAAACACAAATATAGTAACAATAAATTCATAGAAACCGCATTGAAAACGAGACTAGAAAAAGTTTCGGTATAAATTCAACATCGGAAATAAAAATTGTTTCTCGTTTTTACGTACCTATAATTTAATAACTGGTGAAGTTTCTGTCACGTAGTTATATTATAGGAAGAAAGGTATGATATTTTAAGAAACAGGTTCCAATAGGTATAACGATTTAATATTTTATAGTTCCAGCAACACAGTGCACTTGAATGAAAATAACGAAAATGAATAACGACGGTGTTTTTCTTTCGAATACCGTTCTCTCAATTAAAAGTAAAACTACGAATGCGTTCGCAAATTAATTGTATAATAACCTGGAGTGTCTCGGTCGGGAGGTCGGTGCCTCTGTCTGCCGTTCCACCAACAACCACAACACGGCATGTTGTTCAATTACTCCTCACACTATATACTCGTACAAGTACATCTCCAAACTTTTATGTCCATGCCAACATTTCCAACAACACTTACACGTGTGTTTGCATAGATGTCATTTTCGCATAAAGTTAATTTCAAAAGTTACGTTCGCTGAATGTTTATTTGCGAACCTATGCCATTAAGCCTCTTTTGATTTCCCGAGCGTGCACTCAACTTTTAGAGCGGGTTTGTCGCATCAGGAATTTTTTTTATCGTAACTTCACATCGCGTGGTATCGAGTGAGTACAAGCATTCGGCTGGCTGGGACGCGCCCGCCTCCGGTCGCGCTCCGCGCCCAACTGCGAAATGCGAATCTGCGATCGTGAAGCCGAATCATCCTGATTCTGGAAGAGTCACTTTCAGTGATGTGAAAACAAATGACAGTACTTTCTTTATTGGAAGTGTTCCCAACGGAATCATATTGATCACACCCGTATAGTTAAAAGGCATTCTCGTGTCGCATGATAGCTTTGAAAGTTAAGGAAACTTTTAAAGTTTACTTTTCACATTACGAATTTCGAGAGAATACGAGTATAAAAGCATTGTTATGAAACGAGTTACGTAGGTATTATTTTCACAATCCTTATTTAGGTCAATTCAATATACAAATGTATCTATTTTAATACCTAGTTTAATTGGGGTGATTTTAAATATTGCAAATAGGTTTAAAAATGTATGTGTACACAAAATCTTAGGTATAAATCAAAATTGGTCTCCATACTATGTTTATTTAGGTGATAAGGAAATAGGTATTTACTTCTTGTTCAATGTTAAAAAAGTTTTTACTCGTAATAAAATTTCAACTAGAATACCTATCTCGTTAGTTTGAATGTTGAAATTAAACATACAAAAGTAGTAGTCGCTTGTTACTTATCTAATTATGTAATTGAGCTAATATTGTAAGTATCTCCTCGCTGAGAAGGGTTTAACCACTTAGTTTCCTACATCAAGCCGACAAGTTCGAACTCAAGGTCGGGTACTATGATTTTTCTAGTTATGGCAACTAATAGGAATTTGTTGATCTATCTAAACAATTGAATGTCAGCTTTTTTAAATTGATTAAGAAAATAGCAAAAATCGTAAGTTGATCAATTTCCTAGGCAGTTAACTTTCGGAATATAACAAACGGTAGTTGAAATGTATTATTTAACGCAATGGATTTCAGTTAATTCATCAATACAAGGCTATATTGCTTATGCCAGATAGGTTTAGATTAAGACGTCAATTCAATCAGCGCGCGTCTTTACTACTTATTCACATCCAATACGCGTTCTGAATGTATTTTCTATCGCTCGTTTCAATGAGAACGGGCAAACTAATTGACGTTGAGCGATACGATGCACCGTTGCGTTGTTTCGGACGTTCGAATTTCTAACGCGTGAAAAACAAACACGATGGGATTGTTCTAAAAAAAGGTGAAATCGCCGTCTACTATATAACTATCTGGTTGTACTGTGATGATGACTGAATATTCTTCTTCTTCTCGAGTGGATGACAAGCGACTATAATATGTTGTGAAACCAAAACTCTGAGACGCGGATAGCTCCATCACTGGTGGTCAGCAAGTCTTCGTACAGACAGGAGTCCGGACACGCGGGGCACTGAAGTACATAGGTGTGCCATAGTTTGTGGGGCGACACCGCATGCACACGATTGGCAGAGGCATCAATGAAGCCCCACCTTGACAGATTGCCCTTACAGCGGTCAAGCTGAGTGCGCAGTCTGTTTAAGAGTCTTCCACGTTGGCCAGTACACGGTATGCCTCGGCGGTAAGCTCTCTGAGGGGGGATACAGTGAGTTGGGATACACTGAATATAAAAAAAAAATCTCAGTAGATTATTACGGTGTGCAATAAAGTGTATAGATCTATATATACAGGGCTTTCTCTTTCTAGGCCACAAATTATTAAGAGTAATAAACTCGGCGACTAAGTAGTTGTACGTATACCTAATTCTGATATTACCACGAGTATTTCAGAAAATAATTACCTATTAGCTTTATTTCAGAAAATAAATACAAATTTTTAGCAAAACTTGACCTTAGTACAGTTAACATAATTATATCTGGGCGAGTCTAAGTAAAGAACTAAAGACAAATATATTAATTTCTTATTTCTGCAGCAGTAAAGGATACTAAATCGTCGCTAAATATAGATTTCTAAGAAGCCGTAGGGTGTAGGCTATTATTATACCAAACCAACTCAATTTACACTTATTTCTAGATTGGATTCAAATAGATTGTATTATAATAATTCAATACAAACTTTAGGAATTTCTGGCTTCACCGCCTACATACTATAATTTTATTGGAAGTACCTATCGAAACCCTTTTTAGTAATTATAATATAACTTTGGTTCATCGATATTTAAACTTTTAAAGGATTCATTTAAATCGCTTTACATTTATTCAATAAAAAATAAAAATTTGTTTGATGTAGTTCAACTTGTTTTTAAATCGTTTACGTTACTTCGTACATAGTGAAGACTCATTATCCTCATCATCAGAGCTTCATGCCCGGTTGCATCCAAAGGCTTTGGCCTCGGAGCCAGGGCTCCGCTTTCCTCCTAAGTCTCAACTGCTTCTCGGGTCTGCCCCTTATGTCGGGGCTCGTTTGAAGCTCCATGGCTAGGCTATCGTTTCCAACAGTATACAGTGAAAACTTATCCTATACTACCCAATGTTCCTGTTTAATAGTAAAAATTAACTTGACAGAAAATTAAGTTAATGTCTTTTCAATGGCCAGATTCATTTAGTAAAACAAAACATTAGTAGAAGCAATCACATAATTAGATTGAAATTGAGAAGGCACTTTCATGAAGAGTGATCCCTCATTCTCAATCTTTACCTAAATAGGGGAAAATGATTGATTGATGCGATTAGGGCTATCTTTACAATTTTATTAATCTAGCTATTATATTACAAGATCTTTTCACGTATCTGGCAGCCGGTTTGAATCACGAAATCCTGAATTATTATTGGGCGGGAAATAAAAAATATTGAGATAATTTTCAGCCAAAAATTTTTTTGTTGAAATTTATTTTTGTATTAGGTTTAACTCGGATCGATAAGGTTTCATAAATGACTCTGATAAACTCTTACTACCGTCTATATTTATTTGCGTTTGTTTATAAATGTGTGTACTTATTTTTATGGTTTCTATTTTAAATGCATGGTTATTATTATTTACTTCAATTACAGCAATGAATCTTGATTTAAATACGAGTACGACTATATTCATTATGATCGTTTGCCCAGCCTCAGATTGGTAATCCCAATGAGCCAATATAGATAAGATTATTATCTATACAATATTATCTTTCTACTTGAGGCTTGCAATTTCGATATAATATTTCGAAACTACAAACATCGAATCGAAAGATATACTTATATTATACAAACTCTTAGGTAAATATCGAAATTACGTCATAATAATATATCGAAAATAGGTACCATAGTATTGGTCGGGTTTCGTCAAAAAAATCAATTTGTAGCCACTGATTTGTAGTGATCACTGAGTGCTAACTCAGTGACTAAATGAATAAAGTTTTGAACGCGATATGAAAATAATTAGGACGTGGTTCACCACTCATGAACGTCACGATGATAATTGTTGTTTAAATATCAAATTGTTCCTTGAAATTCTTTTCCTTCTACATGAATCTGAGCTAAAGAATGTTTTGTGTAAACTCTAGATATTATCACATGATTTACTTTTCTAACACTGTGTAGACTATTTTACTGGTAAGAAATAAATTATGTGAATTCCATCGTAACGTGACATCGTTATCGTAACGTTGCTTTGTACGTACACTTTTCAAGAACGTTTATTTATTTTGTTACCGTCTCATAAAATATATGTTATTGATTTATTAGTCTGTACTATTGAATAGCTACAGCCTGCGGCTAAGGGAGTATAAGGGGATGTAAGGGAGCGACCTATCATCTTTTCGTTCCAAGCTACCCTCATCTGCTCGTACGCCGGTCTCTCCCGATGTATGTACAGATAGATAGATAGATATTCTTTATTGCACAAAAACAAACATTACAGACAAGGTATTACAATCAACTAGTGGTACAATTTAGGCGGTCTTATCGCTAGTAAGCGATCTCTTCCAGACAACCTTCAGGTAGAGGAAGTGTGCTATTCTGAAGAGAGGGATCAGATCAGAGGGGGACAGATCTTTAAAACTATGCAATGGATTTATATGGGGGCTTTTAATAGATAGAGTGATTGAAAAGGAAGGTTTATATTTAAATACCAAAGCTAAGGCGAGTCGCTAGTATTCTTATAAATTATAACCTGTTATATGTGACTAGCAGTGCCAGCGACTTCGACCGTGTGGAATAGTTGTTATATAGCCTAAAGCCTTCCTCGATAAATGGTCTATTCAACACAAAAAGAATTTTTCAATTCGGACCAGTAGTTCTCGAGATTAGCGCGTTCAAACAAACAAACAAACCCTTCAGATTTATAATATTATAGTATAGATAATCTAAAGTATGAATTATTACTGTAAAGTTTGATTGAAATTCGTTCAGCATTTGTGATGTGAAGGAGTCAAGAGAACAAACATCCATAAAACAAAGGAAGGACTACATTGTAATGTTACAAATGCTAAAATTTGTTACATACCTACATAGTAGTAATAAAATATTTGCAGTATTGGCACATACAGTGTTTATAGATACACATATTATATTTGTTACTTAATAATAATTAATACATTTAATATCCATTCATGTAGTTCCACGGAGTTTGTATTCAAGCGAAACCAGATGGCCGCGGGCAAAAAACCGATAAAGGAGTTAAAAAATAACGCTTTGAATTTCATTCTCTCCGGACTCTCCAGTCGTAAAATATCTTATAATACCTAAGTGAATTCCACACAAGAGAAGTTGTTAGGAAGCCAATACGTATATCCATTTTACTCATGTTCCGTTGGGAACAGACAATAGATTTAACTTCCAGCGATAAAATAGTTCGGTGAGAATATCTCTATTGTTCCGTTCGGTGTGTGAAGATAGGCTGAAGTTTATAAAATTCATTCAAAGTCAAAGTCAAGTCAATTCAAAGTCAATGTAATTGTTAGCTGTTTATTTATTAATCTTTATTGCACATAAAAAATTATACAAAAGTCGGACTGTTACAAAGTAACTGAAAATTTCGTAAGCCAATTAATAATTTCTAAGAGCCTCTAGCTTTCTGGCTACCTGCACAGCACACGTAGCTACTACTCTCCTACTACTATTCACGTACAGCCCATGAAGTTTAAAAAGAAATGGCCACCATATTACGTAATTTTCATAATAATACACATTTTCAAATTACTCGCTTAGATGCGTAAACTGGCTTATCAATATAAGCCGAAGACAATAATAGAAATATCCTTTATAATAACACATGGAGTGACGTCGCTCGGCAACTAAATTAATTCGCTTTGTGTTTCAAACAACTCCAATTCACTTAGTTATACATCTATTACTTTTGCAAACAACGCCCTTTGTATCCATATTTGCAATCTTGTACATGACTGCGACCTATTTCGTGCAATTTCTAATGGATTTTCTGTTTGTACAAGTACAATAACTCGCGAATCAGAATTTATTTATTGCTCGCCTCAAAATTAAACGCTAAACTTCATATAAAATCCCATGTACATTCAATTTGTAAACATTTTACTTCTTTGTCTAACTCAAATCATTTACTTATATTTACTTTATGTTGAAAATAAAAATTATATTATATTACAAGGTCCTTACAAATTAAAGCTATTTGTTTTTAACTTCATTAGGTAACAATTAGGGAAATTTCCAGAACGAAAGCTAAAAACTAAAAAGGTATGCATTGCATTCGTTGGAGACTCAGTTTTTATTTGGTATTTGTTTTATAATAAAGCTTTGATTTACTATTTTTGTATTTTCATTTAATTCATAGAATGAAATACTTTTATTTCCGATATAGTCCATAGTGTTAAAACACTCATTGTACTCATTTATTGTTCAATAGGTAAACTATCACAATGTAGGTCTATCATCATCATCATCAGCCCACATCAGTCCACTGCTGAACATAGGCCTCTCCCAATGCTCGCCAATGTAGGTTGCACATACAAAATTGACTACAATGGCGGTTTGTTTACTGTATGTGCTGGTGGCGCCACCTGCGCCGAGCTTTGCGTAATCCTACTAATATTATAAATGCGAAAGTTTGTTTGGATGGAATGATGGATAGATGGATGGATGTTTGTTCCTCTTTCACGCATTAATTACTGAACGGATTTTAATGAAACTTTACAGTAATATAGCTTATACATTGGAATAACACATAGGCTATGTTTTATACAAATATTCACGCGGGCAAAGCCGCGGGCAGCAGCTAGTGTTCCATAATATGGCATTCTCATGGAAGTATTAAGTACTACGTACTTATTACTTCCACGGGCATTCTAAACACAAATAGACACTAAAAATGTATAAAGTACTTACTTAAATTTGGAAGAAATTTGAATTTAGAATATTCCAGATAAAACATCTGATTTTATTTAAAATAAATGCGGCTAGTAAGATCATAATGTAAGATAATTTACGGAAATACTAATAATAACATAACTTTATCTCTTCTTGCTATCAAACAATTCAATTTAATTATTTTTATCAAACAATACTCAATATCAACTAGGTACCTACAACAAAATCTCTTCTTTATGAGAAAAACTAAAATGTCTATAGAAGTCAAAAGAAACATTTATAAGGTTTAATTTCAAAGTACATACTACATTAAGGTGAATAGCTATATGTAAGTTCAAAATAAATAGTCTGTAAAAGACGTTATTTATCCATATGAGGTTAATATGTATCGTTTAGAAATTTATTACGATGTATTAGTACCATTATTGTAATGTAATGTGAGGGCAAAGAGAGCCGGTCCATTTTACTGATTCATAAAAGACATCTTACAGAGTGCATCGCCCCCAGTGTCCAGTGAGCTTACGTAGGATTATTGTTGAGCATAGAGGTCCGGGAAAATAGGAGAATGGACTTTGACGAGTAGATTACATGACACACATAATAAATATAGATAAAAACAGTTTAAATCTGTTATACTAAGAATTACCAGTCTTATCACACACGTGCACATTTCAAATCTAAACTAGCACTATATAATTTTTTATTATTTTGTGCAAGAACAAAAACAAGGTTAAAAATATCGAAGAAATTCAACTTTGTCTGGCGTAATAGCACAATACCGTCACTTTCGGCGAGACGAATTGGGATGTGGCCATAAATTCGAGTAAAAGAGGACATCGTATATCGAAACACCTTAGGTGCCTAATGATATACCTACAATTTATATATTTTTTAAATAAAACCAATTTAATATTCAGTCAATTGGCTAGGCAAAATCGTTCGTTCAACTCCTCTCCAATTGTTCGCCACTTCAATCGATATTGGGCCCCTCGAATCCAACTTAAAAGACTTGTCACACATTCCTACTGTCCACCGCCTCCTTTGCGACAAATCTCATAAATTCCCATATTTCACATAACAAACAACCCATAAATTCATGTTTCAAATTTATCGCGCGTGACATAACGCGACATATTGAATTTTCCCTCGCATCTGATGGACCGCGTAATTCCTGTGACGTTGAACTCACAAAGATCGAACACTGCGATTGGATTTTGCATTCGTGATTAAAACCACAACGCTGGAACATTTACAGATAGATCGATGGCAAATTTGTTTTTTATTGCAAACGTTTGAAGTCGATCAACCAGTACCACTATCTCCTAATAATATTCGAAGACGATATGTGGGTTTCATTTTAATAATGGCGTGGTATTGCTTGGTAGTAAGCGAATGGAATTACGCCAACGGGAAATGTCGTACCTATATCTAGATTAGATGATTGTTCATCTACAATCAATTCAACCAATCGGTGAACAATCATGTTGAACAGGTTGGTTTTGGGCAGTAATAATTGTCATTTAACTACTTAACAATATAAATAATAGCTTCGCACGGATATTCATTTAATATAGCATAATTATTATTATATTCACCTGAGACAGTGTACTTTCCCAAGTAGGTTCGGAGCCCATTCAATGCAAAAAAAAAACTAAAATAATCAAATCTTTTCGCTTTTTAATATTAGTATGGATGTAGATAATCTAGCCTTGAATAATCCTGAAACCTTAACCCAGGAATGCCCGAATTATTTTTTTCTTGTTTTTCTTTAGTTTGGACTTGGAATATTGTTCAATTAAGGGTTCTTAATGACATGATTTTAGTAATTTTTTTTTAAATTAATTGGAAGTTAGAAAAAAACTACGTTTCCAAATGGACACACTAAGCGCTCACAGTAGCTAAAAAGTTGAAAAGATATAATTTATCTTGTAGAAGTTATTAGATAAAAAAAACACGATTTAGAGAATGAAAACATTTATTATTTTTTATGATAGTCAGTAAAACATGGTACCCAAAGGCCAACGTCACATTTCATGCATTCAGTTCGAACCGACGAACTTTTCGACTTACTCGGTATGGACCGACACATCGCCTCTTTTTCATATTTTTTTTTACATAATGGTTTAAACCATCGAATCGCCCAGTATCAGCTAACTTGGAGGTGAATGGTCTTCCTTCGCCTTTGGCTGCTATTCCATAGGATCTGAGATAAGTTAGATTTTATTCAGCAGCAGATTCAGTAGCAGTGGATTCATTTTAGGATCAGGACAGTTGTTCTATAAAGCATAGCGATTTGATTGTAGAACAAACATAACTGTCATCGATAAAAGCTCACATAAATCAATATTAATAAAAGTAACCTCAGAAAACGGCCCCAAGAAAGGTTCTTTCGCCATCAATCCATATCCTAGGTTTTTTACCGCAAAGCTCGTCAATGCTAGAGGCGATTCAAATGGAATTGGTATGACTGGCTAAACGTTACCTCAACCTGAGCTGTCAACTGACGAGCATTTTAATTTTCGGTTCTGTGGAAGAACCGTCTTTGTCACCTGAATCTTCGTCTGTCAAAACAGCGGGATCAGGAGGGTCGACGTAAATTGACTCTGGTATCGGCAGGTCTACCAGCTTCTTCCTTATCCTCTAATAAAATGTCCAAGAGTTCATTTAGGGTCCTACTTCCCCGGTACTGGTCAAAATCTAAGAATCTAAAAACAAAAACAATTTTATATAATGACATGCCAAGTGCTTAGCGTGTCCATATGGACTCAGCAACTTTAGGCGTATAAATATAGTGCTAAAATAAATCTCAACTATTGTTGAACTATTACAACATATAAATACATTATTTAAGAATGGTATTACTTAAAAATTACATAAATAAATAAAATAATTTAAAAATTATGTTACTTACTTTCGTCTCATGTCCATTTTTTCCGCCGTTTTTGACTTTGGTGACAATTGAATGAATTTACGCGCTAATTTAGATTTTTAAATGACATGACAATGACATGTAAAAAATCTTTGACATTTGATAGCACAGTATGACCAGTTAAATATCTCTGAACAAATAATGGTTTGTCACAAAAAATTTTTTAGCAAACCCATATTTTTGTGTCCATATGGACACGCTAGGCATTACTGGGTTAAATTGTGATGTATTTAAGTATGAAAATCTACCATTGTCAAGCATGAAAAATACTTTCAGTTACGTTCGAAAAGTACTTCGTTACGCCAATATTCACTAATTGCTGCTACTGCTCAACATACTGTGTACTACGTCGTTGGAAAATGGTACAGATTAACAATTTAAATCCAGTCGTTGATTAAATCTTTCCGCGAACGCAATCCGAAAACTCTTAGGTTTTTTATCCTGGCTCTAGTTTCAGTCCCCTCTGACCTCTAGCTCTCGCTACAAAAGAGCCACACAGTGCTGGGAACAATAGGCACAAGTGGCGTCGGCTCAGTTGCAAAGACACACACAGAATAAGTAGACAATAGACATAACTTTATTCATAGGACGATTTCATTTCTAGGTTGGTTAAGTACTAAAGACTCTCGATACGTCAGAGTAAAGCCTATTAATTATGAACACACATGTACGAACATGAGCTTGATGTTGATTATCATGAGTCTCGCAATGAAATTGTGTAACACACGTAATCGGATTCTAATTACCACCGTTACGGTGACATCCATGGTTACTTAACCACGACTTCGTAGGGTTCTCCAAAAGGAGGTCGATTTTTTAAACATATAAACTAAAGCTCCATAAATCAAAGGATTGGTAGGCTCTGGCCTTAGACAGAGAACTGTGGAAAAGTTTGAGCCCATTAGTCGGATATGATACGTTCTTCAGTTTCTTCATTTTTCTTTTTCAAAATAGGTGTCTTTGTATCAACAAACACACTTTGAAATAAACCAAAATTCTTAAAAATAAAGAACTGCTATTCTTGCAACATATCAGCCATTTATCAGGTAAATATAACAAATCATTAAAGCAAAGCTGCCTGACGGAACTTCGCGCCGGTGTTGATGGGAGATCACTAGACAGCGGTTATTGTAGTCACTGCACAAGCACACAGCGCTGCGTCTATCGAGTTTGAGTCGCGATAAGTAGCTATATCTACGGAACTAACGACCAGTGCCGTCGGAATACCGGTATACCGTCGGAATATCGAGGTCTAAGAGCCCGACTACACATGCGTAATGTGGCAAAACGCAATTAAAAGACGCTAATTCATTTGAACTGAAAAAAAAATATAAAAACAACTATACCTACATCTACCTTTTACCTTACACTAAAAGGGACACTTACATTAAAGGGTAACTTACATTAAAAGGGAATTAAGTTTTAAAAATCATTTCATCTAAATGTGCTCTATCTTGTTCTTGGGACTCCTGTAAACGACAACTAAAATTTTCTATCGCTTCATGGCAAGTACGTTCTGAAATGCTTGACATTTCTTGCTGGATATTTTCTTTTAGTTCATTAGCTGACTGTGGATTTATTTCGTAGACTTCAGACATAAGGTAATTCTATAAGAAAACGTCTATTGGACTCAAATCCGTAACTATCTATACTTTTCGCTCAATCAGTTACGATGAAAATTTGAAACTTAGACGTTCTATGACTAAACGGACCATAGGTATAGGCAAAAATTAAGGCGGGTTGGTTATTAGTAAAGCACTATTGAGCATTATTGAAGTAATTACTAGGTTGGAGTGCCGATAAGTGAAGAACAATGTCGGCGAAAGCTTCAGTTGATGCTATCGGCTGACTCACTATCTATCTACAAAGGCTTTGTTTTAGTGCCTGTCGCACCGTAACCATATTAACGTGTCCATTATCTTCAGTAACGGAGTTAAGCTCCATCGCGTTTGCTCTATCTACACGATTGTATCGATACGTGATGCGGCTTACCAAGGACTTAGAACCAATCTGAGGGAGAGACTTTTGTACGCGTGTTTTCAGGCAACTTGAAATGTTTTGTGCTAAGGGTCTTTGCTGGGTACTGAGAAATACATGAAACAATGTCCTTGTTAGAGTATTCAAAAATATGGCTACAATATTCGCTATTGTTCTAAAGATCGGAAAATCGACTCGGATTTTGAAACTTTCTTCCACGTTTCAAATTCGAATTAACGTGAAACAGTTCCTGAGTTTGTTTTTGGATATTGTAACTGTTCTGGCGACGTTCAGAAATTTTACGAGACCTCTGATGATGCTGAAAATTTTAAAAATTTGGTTTAAATATTTGAACGAACAAAACCGCCTTGTTTCCAACAGACAAGGTCGTTAGGAATAGCTCTGCAGAAACCATTTGGAAGATAGGCGTTGATATTATCCGTTGTTTCTACTACACTTTTAGTCTTTTGTAATAAAAACAAAAAATTAAAACAAAGAGCACTTGCTGGGGAATTTCCTAGATAAATAATAAATGCAACGTTTAAAAATTAAGAAACGTAGTGGCTGTTGAAAATGTTCTCTACTGATTAGTTACTAGGCACTATCCATCACCTAGCTTGTGGAACTAGTTTCAGTCTAACTTCTTAGGTTTACATAGTTTCTAGTGAAGTAATTTAAATTGTAGGTACTCGTATCACTATAGAGTTTCGCAAAGCGCATCAGTCTTAAATGGTTGATACAATAGATTTCCTCTAACAGAAGGTTGTCTTGTAGAGATCACTTTTCTACTTGCTAAATCTGATAATTGTACTTTAATACGTCTGATGCTTTTTTTTGTAAATGCTTATGTTTCTTGTGCATTAAAAAATCGATCTGCCTTTTGTAAGCAATAATTAAAACGGGCGTGGTTTAAAGAGAGCTCTTTCCTCGCGACAGACGGCGGCATGACTGTGCTCTGGGCATTGCTGATGTGTATGAGCGCTGGTTATTGTTTAACATCAGACAGGCCGCTTGCGCACCTGCCATCAACAGCAAAAAAAATTACGATATTTTATATTCAAATTAACGTTTTCATGGACTTTGTTTAAAGTCCATGAAAACGTCAATCATCCCGGTCTCGGGCAACAACGCTTTCATCCATCTACAGCAATGTGACATTCGTTAATTTTTTTACTGTCATCCATGTTTTCTAAACTGCTTGAGCGGTTAAAGAATAAAATAAGCAGTCTTCCGCAGTTAGTTTCCGAACAGCTACGACTTGGGAGACTTCAAGAAACGAGCGTACTCCTATTTAAAAGGCCGGCAGGGACCCCAGAACTCGATTCGAGTTGCGGGTGTCCATGGGCGGTGTCGACTGTTTATCATCAGGCATCATCACATTTGCTCGTCTGCCGCCTCTTGCATAAAAAAAGCGATTCAAAGTGAAAACTGAAAAGCTATCGATTTATCAACGGGGCACGATCGTCGATTCTTTTCCCTCACTACCGAGGGCTCCCCAGCGCTTTGCGTTTGTGTACCGTGTCTCAAACGTCCTTGAGTAACGATGCAAACGTAGGCTTCTAGCTAGTTTATGTTTGTTTACCGCTATTTATTTTCAGGCGGTTCGCTATCGGTAAACACGCTTGGAAGGTATATGTGGATTTATGTCGGAAAGTTAACCACAAGACAGATTAGGGAAAATCCCCGAACGATAGCTTTGTTATTCGCACTCTTAATAAATAACGATCTAACTCAATAATTTGGAAAAAATAGTTTATATATCGTCTTATTCTAATAAACTGTGTGTAAGGTTTGGTTGAAGATCCGAATAAAAGGTTTTTGTGTTTGAGCATAGCGCTTCTGCTTGAATCCGTCGTCATTACCGCACTATTAGGCAAACTGCTAGGTCTCACCCGTTAAAATTTAAGCCGAATGACGCTATGTACCTGCGGGATTCGAGCTTTGCATTGCTGTGAGATGCCTCTATAAGATACTATCTAGGTAATTATGTAATAGTTATATCAGAGACTAGACGCATGAACCACGGATTAACTTCCCATACCCAGTAAAATGTTGACATAAAAACTCAGTTCGTTAACTCAAAGTCTTCGCCCGAAGTTTTCAATTAATAGACCAATGAGGTAGTCAGTTTTTACAACAACAAACATAACGAAAACAATTCTAGGAAACAAAAAAGAAAAATTATCAGCCTCCCGATAGGTCGCCATCAAATATGCAAGGAAAAACTTGGACAGAATATCAAATACTTACGAAGAACGAATGCGAGTAGGTTTTGACCGAAAATATGATTTAGCAAGTAGACCTAGCGTGATATGAATACGTTATTATTGTAATTTATTCCATTTTATTTAGTTATTACTTATAAATGAAAGATATTCTAATAATATCGAATAATAAATATAATCTAAGACATGCCACTCTAGGAGATGATACGCCACACAGCGCCATCTAATCCCAAAACTAAGCCGAAACTTGTACTATCGCTACTATACAACTGATAAACTTACACAGATAATTGTTTTTTTTTATAAATAAATAAATACATTAAGGTATAATACTTAGCAAACACGCAGACCGATACAAACAGACATGTTTATACCCACAAATGTTTGTACTTTGCGAGGATGTTATCCGGGATTCCGGGACCACTGTGACCGGCAGCGTTCACAAGGTACCACCGCACCAAACTGGTCGTAAAAAATGCCTTATAAGGTGCAGCGCAGACGGCACACTTTTTGTGCGATAGAGACTGCGTCTGAGACATTTAATAAGAGCGTCTAGGTCTGCCGACAGAATGATCGAAGATGTGCGTGGTGTGCGTTGAGTCTGTAAAATATCCGCGACAGATTTTTGCGCGTCGTCTGCGTTACTGCATATAATTGCAAAAAAGTGCGTCACGGATAGTCTGTCGTCTGCGCTGCCTCTTAGTTACTACATCCTTACTAGTGTGTAGATAGTGAAACATTTAATTTCAAAGGCTATAACATTCAAAGGATCGAGTCTAATAGCATGGTTAACGGATTTTCCTCGTTGATAGACAGGCTCAATTAAAAATGCATAGAGGAAAGTCGTATCACGAAGATGGTAGCCAATTATCATAAAGGAACCTAAGATACCGCTCTCGATGTGAGTATACTGTATATGTAGAGTCAATTCATAACAAGCGTAGTTTGCCGGTGACAATGGTTAATTGGACATTGTTAAAGTTGTTGTAAACGTGAATGTTTTTACTGAACGTTAAATACTTACATGATGCATTGTGTGAAACTGTCCTCAAAACTTTATTCGATTAATTATTAAAGTATTAAGTACTAAGAAATAACGTTAGTTTCAACTCAATAAAGAACAAAACTAAATACAAAACTCAAATTACTTATTATGTTTTACTTTACTTGGCGGCTAAAGTACACAAAACAGATTTTTAGGTGAATGTTTATTATTTATACTTTTACTTTGCAAATAATATTTATAAGTAAATGTATAATATTGTCTATAATTTATGACGATTCCAATACCCACATCAATTAAAAACCAAATTGAGGTCGATATGAAGTTAATGGTTAGGGCTATTAGGTAGAATCTAATAGATGATTTGGGAAATTTACTTTACATGATTTAAGGCGGATTACCGCTAAAGAGTAACCACAAACTATAGGGTTTTCCGCATAAACAGTGGGCTAAAAATAATTACTACCATATAGTCTGTTCTTTCTGCATACAATCCCTTATTTATTTGGTATTTGGAATGGAAATCGCATTTATGTTGGTATACCTAACTATAATAATTGACATAACGCTTTGTTAGTCAAAACATCAATTTATTCCGTTTGAAAGAATCCGTAAATATTTATTCCAATAAAAGAATAGTGTTGGAATCTTCTCTTCAAAATGAAAATCCTCATTGTGTTCCTCACAAAGTATTAATTCAAATGTACGTATAAGATTTTTTTAGTTTAAAATAAGTGATACAATGATAAAAATATAGTAAATAGCCATATAAAAAAGCCAGCCCTAACGTAGTCCCTATTACATCTTCATACTTACAGCTTTAGCATGAACTTAGCTTGGAAGTGGAAATCCATTGTAATAATAAATCGCCAAGTTTACACTATCAAGCCAGGTAGGGAAAAAAAAAAAAAGGTAGGGTAACCAAATCATGGTAATCTACTTATCAGTCTAGACGTTATCTAAATATGCAGATATTCTCACCAGTAATAATACATGTAAAATTGCTTATCTCTGCCCTAAGCCTAACTTGTTTGTATCGCAACGAATACACAGTTAAACGAGTCGAAATCGAACAGGCGGTCGCCTGTATCAATCAGAAGTCAAGGTTCTACCTAATGAGCCAGAATAGCTCTCCTAATAAGAATTCTGGTATTTAGGAATTATTTATGCCGTAAAATTGGTTTCAAGGATTTATTAGAACTTTTTTCGAATCAATGTTCTGTGTAGGTATTACTTTTCCATTTGGAAACGTTTATTGGAATTGTTTGAGAACATTGTAGGTAACCATTGGCGGTCCGACGTACCTACTGCTGCGGGAACGAAATTGTTACAAAGTTTACTATTAGAACTTACCCGTCGCTGAGCTGCTGTTGACGAGTTGCTTGACAGCATTTTGGTTGGACCCGGCCGTTTCAGACGTTGAAGTTTTAATGAACGGCGAAGGCGAGGCAGGTAAAGACAAAGGAGAGGATAATTTCAAAGGTGACGTGGGTGTGCCCAAATTCGACGGCAAGGACAACTTAGATTCGGAGGAAACGAAAGAGTTCTTTATAGAGTCTAACGAATCTTTTTCGGGCTCCGGCGTACAAAGGACTGTAGGCAAGGTAATTTTAAGTGGACTATTTCTTGTAGAATTCGTTTGGTCTTCCTCCGGATCCGCCATTGTGTTCTGAAAAGAAATAAATGTGTTACATAATACGCAAAATGTATATGAATATAATAGAGATCGCAGTAACTACGCATTTCACAGTCAGGTGCAATCTGTGCAAAAGATACCTGTAATATACGAGTGTCGCTAGCTCTACTTTAATTAATATCATAAACACTGATTATGCGGTGTCGTACTCTTTTATTATACCTATTTTTAAACCAGCTAATGTGTGTGCAACTTAAAACTGACAGAAGACACCATTTATACTGACAGAAATCGAATAGACAACAGCTTTATCACTTACAAAAAATTCACAATCATACCCAAATCAGTGCCTCAATTTTAATCCACTTACTATCTAATATCACGCATGAGATAAAATAAACAGATGGTTATCAAAATCTGCAGTGTAAGCGAGCTTAAAGTATGGTCACTACCCCCGCACAAGTCCAGTGGAAGTTTGTTTTGGTGTGTGGAAGAAACAACGGTTGCTAACCGGCTTAGCGTTTTCCGTTCCGCCACAAGCTGACCAGTCTGGAACGCGGAGCCCTCGCGAGTTGCGTCACCGCCAGACCACGATAAACGAGGCAACAGAGCGAGACGGCGATAACATCAACAACCGGCTATGCTATAATACAGTGAGCATGATTCGGCCATTCATACAGTCCACGGTGTAATATCAGAGCGTTACAGGCGTCGCGAGTTCCTTCGACATGTCCCTTGTTTCGTAAAACTATACAGTGATCAGTTAGCTTCTATCGATCGTACCGTGCGGTCTGTTATAAGAGTGTCGGAAAGTTTGATAAACATGTGTACGACAGAGATCAAGAATACTCCGATTCCACTAAAACTAAAAGTGTTTCATGTTGTGAGATTAGTGATAGCTACAGTTGCGAGATTCTTCTTCCGTTTGTACTATGGGACGGAGGGAGTCAAGATCCCGACGATAGCCGATGATATCCTGAAGAGACCGGCTATAGAAGTGGCTAAGAAAATTAGAAACAAGGAGGTAACTTTTATGTATAAGTAACCTGTATATTTAAAAAAAGTCTAGAGTAAAATATATGGTTATGGTGAAATAGATAATAATGAGCAGACGTGTTTATGTGTGTGTGTTATTTCAGAGATGAATCACTACTGAATAACCAGTATCTTTGTAACAGAACGTCCTTAGTTGATATATTCTCCCTGTCTCTATTAGACGACATAACATTGTTATAAACTTTATATTGATGATACGGCACGCACTAAACAAATTAATCAAATTAATTAACATTTCCAATTATGGAGTTTACAGTAACTAATAGCAGTAGTTATGGAGGCAAATGGGTTTGATTGACAAACTGGCTTGACGAAGTTTTAATGCCTTATATAATACAAATACAGACTCTACATTTTGTTGTTGGTAATTGCTAAGAATAAACCATGTTTACGTATGTAGGTATGAACTTTAGCATCGCGTATGTGTGCATATGAATATGAACATGCTTATCAATATTACCACAACGAATAGATTAGATTAATTTGAACACGTAACCCATTGTTAACTCTGTATTGCTAACTTAATATAACCTAACTTGATAATTCGTATAATAAATAGAAAGAATATGATTTATTATCGTTGTTTATAAGCAGAAAAATATCAAAAATGTAGAGAACTTGTTTGTATATTAAGACGTCACTCCCCTTCTTGGCACTGGTACCAATTTTACAAGAAATCGATGTCCTTATATTGTGTTTACCTATGTGTCCGTCATTATGCTGATGTTATGATCGAGGGGTAGTTCTTGTTGCCTCGGATTCGAAAACTTTCTCGACATTCATTCGAAATTGATATTAGATTTTCTGGACTAATGTCATTTGACATGAATGAAATTCGAGACGTTTCCGTAACAGATGTTTTGTGAATATAGCCCAGGAGATCTACTTTGAAGTAGGTATCCTGATCTAGGTAAATAGCTCGTTGGATTGAACCAAGGAAATGGCTTGGTCCTTCCTGTATTCGAATCGTATTGGACCTAGATCGAAATTAGATAACATATTAGAAAAAAGCTTAAAACTTAACTATCAATAAATTGCTCAGTAAAAGCTCTAGAGTTATGTAGTTAGTAATAATACATCCCTTTCCAACGGAGAGCACGTTAAGCAGTTGCTCCTGCGCATAATCCGTTCACTGTCCGTGTCTATCAATTATCCTATCAGATAATGAGATTGGAGGAACAAGGATGGTAGGTTGCGGCATTGCTGTGCCCCTGGCATTGCTGATGTCCATAGGCGGAGGTTACTGTTTAACATCGGACAGGCCGTCTGCCACCAACAAGCAATAAAAAAAGGAGTGTATGTGTGTTGGTACATCTATTTGTGCACCTTGATAACTCATCTGCACTTACCTACTTAGTCTCGTAGTATTATATGCCTACACATAAGTACCCTTATCCTCATAGATACAAATAATAAATTAAATAATATTTCCTTAATTAGTGCTGCCTTGCAGCGGAGTACTTAACCATTAAATGAGTAGCTATTAAAATAGTAAATGGAAGGATATAAATTACTTTTTTTTTTTTATATAGTGGCTCGACATAATGGCTTCCCTACGCCTGATGGAAAGCGAAAGAGAAGCCCAAGTCGCTGTGACAACGGGCAAGTAACTGGTCAGTTACTTGTCAGTTGCCACCGCCATGCCGGCCCAACCCTAACCCCCCACGAGCTCATTTAACAATAATAAAATACTTATAACGCGTTGTATTTTATTTATACATATATACCACTGCAAGAGAAATAAAATAGTTCGAGTCACAAGGTCATGGAAACATAATAAATTGAGAAACAGGTTATACGTGTTACTTGACATACACAAGTTTGAGTAAGAATGTGATGACGAATAAAAATGGACTTACCTATATAGTTTTTTTATTTACTAAAACGTTGATGCTCAACATCAGATAAAAGATGAACTTAATGACAAGATTTACCAATAAACCTTTGGGTTTTGCGAAAAATTTATAAATTCATGGTGACAGATTTGAGCATAAGTAAATATATAGGTAGTATGTACAGAGGAGAGGTAATATTGAAAAACCTCCATTATTTTTAAGGTTTTCACAGCCGTGAAACCAAACACAATAGAAAAATCGAAATCAGAAATCACCGTAGCACCATAAGTGACCACATGGCAGTTAACGTGTTAAAAGAGTACCAACCTGTTATGTTTTAAACTTACATTATAAATAACATCGCGTATTATCTCAACGAATACGAACCTATGTCTGTGTGGCATGCAACAACTCATGCAAAGCTAATGAAACACTGCACAATTGAGATAACAAAAAAAATACCTTATTGTTTGGTTGGTTGGCTAACTGCATCCAGTCAATGCTTACCTATTAGGTATTGCGTTTACTTCACGACAATCATAGAGGACGTCAGTTACATAATGCACGTGACAGCATTTGCCACTTTGGAGAGCTGTACCTATCTGAGGGCTTATTCCATTTTCCCTTGGCATTTGAGAATTAATGTTGCATGTTGAATGTCGCTGTGTCATTTAATAAGGCTTCGATAAAATATACGTATTTATATGTTATTAAAACCAAGTCACTAGTTTTTATAAATAATACATTTATTAATACACAATTGACTCAAGTGGAACTTGGTATTGAAACCGCATTGTACCTATTTAAACTATTATTAGGTATTATTGAATGTGTCATCAGTCCGAAGGTTTGTAAATTATCAACAACTTTGTAAATTCTGTAGGTATCTACTACAAAAAACGAACTAAGGCTTAAAATGTACCACAAGGTGAACCACTAATGTACTCTGTTATTTATAAGGAACTATAATTCGATTTCCATTAACTTTTATTTAGGATGATAAATGTTTTTCTACACTAATATTATAAAGAGGAAAACTTTGTATGTTTGGTTGTAATGAATAGGCTCAAAAACTACTGGACCGTTTTTAAAAATTCTTTCACCATTCGAAAGCTACATTATCCACGAGTAACATAGGCACAATTTTATTTTGGAAAAAAAAACTTTACGCGGACGAAGTCGCGGGCGGAAAGCTAGTATTAAATAAAATTAAGAATGAGAAGTTATTAAATTTTGTAGTCCTCGTACATAAAACAATATCTACACTCGGGTTTAAGTACACAATATTAAGTGGAAGCCTCGAAAACTTTTAAGATTAACGCAAGGCATCGAGATTAGAATGGGTAAATTTACTTGGTATAATTTACAAAGTTTAATTTAACAGTACTTTGTACAGCATGTTATGTGTGTTTTGAGTTCCAAATTACGCAGTATAACGTTCAAGCTGTATTGTCTGGTCTGGATGTGCCCTGGTTGAATGATACGGAATATTGTGGGTGTTGTCGTGTCTACAGCAATTGACATACAAAGACGCGAGTGTGGTATTTGGACCATGAATGTATCATTTTAGTGCTCTAACTTACCTAAATTTATTAACGGATGCCAGCTATAGACTGTCTAAATTGTTCTCCAGTAAGTCTAGAAAGTCTCCTCCTGTAGGTAAACTTTCAATATGATAATAATGAATACCCGTATCTAGTAGATAATACTGCAAGATTGCAAGCAGTTTTTATGCCAGTTTCGGTGGTTCATAGATGATAATTTGGATACCATACATATCTACATACGAAACCAAAACTCTATAGCTATATCAAGATACCGTCACAGTTACTGAAACCAAAGAATACCTACTATCGTCTTACGTGTCGATACTAATGCTATAGAATCTTAATACATAAAAATTAAGACTGTCATTAATTATGAAAGACGTTTTATGACTAAACTAGCTGTGCTCGCGACTTCGTCCGCGTGGAATAGTTGTTTTTTTCCCCGTTTTTTTTACATTTTCCATTATTTCTTCGCTCCTAATAGTTGCAGCGTGATGTTATATAGCCTAAAGCCTTCCTCGATAAATGGTCTATTCAACACAAAAGAATTTTTCAATTCGGACCAGTAGTTCCTGAGATTAGCGCGTTCAAACAAACAAACTCTTCAGCTTTATAATATTAGTTAAGATTAAAAACAACTTGCAAAATATGGTTTATAAAACATGTCCACTTAACTAACACAAGATATGAACACGGATATTCTTAGTGCCTTAAGTTTTCTAATTTAAGTTTCTTTCATTTTTAGATAACAAGCGTGGAAGTTCTCGAAGCCTGCATCAGACGTATAAAGGATGTGAACTCGGCCCTTAATTGCTTCGTCGAGGACCGCTTTGAGCTGGCTCTCAAGGAAGCCCGCGAGGCTGATGACCTCATCAGAGGTTCTAGCACTCCGAAACAACTGGAGAAAGAAAAACCTTTCTTGGGCGTTCCATTTACGACAAAAGATTGCATGGCTGTAAAAGGTGAGTGCTGAATGGAGTATAAATGTTCTTCTAAAAAAAACTATAGAATGTCATTGGTATTGTTAGTTTTTTCCCGAAACTGCCGGTTCAGATTTTTATGCCTCTTTAGTCTGTCTGTCTGTTTCTGGATGTTGTTGATGATGTTTTAAATAGCTCTGTCTATTACAAATCCGCCTGTCGATATCACCACGTCCGCTGCGAACGTGATGACTCTCTCGCACTAACGCTTAACAAAGGACCGGTACGATATTTAATAGCTTTAATAGTGCTCCTGGATCGGTCTGTTAGCCGGTCATTGGTCCCCATTGATGTACTAACAAGAAGTGAGAAAACACCGTCCTAAAATGCTTGCTAAAGGCGTTCTAACATTGTACGTATGATACGTAAATTAGTATCATACCTACAATGTTAGAACCTCCGTGGTTAGAACATACTTAGTATAACGTACGAGTTTACGTTTCATACGTATAGCCAGATTTTTTTTTAAATTTATTACTACGAAAGCATTTGACCATAATCACACCTGATGTTAAGTGATGATGTGACCTAGGATGGAGCATGCATACATAGTTAAAACAAAACCTATTTACAGAGTCCAGCTAGGATATTACCTATTTGTCGTCGATGTAGCGACTTGGACTTGTCTTTCACTATCTACCAGGCTTGGAGAGGCCACTATGGCGTGGTACTATAAAAAAAGATGAATTGTGCTCAAGAAACAATGGGTAGATTGCACAATAGTTAGTTATTGTTTGTTGTAATCTTTATGAGTAATTTCTTGATGACACAAACTAAAGTAATAACAATTTTTGTGTGACTCGGTATCCGAACTTTGACCTCATTGTTAATTTTCCGGCTTTGTAATGTCGACGACTTACTTTGTAGTAGAGTAGGTAAGTTCGAACCAATTGGATCGACGTCCCGGGTTCGTTAAAAAGAAAGGCCTAGTTTTAAATTGAGCAATCGTATATTATTTTATTTTGAACTAGCTGCGCCCCGCAGTTACCGCGGTTTCACACAACTTTCGCCATTATGAATATTAGTGTGATTCTTACGAACACAAACGCTTTATTTATTTATATTTCATCTAAGTTGAGAAATTGATACCTCCTAATAGAAATTCAAGGTCTAAGCGTGATTTCCTACTAATACTTACGTAAAATAGACATAAAATTGCGATGTAACGTCAGATAGGTAGTGTAAATACTATGCATAGATACATGCACTCAAGAGTCTCCGGACGTTATTTAGTAATGCTATGTACCTACTTGGTACGTGGGTATACCTAGAGATAAGACAAAGTTTAGAAAATAAAATATTCGTACAGTAGTGCCGCTAATGGCAGCAGCGTCACCAGAGCGAGGAGCTACGCCCTGCGATTGCTAACCTGCCTGCCAAGCGTGGTGATTATGGAAAGCCTCCAGGATTTTGCCCAAAGTGGCGAACAACTGGAGAGGTCATGTCCAGCAGTGGACTGCGATAGATTGATGATGATGAGAGTAGTATCACGATAAATATACTTGCGCAGAAGTCAAATTTTTGGAAGGAGATACTGTAATTGTTAGTCCGATATAAGAGCTTGTACTGGTCTCACATACGATCTGTTCCGATTGTATGTGAGATGCTGCTACGATCACCCAGACGATCTGCAGTTGTCTCTTATCACCATATATGTAGTAAAAAACAAAGTCGCTTTTTTCTGTCTGTCCTTATATAAGCTTATATCTTTAAAACCACGCAACGAATTCTGATGCGGTTTTTCTTAGAGGGATTCAAGGGAAAGTTCATGTGTATAATAATATGCATAATAGTATTAAGCACCCGTGCAAAGCGGGAGCGGGTCGCTAGTATTTGTATAAAAATATTCGTTTATAAATAAATAAATCAAAATCAGACAACATCACATACATTGCTCTAATCCCAAAATAAGTAGCTTAAGCACTTGTGTTATGGATATCAGAACAACGAAGGTACCACAAATAAATACTTAAATACAAATTATAAACACCCAGACACGGAACAAACACAAGTGTTCATCACACGAATGTTTGTCCCGGGTGGGAATCGAACCCACGACCCTTGGTTCAGAAGGCAGGGGTTACTACCAATTGAGCCACCGAGCCAGTCGATGAATGTTACTACAATCGTATAATGTTTTCATTGTCAGATCTGCATCATACAGCGGGCGTGTATCTACGAAAAGATGTGGTCGCCGACAGAACTTGTGATGTCATCAGGCTATTACAAGAGAAGGGTGCCATCATAATTGGTCTGACCAACGTACCTGAACTGTGCATGTGGTGAGTTAACAATTGCATCAAGCGCCATAGTAGCAGTAATGAAAACACTCATCACATGTAATTTGATGGACCTAGAAAGTACCTAACGAATATCTGTATCCATTTCCATGCTAGGCTTGAATAGAAATGGCTACAGATTTTCGCTCAGATTCAGAAACTAGTGAAGTTTCCGAATCCGGGCCGAAATAGGTAGGTATTGTGAATAGTCCCGCTGCTGCTGTGCCGAATGAGTCAACAGGACGATTTGTAAACGGCTGTCAAAACCTGCTCTGGGTTATTCACAATGCCTTCTCTCTGAAACGTGACAGCGTCCATTCAAATATTCGATCTGAATTGCTAGCCTCAAAACTTTTAGAAAAGTTTCCGATTAAACCTGTCAAATTTGAATGGAAATGAGAAAGTTTCCTTCACCGTTGTGACTCCGCTGAAGTATTGTAGCGTAAATTGAAGTCACCAATACATCTATTAAACAATGTAAATAAGTGTAAGAAAATCAGTGAGTAATATATACCTAGTTACGGCATGTTGTTAGTATTTCATGGCCTAAGATCCCGCCATACAACGACCTTCACCGAGACGTTTATTGGATGAAACTTATAAATATGTCAATAAATATACGAGTAATGCATATGGGTTGCCGATCAAATTTTGGTCAAAAGTTCAGGCCTTCTGAAGCCGATATACTGCAGGATGTACACATTCAAACTAAGAAACTCAGCCTTTACTAGAACTAAAAGTTCCAAGCTTCAAGTCTTACAAGAACTTCAAGCCTTAACAATTGAGGCTATATTCTTTTCACTTCACCACTTGTGGGCTAGTGGTGTAGTGAAACGAAACCCACTATTTTCATTGGGTACCTCTACTTTTGCTTTGGTATGCAAAGAAGAACTACACTAATATTGCAGATTAGAAAGTTCTTTCCTAAATTAAAAACTGAAACATCGTTTTCGGTTGTATAAGGTCCACGTTGTGTCTTTCAGGTGGGAATCACACAACTATATCTATGGAAGAACTAACAATCCGTACAACACCACTAGAATCGTCGGTGGATCTTCAGGAGGCGAAGGTGTAATGCAAGCGGTCGCTGGCAGCATGTTTGGCGTTGGTGAGTTTAAATAGACTTTCGATAGTAACTTTTTGGCACTGGTTCTCTCCTCTATAGGAACTGTTACGAGCACATCGCAGGAATCGACTTCGAATTTGATGAGGCGCTGTATTTGCCGCAAGTCAATCTGATATACGCTCATTTAATATTTTTCAGGTTCCGATATAGGCGGATCTATCCGGATGCCATCTTTCTTCAATGGAATATTCGGACACAAGCCGTCAAAACACACTGTTTCCAACGACGGACAATTTCCCACGTCTGACTCGCCACTTCTGAACAGCTTTTTAGGTAGATACTACATTGTGTAAATGACAAATAGTAATAGTAAGAAGTTGATTTGTAAATTAAATAAATGCATTTTTTTTTCAGGTATTGGGCCAATGACGAGACACGCAGTGGATTTAAAACCTCTTTTGAACATCATGGCAGGAGAAAACAGCAACAAGTTAAAGCTAGATCAGCCAGTGAACATCAGCAACATTAAAGTGTACTATCAGTTCAGTAACAAAGCACCGCTTGTCGATGCAGTCGACAGAGACATCACAGCTGCTATGAAAAAAGCCATAGACTTCTTGAAGAGGGAACATAACGTGAAAACAGAGGAAAAAAGAATTGACCGTCTAAGAAAGTCGTTACCAATTTGGATGACCAATATGAAGGAAGAGACCAAATATGAAGCACGCATTATGGAAGGTGAAGGAGTTTTCAATATAATGAAAGAGATTTTCAAGAACATCATTGGATGTTCTAAGAATACATTCCCTGCGCTTGTAACTGCGCTCTCTGATCACACTGGGGCAGAAATACACAGTGATAATTACAAATACTACCTCAAAGTCCGAGAAGATCTTGAAAAAACTTTTAAAGAAATGCTTGGAGACGATGGAGTTTTCATATACCCAACTCATCCCACACCAGCGCCTTATCACAATGAAACGTTAGTCAAGGCGTTCAATTTTATCTACACCGGCATTATTAATTGCCTTGGATTTCCAGCAACTAATATTCCGATGGGATTAGGACGGGAAGGTGTCCCTATAGGTTTCCAGGTAGTGGCCAATCACAATAATGACAGACTATGCCTGGCAATCGCTGAAGAATTGGATAAAGCGTTCGGCGGATGGGTAGAACCTCAAAAGTCGTGATTCCGGATTATTAAGAGAAAATCAAGTGACCTTTTATATTTTGTGAGAGTATGATTTTTTATTTATAAATATTTTTACCAATTTTATGGTATTTTTTTTTTAATAAACTATATCTTTATTGTACAATGTATATTATTTCTACATGTTGCCAATTATACAATCAGTTAGCTTATGAATATAGTTTATAGAATCAATTTTATAGAAAATACTAGCTTTCGCCGCACGCTCTTCGCGCGTGCGTGCTCAAGCTAGGTCTGCGACGCTGGACGCTCCGGGCTTCGCCCTACGCGGAGCTCGGCCTGCGGCCTCGCGATACGCAGCTCGGCCTGCGGCCTCGCGAAATTACTTTTCTGGGTTGTACCGTCCGCGTGGGCGGGCGCGGTGGGCTTTTTTGCGGTTTGTTGATTCGGTTTTGTGTGGGGGCTCCTTGGGGCGCCAGCCGCTCCGGGCTTCGCCCTCCGCGGCGTTGTTGGGTCGGCTCGCTCGGCCTCCGGCCTCGCAAAGCTTTTTTTTTCATTAGTGGGTGCATACTCCTTGGGGCGCTGCTCCGGGCTTCGCCCTACGCAGGGCTCGACCTTCGGTCTCGCATGTCATAGTAGATACCATAAAAATGTTAGTCACGTTATACTTAACGTTCCCATACAAGTGACGAACATTCTTACACAGTAACGTAAGTATGTTCGTCACATCAAGTATCGTAAGTATGTTCGTCACATCAAGTATCGTAAGTATGTTCGTCACGTCAAGTACCGTAAGTATGTTCGTCACTTGTATGGGAAATCGTGATTTTTGAGTTGGCTGTTTTTTTATTCCTGCTGAATTTATGAGGTCATTTGGGGCCTCAATCGAGTCTGTGGACTATTTTTGACAGGACCTCATACTTGGTTTTCAAGATTTCGCGAATTTACGTTTCGGGGTAAATCTCGGAAATTACCCTAAAAATGGGGTAAATTTTTACACCATCAAATAAGTAATTAGGAGACCTTCAAAAGAGCCCCCAGACTTTCTTTTCTCAGACGCACCCTTCTGCCCCTAAAATCACTTTGAATTTTTCGAAAACCTAACTTTTTTACAAAATGGCCGCCTGTTTATCCGCCATTTTGTTTTTCCAACTTTTGGTACCCAGTAGTCAGTAACAACTATATTACACACTTAATGGCATTCACACTTTTTTTTCGCGTCATACAAAGTGGGCGACCAGGACCCCTCGAAGAGACCCCTTTGAAAAAAGTTTGAGCCACCGTCCATCCCAGTGTTGCCAGATCACGAAGATAAAAATAGTCAAATGTCATTTTAATGGGCTCCATCTCTATGCTTCTGGGAATAATTTTTACGAAATGTCTTTATTTCTATTTTCGACTTTTTCGGGGCATTTCTCGAAAACTACCAAAAATGCCAGAATTATTTTTTTTCCTGGCAATACATAATGACCATACACACATTGGCCTAGTACTTTGCACCCCGCTCAAATGTTGCCATCTACCCGAAAATCCATTTTTTAACTTTCGAAAATGCAATTTTTGCACAAAATGGCCGCCAGCGCGGCCGCCATCTTGAAAGTCTGACGTTTCAGATTTTTCCCATATACTACACTATATATGGCGTCGATTGGCATTTTTACTTTTTTTCTGCCAAGCGTCCTGGCGGCCAGACAGCTCGGCGAAAAAGGCATTGCCAAAAAAATTCTTCTCCCCGCAGTGCCGAGTGTTGCCAGGCCACCAAGATAAAAATGGTCAAATGTCATTTTAATAAGCTAAATCTGTAAGTCCATGGCAACTTTTTATTTAAAAAGTTGGTCCTTCTACTTTCGAATTTTTTGGGCTATATCTCAAAAACTATCGAAAATTTCAAAAATATTTTTATACCTGGCAACACACAATGACCCAACTGATAACCGACCAGTACAATGAAATTCTGTAAAATGTTGCCATCACATTGAAAATCCATTTTGAAATTTTCGAAAACCAAACTTTTTGACAAAATGGCCGCCAGGGCCGCCGCCATCTTGGATATCAAAATGCCTATAGTTTTCCTATATTCTAGACTATATACCGGATCAGAGCCAATTTTTACTTTTTTTTTAAATTAATACCCTGGACCCAGAGAGACTTTGGAAAATGACTACTGCGAAAACACTTTTTTGCCCGCCAAAACCAGTGTTGCCAGAATTTTTATCCAAAACTACCCTGACGTCAATACCAGCCGGGGTTGCCATAAAACTACATACTTGAAAATCAGATACACGTCACACTTTTGCCACTCACATTTTGGGCCCTGTGGCAAAAACTACCATCAATTTGGTAGAAATTAAAAAACCTACTAATAGACCGATAAATGACCTACCAACGCCCTATACAATCTCAATCGATGCAGTGTTGCCAACAGTATGAAAAATCAATTTGAAAATTGCAAAAATTTTTCTTGGGACTAAATGGCCGCCAGCGGCGCCGCCATATTGTTTTTAAATAGTCTATGGTCACTGGTCGATACTCGACTATATCTGTGACAGTAATAAAAAAAAAGTTCACCATTATCTCTATAGACCGCGATACTATGACCACGCAAACATGGGCCTCGAAACGGTCAAAACCGCATTTTCAATCCAAGATGGCGGCGCCGCCATTTTGTTTTTTCGACATTTTATTTTTTTTAATTCAATCATTTTATCCACTAAATAAGCTCCGAAAATTTAACAGCGATCCGATTGATAGTTAAAGAGATACAAATACCAACATGGCCGCCATCTTGGATTTTGAAAAAAAAAACCACAAAAACCTGTTTTGATTGGCGCCCGATTTATACTCACCCTACATCATTTTCCCATTTTATCCCTCTAAATACCCGAAAAACACCCCTGATCAGTGAGTCAGTCAGTGGTAATCGAGCTTTATATAATATAGATTATAAATATCTACCAAATACCTATGTAGTATGTGTGTAGCATTGTTTAGTCATAGAGCCTCTAAACCTACCAATTTTACAAAATGTCAAGACTTTCTAATAGATAGCTCTTACCTTTGGGAGATCTAAACATCAACTAGAATTAGGTATTCTACTTGCACAGAGTAGGCCTCTGCAGGTGCACAGAATAGATAATATATTTTCTCAATTTTGAATTAAAGCATGTTTTGATTTCAAGGTGAATAGGTAATTTTAATTTTGTTTAAGTACATATTGGAAATATTACTTAAAAGTTGTTATAAAGGTAATTGTACTCATGCAATAAGAAACATGCATACATAAAATCAAATTACTATCAAGGACTACTATTTTATTACTTACCCTTTCACTCAATTCAACTCAACAGAGGCAGTTAGTGTGTAAAAGTATCAAATAACTTTTATGACTTAGGTCTGAATTTTCAATCGCTAGATATAGTTAAAACAGACTGATAAATTGAAAGATAGCTATGACAGGCGTCATTAGTAGTTTCTTTAGCAAACATATCTGAAATTTTGCTTCAATTGAAAAATTCCACCTTAGCAAACAGTTTTGTTAACTAAATATTATTTGTTGGGATAAAGGAGACTACTTACTTGTGTTAATTAAGATTTTAATTGCAACCCATGATCCTATATTAAATAACAAAAACAGAAATAACAAAATTTGGTACACTTCACCAATAAATTAATGTTTGAATTATTTAACAAATAACATTATTATGATGAATTTGACAAATTTTGAATGATATTGAGTATTTCTTTCCTCTTAACAGTGGGATTAATTCTAACTAGCATATCACATGAAGCGATGTGCCCATGTGAGTGAGCGCACTCCGCCAGCCGTTCAGTGTTGCAGATGACATGAACTCCACAGTCATAACCATTGCTCTGTTGTAAGCATTCTTTATCTACAAAGTTGATTGAACCTGAAAACAATAAGTATTTTAATAAAAAAAATATAAATCAAAATAACATAAATTATGTAAAAACATAAACATTTAGAAATAAAAAGAAATATACTTTGTTTTTTATTTCTTTTGATACAATATCATCTGTATTGTTTAAGGGATGGTATAAACAAGATTTGATGAACTTGTTTTACAAGTAAGTGCTATCATATCATACTGTAGAAAAAAATCATTAACATTATATTCAACCCTTTTATATTTAAACATACATGAACAGAAATTAATACAACATTGGTACTTTTCAAAACTTAATTGGCAATAAATACCCAGCTCTTTGAGAATGAAATGAATGCTAGTGTTATCAACTAATAGCAAAATAAATTCTTAAGTAGAATGTTAGACAGTGCCCAAATAGTATATGGAGTAGGATAATAAATGAATATCTTACCTCCTCTTGAGAAATAGGTTATCAGATGACTGGCAAACTCCCATGCCACATTATGATTGCTTCCCGATGAAGAGTCAAGGTGAAAGAAACAGCTTTCTGGCTTTGAATAAACAAGGAGACTCCAGTGTGATCCGCCGGCTGTATCCGGCGAGTCATTATCATTCAGAGCAAAGAAAACAAATCTCTTTCTATCTATATCCAGCGGCTCCAAAAATGTTTTGATTTCATCTGTTTCCACCATTTTAATGCATTGTGTCACTTCAGGTGAAACAAACAGCAACTCACTTGCATCACTGAATAAGATTCTTTCAAGATATTCAAAGTAAAATGATATTATCGTATCATTCAGCCAATAGGGGCCATCCAAAAGTTCAACATCCGACCGATGCAGTAATATCTCGTGGAAGCTCAACACGACCGATGCCTTGGCCATATTAACGCATAATTACTAAAACTTCTTGAGCAAACGTTATAGTTGATTCCAATGGTTATGATCTGATAAGTAAGAAAAATATAACAGAACATTGACAATATCTAAAGAGTTTCAAAAAAATAAATATATTTAAAACTATTAATAGCCAAGCGTTGGAAGTTAGAACAGTTACCTACAAATACTATTCATGCAAAAAGATTTATAGAAAAGACGGAACTTACCAAAATAGATCAACTAGTCTCATTTGAGACACCAAGTAGACATGTGATACTTTTATTTATTTACATATAGTGTCTACAAAACAGCAAATCTATTATGTAAAAACTGCACGTTGTTGAACTAATTTAACACATTTTAAACATTTGCAAATTATACATCAGCAATCGGATGGCGACGACTGAAACAGACTGAAACTTGACAAATAGGTGACATTGACGATGTCAATTATCCCTTGTCACTAATGTCACTTGGCAGAAAATAATGCCAACCATTAAATACTTAATTTTATTCTGTACTATTGTCTATGACTGGTCGCGTTCATCTGTCAAGACTTTACCTACTTTGGCTTAAAAAGCCCCTGATCCCAGAGCCGTAAAGCTAATTATCATGGACGTTTAAAATGGTAACTAAAATAATACCTACGTGAATTATTTTGAATTCGACACGCGGCCAACGCTGACAACTAATAGAATTTCACCTGTTGATTCACCGAATACTATTCACCATCTAATTTTGTTGTTTGTTTCAAGGGACAATTTTCATATCAATAAATATCATGGTCACCCTAGTGTAAAGGGACAAAGGAATCGGTTGTGAGCGTCTCGCTCGGCTCGTTTTTGTGTTGATATTGAATACGTCCATGCTTATTATGTATTTAAAAAAGCTTGCACTTCCTTTTGAAAGTCACTGCCTAGGTCCTATTATATAGTACTTTCGCATACCTCCATAGGCCGCAGTTCTTTGCTTACTCCACATTCAATGATCAAATAGCGACTGATATGCCGCTCAGACATTATTTATTTAAACTTTATTTCACAAAATGGTACATAGAGGCAAACTTAATGCTATGAGCATTCTCTCCAGCCAACAGTTGGGTCATGCAGAGAGCAGAAATTGAGTGCGATAAGTGTACAAAGATAACACAATACTTAAAAGAAAATGGACAGTCCGCTTTCAGCCGGCTGACTGTGAGCCCACTCTCTTTCATAATATGTGGATTTCAAGCTCGGCGCAGAGTTCAGCCGAGGCCGACAAAAAATTACAAATTATATTTTTTTTCATGAAAGTGGACCGGAGATGTGTGATTTGAGCAATACATTGGTAAATTTTTGTCAGCTGCAGTTTACCTCCGAGCCTTAGCTTCTGTGGAAACGCACCCCATTGAGGCTTATCTTTATTAACGCTGAAAGGCAATTAAGTTTTTAATACTCTGAATGGTAATAAAAACTTAATTGCCTTCCAAACACGCAGGCGCTCAGACGTTAAGTTACGGCAACCCGATGTTACTAACTCCCCTACATGGTATAAAAAGGAGCCCATATCACGGAGCCTTTACTTTAGACAATCTGCACCTAGGTACCTAATCAAAATAATGTGTCAGGAAAAAGACTTACTAAGCTTTCAATCACTAAGTATATATCTAATAGTGTTTACAGATTGCTCTAATAGTGTGATAACTTATCTTTCTTTATTATCATAGTTCACATAGCTGCACTATTTTAATACCTTGCAGCACAGTATGATAACAAAAGTAAATGTATTGTCTTTATTTATAGTAGGTAGGTACCTACATAGTTAGCTCTTGGGGGATTAGGGTTGGGCCGGCATGGCGGTGGCAACTGAGCAGTTATTTGCCCGTTGTCACAGCGACTTGGGCTTCTCTTTCGCTTTCCATCAGGCATAGGGAAGCCATTATATAAAACCACTATAAAAAAAGAAGGAACTACAAAAGTAGAACCATTTTTTACAAATGTCCATCACACATTCACACATGATTCAATCCAGTCAGGCTTTTTATCTTCAGTAAAGTAATATGAATAGCTACATAATATAAGAACCTATTATAGGAATCATAGCTCACTAAATAGGCTATTATGGCTAAAAATTGTAATCAGTCCGTCTTTTAGCTTATTCAACAATTCCATGCAAACTGTGAGTCAGTTTGTGTTGTACATTCAATAAACAGTACATCATCATCAATCTCAATTTAGTTATTATGGCACTGAAGTGTAAATTAATAGTATTATACTATGGAAAGCCTTACATTATGTTCTTACTTAATATTTGTATAAGTAAAATAACTAAAATCAATTAAGAACTTAAAATTCTTTATTAAAATTTAAAATAATGTCTAGTTGGTAACATCAATTAAAGTTAACCATTTATAAACAAAATAAATATTATTTAGGCATGTGAAGTGTGTATCACAAATGAAAAGCTAAAATGTGACATGTATTAATAATTTAATAACATCAAATTCACTCACAACATTGTTTAACTAGCTTTTTCGCGCGCAACTGTACTTACTAGTACTTTCTACTATAAATATGACATGGTTATGAATAAATTATTCCTAAACATTTTGCAAATATCACTATTGCAATATGCTGTTTTGATGATACTGATTGGGCTAAAAATAGGAAGGAAATTTCAGAAATATTATGAAAAATGCTTCCTACTTTATTATTTTCTAGGAGATTTACTTTGTAGCGTCTTTTAAGTAAGCGATGAGGTCCGCGCGCTCATTGGGCTTCTTGAGACCAGCGAACACCATTTTGGTTCCAGGGATGTACTTCTTGGGATTTTCCAAGTACTCGAAGAGGGTGTCCTCATTCCAGGAGATGCCTAAAAAAGGAAAAACAACATACATAATATGAATAATTTTACCAAATGCACTTCATTTATTTGGTGTCAGGTGGTGGTTTCACTTATTAATATCAGGTGATGTCTACTTGGGTAGTCTTGTAACAACAGTAAAAAAAATCAGAGATCTTTAAAGAAGTCTTATTATTAACTACGATTTGTATAGTTCACAATGTATACCTAAGTATTATACTTTTGTAACTTTGATAAACTTGTGCTATAAGAGACCACTCTCTTGACTATACCATAGATAGGGAACTCAAACAAGTCTAATGAGGAATAGGAGCTTTATTTACTACAAGCCCTGCCTAATGTACCATCAAGGTCATCAAACATAAAATGTTAGTTATCACTACAAGTGATACACAAATATTATGTCGTAATGTATGGAAAATTTTGTTTGTTATGGATAAAACTTGGATGGATTTTGATACCTAATGACAAAGAGATATGATTGAAATAGTGGATTCTATAAGCTTGTCTTGTTACAGGATATATTTGCTGTATGTGTGCAACTATTAGAGAAAACAAGTTAGTATGTATCAAGTAAATGTTCACATAAATGAATATTATGATTTAATATTAGCAATTAAGTCTAAATCTGTTAATTAAAAATCACAGATATAGTCAAAAGAATTGTTGTGTAAGATAACCAAATGCTCCATGCTTGATTTAGGAAATGGCTCAGGTCTAGCGTTTTTCTTAAATAGACCCAGTAGTTATCACCTGGTATAAAGACATTGGGACCTTGTGATTGTACAACATGTTAATGGCCAAGGGAGTCACCACAACGGACCAACAAATAATACTTTTTCTATTGTGGCAAGTTTCATGACAGTCAAAGGCTTAAAATGGTATTAAGGATCTTTTACAGTAATATAGCTTCAGACCATGCGGAATGATACTGTGGACTCTCTCGGTCCCATCTAAGGGAATACATATAACTAATAAGTTAAGTAAGTCACAGTAATATTAACACATTAACAAGTCAAATCCTACCGAACTGAAAGGCCGTATGGTCCGTAAAACAATAGATTTTATTTTACGACTGAAATGTGAAGTTGTAAAATAATTATTATGACAAGATTTCCATATTGTATGACCAATAGCAGTTCAAAGTCCCAAGTGTTAATAAATACAATGTGGCACTAAACCTTTAAAAGATTACTTAGTTAAGCTAAATGAAGTAAAAAGATGTATTCACCTTTAGCTTTGTTGGCATCTGAGTAAGCGAATCCAGCTGCTTGACCAGTCTTGCGGCCGAAGAATCCGTGTAGGTTGGGTCCTACTTTGTGTTTGCCACCGGATTCAACCTGTTATAAATGAAAATTACTGTAGTACATAATTCTATAAAATCTTAAATCATTTGATGTGATTACAGTGGTAAAGTTGTGTTCACAAATTATATTTTAGTTGTCCATAAATTAAATTATAACTTGGTAATTATTGTTAGTAGGTGGATACTTACAGTGTGGCACTGAGCGCATCTTTGAACAAAGATTTTCTTTCCATTTTCGGCATTTCCAGCTGGTACGCCCATTTTTTCTGTAATGATTATAAATTTTAAATTTTAATGATAGGATTTTAGCAAGGAAATTATTATTATTATTGTTCTATAAGTCTAAATGCGTTTAATAAAGATAATACATATATTTACAAGGAATTCTTATTATATAGGATGGGAACTAAATATCACATGTTGCACTAACATTCCTGACATACGTGTAGGGTACTAAGCGCCCAAAACTTGGAAGATTTAATAAATGGCACGTTATATAATCACACTTTCAATTTAACAATAGATTGAACGAAATATTCAGGTCAGGATCAATGTCATCTGGGAATTTCAAGGGACAAGGTGTCGTAATGACATCATTACGTAAGCTAAAATCCAGTAGCGATTTTACCGAATTGCCGCGACTTGGCAGCAGTTTATAAACACTTTTACTGGAATTGCTAAACGAATATTTCAAATCTGTATGAAATCGTCAAATTCGGTCCTAGAGCGCCAATTTTTAAGGTTAGATAATTCATGATGATCATCACTATGGGGCGTGCAACACAAGGTTAAGGTTACATCACTGAACAAGTTTTATTAAAGAGAGAATATTTACAACTTTCACTACACGTAATAAACCCAATTATACTCACTTTTTTAGAGAGTGACGAAAATTAAATAAAAATTTTGAATGACAGACAATGCGCGAAGATTTCGATTTTTGCCTATTGACAACTCGTGGCGCTGCTAGCGTTGCGATCACACGACTACGAACGAGGTTGCTACGATGAGGCCCGAAATGTTTCCAAGGTGTAGTTTCACGAGTACAGATATTGTTTAATAGACAATAATATCATATCGATTTTATCTTTATTCCATGGGTTTTATATTTCGATGTGATAATGATACACTTTGTTAGGAACTAGAAAGCTATGAAAACATTTTCATCACAAAGTTATTCCTTATATTGAGCTCGGAATAATGATATTGAATTATTTTATGTGGGAACAAAACGCTTCTGACGTATGATGACGACTTGACACGTGATTTTGTTACTCTGTGGCAGCAACAGTGGCGGGCACGCGGAACGCGGCAAACAATAAAATTATGTTTTTTGATTGATTAATTACGTAATAAATTAAGTAAAAACTTAGTTTTTACTACCTCCATGGTTTTTGTCTACCCATTAGAAACCTAGAAATGGGACGCGTAGAAGGATTGTATTTATTATTTATATTGGTATTCTATTCTTTTTTTTAATTAATTTTGAACTTAAAAATGCTAACATTTTATGTAAATCCAAAAAAACAACAGATTAGTAGCCAAACATGTTTTAACGTAATTATTATGTAATAAAATGTTATTTGATCATAATTTCAAGCTGTAAATATGAAAAATCGAATCTAAGTTGTGGTACATACAACCAAGGACGTTTTTATACGTCTTTGCTTAAAACATAATTTTGACAATGTTATGTTTCCACGTAATGTAAGTAGGTAGATAAGAAAGAAAGTGATCATTATGACCAGATACCTTATGTTTAGAATTTCCCAGTGGGATGAACAAAAGTTTTGTCATGCCTGGTACATACTTTTATTCGGGACCCAAAAGCTTAAACCTTCTTACTGCGAATCTTTCCTGTGGGCGCCATCTTGTGCAGGTATTGGAAAGCATGTTCATTCCCGAAGGTGTAATGTTTTTCAGGACGTTTAGGTATAGGTATAGCACGCTTGGAAAGCATACATATACAAAGATAAACCTGCCGATACGTTAGATGGCAGGGGAAGAATATGTTTTCCATTTTTAAACAAAACACACTTTTCTTTGGGATTTTTGATAACAAGAAATATAATATCGAAATTATAAAAAAAAAATTTTCGTTAGAATAGTCTCTGTGTGACACATTAATATAAAAAACCATTGACTGTTCGCTCTGGCTCTATATTCTTTCATGTACCCATGCTACTTAGATTAACAGATTGGCCTTGCATACCTATACATATATAGGATATTCTTCAGTAATTTAAAGCAAGAATGCGACCATTAAACTAGCTTTAGGCCCAAACACCGATTGGTCGTCTCAAAGGTCTACGCGGAACCAATTTCGCAGTCGGGAACCCTCATCAAGGCGCGCAATCTGCCGACCGGGATCGCCAGATAATATTGGGATACAATTAATGACCCACCAACATTCGCTAGCGTATCCTGGATGCATAAGGAGGTATATTGCTTGTTTTGTTGTTGTAAAGACATAGGTACCTAAACAATACAAGTTTATGTCTACGTAAGTATAAAGTTAAGGTAGGTACACTAAATGTTTCAAGGGTAGGGCGGCACTGGGTGCACTAAAACGCTTAGTAGCGTGTTATGCATATTGCACTATTTTGCGTGATTTGTAAAAAGCTTGTACGTAGTACTTCCATGGTAATAAAAAGTCAGTTTGCTCTGCGTGCACGATAAATTTGAACACGTCGTCTCTCGGAAACTTCCTCGACGTTCATTTTATATTATTCTGGTACAACTAATGTCAAATTTGAATGAACGTGCATTAAAGTTTCCGAATCCGAACGAAAATAGGTAGGTATGGATTGTTAATTAGCTAGCCCTGCAGTGCACGTCTATCCAATACGCATTCTGAATTTATTTACTCGTACCTACTAGGGCTAGTTTTGGAAGTCACTAAGTTTTGGATGGGTTTTGAATTACCATTGATACCTACTAGGTAAGTATTAGAATTAGGAGATGAGGGATGCGCTTATTTTATGGAGAATGCGGAAACTATCATTAAAATTTCCTAAGTAGATTATGTACGTTCTAATTTTGAATAGTGAATTAGGTGTGATTGTTTTTGTGCGAGTGTTATTCACACCAAGCACCAACCCAGTGGTCCCTTATGAAGGTTTTTTCTTGCACTATGATGGACACAGGAGGCGTCTTACCGCGGTACCTACAGCTCTGTGGTAGTTGCGTTGAGTACTCCGGGCATCCCTACCCCCCTCAGACAGAGTGCTTGCAGCGGACCACTGTCGGGTTTAGTGGGTGTTCTCCGCTAGATAGGAGTGAGCCCCATGCAACCCAGGTGTCCCGTACTCAGGGCTCTGGTGTATGCGTAAAGGTATTCAGGTAGGTTCATTGTATATACAAGTAGGTATAGGTACAGGTATAGGTACGTAACTATTATCTATCTATTTATAGCCACGTTACGTACCTACTTACTGGTATGAGATAAGATAAAAACGATTTCCGTCATGACGTTTAATGATACGCAAGGATATAGAAAAGGAAAACTTGTATAAATTGCTTTTTTATTTGCCCCAAGGCCGTTGGTTACTTAGGTATGCCATTGGATCAGATTCTTGAGACCACTTAAAAGTACATACGCTCATCTGACACCAAAAGCATTAAAAAAATAAACAGGAATGTATTCCAATCCACGACCTAGCATTCTATTTAGCTTTGAATGAGCTATTTGTAATTAATACATAGCTTATACATTACTTTATCTACCAATGAAGCCATTGAAACGTTTGACCACACGAAAATGTTAACAGGCCGGAGTAATCTCTAAAACATTTCATTAAAGGGACAGCTTTGAACGGATTTTCAATCTAATCGGATCACGGAAACTTTTTGCAATACAAACTTTCGACTTTATAAATGGCAAACCGATGTTGCGACTCCGTAAATCTTTTAACCTGTTTCTGTAACAAGGGTGAGGTTAGGTACCTAGGTAGCTTAGTATTATCGCTAAAAGTTGTTTAGCTATCTCATGATTCAAAAATAACTTATTTTGTATACTTAGATAGGTCAATCAAAAATAAATGCCATATCCTAGTTTGTTTCTATTTATTTATGATGAAAGTGTTTTTTATGATGGAATCGCGACGTGCGGAATGTCTTGTGCTATGCAATTGAATTCCCTATGGAGAATATAAAATGTCTTTTCATGAAACCAGACTAAACTACCGAATAAAACGATATATTTTATCAAAAGTGATTTTTGTACGGAAAACTGACATCCCGAATTAGTTGCAAAATGTGGTGAAATTATGTTTTTTATCAGACAATTACGTAGGTAGGTAGATATATCACTTGTTTCCAAACCGCATACTTAATATGAGCCTAAAGAAGCAGATATTTTAAAATCATTAAAGATTTATAAATTCCTTGGTATTTTAACTTCCACCTCGCGTTTGGAAATAGGCTTCAGTGACGAAGATAATCAAGAGTAGGTTTTTACCAGGCGCGGGTTGCCAATGCTGTCACTCTTTTTTACATGATAGATTGACATTTAGCTTTTCAATTATCCCCAAACGTCACGTTCACCTGCCTCATTTTAACCGGGGTGTAGGTAAAAGGGCACATGCCTACACGCGGCAATGTTTAATATTGTGAATTCCTCATGATCTTATCCTTCACTCCTGAAATATTTTGGAAACATGAAAGCCAATAGATAGGCAATAAGATAATTCACACTCACAGTCCCTCTATGCGACTGTACCTGTAATAAAATATATTAATGCCGCTAATTATGTTCAAAGGTTCCTTTCTAAAGTTAAGTTCTTCTTTAATTTTAATTAAGATCGTGTGTTTGTGTACCTACATGGAACGAAATGTATAATAATTGGAAATAACACCTTATACATTTAATATAATTTCTCTATCATTTGCCTAACTAAAATTAGATTCATGTTGCAGTACCTACCTACTTGCATTTTAGTGCTTATAATTAAATAGATATATATGTACTAGATAATTAAGAAAAAAGTATAGGTGGACACTTCAATTGGCTGGTAGGTAGAATTTTAATTTCAGACTAGCTGTGCCCGCGACTTCGTCCGCGTGAAATAGAGTTTCATCCCGTTGGAGGTAGAATTGATCAAAATCCTTTCTTAGCGGATGCCTACGTCATAACATCTACCTGCATACCAAATTTCAGCCAGTTCGGTCCAGTGGTTTGGGCTGTGCGTTGATAGATCACTATGTCAGTCAGTCACCTTTAAGTTTTATATTTCAATTATGTATTAATTCGTGTAAAATGAAAATAAATATTTATTATTATTATTTATTATTATATTATTATTATTATATATTTATACTCGTAGATAAGTTCATACACACGTCTGTCCTATGTGAACTCTCGACACACCTGCAGCTTCAGAATGTGAAAAGGGTTACACAATGTGATTAGCCACTGCAAACAGGGGCCCGGTTATTGGACACGGAGGATAGCAAACAAAATGCCCCACACAAATGGAATACAGAGCATTCCGGTGCGCATAGTCAGCGTTGCATCGAAGCGAGCAGGTGTGCATTGCACGAAAATATCCAGACTAGATATGTACTCGTAGAACCCGGTTCAGATTTAGGAACCTACACCAAATTGGACGGCTTATTGAGACAGTCTTGTCGGCTTTTTAGGTGAAAGTATTTGGTAACTTCAAGATACTTACATGGATATTTTTGTGGATAGACACACATGATAATAATAAGTCAAGTATGTACCTACCCTTAGAATTTATGAATACGAGTAGCTATTAATTTCCAAAAATATCAAAGTTGATTATTGTTATTAAATGTTACGATGAGTATATCCATAGAAGAAACGTTAGAATATTATGTATATTGTACATTTTTATTATAAGCGTTTAGATATATGAAAAGTGATGTGATATTAAAGATTAAAATTTCCGTTTCGACTCTATTAAAACGGCTACCACAGCTATGATTTTGGAACCTTCTTGAAACGAGCGTATTCATATTTAAAAGGCCGACAGCGACCCTAAACTCTAGAGTTGCGGGTGTTCAAGGGCGGTATCGACTGCTTACGTCGTGCTTGCGCGTCTGCCGCCTCTCGCAATAAAAATAAATCAGTGAGAGATAAATTATTCATTTCACGAATGAATGATTGTACTATTGATGTACGAGCTACGTCGTACATGATGCAGCCGTCAGCAGCGACCTAGATGCAGCGACCTGACCGATGGACCGAGCGCGTGCATCGTCGGCACTTTACACCGACGAAACACAAACGAAGACCCTCGAAAGTGTGCATTTAATAAACCATAGTATATAAGACCAGCTAGAATTAACAATAAACAGATTTCAACCGTCTGTGTTGGGTCTCATTTCCCCCCGCTGCGGCCAAGACACCTTTAGCCGTCACTATGATCAGTCGCGTGAGTCTGCGCGGCTGGCAGCGGTTCCGCACCACCTACCTACCGTCCTGTCTCTTCCCGCTCGCTACCCCGGGCATCCCGGGAGCGAGCTCTCTTCATCTATTATTTATATAAGTATATATTTACACGGTTAGGCGGGGCTAGGGCTCTAGGGACTTAGCGTCTTAGGGGTAAAGGGACTCTAGGATCACTAGGGAGTTAGGTTCCCTTCCTAACCTCATATATTTCTGACTGGCGGGACGCGGTGCCTTACAACCATCGCTCCTGCCCGTACATTTTGACCTTGGCGGGTCGGGAGGAAACTCTCCTGCCCGTACAATTGACATTACGAAGTTTGTTGCAAGATTACAAGTATATGTTGATAATTTATGATAATATATTATCGCATTCGTTACCAACGACAACGAGACATTATCAGTATGACGCAGACCCACGTATTCAGTCTGTATCTTGAACTTCGTACAGCTTATATCACTAACTATAATAAGAGTAGGTATTTATATATCTACTACATTTGATAGGTACCAACTTGTGTCTCTATCTATTTAGACTTTCAATAGTCTTTTATTTCACTTACAATTCAATAACTTCGGGGGTGCCTTGTCAAACGCTATATTTCTTGATTTCCCAGCCCCTACTGCCATTAAATTAATTATACACAGCTATGGGCGGATAAACAAAAATTTATTGTTCTCGTCGTTAGGTCTAATAACAGAAATGGGCTATAAACATGTCCGACTAATTCTTTTAACTTTATTTACCCAATATATTCTTTACACCTTGTTTTAAGTCTGACAGATCCGGGTATTCTGTGAGACATTGTCAGACTTCATCTGATACTCCAATATACTCGTAGTATAAAGGAAAACCTTTGTTAGGGTTCCGTAGCCAAAATGGCAAAAACGAGACCCTTATAGATTCGTCATGTCTGTCTGTCCGTCCGTATGTCACAGCCAGTTTATTCCGAAACTATAAGAGCTACATTATTGAAATTTGGTATGTAGATGTATTCTGTAAACCGCATTAAGATGTGAAAATAAAATCAGAAAAAAATCCAAAATTTTTGGGGTTCCCCATACATAGAACTGAAACTCAAATTTTTTTTTTTCATCAAACCTTTACGTGTGGGGTATCTATGGATAGGTATTTGAAAATGATGTCGAGATTTCTAACAACATTTTTTCTAAACTGAATAGTTTACTAGCGTAACTTCTAAAATATGGGCATGATAAAACTGAAAAAAATATATGATTTGTATTACTATAAAAACTACTAACGAAATTTGGTTTGAATGACAGACAGACAGTAGTTTTTTTTTAAACGTCATAAATCAAATTACCTAATTTTTTCATTCAATCAGTGGTACGGAACCCTACGTGCGCGAGTCCGACTCGCACTTGGCCGGTTTTTTTTTTAGACCTGTGGTTCGTGTGCATTGTCTTATCATATTGCATGTAGGTCGTAGGTAGGTATACGATTAATTTTTAATTCTTTATAATTCATGGGAGTGTAAGTTAATTCCGAAACTTTATAAGCATAATGGTAGATAATTCTTCTTCTTCTTCTTTCTTTTCTGACCCATGTTGTCCCACTGCTGGGCAAAGGTCTCCCCCAAACTTTTAGATAATTATTAAACAATATCTTGTTAGTCTAGTTTCCCAAAGTTGTTAGACAAACTACTTATACTTAGATATTTATAGGTACTATACTAAAATACTCTACAGTGGGTACAAACAAATGTGTTGGACTGTTGGCATACAAAGGTTCACTGTCTTAGGTGTCTCCCAGTCCTTCACTGGCATTGTACGAGCTACGTCGTACATGATGCAGCCGTCAGCAGCGACCTAGATGCAGCGACCTGACCGATGGACCGAGCGCGTGCATCGTCGGCACTTTACACCGACGAAACACAAACGAAGACCCTCGAAAGTGTGCATTTAATAAACCATAGTATATAAGACCAGCTAGAATTAACAATAAACAGATTTCAACCGTCTGTGTTGGGTCTCATTTCCCCCCGCTGCGGCCAAGACACCTTTAGCCGTCACTATGATCAGCCGCGTGAGTCTGCGCGGCTGGCAGCGGGTCCACACCACCTACCTACCGTCCCGTCTCTTCCCGCTCGCTACCCCGGGCATCCCGGGACGCTACACCGGATCCAATGGGATGACACTTCACGCCGGTCGACGAGAGGTCAGACGTAGGACCAGGGGCCATACTATAAAAAGAATAAATCAATCAAAAAAAACAATCGTTTGTCGAACGTATCGTGTATTTTTGCTCCATAAGGGATGTATTTGTCCTTACGGCCGTATTCACAAACGTTACTATGCGACGCGCGGACGCACAGTGCCCAAAATCCTATACGTTTTTGGGTACCTGTGCGTTCCCGCGACGCATAGTAACGTTTGTGAATACGGCCGTTAGTGTGTTCGTGTAAGAATCAAATTAACGAAAATCGTCCATCGAACGATCGTTTTCGTTTATTAAAGTACGAAGAAGATAAATTACAACCAACTTCCTATTTGTTCTGTTACAGAGTCATTTCTTAGACAACCTACAGCAGAAAATAATAAATAAGCTCGTGTTAATGTTATCCATTAATAACTTGTACATTGCACCTAAAATGTTAACAGTGATCCCATAATAGGATCCGTTCCGTAGATAAGAATTTTTTAATTACACAATTGAGTGGCGAACATTTTTCCTTCGAGCGCTTTATCAGTAGGCAGGAATTTGAATAAATCGTTGCCAACGTTGCCGTAAGGAGATTTTAACTCGGCTCTACGGACCGGATCTTTTCATAATGGCCCCCGGTAAATTTACTTCGCCACCCGTTTAATCCGAAAGCGTTCCTTAATGCTTTTTAATTATTTCCGAAACTTTCTTCAACAATAACATTGTACACGGTTTCATATGCTTAAATGTTTTAATGAGATCTAAAATATCACATGTCAATTACATAGCTCTGATGTAGATATGTGGGAACAATGCGCTAAGGCTCCTATAGACCAGCAGATCAAGCGCCGCAAATGGAATTGGATCGGCCGCACGCTCTGACGGAACCCTGACCACAAACCGAGGCAAGCCTTAGACTGGAATCCCCAAGGAAAGCGGGAACGTGGCCGCCCTAAGCAATCCTGGCGGCAAACGATCGCTGCAGAAGCGAAGGCGATAGGAATGACCTGGAGCGAAGTGGAACACAAAGCTAAAGACCACTTGGGATGGCGACGTACTGTGGACGACCTCTGCCCCATCCAGGGGACATAGGACAATGAGTCAAGTAAGTCAATTTTCACATGTAGCAATTAGTGACACTCATCCACTTGTATGTATACTTACATAGGTCTAGATTATTATAGGTATTCCATGTGTGATGGGATGGTCCTATATAAACCCGGAATGAAAAAGATTGTAATCAAATCTACCCATTAGTAGGTAGGTATTAAGCACGAATTAAAGTTTTTATTAGTATTGAATAAAACAATTATCATTATGTACCTTTCAGAGTTTTGCTCTTCAGTTCTACATGGCAAAAGTTCAGACTAAAAATGCTAAGAGTGCTCGCATCGAGAGTCATAATGAAATCTGTGACCCAAGCCGCGGTACGTGCGTCGCATGCATGAAGGCGCCATATTTATGTGGAAGCCCTACCGCAGACTTATGAGGTACACACATGGAAATTAACCTTTAGGCTTTGTATTTTACAATGTCTGTGGCATATCAATTTGAAAGTTGATGAAAATTCCGTTCGAAATTTTAACGCAAACTCTATGTCGGTACCTACTAAAATTCTGTTTCTGTGCTAGTAACGAATCGAAAAATCACAGTTCAGTGGCCTATATAAAGACATTATGCCTAGGTACCTACATTATTTGCGTTTCTAGATTGCACTCTACCTATACGCCAATGAAACTTTGAAGTTTAGTTTCTTCTTTATTTTTATAATTACTTCCTTGAAATGATAGTTACTGTACACTCGTTAACATTGGGCATTTTATATTCTTTAAACTAGTGAAACTCTTAGTTTAGAGACTACAATTATTTATCCATCTATGCTAGTGGATCTTGTGGCCATAGATTCGCTTCCAAATACTACTTTACCGATTTAAATACAAGCTTCGGCTTAGTTTGGGGCTAGGTGGCGCTGTGTGGCCCAGCGTGGCATGTCTTGGGTTATTTATTTATATTTATTTATTTATTAAAGGTCAATGGTATATAAATTGCATTTTTTATGCCCTCATATGCTACCCCAGCTACGATTGGAAAGTAAAATATTCAAATGAGTAATGTTCAAACGTATCCACGTGAAGGTTTAAATATAGGCAATAGTCAAGCCCTGGAGACGACGCGATGAGCCAGCGAGCGGAGTGCTCTGCAATGTTTCCACGCCATGAATAAACAACAGGCACAGACATGGCCACGCAACGTTGTTTTGGTACCCCCCCCCCCCCCCGTACTGAACGCATTCGGTGAAATTTAACATAGGTACCTACATTTTTTGCGATAATCGTTTTCGAACCAAATTGTCCCCCTGAAAATGTGTCGTAATAACTTAAATACGTACGGGTACCCTATTCGGTAATTCCAATACGTACGACCGTAATTAGCCTTCTTTTTTTACATGCATGCAACTACTTAACTAGTTGAGCCAATATTTGTAAGATATATGTGTCATGAAATTAAGGACTCTTTTTGTTGATTTCCTGCAGGGAATATTATCAAATTCTCACAAAAAAATCAGCGCCACTTTGATAGCAACGGTTACTTCAGAGACATAAGAAGACTTTGCTGTTTCTTGTCAGTACAAATAGTACAATGCAATCGATGCTTTGCGGATTTCTCAATCTAAAAGTTCCCATCTTGGCGTTATCAACTAATACAATGGCGGCTGCATAGTTTTGTCGCGCAAACTTGCCAAAGTTCTGCTGTAGTTAACAAGTCCAAAAGATATACCTACAACTTAGACTTTGATGTCATCGAGATTGGATAGCACTTGAATTTCCGATTGATTAACAGAACATATTGATTTATGTATTCTTCAAGAATGGAAAAATTAAAAACCTAGGTAGGTATGTAAGACACATAGTTTAAATAAACTTATTAGATAAACAAGTTTTCAAATCATAAAACATAATAAGCATCTAGTACTTAAAATTATCAAATCGATGACTTGATTAGACTATGTTAAGTTTTATCAATTCATGATATGTTTCTTTCATTAGGAACTTCGATTTTTTTCTATATCTAACTACCATGATAGCCAAGACCGACTTGTCTTTACCACCGAAGAGCGCAAAGTTAATGTAAAAGTTGGTTATTTAAATGTGACTATATACCTATGTATTTAAATTTACCATGTAACTCCTAAATCGGTACACTTACTCATATTTACTGATCAGTCACTAATTAATCTATATCCTTAGTAGGTAAAGACGCCTAGAAAGATTCTTCAATCCAATCATTTTAATTAATGCACAATTTATTGCAATTTAAGGGAAAAGGGGCGATCTTCATTCAGAGAAGGACTGTGCGAGGATTTAATCTATGTCAAGAGTGTCATCAAGGTTGTTGTCGAAGTTAGCGCATTATTTATAAGTACAATCTTGCCTTCAAAGAAACTTATTTGAATATCCCACGGGGCCAGGGAAAACGAGATCAACAGGGCCAGACCTTAGGGATTGCTAATATATTTTACATAATCCCAAAAGGATAATGTCCACGATAAGAATGTTTTACGTAAGAAGGTATCTAATAGTAGGTATCTGTATCTATGAAGTTCTTATCAGATACTTATATCTTATCAGAGAATGACTATTATGTAATTGTTCCTACTACCCATTCATATCAGAAATAGGTAGGTATCTCATTCTCGGATTGTAGGAAGATATCCAGAACAGATAGATTTGAAAAATACAAAACAATGTATTAAAACAAAATATTTATGTATGTTGATACCTATTTTGTTTTTCTTTATTTGTACTTTGGTATTTTATTCCGTTTTAATGGTTTTCTTATGGTTATTCAATAGTAATAAATAAGTCAGCTTACCACCATCATCTGATAAAGTTAGGCCTCCCTTAGATCGTCAACTATCCCGGTTTTGTACAAACCGCATCGTTCCGATTGTATACTTCCTTCTTTTCTGAAGACGTTCGGGCCAATGTGCTGGAAGGTATCCTACACTATATTTTGTGCCTAAACGACTCCCCACTACTAGACTAACAGAGGTAGGACATAGCGAATCTTCGCTTGAATTGAGCCGCCCGCCTGGGGATAGACCTCCAACCTATAGAATACCGCAGCTGAGTGACCTCCGGGTCATTTTTCTGCCTAAGGTTTTCCGAGCTCGTGAGGTGAGTGCTGCATTGGCACTAACAAGTGAGGGCAACGCGCGTATGATGCCCCTGGTGTTGCAGGCGTCCATAGGCTGCGGTAACCGCTAAACATCAGGCGGGCTGAAAGACTTTATTGCTCAAAGGCGGACCCAAGCTTTATGTAATAATGCCCAGATGTGCCTGGTTTATGAAAATCGAAATATTACCTATTAATCGCTTCGTGCTTATCAAGCCACATAACAAACAAAGTTGAAATGTGTTTCGACTTCCGCATTTTCATGTTTGTATGATATATTGCGCTAGCAAAGGGTATGTAGTACTCAAATCCTATCCTCGGATCGTGAATAAAAGATATTTATTCTACGAAAGAGTCGCGGTAGGCAAATGAATTACCAAAGAAAAAAGAAAATTCGGGAATATTTTGAGACAAAACTTACAACGTACTACGAGACGTTGTAAGTTTTGGGAAAAACACAGGATAAACTGCTTTTAACACAACAGAGAGGATAATAATAAAGAGATTAATAAACAGGTGACAGGTTAATAAAAAAATGGTTCACGTATATTTTTATCAGCATACTAAATCCATCACGTAAAATTTTACTCTATTATTTGAAAATATAAAAACTTATATATACCTCCTTTACCCTGAGGTTGTCTGGAAGAGATCGCTCAGACGCTCTGAGGCCGCCTAATTGTTAAACGAAAGCTAATATACTTAGTTTTAAGTCAATTGTATGGTGTGCAATAAAATATATCTATCTGTCTATACCTATATGTGTATAAAAATTAAATACCGATAAAAAATGACACAAACATTCACTTACCTACTTATTCCTTTTATCATAATCGATCACATTTTTTTGCCATGACTAAAGAATATGCAGGTAGGTACATTTTATATCAAAGACAAGTACACTATATCAATCCAATATTATTGATATTCGATAAGTAATTTATTTAAGTAGATAAGGAACTTACAATCTGCTACTATCTTTACTATATTCATAACCAATTTCTTGTGTGTCTGTTTTCTATCGTTAAAAATTGGAAATATGATTATAGTTTTACGAAGCTACGCACACCACCTACTTGATTTGACACAAAGGATTTATCTTTGTACATAAACATCAATCATTTATGTACGTATGATATTAAAGATTTGTACGGCACGGCAGTCACTTAAGAATAAAGAGTAAAATAGACATAGTACTTACTAAACATTTTCTGACCTATTCTAGTCTTTGTAAAAACTGGTCTCTCCGATTCCACAGTTTACAGGTATTGGGTGAATAAAATATTTTTGTATTCAAATTTGTTAGTTGGTATAACTAAAAATAGTTTTTGGCATGCCTTTCCCTTTGTGGTTAGACAGACCGATAGTTATTTTTATTTCATAGCATACTTACAATCGAAAATATGGTAAACATTTGTTGTATCTACAATTAAAGCGGTCTTTTCGCTTATGTGGTGGAAGGGTAACAAATAATTATATACGAGTTCACACAATTACTTAGCTTTATTTCCGGCTTTTCCTGTTCCTTGTTATCACATACGGGTTCTTACGTTGTGGTTTTATCAGCATGGTATAAATCCCCTACAGCAGACTACAGAGTGTGTTCTCTTTTGTCTCGCCCAAACACAATACGTCGTACAGAGATTAATTGTGATTTACGATTCGGTGTTTCGAAGGCTGCATAGATTATTCTCGTAATAACAATGACTTTACGTTTGGTCTAACGTTGACAGTAGGTTATAATTGTTCGTTCTAATTCACTTTCTGCTCATTCGCTTACTTCGTGCGCTCATTCCGCGAAAGTGAATTAGAACGACCAATTATAACAAATTGAAGTAGAATCCCAAATCAGTTTCACAAACTATTGTCAACAAGAACTGTGATTTTTGTAATTCACAGGTCTGTACCTAACCGGAAATTCCTAAGCGTTGCGTAATAACTTGTGTACCAAAGCTATCTGTGTCGATTTATACTCGTACTTACCTAAAATGTTTGTTTAGCAAGACAGCAGGCAACACGATATACATATAATAAAACATTACCAATACCTTGGTACACCAAAACCCTTAAAGCAGTGGCCGTTTGCTCAATGTTTCATTTTAGTCCGATTGATCGTGCTAATACTTGAAAACTATCAGGTTTACTGAGCCCGCAGCGATTTCAGATACTTTATGGCACCTAGAACTTTGTATCGGTTCTAGCCCGTTTGGTCGTACCACATTCCGTCTAGAGAAGTTTTCGCTTGATAGTTTTTAAGATAAGCACCCAAAACGAAACATTCACTGAACAATGCACAGGTAGTGGCGTACACCGAAACATTCACTACGCATCCTTACACCAAACCTCTTTATGCCAGCGTTAAGGTTGAATTTTAGCCAGATTGGTCGTGCTAATGCTTGAACACTTTCGGATTACTGAGCGCGCTTTGATATTTTCTATACGTTTCTAGATTGATTGTGGCACCTAGAACTTCGTATCTGTTCTAGCCCGATTGGTCGTACCAACCAACCATTCTGTACTTTGTCTAGAAAAGTGACCATTACATGCTGCTTATCGCAATTGTGTCTCAAGTTGCACCTAAAATAAATCCTTCGCTTGACAGTCCAGAGGCTATGGCGTACACTGTAACAATGACTCGAATGAACGAATCGCGCCATACAGTGAATTTGAGCAAGTCAGCAAAATGATTCTAGTAATGACAGTACAGATTTTACAACGAAGGTTCCGTATATGTAAACAAATTAAAATCAATACATTATCAATCTACAGAGTTACTATCCAAACTCATTATACATATTATTGTGTTTCTATCTCGATAACGAATAGGTTTTTTCAAATCTCAAAAAACATTCAAGTCAAAAAATCAAAAAACATTCAAAACACTTTAAGATATTTAGTCTCAAAGTAAAAAAGTGAATTTCATGAATTGAATAGTATCTAGTTGGTATAGATGACTTAAAAAGAGGATGTACCCTAAGACAGCGTGTTAATTTTTAAGTCCTATGCCACTAATAATAATAATACTGAAGGCTAATTTTACCAAAAAAATATTTTTGCATTACCCGTCATACATTTAGCTATTCTATTAACGGTTACTTAATTAATTAACAAGTTTTTTATAATGTGTTTTAGTATGTATCTAACTCTTAAACAATAAATATTAAGACAAGGAACCCTAATATATTATTATAATTGTAATGTAGGTACATGTTTACGAGCACGTTGTTACTGCTGATGCTACAGTTTCAACATTCGAACTTGCAGGTACAGACAGTAGCAAAATTATACTATAATAATGTTGATATTATATGCTTTTAACCGACTTCAAAAAGGAGGAGGTTCTCAATTCGTCAGATTTTTCTCATATATGTTTTCGTTGTATGCCTATTAACATTGTTATTTACGTTTAGGTATGTACATTTTAATCTAAATCACGTTAAGCCGTTGTTCGTGTGACTGATGATAAAACATCTCATTGATCGCGTTGAACTATCGTCCCGTAGGAGTATGATCGTGAATGAGGAACAAAAGAGTATGCTTGTGTTTGCATTTAAATTTGTAAACTTTAATATCTCCTTGGCTACTCCCTTTGGTGATCTATCGCTGTAGTTTAAATTTGATTAATTATAATTGTTAACACAGCTGCCTTTTATGGAATATTGTAACATATGAAGCAAGAAAAATGTCTTTCCATGGAGTGAAATTAATTTCATAACATGATTTTTACGTTGACTGTACAGCTATTTGTCAGGAAATCTGAAGTAAATTTAATGAACATTAAAATTTGCATTTCGCAATTTAAATTTGGCACACTTTCGTAAATGCTGATTGTTGAAAAATATTTAGGCAGTGTTCGTAAACATTTTCGTCAACGGTTACTTTCGTATTTTTGCTAACGCAAAACTGTCAACTATAACTAGTTTACCCGTTTACGAAAACAATAAGAAATTAAAACTGTTGACTACCTCATTTACTGATCTTGCACTATTTTCGGATAAATTAGGGGCTCCCAACCGCTAAAGCATTATTACTACAGTAGTGCCACACAGTGCTCATCAACCTTCAAGATATTCTTCAGCTTCGTAACCTCGAGGATTCGCTGCAGTCAGTGCTCATCAACCTTCAAGATATTCTCCAGCTCCGTCACCTCGAAGACTCGCTGCAGTCAGTGCTCGTCAATTTCCAAGATATTCTTCAGCTTCGTAACCTCGAGGATTCTCTGCAGTCATAATGTTCGTAAGTTATCTTTAATCTCGCTTGTTTACAGCAGTGTCTCCCGTCAACTGATGGAAAGTGAAACAGAAGCCCAAGTCGCTGTGGTCATGGGCAAGAAATGAAATCAATCACTTATCAGTTGACGCGATCGAAGTCACGGGTGTTTCGTTAAGTATACAGTGTTCGCTAGCCCTACTACAGCCTGAGAAGCGGAAATGTCAGTTTTCTCGTAAGACACTCATGTGAAGAAATTAACATAGAAAATTATAATGTTTAATACATGTTGTGAGTAATAACAATGTTTGTCTATTAACTTATTATTTTACAGGTCGGACATTGAATATAACAAGACAAACGTAGCTGCCAAGCGTTGCGGGAGCAAGTTCGAAGACTCTGATGAGGAACAAATTACTAAAAGGTGCGATTTAATGTACTTACTATAATTATATAATGTTCCAATAATTTCTTTGAAACTGTGAGTATGTTGTTATCGTTTTAAACTAATTTTATCTTTTTCATTGCCAGGTTAACCCAAAGACCTCGAAAAGCAGCAAAGAATTTAGTATACGAGTCTGAAGACGATACAGTTAAAAAACCGTAAGTTTATTAATACACTTTTATATCGCGATATTTACTTTACGTTGGATACTTGAAAGACAATTACGTTTTATTTTTTTATTATTTAGACGTGTATTAAGTAATTAATGACTGAGTCGTTTTACATTTTACTCTGATAGACGTTTCATATGCCCATATGTAGGTACATAGTAATATTTTTTTCTGAGCCGTTTGTAGTCGCAGTACTTATGTTTCTGTTTATATATCGAATGCTTATTCTTACGTTGGTTTTTCAGGGTTAAAACAACGGTGAAAAAATCCTCCTCTACGAAACGCAAGTCAGTAGACCGCACGAGTGGAGAGAAACGAGCTCAAAGCGCCGGGTGGAAACTGGGTTGGGACGACGAGGCGGAGATCGAGAGCAGCCGCGCGCGCACCGCGCCCCCCCGCCTGCAGTCCGTGCTGACGCGCCGCGTGGCCGACGGAGCCTTGCGCCGCACCGCCTCTCTGCCTGGAGACCTCTTCATCGAGCTGCGTGTCTACAACACCAGCGAGATACGAGCTGTGGAGCCGAAGGATCGTTGGGAGAAAGCGATTTTATCGCTTAAGTACCAGACGGATTCAGACGCCGAGCAGCTGGGCCTATTGCACCAGTTCGTCAAGCGAGCACGACAGGACTTTGAAGAGGAGGGCACATTTTTCGCCAGTAAAAAATATAATCCACGATAATTGTATATACAGTAGAACCTCGATAACTTAAACCTCGGTAACTTAAAAACCTCTATAACTTCAAAAAATAATATGTTCCCTTCCCATCAGAGCCCAAAACCTCTCTAACTTAAAATTCGCAACCTCTATAACTTAAATAAATAATCTCTGTATTAGCCTCAGTTACTTGAAGAAATGGTTCCAAAACCTCTATAACATAAAATTATTTGTCAATGAGTCATTTTGAAAAAGTGCGCAAACAAATGGTTTCGGATTTTATTGCTTGCACGTGTTTACTAGTTAAATTGTTAACGTAAACAATACAATAGTGTCACCTATTGTCTGCTCTAAGACAACTAGGCCTACTTAGATGATAAGTTTTTGATCACTGTCATCATTGGAAACATCGCTTTACCTACTGTGTGATAAAACTGACTTAAAATAAGTTCAAAAAGAAAACTAAACTTACATACGCTGATAAATTAAAAGCTATGGAAGCTGAAAATTGATTGAAAAGGAAAGAAGTTGCGGCTCAGTTTGGGATACATGAGAGTACATTGTCAATCATCTTTAAAAAAAGAAGCTGGAATCTTGAAGAAACAAGAACCAGGAGAAAGCCTTCATCGTAAAAGATGAAAAATTGCCTAATTTTACATACCTACCTCTATATTAACCTATCCCTAACGTAGACCCTTGATAACTTAAAACCTCGATAACTTAAAAAAATATGTGTTTCCCTTGGACTTTAACTTATCGAGGTTCTACTGTAGTTTAGTAATTACGTTAATAAACTAAAATAGTGAATTATTTCGTATGTCTTAGTTCACCCAGACTATTTAATTTCATTCACGCTAAATTTTAGTCTTAGTTAGGTAGGTAATAAATAAAAATGTCGAAACGAACGATATATTGCACTGTGTGCGATATATCCGTCAAAAGTAATACTTTCTCGGCTCATCTTAAAAGTAACATACACAAAAATAACTCAGCAATAGAAGTAGCAGATGGTATAGATAAAATAAGTAGTGCATTTCGTAGTCGAATAGCTACATATCGATTGCATAACAGGGATGAAGGCGTACAGACCCCGACCGAGTTCATGCGCTGCATGCGCGCTCGCGTGCGGCAACTGTTACACGCGCGTCAACTAGCCTTTAGTAGTGTTAAAATTAACTTCGAGTTATTTGCACAGTTTTCTCTTAGAACTAATGACTCTATCAAATCTGAGCTAAAATCGTTTTCCACAGAAAACTTTATCATTCACAAGAACTACGTGTTTGACGAAGTTTTCTCTAAAGCAATAGATATTATTTCAACTAAAATTGACGAAATGCAAGAAAGAGATAGCGGTTGGTCATTTCAGCGAAATTCATACTTAGAAATTAACATAAATAAATATAATCCTTTAAAAGCATCTAAATTTATAGATTTACCTAAAGCTTTAAAACTAAAACGAGCTTGCATTAACGTTCAAAACACGGATTCATTTTGTTTTTTGTGGAGCATAATTGCGGCATTATATCCTGCTAAGAGCAATGCTCAGCGAACGTCTTCTTATCCTCATTTCGAGAACATTCTCAATATAAAAAATATGTCTTTTCCTGTAAGTTTTGTAGATATAAAAACTTTTGAAAAGAACAATCCTAGTGTAAGCGTCAATGTTTATGGACTTAAAAACAAAACTAGTATTGTTGGACCATTATACCGCACTCAGAACAAGAAAAAATATCATGTTAACTTATTATTTCTAGAAAAGGGAAATCTTACGCATTACTGTTGGATAAAAAATTTAAGTCGTTTAATGAGATCACAAGTCACAAAAAACCACCGCAAAATATTTTTTTGTGATGACTGTATGGTCTTCTTTCAAAACGAAAGTAAATTTAATACTCATGTATGCGGTGGTGTTGCTACTGTTTTGCCAAAGCCTGGCACATTTATTCAGTTTAAAAACTATGAGAAAATGCAAGACATGCCGTTTGTTATTTACGCGGATTTCGAATCGTTATTACAGCCAAGTCCGAACGGGTCGGCTTCAAACTTTACACATGTCTTTCAAAAACATGTTCCGGCTGCATTTGCATATTATGTAGTTTGTTCATATGACAATTCTCTAAATCGATATGTATCATATCTTGGACAAGACTGTGTTGAAGTATTTATTGAAAATCTGAAGAAAGACATATCTAAAATATTAACTCTTTATAAAAACAAAATACCTATGAAAAAGTTAACGTCACAAGAATTGGAATCGTTTTCTAAATCGAAGCAATGTTATCTATGCAATCAGTTGTTGTTTGACGACAAAGTTAGAGACCACTGTCACCTAACTGGTAGGTACCGAGGTCCTGCTCATTCTTATTGTAATCTCAAATATCGTTTACCGCAATTTGTACCCGTATTTTTTCACAACTTGTCCGGCTACGACAGTCATTTATTTATTAGACAATTGGGTGAAACTTCGGGACCACTAAAAGTTATAGCTAAAAATAAAGAAAATTATATATCATTTACTAAGTTTTTTACAACGGATGATAATAGGTATATGGCAGTCCGCTTTGTTGACTCGTTTAAATTTTTAGGGACAAGTCTTGAAAAACTGGTTGCTAATTTAAATATTAAGGATTTTGTACATTTATCTCATTTTTTTTCTGAAGAACGTCAGTTTGAGTTATTAACACGCAAAGGGGTTTACCCTTATGAATACATGACAAATTGGGAATCGTATGAAGAAAAGCAATTACCTCCACGAGATTATTTTTATAGTACTTTGAATGAGAGTAATATTACGGAATCTGATTATGAGCATGCTGAACGCGTTTGGAAAACTTTTAATTTAAACAATCTTAGAGAATATACAAAATTATATTTAAAATCCGACGTACTTTTACTGGCTGACGTATTTGAAAAATTCCGTTATACTTGTAAAACGAATTATAATTTAGATCCTTCGTTTTATCTTACCGCTCCGAGTTTAAGTTTCGACGCTATGTTACTTTTAACGAAAGTTAAACTACAACTGATAGAAGACTTGGAAATTATTCGGTTAATTCAGCAGGGTATCCGCGGGGGAGTTTGTCAAGTTTCCAATAGATATGCGAAGGCCAACAACAAATACTTGTCTAATTACGATCCATCTTCTCCAGACAATTACTTATTTTATATAGACTGCAATAATTTATACGGATATGCAATGTGCTCGTATTTACCTCATTCTGATTTTCGCTTATTACATCCAACAGAATTTAATGGTGAAGATATTCTAAATACTCCTAATGATGCTGAAGAAGGGTTTATTTTAGAAATAGATTTAGAATATCCAGAACAATTGCATGATTTACATAATGAACTACCTTTTTGTCCACAAAAATTTACTCCACCGGGTTCTAAAACTTCTAAGTTAATTCCGAACTTATATGACAAATTCCATTATGTTATTCACTATGTACATTTAAAAACATGCCTTTCCCATGGGTTGAAACTAAAAAAAATCCATAGAGTAATAACATTTAAGCAAAGCCCCTATCTAAAGCAATACATTGATCTGAATACCGAATTACGACAAAAAGCAACGTCTGCCTTTGAACAGGATTTTTTCAAACTTTTGAACAATAGCATTTTCGGCAAAACATTAGAGGATCCGGAAAAACGAGTTGATGTAAAATTAGTAAATCAATGGGTTGACACTAGAAATAAAACAAAGAAACAGTTTACTGCACAACAACTAATAGCAAGACCGAATTACCATAGCGCAACTGTGTTTTCTGAGAATTTTGTTGCAGTTCAAATGAAGCCGGAGTCAATATTACTGGACAAACCAATTTATATAGGATTTACAGTTTTGGAAGTTTCTAAAAGCCACATGTACGAATTCCATTATTCCGTAATGAAACCTTTTTACGGTGATAATTTAAAACTTTGTTACACGGACACAGATAGCTTTTTATACTCAATACAAACCAAGGATGTGTATAGGGACTTGAAACTTCAATTTCAAGCTTATTTTGACACAAGCAATTATGAAGAAAATAATTGTTATAGTATTACAAAACAAAATAAAAAGATTCCCGGCTTGTTTAAAGACGAATTAGGTGGAAAACTTATAACTGAATTTGTCGGTTTAAGATCAAAATTATATTGTATTAAAACTGAAAACAAAGAAATTAAAAAGGCTAAAGGAATAAAAAAGCCAGCTGTAAAGCAGTTAGGTTTTAAAGATTACAGTAACGTTTTATTACACAACAAAGTTATAAAAAAAAGGAATGTTGTTTTCAAGTCCTTAAAACATGAAATATTCACCCAATCCGTTAATAAAGTAGCCTTATCATCAAACGATGACAAACGTATCATATTAAAAAATAGTATAAGTACATTGGCCTGGGGTCATAAATCTAGCTTCTTTTAATGTTTAAAATTTATTCTCATAATGTTATTGTTTGAATAAAATTAAAAAGTCTGGGTCTACTAAGATACTTTAAAGATTTATTTATAATATTTAAGTTAATTTTGTTTATATCATTATAAATACAATAAATGACTTCTATCTAGAACATTGATCTTTTATTTAACACAACTGTAAAAACATACTTTTGATAATTTCACAACATTTATTTTCATATCTACTCGGGCGGTATGGCATCGTTTGTTAACTTGGTATTTCATGTATGTAATAATTAGGTTATTGTGAATGATTCTACAAATGTAAGCGAACACTTTAAATATTTTGCAATATGTAAGTTGAATGCTATCAATGCAACGATTTTTTTAGCTGATGCAGAAAATAAACATGTTATAACTTGTCTTTCATATAAACAACACACATTCATTCAGAGGTAATTCAACACTTATCGCTGTATCGAGGGCAAGTAAATTGCAATTCATCAAAACGTGACGAAAAAGTAAGAACATGCGAATTTACCTTACATCATTTGAGACCAACACCAACCATTCTTTACTTGAACCTATCTGAAGTCACATCTACTTTATATTGTATTATAATTCTCATTTATTTCATTATTATTACACAAAAGGAGTATTCGCCTGATACAGAAAATATGGTAAATATAATTTTATTTTAAACTATAAATTGTATCATTTCATAATTTACAACTTTTTTGTATTTTAACACTGCTATTCTTTTGTTTCAGGATTTAGCGCATACAAATATCATAACAATGTCTGACCATGAATGCACACCCAATCACGAACCTGACCAAGATTTGGATACATTTCAATGTGCTCAAGATCCACTAGCAGGATTTACTCAAGAATTCCAGGAAATGCAGGCTCAACATCAATGCAACCAACCTTGTCAACAACAACGCAAATCTAAGATTAAGCGAAGGCGAAACAACGTGGCTTACAAGCAACCATCGAATAAGATGCACAAGGCGCAGTCGTTTGTGATTAATAGTGCTCCAGGTAAAGGCTACAAACTAATAAAAATACAAGTTTTAGATTTGAATGGCTCACAAAGTGTTAGTGACTGTGTACAAGATGATAGTGTTATCTTAAGTTCGCAATATGTGGTGAAAGATGTTGGTGATGAAATATTGGACCAAACAGAAAAGATCATCAACAACATTTCAAAAAAAATATGTGGTTATAGTTATAATAGTTATTTTTAGTTGTAAATTTATCTCTGTGTAATGTCGTTACTTTATGATCTTGTATAAACATGTATGAACTTGTTGTATTATAATGTTACTTAATTATTTTTCTAATAAAACGAACTAGCATATACTAACTGCATTTTATTATACCTATATTAGGATAAAATAAACTTTTAAAAATGAAAGACCATGGTTATTTAAAACATATATTAAAAAAAATATTACAAATAAAATCACAAAGATATCTTATTTTCTATACACCACTTTTTAATACATACTACATTTTTAATTGCACAATGTGTCGCATGGTTAAAACAATTCAATTCCACATTTTTTTCAGAATACAATAGTCCAAGTGTTTTCAAGCTAGGAATACCTAAATAACTTATATCTACGATATTGTCGTGGTCGCAAATATCACGCACCCATTTAACCTTTTCTTCACCTTTTACTAGTATTTTTCGATGGTTTAACATACGTTTTATCATTCTATGAAACTCTCTGTAGTCGATGTAACCCTCACTCCATCGATATCCTCTATTATGTTCTATCCATCGTACATGTCTTTTTTCTGTATCAGTTAACGATGAGAATGGATACGGAGGTTTGATTAAGTAAATGTGAGTAAGCTCTTGAGTGGCTATACCTATTTCTTTTACTATAAACTCATTTTTATCATTCTTGAATCCTTGTAAGTCTAATATAATGGTATTGCTATTCATGATATTTTTCTTACAATGTTACTTAGAGGTTTATACTCGAATACACAATCGTTTAAAATCAAACAATATGCCGCCGTCTGGTCTGGTATTTCGGTGTCTGTTTCAAACTCAACTCTCACGTCGATAGAACCTTTCAATGTTTCGTGCTGACGAGAACAGTCTATTACGAACAAAGGTGCAATGCTTTGGAATTCTTTCAAACCAATCACTGGTTCAGGCCGGCGTCCGTGATAAGACTGCTGAAATCTAGCGTATTGCTCGTATAATAAATCAAATTTATGATCCGAAAAGTTTATATTCAATCCTTCATACGGATAATACGATGAATTTAAAAACACTTTTACATCCCGTATGTCACAATGATCAAACTCAGCCATTGACGCACCAGCTTGTTGTTTTCTATTGGTCTGCAAGGCGATCACTACAAATCGTGGCTTCTCAATTTGCGATGAAGTTTTAATCGACCAGGTATGTTTGCGAGTTTTTGGCAGTAATGGATATTCGTACAAGTCCCAATTCCTAAAGGCTACTGTAATAGCTCGATCTTTTTCTAAATATTTTAGCAAATTTATTCTTTCACGATCAGACACTTTAACATGAGGAACACGCCAAATGATTTTATGGATTACTATGTCCTCCATGACTTCTCCAGGTTTTAGTTGTACTGCGTTGAGGTTTGTATTACTTCTCAAAAGTACTAATTCATGTTTGCAGTTTATTAATATTTTATCATAGTCCTCAGCAAATCCTAATATTTGATTAAGTGGTACCGATGCGGAGAAAACACCATTACGCGATTCAGTTGTGCCTGTGGTTGACCAGCCCCAAGCATGAGCGCGTTTTGATTCGCTTTCATTTAACGACAAATAAGATTTTATTGTTGTAGTAATGCCTGCATTTTTAATTTTATCAATCTCTATTCCATTTAATTCATATCGAATGTCTTGAAATAAAAACAGTAATGGATTATTCACAAAATGCACACTTGCTACCTTTTCTTTAGGAGTGCCTTTAAAAACATTAACTTGACCTTCAATATATAATGTGCTGAGTGAGGGTAATACATACAAGTCTTGTTGATTGATAGGTATTCTTATTTCATCGTTCTTGTTGAAACTTGTCACGTATGGTCTATACGAGTGATATTCGAAACTTTCAATACTATTATCGTAAGATGTGTTTTGTGATATATTTAATATGTTCATTTTAACAAACCGATTAATTTTAAAAAATCCTTATTACTTTTGGTTAATTTTTTTGTAAGTTTTTTTTTCAACTTAGCAGTTGTTGCACTATGAGATGTTCTTTCAGAACTGATTCGAACACAAGATGTGGAAGGGTTTTTATTGAAATTTATCATTTTTTTCTAAAATGTAAATACAATTGAACTTCTTCACCCCTTAAATTTATCAATTTATTGTCACCGTCCAACAGCCTTATATTGATAGCGCTTATAGAATTTTGATTGACAGGAAAATAAATAAGATTTTTAGGTATTTCAATAATGCGATAACCAGGTGGCACATTAGGTACAAATTCATAAATAATATGGCTTGCTTTTCCGTTAACAAATGAACCACTAACTACATCACATTCGATTCGCACAATGGTTGTTGATAGAATATTGACAGGATACTGTGAATCAGTACTTATATTAGCTTTGATTGTCTTCGTTCCAAAGCCTAGAATTTTACCTAGTGATTCACTTTTATCAAAATGAACATCTTTAGTGCAAAAAATGTTTGTTTTCAATGTATTATTATTGCAAATTAGTTTCAATACTGTGTTTTTAATGTTGCTTTTTAAATAATCACAAATGTCCTGAAGCTCGTAAGATCCTTCAGGTATTTCTATGATTTCATTATTACCATAGTAAAACTTATTGTTTCGTTCATCTATGTTAGGAATAGAGTTAAAAGTTGAAAAATATACAAGACCACATTCATAGTCTCCTTGAAGTTCCAAGGTCGGAGAATAGTCTGTTGTTAAACAGGCTCCGCTTCCAGTTATAGACACAGTGAAAGACATTTTTATACTGACACAGTAATTTATTTCATTCAACTTATAAATGTTTTTTCCAATAATTACTTAAAAACTTTAAACACAGGTGACCACAGTTCGTAGTGCCGAATGCTTGATGTCTTACATAATTATAGCTTATAGGTAAAGGCTGCATATATCTTATCAATTCCAAAGGTGGTTTTAGATTACCAAAACTATTATAATATTCTACATAACTGTTGTGCTTCACAAAGGCTACCCAATGCGTGCCAGGATTTATGTTGATGTCTAAGTTAAATATTCCACATTCTATCTTTCTAGGTTTCAAAGGTAACGTATCTCTCATGTAAACTCCACGAAAGTAAGGAATATCACTAGCATGTTCTAAAATATCTAAATCAGTGAGCGCACGACTGGGTAGCTTTTTAATTAGTTTTTTGAGGGGTGTAAATACAAACCAGCTCCTTTTTTATGAGGCTTAATATATAATCCTTTTCCAAGAGCTACTGATTCCATCATTCTGTTGTGTCGTTCAGCTTCTTGAAGACTCTTTTGTGCAGCTTTAGAATCATTAACCGCTTTAGCTATACCTGCGGCGCCTCCAGCTAGTGAGCCTAAAGCCGATAATCCCGCAAATATCGGAATAAGCGGCAAAATACCTCCACACTTTGGAAGAGGAATAATACGTGGCAAACTAATTCCTTTGTTATTTTTAAATAGTTTCTTTGCAGCTGCATAAGCATATTTTATAGCAGAGTAATGGTCTTTAGATTTTAATTTTTTTAGTTGGGAATGTATTTTTTTAATACCCTTTTTAAATGATTTCATACCACTACCTGCTCTAATTTTTGCTTTTATAGCATTTTTCACTATCCACGATGCAATTTTTTCGCCTTTTCCAGCATCTTTCGATTTCAACCTTGTTTTAGCCATATCCAAAAGTTCTAAGTCAGCTTTACGTCGAGCTCCTGAATCTTTATTTGTATAAGCAATGTCGTGATGCATACAAGCTTCATCCAATTTATTTACTCCTCGTTCCCCTTTTAGTATTCGTGATTGTAGTTTTGTACCAGGACCGCAAAATTGATACCCAGGTAAATGTAACTCAAACGGTAAATGATCAATCAACGCATTAATTATACCACTGCCTTTCTTCATGGATAAGAATAAAGTGTAATAGAGGAGTGATTATCTGTTATTTATATACTAACCTAAAGCACTAATTCATTTTTATTTACCCAACTGTTTTCTTCGTCGCTTAATCCCAACCATTTCACAAAAAGTTTGTTTCCTTTTTTCTTAATAACTTTTTCAATAAGGTAAAGGTCTGGAAAATCGGTTTTCTGTAATTCATATCCATAAAACGAACCCAAAATATTTTTATGTTGTTTGTCTTCTATTTCGTATGTGATAGGTTTGGTTTCTTTGATTTTTACGATGCGAAATATTTCTGTAGACCAATTAGGGGTATAACCTTTATAGAAATCTCCTTTGTATTTACTAATACGAACATAATCGCCAACTCTTAAATTAGTTCGTTGTGGTATCTTTGCCTGTTGTGTTTTAGTAATATTAGAACGAACTAAATTCTCATTGGAATGGTTAATACTAATCGGTCGAAATTTAGTAATTCTGTGCAAAGTGTTGTTATAATGACAGACAACGGAATCTAAATTACTTTTAAGCCATTGATACTGTCCACACAGACTAAATGTTTTGTAAAGGTGAGATTTTATAGTTTTTATTACTCGTTCTACTATGGATGCTTTTTTAACAGAGTATGTGGAATAGTGGTTTATGTTAAAATTTTTCATTAAATTTCTAAAAGAGTCATTATAAAACTCTGTACCTCGATCTGTTTGCAAATGTTTGGGCTTTCGCCTTGATTCAGATAATATGCTATGCATTGCATTCGTTACAGATATTTTAGATTTCGACTTTAACGGTCTAACCCATACATATTTAGAAAAAGTATCAATTACTATTAGGACATACTTATGCCCTTTATTAAAAGATGCAAGTTTTTGAAAATCCATAAGATCTGCCTGCCATAAATCATCGATTCCTTTAATAATCGTATGTCGACGAAGGAAGTTTCTTCTTGCCGCCTTGTGGAGCTCGTTCACGATATCTTGCTTACTCATTCTTCGCAAGTTTTGATGTAAACATGTGATCGATTTCCTTTTTTGTGTAATACACTTTATTCAAACTATTTGAAGTTAATTTTTCTAAGTTGTTAAGGAATATTTTTAAATTGCTTTCTGATTTTTTTAATTCACTTCGTAGGTTGTCAACACATTTATCCACGTATTCCTTATTCACAGCTTCATCAATACTTTCAGGAATTGACAATCCTCTTAAACGTGATGACTTTAAATCAAATTCTCCTGTGTCTGTACGTGTCAAGGTATCGCTAGAAATGTCTGTAAATTCAGATACTCGCAAACGTTTATGAACATGATGACCGAATTTATCTATATTCATTGTCGTCTTGCCGGCTCTTGCAGTTTAATCACACTGCGCAATCCTCCTGATGGTAGCTTTATATATTTAACATCATTTACCATACCAGCTTCATACAATTCTTCGACGATTGAATAAATTTCATTAACTAACCCAGTATTTCCAGCTGCCCATGATGCACATAGTAATTTTAGTCTTTCTACTAACTCATTTGGATCATTCCAGTAAACCAAATCAGTATCCTTTTTAACTTCTTTTAAAATATCAATGCCTTCACCTTGTGGAAGACTTTCCACACTATTTGTGTAACTTCTAGAGAACTTAAACAATGGTTTGATCACGTGCATATATTTGAACCCTTTGTTACTGATTATTGGGTTGGAAGGACTGTAACCACGTTTATGTGCATTTGTGTCGGTAAGTAATAATTTATAATTATGTAAGTCGTCTTCTGTAATAATATTCAAATTTGGTGTCTTTTTACATAATAATTCTTTTAAGCCTTGAGTTTTTTTCAAGCTATGGTTTCCTATTTTCAGGATGTGATCATTATCAAAAACACGGGTCTTACCGAGCATTAGTTTACCCTTCACATTTCTTATACCATACGGTATATCATCTATTACTTCAGATGACATGGACCATGATAAAGAATCATTTCTAACACTTGGTGATGACTGAAGAGATTTAAATGAGTTATCATGAACATCAAAGGGTGATGGTGTGAGAGTTTTGTTAGGTGATTTACAAACATCAATATCCGAGTTTTCTTCATCATCGAGTACGTCATCGAAGTAATCGAATTTGTCATTTGAAGTGTTTGATGACTCGCTTTCCGAATGTTTGATTCTTTTTATTAACTGGGGTTGGTCTTCTTCCTCGTCCAAATGCCGTTTGCTGTCAGTTGTACTTGTTAAATGTTTAAGTGGGGTAACAATAGGTTTGAATATTGTTTCGAGAGCCATGTCATTTGTATTTTTCATTTCTTTTATAGTTTCTACTTTTCTTTTCACAGCTGAGGCAGACTTTACAATTTGTTCCTTAAGATTTCTCTCCATAGTTCAATATTCCACTCTGTTTGACCTCTCAAGTTATACTGAATCATATTAACATATGTAACAGCTTTATAAAATCTTTATTCCAGAACTATGAATGTATCAAACTTCTTTCTGTAACAACCTTTGTTTTTTTCACAATCCTTATCGATAACGATATAACTATATGGCTTACTCCACACCGTTGAGCACAAATCACGGAACTGAGACCAACTCATGTCAGACCCCACATGTTCATCGTAAACATGTCTTAAATTAATGTCGTCTTGTTTAAACAGTATGATGAGGTTAGCATTATCTCTTACTAATTGTTTAGGTATTTTAGTGTAAGTTTGATTAATGTAGAAACAGTCAATGTTTTTATGACGACCCATTGCGAAATAATCGCGTATACTATTTTGATTTTCACAAGCAACATCGTCAAATATGATGATCGAGTCAGACAAAGCTTCGTGTGGACTCAAGATTTCACTATTATGGTTAAACTTATTGTACGATATGTCTGGTACCTTCTCCAATACTTTTTCTAAAAACATGTATTTGGGTTGATACAAAGACTTTGAATATACATATAGGTTACGAAAACATGGTCCATCTTCGTGTAACAACAAACTTATTACCAAATTGGTCTTTCCACAGTTTGAGGGACCACAAACAACGCTACGTATAGAATTTGGTAATAAAGACCCATGACGTTTTCGTTCATTAGATGGCTCAGGAAAAATGCAATCTAATTTTAACGATTGTTTTTGTTTAACAAATTTCATGATATTGAACTCGACCGCAGTGTTTCGCAGGCTTCAATCAAATGACTTCAGATACTCACTGGAACCTAATTTTAAACTGGTTTTGGATCGTACTTCAATTTATTATAATTAACTTCTCATTCGCAGACCTGTGAATTACAGAATTCACAGTTCATGTTGACAATAGTTCGTAAAACTGGTTTGGGATCCCACTTCAATTTATTATAATTGGTCGTTCTAATTCACTTTCGCGGAATGAGCGAACGAAGTAAGCGAATGAGCAGAAAGTGAATTAGAACGAACAATTATAACCTACTGTTGACTTTGTTGTTAATGTTCTGTAGGTACATTAACATATTTTCTGCAATAATGTACCTAAGTATTTAAAGATCCCCGATATTAGTACAGAGTTATATTACTGTATCAACTCTTAATATTGTTTAATACTTGTTGAAATGAAGTCTAAATAACTACGCATGCCCGTAGTTTGAAACGGCAATGTTCTGAAAATAATTTCCGGTCGAAATTGGCTCAAGCCGGGTGAAGCCTCGTGTACCTACTTATGAGACTTTTAGTATCATTATGAGCATAGTAAAGTCGCAAATAAGTGAATGTTATCTAGTTATATAGTAATAGTGAGTGGTATCTACTTACGTATAGGGACTTACCTGATTTCTTTACTGGGTAATACTTATTGTCAATCTTTAAGTACGTTATAAAAAATGGTTAATGTTATAATTTCTTTCGTATCTGAAATTCAACTGTTCCCTTACAATTTTGTGTAATTCATATTGTGTGTCATGGTAGAGAAATGTAATTGCTCACCTTACGCTTGGAAAACCCATGTTACATATTAATAAGCAGGAAATTGTAGTTTTAATTCAGAATTTGTATTGGTATTCCGATGCATAGTAATATATTATGTTGTTGTCTAGTTTCAAAACATTAATTAATTTATTTAAAGCAATATTACGTGTGTACTAAATGGAGGTAGGTATGTTGTATTTAACATATTGGCACGGGGCGGGGTTTGTACCGATACTTTCACATAAAAGTCTATTAACCATAGCTCATAATATAATTTTTATACATAAATCGTCTTTAGATTATAACTTTTTGTACGCTATAACTCTATTTTCTTCTTTCTCTTTCTTATCGGATTTACCTAAGTTATCATAATATTATTGTTATAAACTCGCGTCCCAAAAGAAATTATTTAGATCCATAAGAGAGTACCTAAGTATGAAGAATACAATTAAATAAAATGATAATGCCATACAGCATAACATTGTAACAGTAATGTTTACAAGAATATGAACGTGTTTATTATCCCAGCTAAGTACCGACTCATCGAGAATTGTCGTATGCAAAGGCTGTAATAATAAACATGGCTCGTAAAGCGAACACAGTTAATGTGAATGTTTTGATACATTATTTAACCAGTAGGTAGGTACCACAAATATCCCCAATAGATACCGCATTTAAGATATCGCGCGAGAGGCAACACAGCAGTGCAGTGCAGGCGAGAATACGCATGCGCTTAAAGTGCGTCAGTACCACGGTCAGTACTGACCAGAAGTCAGACCCGTGTGTATCGGAGACACTTTTAATAGTTTGTAGAACATAAACGTATGAATCTGAGTATTGAACTCAATGGCGCCGGAGCTCAAGTTACGATGGAAAATATTTGACAGATGTTAGCTCGCGTTGATGTCTTTTTTCATGATCCCTTTCTTTCATTATCAATTTCACTATTTTTATCCCTTTTTAGCATAGACACGTTTGACAATAGTGTTGCAATGTATTACTTTCAAGTATATCGATAATGCAAGATGAGAAAAATTTTAGTGTTTCTACTTTAGATTTCCAAAGTGTCCTGAGAGAACATTAAAATGGACAAATGCCGCACCCTGCTTTTAGAGACATTTACTTAGAATAGTTTTGAATGTTGGCAATGGCCTCCTTTTGTGAGACGGTGATGTCCCAAAAGGAGGCCGCGGAGCGGGAGCGGGAAGACGATCCCGACGCTCCTCCGCTCCGCCGACGAAGAAATGGTCGCGTGCGGCGAAATTTCCGCCGCTTGATGCCGCCTGACGGGGCCCAGCGGGTGGTTGGTGTGGGGGCACCTCCACCTGCATTGCACGGGTCCCCGTCTCCGTCGGACGGGAGTGGGTTGTCCTTTCGGACCCCTCCCGTCGCTCCCCCCTAGAGGGGTGAGCTCGTTGGGGTCTGCCGTTTAGAGGCAGACAGCGCTGGCGGTGTCAAGGTTGTATGAGTCATCCTCAGGACCCTTTTTTTTTTTTTTTTTTTTAATTGTCTTAATGTTTACATATTGGTTGCTGTTTTATTTGTTATTTGAAGTTTCTTTATAAGTTTTGATATTAGTGCTTAAGTTTTTATTGGCCTGCTAGTGGATACAGGCTACGAAAATGAATAGGATTATGGTTATGTACTATTGATTCTTTTGAGATTTGTTACTATGAGGGTCACAAATTTGACGAAAGGACCCTTGGCACCGTCCCCATAGGCGCATGACGAAAGGGCCGGGGTTTTTAGTGGGTATTCCCTGCCTCCCTACCATCTTGAGGCAGGGCGAGTCCCACATAACCCGCCCCTCCCCCGAGCGGCGGGTATGCCTAAAAGCATTTTCCCCGGCTTAAAAAAAAAAAAAAAAAGGATAGTTTTCAATGTATGAAGGATAGAAGACGAGTAAATGAAAACTGCTGTGATTACTTCACCTAACCATATTTATAACTATACTCATTTGATTTTTTTTTTCCCAAGACATGCCACGCTGGGCCACACAGCGCCACCTAGCCCCAAACTAAGTCGAAGCTTGTACTATGGGTACTAGACAACTGATAAACTTACTTAAATACATTTAAATATACTTATAATGTCAAAACGGCAGTTGAAATGTATTATTTAACGTATGTATTTTAGTAAATTGATCATTTCACGGGATCTTGCCGTAAAATCATCCGACGAAGGTGAGGTGAACGTTGATTGGTTCAATGGCTCACGTGGCGTTATCCCGGCAACCAATCAGGGAACAGTGTATTAAGTTACGGGTAATAGTGCACCGTTAAATAGTACATTGAGCAACGATTGGCCCATTTGAGGACGATTTTACTTGTGTCAAAATCGTAAATTATTAAATGACTGTCAGGCTACCGTAAGTTGATTAACTAACTGAAATCCATTGCGTTAAATAATACATTTCCACTACCGTTTGTTATATTCTGAAAGATAATCAACTACCTAGGAAATTGATCAACTTACGATTCTTGCTATTTTCCGGTGACATATATAAACATATATTTATATACATACATAGATAAATATCCAGTATTGCACAAGATACTGAAAAGGTGATACAGACATAATCTAGTCTAATATACCTGATTGGTAATTTTTCGATAAAATTATCGACATTGCACAATACAAATGTACATCACTTGAGAAATGAGTTACGTCCCCCGCACACCCTTCCATACCACCTGAAATTGACTCGGGTCTATTGGGATCTATTGGGGGTAATCTGTGGTAGGTACCTACCTAGAACGTTGTGTATGATTACGTTCGTCATGTAAGTAAGTTTGTTTCAACCCGGTAGATACAACCTACCTGCTGCTTACCATGGGAATAGATGAATGATAAAATGAGTGTTATTTCATGGATGGATGTAAGTTAACTCTCTCACGTAAAAAACTACTAAACAGATTTTAGGATACTTGAGCGTTTCTAGAGCTACCGATCTCTCGCGCATAATGATTAACACATACATACACTAGTCTAGCACTAACGCCTATAAGGTTATTATCATTACATCTATCATCAATATTCATTTAGATTCTACATTTCCCGTGGCTTTGACGGGCTGCAGCTAGAAAAGGTATATTTAATAAAAGTCTTCAAACATAGAAGATTGTTTCGTACCGAAATAGGTTTTTTTATATACTTCACAGTAATAGTTTGAATGCAACACATTTTGAAAAAGGTGACAATTGTGCGTGTAGTTTTAAATAATTATTTAACTAGCGATTTCTTCCTACCTTCAGTTGGCGTCAATAAATGCACGAAATCAACGAGTTGAGCGCAAGCATCCCTACGGTCACGTCATGCCAAAGGTTAGCTCCGAATTCTCTACGCGGTGTACCGTATCCTGGAGACGCCGGGAAACCATCGCTATACATTCGTATCCGTGGTTTGTAAAGTGTGAAAGGGCAGACGTGCTGTCCATATCTATTCTGTGTATATCAAAGACTTTGGAGGGTCACGACGTGTGCAGACGAAACGGCAGGATACCCAGCGACCTCCCCTATCGATAGTATGAGGATGTTGGACTGAGAGCGACGAGCACATCAGAACATCAGCGGAGTCAGGTCAGTGCAATTCTTACTAGTGTACTTTTAATCTATCCTCGCGATAACAAACTAACGTTCAAACAATAAAACTAAGGAAATAAATATTCAGAATCGCGCAGCTGGCAACATTCAAAGCTTGTATCATTCATCAAGCACAGGAGTTTCACAAAGAAAAACTACAGGCTATGTAGATAAATCGAATGATATAAATAGGTCGCATATAAAGGGGTGTGAAAGTGCCTTTGCAATCTGTGCCCGGGTTTAATCTATCGTTTGTCATAAGAACCTCCGACCTCCCTCGACCCGTATTTTCAGACCCTGTTTCTGAGAATGACAATAATTATAGTCCGCAGCTAGCAAATACTAAATTGAATAACGAGGTACCTTCAACATAATCTAATACGTAGCGTAATGAAAATGTCAATATCATGAGCTTGATTTGTCCTTTCTTGTTCTTAACAATAGAAATCTTCAATCATGACATTTTATACTCTTGTGTGTGCTCTCACTTAAATATTCACAATAAGTTGTATTACAGTTTTAATCAAATTTCTTTTGTAAAGAATAACACCTAAGCGAGACCTTTTAAAATACAATTTGATTTATAGATTTTGATTGATTATTTTAATGGGTTATTGAAAAGAAACAACGTATTCTGTTATGTATGTAGTAAAATTTATTGATATCACATAGAAAATTAATTTTTTGAACACATTCATATATTAAATGAAAAAGCAGATCCAACAACACAGCTCTATGCGATCTTGCTTGTGCCAAACAAAATACATATTTAGCTGGCAAAAAAGCTTCGATACCCGCCTTTTTTATTGAAAATACGAAAGGAATCAAACTACAAAGTAAAGAAGTGTCTTCGTTTCCGTCTTGGATCCATTGTGAGAAGGAAATAGGAACTGAAAATGTGAATAAAGCCGCATCTCCTCTTGTCGTTTGCACTGAGTGAGGTTGTCTTCGACAAAAAATCTTTGGAATAAGTTTAACATCCTTTAGAGCTAGATTGTAACGCACGATTCCACTGTAAAAACCATGGAGAGTAAAACTGTACAATAGACATGAACTAGGTATACAATTTCATAGGGCTTTGTTGTTTTAAATACATATTATGTACGAGTAGTAGCCGGTATTTGACGTCAATACATTTAAATTTTATGATATTACCAACTAGGTCTAAAAAGTAAAGAAATTAATTTTAACTGCAAATCTTGTAGCAAGTCTGGAACCACAAAACATGTACATACCTGTCATAGGATATGACGAGTAAGCAGTCAAGGTAGGTACTATCATCCATTATATAGCATACTTAATGACGAATATAATACATGCAGTTAATATGATACTGGAACTTTTGATGGTCAGGGCTCCGTTGGGCTCATCATTGCACAAATCGGTATGACAAACTTTACAACTTTTGTATGGAGGGCCAGGAATATCCGTATCGTCGCAAGATACTCCGCAGTCGCGAATCAAAACCAAAGAATCTGTAAACACAGAATATAATATGTTATTCGTAGCGACAAGTTTGGTACAATGTCAATAAACGTCTCTGAAACTCGTACAAATATTGATCACGGGTTCGACGAACCCGTCTCTATCTCAGTAATCAATTGTCCATTAGTCTAAGCTTCGGGACTAGATGGCACTGTGTGGCACAGTGGGGCTTGTTTTCAAAATCTGAAATTTATTTAATGTCACGTACGTAGAAGATTTTGCTGACTTTTAAAACACAGGGTATCCTAACTTGAAAGTCAGGGGACCTTAACAATGTAAGTACATATTTGTTTTTCTAGCAGCCAAACAATAATATAAACCAATTGTATTGTAATTCAAATTGTTATAACTGGCTATGCAATAAATTATTATTATTTATTATTATTCCGTTTCCTGGAATAAACATAGGTGTATGGATTCCAACCCCGAAATCTTGGTACGATTGTTAGTCGATATGGTTAGGTACATGGCCTGATTAAATGGCCCGTATTAAATTGTGGTTAAAACACACGCACACGACGTGTTTCATTGAAAAATTTCACATGAATGGTGAATTGACGATTGAGAATAACTACGAATCTTTTCTGTTGTAACGGGTATCTAACGAGACCTTTGCCACCGAGTGAACAAACTTTCTCATCCGAAAATGGGAAATCTGCGTTCGTAACCTGCGCGTATCTCCTGTAAGTATTATATTCAATTACTAGCAGTGCCAGCGACTTCGTCCGCGTGGAATAGTTGTTTTATAGCCTAAAGCCTTCCTCGATAAATGGTCTATTCAACACAAAAATAATTTTTAATTCGGACCAGTAGTTCCCGAGATTAGCGAGTTCAGACAAACCCTTCAGCTTTATAATATTAGTATAGATTAAGATGTGTCTTGTAAATATATGGATTGTAATTACCTTTGTCATTGCCAGGTTGGTAAGTTTTAGTAACACATGCTTCGTGTCCTTTGAGACAATATTTGACTGTAGTTCTCCTATCAGGTTGCAGACATGTGGGATTAGTAGCACTGGTACATGCGTAACACACTCTATTGTGTTCCAACAGATTAACACCACCTGCCACCACTGCAGTGACTCCTGAACCTGTTGTTGGATCTCCCAATTGGTTGTTATAGTATCCGAGTTTATTCCGTCGTGGTGCAATATTGTATCGCGCCTTTTTTGGAAGACTATCCTCGGATACTTGAGCGCTTCTATCGTCGATACTGTTTGAAACTTCTGATGGGTTATCTTCGATTTCATTATTAGCTCTTCTACTTTGAGCAAATTGACAATTATGACCGAGATCGTGCTCACTATCATCTTCTATTTTAGGTTCGGCTGGAGAATTTGATTTATAATCGTTTTCAGTTACTTTACTTTCAACATTTATTTTTCTGCGATTAGTATTATAAATATCCGTTTGTAAAACTTCCTGTGCATCTGTGCTTGTATCTTGTCTATTGAAATTTTCATAATTAAGGGGATATGTCATTGGATAATTGTTATTAATTTGGATAGGATAGCCTAACTGTGGTTGTTCGGGATTTTGTCTTACTTGAGTATTTTGTGGACTGTTAGGCACATATTCTTCCCCAATTTGTTTCACTTGGCCACCCGGTTTAACTTGATTATAATCAAATCTTGATTGAAGATTGCTATTGGGGTATACATAAGTTGGCATCTTATCTTCGTTTCTTGCGTTTCTTAAATCTGCACTAGAATCAATATTTGGAACATTCTTTTGTGATGATTCGATTACAGGCTGTGCAGATTCGATTACAGGCGGCATGTAACCGGGAAGATCTTTGTTTTGATTTGTATTTAATGAACAGTGTCCTGCTTGCCTTGCTTCCCTTTTATGAGTCACATCATTGTCGAACTGCTGCTGAGTTTTAGAATCCGTTAGATCTGGAAGAAACTATCCACTTAAAAGTTGTTCTGATTTGATTGGTAATATACAAATCAAAAGTTGAATTATATAAAAGTAAATAATCATAGCCTTACCTGCGATACTAATACAATAAACTAAGGCCAGTATGATTGCAATTTTAAACATTTTGATTTGATTTTGTGCTCTCTATTAAGCACTTGTCTGTTCCGAAACGTAAGAGCAAATGAAATTATATCGGAGCGGTTAAACTAAAATATAATAGTGGTAGGTACTGTATTGCTAGAATATTATCGTGAAAAGCTGTAAACCAATATCGGCCCATTGTGTTGGGAATATGCACTCGATGGAAAGATATTCGGTGAAACAATGGATGTTCCGCAAAAATGGTTTTCATTGTTCCGAACCGTAGCTCCTTTTAAAAGTCTTTTAATGCCGGACACGACTGACGGACCGCTAAAAATGAAACTATTCTAAAGATAAACTTTTAAAACATTTTTAGGGTTAATTATTGTCCTAAATACCAAACTGACTTTTTAATGATGAACATGAATATTTCAGCTTATATTCGCTTCATATTTTTTTACTTTTAAAATAATATTCATCTTTGGTTTGAAAAGGTAACCTCGAAATATAAGTGGTTAGAGGCAATTTTATCAACAAGAGCATGGCACGCCCACCAAAGACGTGGACTTACAACCCGTCATTAGGGAAATCTTTGAGGGAGGCCTACGTTGAACAGTAGCTATCCTGCGGCTGATAATGAAATATAGTATCTATATTGTATGCAAATTATGTTTAAGTAACAATGCAAATTCCATGGCTTCCATCGAAATATAACAGAGGCATACGTGAGTAAATGGGAACAGCTGCATAATATTGTATTTCATCATTACATTTATTATTCTTCTTCGACATTTGTCGTTTTTGTGCCTTCTTCCCAATATATCACGGAAGTGACGTGACGGATGGGGCGAAGATCCGTCTTTCGATGGTAATTTTTGCATGGAGCAGCATGTTGATTCTGTGAAATACGAAAACAGACTCGCATTCCAGATTTCAATCGCATATGTTTTTTAAGGTCAGAGATAAGAGAGGTAGGGCATAGCGAATCTTCACTTGAAAAATTCTACCGGGAAATTGTAACATTACGATAATTGACGTTGAATATCTACTTAGATTGTCATTTTAATGCGGTCGCGATAAATGTCAACCATACGTAATTACCAGTACCTTACCTACAAGAGAGTTTTAACAAATCTTGGATACAACTGGGTACTTAGTTTTCAAATTTTCCCAAGCCTGATAAAAATTTCTTACCAATCTACACTAACATTTTAAAAAGGAATGATTTGTATTTTTGTGTGTAAGTGTATTTTTGCAATGAATAAACCCAAAATCAATTGTGCTGGTTTCAAAAATTATTTCACCATTGGAACGCTACAATCAACTGTAAGATAGGCTATTATTTATGCTAGAAAAGATTAGGGTTCCTTACTAAAACGCCAATAACGTAATCCAAAGGAATACCCAAAATGAAGTACATAATATGTACACTTCTCGTTTACTTACTAAGAAGGAAAACATAATATCTCACTGTTAATGGAATACATCGATATTTTATGTACAGTAATCACCTCTAATAAGTATACAATAACGGACCTTATTTTCGTTCCTTTAGGCCAATTTTACACATCCCTTTGCTGCTGGCCGTACGTCCAGTATCCAAATAGGTGCCTATCTACGCGACGATTAAATTTCAACGTCCAACATTAATCTCCACGACCCCATTCTCAAATCAATACTAAGAGCAAGAGAAATTTACTTATTATAGTTTGTCTTCGCAATTTATTTTGGAGAATTCATTAACTTGTGTCATTGACATCGCGTTACAGTCATTCCAATTAGTAACTTTATTAAAGTGGCTTCAAAAGCATGAAAGGAACTTCAACATAACAAGTTTAACTGTTATTATTTTGTCTAATGTAAATACGTATCCTCTATTATTAAATAGCAAGAAACTTGTTCAACTGATTCAACAAAATTATTGGGTGTTTTCATAGCTTCTTGATGAGTCATAGGTTAGATCTAGATAGCTAGGAATTTAGAGAGCAAAAACTATATCACATTTATTCTTACTTTAATCGATTTTAAAATCAAAGTATAACGATTTCTTTAGACTTAATAAACAAATTCCATTGTAACCCAGCCATTGTAACAACATGGGGTTAAAAAGATTACATAAGTTACTCCATTTATTATAAATCAGCTTGCAACAACCATATTAAAATGTCAATTTCAATTTAATTCTTCACTGCAAATAAGTGAAAATTCAAAACACGCTTCTTCAGCAGTTAATTAATTCTTTGATCATTTATGTGGCAAAATTAAACACAAGTGAAACAACATTAAGTGTTCTTAATTAGTTCCCTTTAGACTAAATTGTAATTACTAAGTAATTCGTTGAAATATTGTTGTAGAATCAAACAAATTCGTTTCAGAATTCGATGTTTATTCGCAGCTTAGGATAATTAAATGCGTTAACAAAAGTTATTGCTGTTAATTTTGGCTGTTTTAATTCCAATGCTAATGCAATTATGGTATCACCAACTGGAGTTGATGGGAAAACGGTTTAATTGAGGAAATATTGTGTAAATAGGGAGGTAATTATTTAGTGGAATTGAAACCCTTTGAACGAGTGTTCAAATAAAATACTGGGAAGTCGTGGCTGGTAATATTTATGTAGCTTTGTATAAAACGAGACCTTTGGAGATGTCATTTGGAATTAATAGGTAAAGTGTGTAACTGGAAGTAATTATATAATTAAAAAAGCTACTTACGAGTATATAAAGCTAGTTTATACAATATAGCTAGCTAAACTTAGTATATTTATTATATTATTATTTATATTATCTAATTTCTCACTTTCAGCGCTACCAAAAACGTGGGTTTCATATGTTTAATTCTATCGCCTCAAAAAATTAAATGTTTTCAAGTAGGTCTGTAGAAATATTACAGACAATATTCCTGGCTTAAAAAATACGGTTAACTTTTTAAATTACTTAGCGACTTTGAGGGTACGAGGGTACATGACATTGAAATGTAATGCTAAAATTGTAAAACATTTGAGCTGTATCTGGGAACAGAAATACTGGTAACCAAAACGTTATTCGAATGATTACGATGGAAAAGCTTCGTTAACTGACAACACCCACGCGTGCCCAATTACGCTGAGTGACGGCTTTTGTTAGCCTGCTTCACTCTAGTGCTCGAAATTTGGGCTGCAATAAGTGTTGAGACTTTTGAACTCCACCGAACTAAGGCCCCATTAATTACATGTATTGATCACTAACTGGTATTAGCGACGTCGTACACGTAGACTTAATGGTAATGATAATTGTTACTAAATCATGACCTCTACATTGAATGTTCAATATGAATTCCTTTAGACCTGAACTAATTGAATATCATAGCCAGTCTTGCTTGTAACTAACTTACTAGGGCAGTCAGGGGCTGATTGTGGCACAATTATATTCAAAACCACTATCAAATTAATGTATCAAACTTTTTAGATAGATATCAAATTTTTCAGATATTAATAAAAATAAATAAAATAAAAATAAAATTCTTTTATTTCGGGCTCAGACCCATATTTGCAGCATTCATAAAAATAATATAAAAAATAAGACATTGAGAAGGAGAACCAAATTAACATTAAAACTAAATCATAATTATATAAAATTAAAAAAAAAATTAAATTAATTTTGAAATAAATTAAAAATTCAAAATAAATAAAAAAAAAAGTAATAATAAAATTTGTCAAATTTAAAATTAATGATTATAATTGCATTGGCAATAGTTAAGATCTAGCTCCTCTCTCCCCTACCTATGTATGGACTTGGTCAGTACAGAGACACACATTTAGTCCAGTTACCTGATAATAATCTCCAGGTTTTCTTTTGCTTGATTAAAAGAAATGCTGTACAATTAACAGGCAGAACTACCGTTTATGCAGATGCAGCCGCTAAAAGAATAACTTATTAAGAAGCCAACTCTTAATTAATTTAAATTGGCTAAGAACTTTAAGTCGCGCATTTTAAAAAGCTTGCATTTGAAAGACACGGTCGTCCACTTACCCAACGTTGAAAATAAAACGCCTTTTACTGGCGAGATGAAATGAAAAACTGACGAGATGTGGAGAGACACTCAACCGCGTCGCTTAATGAGACGTAAACACCTTCAGATAACGCCGTGGAGTGCGTCAGCGTATCTGTGTCACGACGTTTAGAAAAGAAGCCACATTGCGAATAGGCAGAGCGCCCACGGATACACTCGTAGCGATGCAGTAGCTATGCAGTCGTGCGTTTGTATAGATACAGTCGCTCACTCACGTTGCTACGATGGACTGACAGACTACAGACTTTCTATCTGCCGATAGTTTGGTCGGGCTCATAATCAGTATGAAGATCAGCCGATACTTGATGATGATGAACTATCGGCCGATAGAAAGTCTGTGGTTGCGGGGCTTCTTAGGGGTGAGTGAGAGCCCTTCGTTCCCTCAACAGCCCAGTGATGATGATAAGACCTTGGCTATCATCGTAGACATTTAGAAAAATAAGTTATGTGCCCACGCCCACGTAACTACGATGCAGTCACGGTGCGGTCGCCGTGTGCGGTGGTCCTTAACGTTTTAATTATCAAGAAGTTAATGCTTAGAGCATTAGAAAGACATATACATACGTTCCATATTAGCATATGTTGGACATTATTTTGAGAAATAGGTACGGTACGTTCACTGTGTTGGTTTGCTGCAGGAATTTTTAACCCGTGAATTCGGAGATAGTTACGAATAATAATTACATATGCTGTAGGTAAGTATATGTGGATGTAGGTAGGTAGATGATAAAATAGAAGTTTAGAATAACAAAAATTTATAAATTTTAGTATGCATTATTTGAAAGCTACTTACCTACTTGTATAATTAAGCCCTGAAGTTATTTTATCCTACTTCTGGCGTGGGCTAGTCCAGCTTATCCTTACGTAATTACGAAGAGCTGATATACGATAGACCACGAGTGTAATGAGGACTGTCTTGTAACAGAACTTGCTAACCATATTTGAAGGCATGCGGACTTCTGACTTAGTAAGCTAGCTTTAGCCAAGCGTCGTACCAAAACATTGGATCGCTAAACTTCAGTTGAGACTTGAGCATGTATTCGTGCTAGCCGGAGATACGTAACTTATATTTCAGTTGTTAGTTTTATTTGCCAAGATACTTATAACGTATGGTCATTGGTATATATTTTATTTAGGTATTCTTTGAGTTAAGTTGATTCCTTTTTACCTTTATGAATAAATACGCTCGATAATTCACGCTTCTACATGCCCTTATAGTAAGGTTTCTCTTGTACTATGAGTATAAATAATATACTTACTTAATATTTTTTATAGGAAAATTGACAGAGAAGTTTAGGCTGGTTAATATTTACAATCATTAATTAACAGACCGTTATAACTACCAACAGATATTGAAGCTAGAAGCCTGATATTTGTACTAGAACTATGTATTATTCATTTCGTTATTACACAGTAAGGTTATTGTAACACATTATTTGTACAATAAAACGAAAAAAATCTGCTTTACATTTTTCCACTCCAATATATTGCAACGCGCTGCCCGTTTTGGACATTTTTTTCGGTAAACGATTTTCATGTATGCAGCAACGTCTGTCAGTTAAATTTTAAAATGTATTTTACTTTCCTAGACCATTCAATTTTCCATCTGTCCGTAAGGCAAATAGGTGGAAGTAGTTTAATCGGATGAGTTATTCTGTAAATTAACTTCACATTGCAAAATCGAAAGTTTTCCTCGTTTTGAAATATAGTAAACTACACTGGTGCGATCATTAACGAAGTCTATAGGTACCAAAGGGGTAAATAGAAATAGTGCTGACTTCACATTCCAGCATATGGTATGGTATGCCGACGATTCTTCGACGTAAGGAAAATAAAATACACGCTCCGAAGCAGATTTTTTACGCTTTTTTATTACAGCGCAGCTTAATGATTCTCTTTTCATCTGATGTACGGAAGACGAAATCACGGCTGCGACGTGTAGACATGCATACCTACTATCTGTCCTGTGCTACCGCTGTAGTGGCCTAAACATCTTTCATCGCATTTCGCTGAAAGAACCAACCACCATAATGGAACCTTTAGGAATTCTTGTTGATCTTGGATTAATTCCTGATGGAAGAAACACATGTACCCGCTAACACATTTCACTTTTTCATGGTGTTAATATACTAAATCAGAGATCGAAACGAAAAACAAATACCAGATAATTGTTGCATAATTTGAAATTTTTTCTCTAAACTGATTCGGGTAAACGCATTTTTTCATATTACTCGCTGTGGTTCGAAACTTCAGCTAAAAGGTTTCTAGAAACTACGAAGTTTCCTGGAATATACCTTCTTATAGCTTATTTTACGATCGACTTCTCTCCGTTATCTATTCAGAGCGTAGCTATTTCAGAAGAGTACGAAGTGTAATGCAAAACAAAATATAAACGTTGGTTGGGCGTTACCGGTAAGTTACCAGTAAGTTTGTACCTAGGATATGTTGTAGGATTATTGATAAAATTTAATCCAACTCTAGGATGATTATTATTAACCACCGAATTTTTGCAAAGATCCTGAACACGGCACGACTAGGAAATTTATTCTTAGATTCCAATTATTCGGACCTAGGATTTTCGCGAAGATTCGATTTTTCAAAAACCCTACAACATAATACAAAGCTAGCAACATTTTGGATCATACACCCGTTTAATCCGACAAGTCAGTGGGCTGCGATAGGCTAAACGCGTTACGGACGCGTTGGTCTAAACAAGCCCGCTTACGGCAAATACGAGAGCCTCGGATACAGTTTAAACTAACCTCGTGTTTCCTTGATCTTTCCAACATGGTTTACTGAATTTCACATAAGCTTTCTGAACTGTTCAACTCCACTATAATTTCCTTCTTCCTTGTAACGGAGGTACCTTTTCAAACATTATCTAGATAGGTAATGATTTCCACTAGATAGTGGAAATCGTAATTCATATTTTTTAGATTGTTTCATTTGATAGGTCATAGGATAGGTTTAAACAGCTAAAGATTGTACGTTCTAATAAATGAATACATATTCAGGTTCAGGGCCTTTATCTGCATGCATTGCAGGATCGTTGAAATAAAAGCACCAACAGCTACTTGATTTTATTTGTAACCAGATACAATCACTTTATAGCTAAAATGACACACATGAGGCGCGATGCAAAACGATTTGCTTCCCGTTCCGAGATGCGTAGGTACACGATGGCGGCTCGAGCAAAAGTGAACTTCAACTGACATCTGAAACATACGTTTGACGTTCGTCCACAAACGTCAAACCATAAACAACGTTAAAATAATCAAAAACTATGTTCACCGATAGTGACGCTCCGACATATTTAAGACCTCCGAGGCGTCTGCATTAGACGTAAAGGCCGATAATTACTTGATCAATCAAATATCAGATAACTTCAGATGTGTTTATAGTTACGTCGTGCTGTTGAGGTAAATTTTAATTTCTATAGCATAATATGTTCATCACATTAACGGCTGTGTTGGGTAAAACTCAAATCCATTAGTCAGTAATACCTATTACTCCATGTTTATATGATAGAATCACTACTAAATGGCCACAGTCATCCATTGCAGTAACTATACCTCCTTACTGTAGCCAACTCGTTAAAAACTATAAAGGAAGGCTTTCCTGAAACATGTAGTATGCCAACATTGTGGAGTAACTGTGCTTGTTAAGGAAAACTGTTTAATTCAATAGAATACATTATCTTACAAAACTTTTAAAGACGGAAAAGTTTTTAAGAAATACACTTTCCAAGTAAGATTTTTTCCTCTTAAAGCGTTTGCTTACAAGCCTCGCCAGTATTGAGCGGTACTATTTATTATCAAGCCTAGTTGGGAATACCCGTAGCTGAGTTTCATAAGTTTGCGTCTATCAAAACCTGCCCTAGTTTATTTTAGTTTGGTCTGACAACTTTATCGAATAAATAGAATGTTCCAGATAAATTTTAAACAAGGTTTGTTCGCAAGTAAACTGATCGGCATTATTTGGACCTTATTTTGGTTTCCAGTGGTTTCCAGCATTTGTTGGTATTCATTGTAGATAGTGATACACACAACTTAATATCTAAAAACATTTATTAACACAATCTAATAATAAACAAACAATCTTATTCGGAGCTGTCAACCGTCATACAACGCTAGTGCATTCTATTCTATGAAACGGGGGGGGGTTTTCTGTTAGAGTTAGATTTTGTCCTGTAATGCCTCGTCCTGGACGCCCAGCGGCCAGAGTGGGAGGCTACGGCACGCGAGTCTTGATGAAGTTCATAGATTTGTGAAGCTGCTCTCGTCGTCTCAGCGTCGCAGATAACGTAGTATGCCCGCATCGCTGGCTCTGGCCGCTGGCGTCCATAACAGTAGGTATGATAGGTAGGGATAGGAAGGCAACCAAACTCGCACCCTTCGAAATTCTCAATCAAAAGCTAAAGCTTTGTGCATTTTGTTACCTTCAATGTCAATTAATTAAATAACTTGAACAAGACCTATAATGTCATGAACATCGACAACCTGTATCCAATCGCAGCATACCATGTAAACATCTGTAAACTTTACCAAACGACAAGATATATTCCGATTAGGTATTAAAAAAAACACCATCCTATTTGTTACAAAACGCGTCGTATCCGCTCCAATCTAGTACAACATTAGTTCTGTTATAAGTACAAAAGGTGCAAGACATCACTGCTACGCGTATACAAACGCTATCATTCCTTTTTTGTATTAGAATAAGACGCTGAAAAATTTCACAGCACCAAAATCCTTTGGATTTAATTTCGCCCAGCGATGAACGACGCTAGTTAACGTCAGATTACAAAAGTTGTATTAAAAGCGCCACGTAAAATATTTACGAGGTCGTCCGGTTGGAAAAGTATTATGAAAAGATCTTGAACATTTCCAGAGTCTGTTGATGTTATCAGAATGAAATATTAGGTTAAGGAGTTTTCGACAGAAGATACTGTCTGGTGCTGACTGCAAAATGTTTTGTTGTTTTTAGTTTGAGTCGTTATCTTAAGTACAAACTTTGATTTATTGGATAATCAGTAACAATTATTGTGCCAATAATTGTCCGGATAAATTTATAACATCGAATATTTCAGTAATCGAAACCATTTTTGAAAGAAAGAAAGAAAATCATTTTATTTGGCGCACATAAATCACAAAATTAAAGGACATTATTATACAAAATTACAATATTTTAGGTAACAGAAAACTAACAAAACAATAAATAAGAAGAAAATAAAAAAAATCAATAAGATTTTTTTTTAACATTTCACCACATCCGAAAAATTTGCAAATGATAAAACTTGAAATAAAACTGGCTACTTCTTTATTAGTTTTTATCTAAAACATGGCACACTGGGCCACACATCTAGCCCCAAATTAAGCCGAAGCTTGTACTATGGGTACTAGACAACTGATAAACTTACTTATATACTTTTTTTTTGTAAATAAATACATTATACATAGAAAACACCCAGACCAATACAAACAGACATGTTCATGAACACAAATGTTTGTACTGTGCGTGAATAGATCCCACGACCCTTGGCTCAGAAGGCAAAGGTCACTACCAGCAGAGCTATCGGGCCAGTCAAAGTTTTTAATATAGAACGTAACCATGTATCGGCTAGGTATCAGGGAGTAGTAAGTGATATACCCCCTTGCATCGGAAAGCACTTTAACCCATTTAATCCTTTGTGATCCCTCTTTGGTTGCGTGGATATGTTGTCCATCCATCCGATCGCATTATACGACTAAAAAACCAGGCAGTGTAACTATGTTTACGCATACACTTGTGCACTATATTAGGGCTCTTGTACACACACGGTTTATCGCCGTGAAAATCTACGGTTAATTCGCCGCGTGATTGATCACTATGAAAGCTTGTAGAAGTGTCGAGAGGCAGTCACGGCGCACACGGCCGCGACGCCGTGTGTGGTGCTACCGTGCATGTCTACAAACTTTCATATTGATCCATACAACACTGACGACCGTGCATACAGGCGGCGAAATAACCGTAAATTTTCACGGCGATAAACCGTGTGTGTACAACATGCCTTATTCTCTGCGTACGGTTGCTGGTGCGGTTAGATTTCGTGCAGATCGATTCGGTCGTGGGTTCGACTCCCAACCGCGACACACGTTATACACACAATATGATGAACAATTATGTCTATTCCGTGTCTGGGAGTTTGTATTTGAATTTAAGTAAATATTTAAACCATTTTTGTATTAATTTAAACCATTTATTGATTTGTGTTACCTTTGTTGTTTTGATACGGGTAATACAAGGTATGATGTTAAATAGATATTAATTATTGCACACCATAGAATTGACTTAAAACCAAGAATCTTTGATATAGGTATTTTGTTGTACAATTTAGGCAGTCTTATCGCTAAAAGCGTTCTTTGAGAATTTGTTTTATAGGATTGATTTATTTACTTGTGGCCGAAATATGTTCAGGAAAGCAGCATAAAGACAATAAAAATGGTTGGTGGACAGAACGCGAAATGTTTAAAATTATAAATGATTACAGGAATGGGAAACCCAAAACACGGGAATTCTCGCTCCAGGAGTATTGTGGCCAAATTAAAAAATGCATTATTCGCGTTAACAGTTCCCCTAGAGGAGATAAAACGAAAAAAACAACGGATGCCGCACTCCAGATTTGTTACTCGTTCGTTATATGGTGTAAAACTTATGTGTAAGGGGTGTCGGACACTTTGCGGGCTTAGAGCTGTGTAAAAAGATGGTTTCTATTCTATTCTAGGAAACTCGTAAATTCTTTCGACGAATGTGGTGTTTAAATTAATTTAAATATTTCTTTACTATTTATTATTTCAAAAGTCTTTTGGTTGTACATATTACAGTTTTCTGGAGATTTCATAAATTTAGGATAATTTCTAAGATTCTGCATTTCTGTCTGTACGACAACAATCTCAATTTACTTGAATTTAAATGTAAGAGAGTAACTAACCAGTTACTTGCCAATTGTCACAGCGACTTGGGCTTCTCTTTCGCTTTCCATCAGGCGTAAGGAAGCCATTATGCCGAGCTACTGTAAAAAAAAACCATACACATAGTGGATAACTAAACCATTTCATAAAAAATAATCAATCAATCAAAAATACATTTATTACTAAAATTTCAAACTAGCATTTTTATAATACTTTGAAGTACTGTTTTAAGCTTAACACAGGATTAAGATTAACGCTTCTATCGAGAAGAACATGTGAAGTTGGTAATACAATCTGACACATGTTCCTAATTAACACAATCAAACACGCGCTTCAATAATATCAAATCAAAGGGCAGTCGTGCAATTGAAAAGTTATTTCAACCAGTTTGTGACATATATATCTGCACAGTGTGGGCCGTGGCTTATTTCAAGACGGACCATGTCCACATAGTTTCGCGGCTAAACTTAAATGAACTTGTTCAACTCCAGACGTGCTCCCTATTTTCATTTAACTCCTAAACTCTTCACCTTTCTTCTTGTTTAATTGCATATTGAGCTCTTGTTACGAACTTCTCTTGTTATTCGGTGTTGATAATTTGTTCGCCGTACAAGTACTTATATAGCCCACCGTTTGCTATAATTTGTAGATTGATCTGTAGAGAGTAATGGAATAAGTGTGCACCTAACCACTAGTTTATTGTAATACCTTGTACCACTAGTTTATTGTAATACCTTGTCTGTAAATGTTTGTTTTTGTGCAATAAAGAATATCTATCTATCTATCTAACTTGGATCGAAAAAATAAAAGGCTTATGACGTTAAAAAGGTTATAAAATCATCATCATCAGCCTATCGCAGTCCATTGCTGGACATAGGTTTTACCCAGTAATGTTTTTTAATCCGGTAATGGCTTTTTCTTATTAATTTTTTTGATATTAAAATTCTTAATTAAGCTTAGACTACAGAACGTTTAGGGACTTAAGGGCCGAGGGTGAATCTTGTATTTAGTTTCGATTTGCTGCTAGCGTTTTAGCCATCAGCAGAAGGCTTTTCTTTTTTACGATTGTAGAATTTAAGCTGTATCTTTTCACAACAAGGAATCTATTTAGAACATAATCCAGTAAACCCTTGATAAAAGCATGTTAACGCATTAAGCATGATACCTAAGCCGCAATTTGTGTCAAACATTCGAGTTTGTTCCGTGTTTGGGCGCTTGGATGAGCAATAAATGTTGCTTTATATTGATTAACTTGAAGGGTTGGTCCTTATATATTTCCTAAAAGATTTTGGTTATATTCGACTAAGTGATTTGAAAGAGAATTTATTGTCTAAAGTATTTATGGTAAATCTATTTTGCCTAATCACAAAAGAGGCTACACAGGCGAGTGGCTCGATCGGACCAAGAATAAATCCCTCAGAGGTCCAAGTAGGACTTATCCTTAAGTAACGAGAAATACTCTTTTGGAGCCTTCTTTCAAGTCAATGCAGATTTATTATTTTGTCGGAAGTCGGTAGGTCCTTCGAAAATTTATGCAATCATTTGTATTATTAGCGGACAAGAATCGACCACTACAGAAAGCACTATTCGCCCCGTTCATATATCATTGACTGCTGACGTTTGACGTTGCGTGAACATTGACAGCTACGTCTAGTTCCCGCCAATTAGGTATTATCTTGACGTCTCTCTCTGGTTAAGGTTGTCTGTTGTAATTATATGGATTGTTTTAATAAACACTTTTCAGATTATTTATTACACAGAGTCTTTCACTATACAGAAACAAGGGGACATAGAGATGACCAGAGTTGTCACCCTCTCGCCAGCACTGACTCATTCCAAAGAAAGGTAAGCCAATACCCAAGTTTGAACCCTACTCGTGCCTAACGGATATCCCATGTCAGGTTTGATTTTGGAGTTTTTCTTCTCGTAGACGAGTAGCAAACGAATGAGGTCTATCTCCCAAAAAAAATATAGGCATATAAAAAGATCATTACAATTTAGGTTAAATGCTTATTTAAACTTTGCATAAAAATGAGGACTCAATACATGCCTCATCGTTGTCCTCTAATATCCGAAACATCTCTGCTTGAGACATCTACATTTCAAGTAAGTATATAAGATCAGTTTGTGGTATGCACTCTCACAATTATATAGAAAATAGTGTGTACCTAAATAAAATATAACTCATAATGAAGTAGACGTAAGATTTATTTTCGCATACATTTTTTGCAGGTGCACATAAATTCTAGTGTATTTGTGTATGTGTAGGGCAGTCATTAATGGTTTTCCCATAAAGGTGTGATAAAAAGGGATCATTGAAAAGGAACGAAAATATGTTTTGGGCCAAGAACCAATTTACGATAACATTTTTGTTTGGGTTTTGTTATTGTTCAGGGGACAGCTAAAGTTTCTTCTTGATAGCTATGTAGGTATAAGTACTTTGTCGTTTTAGTAATACGAATTGGTTTCGTTACCAGCACGAGTATAATCTGCCTTATTTATTGTGTTTGGTTAGGGTAGATATGAATTTGGGACGGGGCTCTATCTAGGTAAAGAAAATTACTAATAAGCACTAATTATGCAAATGAAACATACAAAATGACTTTTTTTTTTTGTTTCACCAGGGAGAAATGCAGTTTACGCATACCCGCTGCCCGGGGGAGCAGCGGGTTATGTGGGACTCGCTCCGCGTCGGCAGAGAATACCCACTAAAAAACCCTGGTTTGCACCGTCAATGCGCCTTGGGTGACAGCAACGCGGGTCCTTGACTATAACGCCGTGAAGCTGTCAGCGCTGGTCTGCTAGGCAGACTCGGGCTGGCCCCCCCACTTGGGGCAGCCTAGAGGTCAGGCCCGTAAGGGCCGTCCCTCTCCTCCAAGGACGGAGTTCGTGCAATACGTGGCCGACACCCCCGTGCCGACCTCGCGGAACTCCGTCGGGCGTGCAGCCGCCGCCGCACGGTGGTTTTTTATTGTGGTTTTCTCCACTTGAGCTCGCTCCCCCTGGTCCCGACCGAAGTCGGGATAACAGGCGGTTTTTTATTGTGGTCTGACTCCACTCGGGCTCGCCAGTCAAGGCAAGCCCCCTGGTCCCTCCTGCGAGGGGAAACAGGTTGCGACCAGTCCAAAAGGACCATATCCGACGACCACGAGAACCGTGGCCATCGGACCCGCCGCGCCGCAGTGATACACTGCCATCCTACGCCGTCAAACGGCTCCTCTGGTAAGGCGGCAAGGGTCGCAGAAGACAGGGAGGACGGAAACGAAACACCGCGAGATCCCCCGAAGGGCACTCCTCTTCCTCTGCGACCATCGCCGACAAACCGACGCAAAATGCGTCCGACAACACGTCTCTCACCAATCGGGAAAATACCCCGCCATTGGGAGAGACCCACAGGCCAAAAGGCCCCATCTAGTGTGCCGAAGCACAGCCCTGGAAGGCGTCGGGGCCATCGACGCCAACACTGGCTCCCGGAGCCACGCACAGGTGCGTGCTCCCTACAGGGAATTAGCCGTCGGGCAGTAGCCATCCTCTACTGCCCGGGGTACGCCGGGCCGTCTGCAAGCAGACGACCACGCGTGGAGGCTTCCCTTGTTGTACCCCATACAAAATGACTTGAAATAACTTAATTAACTAACTATTTGTTTTTTTATTGCTATAATATAACAAAATAAATTAAAGATCGTGACTTTTGATCGTTGAGAAGGCAATCAAACAAGTGGTTTTAAAAATAAACCATTTAACTTTATTGCTGACCATAAGTAAGCATTATAAAACTCAAATTGGTACAATAAAATATTTTTATTAAAGTTATCAAATCTCACATTCAGTGGTACCCATTTTATATTGGTAAGGATCAAGGGTTATCCGACGCATCGTATAACTAAAGCAATATCCTAAAGTTACATATTTATGAAAGAACCCTTCTTTTATGGGACCTAAGGGCATAAACATTTTATATTTTTATATCGAGACTATTGCATTTTAATGTCAAGTGTTTGCATAGATCATTAAAACTGCTTGCAATTGTATAAGGCTTATGCGCTTTATAAGGTCCTAACTACTATATGATGATATTTCGGATTGATAACACAATAATAATCATACGTATTATTTACGTATTATTTATTCTGTCAAGTGAATAAATAATACGTAAGCAAGCATACATCATCTTTTTCACAAAAACTTATATATTGTATTGTAGGTTATTATTTTTATGTAATTAGGGTAATTTTGTAAGTATTATCTTTAAGATCCTTTTATGTCTTGTTTGCCTCCACCGGTATCTTTGCTCGAGTGTCCCCTATGCCTTGACAATAAATTATACAAAGGAACTAGAGGTTTAGCCATTCACCACAGCCGCCGGCATCCCACCCTTTCCCAACCACATATTCCTATCTCCTCCCATCCTCAACCCGTCCCACCTTACCCCGGCACATCCAATTCCTTAGCCCCTGGGCACTCGAGCTCAGACACCCTCTCTGTAACGCTCGGTAAGCTAAAAAAGTCACGAAATGTTGTTAAAAGAATCCCCCGAGGAGCCCGCGTTACCGTCGCCAATAGCTTGGCCGAGTGCATGGCCAAAACCGTTTCTGAGAACAACGTCAATTCATGGACCGACCTATTAACGTTCTGCTATTCCGCCTTGCATATTAACTTTAATACCCGTCCTTCGAATCTCACACAAACTATTAAAAATAACTGTTCGAATCTTACCCATGATCCATCTCCCCCTAGTCATAATCGCCAATATAAAAAAAATCGTATCCATATCATAGAATCGAAAGTTGCCGACGGAAATTTAAAAGCTGCGGCCAAGATGTTGTTCTCAAACGATTCCTTGGCCTTGAACTCCGCTGATACTTTGGCTAACCTCCGCGATAAACATCCTTCATCCTCTTCACCTCCTGTCTATATTGCTTCCTCCCCGTCTTCTGCTCCACAGCCACTCTCAGTGAAGGACGACGAGGTGTACAGCGCTTTACTTTCGTTCCCTAATGGCTCTGCGGGAGGACTCGACGCATTCAGTCCTCAGCACCTTAAGGACCTCACAAATCCGTGCTTGGGTGATGCCGGCCGTAAACTGCTCAAGGAAGTGACAAACCTTATGAACCTCATGCTTGCAGGTAAGGTAAACCCATGCGTTTGTGAGGTTATTTACGGTGCAAACCTGGTTGCGCTTAATAAGAAGGACGGTGGTGTCCGCCCCATTGCCATAGGGAGCACCCTCCGACGCCTCGCCTCGAAACTGTGCTGCCTGAGAGTTAAAAACCGCCTATCAGCAAAATTTCGCCCTCAGCAGCTCGGTTTCGGGGTAAAGAGTGGCTGTGAAGCAGCAGTTCATGCAGCCCGCACTTTTCTAAATTCTGATTTTGAAGTTTTTGTCAAAATTGATATTAAAAATGCATTTAATTCAATTGACCGGAACGCACTTTTGGCCGAAATTAAGAACGAAATCCCCGAAATTTATGATTATCTTTGGCAGTGTTATGGAACCCCATCTAAATTACTTTTTGGCACTGACGAAATCCTGTCTAGTGTGGGCTGCCAACAGGGAGACCCTCTCGGTCCGGCAATATTCAGCCTTGGTATTCACCCCATTATTTCTTCTCTTGTCTCAAAATTCAATCTTTGGTACCTGGATGATGGATCCTTAGGGGGAAAAGCTTCTTCGGTGCTTCAAGATTTACAAACTTTAATCATCTATTTTTCAAATATCGGCCTCAAAATTAATCATAATAAGTGCGAGCTTTTTATTTCACAAAGTTTGGATTCGATAAAAAAACAGGACATCATAGACAAATTCAAAATTCTTATCCCCAACATTTCTATTCTCACAAGGGAGTCGCTTTTCCTCCTTGGTTCCCCTATATTTGAGGAAGCCATCCCGAGTTTTCTAAATTCTAAATTAGACCTTTTTTCAGAAATGTCCGAAAGACTTCTCGACCTATCCCCACACGTTGCCCTCCACCTCCTTCGTTCATGCCTCTATACACCGAAACTAACCTACACCATGCGCTGTTCACCTGTTTGGAAATTTCCCTCACACACTTCTTCTTTAGACCATTCGTTAAAATCCATTGTAGGCAAAATTTTAAATTGTAATTTCGACGGTCGTTCTTGGTCCCAGGCGGTCCTCCTTGTCAAATTCGGTGGCCTGGGCATCCGGTCTATTTCCTGTGTGGCTCTCCCCGCTTTCTTGTCCTCTTGCTTTGGTTCGCTACCTCTTGTCAGTACCATTCTAGATTCTTCTTCTGGCATTGAGGTGGCGCACCTGGCGGAGGCGAGGCAGGCGTGGAGTGCCGCACACCCATTGGCGGATGCCCCTTCCGAAAAGCATAGCCAAAAGCTCTGGGACCTCCCGGGTATCAAATCGGCTCAGTCTCAGCTCTTAGTGGACAGCGCTGACAACACGGAACGCGCCCGGCTCCTCGCGGCATTCGAAAGGGAGTCAGGGTATTGGCTTCAAGCCCTGCCTTCTCGCAACATCGGCACACTGCTTGATGCCAATACCCTCCGCGTAGCTTGCTCCCTCCGTCTGGGCTCAAAAATTTGCCTAGCCCACACTTGTCACTGTGGCCGAAGCGTGGACCAGTTCGGACGCCACGGGCTCTCCTGTCCCCAGAGTTCGGGTCGTGGCTATCGCCACAGCGCCCTCAACGACATCTTGCGCCGTTCTCTTGCCACTGCCTCTATTCCGGCCACGTTAGAACCTCGTGGCCTTTTTAGGGACGATGGCAAGAGACCTGATGGCGCCACGCTAGTGCCCTGGAAACTCGGTCGCATCCTTATTTGGGATGCGACATGTGTGGACACTTTGGCTGCGTCACACATCCAGGGCACTGCGGTGAGGGCCGGCTCGGCTGCCGAACAGGCTCAACTGCTCAAGCGCCGCAAATATTCATCTCTCCTGAGAGACAATGAATTTGCGGCGTTTGCAGTTGAGACATTGGGACCGTGGGGTCCGGAGGCCAAATCTCTTGTAAAAGAGATTTTGTCTAGACTGGTCCAGGCTTCGGGCGACCCCAGAGCTGGCTCGTACCTCGCTCAGCGCATCTCGCTTGCTATTCAGCGAGGTAACGCAGCCAGCGTCCTGGGGTCACTGCCACAGGGACCTGTTTTAGAAGATTTTTAGTGTTTGTACATATTAGTTTGGCTTAGGTTTTATTTATTTATTTTTTATTTATAATATGTAACCCATCTGTAAATACCACGAGAAATAAATGGCATTGTAAGACCAAAACTCTATGTAAGTAAAAAAACTTTTTGTAAGATATTCGGTAGATTCCTTGGTACTTTTAATTTATAATTAAGTTAATTTATAATTTGGTACAAAGTATTTTTTTTAATTGGAAGTCAGGGGTTTGTACCCTTATTCGTGAATCCTGTGTGAGGAGAGATCATTTATTTAAACAAACACAAACATTTAATATTCGTTCTTATTTTCATGCTGGAAATTTCTGGACATGAATCTTCTATTTTCTTTTCCCTAAACTACTGACTTTTAGACTACTGATTTCTTTCCCTATTTAACTCTATTTGCTGTTGAATCTCTTCATGATAAGTACCATTTATTTCCACTATTGAACCATAACAAAATACCATTTTCAGTAATAATTAAAATATGTATTTTATTGCATCAGTTTTTTATTATATGTATTATCATCTTCTAATATAAAATCAGATATTTATAGATCGTGCCGACTGGATTACATTAATTCATCCATGCGTTCAGTCGAAAAATCCTTTGAAGACCTTCTAATGAGGCAAACTGAAGATGGTAACGAGAGGGAGACAAGAAAATATTATTTATACTATTAACGAGCGTCTGTCTCATTGCATATTGGTTTCTAGGTATAATTTGCTTACTTGTAATCAAATACATACGTTGAACTCTTGTGTTATGGGTATCTGTTCTGACTAATGTATAGCAATAATAATATTAACCAGACCCAGACAGGGAACGAGCACAAATCTTCATTACACAAATGTTTGTGTAATGAAGATTTGTGTTCCTTCCGGATGGGAATTGAACCCACGACCCGTGGGTTCAATTCCCATCCGGGACGAAGGTAAGAATCATTGCCAAATCAGTCATCGAACCTGTCTTATAAATAATTTTCAGATTAAGTCCTGTTTAAAACCATGTGATGATATTTTATAAGGTTTAATAAATTTACAGTTTCGTCCAAACTCCACAAAGTTAAATTTCAATTTTGAATCAGATATGAAATGAAATAATTTTTCGAAACAATATCTGCGAGATATTTGGAAGTTATTTGGTTGGTAAATTGCGTCACAGATGCTTGATCCTTTAATCGGTGGGTACGAGTCAATAATACGAATTAATTACCGGTTTCCTTGGATACTTTATAACCAGCAAATTAATGTTGACTTCCCCGTTTCCTTTGATAGGTTTGGAAGGAATCCTGCCTTGGAAAATTATTTAGTACCTATCTACCTACTAAGCCTCTTTTATCAGGGTCTTAGACCGCGTAAATTTTCCTATTTGTGAACCGTTTTTAGACCAACTAATTACATGCTATTTAGCTTCACACTAACTAAACAAAAATGTGTTTACAAACTGAAACCCCATGAAAAAAGAATTAAAACATAACTTATATTGGTTCCAAAGAATGTTGCTTTCAAATCACGAAAGAGTTATGAAAATCGGTTCAGTAGTTAATGAATGGGCCCTATTATTAATGGGCCTATTAATGGGCCCCAAACACACAAACAATTAATGTAAGAAAATTAATTGTTAACTTTACAATGGAAAGGAATGTACCTACCATAAAATAACCTCTGAATATAAGTTTATTCGTTAATAGAGCTTAGAGCAATCTTGGGATCAAAAGCATCGCGCCTTCTGCGTCTGCAAGTTTTGCGTTTAGTATGATACATGTTTATCAAAACATGTATTAAAAATGAAAACACCGCTAAGTAGAGTACTTAACCCGAGCGAAATCACATTTAATGCTACCCGCATTAAGCCAGTTTATGCGTGTACTTTTAAAGTTAACCCCGGCTTATGTGCCTGTTAAAAGTTTGCGTCGACACCTTATTGTTAATATAGCTTTGTAGGTAAACCCATGATGATACCTGATATGGCGATTTCCCATGATGAATCATCAGTTTTCACTCAATGATTACTCTTCACTGTCCTATTGGCACTTTTTGGAGATATAGTTCTATTCTATACAGAATAGAAGAGATCCGGAAACCCTCCTCACCGGCTCAAACTCGACCCGAAGGTCATTTGGTTGCAGTATTCTATAGGGTGGAGGTCCTTTCCCGGACGGGCAGCTCAATTCGGGCGAAGATTCGCTATGCCCTACCTCTCATCGAAATGAGCGAAGACACTGCCTACTTTCTATGCAAGTAAACCTAACCCGGCATACTTATTTCAATACATCAAGCATCAAGACTTGTTAAAACAACACAACACAAGTCATCATGTGAATGGCCCACTCGGCTATTTAATAAGACTGACTTTTTAAATCGTCACATTAAGTTAACAGTCAGTCTGTTTTACAAAAGTCTGTATTCTGTAAGAAACATTAAGAAATTACTTTCTGTCATATTACCTTACCAGTAGGATATTAAATAAAAACCCTATTAACAATCGAGCCTTAATTATTTAGCTCAAGCGTTCACTGAAACTACAGTTGGCTGCATCTTCTAAATGTCCCTTAATGAAAACACTAAAAATATCTGACCCATCAGTTCTTTTGCACATTTTTTATGTAGTGGGTTGAGTGTGTGGCTCAGCCAGTAACGGGGAGACTTCAGCTCACAAAATAGTCGACTAACGAACCCGTCGTGTGCAATGCAATACGTAAGTACAGATAGATCATTCGTGTTTGAGTTCGGTTTGGAAAACCCTAATGTTGATTTTACCTCTCGCTTCCATGTTAAGCGCGCTTGATCTGAATAACAAGTTAAAAGCTTTACCAGTTCCATTATTTTTTTGTGAAACAGAAATAACAATGGTCAAATGGAAATTCGGCAATGCCCGCTTAATTCTTTAAACTTGCTTTTGTGTCATTATAACTTCTAACACAAGTATTTATTTACTTAAAAGAAATTCCCAATTGCAACGAAGAAATGTAATTTAAAAATTAGAATCTGAATGAATCATTTGAATTTGAAACATTTCAATTTATAACTTTTGTTGTAGGTACAACAGTAACAAGTGAATGTAGTCCTGCTAAATAAATGTATTAGTAAATTATGTGTAGCACCCATAGCTTAGCTGTCAAAGAGTTGAATGATAAATTAATATTAAATTGAAATGAATACAATGTGTCACTTACGAAGTACATTTCAGCTGTTGTTGGGCGAACCCGCTGTTATTCTTTGCTTCCGGGCATCACTTTTCTGCATAATGTCGAAAACGTTTCGGTTTTTTCATTCACTCCCAGCGAAACTGAAAACAAAATTTACCTTTTTGTGCAATCCAATTTGGTGCGAAAGCTTCGCCTTGATACAGGATTTTTGGTAAAATTGATTTCCCAAATTTTTATGGAACGAATTGGACAAGCTAAAATTAAATTGTTTCCATAAAGGAAACGGTATTTTTGATAAACTGTTAATAAATATTTGATTAATATAACAAAGCATGGCAATGTTCTTTTTGAAATATATATTTTTTAATTTGGTTTTATTTTGAACTAAACGGAAAAATGTACATACAGACACTTTTGTGACGTGACCGTGTATAATAAAAGTTTCATCGTTTGAGCTGACACAGGTTGAAACTCAAATCCTACTAATATTATAAACGCGAAAGTTTGTTTGGATAGATGGATGGATGTTTGTTCCACTTTCACGCAAAAACTACTGAACGGATTTTAATGAAACTTTACAGGAATATAGTTTGTACATCAGATTAACACATAGGCTATGTTTTATACGAATATTCGCGCGGGCAGAGCCGCGAGCAGCAGCTAGTAATTATTAAAAGTCTACCCCTATTAGTTGTTGCTTGGGAAACTCTTAATTCTACCACACATAATGTTTACTTGCGAGACTTTGCCAGTTAGCAACAATGAATCCTGGCTGGTAATTAATTATGACCCACTTCTTAGAGGGGAGATAGACGTAAACAATTACGTTGGATTAACATAAAGGGATACCTACTGTGAAGACGCATACACTTTCATACACGTTAGAAACGAATACATTATTTTTTATGTAGTCGTATCACTCGTATCTACTAGACGTCAACAGCATTACCCCAGAAATGCTGAACTAGAACTTTTCATATCATCATCATCAGCTTGCAAATGTCCACTGCTGGACATAGGCCTTAAGGCCTCCCATAATAACAGCAGTCATTCATGTGTCTTAGTCGTTAAGGTTGGTGACCGCAGTAGGTTTTGTGTATCCAGGTAAACGCTGTTGCCCGTTTCCCGGTATTCCCTTAGTCGTCTTCTACGACAGCTACGTTATATGTATAGAAAATAATTTGGCAAATCTGTGGTCGTAAATGAAACATTCAATGGATTCACGATAGTAGGTTCCCATTTAAAACATGCTATAAATTATTTTAGTTTAGTATATTATTTTATCGATTAAGTAAGTAATCTATTCCAAATAACTATATTATTATTTATGTGAAGAAAAAATATTTTAATTATTTAGAAATACAAAGATGTAAAAGTACAAAGTAACTTAAGTCTACAATAAATATATAAAACCTAAACTAAACTAATATGTACAAATATTAAAAATCTTCTAAAACGGGACCCTGTGGCAGAGACCCCAGGACGCTGGCTGCGTTACCTCGCTGAATTGCTAGCGAGATGCGCTGAGCGAGGTACGAGCCAGCTCTGGGGTCGCCCGAAGCCTGGACCAGTCTAGACGAAATCTCTTTTACAAGAGATGTGAGAATGTGTTCTTCACTAAGCGTAATTATTTGTTAATTCTAGGAAAATCTGTTATTGACCTTATCATTGTGTAACACTATTTAATCGTCATATTGTAAACGCTGTTGATTTTCTAATAAATAAATAAATATGTAGATATTTAGCATTCCTACTAAAGTATAAACGTTGCATATAAAACGTGAATGTGTGTCATTAAATTTAGACACTAGACTGATTTCAGTATCGCACCCCATGAAATATAAGGGTTTCGGATAGATTATTGCAGAGATATGCAAATATCTAACGTGTCTTTAGATTTTGTAAGCATCCATAGAATCTATGGTTCTGGTGTTCATGTCTCGTTCGGCTTTTATTGACGATATTCAAACTTATGAGATGTTATTAAGCGTACCTACTAGCAGAGAATTAAGTAAACAGAAATTATGTGTCACTTTGCATGTATGTATTAAGTATACACGATCACAAAAGTACCTAAATGTGCAATAATGACGGAGGACTTAATTCGCGTAATTCAAAATGCAGCCTGTGCTCATTGCAGGTTAATGTTTATTTTATTATTCGAAATTACAGCCCTCTGCGTGCATCGACTGGCTAGGTAATCAAGTGGTAAGCGTTCGCGGAAATCGCGAAAGCGGAATAATGAGCTCAATTGGAATATAGAGGTAATACGAGTATGATGTAATAGTGCTTTTGGTTTACTAGAATTTTCGGTTCAGTGGCGTAAAGTCAGTTTCAAAGTCTATGTAAGTATTCACCATTAACTCTTCGGAGAAAACTTTGTGAGTTTATTTTATGTACATGTGTCTATTTCATGAGTAAGGGTGAATTTCTACAGTAGCGAAGCGGCGCTACGTGAAGCGAAGGTGACAAAAATTTACCAATGATATTGTTCCACTGAAGTGGAGCAGTAACTTTTTATTAATCTGTGGTGGAGCGGAGACAATTTATGTCTGATTTGAGAAATGTCATCGATAAATTTTTGTTAGCCCCATTTTGGCTTCGGCTTCGGCCTTTTTATTTACCTACTACATAAGCGATCTGGTTCATATTCGGTATATGACAAACCCTAACCACCAAAGCGAAATCGATGATAAGGTATCATTATTTGACAATGAAATTGACTGTCATTTAATTAGATCATATTCTATACTGCCAGGTCTCAGGTGCACCCAATTTAACGACTTAAGCCTAACATATCAAACTGAGTCCCACAAAATCATCATAAATTGAGTTACATTTGTTACCTACGTCTGTGTAATCTCCCTCGAGCCTTTTATCGTAGAAAGGGACAGAAAGTCTGCGCACTATCAATTCTCACACTACGTTCTAATCTTTGTAATTAGGCTAGGCTTTGAACAGGCCGGTATCGAGCGTCGGATTGGGAACAGAGCATTCACATAGAGGGAAAGATTCTTTTATTAATGTGGGTAAAGATAGGTGTGGTGATTCCATTCAATTTCACTTGTTAAATGTTGAGGTAAGATTGGACAGCTGAATGTGAATAAATTAGTAGGGATTTTCGTGCAGTGTGGTGTAGTTTTTTAAGCGGTAATTACGATGACGTGAGGGTAGCTATTTTTTATGTGCAAAAACTTGCCTACTTTCAAAAGTTTGGGCCAATTGAGTTTTAGCTTATATAACACCGATTGTTTACGATAGGACTTTACCCATTCATAATTTCAAATTTACTCTACCCGAAGGTTGTCTGGGAGGGATGTCTACTAAATTGTATCGTCAACTTTCTGGATCTAGGGCGACTACTAAGTAATTCCTTGACAGAAGAAATTAGTAACAATTTTTGACTCGACCCGGGATTCAAACACCTGTAATCTTTGGATTTTAGGTGGCACTTGTGACCACTCAACGAGGTAGAGGATAATATCAATTAAGTTAAGTACCTTCAAGACTCATGAATGTGTTGTGTTGCAATATCACCATGAATAGTAATGTGTTTTCGACGTAATGTCATACTAAACAAAACAAATACATGTAGAAAGACCCGCTATGATATATTTGTTGTTTCATAAATAATGCATTATGTAATTGTAGACAAATATTCCTTTATAAATCTTAACTAATATTATAAAGCTGAAGAGTTTGTTTGTTTGTTTGTTTGAACGCGCTAATCTCAGGAACTACTGGTCCGAATTGAAAAATTATTTTTGTGTTGAATAGACCATTTATCGAGGAAGGCTTTAGGCTACATATCATCACGCTGCAACTATTAGGAGCGAAGAAATAATGGAAAATGTAAAAAAAAACGGGGAAAAAATAACTATTCCACGCGGACGAAGTCGCGAGCACAGCTAGTATTATATATGGGCGGTAGAATTATAGTCTACCTGGTCTATAAGTGAAAGTTTACATTTCAAAATTGAAAATCAGTTAAATTCTAAAGAAGATTGTCATGTTTGATAGATCTTAATGTTCATCATATTGTTATATAATCCCTCAAATCTTTCATCATTTCACTAGTTCTTCTGGTTTACAGAGGAAAATCAAGACGTTTTATAAGGTTATCATCAATATTAAAGGAGTGGAGGCCGCGTCTCGGCAAACGTAATGTAAGACGCCCTCAGACCAGGTGGAGTGATGATTTGCGCAGGACGGCTGGCAAGCGCTGGATGCGAAAGGCCCAAAATCGATCAAGGTGGCGAACATTAGGAGAGGCCTATGTCCAGTAGTGGACTGACACGGGCTGATGATGATGATGATGATACTTATCAAAACAAATTTATATAGAGTTCAGTAGACATAGTATAGGTATGAGTTCCAGGCAGACGTATTATAGGATGCATAACAAAGTTGGGCTGAGGACCTAAGATGTATTGCTGGCATTGATTGGGTGTGGGAAGCTCAGGATATAGAAATGTGGCGCCAATTAAAGGAGGTTGCGTTCAACAGTGGGCGGACCTATTCACAATGACTATACTCTCGGATTCGGAAACTTTGAATGAAATGTCATTCAATTTTGACATTGTTTGTACTACACGAATGACAAATTTAAATGTACGCGGAGGAAGTTTCCGACTCCAAAGTATTGTGAATAGCCCCGTAGGGCTGTTGATTGATTTGGTGTACGATAATAAAGGTATAGAATCAATAAGGCCTTCCAAGTTAAGTGAATTTATCCTCAAATTTACTAGAAAATTGGTCAATAAATGTTACTTCACCATCAAAGTAACTGAGAAATGTGTGATATTAACCTTTTTGGACTTTATTAATCGAACAAATATTACTCTCACACAAGATAGGGCTGCCCCAAACAAAAAGTAGTCCGCATCATCTATTAATGGCGAAATAATCGATTAGATACGTGATGTGATTCAATTAGCCGGGGGAATCGACTCGAGCTTCCTGTATGTCAAAACCAGACATACAAAATCAATTGTTTATGTCAGGTTTTCGTAACCTACATTGAATAAGGATAGTAGATTATGTATTCCTGAGCGAAAAGGCTACATGTACTTATAAATCTATAAGTTATCGACTCTCATGTAATATTTTTACACTGTCTTTTACTTATTTACATACACATATAAATAACGTCACTCCTTTTTACTTATTTGATTTTATTAATCCATCCATATTCACAAAAATCATATCACAAGTAGCTAGAATACCTATTTGGACTTGAACTTAGTCTACCTACTACTTAAATATGTCCTCTTTTTTTTAATTCGTTCGCGTTAGAAACTGTGACCTATATTTATGGGTATGAGAACTCTATAGGAAAAGGAGAACAGATTAGCCAATTACGCAGGCGAAATATTATCGTCCTTTCGAAGTACCTATCATAAAAGATATCCTAAATATACGGTCTGTGTTTTTTTTATTACAAAGCTCTTTTTAATTGAATGAGTACTGTCTTACCTTTATTTTTAGATCATTGTTATGAAAATGTAAATAATGTTAGAATGTGATAAAACTTCTTTTTCGGCTTAACAATGAAGAACGACAACTAAAGCAAATATTTTTTCATTTATCTCGCTACATCCTTAGAAAAAGGTTCTGTGGCAGTTTATGGAGATGGATGGAGCAAATGACACGAAAATCACGTCGCATGAACCTGTATCGTTTGTTAGACGGAGTAGGCACGCACGGCAGAGTACGCCTTGCAGATTTCATATTCTAGCCAACGATGAAAAACGTTGTTTATTTCTTATTTTTGTGTAGCAACGCGGGATATTCTAAATGCTAATTTAGGAAAAAGGTTGTTTAGTGCCGGCGCGTCTAAGTGAATATCTTAGTAGTAGGCTAAAAACACTTATAATATATCTACTTGTAGCGTTTTTTATGATGTTAATCTTCCCAAGAAGAACGATTAATATAATAAAATAAGAAATACTGGACAATAACACTAGGTATCTATGTGTTGATGTCGCAATCCCAAAATAAGTATATCTTCAATTGTATTACCTTTTCAGGACCTTATGCAGAACATCCTGTAAGTAATAGACACATTATTAGTAGATCGATAACAATAATATACTCGTGCCTATTACGCTGGTACTAAATAGATTAATAAATAATGTCGAATAAATAACAAACACACCTATATACGAGTATTTTTTTCAGGTGAGATTATCTGTCCTGTTCCACTTCTTCTTACTAAAAGTTTGTACTTATCTCTTTCTTAAATGAAGGTTTTAAGAATAATTTTATTGTGCATATCTCTGAAATCGCTTCAGACATCGTTATACAAAGATAGGAACCATTCGATCCTCGGTGAAAAACATATCATGAGAAATGTCGGTAATTATACAATCAGACCTTACATCTTGCATCTTTTTCCCGGCTTTTTCAAAGCTTAAGCTAAGAATACATCCACGATGTATTCCGTAACAGGGAAGATGACAAAATATTAATAATACCTCGCTGTAGGTTTTTCTCTTTACGCTATATTTGCCAAAAGTCCCTTCAAAGCGTCCCTAATAAATCTGATTAAATCACTTCATTAGATGTTGCGGATTATGGATTGTTTTTGTCGTTATTTTTTATTTCGTCCTTGTTTTCTTAACGAATCCGGCGAAATTTTGCTGAGTAGCTACTAAGATTGGCTGTTTGAAATGTTTTCTCAGTTTTACTTTTTGTTTAATCGAGTCTTGGACTTTATCTGTCCATGCTATAGGTTTTTAATGTTAACGAATGGTTATTGCTGTTTTGGAATAGAATAAGGGGATATTTAGTTTGTAGGTTCAAGCATAAAGGAAAGGTTAAGGAACGAATAGTATACAAGACAAATCGAGACAAATCTCCAGCCCTCTCCATTAATGATGCTTTTAAAGAATACAAATCAACACCCCGATCGCTTCTATTTTACTAGTAAATAGGTCTAGACGAATCGTTCGATAGTCAATCAATGACTTCAATCGATAGAAGAATGAACTGGTCGACTTCGATCGATAGTTTCTTCCAACCAATTGATTTTTCCATCGATCAATGTCATTGATCCACGATCGAACGATTGGTCAACACCTTAAGAGTCAGCTAGGGGGCTTTTAGAGGTATTTAGCTTCTAAGTCGGTCTCAAAATGGGCTACCCGTCTGGATGGTGACTATTAGCACACTTGGCGAAACAGCTGTGAAATTTCTTCGATCGCGTTTCGTTGTATAGCTTAACTAATAGCAAGTCTACAGATTATAATGAAGAAGTTATACTAACAATGAATTGGTAATACTAGACCATACTAGACTAATGTCTGAATGAAAATGCGGGAAAGCTTCTAAATTCGAGTGGAAATAGGTATTATGAATAGCCCTGCTGGTACCAAACGAATTTTGTGCAAGTAAATAAAATTATCATTTAGATAGGTAAAATAATTCCTCTTTATTGGTAATCATTTAATTAATGGTATTTAAGCTAGTATTTTGTGACCTAAAAATCAGGGGCTAAAATAACAATTCACAATACTCTGATCATTCCACAATAATCACTGAAATAATAATTAACGAAAATTAATCCCACTCGATGTAGGTATGTGTTTGCCAAAGGTTAAACTCTATTTGATGGTTGTACAACGATATTTATTAAAACCATTTTAATGCCAATATCGTAGCAATTTATTCATGAAAATTATATTGGGCGGCCTCAATTGAACCGTCGGCATATGACGTAATGGTAGTGTCATGATTTTTAATATTTGTCTAATTATTTCCCTCATTATTTAGTATATTTTGTAAGAATTAAGTGGCAACACAAAAATTACATGGCAACATGGACAGCGCGCCTCTCTGTCGGCAAAATAGGCGGGAAAAAAATGGAGGGAGAAGCTGTGCTGGGCGGATGGACGAAGCAAGCGAGTCATTCTTTTACCAGCTTGGACCGAAGACAGACATCGAGGGAAATCTATGTTCGACGAATAATTATTTAAAATGTGATAAGTCTAGTTGTAATACAGTTATACCAGTATAATAAATTACTCAAAGTTTAAAGTAGTTTGATTGGCGTCACAATTCGGAAGCGGAAAGACACCTGCAGCCTACAAGGTACGGAGTAGAAATACTCTTCAAATTATTATAATTAATATTAATATACACGAGATATTAATATAGACAAGATATTAAAGGCCGTCACTGTAATTTTTCTTTAAATTCAGCTTTTATTTTTCTCTTCTCTTCTTTTCCATAATAAGTAATGCCGTCACGGACATTTGGTTGGGGCTACTCTCTAACAATGTTACTTGGCGGTAGTATTGCGAGTGTTTGAAATAATATGGCGATTGGATTACGCCAGCACTGACAACAGCTTGAATAATATTTGATCAAGGCTACTCTTTGATAGTGCTATTCTTGTTGGTCTGCCTGAAATAATTTGTCGCGGATTCTATTTGGTCAAGGCAACTCCTTGATAATAGTCCGCGACGGATTCTCTGGCAAACGTCTGTGCTAGAATTTTTATATTTATTGCATAAGTATTTTCTGGAGCAGACTGCAACTTGAGTAATGTTCGAACAAGGCAACTCTTTGTTAATGTTACTCTTGTAAGCCTAATAAGGTTTATCGCACGACCCATTTGGTTAAGGCTACTCTTTAACAATGTTGGTCTGCGATAAAACGTTAGACTGCGGTCGGTATTAGAAAAAGCTAAACGTTGGTTGAAATTGCGCCGTTATTGAGAAGATAAATTTTGTGAAGAGAAGAGAAAGTGAGAAAGTAATTTATTTGATTACATGAGTTACATTTTGTATATCACAACTGGAAACGAAACAGTATTTTTCGCTTGCTATGCCAGATATCGCTCGTCAGACTAATTAACAATGCCTATCGCGTCATAGGAATCTGAGCGTTAAGTGTAGCTTAGAATGAGGTCAAAATGCTATGTGACAGACTGATTGTAAGCGGTGCATTAACTTTTTGTGTCCATTTGCTTACTTATGCGGTACACAGTTATTATAACACAAGCTAGGCCGAGCTTGTATTATACGTACGTACTAATTCCTTCCCAATGTCTTTTAGTAAATACAACGATATAGGTATACTAATGACAGTTGATATATTTGGTTTGGTTATATTTCTGGCCTTAGTATTGAGTAAAATGGCCTATTTTAGTTTAAAATATGTATGTATGTTCAAAGATTACTTCGCTAAGATTGCATACGCTTCACAAAATTTAAGGCTATAAATGTCGTGGAGTTACATGTACAAGAGAAGGCTATGTATGCCACTACCACTACTCCCACAAGTAATTTAATTTATATAGGTGAAGAGAGGGGTGTTAAAGGTTTGATTTTTACTGATACTGCTACCGCACCAGATTCTCTCGTACACACACAAACACACACACACACACACACACACACACACACACACACACACACACACACACACACACACACACACACACACACACGTACTTTAAAAAATATATATGTATGTATATAATTATGTAATTTTTAGCATGTACACAATGAAGTATTAAAGAAATATTAATAAGAAAGTAAATGAAGCATTAACGAAGTCGTCTCACTACTCTGTCGTCGTCCTTACTATTATTTATATATATGTATATTATTTTATATGTATGTGTATATTATATTAATATGAGCTATATTGTATTATTTTGCTTTATGTGTATGTATTTATTTAAGTAATTTTTGCTGTTTAATTTTATTGAACTCTGCAGCACACTACCTACATTTATTTCTGCTTAGCCCAATGGTTGACTGGTAGAGAATGCCTATGCGGCATTAAGTCCGCCTTTTGTGCACTATTTCTATCGTGCAATAAAGAATAAATAAATAAATAAGTATTTAGCTTTTAGCTCTTAATACTTGAGCCGGCCGTGAGCCTCTTAATGTTTGAGCCTAATGACCTGAAGCACGTGCATTCACTTGCCTAGGCCAGGCATCCGTCTCATCACACATTATGTCACAACTTTTATAATAGCCTGTAACATGTACCCTGTGAAGAGAAATAAAGACACACGCACACGCACACGTACACATACACGCACGCACAACGCACAATCGAATGTTATATTGATTAAATTTGAATTTTTAAGGAAATCTGAAATGACAGAGCCATGGCCAATAGGCCTTAATAATTTGGTATAACATATACTCATTAATGAAATCTAATGGATACGCTGTTGATTTCAAATAAATGAATTAATATATTATTAAACAAGTAATTGGAGCCTAAGTATGTCTCTACGGAGCCATGTGCGTTCCACAAGTAATTGGGGGCTATGTGTGTCTCTATGGAGCTATGTGCGTTCCACAAGTAATTGGGGGCTATGTGTGTCTCTACGGAGCCATGTGCGTTCCACAAGTAATTGGGGGCCATGTGTGTCTCTACGGAGCCATGTGTGTTCCACAAGTAATTGGAGATTATTTATGTAATAAATTATTTTCTTGCACTTATTCATACACATACACACACATTCATACACATACTCATCATTGTATTCTTTGTTTGGGATATAATCCGTCTAAATCAGGAGGTGGGCGTTAACGTTAACCCCGCGACACAGTTTCGCACTATTGCGGATATTATCATACACCGATGCTAACTGTCCTAATTTGTAATGTTCCAATAAAGATTTTTATTTATTTATTATGTATGTCCCTAAGTAAGACAAGACCCCTCTAAGGAGCTATGTATGTTTAATGAATCAGTACTAATGAATTTTACCAATTATAATTTAACTAAGTCTTAAAATTAATGTAATAATATCCGGACTGAGCCGAGGCTTGTATTTTTTTTAATCCTCTATTTCAAATAAATGCAAACGATAGATGGGATTTCTAAAGTACTTGTCAGTTCGCCAATAGGGATATAGATGATATTTCACAAAGTAGGTACACAATGTGTTCTGGAATGGATTACGTCGGCGGTGTAATTTTCCTTTGCAGAAGTAATGGCAATTGACGACATGATGACTGCTCCGCTTGGTGGAGTCCAAAGGGCCGCAGACGAGTTGCTCAAGGCACAAGCAGCAAGGGACCATTGGTGGATGTCGATGCAGGCGAGCAGCTCGTAGTATCCGTGTGATGTTGTCCGTTGTCATCAGGGAAGTCTTGGTGGCTCGTAGTATAATTTTATTAATTTTATATTAGACTGTACTTAAATCTATGTGAATGTAAGTAATTCTATAGATTGACACTATCAAGAACCCGGGGCGGTCGATTTGTTTTTGTTTTGATATTACTCTTTTTATTTTTCCATATAAGACATTTATTCACTACAGAGATACATGGATAGATAATTTAAAACTGGGCTGTGCCTGTATCAACTTGTCAAAGTTAGTGAGTGACATCGAAATGAATAGGTACTATATGACAAAACCATTTATTTCTCGTGGTATTTACAGATGGGTTACATATTATAAATAAAAAAATAAATAAATAAAACCTAAGCTAAACTAATATGTACAAACACTAATACGTAATAGGTACTATTGAATTTATTAAAATTTAGAACCTGCGTAGGTACATCCATTTTCAGTGTTAAATTTATGACTGATGGCATTTCTTATGTAAGGATATATCATGGTACAGTTTGGTATGTAATGGGATGTTAATCACCGAAATATTTTTTTTAAATGGTGCCCATTTAAATTGAGTGGTTCCCTAAGTGAAGCATGTTAGGCTTAGTTTGGGGCTAGATGGCGATGAGTGGCCCAGCGTGGCATGTCTTGGGTTATTTATTATTATTTATTATAAGTACATACACTATCACATATATACACATCAGGCACGATGGGCACAAACCTACCTAACTGGGGTGGGAAACTAAGAGGTTTGCCCCCCCTAATATGGATATAAAACCGGACCTTCCAGTTAATTTGTTATAGATTTACAATTATCATTTGTAATTGTTCCTGCGATACAGGCCTTGAGGTTAGTACAGCGGCAGCTGATAGTTTTTTCTAGGGATTTTGTAATATGTATTTGGTTATCTCAATTGAATTGTATGCGGGGAACGATTTTTTATTGGATAGACATTTTTTTTTTACATAACTTAAGTACACGTACGTGATTATTATTTATTTTATATTAATAAAAAAAAGGGGAACGTTCTAACTATAGAAATGTAGGGCACTAGGTACTCTAGTCCACTTAGAGCAGCTCGATGTCCAAGTGTGGTATCAAGGGTGGTCTGCGCCATACACGCTTGTGACAAATCAGAGTACATCTCTGGCGTATTGTTTACTTTCACATGCGTCAAAATATTTCATGAACTATTCCCGCAATATTGGTGGACTTGCCTCTGGGGTAGGAATTTGTTTATTGCTAGAGTGCGGTACATAATATTACAGATGATTATGTATATTAAAGAAGTAAACACATTCAGAGCGTACAAATATTATGTCAAGTTGTCAAATTAAGTAGATTGTTACATATCAAATTAAATTAATTATTGAATTGAATACATACAAATGAGATTCCTTATACGTCAAAATAACTAAATTATTAGAACACCTAATTATACAACCAGAATAACATTATAAGGCACATACATACCATAATTTCAAAATATCATTAAAAATCAAAGTAAACAAAGCAAGTCACACGTGTGGTCAAAATATTCTTTTAAAATAAAAACAATGTTGAATAAGCCATATTCTAAGCTTACTAATTGTCATATCATTTGCGTTCATGGGTAACTTATTATATAATTTGACAGCCAATGACCGACTGTTCCTTGAATGCACAGCTGTTTTCATTGAAGGTATGATTAATTTATTTGGACCTGGAATGTCGTACAGTCTTAAATTAATAGCTCTGGGTGAGTTTTAACAGGGACTCGCACCTCATATAAATATAAGCAAGGGACAGAGTACTTTCAATTGTTTGAACAGAGTCTAGTGAGATCAAACTATCTGCTGGCTAACAAATAACTTCTTTGGGGTTTGAGGTTTTCTAGGAGGCGAAGGGAGATTTGGTTAAGGGTGGACGTATCATAGGTTTGAAATTGGGAGGGACAATAAATTTCAGTAAAACACTTTAATGATTATGTTTCAACATTGGGACAATGTCACTGAATTTCATTGGGCTTGGAAAACGACCTGAATTTACGTATCTACTCATTAAATTGGTTATTAATTATAGCTAATGTAGGGAAATGGTGTGAATAATTTAATTTAAGACCATCATGGGAGATCATCGGTCCTTACAAACTTTATTTCTTGAAGGTTGAATGTAGTTATACAGTCTATATGGGATGTCTACTGTTTATGGATAACCTCGTCCTAAAGAAGGTTACGCTATATCCCTGTGATCATTATATTTTACGATTTTTTCTAATAAGATGAATGACAATTTGATCTTTGTCATAGTGGGCGACCTAATGACCATTAGAGATTCATCAAACCAAATCAAATTGTGTTTGTCCGAACAGGTTACAATAAAATAAACAAATAGTTATAGTTGGGTCTGCCTGTAAAGGCGTATAAATATATTTGGTGTCAGAAATATCTCTTTACCACCGAGAGATAAGACACAATAACAAAATATTGTTATTTATTTGTACGTACGTTCATTACTTAATTGCCACTGGCTATTGGAGGGGTTGATAAGTCTGAATGTCGTAACCAGTTTTCAGTTGGATTTGACACAGTGGATTGGCCAGTTTTCAGTGCTGCCCAATGGCCTCTCCCAATGGTCACCACTTTGATCATACACTGTCAAATTTATTTTGCATCAAGGCTTTGAATAAGAACTGTAAACAATACTACTTTATTTATATCAAATGTCTTCACAAGATAATAGTGAATTTGAACTTTCAAAATAATTAATGAATTCAAATTTGTTCACATTTTCCAATTGGCTACCAATAGGTATCATTAAAATAGTATTTTTTTGGAGGTTGTATTTACTTACTAATGTGTTTCAGAATCACTGTTTTAAAACGTTTTTGCGACCGAGAGGGAAAAGCAAAGAAGCTGCCGAGATTTTCTGCACAGGACAAAGCTAGTTACTAACCTGAGAACGATCTGACTCGCACTGTCAGAGACCTGTAAACTACAAACAGTTTTGCAATTATCATGACAAGGTCTCTTTTTTGGAACCAATGTGTATTCCTCATTTCTCCTTGTAACACTTTAAAATAGTGAAGATGTTATTAGTAAAGTATTTGAATCTAGTGTATCGTCTAGTAGCGGCTAGTTAGGCTTCTCTTTTTCTTTCACATTTATGTCTATCGTGTGCATAGGCACAGTAAATAGTTAAGTATGTATATTAGTTTTTATTGTTTTCTTTTTAATTTCAGTTTTATATATTATATATAGGTATACACCTAGCTGTCAACTATTTATTTTAAGACATTTGTTCAATTGTTCCTGTCACATGTTAGTCTCATATGTGTATACTTTGAAAACTGTGTCAATTAATTGGAATACTACCACCGAATGTCATGATTTTATATTTACCCGTTAATGATTAAAACTGATGTGCCATACATATTGTACGAGGACATGCAAGGTTGTAATTTAGCAGTAATTTGTTGTTGTAAGTCAAACTGTTTTTGTGTTATTCATTTAGTTCTAATGTCAGGTTCTCATTTTATTGAGACGGCGCTTTAGCACGATTGGTTGAATCATATGTTATTTGTCTCATATGTGTAATCATATATTGTTAAATGATTGTTTCGATTGGCTTTTTCCTTAAATAATTATTATATAGTGGTGCGTCGGGAGACGGCACGCTGTCGGATGGCCGAATGTCATGATTTTTAATATTTGTCTAATTATTTCCCTCATTATTTAGTATATTTTGTAAGAATTAAGTGGCAACACAAAAATTACATGGCAACATGGACAGCGCGCCTCTCTGTCGGCAAAATAGGCGGGAAAAAAATGGAGGGAGAAGCTGTGCTGGGCGGATGGACGAAGCAAGCGAGTCATTCTTTTACCAGCTTGGACCGAAGACAGACATCGAGGGAAATCTATGTTCGACGAATAATTATTTAAAATGTGATAAGTCTAGTTGTAATACAGTTATACCAGTATAATAAATTACTCAAAGTTTAAAGTAGTTTGATTGGCGTCACAGTAGTAACTTTAAGTAATATTCAATTAATATGTTGATTGTTGATATTTACCTCTAGTTGACTGCCAATCACATTTTTCATCTTTGGGCAAAGTTTTACCCATAATCGCCACGCTGGTCAAGCGGGTTGGTGATCGCTGTGCGTAGCTTCTCGCTCCGGTGACGCTGTTGCCCGTCATCGGCCTGTAGTATTTAGCTTCGCCTTCAATTGTGATGGTTACGCCACCCCAATGCCATATGCGGATGCCAGAGTCTCGGTTATTATTCAGTAGGATGCAAGATCATAGAATGTAAAGGAGCGATCTGCTTTTCGCTCTAAGCCACCCTGACCAGCCCGTTGTCATGTAATGACGTCAAATCGGTAAATTTTTATTAAGTTCACCGCCACGGGCGCAAATGGTATAGAAAATTATTTACATCCCTGTTCACTGAAAGTTGTTTTCCATTCGAAAAGCCGCAGAATATTCTTTTATTGCCGAACGATAACGCGTGGAAACGGGTCTGAGATAATTTTAAGTACGTCGTATTGTGCTGTTCACATCCCGTAATCAACATTTCACGTTAACTTTAATTGCTGTTCTTTTTATTGTAAATTAAGCTCTTGTGTTCTTCAACGTGTGGGTACATGAAAGTAATTTTATCTTTAACTACACGCCTAATATATTTTTCATGAGCAAATTGTTAGAATATTGTTATTAAAAAGGTTTTAATAAGTATATAAATAGCTAGTAATTGTTGTTGTACAAAGGTACAACAACAATTACTAGCTATTTATTCATTAAAAAAGTGGTACTTAAAAGCTGATTTTTACTTGAAGGGGTTCGATATTTCGAGTGGAATATTCGTATTTTATATCTCGTCTAGTGAGCATTATAATTTAGTAGTTTAAGGCCTTCTGTATCTTTCAGATAGAGGCACATACTTTTACTTAATATGTGCCAAAATAAGTAGGTCTTAAAATTAGGTACAATCAAAACGACAAAGGTTCCATAATTACGATCGAGCACTAAATAAAGGTAAAGATACAATATACGAGTATTACAGTAACATCTACACATACAACTATTACAAATGCCCTTCCCATAAAAGTTTCTCTTCTAGGATTTGACCACAAAGGTCAAAATAGCTGGTCAATAGTTCACTACTCAGTTTTCTAGTAAATGCACTTTCCCTAATAGCCCTAAAAGCACAATGGATTGCCCACATCGGTAATGTTCGAATGGCGTATTGTGTGAGTGACATTAGATCAACGTCATAATACTAGGTAGCCGGCCACAAACAATAGCTCGCTGAGAGCCTCTGTCTCACCTACTGAGTACGTGCACTTCGCTTAGATTGCAAGCGTAGCACTCAGCCATAGTACACACACGTACAGTAATTGTTACGTTTTCTTGGCACCTGGTAACCCTTTTAAACCGACTTCAAAGAGAAAGGAGGTTCTCAGTTCGATTGTTTGTATGCATGTATGTATATATGTTTGTGTGTCTTACAATCATGCATCATAGAGCAAATTTGAGCAACTCAATTAGCCACACAAGTGATACATTTTGTGGCGTAAGGCATTCTAAGTTTGTAATGGCTTGGTTTAAAATAGATAACGAACTAAGCTTAATTTACTCTGGTCTGACCATTATAGGCAAAATTTTTAATTATGATGGCTAGCAAAGATGCAAGGTGCTATCTAGGCAAACTAGCCGAATAATTAATCTGTCCTTTAACTTTAACAAATAGGTACAACACCGCACACTGTGATGGCAACAAATTCCACATTTCGCAGAATGTAATTTACAAATCAATTATCTAAAATCATGATCAAAATGTGAATATTATTTTGGTGCAAATCCTATATATGTTATTCGTGTTCAGTGACATATATAATTATGTAGTTAATTATCTGACGAATTTCTATATCAAAATGAAACTCTTACGGACTAATATGATTTCGATATAATGGAGTGTTAAACTTAATTTTATTTATTCTAATTTAAGTACCCACTTCGTTCATTGTTCTCTTATTTACCTTTATAAAATGAATGGTGTTTATTATATGAATGCCTTCATTTAGAATATATAAAAAAATCGAGTTCGGGATTGCAATTTGAAGTTGGGCTACTATTTGTATAAGTTACTATAACTCAAAAGCCGATCGTTGTGCACCTCCGGCCGCATCTGACGCATTGCATATCACATAGGTTCTAGTCCAAAGAAATAAAGCATATTTCCGAATGGAAAAGTAAGTTGATTTTATGTAGTCTTCATAATTATAGTTAATAACTACATTATAACACAAGTATGCTCTATATAATTCCAATTCAGATGTCATTAATTCTTTCAGACTATTTCGTTTATCATGTCAGAAAAAACAGACATATTATTATGTAAAATGGAAGCGTTCCTTAACATGGTACCTACATTTTGTGGTTCAGAAAAACTTATAAGGTGCTATCATAAATTTGCTCATGTCACTTGTTCTCCAGTCGACCAATGTGCACTAAGTTTAAAATGCCATTTACGTATCCAAAATGCACTAGAAGCGTAACCGAATGGAAATGAGTTATGCCATACGCTAGCGGTGAGAAAATGTTTGGCAAGAATTGCTTTGCGAACACTTCATAATGTACCCAACTTTGCTAATAGTTTGGAACAAGTTGGAGTTACAATAGCTTCTGATAAAGTTGTATTTCTTGGAGAATGGAAACTAGTTGCTTTAAATTATGACGAATGTTTTGCACAAGAAGATTTTCCTTAAAAAAATCTACATAAATATTGTTCGATAATTTATTTTCTGAAAACATTTGTAAGAATACAATGACATTGAAAATGTGGCCTTTATTTAGCTACACATTCTAAAGCACTTTATTTATAAATGCTATGTTTATATTAAATCGATATATACTCGAATGATGCTAAAACGAGTATCTCTATCTATATGAATAACGAATGCTATCTACTATGAAATCGATATAAACGGTAGGTATATTCGTATTTATTGATCGTTAGGTAATGTCGATGTAATTTCTTTTTGGTAAAAAGATTTGGCGTTTTACTTTTTTAATGGAATCGTATGTAATTTTTTTATATGTCAGTATATTTTGAACTATTTTCCAATAAACCTATATATTGTTATGCGGTTTATTTTCATTAACAATGCGGCAAATTTGATTATTGCATAATATCAACTAAGTATAATCGACACATGTCAACACAGCATGCCACATACTGTGAAAAGTCTGTTTTAAAAAGATGATATTGACTTATTTACCTTCATAACTTATTATATTGTTATTTCCGATAATACAATAAGTCCTCGGCAAATGTTTGCGACCGCAAGAGATAAGGTCATGATGGCTGCGAGATAGCTCTTTAATTAACGTGCATCAGTACTCTGCCGCCGGCAATTAGGGGAATGGTTAACCGCATCGTTGTATTATAATGAAGCCTAGTGAATTGTTATTAATTGAATCAGTGGTGCACTGAATTCGAAGAAACTCCAACTAGCTTCGACGAATTGATTTATCTTGTTTTAAATTCATTCATTAATTCCCCGTGAGTTGTGAGCTGCATTAACGACTGTTGTTGTGATTTGATTCTTGATTCGAGGTATAAGTTTTATATTAAAAAATCTATTATATGAAACAAAGAACTTATTTCTTCCAACTCAAATTCAAATGTTTATTGCATATCACATTACAAAAACAGTTACACAGGTCGTATATGTAGAAGGTATGATCGAATGGCTGCAGCTGGTATCGAGGTGCTCCAGCCCATATAAATTAGGTATGTACTAGTAAAATAATTGTCTCATGTAGGTAGTTACATAAATTTCAATAAACATGTCCGATGTGTCGATTAGTTGAATAAATATAATAAAAGCACTAAAACTTTTATAACGGATGAGTATTTTCTTTCTCTCACGCACATATGTTTGTGCTACAATATATCCTCCGTATCTAGTCAGAGCCTCCGTGGGGATTAGCTACTGTGGCCAGTACAAACTACGGTATTAATATAATAATGTTAAACGAGGATTCTCTGCGGCCTAGCGTTTGTTGAAAGCGGCAAGCTGGCTAAAGATATAAGCTGAATATATTTCGAGCCCAAGTAACACTTTAATTCAGATATTAGGCCTAGATAATCAAAATCTCCAAATATCGGTCACAGCAGATAGTATTCAAGGAGACTAGCTAAGTAATCAGGAGAGACATTAAGTAGTCGGACTGCCAACGGCTCAAAGTACTTTCTGAATGAGGGCGTATCACAACCAGCTTCTTGACTTCGGGGCTGCTACGTTTCTTGAGAAAAAACCCAATAACCCATTTAAGCCTTCGCCAAATATTTCCATTGAAAGCGGCCTTTGTCAGTAGTCAATTCATCATAGAAAACCGACAATCATTGATGTAAATGAGTTGTGGAGTGGACACCACTACTCGGCATAAGAAGTTTAGATGGATTAATGACTTACCAGGGATGACTTATCATCACCATCAGCCTATCGCTGTCCACTGCTGGACATAGGCCTCTCCACTTGTTCGCTACTTTGGTCAAAGATCTGGAGGCTTTAACCATAATTGCCATGCTGGGCAGGCTGGTTTCTTTTTTTTGCGAGAGGCGGCAGACAAGCTAGTGTGATGCCTAGTTGCCAGAGCCCTGTTTGTTATTCAGCAGGATGCACCACGGGCAGGTGGCAAGCCACCCTTGAAGCTAAAACATAATGCGTCGCTCCAATGGCATGGCTGGAACGATTAAATTGGCGAGCAATCGGAGTGGGCCGTATCAGGCTGCGGATGGACTGCCATAGGCTGCTGTTAGGATAATTTAGCAAAAATTCTACTTTGTATTTATCTAATTGCAATAAGTGATGCTACAAATATTTGCAACCGCAGAGATAAAGGCGCGGTCGCAGCGGAGATAGAGCGTAATTAATGCTCGCCAGCTCGCGGCAATTAGGGGATGGTTAACCGCTTAAATTGTATTACGGTGACTAATAATGGATTTTAATGGAATTGTTCCACCAAAAAATGTCAACCTTGTGTTGACTTTTACTAACTTAACTTTTACCCCCACTTATTACCAACACAGCTGGACAGCGTTGTCATCCTCATACCTTACAGACAATAGTGGCGCGCACCAAGAGGTTCAGTTCCTCGTTCCTGCCCCGTGCCATTAAGTCATGGAATGCCCTTCCAGCTCATGTATTTCCTTCCTCTTACAATCCTGGGTTCTTTAGGCGGGGCGTGAAACGGCATCTCAGTGGGCCTTCAGGGTAAGGGCGACAGGCGCGGTGGGTATGCCCTATTGTGCCTGTCGACCTTACATTTGGACCTCACGGCCGCTTACCATCAGGTGGAGTGAGATCATCCTGAATGCTCTTTTTATAAAAAAAAAAAACAACATTTTTAGTCATCAACCGCTGTACAACCGATTGGTGGCTCGCGATAGCTCGTGGCCTCTCACGAAATTTTGCCCGTGCTCAGTTACTAGTTCTACATTTAACATAGTAATTTGTATGTATTTGATATCAGAAATTAGTATTTTAGATTTCGAATTGCTCGTATACCTACTTAAAGAAGAGAGCAGGCTGTTGTGACTGATATGAATCGTTTATTCGTGTATTGAAACTCTGAAACGATTCCTAAATATGGTAACAGTTTAAAATCACAAAAAAACACGCTAAAGCGCAGCATGCTGCTACCATTGCAGTGCGATTTGAGCCTAATAATTACTTTGCAATTGTATATGCAGTACCCGCATTTGTTAGCGCTACAGGTATAAATTATGACGAATATTTTAATGACAATCTACACCCTATTTTTGGATACAAATTTCTTGTATCGTAAGCCAATTTATTAGATAGGGAAAGGAGATTTGTTTGCATTTCCATTACTTGAAATTTAAAACAGATCTCTTCTTCTAACTTTATGCCTATAATCGATACCCTATAAGTAAATGGCTAACGCTGGACCCAAACATTGTTATAATGTAAAGTTTAAGGGGCAGCGCAGACGACAGACTATCCGTGACGTACTTTTTTGCAATTATTTGCAGTAACGCATACGACGCGCAAAAATCTGTCGCGGATATTTCACAGACTCAACGCACACGACGCACATCTTCGATCATTCTGTCGGCAGACCCAGACGCTCTTTTTAAATGTCTCAGACGCAGACTCTATCGCACTAATAGTGTGCCATCTGCGCTGCGCCTAAGATAGATTGCGCTCACTCAACAAAAATCTTCAAGGCGAGAGTCTTAACACTCTCTTAATATAAGCTCTTTTTATCTTCAATCGCCGTCCTAACGCTTTATTTACAAATACAAATAACAAGTACTCTTACCGTTAAGTACCTACTGATGATGAAAAATAATGGACATTAATAAAATCGTATTTGAAAGCCTATTTGATATAAAAACGGTGCAAGTGCCTAATGCGATGGCACCGAACGAAAGATAGAAGCGACAATCCTTAATTACGTTATACCATTGAGATAACCTTTTTAATTTCCCACAGAAATCTCCTTTTGAGCATTATCCACTCAGCTTTTTAAAGAATATATTACGAGAATGGACCATTGAATGCAAGGACAGCTCGCTTGTGGGGTTCTGTATTTTCTTTTAGCCGTAATAAGGTTAAGCAGTGTGGCATGAATGGAAAGTTATAACACGGAGACAGTGAAGTGAGGTGAAGAAAACGATAACATTCTCAAAAGGTTCTAAGTTGGGATGGGTTCTTTAATATTTGTTTTATTAAACAACTATGCTTCATCAAATTATTTTCGTAAATATGTGTACCTATCTAAATATATCAATGTCAATTTTAGTTGATTAACTGATTTTGAATTTTAAGCTTTTTTTACACTTTGTATGTATTCGCCCTGTAGGTTTCTACATTATTTCCGTATAACGAAGGGTCAACTATTATACCTAGACGTTTTCTTTGTTCTCCGAGACAGGTGTTCAAGATAAGAGTGAATCAGGTAAAAATGATACCTTTTTTAAGTGTAAAATATGGCATACATTGCGTAGGTACGATTTTCAATTGCAATATCGTACCCCACATTCGAATACAGAGCACTTATCTCTGTGTGCTAAGCCGAGAGGTTATATTAATTCACCGGACGCAGTTTCGGACACGTTCCCGTAACGGTTTCATGTAAATGAAGAGGGTGTAAGTTGGGAGATATAGCTCCCGTGCCGCTATCCGGGAGATAATCCACGCGATATTGCAGAGCTCAGGTGCACGGAGGCGTAGGGCGAGGTATAGTTCGCTAATAACATAGGATCTAAACATTTTTCGAGTGTGTCGGTGGTCTAGTGTTTCGTTGTTGACTTTCATCTGTTTTAAAATTTGAAATTGCTATGTATTCGACGCTTTTACGGTGAAGAAAACATTGTGAAGAAACCTGCACACTGTGAAAATATTCTAAGGTTGCGTGAAGTCGCCCGCACTCGGCCTGTGAGGTTATTAAAGGGTCTCTGCCAGGTATACCGGCCGCTTGTCATCTGGCCAGAGTAGGCAAGCGACCGTAAGCTTTAACCCCCCAAGAGCTCTGGAATCCAACTCACCGACAGAAACACGGCCCGGAGGTCATTTGGCTGCGGTATTCTATAGGGTGGAGGTCTTTCCCCGGACAGGCAGCTCAATTTGAGCGATGATTCGCTATGCCCTACCTCTTGCATTATGATTGCTACCTGAAGCAATACAACATATACAAAAACTGATCACAGACGCGGAATGCTGAATTACAATTCATTACAATGCGTGCGATTTGGTTTAATTAAATTAGCATAATGGTCTACGAACGAAATTAGCGAACTCTAGCTCTGCTGGTTACTATGAAAATCTCGTTCTACTGATTAGTGGTTATTTGGTTAGCAGCCTTAATTAGGGATAGGTTTGTTTGTTGTTTTAATGTGATTACGGGTGATAAAATTATAGACAGCATGTGAAAACGATTCTATTTGAGTTTGTAATTAGAGAATTGTTTCAGTTATTAAGGTAGTTAGTTTTAAAACGAACAACTTTTTTTCCCATTTTAATGGCTAACAGTTGGCTGATTCACATATTTTATCTAGTTAGTACCTGGCTAATTGACCACACTATTTTTATTGCGCAATAATGTATTAATAAGTGTATGTACGTAGGTACTTGCTAGGGTACCTACTTATATTGACAATTGGATATTAGTCCAAAAGTGCAAGACAAGTCCTGCAAAACACTAGCACGAATCCCTTTATTAAATATCGGTAATTATACATTATCTATATATTATCGGACGCTTCTAGGATCGAACTATAGTTCATTCGCGTTAAGAAAATAGTGACTCATCACCGACTGCCGGCCAAGCCACACCCCCTAGCCAATAAAACGCTAGAAATTATAATTTCTAGCGTTTTAATTGTGTGGCTTGGCCGGCAGTCGGTGATGAGTCACTATTTTCTTAACGCGAATGAACTATAATAACAATTTTTGAGTTTGAGTTTACTTATGAGAGTAGTCTAAAATACAAAGTGAACAATTATTCGTGCCTACGAAAAACTTTAATGAAAAACTCTGTTTCAAAATGTTTAGTTTGTACAATCGCAATGTTGAATGACAAGTAGGTACCTTTGTGAACAAAGAGTGAAAGGTACCTCTGTGAACAATACAAAACGCGGAATTCAGAAGTCGTTATAACTCTTAATAAGTACAAGGCAATAAATCAAAATTAGTGAAAGCAGCAAAACGGCATCCCGAATTCCCGAAACTTGAGGACATAAATTAACCCACAACCCATTCTGCGTTTAAATATTAAAACAGGCTTGGAATCGGGATGCGGCTGCGTTCATTATACGAATAGATACGCCTTTAATGATTTACCGGCTAATTAAGTAGTTGAGCGCTTAGTGGCGAGAACTTATCGAAGACACTGTCGGCACAACAATTGATTTAATGATTTAACGGTTAACTCTTGTCTTAGCTCCCCCTAGTCGTAAGAGCATAAAGTATAGATGTGTGATTGATAACCGCTGCGCTTAAAATATGGCCTAAAGGGATATTTTATATTCATGTGTTTTGAATTCAGTCTAAGAGCTTAAGAAAATTCATGCCAATGCATAGCGCCTGTTCATACTAGCGTTTATTTTCGTTCACACTAGCGGTTGATCCGCCCGGCGGCTACCGCAAATCGACCGCCGATCAACCGCAAAACGGCCGAGGTGTTCACACTAGCGGTCGCGGTTTTGCGGTTCGGCAGCTGGTAGTGTTGTAGATCGATGGTCGGCTATAGATAATAGTTGATTCTTTAGTGAGAATAAATCGATTCAAGTACCAAATGATTTTACAATCTAAACATCGATAATCGCTTTAAAGATAATTTATGTATGACTTTAATAACTCTGTTTTTGGGAATAGGATACACGATTGTTTACTGTTCTATATTACTTTCTGGTCACCTTAAGAAGAAGTACAATTTAACTTGTTTGAGAGCCATGAGTACTAAATTGATTGCAAATGAGAAGTTTATTGACGTCTACAAACTTCAAATATTATTACAAAAGTTAAGTTTTGATTAAATCATAATATTATCGTATTTTTATCTATAATAACATCTTCACTTAAGAAATAAATTTCATAAACTCACATTTAATACAGTTGTCACAATTATCTTAAGCGAACAGCAAATAATTAACGATTCTTAGTGATCGTTTAACTTTCTGGTGACCCATGCTGTGATTACAATTTGTACTCTTCACATATCGATTAATCATTATGATCCATTAACGTAACGATTAAATTGTAACAACACTAAAAATAAAACAATTACGTATCTACTAACAGAACGTAACCATTTTTGAAGCGCGTTGCGAAAATAAAGAATTATTGTATTTACTTACTTCATACTAATATTATGATGTATTATGTTGTATTCTACTACCTGTTTTTACGGTAGATCTAATGGGAGTTTTCGTTCCCACAATACTTAAAGAAATTCTTATCAAATATTACAAAGATGAGTAATAAGAAACACAGCTTGAATAAAATATGGATATCGCACTTGATGAAGCTGCTCAAGTGAGGGCACTGCTTCAATCGGGTATTCAACTGAACTCAAACCGTTTTTCGATTTGAAAAGTTTTGCCAGCGGTTCCTGGAGACCGGTGGCTACATTTATAGACAAGGATCAGGTAGATTTCGCTGCAACTCGGACAGACACGACAGCTTTCTTGTTTCTACTTTCAATTAAAGTTAAAAGCATTTATTTGAAAGTTTCAGTTACACCTGGAAAGCCTATTTACTGCCGTGGAAATCACAACAGGCGTTAACCAAAATCTCTATGTGGTTTGAATCCTCAGGGAAGTAGGAACGAGATTTTGCAACATGTTCTACCGAAACCGATGGCAGTTTACGGCGCTTTTAATTTACTTACGATTTACATTTTCAATTTAATAAAATATGTTATATTATTGAATAAGGAAAACTAATTAAAATCTACTAATATTCTTTTAAAAAATCCTTTCCCTAAAGCGACATAAAATAGGTAGATATAAGTATTCATGAATTAATCATGTTCAGTTCCATTATTTCGTATTTCATAGAAAATAATGTTTGATTTTTGGTAAAGAAAAATGCTAACTAAAAATGTATCTATAGTTTAATAACCATTTCTAAATAATTAGTGTGGCCTCATCGTGTACTTATATTTTCCACCATAATTTATAAATTCAAATAAATTTGTTTCATATTTTATTTTAACCGTGTAAAGTTACGTTCTATAAAACAGAAGAAGAAATGTCACTAGCTAGTGATGGAGGTATAGTGCTATTAAAGTTTCGATAATATCTAAATATAATAAGCTGAAAAGTAAAATTTTAAATGGAAATGGATAGTTTCTTGAGAAAATATTTCGACAAAGAGTAAAGAAAGGTATTTTTTTTTATAGTGCAAACGGGCCATTATTATCATTTAGGAAATAGTTAAATAACTTTCTCCTTAGCTGTTGTGTAATGGTCGTCGTGGCCTCTCTCATCCTTTCTTTCCTATTCTATATTACCTTCGAGTACTGTTTTACGTAATGGGACCTGAAGGCACTGGCGGAGTTCAGGGAATGGTGGATATTGCTCACCCGACAAGAGCAAACCTCTTTAGAATTAATGAATATGAAATTTTGCGACATTGACTTGTGGTAGAGTATATCTTCTAGCTAAAAATATTTAGTAGCTTAAAATTTTACCCAAAATATGGATAGTATTGCTGCCCACCAATTGTGAACCATTAATTACGAGAGTACCTACACTAAAGAACTTACGTCGGCACTAAGTTATTTTCCTAGTGACACTACGTAGTGCAGATACGCTTACTTTGCATATGTAAGATTCGCGATGGGCATTTGTCTTCTACTTCCATCGATATTCACAATTTGACTATAGAGCAGCCCTAGCCCACCGATGTCAAAACGCGGCCGCCGCCGCCGATAGTGTGACGTAGGGGGTAGCGAATCAACCGCCAAACCGCAGTTTGAACGCCGCGCCCCGCCGCGTTCGTAGTGTGAACAGGGGTAGCGGTTTGACGGCGGTTTGATGGCGGTTAAACGTCAATCTGAAGGAAGCCTAAGGAAACAGGTAAGTGTGATTGCAATTGTAAGATTAACGATGCAGCAATGAACAATATCGAATAATGCCGTTTCAATAATTCTAAGCTGAATTGATCAAGCTTACCTAAACAAAAGAAAATCAGGTAACAGTTTCAAGTTGCTCTGCGTACTATGGAGCGCGCAATGCTTGGAGTTTCTCTGATGAATTAAATTCGTAACGATGTCATCCGCCAAGGAACCAAGAACCGATATTGTGCATCGTTTCTGTACATTGAAGTGAAATTGGGCTGGTCATATCTCCATACGTTCTGATCAGTGATAAAGTAGAAAGCTAGATTCAATACCAGACCCATGACCAGTATAGTTGCCATTCTCTGAGGGAGCTCTACGTTCAAAAGTGGACGGCCATAGGCATATTACAACACCGCTTTTTCTGTCAAATGTACATTTCACATTATATTTGCTGAATTTGCAACTCCAATAAAATTATCGAAACACACAATAGTGACGCCTCGTTTAAATTTATCGGCTTACTCTACTGTCCACATCGTTTTAAATGAATGCAAAAATGATTGTTGAAATAACGTTGGCAGGATACTGTTAATATGAACTTGCCGCGTTATTTTTCGCTCCGTTCGGTCGGAAACGTTACCGAAAGCGTCATACCTATCACGTCACTGTGATGCGAGGGAATGCTGAAAATGCCGAGAGCAATTCTAGTAAAATAAATAAAATGTAATTTTCTGTTACGCACCTGCACTACTCAAATTCCAACGAATTATATCGCTAGTTACAGTAAATTAACTCATATATTTCCAATAGTCTGAGTTACAATGTAGTGTCAAGTCTAGCATACCTACCTGGATAGCGACTGAAACTACTCATCACGAGTATCTGTGGTATGTATGGTTTAGAACGCCCACCGGTACGATTATCTGTGGTCAGAATACCGATGGATTCCTTTGCCTATTTGTTTTTAAGAAGATGTCAACTGTCATTGCCTTTTGACAAGCAATAAAAAATGTGGATCAAAGTCAAACTGTGAGGCGGGAAAGTTTGATAAATTTTTCTCTAAATTAATTAAATATATTTAAGAGTATATTTGTTGGTAAATTTATCTAACTAGCATTCAAGAGCTCAAGGATGAGTTCTGAGAGTGGAGGTGGAGGAGGGAAGCCAGGTAAAAAAAGGAAAACTGTTCCTGCCGGGGATAGTTCAGCCGATGAGGATGAACAATGCAAGTTTGCTCCTTATTTCAAACAAAATTACACCAGAAGGTACCCAGACAACTCTCCAGATACTACTTTTCCTGTATACATTCAGAGTACAAATGAAAACACAAAATTCGGTAACAAAGATCCAATTTATTTAAACAATATTTTCAGTAGATACAACAAAGGAGTAAAGGAGATAAAAAGAGTAAATGCGCAGCGTTATGCTATTATTTTCGATAGACCCAAAAATGCTAATTCTCTACTCACAAATACTTCATTTTTGGCATCACATGAGATCAAGGCCTTTATCCCTGCCTCAACTACAGAATGCACAGGTGTCATTAAGTATATCCCAACGGATTTGAGTTGTAAGCATTTGTTTGACAAGTTGATTGCTTCACAGGAGATTCTGTCAGTCCGGAGATTCACCAAAAAGACGCCAGGGGGAATTGTACCTCTTCAGACGGTTTCAGTCACTTTCGCAGGTAATCTTTTGCCAGAACAGGTAACATATGGTCTCTGCATCATCCCTGTACATCAATACATAAAACCAGTCTTACAATGTTATAAATGCATGGGCTTCGGCCACACTACCAAATTTTGTAAAAAGAATGTTGTTTGCTCGATATGTTCTCTTTCGCATTCATATAGAGATTGTACCAACACAGAAAAGCCACACTGCATAAACTGCAAGGGAGAACACATTGCCGTGTCCAAAGAATGTCCCATAAAGCAACAGAAAATTGAAGAAAACAGAAGTAAAATAATGAACAAGACTCTTGGGTCTTATTTCCCAAAGCTACAACAGACATACGGCAAGGCAGTGAGTTCTCAATTGCCTCAAAACAATAAAGTTAACTCTAAAAAAGAGAAGGATTTATACGTCGAGATAATAAATAATGAAGCAGTGTTAAAAGCGTTAATTGACACTTTACTTATGTTATCCAAAAAGGAAAATGATATGCCTGTAAATTCGTCAACGATAAAAGAAACTTTTATTAAAAATATTACCGGTTCTAAATATGGGTAGTAAAAGTCCGCTAAAGATTTTACAACACAATATTCAGAGCCTTAAATTAAAAACAGTATTTTTAAGTGAACTTTTGTACAAATTAAATGTTGATGTTTGTTTATTGAATGAAACTTGGCTCCGGCCAACAGATAGTATTAGAATTAGAGGTTATAAAATATTTCGTAGAGACAGTGACAATGGTTATGGTGGTGTTGCCATTCTATGTAAATGTAGTTTAGATTGTTTTGAAGTTGCTACTCCTAGCACTGATAACGTCCAGAATATTGCAGTGAAAATTAAAATATGTAATAGTTATTTAACGTTATTAAGTTCATACTGTCCTCCAAGAGGCGGTCGTTTTCCCATACATTTTTTACATAATGTTATTTCTTCTTTACCTACTCCGTTATTAGTGATGGGTGATTTTAATGCACATCACACGGCATTCGGCTCAGCTTACAATAAACCAAGAGGAATTCAAATGATAGACATGTTAGAAGAGATGAATATGTATATTTTAAATAATGGCGATTGTACAACCTTACAACGACCTAATCAACAAGCTTCAGCTATTGATATTGCATTCATTTCGCCTTCTCTAGCGCCCTCTGCAGAGTGGTCGGTTTATACTGAGGATAATTTAGGCAGTTATCATTTTCCAACCATAGTAACTTTAAATATTGAATCTGATGTATACGAATTTATAGAACCTTATGAAAAATTTATTTATAAAAAAGCGGATTGGAATAAGTATTTAATAAACTCAGCTACTTTTTTTCAAGAAATAAATAATGTGAATGATCCTTTGACTGCATATGAATTGTTTTGTAATTTGCTTGTTGAACTCAGAAATACCTGTGTACCTATACATAGGATAACTAGCAGTAGTGGCAAATACTATAAACCTGTTCCGTGGTGGAATGATCTATGCGCTGATAGTGTTAAACAATGTAAATTTGCACTACATATGTACAGAAAATATCCTACAGTAGAAAATTACCTTTTGTATAAAAAAATGGAGGCTATAAAGAAGAAAACCATATTAGAGCAGAAAAGGTTAAGCTGGCAAACTGTGTGTTCTAATTTAAATCGCAATACTCCTATAAGCGATGTTTGGAATTTTGTTAAAATTTTCAATCGGAAAAAATACAAATCAACTTCCAGTGGTAATAATATCAGTAGTTTTGTTTCGGATCTCTTGGATAAAACAGCTTCTGGTCAACCAGTAGACAATATTGAACAATTATCAGATTTTTTTACAAATAATGATATTAATACTCATCTTTGTTTACCATTTTCTGAAGAAGAATTTAATATGTCTTTAAATAGTAGAAAAGATACTACGCCAGGGCTTGATAATTTTCCATATATTCTAATTAAGCGTCTTCATGTATCAGCTAAAATCATTCTCCTTAAGATATTTAATAATTTATGGAGTTATAATGTAATTCCTGAATCCTGGAAGACAGTAGCTGTTGTACCAATTTTAAAACAGGACAAAGATCCTATGTTAGCCGAGTCATACAGACCGATTTCTTTGTCATCTTGTATAGGTAAAATTTTTGAAAATATGGTTAAAAATAGACTAGAATTGTTTGTTGAATCAAGTCTAATTCTCCCTAACGAGCAATTTGGTTTTCGTAAAGGTCGAAGTACTGTAGATAGTCTTGTAAAGTTTAGTAGCGACATTCAGCAATCGTTTAATAGCAATAGTTACTTAATCAGTGTGTTTTTGGACGTGAGCGGTGCTTTTGATAATGTAAACTTGTCAACCTTAGTTAAAGTTTTAAACAGTTTTAATATTCCTGGTAAGATATGTGAATGGATTTTCAATTTCTTCTATTCTCGAAGTGTTTACATTAAATACAATCGTAACCTTTATGGACCTCAGAAAGCTTTTAAAGGAGTAATGCAGGGTGCTACTTTATCACCCCTAATGTTTATATTATACACGTCTTACTTTCATAAATACGTTTCGCTTAATAATTTGTCATTCTTACAGTATGCTGATGATATCATATTATATTCGAGTAGTAGGAACATTACAGAAGTTGTACATACTCTTAATACTGCTCTAGATTTGCTGTACGATTACTACAAAATTAATCTTGATCTCGATATCAATCCTCATAAGAGTTCTTATATGGTTTTTTGTAAAAAAAAAGATTTTGATCCCATGTACATAAACATTAATTATTGCTCTGTAAATATTGAATATGTTGATTTTAAATGTGTTTTAGGATTAGTTTTTGATTCCAAGCTACAGTTTAATTTGCATGTAAAAAAGGTTGAACAGAAAATGCAAAAAACTGTTAATATAATGAAATATTTAGCTGGTAGTTCATGGGGTATGGATCCCAAAGTACTTAATTCAGTGTACAAAGCTATTGTAAGAAGCCACTATGATTATGGTATCATAATTTACGGTCATTGCATTAATCACTATTTATATCGCAGAATTGAAGTGTTGCAAAATAAAGGTTTGAGGATTATTACTAGAGCTATGTGTTCTACGCCTATAAACTCATTAGAAATAGAAGCGGGTATTCCTCCGATTTCAATAAGGCTTAATTATTTGACTGAAAAATTTTATGTGAAAGTATTGTCTAACATAGGTTTAAAATACTTGTATGAGAATTGTAGTATATTTAAAAGAGAACATATAAAAGAGCTAAATAATCTCTGTGAATGCATAGACCATGGTGAACGGTGGGATTTTAAGACGTTAGATATTCAAGTGACTAAACCACGCGTATGTAGTAAAATTGTATCAAATAATATGGACTTTTTACATTTTGTAAATACTGATAAGCAACATTTTTATACAATGTACACCGATGGATCCAAGACAGATGACACTACTAGAGCAGGCTATTATGATTCGCAAGCAAAGTTTGGCCGATGTTTTCCGTTGGACAGAAACTCTTCGATATTTACAGCAGAAGCATATGCGATTTATTTGGCTTTAAAATACATACGCAATATCGCTGCTACTCATATTCTAATTGTTACCGATTCACTAAGTGTGTTAAAATGTTTGGAAAATTTTAAAATTTCATACAAGAATAATATTTATATAAACAAAATACGAGAATATCTTCATGAAAACAGAGAGAAGCATATTGAATTTATGTGGGTACCTTCTCATTCAGGAATATCTGGAAATGAAACTATAGACAAATTACTGAAAATACAACATCCTCCATTTAATTCGAGCTTTACTCTACCTGCTGTGCCTATGACTGACTATTATGCTGAATTGAAGATCAGAATGTATAAAGATTGGGAGTCACACTGGCAGCACACTAAACAGCAAAAAGGCAAATGGTTTGCTGAAATTCAGAAAACTATTCCATCGAAGCCTTGGTATTTTAAGCCAGAATCACCATCTAGAAGATTTATTTGTGTTTTAAATAGACTACGACTTGGTCATGGAAAATATCCAGCTCATCTCAAAAGACTGAAGTTGATCAGCTCTGATCTATGCGAACACTGTGGTTCAGAAACAGCTAACTTAGAACATCTTATTCTCCACTGTCCTGCCTTCAACATACAGAGGCTGCTCCTAATAGATGGCTTAATAAAGGTTTATAAAACTAAAGACATTCCCCGCCTCCTGCCATCTATTCTGCAAAATACTGACACATATATGGAAATATTTGATTATGTAAACTCCACCTTTGTAAATATATGAAATGGAATACCTACTGGAAACAATCAGACTAATATCATCATAGTTAAAAAGACATAGAAATGTATACTACAACAATATATAAACAACAAGAATAAAGAAATCACAAGAAAATACAGATTTGGCTGTATGGAGAGATCCCAGGCCGTTAAAATCTTATTAAAAAAAAAAAAAAAAAAAAAAAAAAATGTCAGTCAATAAAACGTAACCGGCTTGTTGCTCTCCTAGCTGAATATTTATTACAAGTCTGTGATAAAATTAGTAGTGTAGGTATACTCGTTTCTTACCTTACGGATAGCTAAGTTTAGGTAAGTAATACTAAATACAAATGTTTGTGTTTTTTATTGTTTGTGTTTTCATAGAGAAATAATTTAAAAACTTGTGAAGTCTGTAGGTATGAATGATGTATGTGAATGAATGTTACTATGTATAGACATAGGTGTATTCCTGATTCTCTCCGAGGCATGAAACTTTGATCTTTTAAGTCACAGTCAAAACAATTGATTTGAACTTTACATTAGAATTAATGTAATCTAATAGCTGTTAAAAAACAGTTGACTTAAACTTTACCTCCATACTTGTACGTTTTCATATCGAGTTATTGTTTTGACAGCCAGTTCAAACGTAATTGGATTACAATCGAAACTCAACTGCTCTCGAACAGAAAGTTTGGCTTTTATTTTTATGCAGTTTTTGTTTGACTTGTTATTAAAAGAAGTCGAAAATACAGGGCTAGATCCTACTAGAACATACATTATCTGATGTTTTATTTAATGGCATCCGACCTCTTCGCCACGGTAATTTGTATCAATGTCGAGTTGTCGACTGAAAATTGACAAAGGTACAATACAGCTCTACTTAATATTTGCATCGCTATCGTGAATTCCTTAGAGATCAATCTTTCCGTAAGTAGGTTTCGAGTGGTCATCGGATACAAAGCAAGTTGTTCAAGCAAAAAGTCGTTCGACATTTATCGCATTGATTTTTCAACTTTAGCATTTCAGTGAAAAATGCTCTAAAGAGCGTAAAATAACACCAAATTTGTACAAAATAAAACCATTATTATGATTAAAAGCAAGTATTATTACTTTTTATACCGATTTTATAATCGGCCATGGATCCCGTTTTCAGCTTTTTTCCAAAGTTAAGTTATGCCAGCTCTACACATGTAAGAATATAATAGCTTAATTTGTGCTCATCAAAGTGCATAATCTAACTAAAACTGATGGAAAATAGATTCTACTGGACTTGGATACTTAGTTGAAAATTGTTGTCTGTACCTAATAAATGTCTGCAGGTGACCGTACTAGAGAATAAGCGCTCATTATGTCGAGTGAGTTAGGACCGCTGAACTTGTTGACTAACAGTTATTACGAGACCCCTCAAATAGTTTGTAGCATTAGTACGTGTTTGTAAATTAATTGTTACAATAATAATTGAAAGTCGGACACGGGCGTCAAAAATTAGAGTTTTTAGAAATTCAATGTTTAATTTATTGGAAAGCGTGTAAAATCGACTAATTGTACTAAAAGTAGGTAGGTCTTATTTATCAAGTACGGACCTGTGCTTATAGTCGATAAATCTATCTGTATAAATATCGTAATTATATAAGTATTATTATATCTAAATATATAAATCTAAATATATAAAACTCAAAGGTGACTGACTGACTGACATCTATCTGATCTATCAACGCACAGTCTAAACCACTGGACGGATCAGGCTGAAACTTAGCATGCAGGTAGATGTTATGACGTAGGCATCCGCTAAGAAAGGATTTTTACTAAGACTACCACCAAGCAGATAAAACTCTACTCCACTCGGACGAAGTCGCGGGCACAGCTAGTATAATATAGATATATAATCTATCATAAAATAGCAATTAATAGAAAGGTACATAACTGGCCTAATTTATAACTCAAAAATACCAATTTGTAAGAATATACTTACTATTCATTAAGTTTATCTTACAACGAATTATTAACAAAAGCGTGATGAAATGAACGTAATTTTCGTTAAATACGCGACACGCTGACATTTTGAGCTTTTATTTTAATCCAAGCTCATTCTGTGTTTACCTTATTGCGAATACAATGGGAAGTAATAAGGCATTCATCGTGTTTGATGTTGTTAAGTGTGTATAAATACAATAAATGAGTCGCTCGGTGGGTGCGATACCAACCAGGGACATATATTTGTGTGATGAATTTGTGTTTCTTCTGTTTCTGCATGATTGTATAAAACAGTTTGCACGACCTTTCCCAACATTAGACTTCCTCTACCTGAAGAGTGAAGGTTGTCTGGTAGAGATCACTTACTAGCGATAAGATCGCCTAAATTGTGCTAACAGTTGTCTGAAATACCTGCTCTGTAAATGTTTCTTTTTTTTTGTATAAAGGATATCTATCTATCTGTATATTTGTGGTACCATCGTTGTTGTTTGTTGTTGATAACAGAAGCTATATACTTTGGGATAAGAGCAATGTATGTGATGTAGTAAAAATTTCAAATATTCAGGACACTCATTTTCTTCAAAAATAAGTTTAAATTATGGCCTAAATGGTAAATTAAATAAAACATTTTACGCACGAAGTTTTTTGCAAAGAAAACGGCAAAGGTTTTATAACAGCCGAAGCTATTTTAGTAAATATCAGTAACAAAAGAAATATCAACAAGAGCCGAATATTTTCAGCTTCGTTTCAGCGTTATACCAACATAATGAAGACATCGACAAAGGGAGCAAGTAACAATAGATGCTCACAATATATCTTTGTGATACAAATGCGAGGCGATAATTTTACAAGTTATTAGGAATAAAACCAAAAATGCTATACCGGTTTGCCATTTTGATTCTCATATATTATTTTGGCGATTACTTTTCATATAGGAAACAGTTTAGCATATAATCTCAATCCTATGAGATTTGGAGAGGGAAAATTCATATTGTGTGCTTATTCCGTACAGATGGAAGATCCGAATGTGTGTTTCATATTAAAGGTATACCTATTTATATATATATATATATATTCATTGTTCTGATTTGTTTTTTTTTATGTGCTTCAGTTGCATTAATATGGAATCGCTTCATTTAATTGTTTAATTTATAATGACACATCATCGTGGCTTCCCCTCTCCTGATGGATAGCGAAAGAGAACGCTGCTTCAACTGTCCGTTGACCAGATCCAGATCATACAATTGTCAGTAACCAGGGATGGGTCCGATGTCAACCCGGGACAAATATTCGTACGATATACATTTGTGTTTGTACCGTGTCTGGGTGTTTCTATCAATATGTAACCTTAACATTCGTACTACCTTCGTTATTCTGATACCTGTAACACAAATGTTTGGTTTAAGTACTTATTTTTTAATTATGTGATGTTCTTTAATAATATTAGATATTTATAAATCATCCACGGGAAAATATGGGTCATTGGTATTATTTATCCGTCACTGCACGTTTAAAAAGGTTCATTTAAAGATGTGTGTTCGTCATTGGTTAAAAAGTGCTATATTCGTACTCGTATGTCAAATCTGTAACGATTCTAGGAAAACATTCACATATCACAGTCAGAACAGAGTTGCTGTATTGACACATGTATTCGTACGTACGTACGTTTTATCGTCCACAACATTGCTTATCTTGTTTCAACTTCTAAAACAAACAGTAAGGAAAACTTCAAAGAATAAATCAAACTGGCGCTGTTGACTGCCGCAGATAAAGTCGCCTCTCCAGGGATTTGACCTTTCATGAGACCGTGCACTTTTTCCTATTACCCACTACAAAAACAAAATACGAAAGGATTGTTTTGTGTTTCTTGTGTCTCGATTCTCCTGTATTTTTAGGGTCTGTATACATAGGTCACGGGTGCCTATTACGTATGCAAAAGCTATGTAAGTACTCGGTAATGTATCCTTATTTGTTTAACTCTTGCTAGTAACACAACAGAAAAGAAACTTACTTACCTTAGAAAACCTTACCTACTTTAGAAAACTCGCTATCAAGAATCATAATTCGCTCAAAAATTTAATAATAAACATACTTTATACCTAATTTGAAGAACAGGAGCTGTTGCCATGCAGGTCATCAGATACGAAGAAGTGATCTTAGAGATAGAGTTTTAAGGATCACGTCAGCCAACGACACAGCTTATTTTCATTGAGAAATGAAAGTTGTGCCCTTTAATTGACGTGATATACATTTGATAGTGAAGTTTTTTAAAACCGTAACACATCGTAAGTACCTACATCCTACAAGTTTCTCCTTTATTGTATTTGATGTCCACACTCGTACGGGGAGGACGAGGCAGCAAACAAACCCTGTAAACTTCCAGAAACAATAGATAGAACAATAGGATTTGGATCATATCAGGATGTTGGGCCTTACGAGGTTAAAAGTTATAACTTTTTGACAGATTCTTTAAATTAAACTATTTGACCCGTTTTCGGAATTCGTATAAACAATAAATGAGTATTACTGTATATAATAACAAAAATAAATCTGTATATAAATGATTTTTTAATGTTAATATAAGATAAATAGGTCACCGTAGGTATCTAGAGACTTGGTCTCAAATTGCTGCTGCATATTAGCTGTCAAAACCCAGATGATATTATTCTTTACTGCTATAAAAGTATTTGCTGAAATAAAAATGTACAAATTACTTAGGCTGTATTTATCACTAGTAGCGATCTTTTCCTAACAATTTTTATTATGACTTTGTTCGTATCGCCAAGTAACAGACAACCCTGCTCTTGTGCTATTTTGGCAAATTTCTACCCGCTTCTGATTTCCGTAATATTTACATAAAAGGCCGTAGCCCGATGTTCAAGAAATGTCAATAAGAAATTGTTTGCAAAGACAAATTGTTTCAAATTTTCCTTCTTCCTGCGTTTCTTTTGACATTGTGAGTATCTCGATCGAACTTTATGTAACTGATTTTTAATACACTGGCCAAATGTAATTTAACTTTTAAATTTTTTATATCATCATTCATAGAAACTTTCATTCCACCTCGAAAAGATCAAGATTTCACACTTTTTTTATATAGTAGCTCGACATAATGGCTTCCCTACGCCTGTTGGATAACAAAAGAGAAGCTCAAGTCGCTGTGACAACGGGCAAGTAACTGGTCAGTTACCTGTCAGTTGCCACCGCCATGCCGGCCCAACACTAGCCTCCACGAGCTCCGGAAACCCTACTCACCGGCAGAAACACGGAGCTCATTTAGTTGCGGTATTCTATAGGGTGGAAGTCCTTCCGCGGACGGGCAGCTCAATTCGAGCGAAGATTCGCTATGTATGTCCTACCTAAACACTAACAATAGAACAGGGAATTTAAAAGGACATTATGCCTTACGATGTTGAAACAAATAAATATGATACGATATTAACTACACCACTCATTTGAATTGATAAGTTATTCGTACATTAATGTTGTCTGTTGCCTAAAGTAGGCCGAAAACCACTGATATGTCAACAGTATGATAGAACAAACAGTTGAGAATATTACACGTGTGGCTAACCAAGCAGCAATATTGATAAATGTATCAATCTACGTTATTAACGACGGCTATTCAGGGCGCTATTTATTTAATGGGATCTGCATTGCCGCTTTCGAAACGATTTTGGATATCTGAACCATGATACAACATGTTAAGTTTTCTCCCATTTAATCAACTTGGCTCAACTTCAATCGTTGGGTTTGCTAAGAACAAAAAAAAATTGGTGAATTTTGAAGAGTAAACATCTTACATCGGCCGCATATAGGTAGATACTATGTCAATGTGGTATTTATCATCTGCAGTTTTTTCATTAGTAAGTATCAGTTTAATAAAACAAACTATTGAACATAATATTACATATACTAAATGGGTTAAATGATATCGATGTTGCCCATCCCATAACTGACATACAGTTTTTTAGGAGTACAGAGTATTTTCGTATCTCCTAAATCAATTAAGTGCTTGTAGAAACATATCAAAACTCGATTACCGGTAATCTTCGTGATCGTAATGAGAATAGCTATTCCATGGTGTTAAAACTTCCCTTAAACGGCTAATAAATTACTATTCCTGAACATATATCTAATTCATTGGCAAATTACGGGCAATTAGCATGTAACTAAATGATTACACGAAAGCGTGCCAGGAGACATTTGTTTTACTGTTGCAAATAACCTGTAATCCATCTTAATTGTTGCATTTGCGTGTCTTATCTGTATTCTGCTAGCTATCCGTAGCACCTAATAGTCTTTGCATCTCTTGTGAGCTCGAGTTACAAGCTATGTTTTCATAAATAAAGCTCTATATTACACAGTTTACGTACGTTTCTTACACAAAAAATTACTAGGACATGTGATACTTTTAAAAACAATTCGCTTTTAATATAAAATGATAATGTTTTGTCGCCATATGTCATTGCAATTGATGCTTCGGTTGAAATGTTAAGAAAAAATCTTTAAAATCTTTCTTTATATCTTTCTCAGAACAGTGTGAATGAAAACACTCTTGAAAGACCACAGTACATTTAACCTACAGCAATTCATGTAAAAACGTAATGAAAATATTGAATGTCAAAGTATGCCTATTGTTTAAACTAAATTATGTACTTTTACGTTAATCAAAAATAAGATAGTCTTTTATAAAATTTTTCGCTGTATGATTAGTTTAACTGATAACTTTATTATATTGTTAGATATGAAGAGACTTAAACTTAACATATGGTTTACCACAGCGTCCTATCAGATGCTCGTTTTAGTGCCTTATTTGATTTGAGAATGGTTCATTTTCTTTTGTGACTATATGATGAACTTTTACTTGAAATATAAACCTGATGATGAATAAAAGAAAATTAATAACGCGTTTTAGTAGCAGGGATTATCAACTAGATTGAAATAAATTTCTCTGTCTGTCAATTCATAGTATAGATAGATTGTCCTTGTTCCCAATCTGCTAGAAAGAAAATAAAAAATAAAAATCACCGTTAAAATATAACCTTCTACACCATCAATGGTGTATTCTGGAATAATCCAAGGCCAGGATGGCGGCGGCAACCGACAAGTGATTGATTTGCCGTCCGTTGCTGCAGCGATTTGAAAAACTTTCCATCAGGCGACCGGATTCCTTTATGCTGTGATACTATTAAAAAAAATGCAAAAACTCACTGGCTTACAAATCATGTACACTATGACAGGTTCCAGCTGCGTTAAAAGAAAAGAGAAAAAATCCAATTGCCACCGGACGTGATCGGCCACTGACATTAGGATTAATGGATCGTCGAGATAAAGTGTGCTTCAATTGCCCTATTTCTGTAATAGGCTAAGAATGAAAGCTCCATAATTCCGGAGAATTGCTTCGGTTCGATTGTAAAGGAACATTTCCCGATACGCAAAAGTAATATAGAGTATCATTATAGTACGATACATTAGATTCATTAGATAACGGTTATTGATTATATTATTGGTTCCAGATTTAAAAGCAGCTATATATTTTTTTATTAGCACGACATAATGGCTTCGCTATACCTCTTTCGTTTTGGAAAGCGAAAGAGGACATAAGTAAAATAAATAAGTATCTAAGTATAATATGCGTTTCTATTGACGATTTAATCTAGGGTATTAAATCACGATAAGTAATATAGACAAGTAATTAGTTTGTATAAAAAAATTAAAACAAAAATAAAATATTTGAAAAATAATTACTACCCTAAATTTATTGTAATGTCAAAAGGAACGCGTAGAATAAAGTGATAATTAAGAATCTAGTAACAATGCTCAAATAAGTACACCAAGTAATACGAGTATAAGTTGCAAACTAAATACTTCGGACATGTTACAAATTATACGAATGAATTAGAATTATTCTATTAAAGCGTCACCGGAGCCAGGAGTTATGCCCTGCGATCGGCAACCCGCCTTCCCAGCGTGGCGGTTATGGATAAAACTTTGAGATGTTTGCCCAAAGTGGCAAGCAATTGGGGAGGCCTATGTCCACCAGTGTCCTGCGATAGGCTGTTAATAAATTGTAAAGCGATAGGCTGTTAAAAAAATTTAAATTGAAATTTACAAGTCAATTTGAATGAATTTCAGTGCTTAGGTTAACAAATTAATTACTCGATAGTAATAGCTCCGAACTAGTGGTATAAGTAAACAGAATTGCAATTATTAAACGTTCAGAATTCGGGATTGTTCCGAAACTCCACCACTATTTTCACGTACCAAAAAGTTTGGCAACCTCTGTTTCTGTTTAGTCTACAAAAACGAGCATATTATAACGTTTATACTTAATGGGTTTAATAATGTTTTGTCCCTTTGTAAGATTTTAATTGAACAGCATCGCACACTCTACAAAATATGTCTGAATTAACAATTCGAACTTCACTATGCAATAATCTAAGCTTTTGCTCTGGACACAAAGTTCGCTACAGGCGCTACAACTACATTCCAATTACACCTTGGTTCTAACGATAGAACCCCTCGTTTTCAAACCCCATAACCATAAGTACAGAACGGATATTTTTTTCTTGAGAGGAATGCTTTAGGCACCGTCAGATTTTTCCTGCGGGAGTGGTGTGTAGGAGTCGTACCTCCTAGAATGGGAGACACACGACCGCATCTCTGCCTACCCTGGCTAGCCGCCGATGACAAGGTGCGGGCACTCACATTCAAAGGTTATAAACACCTCTAAAACCCACCTTCGGAAAAGAAACGAGGAGAAGAAAAAATTCTCTGTGACATTACTCAGATAACACTAAAACGTATTTAACAACCTTGATACCGAACACTTAAAGTACAAATTGCCGGAGACTCGCATTTATGGGCCATACATAACCGACTGTTAGGAGCAAAACTGTCCGCTAGGCTTGGATAACGAGCTCGCTTCCTATGGCTTGTTAACTTTTAAAATGGAAATAAAACCAAGTTGCTTTAAATATACTGCCTATAACAATCCCTTTTAGTTAATACGCGATAAAATTTATATATACAACCTCACCCTTTCTGTCTTGCCATTCCCTACCCAAAGGTCATAGCTATCATCATCTTCATCATCATCAGCTCGTATCTGTCCACTGCTGGACATAGCTATAAGACCGCCTAATTTAGGCGATACAACACAACGATTGTATGTACTTCATCTAGTTCTAAGTTAAATAAAATTTCTGATGTGGAATAGACTGTACGATGCTAATCTCATTATCATCAGCCTATCTCAGTCCACTGCTGGACATAGGCCTCTCCAGAATTTCGCCACCGCGGGCAAACACCTGGAGGCTTTACCCATACCTTAACGCCACGCCGGGTAGGCGGTTTGGGTTGGGATGCTAATCTCGTATTGATCATAACCTTATAGGTACGTAGGTAAATGTTATTTAGAGATAACAGGTATACTGATTAAGTTCTATTAAACAGTACCTAATTTTGTACTCACATACGGTGTGCGAATATTAATATGTTGTGGAATTTTTCTATCAAGAAATTACGATACATTAAGAAGTATCGCAATCGGAAAAGCGTTCTTTAGAGCTCCTTTGTGGTCATTTGCCTGTTAACTTGAAAACTCTTGTTGAACTATCAACCCAAGATTAGAAGACTGAAAGAACAGAGAGTGTACTTATGGTTCCACACAGTTTACTATATATACTTGGCTAGTAGTCTAGAGCGATTGAGTCAGAAGATATTCTTATGACTCTGTTCTCATAATACGTACTTTTTTTTTATATATAGTGGCTCGACATAATGGCTTCCCTACGCCTGATGGAAAGCAAAAGAGAAGCCCAAGTCGCTGTGACAACGGGCAAGTAACTGGTCAGTTACTTGTCAGTTGCCACCGCCATGCCGGCCCAACCCTAACCCCCCACGAGCTCCGGAAACCCTACTCACCGGCAGAAACACGACCCAGAGGTCATTTGACTGCGGTATTCTATAGGGTGGAGGTCCTTCCTCGGACGGGCGGCTCAATTCGAGCGAAGATTCGCTATGCCCTACCTCTCTTAAACTGTACTTATGCGACCCTGTGAAAGGTCCTACTAAGAATATCCATCCATCCCCCGCGGCATAACGTCCTTTCCTTACAACACTCGAAATATTGAACCCACCCGTTACCGTGAGAATGGAAAGCACGTAGGTGCTTGAGAGGCCTTCTCATAATCTAGATCAAAATCATAATCCTTGAGGGTCACATCAGGGGCTATAAATATGGAAATTGAATTGGACGGCTAATAGGGGCCGAGATACTATTGCGTTATGCGTGACTCGAACGTCCATTTACTCGGCGAACGATAAACAATTAGCCTGAATTATAATAATTTCTATGAAATTTGCTTGTCGTATGAGTAATAGTTGAGTGTCTGCTATAATATTTTAGTGCCAGCCGTGACCCGGGTGCTCACGATTATGTTTACAATACAAACGTTATGTACATACTATAAGTATGTTTGCATACCTATTTCACTTTACGTTGGACAGCCGAAGCTTTGACGCACGCTAAAGTATGACTTTTTTATTCAATATAGATATCCTTTATTGCAAAAAACTAAAAAGCGAAAAATAACGTAAGTAATTCTATCCTTAATACATAATTATTCAAATATTACAATTATCACTTATTTTTGAAGTCGGTGCCAGCCAAACAAATAAATGTACCTATATTGTAGTGTGGATTTGCCGGCCGCGCGCGTCATACAACAACAGTCTACTTTAGGTACCGAGAGGCTGGCACCGACTTCAAAAATAAGTGATAATTGTAATATTTAAATAATTATGTATTAAGGATAGAATTACTTACGTTATTTTTCGCTTTTTAGTTTTGGTCGTTTGTGATTTTTTTTTGAAGTCGGTTTAATTTTTTTTTTTAAAATAATTTTATTTCTCTATTTTTAGTTGCGTTAATGTGCTGTGACCTTGAATAAAGGCTAATTAATGTCCTTAAGAGTTTTACTTAGGAATGAAAAAATTTGCTTTAAGTCAAGTGAAGACTTTGCGATCTAGAATCAAGCAAATCACTTACCAAATCACCTGCCCTATTAGCCCTGCATAAGTATATACTACTACCTAGTTAATATCGACCAATGTCAGTACTATCCCCTAACTCCTAACCGTTAAGGAGTTCTGTGGCTTCATCATCAGCACCAGATGTTGACGCTCGGAAGCATATACCTGAGTAAAATATGATTACGTAACAAAAATTATTATAAATATATAATTTATATTTATAATTTATAACGTAACAAAAACACCATATGAGCATACAATTTTCGGTTGTTGCCCTCATTTTCTCCAGGATCCTATCATCGGATCCTGACTTGGTGATAATGGGACCACCTCGGAAGTGTCCTCTGTCGAACTGTCAAAAAATTTTTGAAATCCATCCATAATTGACGGAAATATCGGTGAACATACATAAAAAAAAAAAATATTATACATACAGACGAATTGAGAACCTCCTCCTTTTTTCGAAGTCGGTTAAAAATACAAAATATTTAAATAAAAGGTAGTACAGCCATCTTCTGGTACAATATGTTTGATTTAACAAATTTTTATCGGAACTGATTGTTTTTGTCTAATTTCACATAACACTATACTGAAAAGGTATTTAAGCTCCGTTGCATTAGAAGTATATTTATTTCCTCTACCATAAGATTGTCTGAATGAGATCGCTTCTAGCAATAATATCGCCTAGATTGTACTTTAATAAATCTGCATCTAATTATGTATCTATATAAGTATGTACATACAGAATAAGAAATATACCTCCTGCACTCGTGAGATACCTACTGATTTTAATTCTACAAAAGCATAAAACTGAAACTGCACTGAGGCCCGTTTTATTGGGCTTAAACCTGAATATCCAGGATAACTCGGCACCTCATTCTGTGTAAGAACATATAAAATTACCTACGATACGGTACCTAGTAAAATAACTTTTATATAAAATAACTTTACGGCAATCGTAAATAAAGCGTGCGCGGTTGTTTGGTCAATCTGCCACAAGCTCAGCAAGTACATATCATCATCCGTTCATAATCCGTAAGGTTTAAATTCTTACCCTAAATTTACAGTTATTATAGTATCTGAAAACGAGCGTTACGGCAAATAAAAAATTTCTAAGACTATTATAGTTGAGTGGGATTTCACATAATTGTACACCTTTGATATCTTAATGTGTTTCAAATAGAGCATTTCTTATTACTATTTTACCGACATTTACTTAAATTGATTTAAAGTAATGTATTTTAGATGAAAAAAAATTGAGATTTAAGCTAGTGCAAGTTTCGACATTTATGCTTTCGCTTATGCTCATTTTAATACTAACGGCCACTTTAAGTCTTGCCTTCTAAACCTCACCCTAGACGCTGCTTAGAGGGTTAAAACTAAATAAAGGTTCCCAAACGTGTGAACAGAAGTTACAGCAGATATGACTTGTGGAGTTGTCTTGACTTTATGAGTAATTTAAAAGAAGCTAATCATGTTTACATCACCTATATTTACAAATAGAGCTACTAAAACATCTTGTTTATAAGTACAAAATACGAAAGCAGTAAATTCTACATCGGTTCAAACAACTTCTCCACCTCATGTTGCTTTTGAATTTTACATTTTCAGTATCAGCTTCCCACGCGAACAGGGAATTTCTTCTGAGCTGCATTATTATTTAAATTTAAAGTATTTCGTGGGTTCCAAGCACGTGCCGAGAGGCCACGATAACAAGTTCACGTTTCTTTCTAGATAGAATCAATGTTTCTGAACCGTCGAAGTTCCATTCGTATATGTACTAAATTGAATTAAGAAAATATTGGGTCAGAGTTTAATCACCTGCGAATTTGGTAAAAAAAGGTACTTAGGCATTTGGAATGTATTCCGTGAAATTAAAATTTTATACCTGGCCAGTTCGAAATGTATTTGTAATTCTAAATTTAAATTAAATCTGTTAGCATTTATTTAATTTTCATAGTAACTTTATACTTATCGATAACTTTTATCGAGATATTATTTCGATTAATTTAGTTTAAGAGCGTCAATATTATTATTTATTTTTAATTTAACGGAATGATTTTATAATCATTTAATTATTACAATTATTATTAAATTAATATGTCATAATTCATTATTAGTATGGCAATACCCGCGGAGAAAAAAAACGAAAGATACGGGTGGCGGCCATTAGAACACTGACGGTAGATGGAGACGGACTTGTAGAAAATAAAAGTATTAACTTATTCAAATAGTTTCAGTATTTTAAAGACCCCTTCTGGCTTATGCTAATAAGTCAGAAGTGGGATCTGAGTATTTCTATACTCCCCACGCCTACAAAAGGGGTAAGTGAAAAATTTTCTTACGAAAATGAGTATAACTAATTAACTATTTTTAATTAATAATATAGTATGCATTTAGCCCCTGAGAAGGGGCAAGCTGAAAATGGTGTGTGCTGCGTGTAACATATTATTATGTCGCACAAATTCCGGGGTCTTTGGTTCGAATCCTGCCTGTCCCGTTGTTCGAGTATATTATGTAGAAATATCGATCACCGAATGAATGTGTGCAATGTTTACGAATATTTTAAAAGCAAGGTAAAGGGCTTCGAGGCTCAGTGCATTTTTGGGCGGTAACAGTTGCCGTTAAAATGGTAATGTAATCGACAGCTTATTACATGGACGGCAATAGTAACACGATAAATACCTGTCTGTGTATTGGCTTTAGTTAAATGGCCGTAAGGCCCAGTTCCATTACGAAATAATGGCTTTTCGATTTGTACTTGAAATACCTACAATTATTGCACAAATTTTACACATAATTTTTATATTCTTAAATACGAGTATGTGTTAGACAATTTATTTGTCTTAATTTATTGGTGAAATTACATTGTTTTATTTTTTTAGAACTAATGAACTTTAAAATAAAATTTACTGCTTATACCAGGCACCTACTATGGAATATTATTTGATGTGTTGTGTATTTAACAGAGGTACTGCTCAGTTGTTCCTAAATGTTATATAGTAATATTTACATGGGGTTTGTATCCTACAGATAACTTATTACCTTATTTTTACTTGTATTTTATACAACTAAATTGTTATTTTATGTGGTGCCAGCTATTGGCAATCATGATCATGGTTCATTAATTTTGACCGTTTGCCACCTGTATCCCTACCTTTAATAACTTGTCATTGCCTATACGTAGTACTTAGTGATCATGTTGGACACTGATCTAAGTAGATATACACCTTCTCTTGTTCCATCACGTTCCGCACGTACGAGTACGACTAGCGACTCTGTCAGTGCGAGTCAGTCACTGTAGTATAAAGGGTATAAATACAGTAAACTGCATCATTCACGGGATTTCGACCATAACATACAGCTTAATGCACAACGATTTACAATAATGTACTCGTATGAATTGTCTGCGTATGGGACACGTAGCTGGGCATTGTAAGCGTGATCTCACATTTGACTAAATCCACCAGAAACTAATAATAATCACAAGGAGGTTTAATAAATTACAGCTCAAGGTAAGGCTCTGAGTAGGTATATACCCTAAAGTTATAAAAGTAGATAGAATTTCTAGAACAGCATTCATTGACTTCGGAAGTCAATTCACGATTACTACTTTAAGTAGGACTGTTAGTAATCTGAATATTTCAATCTATAAAGACTATGTACCGGTAATGAAAGGATTTATCTTTGGGTCTACTAAGCCGTTAGGTTATATATCTAGTCATAGACGTAAATATCGATTTTGTACAAGCAGAAATCCAAGCCTATATTGTACCTGATGAATATTTGCATACCGACGTATAAATAGGTAAAAATTTAGTTTACAAAACAAATAATAACTTGGTACTGTATTCTGAGAAATCAGAAATACGATGAGTTAAGTTTATAAGATAAGATAAGATATTCTTTATTGCACACCAAACAATTGACTTAAAACTATGTATAGTAGACATTATGCTGTACAATATAGGCGGCCTTATCGCTATAAACGATCTCTTCCAGACCTTAGGGTAGAGGATAGTTACAGAGAAGAGGTTAGGTGAGCTATCAACTGAATTAGATTCTTTAAAATCTTAGGTTATAGGTATAAATAAATACAATAATGATAATAACAAAAATATATATGTATATGTAATATAAATAAAAATACACACATAATATTATAAATGATACTTACATAAATAATATAAGTATAAGAAGTCTATAAACATAATTATTAGATTAAATGTTCATATTATCAATATATTAAGATCAAGCTTGACAACGACCACTCTTATACTCTAAGATCTGTACAGAAATAAAGGTGTTTAATGTTTACCTGTATATTAGGATACTGTTGATTCTAGTTATAACTGATGAGAGGCAAATAAATACTGATATGATAATTATGAACGTAGAACACATTTACCCTTTAGGGATAACTGTGGACTCCAAGTTACAATAGGCCTCATATAGGAGCCCTGGTAGGAAGACTCAGTTCAGCTGCATATGCAGTTAAAAAAAAAAAAAAATAATAATTAGGCAACTCACTGATATTGAAACAGCGAGACTCGTTTATTTCCGTTACTTCCGTAATGTTATGTCATAAATGGTTTGCTCCTGTAGAAATCAGCTTCTGACGTACAAACTATTTATGTATTACGGAAGAGGGCGATACATTCTATATATGGACTTAAATCTCGCGAATCACTTAGATAAATATTTAAAGAAATTAACATTCCAACTGTGGCATCACATTACATATCTGACTGCATAATGGTTGTACGTAAGACTATACATTTATCTTAGATCTTCACCAGTTCAATACTAGAAGTAAGAGCAACCTTGTTATTTCTAATCTCAGGCTCCGTAGAACTGATAACTCATTCATTGGACAAAATATAAAAATCTTTAACAGAATACCGCAAAATAATGTTGATCTATTTATTTAGTTAATCTTCATTGCACATAACATTTTTACAAAAAGCGTATTTAATGCCTCGCATCTATCTAAATCTCGCATAGATCTTAATCTCCCTTTGAGTCTTGTTTAATGTCTTAAGGTTATTATTATAAAGTAAAAGATTACATGAATAACAATAACACATGGATATGATATCAGCGCGCCTGCGCTTATTAAAATGATTTTTATGTATTATATATTTAAAAAAAATGCCTAATTGTTAAGTTTGCTGCGGCACTTCTTCTCAGCAGGCTACACGTCAATACTGGTTGTAAAAAGTGTGACGTGCGAAAGTATTACTAGTAAATCTATTTGCAGAAATAAACTATTTTATTTTATCTATATACCAGGTAGTAGTACATATTTTTAAGCAAATAACGAGCATAATTAATAATTATACTTCAGGGTGTATGTATCAGCTTATACAAGATATAGGAGCTATTGTGGCGATCAGTGTGTCAGAAGGCAATATTTTGGTAGAAAAGGGTAAATTATTAGAACGTGTGTACATTCTGTCAATATCCGGGGACTTCAATTTACATGAGCCACATGAAGTTGGAGTAAACCGCATTCAACTTGACCGAGACCTAGAGAGTCAGTGTAAAATGAACATTACACCGTATATGATTAACATAGGGTCAAATATTATTCAAAATTATATAAATAGTCTAATTGATCTTTTAAACCAATTTAGAGATTGTTTCGCACTGGATACTAGCGAGTTATGTATAACAAATGTTTCAGAAATGTATATTAAATTAAGCAATGAGAATCTGGTCTTTTATAAGTCATATCAATTATCTTATAAAGAATGCGAAATTGTCAGAGGTTTAGTTAAAATCGAACTCATCTTAAGCAGGTCCCATTAAGCTCGTTTAAAAAAAAATGAATACCACCGATATATAACTACCAATCACTGAATAATAAAACTGTAAAGGACACGTACCCAATTGAAATGAAATTAGGTTATTCGTTTTTATAGTTTATGAAAATTATAACAGTTGAATGTTATTTTGATTTACAATTAATATTATATTATCTGTTATTACTTATATCAAACGTTACACACCCATGCTAGTAATAGACGATCAACTGGATCGCCTTAATGGCAAAAGGTATTTATTTTACTACTTTAGATTAAAAATCTGGCTGCTATCAAACCTATGGCTGAGGATTCACGACACCTCATTCGTGACGCCCGATGGGCATTACGAATATCGTGGATGCCGTTTGGCCTCGTCAACGCTCCTGCAGCTTTCAGCATGCATCAATGTTTCACGCGATATTTTAATGTACTTAGTTGCTTAGCTATAGCTTTACGTCAGCCACTTTACATAAAACACGTACTTAATGCCGTCGCTATACCTCGGGTCAATGGCCAAATTTAAAGGTATAATCGGACGATACTAGAGTCCCTGGCTTCGACTAATCACGGGATGGACGAGCGTATGTGGGACGATAATGTAGGACGAGTGCAATGGAGTCTAGATAATACTAAAAATAAGAGTACTGGTAAAACCCCAGATGAAGTAGTTTTTGGATTTCAAACGGTTAATGAAAGTGATGACTGATGCTTTAGGCGAGCTACGGACAGAACTTAATAATCATAGACGCCGTTAAAATATCATAGACGCGGCGCAGGAAAACACGGTTAGGAATCAGGATTATACGAAAAATATTTTGATAATAGGTACTAGGACCCCAATGAAACTCTATAAAATCGGTGACCTGGTCACCGAACCATCATAACACGGCAGATGGTAAAAGTAAAAAAAAAAAATAGAATAGAATAGTTTTTATTTGCAAGAAAAGTGGTACATAGGATGTTACAGTGTTCTCAATATTCTAATATTCTCACTTGTCACCAAAACCATGGCATGCAAATAGGATATTACATAATTAAGTCAATAGAGTCATTAGGTCAGAAACAATTTAACACCAAACATAATATTATACATAGGTCCAAATAAAGAATTAATATACATCACAATTCACAATCAATAGCATGTCAATATCGGATATAAAATAATAATAAAATGTCATAACTATCTGCAGTCAAAATATTCACTTAAACTATAAAAACATTTTTGTATAAGCCATTTTTTCAACTTTGACTTAAAATGGTTTATTTATAAAATTACATTCGAAGTTTAGGGGTCCCTTCAGAGATATCGCTGTCCTAGATAATGATAGGTACGAAATTTTTAGTGTCGAGGGTCACTCTAAAAGGAAATACAAAAGCATCTATCCTTCTGATCAACTAGAGGTTTGGATTACATTTAATCTTCCGAATGGTTCTGATAAGGAAGGCGTATCTAGTGACGAGAGTCAATGATCAAATTAAAGACGGCTAATTAATTATTTATTTTATCATAATATAATTTAATAAAAATCAATTTACATATTACTTGTACTAGAATAATACGAATGGGTACAAATAGGAAAAATAGGTACAAATTAACATAAATCGGTTGAATAAATTATATAATAACGTAGTAGGATACTATGAGTGTGTTACATATGGGCAATATCAATTTTCCTCTTCCTATCATGTACCCCTTACCTACAAGGTTCCTGATGTTTCAGAGTTAATATAGATGGATACTATGGCAACTTTTATACATGCAATGATGGATAATTTACAATATGCTAATTAAAACTACGTTGAGAGTGAAGGATGCCGAAGTGCAAACGGTACTCACCATTGAGGGTCTCAGGATTCTAGTGAAGGATGCCGAAGTACAAGTGGCGCTTACTTATGCCGAAGTACAAGCGGTACTCACTGACTGGGCCGGTGAAGGATGCCGAAGCACAAGCGGTGCTCACTCAAGAGACGATGACTATAAGGATGCTGAAGTACAAGCGGTACTCACTGGTTGGGCCGGTGAAGGATGCCGAAGTGCAAGCGGTACTCACCATTGAGGGTCTCAGGATTCTAGTGAAGGATGCCGAAGTACAAGTGGCGCTTACTAATGCCGAAGTACAAGCGGTACTCACTGACTGGGCCGGTGAAGGATGCCGAAGCACAAGCGGTGCTCACTCAAGAGACGATGACTATAAGGATGCTGAAGTACAAGCGGTACTCACTGGTTGGGCCGGTGAAGGATGCCGAAGTACAAGCAGCGCTCATTGAAGCAAATCAAGAATACACGACGAAATTATACCAAAGTTCAAGCGGTACTTGCAGTTAATGCGAGAGATGCCGAAGTTCAAGTGGTTGTATAATTCCTTATTATTATATATTATGATGCATATCTTTTCAGTATTTATTATATAACTCAATAAGATTTAATGTCTAAATACACGACGAAATCATACCAAAGTTCAAGCGGTACTTGCAGTTAATGCGAGAGATGCCGAAGTTCAAGTGGTTGTATAATTCCTTATAAGATGCATAACTTTTCAGTATTTACTATATAGATAATATATCCCAATAAGATGTAATGTCTAAATATACGACGAAATTATACCAAAGTTCAAGCGGTACTTGCAGTTAATGCGAGAGATGCCGAAGTTCAAGTGGTTGTATTCCTTATAAAATGCATAACTCTTCAGTATTTTAAGAAGAACTATATAATAATATAATATATCTCAATAATATGTAATGTCTGAAAATAAGTTCTGTAATCAACTCCAATGAAAAGTATATATACCTTAATACTTATAGTCTGTAGATTCGGGTTCTTTTATACCTAACACTGTGGTAAGCACACATAATATGTGGATAAAGCATGGATAAACTCTTAATTATTCCTTAAATTTTCAGGTCAATCATAACCAGAAAATAGATGTTACAAAGGGGTCACACTAACTGAAGTGACTAATAAAACATAATTGATTGGGAAGCGGCCGGCTGAGACGGATGCTTATTTTGACGGAGTAGCTTCACACGGAAGACTACATCTCTGCGTCTACATTCATATATCTTACCCAATTGTAATTAAGTTCATTGTTAAATGATATTACAAATCTATATCTAATTGTTATCTATCATGTATATTATTTGACTGGCTCGGTGGCTCAATTGGTGGTGGCCCCTGCCTTCTGAACCAGGGGCCGTGGGTTCGATTCCCGCCCGGGACAAGCATTCGTGTGATGAATATTTGTGTTTGTCCCATGTCTGGGTGTTTATATTTGTATTTAAGTATTTATTTGTGGTACCTTCGTTGTTCTGATACCCATAACACAAGCGCTTAAGCTACTTACTTTGGGATTGGAGCAACGTATGTGATATTGTCTGATATTTGTTTATATTTATTTGTGTAGCAAGCCAATAGTTGTAAAATCAAATTCATATTCGATAAGTAGGCAGGTATTGCATTGCCTTTTATATTACGAATAAATCATGTATTAACGAAATATTATATAATATTTGCAAAACAGTAGTCTTAGTAAATGGTCAAAATGATATTCAATACATACCTATAGGTAATTAATAAATAAACATATATATTTTAAGTACATATAATGATATGATATAGGTAGTAAATGTTATTGAATGTATTAGGCAGTAAAACTTGCAATAAGTATTACATTTTGTATTGTTATTTTATGAGGACTGTTATTTAAATTTTATATTTAGTTAGAAAAAAAGACTTATTACAATAAGTCTCATTTATAGAAGAAATGATAAATAGTATTGTAATAGATAAAGATAATTAAATTTATTATATGATTTGTATTTGATTCATGTATGGGGACATACCAGTGTTCAAATGGCCGGGTCCGGAATAGGGACATTCCGTGAACAGGACGGCCGACTGTTAGCATTTATTTAATTTTCATAGTAACTTTATACTTATCGATAACTTTTATCGAGATATTATTTCGATTAATTTAGTTTAAGAGCGTCAATATTATTATTTATTTTTAATTTAACGGAATGATTTTATAATCATTTAATTATTACAATTATTATTAAATTAATATGTCATAATTCATTATTAGTATGGCAATACCCGCGGAGAAAAAAAACGAAAGATACGGGTGGCGGCCATTAGAACACTGACGGTAGATGGAGACGGACTTGTAGAAAATAAAAGTATTAACTTATTCAAATAGTTTCAGTATTTTAAAGACCCCTTCTGGCTTATGCTAATAAATCATTCTATACCATGGAAGTAACATATAAGGAACGAGCTGTTGTCGGAAAATCGAAGCCGAACGAAAGCACAGTGCATGTCCCTTTTGTCTCTCTCTGAATAGGGTGACTATATTAAAATATGATTTAAGGACAATGACAATACATACGTACAAAAAAAAGGCCAACATTGAAAGCCAAAATATTTTTTATTCGTAATCGTTTTTTAAATAACACCACTTCTTTTTGCAAAGAAACCGACTTCAATATGGCGACAATGGGACCAACTAGGAAGTACACCCTTTCGAACAAAAAAAGAATTCACAACTCTCTGAGATATGTGGTAACAAACTGACAAAAAAAAACTCAGTCGTCGTCCTTTTTTTTGAAGTCGGTTAAAAACACTAACAAATCGTCAAAACTACAAACCACCAGTTCGGAAAGCAGCATTCTACCGGAAAGAAATTCGTGTAGTTACTCTTTTCAACATAGTGTTTACAATGTTATCATCACATTTATAATTTTTAACTAACTACATACAGTCTCATCAAGCTTTCTGAAATCATACAAAAATAGTTATGAATTAGACAAATTTAAGTGTAAATCAGATATTACTAAAGAGGACAGTCTTGTGAAGTTTCTGCCGCAAACCCAGCTTATTCCTCATATGTTTTACTGATCTTAATTTGGCATTATGTGTTAAACGTAAATTTAAATATGAATTGGCTAATGCCTTTACCAATTGAATATCATGAGGATCTTCAAATATAGATTGAGGAGGATGTGGTGGATCTAACAATGTATGCTGTTTGCTATAAAATTCTTGAACAACATACATGGTGGTAGTTTTTTTTAAATAACGGAACGTACATATAGTACGTTCCTTTACGTCGAAACATGATAACACGCGTTGAACGTGCAATAATAAAAGACACAGATTACGCTCTTTCCGATACAAAAAAACAACGGACTTTATGATTGGATAATAATGCATGGTCACCCTAATTCTTCATTAACAAATTATGTTTAAAAGTATTACTTGTGAAAAGACAAACTACAATCCGGATAATACTCGCTTTCACAAGCCCCCACGACACAAAGTCTCCCCATTTTAATTACATATTAAGAAAAATATAACAAATTAAAAATCCCCGCCACCAACGTCAAAGTCGGCGATGTCATGTGAAGTTGTCAGAGCCCCTACCACCGGTTCGAGAGCGATCGTTCGTTGAACGGATTGCGTATTTTTGCAAAATCAATCCCTCCCATTATTCCTTTCCGTGTTTAAGTATATGAATTAAATTAACGAAAATCAACTTTGACGAATTTTTGTTTGTATATTCGAATACAGAGGGGACAAATAAGAGGGATTCCTGGCTCAAGGGTACGCCATCCGTTCAGCGAGCGATCGTTTTCGTTTTTGGTGGTAGGGGCCCAGGTCCGGTGTTTCGTACTCTATCTAGCAATCTAGTCGCTGCTAGAAAGGGACGTTTTGTTCACTATTTTCCCTCTCATTTGTTACGTTCTTATTTTTGCGCGCAACAAGACTCTTACGACCTTAACATAAGGTTTCATTTTCTTTATTTTAGCTGCAAGATGCATAGATAGAGCTCATTCCTTTTGTACGAAGTACTTGATACTTCCATGTTCTATACATAATTTTTACCTGTTTTTACATAACATTTAAAAGGTACATTGGTTATATTTACTAAATTTATTATTAAAAGGACTTTCAAAAATGAATAGACGTTTATTTAATTATGGAGTTATTTTTATAGAATCTTAATAATATCTTGTTGCTTACTGTAAAAATTGTTTCTTCCTTCAGAGGACAAAAGGTTTCGACGTCTTAGATGAAGGGGTTGAATATTAACTACGAGCTAGGTACATTAAAAAGTATAGAAAGAATGCTTAAATAGTTGTCTAAATATATTCTATTCTGCGTTTTTCCTGTTCGAATTTCGTCTTTTGCGCATTGTCCAATGTCTTCAATTGACAAAATTACAGCGACATGTTGCTACAATTCCAATTCAGACAGACAGACAAAAATTTTACTGATTGCATTTTTGACATCAGTATCGTTCACTAATCATCCTCTGATAGTTATTTTGAAAATATATTCAATGTACAGAATTGACTTCTCTACAGATTTATAAAAGTATAGATATAGATAGAAGATAAAAGAAGATTATACCGAGGAATAAAAAGACCTCTTAACGAGCGCTTGCCAACGTCATAGTTTCGATATTGATTAATCTAACAAGCTGTCTTTGGCGTAAGACTGAGACTCTTTCATCATTACCTTAAGAAAATGTACCTAACTACTCATAAGTAGAGTTTAAAAATATCTAGTTACTAGATTCTGGTAGATATTATTAATAGCTATTTAATTATTTAATGAAAAGTAAGTTTCGTTGTACAAAAAAAAAATATATGTGCCAATTATCTTTCCTATTCTAGTATATTGGGCAGGCTAGCTACTCTTATAATGGGCAATATATACCTATTTCCCGCTCTAGTATTATGTTAAATGAGACCACAATTGTTGAACCGATTATATGGAGTGACTACTTCAAAATAAATAAATAATTTCCAAAAACAATTCACACCAAAACCACTGGTCTTAAATTTAGGTTTCCCTAATACTACCAGTACCAGATGATGACTGAGGCTATCTTCCGAAACACCCAGACCTGAGAAGATTTAGAAAAGTCCATTTCCTAAGTTGACCCGACCGAGAACCGAACACAGAACTTTCTATCCGAGGTCGTCAAAAAAATTAAGTACATAGGTATTTTGAGGGAAAATAATGGTCATTTGTTATAGATTCAGTTTATATTAATTTTGGTAAATACCATCAACTTAGATCATCAGCCCCAACCGTAGTATACTTCCACTTTTCAAAACTTTCCCTGTAACGGTAAGTGAAAATCACCTTTCCCCCTTTCATCGATGCGGTTCACTTTTCACCCTTGCTGGAAACGCGATTCCTTCCCCTTTTTTCTTTGTTGCTCGAAGGAACGCAATGAATTTGTTTAAAGAGGCAAAAAGTGTGAATGAAACGATGTAGTTTGCAACCCGTCATCTGAAGCTGCAAGAAAATCAAATAAGGTCTGTAGGTGTGGTTCTTCACATTTAAAATTTCTTTTGAACCGTTTATTTTTTGTATACGTTGGTTATTTATTTAGATCGTGATCCAAAGCCTCTTACTGACAATTTGTGATTTTTTTTGTGATTGATTATAAATTGTATGTATAAGTTTAAGGATATAACGCACCCTCCGGCGAATAAAGCGGTTATTGCAGAATTGCTATTTTTCAGGAGAAGCAAAAAACCGAAATCGGTGAATATCTCTGAAACTATAACTTTCAAATAAATGCTTTTAACTTTAATTGAAAGTAGATTTTTGATTGTACATAATATTTAAAAACTAAATTAATTTAATGGGAAATTCATAGATAAAACCTCAAAAATATGTAATACCGCATAACAATAATATTGTTTTTATCGTATGGTGACATTACCACTTTCTTCTCGGCAGCCTTCTATCAAAACTGCCCGCGCAACGAGGCATTGCGACAGTATTCGTTAGTTTTTGGTGTCTATTCTATTGTGAGTAATAACTTCTTACCACTTTATTCGTGTGAAATTAAAAATAGGTTTATATCGTAAGCGTTGAATACTATTATATTCGCGGATCATTCTACGTAAACCATTACTGTAACAAGTGAATGCAACAACATTAAAAATATAGTTGTTATTGCTACATTTGTGTTTTTTTAATTTTATTATTAAATAAACATAAAAAAAATATGAATTACAACTAAATTAACTCTCATTAAGTCTAATTCCTATCAAAATCAGGTTTTTAAGCTATGATTAGACCACAGCACATCGAAATACTTTACGGGGTTTGGGTCATTTTGGAGTCGTTTTAAATTTTGGTGGCCACTGACGGAAGTTATAATGTTCGAAAGAGGAATTCTATCGGATTTTAACGAAACTTGGTACAAATATTCTTCATACTCCTGGGCAGGTTATTGTATAATTTTCATCACGCTACAATCAATAGAAGCAAAGCAGTAAAGGGAAGTGTTGGGAAAACGGGGGAAATTTTTACCTGTATGTTTGAATGCACATCACGCCAAAACTACTGCATAGAAATAAATGCGGTTTTTACCAATGTATTGCTAGAGGTGTAACTTAAATTTTAAGTACCATTTTATGAAGTCTATTATTTTTAAAACGCGATATCCACGCGTGCGACGCCGCTGGCACAGCTAGTCATTAATAAAAACTTCAATTAAGTTGTTTCTGGTTAAATAAGATAAATATAACCACCCAGTCTTGTCTTACCAATGCTTCAAAACCCTGAAAAAGTAATCATCTTCATGAGTCCACAGCTGGACATAGGGCTCTCCAAATGTTGGCCATTTTGATCAATCCTCGGCTTCTCGCACCCAGCCAGCGCACTTGCCAGCCGGCCTGCGCAGATCGTCACTCCACCTGGCTTGAGGGCGTCCTACACTACGTTTGATGAGACGCGGTCTCACTCCAGAACTCGTTTACCTCAACGGTTATTGATTCTGCGGCTGATGTTGCTAGCCCGATGCCCCTTTAATTTATTAAATCGGTGAGTTGTGGATAACTTCGGTTCTCTGCTAGATCACCACATTTCGGATAAGACAGAGATACCCGAGCAAAACCCTTTCCATATGATTGCTGAACGATCTTTAGCTTGTGGACTAGCCGTACCGTAAGTGTCCACATTTTAGCTCCGTATGTCATAACCGGTAGAACGCAGTGATTAAAGACTTTCGTCTTTAGGCACTGTGGGATCGACCATCTACCTGGTCTGAAGCCTGACTATTCCTAATCACCTCGTCCTCAAAGCTGGTTCCACCTAACTGCAATGTCTGCCCGAGGTATACCTACATATTTTTGAACAACTTTGAGTTCCGGTAGAGCATGTTCATTGAACATGACCTTGGTTTTGTCCAAGTTTATCCGTATGCCGATGCGCGCAAAGGAGTCAGTCAGTTCATTCAGTATTTCTTGTAAGTCCTGCAGCGATTCTGCCATTATGACTATGCTGTTTATGTTGATGACAGGTCCTTTCCAGTTCAGCGTTTTGAACACATCCTCCATTACATTAGTGAACAACTTTTGACTTGATCCCATTCCTAGATGCAACGGTATAGGTCTTGTATACTAATTCTGTAATTGGATGCACATAGTGGCGGCTTCATAGATCACTGTTACTGTCTCATCACTGCATGTATGGATGCCAATCTACGTGGCATCGCTGCAGGGACTCCAGAATAGACCAGATTTCAACCGAAGTCAAAGGCTTTCTCATAATCCACGAATGCAAGATACAGGGCTGATTATACTCTTCTGTCTTCTGTACAGCACTGTGTGGATGTGGTCTATGGTGTCGTATCCGCTCCGAAACCCAGCATGTTTCGGCGGTTGGAATTCATCAAGTATTCGCACAAAACGGTTTGTGATCACTTTTGAAAACAGCTTATAGACAAGGCTTAGAAGGGAAATAGGTCTGTTTCGTCTCCCTTTTTAAAGAACAGGACAAGCGCACTCCTTAGCCACGTTCGGAGTTCTCCATTCAAGCGTTAAAAAGTTTTGGAGCTCCCTCAGTACGGGTTTATCTTCTGCTTTTACAAGCTTTGTTGTGACGCCATCCTCTCCAGGGGCTTTTCCATCTTTAAGCTGCCCAAGAGCGATCTCGATTTTGTCGATGCTGAATTCTGGCAAGTCTTTGGTAAAATGGCGTGTTAATGTGGCTCTAGTATCCTCATTTTCGGGTCAGATTTATGCGAAGCGTATAACCAGCCAGTCTTCCACCTCCAAAAGAACTACCGGCTTGGAAAAAAGTAATAAGTAATGTAGTCAATCAACAGCCTTGCTTCGTCCATTATTGAACCTAGGCCTCCTATAATTCGCGCCACAATTCTTTATCCCGGGCGTGTTTCTGTTCAGCCAATGCCAGCAGTTCTTTTAAGGTTATCAGCCCATGGATTGCGGGGCGTCCTAAATCGTCTGCTCCACCTATTGTTGGATAGATATGGATAGATATGGTCAGCCCACTGCCACGTATTATGTTCGTTTCGTTTCCTATTTATTTATTTGCAAACATTTTTTAAGCTAACAGAAATTCTCCAAAGCGCAATAAGTTTCAAAGGCAATTACATATCAATTAGTTAGTATACAATTAGGTAATGCAATAAATTATTGGAACAATAAAATTTCTAATAGGTAGGTAGGTACATCATACGAAAAAATCTATTTTGTTTAAATCATGGTCAAGTCAAAAGTTAGTACATAAAATAAATAATAATCCATCATAATTAACAATAATTAATACAGAACATGTTACTCTATTAAAATAAAATAAAATGTCAAATAATGTCATATCAAATCAAATAAATGTCAATCCGTTGCATTCTCATTCAAAATAATCCAAAATTTATAAAAGAGATGTTGTAAGGTGTCAGCAAATAAATCGACCTCATAGTGCCAATCTTTCAACAGGATAAGCATTGGTCTTTCCATAGCGCGTTGAGGGACTAAAAACTTGTGGAATAGTCTTCGCGTAAGTGTCCACATTTCGGAACGTATGTTAGGGTGACTTTTGATCCTTATAATGATCCTTTCAAATGAAAATAAAACCTTATGTTTTTCCAGAATTGAGCACATTCGATTCCTGAGTGTGGCAAACGAATTTTCTAAAATAATTTACATAATGCAGTTATTTTTCTTTTTAAAAAAGAAATATTTTTTGTCACAAATGCTCTAGCTCAAATATTAAGAGCACTTTTCCTTCAGGCGTTGTCCTAAAATTGAAATGCCATTATCTTCGCTCCAATATTACTTACAGAAAATCTTATTTCATTAATTTGTTAGTTAACTATAGTGCTACACAATATAAAAATGAACGATGGCGGCTAAAAAAACGACGCCAATGTCCATACAAAATGACCCAAACTCCTTCGGACATTGAAATAACATTTTTAGTAGATAGTGTTAAAGAAGTGTATGGGAATGTATGGGAGCGACCCATCATCTTTTCTCTCCATGCTCCAAGCCAAGCTCACCTGCTCGTGGTGCATCCTGCCGAATGACGAACGAGGCGCTGGCAACCGACTGGTGGCGGTATAACCATCACAATTGAAGGGGTAAATATCAGACAATATCACATACATTGCTCCGATCCCAAAGTAAGTAGCTTAAGCACTTGTGTTATGGGTATCAGAACAACGAAGGTACCACAAATACATACTTAAATACAAATATAAACACCCAGACACGGAACAAACACAAGTGTTCATCACACGAATATTTGTCCCGGGTGGGAATCGAACCCACGACCCTTGGTTCAGAAGGCAGGGGTCACTACCAATTGAGCCGCCGAGCCTGTCAAACTAAAGCAGTAAATGCTACGGCCCGATGACGGGTGGCAGCGTCACCGGAGCGAGAAGCTACGCCCTGCGATCGTCAACCCGCCTGCCCAGCGTGGCGATTATGGGTATATGATGATGATCATAAAGTTAGCCATCATATTTTCACTCCAAGCCACCCTCACCTGCCCGTGCTTCCTGCCGAATAACAAACAAGGCTGTGGCAAAAACTGGTGGCGGTATAATCATCACAATTGAAGGCGTAGCCAAATACCACAGACCGATTAGGGGGACAGCGTCACCGGAGCTTGGAGCTACGGGCTGCGATCGCCAGCCCATCGTGGCGATTATGGGTAAAGCCTCTAGATGTTTCCCAAAGTGCCGAACAACTGGAGAGGCCTATGTCCAGCCGAAGACTGCGATAAACTGATGATGATGTACCAGGGTAACGTATAAATACACTACACTCAACTTTACACTTGCAATCTAAGTAGTACTTGTTTACTCGTATATAGTCACCAGCTGTGCCCGCGGCTTCGCCCGCGTTTATGTAGGTGTGTCACAGAAGTGTTTATTATGTTAGAAACGGGCAAAAAGTAGCCTATGTTACTCTCCTTCCCTTTGACTACCTCCACTTAAAAAATCACGTCAATTCGTCGCTCTGTTTTGCCGTGAAAGAAAGACAAATGTTCAGACAGATACAATTTCCCATTTATAATATTAGTATGGATGATTAAGTAGTCATAAATATATGCCTTATTATCAGACAAATCATAGGTAGGAAAGAGATAAACTTTTCGATTTTGAATCAGTTTCTCAAGTGTTATGAGGAGACTGGGCCGGCCTACTGGCCAACTGCCATAATAGCTTAAAGGTGAAAAATTAAAATATTTCGTTGCTCCTATGTTTAAAGTATGAAAATTTATCTTGTAAAAAATGTTGACTATTCAAATGTACAATGCATTCATGCGCATGGAAACTTTTGCAAAAGCGTTATTAAAATTTTATTTCTGCTGTTATGCAAGCTGTAAGAATGTGCAAACGAACATGAGACCTCTACTATGCTACGTATTCTGAAACTGTAGAGTATAAAATAATAAAGAAATGTTTTGAAAACTACCATTTTTAAATTATATCCATCATCATCATCATCATCAGCCCACATGAGTCCACTGCTGGACATAGGCTTATGTTATATGCTTATCATTATGGTTCTTTATGCAACCTTTTTAATGGGAACAACTTTGTAATTAATTTTTAAAAATATAATCTTAATAATGATTTTAGAAGAATGTTGTCTTTGTTCTTGTCAAATTTTAATAATTCTTTTTACCACTCAAATTATACAAACAATGAATTCTCACTAGATCACTCAAAGCAGTGACAAACACAAAGGTATTCCAATGAAATTTGTTCGTGCTAAGTCTCTCCAATAAAGATGTTTAAGTCTTCGCTAAATCAAGAAATAACATTACGTGATTTGCGGACAACTCCAAAGATTAGGCAACAAAGTTGGGAATCCTTTTTAATCCCACAGATATAATTCCAAAAGGGAGTTTCTTGGAAACCACGATAATTCGTGAGGCGAGCGAGATCAGTGAAAATAATGAAAAGCGATATTGGGCCAAGGCAACATAATTAAAAAAGTTGGAGGCCGCATAAAAGTTCAGTTATCACTGCAGTCCCGGCCATAACGACGAGTTTTTTGGAATCACACTTCTTGTTTATTGTTTTTGTTTTACAGTTGTTGCATTGGAGTTCATAAAGGTCGCTGATAACAACAGGTCCGAGTCCAGTTGTTACTTTGGAACTTTATTTAATTTGCACATCGTTAACAAATTCACGAACAAAAAGGTATTTTTATTTATCTATCTTTTTGTGGTTTAAATAAAATTCTTACTTGGGTAGATCTAAAATTATACAGTTGCATGACTACTATACCATTATGAATAAGAGCGATACACTATTATACTGCCTACTTTAGAGGAAGTATGAAAGTGGCACAGTGACAGAAAAGTTGAAAGGGAGTCTTTGTACCATCATAGTGATAGTATCCGTCATGTCAGCGGGGGGCTAAAGATGTAATTGGTAGGTATGCCCTATCCGTACTTTCTTTCATATATTTAATTCAAGATGACAAGTTATTCCGACGGTAAGTAAATTACAAGGCAATAATGTAAGTAGGCCAACAACCAAACACCAATTACTTATTTTGTTTTGTTCATTGTTTTAATTTCCAGTCGTTAAGTAACCTCCGTATCTTAAAAAGTTCTAATTTATTTTCCTTGAATGTTTTCTCTTCGTTTTTCCTTAAGAATTTGCGTTTATTCTGTAAATAAAGTCTGAGGTCAAAATTAAATTAATCAGTGTCGAGAGTCATAACAAGGAGGGGATCTAAATATTTTTGTTTGACCTATTTTTCATGTTTATCAAGATATTTGGCATTAATAAACGACGAACAAATAAAAAGTTTCTAAATGTCCTAAATGGACCAAAAGCATTCAATTTAAGTGATATGGCTTGCCAAGCCACGAGCACTGTCTTCTGGATTGAAATATTACTCGATGGTACTAAAAATGCTGCTGGAATTAATTTCCAATGCATTTTCGTGATGCTTTTGTTTTCCCGTCCACCTACCATGAGTGTGCGGTTGAACAAGATTTAGTGTATTTCATTATCAGACTTCCAGGAAATTATAAAATCATAATTCATAAGAACACTTTCGCTTTTTAAAGGTGTCAGATTCTGTAAAAAATTATACGTTAATTGCTTATAATGTAAAAATTATTTAAAAACCTTTCGAATTCTTTTTCGTTACATGTATTTTAATAAACGTTTAACGAAATGAATGTTACGGTAGCAAAACAGTTTTAAATAGATATTATGCAGGTGCCGTGATTACGCAAAGACTGTTGTTTCGAAACTAACGCCACCCTCATGCATAATGTCATTTTTGACGTTGACTTTTGACATTTTTGTTTCACGCTGCGCTCTCATGTCAAATTGTCACCCACTTGCCAGAACATTCTTTTCTGTATATACCTACTCCTATGTATGTTATTCCAATCAGTAGCGTAAAGGCAGAAAAGTATAAACTCAGTTTACCGGCCAACTGAGTTTTGAGTTTGACGTGTCTCTCTAAACACATGACATTGGCGATTTATCCGCGTTAACTTTACTCGGGTGATAGAGTCCATTCCCAATAAAAAAAAACATCCTTATCTGTACATCTGTACAGAAAAGGATCAAAGTGACAGTAAAAAGACCTGTATTATAGTTGTAATAATATCCGTGAAATCTTGAAATACTAAATCAAAGTTTCTATTATTCTTAGGTAAGATCTACTATGAATACCAAATCCCAATGTCCAACATTTAAATACGATAATCAAACCGAATGATTCCTTACTCGTAAGACGTAACTAAGACAGTTTTCACTGCGGTACTGTCGTTAATTAATCAGCTACCATTGAACCAACTTTAGTTTCCGTTCTCCGGATAGTTAATTAACATTTTCTATTAGTCTGATTAATTTCTCCAGTTACGATACAAGGATCTCTACTTTGCTTGCATCTAAATTTAACAGCTCAAGAAACTTTTATCTAGATGGGTGTATGCTTAAGCAATGATTTAACATCTTTTCGTAGTATGTAATTGTTGAGCATAGGAAATGTTCAAGTAAATTAGGTCAAGCGTTCTACGCATATTAAGAAAGATTAAGTTTATTAGGAAGGAAACACATAGGTAAGTTAGAAGGGCATTTCATGACTTAATAAAGAATGATAAAGAATGATATAGTGTCATTAGGAAGACGTTACTGTCGCGGCGGACCGGTTGATGCACGGGAGGAGACGCGCGGGCGGAAGGTCCAGTAGACGTCGGCGCGCGCGCAGTCATCGCTCAGTCGTCCCTACACACTTACTATATCCAGACAGCTACCGCGCACCAATCTCGATCGGGAACCTCCAACCGCCCTCAATATTGTAACATCACGTTCGTCAGCTGTATCTTCAAGGATTACAAATTACAATAAACTAGCGCCTATTGAAACTACAGTCCATTATTATTTACCACCAAGAACCAATTTAGACATTACCTAATTATTTAATATATACAAATTTAATAAAACAATAAATTCACTTTGATTGTTAGCAAAATGCCGAACGGCGTCGCGTCGTTCGCAAGTTCAATCTAAATATTTGGCACGCTGTTTCGTACTGTAGTTTGATTGATCTGTTTATCCTCTCCAGTGAGTTGTTCTCCTATTTGTTCGCGATTTGCTTAAAACTTTTTGACCCAGTTCAGTTTGGAACACGATAATATGTAAGCTCATCGAACTTGTACATTATTTACGCGATCTGACGTGAGCTAGTCGCAGTATCGGTTTTCTCTTATTTTCCTTGCTTTTTGTTAACCGACTTGAAAAAAAGGGGGAGGTTCTCCATTCGAATGTTTTTGTTGTTGTATGTAGGTATGCTACCACAATGTGGTAGGTAATATCTCCGAGAATTGTGAACCGATTTGAAAAATTCTTTTTTTGTTCGAAACGGTGTACCTACTTTCTAGTTGGTGGAATAATGAAGCCGCTTTTTTTGAAAAAATAAATGCTCTTATGTTGATAATGAATGTGTCGTGAGCTAGTCGCAGTATCGGTTTTCTCTTATTTTCCTTGCTTATTGTTAACCGACTTGAAAAAAGGGGGAGGTTCTCCATTCGAATGTTTTTTTTTGTTGTATGTAGGTATGCTACCACAATGCGGTAGGTAATATCTCCGAGAATTGTGAACTGATTTGAAAAAATCTTTTTTTGTTTGAAACGGTGTACCTACTTTCTAGTTGGTGGAATATTGAAGCCGCTTTTTTTGAAATAATTGAATTTGATATGAAAATGAATAATACTATACCATAATGCGCAACTGCGCATACTTTACGTAACTTTTGTCTATGTATAGATTTTTGAGTACCTGTGCGTCCGCGAGCACTGTGAGACCTCATAGTAATGTTTGTCAATACGGGTGTTACACATACTACGACGTAGTAATGGGACAATGGGTTTGTATTATTTTCCTTCACCACACATATAAAAATATGCTCAAGTAAACTCAAGCTAGGGATTTTTAAAGGTAGGTATACCTTTTACTCGTTTTTATAACGTCAACAATTTAAGTTGTCCAAGTCTTTATAACGAGAAATGGATTGCGAAAGTGAAAATTACTTAAGTGAAATCCATTAAAGTCTTAAAAGGACTACGAAAAGTTTACTTTAATATTTTAACATAATTTGCTCGTTCAATAGACATAGTTAGGTCAAGTGACTTTGAAGCTAAAGGAATACCATCTATAATTTGCTTTGGCGTAGAAGGCAAGTAGATACCAGATTGTCTTTGTAGAAATGACCGTATGAATTCATTATTAGCTAGTCATCACCATCATCATCAGCCTATAGTAGTCCACTGCTGGACATAGGCCTCTCCAGTTGATCCCCACTTTGGGCAAACACCTGGAAGACTTAACCATAATCGCCACACTGGACAAGCGGGTTGGCAATGATCGCAGGACGTAGCTCCTCGCTCCGGTGACGCTGCTGCCCGTCATTGGCCTGTGGTATTTGGCTACGCCTTCAACTGTGACGGTTATACCGCCACCAGTCGGTTGCCAGAGCCTTTTTTGTTATTCAGCAGGATGCACCACGGGCAGGTGAGGGTGGCCTCGAGCGAAAAGATGATGGGTTGCTCCCTTACATCGCTTTATTAGCTAGAACATACTTTAACTAAAGAAATAAATGTGCCAGACAATTCTCGACAACCACCTGCTCTCAAACAAAGGATTTCCCTTATACTTTAGGGCAAAGCTTTCCTTTTGACTATTTTTTAAATCTTTGTATAATAAAAAAAATTGGATTAGGTGCATAAATGACACAAATATGTTTCAAAGTTGTTTATAGTAAAATTGTCAATAGCTAGTAATCCTTTACGTTTGTAAGTGCTGACATTTTGATTAGATTCCTTCAGATTCCCTTAGGAAGGCGAATAAGGTCCGTGTCTACCCAGGCCAGCCGCAGAATACAAGTAGCCGGTACTTCTGGTCCAGGGAGGGCCAGTATCCTTATCCCTGACTCCGGGTAGCCATGGAGTGCTCCCCGGGCGAACCTCATGCAACGGTAGGGCTGCATCCACCGTTACGCCCCATATAGTGCAGTCAATGAAGCATTATAGGTCCGAATTTTTTTACTGTGAACCGAATTGCATACAATTTTGGGATTAGGTTCATCTTACCATTAACTTCAAAAGTGAAAATGATTTGAACTCCGCCACCACCATGGGGGTGGTTGCCACCCCTTCTCGGGGGTCAATGGTTGTTTTTTCAAAATAACCTCGGATATCGATTGAAGATCTAATTTTAAGCAAAAAAGTTTCTATAAAGTTTCTCGAAAAATCTAATACTTTTCAAGTTATTGGCAATTGAAAATTCGCAAATTTTTCACGATTTTCATCAGTTTTTTTCAAATATCTCCAAAAATATACGTTTTATCGAAAATTTTATAAGGAACGAAACTGTAGCAGGTAAAAAAATGAACAATTTGGTTTTTTACAAAGTATTCTAAGTGCAATATTAAGCTAGATATTAAAGATCAAAGCCGTTTTTTATTTTATCTGAAATTTCATCGATGTAGTCAATGCCATCTAGCAGCGAGCAAATGCATTTTATGCTTTCTAATCGAAAAGGGTTTTGTAGTGCTTGAAATAAGCTTTAAAATGAGCTTTATCAAAAGTCTTTTGCACGTAAAATAAGTGAGCTATAGTGCAAATAAGCGGAGCATCGAATGTTTTTTCTTTTCAATCAATGGGTTTAAATAAGTGCCATTTCCACCAAAACTAAAATTAATCATATTCCGCCTAGAATTAACTTTATTATGAAGAGTTTTATAGATTGTATTAGTTTGGCTGCTTTAGGACACATAGGTTATTTTGAAAAAACAACCATTGACCCCCGAGAAGGGGTGGCAACCACCCCCATGGTGGTGGCGGAGTTCAAATCATTTTCACTTTTGAAGTTAATGGTAAGATGAGCCTAATTCCAAAATTTCATGCAAATCGGATCACAGTAAAAAAATTCGGAGGTTAGCCCGTATTTTTCGCTTCATTGACTGCACTAATAGAGTGGATAAAAGGTACATACGTATAAAATATGCCCCCGCGCTCACCACTCGGGGCACATTACTTGTAACGTACTATACACTTAGTAGATAAACATTAAATGCTTAGAGATATTAACTTACCTTACTAATGAGAAGGTACAAAATTTCCGATACACGGATCTTATTCAGCTAGGCCCTTAGAAGCTCTGTAATTAATTTATTCGGACTCGCCATCTCGGGAGCGTTCATTAAGAACTAGATAGCTGCGAAGATATCTCAATAACTCTAATTGCAGACTTCACGAGTACCACTTGAACTCACAGTAACTTTCCAACAGGGAGTTAGTTTGAGCCGCTTCGGTGAGCTTTTGAGCTTTAAGCTCAGTGTAGGATTTTTTTCGAAGTACAATACAATTTTACAATGCAGGTTTACCTGAAGGCAATATTAACCTATCAAAGTTCGTACGGAATTCGGTTGCAGAAAAAAATTACAAACAGTGTCTGGAATACCCACCACCTTTAGAGTTTCCTTGTGTTTTAATTTTTTTGTTAATAGATTAATTAATTTTTGCACATAAACACAAATATTACAGGAAAAACATTACAAACTTTTAATTGTACAACTACAGCAGTCTTATTGCTAATAGCAATCTCTTCTAGCCAACCATCAGGTAGCAAAAATAAATTTAAAAGATTATTCTAAAGTTTTCTATTGTTCATTTATATAATCAAGCTGCTGCCCGCGGCTCTGCCCGCGTGAATATTCGTATAATACATAGGCTATGTGTTAATCTGATGTTCAAACTATATTTCTGTAAAGTTTCATTATAATCCGTTCAGTAGTTTTTGCGTGAACGTGGAACAAACATCCATCCATCTATCCATCCATCTATCCAAACAAACTTTCGCGTTTATCTATCTATCTATACTTATAATAAATCTGTAGAGAGGTCAATTCTGTACATTAAATATATTTTCAAAATAACTATCAGGGGATGATTAGTGATCGATACTGATGCCAAAAATGCAATCAGTAAAATTTTTGTCTGTCTGTCTGTATGTTCGTTATAGAAACAAAAACTACTCAACGGATTTTAACGAAACTTGGTACAATTATTTTTCATACTCCTGGGCAGGTTATAGGGTACTTTTCATCACGCTACTATTAATAGGAGCAGAGCAGTGAAGGGAAATGTTAGGAAAACGGGAGAAATTTTTTGAACGCGCATCTCTTAAAAAACTACTTCATGAAATTGAATACGATTTTCACTAATGTATTACTAGAGGTCTAACTTAAAACTTAGGTATAGGTATAAGTATTTTATGGAAGTCCGTTATTTTTGAAACCCGATATCCAAGCGTGCGACGCCGCTGGCACAGCTAGTCTTAACTAATATTATAATCTTAACTAATATTATAAAGCTGAAGAGTTTGTTTGTTTGAACGCGCTAATCTCAGGAACTACTGGTCCGAATCGAAAAATTCTTTTTGTGTTGAATAGACCATTTATCGAGGAAGGCTTTAGGCTATATAACATCACGCTGCAACTATTAGGAGCGAAGAAATAATGGAAAAGGTAAAAAAGAAACGGGAAAAAAATAACTATTCCACGCGGACGAAGTCGCGAGCACAGCTAGTAATATTATAAATAGGATAAATAATTTCACCTTACCCAAGCGCTGTCGTAGCAGGTCATATAGTTCGTATCATACCGCCAATGGGGACAATATACAGCCGATTGGTTCTCGTGTATTGGGAAACGCAACCGAACGTGCCTCCCGTATACGAGTAAGTGGAGCTGTGAATAGGTCACGGCCTTGAGGCATCTGTGATGCGGATAGCTCCTGTCAACTGTGTGATTTTGTTATGAGAGTAAGGCCTTAGGTGGTGACCTAAGGCCGAGGAGCGAGTGGTGAATTTAGGGAGTCTAAACAAAACTCATATATGAATAAAAATGAATTCAGGATGGCGACGTAATTTGGACATTCTCTACCCTATCCCTTTGATTTGAAACAATAAGTCAAAGTAAGTCAATTGAAATAAAAAAAAACAACCCGCATTGGAAGGTTGAATCGCCGCCGTCTATAGAAGAGATCCACACATTGTATCTATATCAATTGTAGTTTATAATAAAGATATTTTTGATTTTTTTTTATTTGATTTTATAAAGAGTTTGACGAGTTGAAGAATAGTCCACTTCTTTAAAATGAAAGAACATTTTGCAACATGTTTCTACACCAAACTTTTTGTTTTATTCAATAATGGCAGATCTTTTTCTAACATAACATGCGTTCTTCCAGAAATTCGAGCACATTTTCATAGAGAACAGGATTGCATTAACCCGGCGTCAGCACAGTCAAAATATGCAACAACGACAGTAGGGTTGGGTCGACAGGACCCGTATAAGAAAACGCCATAATTACAAAAGTTAAAATAAATTTGGTTTGTGGTTGTACTATCTGTATTAATACGATTATCGTTATAGGTTTTGAGTACAAAAAAAAGCAACATGATACGAAACTATTTTTTAATGACTTTTTTATAAAAGTATCACAAATAAATAACAAAATAGACAACCTCTGTCTTAAAGTAATAAAATTTTAACAAAACAAACTTTTTTCTTTAATATAAACTAATTTGTTACATGGTAATCAAGTAATTAATATACTAATAATATAACACCATTTGTATCAGTCTTATACGTATCAACATGGTATCCTTATCATCTGCGCAATCTCGGCAGTACAACATTGCATGCTCACTGCAGATGTATTTGCTACAGCTCCGACAATTATTATTAGTTTTTCTATCTTTTTTGGCAGGACAGTCTTGGCATCTCTTTCTTACATTAGGTATCTTCGCAGGTGGCTCCTCATCAGGTTCTCCTAAAAACTCTCTTATTCGTTTGCGCATAAGTCTTGGCAATTGAATGACATCTTTACGATTGCGCAGATGGTCACGAACCAGTGTAAGGCTTAAATTCTTTATTCTTAAAATTTGCTGCCGTTCACTTTCTTCGCGATCCATAATTGTAAAATTTCTGAAAATAACAAAATAAACAATATTACAAAAACAAAAAACATTTTTTAAAACGGCGCAAAATTACGACACGAATAGTATGGTTGTGTGATGATTTTTAATATTTGTCCAATTATTGCCCTCATTATTTAGTATGTTTTGTAAGAATTAAGTGGCAACACTGGTTTGTCACATTGACAGTTGACAGCGCGCCTCTCTGGCGGCAAAATAGGCGGGGAAAAATGGAGGGGAAAGCTGTGCTGGGGGGACGGACGAAGCAAGCCGGCATTCGATTAGCAGCATTGACCGAGGATAGACGTCGAAGGAAATCTATGTTCGACGGTAGTCTTATAGTTCAGGTAGTGATGTGATAAGTTGTGATACCATTATACCATTCGACAGATTGAAGTTATTATATTTCAGAAGCGGCATAATACCTGCAGCCTACAAGGTACTGTAAGACTACCTATTGTAATACCTATTGTAGTATGTGTAAGACTACCTATTGTAATACCTATTGTAGCATGGTATAGTGTCAACTGTCAGATCTCAGTGACAGTGTTGTCTGTCCGAAGCCTTATTTTGTAACAGGTATTTTATTAAGTGATTTTAGTCTGTGGCAATCAGTACCCTGTCACTCAATAGTGACAGGTACCGTATAATGATATTTTAGTCGGTGGCAATACTGGCTGGGACAGACACACTTCACTTGACATCGAGCGGTCGACGTGAGCAGAGCTACAAGGAATAAATCCGACTTTATCGTATAAATCCGTATTTCATTTCTGAGATTTAAGACTGTTCTTACATCTCAGAAGTGGGATAAAGACAACACACCCACAATTTGTTCGAAATTTAACGTAGAATATTTTTTCTTTTCGGTAGGTAATTTAAATTATTTTTGATATTTAGATTTCGTTATAAATTATTAATAAAACATTTTTAAAATATGGATTGTGTAACGGATAACGATAAACAGTCGCGAAAAAGTCGTTCACGGTACATTTCGGAGCGATCAGGGTCGAAACGGAAGCGTCGCCGTGATCACGAGTATAGCAAGAATAGATCGACTGGTGCCAAGCGGAACAAGCGACGGAGCGACGCCCGCAGCGTGTCCAGGTGCAGGGACGAGAGGAGGAGCCGCTCTCCGGTGGCGGCCGAAGGCGCGAGGAGCCGCTCTCCGGTGGCGGCTGAAGGCGCGAGGAGGCGACGTCGGAGGTGCAGCCGCCGGCGTGGGCGCGAGCATCGCCCGAGTCGCAGCATGGAGAGACAGCGAGCGAGGCGTCGTCACAGGCGAAGTACGAGCTCGTCATCGGGGCGCAGTTCAGCGAGGAGTAGTGTAAGTGGCACGCCGCCGCTTACTCAAAGTAAGAATACTGATTGTTCCCTTTTTGCTAATAGCGAAACGCAATCGTTTTTAACAGAATTAGTTAAATCCTTAACAAGTGCTAGACCGGAGGGGAACAAATTTCCTTTGTTAGGCAATGTTATACCAGAGTTCGACCCAATGGTGAAAGGACAAACTATTCAAGTTTGGCTTAATAAGGTAGATGAATGTGCAAGGTTATATAATTGGGGGGATGACCAGATTATACATTACGCTCTACCTAGGTTAACTGGAGTTGCGCGTACATGGTACCAGGCGTTACCTACTATGTCATTTTCATGGCCCGAATGGAAAAATAAATTAATAGATTCCTTTCCTAGTAGTGACGATTATGCTGAATTGTTAAACGAGATGTTATCTAAGCGCGTGAAATATAATGAATCTTTAGAGTTATATTATTATGATAAAATTAATTTATTAAATCGTTGCGAAATATTCGGTAAGCGGGCAGTCGACTGTTTGCTGTACGGAATTGAGGACCGTTCTTTGCGTTTGGGGGCCAAGGCAGCTAAGTGTCGGGAGCCAGAAGAAGTTTTGACCTATTTTCAGTCCATAAAACAGCAGAGTAGGGAAAACGATAGGCTTAAGGTTGTTCATGACAAAAGGGCTCATCTCTCGGTTAGCTCAAATTTAAATACGAAACCTTATAACGAAGGACAAACTTCAAAAGCACAGAGTCCTGCCGTCTGTTATAATTGTAACGAAACCGGTCATTTTAGTTATAAATGCACTAAAAAGATATTAAAATGTAACGTATGTAATAAATTAGGTCATTTAACTATTAATTGTCCAAGGCTACCAAAAAATTTAAATAAGAACACGGATACCCCAAATGAAATCAGTAGTACAGGTAACTTACATACATAGTTGAGGATGTCTGGCTATTGACTGGTCCGATGGCTCATTTGGTGGTGACCTCTGCCCTCTGAGCCAAGGAGTCGTGGGTTCGATTCCCGCACAGTACAAATATTTGTGTTCATAAACATGGCTGTTTGTATTGGTTTCGGTGTTTTCTATGTATAATATGTATTTATTTATAAAAAAAAATAATAATAATAATTAAGTAAGAATTATCGGATGTCTAGCACCCATAGTACAGGCTTCGGCTTGGTTTGGGGCTGGGTGGCGTTGTGTGGCCCAGCGTGGCATGTCTTGGATTATTTATTTATTATGTCGTTATGTCGAATCCAGTTTTGGTCAAGCATAATTTTATTGAAGGGCCGGGAATAGTCATAACTAAAACTGCGGACTCCCTTATTTTGGAACGTCAAAATAATACAAAATTAAGTTTGTACACCAATCGTGGCGGATATTCTTTATCCCGGCCACGAGTATCTAGGTTCATTGCGAAAGAATAAAAATAGTGAGTAAATTTACTGTATACAAAAAGTCTTACTGCTATCTAGCGAATAAAATCAAGACAATGGCGTCGTTGATGCAAAATTTAAGTTATACCACGTTGACATTCAAGGTGCGCCACCTTGGTTACTTGGGTCTTCAACGCTGCAATAACTCATAAGGTCGATATGTTAGATTTTAGCGACCCTGAAACCGTTTCTGATTTTCACATATAAATGAACTAATAGTGGTCAAACTCAAATGTCTTCTTAAAACCTACCAAGAGTGTTCTCTTTTAGTACTTAGTCTAACTAAAATATTGAGGTTTTACAAATGTAAATAAAATAGAGTTGAGTGATACTCGACCGGTCGTTTACCATTCATCACTTTCGTAACCCGTACGTGAATTAGTCTGATCAATGGCACAGGAGATGATTGACGCTGACATTGTGTGTGAGTCTAATTCACCTTAATAATAATATGGTAGCCCAGATCTTCTAGCTAAGGAAAAGACAGGTGAAAAACGACTCTGTCTTGGCAATAGGACACTAAATAGGTAACAAGACGCGTAAGGAACATTACCCTTTGCTATTGATCGATGATCAATGAATATCAGGTAACTCTTTCTGTATTTATTAGTGTCGATCTTGGACTACCAAATTCTGATACATGAGAATTCGCAATAGTTGACGGCTTTAGTTACTCCCGACGGTTTTGGGTTAGTTAATGTAGTGTTGGTTTTCCGGAGAACCATGAATAAGGTGCTGGCTAAGCTTATGTATGCCATCGCGTATACATGATATTTTAATTCCAGCATCTCCGTTTGATCAGGGTACATGACGTTACGCCAAAACGTACATGACGTTAGACGTTTCGCAAGCCTTGTCAGTTTTTCTGTTAAGAATTTCGCGCTAATTGCATGTCCTTTGACGAATCTTCTGAAACTAAACTAAATATTTTTGAGGATTTGGATTGGGGTAGCTGAGTTACTCGGGCCACGTGGCAATAACTATAATAGTCGTTCTTCGGTAGATGAACAAAAACTTAACTGGTTCGAACTCGAGACACGGGCCGTCATTGCGTCATTTTCGTGTATATCTCCTAGGACTAAAAATTAAAATAGTAACGGATTGTGACGCGTTGCAGACCACGCTGATTAAGCGCGATCTCGCTCCTAGAATGGGTCGGTGGTGGGTACGTTTGCAGGAGTACGATTGTAATATTTATTGAGTATAGAGCTGGAAATCGAATAGCACACGTCGACGCCTTAAGCCGTACTCCTGCAGCCGAACTCAACAGTCAGGATGATATGCATTTGATAGATATTTTAGTAGAAATAAATGGCTGGGTAGGTATGGTTCAAAGTAATGATGAGGAGTTAAAACGAATTTAGGAGATTTTATTGGATAAAGATGAACTGAAAAAAAAGGGGTCCATCAGTTATTGTTGTCCGGATTTAAGCTACCTAAAATATATATATATATATATATTAGGTAACTAGGAGGTATCAGAATTAGCTAACGGTGATACCTTAATGTAACTGAGAATAGAGATGTCGTAAATAATATTGGTTTTAATGAATAGGAAGATGTATCATATTTATATATTTATATTATTTACTTATATATTTGTATTTGATCCGTAATGAGCGGTCAGTGCAGATTTGAATAACATTGTATATTACTATCAATGTTGCATAGATGACCGTAGATTGTTGCGGCTCACTTACATTAACGATTTGAAATTGACTGAGATTATGAAAGTGATATGAAATTGATTTAGATTAGACACAGTATTGATTTTACTTTCTTAAAGACCAGTGCAGAGAATGAGTTGATCTTTCATTCACGACGACGTATCGCACAGATGGTCGAAGAGTAAATAATTTATTAATTAATTTAAACTTTATTGCACAAAATGGTACAAAAGGCGAACTTAATGCTAGGAGCATTCTCTACCAGTTAACCTCTGAGTCATGCAGAGAGCAGAAATTGTGTGCGGTGAGTGTAGGTACAAAGAGAATACAGTCCTTACAAAAACCTAAGTTATATATTATGTAAAATTTTACGACATAGGTATACATACAGAATATAACGATTGATTAAAATAATAATACATATGGATATTGAATATATAGCAAATAAAGATAATATAACATATATAAATACATATTAACATACATACACATATATATAAGATACATACACATATATACATAAAATATATATTTGATGGCGCATGACGTTTTGTTTACGAATTGTTCTAGTTAGTTATAGAGCAGGTTATGAGCAATCAGTGCAGAAAGCGAATGGTATCAAGCAATTGGTATCGCACAGATGGTTGTAGATCATAACAGACTGCAAGATAGTTTGTAAGTTATTGAAGTAGTTAGTAATAGAGCAGGTTATGAGCAATCAGTGCAGAAAGCGAATGGTATCAAGCAATTGGTATCGCACAGATGGTTGTAGATCATAACAGACTGCAAGATAGTTTGTAAGTTATTGAAGTAGTTAGTAATAGAGCAGGTTATGAGCAATCAGTGCAGAAAGCGAATGGTATCAAGCAATTGGTATCGCACAGATGGTTGTAGATCATAACAGACTGCAAGATAGTTTGTAAGTTATTAAAGTAGTTAGTAATAGAGCAGGTTATGAGCAATCAGTGCAGAAAGCGAATGGTATCAAGCAATTGATATCGCACAGATGATTGTAGATCATAACAGACTGCAAGATAGTTCGTAAGTTTGTATTATATAATAATTAAAGTAATTACTTCTCATATTAGATATCCTTTTGAAGAAATATCAAGCATTGATGTAATTGTTATAATCAATATTGTTCCATAAAATGTTAAGTCGTTTATTTGCAACAACTATGTAAAATCGTTGGTTAATCTTTTTATATATATATATATTGTCGATTATTATATAACTTGAAAGTGAGAGGACTCACTTGATTAAGGATGGCCGAGTTGTAAGACTACCTATTGTAATACCTATTGTAGTATGTGTAAGACTACCTATTGTAATACCTATTGTAGCATGGTATAGTGTCAACTGTCAGATCTCAGTGACAGTGTTGTCTGTCCGAAGCCTTATTTTGTAACAGGTATTTTATTAAGTGATTTTAGTCTGTGGCAATCAGTACCCTGTCACTCAATAGTGACAGGTACCGTATAATGATATTTTAGTCGGTGGCAATACTGGCTGGGACAGACACACTTCACTTGACATCGAGCGGTCGACGTGAGCAGAGCTACAAGGAATAAATCCGACTTTATCGTATAAATCCGTATTTCATTTCTGAGATTTAAGACTGTTCTTACAGTACGGAGTAGAAATACTCTTAAAATTATTTAATTAATATTTATATATACGAGATATTAATATTAAAGGCCGTCACTGTAATTTTTCGTTAAATTCAGCTTTTATTTTTCTCTTCTCTTCATTTCCATAATGATGCCGTCACGAACATTTGGTTGGGGCTACTCCCTAACAATGTTACTTGGCGGTAGTATTGAGAGTGTTTAAAATAATATGGCGATTGGATTACGCCAACACTGACAACAGCTTGAATAATATTTGATCAAGGCTACTCTTTGATAGTGCTATTCTTGTTGGTCTGCCTGAAATAATTTGTCGCGAATTCTATTTGGTCAAGGCAACTCCTTGATAATAGTCCGCGACGGATTCTCTGGCAAACGTCGGTGCTAGAATATTTACATTTATTGCATAAGTGTTTTCTGGAGCAGACCGCAACTTGAGTAATGTTCGAACAAGGCAACTCTTTGTTAATGTTACTCTTGTAAGCCTAATAAGGTTTATCGCACGACCCATTTGGTTAAGGCTACTCTTTGACAATGTTGGTCTGCGATAAAACGTTAGACTGCGGTCTGTATTAGAAAAAGTAGACGTTTGGTTGAAATTGCGCCGTTAATTGAAAAGATAAGTTTTATGAAGAGAGGAGAAAGTTAGAGTTCTTAACCTTTAGAATAGGAAGAGTAATTTATCGATAATAATAACAACTTCATTGAATATAAAACACTGAGTTACATTTTGTATATCAAAACTGAAAAAAAAGCAGTATTTTTCGCTTGCTACCGCCAGATATCGCTCGTCCGACTAATTAACAATGCCTATCGCGTCATAGGAATCTGAGCGTTAAGTGTAGCGTAGAATGAGGTCAAAATGCTATGTGTCGGTACGGACTGATTGTAAGCGGCGCATTAACTTTTTATGTGTCCATTTGCTTACTTATGCGATAATGCGATACACAAATTATTATAACACAAGCTAGGCTGAGCCTGTATTATACGTACGTATTAATTCCTTCCCAATGTCTTTTAGTAAATACAACGATATAGGTATACTAATGAAAGTTGATATATTTGATTTGGTTATTTCTGGCCTTAGTGTTGAGTAAATGGGGCCTATGTTAGTTTAAAATATGTATGTTCAAAGATTACTTCGCTAAGATTGGATACGCTTCTCAAAATTTAAGGCTATAAATGTCGTGGACAAAACGTTACATGTACAAGAGAAGGCTATGTATGCCACTACCCGCAAGTAATCTAATTTATATGTGTGTGAAGAGAGGGGTGTTAAAGGTCTGATTTTTACTGAAACTGCTACCGCACCAGATTCTCTTGTACACACACACACCCACACACACCCACACACACACACACGCACACGCACACGCACACGCACACGCACACACACACACACACACACACACACACACACACACACACACACACACACACACACACACACACACACACACACACACACACACACACACACACACACACACACACACACACACACACACACACACACACTTACTTTAAAAATATATGAATATAATTATTATGTAATTTAGCTTTTAGCTCTTAATACTTGAGCCGGTATGGTTTTAGCCTAATGACCTGAAACATGTGTATTCAATTGCCTAGGTCAGGCATCCGTCTCATCACACAATATGTCGCAAGTTTTATTATAGCCTGTTAAATTTAATGTACCCTGTGAAGAGAAATAAAGACTCACGCACACGCACACACACACTCACACACAACACACAATCTGATGTTATATTGATTAAATTTGTATTTTTAAAGAAATCTGTAACAACAGAGCCAAGGCCAATAGGTCTTAATAATTGTCTACATATACTAATTGATGAAATCTAATGGATACGCTGTTGATTTCGAATAAATGAATAAATATTATATTAAACAAGTAATTGGAGGCTATGTATGTCTCTACGGAGCTATGTATGTTCCACAAGTGATTGAAGGCTATGTATGTCTCTACGGAGCTATGTATGTTCCACAAGTAATTGAAGGCTATGTATGTCTCTACGGAGCTATGTATGTTCCACGAGTAGTTGGAGGCTATGTAAGTCTCTACGGAGCTATGTATGTTCCACAAGTAATTGTAGTTTATTTGTGTCCTTAAATAAGAAAAGACGCCCCTAAGAAGTTATGTATGTTTAATGATATTCGAGTCCTTGGATGCCAATACAGAACTATGTATTCCACTACTATACAAAATTGGTTACGGAAACTAAACTATGAGGATACAGAATCAATATTATCAGACGTAAAGTAAGCTAAGCTCATATACCCACATACACACCCGCGTCACTCTCACGCATACACACACACAAACGCACATACACTCACACAAATGCGGAACCCAATAAATATTAGCTTTCCTCGATCAACAGGTGGGACCTGGAGGCCTGAAATGCAGGGTCGCCCTAGATTAGGCTCCAGATTACACGCTAAATAATTTATTTAATGACTCAGTGCTAATGAATTTTACCAATTATAATTTAACTATAATTCTTTATTTCAAATAATTGCATACATTAGATGGCATTCCTAAACTACTTGTCAGTTCGCCAACAGGGATGTAGATGATGTTGTAGGTTATTAATTTAATCTTTATTTCACAAAGTAGGTAGACAATGTGTTCTGGAATGGATTATGTCGGCGGTGTAATTTTCTCTTGCACAAATAATGGCAACTGACGACATGATGACTACTCCGCCTAGTAAAGTCCAAAAAGCCCAAGGCACAAGCAGCAGAGGGGACCATTGGTGGATGTCGATGCAGGCGAACAGCTCGTCGTAACCATGTGATGTTGTCCGTTGTCATCAGGGAAGTCTTGGTGGCTCGTAGGGTAACTTTATTTATTTATTTTACATTCGACTGCACTTAAACCTGTGTAAGTAGTTCTATGCTCGTAGCTTGACACTATCAAGAACTCGGGGCGGTCGACTTGTTTTTGTTTTAATATTATTCTTTTTATTTTTGCATATAAGACATTCATTCACTACAGAGATACATGAAGAGAGAATTTAAAACTGGGCTGTGCCAGTATCAACTTGTTAAAATTAGTGAGTAGCATCGAAATGAATAGGTACTATCGAATTTCTAAATTTAGAACCTGCGTAGGTATATTTCATTTTAGTGCAAGATTTATGATAATTGGCATTTCTTAAGTAAGGATGTTGATCTCCAATGTATTCTTTTAAATGGGTACCTACACTTGAATGGTTCCATAAGTGAAGCATGTTAGGTTTAGACTAGGCTTCGTCTACGCACGAGACGTGTGGCCCTCTTATGCGAGGCAAAAATTAACCTATGTATGTCGGCGGACGGTGCCTCCGTCGCATGGGCCGTCGTTATGGTGCCGAGGGTCGTATAGATAGAATAAACAGTCTTTGTTGCACGAAAGACATTTCGGACATAACAAAGGACGGCTTGGGCAGTTTTGTCGCTTGTAGCGATCTGTACCAGATAACATTTAGGCAGAGGAAGGAAGTTTTTTTAAAAGCCACGGGCAATCTAGTACAATACCATCCAATGTTACTATTAAGTACTTTATAAATGGGCAAGCCAATTGCATAGTTATACGAAGTAAAATAAACATAATCTATAGACGTCATTAAAAAATTCTATGGATATAGCATATTAAATTGATGTGGCATTCGTATTTACACTTAAACACACACGTATACAATACATTCGCATACATATAAGTACACACACTCTCCGGCGCAACAGGCACGATGGGCACAACACAAACCTACCTAACTGGGGTGGAAAACTAAGGTTTGCCCTCCCTATTATTAATAATATAAAACCGGACCTTCCAGTTCATTTCATATAGATAGATTTAAAGTTATAAATTGTAATTGTTCCTGCGATACAGGCCTTGAGGCTAGTACAGCGGCAGCTGACAATTTTTTTTAAGGATTTTGTAATATATTTGGTTTAGCTCATTTGAGTTGTATGCAGAACGATTTGCATTATTGGATAAACATTTTTATTTTTACACAACACATGTACACGTACGTAATTATTATTTATATTAATAAAAAAAGCGGTAACGTTCTAACTATAGAAATGTAGGGCACTAGGTACTCTAGTCCACTTATAGCAACTCTATATCTAAGTGTGGCGTATTGTTTACTTTCACATGCGTCAAAATATTTCATGAACTCTTCCCGCAATACGAGTATTAATGGACTTGCCTCTTACTCTACTCTTAAGTAAGAATTTATTTATTTGCTAGAATGCGGTACATATTATTACAGATGATATGTATAATGGAGAACTAAACACATTCACTCTTCAGAGTTGTCAAATGAAATAAATTATTAGGTTGGATACATAATTAAAATAAATTGTAACATGCCAAATTAAATTGATTATTAAATTGAGTATGTACGAGTGAAATAAATTATTATACGTCAAAATAACTAAATTATTACAACACCTCTTTGTACTACCGGAATAACATTTACCATATTTTCAAAATATCATTAAAATTGAATTAAACAAAGCAAGTCACACGTGTGGTATAAAACAAGGTTGAATAAGCCATATTCTAAGCATACCTATATTTTAAAAGAAAACTAACTAATTGTCATATCATTTGCGTTCATGGGTAACTTATTATATAATTTAACAGCCATTGACTGACTGTTCCTTGAACGCATAGCTGTTTCCATTAAAGACTTGGTTAATTTAATTGAACGTATAGAGGTCTATCTCTAGGAGTACGTGGAATGTCATACAGAGTTAGTTATAGCTCTGAGTGAGTTTTAACCTCGTACATATAAGCAAGGGACAGTGAGTACTTTCAATTGTTTGAACAAAGTCTAGTGAAATAAAACTGTCTGCTGGGTAACAAATAACTTTGGGGTTTGAGGTTTTCTAAGAGGAGGTGAAGGGAGATTTGGTTAATGGTGGACATGTAGGCAGTTAAAGGTTGAAATTGGGAGGATCATTAACTTTCAGTAAAACACTTTAATGATTATGTTTCAACATTGGGACAATGTCACTGAATTTCATTGGGCTTGGAATAAGACCTGAATTTACGTATCTACTCATTAAATTGGTTATTAATTATAGCTAATAGCTAATATAGGGAAATGGTGTGAATAATTTATTTTAAGACCATCATGGGAGATCATCGGTCTTTACGAACTTTATTTCTTGAAGGGTGTATGTAGATAGATAATCTATATGGGATGTCTACTATTTGTTTATGGATAAGCTTGTTATAAAGAAGGTCACGCTATATCCCTGTGATCATTACAGTTACGAATTTTTCTAATACGATGAATTACAATTTGATCTTCCTGATATAGTGAGTGACCTAAACCATTAATCTCAGTAAACCAAATCAAATTCTTTGTTTGTCAGAACAGGTTACAATAAAATAAACAAATAGTTATAGTTGGGTCTGCCTATAAAGGCGTACAAATATATTTGGTGTCGGAAAAATCTTCTGACCACCGAGAGATAAGACACAACACAAAAAATATTGTTATTTATTTGTACCTACGTGTGAACGTACTTAGTTGCCACTGACGATTGCAGGGGTTGGTAAGTCTAAACGTCGTGGCCAGTTTTCAGTTGGACTTGACACAGTGGATTGGTCAGTTTTCAGTGCTGCACAGTGGTCTCTCCCAATGGTCACCACTTTGATCATACACCGTCAAATTTATTTTGTATCTTGCATCAAGGCTTTGGCCATGAACTGTAAACAAAACTACCTTATTTATATCAAATATCATCACAAGGTTTCTTTTTGGTGCCAATGTGTATTCCTTATTCTCCTTGTAACACGTTAGTGGAGATGTTATTAGTAAAGTATTTGAATCTAGAGCAGCGTCTAGTAGCGGCTAGTTAGGCTTCTCTTTTTCTTTCGTACACTTATGTCTATCTTGTACATAGGCACAGTAAATAGTTAAGTGTGGTGTACCTAATATTAGTTTTAATTAATTTCAGTTTTATTTATATATATATATATGTCGGGGATCACAAATTGGAACGTCAAGCTAGCTAGGTAACTGGCTTGAGTGTGTTCGGTAAGCAGGTTGGCAATCTTCTCTATGAATGTCCTGTCACTGTAAATCTGTGGCTGTGACTGTCACTATAAAAGAGACATGTGTCAGTGTCAGACGACGGAGCGAGTGAGAATGTGGTAACGTGAACGGAGATACGAAAACTGGCGGACATATTGCCAACCTGGTGCCAAATTCACTACGTTCCTATTCAATCTATTTACATCCAGGCTTGGTTAACCTATTTTACGTTAGTTGCTTTGTGTGGTTACCTAATTAAGTGTGTAGAATACCAATTGAGTGATATTTCGACGAACCAAGATGGAGAACGAACAACGACATAAAGCATACGCGTCTGAACGCCCACGCACCCCTTCTACATCAGAAGTGGGATTGCCCAGTAAAGAAAATCGGCGTGAAATGACCAATAATGATGAGGGAAAATAGATGAGATTGATGGAGGAGCAGAATCGTAACTTCATAGCGTAAATTGAAACAATAAGGTACTGTCAACTAATAAGGAAATTTACCTACCTGAATTTAACCCCGATAAGGACAACACTGATGCGCATGCATGAGTTTCTACGGCGGATGTGTGTAGTGTATCACTGATCCAGATTTGCAAGGTGCTTCACTTATGTTGTCTTTAAGCCGTGCGCTGCAATGTGAAGCTTCAGCGTGGCTGTCACAGTAGCCTTTTACGGAATGACATGGAGTGCCTTCAAGGACTTGTTTACTGCCAGGTACGAGTGTGCTGAAACTTCAGCTCCATTTCTTATTAATTTACACAATGGAAAGCCGAAAGATAATGAATGTCTGGCCTCTTATGGCGCTACATTAATGTCATCGGTTATGTCTTCTAAGTGGAAAGACCCCATGGTAGAATAGATTGCGGTATTGATTGTTTTGACGCATATTTCCCACCGTGTCTAGAAGCTACCTTTACACAAGGTGTGCCTGCTGAAGCTAGTGATGTAGATTAAGTAGCTGAGCCCACTGACCAATATTCGGACTAACTGACGCATTATATTATCTGAGATGAGTTGTGGTTGATTTGATTATGCTTTGCTAAGATCAGAAGGAGGCATATCGCTCGATTTAGGTGATATGCTGGCTGTGTTGCTCGATATAGGCAACATGTGGTTATCGTCACTCGATTTAGGTGGCAAGGTTATCGTCACTCGATTTAGGTGGCAAGGTTATCGTCACTCGATAGAGGTGGCATGAGTTATTATCGCTCGATTTAGGTGATAATGACGACATTTTACGCTCGATAGAGGCGTGTGAGATCTGTTCATAGCAAAGTGGTTAATTGATCTTTGAGCTGAAGATTACTTGTAACGAACTACTATTATGATGTTGCAAATAGTGGTGTTAGGCCTGAATACTGGTCAATGGCTTGATAGTATTCGTTATCTTGATATTGTAACGTACTCTGTAGTAGTGTAATACTGTTTAGAAACTTGATGGTCAGAATAGGCCGAGACTGAATTCTCTGATATTGCCGTTGGAAAAAGCCTTCTTTCAGGTCCATCACACAGGGACGTGTGACGTGTCAAAATGGCCGTGTCGGGGATCACAAATTGGAACGTCAAGCTAGCTAGGTAACTGGCTTGAGTGTGTTCGGTAAGCAGGTTGGCAATCTTCTCTATGAATGTCCTGTCACTGTAAATCTGTGGCTGTGACTGTCACTATAAAAGAGACATGTGTCAGTGTCAGACGACGGAGCGAGTGAGAATGTGGTAACGTGAACGGAGATACGAAAACTGGCGGACATATTGCCAACCTGGTGCCAAATTCACTACGTTCCTATTCAATCTATTTACATCCAGGCTTGGTTAACCTATTTTACGTTAGTTGCTTTGTGTGGTTACCTAATTAAGTGTGTAGAATACCAATTGAGTGATATTTCGACGAACCAAGATGGAGAACGAACAACGACATAAAGCATACGCGTCTGAACGCCCACGCACCCCTTCTACATATAAATATATATACATCTAGCTGTTCTACTATTTATTTTAAGACATTTGTTCAATTGTTCCTGTCACATGTTAGTCTCAAATGGGCATACTTTGAAAACTGTGTTAATCAATTAGAATACTAGCACCGAATGTGATGATTTTATACTTGCCCGTTAATGATTAAAACGGATGTGGTATACATATTTTACCAGGAAATGAAAGGGGTTGTAATTTAACAGTATTTTGTTGTTATAAGTCAAACTGTTTTTGTGTTATTCATTTTGTTGTAATATCGGGTTCTCATTTTATTTATTGAGATGGCGCTTTAGCACTATTGGTTGAATCATATTAAGTGGTTGTTTCGATTGGCTGTCCTTGAATAAATAAATAATTATGTAGTGGTGCGTCGGGAGACGGCACGTTGTCGGATAGCCGAATGTGATGATTTTTAATATTTGTCCAATTATTGCCCTCATTATTTAGTATGTTTTGTAAGAATTAAGTGGCAACACTGGTTTGTCACATTGACAGTTGACAGCGCGCCTCTCTGGCGGCAAAATAGGCGGGGAAAAATGGAGGGGAAAGCTGTGCTGGGGGGACGGACGAAGCAAGCCGGCATTCGATTAGCAGCATTGACCGAGGATAGACGTCGAAGGAAATCTATGTTCGACGGTAGTCTTATAGTTCAGGTAGTGATGTGATAAGTTGTGATACCATTATACCATTCGACAGATTGAAGTTATTATAGTTGGGTCATATTTACCTTTTTCGCGTTTGACCGTGTCTATCACCCGCTGCGGCCACAACACGACTAATTGGCGATATCCCGCACTAAGTGTGGACCGTTAGCTCCAGCTACTGAGAAGTTTGGCAACGTCGCACACAAATTCTAAGAAACACGCTCATTTGAAAACTGCTCGGGTCAAATAGACCCAACTGTGCGAACGCCGGGTTAAGGATTTAACTCCGTAACACTTATTACAACTCGCGGGAACCTTTCAAAGTTTACTCAAGTAACTTTTTAACAGGAGTCTTCGCGCAGGTGCTACGGAGCTACTTAATTTTCGAGGAATGTGCACAAATCTCCGTCTTACACTCACAAGTACTTTGAGATGGAAACCGCAATTAGCTCCATATAAAAGCTTACTGGATAATTTGTTAATTAAATGTAGGACGGGGATCATGTCTGCAAAGTTTCTTGTAGAGGTTTAGTTCATAATATACATGGTAAGTTAGGAATGCATAATCAGCGCAACACAACTAGTTAACGAATAGTCTTGAAGAAATGGTAAAGTTAGATCGTTAGGTCAAACGATAGTTGCGGAAAGTAGCTTAAAAGTTTTTACTACAAATGTTTATGGTAGAAAATTACGACTAATCTACTCATAAACGAGTAATTTCAAAACAAAGATTCAAATTCGGATATGCTAGAGATATCTTTCAACAACTTTCGATTCAATTGATCATCTATTATGTGTGTTGTCTTCTCTTTATACGAGTATAGCATAATTAATAAAGAAAATTCAAGAATATGATAAGTTTATCATTTATAACCAAATAAAATAAATAGTATAAAATAAGTATTGGCCAACTAATTAATTACACACCAGTCTTAGATAGTGTGCTATCTACCAGGGCTTTTTAAAATCAACTAATGCTAGTTATTTTTAAAAATTTAGGTTTATTTTAAAAAACATGTCTTTATAACAGACTAGTAATTATCATCTGTTACTGACAAAAGCTCAAATTAGGCATTCTATTATACAAAGCTCGTCCATCATACGGTAACACTTCGCGATCCACCATTGTGCCAAAAGTGAAGCTTTAAAAACAATTGGCCTAGATTGTTTTCGCTAACAAAGCGTAAGAATTAATCTGCTCGCTTATTTACTTGGCACGGTGTTTAAAATGAAATGGACAACAGTCCATAACAGTAACAGTAACATGGCCATATCTAACAAGATATGGCCATGTTACTCGTTGAAAGAAGATTCCTAAATGCTATACATAATATGTTTGGGTCCAAGCTATTTATCATCTTATGGTTTATTCCCGGTTGCATCTAAAGGCCCGAGGTTCGTCTACTCAATCTCCTCCACACTGGTCGATGGAATCCCTGGTGTTGCATATTAACTGGATAAAAGCCTACTATCTTATACACATATAAAATTGGTAGATATAATAAGTAAATAAATAATGAAATTGGACACCACACATGTTTGTTTCCTTTATAAATAATTTTCAAAGAACAAAACTTCGACCTGTATTTTGTACAAAATGAAAATCCTAATCTGTTAATTAATAAATGGCGAGTTAGGGGAAACCACACGGACAATGCCAAAATAAATAATTGAAATGTGCCCACTAGACGCAATAAATTCCTAAATGCCATTCCAGTAAAAGAGCACTTCGCATCGTATACAATTTTCATTTTTTATTTCAATAAAACCAAATAATATTCAGTCAATTGGCCAGCAATATTCGTGATGTCACATCCTTGTAAAGTCTTTAAATATAGATCTTAAAGTAATCTCCTTTTGATTTATAGCTATTTTTTGTGTTTTTTTGGCTATGCACGGTTTGTGCTTCTGCCACTGACAACGGTGAAAAGGTTGGAACAGCTAACATACCTAAAAGTACCTCGATTGACTTGACAGTACACATCCACATTATGGCAAAATTCAAAAAGAGAACCCATTTGTCCGTATGTAGCGCGCTGAAGCTCGCAGGCTCGCAGGGCCGGGGGCGGGCGGCCGCGTCCCGGGCAGCGGGCACAGTAGCGCGCCAGCCGTCGCGCCGCGTGCCGCCTTCGCACCGCGCCCGAGCCACGACAAACTTTCACGTACTTCGCCGCGCGCGCTTCCACGCGCCTCACCGACCCTTGCGCTTGCGTCTCTAACCGCGCAATATCGCGGGGCCCAGTGCTGTGAATTTGTGGATTGTGTTTTTTTTCTTGCATAAACATAAAACTTTACTGTTTGGTGGTTCTCGTTGGCGTTTTTGAAAGTAAGTACCTAGATCTAAGTTATTTTTAAAATTATTTACCCACATTTAATTTCGTATTTTTATTTGGTAAATAAAAACGTAACTGATTTGGTACTACGTTTTAAATCCGTATTTAGGGAAGTTCGCTCCTAAATTATGGCTTTCCCTGCGTAGATAAGTGAATTTATTTTCAATAAAGCGTAAATACGAAGTACATTATGCTTTAGGCGGCGGGAATAAGCTGAGAGATAATGAACCACTCTGTCAACACTTAGCGAAAGCGTCTCGAGAAAATGTTGTCCTAGTTGTTGAATAAAATTGAAGATAGAACGTTTCCCCTACCTTTTGTTCAAAAATTTAACATTGTACTTAACTTGATAAAATAATTTTAAATAATTAAATAGTATGACCATTACAAATCTCAATCCAAAATATTAAAATGAAATCATTCGTTTAGTTTATTTAATATATATTTTTTGTTTTTAAATCATTGAATTTATTTGAGTTTATAAATACTCAGTGAAAAAAGACGAAAGTTTCGACCTATCGTGCTATCGGATAATGAAACTGGAGAAAGAGAGAATTCACCTGTGTTTAATGATATTTACTTTTTTTATTTTTTTATGGATTGTGGCTAATCTCCAAGGAGGCATAGTCTACGGGCTATTTTCCTTGAAGATTGTAGGATTGTCTACCCGCTGTGTTCGAAATTCAGTAAGGACAGTGTTATTATTTTCTCACCGTCCAAATTCCATTATAGAATCGAGATGAAAAACGATAGTAGTCACCACCTGCGTGCAAGGTCGAGTCCCTGTAAACGGCAATATTCCGACTAGCTGTGGAAATTTCAGGGTGTTTTCACATAAATTCTTATCGTCCGCCCGCCTAATATCCGGGGGCGTGAACAATTACGCCTATATACTTCTCTTTAGTTGGTCGTAAGCCATGGTCTTAAATTAAATACAGTAATACTTACAAGACTTACCGCTCTCTTGTTCGGTAAAATGCATCGGGAATAGTACAACAGGTTTCTCGTTTGTGGAAATATAGAAAATCTATTATTCTAGTAAAAATGATTTATTTAAATAGTTACTCATTATCCAAAATGAGTAAACTTTTTTATACATCTAACGTAATTGACTGAAACACATAGTCGACTTAGAAAATATATAATAGTAATAGTATATATAAATGGTGAACATAAAGTATTTAATAATTATTATTATTTATGTTTTAACTTTAAAAATAAATGGCAACCATCATATCTGATGAAAGATTAAGTAGCATTACGGTGTTAATCGGTATGGGTACATCATGCTTCGAACACAATAAAATGAAACAGTAACTTTTTATAACTATAATATTAATTAACTTAATTAAAGTTGAATAAGTAATTATGTACATACACATTAATTGAAATGGATTAAACAAATAGTTAATTAAATGAGTTCTTGTTAATAAAATATGATTTGATTGGTGAAAGAAATAGGTGTGGCCAGTGTGACCAGTGGCTCGTTAACATTGCATGTGTTTCCTTCTTCCTTTGATGTTGAATCTTTGAATAGGGAGTGAAGAAACATATCACGGGTCGGCACGGCACTGACAGATGACTGGTCAGCTATCGAATAGACTTCGGCTTCTCTTTCGCTTTCTATCAGGCATCAGGCGTAGGGAGGTCATTATTCCGTGCTACTATAAAAAATGTGGTTGTGGTTATCATCACCAGCCTATTGCAGTCCATACAGAGGCCTCTCCCGTTGTTTGCCACTTCAGCCAAACACCTGGAAGCTTTACTCATAACCGGCGCGCTGGCAGGCGGATTGACGATCGCAGAGTGTAGCTCCTCGCTCCGGTGACGCTGCTGCTCGTCATCGGCCTTAGCGGCTCATGCGGTACTTAGCTACGCCTTCAATCGTAATGGTTATACCGCCACGGTTGTGGTTAACTCAGAGTTTATCTCTCATTGTAAATAGTTGGTAACAAAAAATATGACTTGGAAGAGAGTACTCGTATGCCCACGCCGGGAGCAACAAACACTGCGTTACCGTGTTTCGGGTGACAGATCTCGGCGACAAGCGACAGTCCAGGAATGCAAGGGCGGGTCTGGTTGGCATCTCGATGAGTTTCCTGCACGCAAAGGATATGACATTGCGTTTTTCGGCATAGATCAGAAAGTATCTCTGCCTTGTCATCAGAAAACCCTTCGATGTTGATCGAGATGACGCGCAGAGCCGGTTTCAGTAGTGGATTGTCCGGTCCCAGCAAGGACCTTTTGGGACTGTTTTGGATTGCCATCGTTGTGAAAGGATTAGCCAATCAGCGTGGGAGAACTCGCTGATTGCCCAGGATGCGCCAGACGTAGCTCGCAATCGCAGTAAGGAGAATAGGTGGAGGTGGGGTTTCGCGGACGGGTCCGACCTGACTTGTGCTTGTGGGTTTTCCCCTCAAACCATGGCTCACCTCGCGGCCTGCCCGGCGTGCCATTAAGTTGTACGCGGGACGAGCTGATGAGGGCGTCCAGGAGGGCGGTTCGTGTGGCTGAATATTGGGCGGAAATCGTTTAGATTGCCATCGACACGATAAGAAGAAGAACAAAAAATATGATACATCATCGCTATTAATGAGTGAAGAGACTCCACTCGTGCGGCAAATATGGAAATTATTATCTTAGAAGATATCGGAATTCCCATCGTTCCGACTTCTTTGATCTTCCGCATTTTACATGCGTTGCGCGTTTTTTAACTTTTTTTCAACAAAAGCGTCGCCGTCATCCAATACCGAATACGTCAATACATTCAACAGCTTTGAGACAAAATTATGATATTCACTGTTTCGAAATAACATTTAGGTACCTATTTGTGAGCTTACGTACGTGTGTTCAGAAGCACTTCTTATTTATTTAACGTTTATTGACTTTATGACGGAAACTGTAAGCTTCCACGCAGCCTTTTTGATGTTTCTATGAAGGATAAATCTCATAATGCCTTGTCAATACACACATACTAGACAAGTCTGATTTCGGCGACTACATGATAAATTTTATAATAGTAAAATAATAAAAATATCATTATAGCGCGAATTCAATTAGCAAAAAAGAACGAGATGAAATAATTGAGAGTTTAAAATTGTAGCAGGTATTAAATGTAATGAAACTGCAATACAATAAGTCGGATCTACATTTTCACAGATTAAACTTAACACCCTCCGTTTTCTTCGGGGCTTCAAAATAATTGTCTTTCTGGAGTCCATGAAAGGAATGATATATTGTCGCCCTATCCTTTATGCGCAAAATGTATTCATAAATTCAGGAGGAATGAAAATTAAAATAACACAATCCCAAGAGACAGCATCCACATGAATTTTGGGGGCAGAAAATTAGAAATGATACATCGAGCGTAACCAAAATACCATAAAAGATATAAATGGGCTCAAAGTAACCAGAGACCTCATAGTTATTAATATTTCAGGAAGATAACTGAAGGGTCTCCCTTAGAATGCCACATACTTCCGACAGTACAATTTAAAATTTAAATCACGAATTTTGTAGTGAACGTTTTGTGGTTTAGGGTTATTTTGATTCTATCTTTGTTAAACTAATATTTAAGCAACTGGTTTCTCCTCATCCGAATATGGTTACATTAGTTGCAGTATGACTTATACTAAAGTTCAGCATGTCTTTTCACCTTGTAGAGTATGATGTTATACTGGTTGGTGAACGTTAAATGTCTCCGGAATTTTGAGTTAGTATATCGTATCTATATTTTCTTATGGCACATTTGCCTACTGTTACACAGGTACTTGTGATGAATAAAAATAAAAATGTCTTTCCAATTTTTTTTCCTTATCCACTAAAATCTAATATTCTCACCGCATCTCTGTGTCGCCATATTTATTATCGGCCTACCGGCTAAGGCTGACAGTTTTTGTACGATAACAAATGAGTGTAATTGTAAATTTCTACAAAATGCTAGGGGACACATAAATTTAAAGATTCCACGGTGGCTCCCTTGTTGAACGGTAACGTGAACATGGCCTGTGGCTGTTTTATTTAGGCTGGTCCCACATTGGGCGTGCGCGTTTTTCAAGCGGACACCTACGCAAAGTATAAAAGCATACACAGCGGGCAAATACTGATCGCGTTACTGTTTTTAATTACAAAGATCCCGTTCAAGGCTATCTGTTTCTAGTCATCGTTTATTCCACGTAAATGCAAGTTTTGGGACGAGCTCAACCACGTTGGTGCCTGATTGCTAAACGCCTCACGGTATCCAGTGGCTTGCCTGTGCCGTCGGTACTGTTGAGTCTGAGCAGTGGTTCCTGTTTAACATCGGACATACTCTCTGTTCGAATGTCATACTTTATGGAGGGAAAATATTGCGTTGAAAATCATTATCGGCAATTATACAACGCTTTTGCTAACGCTAGTATGAATAATGCCATCTATCCGATTGAACGCCCAACGTCCGGCTGAAAAATCATTGCACGACAAAAAAAAGCATGTGATATGTGAACATAAACTTGAAAATGCATTTTTTTATAACGGCCGTTAAAAAAGCATGCGTGCGAATAAGAGTGATGTGGGTATACAATATCCTCGACGTTCACACATTCGAGGAACACGCACGTCCTATGTGGAGTCCACCTTAATGATAATTCTAATATACGAGTATCACCTCCCGGACTAATGTTTGGGCTGTCGAGCCTCGGAAGCTCGCGGTTTGCTAATTGACAAAGAGAACACAACCATTTGTCAATTCTTCCCCTTGTATACAACAATAATTAAGAATTTCCACGAACATTAAATTCCGTCATTCTATGAATTTTCATCTTTATGCTAACTACGAATATATTCAAAAAGAAATACGTAATTGTGCCCAATAATTCACGCTAAAAACCTCGTTTAATGAAGTATTTTCACTTGGACTTTATGTTCCAGATCCTAGCAGGGGCATCTGCTAGTACACCCAGACCTAAGAAAACTAAATTTCCTAAGTTGACGCGTACGATAAATCGAACCCCGAATACAGATTTCAGTCAATCTCTAACACAAACCTATATTTAATAATGTTTATCATCATCAATATCAGCCTTTATGAGTCCACTGCTAGACAGGTCTCTCCCGATGTTTCCCACTTTGATCGATCAAGTTCATGTACCGCATCAACTGGCAACATTTAAAAAGACGTAAAACATTGAAACACATTGCTTTTAAAAGTAAATCACCGATTGCATGTGCTCGGCGGGTGTAATCAACAAGATCGCCGCTCACGCGGAACACTCATCCCTTTGCTTTTTTAGCAAATTGCGGGAAAAATCCGTGGAAAAATGCCCCGAGATCCGTAAGAGGTCTAATTTTACGCCCATTGAGATCGGTTCTTGTTAAAATAATGATTTTCCATGTAAAATTATTTTGAACCTGATTTAATGAAATGAATTATTATATTCATTAAGCTAACGAATTACTTATACTCATTAAGCTAACTTACGCTTACTTACTTAACGCTTTTTACATAGGGTTGCGGTTTACACATAAGAGTATTAAAACTGTAAATGTTGCAGAACTTTGTGTTAGCTTAGGTCTTGGTTGCAAATTTAAGCACAAAAACATTTTCAGCAAATAAAAAAATGTTCTAGTCGAATAAATAATTTATATTTTTTCTGCCCTTTGAAAGCTGTTATTTGTACATGTTTATTTAATAAAGCGAGTTGGGCATCACACCGTGTACCTAAACCGGGGTGACATTTAACTTTGTGAACCGTGCGAGTGTGTAAATAAAACTTTTATGTGTCGAAAAATGTGAAAAATACTCGGAATATTGTTTCGCTCCCCTGTATGATACACAGGCCGGACGATATCAACGATTCCGCATGAATGCCCTAGTCCGAATCTACGGTCGAGCTAGCTCAAATCTAAAACAACGGCCAGCCTACGTCGATCGCATATCTCCGGGCTGTTCGGTTTGTGAAGGTTAACAGGCGTGTTTTCCTGTTTTATCCAATACTTCCACATCAGTAGCTTTTAATAAAAAAATATTGTAATTATTGATAAATGTTATAGCGGTCGGTCGATGACAATGGTACTTAAATATTAATTTAAAAGGTAAGCAAACTCATGCTCATTTTGCACGATTCATTTATACCTTATATCAGGAAAAAGAAAGCGCATTATGCCGATTAAAAGGTCCACTACCAAAATAAACCATAAAGATAAGATTTTATTGATAGGTTATGTACCTAACACACAGATAAAAGTTGTCGATCTTTTTGGTAAGCATAGGAATATATTATTTTCGTTATACCTACTGAAACAATATCTTTATAACCCTATAAATTGTATATTTTGCGTAGTTATAAATTAGTTTTTGTGCGCAATAAAGAGTATTTATCTATCTAATAACAACGCAAACAAATCCTAGCGATCTAATTAAATAATTTCATTAAAGAAAACATAAAACTTTATTAAAATTTCTACGGAGGTTGTAATCTTCTGACGTTGGAAATGTAAAGCTTGTTCCTAGGGAGATTCAAATCTTCTTAAAGCGTAAATAAATGTAGCATTTGGTCAGTACATTTGTTTCCTAGCAAAGGTCTTTAGAGATACATCTTGGAGCCAAGGACTTGTACTGTAGTCTCCGGACGTTGGTTTAAAGATGAGATCTGAAAGCTTACATACGAATGACTTTCGGCTCTGTTATTCCCTGCGCTATTCTTGCAGGGGAATATTAATTTACTACGGTCTTTACAATACCCGGTAGTAAATTTAAACTCTATATATAAATATATATATTACCTGTGACATATGACATGGTGCCTAATTGTTTATAATATTCGTAGATAAATTTTACATACGTAGATCCATCAAGTTTTTCAGCTTTCATCATCTTTTGAAGGAACACGATAACAAATAATCCACATAACATACTGTAAAATATTGTCATACATTTTCCCTTAAGTGGTTAAAAAACATTATCTACTTAGAACGTTTTAACTTAACCTCATTTTTCAGTAACAGCCACGTCACAACCGAAAATGTAATTTTTTACTAATAACCTCAAAAATGCTTACGAAAAGGTTCAAACAGTTAGCGGGTCGCATTATAATATAAAAGCGATAACAGTAAAGTAAAAAATATCACGTGTAATTTTAAGGAATGACGGCGAGTCAGTTTTTCAAGCTTCTGACTTTTGAACGTTTGTAACAACGATGCCCATATAACGCTCAACTTCGATTTGATTGCACTTTCTCCTTGAAACAAGCGCTAAATAATACATTTAGAACGCATTTTGGACGTAAATGAATTGTATTGACGTGTGCACTGGTTGAACTGACGTTTTACAATTATGCACTGTGTAGATTTGGCCACGAGCTTAGCGCACACAGTGGCGTTCTATCCTTGATACATTGACATGATTCTTGGTATTCCATTATTTTGCGAAATGCCTTGAGATTCCCACATTTCACAAGACGCATCAAGATCTAATCCATTAATTATGGTCCCCACTTTGTCTCTACACACTTGACTTATTTGGAATCATGGAAGCAATGTCTTTTCTAGCTAACATACTCACATTATTATGATTAATTTTGACAGTGACAGATCGGTGCAAAGGTAGAGTAAGTAAAGTGGGATTGCGTGCATTTGTACATGTTATACTCAAACCGCTTAAATGAGCGGAATGACTGAGCGGTGTATCGGTGGCAAGCTGAAAGATGACTGAGCGGCGAACTGTTTGTAGCGAATCTGCCGCTCATTGAATGAGTTTCTCAAGCGAAATGCCGCAAACTGAATACCTACAGGTGAGCCGACAAGTAGTTCTGTATGAACACTCCATTTAAATTATATTTATGTATGCCAAAATCATATGTACCACTTACACTTACAGGTTTGCCCAATGGTGTACATATATTCATTATTTTTTTTATTTTTTTGATACTTTATAGGTATTAATTATTCTTTAATAAAGGACAAAGTGACCTTAGTAAAAAATAAAAATGCAGTAAGAGAAATGTTAAACTCGTCTATTGTTTAGTCGACTTTATTGACATGTGCCTTTGGCCTAATTTTGGGAATTTGATCCTTAAAATTAGGCCTGAAGATACTCAAAAATTATTTGGCGACGAATGACTCGTACAAGACGCCGGTTACATTTAAAACATTTTTATTGTTTACTAGATGTATATAAATCACGAAGGTTCCCTCATCTTACTCTTGGAATTCTTTCCACTGTGCCCGCGCCGAGGCGATATCCCTAGACATCCGGATTATAGATGGCGGGCCCACATGCCCCGACTTTTTCCCGCCATACGGGATTAATTAATTATCCTCGCCCTCGCATAATTTTCCACTTCCTACTCGAACTTCTTCTCATAAATAATAAGCTAAGTTGGAAGTTATTATGGGAAATTAAAAACTTTTGTGTAATTTTGCAAGTATACTTAATGATAATGTGCCTAATTTTGTGAAACATTAATGTTTGCATAAAAGAGCTTGGGATTCTATAATTAAGTGGGTATTCGCTTGTGTCTTATAGCCAGTGAAATCGGAAATGAGGCAAAAACAACAATATTATGTAAATTGTACACCTAATTTGAATAACTGAATACTCCAGACATTTCTCATCGATATCGTCGCCGGCTGTTGCATTGTTTCGACTGTATTATGAGCATCAGATAATGACTTCTTGTTAATGCATCCAAATTTCCTTCAATAAAGATTATTAACTTTATTGAAAACTGTAATTAAATACCTACCTATGATATCTGATTTTTAATAATGCAAATTACATTCAATGAGAAACCTATATGAAAGATTCTATTTAATTTCTCAGCTAGCTAACATACATTAGCTACATATACCTACCCGTTCTTGAAAAAATAACACTTTTGAGCTTAGCATTCTTTTTATTGTTTTCCTTCGTTTATTTTAAATTTTCTACTTAGGTTTATAATGATAATATGTTAGGTATATATCATTGTATAACTCATTCATAACACGTGATAAGACCTCCTAAATTGCAGTACAATAAATCTGAAAGCCTTTTCCCGCAAATGTTTTTGTGCGATGCGATAAATGTCTACAAAAAGTGCGTTTAGCCTGCCTACATAAATTCTATTCAAAGAATATATTACCAATAAAAAGCAGGCAGAGAAAACGCATTACAACGCACGTATTGAGATTTCCCGTTGAATTCGAAATCTACTTTCCGAGTTTCAATTTTAAAATGTTCTCTTCGGTCGCCGGCGTCGCAGAGCTTAGCGCTCGCCTGTGGGAGGCATACTAATTACTTAGTTAACAGTGCTGGTATTGTCCTGCTATAGCGCTACAAGTAGTGTCACCTCACAATTTGGAACTAGCTTTTGTATAGCGAACGGAATATGAAACAATGGTTGCTCTATTAGTGATCATATTTCAGCCTCTTGCCTTACTTGTATTCTCTCTCGTTATTTTACGGGTACGTCTGACTGTGACATCAATTTGTATGTGTTGTGAATGTGATATACCTACAGCAGAAATAAAATTTATGCGTTTGATTTCTACAAACTGGCAGATTTATTTATATTGTTGAAACAGCTATTTAATTGCAAGGCGTACTCTTTTATGAAATAAATATTCCGACATTAAACTAACGCACAATTTGAGTCAAATACGTAATGTCGACGCACAAAATATCGATGAACGTTAATACGATGCTACGAGAGTTCGATGCACGTTAGTTCGAAAGATCTATACTTGAATACTACTGAACATCGATGCACGTTAGTTCGAACGCACGTTTAGTAGTAGATATACTACTTATACTTATACAGTAGTGATGTTCACATTATTACATTTTGTCAATTGTTGTATTCAATTAACATTACACAATCAATGCATACAGATTTAATCCAATCGCTTATCATGTAAATTGCAATATCTAAGCTCCAATTCACCGACAACGCTTGGGAATTAATCAACGCCATTACGCAATAATCTTAGGCGCCAATCAGTTGGTACAGTCGCCCATAAAGATGTATGGCAGGGCATTGATAAGAACTGAAGGCAATGCACTGCTTAGTAAACACAAGGCGGCAAAGCAAACTCTTTTGGCGTGACTATAGGGTGGCAAAACAGCCCTGGGTGGGCCCCTCAGCCGATTTCAACAATGGCCTCAGCCGATTTCAAAACTGACAGTTTTTACTGGTAAAAATGGGATTATGCATTGCTGCCATTGGGACGATTGGCGGGGTATGTGGGACTACCCTTAAGATAGGATGAGGCAGGGATGCGGGCTTCTGAATGTCCTATGTTAATATACTACGTTTATTATTATAATAAAATTGATAGGTCCAATTCAAATTCAAAGCGGATTAGACAGTGAAGTTAAGTACCTATTAATTTTATTGCTTAAATGTAAGTGTAAATATGGTTACCTACTCCCTTATCCCTCAAATTTTCCCAAAATTAGATGGGACGAGACAGTTCGATACGACTGTAGAGGGATCAGGTACATTAGGTACCATTTACTTCGAGTTCCCCACTCCCAGCTGTTCTTAAGTAGTTTTCTTGTCACGTGTACAAGTTATTTTCAAAACAAAAGTGAAACGGCTAAACCGCTGAAATAATTTTATATTTTTATAATTGGTTTTTACTGATTTGGGTTGAGAATATTTTTTTAAATCTTTTCTGCTATTGATTAGCCATTTTTGACATATCGATGGTATTTAATTGGCCATAACCCTATTGGCCGAATCATTATCATCAGCCCGTATCAGTCCACAGCTGGACATAGGCCTCTCCCAATGCTCGCCACTTAGATCGATCCTGGGCTTCTCGCATCCAATACCGTTGCTAAACAATAGGTAGGTACAATAGGTAGGTACAATAAGTAGGTACAATAGGTATTACTATTACGTATATCTGGAATCAATAATTATGACTATTATTATACTCGAACTGCATTTTATAGTCGAATTGAGAAACCTTTATTGGAGTTGGTGAAAAAGAGGTCATTAACTTTCGTGGTCGCCTGTACCTACTTAAAAAAACCATGAAGCCTATTTAGGAATTCCCGGAACGTTATCAAAGGATTGGCGAGATGAGTTCGTTAATTACCTTCCATTATACAAAGAAATTAACTTGCTTTCTTGTTTTTCGGTTTTCTTTTGCGTTAAGATTTTTAAAATTTCTTGGTGTAAAAATCTTGATTGGCCAGTTACGAAACGGAATTACAGAAGTCGGTCCGTGACAATTGGATACCAAACTTTTTCCTTTCCTTAATATTCAACTCAACCGGTCGATCATTAGGGTAAGCGACTATTCTAGATAGAAAATTTAATTCTCCAGATAATAATAAATAATGGACATCAGTACATACTTATTACCTCCTTCTCATTAGATAGATATATACGTAAATATAGATAGATAACACACATAGCATTTTATTTATTGCACAAAAATATTAAAAGTTACCGAAAAAGGTATTACAGACATATTGTGGTACCATCTAGGCGGTCTTATCACTAGTAAGTGATCTCTACCAGACAACCTTCAGGTAGAGGAAGTACCATTAGGTACATTAATCACATTAGATGGTTTCTGTCTGGTAATACCGGTGTCATTTTTTTATACTACAACTAGTGGCTTGCTCTCGCCTGGTGGAAATCGAAAGGCCCAAGTCGCCGCGGCATCGGTGTAGTTACCAAGGTCCTTGTTTTCATTTCCGCTATAAAATCGTTCCGCAATACGTTCAAAGACAAAGGGCTGGTTTCCACATATTTTCCGACGCATCAGAATTTTTTGAATATGAAGGAGAACTTCTTCAGAATTACAAAAGTATGAGAAAATATACTTTTTTAAAATTATGTCATCAAGGCATATGGCAATGACCCTTCGTGTTCCTCACTAAAGTTAATCTACTTATAATGAATTTTCATTGAATTCAAAACCAGGCTGCATACAAAAATGTTCAAGTCTTTTATTGTTTTGTTAGATCTCTTCCCTAATATACTATAGTTTCTATAAAAACTACTAGAACTACCTATAGAAAATAATTTATTTTATTAAGATCCAAATAGCAAAGTGCCTAATCCGTTATTACCGTCCGACGCGTCGGAACCCGAGCCACGTCGACCTCAACTTTCCTGTTGATCGATCATTTCGCCATACTCCTCCACTGTATTGAAGGAAAATGTTTCGTTTATAGTTTATGCTCTGGAAATCCATGTTGACAGTTTACGGCGCCGAACACGTATCTAATGTCCAAGTGGAATACTTCTTTCCCCTTTTTGCCCGTTCCCACTTTATGTGGGTTTGGCGCTCCTAACTTTGGGACGTATGGGTAATCTCTCTATGTCGGGTCAGCTAACCTTACTTTCTTTCCTTGCTTACGTATTTCACTCTGTCCGTTTGGGATAGTAGTCGGAACGCTGGTTAACTATATAAATCCCGGGATCGATCCCTAGTTAATTCATAAACGGTATTTTTTTTTTGGGTTTTTACTCAACTGTCTAAATAGGTTTGTTACGTTGTTCTCAAATTAATTTTGTTCTACCTTTGAAATACTTAAACTGATTTGAGTCACACGCCTTAACGACTGATGTGGAACTTTATGTTCAATTGTTAGTTTGAATTTTATCAAGTTAAGTAAGTAGAATTGTTTAACACGCACACGTGCGTTACCTTATACCTAGACATACTTCATTATACTAGGATCATTTCTAACCAGTCATTATTATGTATATTTAAATATAATACAAATTAACTTCTTAATAATATGTTAATTATTTTTAATTAATATATATATATATATATAACATTAACTACTACTACTAAAGCAATTAATATCAAAATGTGCAGTGATTGTTTGACAGGAAATATTCATATTCTTTGTATAAGCTCACGTCTTGACTCACGTGAACATAAACATACATTTTTATTGTAAGGTAAGCACTGTAAACGCCTACAAGTTGTTCCTGGGGGATTAACGCCAGAAACAACTAACAAGCTAATTAAGACGTTAATTATTCACGTGTAATTGAGCTCGTTAAATACGGCCGATTTGATGTGTGGAACTTAGACCACAAATATTTGTATTAGATAGATAAACACCATCAGACATGCCAAACTTACTTAGACACTTTTTAGAGTTCCGTAACCAAATGGCGAAAACGGGATCCATGTAGATTCGTCATGTCTGTCTGTTTTAAAAATAAATAAATATCATGCATAGCAAACACCCGAACCAATACAAACAGATAGATGTTCATGCACACAAATGTTTGTACTGTATAATGTAGTCCTAGTCAATAATTATAATGACCTTAGGGTCGAGATCTTAGGATCTTAGGATCTTTATCAGTGCTATTTTTTTTTTTATAGTAGCTCCACACAATGGCTTCCCCGCGCCCGATAGGAAGCGAAATAGAGGCCCAAGTCAAGCCCAATTTAAACTATTTTTCAATGTTAAGCGTATTATAAATAAATAACCCAAGACATGCACACGCTGGGCCACACATCGCCATCTAGCCCAAAACTAAGCAGAAGCTTGTACTTTGGGTACTAGACAACTGATAAACTTACTTAAATACTTTTTTTGGAAATAAAGACATATTATACCATAGAAAACACCCAGACCAATACGAACAGACATGTTCATGCACATAAATGTTTGTACTGTGCGGGAATCGAACGTCGTGGGTTCAGAAGGCAGAGGTCACAACTAAATGAGCCATCGAGCCAGTCCAGACTACGTTTAGGGTATTTGAAAATAAATAACTGTCTATTTAATAATTTCCAATATTCCACTTATTTCAGTGGTTCACTGTACGTGTGATCCGTCCGTGGGATGAATGTTTGCTTCCCACTTTTATTACTTTGTACGTGCTCTTTAGTAGCCTAGCAACACTTGGCTTGGCCTTTATTGCTTCCTCCTGTTCGGAGTCATTACGGTTGATCTAAGAAACATGAGGAAACACGAAGTTTCTTAGTGGTAATTACTATATTGCCCGTGATTGGTCCACGTAGCGTTCGCACATTTTTACTTACTTAAGCTGTTGTTTCTCTTAGAGTCGAAATAGTTCAGCTCAGTTTCTTATGCTCATCAAAAGCAATAACAGTGGGGATGTTTTGGGGGTCAAAATGTTACATTATATTTAGTCCGTATTTTTAACCGGCTGGTCACGACATTAAAACTACACAATTTTTCCTTTTTTCATTCAAATAAAAAATAGCAAAGATACAAGGCATCAAAAGTTAAGAGTAGGAGTCTTTGACGTCACTCGGTTACGTTGAAATGCCACCCCGCGTGACGTCACGCGTAATTCAACGAGCCATAACTTTGTAGTTTTTTGTCTAATTTACAAATTAAAAAATACGTGTCTTTTATTTTTAAATAAGCAAAAACACGGACTAATTACATTTTTAAGGCAACAAGCCTTTTAATGTTAAATTAGACTTATTTATTCAATAGGTGGTTTGCCTGCGTCAAGTACACTGCCAATTTGTTTTCACTGCGTAATTCTTAAAAGTGTAGGAATATAAAATGTGAGGTCACTACATACTAGACAGACTAGACTAGAACACAAGTATTACATTTACTTTCTGGGGTATTTCTAAACTAGGAAATGTAATTATTGAGAAGATAAATAAAAAAGTTTATTATTATTATACTTAAGTAAGGAATGTATGTACTTACATAAATAAAATATAAGACTTTGTGGTAATTAAGTATAATTAAGGGGCGTTTCATTACTTTAATTGGACGTAGTTATGCTACAACGTTCCAATCCACAAGGTGGTCAAAATCGAGTTTTCATGCTCAAGCTACGTATTTAGGACCGTTCTATCTACTGGTGAAGACACTGACACTCTAACCATAGTAATTAGCGAAATAATTAAGCCGTCCAAACGATAAAACGTTCCAAAAGACCTAATCGTATTCTTAAAAAGTGTCAATTCATTTGGATCGTATTTTTTAATTCGTTTTGGAAAAACAAAATGATCCAGGGAACTTGAAACGTTTAATAAAAATATATATTATGAAAATATCTATTTCTATAAAACGTTCCAAGTACTTTCTAATGTTGAAAAGAAATTATAATGATAAAAATAAACGATCCAAAACGTATTATACTAGTAGGATCATACATTTATCTAATCATGAAACGATCGATCACTTAACAATAACATTATTAATGTTCAAAAAGTGTTGTGTTGCCAATGTTATATTATGCTCATAGTGCTCTCAGGAAAAATTTACACTATCTTTGATTGAGTATTAGCTGAAATATAGCTATAAGTTTATAATTTGCTATTTATAAATAAATAAATATTAACTAAACCCATTTTTGAATACAATACTTAAAAATATACAATGTCTTTTGATGTCTGGAACGTTATCACTAAAATAATATGATCCAAACAAGAAACTCTTCGCTATATACGGTCAAAAGGAAGGATTTGGTACTGAGGCGCCCCGGCCTACAGATGAGAACAATATTCCATATGAGTCCCTGACTCTTGTTCTGCTTAAAATTGAGCAGATTCTCGTTCCCCCATGATAGGACCGAGTCCAGAGAGGCCTCAATTTCACCCACAAGGTTATTCCGCCTTTCTGTGATATTATCCCGAGAGGCTTGTACATTACCCATGTATAAAGCGCCCCTGTGCTATCACCTGCATAATAATGTATGCTGCGAATATGCAACATGTCATTTATATGCAGAAGAAATAAGGTAGGGGACAGTACACAGCCTTGTGGCACACCAGCATTCACGGGCTTTGCCTCAGAGCAGGAACCGTCGACAACGACACTGATGCTCCGCTCCGCAAGAAAACTGGCAAGCCAACCACACAACCTCTCAGGAAGCCCATATGAAGAAAGTTTCGCTAAAAGCTCATTGTGCCAAACACGATCAAACGCCTTTGCTATATCCAAACTAACAGCCAAAGCCCTTGCTCTCAACCGCCTCCGCCCAGCGGTGTGTGAGGTATACGAGTAGGTCACCAGCCGATTGACCCTGACGAAAACCGTATTGGCTATCAGAGATCAGCTGGTGTTTCTCCAAGTATCCAAGGAGTTGGCGATTTATTATTGTCTCCTTTAATTTAGAGAGCAATGAGGTAATGGCAATTGGTCTGTTGTGGGAAGGGTCCGATTGGTCTCCCTTTTTGGGAATCGGATGGACAAGCGCAGACTTCCAGGATTTAGGGACAATACCATTAGAATAGGAAAGCCGAAAAAGACGCGTGAGAACTGGTGCTAACTCAGGGGCACAGATTTTTAGTACTATTGGTGGGATGCCATCAAGCCCAATCAACTTATTGATGCCAAGGGAGAAAAGCAGTCTACGAACATTGTCCTGCAGAAAACGAATGTTGATGTATGGTAGGGGGTAATTCTCCCCGGTTATCAAGAATTCAGTTAGATGCAAATAGAAAGCCCAAGAGGTCTGCTTTCCCCTTTGCGGTATGGGCAAGCGTGGAATTGGATTGTCATCACCAATTCTCCGGATATAGCTGGAATTTGCAGCAGCTATCATTCTTTTGTAAGACCTGGTGGCAATATTGTAGGTCTTAAAAAGACTGTAAAAGGAGAGGTTTCGATTATTAATAGATCTAATCTTATACAGCTGTTGCCTAAAGGAAAACCTATTGCTCCAGCTAAATTGGCTAATTTACAATCTATATATATAAAAGGAGAAACTGACTGACTGACTGACTGACTGACTGACTGACTGACATATCAACGCACAGCCCAAACGGCTAAACGTAGGCACTTGAAATTTGGAAGGGACGTAGCTTAGGTACCGTAGGGGTGCACTAAGAAAGGAATTCCCGAAATTCCCACGGGAACGGGAATTAGCGGGAAAATCCTTTTGTATGAAAAATCTAAACCGCTTAAGTTAGACGCTTGAAATTTGGCATGCAGGTACCTTAGTAAATATAAAGTTTAGTTATGGCTGTATTTTGAGAAATTCCCACGGGAACGGGAGTTAGCGGGAAAAAACTTTTGTATGTATAAATTTAAACACGCGGACGAAGTCGCGGGCAAAAGCTAGTCTTTTTATAAATCCATTCACATTTAAATAATAAATAATGTTGTTTTACTGTCTAATATTTATTTTAGATAAAATATGTATAAATTACTTAAATATAGTAATTTTCACATTTTGGAACGTTTTCACAAATTTATTTAAAAGCCACCTTCATATAAAATGCCTTTTTGTAAAAACGTTCCAAGTGCAATTTTTTTTAAATTTGTATGAGTAATATTATTTTTTTGCAATGAAAGGTATATGAAAAAATAATATTTAATTATTTAGTATAGATGATACACGCTACTCGGTTCTACGCGCTACCATAAAAAAGCGTACCACAAAAACACAAAAACGCAATTTTCTCAGTTCGATCTGCGTGTGGATTGGAACGTTGTAGCATAACTACGTCCAATTTACCGAGATTTAAAAGCGCAGGGAGTCGCAAACTGGTAATTTTTCACTAAGAGCCCCATAAGTGTAAAGATGCATATTAGGCTGTTACAAATGAGAGCACGTTTAAGCACATCAACATAACTCGACTTCACGCTCTCCAAATGACGGACATAATGTTCAGTTAATGCTGCATTATTAGATAAAACACATCTTGATAAAAAGCAAGCTTTTTAACACGGATTTTTAGTCTCCTGACAATACTAACATGTTTTCTTTAGAGGTTACTCTTGAAAACGCGACATATAACTGGCCATGTAAAAAACACTCAACGTTCAACTCAAAAACCTCCAGGTTATTTACGACATCACTTAAACCTCTAACATGATAAATACTCGTATTAAGTATGTAGGTATTGTACCTATGTATTATACATATAAACTTTTCTCTTTAATCACTCTATCTACGGTCGATGTGGATCAAAGTTGATAATGAGCGATTTCAGTAATATTATTTTTGTTATCTCCGCGCAGCCCCGTTTCTGTGAAAAAGCACCCGAACCTTCACCTTTGGCTTTACACGCGTAGTTTCCATTTTTTCACAAAGCTACCACGCATGTTACAGGAAGGATTTATATTTTTCCCGGATAATAAAATCCTGGGTTGTAAGGGAGCGGCCTATCATCTTTTCCCTCCAAGCCTCACCTGCCCGTGGTGTAAACTTCCGAATAACAAACAAGGCACTGGCAACCGACTGGTGGCGGTATAACCATCACAAATATCACAATGGAAGGCGTAGCTAAATACGACTGACCGATGACGGGCAGCAGCGTCACCGGAGCGAGAACCTACGCTCTACCATCGCCTCCCTCCATCATCGCCAACCCAACCCGCCTGCCCAGCGGGGCGATTATAGGTATATCCTCCAGATGTTTGCCCTAAGTGACGAACAACTGGAGAGGCCTATGTCAGCAGTGGACTGCAACAAGATGATAAGATTCTACGATATTAATTTGAAAGTATATTTTTCTTACTTTGTCAAGCAGTGCTTAAGTGAGTTAAGTACCTATAGCTAAACATAAATAATACAGATGTTGTAAAAGCAGACGTCTGCAACTTTCACGTTAGTAAAAATGCTATAGCTTTTATTACCGACGCATATTTAGTAGTAGTACCCATATTAAATATCATAACCTAAGTTCCCCACAACCTATTTTCAATTTTGCTCCACGCAAAAATGAACTTTAATTCAAGACGCAGTAAGTCTACAACCGCTGTAATGTTGTGCTGTAGTCCATGAGAATGCAAAGATGCATATAAGACCCTACAAAGGGGACTCCACAGCAATATGAATTTTACCGCGTCGACCTAAACGACCCGTATAATTTTTCAGTCAAAGTAAACCAAAGAACCTCAAGTATAATATCTATATTTCCACAGCTTCTAAACGCATATTTGAGGTAACGACGACTCAGGGTTGCGTATAAAAGGAGCATTTTTATAAATATTAATGCTCTATTCCAACATAAGAGGTAAGTTCTTAAATAGAGGCTACAGGTGTGCAATACCTATCTGTTTACCTTTTTGGAACCATCATTACTATGCAGGCCTTCCTCCTCTTTTAAATTGTCTATTTAGATTTTCACGATCTGTAGGCATAATGTAAGTATGCCTTATAAGGTTATCTAACCTTATAAGGCAAACTTACAGTCAGGTATTATTTATTGTAAAAAAAATTGACAGCAAATGGAAAGTCTGCGAAATCATAAGTCTTAACATAACATTGTATTGGTTTAACGCAATCTAAAGTAACATAAACACTATGGCTTTGAAAATCAAAACCAAATCGCCTCATTGTACCAACTAACACCTGACATTTCCTGATACCTTATTATTGTAGCACTCAAACAACTGCTTAAAACCAACCGATATCGAAAATATAACAATAACGAAATATTTTATTTAGATTCTCTCAAAAACCGTTCAAAACACTCAATAGTTTCTCTTCCAAAAATAACAAAGGGATAATCTGAAATGCGAGGATTAGGATTATGTAAATACATAAGATTGACAATTCAATGAAAAATATACAATGAAACAGACACCTCGTTGAAGCAACAGCAACACTGCCTATAAAAATGCTAATAGTATGAATGTGATGTGCTGTTCCGAGGGAAGGGAAAGGTAAAAGGAGTATTGCGAAAGTCGGTCTATTTCGCTTGAATCCCCTAATTCCCTGAAGATATCAGATCGAATCCCCGACCGTTTATATAGTTATCGAGAATTTTTGGGTTAGTGCTTTCGATTACGTGGACGCTTTACGCATTCATTGAAACTTTATACAATTTTGATTTTTTGTGACATGTGCCCTCTGCATGCACACTGCATCTGTACATTCTGAAATATATGTTCAGACTAATTGAAATCAAAATTGATATTGATTGAATTGATAATGATAATAATTTAATGTACCCATGAATAATGTACGATTTTCCTATTAAAAGATTTTCCAAAATCGATTCAGTACTTCCTGAGATTACTTTCCTACAAACAAACTCACAAACTTTTTACCTCTTCATAGTATTAAAGATCTTAGTTTCTACTATGTATAACTATGTATAACTAACTAAAGTGTGCACTTTTATTACTAAATTATGAAACTCTTAAATACCATAAAGAATTTGTTTTCATGTTTATGCGCAAATATGAGTATCTGCTAAAGGCAGTACCTAATACAATTTTTCGTAAAAATGTTTTAATTAAAATTTTCTTGAAGCAGTCAAGGCCACGTATTTATTCAAGGACCGAAAAAAGCTCGGGAATTTCCCTAATAAAATAAATGGACTAAGGCGTTTAACAAATTCATTCGGCGAGTGAATTCGATTTAGGTAACCAACTGGAAATACGAGATAAGGCAGCCCATACGCATTTAGAAGGGCTAATGCCGCGTTTTTATTCAATTACTTTATTGCAGAGCCAGTGTTTATAAGCAGATGTAATCGCTATCAATGGTATACCCTAGGACTAACATAATTTCTATTTGTCTTACTTATTTTGGCTTTATTCTATCCACCAATGGCGTTATAGCTTTTTTATAGTGGCTCCACATAATGTCTTCTCTACGCCTGATGGAAAGCGAAAAAGAAGCCTAGTCGCTGTGACAACGAGCAAGTAACTAGACGTTTATTACAGATTATTTCATGTCACAGCGATTCAAAATTTAAATAAAACCACTTTAAAATTACAAACTTACAATACAATGACTTGTATTATATATTGTATTGGCTGACGCCAATTTTGATAACGATAGTGCCAAACGTTAGTAAAGTTATATTAATAACCACACATTTTTTATAGGTACTACCTATAAAGGAGTAGGTATAGAATTACTTTTCATGTATACGAGAGAGAACTAACTTTTATGTAACACGATATCGTTGTTATCTGTACGCAGATACGGCAGGATACGGGAACTTTGCGTACTTTGCTTAAAACTGTTCAATTTTGATCAGATTCTCGATTTAACTTACCTACCTACTAGTATATACACCTAAAACTCTAAATATGATTATAAACGATAATAACGATAAAATTTAATAAGTTTAGTTATAAATTATATTCAAAAGACTCACATTTTAAAAGGTTAAGGTTAAGTTTAAGGTGTGCAAGTTATACATTTAGTCAAGGGACTATGCTCATAATATGCTGACAATTTATGCGAGCCTTTAATAATAAAGGCCTTTAAAAAGGCCATTGTACCTAATGTCCTTTAGAGAAGAAGTGATGAGAAGAAGTGCCACAAGAAACTCATCAGATTGCCTTTTTTTGAGGTTTAATATAGCAAAACCTAGATATAATCACTTAAATAGTCCTCCTAGTCTTTACAACTCGCCTATTTGAATCTTCCCAAGGTAGCATGCGGCATCTCACTTAGCACAAATTCCACTAAGGATTTCACAATTTTATTTTCACTTTTTTTTTGCTGGTCATTCAAAGCTAGCCTCCTAAGTAGTCCTTTCAGGGGTTATTTAAATAGTTGCACTTGCAAAAGATGCGGGGCAGACGCTCTCGTTTCACCCCACACAGTAAGTTTAGTACCTTCCTTTCACTCGACAGCTTTGCCAGTTATTTTATCCGGGAGTCCGTTTTATGAAGGAACCCGTTTGTGCCTAATGCTCCCTGAATACGGCCACTGCGTTGCATTTGCCTTTTTTGCAATCCGTCGAGTAGTTTCCATTTCTCGATTTCGGTTTATGTGTTGTATACCTATTTCTTGTAGAGGCAATATTCATTTGTAAATGGGAGTTAGTCTGGTTTTTAATTGCCTGACAGAGTTTAATACACCGATAAATAGTAATAAGAATGATTGCAAAAGTCATGCCGTATTCAGTAAGATGTAATTCTTAATGATGTCATGTCATAAAAAGCTATCTTACTTACTAAAGAAGAACGAAAGAACACAGAAAGACTCACTCTGCCAAAGTTTATCTAGATAAATCGCACTAACCATACTGTAATGTAGTACCAAATTGCATAAAAACCTCTCTTAATTACATAGAGCGCCTATCATAGGCAGTGAAATAACTTGAATGACATATAATGATAATTATGAAATGTTAGAACTTAATGAAGTAATGACTAAAATTTTCTATTTACCTACAGTATTGCTTTTAAATGTGGCCCGTTTCGTTTTGAGAGACTGGTACTCGTATTATTGAATTAAAAATTACCTTAAAAATGCAACCATTTGTATCTACTTATAGACAAGTGACGCTAGCCTAGCTATAAGTGGTTACTGTGAAGTTACCCGATTTCCACATAAATTTACATTATTAACATAAAAATTTCCTATTCCTACCTACTTTGGTCAGATTTCAACTTGGGAAATGCGTCCATTACTCAACCGATTTTTCCTTTTTACTTCCAAATTTTCATACTTCTGCCCTACCTTCGTCGTTCTAGTTCCCAATTCGAAGTAACTATGACAAACTTACGAAATTTGTGAGAGTATTGTAAACTATTAAAGAGAGAATTAGCATTTATATGAGTTATTTCGGAGAATAATAATAATTAAAACATAAATTATACTTTACTGTGCAGATCAGCAGGTGAAACTTTTCTTGCGAAAAAAATCTGAAAAAAAATCTTTCTGAACATCTGTAGGGCTAAAGTTGAAAGTTGTCAAACTTTATATTAGCTTAGTAAAAACGCACCTGTCGCGTTAACGAATCTGTGACGAAATCGATGAAATTAAAAGTAGGCATAGGTGTATACACATCTGTGTAATTGGATTACGAGTTATGATATAATTGATAAGTTTATTTTATTTTTTACTTTTATATTTAATAAACAAAAGAAGATTTGTAGTAGGTACTACGTAGTGTCAATAGATGCCAGTCCCCTTTGTACTAAAGATATATCAAAAAAAAAAAATAATTTAATCCCATGGTAGGTATTTAATACATAAAAGACATAATCACTTACTTAGATATAAAATGCTATATTAACAACCAACAACACAAATAGGTATACCTCACACACACGCTTATCTACACCGCTTACAACTGAATGCACTTCGGACATACCTGCCAATTCTACCCCCATTCCTTCGAAATGTATTATTGACTTGACACACACATACCTTTGAATCTGATGAATAGCACGGTTACCTGGATAACCGTATGACGTTGAATACCCAAAAACACATTCAGAGAAAGCAATAGACAGCGCTCACACGTATCTACTTAACTCGTAAAATAGGTGCTCTGACATAAAAATAAATCAGCAGTAAGTCTCAGGCACACGTCCTCCTTTTATTATCCCCATTCTATTTCACTCCTCAGTTCGGCCTTGACGACCGAAATGAGTGAGGACATAAAGTATGGGTCCTACTATAAAATTCTCAACTTATCTGTGTCTGCATAGCAAAATCTCAGGCCAGACGCCTGTCCACTTGGAAAACACAATTTACTGATGTAGGCCCTTCTCTAGATGGCTAGATGGAAGCATGTACATGGGTACATGCTTCATGGGCATGAAAGTATCCTTAGCTACTTATTAAGTAATCCTTACAAAGGCTTGGGTCGGCATTTCTAAGTAATTTTGTCCTGTCATACAAAATTTGGGAACACAAATACAGTACCTACTACCTCTATAGTAACATTCAATCATTTTAAATATTATTACGTTAGTTCTGATATGAAGCCATGAAATTAATTGTTTCATATCCAACTGGCTGGTTGTTTCATACTCGTGGCTGGTATACGTCACTAATTGAATTGCTGCTTGATTGCTATTTATGAATTTATGGCTAAAGTAATTAAAGCTATGAACATCAGTCTTACTGGCAGCGACCATCGAATACATATATTTTTTTGGATCATAATCCTCTTATAGTTTATTAAAAGTCAATTATGACTTATTAAATAACACTCGTAGCACTCGTACCGGCGTGATAACTAAATTAATTTTATTTTAGGCTGTAAGTGCTGTAACCAACTTTAAAATTATTCGCATTGTCGATTTTATATTAAAAACACCATAATATATATTTTGTGAATCAATTCAACTCCTAAAGATATCAACGTACTTTCTATCATAATCAAATCGAAATTGCTTAACATTTATCAGAAAACTCCCCCTTTGTAACTTTTCGTCGACGAAATTAGATCATTTTAATACTGCTCGATACTGACTGTACGATGGAACGAACTGAAATTGGCACTGCGTGGTTTATTGAGCTACATCATTTAATTTAAAAACTCATCTTTCAATTTCCGGAACGCATTTCCAATCATTATATCAATCGCGACAGGGAAATAAATACAGGAGCTGAATGGTCTCTTTTTTCTTATTAAAGCTTATTTAAAGAATGTTTTGAAGAAAAGCTTACACGTAACTTCAAGTTCGCTTCGTCAAGCTCTTTCAATTTGCCTCTACAAATGGAACCATCCAATTAGTAACTTAGGGAAAGTCTAGACCTTTTCGGGGTACATTATGTAGAGCATAAACAAAACAAAATGTTTCTACAAGACTAATTATATTAATAGAAACTCAATTTGCCTAATCGTACATTGTGTAGACGTTAACGCAAGTAGGCATGTAGAATTGTAAAAATCTTGTCTGCGTGGTTTCCGGATTTAGAATACGACCACCCCATCTCATCCCGTAGGTGTCAAGAAACGAGCAGGAAATCTGGGTAAATAAAACCTATTGCGGTCACCAACCGGCCTGCCACACATTGGACTCAAACTTGCGTCCAATCACTGTCCAATGCCAAATACTAACGCGCTCAATGACTTCATTGTGTCAAAGTACCGATACACACATTGGTGCATTGGGCGCAGAACGTTACGTCGCGTTGGTTCAAATATCGCCAATGTGTGGCCGCGGCTTAAGGAAAATCCCCCCAAAATATCAATTGTCATTGTGGAGGACGTGTATGTCCAGCAGTAGACGTTTGCAGGCTGATGATGATGATGATGATGTGTCAGATCATCTTCAGATTTTCAAGGCGAGAGTGAATCGGTTTCTGATGAGTAAGCGCGCTTCATCTTAGGCCTCAACATCGCTTAACATCAGGCTAGTTGAGGTCAAGCGCTACCCATTCACTAATAAAAAAAAAATAAAAAAATCATGGAAACATTTTATTTACGACCTAGCTGTGCCCGCGACTTCGTTCGCGTGGAATAGTTTCATCCCCTATTTTATCCCCTTGGGGGTACAATTAATCAAAATCCTTTCTTGGCGGATGCCTACGTCTTATCATCTACCTGCATGCCAAACAGTCCGATCCGTCCAGTGGTTTCGGCTGTGCGTTGTTAGATCACTATGTCAGTCAGTCACCTTTGAGTTTTATATATTTAGATAGGAACATACGTAGCTATTTGAAACAGAGGTAAAGAACAGCAATAACACGGTTACAGTGCACGTGCGATAGTAAAAACTGAGCACATTGCAGTCGTTATACGAGAACGCACCGCGGTTTTACAGTTTATATTCGAATTGTTAACTAGCCAACGATGTGATTTAGCTCATGACTGCGGCGTACTCGTAAATGTACTGTTTCAATTTAGACTTTGTTAAATATAATTTGAATAATACCACTCTGGCGCAAAATAGGCGCCAGGCGTCGAGTTGTGGTGTTTTAGTTTGAACGTACCTAGCTGTATAATGTGATTACGATGGTTGCATCAGTAACGAAACGGTGAGCTTTAAATACATAATGTACTACGTAATAAATGTCCCAAGTAGATAATGCATGGGGTCCCCCTAATAAAAGTTTTAATTTGTTATGGAACGTAAATGTAAAAAAATTGTATGCTCAATATTTACATAAATACATAGGTACATACATAAACTTGTTTTGCTCATTGTTAGAACTTACACATTGGGTGCAATTCTTTTCCTAATCATTAGAGTAAGTGCGCCAATTATGGACTGGGATCGTAATATAGACCACCTTCATTTCTCAAAAACCGTCCGTCGTATAAAGCCATCGGTCGCCGTACACTAAACTCCATCCCTCCAGCGGCTCGCTAGTCGCTTACAAGTCGGAAGAAAGCGCGCACATATTTTACGGCAGGCATTTTTCGTTTTTATCAACTCGCGATGTAATTTTTTACCTAACTTCGTAATCTCATATTTTCAGCAAATATTACTGTTTGGGAAAGTAGATTAAGCTAGGGGAAAGGTAAGTTATTGTACAATTATTTATATTAAGTTGCAATATCCAATAGTTTGTATAATTTTCTTAACAACAATATTAACCTAGAAATGTATGTGTACTATAATATGGACCACCGGCGTGTTTTGAATATGGACTAGAGGTAGATATTAAAAACAGTCACTTAAATTTTAACCTGATTGTTTTAGAATGGCATCTACAAATTCTACAATCAAAGAAAATCATCAAAGAATATCAAATCTTTCCTTTGATAAGACTAAACAAACATGGGATAAAGATGCAATGGGAAATGCAATCAAAGCTTTGCGAGATAAGCAAATGGGTTTCGATGTGTGGGTATTATGTACCTACGATTAGTTTAGTTTTTAATGATTGGGTGATTTAATTCTAAGAAACGTTTTCTTTATAACGTTTATATTTTAAAATAATTTTGAACCCAATTTACTATGGTCCATATTATGTACACTTTTTGAAAATGCACAAAAGTGTCATATTTTAGAAAATGTTGATTATTTCTAAGATGTTCAGGTTTTTTAGAATTCTATTGATCGTTCCTGATACCCAAATAATTATAGAACTATTTAAAATATAAAAGGCTGATGAATCTTTAAAATTCTGAGTTATATGTTACAAAATCCTTATGGTGGTCCATAATTAGCGCACTTACTCTATCTGCCTATTACTTACACAGTACCTACATTGCTGGGCCTATGTCCAGTTGTTCGCCACGCCACACACTTCGCCATGGGCAGGCGGGTTGTGAATGTAGTGATCGCAGGGCATGTATTTAGCAGTCGGCTGTCAGAACCTTGTTTGTTATTCAGGAGGATGCACCACGGGCCAGTGAGGGTGGCTTGGAGCGAAAAGATGAAAGGGCGCACCCTTACATCTCCAAATACAAGAACTAATGTACTCGTAACGATTCTGTCGTTTCGAAGATTCGTTCATATGAATACTATGTACTATGTACCTATACAATGTAGAAAGTTAGCATATTACATTTTTTGATGTGATGATGTGTTTGTGTTTATGAAAAAAGCAATTTTGCTGTCATTTTAATGAACCTAAATGGACAGCAAATTTGTTTTTTTTAATATTAATATATAATAAAGTACTTCACAAGCTAAATGATCTCGTGGAGAGGATGTAAAAAATTCTTTTAATCCGCAAATGAGGAGAGTCCTTTGAAATTAACCTTTTTACATTAGCTACAATTAAAATATTCCATTTCTACCTCAGTGTGGTCCTTATTTTATGGCATGGGAGGCGACGTCCTAACCAAACAAATGTTCCCTGCTTTGTCCACATTAATTAATCTTCGTATACGGACAGCGGTTTCTGAAATTAGCGACACAGATGATATGTTAGCTTTTGCTATATACGAGCGTATTGATTCTTTTGACAAACAATAAAAAGACTAAAAGTCCTTTGCGTGTATTGCTAAGTAAATTTCATTCGTCAATAAGAGAAAGCTGGAAGATAGGTACCTAATCTTGTTTCAAGGTGTTCAGTTGAGAGATTAGGAATTCGGGAGATACAGATTTTAAAAGGCCTTTTGATTGAATAGTATGCACCTACCTACATTATATTTGTCACTCCTCTTGGCCAGAGGGCATCCTACACTACGTTTACCGTAACGTAGTGTAGGACGCCCTCAGGCCAGGTGGAGTGACGATTTGCGCACGACGGCTGGCAAGTGCTGATTGCGAGAAGCCCAGGATGCCCAAAGTGGTGAACTTTGGGAGAATTGGAAGAAAGGGCCTATGTCCAGCAGTGGACTGATAAAGATGATTTTATTTGAAGTTCCTTTATTATTCATAATTTAACTGACTGCCATGCTGTACATCGGGATCAAATCAATAAAATATGTTTAGGCTTTTTCAAAAGCATGTAACTTTCACGTACGAAATAGATATTATCTATTTATTATTTCAGTTCGTGGAACACTTCATATTTTATGACACTTACTAGTTAATCATAATGTTCTATTATAAGCTATTCCTGATATATTAATTTTCTTATACCTATCAATTTATTGTACGTGGCATAGGTACCGTAATGCAGCCGTATCACTGCGCAAATATAAACGTTTAATCAGATTCCGATATGTTGATTGGACACTAATGAATTCCTTTGTTATTTGGCGATATGTGGATGATGATTAAATGTTAGCGATTTAATTGCTTTAAGGGCTGACTGTCCATTTATGGGAAGCTACTTAATGAGTACCAATATAGGTAATTACCTACCTACTGTACATTTGTAAATAGGCGACATTAATACTGATTCACCTCAAGTGACTCCTATGGTTGAATTTCGACTTCTTTATGAAGTATGTTGATAGATATAGAGGGAATGAATAGGTAACAGATTTTACCAGGTTTGTTATTTCTAATTCTTAACCCGGCGTCATGGGGGCGGAAAAGTGTTACACGGACGTTGGGGTGGGTCTTACAGACCCGTTTATTAAACATCAAATTATACAAAACTTTACAAGTAATTAGGTTAATATTTTATTTGTATTTGATTGTTAAGGTATTAATTTAAATAAATGAAACACAAATATCATATCACGTTATGTTTGAATTATATATATTACAGCTTAAAAAAATAACGAAAAAAAAACGACATAATTTTTCTCTTCTACTTACAGATAATTCATTATTCATTAAAAACGAGGCTTAATGGTTTAATGGCACTTTTTTTTGTAGGAATCTAAGTTATCTTTGCAAAAAGCATTTAATTACTCAATTATTACTTTTGGTACAGTCAGCACGGAAAGGTATAATATGTTCTAAACAAATAAGAATGTTGCAACTCTCGTATGTGTAATTTTTTTTACGGTTTTCTTGGATGGACACATTTGACACCTTTCACGAACATTAGCCTTTTCCCTGGAGGTTAACCTGACGATTTTTCAACAAAACTCTTGTAAAATCGAAAGAATACGCTGTCGTTACGCTGCCTCTGCTCGATTAATGTTTTACTAAGTACCTACAATAAATACAAATAAAATCAATGAATTATATATCAGCAACTTTAATTGAAAACAACAACAACAAAAAAACAAATATAAAAATATAAATACACGAATAATAGATAAAATAACATATATACGAAATGGCGCGAAACTGTTACACTAACTGCGGGGATGGGTCTCAGATACCTTTTCAAATTTTGTGCACGTGTGATTCCCACTGCAGCCGCCGCACGACCTAAGTGTTACCCGTGATGCATAGAACAACTCAACAGCTCCAGCTATTGAGAAAACCAGCAACGTCGCATGCATAATTACCGAACTATAAGCATTATAAAATGTAACGGGTCTCACAGACCCAACCCCCATGACGCCGGGTTAATATATAATTTTTCATAATATACAGCTTAATAATAGCTGAGTAGATTTCACATTTTTATAACATAACTTGATTTTTAACGAAAGGTAACATGCGATTTCCGAGAAATTCCGCAGGGTTTCCTTTTTTTTTAATATTCATACAAACCACGTCTTGTCAAATGAACACAAGAACTAAGAGTACATTATATTTTCACGTAAATTCTTGTAAGTATGGAGATTACATCAGATATTGAATATTATATCGAACTAGACATTGGAAGGTTACACACACATCCGGCATTTTCATTTGTTTTACAGCGTATCTAAGGATCAAAACACAATCGTCCCGGTTAAGTAAATCCACACTTTATACACGGCGATTTAGCCTGCAGTGATTCACCAACAGGATTTGTGTTTTATCCCGCAACAATGTTTACGAGGAGGCACAGCACAATTTCCGCCCCCAACAGTTAGGAACAAAGATGGAAAGGAAACGAAATTCTGCGCAAACACAATAAAGACCTTTCGGGAACTTTCACTTGCAACTTAACCTAACTTCATATTACTTTCTTATCTCTATACGCAAGTGTGCCCATTACTACCTAAGTATACATTTTTATAGATTCTAAGTAGAGCGTAAAACGAAGTTTACTCTTATCGGAACATTTTGTGTTTGAACATTTTCATGTAGTTATAGCGTTATCTAATGATAATTGATAAATAATAAATCGGTTGGCCGACTGTGCAACAAGTGCGAATTGGTCGAATTCACAAAACATGCAAAATACACAATTTATATTTTGATAAATAAATATTATATTTCGAACTTAAGATACCTACCAATAATAATACGTCATAAACACTAATTAACCCACCATCGGTGACGTCAATTTCACCTCCAACATTAGTGACGCCGGTCTCACAGACCAGGTTTTTCAACTCAAGATTTGTCCAAATATTAAACTAGATATCCTACTTATAGTTACTTTATTATTTAGACGCACATTAATTTTGAACATTTCAATAAAGATGGTCATTGGTCAATTTAGTTCTAACTTCTAGTAGACCTTCCTGTGATTGAGTATTATTTTCGTAATCAAATCTCCATGAAAGCTCAATGGACTCCTCCGTGAAAGGTATGGTACTCTTCCCATTGGCAGTTTTTATACTAGACTCAAAAGCGTTTAAGTCAAGTCACATGCACGATAAAACATAATAACTGGCTCGGTGGTTCAATTGGTAGTGACCCCTGCCTTCTGAACCAAGGGTCGTGGGTTCGATTCCCACCCGGGACAAACATTCGTGTGATGAACACTTGTGTTTGTTTCGTGTCTGGGTGTTTATATTCGTATTTAAGTATTTATTTGTGGTACCTTCGTTGTTCTGATACCCATAACACAAGTGCTTACGCTACTTAGGTACTTTGGGATCGGAGCAATGTATGTGATGTCACTAAAAAAAAAAAAAAAAAAAACACATCTTCATCATTCGATAACAAAATTAAAATTCGGCGTAAATAGAAGCGTCGTTATAATTTATAGAAATGTACATCTCATACCCAAAACTTTTTGAAAGAGATTATATTGAATCTCTTTACCGCTTCAGATTTCATTCCAAAGCACTAAAGTCGCATGAAGTTCAAAAGTACCAGCATTGATGACAAAATGGATTAATTCAGTACCGTAAGCCGTTTCGATTTAACTTGATAAAGGCTAATAAATATGGCTGCTTACAAGGGATCTCAATCCTCGCTTTCAAAATTTTATGCCTATTCTATATACCTTAGACTTTATCGAAGCGTCTTTGTTCACTGCTTACTTTACGGTGGATCACTAAAAGGATTTTACTTAGACATATAGCATTATATTTTATTTTCCATTTATATAATGACACTTTTGTTACAAGTAGATATTCCTATTGGAAACTTGTTAGTTGTTACATAATAAATTCATAAGTATGTGTACCTATATATTTTTTGGTTCATAAGTATCAAAGTAAGACAACTACAGAATGTAGCATAATACTGAATATAATTAATAGTGCTAAAACCGTCTAACATAATCCAACTTTATTAGATATTATCTGTATAACACCAAATTAAACTTGTCATGAAAACATAACCTTTATTTTATCACGGGTGCGAGTAATAAATAAACCTTTGCTGGCAAAATGCCATCTGGGTGTATTCTGGACAAAGAGTTAATAAACCGTAAAATTAACCAAAAAAGTGACTAGTGTTATACCCAGTAATTAAGTTATAAATCAATGTTAATGAGTCATTAATATTCCTCAATTAAATTAATAAAAATGTTTATTTCGAAAACGCGTAGGTATATTAAACTATTGCTCAAAGAATTATTATTAAACCAAAGTACAGTTTCATTAGCAAAAACAAGCAGATTTGCCTTTTTGTGATCATCTTTCATCATACAAAACAGCTCATCATTCAAAGCTGGCTCGAAATCGGAAAATTACAAGCGATCAAAGGAGAAACAGTTGTTAATCTCTATAAACACTTCCTTGATAAGTCATTTCAAATTCGCAAGGGTAAATTGCCCATAATTAATTATGGTCTTAAGACGACGTTGTGACTTAACCAGCTCTGATGTAACGACCTAACTTTTGATGTTTCCAAGTATTATATAAATATAATATTCAATCTATTCAAAATTCGACGAACTCGTCCTCGTCATTATAATTAATTGTCCAAGTTTACACCACTGATGTTTATCGCCTAAGATTGTTAGTAAAGTAACATACAAATGTGAAAGGACTTTATGTAGTCTTCTATATTATATGTCTCGTATTTTAATATAATAACTTTGTGACGTCGCTAAGTAATCAGTGCGGTTTTCACTGTGCCAGTAATGACCAAACTTCGTCCGCGCATTCCGCGGAGTTCCATTCAGTGGGCAATCGACGAGGCTGCCGTTTATGAAATAGCTTGTTACATTATGTCCTATTCACTGCGACGTATAGAAGCTATTCCGAGCACAATGTTCTCAGTGGATGCGGAAATCCACTCACGATATGACGGCGAGCCGGAGCAAGCGGCGGCAAAACGAAATGTATTGTGCGGACCGTACCACGAACAGCGCAATAGCGCTGAGTGATGCACACACAACTTACTATGTAGCGTTGCCGTTGAAATTGTAGATATGAAATTGTTGTCGACTTTTCTGGTTGTGAGTCAACATGTCGATGTACGAATGTGTAGTGGCAGAACGTTGTACTAAGTTATTTTCCATCTTGAAAGACAGATATTTAATCGGTTTGCTTTCGAGTAGCTTTAGAGACCAGTTTGATGTATCGCTTAGTATTGAAGTAAGTACATATGTTCTTGTTGATAACTTACTGAATTAACAGCTTTTAAATGCAACACTTTACTCAGCTTAGAAAAACGATATGCCAATATTGCCCTAATAGTACATAATACAATTATTTTATTACCCATAACTTATAGTGTTAATGCATGCGCTTGCAAAATTTTTATCAGCTGTACTTACCTTTATGAAAATAAATTTAATAAAAAATAGAAATGTAGGTTTCTATTTAGCGAACCGTATAATGCGGTAAAACTTATACTTTCCTACTCATAATATATTTAAGATTAAAAATATATTTATTTATTTATTTAATCTTTATTGCACAAGGAAAGTACAAATGGCGGACTTCAAGATTGAATATTAATTAAATTATACCCCAATTATTACCGGTCCAACATTCTGTCTAGTTATCTTATACGAGTAACTTTCATGTGCACTAAATCACCAATGCTGTTCGCTAGGGTTTTCAGCTACCTGTATTGCGATATTTGCACGTCTGCCCGTAAATAGTGTGGACGGAACAAATGCTGGTATCGTGGCGACTTTTATGCAGCTCCCAAATGTGACCAGCCGCGCAAATGCAAGACCTCCCCAGCGGCTAGCTAGTAAACCCGTAATAACGAAAGTGCATATGCATTAAGAATTTGGAACGACGCGGACGAAATTTGGGGAAAAGCTACTAAGTAGCAAGCAGGTAGGTAAATGTTTTTCGTTACAAAGTTACTTAACTTCATTGGAAATTGTGAATGACGCTCCTAATATCGATGTCAGCTATTTTATGGAACTGCTTCCTGATCATGTCCAAACATAATCCTTTAAGTTTACACCTCAAAATATCTAGTTTGTCAACAAAACAAACATTTTATATTCGCATGTTATTTACGTTAGCACCTAGCCCTACATTGTCTGAAGCTTCAACAACTTTCAATATTTCTTACTCAGAAATTGGTTATTATTTTTGTAGATACTTAATTGAAGTTTTTTAGCAAGATTTTATATGAATAGTTATTCTATATAATATGATTTCGTATAAACTTTAATGCCAGACAGAATCAGACTAAGTATCTATGTGCTTTTACCGATGATAAAGTATATCAAGAATAGAATTTCAGATAATATCTCACTAAAACACCCTCATTTGACTTGCGAATTAACTAAATGGTTGTCAAATGGTATTCATCGTTGTCTACAAATGAGCTAATGATCAACATCTGTTTATTAATTCGGCATCAAAACAATTCAGTCTAAAATACGCTTTGAGACTCACTATCGGCAAATAACGCCTGATTGGGATACTATTGTAGGTACAATGCGTTTCAATTTGGAACAATTGTTACCACCAATCACCATTGTCTAAAATTACCAGACACCGAACACGTAATTAAATTGGGTGTTTGCTTCATTATGTTATTCAGAGTATCTAGTTCCATTCATTATTAGCAAGCCTTATGCGGTAAGTTGTACTTGGTTGGATATAGGTAATTTTTATCAATAATAATATTAAACGATCATTTATTCATAGGCTGTGATCCAAAGTGTCCTAACAAAGTACAGTTTTATCTTTTTTATCTTAGTTTCTGTGCTAGTACATTGGAAATACCAGTATTTTTAAGTGCTACAGAATTCATTTGGTGGAGATTTATGAATTGGAAAAATCAGCAATGATTTTGAAAGAATCGAGCCTTTTTTGTTATAGGCACTGAGTCAAATAAAAAAGGTTTTCCGTCTTCGTGCATGCTATGTACACGTCTATGCATGCGTTATACATGTATATTACATATTTGTTTAAGTATTATACATGTACGTACACCGATTCCTAAAAAGTGACTATTCAAAGAAACGAAAGCAAAAGACCATTCAAACGGATGCACGATCTTATTCTATTAGTTGTACTAGCCTAGCTCCGTTTGTATTAAATATTATCTCCGTTAGTAATAAATTTCACCGCAATAGGGCTCGCAAAGATAGTCGCAATAAGCAGGAAAATATAGGGAATAAATCACGGACCAGAGAGCAAGCTGAAGAGCGCTTTGAGAAAGATATCTTCCCCGTCGCCGGCTCGAGATGTATTCTTCTTTATTCCTTTGCTATACTTATGTAAATGCCTTTGAAAATATTAAAAACAAAACCGATGAAAAGAGCCAAAACCAATGTCGGGTTTATTAATATTATTCATGTTGCGAGTGCGGTAGTTCCTTTGAGTCATACGCGAATGCTTGTAAGATTGAGATAAATAAAAAATAGCACACTCGTATATTATTTTATTATAAAAAAGAAAAATGTTTTAAAATAAAAAAAAACCGAATAAATTCTGACAGAAACCGTTGGATTACTCATGTGCAGGCGGATGGAGGCGGATCGGCCAGTGAAGCGAGCTTACATGGTCTCAATGGTCTCTATAATGGCTCAAAATAGAGAAGAACAGCGTCTCCAAGGAGGCCAAAATCCACTACGGGTCGCTGAGCCGGTGGAGTAAGAAAGTACTGAAAGTTTGTAACCAACGTAAATATCCTACTCTCTGTAAATACAAAGATGTCATCGTAGCCCAAAAGCAATAACAGATAGATCCGAATGCGAAACAAAAGAAAATGTAGATAGCAGAAGGACTAAAGATATCCTCATTCAACATACTTCTTCCAATCTTACAACGTACTTAGTCCCCACTAACTAGCCACGGCCAATGGTCACTCAGAAATGGCACGTAATAAATTAACAAAGAACTACCTTATTAAGACAAATCACCTGTCTGCCTAATTCTTGCACGCTGACACGAAACAAATGAAAAGCTTTCGTGGATAAATTACGGTTGCTGATTGCGGAATTTTAGATCTAATATACAGGTAATAATGTCGTATGTTTAGATAGCAAAGGTTGTTTGTGTTAGACAAGTTTGCGTTATCTTAACTACCCTGTGCCAATATGACATCGCAATAATCAATCATAGTAGTTGTCTCTCGAGAACGCCGACCAATTTCAACCCTCATGAGTGAACTTTTTGGTAGCGGTTTTTGGAATTTATTGTGCTATTACCTAACGACTATGTGGCACTAATGGCCTAATAACTTGGCTACTTTCAAGAGCCTTACATAAACTGGAACTGACTCTTAAAATAAGATCACGAAGTCTTTCAAAATATTTACGATCCAGTACGGTATGGTTCACAATGAGACAGCGTAGTCCCTAACTAACTCCATTTATGACGGTTTTCCTACGAACAAAACAAAAGTTAAGGGCACATCTCGTCACCCATATCACGTTTTTACCCGACTATGGCAAGCCAAAAGGAAGGGTTATGATTTGTTTTTTGTATAAAACAAAGCGCAAGGCATGGTTGCTTTTGACTTCAAAAACTTTTAAGGGGCACCCCTTTGAGTGTGAGGGCTTTGACTTTAAAATCTTCAGAACTTTCGCATACCAATATATACCATACAATACTTATGAATAATTAACGATGCTAGAATTTTGCTTAAGTATCTAGAACCTCTGCATTTATAAGTGAAAAGATGAGGTCAGGTTTAGCAATATTAATCTGTTTGAATCGAATACGACCGGAAAAATATTTTTCGCAGAAGCATCAGATATCTTTCTAGTATAAGAGTAGAGGAGTATGAATGTGTGTACCTCCTATACAAACAGGCGCAGTACTAGGAATGTAAGTAGGTCGAACAGGTAACCAGACTGTCTTATACCTAATCTACACGATAACAGACATCTTACAGACGTTAGCACCATCTGATAATTTCTTGTTTTCTGGGTTTATGTAGTTGTTATCTTGTATGGTTCGTGTTTGTGGACAGACACGGGAGGGACAAATAACTCTGCATGTTCCATTTTGTTTGGTACTATGTATAATGTGTAACCAATTTTTTGATTCCACTAAAAAGTTGAAGAGAATACAAAGCAAACAATACCACATCAAACTCTTTTCCGACTGAAAACTTTGGCGGGGAGTTTTTGGCTACCTCTTTGTCTTTTACAGACTCTTTCATAGGGAGAGCTCGGTGGAGCTGTGTAATATCGAGCCAGTATCACTCTTATACTATCACATAACTCGGACGCCGTGGCAAGGTTCATCCGTACCATTTGGAGACGATCCCTTCCAAGACTGTCCATATCCAGTGATCGTTTCTTCCACGTGCGTGCAAACCCTAGAACGAGCCGCGGTATAATGCAATAAAATTGATGCAAGAAATCCCTAGAATTCAACAGAAAATGAGACAGTGATGAAAATGAGATTATATAAATGTGTTCATCACACAAAATTTCATAGCTATTTAACGGCGTGTTTAAGTTTAACTTACTGTATCTATGTATCTACATCCATTAAGGGACTTACATTCAATGGATATCGAATCGTTCTGTATAAAAAGTACTTATATCTCAAAGTTATTGACAACCGGAAAATGTCCCCCACTCAAAAAACATTTCAAGCGCATAAAAGGTATAAGTAAGTACACCTTCATAAAAAACAAAATCAATGCTCGCTACAAACCGGAAATGTTATTTACAAACACTCCTGGCGAGTACCTACCTCACATTTGCGTTCCTAATGTTTCTTGCATACGAGAAACAATATCTTGTATAATGTCGCCTAAGCAAGTAATTTGTGAGATAAGTGGTCCTTCTGCGCCCTCATTTTTAGGAGAGCTCATGAGTGAGGAGGCTTTTGTGTCGTCGGCCTTGGCCACGCTCTGGTGGCCTGGCCTGTCGAGGGCACTCGGCCTCCGGGCGGCCTGTGTCACTTCCAGACGCTGAACCACCCTTGGGAAATCATCAACTACCCAAAGAATAAATACGCTAGCACCGATTCACGCGAGCAAATGTATTCAAAGATAAATACGTGCTTCCTCTTGCAGGATCGCTGTTATTTTTTTCAGTCAGTATGTTTGCATTATGAAGAGAAAAGATTCGTTTCTTTTTTAGTGGTAATGTTTTAAACTGGTAGACCGATATTTTCTTCACGGAGTTTGGAAAGTTTAAGGTAAGTTACTTGTAAATGTTCTATTATAGAATATAGATCATTTCGTCTTGTAGGTTTTTGGAAAACCTTGAAAAATAGCCATTGATGAATTACTTTATCGCTGATTAAATTATATTTTCATTTCTTTTTCGTACATATTATTATCCCTATTTTTTCATCTCGAGTCTTTCTATTCGAAAACGTTGTTTCTATACTTTTTGATTTAGGCAATCTCATCATTTGCCTGCCCTGTTCCCATTATCTGGGGTCGGCGCAATATGTTTTCTTCTTCCATTCATCCCTATCACCCGTCATCGTCCCATTCACTCCTTTCTCTGCCATGTCATCATTCACACAGTCCATCCATCTTTTCTTCGGGCGGCCTCGCCCTCTCCACCCATTCACATTCATCTTCATCACGGTCTTGGTCACATGTCCTTCATCTCTCCTCATTACGTGCCCATACCAAGACAGACGGTTTCCTTTCAACTTCTCCGTCACTGGTGCCACTTTCATACTTCCCCTAATGTACTCATTCCTTATTTTATCCATTCTGGTCACTCCACACATCCATCTCAACATTCTCATCTCTGCAACATGCATTCTTCTTTCATCCGTCTTCTTAATAGGCCAGCACTCCGATCCATACAGTACGACAGGTCTTATGACTGATTTGTAGATCTTACCTTTTAATTTTAAAGGTAGTCGAGAGTCGCATGTTGTTGCAGTCACCTGTCGCCATTTCATCCAGCCTGAGTTAATTCGATGTTTGACAGCCCTATCGATTTCACCATCACTTTGTACAACAGACCCGAGGTACTTATAATCGGAACAAACTGGCAAGGTCATTCCATCAAGTTTTATTGATAGAGGCATGGAGAGGCCGCCAAAGTCACAGAACAGGTACTCCGTTTTGGTTCTACTGACTTTTAGCCCAACATTCTCCAATCTTTGCCTCCATCTCTCGTTCTAACGTTGAATTTTGTACAAAATTGTAATTTATTTATTAACTTTCACTAATAAAGAAAATCAGAAACTAATATTTGACATAAATAATTTAGATGTATCTATGTCTAATTTATATTGCGCTTCTAAAATTTCAATCTAGATCAGATTTCTTCCTAAAACGGTACAAAATGGCGTACTTAATAGGAGTAATCTATCTTTGACGCCAGAGAAGTTGCGTTTAGGAACCTAGTATTAACATAAAAGGGAAACAATGGGATTGGGTCTTTTTCCGAATTCGTAAATTACGGCAGCCGGCCGTTATTGGATTGGAAGACACTCGAAGCTTTTAGGATAGGCTCCGCTTGTCAATATAATAGATCTCGTTTAGGCGGATGCTGACGCGTGTTGGGCCCTCATTTGAAGGGTCTCTTAAATCATTACGGGTATGTTTTATTCAAAAATCTTTCTCTTATTGGAAGTCCATGGCTATTTGTGACCTCGAAAAGGCATATGCGAAGTGCGCTTGAAAGAAATTGGTCTTTATTTTTGGATTTCAATAAGTACATAAAAAACGTAACGTATTATATTATTTGAGAACATGTTGCTGTTTTCCACGCTTCTTTCTATCGTATATAACCTGAAAAATAAATTAATACTAATACGAACAAAAACTAATAGAAAATCTGTCGCAACTCTAATAGAAATGTTTTGAATATAATAATTATTTTACTATCTAAAAATACACAGATAAAAAGAAATCACCTCTATATTGGTCATCGGATTATTACTACCACACAAGAAAATATCTGTTTAAGTCGGTATTAGCGAATCCATAAAAAGAACATAACAAGCATTATGGGAAGAAACAAAAACTTTTATCGTTTTGTTTCACTTCTTTCCTCGTAGCACCGAAAATATAAATCACCCTAGTTGAACAAAGACTCGATTCCAATGCGCAAAACTTATTCGGATGCTACTTAACTGACAAAAGTAGTCATCAGTATTCTCTTTAACGGTATTGGCAGGGCAGAGCTCAAAGGGTTCAAACTTTTGCCGTACATGCAGCTAGTCACAGAGAGTACTAATCTCTTTGATACACTATCACAGATCCCGGAATCCAAACAAGAATTAGACAATACGAAGGCTTTGGCGGATTTGGCCTTTGTGTACCTACCATACATGCAAACAAATCATTAAGTCTAACATGAAGCTCAAAATAATGTAAAACCGGAGGGGAATAAAATTTTCGCTGGTCCGTCCACCTGCTGCCATAACCTGCCACTGACAGAACTGTGAACTTACGAGCCCTGAATGTAGTATGTATGGAGTTTGTGCTATAGCTATACTATACCTATATAGGTATACGATATCTGAACGAACGTGCACCAAGGATAAGGAGTCAAAATGGCCCAAATCGGGCGGAGATCATCATCAAGGAAATGTATTATTGAGATATCTTTCCAAATCTTCGACTATTGCTCAAAAGGTAAAACCATTCCTCATTCCAATGTTACTGCACCACACGCGTGATTAACTCGCAATAAAGATAACATTTCACAGATAACTATCTCAGAATCCGTTATCTATAGATTCCTGCCCGGCAAAAGATGGCAATTACCCCGCTTGTAATAAACATTTCGCTCGGTTCATTTGGACTTTATTAGGTGGAAAGAGAGTTCGATGGCGCGTCCTACCGGCATCACTGAATGGAATCCTGCAGGCTTCACCCGCCTTTTATAAGGCCACGTTCAGTCGACATTCACAAAATGAAAAAGTTACAGAACCGCTATTTCATAGTATAATAACGACGGTTCCAATCGTAATGATCAGAGAAGAGATCGGTTTTCTGAATATGAAAAGAGTTTAGGTACCTATACAAAATAGAATGATGTACCTAAGTCCATAACAGGGAGGGGATGGTTAAAGACATTTGCATGAAGTGTGTAGCAAAGTTGCTGATAAAAGTGTAAAAATTTACTTCAAGCTAGGTAATCTATTCGCGGTACTTAAGGCTAACTATCGTTCTTTATATAATATGAAAATACGTTATTCATATAAAGATATCAGTTTAGTTAACAGTAATCTTATCACTTAGCTCGTTCTAACCCCTCGTCGTTATTTAGGTATAGTCACTATTCTACTACAAATATAGCCTTAAAATGGAATTGATGCACCACGTGCTACACATAACGACTTTTTACGGCACACAATACTACTAATAATATTACTGCCCTGGTTCCACAATACATAGTGTATTCTTACAGAGATATGTTCTAATAAACCCAAAGATAATAAGCTGAACATATCATTCCGTTTCTGAGATTGTAATAACACAATGTATGATATTCCTCAACGTAGTTTAGTATAGCACGATTCGACTGTCGGCCACAAATCTTTTATTTCAAGGAAGATGGAATTACCGGCCTACATCCATAATAATATGAGGTTGGCAGAGCGAGCGACAAAATGAGATGTCTGTAGCTAGAGCCCACGCTAGAGCCGCCTATACAAACATTATCGATAAGCAAACAGTGCTAATGACTGCTTATTCGGTTTTAATTAATATTAAGCATGAGCTTGGCAAGCACACTTCATTTACAGGGTCACGATTACTCCGTACTGAAACACACTTGATTTAATTAAAATATTTTTGGGTGGTAAAAGAAAGAAGAAAACAATATGGTGTTTTTATTACATTTTCAGAGATTTTACTGCATAAAATTGTATTTTACATTACATTATAACCATAAAGAATTCTTAAAATCGATTACTCCAAAAATGAATCCTGAGAATAAATTATACATAAATGCAAAATTATGTATTACAGTATTATTCATTCGCTGCTATTAATAAAAACTTTAAACAAAAGACAACAAATCAAGTGCAATTCATACTTGCAAATATCGATATATTTTAAGTAGTCCAAAGTGATATCGAAATGAATAGAAATCCGTCACCGAGAAGCAAGCAGAGTACTTTATAGTGACATTGCTGATAAACGAGATAAAACTACGAATATATCTCTGTAGATATTGGACCGGTGCCCGGTGAGAACAAAATAAGCTCTAGTTGGCCCGTGCAAATTGTTGCTGATCTAGACAACACTACTCATTGTCACGCCATTTAGGCCAAATATAACTATAAAACTGTCAATACTCACACCGAATGAATACAAGTATGTGACGCTTTTCTTAAATATTTGGAAAATAAATGAATAAAATGATTAATCGCTGCAAATAGACACGAAATGTTTTTCATACATAACCGTCTCCGCATTCGCTGTTATAGAATAAGTAGGCAATGAATGAAATAAATAATTAATATTTCATACATTACCTACATGTTTTATTCATCGCCTAGGTATTGTATAGAATGCCGGATTATACATATTGCTGGTAATATATATTATACCTACAACAGATATGTATTTTAATTAGGGATCTTCCATGTAATACCTTACGTAATACCGTATAATAGGTATAAAGTTGAAGTAAACGTTGTAGGTAAACGATGAAGTGTTGGTAATACGTAGGTATACCTACTTTGTTTCCACTTCTAAAGAATTATCCAAATTTGACAGTATTTCTAAGATCTGAAGTCGAAATATATTTATATTTTTAAAACAGAATTATAATAATTCCTTTGAGCCAACAACATTAAAGGAAATCGGGGGAATTAACAAAAATTTATTGGTATTATTATCGTTAAAACCACCGCTATAAAGATGTTTCATATATCAAATCTCTTCATTACATGCAAAATTATGAGCATGTTTTTACGATTTTTGACAAATCACCATCTTAAATCCCAGTTGTTGTTAATTTATGTTACTGCTTCGATGTTCATTAAATTTATTTTGACTTTTAAAACTGCTATCTCTTACTTTTACATCGTTGGTGGAGATACCTGACTCCCTTGACCTCCCCTTTTCTATAGAAAAGTACGTCTGTGCGAACCTTATCTTTAGTATTGAAATAGGTATATCACGCTCTAAAAGGCGTCCTATCAATAAATACACGAATATGGAAAAGATATTGTTCTCTTCCTTGGAATTATTTCGTATTTTCTCAATTGTTAAACTTTCCCCATGTACAAATTTGAAAACCAAAATTAGCCAAATTGGTCCCGCAATGTTATCGTTTACGTGGGTATAGTACGGATATAATCAATTCCGTTCTATCCAACAAAATATTCCAATTTGTTATACAAAAAACATTTTCATTAAATTTTCCCTGTTCTGGTTTTGTTTTAATTTTCCCGCTTTCTCGGATTTAAAGCCGGTATTAAATCTCTTTGCGATGTTTTACGTGTATCGCAAACATTTTAGCTAGATAAACGGGGCTATAGCGTTATGTAATGTTTTGTTGTTTTCCGGGATTTTTTGAAGCTAGTTAGCTAGCTAGCTATAAGTTATTAAAAACTTCCGAAATGCAATAAAATTTGAATTAAATTGATTTTTGTACACTTCAACTGAAATTGCAAATCATTCATCATTCGTTGTCATCATCGTTTAACAGTGAAATTTATGAGTTATTAACTTAATTAAATATAATTTGGCAGAGTTAAAATCAATAATGTAATTGTGGTTCTAAATACTTATTCACCGGTGCGAATACATCGCGAAGAGTGACTTGCATACAGAAACTTTAGATCACTATGATGCTAGGTGACCGCGAGCACGACCAGATTTTATCAGTTCTCTAAGAATGTAGGTATTACATAAAGGACAGTTTAACCTTGTAATTGCTATACTGTCTTTCTTACAATTTCTATGAGGCCTGAGTGTCAAAATTAAAATAATTCTGCAGCGCATTATCGTGCTACGTACCTAAATAGCAAAATTACAACTGCTTTATTTCATTTTCCATGTCATTTTATGAATTATATAAATTCTGCACTAATTTTCAGTTTCATACGTTACGTAGGTTTGGGATCTCTCTACTATAGAATGGAGGTCTTATTATAAATTATCTATTTGGTAGCTCATGCACTCTCAACGAAATACGTCATCACAATGCAAATGCATCTCGGCCACGGACAGTGAATTACGAGAGCGCGCGAGCCAAACTATTTTAATTAAATAACATATAAAGAAAGGCCCGCTATTTTCCATTTCATGACACATACCTATTTAGTTTATGATGCAATTGAGGTCTCTTACAGCGGGCGTGGCTGCATATCAAAGGATCTGACGGCTATGCTACGCCTTTTGTTTGTAATATGTAAGTATACAAAAGTTTATACGGACGGAAAGAGCAACAGTGGCCTAGTGACTAAGGCCGTTGACTTACATGGAATAACGCCACATACCGGCGTGTTTTCAAATTTAAAAATAATTATTTACCGTTATACATTTATTCGACGCTCTTATAGTAGTGGAAATTATTTTTTCACATACACAAACACACGCATCATTCTTTCAAATTATGATCAGACTAGCTGCTGCCCGCGTATCTTCGTATTTATGATATTAGTAGGAAGTAGGATAATAAAACAGTACGTACGGTTTAACGCTACAATTTTACACTTCCTATAAACACTTACTCTAAAAACGGCTTAACCGATTTCAATACCTACATATTTCTCATTGTATTATTCCCTTAATAAGGCCGTGTTTTAAAAAGATAAATAAAGAAACATCTAAAAGGAAAGCTAAATTAGTTGGTAATTTTGTATGAACGACTTAAATCTTAACTGAAGCAAGCGTGTTATTCGTCCGTTCCGAAATTCGTCCCACAGATTTTGACATCACGATGTCCAACGTATAGATTATAGTCTGCATTGAAATTCCTCATGGGTAGCTCGCGGCACGGATGTTTGTCGGTCCGGAGTCGGGATACACCAGGAGCCATAGAAATGTATCAAGGATAGAACGGCCTTGTGTGTATTAACAGTCTGACTAAAATTATAATTAATGATTTGTAAAAATATCGGAACGATTCACATCCAATACGCGTCCTGTATGTATTACCTAGCGTTTGTTTTGAAAACTCCTATCCTGGTTATTTCGATCGAAAATCGAACGCTTGAAAAAAGTGACAAGTTATTTTAATTACTGTGGTTCTCACTCTCGTTTTATATAAACGGTCGCTCATAGATTGAAATGTAACATGTCATGTATGCCGGGCGTACAGTAAAGCTCGTATCTACCGAGAAGAAAGAATTATCTTTATGTTTGAAGAAGGACAAGTGGCGTCGATCAGGATACCCCGCGGCTCGGAGCTCATTCCAGAGCTTGTGCATGTGCGCTGAAAAAGCGATTGTTGGAAACAAAGAGTTTTTCATGGAAAAGTTACTAGTTAACATCCAGTAGTAGATAGGGATGTAAGGGAGCGAGGAGCTACGCCCTGCGATCTCGAACCCGCCTGCCCAGCGTGGCGATTATTATGAGTAAACTGTTGCCCGAAGTGGCGAACAATTAGAGAGGCCTATGTCCAACTCTAGACTGCAATGGGCTGATGATGAGGATGAAGTAATAGTATAGTAGTGATAGATGGACCCTGCCACGGGTTCGCACTACTCAACTCGACGCCGCGGTGATGTTTTGATGAATTGTTTAATAGGTGTTATTAACAGACGTTGCATTCTAAATACATTTCTGTGGGCCCGGTAGAGCAGGAGCGCCGCGGTGCACCACATGACACTTGCGGTGTCTATAGACGTCGGATTTATGTGCCCACTGTAACCAGGAAGCTTGGTATTGGAGCGTCTACGTATTGCTGCTTTTATGCTAATTCACCTCAAACTATTTGGGTACGGATAGCGTAGTTATTCATAGGCAATGAGACCTGCACACTTTCAGGAATATGCTGTTTCATGTTATTGGTTTGATTGGTTTGACTAATTGCTGTTATATAGTAATAATAATAATAATATACTCTATACTCTGCCTCTATACTTAACACTTGCCGAATTGTAAGGAAGTTTTTAAATATAGTATGATTTATATCTTAATAATTAAAATGCACTTGGCTACGGCCCATGCTTTTAATATAACCTCTAAGGAGAGAATAAAATATAAATACAATAATAATAATAATGCTTTATTGCCAGAAACAATGTTACAATTAACGTTCGATTTTCCTGAGCTCCAGAATAGGCTAATGCATGTAGTACAAGTATAGTAAACACGCCTTTTTACATAATGCTTTAATTATTGTGAGAAATTGTTACTGGGTTTTTCTGTATATATCAGTGGCAGCTTCGGAGTTAGGAAGTTAGCAGAGAAACACTTAGTGCATCGGAAAACACGTAAAGCCGTTGGTCGCTCCGATAATATCAAACAATCGCCCCATCAGATTATGAAAGAGTCAGGAGAGCATTAATTTAATTTGTGAAAGCATGGCGTGATAAAGCAATCTTTATGAATATCTGCATTGGAAATTGAATTTCCTAACGATTGGAACCGAGTGACTAAATCACTAGGTTTGGTACATACATATTTTGAACAATTTTTTTTTTATAGTGGCTCGACATAATGGCTTCCCTACGCCTGATGAAAAGCGAAAGAGAAACCTAAGTCGCTGTGACAACGGGCAAGTAACTGGTCAGTTACCTGTCAGTTGCCACCGCCATGCCGGCCCAACCCCAACCCCCCACGAGCTCCGGAAACCCTACTCACCGGCAGAAACACGACTCAGATGTCATTTGACTGCGGTATTCTATAGGGTGGAGGTCCTTCCCCGGACGGGCGGCTCAATTCGAGCGAAGATTCGCTATGCCCTACCTCTCTTAAAAAAATTAGATAAGTAGACAAAACACAACTTTATTCATGGCTGCTAATGAAGATGAGAGGATACTTATTTCTCGTAAATCCCTCTCGACGAACGTCTATGTCATGACCATTAATTTTTGTTGTACTTCTCAAGAGGATTACAACGTCTTAAAACTTGAACAAAAGTTTCAAGATGAAATATGAAGAAGATTAACACTGTGATAATAAATTATTATTGCGTCCTTGATAACTTGTCTGATATACTTATTACACTTTCTTTGATATTTATTGCGAACAAGTCCACAGTTGTAAAAATTATATAATAATGACTGAAAGATCATGGCGTCGTTAACTTCAGCTTATTGCAGTACACTGCTGGACATATGCCTCTCCAGTTGTTCGCCACTTAATAAACATCTGGAGGATATATACCCATAATCGCCATGCTGGGCAGGCGGGTTAGCGATCGCAAGGATCGCTCTGGTCTATAGTATTTAGGAACGCCTTCTATTGTGATGGTTATGCCGTCACCAGTCGATTACTAGAGCCTCATTTGTTATTCGTCGGGATGCACCAATGGTAGGCGAGGGTGGCTTTGAGCCGAAAGAAGATAGATCGCTCTCTTACATCCCATGCCATGGCATCGTTAACCTTATGTCAAATTTTCTTGTCATAGGATAGCTAATTTAGTTCCGACCGGAAACGGTTGGGAAGCGAATTAACGAGTCGGGGCCTGCGTGACAGATCACTTGCCCCGAACATCCCTAAACGTCGAAGTTGGCACGAAACCTGTGACCACTGGGAACGATTGATGGGTGTGCAAAGAAGGCTAATCTTTACTTTGTAGGTTAGAAAGTTTGAACAAGACGAAGTGTAAGACTAATCACCTGTCACCATAGATTCTTGACCGAATCTAAAATTCCTATTCTTTAAAGGATCTAATTTTTATGCCGAAATGCAATCTCTAAAAGATTGTTTTAATATAAAATAGACTTAATTGTTTAGTTTTCGTGCTTCTAGGATCGTCTCATATTTAGGGGTATATATTTTGGAGAAAGAGCGATTCTTAGAAATTTTGCTCCGACTCGAACTTTTATATCTCCGAGCATAACTCCGAATATTTGGACTGTACCTATTAAATTTAGTTCACAGTATTAACAATTACAAGTGCTAATTTACAAGTGTGTGTAGCCGATTATAAATTATGATTGCGACCTGCGTTGCGGACGTAACATACTTAAGCATTTAGATAAGAAACCCAAAAAAAAATTACTTACGTTACCAATCAAACAAAACAAACACAAATGTTTATCCAAGTACGGTAACATACAAGTCAAATTATGTTCATGATCAGTATGAATTTCGTTACTATTGCTACTATTTTTACATGCCAACTCGGCAATCTACTGAAAATAGTGGTATATTCAAAAGATCTATGTAGCCATTTGTAAGTCGATGTCACGAGTGACGTGGGAATAGATGAAGTTGAAGATAGAACAGTGACTGAAAGCCATTATTGCTTCGAGTGCTGTGACAAATAGCTAAGTGGCCCTGATGCCGTGCGTAGGTAGGTACGAGTACATCAACGTCACAAATGGCGGAACCTATGTCCGCGACTTACTGAAAGGTTGATGGATGGAAAACAATATAAGATGTATTTTATTGTCCATGTGCTGTTTGCGAACGATGATTAATTCGTTTTCTGAAATACGATTAGGTACTGGAGGTAATCAACGCACTTTCATTGCTGTAAGCTGTAATACATTGATTTATGAACTTTTAATAATAATATAACATTTGAGGTCCTTGAGAACAAATATTCGGTTATATTGATGTATGTTCGTTATAGAAACAAAAACTACTCGACGGATTTTAACGAAACTTAGTACAATTATTCTTCATACTCCTGGGCAGGTTATAGTATACTTTTATTACTCTACAATCAATAGGAGCAGAGCAGTGAAAGGAAATGTTAGGAAAACGGAAGATATTTTTACCTGTATATTTGAACGCGCATCACTAAAAAACTACTGCATGAAATTGAATGCGGTCACCAATGTATTGCTAGAGGTCTAACTTAAGATTTAGGCACCATTTTATAGAAGTCCGTTGTTTATGAAAACCAATATCCACGCGTGCGACGCCGCTGCCATAGCTAGTTTGTAATAAATCACTGTGTGAAGAAAATGTAACACGTAATTCTCTTTATGTTGAATTATTCACTATCAGTTGATGTTGACGTCACAAACGAACCGTGTGATGAGGCCGAGACACCGGGCCCGCGGTGACAGATCACTATCTACCTGAAAAGCGACACACGGTATGAATCCGAGTATCCGACGCCAAAACTAGAAGGATTTTGCAAGGGTCGTCGCTTTGTAATACATTGTTTCAAACAGATAATTTATCCGGTGGTTAACAATTCGCTTTTATTTTATTTCGTACGTATAAGTAGACGTATTATTTCATTTTTTGGGGTTTATATAATGCTTGATCACTTTTTCATGGGATTTTAAACAAATGTACACATATACAAATGTCGCAGAATTATCATAGCATTGATAGATATTCGTCGACTGCCACACATGATGAATGACCGAGCAAGAAAGTGATGCAGGGGCATCACTTTCTTGCAGGCATTCCTAGGTAGGTAAACGTTAAACAAATGAGTGTGTCAGATGATAAAGGTTAGGTGGCAATAAAGTATAATGTAGGCATTTATTTAAGTAGTCATAACAAAATATCATTTGTAATAGACTTTGCCATAAAGTTATGGTAGGTATTGTTAAAATATTACTCTCAAAGTCTCAAAAATTTACGGAAATATTACCGCACCACCACACTATAATTTTGTTGAAGTGCTTAATGGAAATGGAAGTCCGTTATTTGTACTCTCTTTTGCAATAAATATTTAATAAATATTAATAATCTCGAAAACCAGAACACATTCTTTGACACATCATAAACAGCTCTGAAGCTTAATTCAGAATCTGTAGGCGTTAAAAGACGAACCAATGTACATCATATAAGGTCCAGTAATACCCCACGTAAGCCGCAATGAATTACATCGTTTGTCGACGGCAACGTTTCTCAAGCACATTGGTACAGGTGCCGTCAAACGTTTTATAGGGAAATTAAACAGTTTACAACGTACAAACTGTGTAATAAGAAAGCTTGTTCGAACCCCTAATTGAATTCGTTAGTCGGTAATACAATACAATGCAAACTTGTAAACGTGTACCTACCTACTTTAGGTATTGGTGATGTTTCAAGCCTTAAGCCGCCTGACAATCGTGGTGACTAAGGCAAATCCCCCCACGGAAGGACGTTTGAAGGCTGATGATGATGATAAATGCTTCAAATATAAATTTTATAGCAAGTAAGTAAAGTATGTGAGGGAGTGGCCTATCATCTTTTCCCTCCAAGCCAACCTCATCTGCCCGTGGTGCATCCTGCCGAATAACAAACGAGGCGCTGATAACAGACTGGTGGTGGTATAACCACTACCATTGAAGGCGTAGGTAAATACCACAGACCAATTACGGATAGCAACGTCACCGGAGCGAGCCGCCTAGCGTGGCGATTATGGATATATCCTCCAAATGTTTGCCCTAAGTGGCAAAAAATGCTTACTTAGAAAATGAAATTGATAATACTAGTGAAATTCCCACTATATAATAACGTAAGTAATAGTAAAAAAAATAAGAAGAAAATATCTCAAAATTGTACTTACAAATTGTAATACAAAGTAACATAGGCCAGTTTATTTTAATGCACGATAAAATCTTAGCTTGTAAATTGTACAATGTAAAGTCTTGCTCATAGTAACGAATACAGTAATACTTTTATTCATAGAATGACCTGAATAGGATAATCGGTGTTACAGAACATTAGAGCTTCCCTTAAGTACTTATTTTATTAATAAATACTTGCAAAAGTTCGATTCATTATTATTATCTATAGTATATGTGTAAAAATGTATGATTTATGTTTCCTTATTAAATGAATTAAATAAAAATTTCAAATAGGTAAGTGAAAACATGTTGTTGGCTTTATTGAATCATTATACTATTAGAATAGTCTAGATTAGAGAATTTATTTATTCAAAACTACGAAATTCAACAATATCATAAATGAAAATGGGGTCAGCTATTGCGTAGGTAATTCTGAAGTTTCTATCTGTCTTTTATTAGCCTGCTTTTCTACATTTTAAAAAACCCTACACATCGCAGTTTTGCACCAAAAAGTTACAAAAAGACTGTAAAAATTAAAAACGCTGTGACTGCAGTCTCTTTTAAGCAGTATTTTCTAATTAAGCTCTCGCAAGGGAAGTAATAAGTCGGAGGCAATGTTACCATATCTCGTGACGTAGGATCTCATTAAGTCAATTCAGACCGGGGAATCATTCTTTACTCTCGCTAAGTGCAAATGTTTGCCTTCTGCATCTCATTATACCTAACTGATTTGCGAGTGAAGTAATTTTTATTTGCATAAACAATGTACGCATATTATTTACTAGCTGTGCTCGCGACTTCGTCCGCGTGGAATAGTTATTTTTTCCCCGTTTTTTTTTTACATTTTCCATCATTTCTTCGCTCCTAATAGCTGCAGCGTAATGTTAAATAGCCTAAAGCCTTCCTCGATAAATGGTCTATTCAACAGCAAAATAATTTTTCAATTCGGACCAGTAGTTCCTGAGATTAGCGCGTTCAAACAAACAAATAAATTCTTCAGCTTTATAATATTAGTTAAGATTGATGCTAAAGTTAAATTAAAAACATACGTTTATATGTGTAGATTTTATGGTACGAAGTTGATGAAAAACCTGCAACAGTGAGATGTCCAGATGTTTAAATATCCAGCATCTCGTAGATAATAATTTAGATATTGTGATCACGCCTACAAAGTAGAGACAAATTATTTGACGCTGAATCTGTTTTCTTAAACATATGATTCTAATTTAATGACCCATCGGCACAAGGTTGTGCAAACATTACAAAGTTTGCCTTGCTAAGAAACCAATTTAAAAAGTACCCTTCTCTATACAAAATTACTCTTTACTCCCTGTTTACAACGAGTAAACTTCGCGACAGTACCTTTGAATCCGTAATGTTAAATTATGAGATTGTTCACCTGATTTATGTGCCCACCTTACACTGTACATGTTTACATTTAATTACGCAAGATCAATATTGTACAAACCATTATCGAATGAAAATTGTTGAAGACAATCCACAAAATCTTTAAAGATTGTTCGTTGCTCTGGAGGAAAATGACCTTTGATAAATATTTTTATTCTACTAACTCATTTTTGATTTACTGAGATTTGGATATTTCATGTTCGGATTTAGCTTTCTAACTAAGCGACATTTATAAGACGTCATGGGCATTTAAGATTAATGGAAGAATTATTACGAAATTGCAAAGTGACAAATCTTTACTTTTGACAAAAAAACACAGATTAATTAAATTTGAGACGATAAATAAAACATGCGGCCATTGATATTATTATTAGAATCAATATGACTTTGGAAAATTTCGCTCTTGTAACATAAATATTGGACAAAAGCACCCAATTAATCTCGGCATGATATCACGTTAGGTAATTGCATGTCATATCTCATATCCACCATAATTGTTCGGACATGAACACGCAGAGGACAATAGCAGGAAAATGCTGAAAGCTCACTGCGGGAAAAGTTGAAGATAGCATCGTGAATGTTTTTACTATAATAAAGACACTGGTTGTCGGGATCTCATTGCAAACGGCAAAAAAAGAATCCGGGGACCAGGAAATTTTAGATATCTCTCAATAAAATTGTGCTACTATAATAAAGCCTTGGTACCTTCGTTGTTCTGATACCCATAACATAAGTGCTTAAGCTACTTACTTTGGGATCGGAGCAATGTATGTGATGTTGTCTGACACTTAAAAAAAAAAAAAAAAGCTCAACAAAATAGAAATACATAATGTGTGTATTGAATGTGGCCCTCGCCGTACGCCGAGATCGCATGTGTGAATCGTGTGACTTAGAACCTCCGTTCCAAAGTTGGCCAATGTAAAACCAATCTCAGCAAAAACATCCTATAAAAAACTAGCCAAGTCTCGATGGTTCGTTCTAATGTTGGCCAATGTAAAACCAATTCAGCTAAAGTAGGGAACAAGTGGTGACGCCAGCTACGATGTGAGTGTGGTACACCGCTGCAGACAATGGCACATTTGCTCAAATACTGAATCTTATACCTCTACGTTCATGGTAAAGACGATCTTATAAAGTGACAGATGGGAACGAGGCGAGCAATGTCCAAGTCGTTAGGTTTTGGATAGGATCAATATAAGTTGCATTGCTGCTTACTCAAGCGGGGCTATTCACAAAGCCTATTACCGCCCGGATTCGGAAACTGGGATAGCATTCACATTTAAATTCTACATTAATACAACTTTGACTTCGAATGAACTTCAGTTAAACTTACTAGAAAGATTGTAAAGAACCATTCTGAAGAACCCCAGAAGAAAAACGAAGGAAACCCTAATAAAATAAATGAATGCTAGTGTCTTATATAGACCAAGAACAATAAACGCTCACAAAACTACGGATTCCAACCAAGAAAGTAAAATTAAACCTCCGAAAAGCAGTAACTAACGGTTACCAAAACATGATAACACCTCACCTGAGATATTATTACCTAACCGTTTAAACCTTTGTTAATTAAAGGAGCTTCGTCGAGCGCAAAAGTTACTTTTTGCATTAAGGTGGTATTAAGGTGTATTAGGCGGTTAATGTAACTTTCTCGACTTCTCATGGATTCGCGCCTTTCTTACGTGAACCAAATTAGAAAAGTTGTTTGGTTAGGCCTGCATCAAAGTGTTTCTATTTTGATCTTCAGTTAATGTAATAAACGATGGCCAAATATGTCGTTGTATGATGATAGATTGGCTAGCTGAAGTGGCAGTGAGCTGGAGACATCAACCATTAATTGTTGGGGTAATCGAGTCATAGAGCTTCTCGGCAAACGTAGAGTAGAACGTCATCAGGCCAGGTGAACGTATGGCATAAGATGGCTGCCAAGTGCTGGACGAGAGAAGCCTAGGATTGATCAAGGTGGAGAACAGTTTGAGAGGCCTATGTCTAGCAGTGGACATGAAAGATGTCTTTAAACACATTTTTATAGCATATTGTTTTTTAAGCATAAAGCTTATGTAGGATGCTTTAAAAGCAACAACCTATTGATCCGTCCCATTCCACTTCCATCTTTGAAAGTTCATTTCCAGAAGGCATATTGTTTACTTATAAATTGATTACTTCGCGAGCATCCAACCATATTCCAAGAACCTGTTTACCCACTTTCATGAATAATGTTGAACGGAAAATGTCACAAAGTGACTTTTCATCATCGCCTATTGTAGCAGGGAAGCAGCATAAATACTGAGCTAATAAACTTTTATACTGCATTAGCGCCCGAGTTTAATAACGGAGAGTTAACCCGCCGACGCAAATTGAATTTCATAAACTTTGAATTATCGATTCCACTCTTTGGTGGATTCATTAGACCGTCACGGGAAATGCGTAACCAAGAAGACACTTTAATTTTTTCGTCGGGAATTCATTTATACTTACATACACGTGGGCCTTGGGTTCTCATCTGGATTATGACGTGAGACTCTCGTCTATTTAAAAGCACACGTTCTCGCGTTCTCTTTGTGCGTGGTGCGTTTTCAGAACAGGGGCTGCGCGGAGCTAACAAAAACTTACTATTGTAATTTGCTTACGCTAATAAATCACACATTTCATCTCAACTCTACTTCAGTGGAACTATATCATTCGTTTAGTTAAAATAAATCCGTTCGCCTTACTTTTTAATAATATAATATGGAATTATAATTTAGAAAATATAAAAAATTTATGAAACAGAAAGAACTATCAAAAAATAAATGTTCCATATTGTAAGTAAGGTACAAGGTGTTCGATGATTAGTAGACAAACTTTACTTTAAGTTCGCATATACTCAATATCTACCGTATATTTATTAAATTAAAGTTACAGAAACTTGACGACAAGCATAGCAAAGTTAAGTAGTGAAGACAGGTCCTTGGCGAAAACTCAAGAGCAAAGTGCTGGCGGGGACTTGAACCGAATTCTTACTTGAAAAAGTTCTTAAATTTCCCAGTTAACGCGGTAGAACGCAGTTATTATTACGTATATGCTGAAATAATTGAAATGGTTTCATTCAATTAATGATGCAATTCCATAAAAGCGGGTATGTGCAAAAAAAATATTACCAATGATATTGTTCCACAGACATCATCCGACCGTAACAGTACAGCCTCTTTCCGGTAGCAAAAAGAAACTGTTTTGCTTTTATTCTATAGACAGCTATTAAAATATAAGTTGTAGATTGGGCAGAAGTGTGGGAGTTGGCTCCAGAGACCACATTGTTCAACACAGGGGCGGGGCGCGTCACGCCTCTCATTGAAACCCGATCTTGGAATAGTTTTATTAGAGCAATGTTCATCTCACCTACGACCTACATAAAACATTTATTCTAATCAGCCTTTCTTACGCCTACTCTATCATCACTTAATAACTACTGCTCAACTCATTGTTACTGCCGAAAAAGAAATCACCAAGTTAATCTTTATGGCGCACGTAGTAAAATCCACTTTCGATTAATTAAGCTCATGAAAGTAATGATCCACCGATAACAGAGCTTTATCGATACTTAATCACGAAACGTGAAGTTATTATCCATCAGATCCTTTTTCCTGAGTCCTGGCTGGATGCTTAACACTCCTTCCGACTTTAATAATCATAAATCTGGGTCATAACGCGCCATATTAGATATTTAAGTGTTTCCATGTGTTCATTATCTCGGCGGCTGAGTTCGTAATAATGTTATTACACTATATACGTTCGGTTATTCATTTAACGGCACATTATGGCCTACGTGCGGCCGCAAACGGTGTGTACTCAACGACCCTTTTTAATATTTCTCGCGAAAGTAATTTAATTACGCGTCTTTTGTACTCTGTTGCTTCTTCGGGCATTCGGAATTACTGTCCGCTATTCACGCCGGAGCGTTGAGGAAAGGCTTTTACGAAATCATTACCTGAACGATTAAACGCTCATAAAATATCCACTCTGAGATTCGGCTCAACAAATTCGTTACTCTACTTTTGCCCTGACTTAAAATAACAATTATCTACCCAAAGAAGGCTTAATAAAATTATAGTGAACCAAGCCAACCTTCTGAACCAAGGGTCGTGGGTTCGATTCCCACCCGGGACAAACATTCGTGTGATGAACACTTGTGTTTGTTCCGTGTCTGGGTGTGTATATTTGTATTTAAGTATTTATTTGTGGTACCTTCGTTGTTCTGATACCCATAACACAAGTGCTTAAGCTACTTACTTTGGGATCGGAGCAATGTATGTGAATTTGTCTGATATCTATAGTATAAATTTACGAAAGCCTGCTATATTATTCCAGGTTTCCGTTTCCAAAGACTCGGTAAGGTTAAGATTTTGTCTAAAATTCGATAGCATCGCCTTTACAAAAGTGTTGATTGTGCCAATGGTGATGGCTCACACGGGATGAACCTTCCCAAGTTTTTCAGGAACTCTCACAGAACTGTAACAATTTACAACCTCTTTAGGTGAAAGAAAAGTTTTCGGGAGAAATGTCGCACGCCTTGGGAAAAATAATGAAACAAAAAGAATAAAAACCTTTACTCAGCGAACAGAGCGTTGATTACCCAAAAAATAATAGCAAAAACTTCATTATGACAGCTCGCTCACATTTTGAAATTATTCAAAATTACTCTCTTTTTAACCGACTTCGAAAAAAGGAGGAGGTTCTCAATTCGTCTGTATGTATAATATTTTTTTTTTTTTTTTTTTATGTTTGTTCACCGATTATTCCGTCAATTATGGATGGATTTCAAAAATTTTTTTTTTGTTCGACAGAAGACACTTCCGAGGTGGTCCCATTATCACCAAGTCAGGATCTGATGATGGGATCCTGGAGAAATTGAGGGCAACAACCGAAAATTGTATGCTCATATGGTGTTTTTGTTACGATATCATATTCTACTCAGGTATATGCTTCCGGGCGTCAACATCTGGTGCTGATGATGAAGCCACAGAACTCCTTAACGGTTAGGAGTTAGGGAACAGTACTGACATTGGTCGATAGAAACTAGGTAGTAGTATGTACTTATGCAGGGCTAATAGGGCAGGTGATTTAGTAAGTGATTTGCTTGATTCTAGATCGCAAAGTCTTCACTTGACTTAAAACAAAAATTTTCATTCCTAAGTAAAACTCTTAAGGACATTAATTAGCCTTTATTCAAGGTCACAGCACATTAACGCAACTAAAAATAGAGAAATAAAATTATTTTTTAAAAAAAATTAAACCGACTTCAAAAAAAAAACACAAACGACCAAAACTAAAAAGCGATAAATAACGTAAGTAATTCTATCCTTAATACATAATTATTTAAATATTACAATTATCACTTATTTTTGAAGTCGGTGCCAGCCAAACAAATAAATGAATATATCTAAGTATATTGTCGTGGGGATTTGCCGGCCGCGCGCGTCATACAACAACAGTCTACGTTAGGTACCTAGAGGCTGGCACCGACTTCAAAAATAAGTGATAATTGTAATATTTAAATAATTATGTATTAAGGATAGAATTACTTACGTTATTTATCGCTTTTTAGTTTTGGTCGTTTGTGTTTTTTTTTTGAAGTCGGTTTATTTGCAGCCATTATTCTAAACTTTATTGCAGCCAACCTACTAATTTCATCGCTTTTTTCTTCTACAAACTAATGTTTCAATACAAAATAAGAGCACTACAATTTATACACAAATTAATGTGTTAATTTCTAGTAATACTTATCTACTGAGGAAATGTTTCCTTTCAGTTTAGGAAAAGAAAATAACTTTTTATGACCAAACAAGCTTTTCTAATTAGTAACGAGAAGGTTTAATGGATCTACATTAAACGGACAGAACTGTGTTGTGAAATAATAAACAGCATAATGACCTCAAAAGCATGAGATAAGTTTCCATTCTACACCCAAAAGTTCTCGATCATAGCAGAAATGCTGAAGTTTGAAAAAATACCGTTTCGAACAGCTGTTTACTGGTATAGGATAGGTACGTAATAACATTTCGGTGCCACTGAAATTTAAAAATGTATCTTTGATACATACTGGCTCGGTGGCTCAATTGGTACCCTGCCTTCTGAACCAAGGGTCGTAGGTTCGATTGCCACCCGGGACAAACATTCGTGTGATGAACACTAAGTCTTGTGTTTGTTCTGTGTCTAGCTGTTTATATTTGTATTTAAGTATTTATTTGTAGTACCTTCGTAGTTCTGATACCCATAACAAAAGTGCATAAGCTAATTATTTTGGGATCGGAGCAATGTATATGTGATGTTGTCTGATATTTATTATACATAGGTACTCTAAAAGTTGTTAAATCTTATAAACTCATACAAGAAATTATGACAAATGAGATAGTTCGCGCGCGGCACATAACACTCAACGCGTTATAAATGATAACTCTGCGAAAATGCGATCACAAATCATTCGACCATTAAGGTTAACGAGATTATTCGAATGAATCATCGTAATCATTTTAGAGAGTAGTTACGGAAAAAGCTCCAGCGGTCATTGGCTCGCGTGACGTGAGAAGCCGGCGCCACCACTGAATAATAGTCTTAATAAATTAACCGAGTGTCCAGATGCCTCGAACCGAGACCTGAAGGCGCTCAGACAAATTAATTCTCTCGAGAAGTTACGGTCCAAGTTTTTCGTCCAATTTTAACCTTTATCGTCAACGATATAGAGCAACCACAAACTGTACTGTATACAGTGATTTGTTTACACAGACTAATTTTCCTACAACGTTAGATGTGTTGACATCGTTTTTATTTGCGAACATATTATTTCCACTGAATGTCAGGCATATTTTATTATCGTATGTCACATTTAATGGAACATGTGTTCCGTTTTGCTTACACAATTACGTCAACCATATTACGGGAAATAATATAGAGTGCTTTTACCGCATTATGTTTTCTTAGTATAGCAAATGATCTAGGTGGAGATATATTTGGAGACTATTTAAAGTTGTCTTATTTTTTGTACATCATGAAAAACATTTAGTCTCAGCTACCAACAGGATAACTATATTATAAATTGTAAATAATATAGTGCAAATATAATGTACATAAATATAAAAATAAATACTTCAATAAGAGCAATTGACCCGGCAACGAAATACGAGGACGACAATTATAATATAAATATTATAAGAAAAAAGGTTACTATCGAGTTCCTTGCCAGTTCGTCTCGATAGTAACCACTTTCTGAACTGCGAAAGATAAATTCCTTAAATAGCGTTTCTTTAGTGCCTGTATTAATTCTATACGAATAAAGATATTTTCTATTTCAGAAGGTTTAAAGAACGGGGTATTCATTGCAACAATAAGTGTTCCATTATTTTCAACAAAGGAATCACTTATACTTCTTATACGTATCGACTAATTACTTGCCCTACTGTGCACCGCTACAACAGTCCAATAAAGTTATCGGTCTTCTTATTGAAGTTGCCTGCAGACGAGTCTTAGGACTTAATAACCGAACCGCCTCTTGCCGACCGTCTTACAATATTGCTAAAGATTCAAAGCCTTATATAAATGAAATAGGTGCTGTAAAAAGGATCGTATCTTATTCGCTTTTAAATATGGCTGTCAATCTAGAAAATAACTTAATTTATTTAGGAAAAGGTTAGTGCTCTATGTAGGTATTATGTGTACCTATCTGATTAAATAAATCTACTATTAATATAAAGTACATATACTGCCAAATTATTCGGAAAACCCGCTAGTGACTACGACTAGACTTAACAACTAACTATAAATAGTCATGTCATGTAGTAGTGAAGTACACGAAGAAAAATCTTATCACTAAATATGTAATGCTTACGAAACTGACTTTAAAATTAAATCTTATCATTCAGAAGGGAGACTCCAACATTCGATTTGAATCAGATAATACAATTTTTTAAATATAATAAATAAAGGTTCCTAAAATAGCACTAGTTGTTCCATGAAAAATATTTTTTCCATTCATCTTACAAATTCTCTTACCAGATATGCTAAATGAACGCCTTGATAGCTAGTTTCGCTATAAAAGGCAATCTTCTACGGCAAAAAAGGCTATTAAAATATACTTTGCATGATGAGGGAGTAGCAAGGAGCGGCGTAAAATTGCTTTACATTAATGCCCCGCCGCTTCTGATGTCGAATACCTTTTGTCCGGTGAATATCTAATGTGACTATTGTGTAAGCCCACTGTGCGCACGAGATATTGCAATATCTCAATTGCCACACAAGCAAATGGCAATTGAATTTAAATTGTCGCCAATAAATACCAGTTTTGAAAGGAATTAGCGCTTCGTTTCACAGCCGTGTGCCGTTTGTGCAATGCTAATAAAGCTGTAGGTGAATTTCCGATTCTCTTCATTCGAGACATGGTTAATAGAATTCTGTTTGTTGAGAAATTCTTTATAGCGCGTCACTGGGGACCAAGCATGGGCGATAAAAGGAATCGATTTACAATTTGTTTGTATATTCTGTGCAAGATAGTTTCTATTATACATAAACCGGATTCGCATGTGCCCTCTTTTAAATGGATTTTCTTCTTTCCACTAATCTTTTTAGTGTAAAGATCTTTTATAATATGCAGTTTCTGGGTTGCACTATGGGTGCTAGACAACTAATAAACATACCTACTTAGATACTTTTTTTTCGTAAATAAATACATAATTATGGTACATAGAAAACATCCAGACCAATACAAACAGACGTGTTTATGCACACAAATGTTTGTACTGTGCGGGGATCGAACCCACGACCCTTGGCTCAGAAGGCAGAGGTCACTACTAAATGAGCCATCAAGCCAGTCAACGTCATGGTTACGTTATCATTTTTTATGTTGTGATGTCCCAATGTAATAAAGTTTTCTTATTCTTATTCGTTCCTGCTTTATAAATAGGCTTAGGCAACCATATTTTTTGATAAGTAGGCCTGGTATATTCATTGTTATTCCCCATGTTGTCACCTAAGACTCAGTATAATACAAGCGCTGGCTCCCATCTAAATTTTAATATCACCCTGGTACGCTTTGTAGTGTCGTCAGCGTCTTGCGATATAAACAAGTGTCTCAAAACAAGGCCAGCTTTAATATTACTTCTCTCTTAGCACACAACACAGATAGCTGTTTCTATTAAGTACTTCTTAGGCTATTTACATGTTATGGGCGATTCGCCAGAAAATAACTGGAAACAACTCAATGTGAACTGAAACATGCTTCTAATTCTGATATTAAATTTAATCTTGTGCTGGATTTGATTTCAAATTCATGACATATTATTTGAAAACATTACTGAAAACGTAAAAAGAGCACATAATCCTATTTTTTATGTTTGTAGAATTTGCTTTAAAAATACTACATAGGTAAAACTTTAATCTTTATTGTTTTGGTCGAATACTCGAATCACACATCGGACATGACAAGGCCGCAACGTGCTGTGAATAAATAAAAATCACATATACAATACAATATAACGGTTTTGTGTGTCTTCTCGTACAATATAAACTTGTACTGGAATTACAAATAGGGCTGCCACGAACCCTTTCATCTTCGTCGCCGCGGCGGCTCAGTGATTCAGGCAATAAAACATTCTTTATGCAGTCAAGAGAGATCTAGATGCATACCTATGTTTTGACTGATTTGGTTATCCAAAGACATATGATCATTGACGAACCCTATGGGGCGCTGCAACGTACGATACCTACTCTATAAAGATATACTCTTTACTAAGCAACCACAACGCTTTACATATTTTGAATTTCCTTTTTTTTAATGTAAGTATAAAATTCAGCCTACGTATTAAAATACACAGATACATTTCGTTCAGTGGTATCAGTGCTACCACAGATTTTACAACAGTTTTGGAACGTTTCCAAGAAGAATTGAAGTAGGAAATACCATAACATCAATTCTTCACCATGATGCCTACAATTTATTGCTTTTTGATATTTTGGTATAATCAAATTTCGATTTATATTTAAAAAAAAAACGTAGGTACGTCTCGTTTTTATATTTCTTGGTAGACTCTCATCTGTACAACCCACCTACTTATGAACCAGTATTACTAAATGGTATGCGTGGATAAAAGTTTCGTCTATGTTTTTTTTAAACTTTTATGTATGGAATTGGAAACACCTACACCCTCAATTTGCAGTTTCCATGGAACACAGAACGAATAATTGAGGTCAGGCCCCGTGTAAAAAGTTTCATTTGAAGCTTTACCAGAATTTCCGGTTCCGTTAAAAATATTCCACCTAAATTTTACCTAACTGTAGGGAAAAAATATTGGAAATAAAACAATATTACTGATAGGCGTTTATTTCACAATAAAATTTGATGAGCAAACAGTTGACACGGAACTGAAAATGTTATATTCTGTTCATAATCCCACAACTATTTATTTTTATTGCGGTACGACGTAGTGGCTTCCCCTCGCTAGAAACTGAAAGAGAAGCCCAGTCGCTGCTTCAACGGACAAGTAACCAATTGAATCTATTCAATACTATTAGTAGAAATAAAGTATGTGTACTCGTAGGTAACTATAAAGGTACGCGTACATAAATCATACAAACGACTACCAGTTTGGTTCAGTGGTAGTAAACGCAACTCATTACATAAATCTATGGGACGCGATCTATAAAGCTCACCATTCATTCTATCCAATCCCCACATTTGTAAACCAGTCGACCGCTATCCAATAGGTACCTGTAGGTACCCTGGTAGCCTATCACTCTCACCCCGAAATCACTCTCGCCCGCATTCAATGCAAATTCCACTTCAAACAACTTCGCACGGACACGCATCAGTTATTGAGGACAATAATATGTAAATTCAATTCAAACAATCTGAAATCATTCAAACCGTTTCGCGGTCAAATTCACACGTTCCAAATTTTAATTTCAGCTTAGGTGTCATGAATGGAGGCGCATAAATTAACTCTTACACGGGAATCGAGTCAGCTAATTGCAAAGCTGTTGTATTTTTGCCTTATTACCTAGATAGGCCCTTAACTTTTGTACCTTAATTGGAAATATGTAGGTATATAAACGCCCACATATTACGTACATTAAAGCTCGTCTTGTAGCTTTCTATCCCGAAAAGTCATCATCATTATAATCAGCCTATATCAGTCCACTGCTGGACATAGGTCTCTCCAATTATTCACCACTTAGGGCAAACATCTGGAGGCTCTACCCATAATTGCCACGCTGCGCAGGCGGGTTGACGATCTCAGGGCGTAGCTCGTCGCGTCGCTTAGGTGACGCTGCTGCCCGTCATCAGCCTGTGGCATCTATCTACGTCTTCAATCGTGATAATTCAGAAATCAATAACGACTGATGAAAATATATTAAATTCAAAATGTATCTATACAAAAATATGTAAGTCTTGATTTAATCAACGAAGTTAGGTCCTTTTATCTTAAACAAAGTTGTGTTTACACCCAACTATCGTCTTACTCCCTCTGATACTTCGGGCAATAAACGGATTACAGTCCATTAATTTTTGATTCGGTGAAATTCTCTCTCGTAATATATTAAAAGACGCTCTCCCCCCACGCGCACGATTTACTGAGAAAATTTTAGATATAGATTTTCCCCAATTCGCTTTCGATTATTCCCGCTACAATAGGGGTGCTTTTTAGTGTAACATTATTTATAAATTGACTGAGATTTTGCTGTATAGCTATAAAGTCAGTTAGTTAGCTTCCGCTCGCTTATTTCGTTTCCGAGAGAGATCTTTCCGAACGCCTTTGTAAAAAGCCCCGCAGAAGGTAGCCATGTTAATTTAATCCAAGATATTTTATTAACATAACGGCGAAATTACCTACTTGTTTATATTTATCAATCTAAACTGTATTCTTAACCGAGCCATATTCTCGCCAGCCCTACGTAACAAACGCGGAAGATAAAACATGGTTTCCTAGATCCAACAGCGGTAAAAGGGAACCTTTGTTGATATTTTGTTCTTCCTATGTATTTGCAAAATCGGCGAAGCGAGCTCAACTGGCAGGCAATGCTTCGATTTCTGTTTGTACTCGTAGTTAATCCGAACATTTTTGAAGCCTTCATTATGCGACGACGCTCGTAATAAAAGCAAAGACGTTAAAACACAAAACGAAGTACCAATACAGATAAACAACTTGAAAAGGTTCTAAAAAGTTTTAAAATAGCTTTTCTTTCTTTTCAGGTCGGCGGTTAGTGATGACGGGAACTATTTCTGTTGGTAAATTGATAGTGAAACTTTTGGATTTCTATAGATTTGTGATGGACTAAAATGGGGAGTATGGAAATGAAACAGTTAGTGATAGGGAACGGACACCTTATGTGGTGAGGTCTGATAGTAAGGAAGGGATAGATGCGAAGGCGGGACGCGTAGTAGGGTGGAGTATGGTGAACTCTTAGTGGGGGCGAGTGGGCAGATGTGTGGGGGAGCAGAGAGGGGGCGCGCGGAGTGTACAAGGGCGGTTGGACAATGAGGGCGCCGGCGCGGGTGTGACGGCGCGCGGGCAGCGAGCGGATGCGGCGCGGCAGTGTGTACAGCGTGAGCGAGGGCGTGGAGCGGTGCGCTTGCGCTAGGTGTGTACCAACCTTTGATTATAATAACAGTCTTTAACTTTAACAATGTAAGGGAGCGGCCTATCATATTTTCGCTCCAAACCAACCTCACCTGCCCGCGGTGCATCTTGGCGAATAACAAACGAGACGCAGGCAACCGACTGGTGGCGGCATAACCATCACAATGAAGGCGTAGCTAAATACCAGCGAGAACCTACGTCCTGCGAACGCCAACCCGCCTGTCTAGCGCGGCGATTATGAGTATAATCCTCCAGACGTTTGCCCAAGTGATGAACAACTGGAGAGGCCTATGTCCAGCAGTGGCCTGCAATAGGCTAATTATGATTATATGATTATGAACTTTAACAATAACAGTGTTTGTGTATAGGTTTATTCCCCTATTGACTACGATGTAATGATAAGCCCGCCCTGGCTATTCAAGGCGGGCTTGACATTACCACCAGACTGCGGGGGAGTGGAAGGCTCTGACCCCTAACGTTTGTGTGTAAAGATAATGATGCTAGACTTTTCGGGCTACAGACTAAATTTTTTTTTAAACTCCCTTCAACAGGAGAATTTAATGTTAAGGGAACTTGGCCTTTATGAAATTATTTATCAAACTGTAAGAATAGGTAGCACATAATACTAGAGCCAATTTCTCCTTAGAATGCAGTAATAACAAGCTAATATTCTACTATCTTGATAATGTAATACCGTTACTCACTTATCCTGTCTAATTACCGACTGATTCGCAGCTGAGCACTAATTATCCGGTCCTAAACGTGTTGTATAATTATCAGAGTTTCCCACCAACGCTGCACTAAGATTAGAATTCATTAAAAACAGGAGTGGGGTCTCAACGGCGTCTGTCTGTGCAGCAAATTGCACCGCAACGGATAAAATGTGACGACTTTAAAAGAACGCTGCTTCGGATAAAAAGGAAACAGCGTCCTTTAATATGGAAGTGTGATTTTCCGCAAGGAGGATTCCTGTTGAGTGAAATGCTAGGTACACTCTATTGAGGCAGAGGTGACTGTCTTTTGTTTTGAGCGTCTGGTACCATTTATGGATAGATACATACTTTGTTGTTCACACGTCAATATCTAAGCAATATATTTTCTTAGAGAATGCAGTAGTGGATTGTTTTTTGCTTTGTATTGCAATCTGTCTCTATCCGGACATTAAGCAGTAGATTTTCTTGCAAGCTTTTCTGTGGCCAAGTACAATAAGCAACCACTTGAGCAAATATTGGGTAACCAAGTTTGGATAATTTTTACGGGAAAATACAAGGACATCTTTGCATTGAGACCTGGTGATTGGAGTCCATTATATTAAGGCGCTTTTAATTCTGTTTTCGTTACTAGTAATAAAATTTACAACTCTGTTCGGCTAATTCATGTAGTGTTTTTCCTAAATAGTTTAGTGCATACAACGACAATAATGTTTTCCTTTCTTGTTTATGTGCACATACTTACGTGCTACCACGCGATATCGATACTGTTAGTACTTATTAATAATGATAGTAGATCGTAATATTCTAAGTGGTTCAAAGTTACAAGTCTCAACTTATTTCTAAAGAGTCAAGAGGACTTAGTAGATATGTCGCAGTCATCTGGTTGAATCTGCTATTCAATTGAATGACTAGCGCGTTCATTGAATGACGACATTTAATTGAATGCCTAAAGGACAACTCGTCAAGTTATTGAATGAAACGTTCAACGTCTTGACTGAACGTCATTTTAGCATAGTCGTTGAATGGGTAAAAGCCGACTGTTTAATGTTTAGTTTTTAATTTTTCTTTAAAGTATCCGGAGGCGGCGTATTAATAGGTAAATCCATGCTGTCACACTATTTTATTACGTACAAGTCAGTTTTAAATAAATCTAATCAAAAAAATTCAACACTCAGGTGATCATGTTGACGCCATATTTGTTTTAGTGACTACTAACGCCGCGCGGGAAAAAAATGAACTAAAATTACGATCACTTGACTGCTTTTACGTCCGCTCTTTTCAAAGGGCTATGTTTCAATCCGCTACCTGGTTGGACGTTAAGTGACGCGTGTTTAGTCAACGTTCGGTCTAGTCATTCAATTGAATGTCGTCATTCAATGAACGCGCTAGCGATTCAATTGAATAGGAGATTCAACCAGATGACTGCGACAGATATATGACTTGTGTCGGTAACTCACTAAAACAACCCGGCTTCGTTTCTCTATCTGATTGAGGGGGTAATGTGACCTACCGTGTCTCGGATTAGATCGCCTACTCTTGAGACTTAGTTAACTAAATTGGATTCGTACATATTTAACGAATTCCATAGTTTCCGTAATGTTCTCAAAAGGGTCGTAGCTCCAGTCTTCCAAGCGAGAGCTTAGAGTAACAATACCGAGAGTTCGCATGAATGATGATGATGACTCACTTACCTGAACAATGCTATCATTGTAGGTTATGGACGTAACAAAACATGCAGATGTAATATAAACTAGCAATGTACGTAACATTTGCATCATAAAGCTTCAGTATTTTCTGCGAAAACGTTTACGGCTTGCTATATACGCGGTCGCCACTGAATGGGATCTCCAATTTCGTAATCCCTAAATCAACACCAACATTCCATTTCTACTAGGGCATTTTGGGAGGTCGTATTTCTGGCTGTAAGGTAGCTATTAATCTTTCTTTGTCCATAGTACGGGAAAAGGCGAAAATTTCCACGCAACAACGAGCATGGTCCATTAAGTAGATAATGATCGGACATACTGGACCTCGGGTGGACAGATTAAAGGGTACTTTCGTGCCTTGACTACGTCTTTTTCCATCTCGATAACGTTATGTAGACAATTTAAAGGTACCACTTATTCTTTTGGCTACCTTTCTGGAGATTTTCCGCGATATTTACAAAAATGTAGGTATCGTAGCGACCAAGCGAAGACTTCATAGTTAGAAAAACTGGATCATATTTCCACGTTTTGATATTTATAGTTATATTTTCGATTTCAAAGTTACCAAAGGCTTATTTTAATGAGCATTGAAGCCATCTTTATAGGGTTTTAGTCTTAGACTGTGTTCCATCTGAAACCCTTTACCCTGCTAGATAATTGTAGAGATAGATGAGTAAACAGCAGAGTTATTTGAGTTTCAGGCAGTGATCGTCCTAAACGGTCTTATCGATCTCATCGATCGAAGTCATATCTTAAGTACAAAATAAGTTTCATATTTAAAATTTGGTCACCCTCATTATTCATTTAGGTAGCGGCTAATCGCTGGCTTGGACGTCCCGCGATAATTAACCGCCAGAGGTAATGACTGGAAAGTTCTTTCTCTTTAAGGCACCAGATTATTATCAAAAAGTGAATCGTTGACCTGCAAAATTCGGTACCTTCTTACATTGAAACAAATCCCCACTTCATTTTCGTATTTTCTACTTCTTTAGGAATCGCGCTAATAGCGCTTCCCGCCCACACTACGGGCAAGATGCGGGATCTGAGTGTCAACCGAGGGCCCAATCTGGGACTCGCAAACTTTACGAATATCAGTACTAGTCTAAAGGTAAATAAATAACAGGGGTCATACCACACCATCATTCCAAACTAAGTCGAAGCTTATACTGTGGATAAACTAACTTACTTAATTACTTCTTTTTAAAATGTAGAAGCGATACAGGAATTTAAAAAAAAAATCAATAAATGGAGCCCTTTACGGATGTCACGGCCGCGACGAACTCCGACTGGATATTACGATTTTTAATGGGTCAGCCAGCGCGCTCCATCGTAGACTGTGATATCGCTTACCATCAGGTGCATTGCAGTCACGCGCAAACCCATATTGCATAAAAAAGCCAAGGCCTCGTTTGTTATTCGACAGGATGCACCACGAGCAGATAAGGCTGGCTTGGAGTGAAAAGACGATAGGTCGCTCCCTTACATCCCTTTAATAACACCTATCCAATGATAAAGCTTTTAATTTGTTTTTGAAAACATGCTGTGAAGATTCGTGTATAATTCATTGCGACGGGGCACAGTTGTGCCCCCGCCAAGACGAGCCGAGCGAAATGCAAGGGCACTACCTACCTTTTCTCGAAAGGTTTCGTCGTTTCCAGTTGTCTCATGAGATGTTCGTGGGTGACAGGTAGCGCGGGCGCGGGTGCGGGTGCGGGTGCGGGTGCAGCCATGCTCGGCTGATGGAGCCGGGCTGGTGGTCGCCCTCGCCGTCGGCCTCGCCGCCGCCGCCGCCCCGCGCCCCGCCGCCGCGCTGCCGCTGCCGACACCCGCTCTCCACCAGCTACAACTGCCTGCCGCATTATGGTGAGTACTACACATAACTTTTTTTTATACGAAGAGCTTTCAGGATGACCTCACTCCACCGGGTGGTGGTGGTAAGCGGTCGTGAGGTCCAAAAGACCTCAATGATGATGACCTCAATGTCGAATGACCTCGGAGATTTCCCTTTTTTTATTTATACCACCAATGATAATGGGGATGTTTCCATGATCAAAATAATTATACCTACTCGTATTATATTTAGTCCGCATAAAAATATATTGGACATGACTGTATTTTTCTTTTTTCATTGATTAAAAAATTAAAAAGATAGAAGGCATCAAAATTTACGAGTGAGAGTCTTTGACGTCACTCCGTACGACAAAATACCACGCGTCGTGACGTCACGCGTAATTTTAACGGGCTATTGGTATCTTTGTTATTTTTGGTCTAATTTACAAATCAAAAAGTACGTGTCTTTCATTTTTGAATTTTTAAAAAATACACAAATTTCTAAATTTCCTAAAACGCAATAGTCCGGTTTTGGCAAAAGCTCAACTTAATCAAGTCGGACACAACATTTCGTTGTCCCGTTACTGAATAATCTCTACGTTGTTTCCATTTATCGCATCTTTTGCTTGCTTAAAACAATTTGTATTGTTATTTATTGCCTTCAGTTTTACTGGAGACAGCCGAAAGATATACGAAACGTGCAATCTACTTTATAGTTTTCGTTGGATTAAATCTGTGCCAACTCGAATAAGTACACAAACCGCAACTGATTTTAACTTTTATAATAAATAAGAGAAGAGTGTTTGATATGGTCGAAGGTACTTACTTACTTGTAATTTATCGGCTATAGCAACTTCAACATTCATATTATTATTTTCAGCATAACAGAATTGTCGTGCTCAATTCATATCTCACCAAACATTGATTTTTATAAGAACAAATCGACATTTCTGATCCTTCTATTATTCGTCGAATGGCGGCCTGGTATAAAGCCAGAGCGTGATGGGTACTTACTGTTCTGCCTGGCAGATTACACCACCCCTTGCATTAAAATCCTTGCTTGTTTTCTCGGAAGATTTATGACCCAGCTAATGTTGCGAAGTCACGAATTAAGGGGGTCGTATCTGCGGTTATTGCTGAAGAAAGAACTAAGCAGTTTCTTCCATTAACCTAAGTATAGCAAAACACATACTAGCACTCGGAAGATAGGTACATAATGTAATAATTTGGAAAGAATCATAAAATGAAATAAGTGAAGTGTTGGGAAAACGGGAGAAATGGAACTACTACTGCATGGAATTGAATGCGCTTTTCACCTCGTATTGCTAGAAGTCTAACTTGAAATATAGGCACCGTTTTATGGAAATCCGTTATTTTCAAAACCGATAACCACGCGTGCGACGCCGCTGACACAGCTAGTGTGTAATAAAACCACTGTTCCTTCAATACTGTGATTTTTCGGGATCCGTGGACTGATAGTTGTCTTATTGCGCAGACGGCTGGCCAGATGGCGAGGAGGAGTCCTCGGGCGGAGCCCTACGAGAGCGCGAGCTGCGTTCGCTGCACCGCACCGTACCCGCGCTCCGCCGCCGCGAGCTCGACACTCGCGCCATCAAACATCATTTCTACCCAGAAGGAGGATGGGGGTGAGTAACGATCGTCATCATCATCAGCCTGTCACATTCCTGTGCTGGACATAGGCCTCTCCTGTTGTTCGCCACTTTGGTCAAATATCCATAATAGCTACGTTGGGCAGGCGGTTTGGCGATCGCAGGGCGTAGCTTCTCGGTCCAGTGTGCTGCCCGTCATCAGGAAGTGATGGGGCGGTACTAATCCGTCACCACATAGATAAAAACGCCTTTAAAGTTGGAGATAAATGGATAAAATTAAACAATTATAATCTTTCTTATTTTTTGGTAGAATAATAAATACTAATATCGACTTAGTCGTAGTGTAAAACCACAAGAGAAAATGAGAAACCTATTTCTTTCCGAACTTAACATAATAGCCATATTTTACGTAGGATATTTCCGTAATTTAATTACATTGTCCGTAGTAACTAAACTATCGATTTTCTTAGTCTGTTATTTTCCATGCGCTCCAGGCTTGCTTCCACTTACTGAATAACAGAAGAGTATCTGAATCCCCGGAGACATCTGCAGCACTTACTTGGAAGTTACAAGTGCAGTTAAAATGCAGCGAAAAAGCGAATACTGTGCATAACTAGCTGAATTTAGCGCTCGTTTGAGTGCATTAGGTGGCGGTGTGCTAAGTCAACACGCGGTGGTTGCTACAAACTTCCAGCTTTTATTACTACACGACACGAGCGAACGTTCACAACTAGAGCCAGTTTTAATCGGATTGAGGTTTAAATGAAAATAGTGTTTAAAACTATTACGCTACGTAGCGTGTTGAACTGTTCAGAGCACAAATACGAGTAGCTTCCAGCTACGGCCACACTTTGTGCTAAGTGATAATAAATGAAATGCAAACGAAGAAAGTAAATTAAAAGCACAGGTGGAGTTATGTAATGCAGCAGCAACGGTTTGTTAGTGGTACGTTAAACCACTTATACTAACTAGCCTTTCCGACTAATTATTATGTGACATTTATTCCGAGAATCTCTGAGAGAATCTCATTTCGTTTCTGTACCTAAGTATATAAAGGATGCGCATTTAACGACATTCATATATTTAGGTAGACATACGATTTATACAGGTATTAATCTCTATTATTCGCTAATCTAATTAACAAAGTTTCTCACATCTGAACTTCAGTGTAACCCATAGTTCAAATTAGCAATAATTACATAGGAACCATAAAAGTAGATGAGTACCATTTTTGAAGTTTCTACATAAAATAACAGGGTTAAGTGGTATTAAGTAATAAAACACATATTACGTATATACCAGTATGTGTATGGTGAGTTGAAAACTGCGCAAATTTGTTATTACTCTACTTTTCTACTCATCTGCAAAACAAATACGTATATATCAAATGTAAATAGTAGCCAAGCTTGCAAACGGAAAAAGGTAACTAATTTTTCCGAGGTTTTATATTACACAGTCAATATTTGAATAAAAGTTAGCAGTATTTGCTTGACCAGAGGGTCAGCGTAGAGACGCTGCACGTAAAAATATTAGAAGAAAGAAAATCGTACCAACTCGTATTACTAATTTAGTAACAACCTTTAGATGCAATAGTTTCCCCACTTTTAAACTCCCTGGCATGAATACCTACATATCTAAACAGAGCCAAAGGTTGTGCTGAAGATAATGTAAAATGGCACATCGTAATCTATCTGCGATGACAGATACCTAAATGCTCATGTCGTGAGCCGCGTGAACACGAATCTCGAATTTCCCCCGCGGTTCGGTGACGTGACGCGTGATGAAGATATAATATCGTCATCAAGATGTAACGTAACATAACTTCTTGTTTTGTCGGTGCGACAAGAAGATCCTGGAAATAAACCGCCACCCGGGGAATTGGGGAATCCGATATCGCGCGATCTTGCCTGATGCGCGATAACCGAATTTTTATTCGTGTAGTTTGTTAACCTTTCCTCTTTCGGTATACGTTTAAGAGATGAAATCAGATACTCACAAGTACGTACAAATTTCATACCCTCCAATCACTTTTTTTTGTATAAAAGGCGGTTGTATAATGGGTTTGTTGCGGTATTCCTTCTCATCAGGGCTCACGACTAACAAAAGTATAATTTAACTAGTAAGACTTTTATAGATGACTATATTTGCAAAAATAAACTGTTACGTCACTTTTTACTATTTAGTATCGAAGTACTCGTAAATGAAATAAAAGTCAGAGCAACTAGTGCACTACCGACGGGACCACTAGAGAGAGAATTGGGATGATGACTAAAAAATAATTTAATGTCCATCAGATAGATTAATGAAAAATATTGGATACGTATTTTTTATTTTGCCTCTTGTTCAAAAACTTACGAAGATACATTGATTTTAAATGTCACATGACGTCACGTTAGAGTACAAAATATACTCTAACGTGACGTAGTTAGCCCCCACTCCGTAACTTTAATGCGCTATATCTAAGTATTTTCTTGTTATTTCGACAAAACAAAAAATACGGGTCTTATATTTTTTTATTATCTAAGAGACGGACTAATTATTTTCTTCATTTTCATACCTTGTCATCATCCGTATTCGGAAATGTAACATCGAGAGATCGTATTTCTTAAACGGTAACCGAATTTACACTGCGGATATTGACTTCATATACAATTTTACGCACACACTTATTTTCCTCTTTCTAACCTTTTACTGTGGTTTATTTAGCGCGTTACATGCTACAGGGAAAACCGTTTTTTGTTTTGTTCTTTTGTTACTATTTAACTGGATACCGACTGTCAAGTACATAATACGAGTAATCACTTTTTTAAACAATGAGATGCGAAAAGGGCACTCAGTTTCAGGAAGTAAATGCGCTCATAGTAACTACTAAGAACAATATTCCAATTTTATGTCTAATTTCACCAACAGTTAAAAACGCTGACGATTCGAAAGTTTCGAGTTCGATTCCCGGTCCCGGTTGAAAGAACTTTTCTAAATGGTCTCAGGTCATCATATGGTGCTCATAGTACCAGAATTAATGGAAATCTTAGGCGGTTGTAGTAAATTGTCTGGCACATTTATTTATTTTATTTAAACCCTCAGATGGATCGTGTGCGGGGCCGCATTCTTGGCACATCTGCTGTCGACGGGGCTGCAGCTAGCATACGGAGCACTGCACGTGTACGCCCTGCGGCACCTGGGGCCCAGCGCCGACCACGCTGGTGAGTCCGGTAACTAACCTTTGGCTTCTCTACTTGGCCGACTGTGCAGACGAAGCTACTTGGCGCAGCAGCTCTCGATGGTGCTTCCACTAGCATACGGCTGCACCTGGGGCCCAGCGCCGACCACCCTGGTGAGTCCGGTAACTACACCTTTGCCTTCTCTACTCAACCGCTTGCTTAGAGGATATAGCTTGGCGCTGAGTGTACACCTGTGTTTACGCACACATTTTTGCACTTCAATTGGTACCTCCTCCGTAATTGCCTAGTATCTTTTAACATTGACCGCTTTGTCTTTGTGTTTGATGTGACAAAATAAAACGGTACTAGGAAAAACCTCGAGACCCCCTTTTAACTTTAGCTTTCACTGTGATACGTGTGAAGGGAACCATTACAAATCTAATCATCACAAAACTAATAAGAAGATCTTATTAATTGATAATATCATCGGTAGAAAAGAACTTTCCTGTACAATGTACTGTCGTAAAACATTTTATAGGTTACAATTGTTATCAATTCCATCTTCTTGTAGCTTAAGTACTACATGAAGCTATATCCAAGATATTTTTATTTGAAACGACCTCGAAGGATCAAGCAATAAATACAAGCTTGAGGAAATGGCGATAGCTCCTATGTGTCGAGTGGTAGCGAAACGTGAGAATGGGAAAGAAAACAATTTGGAAAAGCGTAGCGGCGAACGCCGCTCGGAAAGTAATCTATCAACACCAGCCCTCCGGAAACACTTAAATAAACAAACAGCCAAGGCAAGTTTTTGCTACAATGCCAAATTGAATCTTAATGGTTTTATTTAAAACGTTTCGTTTTAACAAATTAAATTTTTGTCCTCTGTACAGCTCAATAATTCAGTAAAGCCCTAGCCGTACCCAATTTGCCCGACGTTCTTTCGAACCTTGTAAATCATGTTGTTTAAACATAATTCAATTTAACAAAGTAATTTATGTTATCAAACCACGTTTTGACAAGTAAAATTTAAGATTGGATATTAGGCAAATGAACTTTCCCAGTCACCGGTATTTGTGGGCTAGCCTGATTTATTGAATTAATTTTCCAAGATTCACGACCTGGGCTGAATATTAAGAGGCAGAAGTAATTTCGGTTATGAGCGGCGTCTTTGTTGTCAGTCGTGTAGGCGGAGCAGCGGGGCATAACTCTGTCAGGTCGGCGTTAGCTGAGAAATTGGAATTTAGCAGTGACGTTAACGAGTTAAGTTACGTTTGGTAATCGGGCAGCGGGCGTCGTGGAGACGTGCTGCGACGCTGCTCGGCGTCGTTACTCGAATACTTCGCTTCTTCGATAATAGCACCACCTAAACTGCACTGTATTAGTTGCACTAACGAGAATCAAATGACTGCTTCTATAAACTAGCAGAAACAAACGACGCATGACAATATTTATAATGTACAACGAGCTCTCGGTATGGGTAATTGTGTTAAGTGAAACCCTGGAGCGGCTGGCTCTATTCCCCAAATTACCGCTGTCTCACATTCAGTCTAATGTGTTTTGCGAGATATCTCACTCGCACAGTTCGAGCCAATTAACGTGCGCTCTCTACGCCGAAGAATAAACGTGAAGTGTTATTAAATCGGTCGCATTTGCTCCAATCGCAACTACGAGTAGATAGGAATTCAACTGGCTCGTTATTTCCGCGGTGAAGTCATTAGACGGTTCAAATGGTTACGTTAAAAGTGCAGCTTTGAAGCTATCCTGGAATAGCAGATGCGCTATTGGGAATTTGGAAAACGTTAACCTTCCTAAAGTTATACTACCCATTTGCATAATTTAGAATCACATTTGTAATAAGTCTTACGGACAAATGTGTTTAAACTAATAAAGCTTTTCTTATTCTTATTCTTATTCTAAACAAGAATGTGCTGAATACATAGTTAAACGGTTAATGGGAATATGAATACTGTCAAGTCAATCGATATACTTTTAAGTAGCTGTCAAAAGATTAATCATCTTCCTATATTTTGTAGGGCTTCACAAAGACGAATGAGGAATGACGTCACCAATTTGAATATTAATCGCTTTTTATGCAATTAAAATTTTAATTATAGGTAGGTATATCAGTAAGCAACTAAGGTGTTCCAACATTATACGATGTCCTTTTTTACTAGAGTGGTGTTTAGTTTTAATTGGGATGATGACTAAAAAATAATTTAATGTCCATCAGATAGATTAATGAAAAATATTGGATACGTATTTTTTATTTTGCCTCTTGTTCAAAAACTTACGAAGATACATTGATTTTAAATGTCACATGACGTCACGTTAGAGTACAAAATATACTCTAACGTGACGTAGTTAGCCCCCACTCCGTAACTTTAATGCGCTATATCTAAGTATTTTCTTGTTATTTCGACAAAACAAAAAATACGGGTCTTATATTTTTTTATTATCTAAGAGACGGACTAATTATTTTCTTCATTTTCATACCTTGTCATCATCCGTAGTAGCCACATCACAATAGTTTATTTATTTGTTATATCTTTTTATGTAAATTGCATCAATCCTTATATAAATAAGTACATATTATAATTATAAAGAAAGTTAATAACATAAGTGTGTGTTGTCCAGTATGGGCGGGGGCGATATGCGTGGGGGTGTCCCGCGCCGCCGGGGCGCTGGTGGCGGGCCGCAAGAAGTCCCCGAGGCTGGTGGCTCTGCTGGGGGGGCTGCTGCTACCCCTCGCCTGCCTCTTCACTTCCTTCGCCACTCAGCTCCATCAGACTTTACTTAGTTATGGTAAGTGCTGTCAGACAAGTTGGATGTCATATGACATATACATAGATATTGCAAGTTGCAAGTCAAAGTGAGTAGTGTATAATCATCATGAATCCCTATTCAGCCTAAATGCGTTGCCCTCAACGCATTTAGGCTGTATAGGAATGTTTCGTTTTGTTTTAAATCGTTAGTAATTTAATAAAAAAAAATAGATCATTGAACCGATCCTAATCTATTTTATCTGATACCTAGATAACATAGGGTCCTTTTTCTTAAATATTTGAAAAACTATAATTATGTACCATTGTAATAAAATTGTAGCAGGTAGATGTGTAATCATTATCATACTTATCGTCGTACACAGGTACGTAGATACGCTATTGCAGATTAGGATCAGAAATTATATTACACCTTTGTAATATCAACTTTGCAAAAGTGCTTAAAGTTGTATCCATTTAAATACATCTTTAACCACTTTCTTTCTTTATTAACCCTCACTATCCCACTGTTGGGCAAATTAATTCCCCAAACCATTACTTTTTAACCACAGAAACAGGTAACCTTCCACATCCAATATAATTTGTTTCATTTGGCCATGTTGCACCATAAGAGGAACAATATAATGGTTACGACCTCTACTCTAAGCCTTTGCGTGTCATTGTATGACACCGCCTTTGAACAACATAAAATCGCGTATCTAAACACTTGTAACTATCTACTCAAAAGGTGGTAGATTAGTTCCGCCCTTTTAAACCCGGCGATTACGCCGCTACACGTGTTCCTCCCTCCTCCCTATATCGGGATAGGAATCATTGGAAAGGATCAAGCGTAAGGAAACGTCTTGGTAACAACTGATGGGAGATTAGTGGCTTGTGTTCATTCCGTTATACTATCTGTTGCCATTCCATATTATTCATCTACGTAATCCTGTCCTGTCTGTCTGCGTTATATTCGTACCACAGATAACAACTCGTATCTATCTGTCACCGCTAGCTAGGTAGATTCTATTTATGATAGCCAAATCTATTTACGAACCAACAATGTTATTTACCTAACCAAAGGGATCTTTAACATAATCAGACGATGATTTGCTTTTGTGCCATTTAAAATGGTTTTAAATTATGTTTATTCCTGCCAAAACTTAACATATACAGTATCGCAGCCGAATTCGGCCGTTAGGTTTAAGGAGTAAGCCCCTTCGTAGACAAGCCTACTCAAGTCTTCGATACCTGACGATTTTGATCTCTAAACGAGCACTTCTATGCCGATACGAACCTCTATGAATTTATATTGTGGTGGTCTTTCGAATCAACGTGCATCGATATGTAGTAGTATCGATGGTTGGATCTGTCGAACTAACGTGCATCGATGTTCAATAGTATCGAAGTATAGTTCTATTGAACTAACGTGCATCGAACTCTTGTAGCATCGTGTTAGCGTTCATCGATATTTTGTGCGTCGACATTCTAACCGTATTCTATTCGCGGAATGCACTTTTTTCTCCGCGGAGAAAAGTCCCCCGTCTGCGCAGGCAATAAACCTTATCTACAGTCGCAACATACTATAATATTCGTCCGTTTGACAGGCGTAGTCCTGGGTGTGGGGTGCGGACTGGTGCGAGAGGCAGCCGGCTTGGTCCTGGGTGCCTACTTCAGGAGACGAAGGCAGTTCGTAGAACTGGTGGCGCATGCTGGAGGAGGCGTCGGCATTGCCCTCTTTAGTGTCGCTTATAAAGAAGCTGTTGGGTATGTATAAGTAGAAGATAATAACAACTTCTTTACAGTGATAAGTTTTGTTCAGTGGAGTACTGGAGGTGGTGTTGTTTTTATAATGGCGTAGCATAGTGACCACCATTTTCCTGATGGAAATCTAAAAGCGAGACTAAGTTGCTTTAATAACGGACGAAAAACCATAGTTTTAAGTAAGTCGATGACAGCCAAACTGGCCCGCAAGATCCTATTATAAGAAGGTGTACTTAACCGCTTTTCTCCAAATTTTAGGTCGGTAATAACGCCATGACAGTTTTTCGTGATATAAACACGTGAAAATATTTCTGCGAAAGATTTCCGTACTGGTTACCTAATTCTAGTATATTAGATTTCAAATTGTCGTATAGTGTAATGGAGCATACACATCGAATACAACGCACCTATGCTTTATTTTATAGAACACTATTAAACAAGATCTACCATAAGCACTAGTTTCATTAAAGTACTAAACGTACCTATACCAGCACTTATTTTCAGGCCGGGCCGTTGGTAATGGTTCGGACGGAACTATGTTAATTAGAAAATTAGGTTCATGTTTGAGGCTTTCGCAAACATTTTCCAATAACCATCTGCAATATCGACGCTTCATTTCATAGTGTACTCAAAATAAGGGCAACACTGGACAGCTAGCGAAAAAGAATATCTTTAGCCGATTTTTTCAGAGATGATATTATTTTTTCGTATACCGTGGTTATAGAACCCGCACCTCGGTTTCCTCTGTCGACGGCATCAGGGCCCCTACCACCAAAATCGAAAACGATCGTTCTTTCAGCGGATTGCGTATTTTTGCACCATAAATCTCTCCCATTGTCCCTCCCGTGTTCGAATATATGAATTCAACTAATGAAAATCAACTTTGACGAAATTTAGTTCGTATATTTGAACACGGGAGAGACAAATGAAAGGGATTTATGGTGCAAAAGTACGCGATCCGTTCAACGAACGATCGTTTTCGATGTTGGTGGTAGGGGCCCAGTGACGGAAAACCCCGGGGCTTTAAGCGTGACACCACATAACCACACTGCCACCCCATGGCGTAGGTATTTTATTACAAGGAAAACGGGAGAGAGTATAGGAGTTATTTTTTTTTAAGGATAAGGGTGCTATTTAATCGGAGATGCGCTATACTGCTTTGCGATGTATGCGTTTGATATCCACCAATCATTTTAATTTGGTAGTGTAGCCAGCTAGCCAGCTTAGTATAATATAAACGGTCATGAACATATCGTTGCTTAGGTCTAATATCCTCGCACTATAGCCCCCTAAATGTAGATTTTGACCAGTGGAGACTGGATATTTACTGGAACCGACAAATGACATAATTGTTTGAATTATTTAAACCTACAGAACAAAATAAAAGATATCATTCATTGCACACCATACAATTTACTTAACACTAGATACGATGGATAACAAAACTCCCTACTTCAAAAATAAATTGAGCGACTTAAGATCCACTCCTCCCTTGTCATCAGTTGAAAAGGGAGTCACTGTGTTATGCTACAATAAAAAAAATGAGCCAGGAAAAAGCGTATGTTTTATTATAAACGACGGCACAGGGTGTTCCATAGAGCAAGAACTATTCCAGCTGTCGTAATAAAGACGTTTGTTTATGGTCCCGTAAGTCGTGGGTAAGTATCAGTTTATTCAGTGAAAAAAAAAACTTATCCCATTTCAACCGTGAATTACAGAGCACGTGTAACGATCACTCTCTCAAGACGCTTGCGTAAAGTGTCTCGATAGGAGCAATACTTTTATGTTAGCTATTCTACGCATCAAGTTCTCGGCATAATGTCTAGTGGCTATCGAAAAAATGTCTCGTAGTAATGTTTTAGTAGAAGTCAAGTGTTGTTTTCAACCGTAATATTTTACCGGGTTCGATTCCCGCACAGTACAAATTTGTGTTCATGAACATGTCTGTTTGTATTGGTCTGGGTGTTTTCTATGTATAATATGTATTTATTTATAAAAAAAAATGTATCTAATTAAGTTTATCAGTTGTCTAGTACCCATAGTACAAGCTTCGGCTTAGTTTGGGGCTAGGTGGCGCTGTGTGGCCCAGCGTGGCATGTCTGGAGTTATCTATTTATTTATTTATTTATATATCCGTGGAAATAGAAAATTCTTTATTCATCGTCATGACGTATGGCTTAGTTCTAATTAGGTATGGCAATAATCTGACGCAGGCGGAATGAGTTCATAAAGCTCACGCATTTCTCCAGTAAAATAAAACTGAGGGAACATTCCCTTCATTCGTTAGCCTTAAAGAAACTTATTAATTACCAAACACAAATAAAAAGAATATACTGCCGGTTCGATCATACCGAGAAGAGCCCGGCAAGAACTTGAAGGCAAGAAATAGTAAAATATAATATCTATAAATGAAGATACACTCATCCTTCACAAACCAATTAAAACTTTGTCGAATTGATCCACTTTGATTTCTCAGTGAACATAACTTGATAATTATTGGGACTGAATGATATTGAGTTAAACAATATTCGTACATATACATAGAATATAATACTTGGAACTTACCACTAGGGTGTCAAACAAGCCTGCTGCCCGCCTGATGTTAAGCGATTACCGCAGCCTATGGACACCTGCGACACCAGGGGTACCACACGCGCTTTGCCTACGCTTTAGAAACCTCTTCACAACCTTTTTGAAGGACCCCATAATGTAGTCTCGGGGGAGAGCCTCGGCGGGGAGCTCATTCCAAAGCCTGAGTGTACGCGGCAAGAAGTTTCTCTTAAAACGTACCGTACGCGACCACCCAGGCTCTAGGGTATGAGGCTAATTCATTATAATGACTTATACAATGTACCTACCTACCTAGTATAAATGTTTATAACTAAACTAATAGGTATTTTAGCTGTGGATGTCTTCAGGATGCTGACAGATAAATCTTTTTAGCAAACTAGGTTGGAGGCTAGGACTTCAAGCAGTGACAGGAGTGCTAGTACTAGCATTTTTCCTGAGCGCAGTGTACCGAAGCGCTTCGCTGTACCATCCGCAGCGCAGAGCCATCCTACATCTTAAGAACCAACGACGAAAGGTAAGCTTACATGAAATGAAAATTAATTTATTTGGAGCATATCCACAATTTGGTAGGCCACTTATGTCTAGTTACGGGGTATAATAAGGTATCCATCCAAATAGGCTGCTAATCAGCATGAGTCACTGCGATGTTGGTTTTCAGTGACACCTTAAACAGAGGTGCGCTACATGCATGGACGAAAAATATACGTACAATCAACAAATAACATTCCCCGTCTGAAATTATGTGCCCCGAATTAAAATTAAGGAAATAATTAGACCACAAAGGCGCCAAGTTAAATTTAATTGGTGAATTCTCTTTTCAACTTGGAGTTTCACGATTTTAGAATTCCGTCAAAAGTGGAACCCTATTAGCGGAGTATTACCGTTTGTGCCGAACTGCGGAAATTACTGCTTGAATTTAGGATACGACGCCTTGCCAGGATTAGATGTTTAAGCAATGTTAAATGGATTTCCACGTGCTAACAGCAATTTCTGTTTTGGAAACATTTCCAATATTTGTGAATTCAGATGCTTTAATGGCTTCGATTGGACACCTGGCGTAGTGTCATCCACACATTTTAGAAATTGAAATATGTACTTGAAGCCAATTGTCTTTGGATCACTTTTAAGAGTATGCAACATTGTTAATTTCAAAGTAGGTATAATAGAAACTAAATTCATTCGAGCATTATCCCGCTTTAACTTAAGCCTAATAACAAGGAATGGGCTTACAATATTGGCTCTTGGCTTTTATGAAGGTTTATATAAACAGTAATAAAAAGGCCACTATTTCTATTTTTATTTCACGTGTACCAATGTAAGATTAAAAGTAATGTATTTAAATTTTTTAAAGAGTCTTCATAAACATTCATTAATTTTCATTAATGTTACAAATGCACTTTTATTATTATACGTCTGTTGCATGGTTACACCTCTGGATGATAGTGATTTATTTTGGTAATCGAGACATGAGAGAGGTTACAGGCTATCACATACTTCTTGATGATATCGAAAGCCACGAGAAAAAGCTAATGAAAAATGTAAACACACCATTATTGTAAGCTCACACTTCGGTCTGTATTCAGCAAAAATAAATGAAGCGCGACAATTGAGACCGCCACTTTATTTACCGCTGAGTTTTGACGTTGCCTTATCGTCCAATTTTCCCGCAGGTGAAGGAGAAGAAAGGCCTAAAGCGGTCCCCGTTTATCGACCTAAGCCCCCTCAACTCGAGGCCGGCCAGAGTGCTCCTACTGGCTGCCGGATTAGCAGCTTTTGGCCTATACACTCCCGTATTTTTCCTGGTAAGATATATCACCTCGTAACATAACAATAAGATCTTTTGAGACTTAAAGTGTACACAGGAAATATTATATATAAATGCAATCTTTTAGTTTTTCTATGAATCCTATTATGGATAGGAGGCAAAACAACTCTAAATGGTTGTAAAAATTCAGGAGAATGAACGACTAATTAATGTGTAAAGTAAATTGGGATCTGTGATCGCCAAGTTTCTGGCTCAGAGGGCGGCGCTTCGAAATTATTTGGACACAAAAAAAGGGTTAAAATTGTTCGATCTTTATGTACTTAGGCTACTAAACCAAGCTGGCAGTAGTAAGACAAGACAATAGTTGAAATGAACCCTGTAGGGCATAGCAATTGAGAAATAACAATGTCTCTTAAATATTTAAATTATACATGTATAAGTTTCACTAATATTTTTAATAATATTGCAAGAATTATTTAAATATATTTTTTCCATTTTTGTATTTTGTAATATTTATTACGTAATGACTTTATTATTTATATAACAAATTTAATATTTAGTAATTTTGACAACTTTTAGTTAACAATATGTCTTACTTTTACCGGTTTGTTACCGGTAATTATCCAATTGTTATTGTTAACAATACCAACCTATATTTGAAAGGGTTGAAACATTCCGATACTATAGCAGTGTTTGGTAAATCCTTCGCGCTCACCGTTTGTAAATAATAAAAATGCTTAGCGACAAACCTTTTGTGACGAAAAAGAAAGTCTTATTTTTCTATTTGCCTTTTTTTATTCATTCAATAGCATCAATAATGCCCTCTGAAAAGATAATAAACGTTAGTATAATACTTATTGCGTGTCTACCTAAATATACGAGTATAATAACGTATAATCTTTTTGTTTTTATGAGAATTATACCAAATAAAATTCTTTTGGTATAGATTTACGGACAATCAGCTAAGAAGCTTAATCTAATTTCAGAAAATGTTCTTAACTTGGTAATCTTAGGTTATTCCTTCAGGAATTAATCATGAAGATTAACAAGCCCGTCATAATTCGTGTTATTATGTACTACGTAATCGTTATGTATAGGTAAATGTTTTAGACTCTTATCCCCCTGGGAGACGCTTGATTGGTTCGCAGGGTATTAAACAAGATTTTATCTGTCGACAATTATCTTAATCGCCTCGGGAGGCATCAAATACCTACGTCTTATTTATTCCAACAGCTAAAGCTCTTTTTTATCTTTAATTTTATTCTCCTCAAAACCGTGATTCGGGATTGGCGATATAATGGAATTTACTCAAATAAAATGTGAAATGAAATCGTGGAACCTCCAGCCGAAGCTTTTCAAACACTTTTACAAAAGAGGTCTTAATTAAATTCATGAATGAGACTTTACTTGCGCGAAGTCCTAGAACGTGTCACGCAATTTCCACGTTCATTTCGACCCTTCAACACACTCTTCAGGTACAATTTTTAGCAGCTTTTGCTAATAATTAACGTTATAAAGTCCTATTCCTAAAGGACATAAATTGAGGACAATTTTTATATAAGTTTTTAATTGACCTTGTTTTACTTCATTCACGCCCTGCGATCGCCAACCCGCCTGCCCAGAGTGGCGATTATGGATATAGCGTCCAGATATGTGGCTAAAGGAGCGAACAACTGGAGACGCCTATGTCCAGCAATGATGATTTTAAAATTGATATGCGAAGTAATTTTTTCAACTTCAGTAATAGGGATGTTTTGGGGGTGAAAATAATTACATTATAGGTAGTTATTTAGTCCGTATTTTAGATCATAAAAATGTAGAAAACAAGGCATCAAAAGTTAGGAGGGGGTCTTTGACATCACTCCCTACCGTAAAAATATAACTTTGTAATTTTTAGTCTAATTTACAAATAAAAAATACGTGTCTTTTATTTTTGAATAAGCTAATAGATAGTATTGCACTAGATTACCCATCTCTGTTGAATCTGGTTTCCTCTACCTGAAGGTTGTCTGGAAGAGATCGCTACTAGCGATAAGACCGCCTAAATTGTACTTTGTTTTTGTTTGTAATGTGTTTTTCTGTAATGTCTGTGTTTTTGTGCAATAAAGAGTTTCTATCTATCTATCTAAAAGACGGACTACTAATGAGCTAATGATGTGTCTGGCTGGCTCGTTGGCTCAATTGGTAGTAAACCCTGGCTTCTGAACTAAGAGTCTTGGCTTCGATTCCCCACGGGACATACATTCGTGTTATGAACTTGTTTGTTCCGTATCTGGGTGTTTATATTTGTATTTAAGTAGGTATAATACATTTGTGGTACCTTCGTTGTTCTACTTTTTGTAACTTTGGGATTGCAGCAATAGATAGAAACTCTACATTACACAAAAATACAGACATTACAGCAAAACACATTACAAACAACACAAAGTACAATCTAGGCGGTCTTATCGCTTATAGCGATCTCTTCCAGACAACCTTCAGGTAGAGGAAACCAGATTGACTAAGGAAATGGCAATGTATAGTTCATTCGCGTTAAGAAAATAGTGACTGACAGGTCACTGACAGGCCACTAGCCAATCAAAACGCTAGAATTATTCTAGCGTTTTGATTGGCTAGTGGTCTGTAGGTTTGTGATGTTGTGTAATATTAGGTAATACTAGGTAATGTAATACTAGGTAGGTTTGTGATGTTGTGTGATATTAATTTATTATCTCAGGCTCTACAAGGGTTCCAAGAGGGTCTGGAGGAGAGCGCGCTGGTGCTGCTGCAGACGTTCCTCGGGTTCGCCGCGGTGCTGGGCTGCGCCGGCTTCGGGCTCGTGCTGGTGCGGCCCTCGGCCCAGTGTCTCGTCTCCAAGCAGTACCTCTGCCAGACCGCTATGCTTGGAATCGGTATGATACAACGCTAACATCCATTAGAACGGTTCAGGTTTAGACGCGCTAGCAATTTCCATCATCTCCAAGCGTAATTACTCTAGCAGATGTAAATAAGGAGTGATTTTTTTTTGTTCGTTGGGAATGTCTCGAACACCATGGCCTTGGGTACGGGACACCTGGCTTATGTGGGGCTCACTCCTATTTAGCGGAGAATAGCCACTAAACCCGACGCTACGATCACCTGTCTAATAAGGAGTGATCTAGACTAGACCAACCTTTTTTTATCCGGTGAAAATGCGTTTAGGCATGCCTGCCGCTCGGGGGAGCGGCAGGGTATGTGGGTCTCGTCCCGCCTCGGGAAGATGGAAGTGAGACGGGAAATACCCACTAAAAACACCGGACCCTTCGTCGTACACCTATGGGGGGCGGTGTCATACGACCATGACACCGCCAGCGCTGTCTGCCCTGAACCACTATCTAGACCAACCTGCTGTGGGCATGTATAATATAGGTCTCCACTAGCCAATACTAGACATTCAAGAGAGTAAGTTACTGAAGGAGAATGTATTAATGCTTCTTAAGGTTTAAACTTGCTGTGATAATATGTAAGCCTCTTGCGGAATAACTATAGTTACTGAAGGAAGGTACTTAAAGTTAAAATTACGAGTAAGCATCTTGATAATGTATTAACTAACATATAAAAACTCCTAATTCTAGTAGTCACTATTATTACTTGGATTTTACTTACTTCCCTTTATTGAGAAATGAGAATATATAAAATCAACTTTTGTACATATTACTGTGTCTTCGGAATATCTATGTGAAAAAATAAATTGTACGTCGAGGAAAACAATTTAAAGATATATTGGGCGCCGATCAATTTGTTGATACGACAGTATTTGAAGTTTCTCTTTGTGTGATGTTTCTACTATTAATATGATTGATACTGTTTGATACATATACGGGTGAAGAAACGATTCTTGTTCTTTGCTGGCATTTATCCAGTAAATAAACGTTATATTTATAAAGGAATTGTAGGTAACAAGGTTAATACATTTAATTTACGCACTGATACTGTACCTAATTTGTTTTATCGAATTTTGGCTATACATTCTAAGACAAAAATAGAGGGCCAACAGGTCTACTGTAACTACGGGAAAATGTTACTTCCTATGTTCCAATTGGTAGAGCAACTGGTAGCAACACGGGCAATAAGAGCCTAAGTCGTAGGTACCTATATAGCTTTTCAGAAACACTACTGCTGTAAGCTGACTCCGTTTGTGAGTAGGTAGTAAACTTCACGATTAACCCGTCAAGCGTCCAAACAGCAACGCAAATTGTACTGTAGCGTGAGCCCAAACATTTGTGCGCAGAACGCTACTCGTATAATTTTCGCACAAACCTTTGTGCGCGGTACGGTTGACGGGTTAAAATGTAATAATAGATATATTGTATCCATTTTTTTCTAGGAATTTCAATGTTGGCATTAAGCAGCGTAGAGGGCTACCACGGCTACGTCCTTTTCGCGTGGATGTACGGCCTCTGCCTTGGAGGTTTCTTGTACTCCATGAAAATGCTCACAATGGAACGGGTTCGTGGGCGACACTTCACCAAGGTTTGGGGTGCGTATAAATCTTACTTACGCTACTGAAAACTGATTTATGAGCCCTGTGCTATTCGTTACGACTCCCTTCTAACCCTATTCAGACGTGACGTGTCAAATGAAAGCCACGTTTTCAGCAGACATAAAAAGCTTTCCTTATTTAGAGATGTGCTTTCCGAATAAGTTTTATCAATACTATGAAATAAAAAACTTATTCATATATTACCTATATATTATATTGTTTTAGTGCAAAAACACAATCACATCATGGTCAGATCCTTTCTATAATTTGTTAGAAGCAAAGCGCAGACATAATCCTATAATAGTATCAGGCTAGGGACTTGTTATAATAGTGAGTGTGTCAAATCTAGACTTCTGACGAGGGTTAAGCGAAAAAGTTGGTTATTTTTGTTAATCTCAAAATAACATCGAATATAGGTACCTACTTCAATTTAGGTTGATATTTCAGCATGACCTGACTATATTACGACATAATTTAGCAGTAGATTTTGCTTGAACTATATTGTTATAATGTAATTTCCAAAAATATATGTTTGTTATTGTCCAAAAATAGTTATATGTAGGTTGATCAGTTACAACGTTATCCTATTAGATGGAAATAATAAAATGTTATATTTTGTACGTTAGGTTTCGTGCAAGGTGCGGAGGCCATTCCGGTTATAGTCGGCGTGCCGGTCACCGGGTATATCAACCAGCAGGCGCCGAGGGCAGGGTTCTACTTTTCGACGGCGGCGACGCTAGCTGGTGCTCTACTGCTGTTCTTCGTCGGTTTCTCGAAGCGAGATCCCGACCCGCCGCCCGCGCCGGCGCCGACGATCGCCGAGGCGTGTCCTTGCGTGTCGCCGCCGCCGCGCTGCGAGCCGGCGTGGTGCGCGTGCAGCGCAGGCGGGGCCACCGCCTACTGCGGCTGGCCGGGACCCACGTGCGGCTCGAGGCTGCCCAAGTCTCTATCCTACGCGGCCCCGCTAGACAGGGTCTGCTGCTCGAGCGCGCACTGCCCCGAGTGCTGGAAGCGAACCATTCCGCTGCGGCCGTCCCGGAGCGTGCCCGAAGGCCTAGCGCGGCGCGGCAGCACGTGGAGTCGCGGCGGCTCCTGCCGGCCGCCCTGCCGCCGCCGCGAGCACCACCTCATCGAACAGATCACCACTTCCGTGTGATACCAGTGACCTTTTACTAGTGATAGTGTCAAGGAATTCCCAAACCGCGTTTCCCCAGTGTATTTGAAGTTTGAACTAAAAGAACAGAAATAACTCTGCTTTTTTGATAGAAATCAATCAAAAGGCCGTAAAGGTAGACATTTTATTAAACCGCTTAAACCCCATTACAAACGGTTGGGAATCCCCGGTGTACATATTTCGTTCTCTTGTAGAAGTTATCGTATTGAAGTGATAGATTAGACTTTGAAGCAATAATAAGGGACTTAAATCTGGAAAGACGAGGAAGTTAATGCGTGACTTCTGTTCGGTTGTAATATTGTGTTCGCAAATTGTGAGATTTAGAACTGGATCATGTTTTCCGTTGAAAATGTTTCAAAATCGAAGACAGATATTTCTATATTGCAAATAATTATCTACTAATCACTTTTACTCTTCAGAGATAGAAGATTGTAAATTCATAGTTAATTAGCCCATCTTTCTTACTCTTCAAGTACTTGTGGGACCTTTGTCATAGTAGTTGATCATAATAACTAACTTTTATCAAATAGGAAAAATTACTGTTTTTATGTCCTAAAGGAATTGTCTCTTAATAATAAATTGTACAAATATAATTGAAATCTCCATAAAAAGTTATTTATTTCCTTTTCTCATAACTGCTAGATAACTAATGTTAAACAAAGGAAAATATTAGAAGAAAGAAATATTTATATCAATAGTCTGTGTTATGAGGAGATGTGAGAACAGAGTCAATTTTAGCAGTTCATTCGTTACGGTATTACAGCTTAGAATATGTTTTAGATGGTTTTCATTTGTTACTGTTGCCAAACGATTTATTGTTTGTTAAGTGTAATTTATATTTTTGATGTTACACTATTTGTTGTTTTGTACCAAAGTGTGATTACAATTTTGGTGATGAATAAAATATAATAATTTAGGACAGAAATTTCTTTAATTGAATCTCACAATAGCCTAATTTGATTTCGCGGAAAAAGTGAAATAATTAATTTATAAATTCACCTCCACAATATGAGTAGGTAATACATTTTGATTCGTATTATCCGAATGATACCTATAATTTAAAAAGTAGGTACTTATTTTTGTTATTGACTTTTAGGTCTTTTGAAGTTGTCACATAAAAAATATCGTAGGTAATAGCGATGTAGTAGGTACTGAGCTTGCTGAGTAAGTATGTAGAAGAAATATTGAGACGTCACAAATTCGCCTTGCTGCAGTTTGCTTTACCCACATGAATATTTATAATAAATTGTCAAACTATATGTCAATCTGATGTATGAGATTTTCTTTCAAATCCATTCAGTAGTTTTCGGGTAGAGTATGAACCATCTACGATCTACTCACACAAACTTTCGCATTTACAATATTACTCGTAGTAGAATAATGTAGCCGACCGTGGATACCGCTTCTAGCAAACCACAGTGTAGGATGACCTCAAGCAAGGTGGAGTGACGATTTGTGCAAGATGGCTGGCATGAGCCGGATACGAGAGACCCAGGATCGAGGTGAGTCGAGCAAAGTGGCGAACAATTGGAGAGTTGTATGTCCAACAGTGGACTGCAAGTGGCTAATGATGATGATGAACGTACCCAAAACGACTTGACAATCGCACTTCATTGGAATTACAGTTTTTTTACACGTAATGAGCATAAACAGTGATTAAACCGTAATTAAATCATTTGCTATGGATATGGCCCACAATGTGTAGGTTTAGAATAGCGAAAGTTAGGCGTTTAATTAGAGCGGCTTAATCACTAGTTTGCTGATTAATGCCGGGAGTTTTAGGCTGCGGTAATTCACCACCATTCCATTAGGCAATTTACAATCACTGATTAGCGTTGGACGTTTTGTTTTTACTAGAATTCAGCAGAGCGAAATAATGCTAGCTATGTGGGCAGACAATACCAACGTATACACTGAACACCAGTATAATTATAATAATATTTAGTAGATCACTTGCATTACGAAAAACTTCAAACTGTGGTAAGATTTCTTTTTAAATTATTTTGCGAGTAGGTCAAATGCAAAATGTGCATAGCTCATTGGAAGGTGTGAACATTTGATGTACCTAATAATGACAGTTCATTTCAGGACGGTATTCCTTCTTCTAATGCCAATCCTACTTCCTTCCTACTAATATTATATACGCGAAAGTTTGTTTGGATAGATGGATGGTTGTTGTTCCACTTTCACGCAAAAACTACTGAACGGATTTTAATGAAACTTTACAGGAATATAGTTTTTATTATAAATTAACACATAGGCTATGTTTTATACGAATATTCACGCGGGGAGAGCCGCGAGCAGCAGCTAGTATAAAATATAATAGTTACTTTGTAACGAGCTAAATGCCTAAATCTGACGTTTAAAACATTATCTACCTTTCGTCGCCAATCGAAGAATAGGTAAGTACCCACTAACATAACACTTAAATTAGGAATTTAAAACTCTATTTTCATTTTGCCTATCACTAATAATGCTCTCTCCAAAACGTTAATCGAATTTGCTTGTCGAAAAATAAAAGCGAATGTCCATTAAGCGATGTCTCAATGGAATTAACATGATTCCTAAATGGAAACAGGTTTGACATTAAAATGTAATGTTATTACATTGTTATGCCAAGTAATACCATTAGAGGGCAATGTGCACTCCGAACCGTCGTTACAAGCAAATGTTTCAAACGGGAAATGCGAAAGTAATCTGATCGTAAAATCAGATTAAATAAAAATGTGATCAATACAATAAATGCACATGATATTGGTTCATAAAACCTTTTTATAAACCAGTATAAATTGCTGTGAAAACTATATTTCGTATAAGGTATTACAGGCTTAACATAATCTTTAATATCCAGTAAGAGACCCCGCAAACTACAGACTTTCTATCGGCCGATAGTTTAGTCGGGCTCATAATTAGTATGAAGATCAGCCGATATCAAATCGTTGTAGTATGCGGGCTTGCATACATCTTCATACTGATTATGAGCCGGACCAAACTATCGGCCGATAGAAAGTCTGTGGTCTGCGGGCTCCCTAAGTGTATAGATATAAGGTACTAGTGTGTAGGTATACTCGTAATGAGATCTAGGTATATTTTGTAATACCTACATATATGTACCTACTCTTGAGGCCATGGTTAGGCTAGTACCCTAAATTTAAAAAACAATAATAACAACCTTAAACCTGCCTACGGGAATCAACGAACGACACCACTCTAATCATTCGAGTTGTTTCTTAACTTTCCAAAATAACTTAGTCAAACATTCACTGGACACGGGTAAAAACAGACCTCGCAGAGAAACTGGTTGCCATAATACTCAGGTACCTACAATTATTGATATACTTTCTAGTTTCTATGATGATGCTAGAACCAGTGATCTAACCGACATTTTTGGTTCCTTTACACAACTGCAAAGAGAAAACATTCTTTCAGGGCACACCTACTAATTCAATTGCTTCATAGTAGGTAAACTCATTAGACATACATATAACAAAAAGGTAATATTAAAAAACTCATAAACTTCCAGTAATAACGCGTAACGCATTTCCTTCATTTTCTCAGAAACATAGTCGTACTACTGTGCCTTAGATCACTCAGGTTCCAGCGTCATCATAATATAGTGCTCAAAATGCATTCAAAGTCGTCATCACTTGTCCGACTAAACAAATATCTGCCACTACAGAATAGACGCCGATGAACGTGTCTAAATCCTTAATTCCCTAAGCAAAACAAGGAACACTGTAAAACGCCGCTGGGGATTTATCGATTCACTATCCGGGTAGGTCTGTACTGCCCGGTTAGACAATACCATCACAAGATTCACAGAAATCCGATCCAGGACCCGATCCTATCTTTATTCGGAATAAAGATGAAGTCCGAAAATAAGCTCACGGTTTTATTAAGGCCCAAAGTCATAAAGACTCGTGAAAGCCCCGTTCATTATGACTGGTATTATAGAATTCTCGCCATTGGCCATATTCTAAACAGACACGGGTTCTTATCAACCTTTTGATCTTTATTTTGCATATCGGAATAAAAGCTTACATATTGATGACCACTTATAAAATATATCGATAAAGGTAAAATTTCACGCTATTTATTCCATTTCATTATTCATGACTGCTAAGACATTTATTTTTCATAAAGAATTACCTACACGTCTCTTACACGTTCCTTACTTCATCTTTTACACGAGATAAGTAACAGAATTTACCTAAAACACAAAAACAGACATAAAATTATAATACTCAATGATACAAAACCAAGGTTATTGGCAAGCAATGGATGACTATTCATATACATGAACCAATTTTAATATGAATAAAATATGGACGGAAGATACAAAATAAGAACCATTTCTTGCTTAGTATCCTTAAATACTAAATAGGTACCTACACAAATAATATCTAGCTGAATTAAGCCATGCAGAACCGCGTAAAACTAGTTACAAACTTAAATTGTCAAAGCCGAACACGTTTTTATCAGATAAATGCTTACGTACAGTAGTTCCTGATACTCGTCGATCCCATTTATTTTCTTTTCAATCCGAAAGAAGGATTTAAACATCAGTTTAAAAGTTCACTTGAGCTCACTCGAACGCGCTCTTAGGATTCTGGAGCTCTTAACGGCAACTTCGACAGACAAAGACGTTTAACTGATTCTGACCTTTGAAGACTTTATCACATTTAATGTTGTAGTGTAGTAGCGTGGGATGTACGTACCTAAGGGAGCGGCCTTCACTTCAATCATCTTTTCACTCCAATCTAACCTCACCTGCTCGTGGTACATCCTGCCAAATAACAAACGGGGCCCTGGCAACCGACTGGTGGCGGTATAACCATCACAATTGAAGGCGTAGCTAAATACCACAGACCGATGACGGGCAGCAGCGTCACAGAAGCGAGAAGCTACGCCCTGAGATCGCCAACTCGCTTGCCCAGCGTGGCGATTAGGGTATATCCTCCAGATGTTTGTCCTAAGTGTTGAACAACTTGAAAACCTGATGATGAATGTTGTAGTGAAATAATACTAAATGTGCGAAACTTGAAAAAAACGTCTTGGTTGTAGATAGGTACCGTATAGAACCGATTTCTACCTCGCTGATTAAAAAAGGGTGGAATAGAAATACGCGTCCCAAATGGAAAACGGTGGTAGAATACCTATATGTGAATTTGGGATAATATTTACCCTTCCATCAGAAACGTATGCCTACAGATGTCATCCCACATAACATGTCGTATATCTCATTCATTTTTATGGTTGGTCTTGTTAGTCGTAACCGCTGGTATAAGGTTTCGTAGAAAGACAATTATTTCGTCTGTTGGTAGTTTAATGGAATGTTTTACTGTTTCTATCTTTATTTAGAGATACGGTTAATAATTCTTCAGCAATTTTACGTTCCTTGACAATATTTACAGGCTCAAGTAAGCAATTCCTTTGTGTTTAGTGTTTCGACGTAAAGTCTTGTGTTCAAATACCGCTAGCAAATTTTTGTTTAAGGTAAAGGTTTTGTTTAAATACAACAATTATATTTTCTCTCGTACGTGATTTCGCCTGAGGCATAAGACAGTAGTCTATGAGTACATACAAACCATTTACCTTTTAGATGTTTAAATAAATTCAATAATAACAAAATCATTTATACATAGTGATTACATCTAGGGCTTACGAGCAAACTAAATGCAACAAAATAACTTTCGTAAATGGCATATCTACATGAAGTAGTAGTAGTTTAGGTATATACCAACAACCATACATAGGCTGCGTTTTATAGTAAGTCGGGCTTATAAGGCAAATAAAGCGGACTGCATAAGGCTAAACTTGAGTATGGTGTACCTACGTTTCGTAGTCATTTAGGTAAAAAACGCATGTTCGTTGGATACCCTTGCGGCGAGTTGCCACGCTGTTTACCAAAACGTCAAGCCATTCGTCGACCCCGTACACGGTTGCGAGTATTAATAATGGTTTTAACCAAATTACGTGCCGTAAAATCCTACATCGGCTTTCAACTTGGCAGCAGTCAAAAGACAGATTATAAATGGGTCGAGTGGGCCCAAGTCATAACGTTTACGAATGGGGTACGCACACAGCGGTAATCTGCATGCGGCAAACATAATGACCGTTTTGTATTCCTGGGGGCTCCATGCTTAATATATATGAGTGTCACAAAGTAATTAGATGAACATACATGCGGGCGGAACGAGAGAACACTAGGAGACTTATCCTTTGACTGATGCTCTGGCGTTACACGTTATTATTACCTTACCTAGTTTAAAGGAAATTGTATGATGTGTAACAAAGACATGTATTTTATCCTAGCAAAATATATCTAGCTAGGAGCCAAGTCTTTGGCACCTTAGCACAAAATGGTTCCCACCCCATACCTTTAATTGTGTCAAGAGACAGAAGAGACTTAATAGTGCAAAATGGGATTGCGTAGCTTTTATTTACGTATTGGTATCGTAGCTTGATAGATTACCTACTAAATGGTAATTTTCTGTTATAGTGAAATTCGGATATGCATTACTCTAAATACACTGAAACGAATGTTTTTAATATTCAGATATCGCCAAAAAGCAGATTCAGTAGATAAGTAAATAGTACAATACTGCAACCAAAAATAACTATTAATTTTCCTTTTGTTCCTCATCTTTTATTATACTTGCTGAACATCAAATTCACTTACGGTCGTAAGTTCTTCTGTGAAACCACTTTTTCCTCCATAAAAAAATGTTATAATCAAATTATTTCCCGTAAAATTACCCCACAACGGCATTCAAGTTAGCAGCACTCAAAAGACAGATTATAGATGGCCCAACTCATAAAATTTACGACCAGAGTAGGCATTTGCGCGGCCACCCTCGAAAAATGGGTTTTGAATGCTCAAAATTAATTCATATTATACATGGGTGGCTTTGGAGTAGAAAAGTATTGGAGTGGAGAATTCGTTTTGGCAAAATGTAGTCAAGAGAGAAAAGAAATCCATACTAAATATTATAAATGAGAAAGTGTGTCTGTCTGTATGTTTGTCTTTCTTTCACGGCAAAACGGAGCGACGAATTGACGTGATTTTTTAAGTGGAGATAGTTGAAGAATGGGTCTGCTGAAACTGTTTTGTACTGTACCTACATAATAATTTTCTACAAAAATTACACATTTTTCTCTCCACATGCGGTATTAACGGTGAAAACTATGTAGGCGGATATTATCGCAAATTAAAAGCTACGCGTGAGAAAATAATTTTCTAGCGTTCTCGCACCAACTCGGCGCCATCCACGGGGATTCGTGTGATCACGTGCTCACCCACAATATACGCAACAAGCTTATGCAAAAAACTAGGAATATACATATACAACACGTGTGAATTCAGGACGAAAAGTGTAGCATAGATAAAAAATCGTTTATTACAACGTAACCATTTGGCATCATCATCATCAGCCTATTGCAGTCCACTGCTGGACATCGGCCTCTCCAGTTGTTGGCCACCTTGGGCAAACATCTGGAGGCTATAGGTACCCATAATCGCCACACTGGGTAGGCGGATTGACAATTGATTGGCAAACTCGCACCAGTGACGATGCTGCTCGTCATCAACCTGTGGTAGCTATGCCTTAAGTTATGATGGTTGTGCCGCCTTCATTCGGTTACCCAGAGCCTCGTTTGTTATTCAGCCGAATGCACCACGGGCATGTAAAGGTAGCTTGGAGCGAAAAGATGATAGGTCGCCCTTACATCATCTCCAATACGGATGATGACAAGGTATGAAAATGAAGAAAATAATTAGTCCGTCTCTTAGATAATAAAAAAATATAAGACCCGTATTTTTTGTTTTGTCGAAATAACAAGAAAATACTTAGATATAGCGCATTAAAGTTACGGAGTGGGGGCTAACTACGTCACGTTAGTGTATATTTTGTACTCTAACGTGACGTCATGTGACATTTAAAATCAATGTATCTTCGTAAGTTTTTGAACAAGAGGCAAAATAAAAAATACGTATCCAATATTTTTCATTAATCTATCTGATGGACATTAAATTATTTTTTAGTCATCATCCCAATTTGTAGACTCTATTAAAAGATAGAATGTAGATTAATATAAGAAAAACGTATATTCCAAGTGCATTTGAACTGAGAGAACAAAGAGACGTGACTGCGTTCGGTAATAGAGTTGCCGCTGCCGCAGTCATAAAGTTCCATTAGTAATTAAAATGCTTTTAAAATGATAGCGAAAACCTTCTGTGACGCCGACCCGCTACGCTTTCCGCTAGTTCATTAAACTAATCAATTTTTTTTGCTTTCAGGTGCTTTGTAGAATGAGAAACTCTTTTAATAGTTTACTTTAATTAATTTGTCATCATATTAATTATAAACTATTAACTATTGCTTCGATGTAAGATGGTAAGTAAGGCCAATCAATTACAATTTTTTTATATTTCTGTTATGGTTATTTTTTATGGTTAAGATATACAATATCTGGAATGCTTCATAAACATATTATCTACTTACTTGTATAAAACTAAACTGTTTTTACCTCTAACCGGTACCTATGTCAATTGCACAAATATAAACAAAAGGTGAAGGTTCCGGTTTTGAACCCACTCGGACCAACATTTAGAAAATTAACTTGGTGTTCCGAGATAGATACGCCTTCGGTTATCATCTAGTACCCATAGTGGTGTAAATTATATGACGCATTTATTTATTTAATTAATAACCAAATGTGTAGGTATATATAAGAAAGGTACTATGATGGTATTTATTTAAGATAAATGTTTTACAAATAGTTCGTTCAGCTAAATTCTTCTCATCCATACAACCCATAAAACTAACTCCGCGAATCGCGACTGCCAAAACGAAACCAATAAAAAGAGTAAAACTCCATAAAACGATACGAGTCTGAACACGTTTACGAATCGGTGGTTTAGTAGTAAAACTTCGTGAATGATGACAATAGAACAAATACAAAGAGTATGTACCCGTGTATTCTCTATGACCCAGTTTCAGCGTACACAATCAACAAATTTTCTGCACAACATATATATAAGTATATAATAAACTTTCACGTTGCATCTAATATATGAAATGTTCGATTGTCCCCCCAAAGATCACGGCTGTTGTAACACGGTCTGAATATCGGCCTAAAAAGGTAGGTATAATGCGCGTTAAATCGCCTAATCGTATCATATGTGCCTGTCTAAGTTTTAAAGATAGGCTGTAATCAAACAATCATCTCAAGTAATTCACAACAAAAAAATTCGTCCTATTGGTACCGACATTATTTTCATCAGGGGGGATCATTTTAAATATTATTTATAGCTACTATATACTGTTTGGATTCAAAATACAGATCCTGATTTAGGCGAACATTATTGTCTCTTTATTCATAACCCTTCATTTGTACAACAGACACAATAGCAAAATCAATTAAGCCCGCATATCGGATCCCCTCACAAAAGGACAACCGTCGTGTCGGCCATGACGAAATAATATGATTAGCTTTGTAAATTTGTACATCTTACGGCGTACAATCGGCTTAATTATTTTTACGTCCCTTCTCGTTATTTTTGTCTCGACAAGATTGGCTTCTTTATTGAGTTCATTATTTATATTGCAAACAGTATCTAATGATGCAAATTGGACGCTCTCGTAGCAAAAGACTTGAAATATTAGTGTTAAATGAGACAATGAGATAGATAAATAACAAATTTTCTACTATATAATCGTGTATGTAAGCATATAAATAATTCCAATGTAAAAGCCGGTTAAATATGACATAGACGAAAACTTTTAATGCAAAAACAATCTAAGCTAGCGAATCCAAAGTAGGCACCTCTACCTACCACCCTAATCTGTTAGAAACTGTATCAATTTTCATATTAAAAAAAGTACTTGTACTACGTTAAGATATTTGCATTTCTTACGAATTCGTTCGATCAAAAATAAAATCATTATCTTTGTGTTCAAGTTGCATGTCGTACCTACACTTATACCTACTTGTATGATGTTAGACGCCTACTCAGGTGTGACATCAAAACATTAGGGTAAGCATTGAAAATATGTAGATTGGTTCGTCTGTTGGGCGGAACACATATTTGTGTCGGATCATGCGATTGAGAGGACATCAAAGCCGGTTGCCATGACAATGGGATTTCAATAGACCATACTGATAACGCAAATACACAATGGTGTAAATATTAGAAAGAAGATTTCGTCCTGATTTCAATTTCAATTTAATGATTTCAAACTGAATTCATTGATTTCCTGGAATCAGAAAAGAAATAAGCTGTTTGAATCAGTGATTCAGGGTCCCTAGGGTTTTTTTTTTGTTGGAAGGGGTGTACTTCCTAGTTGATCGCTATGTCATCATAAGTCGGTTTTTTTTTGTTAAAAAATTCCGTTGAATATTGTTTTTCGAATAGGAGACAGGGAGAGCAAAATACGGTGCTAACTATACAATTACGAAAATTATTAAGATTGATTATCCTACTCTTGTACAAACTATTCAAATTGCTAATGTAGTTTTAGTTATTCCTCCATAATATTAGTCTATTCTTCAAAGAGATGTCAAACACAGCTCGTATGCCTTAATTAATAAATGAAATGTTATACATTATAAATTATGTGTAGAACTCCTTGAAAATTACACTAATTCGAAATACGAGATACAGGTAACGAGCTTACTGAGCCTGATAGAATATTAAACATACCACACACACCATGAATTCGGCAATTCATTACATACACTAAGGTTTAGATAACAGTAAAGCGCTTTGTGAAGCTTTCAGTCGTCGAATAGATCTGTACTTGTCGTTGAGCCTTCAGGAAATTCGACCTAGGCTTACGTAGTGATTCCTGCCTTCTGAACCAAGGGTCAGGGAACCGGGACAAACATTTTTTTTTATTATATTAGCTCGACATAATGGCTTCCCTACGCCTGATGGAAAGCCAAGGAGAAGCCCAAGTCGCTGTGACAACTGGCAAGTAACTGGTTAGTTACCTGTCAGTTGCCACTGCCATGCCGGCCCAACCCTAACCCCCCACGAGCTCCGGAGACCCTACTCACCAGCAGAAACACGACCCGGAGGTCATTTGGCTGCGGTATTCTATAGGGTGGAGGTCCTTCCCTGGACGGGCAGCTCAATACGAGCGATGATTCGCTATGCCCTACCTCTCTTCATTCGTGTGATATTTTGCTACACTTCACGTCAACATAGGAGGAATACAAGCCTAAATGTATTAACACTCGTAGTTCTTCCACTAGGAATTAATGCGCTATACACAGATTTTCAATTGTTTAGAAGACCAAAGCCCCAGTTGATGTACTGTTCTGTTAAAGTAAAGAATTACCTACTGGTCTCTTAGGAATGCAATTCCACTCTAAACTAAACCAGTGGTGTATTTTCCTATGAACATTGAAGATATTCTCTCGAAGTGCCGTGTCCCAAAGGAGCAGTACTGTTTGTTTGGCAAATGGATAGTTTTGCTGCCTGTGTTTGAACACCCGATCATGTTTTCCGGGAATAGTAGTGTGTCCAAAAGAGGATGATGCATTCCAATAATCTGTACGTGCAGTTAATATCTACTATGGCTTGGCCATTGAGATGAACTATTGCGGAAGAGAAAGAAAAAACACATCAACATCTTTAAGAAAAGATGTTATGTTTGTAATTGTTAAGTAAGATGCTTATAGAGTTGGGACGTGTAGAGATATAATAACCTTGACTCTAAATGACATCTGGACCTATGGATGATTAGGGTTTAATCCCTAATCACACATAGGTCAATCCTTGTTACTGTACCTGTGGGAATTTAAAACTACTATCTTCCCTAAATTTCCACAAGAAAGATGTCGTATTTATCGACTCTACCAAAAGATTCACAATGGGACCGGCTAAGCTCAACACGTATGTAGTAGGTATTTCACCGAAATAAATATTTCATTGTTTGTAATGGCTAGTCAATCGCAAAATATTGCCTAAATGTTTAGAATTTAATGTACCTATATAGAGGTAAATGTACCTATATTCCAAGATATTCGCAAAATACGTCCCCGGTCAGGAAATGACAAAGAAATTCGACACAATTTATTTTGTTAGTCTATGAAAAATGTTTGCTTCAATGATAAAGAATTGTAATATTACATGGATTTCATATTAGTTATTTAAAAGAACTCAATTACACATGTATCGGCAAGAAAACTGTCGATTAATAGGTATTATGACAATGAAGCACGTAGGTACTATAAATAGAAGAGCTGGATTATTAAAAACGTTAATCATGCATAAGTCTTCTACAAAATGATCAAAAACAGTTGGAACCTAATTATACCTCTATATAACAAAGTCTACAAGTACAAGAATTCAAGTACCAATACCTATTGCTTAAATAATAAAATCTTCTAGGAAAATGACAAGCTAAATTGTTGACCTAAAAAAGTAATGACGGGTAGGGATGAAAAAATGCTACATGTAGTTACTAATTCATGTAAGAGGGATAGGCTCCCGTCAGCACAGACGAGTGGGGCTGGCTGATTGACATGTTTCAGCTCCACGTCATTCGGTTATGCGGGAGTACGGAACTCTGTATTGGGATTTGTCATCTATATCTTCTACTATGAGTATATAAAAACTAGCTGTGCTCGCGACTTCGTCCGCGTGGAATAGTTATTTTTTCCCGTTTTTTTCACATTTTCCATTATTTCTTCGCTCCTAATAGTTGCAACGTGATGTTATATAGCCTAAAGCCTTCCTCGATAAATGGTCTATTCAACACAAAAAGAATTTTTCAATTCGGACCAGTAGTTCCTGAGATTAGCGCGTTCAAACAAACAAACAAACAAACTCTTCAGCTTTATAATATTAGTTAAGATAATAACCAAACCCTCGCTTCGCTTCGGGTTGTTTAGGTTGCTATAGTAACGTTTTCAATACACGTCAGTTTGAAAGTTAGCTTTTTGGTAATTTTTTCACACCTTCGGATACATTATTAAAATTTTTTGTAACTATTAATGTAAAAATAATGTCGACCAGTCCATTAGTGTGAGATCAGATCCAATTTGACCAATAACCGATGTTGTTTTTTCTATGAATTATACCAACTATTGCTTTATGAAGTTATATTTATAGTTATAGGAAGAGCGGAACCTCCTGATACAAGTATCTGCGCATACTTAATAGGGGGTCTCAATCACTAAAAGGGCAAATGTAACATTTGTGATTGCAAAAAAAAATTACTTCCTATATTCTTTCTACACAATTAATTTCAATTCAACAAGCGCGGCATACAATTACGTGAAATCATATTAAGCTTTGTTACGAGTAACATGTCACTCGCTGTCATATGCGGCCTACGAAACATCAGTATTTCACCGTTCCACGTTTAATTAAAATGCGCTTTAATTAGGACCCGCGATATTATCACACGCGAATATTTACACAAATATGAACCTTATTTTGTTGAAATACGAATACGACGTGCAGGACTTTTGAAAACATACCTAGTGCCCCACATTTAAGAGGGTACGATGTACACACGTGTAAAGGTCGGTCCTTCTCTATGAAAAGCGTGAGGTGACTACCAAACATATAGCAATTTAATATCTCACAGTTGAGGTACTGTCGTTAAAAAGAGGTTTGTACAATTTCACCACCACCTTGTGAACCCTATCTTGTGTGCCAAGTGTTTTGCTAAACTTATCTTTTTAATAGTAACAAAACGTCGCACAGGTACATATGCGAAGAGTTTCATCTTGTAGTGTCTCGTACCATTCCAAATTCTGATTATGGGTAAAGCCTCTAGAAACGGGTTTTTGCCCAAAGTGGCAAACAACTGGAGAGGCTTATATCAAGCAGTGGACTTCGTTGTTCAAGTTGGCTGATCATGATGATGATTCTCAATTCAAACGTATTGTTTAAATACTACCGACAATTTTGTCTTTTATAGTATCCAGAATCGAGAGTATAGAAGAAAAAAAGTTTTAATAAATAAAAAACAGCATAAAGCATATTCCGCGTTGAATGCGGATACGAATCGACTTTGATTTATGTTTAAAAAATCTATCGAAAGTATTTTATTGTATCGTGTATAATAAACAATGCGGAAACATTGTCACTCTGTTCGTTGTATATTCAACTATAGGTACGTAGGATTAAAATACACATGCTCATAAATTACAGAACGCTACGGTCAGCAAATAAAGAGCTCTGTACCACTGTTACACCCGTATAAAGTGGAAATAGATTTTCTCAGACCTTTAAAGGGTTGTTTTTAGACGGAAACTCGCAGTTGAGCTTGTATTCAGAGGATACCCGGGATTAATCCATATGGGACTCCTTGTTTTCCATTATCACCCCCTATATTTTAAAATTTGCTTTATTTTACTTTGAAGCACGTTGTCTAAATACTCGAATCCCCATTTTATTAGTTATTGCCTAATATAAAGGGAAAAATTAATTAAGAGTAATATTATTTTGGATCATGATAGGATGTGATGTCTAACTTAAGTCTTTGACTGCCGAGAAACTAGACACAATAGAAAAACTATTGTTTGCCGGTCACCGGTGACCGGCATGGCGATCAACGTGTTAAAGTAAGTTTATGTGATAAGTTAAAGACATTTAAGTGACTTAGTTCAGTCCCATATCAGACATAATATGGGACCATATTAGAAAATAGGTCTTATGAAAAAATCTGCATATACTTCCTTATAATATAACGGACGAACACATTATACACACATACGAACCGAGCCTCCGTTATTTGAAAAATACAATACCACAACAAAGGATTTTCCTCACTTATAACAATATCTTTTAAGAAATCCCGACATGATGGAGTGACAAGGAGACACGCCTTGAGGATTACATAATGATATTAACATAATTTCCACTTCCGGTCGACGACGGAACAACAAAAACAAGGCAACTAGTACAATACAACCCGACCTCGTTATGAAATACATTGTTATTGAGAAACATCTCAACTCTACAAATACAGCATCATGAAACAAACACCTATTTCATCTGCATACACTCATCGTGAAAGGAAGTTATATTTCAATCGAACATATCCAAAGATTCAATTGAACTAGAGATCTTTGTTTTACAAACAAATGCTTAATTGCTTGTGAAGCGACATCTGTTAAGTTTCAATCGTATTAAATTAGACATCACACGGACTGATATCAACGTAAACGCTTGAGGACTGTCACAATCTCGTATAACTAAATATCTATTGATCTATACTATAAGCCATGAACAATGTTGATTACCATACCTACTTTCAGCAAAGGACGGACCAGGGCTGTTGATGAATACCTAGGTACTTAGGATTTGTTCAAGAAGGATTAGTAGTTGTAAAACACCGCATTCATACAGGAACTTTCAAGATTAAGAAGTGGACCTATCTCCCTAGTTCGGTTAAGCCTAAGACGGTCTGGAGCCCTTGCCCGTCTTAGTGCTTGAATATATAATTAGATGTATTGTAGCTCGCTTCAGAATCGCCCAGGGTACCAAGGTGGACGAGACAAGTACAGTAGGTGGAACATACCAGACTTGCTACCAGGCGCCTGATTATAATGACGACTGAGGGTGTCTTGACCGCAACAGCAGGGAGAAAAGAAACCTAACACATAGGGTCTAAGTCTGTTAATTTTACAGGACAGGTGATATCGCTTACCGTTAGGTATTAAGCAAACCAATTTCGAAGGAAAAAATTAATAGCATATCTCATAAACTGGATGGCATGGAGTAAAAGACATGTGTAAAAATACGCATATGTTAGTTTAATAGCAAAATGAGAATTATACATATTATAAATAGATATATTACGCTAAAGCAAACACAAATTCCCAAACCCATAAGTCTATCGTCCTCCTTTAATTATTTATAAGATTTTTGAAATGAAAACAACGAGTCCACGTTACTAATAATAGGTAATATGACGTCATTGTAAATATGTAGTAAAAGATTTACTGTCGTGACGTCAACCACATCGGAATCGGCCACAAATAATCGCGAATTTAGCCGTCTAGACGTTAATGGCTCGAAAATTGCACGAGACTGGAATAAAACTAACACCCACTGTTCCACTCCGACAGACACCAAATTGAATCATAATCAGGTGACCTACTATGTGTAACTAAATTAGAGATCATTGGAATGTCAATAAATGTAAAAAATAGCTGGTTTATTATTTTGCTAGCCTGACTACCGTTCACAGAATATTTTTATCATTATTATTCAGTTCTATTTCACTATCATTGACTTTATTATACATGTTATGGTTTCAGTATAGGTATTTTAGTTTGATTTTTTTGGCACAGACAAAACAATTTTTAAAAATGTTCATGGAAATTTATTCTTATTTGGATATGGGCCTTCTATTAACATTTGAACACCACATATAAACGTGAAATTATTGGTTTCGGGTCCAATTTTCTAATCTTTCTTTTTTTTTAATATCACCTGCTAAACTTATGCATTTGTACACTTAAAAACTACTATTAACTATCTAAATTAGCATATTTTTTAAATTTAACTCATTAACCTTATATCGTTCAATTACATTTCATAATAGTGTCTATCGGTTACGTGAATAATAATTAAGCATGTATCGAAATAGAGCGTATACCAAAGCTGGTGCTCATCCTAAAATTGTTATAGCCAGAGTATGCCCTTAATCTAATCACCTCGTGTTTGTTTCTCTACAAAGGCCACATGTAGTGGCATATGTTCCAACGCTTCCTGCGGATGCAGCCAGCCCGCTGCGCTCACTATCCGGCGGAAACATTAGTGCTACAACACAGAATATCGAATATTGTAAGAAGAAAAATACAACTACATCCGTATTCCGATATGACGATTCGTTATGATGGGTACAATTCGATACGACATTAGAAAGGCAGTAGACACGGGTCATGAAAATTGCTCCGATATGTTCTTTATCAAATTGAAACAATCTATTATATCGACTGCCCATATATACGGAACCCAACAAGTTATGCTGAATATCCAAACCGTTCCTAATTCTGAAACAAAACATTCCTGAAATTCCAATACAAATATGATATAATTAGAAATAACAGTGTTACCTTTTTTTATGGAATAGGGGGCAGACAAGCAAGCAGTTCACCTGATGGTAAGTGATAACCGCCGCCCACGTACATCTGCAACATCAGGAGTTACAGCTGCGCTGCCGGCCTTTAAGGAAGAGGTATGCTCTTTTCTTGAAGATTTGGGGGTCGTAACGGTCCGGAAATACCGCTGGCGACAAAGCATTCCATAGCTTAGTTGTGCGCGGCAGAAAGTTGCGACAGAAGCGCACAGTTGAGGACTGCCAAGTGTCGAGATGGTATGGATGGAGAGTTTGGCGCGAAGAACGATGTCGGAAGGCAGCGGCAGGTATCATTCCGAACAATTCCTCGGAACACTCCCCGTGGTATATGCGATAGAAGATGCAGAGTGAATCTACATCTATACGCAGCGCCAAGGGATCAAGCCGCTCAGTAAGTTCTTAAACAAAAATTATTAGTGCTTTATCGTCTGTTTTTAACCGACTTCATAAAAAGAAGAAAGTTCTCAATTTAACTGTTTTTTTTGTTGTTGTATATTTGTTATCTTTTTATGTTCGAAAGGGTGTACTTCTAGTTGGTCATTGTTACCATATTGAAGTCGGTTTTTCTACATAATAAAAACATTTTTTTTGCTAAAAATGTGTTTATTATGTAGGCAATTTAAGTAAAAGTTATAATTTTACGTACCTAATGATGATTAATATGTACTTTAATTTGTTTTTTTTTTAATTAAATACTTCCGTACCTTTTGTTCATACGTAACGTAGAGTTTGACCGAAACTCGCCTAATCTTAACAACAAATCAAATCAACCGACTGAAAGCTCTAAAAAAGGATAGGATAGCCACTTATGTGCATAAGTAGGACTGCTAATGTAGCAACATGTTTGATATACCTCCCTAGAGTTACAATTTGACAGCTGACTTCGACCTCAGCGGATGTTCCCTCCCATCAAATGAGCGATCAGCTCGTTCCGTTACATTGTTAACTTAAAACCTATCGTATAGCTTCGTCTACCAACGCCTCCCATCCTACACACAATGAGCCTAGTGAGTTGCGTAGTGGCCGATATGTCCCGATGCTTCCTCCGGACGCCGCCAGCTCGTAAACTTGGCTTTGTAACAACCGCTTTACTGCCCTAAGGAAACATTGCCTTTTGAATACGACCGGTTAGAATATGGGCGGAATACAAAGTAGATAGGTACTTCATAGATTAATTTATTTTTGAGATAAATTTTGCATGACTTAACCTCCACCTGAATAATACAAATCTAAAATATCTACCCCGTTTCTAGTAATGAGACATTTTAAATTGCAGAAGAATGAAGACTGGATGCTTTTACTATATATTTCCGAACAGCTACGACTTGGAAACCGTCAAGAAACAAGCGTACTCCTATTAAAAGGCCGGCAGCGACCCAGACTCGAACGACCCAGCGACAGAATACGATCTGACTTGTGGTGTCCATGGGCGGTGTTGACTGCTTACCATCAGGCATCACATTTGCTCGTCTGCCGTCTCTTGCATAAAAAAGATGGCAGCGGCTTACACAAATTTTATCAGGCCTTAACCTAATAAAACCGGAACATAAATTTTCATATTATCAAGAAAAAAATCACATCACTCTTCTAATCTTGTCAGGAAACGCCCATCCATCATGGATAGGTAGGTACAAAGATTTACATACGTATTGATCTATAAACAAAAACAGCATAAAACAAGAGTAGGCAAAGCAACACCGCGATCAAATTAATAAAACGGATTTTAATATGCATAGATATTTTGATCTCCCTTCAATTATCGCGCGTAGCGACGCCCGTAAAAAGTTTTATAACTCGCCGTACAACGGCCCTTTGAATTTCACAGTCAAATGCAATTACCACGCGGTGTGTTTTGAACAACCGCCGCCGACGCGTAATAAATAACGTTTTGTTGGATATACTTTTGGTAAAAGGGAATAACAATTACGTATTCAACGTACCTACTACACGTTCCCGCCCATACGCAAACCATTCATATGTACGGTATGACGAAATTCAGATTGTTTCTATTTTATGTTAAAACATAAAAACGGTACTTGGGAACTCGCGGCACACGGTACGCTTTCATATGTAGGTAATAGAAATCTTTGGTGAATTTATGAATTATATCTATGAAATTGTTCAGTATTTGATTACACACTTGCGAATAGGTTCAATGCAGATCAATTCACAACAAACAATTCGGACACTAGATCTGATCGTAAAGCTTAGTCTTAGCTATGGGTGACATCAAAGAACAAGTCTTCAAGCCTACGTATTGGGAAACGTACCTGATACCACAGAAATCTTAACTAATATTATAAAGCTGAAGAGTTTGTTTGTTTGTTTGTTTGAACGCGCTAATCTCAGGAACTACTGGTCCGAATTGAAAAATTATTTTTGTGTTGAATAGACCATTTATCGAGGAAGGCTATAGGCTATTACATTACGTTGCAACTATTAGGAGCGAAGAAATAATGGAAATGTAAAAAAAAAACGGGAAAAAAGACCACGCGGACGAAGTCGCGAGCACAGCTAGTAGGATAATAAGCCAAGTTAGTAGTTTAGTTAGAACTAGCTGTGCCAGCGGCGTCGCACGCTTGGATATCGGGTTTCAAAAATAACGGACTTCCATAAAATACTTATACCTATACCTAAGTTTTAAGTTAGACCTCTAGTAATACATTAGTGAAAATCGTATTCAATTTCATGCAGTAGTTTTTGAGAGATGCGCGTTCAAAAAATTTCTCCCGTTTTCTTAACATTTCCCTTCACTGCTCTGCTCCTATTAATAGTAGCGTGATGAAAAGTATCCTATAACCTGCCCAGGATTATGAAAAATAATTGTACCAAGTTTCGTTAAAATCCGTTGAGTAGTTTTTGTTTCTATAACGAACATACAGACAGACAGACAGACAGACAGACAGACAGACAGACAGACAAAAATTTTACTGATTGCATTTTTGGCATCAGTATCGATCACTAATCATCCCCTGATAGTTATTTTGAAAATATATTTAATGTACAGAATTGACCTCTCTACAGATTTATTATAAGTATAGATAAACTTTATCGTCATCAGCCTATCGCAGCCTACTGCTGAGCAAAGCCCTCCAATTTTTCGCTACTTGGGGCAAACATCTGGAGGCTACCAATAATCGCCACTTAAAGAGATATAACCATTACCATTACACACGTAAACAGCGAGTTGAGTAAGTAATATATCATGTTTATCGGCTATTTTTCAGCTGAAATTGCAAACAATTTGTTTTTTACACATTCGGGTTTTCGACGACTTATACTTTCAAAATTTTAACAAAAATGCCCACCATACCGTTAGATTACGTCTATTAACAACACCTACAACTCTGGTTGAAAGTATATAACTTCAACAGCAGAGTTGTCGTGGCTTCCTTGGAGGATACTCCGTAACTTCTTGTTTCAAGATGTTACACAAAGCCAGCCAACCACGCGTTAAGTCACTAGACACTTGATGCACGCTTGAAACTTAATACTTGTGTAAATAATATTATTTTATATCAATAGAAAATACAATATCTATACTTATAATAAATCTGTAGAGAGGTCAATTCTGTACATCTAAATATATAAAACTCAAAGGTGACTGACTGACTGACTGACATAGTGATCTATCAACGCACAGCCCAAACCACTGGACGGATCGGGCTGAAATTTGGCATGCAGGTAGATATTATGATGTAGGCATACGCTAAGAAAGGATTTTGATTAATGCTACCCCCAAGGGGTTAAAAAGGGGATGAAACTCTATTCCACGCGGACGAAGTCGCGGGCACTGCTAGTTAAATATATTTTCAAAATAACTATCAGGGGATGAATAAGTGATCGATACTGATGCCAAAAATGTAATTAGTAGAATTTTTGTCTGTCTGTCTGTCTGTATGTTCGTTATAGAAACAAAAACTACTGGACGGATTTTAACGAAACTTGTTACGATTATTCTTCATACTCCTGGCTAGGTTATAGTATACTTTTCATCACGCTACGATCAATAGGAGCAGAGCAGTGTTGGGAAAACGGGAGAATTTTTTATCTGTATGTTTGATTGCGCATCACGCGAAAACTACTGCATGCAATTGAATGCAGTTTTCATCAACGTATTGCTAGAAGTCTAACTTACAACTAGGTATAGGTATAGATAGGTATTACATGGAAGTCCGTTTTTTTTAAACCCTATATCCACGCGTGCGACGCCGCCGGCACAGCTAGTAGAGGGCTATATATAAGGCGTAGGCGAGTATAAGGCTAAGCTGGATATTATTAGGTAGATATTCTTTATTGCATACCATACAGTTGCCTTAAAACTAGGTATGATAAAAAATTGTACAATTTAGGCGGTCTAATCGCTATAAGAAATATAGTGGCTAGCCAAAAAAAAAGAGAGGAACCTATATAATATTGCAACCTACAAAAAATGTACAGGTTTTTCTTTAGCTAAAAATATCTAAAACATACCTGGGCAATAGCAATTGTCAGTAAGCAAATAGAAAAAAGCACTTGTATTATAGAAATCGGAATCAATTAAAGTACATAGTTTATTACTTAAATACACTATTATTACTTAAATACAATATTCACGCACAAACATTGAAACAACACAAATGTTCATTGCGTTAATGTTTGGTTTGAGTGGATATTGAACCTTCGAACCTTGTTTAAAAAGCAGGATCCAAAATACCCGGGCCCTGCAATTAAATATTTGTTATTACAAGTCCACATGAAGCGGTAATTAGTGAATTTATTAGCACTGACACTGTCAGAGATTTAGCTTACCATCAAGCGCATGACACATTGTTAACATAACTAATAACAAGTATTCTAATACACAGTGTTCAGAGGACGTTGTAGTTCGGTCACTCTCCATTAAGCATTCTGAACACTAAGTAGGTAAGTGATAAGATAATTAATTCATGCGAGGCAAACGGGCAGTAGGCATAACAGAGCTATCCCAAAACAGACCGGATCGAGCGGACAGATAACAGCTAAACTAATTATCGGGTGTCATTGTAAACAAGGCTCGGTCTAGGCTGAGCCTGTATCAAATTAACATATTATTATGTAGGTAGAAACTCCTTGAAACGGTGGGAACTCACTTAAAAACCTTGTTCTCTTCACGTAAGATTCTTTATTCATTCAATGTACGGTTTTACCACTCATTGAGCGGCACAGAAAACATCATGAGGAAGTCTTTATTCTAAAAATATCTGGACAGCGTTGTCATCCGCATACCATCCAGACGATGGTGGCGCGCACCAAGAGGTTTAGTTCCTCGTTCCTGCCCCGTGCCATTAAGTCATGGAATGCCCTTCCAGCTCATGTGTTTCCTTCTTCTTACAATCCTGGGTTCTTTAGGCGGGGCCTTCAGGGTGAGGGCGACAGGCGCAATGGGCTCTATTGTGCCTGTCGACCTAACTTTTGGACCTCACGACCGCTTACCATCAGGTGGAGTGAGGTCATCCTGAAAGCTCTTCTTATAAAAAAAAATGTGGTTTAATCATCATCATCATCAGCCTATCGCAGTCTGTGGCTGGACATAGGCATCTCATGTGACGCTGCTGCCCGTCGTCTGCAGCCCGACGTCTGTATTTAGCTACGCCTTCAATTGTAATGTTTACACCGCAACCAGTCGGTTGCCAGAGCCTCGTTTGTTTGACACACCACGGGCCGGTAAGGGCCGGAAAGGCCCTTACATCCTTGTTACATCTATACTAATATTATAAAGCTGAAGAGTTTGTTTGTTTGAAGTGGCGCTAATCTCAGGAACTACTGGTCCGAATTGAAAAATTCTCTTTGTGTTGAATAGACCATTTATCGAGGAAGGCTTTAGGCTATATAACATCACGTTACAACTATTAGGAGCGAAGAAATAATGGAAAATGTAAAAAAAGGGGGAAAAAATAACTATCCACGCGGACGAAGTCGCGAGCACAGCTAGTGTTTTAATAAATTTCCAAATAACCCAAGACATGCCACGCTGGGCCACACAGCGCCATCTAGCCCCAATCTAAGCCGAAGCTTGTACTATGGGTACTAGACAACTGATTAACATACTTAAATACTTTTTTTTGTAAATAAATATATATTATACATAGTAAACACCCAGACCAATACAAACAGACATGTATATGAACACAAATGTTTGGACCGTGCGGGAATCGAACCCACGACCCTTGACTCACAAGGCAGAGGTCACTGCCAAATGAGCCATCGAGCCAGTCAAATCAAATAATCAAGTCAAATAATCTCTTATTCCACTCTCCGGTGACGAAGGTTATCTAGCTGTGTCCGGTTATGGCATTTTTCAAAGAAGATTGTGATAGATTTTCCACAATAAACCTTGTTTGAATTTCCCGATACAACATTTCGGTGAAATATCTAGTTGATATTTAAAAAAAAAACATTCCTGGACATCATAAATAATGTAGAGGTGGCCTTGGAGTACCGTGTGAGCGATTAATAGTAGATTAGGCTTTATTCTGATCAATACAGCCTCTCGAAATAAACCAAGAAGAATAAAATAAATTAATCACTACAATTACATCCCTTTCTAATATCACATTGACATTTAAACAGGTACTAAAAGTCCAATAAACAAATAAATAAATTCCTTTGATGTGTCAGGATTGCCCCAATAACGTAAACGAATCCGGACATCAAAGAGCGCGGGCCGGAGAAAAAAATAAAATCTCCCCGTCCGGTAAACGAGTTGAGCGCACCTGAGCGGCTCGCGGCAAGCTTTCGGAATTACGAGAGTATCCGAGGAAGTACGTATGTTCACACAGAAGGTGTGGATGTAACGCTGACCGGAAAATACTTGAAACATTATGTTATGTTCATTCTCCTCAACGTAGACAGCCCCACGCAGAATTTTGGGGATGCAGACATTGATATATTCTTTTAGTGATGTAAGGGAGCGGCCTTTCAACATTTCACTCCTAGCCAGGCTCACCTGTCCTTAGTGCATCCTGTCGAATCAACCGAGGCGCTGGCAACCGACTGGCGATATAACCATCACAACTGAAGGCGTAGCTAAATACTACATACCAATGAAGGACAGCAGCGTCACTGGAGCGCCCTGCGATCGCCAACCCGCCTGCCCAGTGTGGCGATTATGAGTATAATCAAAGTGTGGCTCACTGTTTATTACATCTTATAAGATTAGACAGATAAATAGTTTTATGAATTATGTACTATAATTCTAGTTAGGTATAACTGCTCTGAGGTTATGACCTAATTTTTAAATATTGCTTCATGTACATTCAGTTTCGTCGGGTTCAGACCTAATTATCTCTGTGAAAGGAGCCAGAGATAACATATTTAGTACTTACCGTTTCAAACCTTAAAAGCTTATTTCATGTAAGTATTGCAAATAGAGCCACCTGCATCAACAAATGTTTAGCAGGGCAACACAACTATGTACGTTGGTTTGTCCTCTGTTCATAAATGAATTCCTCTGTGCAGTTGCTTGTACCTAAGCCTCTCAATTAATTACATATGCATTGTTTATGCACATGCATTGTGCTGAGAACATTCTGGGCACGTTCACAAGTAACGCAGACCTTGGCTCACCTAACAAATGCAACTACAAAGGTAAAATTAGAGTATAATACTGACTAGTTACGTTACGTACGTTACTTTGACAACATGCTTACCTAATTATGTTGTTGAAGCACATCACAACTCTCAAACTCTTCGCTCTGTGTAATAGAATTCGAGAGTCCCTGACCGCTCGTTAGAATAATGTTATAAGTGCACATCAAAACCGATGCAATACAAACCTTATACATTTTAGCATGACGACTAGAATAGATTTGACTTCTTATCATTACTTGGAACAAATAACGTGACATAAGAAACTGTAGTATCTAACAACAAGTTTCGGAAAAAATGTTTTGCAAAAACTTCTACAATCGTAAATACAATCTGCTTTAAAAATATAAAGCAAGATTAAAGGATTGAAATATATTGACTACGGAGCAACAATTCAAAAGATTTAGTCGCTCAGATAATCCACAAATTTATAATATCCTCTTTTCATAAGTAAAGCTTGTATTTATGACTTAAATTTGCATAAGCAGAATTCATTCAACAGTATTTACCAATTACAAGTTGTTTAATAATTTAGGCATAAACCAACAATGAAATTACCAATCGTTTGAAAATAAAGAGTAGAAAGAAGAATATATTATTTCAGTAAGTATTTAAGTAGCAGTTGCCTATCGACAAGCTGACGATAGGCAAAGGTGATTGAATCCAGCTATCAGGTGAGAGTTAATTAAGAATATACCTAAATATGGGAGTTATATCCAGATAAAGACGGAAAATGTAATATACATATTTTGATTAAATTGTAATCATAACTTAGGCACGTACAAGTCCTAACGCACGTACCTATTTCCTAATGACCTGCTTATATATAAAACACATACTCGAAATAGACATAAACATATTCGAAAGAAAATTGCTTTAATCGGATACTAAATAGAAATAAAAATACTCGTATAAAGCTAAAAAATATTATTGAACAATACGTCACTCGATCAAATTCAGAGATACAGGACATAAGGTACCTCGTGAAACTCACCGGGCCCCCCAAGGGAGGCCGTCAAACCTACGAATTTACTGAAATCTGTCGCTGAGGAAGGGGTAGCATCCGAATTAAATATTCCATTGTATTAAACTGATACTTGTATTGACACACGTAGAGAAACCACAACTGAAAGATATATATCAGTACTGATGAATACTTAATACGGATGATGACAAGGTATGAAAATGAAGAAAATAATTAGTCCGTCTCTTAGATAATAAAAAAATATAAGACCCGTATTTTTTGTTTTGTCGAAATAACAAGAAAATACTTAGATATAGCGCATTAAAGTTACGGAGTGGAGGCTAACTACGTCACGTTAGAGTATATTCTCTAACGCGACGTCATGTGACATTTAAAATCAATGTATCTTCGTAAGTTTTTGAACAAGAGGCAAAATAAAAAATACGTATCCAATATTTTTCATTAATCTATCTGATGGACATTAAATTATTTTTAGTCATCATCCCAATTGTTACATTGTTTGATCTGAAATCTTTCTATACAACTTTATGGAAGTGACTAAAAATGATAATGACTTTATAAATTTGGCAGGTTACTTTTAACCTGTTAAACATGTGAGCCTTTACTTTATAACAGATCTACGTTGTCACAAGGACTTGGGCTTCTCTTTCACTTTACATTAGGCGTAGGGAAGCCATTATGTCGAACTACTATAAAAAAATCTACATCTCAATAGGTTACATAAATGTAGGTAGAATATAGTAAAACATATACATATAAGCAAAATCAACGTAACAAAAAATCTTTACTAGTTAGGTAATAAGAACGGACCGTTGTCCGCAACTCGACGTCTGAAATCTTCTAAGAACCCATTTTTTTAAATCAAGCACATCCATTAACTACAGAAAATCTTATGCTAGCTTTTTGCAGAGATGCGTTATAGGCACTCATATTGCTGTGCTAACAATCAACATGCGGTCAGAACGGAAATAGAAATAAAGGAAGAAGAATTGAAAAATACTTTTGCAGCGAAAATTTTCCTCTCTAGATGATCAGTTGGTACAATTTGAATTCGCTCCATTTTCGGATGCAGTTAGAAACCCGGTGCAGTTTTGGGCTGACATTGAAAGAGCAATTCGGTGCTGAATTGGTAACTGCGTTCGACGTTCAATTACGATAGGAGACGTATGACGGTGATATGTGTAATCTGAATGCTACGCAAGTGGAATACGAGTACAATATAAACAGAAACGGAATTGCCCAATATCAGGCAAGATTGAGGTAAATCTCAGTTGTCTTGAGACTCGAAATCAATAAGCACACAGCATTTCATACTCAATAGATACCAATTGGTAGGGTACCACAAATTGAAGCAAATGAAATGCGGAATTTCATTTAAACGCCTTGATAGGCTGGTCTGAACATTCATTATATCGTATTACCCTTTTGTAAAGCAAAACTGTGTAGGAAACACATTCCGTCGCGTTCATTGCCTTTATTGCCGAGAATTAGGCAAATAATGTATGTTCATTAAAATGTTTACGGACAAATTACCAATGCGGCACCTTTCGTGCCAATTCGGGCGCCAACGCCACCGCTCGTCTGAAAACCCCTATTAATTATCCAATTGAATGTATTTAAGTGCTGTTATAATTCTCTTATTACAAAACCAGTTGGACTTTGTTTATTTATGCAACTGTTTGCCTGCCTGAGAGCGGGAATCCTATTTAATCACGTCGTTACCAGTAAGTAGAACTTTTAGGGATGTTTTTAGAAAGTCATCGCGGAGTTACGTGGTTTACTATCCGTGGCTGGGAATTACCTCGAGAAGTCCAAACGCTGCCGACCTGAGCCCCGCGCGGGAGATTCGCACATTTTACGAGCTCAACGAGGTAATGCCATTTTCAAGCTTCGCTTCCCGCTATTATCTGTGTGAACTGAAAGTAAATCTTCGGTTACACTGCTAACTTGATCATGTGCGTAAGTGCGCACATTGGACCACTTTTCTCTTCTTCGGTCTACTAAAATACTGAATCGAACATATTTTCTGACAGGTACAAATAACATGCATATTCTAGAAGTTATTTTCTAGCTACACCGTGCAGCGGGTGGCAGCAAAATGTACCTACTACTTTGAAGTTGAATTGCGAAGTTGGGAGTTGTGACAAAAAAATCACTCTAATCACCTCGGCTCAAATTGACCCCGCCGTCAATCGAACCCAGCACGTTAGGATTTCCGTGCTTTAGACGTAAACAGTTAGTACACCAGTAGGAAAACTTACATGGAACATAGCACAAACTGAGAATTAATAGTTTATGTTATGTTTTATGTACGTTTTCAATAGAATACCAATTGAAATAACCGGAACCACATATGTCCATATAAACTTCAAACCAACAGGCCATTCACACCAACACCACTATTTCAGAGTACTCCGTTATACCCGATATTCGTTCCGGCTAAATTGTCAATTTACTTAATAGCCACAATTGGGGCATTTGGAGCCTCAGTGGAATAGATGGGACATGCCACCTGAATCCTGATAAGAGACGAGATAGTTGCCAATCAATACAAAGCTCACGGTGGACGATAAATAAGAGTGATACCTCAGCGAAATGGGATATCCGACGCTAACGCTTGATTAAATACGCCAGTCACCAGATAATACAGCAGTTCCCAATAGAATTCCTGTAAAGGTACGTTACTATACGTATAGTAGCAAACATTTGTATGCATGAACATGTCTGTGTTAATTAGATACATTTTATTTACTAAAAACATGTAGGTACGTAAGGACGTTTTCAAATGTCTAATCCTCAAGTACAAGCAAAATTTTGAAGCAATGTTATTGTGTTAACATTTATATACAGTCATATTGAAAAGCCACACGATATATGTAAATATTCACAACTTGCAAAGCTGTTATGCAGTATAATATCGTTCATTTTAAAATTACTGACTTCATCACATAAAACAAAGTACCTAGGTAAATAACTTGAGCACTTGTGTTATGGATCTAAACAACCAAGGTACACATATCTGTATACTTAAATACAATATCAATACATACAAAATATACAATTACCCAAATACGGAACAATAAACAAATGTTCATGACACGAAAGTTTGTCTCGGGTGAGAATCGAGCCCACGACCGACCCTTTGATCAGAAGAGTCTTCCAAAAGATACCAAATTGGATTCTAATAAATCAAACAGGTAGAATATAAATCGAATAAATACTAAAATAATACTAATCAAGGGGTTTATAAATGACTGAAATTTAATCCTTCCAAAGTGAATAACTGGATTACGAGATGGAATCAAAATACTTGTAGAATCCTACTCGTAAGTACGATCGATGTTACAAAACAACTTGAGCAATTATGGCGTTAACTTTCGGGGAAGGTTCAAAATCGTCGCAACGTTTAAGTTGACGAGTAAGTGTCTACCTTAATTATTCCATTTTAACAGGGAAATATTCCCTGGAGTAATCATCGACATCGCAATAGCTGAGGTACTTTCGAAGAATTCCGTAATAAAGTTAGGCTTTTCAATAATGCATAAAACTGGAGAATTCTGAACTCCTTTGTGTGTTCACAATTTATATTATGTTCTTATATCAGGAATACCGTCTTTTTACAGGCATGTTCTTCTTATTATTTTAAGCAAGATATTCAGTTGAAGATTGAATAGTTACTTACATTTCTTTAGGCTATATTGTCAGAATCGTGTTATTTTTTTTTTACACTAGATCATAGTTAACATCCGACCACATGCACAGGTCGGATTCCCAAGTAAGTGACTTAGTAACTAGTGTTATCTAGGTATCAGAACAACGAAAGTACCAAAAATATGCTCGTATAGGTACTTAAATAAACAATAAACACAAATGTTCATCACACGAATGTTTGTTCCGGCTAGAGATAGAACCCACAACTCTTGGATTAAAAAGCAGGGATACATACATATAGTCAAATTCGATATCCATGTTTTGTCTTTTTCTAATCTAAGAAGTTTGACAGGGACAAAACATAGATTTCCAAATATTGATAAAGTGTTTCCTTAGTGTTCTGAATCACGACTCAGGTTTGTGATCGAACTACCAACTCTTGGTTCAGAAGACAAAGAAGGAACTCTTGGTTCAGAAAACAAAGAAGGTCAGTAACAAATGCGTGACAGGGCCAGTCAAAAACTAAAATACCTTCTAGTATTCACAACGTAATCGATCAATCAAATGTTTCCCAATTAGTTGTGAGGATCAAAGAGCTACGTTAGTACGTAATTGCATACCTTCGAGAAGTTGCGGCCGTTCAACGGAGCAAATACAAAGAGGACACGGCCTAAGCAACTGTGCACCGTGATTACTGACTAGGTCGTGACGTCATCAAATCAACATCATTAGTGGGCGTGGCCTATTAATCTGCTCTTTTAACCGTCGGTGGTCGGACGTGCACACAGCTATGTTCTCAATTATATCTGAGGGCACGGTCGTGCCCTCGCCAAGACGAGCCAAGCGAAGCGCAAAGGCACTACCTATCTTTTCTCGAAAGGTTTCGCCGTTTTTTTGAACCCTCATAACTTTTGTTTGAATGATGCTAAATAGTTAAAATTTTCAAGATAGAATGCCATCAGTACACTTATTAAACATACAAAGTTTGAATACCGTAGCTTTGATACTTTGGTTTTTATTAACATGTAAAAACCTCCGATTTCGTCACTGACTGACTGACTGAATCACTGATCATCAAAATTATAGGGTACTTCCTGAAGTCTTAGAAAGCTGAAATTTGACAGTGCACCCAATGTGGTCTCGCCCTCGTCTTGGCTACATTTACATGAAAATGTTTTTGGGGGGATAAGCAATTCACCATCTTTTGTCTAGATGAAGAACCATAAAAGTGTAAAAATAGCAGGGTCGTAATAAAGATAACTACATCGTACTCACATCTTTTCTTTTTCTAGAGGCGAATGCGTTAGGCACCTTCATGATTAGGGACTCACACCTCCCAAAATGGGAGGGCATACTCAATTACCCACTAAACCCCCCTGTGTCGCCAGTGAGCAGCAAGTTGCAGGCACACGGTGCCGAAGCATATGACCACACCTGTACATCTCATGCAAGAGAGTTAACCTACAAAAAAGACGAGACTAGTAGTTAAGCTCTTAGCCGGCAGTTAGACATAAAGAATATGTTAAAAAAATATCCCTCAATCCCTGTAAATAGTTTTATATAATAATATTGGTTACAACATCTCCTATTTATATTTGTTCCATGGGTCGGTCAACCGCAAGCTGATACCCGAACAACTTCATTACTCGCAACAACCCCTCAATTTTTGAGTCACTCCCAAAATGTGCCTTTAATGAATACAAGTTTATGGATCTTAGGTAATGTTAGTGCAAGAATGTTACGAGTTTTAGTTGGATAGGATTATGAAGGCGGGGATTTAGAAAAGAAAATGTGTTGATAGAAGTATTTTTTTATTGTTACTGAGGTTGGCAGACCAGCAAGCAGCCCATCTGTTGTTAAACGGTTACCGCCGCTCATAGACTCTGCAATGCCAGTTAAACACAGCTTAGCCAATGCCTACTATAAAGAAAGAACTCCCTTTAGATGAGAGAACTAAGTGGGCATTGGTTCATTTTCAACAAAACACCTTTCCGGTTAAGAGTAGGTACCTTAATGCTTTTCATTCAGAAACATTTTCTTTAGCGATGTTTGGAGGAAAAACTTTTACATCTTAGAACTTTTATATTAACGCGAGTTAAGCAGGGGAATAAACTAGATCTTAAATGCTTGTATAAAATGTGCTGTGTTTATCTGTAGCATTGCCAATACGTGATTTACATAGTTTTATTACATAATTCAATATCAAGGAATACATTTCCACGCGTAACATAATAATTTAAAACAATAAAAATGAACTAAATTGCAAGAAACAGTCACACTGAATGAGTAAATTAATCGAGTAAGAAGGTAAGAAGTAACCTCACCTTATGAAGGCGGGCTGGGTGAATAAATACGCCATGATCTGATGAAATTTTAATTAACATTTTATGCTAATCCCTAGTGAAGGCAGAAAGTTCGTTCACAATGCAAATATTCAGTTAACACAATAAGTTCCGCTTTGGTCTTTGGTCGGTATTCCATAATCCTCTGAACTACTGATATTAAAAAGATTGTCTACGGAATTATAAATTATGCCGGCGTTGGTAAAAATTTACATAGCCTTCTATAGTTCGCTACAGGTTAATGAATGATTATAATACGGACAAAAAATTACGAAACTGACTTTTGACTACCAATTAGCGCTTAAGTGATCTGTACCTAGAAAGATCTGGACTCCGGGGCAAGACAAAAAAGTTTTTTCTAGACTTTCCTTTCAAAAAACAATCTGAAATTATGATTTTGGTTCCTACTATGATCAGTAGGCCAATTTTAAGTAGATACTTGTAATTGGAATAACCATAATACAATTGGCTACAGGCTGTAGAACTACAATGTTTGACATTGTACTCGTATATTCTTTCCAGCTCCAAAAAATTACACGTTCCCTTGAGATTCAATAAAGGGGTTTTAACGAGAAATTTTAAGCAAAAAATGGCCGTGAGCAGTAAAGTTACATCTCTTAAATTTGAGCAAAGATTTAATTAAAATACTTACTACCTGTATATATCTACATCTATAACAACCTCTGTTACGTTATTTAACTAGATAAGTACCTAGTTAGACTAGCTTACTAAATCACTACAGTCAGCTTACTAAATAAAAAGCCCAAATCGCTGTGACAACGGGCAAGTAACTGGTCAGTTACCTGTCAGTTGCCACCGCCATGCCAGCCTAACCCTAACCCCCCACGAGCTCCCTATTCTCCGGCAGAAACACGACCCGGAGGTCATTTGGCTGCGATATTATATAGGATGGAGGTCCTTCTCCGGACGGGCGGCTCAATTCGAGCGAAGATTCTCTATGCCCTACCTCTCTTAAAGTATAGCGTACCTATTTATAACCATCATAAGGCAGTCAAATTATTACATAGTTGGTTGGTAAATACGAATTTGCATTTATAGTGTTCACTTATAACCACTGCGCCATCAATTTGTGCAGTTCAACAAGCTTAGTCAGCTCGACAAACGGCAGCATAAACGTTATGTACGCAACGATTTATTTGTTGACCTACGAGTACATCTGCTCTCCCTGGGGATCTGTAGTGCACGAATCCCGGAACTTGCTACTTTCATACGACTCAAACACCTTTTAAATAACCTTCTAACCTTTTAATGTACGTATTGATATGATGACTGGCTCGGTGGCTCAATTTGTAGTGACTCCTGCCTTATGAACCGAGGGTCGTAGGTTCGATTCCCATCCGGCACAAACAATCGTGTGATGAACCGCTGTGTGGTTCCGTGTCTGGGTGTATGTTGTTGTATTTCAGTTTCTGACACCTTCGTTGTTCTAATACCCATAACACAAGTGCTTAAGTTAATTACTTTGGGGTCGGAGCAATGTATGTGATGGTGTCTGATATATTTACTATATTTCGTTTTTTGGCATTAGAAAGAACACAATATGCCTAGGTCTTTTTTATGATTATATGCACATTAAGAGCTGGTAATTGCGCCTTCGGTATGTACTCTACCACAGTCCGACCTAAAATGTTCCACGTCTTTGAATTTGAAAAATGCTCACCTATCGGAACATTCTTGTTAAGGGGCCATTTTCATGTCTTATACTCGTAGTAAGATAGCTTCAAGTTTCCAAAATCAATTTATACTCTATGTTTTGCCTAGCTATGCAACAGCATTTTATAAACTGAGACTAAGATTCTCCTATCTAAATTCACCCTTTAAACCACTTTAACACCTTTCGAAATTCCTGAAATTTTCCAGGTATCCTATCTTTCTTATAATTTATTCTAAAAGACAATAGAAAATAAATTATTATCCCATCTTTGCTATCCAGCGTTTAGTAGGGTCATGGATATAGAGTAGGCTATTATTGCAAAATATTAACCGCGCAAATAAGTCTGCCTTTGAATATTAATCACCTTGTTTGCTTATAGCCATGCATAAATTTAACTAAGAAAAGCTTAACAATCATGACGTGGCGTCAAAGCCCTCACAGAATAAGACGAAATTGGCTACATAATATTCGTATTTTCATTTGAATAATGTGGTCTTAAGCGGGGAGGGCCCCTTGAGAGTAATCTGTTTAATTTCGTACATTCTAGTAGACCGTAGGCATGTTATGATGTACCCTAAGCGTCACGATATGGAAATCCATCAATTAATACACGATTGTTGCCGAATAATATTACACTATACGCCAATTATTCTATGTTAATGGAATAAAGCTTAAAAAACGTCGTGTGGAATTAATGGTCATAAATGAAAATTTTGACTTGTCAATGGCTACTGGTAGTTAATCCTACCTTCTGAAACAAAGGTCGTGGGTTCGATCCCCACCCGGGACAAACATTCGTGTGATAAACATTTGTGTTTGTTCCGTATCTGTGTCGCGATTATGGGTATATCCTCCAGATGTTTGCCCTAAGTGGCGAATAACTAGAGAGGCTTATGTCCAGCAGTGGACTGCAATAAGCTGATGATGAATGTTAATAGGTGTAATTACAAATATAACGTTTCATTTCCACTTTTGTTTTGAAAACAGCAATGCATTGAATTTCTCTAACCTACTTATTCGAATCCCTTTGAGCAAACGTCGTTATTAGAGCCAAAGGTTTCAGAAAAAGTACACTAGCTTTCAAACTAATTCCATCAAAACCAACTGGTGACGTCAGTCGCGTTAGATACCCGGCAGCCGAGCAGTCTTCCCCGGGAAGACTTAGCCACCACAACGAAGCCATCGAATCGGAAACTGAAGCAAATCTATGTACGTATAATTCCCCGCACTCTCGAAGCGCTCCGCGAATACTAATTCGCATTATCTTGGCGCCAGAAACCGACGAAAAAAATAAACGTGGAGTTTGTTTCCAGCACCGTACCTAACAGAGATTTTTCATTGCTAATTAAAAGTCTTGCAATCTGACTAAATGGAATTGTCTCCCTCTGGACTTTTTCCGGGTTTTTTCAATGAAACGGTGCTCGATTGTTCTACATTCGTGTCCCTTACATTTGTAGCGACAGGGCGGTTTATCTTATTTGCTAACATAGTTTGTAACTCATGCTATCTGGGGAAATTGTGTTTCAAAGTGTTGCCTTAAAGGTAATCCTAGTGTGAGGATTGAGTTTGCATACAGTTTTGACAACTAATTTCCCTCAACACCACGCAGGCTCTTTGCTGCACCAAAGGAGTAGCAAGCGTTATTAGTTTAGGCAGTAACCGTTAAATTAGTGTTTATTACAAGCTAATGGAAAATACATATCTACTATTTATCTATCTTTTGAACACATAAATCAGTAGATCTGTACAGTGCTAATAAAACCGCACAGTAGCAAATTAGCAAAGTCAAGTTTAAGATACTTACTGAACTTAAGTAATTTTATGTATCGATATATTTACCGAATTCATAAGTACCTAATTCTAGATACGCGGAAGTGTGTCAGCTCAGTTCCAACCAAAAGAACTGGCTACAACACCCATATCTAATTACACAAAACATTTGGAGCCACTTATTCAGTAAACTAATAGTAATTATTTATCCAGAAACTGTCACGTTTGACTATCACTCGCTAATCTTTCTTAATAAATAAAGTACATAAGTGGTTAATAGTGGCAAAGTAATTAGTGAGGCTATCACCCTAAACTTGATCATTATACCTCTTTTGCAGGGTCGTAAAGGGTGTGAGCCGCCGTAATATGGTCATTCGCGCCCAGTTACGTTATAATTCTGTTCTAACAGAGATATTGGATCTTATAATAATGACAGAGGCGACCATTATGAACTGAAACGGGTTTCCAGGATGAAACAAATTGTCTTGTAGCTCAATAACCCTACTCTGCGTTATTCAATGGAAATCCAATTTCCGTGCATTGTTTCCTATTCGTTTTTGTTATATTGTCAACTTACATCCTTTTTCTAATAAGGATCAGAACAAATTAGTTTTATTTCTGAGTAAAGAACGAATCAATAAAATATAACATATTTTTTGTAAAGGCCTGGAAAGTTGATCGATCGGAAAAGTCCATTTCGAAAGTTTATCATCCTTTAAGCTGTATTATATAGAACATATTTTGATGAAACAAATTTACATAAACCCATTTTTTAACATAGCTGTCAAAACAAAATTAAACGACCATGCACACTTAGTTAGTGCAACACAGATCGATCAAACTATGTTTACTATATTTTGTGTTTTTCGTGCAATAAGTACGAGTATATTTGAAGAAATATATCGTTTTTCCCATCAGAACGATCCGTTGCTGTGAACCCCTTCAAATCGCTAATGTCATTCCAAAGTTGGCAATTGGCCAGAGGCCCCTCATAAAAAGTTCATCAATCATACCCTACACTGCGAAACCTTACCCTTATAATAAAATGTATTCACATAAAACTGTGTATCCAATTCCTTTAATAAAATACGAAAACAATTAAGAATTTTTACAATGCTCTGCACGATTTTATGAAATGATTTTTCCACAAAATTCGATTCTACTGAAGTCCTCAACCATTCGTTGTAAGGAGGTAAGCAATAATGTTCAGCTGATTTAGGTAAGTGGTAACTTTAATTATATTCGTAATGTACCCATATGTTTTCGACTTAGAAAAGTATTTGGTATAGGTATCCTTTATTAATCAGTAGGGCCACTTGGTTCATAACTAATACAAAGAATGCCAATCACGGCCCCATTTCATCCCGCTGGTGCCGTAATAAGAATCAATAAAGGGAATTTTTGATAAGTCATCTTCTCAATCAGTTGTAAAGTTAGACTGGCTCGGTTACTCAATTGGTAGTGACCCCTGCCTTCTGATCCAAGAGTCGTGGGTTCGATTCCCACTCGGGACAAACTTTCGTGTGATGAACATTTGGTTTGTTTCGTGTCTGGGTGTTTATATTTGTATTTAAGTATAATATTTGTGGTACCTTCGTTATTCTGATAGGTACCTACCCATAACACAAGTGCTTAAGCCACGTAAGTACTTTGGGATCGGAGCAATGTATGTGATGTTGTGATATTTAAGTTTACCTGGTTGGTGTCTTCGGTATCTTGTCCATTTATTTGGTATCTTCTCCATCGCTGCCGTGACTTGGGCCCCTCTAGCTTTCTATCGGGTGACGAAAGGCTACGTTGTACAATTATTAATATAAATTTCAATTTAAATTACTATAAAAAAATCCGCATTGAAGTTAACACACACGGAAGGAATTATTATTGGTACTTTACTCCAAAAGTATGTCATACTTCTAAAAAACAATCTGGTCTTTGAGATATTAGAGCAGTGAACGAGCGACAGGCCGCGTGACATTAATGAATACCAGGGTTGATCAGACAAAGAAAGTAATGTAAAGTAAAAACTTAACTACAAAAGGGAACCTTCCTACACTCGATTTAAGATCAAAAGTATTCGCAAGTTTCCTTAAAGCAACTTGCCTTTCCGTTACAACACAAATTTTAGTGGGCTGTTAATTAAATTCATTCCTGATACTGACAAGGTCTCCCTCAGTAGCGGCATTATTGAGAAGGAGCCCGATGCATAATTTAATTTAAATTTTTGACTACAGATAAACATGTAAGTAATCATTCTATCTTCTGTTTTTCCAATCAAATTTTATATGGATACAACCATTGTCAACCATTTGATTGTAAAAAATAAAAATGATGACGAATTTCAAAGACAATTGAAAATATCTATTTGTATTTTTAATTCTATTGAATACACGTTCATAAATAATAAAATTTATTGAACGTATATTGAATAGAATAAAAAAATTTACACACAAAACAATTGAGCATTCATAAAAGTAACCTATTTCATTGTAGGGCTACCTATAGAATAGAATATTTATAAAAATATTAAAATAAAGGATTAGAAATTTTATTAGCGTGATACCTGTTCTTTTTAATTCATGGCATAAGATAAATTATAATGTACCTTTAGAGAAGTTTGTATTTTTAAATACTTAAACTAAACTATGATGCTTAAATATAGACCTTACATAATTCTCCGAAAGAGGACCAGAAAGTTAATGCCTCCAACGTTTCTAATTACGAAACCCTAAATATAATTAGCAACATTTTCAATAACCTTTCCGCAGCAGGAAGAGTTTAATAGCCATCTTAACTTTAAATCTTAGCTATTTAACTTTTGGTCAAAGACCAGTTGGCATATTATAAGGGTTTGATTAAATTCGAATAACTTCCTAGTGAAATTAAATCCTTTTCGTAACTTGTAACACAAAGGGAAGTTTCTTCACTAAGCTAATTTAAACAAGTCACCACAAGCAATATGTATTCGGATGAAAAACTTGACAGCGTTACATCAATAATTTGCATATTACTTACCAAAATAAACAAAGGACAAAAGGTGTCAACAACTCACTTAATCGATTTGCCAATTTATTACTCGTAGTAGTTACCTACTACATAGTTAGTCATTCCAGTGATTATTTTTTATCAGAAAGCACTTAATGTTTTACAACCAATGTGCGTTCATATGTGTTAGGTCACCTAATAAACCCGATCAGAAACATTCATTCATTCGCTAGGCCGAAGCACAGAACGTAAATGTTTGAAGATAGCCATAAAATAAACACATAATACACACATATTTTTCCGTTTCGCATGAATAACAACTGTTGCTCTGCGATTTGGCTTGGATCTTCATCTTCCGACGCAGGCTCGTACATTCATGAGCTTTATGAGATTGTGTACACATAAGTACATACATTATACCTTTACTTCGACATATATTATGTATACGTGTAGATACGGGAAGTAATTGGAATTACGAAAAGCGTCTTAAGAGCACGAACGTCTAATGCTCGAGCCTGGAACGTAATTTTTAAATATAATAAAAAAATGTTACAAGTAGCCTTAGCTGTGTTGCTTAACTTTTTCCTAGAGGTGAGAGTCTTCCGCTGTCTTGCAATCCGGTCATGATGGCAAGATCAGCTTGGCCTAAATCCTAGTCATTTAGGATAAAATAACTGTACTTTTAATAAAATTATTCTAGCGGGCTAATTCTTAGAAACAGAATGTACGCTTCAGGAAGGAACGAACATATTCTTATTGGTCCCAGTTTCAAAGACGTGAGGCGAATATGCGTGGCGAAACGAGCTAGGGACAAACCTGTGCAAGACAATACGTGACAATCATTTGAAATATTCAGTTATTCCTGGTACATAGAAATTGAAATAACTTTGCCTATTTTTGCTGGATTTAAAGAGTCATCCAAATTAATAAATTTAATAAAGAATTCAATTTAATAAAGAGAACGTATCGAATAATAGACAAATCATATATGACATACGTCTTTATTAGCAATCTGACCGGGTTTCATACGAAGAAGTGAGATACATGATGTTTTTCGTTACACAATACGTACAAAATTTTGTAAAGACCATGTTAGGACGTGATATCGGCCGTGGAACTCTGACGCCTGTGCCTTTGATTGCGTCTATGTGTTTATCAAAATTATATGCTATGTTATATAAAGGAAAAGTTAATATCCAATATACTTATATTTATACTTAGAGTCAATATCTCCTAAATTAGGATTGTAAATTCGTGCTTTGTCTATTTACATAGGATTCCGTAATAAATAAAAAAAATGAACCGACGTCTGTAAGTGTAGTGTAACATTCTTTTTTATACACACGACACGATATATAATTATATTCTCTAATAGTTTCTTCATTTATATCTTGGCCCCGATCACCTAACTTGAATAAAAAATCCTTCATGAGTTTCAATTCTTGTAAGACTAGGTACTATTTCAAAATCACAATTTAATAACAACGATAAAATGTCCACAAAATTAATTATAGATGTCAACGATAACAACATCAAAAATGTTTCTAAGATGAGTGGTATTAAAATGTTCCAATTCCTCAACATAATTACGTATTTCCTTTGAATTTCCAAAATGAGTCAATATTTCTTCCTATTCACATTCCAATTTGTCACTTTAGAAATTCATTCCACTAACGAAAAGAATTGCCGCATTCCTTTTTAATATAATTATTTGCGTGATTTCTTTTACGGTTTCCTTGACTCGTCAGAGGGCTTAGAATAGTCCGCCGCTTCATTTAGGTAGGTAAGTATAATATTATTTATAACGAATCAACAGGCTAAAAATAAGTTTAAAGCTCCAAATATGACGATACAAACTTTTAAAGTTTTTATAGTAGCTCGGCATAATGGCTTCCCTTCGCCTAATGGAAAGAGAAAGAGAAGCCCAAGTCGCTGTGACAACGGGCAAATAACTGGTCAGTCACCTGTCAGTTGCCACCGCCATGCCGGCCCAACCCCAACCCCCACGAGCTCCGGAAACCCTACTCACCGGCAGGAACACGACCCGGAGGTTGGCTGCGGTATTCTATAGGGTGGAGGACCTTCCCCGAACGGGCAGCTTAATTCGAGCAAAGATTCGCTATGCCCTACCCCTCTTCAGTATGGAATTACCCTATTTCATTACATATAACAGCATTTTTTAGCAAAAAATACCTACTTCAATGTGGTGACAATGGGACCGACTAGGCAAAACCTTCTTACTAGGGTCAAGCCTGTCTGTGTACACGAAAGTTTAAATTTTTTTTACTAATAAAAGATTAAAGCTTATTGCTATGCTTTATATCACATTAATCGTCACTATGCACAATATGTGCTGCTCTGTGACCCTCTAGATGGGTTGTGGGTCGTTAAGATATTACACGTAAGAGGCCACGATGGCTCGTGAGATACGCTGACACAACATCGCCTCTAGTCTCACTCAGTTGACCTATATTACTAAGATAGAAATTCAAGCCATCGACTATTTATGAGACCACATATTTAAAGTTGTATGCCCATTTTTATCAGCCTCTTTAGCTAAGAACCGCCCTAATGTCTGCTGTTGTTAACATTTACATTAAATTGAGATATAAATGTAAGAAATGTATGTAAAACACTCTTTTTATTTATAAATATGGATTAGTCTGTCGTGTATTTCGTACATTAAATGGGCATCGTTAAACAGTATACTTATAATGATTAAGAAACGTTTCATCTTTTTCATCATAAGCAGGAAGATACATTTATCTAAAAGGAAAAGAAATAGCTAAGGAAGAAAATCGCAATTTCACTTACCAACGGATGGGAGTACTTTGATTATGTCAAGTCACTCTTTCCATTACACGCATTACTGAAAACAAAATGAGAATGCTGAATCTGAAATGACGAGGCCTCCACTTTGTGATAATCATGGAAACTCAGTTGATGCATTTGATATAAATTCAATCTGAGAAAGTGCGAACTTTTTATTTCTGAATGTTTGGATTCCGTGAAAAAACAAGACATCGTTGACAAATTCAAAATTCTTATCCCCAGTATCTCTATTCTCACAAGGGAGTCGCTTTCCCTCCTTGGTTCCCCTATATTTGAAGAAGCCATCCCGAGTTTTCTAAATTCTAAATTAAACCTTTTTTCAGAAATGTCAGAAAGACTTCTCGACCTATCCCCACACGTTGCCCTCCACCTCCTTCGTTCATGCCTCTACACACCTAAATTAACCTACGCCATGCGCTGTTCACCTGTTTGGAAATTTCCCTCTCACACTTCTTCTTTAGACCACTCGTTAAAATCCATTGTAGGCAAAATTCTAAATTGTAATTTCGACCGTCGTTCTTGGTCCCAGGCGGTCCTCCCTGTCAAATTCGGTGGCCTGGGCATCCGGTCTATTTCTTGTGTGGCTCTCCCCGCTTTCTTGTCCTCTTGCTTTGGTTCGCTACCTCTTGTCAGTACCATTCTGAATTCTTCTTCTGGCATTGAGGTGGCGCACCTGGCGGAGGCGAGGCAGGCGTGGAGTGTCGCACACCCATTGGCGGATGCCCCTTCCGAAAAGCACAGCCAAAAGCTCTGGGACCTCCCGGGTATCAAATCGGCGCAGTCTCAGCTTTTAGTGGACAGCGCTGACAACTCGGAACGCGCCCGGCTCCTCGCGGCATTCGAAAGGGAGTCGGGGTATTGGCTTCAAGCCCTGCCTTCTCGCAACATCGGCACACTGCTTGATGCCAATACCCTGCGCGTAGCTTGCTCCCTCCGTTTGGGCTTAAAAATTTGCCTTGCCCACACTTGCCACTGTGGCCGAAGCGTGGACCAGTTCGGACGCCACGGACTCTCCTGTCCCCAGAGTTCGGGTCGTGGCTTTCGCCACAACGCCCTCAACGACATCTTGCGCCGTTCTCTTGCCACTGCCTCTATCCCGGCCACGTTAGAACCTCGTGGCCTTTTTAGGGACGATGGCAAGAGACCTGATGGCGCCACGCTAGTGCCCTGGAAACTTGGTCGCATCCTTATTTGGGATGCGACATGTGTGGACACATTGGCTGCGTCACACATCCAGGGCACTGCGGCGAGGGCCGGCTCGGCTGCCGAACAAGCTCAACTGCTCAAACGCCGCAAATATTCATCTCTCCTGAGAGACAATGAATTTGCGGCGTTTGCAGTTGAGACATTGGGACCGTGGGGTCCGGAGGCCAAATCTCTTGTAAAAGAGATTTCGTCTAAACTGGTCCAGGCTTCGGGCGACCCCAGAGCTGGCTCGTACCTCGCTCAGCGCATCTCGCTAGCAATTCAGCGAGGTAACGCAGCCAGCGTCCTGGGGTCTCTGCCACAGGGTCCCGTTTTAGAAAATTTTTAATATTTGTACATATTAGTTTAGTTTAGGTTTTATTTATTTATTGTAGGCTTAAGTTACTTTGTAGTTTTACTTCTTTGTATTTCTGTACCAAATAAATGTATCTGAGAAAAAAACATAGTCTTTGTATTACATTTTCGAAACTAACGATAATCTGTTCTGCTTTGTCAATTTTTGTTGTACAATTCGGAAGAAAAATTTAAAGCAGCTATTAATAGTCACACATTAACACTTATTTAATAGTTCTAAACATGTTTATGTACTCGCAAGTACACAGAAATGTAAACACAGAAATGTAATACATTTCTGTGTGTAATTATGTTTATTAGAAGTTTCGCTTCACGCTATAAGTAATTCATATTCATCATGGCTTTCATTCGACGCAGAATAAAGTTATTAACTCAGTTATTTTCCTGTACACCGCTGACGTTGACAACACACTGTTGGAATACCTAATGAGTTTACCTTTAATTCGTATTTCATAATATTTATAAGACTCAATAATTTAATATTGCAGATTCGCGTGTTAATGATTTGTATGCAGAAAAGATCGCCTCACTCATTTCGCCGTAACGGATGGAGGTAAGTAATCGATATTATTAAGTAATAAGAGTTACATTTAGGGCAATCCACACCCATTATTTTATTTATTAAGTATACTCTTTGCCCGTTTTCCCTGGTGTATCTTTGTACTAAGGTGTACCTACCTACTAGTTGGCAAAAGGCACCGGTGAAATGTTTTTATTTTTTAACAACTTTGCGTCTTCAACATACCTATGTACAAAGTACTTATTGCATATAACAGTATGTACATATAACGCTATATAGTTTTACCATGTATAGAGTAATGAGTAGGAAAATGTGGTGGTTAGTAGTAATAATGTGGGAATCAGGCCATTCTTCAGTGGTTAAGCTGACTTTCGAGTGGAAGTCAGTGATTCAAAACCCGCTACGTACCAATTAGTTTTCATATTTGAATATCATATATAGGTACGTTTAATGGATGCTTCTGCGATGTAGAAATGCATTCTCAATAAACCTACGTGTTATAATTTTAGCCAGTCGTGCCTAGTATAGGTTAAGTCCCTCGGTGGGGATGTATATTATGAGCTGTTGATGTAAGTAAATCAGAAAAAATATTTAATTTAGCTTGGTACCGTAACGACATTCCGACGATAATAGATAAATGGAAAGAAAACATTTAATTTGAAAAATAAAACAGCCTCCGTATGTAGTTCAAGACATGCTAGATTTGCGTTGAAGGGTTTTCTATCTATTTACAAAGATTTGCCAATGGTTGTTCCACTCCCGAGCGCAAGTTCTCACCTCACCAACGACGCGAACTCTCGTGTGCAAATCCGCCTCGCATCGGGCTTGCCATTTCGTCAAGCTCCAGATTATATTCAACGCGACGCGCACAGATTCCGACTTCAATTTACGCCGAATGTGCTCTATTTAAATGTGAATTTGCACTTCGTAACACGCGTCTGGAAATCTCAAAATCGGTAATTTGATTCAACCACTTTTCGTGCACAATAAAATTGGTAAATTCGATTATGATCAGTGGATAATTTGCTACTTAAATTAAATCAGCTAGAGGTTATTGAGTATGATTCCTACTAGCGTCGTAGGTAATCCTCATTGGGTTGGCGATCGCAGGGCGTAGCTTCTCGCTCCGGTGACGCTGCTGCTCGTCATCGGCCTGTAGTATTTAGCAACGATTACATTAATATCGGCAAAAATTCGACGTGAGTGTTCACAACACTATAAACTACTTCTACTAAGTCACTACGAAACGAATCCATAAACATTATAAACGGTAATAAGTAAAAAAGCCCATGGAACCTTTTCGTTTATTTTTCTCTCGGCAATAAAGTTATTTATACTTATGACGCATGTAAACATCGCAGTGAGTAAATCGATCTGATACTAATTCGCATAAATCCGGGATGAAACAAGCCCGTGCTATGAAATATAATTGGCCAAACAAGCAGCAAAACGTGAAGCAACTGCGTAGATGTGTCAATTTAGCAAGGATCCCCAACAATTGGTTTATCCCTGTCATATCCGATCCCAAACCCAACTTTATACAGACTCAACAAAAACGTGCCTCGAATACAAACAATTTACCGCACACCCGTGCCTCCGTGCCCACATATGACATATTCTGTTGATCGAGAATTTGTGTTTGTTAAAATTTATACAAACTCTACTTAGTTTAAATTTATCTTCTTTGGAGTAAAAATCTATTTAAGAAAACGTACCAAATGGTAAATGATCATCTATTGAAGAAAATGATACAAAGAGCAAGGTTAAGTTGAATAATATTTATAAAAATAATTTCCATGCGCGACGCTCTTGAAGAAATCTAAAGCGTACCTAATCCATAACAGGTATGGCTTCGATAATTAGCGGTCAAAGTATCCAAAAAAATCAGCATAAAACCTAATTCTGTTTGAGCCGAAATGTACCTAAGTAATGTAATTTTTTCGGCACCTGCACATCGGTCACGAGGCGACACGATTCATCTTCGTTAACGACAGACCCCACGTATTCTTGCCGCGAACAGCCAACATTCATCAGGAGAAAAAACTGTTTGTACCCTATAGCTATACACCTTGGAAGCACCATGAATAATGATATAAAGTCCGTAATTCCGAAGGCACCCGCGGAATGGAAAGTGCTCTTGTTGAAATATTGCTGAATTTGACAACAGGATAAGTAGCAACATTACTAACGGTACCTGGCACCTATTAATTTTCACGGTGACAGGTGACGGTGAACGAAAGCGATAGGATTCAGTCTCGAGATAATAATAAGTCAGCCATAAATTAAGAATATCAAACTAAATTGAAAATTCGCACCAGTATTTATCGCTTGCTGGCAGTGGAGATATTAGTATAAGGCATAAATCAGGTTTGCAGGAAGTAACTTGCTAGCGTTAATGTAAATGATGGTATAGTCGAATATATTTTAGTACCCTCAATAAACTATTTTATGTAGGTAGGTGTATATGTCGTGGCCAATTCGACGAATTGATCAGCAGTCTAGTTGGCCCTATCGTCGAACGATTTCTTATCATTGATCTGGCCTGGGCACATTATGATATGGTCAATAGACAGTGATCATTTCATGAAATTGGCAAATTCTACGATGTGGCCGCGACATATAGATACACTACAGTTTTAATCAGTTTAAGTTTTTACAACTCACGAAGTTACAAGATTTTCGTGTTACCTCGTTCGGTTCGGCGCGGCGCTTGCGCTTATTAATAACGAAACTTATGTAAATAAATTAATTGTGTACTTTATTAAAGTTGGTCATTGTTTGAACATGTCATGGGTACATGACATACTTATATAACAAACGGTCTTCGTTTATACTAAAACTGAGGTACTTATAGAGCGAAAATTAAATGAATATTTAAAATTCTATCCTATATTACACGAGATCGGCGTTTAATCTACATTCCGTCTATTATTACCTCGATATAACTTTGGTTATGATCTATGGCTACATATAAATACAGCGTTATTTGCATTCCATTTGAAGAATTTTCATTTAATTTAAGGGGTCCGTGAGCGCGATGGCACCCGGTGGCATTTTAATTTCATAACTTTACATATATAATGCGTCACCAAATAATGGACGCGCTGCAACTTTCGCTCTGTATATTAAAGGTAACATTTTAATCGAGTTTAAATGGGCCGGTGACGGAACAAACCGGAAAATTAAATTACGGTGAAATGTTTACGCTTCAAGCAATCGGTTACATTTGATCAAACGCTCATGTAAATGATCTACCTAGTTGAAAATACGTCAACGTACTTATATTTTCGACCTCCGATACACAGAGAGTGATAAATCTAAACAGTTCTAGGTATTTGTGTGACTGGTACACGAATACAAATGCTGGGGCTTCGTTATTCGTTTTTGTTAAAAAGTAAAATGATAATGAAACAATTTGATAAAATTTTGTTTTTGTGATTTTACATATAAGTACGAGTATATCACTATGACAATCAATATACCTACAACTTCGCCGGAATTTGACAAGTAAGATATCTCAAGCACGGAGCAGTGATCTCAAACAATAGTGATTCCCATAAAGTTATTAGTCAAAATTAATTTCTAGGTATAGGTATACAGTTGAAGTAATTTTTTCGCAAATTTGGATGTCTTCATAGGTAATCTATTAATCTAAGGTAGTCTATTAATTATTGTAAGTAGGTATGATAAATTGCGACATTACTTACTTGTTCTCTATGATTTTTTTTACATACCTTCACGATTTCGCACATGCTTTAATGATAAAGTAGGTTCATGTTTTAACTTATCAATTGTGTCTAAAAACAATATATTTTGAAGTGCTAAAATTAGCTTTACTTATGTCAAGCTATCAACTGTAATACATAAATACCTTTTTAGAGGATTATTCAACAGTAAAGATTTATATCTAAAAACCATACGAAGTACCTACCCTATTTATATAAAATTCCATTTTCGATTGGTGCAGAAAGAGTCTCTCAACATTGTTCGCTCTTTGGTGGTAAAAATGGATGGAAAAACGATGAATAGAAAGTCTAATATGTTTTCCACAGAGTATAGAAGAAAAATACTTAGCATTATTCAAGATTACAATAGCGTTTTACTTTAAGTTTCACAACAAATATGGTACGTAGACATATCTTGATTTTAATGGTTGATATAGAGCAAATTTTTATCCTACATCAAGGATTATAGGTACATCATGATATACCTTAGCCAGATCAGTAATAAAAAATCTTCTATTTTAACACTTTTTTCAACAACTACTTTATGTAATAGTCGTGTCTACTTTATACTACTTAATACATGTCTTAACTAATCAAACGGGAAAATTAATCAAATTTCTGACTTCTTTTAGACAATCTCGATATTTTATTAAGCCAACTAACAAGCCGTTCGTATGCATTGTGCACATAATTTGAACAGCGTCGATCGGTCGACAAGCCCGCATCGATCCAGCCTATGATTTATTGCCCGCAGAATGTACGGCGCAGAAGAGATAGAACACGTCTGATGCCCAATCATATTGTATACAAAATTAGCTTACGAAATATTTTGCTAGTCTAACCTTTGCTTTTATGATGTATCGTAGCTATGTGTTACGAGAGACGCCCTCACTCATATCTATTTATTACTTGGTTGACCATTAACAAATAACTAGCAGATTTCTTTTACTTTCCAAGAAAAGAGCAACTACACGAGTTTCTTGTCGGTTTCTTCTCTGCACATACGTCTAAGTACCTAAGTGTTTATTTTAAACCTATGCAAACAAAGATTATTTTCAGAAACATAATTTTTAATACTAAACTTAAAGAGTATGTAGGTCTAAAATTGATATTCCTGACATTGTACTTAACAAAATGTGGTTGGCTACAGTTTCCGTAACCATGTATATGTTATACATATATGAACACTCCTTACCATAATACATACGTGTCTCCATGCTATCCTATTAAACTTGTTAGATTGTTTGCAGTGAACACATGTTGAAATACTCAAGCGGCAGCTGTTGCCCCAACTCCTGCCAAGTTCAGGTAAATTAAGGTCTAAGAGTTCGTGGCCAAATTTGTAACGGCGGTATTATGCCTTGCGCTGTACAATTTGTAGGTACTCCCTATGCACACAGTTTGAATGTACCTGATAAAGACCAATATGATATATTTTTAATAAATTTTTAATACTTAGGTATATCTTCCAACCCATAGTTAAAGTACTCTCATGGTGCAAATGGGATTGATTTACGGATTACGAAGCCCCTCAAACCATGGCTCATCTTACGTCCTGTCCGGCATGTCCTTTCCCCTGGACATGGGATGAGATCATGTTGGTTGGATGTGGTATGTGTGGCTACTGTTCAGAATTCATTTAGATTTCCATTGACACGCTAAGTCTGACCATTAAAAGTCAATAATTAAGTGAAATGTTTAATACAAATAAAGTAATGCAACATACTTGACACAGCTTCTTGTAGGAAACGTTTTTAATTTTTTTAATAATCTCACTATTATTAATCCTAGCGTCTTTCGGCTCTAACCTCTCGAGTTAACCAATACCAGATTACAATAGCACATAGGTGTTTCAAAAGTTTGCTGTAATCCTACTAAGTACATAAAGGCGCTGCAGTGAAATGAGCTACAGATGTGAACAACTAAATATTTCTGAACTATATAGTACAGTTAATATAATACATCAGAGTGAGGTACAGTCACGTTCATCAGAGGCTTCGTTCAAGACAAATGGGGTAACATAATACATTAGGACAAAAACATCATTAACAAAGGCCGCTACTTTACTCGTACATGCGTTATAAGCGCTGGTACAACATTAGTTGTCTATTTCCTTATTAATAAAATAGATAGAAATATTTGTAATGTATCGACAGAAGTATTTGATAGATATATTTGTAATGGACATTCCCTACACTTGTTATCTTAATGTCCTTTAGATTCATAATTTAGTCCAAATGTAAACAGTAAAAAGATGGGTTTCATAATTAAATTTAATTCATTTAATGTACGATAGAGTTCCATCCAAAATTTTACAGTTCAACAGTCATCACACCTTTGCATGAAAAAGGTTATTTTAATCTGCTTTGTATATTAATAATAATATTTTTTCGGGATCAGAAAAGAAAGGACACGAAGCTTTTTCTTTAAAATTGAATGCCTAACCTATAATCTACAATTAATTCTAAGCACACAAAATACCCACAATAATATCTCATGATAAGTTGTCTAAACTTTTTAAAACTATATGTAGGTATGTATCTAAACCATCTTTTATGATTAATAAACAAACTCTTATATCTAAAGGTAAATTAAGTTTACAAATAAAATTATTCCTTGATCCATTAGCACAAGCTTATAATGTTTACGGTATCTGAGTAGTTACCGTTATATTTGATGATGATGAAGGGTTAATAACTTTCTCAAACTGCAGAAGTATAATAAGATAAGTAACAAGCAACCCGATGAACTTGAAGGGCAATGATATGTCTATCTGAAGCATTCGTAGGAGCGAAAAGGAGAGGTCCCTGGCTTCGGTAAGAGATAGCAACGCACGCGCAGCGCTGCGCCCGGACTTATCTGAAACAAACAGAAGTATAACTCTTACTAATTCAGCTTCTAATTATTTTTTTTATAGTAGCTCGACATAATGGCTTCCCTTCGCCTGGTGGAAAGCGAAAGAGAAGCCCAAGTCGCTGTGACAACAGGCAAGTAACTGTTCAGTTACCTGTCAGTTGCCACCGCCATGCTGGCCCAACCCCAACCCACCACGAGTTCCGGAAACCCTACAGGCAGGAACACGACCCGGAGGTTATTTGGCTGCGGTATTCTATAGGGTGGAGGTCCTTCCCCGGACGGGCAGCTCAATTCGTGCGAAGATTAATTGATTATAACGAAATTTAATTAGGATCGGCATAATGTTTCGAGGCGTTACGGGCCACCTGGGTTATATGGGGGCTCACTCCTAACGGAGAATACTCATTAAGCCCGACCGTGGTCTGCTACCTTGGGAAGATGGTTTGGACACCACTGATATATATCTCACTAACGCACACACAAAAACACACACATGTACTCACACACACACACACACACACACACCTACACACACACCTACACACACACACACATACACGAACAGACACTCTCCAACACACACTATTTTATTATAAATTACATAGTCTGGGCGGGGAACCTGGAGTCCTGAAATACAGGTGTATACCTAGTTTAGGCTCCAGTCCTCCCCAAATATTGTATGCTTGAGCTTTAGATTACATACTACTCATATCAATACTGCTTGTAATTACCTACCTAGAATAAGTTCTTTCGTGCAATGTTTTTGGCGGAAATAAAGAATTTTTATTATTTATTATTATTATTATTACTGACCACTGTGCCCGAAGGCATCGTTGTCTTCATCAGATCCAATCACCGGAGTGTGCGTTTCAACGTAGTTTTGTACGTTGAAATAAAGCAAGCCAAGAACTTATTCCTAAACCAGAGTATCACACCAGAGTCGCTATGATCTTAAATCATTGACGAAATCATAAATCTTCATCGAGCTACTGACTTCCCGTGAGAAAATAACATGTCACCTTCCCATATTCACAGCACTTTTGCCTCACTGTGGAACTTTGTTCAACTTTTCTAACACGAAGGGAAAGAAGTTAAGGAATGTATAATGCGCCTAATGCTTTACTACTTAGGTCCTAACTTTTTAGAATTCCGTAAACAAAAGTTGCTACAGAATCCTTTTTACTAAGCTTGGAAAGCTTTCGTCCGTCTTTCTCCACATAGCTCGTAAGAATAGGCTATTATGGCTAAAAATTGTAATTAGTCCGTCTTTTAGCTTATTTAAAAATAAAAGACACGTGTTCTTTTATATCTAAATTAGACTAAAAATTACAAAGTTACAGCCCGTTGAAATTACGCGTGACGTCACTCGGTAAGGCATTTTTACGGGAGCGAGTGACGTCAAAGACTCCCACTCCTAATTTTTGATGCCTTGTATCTTTGCTATTGTTTATTTGAATGAAAAAAGGAAAAATACGTGTCCTTTATTTTTGAATAAGTTAAAAGACGGACTAATTACAATTTATAACCATAGCCACTTGTTCTCCATCATTTTGCCCTCACTTTCCATTTTTTTTATTGTATTTGCCCTCGCATAATCCCTATTGCACTAGAACATTCATCACAGTTTTCATCATAGACACACGTTGCCAATACAGCCTGGCACACGGCAAAAGCCCATCGAATTTATCATGTCACTACACAAAATAAATACAATATTCCGTACACAAACTAACGTGAATATAACGCATTTTTTAAAAGCGTACATTGCACGGGTACATTGCACACATTGTGGACACGTGTAACATTGCAACAGTATTGTAATATAAACATACAATATTTGTGTGAACGATTCAGATATGATCTGTAACCAAAAAGCTTCTCCCAGTACCCCATATTACATAATACCCCATTTTACAAGAATTAACCGTTCTGTATGGTAATACCTTTGTGATTGGGATCTTGTTAAAATTACCCTGAAGGCATATCCCTTATGGGACGAATTCCAAAAATCCTCCTGATTCCCTGGATTAACCTACATCAAAAATGAACCTACATGGTCCCCTTTAAAACCGCTGTAAAAGGTGACAGCTTTGTGATACTAGTAAAATCTCGTGACGCCTTCCACTTGTTCGTACGAATTCGTTCGTTTATCTCGTCTAAATGATATAGTCAGCCATTACATATAGAAGGCTTCATTCAGTTTAGAACAGGAGTTCGAAGACCATGTGCTCAATGACGATTGACGAGGTTGTTGCCCACTTTAAATGTAATGGATTTATTTTGGTGAATGGCTGTCGTCGTGGGTTCCGTTATCTTTATAACCTTCTGTGGTGTCTACGGAAGACCAGCGCTGAGGTTTTGTACCACGATGCCTCGGCTCATGCTGAGTGGACACCGTTTAGTGTCGCGATGTAATTTTATTTTTCTTTCCTCTTTTGTTATTTGTGTAATTTGTGCGACCCTAATAAACGTTTTTCTATTCTATTCTATTTTGTAGTAAGATATATAATATAACTAGCTGTGCCCGCGACTTCGTCCGCGTGGAATAGAGTTTCATCCGCTATTTTATCCCCTTGGGAATAGAGCTGATCAAAATCCTTTCTTAGCGGATGCCTACGTCAGAACCTCTACCTGCATGCCAAATTTCGGCCCGATCCGTCCAGTGGTTTGGGCTGTGCGTTGATAGATCATTATGTCAGTCAGTCAGTCAGTCACCTTTGAATTATATATATTTAGACTAGCTGTACCCGCCACTTCGTCTGCGTGGAATAGAGTTTCATCCCCTTACGGGTAGAATTGATCAAAATCCTTTCTTAGCGGATGCCTGCGTCATAATCTACATTGCATGCATTCTAAATTTCAGCCCGATCCGTCCAGTGGTTTGGGCTGTGCGTTGCTAGATCACTATGTCAGTCAGTCACCTTTGAGTTTTTATCTATTTACTAGCTGTGCTCGCGACTTCGTCCGCGTGGAATAGTTATTTTTCCCCCGTTTTTTTTACATTTTCCATTATTTCTTCGCTTCTAATAGCTGCAGCGTGATGTTATATAGCCTAAAGCCTTCCTCGATAAATGGCCTATTCAACACAAAAAGAATTTTTCAATTCGGACCAGTAGTTCCTGAGATTAGCGCGTTCAAACAAACAAACATACAAACAAACTCTTCAGCTTTATAATATTAGTTAAGATAATATAATATAGATAGATAAGCTGATAAAACTTACCAAGCTTATTTTCGTAAAGGCGAGAGGCGAGGAGCTCCCTCAGCCTCCTGACCTCGTTGTGGACTCTGTCTCCGAACAAGCAGGGCGAGAACAGCGGAACCATCTCCATGGCCATCATGCTTACGTCCATCAATATGTCCTCCAGTGGATGCTGCAATAAATTATTGCTATTACTACTAAATTATAATTTATCACATTAAAAATATGTCCCAAAGCATCACTTATTAATGGGTCTATCATCAGACCGTGTCAGTCCACTGCTGGACATAGGCCTAATGTTCGCTAGGAGAGCCTATGTCGTTAGGAGAGCCTAATGTTCGCCACATAGGTCGATTCTAGGCTTTTCGCAACCAGCACTTGCCAGCCGTTCTGCGCAAATCGTCAAAAGGTCTAAGATTCTAGGACCGTCAAAGGTTTTAAGACCGTCTAAATTGTACAACAATAATAACTATAGTCGTCTAGTTCTAACTTAGTTTTATGTAAATTTGGGGTGCAATTAAGAATATCTATTTAGATACTAATCTGATTCTAAAGTCACTCATAAGTAGGTATATTGATACGGTTTTAAAGTAGGTGTAGCTTAAGTACCTATTTAAACATGCACCTGCACAAACATCCAAAAACATGATTAGAGATTCAGCTGAATGGAGATCTAATAAAATCTATTCACAAGTTTTTGAAATCACGGTCAACGGCACAAGCAAGTACTTAAACCAAAATGCATGCATGCAAATACATTCACAAATTTTGTATGGAAAAATACTGAAGTAGATATACATTACCGCATTACGAATTATGCTCACTGATACGTTGTAACAAAAGCTCAACGTACAAACAAACGACGAAATCAATATCACGAGCAGCTGAAATTAGTAATTAAGTTTTAATAACACAAAAAGTACAGAAAATTATTAATTGTATGAAATTTTACAAGTAGCTTTTTCCTTGCAGCTTCGCACTTGCAACAACTCTATGTTATGTTACTCATTCAATGATCACCATTAAATTAGTCTGACCCACTTTGTGGGTGTGATTTTAACTACGTCGAATGTAGTTGACGACACAAAACCAAAAATAAGATACCATAATGAAAGCCTTTCTTTCATAATTTCTATACATCAAGTTATTAAAAATTTCGTGTTTAATCATTGAATAAGAGAACCATTTTCTGACTTGGTATAAGTAAATCTGCTGAATAGATGTAAGCAAACAGTATTAATTACCTGCCATTTAATAGCTTCAATCAAGAAATCATACGACGTTATTACAATTTGATATAGATCCATCAGCTTCTTCATTTCACTATTTCTACTGTCTTTATGTTTAAAGGATATAAATTCCTCACACTTTGGCATTTTAGCCATCTTCCCACTGGACAATGTAGATTCCACATAGTAATTGATGAGACGCAATCTTGGTGCTAAGAGACTCAACAAATGACCATAGTAGTAAACCTCTAAACAATGAATCAACATAAACGGTGTTGTTTGAATGAATAAAGGAATATGCCAGTCATAGAATAGACTCCCTGAATACACAAGTATAATTAGAGTCAAGAAAATTGTCATAGCTATAACATTCCGTAAAGATTCATTTGTCATCTTGGGCCTACAACCTACATCGGAGTCGAATTTGTTCACTTCATTGTAATATCGCTCCATTCTTTTCCAACTGAGAAAACTGAATACTGTAGTAAACAAGTACTCGATACAAGACATATACCAGACCAAGTCCAGGGTCGGTGTTGTGTAAATTATTCCAAAAAACAAGGTAAGCGTGTATGCACAAACTATCGCCGTCAAAACGTAAAAATATCTGCTTCCTTTAAGTATAAGCGGTATTCTGTTTAGACCAAATAAAGTTTCCACAACAATGTAAAATTTTGACAATGAATCTATAAACGGTCTTTGATTATCTTGAAAGTAAGTGTTTATCTTCACTTTTAGGGGAGCCATGGCGCACTCGCGGTACTAACACCAATGAAAGGAGATGCCACAATGTTCTATTCCTTAATGGCGTAGAACATTAACAAACCATGACAGGACGCTCAGGTATGTGTCATTAGACTAATTAATTGGATCGAGCAACATCTACAGAATATTACAAAGCGTCAAACAAGTCATCAAATTGAATTGAAGATCGATAGAGCTATGAATAAATTATGCTTCAGGTACCCTTTATTTACTGTGTCGGTCGTGTTAAGAACACGAACTTATTTTGCTTACTAATCAAGATTCGTCTAATGCATGCTTCAGTATGCCAGAGTAACTTTTAGGGTAAACAAGCAAACAACTTTCTAACCTCACCCCATTTACGTAGAAGGCTCATTTAAATACTTTTCATTCGGTTATACTCGTAACTCAACGCCAAAGTCAGAATCAAATTAAAAGTTACTGAAAACCCATTCTTTGATCTGTTTTAAGGTTCCGCATAAGAGAAACTCCTTAGTTAGTCGATTCAATAGGTACTTAGTACCATTATAGATACTCGTACTTAAGTTTACGAAATCGAGAACAATATTCATCTCCCAATTTCTCACCGTTAGACAAAGACAAGCTAAGTGTGGATAATTAATATCTCGTCTTTGACGAACGGACAAGGCGTGTTCATGAATTATAAGGCAATTGTCGTAGACAAATTAGTCGGTGCATTTACCCAAATGCCACGTATAGACCACACGCCACGTCTCTCTCTTAATAGATAGATAGATAGATAGATATTCTTTATTGCACAAAAACAAACATTACAGACAAGGTATTACAATCAACTAGTGGTACAATTTAGGCGGTCTTATCGCTTAATGTTTTGGATACCTATGGAATAACTCGTCAAAACGGCCAATACGCGAATTCGAGAAACAATTGTATCCAAGAATTTAAATACATTTACGTTACATACAAATCCGCAGAAATAAATAAATAACATATTATTTATTTTATTTATTTATTTATTTCTCCGCAGAAATAAATAAATAATATATTAAGATGGTAGGTCTTGTGTGCGCTAAACGCATGCGAACTCTCGAGGACTCAATCTTGCGCTACAATGCATTATTTGAAAAACGTCCAGTTGAGTCAGATGGTACTTAAACTTGTACACATCCTTTACCGTAATAGTAATATAAGGAGTCCCCCTTTTTCAGTAAGTACCTTAATTGCTATATACCTACTTTAATGTGATCACTTTGCCGCGTCCATAAACATCTAACATCATTTTTACACCATTAACGGCCAAGGAGAAAATATCACAAATAATGGTATTTTTCCACATCTCTGCAAAGGAAAGAGGAAAGAATAATAGCATCATTCCGTACGCAGAATGGCCCATGTGCTCTAGGGAACCAGCTTTTTTCAAATTTATAACTTTTTTATCATCTTTATGGACATAATAAGTGCGTAAAATAATACTGCCATAGGCTTTTTCAATCAATTTACTGTGTATATTTATGAGCTTGTAGCTCATTCTTGGATAGGTTTACTGCCTTGTGCAAGTGAAATTTTATTAAAAGATAGCTCATTTTATTAACGTACCTGCATTTTCTATACAGATTTACAATCAGCGAATTATAGTTATAGCTTTACTGAGAGTCAAAAAATTAAACCGACTTCAAAAAAAACACAAACGACCAAAACTAAAAAGCGATAAATAACGTAAGTAATTCTATCCTTAATACATAATTACTTAAATATTACAATTATCACTTATTTTTGAAGTCGGTGCCAGCCTCTAGGTACCTACCTAACCTTGTTTGGCTGGCACCGACTTCAAAAATAAGTTATAATTGTAATATTTAAGTAATTATGTATTAAGGATAGAATTACTTACGTTATTTATCGCTTTTTAGTTTTGGTCGTTTGTGTTTTTTTTGAAGTCGGTTTAATTTTTTTTAAAAAATAATTTTATTTCTCTATTTTTAGTTGCGTTAATGTGCTGTGTCCTTGAATTAGGGTTAATTAATGTCCTTAAGAGTTTTACTTAGGAATGAAAAATTTTGCTTTTAGTCAAGTGAAGAATTTGCGATCTAGAATCAAGCAAATCACTTACCAAATCACCTGCCCTATTAGCCCTGCATAAGTACATACTACTACCTAGTTTCTATCGACAAATGTCAGTACTGTTCCCTAACTCCTAACCGTTAAGGAGTTCTGTGGCTTCATCATCAGCAACAGATGTTGACGCACGGAAGCATATACCTGAGTAGAATATGATAACGTAACAAAAACACCATATGAGCATACAATTTTCGGTTGTTGCCCTCAATTTCTCCAGGATCCCATCATCAGATCCTGACTTGGTGATAATGGGACCACCTCGGAAGTGTCCTCTGTCGAACAAAAAAAAAATTTTTGAAATCCATCCATAATTGACGGAATAATCGGTGAACATACATAAAAAAAAAAAAATATTATACATAGAGACGAATTGAGAACCTCCTCCTTTTTTCGAAGTCGGTTAAAAAAAGTGAAACATATCAAGTTACGTACATTTTTTATGACTTTATTTAATGTCCTATGTCCCCTGGATGGGGGGGCAGAGGGCGTCCACAGTACGTCGCCATCCCGAACGGTCTTGGGCTTCGCGCTTCACTTCGCTCCAGGTCATTCCTATCTCCATCTATAAAGAATGTACCTATGTACATTTTTAATAAATGGATATAATATCAATATTTTCATAGTACGAAGCTGAAATGTTATGAAAAGAGAAATGTACATACCCTTTATTAATTCTGAAAAATGTAGCTTCTAAAGAATAATAAAAATCAATCCTGTAGTTTCGAAGCATATTCAATACAAAAAAACAAATCGTTATTCTATATAATATCACTATACTTAGAGATAAGTGGGAAATCCCTACGTAAAGTGTTGCCTAATTAAATATTGTATTACTGACCATGCCGTGTTACTCATCAATCATTCAATTGAATTTCCTACGAGTCACCCATTTCGATTAAGTGTTCTGTGGGTCACTATTGACCTTCCCCATGTCACTGCTAAAGTAATCAAGTAAGTATACCTCTACAAACATTCAACATTAGTTTAGTCTCTCCACCCTGAGTTCTTAATAAAAAATGATTATCCTCTAAAACTATAACCTATTTCCACGGTGTCTATAGATATTGATTTCAACATTACAACCACAAGTTTGTTTGTGGTTGTATTGTAATATTGCTGAAATTAATATTTCTATACCTCTTGTCTTTGTAAATGTTTGTATGTAAATATGGCGCGATTTAAAGGAGGCCTACGTCCAGCTGTGGACAGGTCGAGGCTGTTGATTGATTGATCGTACATTAAAGAATGTATCTATCTACCTAACATTTAATATTTTATTTGATGACAGACTGTATATGACTTCAAAGGTGGATGAAGAAACTATCTAATGATATTTTCAACGATATATTTTCAGTCCAATAACATACCTTACCCGACATCTTTTATAGAGAAAATTGTAACAATTTCATGCATATTCTCAACTAGCTGTGCCGCCGGCGTCGCACGCATGGATATCGGGTTTAAAAAATAACGGACATTCATAAATGGTACTGTGGTATGGTACGAACATACAGATAAAAATTTCTCCCGATTTTTCACCATCACTGCTCTGCTCCTATTAATTGTAGCGTGGTGAAAAATATACTATACTTAACCTGCCCAGGAGTATGAAAAATAATCGTAACAAGTTTCGTTAAAATCCGTCCAGTAGTTTTTTTTTCTATAGCGAACATACAGACAGACAGACAAAAATTTTACTGATTGCATTTTTGGCATCAGTATCGATCACTAATCACCCTCTGATAGTTATTTTGAAAAAATATTTCATGTACAGAATTGACCTCTACAAATTTATTATAAGTATAGATAGTTATAGATTACGCGGGTCAATACTCAATCATTTAGATATTGCATAGTTATGTGCGCAAGGGCAAGATATCTAGGTATTTTGATCATTACAAACCCTGGAAGGGTACACCAAATGAAGAGAGTACGTTCATAGTCTGTACGGTCATTTTATTTGGGAGTAGAAAGTTGCGAATCAATAGTTAGAATCATCATTTCATTTCGTTTTGACTATTACACACACGTATCTTCCCTTATAAAATAGACTGATTGAGACCTCGTAACTACCCTACGGCGTTACGACTGTTTTAATTCTAGTGCAATAAAAAATAAATAAAATTCCGTTCTATTTACGTACAATGAGTTGCCTCGTAATATAAAATGAATAAAATAATGTACACTTGTGTGCTTTGTTCTATCTTTAAATTAACCGCGATGGTATAAGAGCCATTGTTTGTAAACGTCTGAGCAAGGCCGTGGCTGGCGTCTAGTACTTTTTACAATAATGAAAAGACAAATTACTTTTCTGCTGTTGATTGAGGAAGAGATATAATTTTATTGGTTTATAGTCCCACAGGAATAAAGCCACTTATTCTGAAGTGTTGCTCTACAGTTAGGTAATCAAAAGCAAGCAAATTTCATAATAATAGTATTTTTTTGTTGTCTATTTCACCATATAGGCACTATGAAAGGCAGTCTCGGTAATGAGGGCTTCTTTTGAAAATACGCACTAATATTTTGAAAAATTAACATTTGATGATTGCCATTGAGATTTATTTAGATAAATTGGGCTCTTTTAAGCCTATTTTCTGCACTATGTCGGAATACACGTTAAGTAGTTGCAACGTTAAGGACCTGTGCCTGATTTCACTCCAAACTGTCATCGCATTATGAAAGTGAAGTAACAAAGACCTAAGTTTGCGCAGAGACTTTAATATCTCTACGCAATTGGCCGCACTTTTTTCTCGAAATTCGATCGAAAATAGAAGAGTACCTACATACCTATTATATGTGTGGTTACTGCACAATACATGATGCCCCCAAAAAAACTTGGCTTACGGATGAATTTTACTTATGCATTAAAATGTCACAATCCAATAAGCCAACAAACTCTACTATCAAATACACCCGAAAACAAACAATCCTGAGGTTAGTTTATAATTCACTTGAAACGTAAAGCGAGTTAAGTGCCCCGCCTGTGTTTACAGTTTCTCTGTGACAACTCTTTGTTCTTATTCGACTGTAAGTAAAGCTTAAACTTGCGTAAAAACGCATAACCATAGACTTAGCCATGTACAGATAAATAAGTTATAGTGCCCGGAGCGGACAGGCTACAGAATAGTTTTAAATTAAATATGAGAACGGATAACGTGCTAGAGAAGAGCACTTTACGGATGAACAAGTATTACAGCGCGGTTTTATTATGTGTAACTTCGTGTGTGCTCGTGGAGTTCACAAACTTTTTGTTAATAGATGCAAACTGAGAGTGATGACAGAATTTGGAGGCAATTGAAGGATATATGGTCAATTTTGTCAGACATTTACCATATTCATTATTTATGCTTATAGTAATGTAATTTGGAATTAAATTCTATATAGTAGTATAGTAAGTAATAATTTGGATGATAAAGATGAACTTGTAATGACTTGGAGCCGGGTAAATTAGGTATCTTGTAACTGTGTATATATGATTACGTATCTTCTATGTAGCCAAAGTATACTTGTCGGTTTGACTAAATTTTTATGTTTGCTTTCGGCTAAGATAGGTAATATTAAGTAAGGTTAATGTATAACTGGATACTAGTAACAAATACGTCATCTATATAAATTATAATAGTAATATCTAGTGAGGTAATGAAGTAGATTAACGTTGCTCCCACATATTGCAATAACGAGATCAAAATATAACCTAAAATGATATCAGAGTACGCCGTCAACTCCGCTAAAATGGATGCTATCACGTCCAATACAGTTCTCTTGTTAAGTGGAACATATTTGCGTAATAAATTGATGTTTTCCGAGGGCCATCGCCGCTCGCAAGGCGCCGACCGCAGCCATAATCAATCAATAGGCCACATGCCACGCAGAGCCTAACCGTGAAAATATGAGACACCCATCAATCTATTATGTAGATACAATCTATTTTGTGTATAGGCTTTTTGAATTACTTTTACATATGATCAGAATTTGATAACACACCTAAAAACACTAACAAAAAGCTAAAATATGTAAAACGTGAAAGTACTAAGTAAGTGCTGTAGATTGTTTTGTGGAATCCAAACTGGCATTGGTAGAAAAAGACTGATTTTATTTGTCCATTATAGCCGAGATGCGTGTTTGCTAGACCAAAGACCGCACCAGAAGATACATTTTTAACCCAGCAGACTTCGTACCGCCCGTTACGTAGTTTCAAACCTGGACTTAATTTAGGAGTAAATATAATTTAAGGCTGAAAATAGCCAAGTCAGTCCAGCCTTTCTCGAGTTTTAGCGAGACTAACAGGAATTGCTTTTTATATCTATGATAGTGTATTGTCGTTAACACCCATAGGTACTTAGATCGACATGTAAGTAGGTATCTCGCAAAAATCTATCTTCCGGGCCAATTTGGTACTTCGACTAACTAAAGAAATCCAAACTTGCGATGAAACCACCATTACTATCAATAAAACCTCTCTCCTTTTTTGAAGTCGGTTGAAAAGCGCTGCCAAACCTGATGGAAAACGTTTTTGTAATTTAATATTGCAAGCGTGGCACACAATTCTACGAATGCTGATACTGGATAGCGTATATTTTTGTATATTGCGTGCCGGCAAACAGTTCGCCTCGCCTCAAAATAAATATTTTGGCAAACAAGACATACGACACCGTGAGTGTTTCAATTCACTGCCTACTTTCCGCGTGAAATGTTTCTTAAAAAGGGAGTAAACCTTGTAGCGTTGGGAAGCGAAAAGAACAAAGAGTATTGTATCAATATATTAATTTTGTTTAACTTCCTTATGCGTAGGACAATACTATAGTGTATATTCATTAAGTATAGCGGTATTTGGAACCGAAGATATAACAAGAATTATATTCTTGTTATAAAAATGCTCATATTTATTATTTAGCATCATATTTTCTCCCCCTACTTCTGGGAAAATTCAAATCAGTAAAATATATAAAAAAAATATATCCACAATACGTGAATAAGTGAAAGCGCCACACAATTCACACTAGTCACCTGGTCTCAAACTGAGGTCTTCCCTTGTACAAAGATTATGTAATAGACGAGGGCTCAGGGCGTCTCCCAGAACATCCACTCTTATATGTATCTACAAAGATTCATTTGAGACTACATATTTCACTATTGATCATAAAATATTCAAATACTTTGATAGTAATATGAACGAGCTTCGATTTGATGAGACATGTGCGTCCAATGTAGTTGTGCAGTTCCGCTAGCAATCAACGTTATTAGATCCTACTTTAGCCGGTCGGCATCGATCAGGCAACACCCTAAGCTCGTCAGTTAATTGCGTTAACAGCGTGAGATCACCCCCCTTTGGGATCACTGGCCTTTTCATTGTAAACCGTATTTGATACACACATGTCTATATTGATAGTTTACTGTAGAAATGCCTAGATTCTTAATTTCACACCAAAGTATTTTGTTACACATAAGTTATATCAGTATAACAACTGCAATAGTGCATTTTTTTGTTAAAAATTTAGGTAAGTAATTTTATATTATGATGTCATCATGAGCGATTTTATTCAACCATGTTAGATACAACCTTTGAGGCCAAACAAGGATTTTCTTAGAAATATACATGTTCTTGTCATTTTGATACATTTTCTGCCTTTGTTGACTTAATTATTAATATATACTTAACTAACCAATGTCCAAGATCCATGACCACTCAATCCAGCGGCATTGTTAGGGTCCACTTGAAAATAATTTGCATAGACAAAGGGTCATCAACTATGCAAATGCAGTTTGTACTAGCAATCAATGTTATTAAAGCAAACTAGCGCTTCTGTTAGCGTCGATCAAAGCTCTAAGCTGGCCGGGTAATTGCGGCCGTGGCGTGCGTCACTCACATCGCACTTGTACGCAGAAAGGTAATACTCTCCTATGATAACCATAGCGGCCAATCTCTTTCAGATTTATTAAAGTGTATAACTGTGCGCAAACACTGGTGCATATTCTGTTCCTTCACTCTCATAACCTGACGGGGCACTGTTAGGTCATCTCCGGTGCCGTGCATAAGACGCAGAGCCAACGGCTCCCGGATTACTGACGAGTTATTTCCAGATAGAAAAACCGCAATCAATATCCAACCGATACGAGATTCAAACCTCATGCTTTTTAAGTATAATGAAAATGAATAATCTTTATCCCGCCGTCCAAATCAGTCAACGCTTTAACCCTTAATCACCAAAGTAAAAAGCATGAATTTTCCGGAATATTTTCCTTAAAATATAAAGAACTCAGCGCATTGTCAACGGTGCTCCTAAAATGCCATTAATCATTCTCTCCCATTGTATACCCTAAATAATAATACAGCATCCTAAATTCGCCGGACAATACAAGGTGTCGTCTTAAGGTAATGGTCTTGTATCTACTAGCCCCCCTCAAGATTTTCAGACACAATAAAATATTTTGACTTTAATAAGTTTCTACATACATATATACACCTACCCGGCAGATATGTTCAACCTTAACGGCGAATGATGTGAAAAAGAAAACATACTTAGAAATGACCTACATTGCCAATTATATTCCTCTATAAAAGTTTATCCTTCTTAAAATTTGTTTTGGAAGATTCCAGAATAAATTAATTGTCTAAAACTCACATGTGGCTTTCTAGGCTGTAGAGGTATAAACGGAACTTCAAAATATTGTGAATAAGAAAACGCAATGTATTTGATGTTGTTGTTAATAGCAGTTTGTAATTAATTTATACATGAGTCCGTAGAAATAATAATAATATACAAATACTAAGAATTTACCTTCTGAAATGTACCTTACTAGATACATGTATCTGTGTAATATTTAATAACTCATAGCTCTGATCTCTCACAAGAAATTAATAAAAGAAATCCTGACGCCATCTTTTCGATTTTATATTTGTGGAAATCTCTCAAAACAAAAAGCTCTACATAACATAACCATAAAACGTAAAGCAACCTTACATAAAAAACGTTAATTCGAAACATGAGAAGCGCTAATACACCCAATACGGCAGCCATAAAGTTTGATTAATGAACACTCAATAACCAGCACAGTTATCTTTTCAAAGAAAAATATTTACCAAGCCCGGCCGGAAAGATTTTTTATGTCGGAGGAAATTTTGCTGTAAATCGCCTCAATGGATGACGGCACGACAATGGCCGCCGTTATTTCTTTATTTACGGTGGTTGCGCGATTTAATGATACGGTTAAATTATGCTACTTATGTATATTTTTTTTTTGAATGTAAGGGAGAGATCTATCATCTTTTCATTCCAACCCTCACCTGCCCGTAATGCATCGTGCTGAATTACTAACGAGTCTCTGGCAACGGGGCAGTATAACGGTTAAAGGTACGGTTAAATACCACAGGCCGATGACTGGCAGCAGCGTCAACGAAGCAAGAAGGTACGCAATCGCCAACACTCACTAGTGGTGATTATGGGTAAAGCCTTAGGTACGAGTACTAGCTGGAGAGGCCTATGGCAATGATGATGATGTATTTTTATGGAACTTATACAGTATTTCTTAAAATCATTTGTTGAAATTGTTAGGTACCTAGCCTATTTTGTGTATGCAAATATTTTGTTAATTTAAGATTTTTAAACCTCTGCATTCAAATGATATTCGAATTTTAAATAAATATTTTAGCACATACATACCTAGTAAGTAATGCTATCAATACATACTTACTTATGTGTCATTAATTTTATCATAAACTATTACTTGGGATTTTCTTGTTATATCATAATATTTGTTGCCTCCCAGTCGACAGATGTTAAAAAAAAACACTTTAGAAAGTTCAATAGATATAAATGCTTATTCACAATGTAATTATGCATTTAATTGCATACATGGCAGACATAAGGCTTTCTTAACTTGATGAACGGCAAGTCACGTCCCAAGTTTACGAGGCGGCCACCTGTGCGGAATCGTTTCTCGCTGCAGCGCCACAGTCCCTCGCAACAGGTTATAAAAATATCTACGACTTTATATGTTTACTAGCTGTGCAGGCGGCGTCGCACGCGTGGATATCGATTTTCAAAAATAACGGACTTCCAGAAAATGGTACCTACTCGTAAATTTTAAGTTAGACTTCTAGCGATACATTGGTGAAAACCGCATTTAATTCCATGCAGTAGTTTTCGCGTGATGCGCGATCAAATACAGATAAAAATGTCTCCCGTTTTCCTAACACTTCCCATCACTGCTCTGCTCCTATTGATTGTAGCATGATGAAAAATATACTATAACCTGCTCAGGAGTATGAAGTTTCGTCTAAATCCGTCCAGTAGTTTTTTTTTTCTATAACGAACAGACAGACAAGACAGACAGACAAAAATTTTACTGATTGCATTTTTGGCATCAGTATCAATCACTAATCACCCCCTTCACTCTTGTAAATAAAAAGTAAATAAATGGTTTAATGGTTTAAATGATAGTTATTTTGAAAATATATTTCATGTACAGAATTGACTTCTCTACAGATTTATTATAAGTATATACTTAGATTGTTGTTGCCATATTGTAGGTGGCTTGTCTCGATACCCGGAAAATTATTACTGAGTTTTTCTCATTGTCTCTCAAATTAATGTAAAAAATTAGAGTAGTAATATTTAACAGTATTGTAGTAATATCAACTCGTATGATATTATGGGGATGTAAAGGAGCGATCCGTGATATATTCGCTCCAAGCCACCTCACATGCCCGTGGTACATCTTGATAAAATAACAGACGAGTTTCTGGCAACCGACTGGTGGCGGTAGAACCATCACGATTGAAGGTGTAGCTATCTACCTCCGGTGGTAACCGGCGTCACCGGGAGTAAATCCTCCAGATGTTTGCCCGAAGTAGCGAAAGGCCTATGTTCAGTAGTGGACTACGATAAGCTGATCATGATTCTATTAAATCTGAACATTTACACAACAAAATACCTATCGCTTTAAAATTTAATGTGATTTTTAGCATAATAGAGGGACTATTTCCTAAGTTACTAGGGACTAGTTCCTATTTTCCTCTCGCAAACTACAGAACAAATAGTATGTTACCCGAATGAATTATTAATTTTGCTTGAAGTGACTGTATGGTTTTAAATGAGAAATAAATATTATTTTACCTAACAGGCGACTTTTCCAAGTAGATTAAACCTTCCAAATCCGGTAAGACATAACATGTCATTGTTCAGTCCCTCAAACTGTAGAGGGATTTAGCTTAAAGAAGGAATTACAGTTTGTCGAGTGTTGGCCTCGTTAGGCGCAACGAACCGAAGCTTCCCACTTAAATGGGAACCTTACGCACTCCCAAGAATTAACTGCAGTCCTTTCTAATTAAGTGACCCTTAATATCCGTGTACATGTGTGGGAAATTGCGACTTTAAAGCCATTTTGTAGGTAAGCCTGTAAAGTTTTATGCCACAAATCAACATAGTAGGGTAGTGTAACTCGAGATACCTAGTATTGGTAGCAATAGGATATGTTTGGATGACAGTAAGCAATGCAGAAATGTATAAAGGAAAGAACAAGCTTTGTGTTTTAAACGCGAGGCCCAACCGTGCACGTATGGTTTTTAAAATATAGATACATTTTCAATCAGCGCCATTGCTCATGTCAATACATGATAGGACGTGTGCGTCAATATTTCGAGCATTTAAATTTTGAACACAATGGGCTATATAGTTCTCTGAAAATACTAGAGAGTAGTAGACAGTATCGAGGTACTAGAGATATACTTCTGTGGATAGAGAGAAAGAAAAACATTTTTTTTGATAACCTAAGGATATTAAATGAATGATTTATTATTTTCACAGCTGCAATAGTATTAAAGTTTACACATGATAAACGATCTGACGCAATTCGCGGTGTTGTAGTTTTCATTCCATTCGGTGAAGCCATATGCAAAAGAGCCTACAAAAATTCGGAATTTAGGGTAAAAATGACGTATTTTCGGACTCGTATTTCGGGCAACTACAAAAATAATTTTGACCTGCCATGTGAATGGTTGCCGTCCCTCTGGACAGCTATGGAATTTCGCTCTTCCATTTAAAATAACATACAGCTGATTCTAAAAATAAAAACAATATGTTTTCAACAGAATTGAAGAATGATTTCAATCCACATAAATTTATGAAAGCGATTTTTCGATAGAACTAGTAGCCCGGTCAAATTAGCTTCAAAAATAGGAGTAAGGTTACATTAATTCGCACAAAGCTGAAATTTGGCATGAATGGTGGGACCACTATTACAAACAAGTTGTGAAAAGTCCCCATCAATCCGATCTGTGCAAAAAATGATATCTATTCAAGATTGCAAAATTTGTTTTTTTGCATTTTTCATCTAAACGGTGAGTTATGTCATAAAAATGGCTAAGACAAAAATATTCATCGTGCGATTCTCTACTTTACATGTAGTTAGATAACATAATTTCTTTGAACGCTGCCACTTCCGTTCCCTGTCATGTTGCGAGTGTTTATGAGATAGGTAACTATGAATTACGACTCTTTGTTGTTATTTGACGTCTCTACATAAATTGAAAAACTTCCTTCGATACTTTGACGCTCGAAAGTGCAAAAACACAAAATCATCGAGAAAATTTATTCAAATACTTTGAAACTTCCACCATGAATACTTAGAAGTATTTTATGGCCAACTTATCTGAACTTGCTCCACTTACCTATAAAGTTGATTATGCTATAGGTAAGATATTAAAAGCAGCATGAGAGAGAATCATCTCTTTAGCTTTTCGATAGAACCAGTTTCTATCGAAAATATATGGGCACTTTTACACCATAATAACGAATCTGTATCTATAATTTGCGAATTTGAATTAATCGCTAAGGAAACCATTTCTAACCCCAACTTGTAAAAATTATATCGGTTGTCTGATAAAACTAAAAAAAATTAAGTATGTACCTATGTCCAGTATGCCCATATTACCATGAAATTATGAGCATCCTTGAAAAAATCAGTTGTCTACTACCCATAGTCCGAGCTTCTGCTTAGTTTGGGACTAGATGGCGATATGTGGCCCAGATTGGCATATCTTACTTTTTTTTAGGAACTACACATAAACAAGCGTGAGATATTTATTTAACCACGAGTAGCGTTTTAGTTGTTATATAAACAAAGAAGCATCATCTCATCAATGACATGTTTCTGACAGCCGGCATCCATTTTCTTTTTAATTTTTTCTGTATTGTTGTTGTCTGTGATTGTTATGATGTTTCGTTTATTGCGCCCACTTGTATTTGCCGTGTCATAATGTATAACCGTTTTGTTGTGATCTTCTTCTTTTTATTTATTTTTGTTTTGTTTGTGTTTTTTTTTCTTTTTTTTAATATTTGTCACTGTAATTTAATAATATGTATGTTTCATAATTTGTGATGTGTGGCACCAAATAAACTGATTTTCTTCTTTCTTTCTATATATTTGTCAAACAACGAAGCCCACAAGCCGAGCAGGTAGTGATTCAACTACATATAAGTAAGGTTTTACCGCCTGGCGCTGAAAAACGCCGACTTGCTTAAGTGTGTAACAACCCTAAGGTCCTGCTGGTTTTGCTACCGGTATTGACCTAAAATCCAAGCATTTGGAATCTGATTATATACATCATCAACCCTGGGTTAAAACGGTCACCACGCATTAGGGATGAACGATTAAGCTCGGTCGGATCTTATGTAACCATACGAGTATGTATTTAGCTATTAACAGGAAGAAACGTTTATTGTTAATGGACAATTTGTAGACTGATATACAGATGCCTGTTTAAAAAACTCAACAACATTTTCCTTCCCTTTTAAATCTTTACAATGTAGACACTTATTACTGCGTCTTTACATCAGAATAAGTAGTGAAAAAACTTTTGTATGATTATAACAAGGGCTGGACACATAATACCTACTTAGTTTACTGTCTTATAAATAGAGGACATACCTACCTAACAAAATAATAATAACATATTGTCGATTTTTACAATACTTACACGAAATTGTGTTTTAACGAAATATCCGTATATTATTATTTTACTACAAATAATGCAATTTCGTGTTACGAAATAAGTTAAAAGACTTGATTGTATATCAATATATTTTATTGAGCCACGACTGGCTGATATTTCGAAGAAGTCAATAAATACTGAAAGAGACAACAAATTTTAAGATTGTCGTAATAACCTGATGCTATAAAAATAATAATACCATAAAAGTGTCTTGCAGTGGCCCGGCACGAGGATTATTGGCCGCCAAATTAGATATTTATAGAGTACTGACGCTATTTTCGTATTTTAATAATAAAATGCAACGATATCCAACAGACTAAATGTTTCAAAACATTGTTTTACATATAAACTATGCTAAATAGGACTCTACAAAAACAATCCGTAACTGGAATTTGTGTAGGCTCTGCATTATTTCAATTGCTGCCAATCAATCGTTACTTATATATTATAGATGAACAAGGCTTAACTACAAATAATTTACCAATTAATAGTATAAATTATATTCGCTTTTGAACGAATGTTTACAAATAAATACGTTTTTTGTTTGATGAATCAGCACGAATATTTTTCACGTGAATACTAAAATTAAGCTGGCAGGAATAACATTTTACATCTTTATAAAGTATTTTAACACATTATTAGGTATATGAGCAATAATAATAACTAGTATATACTTGATAATTTGTTTTGATTTACCCCCTAAATTGTAAAACAAATGTTTGTTATTCCTAGTTTTACTCATAAGTCAACCGTGGTGTGCAATAAAAACATTTTATCTATCTATTACTGAAAACCCTGTTCAGATAATCCAGTCAAATAACATTTTAGTGGAACAAATCTTTGCTTTATTTTCTACAACCTCTGCAAACAGATTGCACTCAAAAGTTTTAATTACACCACAAAATACACATACATGTGGATTAATTAAATCGTATTCAAGTCAACAATTGTGTTTAATTAACATAATTAACCCTACATTGCGAATTGACTTGGCTGGCGGCTGCGGTGCAACTAACGTAGTATTAACATACATCACCATAGTAATATTATGCATCAGTTTCATTATTACCTTAGATATTATCATTACAACCATGCACTCACAGCTGTGAATTGAATATTCTCGAGTTGAAATTAGTTATCCCCCTGATAAAATTATTTGTAACTAGCCCGACTTGACTATGTTTACGCTGTACGTACATACTATACAGTAGGTATACAGCTATTCTACACATACCTATCCTTTTTTTCTCTGCGTAAGAACTATCCTCGTACTTTAAGGAATATTCTAAAAAAATTCAAAAGTTATCGAAATCGGTTTTATTCACGAGTTACGCAGTTAGCATCACATTTGGCAATTAATTTTTATATTATAGACCTTCAAAAGCAATACTTGCCTAACTACAAATAGCCGAAGACCTTTCTATCTATTACAAACTTTAGCTGCTGTTTACTCGTACTACGAAAACGTCTACACCTGCTACGTCGTAGCACTGCTACAATTTCGTTGTTCATTTACTACGAAGCCATGACAACACGCGGTGCTAGAATATGCAGTTCTAGTACATCGTTGCATTTACATAATGGATAACTGCTAGAAATAAACAATAACAAATGTTCCAGAGAATGCACACCTTATTCTCAGTTTTCAAACCACACATACTAAAAGATTCTTTATTGCACACCAAACAATTGACTTAAAACTAGTTTAGTTAAAACTACTTGACAGGCTCGGTGGCTCATTTGGTAGTGAACTCTGCCCTCTGAGCCAAGGGTCGTGGGTTCGATTCCCGCGCAGTACAAACATTTCTGTTCATGAACATGTCTGTTTGTATTGGTCTGGGTGGTTTCTATGTATAATATTATGTATTTATTTACAAAAAAAAATGTATCTAAGTAAGTTTATCTGTTGTCTAGTACCCATAGTACAAGCTTCGGCTTAGTTTGGGGCTAGGTGGCGCTGTGGGGCCCAGCGTGGCATGTCTTGGTTATTTATTTATTTTATTTTAGTTACAGAAGACATTTTGTTGTACAATATAGGCGGATGCAATATAGGAGATGATAGTAGGTATTTCAACGACTATTAGTTCCTACAGTAACAAATTAATGTCTACATACGCTCATACTATGTTCGTGTGGTTTCCGGACTTACTCGTAGAATAGGACCACTTCATCTCATCCCATCGATGGCGTAAGACGACTAAAGACGACTAATGGAATATCAGGAACAGCCCTGGGTACAAATAAATCCTGCTACGGTCACCAACCCACCGTGGTTACTAAGGGAAACCCCCAAATGACAGTTGTCATTGGAGTAGGCCTATGTCCAGCAGTGGACGATTTCAGACTGATGATACGATCAAAATATAGTCATAATATAATTATCTAAAGTCCTCTCATTAAAACATGGCGAAATACTCAAAACGGATGTGCGAGTACTATGCAAAATTTACTTGGAATGTAAGGGAGCGACCCATCATCTTTTCGCTCCAAGCCAACCTCACCTGCCCGTGGTACATCCTGCCGAACAACGAACGAGGCGCTGGCAACCGACTGGTGGCGGTATAACCATCACAATTGATGGCGTAGCTAAATACCACAGACCGATGTCGGGCAGCAGCATCACCGGAGCGAGAAGCTACGCCCTGCAATCGCCAACCCGCCTGCCCAGCGTGGCGATTATGGGTATATCCTCCAGATGTTGGCCCTAAGTAGCAAATAACTGGAGAGGCCTATGTCCAGCAGTGGATTGCAATAGGCTGATGATGATGCAAAATTTACTTTAGAAAAATATACACACCAGGTCTAAATGTCTATATACCTATAATATGTGTGAAACTAACATTTCCAATTCACTGACGAACGACTCCCAGCGGTATTGCTTTATTCAAGCTAGTTACTCTGTGAAAAACCATTTACCCAAATTTTATTAAACGTTTCATGCATCGCACCGTTTTCATGTAGGTTAATAGAATGTTCTCGTTAGAGTATAAAGCTCGTTAGAGGTAAAAGCGTTCATTTCCCAGTTGAAGCACTGTATGAAACTTTCCTAAATACATGTCCCAGTCATTTCGTACTAACCACCTAGTCTCAAACCAAGGTTTACCCTAAGTACTTTGAGAAGCAGATGATGACCGAGGGTGACTCTCCGAACACAGACACCCGAGACAATTCAGAGAAGTTACTTTCTTAAATTGATCCGACCGAAAAAATTTGGAACCTTTGGAACGTATCTCCATCATTAGCCTGTAAATGTCCACTAGTGAAATAGTCACCTCGCTTGCCTTACTCACAACCGCTTCCAAGGCGGGTTGGTGACCGTAGTAGGTTTTGTTTGTACCCAAATTTCCTTAGTCATCTAGATGACGACTAAGGGATTCTGGGATGAGATAAGGTAATCCTATTCTAAATCCAGAAAGCACACGGAAAGGAAATAAAAGAAAAAAAACGGATTTATCCAAGTTTTTTCCTTCCATTCACATCTCTGAAATCGGTCTGTTTATACAAATATCTACACACAGATCCACAGATATGTAGTCTCGTCCTTTTAAACGAAAAGCACTAATATCTCGTATGTCTAATTGGACACTAAAACTGCAACTACATTTTCCCCTTCCGTAAAAAGCGCATAGAACACTCTAAATAAACGGGCGTTCATTTCAGAATTTTCAGTACTGAAAATGCGCTGTAAAACTGTAACGAAGACGCGAGCGATCGCGTCGCGCGTAACAACAAATGTTTTTGAGCCATCAAAGAGATTGCAGAACAAAAGCTAGAGTTCGTTATCTCGCTTTAGGTATGTGGGAAGCCACTGGCACAGGATATGAGAAAGGCCAGTACAGAAATAGTATTCTAGACTTCATTTCTTCTTCAGTGGTTCTCTCATTACAGAGGATCGCGATGACTTGTTGATTTCACAGCCCTAATCAACTGTGTCACTTGTCTCTGTCTGAAGTTGCCCTCACCACCTGATGAAATTTGTCTAGGACCGTGGCTTCCTTTACTTGGTCGGACCATCTGGTTAATGAGCGGCCGCGGGCTCTTTTTCCTTCCACGCCACCAACCAACTTTTCAAGACTCTCTTTGCCTCTTCTTATTATATGACCAAAATATGACAAGAGTCGTTGCCGACAGACTAGAGTGTAATTATTAAAGCATATTTGACAACCTCGTTGATCTAAAGGGAGCAACTACCGCCTAAGGACCAAGAGAACCCTCTTTCTTTATTTATCTATATCCCATATTTAGCATATTTTCTAAATGTATGTGGCTTTTCGTCTTTCAGGATATTTCCTCAGCAGTTTGCGCTTTGCCGTTACACTCTTGACTGTGCCCCACTGCATCAGCTGCTTCTACCCACGAGACCGCGGGAACTCGCGACATGTTTGCGGTTTTTACAAGAAATTGTACTGAGAATATTTGTATGTTTACCTTATTTTACTTCGCTAAGAGCATGGTCTTTGCTTTTAGATATCTTTTTATCATGAAAGCCACCTGTATTAAAAACATATTAACTTGAAACTATAATTAAACGGACTGGTTAAGTTTTGTCCTTAGAACAAAATCTTCGATCAATATTAGTACCTACTAAGAAAAATATATATTTTTTAGAATATTTTCTCTCCAGTTTTTCTCTTGGTATAATCAGGACTGTTCAATGATGATTGATCCAATATACATCCATCCATACAATAATGTCATCTACTTTTAGAGCTGGATAAACTGCAATCTACCTATAATAATAATAAAATTCTTTATTGTTCTTCCACAATCAATCAGTTAGGTAGGTACATAAAGTTTTATTAGACGTAAATTACATAGACTGTTGTCTGAGCTAGGCTATAATAATAGATGACGTCTCTTGGTAACCATGTACGTTCTAGGTACTTTAATTAATACGAAAATGTTCAGTGTCGTGGTTGTTCAGTGCATAATTGGGATGATGACTAAAAAATAATTTAATGTCCATCAGATAGATTAATGAAAAATATTGGATACGTATTTTTTATTTTGCCTCTTGTTCAAAAACTTACGAAGATACATTGATTTTAAATGTCACATGACGTCACGTTAGAGTACAAAATATACTCTAACGTGACGTAGTTAGCCCCCACTCCGTAACTTTAATGCGCTATATCTAAGTATTTTCTTGTTATTTCGACAAAACAAAAAATACGGGTCTTATATTTTTTTATTATCTAAGAGACGGACTAATTATTTTCTTCATTTTCATACCTTGTCATCATCCGTATTAAGTCTATTTATTATCAAAATCCCCTAGATAAATATTTTCAAAGGAACTGCGTAGGAATTGCGAAACGTGACAAAATGACCATGATCCTTTTCTTAAGATAATGAAATTCCAGGCAGGGAATCTCGACCCACACCGGCGACCTATTAAATAACATCATATTGTCACATTTATCCGGTTTTATTAAATTCTATAAAACCTTCAGACAATACCCGTGGTAGAGTTATACAAAGATGGAATAATTTGATTATATCACTGTGCTAATATTTAAGGATAACTGCGCGGTTTGCGAAATTGGATTTTGAGTTGTTCTTGTACAATGATGTACCTACCTTCCTATACACATACAAAATTACTGACCCTTTGTTTGTTTTGTATTCGTATATAAACTTCTGCTCAAAAAGCATTTTCCTTATGCTGAATTAATTGAATCATGTGTATTTTATTATCTTATATTAAAATGATCTCGTATATAAAAATGAGTTCATGTTCGTTAGTGTCGCTAAAACTCGAGAAAGACTCGATTTGGCTAATTTTGGTCTTGCATTATTTGTCCAGGAAGTCCAGGAAGGTTTATAAAGTGAAAAACGGGTGGTACGAAGTCTGTCGGGTCCATGGAAGTATTAAACTACTGTGACTACTACGTACGCCGGGTCAGCTAGTTTATAATAAAAAAGGTTTTACGTTATTGACAACAAAAGGGGAATTAATTTAACGGCAATCATTGTTGTCTATGTCTATGACATTCAAATGACATTAATAGATAGATTTCTCATCGCTTGTCACTTAAATTTATCTCAAGGTTTCAATTAAGTAACCACAAAGTTTTTCTTTCTTTCTTTCAAAGATGTCAAAGAAACTCGGAGCGGTTGGAAGCAAAAAGCACTTGGAGACAAAGTCTACGTCCACAGTTCCCGAGGTGGAAGCTGAGCCTATGCCTCATGAGGAAGAGCCAGAGGAGTATGACCTTTTGCTGCCGTCGGGCAGAATGAGCGGCCTCCGGGTCGGCAGCCTCCTGCGCACCTGGGCTGAAGTCTCCATGATCAACTACATGTCTTCGCAGCCGTTGGATATTATTACCTCTGGTACTACTTAACTTTTTTTATTAAAAATTATTATTCCAATTGAATAATTATACAGAAGTCCAAGTTGTAGAAATAGCTGCAAGAGAAGCTGTGCCCCTAGGATTGGTTAGTAATTTATATTTCTGTGTGGATATTTACCGCGTAATATAACGATCTAACGTATGTACTAATGATTACATGAGATCGTGGTTTATCGTCTACCTCTCTTCTAATTTGAATACTTATATTTCAACAATTGTCTGGAGGGCAACATGCAAATATGACTTAAACAAATTTTGAAAAAGAATTCAGATGGAATGTGATTTCCCAGGAGACAGCATCCGTCGCCGGACCATCGGCATCCCGGCCAAAGAGTACTCGATACAATACTTCGTGCCCACCGAGCTTAGGACTAAGAGCGAAGAGGAGCTATTCGCTGAACAGGTGAGAGTAGTTGCATATTTTGTCTATTGGAACATCTTAATACGACATACGACAGAGACGCAAAATATTTTTATAAGGACATATCTGCGTCCTCTCTGCTATTAAGATTGTCTAGGTAACCTAATTAGACGATTAAGTTACTATTGGAATGTTACTGAGCTTGACAATAGATCATATTTAGGCGTTACAGGTATGTAGGTATTGCGTTAATTTTTTTTTTATAGTAGCTCGACGTAATGGCTTCCCTACGCCTGATGGAAAACGAAAGAGAAGCCCAAGTTGCTGTGACAACTTGCTGTTGCTGTCTTTCTGAAATGTTGATATTTCCACTTCATTGTTCACATTTTAGGCTTCAGTTATGTACCTACCGTACATTCTTCTCAAGTTTGTAAAGTAAACGGAAACTCTGTTCCAGTTTTATACGAATAATTTATTCATGAATATAAACTTTACCAAGAAATATTTTCGTCAACATTCTCGAAGCGTGCAATACGAGTCAGGTACAATGACGTTCCGTACATGTTTTGAACGCGAAACAGTAAAAGAAACTTCGTCTTTACCCTTGGTACTTACATATTCTTATTCTTGTTAAATATTAAAAAATAGTATACATACCTACTACGCATATCGGTAAAAACGTAAGCCGTTGTTCCCGCTTCCGATCTCTCTCCAATCTTGTCGAATTTTCACCCCGAATTATGAGAGTGAAGGCACAAAAAAACACCTTTACTTGAGCACACATTTGTGGTTAAAGACCACCCCCTAAGCACCTGGCCAGGCTCCTGGAAGATTGCTTGCTGTGGCCAACATTAGCTCAAGTTTTAAAAAGTAAATTAATATGGGTTTGAACTAGGCAACAAATCGCCTGGTGTTAAGTGAGTTAAAGTCTCGGAGAACAAAGAGTCCAGCAAGGAGTTTCATCCATAGTTAGCCGTTCGTGTATTAAAATACTTCTGAAACGCGGATAGTTCTTTAGTATCGATTCAATAGCATCGGTGTGCATTACAGTTCCCAGTAAACATAACGCCCTTAATGAACGAAGATCAGCTGTGGGCCTGTTTTTACACGTTCCCTGAAATATACGCCGATGTGTACTCGCCCATCGTGCGTATACGCAACATAGATGACGTGCCGGAACTTGTCGGCGGAGTTCTAACTAGAGACATGGTGACCGCATGTCTCTCTTACCTCAAGCGCACACCCATCTTGGGGGACTTCGTCTATATTAAACTGGATCTATCGGCTAAGGTACTCAAAAACAATGATTTTAATATCTTATTTAGAACGGCTTTACATATACGAAAGTTTAAGTTTATGTCAAAGAAAATGTATTTTACTCACGCAAAATAGGCGAGCTAAGTAATGGGTCTTTTCAGACTTACTAAATATAATTAAACGTTTTCTCTTTCACAGCTTATTAATTATATTACCTGCCTTAATAGTGCCTAATAAAGGAAATAGGAATAATAGGATACAATTATTAATTATATCCTTCTCTATTACCTACAGGAAATTATTGCTTAGCACTCCTAGCCACGAAGCAAATTTCCTTTTAGGAATTTTGCCTTTTGTTTATACATAGTAGCTCAGTTTAATGGCCTGGCGAAAAACCACGGTGACATCGTTATAATTTTAATTGACTTTCATACTTAAACAAAATGTTTCTTGTCCTTTAAGCATTTAATCAACATCGACGTACTGCAACACTACAAATATCTGGTATACCTGGATCTGTCGTCGAACCTGCTGACCGAGCTGACCGTACTCTCGTGCCTCCTGTACCTGCAGTATCTCTCCGTGGCCTTCAACAGGCTCAACACCGTTTTGGAATATGACACTCGTAAATTCTTTATTTATCCTCCAAGATCGTTTTACGCCCCCATCGACAGTTTATTACTTTTTGATATTTCCCTTATTCCCAGCCCAGTGGTTCTTAACAGAGGTACATTATAAATTTAACTCCGTGAAGAAAATAAGGGATCTCAGCATGTTTTGGTCTATTACAATACTGGATTTATCGCACAACAACATAAAATTTATTAGCGGCCTCGAAAGCCTGATGTAAGTACGAAAATGAAATTTTATTAAGGAATCTTTTCTTTTGTGTGTTCATGAATTTATATTAACTTACATGTATACAGTATAATGGTATTTAGTGTGCTAAGTAAATACGTAGTTAAGTGTGTTTTCATCATCATCATCATCATCGGCTTATAGCAGTCCACTGCTTGACATAATCCTCTCCAGTTGCTTACAGTCTCCAGACAGTGTAAATCCTAATGTTAATTCTTCTCTTATCCACCAGATACCTTCGCCGTCTCGACTTATCTTTCAATCACATTCAGCGTCTTGAAAACTTAAATCACTTACGCTTGTTGTGGCTGGATGTGTCATACAATAACATATCAAGCTTCGAAATCAGTCCTACCACAGGGCTTTGGACTCTATTGCACTTGGAGTATTTGAACTTGAATGAAAATAATTTGACCTCGTTGAAAATATTTTGTGCTTGCACCAGGTACGTTAATTTATTATTTTATAATTTCAGACGTCGGGTTTTGTGAGTATACTCCGTGGTATACTCCACTGTATAGGAACAAGTCACACTCCCATAAAGCCACGTTTCCTTTCCTATGCGTCATCGCAAAGCTTGTCAGCCCGTTCGTCTCCTAGATTAAAGCGATTAGGAATGAACCGAGACTCCTACGAGATCGCCGAGATCTAAATCCCAATGTACCTACAATATTGGAGACCTGTCAAATTGTATTTGCCGAACATAATGGAAATGAGCTGTACCTACCTATCTCTTATAATAACCTTCTTCCAGACAATATTTTTGTAAAGGACGGCTAGAGGCTAGAACACATCGTAATATTAACTGAATATTAAGACATACCCACTTCGCCTACTCTTTCCAACTAAATCTACCTTCACATATTTGCATCGTTTCAAAGGGACACCAGAATACATTTATAAAATCACACGGCAGCAAACGCGTAAAGCGTTAGATTAGGTTATTTTAGGGGTCAATAAAAATTGAACGTGATATCTGATCGTCACCGATGGCAATCTCATATTTTACTACGACTCCGAGGAGGTTTAAAAATATTACGAACTAGACGTATCAAGTGAACGGTATAAATCTTTATTGGTAGTAAAGTAAAATTATATCTTCGACTTTATATAGGTAGGTATATCACGTTTCTTAATTATATGCGTTTAGGTTAAGTTATGCAAATCACTGTATCTATCTGTTTATAGTCGTAGCCTAAGCATCAAGCTCGTAACTTGGCTATAAAGATATCTCCATTTTCATGGCTACCGTACCCGTCTTAATAGTTCAGGAATGGCAGAAACGGAAAAGTTTTTATACTTCTTTCAAATCGACACGTGATTTTTAAACTTTATCCGACTTTGATTCTATTCTTCTACTTAAAGTTAAACAAATAAAATAAATGCGTCAAAAATTCACGCTAACAAAAGTTCAAAGTACCCATTTACCTTATACCTACTATGACTTCCAAATGAAAAAAAATACTAAAATAAGTTTAACAGTAACATACCTAGTCGTAGATACACAAATACACAGAATGATTATGGCAGGTTGATACCTATACTAGGATATTATCCTGAATCAAAGGTAATCAACCTTCCACCCCGAGTAAAGATCTTTTTGTATATAAATAACACTGCTTAGCGAAAGTAGGGTACCTACACAATCAAAAATGTGAATTAATTATAAGGTAAGTGGAAAAAACATTACAACAAACATTACCTTTAACCGAGTGCGACCACAGTACAGTGGACAATACAGTGAACAAATGAGTGAGTAACCGATAAGTATAAGAATAGTACAAATCATATATACGAGTAGAGCATTCTTCATCGAGCCGTCGCGGCTTCAAACAGTCGGTCTCAACTTCTTGAAGCAGTCCCTGTCCCGCCGCTCTAACTATTACATCACTCAAGCCGTCGTTAACTATTAATATATTTTGTTAGGTTACGAGAGTTACACGCTCGCAACAACCGTCTGTCCATGTTACTGGAGCTTGCGGTGTACATGCGTCAAATGCGGCGGCTCATTGTCCTCGATCTACGCGCCAACCCCATATGCGCCACGCCGGGGTACCGGGACGTCGTCATCAATACCTTCCCGATATTGCTCAGCTTGGACGCTGAAGAACTGGATCCAGTTGTACAGGTGCTTGTTACCCCATGATTTCACTAACAAATTGGAGACATTAGACTTACCGAGAGACTTTGGCTCCTTCCACGTCTTCTACCGAATAAATTAATATATGTATAAAAATAAATATCACACAACATCACATACATTGCGAAACAAACACACAAGTTCATCAAACGAATGTTTGTCCTGAGTGGGAACCGAACCCGATTGGTTCTGCAGTAGTGACCACACTACCAAACGTGCCACCGAGCCAGTCATTAACATCATGCCAGTGTCACCATTCGACGCCGAGGTAGGGTCCGTCCGTACCACCTGGAAACGATTTTGTCCAGAACTGTTCGTTTTCAACGTTCATTTCTTCTAAGGACTTGAAAACTCTGGAGAGACATCCCAGCCGCAGTGCCGCTACCTACCGTGAAGAAAGGTCTTTCTTCACGGTAGGTAGCGCACAGCTGTGTAGCGGCATTTCTGATGTCCATGTGTGACGGTTACTGTTTAACATCAGACAGGCCGCTTGCTCGTCTGCCACCAAAAGCAATAAAATATTAATACATAAATAACCCAAGACATGCCACACTGGGCCACACATAGCCATATAGCCCCAAACTAAGCCGAAGCTATGTACTATGGGTACCTACTAGACAACTGATGAACTTACTGAGATACTTTTTTATAAATAAATATCTTCATCATCATTATGAGCCATCGAGCCAGTCAATATCAATACATATAATAAAACAGTAGAAATATTGCTTCTTTGTGAACTAAATTTCTAATGCTAAAAAAGCGAATCACAGGATAATTCAGTTCTTCGCTAAAGCACTCTACTTCCCAATCACTCTAAACTCGAGCCATTTAAAATTTAACGCAAAACAACATTACCCCATGAGGTATTTGGATTATCGATTCGAGCCGGAGCATCTCCGATTTTAGATTGAAATCCGATTACGGAGTAGGTACCTCGTCGCACACCTACCTAAATATGTAATCCCCGAGGATAATTTGAGTTCAAAGTCAAACCCACAGAAGCCTCGGCAAGTCGGTAACCTTAGTTAGACGCCGCAGGTTCCAGATCTTAATAATTAATTTACTAGTTATCGCTAATGAGGGAAATTAGCTTAAGCCGTGATCGGGTTTCCGTAAACTAGTGACACGAGGTAGTAGGTGTTTGATAGATAGACATCAAAAGCTACTTACCTACCGCTACTCCATTTTTTGGCATATAAATATACCTATCTACAAAATAGCTTAAACAAAGAAGCTGTGGTCATAAACCTTGTTCTTAACAAATTACTATAAATGAGTGATTTTGAGCTGTCAAACTAAAAAAAATCTGTTTTAGGTTTACAACTTCTGCTTCTCTATGTCTTTTATAGTGCAAACTTTAAAAGTCATGGAGGATAGGTAAAGAAGAATGATGGCATTTTCCATGTAGAATCGCATGTAGGTATCTACAGAGGTTATTATTTTAAATTTTATGGACCATACTGACCATAGGGACCTTATTTTAAACCGAAAATTCAGTTCATGTTGCTGGCGCAACGGGCATGCTTCTAATTTGTTCTAACTTATCCCATGTTCACAGAGAAGCTACAAAATGGACATGACGCCCGATATCAATACGTTCGCCACTCGTCGCCTACTCCGGCTGCTGTATATAGAGCAGCTGTCCAGAGCCCACGTATCGCCCAACGTGCCCCCAGCGGACGCCACCGAAATACCGCTGGTGGTTTTAGTGGGAAACGAAGCTGTTGGCAAAGGTACTTGCTCACTTTTATCAAAGCCGGATACCGGCCGGAACTGGAATAGGTTTCAAGCACGCCGCTAACAAATTAAAGTCATAAATAGTTGGATAGCCACATCACTAGAAGTAAGATGGTAGGACCACCTGCTACGATGCTGGTTATCTAAATTATTATTTGTAAAATGTTATTGCTAGCCTTATCTGATATACCTCTGATGAATGTCCAGTTTAAACAAATACGGCTACATAACTGTTGTTAGCCTTTATTCTGAAAAAAAAGCAATAGAATATGTCATCATAATTGAAATACGTCACTTAAAATCGAAATTAAATACTGTTAATATTGATAAAGAGAATATTGGTTGTGATTCATTGGGTCATTGACAAACCTTTGTTTTGGTATTGATGGCATACACCCTAAAATAAAAACAAGCAACACCATTCCCAATAAACGTGCTGATAATTTAATTTTATTTAAAATAATAAGATGTGTTATTATACCTACATTATATAACAGGCACTTAAACGGGGTTTAACTCTTTGCTCATACATTTGTTCGTTCGCTCTCAGAACTAACTTTAATTGTCTTCCACACATATTGCCACAAATCCACATTAAAGTAGATACATGACCGCGTCTGCAATTCAAACCGATTACACTGGAGAACTTTCCCTGACTTCAACGGGTAGCTTTACACATGCACTCTTCCGACTCGGAACAAGAATGCTTAAGTATTCCGTGCCTGGTGGGTAGTAAAAAAACATTTGCCAAGTATTCATTTCAGCGGTATCGCGCTCTTGTTCTTTAACTTTTGTCTAGTCTACGAAAAGGGGAAATGCTTTGTGTTTTAGTGTATTCTTAAAGTATTTCTTGCAGTTCTGTTAGATTCGAATGAAATTTGTACTTACAAATTTATGATTTCGCTGAATTCACCTGGTGACAAAATCTCAAAAGTTCCTACTACGAGGACTCACCAAGTACTTTGATTATTTACCTTCATCTCATGCGTTGCTAGTCTCCTTAAAGACTGACCGCTGTGGCCCATATTCGGTCAGGATAGTACGTCTTTATTAGAAAAACATACATAAAATAACACATATGGACTTAATATTTTCATTGACACAATTAGTTTCTACAATTATATTAATACAGTTACGTCGATTAGGAGACTCGTGAACAATGACGAATTGCCTTGAGAAGGCAAAGGAAACGACTTTTTTCCCCGAAACCATTTTTTCATGAAATATCTCGATATCATCATACTATTATTATGTTTAGGTACCCTAGCCCGTCGGCTGGCGGAGGAATGCGTACACGTCGAGCAAGCGAAGCTGCACACCACCGCGCCGTACCACTTCCCCGGACGCTACAGGGAGGTGTCTCGGGACAAGTTCGACGATATGCTGCTGGCTGGAGAACTCCTCTCTTACAGCGAGAGCGACGGAGAATCTTATGGGCTAAGTATATAGTGAACACAGACTAAGGCATCGTTCACACCAGCCGAATGTCGACAACGTACTACGTAATGCGTATACTCGTAGTCGGCTTGGTGTGAACGAAAAGTTAAATATGCTGCGTTACCCATGCTCATAGTGTGAACAATTCCTAAGACTACAAGCAGTGGCGTAACTATACCATTCAAGGTCTGTGGCAAATTCATCAGCAATTCTGAGATTTGCATTAAATGTGTAATTAATGGTGCTAATTAATGCTGGAAGTTCACACAAATCTAAAGGACAACATTTATTTTGGACCTTCACTTTATATGTGCCATACGAACTATCGCTCTAAATGACTAGTTCTAAACATACCTACGAACTATTTCTTTCGGTACTTTTGAACGTGGATTACAGCAACTGCCTTCAACATAAGTAGGTATAATGGTCTGAAATTCGGGACTTTTATCAAAGGATAAAAGTCCCAAGAATTCATGGAGCTTGAATATTCTCCTTTATTCCACATGCTCTCTTTATAAGCGTTTTTTGTCTTTGGCTTGGATGACAGGAATAGTGCATTCGCAATAGAGCTCAGAATTATAAAGGGGCTATTTCGGAAATCTTAAATTCAACCCGTGGATTACAGCAACTGCTTTCAACATAAGTAGGTATCATGGTCTTAACAAAGGAATTTTCGAACTTTACACAACTACCAACTTACCTACATATTGAAAATTGTGTGAACTTTGCATAATTGAAAACTATCGTAACAACAATTAAATGCCATTTAAGATAGTCTTAGGAATTTTATTGAGGTACATAAGTTCGATACTTACTTATTATAATACCTACACTTAATTATAAAGCATTCTAAAACAGCAGAACGTATTGAGTTCCGTTTACTTTGACTATCAAAAAATAGCCTCAATAACCTTTGTAGTTACCTAACTCACTAAAAGACTACCTACCCGTAGAGTCGTGTAAATGTAATCCTTAAAGATTCTTAACACCCCTTAATACAGGATCAAGTAAAGTAGCTAACTAATATAAACTGTTTACGGTCTCGACTTAATACCTGCAGCAGAACGTGTGGACCGGCGCTTCGTAGTTCAAAATTGTACAACTTTTTGTAACTTTAACATATAAAATTCTTCACAAGTTGCCGCGCAATCACAAAGTTTGTTCAGATCTTGCCACAGATGTTTCTAGGTCATGCTCAAAGTTTTTAAGTAATTCAGAGTTATTTAAAACTTGTACTGACAACAACGCTTAACATTCAACGAATACAGGACATAAATAACCGTTGCGGCAAAGTATTCGGAGTAACATGATGGTATACCTACCATCAAAAAGAGCTATCTACTTAAGTAGGTACCTATTCCAAAACGTGTTAAATAAGAATATTGTATATAGGTACCTTTTTTTTTAGAGGGGAATGCATTAGGCACCTTCATGCCGCCTCCGGGGGGAGTCTGCATGATGTGTGGGACTCAAACCTCCCAAAATGAGAGGGCATACCCACTAAACCCCCCTGTGTCGTCAGTGGGCAGCAAGTAGCAGGGATACGGGTAGCTCCAAAGCATACGGCCACATCCCTGCCTGCCCTGGCCAGCCGCAGATGACAAGCGGCCGGCTCTTCTGGTCCGGGGAGGGCAAATACCCCTACCCCCGGCTTCCGGGGAGCGTTTGAGCACTCAAATAGCTTAGGTACCTATATACTTCCGCCCGGGGCGCACGCCCCGGGCGGAAGTATGTAGGTACCTAAGCTATCTAGTATCGATACGCCAGCATTGCTTAATCAGCCTAATAGTTATCGCGATTCATAAGGTTGATACATATTCACTACCGATTTTGAAAAAAACCTGGCTTGTGAAGCGCAAAATGTAGAGCCTTTATTTTTCTAAATGACTATGATGATGGCTAGGGCGGCCATGTCATCATCACTGGACTATTGGGGGAGTGAAAGGCTCTCACCCCTAGGTATTCTAAGCAACACAGCTAAGGTAAGGCAAATGCTACGTAGATACCTACTCTGAAACCACCCTGTACAAAATGCGCGCTAGTAGTAAATCCTAATGTGTTGCTTTTACAAGTCATACCAACTTATTTTTTTCAGGCAGAGAAGAGGCGTTTATTAATGAGGGGAAAATAAAGGTCGTATGCATGGACTTAATAGGAGCACTGATGCTAAAGTTGCGGGGGCTTAGACCCTATCTGATATTGGTCACGCGGTTGGACAAACGCAAACTCGTCATTAAACAGAAGGAACGGATGACGTATGTTGTTTTAATTGCTTAATAATAGAAAATCATCAATCGCCAACCCGCCTGCCCATGTTTGCCTTAGGTGGCGAAGAACTGGAGAGGCCTGTGTCCAGCAGTGGACTGCGATAGGCTGATGATGATGGTAAAATCATATGCCTAGTCTCATTCAGCACATACCTACCAAAGATGGCGGAGAAATTAAATTAAATTTGTTGTACTTACTTAATTAATTAATTGTCTACAACGCCATCATTACCTATATTGCTTTATGTACGTAACAATTGTTTCAGTCACCGTAATGTAGCCAATGAGAAACGCTTATCCCTGGAAACCCCTTTAGAAAGATCTACTTTACAAGTTCTTCTGTCTGGGCGGATTATAATCACTGGCATCTTGAATGAAATCCTTTTGGTTTGTACCTTGAGACAAAACATTATGTTTTATAGATATTAAAAATTGTAAAAACTGTTGTTGAAGCTTATTAATAATAAATAAACTAAATCCCATCTGCTACTAAATTCATCCCGATGTTTCCCAATGAATTATGTTAGAAGTAGCGTATCTTCTACGTATGTAACTTCAAATTTAGTAGGTACAGTCGTACACAATTTTTTTTGGCAGTGACTATGGCAATGTCAGTGTCAGTGTCAATGTCGACGTCAATGGATTAAGGCGTATATGCTTTGTTGTGTTGGCCTTCCCTTTTTTTCTTTTTGTGGTGGGGACACAGGTGGGGAGTATGAAAAGCCGACGTTACAGACACAAGCAGTTCGACGGTCATGACGAACAGTCGTCTTAAAATACTCCACTAAAATTATTAATAAAAATTAAATCATATTACTGTGATCAAGTTGGTTTTATTCCATATAATAGAAATATAACAATTTATTTCATTTGCAGTATTTGCCAGAAGAAAAGGAAAAGAGCGAATTCGTAATTGAATCCGAATGTTCTCTGATGATGGATAGCGAGGCGCGTCAGGCAGCTCAAGACTACGTCAAAGGGTTCAACCTGCTTACTTTGTTGGCTTCCGTAAGTCACTTACACATTAATTTTAAAAAAAATCATCCTTTGTTACAATTACAATAGACCAAATAATATTTCTCTTTGACCCACAGAAAGTTTTTATATGTGTAAAAAGTTTCTGTACTGCCTTCACATTTCGTAGGTATAGTTTTATTTTTCTTATTTTCTTTTCTACTCAAATAATATTTTGCCAATTTTGAAAACGACTGTACCGCACAAAATTTTATTGACTCGCATGTCAAACTCGATACCTGCCCTCTCTACAGGAACAATCTCGTTGCAATTTCCGGTTAAATTATTTATTTATACCTTTGTACGGCTCCGAGAATATCGGGCTTAATAAAATAAACTGGAAACGAAATACTCGCATAATACTCGTACTTACATGATTTCTTATTGTTATTAGAAATCAGAAATGCAATTGGTTTTTGCAACAGGTTTTAGAATTATGTCGGATTTATTGATCTCTAGAAATAGATTCTTATACTTATGTAGGTATTTGTGACTGTCTGCAGGTAGGTACATCTATCTTCGTATTTTTTGAGATAATATGGAAGTAGGAACGTAAGTAGACCAGGTAGGTAGGTACCTACCTACATTTCATCTTTGTTCCATATTGTTTACCTACTTTATAGAGTACAACGTCCTTGGAGGAAGCATGTAAGCACCAAGAAAAGTCCAGTCAAATGGATCCCAGCTTGTATTCTCTTTACAAAGAGTCTCAAGCTACTGATGAATACAACAGCTTCGCTAATGGACAAAATTCTTACCAAGAACGCAGCCATGGCCCAAAGTATGTTTATGTTACATTTTTATAATCTTGCAGATCTTGCTGATCTAATTTTAAATAAAACTAACCATAACGGTCATTTATTGTTGACTGTACCTACACACAACGTCTGTAACCCGTTGTCCTAGATGAGCGACGGTACGCGCCATATAGCGACGCGACGCAATGCGACCAATACTTCACGCGGTACTGACTATCGGGACAACACGTAGGCCTCTATTTCATTAAAAGACTAGTTGATTACTTTCATGTCGCATCGCGTGGCCTTGTTTGTTGTTAACGTAGGACAACGGGTAGGTAAGGCTAAGCCGCAAGCGACCCTGGTTCACTCGGGACAGGGCAGAGCAGATTTTGTGATGCACGGTAGGTACCTACACCGAGATTTATCTTCTCTCCGAAATACGAAAACCATTGGTATATTATTTCGGAACCGAAGCATCGTCTCCTTTTCTTCTTTCCTTCTTATTTTTATTTCTCAGACATGGTGATCGACAATCTAAGACTAAAACTGATAAGCCAGCAAGTATCTCTCGCCCTAAAAGTGTCGATTTTAGCAGATACGCGTCTTCCACATGGAAAGGTATAATATTGACCAAATTTTAGTATACATAATTATTTTAATAGGTCGGTAGGTAGGTGCCTCTCAACAGAATATTAGCCATTTAGGTATATGGATAGGAGAAATGACCCAACAAACAAATGACACAACAAGATACCCAAATCTGCGTAGACTATCAAAATTCTAGACTCATTCATAACATAGAATAACATTATTATCCCATTGAATTTAGGTTTTCAACTTTTATTGATTGTAGGATTTTCTGTAGTCCCCGACAGCTCCAAGTCGTCAAAGTCTGTAACATTCACGTCCCAAGACAATGGGGACCCAGAAGACAATGTTGTAGATCCCGTTGGCTTGCTTATTGAACCACGCCATACTACGGATAGAGACGGTAACTTTTATTTAATCCTTGTATAGCAGTGGTTTCCAGACTTTCCAACCTTTTTTTGACCAAGGACCGCTTTGATTTTTTGTTCCTGGCAGGGACCACTGTGTAGTTAGGTACGTACAAGAAAAAATATCTAATTATAAAAAGCCAACTATGAATGGGACAAACACGAATGGGAAGAAGTGATCATAACCTGCTCACAGTTTAGGTGTTGAGAGTCGATTGCATTGCAACATCTCCCTAATTTTACTAATTAAATAGGTACCTACCTCTATAAAGTCTACGCGTTAAAGAAGCGCAGCGCAGCGCGTCGCATATACCTACCTATCTCCAGGGCCGTCTTTAAACTATTTGAGGCCCTGGGCACATTAGGATCATGGGGCCCCTATGACCTAAATATCAGTTATCATTTGGTAATCTGGCAGGAACTAGGGGGCCCCATTCGATCACGGGGCCCTGGGCACGTGCTCATAGTGCCCAGTGGGAAAGAGGGGCCTGCCTATCTCCTAAACACGCGTAGGTAATACCTATGCTGGGCGCATGCATCATGTACTACCACGCAGGCGTCCGGCAGGCTGCGTCATACCTACACGCGATTCTAATAAGATATAATAGCAGTGTAAACTTCATAGATACCTAGGTACTAACAAGAAACATTAATAATTATTTCATGTGGAAATCTAAACTTTGTTTAGCATACTGTGTAATGCGCTGCGCTGTGCTACTCTTCCTCGACGTCTTCCAGTCAGTGGTTATCGCAGTTAGGTACCTACCCATAAAGCGGTAAATAGTACCTACCTACAATGTCTTTGTTTAATAAACAAATTGTCCACCCACTTATTTCAGCGGAGAGAGCTAAACCGGGAAGGTCCATTAGCACCAAAGTTCCGTGGAAGATACGCCGATCCCACCCCAGCACTGCCGGCTCTGGAGACGACCTGGATCTGTGGTTGGCCTTCCTTTTGGAGACTGGTCTGCTGCAAGCCAGTAGCCTCACCTATCAAATGTGTACGTAGAAGCAGCTAGACTTTTGGGGATATTATATATCGACGGGCCCGATGGCTCATTTGGCAGTGACCTCTGCCTTCTTGAGCCATGGGCCATAGGTTCAATCCCCGCTCAGTACAAAAATTTGTGTTTATTAACATACTTATCTGTTTGTATTGGCTTGGGTGTTTAGCTATACTTAGCTACTATGAATAATATGTAGGCAGGCAACTCTGATAACTCGTTTGTCCACACTTGTTTGAGGTGGAGTGGACAAACGAGTTATTATATGCTGTGTGGTAAATCTACACCACTATATATTTTATGGTATCTACCTACCTTACATATGGCACTTTGCCACTTTCCATTAAAGGTAGGTAGGTTTAGGAAACTTACTGGGCTATGGCGTGATAGGATATATTGAACTATCCCACCAATATTCAGACGCCCAGTAGCCTTCACCTGGTTTTTAGAGTAGAAGAGAAAACCGTAGTTTGAGAGTAGTTGATTGATATGCATTGCGAACAAACCAGAATTAATGTGAGAAGTAAATGCCCAATCCTAGTGTCATGGAGTTGTGCAATCTTTGGTATTTTTGCATTAAATAGGTATCTATGCCAACAGCCAATAAAACAGTCCTACTTATCAAATAAATGGAGTAATCCATTCTTAAAGGGGTAATTCATCAAAATAATGGGCTCGATATTACCCGCAGCCGACACCTGCGCACGCCACGACACCCGCCTGGACGACCCCGACTCCATTATTAGGCAACTGGCCGACTACCAGAAGGTGAGGAATTGCTTTAACATATTCATCCGTTGACAGTAAACTATTTATTATGGTCAGATTCTGTATAGCCGGATAAGTTTACCAGTCTGATAAAAGGTAAGATAGATAACAGCACGGCGCCGTCCTCGAAGTTGTTCAAAAATATGTATACCTCGGGCAGACATTGCAGTTGGGTGGAAACAACTTTTGAGGACGAGATAAATAGGAGAATTCAGCTAGACTGGGCAGCATTTGGGAAACTTCGTCGAGTCTTCACATCGTCGATCCCACAGTGTCTAAAGACGAAAGTCTTCGATCAGTGCGTTCTACCGGTTATGACATACGGAGCCGAAACGTGGACACTCACGGTACAGCTAGTCCACAAGTTGAAAGTCGCTTAGCGAGCTATGGAAAGGGCTATGCTCGGCGTCTCTCTGCGAGATCGGATCCGAAAATGAGGTGATAACAGCAGGAAGTCGTCGGTTAGTAGGTACTTTTTCTTACTGAGTAAATCCTGACTTTTGTCATCAGGCGTAATACGTTTTTTCAGTCTGTTAGCTTTAATATTAAAATTATAATTAGGTAAGGAATAAACTGGAGGTACATACGTGCGTGTGGTGCGTTAAACAAAATACCCTTTTTGTCAATGCGACACACGCAAAGGTTATTTTGTAGACCAGAAGTATGTAACTATGTACTTTCTTTATATCTGAGAACTAGCTGTAAAATGAATACCTGTTAGAATTATATAAGTATTTTGTGTACCTATTTGCCTCAGGTTCCGTGTGAAACAAGTACAACAAATATTAGAGACGAGTATGAAGACATACATCGCAAGAGCCCTGGTCTTTTCTGGGATACTGTAAGCAATTTAAATATTAAGTCTCTGACTGACGTGAAACCAGTCGGACACTAGATACCCAGCAGTAAATCTGTTAAATGATTTACTTCTCTCACTACACTAGTGTGCCGATCTTGCCACTTTTGAAAGTACTGAAGGCTAAGTTTGATCCTTGCATAATGGTAGTGCCTGACGAGGAAAGTTACATTATATATAATCTTTCTTTAATCATTCCCCAGGTAACAACAGACAACATTGATGAAGCCTTCCTGAAATTGAAAGGAATCGTTTTCAACATTTTTAATTCTCAACCAAATTTGAAGCCAATGTTTGATATTGATTTTGCAAACCTAGACTTCTACCCTACAGTTCAAAAGAAACTGGAAAACATTTGTAAGGAAATAGCTCCACAGAGACTGTTTTATTAAAAAATTACTTTAAAAAAATTCAGAATGTTTTATTTTGTAATAGATAGGTACAATTAAGTAAATTAGTACATAAGTATCATACATTCAGTGACCAAAAAACTTAAACTCTGCGACTGGATTCTTAATTGCGTTGCTTGCCTTAACACTTTACAATACAAAATCTTTCATTCATAGATCATTTGAATACCATGGTGTCCAGCATTGCACCAAGGCATTGTACTATATTATTTGACATGAGTACATCTACTTTCTCTTCTAAATGCCTCTTCGGGTCCTGTTTGCCAACATTCTTGATGGCCAACTGTTCCGGAGTCATCTTTTCCTCGTCTTCTAATGCTTTGTTGTAATTTTTAGCCAGTTCCAACATATCTGTCACTGTGGTCTCATTAATTGAACAGTGTTCCTTGTAGTCTGATAAGGTTAAGCCATCCATCCATGACTTTTTGTGTAGATTCAATAGCATTTTCTGCTCCAATTCATTCTTACGGTAATTTATACTGATTGAGTAGTAGTGGCGGTTGAGACCGTGGATGAGAGCTTGCACAGATGGCTTTTGTAAGTGGCCCAAGTTTGAAGTTGTCTGCCTGGGTTCCTGCCCGAGGACCATCATATTTGGGTTTATGAGTCTAAATGCATCAATGACCACTTTCCCTTTCACTGACTGAATAGGATCAACAACAACAGCAACTGCTCGTTCCGATAATGCTTCAAACGATTGTTGAGTGTTGATGTCCACACCAGACAACCAGCATCCAAAGCCAGGATGTGAGTGATACCTGAAATTGAAAATTAAAAAGTTCTGAGCTTGGCATATCTCTATTCAGAGCTTCAAACCTGCTACAACTGTGATTCAAAACAATGGTTTTTATCATTATGGTTATGGTTAGCTTTAGTTGAAAAGAATACATAACAAACCTTGATTTAGGTATAATAATTTGTGTTCATCATTTCAGTATTGCCTAGATGGTAATGTCCTAATGGTAATGCTTAATAATGCTTCTCCCTTAAATATTTGAATGTAAAGTTCCATTACAAAATTTAATACAAAGCCATCTTGAAAACCCTTCATGCAAGTATTGATTAAAAAATGGGCTTACCCTATGGTCTTGGTATATAGTAAAACAACATAGAGATAACAATATGATGAATTGGACAAACATCAGTTACTCACCATCCAACAACCATTTCTGGTCTTCCAGTTTGCTTGAGCATGTCCAACATTTTGGCCTGGAAGACTGGGTCAACAGCCTCTACAGACACACCAGTACCCGTCTGCGGCATAGCAAACACATCAATTACACGCACTGTGTAGTCATCCACAAACTCCCCTGAAAAAGAAACAAATAATTAATAACAAACATAACCTCAAACTTTCATAAATAACATTAGGAAAATAAAAAGTAAAACAAATATTGCAATAGGACTTATATGAGAGTGCATAAGATTACTAAATACACAAAACAGAATATGAAAAAATATGTTTAAGTATACAAAAGTGCAACATCATTACAGGGTCATTGATTTACAAATGTACGCAATAATATACATACAATGTATGAAAAAGGATAAATAAATGCAGTTTTCGTAAACCTCACCAAGCATTAGACCCATGACTTCCATGGGAACGCCAGCGCGGCCGTGTTTTAACATCTTCAAAAGTGCCAATGATGAGATGTAAACTTGTTCTGCGGTATCCACCACAGGTGCATCTGTGGGAGGAGGCGCCTGCGAAAGACCTGGCACTCCACCACCCAGACGAAGAAGACGATCCATATTCACTGTTTAACTTCTAAGCTCTAAAACAAAGCCAAAATGGTATGTATCACACATGAGACTCGGGAACACACTTCACTCCAGAAATATCAAGTAAATTAAACTGTAAACTATTTTAAAGATTATCAGAGTGTACTCACAATTTATATGAAAATATAATAACATGTAATTGTATTTTTACAGACAAACTTCGGCAAAATCTGAGATGTGTGAAGAATGAATGTAATGATTGAATGAAAATGACAGCTGACGTCGAAAATGCAAGCTCATTGAACGACGCGTTCATACAAATTAAAATTTAATGATTTACGAATTATTTTGATACCAATATCGGCTTAGGGAGAGCCTCAAAAAGCATTCTTATTGTGGCCTATATTAGATAGGTACAGTTTTAACTGTTATAAGCTCATGTAAGTTTCATGTTCTTGTTCAGAAAGTTTACAGACCATCGAGAGTATTTGGTTTCGCAGATGAACGCGTCGTTTTGTTATTAATGAAACATTTTAATGTATTCATCACATTTTCAGGTCTTATTGGTTTATGTTTGTCAGTGAAAGCACAGTGAAAGCATTTTACATCATTACTTTTGCTCGTGATGTCTCCTTTTTCTCCCTCTAATCCATTGCCATAAATATTTTCTTTACTCTGTGATATTGAGTGACGTTTGACATTGACTTCCTTGATTGTCAATTGTGACGGGTTGACAGGACGACGATCGTTCGCCGATTTTGGTAACAAATAATTTCGAATATTTTCAAAAACTTACGAATTATTATGACCGAGAAATCCGTCTTACCACAAAAGAGCACAGACGGGCCTCATGGATTGGGTAATATGAGACAAATCATTGTGTTATGTTTTAGAAGCGACTCTGCTCAGCCATAAATTTTTACATTTTCGTTTCAGGTGATCCAGAGGACAAGAGCTTAAGAAAAGTGGAGATAGAAGTTATGATACCCAAACTGATGAGAGCCAAAGCCAAAGCCGAAAAATGTACTAAAGAAGTCGCAGAGTTCGAACAGTGCTGCAAGGCATCTTCACTACTTATGGTAGTCAAATGCAGAACAGAGAATTCGGCTCTAAAAGATTGCCTTAGTAGTTGGTATAGAAATGATGAATTTAGGCAAGTATGTACTGAAGAATATTTAAATGAAAGAAGTGAATTTAGAAAAACCGGCATAAAGAAGCCTATAAGGAGAGCATAAAATAGAAATAATATGTAGTTGTTGTTAATGTTATAGTGTAAATATAAATAAATATTGTTCAATCAATCATCTTCATTTATTGAAACTGGTATTTTTCTGGACAAAACTATTTCTCGAACACTGTAAGCACTTAGATTCTCAGGTATATCAGGTAATTCTGGATCAGCCTTCAACACTTCTGCAATTAATACTTCCTGAAACAATGAAAAATAACAGCATTACAACTAAGAAATGTTAAGAAAAAAGAACTTAGTTCCTTGGTTTTTTGTGGGTACAATATGTATATGAAGAGTTTTTTATCTTTATTGGGTAGGCAAAGATCTCTCTCAGTTCTCTCCACTCCTCCCTCCTAGCCAGCTCTTGCCAGATCAGAGAAAAATGGCCCAGGCCATAGAAAAATCTTTATTATTAAACACTCAAATAAGAAGCTAAGTATGAGCAAAATGCTATACCTTTACTGTTGTTGTTGCCATCCTTACATGTCCAAGAAGAGTAATCCAGTCATAAACCTCATTATCATCTTTGATCACAACAATATAGTCAGCATGTGCAGTGCCAGGAGTTTCTTTATATAACACTGTAACAAATTAATAAACAATAAATTAACTTGTAAAAACATTTCTAGCACAAAGCTTTCAAAGTAAAAGAATAATGGTTTATAGATTTACATAATACATTATGTACTCACAACTTGTCATTTTTGCTGTAAGCACATAATGTACTATGTATATGTCTTGCTTGAGTCCAGTTAATGAAGTTTTAATTGATCAACTTACTATAATCTCCCCCAAATTTTATTCCAGGTTTTACAATATAACCTTTTGCCCTGAAATAATGATAAACAACATATTTTGGAATGAAGTTTCTGTCAGATTTCAAAAACATATCCCAACACTGGTCTGTGCTCAACACTCTATCATCAGAATTTAAAATCTGTAGACAACCAAGTCCATAACATAGAAAGAATGCTTCTTGAGGTGTCAGCATTAATTTCTCCTGTACTTTTATCTCATTTACACAACATTTAGGTTTAAAGTTAGCAAAGTAATTATCTCCTTCAGAGTCACTATCTGGAGCTATTACAACAAGATCTTGCTTATCACAAGTATCCATTGGACCCAGCTTGCTAGGACTGGGGAACTCCTCAGATGGATCACTGCCATCATCGCTGGACACAAGATCTATAACATCTTTCCTCTTCAGCTTTTCACTGTCTTTTATAATCTTCACAGTGAGCTCATCAATGTCTTTAAAAAATGAGTCTGACTCTGGAGTGTCCTTAGATTTACTGAATTTCTTCTGCCAATAATTCCTCTTCAGAAACTGTCTCTTTCTCATAAAAAATGGACTATTATCATTTTGACTCACTTTAGGTTTGGAACGGGACAGTGATCCCTTTCCAAAGCACCCCATGTGATGCAACATGGCCATTTCTTCAGGAGACTTCACCTCCACATTGAAACCGTTGTAGTAACCAGTGAATATAATTCTCATAGTATTGTCCAATGGAAACCTTAATGATTCAATTGCCATCGGAAATGGGTTAATTGGGTGATTACTTTGACAATCATGCAAAGTTGTAGTCATTTTGACAAATGATTACTGGCCAGTTTCCAATTTTATTTACAAGCGAATTATGTCAAGTCACTGTATGTACAGCTAAATAAATAGCGCAAAATATGGAACTGTAACAAATTATTCATTAACTATAAAAAATAATTGAATATGAATAAAATAATAGATTGAAAATATTGTATTTTTTTGGAAAACTTACCTACTTGGAAAATTATAGTGCAAAACATGGATCAAACGAATGTGACCAAACGAGAAGACAAATTTAATAGTAAGTAGCGTCGCATAAACTTTTATAAAGGCTTTTGAACATTAAAACTTAAAAAGAATCAATAATTTTACCAAATTTTATTTTTGACACATACAAACATACAGCTCTGTTGATTAATTGAATTTCAATTCAAAATAGTGAGGCATCATTTTGACGTTTTAATTTTTTTTTGCACAAATTAAATTATGACAAAACTTTGAAATGTTTTCAAATATTGATTGTATGAATGTACGTAGGTATATATATTTTTTGTATTTGTAATATTTTTAATAATCGTTATTTTATTAAATGGAAATGAGCACTTTTACAAGTCAACAAGATCATTTCTGAACGCAAAGTTCATATGTCACATTTTTATCAAGTTGGAATGGCGTTGCTCTGTCATCAGGGCTGACAACGTAAAAACTGATCTTGCTATCTCTTTCTTTTTCAGCTAGAAGGGTCTTTATCAGAGAAGGTAAGCAAATAATTATCATCGTAAAGATTGCTAACTTCACTTATCTCAGTCACAAGACCTCTCAGCTGAGGCTGTCTACACTTTTCGATTTTGTGAATCCAATAATTCCCTAAATTCTATCCCAATTCCAAAAAGGGATTAGATTCTTTAGCCAAAATGGCTAACATTAACGATGAAAGTGTAAGTAAGCTGGTCGCGCTGGGTGACGAAAAAATCGGTAAGTTTGTTCCTCCTTTTGATAGGTATAATGTTTTGGCCAATATCTGGCTTTCGTGTTGAACTTATTTCCATAAATGATTTTGATTTATAGATATGATTGCCGCCACCAGCGTCTTGCAGATCCGGGCTAGCGAAATTCGCCAGTCTCAGATGAATTGGCAGTCATACTTGCAGTAAGTATTGATCATATGAATGTGACGTCATAAATTATTATATTCCACATTAATTAATTACATTTTCGTGCCCAGGTCTCAAATGATCACTCAGCGTGATCATGACTTCATTGTGAACTTGGATCAGCGCGGGCAGAAAGACCTCCCAGACAAGAGCCCGGAGACTTGTGCCGATGTGTTCTTGAACTTGCTCACCCACATTAGCAAGGACCATACCATCCAATATGTGCTGGTGTTGATTGATGATATTCTTTCGGTAAGTACAGACTTATAATTAAGCTCTTAAAAATTTACAAGCCTTATATCTATCCATACATCCATGGCTTTTGATTTGATGAAAGTTCTCTGCCACTATTCTAACCATTGTCAAAAAATATACAATATGATTCCAAGCATTTAGTCACAGTTTCAACTTCCTCTAGAGATAACTTTATAGTGCAGATATTTACTGCAGCTTGTGTTTCCAAATAGCATTATATTCTATAAAGTTCTCTATTGTGAGGACAACCACAAAATATTGATTTTCTATTATATTCTTATTACACAACTGCCTAATTGACTACACTGTCAGTTTAAATAATATTTGAAAACATTGGTAACACTTGAAAGGGTGTTTGTAATGATCATTTAAATATTTTTCTTGCAGGAAGATAAGTCCAGAGTAAAGATATTCCGTGACAACAGATTCACATCTGGTAATGTGTGGCAGCCATTCCTGAACCTTCTCAATCGCCAAGATGAGTTTGTGCAGCACATGACTGCTCGTATCATCGCCAAGCTGGCTTGCTGGCATCCCCAGCTTATGGACAAGAGTGACTTGCACTTCTACCTTTCTTGGCTCAAGGACCAACTGAAGATGAATGTAAGTCTTTATTCTATTCCATCAAGTTGAAGACTATTTCAGGTATATCTTATAAAATTGGAGATGCGAAACTTGAGGCTTACTATATGGCCTTTAAGAAAATAAGTAATTTTCACAAAAATACATAGTTTGCTTTAAGAGTTTGACATCATTCAGAACTATTGACAGCATGCATATACTGCAATGCATGTTTTTTGGAAATTATTTTTTTTGCATGTAATATGCATAAGATTTATTAGCATGTTTTTTGAAGAATATTTTGTGTTTTAGTAATATATTTTGTGACATGTCCAGCTGGGATCATTACCTACATTAAACTATCATTGATGCTTTGCTGTTAAGTTATTTGTAGTAGTTCATCTATCCCATTGGTATTTTTGAGGATCATGTCATGTTTGATATATGTGTGTTTATATATTTTTCATTTCATTACAATCATAATTATAACCTGTACTAACATTTCCAAAATATAACATTTTCTTAAACTATGTATCATGGCTACTTTCATCATATTATCTCTTTATTTAACTTATATAATTCAGAATATACATACATATATAGAATCCCATACCTATTTATACAAGTATGAACCATTTATTCACTCAAAGGAAATATGGTACTCATCAATCATAATAAAAATGACATTAAAACAAATTAATTTGTTTATGATCAATCTTAAACTAAATTAAATGCACAAAAAATAGGAAATTACTGAATCTGTTTTAAGGTTTTCTCATAATTCTGTCTTCATGTAGTTTAGAATTTGAAAGGTACAGTATTGAGCTGACTGCAATAACTATTTCACCTGTGTTCTAAACCACTGAAACTTAACAACGTTGTGGACATCACACAAGCATCACACATCGCTGGGGCACTCAGGCAACTACTAGCAACTGAAAGGTTTGTTTTCTGGCAAGGCGGAGAAAGTTACTGCCGAGTTAGAACAAGCTGAGCAGGTTATGTTGGAGCATGAGAAAGAACACTTTGCTGTCAAATTTGAGAAGCCTAGCAAGCACCAGAAGGACAAGACCGCTGACAAGGGCCAAGAGAAATACAACAGCCTTTATAGCGATTTTGACGAGTTGAAGCCCCTTGAAGACTTGCCACCGGGCCTGCTTAAGGTACACAAGTATAAAACACAACAACAATTAAACAAATATTACTGTTGTAGTTTTAGGATGTTTTTGACTAACAAGTATGTGTAAGTTATAAGAATTTGTTATAAAAACATTTCTATATAAATTGTATATAACTGTATGAAACACAATGAGAACAATGTTGTTTCTAATCATTTTATAACCACCTGCATGCTTGCTCGCATTTATATTTGTGAACTCATTCATTACTCGTTTTTGGGAACCGGAAATGCTTATAGTGAAAAAAATGTGTTTTATATGTATGGCTTTGTTCCAGCTGGGAACTCTATGTAGCTTTTGTGAATATTACTTTAATATTTATGTATTTTTCAGGATAAGATAAAGAAATTGAAACCAAAAAATTAGGTTCGCTTTTTTCATTATAATGTGTTATCAACTACATTTTTTTTTTCGTTAGAATTAGGCGCACTTCAACATTTAAATGTTTATACAAGCTTCTATGGAGGCTTCGTCTAAGTTTTATTGACAAAAAGCGCATTAAAAAATGTCTGAAAAATCTTTTAGAGCTTTTTTTTTAATTCTGTGCCAGGCAGTTAGCCTGTGTGTAGACTTAGATTTTGGATATTTTACTCTTCTGGGTTTGGTTGACAGATTTAAAAGTTCTCGAGGCGGAAACTCTAGGCGTTCTCAGGAAAATAGGGTTTAATTTTTATATTACTTATACTATTTTGCTAGTGGCTAACTTTAACATCTTATCCATCCAATAAAAAGCCGCAGTGGTTCAAGGATTTTCATGTAATTTCTGTTATACGTATCTATGATTGCAATACTTTATTTTCATTACTATCCATATTTTAATCTACTTTTTCAATTTCACAGTATGGTATCATACATAAAATTTATCATTCTATTTCATTAACTGGATGACAGATATTAAAGAAGGTCCAAACTTTCCTTTTAATGTGGTAGCCTGTTATCTTTTCCGTCACCACACAGATAATATACTTCTCAGAAAATGTTTGAATGCGGCTTTGAACATCTACTTTATTATTTGGGCTATTTTGTAGGTTTCTATACAAGTGTTTTAAGGGATACACACATTTATTATCTAGAACTCATTGTACATGGGAATAACTTTTAGACTTTGGTCGCCGAGAACCTAGTCGCTGGTGACCAGCCGACAGTGCTAATAGCTCTGCAGCCTAATAGCTCTAAGGGTTGCCACGGAAACGAGGTGGCGCGGAGCTATGGAAAGTTGACCAATGATATTTGAGAAGTGGTCAATAGGGAATATGCATGACTTTTTTTTATGGATTTATTGAGATCTTTTGTCTTCCAGATACATAAATATCGAAGAATTTTTAAACTATCTTTTCTATTAAGCGAGTTATAAAGCGTTAAAGTTATTGATTAGACAGAGAGATCCGATGCGGTAGTTGACGTCACGTACCGTAAGCGCCGTACTAACTCCATAGAAAAATCTGTTTCGCGAGAGAGAGACGGATATATTCACTTTCAATGACTGTATCTCGCCCATTTTTCAACCAATTTTGATTTTGTTTTCACTGTTCGTAGTAGATTTTGATCTATTTTACGATAAATTAGTAAATACCTGAAACTATTTTTCATGCATATTCCCTATTCAGCTTTGTTAGCTCCGCGTAGCCCCACCTCTGTGGAAACCCATAGCGTACTAACTGGCTATATGAATGCTAACTTTTTTTATGTTCATGCGGGACGGGACACAGAACAATGATTACATCCAATCGGTGGCCCGCTGCCTGCAAATGATGCTGCGCATCGACGAGTACCGCTTTGCGTTCCTGTCCGTGGACGGGATCTCGACGCTCCTGTCCATCCTCGCTTCCAGGGTCAATTTCCAGGTAAATACACTTTTGTTGATGCTGAATTGAACTTGGGCTAAAGCTATCCTTTTATATTTTTTTGTATGTATATTGAAAATAGGTTGGTAATTTTAAAAAGTATATAGATACTTTAGTAACTGTGTTCAAAAGTAGGAAAGAACTTATTTGGTTATATTTATTAAGGCAGAATTATTGGAATGTAATCTGACCAACGGTTCTCCAAGATACAGGCATAGCCTAGTTTGGGAACCCCTGTTCAATGTTTAACAATGTTTTAAAGGAAAAAAGAAATCTTACATCAAAATCTTACATCAAAATCAAAGTACCATATTGCGCCCTATAATGCTATCAATCTTCAGATGTTAGCATGTGGACAAATGATGGATTACAAAAAATTATGTACAGTTGACGACTTAAGATAACAAACACAGCTAGGATTATTAGGCTAAAGTGGAAGTGGGCAGGGCACATAGTGAGAAGAACAAATGGCTGTTGGAGCCTTTCGATAGGAAATGAGGCTTTGGACGTCTATCAACGAGGTGGTGGACTGACGACATAATAAAAGTCGCAGAATGGAGGAGCTGAAGACGAATGGGAATATCAGGAAACAGGCAATATCGTTTACCTGTATACAATACAAGCCAAGCCTAGAGACTAAGGGAATTGTCTTAGTAGGCTGATGATGATGGGGATTTGGCGAGTAGCTTGCAATCGACCGTTGTGGAAGTCTTTGGGGGAGGTCTATGTCCTGTTCTGGACCGATATGACGATGGTGATGCTGATGACGATGTACAATTCCAGGTGCAATACCAGCTGGTGTTCTGCCTGTGGGTCCTGACCTTCAACCCGCTGCTGGCGGAGAAGATGAACAAGTTCAACGCGATCCCGATCCTCGCGGACATCCTGAGCGACTCCGTCAAGGAGAAGGTGACGCGCATCGTGCTCGCCGTGTTCCGCAACCTGATTGAGAAGCCGGAGGATTCGCAGGTAATTTATATAATAATAATAATAACGTTTATTCCTCACCATAATCCTTATTGTACATAATTTAGAAAGCTTAGATCTAGGACATAATGAGTAAGAGTTAAAAAAAAAATCCTAAAATAAGTTTAACAGTAACATTATATAGTCGTAGATACACAAATACCCAGAATGATTATGACAGGTTGATACCTATACTAGGATATTATCCTGAATCAAAGGTAATCATAATCAACCTTCCACCCCGAGTAAAGATCTTATATGTGTGATCTGATATGAGTCTGTATTAACGGGTCCGATATGCAAGTCGCCTTAGGGATTATACTCACTAGAGCGGGCCATGCACAGCGCAGGCCGTGTATGTGGCTTGGACAGGGCATGGATTTAAATGTTATATAAATTTTGTTTGGACACATTTATATTGCACAGTGCATTAACCATATCCGGTCCGGGTCCGCTCCAATCAGAATCATCCCTTTTGCGCTGTGCACGCACTTAAACAGAAGACCTTTTTCTCAACTCTGGCCAAACACCTGGAGGCTTTACTCATCATTGCCACGCTTGGCAGGCGGGTTGGCTAGCGCAGGGCTCCTCGCCCCTCTAACGCGACTGCCCGTCATCGGCCCTTGCTACGCCAATCATGATGGTTGTACCGCCACCGGTTGCAAGAGCTTTGTTTTATTCAGCAGGATGCATCGCGGGCCGATTTTGGGTGCCTTTGAGCGAAATGATTATATTGGTGCTCCATTATAGCCTATCATATACTTAAATCATATACTAATATCATAATACTTAAACGAATTACATATAAATTACACATGACACACTGGACTAAACAGCTTCATCTAGCCCCAAACTACACTGTAGCTGGTACTATGGGTACTAGGCAACTGATAAACTTACTTAGGTATATTTTTCTTTGTAAATAAATACATATTATACATAGAAAGCACCCAGGCGAATACAAACAGACATGTTCATGCACACAGATGTTTAAGGCAGAGGTCACTACCAAATGTGCCAACGAGGCAGTCAAAATAAATATACATGTTTGGCCACAGTTGACAAAAAGGACTTCACATGCATTGTGAGTTTATGACAAATCAGCTTTACTATTTCGACATGATTCGCAGGTTGCCAAAGAGCACTGCATCGCCATGGTCCAGTGCAAAGTGCTGAAGCAACTGTCCATCCTGGAGCAGAAGCGCTCCGACGACGAGGACATCATGAACGACGTGGAGTTCCTCAACGAGCGCCTGCAGGCCTCCGTGCAGGACCTCAGCTCCTTCGACCAGTACGCTACAGAGGTCAAGAGCGGACGGTGAGTTAATGCTATCTATACTACTACTATGCTATACCTCCGGATCCCTTTCGGAAACAAAGAAAAAATGTTATCTTAACTAATATTATAAAGCTGAAGAGTTTGTTTGTTTGTTTGAACGCGCTAATCTCAGGAACTACTGGTCCGAATTGAAAAATTCTTTTTGTGTTGAATATCGAGGAAGGCTTTAGGCTATATAACATCACGCTGCAACTATTAGGAGCGAAGAAATAATGGAAAATGTAAAAAAATGGGTGAAAAATAACTTATCCACGCGGACGAAGTCGCGAGCACAGCTAGTAATAGATACATGTTATAATATAACACATATAGTTCATTATATAAAATTTATTATTAATTACAATGTGACCTTAGTAATAAGAGAAGAAAAAACAAAAAAAGAGATACAGAGAAAGAACGAAAGTGTCTAGCCAATCAGGTTCCATCCTCAGCTTATGCAACTTGGAGAAACTTCCTCCTGGACATGAGTAGCCATGGTTGACTTCAACAAACAGACTCCATACTAATTTGGCAGCAAGGAGACTAGATCTAGGTGGGGGTACACAGATGAGTCGGACGACGTCCCATCTGATCTGCTATCCCACATTGGGTTGGCGGAGCACTGGACACAGCAAGTGTAATTTTGATTTGCCATCGAAGTGCAAAGTTAAAATCAGACTGCGCTCACTGTACCTACAATACAGTTTCTAGGCTATTAAATTTCGTAAAAATCGATAGATACATAACCGCCAGTTTCAAAACATTAACATAGACATCGCAAAGTATGTACATTTTAAAAAAAATGCATTATGTCTGTACTTCGTGGGTAATTTGGGGTATCATTATTGTAAATGATAATGACCAACATGTTACGTATTAAAATGATAGTCCGCCTAGTTCAATGACTTCGTATACCTAATACATGATAAGGCAAGATCTTTCTGATAAGACATTATGATATGGACAGAGATGGAACTAATGGAGCCTCTATCTCGAAGGTTGTTGCTCTGCACTAATCTTTGGGTTTTAAATTCTATATCTACTACAATTTGTATCTTAGATTCATCTGCCTATTAAGGCCTATCTCAAATTACAACTTTTACATCTGAGTGTTTTTTTAAGTTGTGTACATTTGCACTCATCAATACAATGCAATATAAATTCTTCTAAAAAAATATAAATATAAATTGGGCATGAGATCGATTGTTGAGTTGTCCAACTTTTTATTAATCAATAGCTTTGATAGTTTTGGCGAGCAATTATTTTGCGCGGATTTGACGCTGAATGTGCACTTCGCAAAATGAGCACTCACTCAAAAATGCAAATTTCGCAGAATGTGCATTTCTGACAAGGGGCACTTCTGAAAATGAGCATTTCGTTCTGCTAAATGTGCATTTTTGGGAGAGTACTCATTTTGCGAAGTCCACATTCTGCATCAGACCCAATCTATAACTACCCTCCTAGGTTGTCTTACAATACACAACAATTAATATGTCTCTTATTACAATAATGCTTGTTTATAAAAATGTGTGTAATAAAGTATATCTATGTATCTATTCGTTGGTCAGCCTGGAGTGGTCGCCGGTGCACAAGTCGGCCAAGTTCTGGCGCGAGAACGCGGCGCGGCTGAACGAGCGCGGGCAGGAGCTGCTGCGCACGCTGGTGCACCTGCTGGAGAAGAGCCGCGATCCCGTCGTGCTGGCCGTGGCCTGCTACGACGTGGGCGAGTACGTGCGCCACTACCCGCGCGGCAAGCAGTACGTACACGTTCTTGTTTTAAACATTTTCCGTATCACTAAGAAATTCATGTCTTTTTAGGGTTCCGTAGCCAAAATGGCAAAAACGGGACCCTTATAGATTCGTCATGTCCGTCTGTCTGTCTGTCAGTCTGTCTGTCTGTCCGTCCGTATGTCACAGCCAGTTTATTCCGAAACTATAAGAGCTATATTATTAAAATTTGGTACGTAGATGTATTCTGTTAACCGCATTAAGATTTTAAAGTAAAATCAGAAAAAAATCCAAAATTTTTGGGGTTCCCCATACATGAACTGAAACTCAAAAATTTTTTTTACATCAAACCCATTCGTGTGGGTTATCTATGGATAGGTATTTGAAAATGATGTTGAGGTTTCTAACATAATTTTTTTCTCAGATGAATAGTTTGCGCGAGAGACTCTTCCAAAGTGGTAAAATGTGTGTCCCCCCCTCCCCGTAACTTCTAAAATATGGGCACTATATAACTGAAAAGAATATATGATGTTTATTACTATGTAAACTACTAACGAAATTAGTTTTAATGAAATCTAGACAGTAGTTTTTTTTTAAACATCATAAATCAAATTACCTATTTTTTTTTCATTCAATCAGTGGTACGGAACCCTACGTGCGCGAGTCCGACTCGCACTTGGCCGGTTTTTTTAATTTATTTTTTACTCGAAATGGGTTTGCAATAAAACCTGCAATTAACATGGCAAGCGATGTTGTAGTCTACAATCACAGTCTACAATGGACCGTGCTCGCCCAGCAAATCCAGTTGGCTGTTTCGCACTATGAAGTCTTCAGATACTTCTTCTTTTATTAAGTACTCTTTTGCTAAGGAACGCAACTCATGTATACTACCCATTTGCAAAAATGGAGAAGAATTTATTAATCTTTCACATAAGGTACCATCTAATCATGAGAGCGAAGGAACAAAGATTGCACTTGTGTTGGCGCACACACTTTTGCTCCTTAACAACTTGGTTAGTCTCCTTGGAGTTTTGCTTTTGTGGCGGGAAATTGTTCAGGAGAGTTATCTATCTATCCATATCCGTAGCATCATCGAACAGCTGGGCGGTAAGCAGCGCGTGATGTACCTGCTCAGCCACGAAGACCCCAACGTGAGATACGAAGCCCTCCTCGCCGTCCAGAAACTGATGGTCCACAATTGGTATGTACTTGTATATAGTATTGCTTGTTAAAAATATCGATATAACTAGATCGTATTTTCAATCCCGCTTATTCAGTAAATAGGAATGTGTGATACTGAAAATGTTATGGGCACGACCCTTGGCGGATTCGCAAAATGATAATTATGGGTCTCAACGGAGAATGAACCCGTCATACAGGGCTCCGCAATGGCATATTATGTAAGATTAGAATCTCTAACTAATCTTGTTGTTGTGTACAAATTTATGAATATAATAACTTAAAATTTTATGTCCTATAAATATTATTCTGTAGTATTATTATTATAAAAATAATCTGCTCGTAAAATTTACACTATACTACGAGTATTTCGCTACAGCATCCCATAACGATGCCTTCCTATAACTATAATAAATAATACAACTTTGCTTATGTAATTTATAGGGAATACCTGGGCAAGCAGCTGGAGAAAGAACAAACCGACAAACAGGCCGGAACAGTCGTCGGGGCTAAGGCCTAACCCGTTATATGTATATTAAAATGGATTATGTAATTGTTGTTGTTATAGTTAACTAAGTTACGCTCGACTTGCAATGTAACTGTTGATTTTTACATTTTGTGTCAGTAAGAATCCTTGCACTGTGGTAATATTGTACATAATGTTTATATGACACTCCTATATTTAATTTCATGTCATATTTTGTGTTAAGAAAATATTGTACCAGTTACAATTTGCAACTACCCAATAAACCTTATTGTTATTTCACTTAATGGAAAATGTATAGCAACCCAAAATGTGTATTTCAAACCGGTTGTGTGAGAGCTGTAAATAAAGTATTGCAAGATATTATATATTTATCCAAATTATTTAAGAATTGTTAATCTTGAAATTAAATATTTATGCCTAAATCGATGTAATCTTAGAAAAATTCAATTGTCGGTCAGCACATTCCTGTAATGTCTTTTATTATTATAAAATGATGAAATGTAATTAAATAAATGCTTAATGGATTTAACAGATGATACCCAATAACAATCCTACTAGATTAGTAGAAAAAGTAGCGAAGTGGGATTTTACGACATAACGCGCTGCATCAGTATTGTGAATAAAAGCCATAAAATAGCGAATTTCTGAGTTTTATTTAAAATTTTGTAAACAATATTCTAACTCATTATACTAACTATGTAAGTACTTACTCTACTCATGTTTATTAGGCGTCTCTACAAATTTTTCGACTTATAAAATCGACCAGTATATTATTGAATGTTGGAAGCACTGGCAACGTAACTGTAATAGCTTTCATTTCATTCATAAATTCGATAGAATACAAATGTTGGCAATGAAACTTCTCACTACGAGGCTTATGCTGCTATATCAGATCAACAACATATACATGCAAAATAAATAGGTAAGCTAGGAACGGCATTAAGATCTTCATTAGCAGCCTTTGCAACACCATGGAACATCAAAACTTTCCGACAATCCCTCATCTCCAACTGGTCGCACTCCTGAGCCATTACTTCCACTTGCGACTACATGCAAAATAAATAAGCTAGGAATGGCATTAAGATAGTCGAAGTGAAACTTCATTATCAGCCTTTGCAACATCATGGAACAGCAAAATTTTCCGACGATCCCTCATCTCCAACCGGTCGCACTCCTGAGCTATTACTTCCACTTGCGACTGGATATTAGTCGGTGTTGTCATGACAAACCATCTAAACCCGTTATGTCAGCGGCCAATGTGGTGATGGTTGTTGTATCGGGGAACTTTGATGACACCTTATCCACTGGCCTGAAATCCCGCCATTTGTGCAACACACATTTCCCTCACCTCATCCAAGGACTTCTGAATGTGTTTCATGTCTTGCCATGGTGAATGTTGTGAACCTTGTTGTGTAATAGTGACTTGTGAAAATATGATAAGAGAAGCACGGGCAGGTATTTGGCTACTTAATTATGTTAAGTAATGCTATTATCTATACATAAAATAAATCTGTAGAGAGGTCAATTCTGTACATAAAATATTTTTTCAAAATAACTATCAGGGGGTGATAAGTGATCGATACTGATACCAAAAATGCAATCAGTAAAATTTTTGTCTATCTGTCTGTCTGTATGTTCGTTATAGAAAAAAAAACTACTGAACAGATTTTGACGAAACTTGGTACAATTATTCTTCATACTCCTGGGCAGGTTATAGGATACTTTTCATCACGCTACAATCAATAGGAGCGGAGCAGTGACGGGAAGTGTTGGGAAAACGCGAGAAATTTAAACCTGTATGTTTGAACGCGCATTACGCGAAAACTACTGCATAGAATTGAATGCGGTTTTCACCAATGTATTGCTAGAGGTCTAACTTAAAACTTAGGCACAAGGTATAGATGGGTATTATATGGAAGTCCGTTATTTTTGAAACCCGATATCCACGCGAGCGACGCCGCTGGCACAGCTAGTGTTAAGTAATTGTAAACCAAATTTAGTATCATTACCTAGTTATATATATTTTTTACGTCTTGACAGTTTTACACCTACCCACAAAAATATGGATAGAAATTTTATACGATGCAAAATCTAGCGAACTGCGTGAGGGTGGCATTCAGTGTTAGGTGCGGGTTACAAGAGGTCATCATTTGTAGCGGTAGTCATTGGGGCGGCCCCTATGTTTCAGTCTGTACATATTGGTCTATGGCCCTATGCATGGACGTATAAATACGTCCATCCATGGCCCTATGTACCATGTACCACACTGATGTCAATAGCCATTATTATTACTGGCTCAAGCAGACAACGCTTGAACAATAAATACGCTTGAGCTCATAGGGGAACTCCACATGAAGACTCATAAGCTGTATGGACTTACCTCCTCTCGCCAGTCTTGGCTGTATGGACGCCAAAACTGGCGAGAGGAGGCTATAGGAGAGGCGGCCATCCACACTCTTGTTTTAATACAGTTGCCGCTATGCTACGCCTCGCGTCCGAAAAACCAACACAAAGTGGAGCGAGGTGGCGAGGTGACGCGAGTGGACAGGAGTGCACCGTCCTCACTGTCGCACTTGCATTCTCTCGCGCAGCCTCCTCGTAGAGTCTGGCTGGGGCATTAAAAGTAATACATAAGTTGGCTGTATGGAGATGTAGCGGAACCTCCTTACAGGTTTATTTGTAAATATAAAAAGCAAAATTTGATTCATTGACAAACGTCACAAATTTTATATGTCGCTTTCTGTTTTATAGTTTTCTTTATTTTTATAACACACTGTAAATTGTAAATATTATAATAATGTATTATACTTACTGTACAGTTAAAAACCTCTTCATTATTTACCTTCCGACCTACACCTACGCGCGCTGCGCCACCGCCTGCCATTGCTAAATTGGTGACCCCTACATGGACACATGCCCTCTGACGAGGATAGGAGCAGAAGATGCAATGGAGGCTGGTTCATCACAGCAAATACGTCGCGTGGGTGTACGGGTGCTCCCGTTTTTCATCGTGAAGACGGCTTTGTGTGGTTCGCGCAGCTAAGAAGCCAATTTTTTTCTGGCCGGCGTAACGCAAGACACCACCTTAACAAGCCCCGCATCATCTCCAAACTCTACACCCTCAGCAGTCTTCAGCAAGCCCTCACCAGCGCCTTCGTGAACCACCGCAGCTTTCAACGCTTCCTGGTTCAGCGGCAGCTCTCAACGTGCAAGATACTCATCGCAGCCCCACGTAACTTCGGCATATCTCCGACGTGGCAGCAGCTGCTCCTGCCTACTACGCTCATCCCGACCCACTGCGGATACAAGCACACAGGCACCAACGCTCATCCCGACTCACTGAGGATTAGAAGCACACGCACGCACACCGCTCATCCCGACTCACCGAGGATTCGAGCCTACTCGGGCACAACGCTCATTCATCCCGACTCACCGTGGATCCGAGCACGCCAACCAGACTGCTGAGCAAAGACTTTTATCGCCCGTAGGGACGGTCTCAGGAGGGGGGTGATGTAGCGGAACCTCCTTACAGGTTTATTTGTAAATATAAAAAGCAAAATTTGATTCATTGACAAACGTCACAAATTTTATATGTCGCTTTCTGTTTTATAGTTTTCTTTATTTTTATAACACACTGTAAATTGTAAATATTATAATAATGTTACCGATTCCTTGGCTTTATGGTTTTTGTATCTGTTGACAGACTTGCTGTTCAGTCTATGGAACGATTTGGTGGGAAGAGAATTTTGGCGGGTGGAAGGATAACTTTGCTGGAGCCTTGAGAAGAATGGAACTGATGGAAGTATCGGATTGAGGACCAGGAATAGTCGTAGTTGTGATTCCTGGGTGGTTTGTGGTTGTCCTGGACGGATGATCTTTGTTTTGTTGTTGAATTCTTGCCTAGTAATTTATCGTTAGCCATTGAAAAACTAACCTCACTTCTGGTTTCTAAAATCAGAAGTGGGATTGGATAAACCTTGCCCTGTTTTACCGCTTTTGCCATACGATTTATAAGTTTTCCAGTTTTCGTGTTTGCTTTTAGTCGATTATAGAGATGTGTTTAGAGATCGTGATCTGCTCGACTAACGACGTAAAAGTGATTTTATGGGCACCTACCTACCTAGTTTGAAATTGTAATTGTCTGATTGTGATAAATCACCACCTTTCCACCCAATACGTGTGTACGATGTACGTACGATGTGGACAGTGTGCTAATATGATCTGGAAATGATCTTTTGTTGTGCTTATTATTGTGATTGTTTGTGTGTATTGAGATCATGGTCAGGTAAGGCCGAGTCGGATTTTAATGTACTTTGCTAATCATATTCGTGGCTGTGTCGACAGGCAAGCGTTGCACGTGCGGCTGCTTAGAGTCGCCGCGCCATATGCATGGCTGCGCCCGAGAGGCGGTGGCGCCGTATCCATGGCTACGGCAGAGCTTGTGGCTGTGCCGTGCTCGTGGCTGTGCCGTGTGCGTGGCTGCGCCTGTGCTGAGTTGCGCGCCATGCTCGCGGCTGAAGCGATGGCGCGCAGTGCTCGCGGCACGCCGAGGGCGCGCAGTGCTCGCAGCCGCGCCGAGGGCGCGCTGTGCTCGCGGCGGCGCCTGTGCTGAGTCCGCGCCATGCTTGCGGCGGCGCCTGTGCTGAGTCCGCGCCATGCTTGCGGCTGCGCTGAGGTCGCGCTGTGCTCGCGGCGGCTGCGTCCCGCCGTGCTCGCGGCTGCGCTGTAACGGCGGCTGCGTCCTGCCGTGCTCGCGGCTGCGCCGTGTCGACGGCTGCTCTCAGGGCGCGCCATACGTGTGGTTGCGCCTGAGACGGCCGCGCCGTGTCTACGGCTGCTCTCAGGGCGCACCATACGCGTGGTTGCGCCTGAGACGGCCGCGCCGTGTCTACGGCTGCTCTCAGGGCGCACCATACGCGTGGTTGCGCCTGAGACGGCCGCGCCGTGTCTACGGCTGGTCTCAGGGCGCGCCATACGCGTGGTTGCGCCTGAGACGGCCGCGCCGTGTCTACGGCTGCTCTCAGGGCGCGCCACACGCGTGGTTGCGCCTGAGACGGCCGCGCCGTGTCGACGGCTGCTCTCAGGGCGCACCATACGCGTGGCTGCGCCCGAGACGGCCGCCACGTGTCGCCGGCTGCGCTCATAGCGCGCCGTGTCGTCGGCTGCGCTCATAGCGCGCCGTGTCGTCGGCTGCGCTCATAGCGCGCCAAATGCGTGGCTGCGCCTGGGCCGAGCGCGCGCCGTGCTCGCACCCTCTACATCGGTGACATATTTAATTTTGCCTCATGTATTATGTGTTCTTGGTGCCTCGACAATTTGGCCCATGTAATACGTGTTCTTGGGCCTCGACAATTTGGCTCATGTATTATGTCTTCTTGGTGCCTCGACAATTTGGCCCATGTATTACGTGTTCTTGGGGCCTCGACAATTTGGCTCATGTATTATGTGTTCTTGATGCCTCGACAATTTGGCTCAAGTATTGCGTGTTCTTTATGCCTCGACAATTTGGCTCATGTATTACATATTCTTGTAGCCTCGACAATTTGGCTCATGTATTGTGTTCTTGTAGTCTCGACAATTTGGCTACTATGTACCTACTATGTGTTCTGTGTTTTTATAATGATAATAATGAATTCATTTATTCAGGTAAAACCAACCCAGTGGTTAGTAACGAAAGTTTGACTTGATCTATGTTAGTACATAAGTAATTGCAAAAATGTAAACATTGATATGATCCTCACAATTTGGCTTATGTACTATGTGTTTTTATAATAATAACGATGAATTCATTTATACAGATACATTGGTGAGTAACAAAATTTAGCTTAATCTATGTTTGTCCATAATTGCAAAAATCTAAACTTATATATGGCCCCACAATTTGGCCTATGTACTATGTGTTCTTATCATAATAACGATGAATTCATTTATACAGATCCATTGGTGAGTAACAAAATCTAGCATAGTCTATGTTTGTCCATAATTGCAAAAATCTAAACTTATATATGGCCCCACAATTTGGCCTATGTACTATGTGTTTTTATAATAATAACGATGAATTCATTCATACAGATCCATTGGTAAGTAACAAAAAGCTTAATCTATGTTAGTCCATGATTGCAAAAGTGTAAACATAAATTTGGCCCCATCATTTGGCTAATGTATTGTGTGTTCATGTAGCACTGACAATGTGGATTGTGTATTATGTGTTCTTGTACTCGGTGGACCGACAATGCGACTTGTGTATTATATTATGACCCTGACGTTATGGCTTTTCTAATAATTTATGACTGTGACACTATGACTTGTGTGGTTTTGTTCTAGCCTCGACATTTTGGCTATGTAAGAATTAAAATGATAATGTGATGTGTGACATTCTAATTTTGCTTTTTGATGATGATAAATGACGAAGTGTGGGCTGTTCTGTGTAGGCTGTTCTAGATCGATTGAGGACTTGGCTGCAGAAAGCTGAGTCAATGAAGAGCTGTTTGCCGAAGACGAAAGCGTCATCATCGTGGTTGAAGTCCAAGTTGAAGAAAACTACGCTGACGAGGACGTGCAGCTGTCAGGAACGGCCGTGTTACCGATTCCTTGGCTTTATGGTTTTTGTATCTGTTGACAGACTTGCTGTTCAGTCTATGGAACGATTTGGTGGGAAGAGAATTTTGGCGGGTGGAAGGATAACTTTGCTGGAGCCTTGAGAAGAATGGAACTGATGGAAGTATCGGATTGAGGACCAGGAATAGTCGTAGTTGTGATTCCTGGGTGGTTTGTGGTTGTCCTGGACGGATGATCTTTGTTTTGTTGTTGAATTCTTGCCTAGTAATTTATCGTTAGCCATTGAAAAACTAACCTCACTTCTGGTTTCTAAAATCAGAAGTGGGATTGGATAAACCTTGCCCTGTTTTACCGCTTTTGCCATACGATTTATAAGTTTTCCAGTTTTCGTGTTTGCTTTTAGTCGATTATAGAGATGTGTTTAGAGATCGTGATCTGCTCGACTAACGACGTAAAAGTGATTTTATGGGCACCTACCTACCTAGTTTGAAATTGTAATTGTCTGATTGTGATAAATCACCACCTTTCCACCCAATACGTGTGTACGATGTACGTACGATGTGGACAGTGTGCTAATATGATCTGGAAATGATCTTTTGTTGTGCTTATTATTGTGATTGTTTGTGTGTATTGAGATCATGGTCAGGTAAGGCCGAGTCGGATTTTAATGTACTTTGCTAATCATATTCGTGGCTGTGTCGACAGGCAAGCGTTGCACGTGCGGCTGCTTAGAGTCGCCGCGCCATATGCATGGCTGCGCCCGAGAGGCGGTGGCGCCGTATCCATGGCTACGGCAGAGCTTGTGGCTGTGCCGTGCTCGTGGCTGTGCCGTGTGCGTGGCTGCGCCTGTGCTGAGTTGCGCGCCATGCTCGCGGCTGAAGCGATGGCGCGCAGTGCTCGCGGCACGCCGAGGGCGCGCAGTGCTCGCAGCCGCGCCGAGGGCGCGCTGTGCTCGCGGCGGCGCCTGTGCTGAGTCCGCGCCATGCTTGCGGCGGCGCCTGTGCTGAGTCCGCGCCATGCTTGCGGCTGCGCTGAGGTCGCGCTGTGCTCGCGGCGGCTGCGTCCCGCCGTGCTCGCGGCTGCGCTGTAACGGCGGCTGCGTCCTGCCGTGCTCGCGGCTGCGCCGTGTCGACGGCTGCTCTCAGGGCGCGCCATACGTGTGGTTGCGCCTGAGACGGCCGCGCCGTGTCTACGGCTGCTCTCAGGGCGCACCATACGCGTGGTTGCGCCTGAGACGGCCGCGCCGTGTCTACGGCTGCTCTCAGGGCGCACCATACGCGTGGTTGCGCCTGAGACGGCCGCGCCGTGTCTACGGCTGGTCTCAGGGCGCGCCATACGCGTGGTTGCGCCTGAGACGGCCGCGCCGTGTCTACGGCTGCTCTCAGGGCGCGCCACACGCGTGGTTGCGCCTGAGACGGCCGCGCCGTGTCGACGGCTGCTCTCAGGGCGCACCATACGCGTGGCTGCGCCCGAGACGGCCGCCACGTGTCGCCGGCTGCGCTCATAGCGCGCCGTGTCGTCGGCTGCGCTCATAGCGCGCCGTGTCGTCGGCTGCGCTCATAGCGCGCCAAATGCGTGGCTGCGCCTGGGCCGAGCGCGCGCCGTGCTCGCACCCTCTACATCGGTGACATATTTAATTTTGCCTCATGTATTATGTGTTCTTGGTGCCTCGACAATTTGGCCCATGTAATACGTGTTCTTGGGCCTCGACAATTTGGCTCATGTATTATGTCTTCTTGGTGCCTCGACAATTTGGCCCATGTATTACGTGTTCTTGGGGCCTCGACAATTTGGCTCATGTATTATGTGTTCTTGATGCCTCGACAATTTGGCTCAAGTATTGCGTGTTCTTTATGCCTCGACAATTTGGCTCATGTATTACATATTCTTGTAGCCTCGACAATTTGGCTCATGTATTGTGTTCTTGTAGTCTCGACAATTTGGCTACTATGTACCTACTATGTGTTCTGTGTTTTTATAATGATAATAATGAATTCATTTATTCAGGTAAAACCAACCCAGTGGTTAGTAACGAAAGTTTGACTTGATCTATGTTAGTACATAAGTAATTGCAAAAATGTAAACATTGATATGATCCTCACAATTTGGCTTATGTACTATGTGTTTTTATAATAATAACGATGAATTCATTTATACAGATACATTGGTGAGTAACAAAATTTAGCTTAATCTATGTTTGTCCATAATTGCAAAAATCTAAACTTATATATGGCCCCACAATTTGGCCTATGTACTATGTGTTCTTATCATAATAACGATGAATTCATTTATACAGATCCATTGGTGAGTAACAAAATCTAGCATAGTCTATGTTTGTCCATAATTGCAAAAATCTAAACTTATATATGGCCCCACAATTTGGCCTATGTACTATGTGTTTTTATAATAATAACGATGAATTCATTCATACAGATCCATTGGTAAGTAACAAAAAGCTTAATCTATGTTAGTCCATGATTGCAAAAGTGTAAACATAAATTTGGCCCCATCATTTGGCTAATGTATTGTGTGTTCATGTAGCACTGACAATGTGGATTGTGTATTATGTGTTCTTGTACTCGGTGGACCGACAATGCGACTTGTGTATTATATTATGACCCTGACGTTATGGCTTTTCTAATAATTTATGACTGTGACACTATGACTTGTGTGGTTTTGTTCTAGCCTCGACATTTTGGCTATGTAAGAATTAAAATGATAATGTGATGTGTGACATTCTAATTTTGCTTTTTGATGATGATAAATGACGAAGTGTGGGCTGTTCTGTGTAGGCTGTTCTAGATCGATTGAGGACTTGGCTGCAGAAAGCTGAGTCAATGAAGAGCTGTTTGCCGAAGACGAAAGCGTCATCATCGTGGTTGAAGTCCAAGTTGAAGAAAACTACGCTGACGAGGACGTGCAGCTGTCAGGAACGGCCGTGTTACCGATTCCTTGGCTTTATGGTTTTTGTATCTGTTGACAGACTTGCTGTTCAGTCTATGGAACGATTTGGTGGGAAGAGAATTTTGGCGGGTGGAAGGATAACTTTGCTGGAGCCTTGAGAAGAATGGAACTGATGGAAGTATCGGATTGAGGACCAGGAATAGTCGTAGTTGTGATTCCTGGGTGGTTTGTGGTTGTCCTGGACGGATGATCTTTGTTTTGTTGTTGAATTCTTGCCTAGTAATTTATCGTTAGCCATTGAAAAACTAACCTCACTTCTGGTTTCTAAAAATAATGTATTATACTTACTGTACAGTTAAAAACCTCTTCATTATTTACCTTCCGACCTACACCTACGCGCGCTGCGCCACCGCCTGCCATTGCTAAAGAGATATCCAAAGCCGTAAAATCATTAAAAAAAATTAATACGTCAATTTGACACACGTCACAAAGTCAGTTTGTTGAATGATCTTGCAGGCCGGTTTGTTTTTGTGAATTTATTTTCTTCTTAAACATCGATCATGGAAAATGTTTTAGTACTGAAAGATTATAAAACCGTTCCTGATGTTGTTCATGAATATGGGCCTTCTTTGAAATTTGGCAATATTCCTTTGGTTATTGATAATGGTAAGAGATCATTGTTTTGAAAGACTCTTTTCAATTAAATGTTTAATTATTATTTGCACTCACTACTTAAATGTAATGCAATAGGTTCGTACCAGTGTCGTGTGGGTTGGTCAATATACGACGAGCCGCATTTAATGTTCAAAAACCTAATAGCACGACCTCGAAAAGATAGGTGCAAGAAAGATGCTGAGCCGCCAGTAACGCCTCCTATTCAGATAGGAAACGACATAATTAATATTGAAGCCGTAAGGTAATTTCCATAAGTATGTATATTATTAGTCAAGGTCTATTGAAACTCTTTTTATAACAGCCCTAGCCTATTTTTAACAAGCAAATTAGGTTATTCAAAATGTTTAATCATGACCCTCCTGATGCGGTTTCCATCTAAGTATTACATAAATTGGTAAGGCATATGTGGTACTACATACATACATAATGCCACACCTTTCTCCCAGAGGGTTAGGCAGAGACCACATCATTCCATTTGCTACAATTCTAGTATACAACTTTTGCTTTGTCCACATTCATCAATCTCTTCATACATGCTCATCAGTTTAGGGTGCTTAGTCTTTTACCTTTTTTTAGGACACTTTCAATTTGGTTATGGAATGTTCTTCTAAGTCTTCCCCACCCACTAATGCCTGCAGAATGATAGAACTGCTTTTTCAATAAATTTGACTACCAAATCAAAGTTTACATATTTGTTAACAGTTGTTCTATAAACATTTCAGGTTTCAACTGAAAACACAATTTGACAAAAATGTAGTCACACACTTTGAGGCTCAGGAACAAGTTCTAGACTACATATTTTCACATCTGGGCATAGACAGTGAGGGTTGTGTCTCTCACCCTATTGTCATGACTGAAGCATTTGTCAATCCTAATTATTGTAGACAATGTAAGTAATAGTAATTGAATTTTAAATTTCAAAACCATAATTCATTGTTTATAAAATGTTTATGAAACTCCTTCTGTGTATAAGGAAAGAAACAAACTTAAGATTGTAACCCACTTCATGCAGAGTTTGATTAAATTGCTCGATCAAACTAACTACTATGTCTGAAAACTTCAATTTTGAGCAATAACTTAACATTAATAAATTTTTATTTTATTCCAGTGATGTCAGAACTGTTATTTGAGGGCTATGATATCCCGGCAGTTTCCTACGGTATTGATTCTCTATTCAGCATGTACAAGAATGATATAGGAGATACAGCACTGATTGTGAACTGTGGTTACCATACTATACACATTATACCCGTTATAAGGGGACAAGTTATCGAGGAACATGCAAGAAGGATAAACTTAGGTAAGCTTTTTATGAAAGCAGCACCTAGCTTGTACAGTGCGGCAGGATGCACCAGGGGCAGGTGAGGTTGGCTTGGAACGAAAAGGTGATAGGCCACTCCCTTACATCCCTTATTCAATTACAATTTCTAATTTGGATACTTTGAATTAATGTTTTCAAATCAGCCCATAACATATCCAACCCTGCTCATAACATTCAGATCTTACAGAGTGAAAGACAAAGTTAACTCCCCATAAATTACATAATATTATGTCACAAATTTGATTATTACCTCCCGTATCCGTGACTTTGTGAAACTACCACTTTAGGTATTAATTAACTCAATTTGTGGATGACACACTGTACTCAATTTTCGAACATCACAAAATAACAAACGGATTGAATTATTTTAAACAGACACTCATAAAGATCCCAATTAACCTGCTTATATTTAAATATTTCAGGAGGCAGTGAAATGATATCATATTTCCACAAACTACTTCAGCTAAAGTACCCAGTGCATGTAAATGCCATCACCATGTCTAGAATAGAAGAAATCTTACATGAGCACTGCTCTATTGCATTGGACTATCAGGATGAGATAAGGAAGTGGGCAAATCCCGATTATTATGAAGCCAATGTGAAAAGGGTTCAATTGCCATTTGTACAATCTACAAGCTCATCTACATTAACAGGTATTTATGTGCATAATTTCAAAGATGTGATTTACTGGATGTACATGAAACAGTAATGTTTATAGTCTTTTTCAGATAGGATGGGTACGCTGACACTTGGGATTTGAAGTTTATAGTCATGTGGTAAAATGAAAATCGTAGGTAAAAAAATCGATTTTATGATTTATCGATTTCATTTTGTATGGAGAGAGAATCGATTTCGAGATAATTAAAAATTGCATGATTTAATAAAAAAATATTTATTTATCATCCAAAACCATGTAAAACTAATCATTAGATCAATCTCAGTTTGAAGAATCTCTCCATTCTTCATTTTACATAGATAATTATTTGAATTAAGATTAACCTACCCATTTAAATGTAATATCTCATTGTGTTATACATGATTTTCGATTTTACACCATTATCTGCTTATCCTATATCAAGAAATTTAAATATTTAATAAAATTTATACAATAGTTGAAAAATCGTGAAGCGATTTGACGATTAAATCGGTATTATGACGATTTGAATGTTTCAATCCCTATGAAAATACGTTTCAATTTACGCATCAAGCATTACTGATAAGAAATATTTAATGTATTAGATTTCTTTAGTTATGTACATTATAATGTTATTTATGGTTTCAAATACAAATTAAAGTAAATCTCTGTTATCATGCGTTATAAACAAAGTGAAAACACTTTTTGTTTTGATGATTATTTATCATTTTGTCATAGAAATTGCTTAAAAAGGATTCGTTGACAAGTGCCACTGATGTGTCAGCATACCCATCCTATCTGAAAAAGACTATACCTTCTATTTTTTTTTATATAGAAAGAGATTGGTGGTAGAACCACTTTTATAAGTAGCATTGGCAAACTTTATCTATGTTATTAAAACTAAAATGCAACACCATTGAAATATAGACATTATTGCAATACATTAAGATATAAAGTCAACAAAAACTGAGACTTGTAGTAGTTGTACACTGCGAACATAACTTGCAAACATCCACCAATAGCAAACCAATAAGTTTCGCGTACAAACACAGATAATTACTTTTGCCCAAGATTTACCAAAATTGTGACAATCTTAACTAATATTATAAAGCTGAAGAGTTTGTTTGTTTGTTTGTTTGTTTGTTTGAACGCGCTAATCTCAGGAACTACTGGTCCGAATTGAAAAATTATTTTTGTGTTGAATAGACTATTTATCGAGGAAGGCTTTAGGCTATATAACATCACGCTGCAACTATTAGGAGCGAAGAAATAATGGAAAATGTAAAAAAAAACGGGGAAGAAATAACTATTCCACGCGGACGAAGTCGCGAGCACAGCTAGTTTACAATAATTTATATCACGATTTGGCACTATTGTCCCTACCTAGACATTACCCTTTTCAAGAAAGTACTCTTTACACCTAGACTAAATTTAATATATGTAATAGCTTATTATATATATCTTCATCTTGCAGCTGAACAACAAAAGGAGCGTAAGAAAGAAATGGCGAGAAGATTGCTTGAGATAAATGCGAGGAAACGGGAGGAAAGATTAGCTGAAGATGAGGAGCAACTCAATCAACTATTGGCTATACAGGTTTGTTAAGTAAAAGTTAAATAATAAATATCGTATAGGAGTAAATAATTATGCTTAACAACTGTTTTTATTCCAGGAAATGATAGAAGATGGCGACACTGATGAATTCAATGAAGCTATAAAAGGTTTTGATATCAAAAGTTATGAGGACTTGCAAGTAAGCACACTTATGTTTAGTTGAAACTATATGATTTTTTCTGTATGTGAAATGAAATGAATGAAAATAAATTTATTTGAAGCATACTTATCTAGAATTCGGTAGGTCACTTAAGTCTAGTTACAGGGTACAAGTAATGGAGCGCTGCATGCATGGACGAAGAATATTTTTAAATAAATAACCCAAGACATGCCACGCTGGCCCACACAGCGCCATCTAGCCCCAAACTAAGCCGAAGCTTGTACTATGGGTACTAGACAACTGATAAACTTACATACATTTTTTTTTTGTAAATAAATACATTTTATACACAGAAAACACCCAGACCAATACAAACAGACATGTTCATGTACACAAATGTTTTAATTTTTATATTTCACTAGCTGACCTAGTTAAGTAAATTTGTCATTTCCACAGCGACAAATAACGAACGTCAACATGCGAATAGAGAAGAATAAACAGCGCATCGCCGCCGCGGCCAACCCCGAGGAGGTCATCGAGACGCGCCCGCCCGGCCGCTTCCAGCCGCCCTCCGACCCCGAGGCCTTCCAGGTCTGGCTCACCGACACGCGCGCTAAGGTACCTCACTCATTATTATCTAATATGTTACCAGGACCTTGTGTCTTGGGTAGGATCAGGCATGAAAGAAGAGTTTGTAAGAACATTTATTCAACATACATTAAATAATGCAGGGATGTACTAAATCTAAAAAGTAACTTACAGAAAAATCTAATAATATTTTAGGTTTTTCAAAAGGGAACCCCTTTTCTCAGTATTGCTTTAATAAGCCTTATTAAACATTTACATTTCATCAAAATTTATAGTGCATGATAATAAACATGTACTTGAAGCATGTAATTTGCCAGAAAAGGAGCTCTATTCTTCGGCATTCTCGCATCTCGCATATGTGAGAATGCCGAAGGCGAATTGGTCCTTTTTGGAATAGGGAATATGCATGAAAAATAGTTTCAGGTATTTACTAATTTATCGTAAAATAGATCAAAATCTACTACGAACAGTGAAAACAAAATCAAAATTGGTTGAAAAATGGGCGAGATACAGTCATTGAAAGTGAATATATCCGTCTCTCTCTCGCGAAACAGATTTTTCTATGGAGTTAGTACGGCGCTTACGGTACGTGACGTCAACTACCGCATCGGATCTCTCTGTCTAATCAATAACTTTAACGCTTTATAACTCGCTTAATAGAAAAGATAGTTTAAAAATTCTTCGATATTTATGTATCTGGAAGACAAAAGATCTCAATAAATCCATAAAAAAAAGTCATGCATATTCCCTATTATGAGCCTTACACTGTGGAGTTAAGGTTGAATTTGTTATATTCAGTTTTGGAGCGACGCGCTTCGACTCTGCGCTAGTATAAAATTTAACCTTAGATCGCCTCCTCTATGAGTATCCTGCCGGTCCTTCTCGACAGAATTTCGAATCCGGTGGTAGTTTAATTCCCTTTACACATTGACTGTCCCGTGCACTTGCATGTAGTGCACAGGTATTGTTTATCTATTGCATCTGCTTTGCGGATAGCTAATGGGTTAATTTTCTTTGATCAATATTGACGATTTATAAGTGCTTGTCTTAAGCCTATATGAATAAAGAGATTTTTGATTTTGAATTTGCTGTGTAATGTTGATCGTTTTCCCAGTACCGCGAGTTGGTGTCTCGGCGGGAGGCGCGGCGGGCGCGTCGCGCGGCCATGCTGCGCCGGCGCACGGCGGCCGCGGCCGAGCGCATGCGCGTCATCTCGCGCCTGGCCGCCGCCGGCGACGAGTTCGGCAACCAGGACTCCGACTGGGACGCGTATAAGAGGTCAATATTATACTTAGCCATTTGTTTTCTTTTTATACATATTATTAGCACATCAATATGACTGCACCCTGCCTGATGTTAAGCAGACGACGAAATCGAAATGTAAGCGATCCGTATTGCGCCAACGCGGATGGATCACACTATGACGGCTTGCTTAAGTGCCACTTCACGCCCCGTTTAAAATCCAAGACATGCCACGCTGGGCCACACAGGGCCATCCAGCCCCAAACTAAGCCGAAGCTTGTACTATGGGTACTAGACAACTAATAGACTTACTTGAATTACTTTTTTTTGTAAATAAATACATATTATACATAGAAAACACCCAGACCAATACAAACAGACATGTTCATGAACACAAATGTTTGCACTGTGCGGGAATCGAACCCACGACCCTTGGCTCCGAAGGCACTACCAAATGAGCCATCAAGCCAGTCATAAGAAAGAAGAAGGTTTTCAAAATAGCGGGCGTCCACTTTGCGGCTTTTTTTTTAATACGAGTAAATATCAGACAACATCACATACATTGCTCTAATCTCAAAGTAAGTAGCTTAAACACTTGTGTTATGGGTATGTATGCGGTCTTTGATGTATGTACCAGAACGACCATATATATATATATTGTCCAGACCGTATTCGGCCACGGCGACTATTATTCCTGGGAGCGTCGTTGGTGTGCTCTGAGGTGACTAGCATAGCCGATTTTGTTGACAAAAGTTCGTCCACAATATATGCATGTTAGGACACCTCCAACTCTATTATAAATTATGGCCGCTGGTTTTCGGGCCTTCATGCACTATGCGGGAAGCAGCCGCTTTGGACTTTCGTCCCGCTCTACCAGGTTTAGCCCACGAGTCGACATGGTTTCCAGGGTGTGGCCGCTGCGTGCACTACAGCTTCTTGGAGCCACTGGAGAGAGTTGATGAAGTTCAACGATTTTATCCTAAACACCGCCATCTTCATTCGAAGATCGACTAACAGTATTCAGACGCTGATACTTCACTAACTACCACCACTTCTCTCTCTCAGAACGACCATATTGATATTACAACTATGTACCAAAATGACAACTTAATCCAACAGCATCAGTCGCGAAGCGGACTCCGATTCGGAGGCGGACGGCGAGCGGCTCGTGGAGTTGGAGGAGGCGCTGCGCGAGTACGAGCCGCAGACCTCGTCCAATCAGCACCATCAGCTGCACCTTGCCATAGAGCCGTTCAGGTAACTAAACATACTAGACTACACTAAACTAAAGATACTAGTTTAATTCCTTGACCGCTTAAAAATAAGACACAATAGAAATTCTATTGTTGTCAGAGATAAAGACACTGGCGTTCAAATGGTTAAGGATGTTTTAGGGCGTACTGTATAACATTTAACTGGATTATTGAAAACAGGAAGAATTGACATCAATTATTGGATATAAGTATGTGCGTGTTTATTTATTAAGGATTTATTTACTTAGGTACGTTTTTTATCGCTTTTTAGTGTTGGTCGTTTGTGTTTTTTCACTATTGTATTGCTAGAGGTCTAACTTAAAATGTGAGCACATATGAAAGTCCGTTATTTTTGATACCCGATGCCACGCATGCGAACCTGGCACAGCCAGTAATCATCATCATCATCAGCCTATTGCAGTCCACTGCTGGACATAGGCCTATCCAGTTGTTCGCCACTAAGGGCAAACATCTGGAGGACCCATAATCGCCACGCTGGGCAGGCGGGTTGGCGATCGCAGGGCGTAGCTTCTCGCTCCGGTGACGCTGCTGCCCGTCATCGGTCTGTGGTATTTAGCTACGCCTTCAATAGTGATGGTTATACCGCCACCAGTCGGTTGCCAGCGCCTCGTTTGTTATTCGGCAGGATGCACCACATGCAGGTGAGGTTGGCTTGGAGCGAAAAAATGATGGACCGCTCCCTTACATTACAGCTAGTAATAAAAAGTGATTTTCCAGAGCCCCCGAACTGATGTTTCAACCTTCGATGATGGGAAACTTGGAAGCTGGACTTGCAGAGAGCATGGAGTATGTGTTCAAGCACTTCAGTCCTGAAGACCAGTTGCTCCTGGCCAATAATGTGTTCCTGACCGGTGGCTGTTCGCAATTTCCAGGTATGAACAAGCTCAAAAATTTGCTCATTGACTTTTGTACTGCTAACGTCTAGTTATTCCGTTTGAATTAATGAACTGTTTTACGTACTATTAGACCAGCCGCTTAGAAAATGCGTTTCTGACATGTTTGGGTACCAAATGGTCGATATAACTGTAAACTGTCCTATAATTTATGACAAAATTTTAAATAATTTTTTTTGGCTTATTAATGAGTGATAATAAAAAAAATATTCCAAAAATGAACGTCAAAAGTGACATTTTGTATGACGGCAGGCGTTAGTTCCGATTTCAGCCACTTGTCAAAATATCCTTGCCTTTTATTGGCACCGGACTAGGTACGGAAAAATATCGGAATTTTCGTTTTCAGGACTGAAAGAGAGATTAGAAAGAGAGCTCCTAGAAATGCGCCCATTTCAATCCACACACAAAGTGGTGATGGCCAACAACGCCGGCCTCGACGCGTGGTACGGCGCCCGCGACTTCGCTGGCAGCAACCAGTTCGAGGACTGGTGCGTCTCCAAAGAGGAGTACTACGAGATGGGCGGAGAATACCTCAAGGAACACCACGCGAGCAATAGGTACTACAAGAGCCCTGCGCCCATCGCAGATAACATCAACACTTTGGGACCGGCCGGTGATGCTAATGTTGTCAAAGAAGAGATTGTGGTAGATTGCTAAGTTTATGGAATAAAGTAAGTTTTAAATTATTTTTAGTATTTATTAGATGCCTATACGTGTCGTTATCTACATAGTTCCCTATTGATATTTAACAGAAAGTTTAACTTTTGTGTAAAAAGTGTTCACAGAAATGTACAAAATAGAAAAATTATAGGTAGTTATACTGCAAAACACAGTTTTTTACATAATACGATTATGCGTATATCCTCCAGATGTTTGCTTTAAGTGGCGAACAACTGGAGAGGCCTATGTCCAGCAGTGGACTGTAATAGGCTGATGATGATGATGAGCTAGGATAGTGGTTTTATTCAAACCACAATGGCCAATGACTTATTGTTGATAAATGTACATTATAAATTTCTAATTAAAAAACACATTGTTACATGGCAGGGTTCCAACCGCTACCTTAACACATATACATAATAAATTTACTACTTATTCAGGGTAGATACAATAGAGGGATCAATAAAACAAAGAGATAGCCACAAATATCATGGCACGTTTATTTTTCTCCACTACATGGCGACTTCTAAAAGAATCGTGACTTGTTATTTTGCATTCATATAGTTTCTTTTTTTAATAGAGCTCTGCAAATGAGCACTAAAGAATAATTTTACAATGTATATTTTTCCATAAATTAAATAAACTCTGTATTTAATTTGATCTCAATATAAATCACTATGAACTGAAAAAAATTATAAACGATTTGTTAGTTCGCTAATTATATTGATTGATGAGACTATATAATAAAGAGTACATTTAAAAAATCACATTAAAGCATATACATAATGCTGACTACATAAATGCTCTTACAGCCTCTATCCCCGCCTGCTTGCACATGATGTAGTATACTCAAAATATCAACAATAAACAATAAGACTTTCCATACAAGATAAACAAACCAATATAATAATATTTTATCACAATCAATTCAGACTATAAAACAACTAAATATTATTCTCTGTAATGAAGGCTGTAAGAGCTATATCCACGTGCAATGTAATACACCACAATTAACAAATCTAACTTATTTAAAATATAAACTAGCCTAAAAATTTTAACAATTAAAGAAAAACGGTTGTAGTTAAAATATTGGTCATTAAAACTCTGAAGAGCTATAACTAAATGACCGTAATCATCATGCCATGATGTTTGCTTATTGAATTTTAATAAAAAATTAGCACATAAAGGGATGTAAATAACTCCAAAACTTGGTTAATTATATGGCTTACAGCCATGTAATATAATTTGGTTAGAATATACAAATCGTATAAAACCAGTGACTTAGAAATAGCTCTCAGTATATAAAAAAAGTTAAAATCCTTAGGCTGTACTCTCGTATGATTATAATGTAAGCAACGCAATATGTTGGCAAAGCGGAAGTTCGCGTAAATCTAACGATACAATATAACTAAATATGTATGTACCTTAGACATTATGATTACACAAGGCTCACTGTTATTTGCTCGTAACTGCCGTCGCGTAGGTCGGCGCCGCGCGGCTAGACTAGTAGCCTGGCTCGACAAGGGAAGTAGTATACAATTATATTCTCGGGTAAAGATATGTACGATTTCTCCAACAAAATCAGACCGTTTAACATGAATTTTGGTTGGTCCTTCACCACAACCGCTCCGATATTAACAACGAAATCAACAAACATATTTCTAACACTGCCAAAATGTTCCGGTGAGTATTCTTATTTTTAAGTTGTGAATACTTTTCTTTTAAAAGTAATTCAGTCTTTTCTACAGTTGAAAAGAAAGAGAGAATACCAAAAACATGTACCACTCCTCTGGTTACGTAAATTTAAATGGCTCATTATTACATTCTAAATATAGTAACTAACATCGGTATGTAAAATAGCTGGGACAGTGAAGACACACAAGTTACAAACCCACTAAATACTTGGTACGCAAAGTTAAATTCGCTAGCGGACATTACCTAACCTGTGCTTCTTCATTGCTTCTGTGCGGCTCTACGCCTTACGAGGCCAGCCCTTCGTACATCGGTCACGTTCAACGCGCCCTTACATAGAATCATTCATTGCACAGGACATACCTCGTAAAACATAAAGGTCCGCCGATCTCTATTTCCCCTCAAACTCGACTAGGGCGAATCAACGACAGGATATAATGATAATAATTAAGAAAAAACAATCATAAAGACAGTAAACATATAATAACAAAAATATATTACTAATTCTAGAATTTATAAAGAAACAACCACCCACGTCGAGTTACGGGCAATTAGATAGACATTTAATATATACTTTATATGTAAACTAGTATACTATGTTGGTGTTTCTATTTCCATTCATAATATCTATGGATAATACAATACATGGTATCAACATTGAGAAACATCTAACACGATGCTCACCAATGATGTTACATACTATTGATAGACTATGGTTTTATAATTCCACGATGATTTCTCATAAAATGGTATCTGAAGATTTATACTACTCTTTAAACCCAAGACCTAGTTTGTCTAAATAATACTGTTATCAATGGCTTGGTAAGAAACTTACTAAACATTTAATAATTTGAAAAAAAACGCGTTACGATGTTATCCTTCGCCTTCTGGGCAACTAAATGCATCCGTCATATTATTATCTTAAAATATTGTGTACATTATTTATTATTTTATCAATTTTAAAATGATAAATGAGACATTGGCCTATTTTTCATGTTTCTTTCAAATACAGAACTATCAAAATATAAAAAAATATTGAGGACTATCAAACAACATTCATATGTATATATTATTATATGTATACGTATGTACATCTACAAGGAAAATTTTGATTTTTTGGTAGTACATAGTACCCAAAGTATAGTTCTGCACTAAATATTCTAACATTAATTCCGTTTTACCTTTTCTCAGTTCGATATTTATTACTATGATCGTAGAGCGAAACTTTTCTACCTCATGAATCCCTATTTTTACGCCGAATTGAGTTTTCACTTTTCGATATACTTGAATAAATAAATCCTACTCATTTATTTACAATCTGACCCAGCACATGGACACATACAATATGGAAATAAAATAATGTATGCGTATAGAAAAACAACACTACGTACAGTAGAAATATAATAAGTAAACAAAGTAAATAAAACAGTTTAAGTATGATCAATATAAATAACAAGCGACGAGGAGATAACTTCTCTTACAATATTTTATTTCCAGTTCTACCCTGACCAGCAGACTTAACTAAACTTACTCTACCACTCATTTACATAGAAATGGCACCAATCTATCTTTGATATCAATAATGGCAAACCATAAGGAACCCCCGCAGCGGACTGTGCGCACCGCGCTCTGCTCTACTGTCTCAAGGTATTGGAAGACTACTGCTCTATACACTATCATAACCACTATTATCCAATAGTACAGTAATGGAAATAAACAGCTCACACTTTACTACTGTAAAATGAAAACTGCATTATCCTAAATGGTAATCAAAATATGCTGTATACTTATGATGCTTTATATGTATGAGAGTACACTTAATATGAATATCCATATTAGAAATTAGAAAAAATAATGATGTCCTATCGTGGTGTTATGAATGTTATGATTGATATTGCCTAATGTCGCTATCCGCTAGAAGGCACACAAAGTTTTAGTAAGAAGCTTCACAAACGATACGCTCCGGCGCCCGCGCGGCGCTCTCTGAACATAACCTTATCTGAACGCAATACGATTAAAAAATATTGCCAATTTTATGTTGCAAACAGGCACTTCTCTGGATTTCTCCAATAAACATCATATACGACATTAATTTTGTGAAGCTTTCAATATTGCCTCTGAGGACTCTGAAAGTTTGTGTATTATTTGTACTTATTATTATTATTACTTCATATGAACTTGAGACTTTATTTAAAGCATTCTTATGGATTACTATGAGGAGTATTTTCTAGAGTCCTTTAGATTTTTTTCAGCGATTCAAAATACTTTACCTCTCACTGGTAACAATTCTATAAAATTATTGAACTTCATTATACACTGACACATCCTAAGTTAAAGCATCGCAATAAGATATTGTTACATTTCACTACGTCTAATGAGAGTGGGGTATGACAAGCGAACGACGAACATTAAATTTAGAATTTCAAACTTGGAGATTTACCATTCACGATTCCAAAATTTATCACACTAAGCAAATTAGAATATGAGATCAAAAATTTTAGGCCTACAATCTAAAATGATGAGAGTTTTTAAGTATTGATTTATGAACGCCACCACGAGAATTAATATAATTATGTGATGGTATAGATAAATCACAGTTGTGGGTATAAAAATCACAATGCATATCATAGGCGGTACCGCTACGTGACTACTCTACGTCCTCTCCGTTTGTGATGTCCACAGCGTCCGAGGGATTCCGCAAGCAAACAAACCGTCCCGTGCCCGCCGTCCCGCGTCGCGGCGGCTAACTCAAGTGGGGAAACAAATAACTCGACATAACATAACCGAAAGCTTTGCATGAGTCCATGCTGACAAACCTAATCGTGGGAGTTTCCAGTCTCCCTTTCAAGTACGTTTTATTATCATGGTATATAGCTGCTCTTGTTGATGGCTGCCAATTTTTCAATATTGCACTCTGGCTGCTCGCTGGTCAACCGAGAGCTGGAACAACAACAGGCGAATCAGCCCCCTATTCAGAACGTAATGTTTAAGATAGTAGGGCATGGCGAATCTTCGCTCGAATTGAGCCGCCCGTCCGGGGAAGGACCACCCTATAGGGAACGTGCACATCGATGGTGCTGCCAACTGGTGTCATAAATTCGAATTTTTACCCTAGTTTAATATTTGACATTTACAATACGTGTAAATAAAGTTCTGCCACCTATTATAGTTTGTGCACGGTCCCTATAGAATACCGTAGCCAAATGACCTCAGGATCGTGTTTCTGCCGGTGAGGAGGATTTCCGGAGCTCGTGGCGAGTTAGAGTTGGGCCGGCATGGCGCGATGGCGGTGGCAACTGACAAGTTACTTGCTCGTTGTCACAGCGACTTGGGCTTATTTTTCGCTTTCCATCAGGCGTAGGCAAGCCATTATGTCGAGTTACTATAAAAAAAAAAACATTACGAAAACACAGCCGAAACTGTGATGCGATGCGAATTTGCAACACAGAAAATTGCAATATCAATTGCTGCAATGCTATTTAGTGCGGCAAGATGTCTCCCTCCAAGATTCGGGTAACATCGCAGGAATGCGTGATGAGTAGTGAAATCTCGTAAACTCCCAACGACATCGCATGGCAGTTTCGTGTGCAAACTCTAATATGACTCTAATGGACTCCAATATTCGGATATTGTGTTGAAAATTGGGGACTTTTAACAAATGGCTGTATGTTGTCGAAAGAATAATGGAGGATAAATAATGATGATACATACCTATTTAGGCGATCAGTCTCCGAGATGCATCTGTCCGGACATCTGCGGCTGAGGTGTTGGGGTGTGCGGAGGAGGGGGCGAAGCTGTGAAAAGAAATATTTTTCATATTTTAATTCTCTTGATTGATAATGATAATGCGCCTGAACTTCCCAATTCTATCCAAATCGCTTTTGGATCACTTTTTACTAAGGCGTCAGACCATCTCGCTGATCATGTATCATAATATGGCGCATATAGAAATAGATCAATCAAGTACTTGGTCCTTTTCTGCCGCAATCTAGTCTTTTTGCTTGGGCCATAAATACTCACGCGCCCGGTTTGTAAGGTGAACCAAAACTAAAGGCATAGTTCTTAAAAAATGGTTTTCAACTCTATTGCAATTGAATAAAATTCAAATTAATGTGGGAGCTATATTACCATTGGCCCATTAAAGGTATCCTACTTGATATTATAAATGTGAAAGTATTGTTTCGATGGATGGATTTTTGTTACTGTTTCACACGAAAACTACTGAACAGATGCCAATGAAATTTTACAGTAATGTAGTTTATCAGATTAACAAAAGCCATAGGTTCTTAGTCCAAGATATAGAGCACCTCTTAAATAAATGTTCCATATTTGAATATCAACGCGAGAGATATTTTACCATTTGTGACAATAGAAAATTAGTACCCTTCAAATTAATAGAACAGCTTAAAAGTCAAGAGGCCACCGAATCCTTCGTACAATTGGTGACCCATATAGTATCAAACCTTAGGAATATAAATAACGCATAACTAACCTATTATACCTACCTGTATCCATTCGCAGGTTATAAAATCTATATTTCCTTCATTTTAAAATTTTAATATGTGACTTCATAATTGCAATATGTAACATCATAGTAAAATGTTCAATAATAAAAAAAAAAAAAAGGGTATCGTAATTTTTCAAATCACCGATATTCGGGCAAAACCACGGGCTGCATCTAGTTGTATTAATAGTGTTTCGCTCACATATTGACGCGATGGACTGCGGCGACATAGCTGACATCTTGCTCTGCGTGTCCTGCATAGACACCTGCGTGCCTTGAGAAGTCATGTAGCGATTCACCATCGGCACAAAACTGAAAACATCACACCAATCAGCCTTATTTAAAATTTTATAGATTCTAAGCGCTATTCACGCTTTTGAGTTATGGTGGTTAAGTCCATTGCTGTGATTGGAGAACTCTTTCATAGAAGCAAAACATCTTGAGAATACACTAAGCGGGCGACCGTCTGGAACTGGACTGATCATTAAGGTGGTTTGAAGTCGACCGACCTGCACGTGAATGAATAGGGCCTTAAACTGGTTTAGGATTGGTCTAGCTCTTGGTGGGGACAGATATTAGTCCCGGTATAAACATTTGTACAAACATTTGTGTGCATGAACATATCTATTTGTAGTGGTCTGGGTTTTGCTATAGGTAATATGCATGTGGTCTCGGGTTATTTATTTATACCGCCGCGTCTGAATGCGTCCAAACGTACCTTAAGTCACAAACGCCCGGCGAATCGTAGTTGCTGTTGGAGTTGTTGGTGTTGGTGGCGACGCTGTTGATGGTTCCGATGCTGTTGGCCGACACGTTGCTGTGGTTCTCGCGGTGCACGCGGTTGTGATGTCTACAAGGCAAATAACACAATATGTACTGAATGATATTGAACGCTAATGCGGGGGCATAATCACGTAATGACCATCACATACAACACTTAGGCAAGCGTGTGAAGCGGAGAAATATTGGTTAAGAAATATTAACCAATATTTATCCGTTTCTCCGCTCCGCAAACTCGCTCCGCTTCAATAGACGGGCAGCTTTATAGCTGACCGTCATTGAGCAAAATTGTTCCACCTTAGTCACCTGCCCTTAATCACCAAGGTGATTTCACCCCACTAAAACTTTATTGAAGCGGAGTTAATCCTCCTGGCCAGAGGATTCAAGTCGAATGTAAATAAAATGAGTCTTCTAGTTTACATAAGTCGCCTGCGATTTTCTGAGTTATGAGGAAATGGTATTAGTGTTTGCTACCGTAGTTTAGGACGCGCTCTAGCCAGGCGGAGTAACTTTTCTGACTGGCAAGAGCTGGATACGAGAGGCCCAGGACCGAACGAAGTGACTTACCATTGAAGAGGCCTATGCACAGCAATAGATTGCAAGAAGGTGATGATGGGCAGATTGCTATCCCCACGGAGCAAATAAGAAGATAGCCTAAATAACTGGGTATTGTGATTCCTAGCTAGATCCTGACGTCATCACTTCAACATCATTAGTGGGCGTGGCCTACTAGTCTGGTTTTGTAGCTGCCGGTGTTCGGACGTGCACACAGCTGTCTCCAATATATTGTAAGCGCCTTGTTGGCCACGCGTGCAGTGGCGTAACTATACCATTCGAGTCGCGTGGCAAATCTATGATTTTTACTAAATGTGTAATAAATTAATTTTAGGAGTTAAGATTCACTTCTGGCCCCCTTACGCCCGTGACAATTTGGCGACTTGCCGCCCTGTAGTTACGCTACTGACCATGGGCTCAATGACATCGAGCTTGAGCTAACAGCGTCGCTCACCTTATAAGATAGCTGTCCCTGACGAAGGTGCGTCCGCAGACGCTGCACTCGTAGCAGGGCCCGGCGGAGTGCGTGCGGATGTGCAGCGCGAACTGCGACTTGGACGTGAACGTCATCGAGCAGCGGTCGCAGTTGAGCGGCTTGTCGGCCACGTGGGACCATCTGGAAACGGACCACACGCTCGATATGTGCTCACTGTATTATAGGCTCGCTTATAGGCCTAGAAAGCACTAGCGGCACATCAATTTTTTCATGAAACGCACTGATTTGCAGCCGTCTATTGATCCATGCACGACGCGGTTAGCCGCATCATTTACAATACAATATAATTTCTAGAAGGACAACGATTAAGGCAGACCGCAATCGAACCAACTGAAATTAGGCTTACCATTACGGCAGACCATATATACTATGGCCTGCCGCAACGTATCACCGCATAGCGGCCAATCACTAGTGCGTTCTAGGTCTTACAGAGACAAAAGGGAGCCGCTAACTTAATTTTTAGAAAAAAACGTTGACATTTTTGACGACTGAATTAATTCTCTAGCCCTATTTCCAAGGACAGTGTGCAATGTAATTAAAATTGAGCGATACGAGCGTATCTTTGTCAAACTCGAACGCTTCTCTAGGCGCAGTTCACACGCTATGATCGTTTGAAAATAAAGCATAATAACAGTCCTATCCTTGATACATTTCTGTGATAGAAACGTTAAACTGTACCTAGTTGCTATCTTTGCTAAAAACCTAAATGTATACAAATATTGATTAAAATGAAGGAACTAGCCACTATTTAACGATTTTATATTTGACTAGCAGTGCTCGCGACTTCGTCCACGTGGAATAGTTATTTTTTCCCCGTTTTTTTTTACATTTTCCATTATTTCTTCGCTCCTAATAGTTACAGCGTGATGTTATATAGCCTATAGCCTTCCTCGATAAATGGTCTATTTAACACAAAAAGAATTTTTCAATTCGGACCAGTAGTTCCTGAGATTAGCGCGTTCAAACAAACAAACAAACAAACAAACTCTTCAGCTTTATAATATTAGTTAAGATATAACCTTTAATACATATCTACTTGAAACTATAGCACGGGTGGGTAGTTTAAAAAGTCGTATACAATCATTGAATATCATGGACGCAAGTAACAATATGGAAAAGTTTGGGCAAAAATTTGAGTATCTAAGCTTAATTACCTACATACAGCTCAAGCTCAAGGCAACTAAAATACAAGTTTATTATAGCTGCTTCAAATAATCACCAAGAAAAATGTGACTATCATAAACTTTTAACCCTACAATACTTCAAAGAAGAAAGGGAGTTGTAAGAACAAACTAATCTTACCTGTGCGCCGTTACATAACTCTTCACAGCAAATCTTTTCTGACAAATATCACAAGCATATGGTCGTTCCCCTGAAAGCAATCGCTATATTAGGGGCATGTAAAATAAAATACGCAAAACGAACAAATGACAAAAGCGTAACCCAGCAATGGAACAAAATAAATTGATGAAAGCAAGAATGAAGGGAAAACGATGTTAGAAAGACGGCAAGATGCAACTAGACAGTAATGATGCCATTTCGAAATTAATGAATGCGTAAGCCAAGAAATTAAATAAATAATACAAGTACTGAAACTCAAGTGATGATGCAGCCGCTGATAGAATTATATCGTGACGTCGTTGTCGGTGCCACATCATTGAAGTACGACATTCAACTGTTTATATACTTGCGGTCGCAATTTGCCGTCTTCTTAACTTTCATCTTCTAACTGCGGTAAATACTTCACACATGTTTCTTTACCAAATCTTGCTTCTATTTTATTTCCTAAACATGTTCTATCGAAATTATTTTCATCGCATTTCTTATTTATGTGTGAACCAATTACCAAATTATATAAGTTCACACACAATCAAACGATTAGCATATTATCATCAATAACGGGATTAAAAATAAAATGGGGAAAATGTTATTTAGTGTAGTAAACGGATAGAACAAGCACCGTCCTATTCAAATCATCCGGCTTTAGGTCTTAGTCATCACGTCATAGTCGAATGAAATCAATTCATATAGACTAGAAGAAAAATAGTTGCTAGAATAAATCGTCAAGCAGTAAAAATGACTACCACCGGATTTGAACTATACCTATCGAGAACAGGCAAAAAAATCAAAGAAGAACCGCGATAGTCGATTTCAAAGAAAAACAAAACCTAAGAATGCCACTCGTTTGATTGTTATAGAAAGAAAAGGCCTGCCACGAGACAGAACGGGCAAGCCCATAGAAGCGTCACGTTCGTCATACCGGTATGTATTCGCTTGTGAATGTTGAGCGTGGATTTCTGCGTGAAGCGCTTGTAACAGATATCGCACTCGAACGGCCGCTCGCCCGTGTGCGTGCGCATATGGATCTCCAGGTACGGCTTGCACGTGAACGCCGCCGGGCACTCCACGCACGCGTACGGCCGACCTTGCACTGACCAACGTACAAGATTACACACTGTGGGATGTACGCACACCACCACCAAACAGTACTCACGACAACGCAAACCTGACATGTGGCACCGACAACTCAAATCCAGACAAAAATGCTAGAAGTCATTAACAAGAAACCATGAATCGATGATTAGCTCGAGTGAATTAAATACGATAATTAAATATTCCAATTCGCTGATGGCGATTACTGACCTGTGTGCGTTCGTTTGTGTATATTGAGAGTGGATTTTTGCGCGAATCTCTTGAGGCATACGTCACACTGGTAAGGGCGCTCGCCTGTATGCGTGCGGTTGTGTATCTCGAGGTACTGCTTGCACGTGAACGCCGCCGGGCACTGCAGGCATTGGAACGGGCGGCCCTGCACTGTGGACGATAAGACAGGTTAATGAGAAGCAGGCGTCGGCCCACCTCCCCGCGTGCACGCATCACTCACTAGTAGCCCACATACCGTTCATACATCCCTAGACGGCGGCCGAACGCTCGGCCCACGTACCTGAATGGGTCCGCTTGTGGATGTTGAGACTGGATTTCTGGGTGAAGCGCTTCAGGCAGATGTCGCACTGATAGGGGCGCTCCCCGGTGTGCGTGCGCGTGTGTATCTCCAGGTATTGCTTGCAGGTGAAGGCGGCGGGGCACGACAGGCACTGGAACGGTCTCCCCTGGACTGGTGCCCAACATATATATTATAGCAGCGGCGAGGCCGCAAGGGCGCTAGACGCCCTCGCACTACGGAGATCGCGGCGCGGACTGGTCGCCGCTCGCCGCTAACTCCGCTCCAAATCTTTGTCACAACAATGACTACCGACTATGATCGATGTGAAAAATAGATAAGAGACAAGCACGACACATAGAGATTTGGAGGAGAGGCAGAGTGTGAGTGGAGAGAGGCGGGGGCGGGCGGAGGGCCAGTCCGGCCCGGGGTGCACCCACCTGTGTGCGTCCGCTTATGTATATTGAGGCTGGACTTCTGCGTGAAGCGCTTGAGACACGCGTCGCACTGATACGGCCGCTCGCCTGTGTGCGTGCGCATGTGAATGTCCAGGTAGGGCCGGCGGGCGAACGCCGCCGGGCATTGCCCGCACGTGAAAGGACGCCCTTGCACTGCGCCCAGTGCACACACAAAAGCGAGTAACGCACGTCGCCGACGCAAGCTGGCAACGGTGCCTTTGGTCGCCCGCCCGCTGCCAATCTCAACCACAATCCGGTCCGAGGACCTCAACCCCAATTTTGAACCCAATTTGGTCAGTCAGCACCGTCGCCGACGTAAGGCGCCAATGAATGCGTCATTGCGGCGATTGCATTACCGCTTTTGTGAAAGAATTAATATTCATGAAGAAATGATTTAATATAAAAAATGATACACTAAAATCACCGTAATGTTTGCAAATGAGAGGGAGTGTATTATGGTTGGCAGATTAAATTATGATAGGCGAATAAATAATTTATGAATGCAGAAGTACGTGAAAGCGCGCGTTTCAAGTTAAGATATCGAGATGTTAGTCGAAAGCAACGAGATGGAAGCTACTGAAATGAGGGATCGTAAAAACAACGGGTTAGGCGGGCAACGGAAAATCAGGAGCGAAGCATGACGCTAAATGGGATGTGTGAGTGCGTATCACTCGTAACTTGCCACTAGTCGTACCGAAAGGAATGCTGCGGTTTATAATAGGTATATGTGGGCTACTAACCCGTATGTATTTTTTCGTGCAAATTGAGCGCGCACTTCTGCGTGAAGGACTTGAGGCAGACGGTGCACTGGAACGGCCGCTCCCCTGCGCCGCCAACACACGGACACGGGGGGACAGAGAAACAAAACAAAACCACGATGGACAAATAATACTACTAGTCACGCTTAAACGCATATACCAATTCGTTTTAATTCAACTACCATGAGGGAATTTTAACGATGTTATTTGTCCATCAAACATTCTCTCTCCTACTTGAAATTAACGAAAATCCTCACAACGTACACATGCTTTACTTTACTGTTTGTGAATAGTTTTTGAGCGTGTGCAACCTAAGAAAGTTAACCTTTCATGTAGCATTATAAACAAAACATCTAATGAACACAAATTAAACACTTCCGAATCGCTAACCACTTTTCTTATATTTAACTTAGAATTTATTTGAAATAATTAACTTGGGAGCCCTTAAAAACTATTCACAAAACATAGGTGTCAAAGCCACAACCGAAAAAACAAAGTAAGCTAATATAAATAAGATAGAATTGTGGCTTAGAAACCGAATGGAAATAATAATGTAATGTCAAGGGACCCACCAGTGTGTATACGTTTATGAGTGCCCAGGCTGGACTTCTGCGTGAACCGCTTGTCACAGATGTCGCATTGATAGGGGCGCACTTTGTTGATCAGCGATTGGATGTGCTCCTCTAGAAATACCAACAAAATTCAGCTACAACAACGATTCTGCACCATGCACTGCTTTGATGATAGTGCCTAATTATGTGAGCTCTATAATAAAATTTCATTTTCTACTTAAGGATTTTAGGGGAAAATGCCTACCAGTATGTATTTTCCCATGACGGCCCAGGCTGGACTTCTGAGTGAAGCGCATAAAACAGATGTGGCACTGGTACGGCCGCACTTTCTCTAACAGGGCTCGTCTGTGTTCCTCTATAAGTTATACGAGTATCGATATAGCAACTCAACATCCTTTCAATCAAACAACATGTATTTCATTATATCCTAGCGGGTTAAACAGTGACCACTCTCTCACACGCATTCAGGGGGAGGTAGGCTACAGTGTCTAGTTCGTTAGTACCGATCTGCCTCAAGGATACGTCACGCATACGTCGGCAGTAGGTAGAGATAGGGACCCACCGGTATGTATTTTCCCGTGCCGGCCCAAACTTGATTTCTGGGTGAATCTCACAAAGCAGATGCCGCACTGGTAGGGGCGTTCCTTAGCCAGCAGCGCGCGTCTGTGTTCCTCTGAACGAAACCATCGCACAAGTCAAATTATGGCTTAACATTTACTATGAGAGAAACTTAAGCGACTTTAGGAGCCGCGCGGGAGATTACAAGACGGTCAAGAGAAGAGACATAGATTGGGCACAGGGCGGTACTGAGAGTACCCAAACAGAACCCACCCGTATGTATTTTCTTGTGTCGGTTGAGGCTGGAGCTCTGCGTGAACCGCATCTGACAGAGGTCACACTTGTAGGGCCGGTCCTTCACCATCAACGCGCGCATGTGCTCATCTAGAACCCAGGCCACATTCCAACAACACACGCTCGGCCCTCAGGCCAGGTTACAACTAAACATACAGCGGATTCCTCGACCAGCGTTGAGGTCCCTTGTATGTTTTACCTCCCCCTGTTACCTCGCATCAAAGGAGCCTTCCTCACGCCCTGATTTGTTTATAAAGCGAATTTAGCTGTTCGACACAACTCAAAAACTATTCACATTTTAAGTTAAGCATATGTATTGTCAATTGTTGTCGAGCGAACTGTGTGTCGCACCAGTGTCTTAGATACAATTAATTATATACTCCATATTTGGCGTAATATATGTAAGTATATAAAGTAGAAAGTATAATAAGTAAGTAAACAGATGTTGTTAAGAAGCTCCGTCCAGAGGCCGCGTGCTACATATGAGTACATAGTATCTTTATATATTATAGAATTTCATATTGAGAAAATAAAGCCATTCATTATGTAGGTATATTGGATAGTAATATTAATAGGTATGTTATTCAGTGACTCCCTCTAAAGTATTTTGATAAATAATTAAACACATTACAACATAAATACAAAGAAATATTGGTTGGTGTTCAAAAGTTCAGAACATTTTTATTGATAGCTTTTCTGATATTCAACACCAGAGAAACGCTTGCATAGATATTAAAAAATAGGTATTTAAAAATAAATTATCGTGTAATATTAGGAAAAAGACAATACATATAAAATATAACTCAGATATCAGGGCGTCAAAATAGGATATTTTAATAAGCAAAATATGTAACTATATCGTATTGGTACTTGACTGGTGATTATTACGAAAAAATTAAAATCAAATAAAAATGTTTACATATTTTGGTTTTACGGAAACAGGAGGAGGTTATAAATGGAATTCCAATTGTTTTAATGTCATTTCTTAACAATCCCCTCATGGTACCAAGGATTGAGGAACTAAAAACGATTACACCTTATATCATGAGCATTTTCGAAATAATTTGACTATTAATTTGTATAAAATATAATGTATTCTGATATTACAACTATTACCCCAAATATAGTTCCTTCTATCTTCATAAATGAGATGAATTTTACGCCAAGTCTCTTACTGGCCATGGGTTGCAGCTATTGTTAATTATGACAGGATATCCTAAAACCTCCATCCTTTCTTTTTTCGTGTCTAGTTCAAGAGAAAATATAAAGTATTTTTTACATCTGCTTCTGCCTACATGTTCATAATGTGGTATTATTCATTTTATACACACTAAGAAATCTTGAGACATAATAAAAACTGCCACCAACTTAATACTTGAAAAAATATAGGACTGTAAATGTATTAAATTTCAATAGTTTTGTTTCTTTTTTGCTTTTGGAATGATAAGTGTGTACTTAAATGATAAATTCCACAAAAAAAAGATAAAGTTAGTTAAAGTTGTAGATACACTCATTTTTGACGCCTATTTCATTACATTGACATTACATTGACCATATTGAGATCTGGGCAATTAATCATCCATCTATTCTCAAACTATACATTAAGAGCAGATCCAATTTGTAACAGATTCTTAAAAACAAAAATTAGGTCTCCAATTATTTTAACACTCGAGTTTTCTATTTGTACATCTCAAAGGAATGCCAGGAAAAAATATATTTAAAGCTTACTCTCCTGCTTTAAGAAGGACCCAATTCTTACACAAAATTTGCGTTAATGGAACTAATAGGAAAGCATGATAATTTTTTAAACTTTTTTGATCTGAACAAATTAGTTTTGCAATGGTAGTAAAGAAAATTTCAATATTTTCGTAATAACGTTATCACACATTTAATAAACGGTAACCATTTAAAAAACGGGACAGAATTCGCTGATTGGTCAAGAGCGTCTAGCGGTGGCGTGGACCAATCAGCGGATTCGATCGGGAGCACGTTCAAAAATGGTGATCTGTTAACTTCACAACACGTGTGTTTGGGTCGCCTTATACGTTGGTACTCACCGGTGTGGACGCGTTTGTGCGTGTTGAGACTGGACTTTTGTGTGAAGCGCTTGAGGCAGAGGTCGCATTGGAACGGGCGCTCGCCCGTGTGCGTACGCATGTGGACTTCCAGGTACGGCTTGCGGCAGAATGCTGCGTCGCAAACCTATGCGCAACCATCGGGTTATACGTAATGCCAATTAATATTAAAGCAGTTATTACACCACCCGATATTCAGGGACCCTAACTCTGAATAAGGGTGGTCTAATAAGATTTACGGTAAGGGTCCCGAATTAGGGCGATCGGGCTGCCTAGCAACCTAACCGCTCTGCCTATCGCGTAACGTAATAACATTAAGGGCGATTATCGCATATCAACTGATTTAGGGACCGATTTTCAGAGTAGCGCCGCACTAACTAGGGTCCCCGCCCACCGGTATTCAGTCCACCAGCCACCAGCCCTGAATTTCGGGTGGTGATATAAGGGTTTAATTCAATATGGGATGTAGTAATGTAGTACACCCACCCATATCCGCAACAAGACTGATGTGTAACTACTTAAATTAGAAACATACAACAATAGTACTGTATTTACTATATTTTGTTTAAGGATTATTTATTATTGTAAGAAATTAGCAGTCTATTTTAGTGTTTCATACAATAAATCTCTTATTTAAAAATAATTCACTCTACTATAGCCTTGTAATGCCCAATGTCCTTTTATTATCCAAATTCCATTGTTTTATCTATTATATCTGGAAATATGGATATTACGGTTGTAGAGTGTTTCAGTAGACTACTGATATGGCACAATTTGCAGGACTATTTCTGATGAAACCGTTCATGATAAACCTTAATCTATTTTTATTTTCCAGGATATTGCATAGACGTCATAACATAACGTCTATGCTCCAAACAAATTTATTTTAATTATATTTCATTCACTCCGGCCCTTCACTTGTCCGTCTTCCGACATAGGCCTAATAAAATGTAATTAGCTAATAGCAAAACTGGACAACAGATGTATCAAACAACTGTAGACACTATGCCAGACGTAACATAAAAGACACAAATACTTACTGTACACTGGAAGGGTTTATTTCCTGAGTGAAGCTTCATATGGACATAGTATGATGAAGCGGATGAGAGCACTTTCCCGCAAACCTGAAATTTTTTTATGGTTAGTTTTTTATTGAATGAAACATTGACAGAATAAAAAGACTTTAAACATGGTCTAATATATTAAACTAGCGACCCGCCCCGGCTTTGCATGGTTTCAATACTATTTTTTCCCGCTAACTCCAGTTCCCGTGGGAATTTCGGGAATACCTTTCTAAGTGCACCTCTACGGTACTTGAACTATGTACCTGCCAAATTTTAAGTGCCTACGTTTAGCCGTTTAGGCTGTTCGTCTAGTATGTCAGTTAGTCAGTTTCTCCTTTTATATATTTAGATGTTGCATTGAAGAATGGTGGTGTGGTGCTTGCCACCAACACCTGATGTGATGACCACAACATCTCTTTCAAGACTGACATTAATGAAGAAGAAAATATTCTAATACTGACCTTGCAGGCTTGTGGTTTTGATCTTGGTGCAGACTGCCCCCCATTTGACACCTCCATTTTAGTTTGAACTGATCCCATATCTACTCCCATGCCCTGTAAATAAATTTTCTGTAAATGAAAAGAAGACATGGCTTAAGTTTGTTAATCTTTATGAGGAAAATATAACAGTTTTGAATGACATTCTTCACATAGTGAATAACTTTTTTTTGTTTGAGTCAGCAAGTTATATTAAATGTGTGTCTAAATCATAGGTTCCCAACAGTGGTAGGTACCACCCCCAGCTAGGTGGGATAGCTTGTAAGGCTTGCAGTGGTGTGTATAATATAAAGGCAAATGAGAGTGTTAGACAGTAAGTGCCAGACACTTCTCCTACTACTACTCAATGTTACTGATGTATCTTAAAATATTTTCACCTTAGTATATAAGTTTTTAGTAGATTGTAAAATGTTGGGAACCTATGTTTTAGTTTTAAAACAATGTGTTAATTGTTTTAAAACCCCTTTAAACCCCTAAAAAAGGAACCCATTGTTATAGCATCCTTAAAAAACAAATTTTAATAAATTATTTACCTGGGAGCACTGTCTGCTATCCATTTCCATTTCTACTCCTTCATCATCCATTCCTTTGAAACTTAACTGCAAAAAGAGAACAATTCATTAGGTTTTAAACAGTTAAAAAAAACTTACAAACTTAGCAGGTAGGTACTTAGGGTTTTCTATAAATCAGAAGACTTTCTGTTTTATCAAAACAGTTTTGTACTAAGATAATCACAAGCCAATAGTCTCTCATAAAGGATAGCCATTATATTTTCTAAGTAACTTCTTATAAAGGTTTGTATGGCACAAATGTAATGTGAAGTCATTCATACACTCCTGTGTATGAATGAGAGATCCTTCTCTCTGTATAATCAACAACTTTGAAGCTTTATATCTTGTACTAGCTTTCCGCCCGCGACTTCGTCCGCGTAAAGTTTTTTTTTCCAAAATAAAATTGTGCCTATGTTACTCGTGGATAATGTAGCTTTCGAATGGTGAAAGAATTTTTAAAAACGGTCCAGTAGTTTTTGAGCCTATTCATTACAACCAAACAAACAAAGTTTTCCTCTTTATAATATTAGTGTAGACAATAGAAGATATTTTATATATTCTTCAATACTTGTGTATGATAAAAGTTTCAAAAAAAATGTTATTCCCTACTAAGTTTTAAAGTTTTCATCAAGTAGGTATCTACCTATTGAAGGTCTCTAAAAAAAGTGAACTATATTATTGTATGGAAAAAGTTACCTCATCATCTTGTTGCTGTAATTCTTGTTGTTGGTGTTGTTCCATAAGCTCCTGTTGATGTTGTACTTGCTGTTGTACTATGAGACTGTCCTTGGAGTCCTCTTGGTGCGAGGGATGGTGTTGGTTCATGTTTATGATCGGGTGCGTGGAGTCCGACCGGACTATTGTGGGGGGACCAGTGTGGACGTGCGGATGGGGTGTGTAGAAACTGAAATGGAAGTTATAGATTTAATTTACGAACAATTTGGACAGTATATTAAAACTTTTGTTTTTTCTTCTTATAAGATTAAGTACCTATAAAATAAATTCAAAGACCCGTACTCGATAAGAGTGTGTAAGAACTCAACGAGATTTTATCCTTACAAAACAGACTGAACAACCTACCAACATTCGTAATTTAATTTAAGAGTGAGATACAGTTATAAGAATATTAACCGCGTAACCAGTGGCGGATTAAGAGTATCCGAGGCCCTAAGCACCGAGCCTGTGTAGGCCCCCTATTGTTTAAATGGAAATGGGAGGAATGGAATTGTAGGTTATTACAAAGTAATAAATAAAGTGCAAAAGACATCGAACCTTTTTGTATGAAGCCAAACATACTTTAACTTGGAAATACATGAAATGTATTTTTTTGCGCGCCTGGGGCAGGTCCCTGCGGGGGTGCATGAAGGGACACTCCCGGACTGTTCGCGCCTTGTGATTTCGGACATATTGTGGATGAATCTCGATAAAATGTAGGTATAACATGGAACGCCCGTAGAGGATGGAGGCCCCTGGAGAACAGGGGCCCCAAGCACGTGCTTGTAGTGCTTATACGTTAATCCGCCACTGCGCGTAACAAAAACAAAACAAAAAGAAAAGAAAAACAAAGGGTTCGCTCCGATTTGACATTGACATTTTATTAAAATGTTGAGAATCAAAATAGCAACTATAACGGAACTGTTTCATTCAGATTAGAACCGGAACCGGAATAAAAATGATTTGACTAATACTGGGAGCAATACAAAATAGTCTTTCCGGTCCGCCATCGGAAACATTTTTAAAGGGATGTGCTTTATTGAACATTTCGTAAATTTCGTAATGTCTCCTTTCATTGTGAGCGTCTTAATAACTTATGAAACGTATGTGTCTTAACACATTTTATGTGTTTATGTACAGTTTACTTAGCTTAAGTTGACGTTCGCGATCTAAGTGTGTATCATCTTTTCAACCCACCTCATAGGCTCTGCCTTGATCTGCTGCTCGAACATGGATATAGTGGCGAGTAGGTCGCCGGGGGGCGGCACGGGGACCCCCACGCCCCGTGCCACACCCCCGACGCCCACGCCCCAGTGTGCTGGGAAACTAATGGCGAAGTCTCGTTTGTTCTCCCATTTTCAGCTTCTTCCACCTGCATCAAGACAAGCATACGCTGTGTAATTAAGTTTAAATATAGTGCTTCCAATAAATAATTTCTTTATTACAACTCTTTTTCTTTTTCTTGAAACAGTCACTTCCTAAACAGCTAAGCTCTAACGGCCGGATTCACAAATGCGTCGCTCGAACGCAGAGGTACCCAAAAACCACTGGATTTTGAGCACTGTGCGTCTGCGCAGCGCATAGTAACGTTTGTCAATACGGGCGTAAATATGGTTCACTATCTGGGCCGAGTACTAATTTGTATTACATTTAGTTCTTTCTTTTCTTTTTTAGAATAATTACTTTTTGGGCAAACAGCCAATCTACCCTCAGTAAAATAATATCCTTTAACTGAAGGTTGGCCTGGAGAAATCGCTTGGTGACCAGACTAGCTAAATTATTTTATTTTTCTCGTAATTTATTTTTATGGTAAAATAGCCTATAGTTATATCAACTGGCCTGGTGTTCTGAGATACAGGCAGATTTGTTGCCTACTTCAGACTCCAGTCTCCCACAATATAGTTATTTTTGCGTGAATAATTTCTCACTGTAATATTGTAATGTATTGTGGAGAGAAAATAAACAATTTATTATTATTATAACTCCAAAAATATTGAATAAGTTAATTATGTAGGTACATGTGTTTTATTTCTTCATACTATACATGAGTTACGATCTGGCCCGAACGGCAAATGGAACAAGTAAGTTTCGGTCAAATTTTGTTGATACTGAATTGAATTGGGATGATGACTAAAAAATAATTTTAATGTCCATCAGATAGATTAATGAAAAATATTGGATACGTATTTTTTATTTTGCCTCTTGTTCAAAAACTTACGAAGATACATTGATTTTAAATGTCACATGACGTCACGTTAGAGTACAAAATATACTCTAACGTGACGTAGTTAGCCCCCACTCCGTAACTTTAATGAAAATACTATATCTAAGTATTTTCTTGTTATTTCGACAAAACAAAAAATACGGGTCTTATATTTTTTTATTATCTAAGAGACGGACTAATTATTTTCTTCATTTTCATACCTTGTCATCATCCGTATTTCGGAACTAATTTCAAAACAAATATTTTTAGCGTAAACCACCTAAAATGGGAACTTCAGTTTGTTTTTTTACCTCTTGTACAAGTTATCTGGATAGGTATCTAGTAGTTTTTAACCGACTTCGAAAAAGGAGGTTCTCAATTCGTCTGGATGTATATTTTTTTTTTTTTATTTGTGTTCACCGGACATATGTCCGTCAATTATGGATGGATTTCAAAATTTTTTTTTTGTTTAACAGAGGACACTTCCGACGTGGTCCCATTATCACCAAGTCAGGATCTGATGATGGGATCCTGGAGAAATTGAGGGCAACAACCGAAAATTGTATGCTCATAACCATATGCACCAGCAAAGCACCAGCTTTTGTTACGTAATCATATCTTACTCAGGTATATGCTTCCGGGCGTCAACATCTGGTGATGATGATGATGAAGCCACAAAACTCCTTAACGGTTAGGAGTAAGGGGACAGTACTGCCATTGGTCGATGGAAACTAGGTAGTAGTATGTCCTTATACAGGGCTAATAGGGCAGGTGATTTGGTAAGTGATTTGCTTGATTCTAGACCGCAGTCTTCACTTGACTTAAAGCAAAATGTTTGCATTTCTAAGTAAAACTATTAGGGACATTCATTAGCATTTATTCAAGTTCATAACACATTAACGCAACTAAAAATTGAGAAATAAAATGATTTGGTTTAAATAATTAAACCGATTTCAAAAAAAAAACTAAGAAAGCCGAACAAATAAAGTATTTTGTCGTGTGGATTTGCCGGCCGCGCGCGTCATACAACAACAGTCTACGTTAGGTACCTACCTAGAGGCTGGAACCGACTCCAAAAATAAGTGATAATTGTAAAATTTAAATAATTATAGACATATGTACATATAATATGCATGAAGGAGATAATTACTTAGTTATTTATCGCTTTTTAGTTTTGGTCGGTTTTTTTTAAGTCGGTTTCTGATCTAAACTTACATGGATATCATATTTTTGTTTTCAATAACACCATATATTACATTATGATTATGGTTAGGTGTATATTTCTGGCTATAATGCAAATAAACAAGTAAACAGGTTTACTTACCTATTTGTTTGTGGGGACAATGTACCTAAGTAGTTGGTTTTAATATAGACGATACAATTTAACATCAAAACCAAAAAATGTTAAATACTTCTTTAATCAATATTTTTTTCGTAGGTACATAAATCAAAATATTATTATTTTTAACATAAAAAATAAACAAATAAAAATAAAGGTAATACTATTTTTTTTTAATCTACAATACCAAGTAATAAAAGATGAGACTAAAAAAAAAGGAATTTAACACAAAAACATTTTCTGTACATATTGATTCAAAAAACTAAATCCTAGTACCATGTAATAATATTTGCAACAGAAAGCAACAAAACATTAATTAACTACATTTATGTTTTATTTATATTAAGTTCACTTAGGCCATTGACTGAGACCGGTAGGTAACTACTTTATCATAGCACCTAGCTGTGTGCTGTTGTAGATACAATGTAGCAGCAACCACAGCCAGGCACAAAATACACACACGCACACTAGATCATGTACTTATCTTTGGTACATTTATAACAAAGTTATATAGATTTGTTTCTATATCTATCAACTAAACAAATCGCAACTATGAGAAAATGTAAACAAAAACAACCGAAAAGTAATAAAATATCTGCTGAATTATTAAATGGCGGAAGCTCACTGACTGTCTCCACCCAGCCTCCCCCCCCCCCCCCTCGGCCATCAATAAAATGGCCAATTCGTTATTGAATTTTGTCCCCAACTTTCAAGCCGAGGCTGCGCGACGCCGGTTTTAATGCGACAAGATATTTAGTGACCACAACTTCACAAATGTAAACAATACAACTTTATAATGCGTTGAATTCGTCATTTTAGTGAAAGTTATGTCATATCCTAATTCTAAATAAGAGAATGCACTTTGCAACAATAACGCTATTGTCTGTAAACAAAAAACCGCTTTTACAAAGAAATTGTTCTTGTCCATTGTGAATTCAACGACCTTTCGTAATGTATGGAAGGAATGAGGTATAAATTTATTATTATATCTTTTTTATGCAAAATCTTAAGGTTTCATTGAGCTTATGTTATTCTATCTGTAGATATGTATAGCAAAACATAGATTCTACTCACATTAGCAACGGAACGCCTAATTAAAGTAGAGTGTACAGAAACACATAAATTATAGCACTAATTACACAATTTTGTTAAGATTGGCCATTCGAATTATGTTTTTCTTAGACACCGACATAAAATGGCTGCTACCTCATTGTTCTGCGCGTTCGTTCGTGCGCATAGAAGCCGTGAACGCTTGGGGACGACCTCTCCGCCAATTAAAATTATGGCGCGAAATTTAAGGTGCCGTAAAATTGATTTTACGCGGATAATTAATCGCAATAAACCTATTAATTACAAAACATAACAATTACGTAACAAAATACATAAGTTGTAATGAAAACAACGATGAAAGCTATGAAATAGAATTTATGATCAAACTCCTGCTCTTCGCATGCAACGCTTAGTTTTTTGGAGACATTGCTCGATAACATCTTTTTCTTGTGACGGATGCCTTCCAAATGCTGGTTTAATTGATTAATAGAATTGGTGGAAACGTCACATCTAGCGCACAGAAACTTGCAGTTCTTTTTCATTTCCGTTTTAACTTCTGTTTTATACATGTTGTAATTTTGGATGTATGATTACACTTATATTATGGAAATGCGGGCAATTAAGTTCGGTGCGAGAATAATGAGAATATTATATGCTGTCAGGTTTTAAATTCAAGATACCTACATAAATAATAATGAAGGTAATTTTTTACTATTCAAATAACTTATATTGTCATTTAGGTATATTTTCGTAATTATGACAACGGAAACATGCAGACAAAATAATGATAAACCGGAAATTCTAAGGAGTGTTAATTTTATATGTATTTATTTGAAGGTTGATTATTTAGTGACTTCTTTTATTAATAAAGTACTTTTTATACAATACCTCCTGGAGAATGTAATCAGTTAGTAGATAAATTGTACTAAAATACCTACCTATTTAATTTTTACTGTATTTGAAATTTATATGAATGTAAGATATTTATTTATATAAATTGTGTCTCGATTGATTGCGTATTTTGTATGTTATGGAATTTAACATTTCATAATTTTATGAAGTCATAATTTAAATCGTATTTATTTATCCTTAAAGTAATTATTATTACTCTATTTTTCTTTTATGATAGAAAGCGACCATCTATTATATTAAACCGTAAATTACCAAGACCTAGCCTACTTGTAAGATAGGTAAGAAATTCTTTAACAATTTTATTTTTATAATACCTAATCTTCTACTCTACTCCGACTTCATTTCGGCTATACCTACAGGTCGGCGTCTCTCGCGTGTTCGAAAGCTTTAAGCAATTATAAAGCAAGTGCATACGTACCTACTTTGTCGCCACTATTATATTTTTATGCAATGATTATAATCACGGGGATAATCGTGACATGTGTTGATCAAGTGCAGCAGTCAGTAACCCGACTAGCGACGACCGACCCGACCAGACATTATTCGCGACGACGACCCTACATCATAATAAGGATGTTTTGGGGGCCAAAGTAATTACACTATATTTAGTATTTCAGATAATAAAAATGTATTGGACACGTATTTTTCCTTGTATCATTTAACTAAACAATAGAAAAGACACAAGGCATCAAAAGTTAGGAGTGGGAGTCTTTGACGTCACTCCCTCCCGTAAAAATGCCTCACCGAGTGAGGTCACGCGTAGTTTCAACGGGCTATAACTTTGTAATTTACAAATAAAAAAATGTATTTTATTTTTGAATAAGCTAAAAGACGGACTAATTACAATTATTAGCCATAATAGCCTATTCTCGGTCTCTATGTCGTGTGTGTTAGGAGTTAGGGAGCTTTTGCTATAAAAGCACAAATTATATGTTTGTGTCTTTTAATAAATAGTATTTTAAAGGGTAAGTATCTACCTACCTACTACCACTTAATCAGGAATCAGCTAAAGATCGAGTTCCAAGCCAGAGTTAAGAATTATTATTAATTATTGAAGAAATGTATGTAAGTAGGATGTAAGAGACTCACGCGCACCCTCGCAACCGGTGGCGGTATAACCATAACAATTAAATACCACAGACCGATAACGGGCAGTAGCGTCACCGGAGCGAGAAGCTACTCCCTGCGATCGCCAACCTGCCTGCCCATCGTAGCTATTATGGGTAGGTATATCCTCCAGACGTTTGCCCTAAGTGGCGAACAACTGGAGAGGCCTTTATCCAGCAGTGGACTACATAACTATAGGCTGTAGATGATTGAAGAAAATACTACTTACTTACCATAAGTGCAGTAATGGTGTGCCGACACCATTCATCAACATCTATATAGGTATTATTTTAACAGATTCTAGTATTTTTTTTAAATAGTGAACGAGTGTACAGACCTTTGTATGTGGTACAGACGGTCAATAATTTATCGAACCTATAGGGTGTTTGACAAATTTTAAAAATTATATTAAATTGTTCTTTGTAACAAGTTATGCACATTCCCTTAATATTTCCGGGAAATATTCTGTATTAAGGGTAAAAATCTATTTTAAAGTTCGTATATCTAGAAGCGCGGGGGAAACGCTATATTTGAAATGACGCCGGTCACGTGACTTACGTGACGTCACAGGCAAGAAAGAAGAGCATGTTCGCGGCTGAAACACAAATCGTGCAGAGCCAAAAACAAAACAAAAGTCAAAAATAATCCGTCATTAATCGACTTGATTTATCAAATTTTATAATTTAAATAAGAATAAATCGTGTGTGTGTAGTGTAATGTTAGCTCGACGATATCCAAATTCCATTCAAATAAAATCAAGTGTGAAGATCATTTTGATCTACGAGTATAACCTCAATAAACCGGTTACTCGGTTCGCCGGTTACAAAGCGTTTAATGTCCTTCATATAGTTTGATAAAATAGCACATTGTGTTTCATGAAATATGCAATTAATATACATATTTTTGCCTAAATTAAAGTGAATTGTGTTATCTTATGCTATTTTCTTTAAAATTTGCGGCTTTTTTTAATGTTGTCAAATAGGTACCCTATTGCATAGGTTAGACTAAAAAGTGCCTCACGGATAGTCTGTCGTCTGTGCCGCCCCTTAACCAGAAAAAAATATCTTTGAAATCCCAACATGATTGCCTAACATCTTTTTCTGTGACAGTCTTGAATCATAGAGCAGTAATCTTCGGTGCGGTGAAATAAAAAAAAACTGAGTTGACATATGAATTTTGTTTATGGTTGAGGTACTGTCAAAGTTTCTTTCGAAAAACTGTGATCATGGCGGTGGGTGTTATTTTTGATAGTGTCTTACAATATCCATTGGAATCGCTAATTAAATGTGTTGACTAATGCGTTTTCATATTAAAAAGTGTTTGGCCACGTCGTATTTAGTTTCTCTGAATACATATTTTGTGAAATAGATGTGTGTTCATGTTTGTGATTCGGCATAACCTAGACTCAAAAACATCAGAGTAGTTTTAAATCATGTGGGTTATAATAGTAATAGTTAATGTATTTTGCAGCGAGTACCACCACCCGCAAAAAAGGAGAAGAAAGAGAAGAAGGTTCCCAAAGACCACTCTAAAAATGTTATGAGGAACCTTCACATCAGGAAGCTCTGCCTTAACATTTGTGTTGGAGAGTCTGGTGATAGGCTGACGCGTGCTGCTAAGGTATTTATGCCCCTTGTACATTTATTATATTATTTTAAACGAATACTGCACGAGTTGTTCAAGATTCACATTCACTATTTGTGTTTCTTTGTAAACTCGTGCTAAAGTATTATTTCTCATTTGCAACTTCTAAACACTAATTTCTTACTGTTTAGAATACTCGCAGAAATTACAATTTCAGAATTTAAAATAGTACCTACTATACTGTTTTTAGGTTAGCTTTTAAACCTGTCAAAACATTTTGCAACAAAGGGTCAGACTGAAGAGTACGAGGTTAATTATTTTGAAAGTTATATCACCTTTAGCATGTGTACATTTATGAAAAATATAGATCATTTTTCGCCTGCTTCCATAATCTGGAGTCGGCACAGTTTATAAAATATAGATAGGTAATGCTTACTAATAATGATAACTCTTTCTAGGTGTTGGAACAGCTCACTGGTCAACAGCCAGTGTTCTCCAAGGCCCGTTACACCGTGCGTTCCTTTGGTATTCGCCGTAATGAAAAGATTGCAGTCCACTGCACTGTCCGAGGAGCCAAGGCTGAGGAAATCCTTGAGAGGGGTCTCAAAGTAAGTTAATAATAGTAAACTAGATATATTATGTCAATAAACTATACATATTCATCATGGTTAACTGTATACAAGAACTAGGTATTTAATTATAAATGTTCTTAATGAATCCATTGAAGGAGTTAATTGTTTTTATGGCTCTAGGGGTGAGAGCCTTCCGCTCCCTCGACAGTCCGGTGATGATAACAAGGCCGCCCTGGCCATCATCATAGTCATTTAGAAAAAAAAGTCTGGCTTGAGTGAGTAGATTTGTACAGATTTTCATGTTATGTCGAGCTTACAAAGAATACTTATTTGTATTGTATGTCATGCATAGGAAATTTAAGGCAGGTGGTGCCACAATTTGTGTTGTGGTATCCAGTCAGTTCTATATCTAAATCAAGACTAGCACAATTTTACTCACCTGTTATCCTTAACAAATCTAAACTTAGGAAATATTGTACAGAGGATAATGGGACATGGTGTCCTCAAATTTTCATAAATCTTTTTGCTCTAATAATAGTAGTACTTTCACATCTCAAAGAGCTTAAATGTGGGAATAATTGGTTATGTTAATCTTGGGACTACATCATTTCATCAGTGTAGTTTGTGTAGTCCATATAAAAATAAGTCCAGAATGCACGAACCCATTTCCACAGTTTTGCATTTGTTGGAAAGGTCTCTGGCTCCATGAGGTAAATAGCAAAGAAAATTCAGGAAAAGAAATTTTTACAGCCATCTGGTGGCGAAACGGAGTTCGCCGGGTTTGCTAGTTTTTTATGTATTTTATATTTGACATTGAAATGTGAAAATTTCTTACAGGTCAGAGAATACGAGTTGAGGCGTGACAACTTCTCTGCCACAGGCAATTTCGGTTTTGGTATCCAAGAACACATTGACTTGGGAATCAAATATGACCCCTCCATCGGTATCTACGGTCTTGACTTCTATGTTGTGCTGGGACGCCCAGGTAATTAGATTTCATTTAATTAACATTTAAATTAAAGTAGTCATCATCATCAGCCTATTGCAGTCCACTGCTGGACATAGGCCTCTCCAGTTGTTTGCCATTAAGGGCAAACATCTGGAGGATATGCTGGGCAGGCGGGTTGGCGATCGCAGGCCGTAGCTTCTTGCTCCGGTGACGCTGCTGCCCGTCATCAGCCTGTGATATTTAGCTACGCCTTCTATCGTGATGGTTTTACCGCCACAAGTCGGTTTGCCAGAGCCTCATTTGTTTTTCGGCAGGATGTACCATGGGCAGGTGAGGATGACTTGGAGCAAAAAGGTGACTGGTCACTCTCTTACATCCCCATATAAAGTAGTCATAAACGTTTAAAACTTTATTTACTTGCTATAGAATTTGATAAATCAATTCTATTAGTTTAATTTAATACATGAAAGAAGAATTTTGGTCTTGTAATATTGTTATTTAACTATTTAATTAAAGAAACCTTAACATAGCACATTTGTTCAAGAATACTGTGTTATTTTACCTCTGTTCTGTAAAAGATGTGCCATATAAAACTTGCTATCTTTAAGAATTTCTATTTATATAATAGTTATTCAAATTGTGAATAAGGTACAAATTATTTAATTAATGTGCCCTAAAATTTGTATCTTGTATAGAACTATGTGTGGAATAAGTAAATTTAATATTTTCTGCTTGGTCTTTTCAGGTTTCAACGTAGCTCACAGGAGACGCAAGACTGGCAAGGTTGGTTTCCCCCATCGCCTGACGAAGGAAGATGCCATGAAGTGGTTCCAACAGAAATACGATGGTATCATCCTTAACAGCAAAAAGTAAACTAAGTAAAACAAATTTTAAAAGTATTTTGAGTTTTTGTTACAAATTCCTGATTCCTTATCCTAAGCCTCTAATCTAGGGTATTATTATTTTATATTCTAAGACTTATCTGCCAACATATTATAATAGATTGACTAGCAGAACTCTGGTAGGACCATGGGCAAAAAACGATATTTTTTGTCAGATAAGTCCTAGGATTGATTAGGTAGATTTTAATTGTCAGATGATGATAATAATATTGCAATTTAACTTGTCTCAAACATGGAAGTAATAAGGTTGACATGTAGTACTTACTACTTCCATGGTCTTAAATTAAATTTGGAAGACTGTAGCCTATGTATCGTTTTTAATAATATCAAATTCAATACGCAAGGGTTCACTAATCAATTTAAAAAATCCTTGCCTCACAAAATAAAGATAAAACTGGAACCACAACTTGATTGAAGTAATTATTGCGAGGCACCAAGGGCTCGTAGATGCATAGGTACATATCTCTCTACTTCAATATTTTTTTCCTTGAAATGAGCTCTAGAAAATACATTTATAGGACACAAATACAAGTGAATAAATCGTACCTATTACCTAACGCTGATTAAAACGTTTTTATAACATTTAGTGCACACACCCGTTCTACCCTCGATATTTCATTGTTGTTCCTTGAGTTTTAGACTGGGCGCACACATTCGGAATTCCGAATGGAAATTTAAATTTGCAGAAATAATGCTCTATTTACATATAAAATGCTGGAGCGCTTTCTGGCTGGTCCGGATCGGAATTCCGAATGTGTGTGTGCGCCCAGTCTAATTTAAATGTTCTCTAGTGTGGTCGTAGGTTTAAATGCTATGGTAACAGTGTAGTTGTTTGTAAACAAATTCTCCGTTGCTATGGCAGCAAACCACTCATGTCAATTTTCCTTTTCGGGTATTTTTTACAATGAGACATTTGCATGTGTAAATAAAAATCATGGCTGGCAAGTTCGGTGGATACGATGACGATGAGGAGGACGTGCTGGCTCCGAAAGAGCCGCAGGTCACATCCCACGACCCGGACGAGAGGAAAGCTGGGAGGGCGCTGCGAATCAAACGGAGGCAGGAAGCGCTGAAAAGGTATGCACCATTTTTAATCCTATATTTTTAATGCTTCAAGTACCTAACTTGACAGGCTCGGGGGCTCATTTGGGTTCGATTCCCGCACAGTACAAACATTTGTGTTCATGAACATGTCTGTATTGGTCTGGGTGTTTTCTATGTATAATATGTATTTATTTACAAAAAAAAATGTATCTAAGTACCTAAGTTTATCAGTTGTCTAGTACCCATAAGTACAAGCTTCGGCTTAGTTTGGGGCTAGGTGGCGCTGTGTGGCCCAGCATGGCATGTCTTGGTTTAAAAAAAAAACTGTTGTATCGCGGCTTTTGGTCCTTGTCGGGTTAAAACTGGCACATTTCACAGAGCTCTAGCATCTGATAAAGCATACCTACCTATACTATATTTATATAAATTTTGATATGAAGCTGTAGCTTCCTACAATATGTAAAAATTGGTGCAGGTACGAAGGCACCTTCCTTTATATCTCATCCTCTCAATAGGTACGAACATCCCATCCTCATCTGCTTAGACTTGGGGTACATAAATTGCGAGAGGCTAATGATCTTTTCGATTGGTGCCGACGTGGCGGGTCTGTGGCCCTACTACAGAAAACGAAAACGATCGTTCGTTGAACGGATCGCGTATTTTTGCCCCATAAATCCCTCTCATTTGTCCCTCCAGTGTTCTAATATATCAATTAAATTGTTGAAAATCGACGTTGACGAATTTTTAGTTCGAATATTCGAACACGGGAGGGACAAATGAGAGGGATTTATGGGGCAAAAATACGCGATCCGTTCAACGAACGATCGTTTTCGTTTTCTGTAGTAGGGCCCCTGTTTCGTTTCTAGGGCGGAGCAACCAGCAGAGGAAGCGGCGATAGATGAGGAACCAGGGCCGATAGAGCAGGCTACCGCCGCCGCGGCGGAGGAGCTGCAGCGGCTGGCGCTCGATGGCGCCGCCAAGGTCACCAACGTCAAGGTCACCACGGACGAGCGCGAGGTCATCCGGCGATCATTGTTCTCCGAAAAGATGAGAAGTATGGTCTCGATTAGATGTTTCTTTTAAATAAAATCTCTATTTAGGGGCTGCGCAGACGACAGACTTTTTGTGCGATGTAGTCCGCGTCTGAGACATTTAAAAAGAGCATCTAGGTCCCTACAGCTCTGCCGACAGAATGATCGAAGATGTGCTTTGAGTCTGTGAAATATCCGCGGCAGATTTTTGCGCGTCGTGTGCGTTACTGCATATACCTAATTGTATCACAGACTAAAAAGTGCGTCACGGATACTCTGTCGTCTGCGCTGCCCCTTATAAGTAGGTACCTACACTCGTTAGTTAGATAGACTTAAAAAAAGAACACTTGCAATTAGGTATTTATATGGAAAGCGCTTAAAGTTATATTCATTACCTAGCGAAATGTAACGAAACAACGAATGGTTGGCTGGTAGAGCATGCCTACGCGGTATTAAGTCCGCCTTTTGTACAATTTGTATCTGCAATAAAGATTAAATAAATAGGTCAATAAACAGGCATTATAGGTATCTCACATACCGTAAGGGTGCGTTGGAATGAAATGAACCAATGACGTAACTCTTTAGGTAAGTAGTTACCTACCTATCTCATCTCTGCCCCACTTCAATGGAACGGTAGCATTGGTAAATTTTTCACTTTACTCAGCCTCGCTTCTGTGGCCACGCACCCTTATAGAGATAGGTCTAACTACCTAAATAAGTACCTACATACCGGTGACTAGCTTAAATAACCATGTAATAAAACTGCAGGACGAGAGAACTGAGCTTCACCTGCCTAAACTATGTCTACCTACTAAAGGTACTCATTTATTTTAACTGTTTACTTACATACCTACTTTATAGCTTCTATGCAAAAGATAGAAGAAGAAGCAGCGGATGCACAAACGCAATATGAGGTCATTAGCAACAATTGGGGTCCAATGCTGGAAATAAAAGACCCTCTAGACATAGATGCGGCCATCAAGGAGCAGAAACAAAGATGCGACGCATTATTGGAACAAAAGAACGAGCTTATCGACGAACTGAAGAATGATCTGAAGCGAATGGATCAAGCTTATTATGATGATCTGGATAAACAAGTAAGGTTTCGCAATTTATAGTAGGTATATATCTACACTAGCTTTTGCCCGCGACTTCGTCCGCGTGTTTAAATTTATACATACAAAAGTTTTTTCCCGCTAACTCCCGTTCCCGTGGGAATTTCTCAAAATACAGCCATAACTAAACTTTATATTTACTAAGGTACCTGCATGCCAAATTTCAAGCGTCTAACTTAAGCGGTTTAGATTTTTCATACAAAAGGATTTTCCCGCTAATTCCCGTTCCCGTGGGAATTTCGGGAATTCCTTTCTTAGTGCACCCCTACGGTACCTAAGCTACGTCCCTTCCAAATTTCAAGTGCCTACGTTTAGCCGTTTGGGCTGTGCGTTGATATGTCAGTCAGTCAGTCAGTCAGTCAGTCAGTCAGTCAGTTTCTCCTTTTATATATATATATAGAAGATGTGAGTATTTTTCCATAAGGGCAAACTTAAGTAGTATTAATAACAGAATGCCTTCTGTTATTAATACCTTGCATTATAGGTAAGAAACAACAAGGTACATTTGTGCGACCTAAATAAATAGCCTATGCCTACCTTAGATGGATGGATAAGGAAAGCAACCAATCTTCTCTTACTCATTCTAATCATTATTTATTTGTTTAATCCCACTAGCTATAACTTTTCCAGGACAAAGATATCAAGGAGCTATCCGACAGAATTGAGAAACAAGTGACGATAATGCAAAGGGCGTATGAGAAGCAGCTATCGTTGATAGAACAAGCCATCAACATTGAGCGAGAAGTGATGGTGGACCACAATAATAAGCGATGGGAGGCTCTGTACAAGCAGCGGGATAGGGAGGAAGTGGCGCACATGGAGTATAAATTTGAACAAGTTAGTTTTTTTTATACTAAGGCGAGCTTAAGCTCACGTATTTGACATGGTAAGCGATAAGAAGTTTCCATTATAGCTAGAATTTTCAAGCTAGCTGCGGACTAGTGCCCTATTGCAGATTATGGCACATTTACTCACCAGTTGTGTTACGGCGCGATGAGGGAGAAGGACCTCTGCAAGGCGACCGTACAGGGACATCCAGGCCGCCAGGTTTCTGGTTAGTTCTATTTGAGGTAGAGTACCATTGATTCCTAGGGACATACTTAGGTATGCCTACAAGAGTATCTGAACATCTAAGCTGCCTGTAAGTACTTAGATACTAAGGAATCAAAAGTCTCACAGGCCTTATATTAATGTCCTTTCAGTTGGAAGAACACAAAGAGGAGGTGGAGGCAATCATGTGGGATCACCATGGAAAGTATCGTGAAGCCAAGATCGAGTTAGAATCACTGATCCAGGAGTTGCAAAAAGAATTGGAGAAGTTAAAAGCCACATGTATTATAAATACTGAAAAGATCGGTTATAACTATCAAGTGCGTATACACGTCTTTTAGTTGGTCACCTATTATGATAGATAGGGAAAGAATGCTTTTATCTTTAGCTCATGCGTCAGCCGGTATCAAATATTGCGAGGGGACCCTGAAATATTGGGGGCACAATAGGCATTATTGTGGGCTGGACCCGTCCCTGAGTGTAGGTACTTAGGTAGATAGGAAGAGATCGTCTTATCTAAAATGATGCGCTCCACCACCAGCACCGCTGTTAGGGGCAGCGCAGACGACAGACTATCCGTGACGCACTTTTTTGCATTTATATGCAGTAACGCACACGACGCTCAAAAATTTGTTGCGGATATTTCAGACTCAACGCACACGACGCGCGCACATCTTCGATCATTCTGTCGTTTAAAAGGAGCGTCTAGGTCTGCACCTAGACGCTCTTTTTAAATGTCTCAGACGCAGACTATCGCACAAAAAGTATGCCCTCTGCGCTGCACCTTACACGCACAGTCTTATTTCAAAGACGAACGCAATAGGTACATAACGGTTAGTAACGACCGCGACGGTTAGATTCAAACGTACATTCAAAATATTTTGTCAGATTTGGGTAAACTTGATGCCATTTGTGTGTTCTAAGAAAAAGCAGCTGTTGTTTGCAGGTTTTGAAAAAGCGCGAAGAGGAGAATGTGTTCGTTAGATCCCAGCAGAAACGCAAATTGAACAAGATGTCCGATGTAGCGAATACGCTCCGCGCCAAGATCCGCAAAGCGGCAGAAGACGGCGCTATAGAGGAGATTAAGGCGGATGCGGAGATAGTCAAGCTGATGCAGACCATGGATGATTTGGAGAAGAAATCGCTACACTTTTCGCACGTCAACCACTACAAGTTTAGCCAGGTGTGTGTCCTTTTATCATCGTCATCGTCGCCTTCGCTAAAGTCTATCAACAAGGACAAACGCGGATACCTACTCTTGACTTTTCGAACGCTCACCACAAAACACGATTCCTTCTCAACTAAGTATTGTGTAAGTTCAGTGGCGGTAAAAATAGAATGAAATATAGATAACCCAATGCTTCCCTCGTCGTCTTCCATTAAATAACACATCTGAGGAAACCCGGATGGCTGGCAACCGTATCTGAGAGTCTTGGATGACACCCCAAAGTCTTAAGAAAAAAATTTAAGTGGTCCATTTTTCAATAACGATTACTAGGATGTTTAAAAACTTTATTAGGTATGGCGCATGTCGGCTGCCAAGTGTGCGCAGCTTGCTCGAGACCTCCGGCAGGCCGAGGTGGCGCTCCACGCACACATTTTGGCGGAACCGCCGCCGCCGCCACCGCCCCCGCCGCCCGAAAGCCCCCTGTCAAAGCTCGGTAAATAAGCTCTACATCGGGGCTATTCATAATAAGTTTGGAAAGATCTCGGAAAATTTCCTCGACGTTCATTCAAATCTCACATTAGTCTAGTACAACTAATGTCAAATCAAATTAAAAAGACGTTAATTCAAAGTTTCCAAATCCGACCGGAATTAAGCAATGTGAATAGCCCCGCGGACCGACAAGATGTTTTGGCACGTGTGGGTGACATTGAGAGGGCGTTCGTGAAAGAAAATGTCAAAAATAACGTCAAAAGGGACTTTTTGTTAGCCGACTTGAAAAAAAGGAAGAGATTGAATTTTTTTTGTATGTTTGTTACCACATATCTCCGAGTATTGTAAACTGATTTGAAAAATTCTTTTGTTGTTCTTAAGGGTGTAGGGTTCTTCCTAGTTGGTCCCATTGTCACCATACCTATTGAAGTCGTTTTTTTTGCTAAAATATGCTGTTTATTATATGAGGGCAGCGTCCAGTTCCGAATTCACCCACGTGTCAAAGCACCCTTGCCGGTTAGTCAGTAGTACCTTTAACTTGAGTTTTATAGTAGGTATGTTGGACTAACATTATGAGCTCAGTGACTCTTTAAGCTCCGCCACCAGCTATAGTGTTAGTTTAGCTTGGAAAGACGCAAAGGGTGCGGTTTCGCAGAAGCGAGTGACCATTGATATTGTTACACTGAAATGGAGTGGATATGAAACGTGTGATTTATCAGCAAGTAATAAGAGATGTTAGTGTAGGTCACCTCTTAAAAAGCTCAATTCAGGTAAATAAGTAATTAATGTGGTCGAGTAATTTTATATGAACTAGCTGTGCCCGCGGCTTCGCCCGCGTTCATGTAGGTGCATCACATAAGTGTTTATTATGCCTATGTCCTTTCTCAGGGTCTAAAGATTGTCTGTGCCAAATTTCATCAAAATCGGTTGAGCTGTTTAAGAGGGAAAGCGTAACAGACAGGCCGACAGACAGAGTTAGGTACTTTCGCATTTTTAATATTAGTAGGGATTAGTTCAACGAAAATTATAAAAAGTAGGTAATCAGTTTTTTCGGTTGGGAAAAAATTAAGTTTTATGAATTGATCACGTGGAATGTCAAGTATGTACCTCTAGGTACTTATAGCCAGCCAGACGTAACTAGCGTGAGCAGTGTTGCCAATTTAGCATATTTTATGCTAGATTTGGCATATTTTTATGTTGTTTAGCATTTTTATAAGTTATTTAGCAAATAGCATATTTTTTGGCATATAAAATAATTATGAATAACAAGTTCACTTTCCTTATTTAAGTCCAAATACTTCGAAAATATATATAAAATATACTGTAATTATCAATTATAATAGCTTTGTATCACAAATATTGAAAGTTATTATATTGTCCTTGACGCAAATATTAACGAAAATTTATACTAAATTTCGCAGAAAAATTTGTTTATTGAATTCGATATTTATGTATTTTTTTTGACATTGACATTCACAGACAGCTGATCGAAAGCTATGTGTTCCGTTTCTGAATTCAGGTTTTTTACTAATTGAACCATTGTTTTATTTTACATTATATATTAATATTATTTAAATATAAGTAAAAACAATCATATCTGAACTGCACAAAATTAACCAAGACGTTTTATTTGATATTGAAAAATGTTAGCTTATTTTTTGGCAATATTATAAAGCAATTAGCATAATTTTGGCAAAATTTTAACATCAGTTTAGCAAGTTTTAGATCCACCTTGTTGGCAACACTGAGCGTGAGAGATTTTGTTTCTAGATAGATAGGAGGACATGTACTTATTGTATGTTTTAAAAATCGTCAGTTACGTTTATTTTCAGAACACGAGGAGATAAATAAAGCAGCTCCGTCTACGGCGATAGCACCCCGACAGACCATTGACTCGAAAAATATGGTCGCCAAAGAAGCTAAAGATAGGCTGGTAAATATTTCTGTTATTGTAGGTATTAATAGTCAAATTACACTATTAGTGCAGTCAATGAAGCGAAAAATACGGGCTAACCTCCGAATTTTTTTACTGTGATCCGATTAGCATGAAATTTTGGAATTGGGCTCATCTTACCATTAACTTCAAAAGTGAAAATGATTTGAACTCCGCCACCACCATGGGGGTGGTTGCCACCCCTTCTCGGGGGTCAATGGTTGTTTTTTCAAAATAACCTCGGATATCGATTGAAGATCTAATTTTAAGCAAAAAAGTTTCTATAAAGTTTCTCGAAAAATCTAATACTTTTCAAGTTATTGGCAATTGAAAATTCGCAAATTTTTCACGATTTTCATCAGTTTTTTTCAAATATCTCCAAAAATATACGTTTTATCGAAAATTTTATAAGGAACGAAACTGTAGCAGGTAAAAAAATGAACAATTTGGTTTTTTACAAAGTATTCTAAGTGCAATATTAAGCTAGATATTAAAGATCAAAGCCGTTTTTTATTTTATCTGAAATTTCATCGATGTAGTCAATGCCATCTAGCAGCGAGCAAATGCATTTTATGCTTTCTAGTCGAAAAGGTTTTTGTAGTGCTTGAAATAAGCTTTAAAATGAGCTTTATCAAAAGTCTTTTGCACGTAAAATAAGTGAGCTATATTGCAAATAAGCGGAGCATTGAATGTTTTTTCTTTACAATCAATGGGTTTAAATAAGTGCCATTTCCACCAAAACTAAAATTATTCATATTCCGCCTAGAATTAACTTTATTATGAAGAGTTTTATAGATTGTATTAGTTTGGCTGCTTTAGGACACATAGTTTTCAAAAAAGTCACGATTAAGGGAGGCTGTGATTGCGCTGCCACGCGCTCTTTAAACAATCATATCTCCGTCAATTTTTATTTGATAGAAAAAACAAAAAAACCAAATTGTTTGTCAGAAAAATACCTAAATTTTTTATCCCTACACTTTTATACGTATCTGTCGTCATTTTTGAGATATTATGAAAAAGGGGTGGGATTTTTAAAAAATTGAAATTCTCGATTTTTTTTCAATCGTGACTTTTTTGAAAACTATGTGTCCTAAAGCAGCCAAACTAATACAATCTATAAAACTCTTCATAATTAAGTTAATTCTAGGCGGAATATGATTAATTTTAGTTTTGGTGGAAATGGCACTTATTTAAACCCACTGATTCAAAAGAAAAAACAGTCGATGCTTCTCTTATTTGCAATACAGCTCACTTATTTTACATGTAAAAGACTTTTAATAGTGCTCATTTTAAAGCTTATTTTAAGCACTACAAAACCCTTTTTGATTAGAAAGCATAAAATGCATTTGCTCGCTGATAGATGCTATTGACTACATCGATGAAATTCCAGATAAAATAAAAAACGGCTTTGATCTTTAATATCTAGCTTAATATTGCACTTAGAATACTTTATAAAAAACCAAATTGTTAATTTTTTTACCTGCTTCAATTTTGTTCCTAATGAAATTTTCGATAAAACTTATATTTTTGGAGATATTTGAAAAACATCGATGAAAAAAGTGAAAAATTTTCAAGTTTTCAATTGCCAATAACATGAAAAGTATTAGATTTTTCGAAAAACTTTATAGATGATTTTTTGCTTAAATTTGGACCTTCAATCGATATCCGAGGTTATTTTGAAAAAAAAACCATTGACTTCCGAGAAGGGGTGGCAACCACCCCCAGGGTGGTGGCGGAGTTCAAATCATTTTCACTTTTGAAGTTAATGGTAAGATGAACCTAATTCCAAAATTTCATGCAAATCGGATCACAGTAAAAAAATTCGGACCTATAATGCTTCATTGACTGCACTATATAGCTTCTTTCTACCTTGTGGAACGGTAACAAAAATATATATCTACACTTTTCTAAATAAAGCTTTTTAACTAAATCGTATATTTTAGGTTCGCCATATACTTCAATTAGTGGCCGATAATACAGGTTTTTTGGTCGAAGATCGATTATTAAAATTGATTGAAAAATACCAGTTATCAGCAAGGAACCTTTGCACCTTGGACTCTATCTTTATGGTAAGTATTTTCCTCATTTTGAGGAGGAGAGAACAAAGTAGTAAATTCATTTAAATTATCTATGGATATGATAATTAAGAATAATCGATATTTCTTATAGGCCCTCGAAATCCAAGCCGAAGAGGACATTGAACTCCTATGTTCAACGTTTTTGAATTACGCTTTTTGTCCTATTTGCGTCGGAATGGATGCAGTCTCCGATCAGTTAGACCAGCTATCAGTTCTATCTCAGGACGACAATCAATCGCACCACGCCAGTATCAGCGCTAAGGGAGCACGAGGTACGAGAAATTAAATCAAGACATTATGGTTCTAGGTTTTTCTATTCTAACTAAATAAAAGGAACCGCTCAGGCCACAGAACTCGGTTGCAATGTAGGTGTTGAACAACACAGAATAATGCTACGAGTCGTAGCAACATGACGCTACACTTACTTGCTACGAAATAGAAATAAAGTATGTACCTTGTGCTACGCGCCGTAACATCGCGGATAACTTCGATGCGCGACCCACGTTGGGTACACAGAGGGATTGTAAATTTAATTTCTGTGATTTAATTGTGTACGCCTAAGGTGCAGCGCAGACGGCACACTTTTTGTCCGATAGAGTCTGCGTCTGAGACATTTAAAAAGAGCGTCTAGGTCTGCCGTCAGAATGATCGAAGATGTGCGTCGTGTCAAGTCGTGTGCGTTGAGTCTGTGAAATATCCGCGACAGATTTTTGCGCACAGTTACTGCATATAATTGCAAAAAAGTGCGTCACGGATAGTTTGTCGTCTGCGCTGCCCCTTAAGGTGTACAATCCAACTTTTTATGTGTTTTTATAGGTGAGAGAGCGTCAATGAGAGGCCGTGCAAGCATAGCTAGGAGTATTTCGGCTAGCACTTCACGATCTGCACACATTGCATTTAGGTGAGACAAATACATTTGAGTACCTTCTGATACACTATGCACTAAGTTATGTGTACAAACAGAGATGTTTGCTTCAATTTTAAAACTAAATTGTCAAACTAACAATCACTTTTTTATCTGTAGAGGTCACGAGTTAACTGACGCAGACCAACTGTTGCTGACGGAAGCTGACGAGATCATACAAAAGTGCGGTGACCCTCAAGGTAGCTTTGAAGATGATAATTAGTTAAATTTTGTTAATTATATTGTACCACGCCATAAATAGCTAATAGTTTTAGGATTAGTAGAACCTCGTGGATTCGCGAGAGGCTCGCATGAGCGTGACCAACTTGGGGGTACATTCGTAAACTTTAACGGGCTTTTTTTTTAAAGTGCTAATAAAAAAAAGCTTTCGAACCTCTAATTTTTTTTCCTAGCCAAGGCGACCTTGTATCATCACCGGCATGAGGAGTAACGAAGGCTCTCACCCCTAGGAAAGTTAATATGCAACTCACCCTAGTGTCATAGTGTGGCTCAAACTTCAGCTTAGGGCGTTGTTGGGAGCGACCGGATGTAGGCCGGTTTCGCCGTCGGAATGCGGAAACTTGCTGGGAGCCTCCTGGGAACGCTGGCTCCCCGCCTTCCTTAAAGAGCCCTAACTTCTCTATGTGTATAGGTATAGTTGTGTGTTATATGTGCAGCGGTGGCGCTCGCCAGCAGCGCGGCGACAGACGCGGCGGGCCCCGCGTCGAGCCGGCGCGCGGGCGCACGCGGCGTCACGGTCGCCTCGCAGCCACAAGTCGCTGAGAAGAAACCCAACCCATTCCTGTGTCCAAGTATGAGCCTTTGCAGATTATTCCCAAAAATCCCCTACCAACTTTGCCTCCACTCCACTTTTCGGAGCCACCATCAGAGACACACGAAGGAGTGATAACGGCTCTTTTCAGAGCCATTATTAGGGAAACACGCGAAAGAGTGAAATAGTTATTTTCAGAACTGTGTGCTTCTTATTTCATGGAAACACGTACACGTAAGAGTAGCCCTAATAACAATAGGAACCGATTGTGAATTTGTTAGAAAGTACATAAATTCAAATGTTAAATACTTGTGGGTACTTTGTCTAATTGTCTATTATCTTCAATGGCAATTTGGGACTTATAGTATCTACAAAGTTGCATGTAGGCCACTACATGGGAATATAGAATCCGAAAGCCCTAAACTCCTGTGTTCGCACTCCCGCTTTTCATCATTGTAGGTAATTAATTAACATCATTAATTTTCTTTCAGTGGGACATTATTTGGAAATTGAGCCAATGCAAGTGCTGACGGCCTTAGGTGAATTTATATCGGTATTTATTCCACCGGAGAAGAGGAAACTTTACGATCTCTTGTAAGTTTTTGTCTGTAGGTAGGTACCTATGTCTTGTAGGAAAGCTTATAGCTTTGAGTTCAAGTTAAGTATTTTCAAAAATGACTTATAAGGTCATGATCGCTGTTTTTGGATCAATGATAATAATGATCTGTACTATCACGTGTTTATGCTTAGGGTGCCTTTCCACAGAAGCGGGTCTGCGCAGAATTAAGATCAAATTGACCAATGATATTAATATTAATAGGTTGCCCAAATGACACATTATGTCATCTCCGCCCCTCTTCAGTACAACAATATCTTTGGCAATTTTTTTATAAGATGCGCTTATGTGGAAACTCACCCTAATGATGTTTTGTTTAGGGACAGTGTAAAGCCGCCGGACTTTGGCACTCCTTCGCGTAAACTGAAGGCGGAGGACATCGAGCAGTATTGGTCGCAGTGGAAGAACATATTCCCGTCCGATAAGGATCGCTTTTGGGATGGTTTACTGACGGGCTTGAATAATTATTTGCCGATTTTGCAAGGTAAGCAGGCTCTTGTTTTTATGTTATTAATTATGCAGCGGTAGAACAAGCTACGCTGACAATCAATACCTAGGTAGGTATATATCTACCTATCTATAGCCTATCTACGTAATAATATTTTGCCAACCTGCGCTTCTTCATATTACCTACTACACTAGGTATACAACGCACAAGTTTGAAACATTTAGGGGCAGTGCAGACGACAGACTATCCGTGACGCACTTTTTTGCAATTAGGTATACAAATGCAGTAACGCACACGACGCGCAAAAATCTGTCGCGGATATTTCACAGACTCAACGCCCACGACGCACATCTTCGATCATTCTGTCGGTAGACTCTATCGCGCAAATAGTGCCGTCCGCGCTGCACCTTAACGGGTAATTTCGATTATATTATTGCCATTATTTTTTTTAACCTTATTCCATTGAAATAGAGTTATTAGCAATGAGTTTTTAAACTAAGACCTTTTTTAAATTATTGAAAGAACTACAAATACCTACCTAAGTTTACAATAAGCTTGCAGTTAATGATAGTACACAGCGATGTTTCATAATACACATAACAGAGAAATAAAGCGGGCAGTGTCGACTGCTTACCATCAGGCATCACACTCGATCGTCTGCCGCCTCTTGTAAAAAAAAGTACAATGAACGACCTACAAAGGTGTAACAACAATAAGGTAATCACGACTAACACGACTGTTTCATTACAGAGCGCGAGCGTCTCCATGAAGAAGTGGTGGTGTTGCGTCGACGCAACGCGGCGTTGCGCCGGCTGGTACGCGGCGCGTTGCCCGAACTGCCCACGCAGTTGCCGCGCCACGCGCGCCCCGCCCCGCCCGGCTTCACCGCCCCCTACCCTGACGAAGCGCCCGCGCACTTACCGCCTATATAATAATATAAATAAATAATGAACATGACTTTGTTTGTTTTATCTTTAGTTTCAGAAGTAATAGCTTTTATAATAATAGCTGGTATGAGCTTGGCAGCTTCATCAACACAATATGTTCAGCATTCACAAAGAGCATTCAGGATGACCGCACTTCACCTGATGCTAAACGATGGGAATAAACGTAAGCGGCGGTCGGACCTCATCCAAAAGGTAGGTCGACAGAACAAGCCTATCGCGATGTCGCCCTCACCGTCGTCAACCCCACTGAGATGCCGCTGTACGCCCCGCTTAATAACCCAGGATGGTGAGATGACACAATCTTATTCCATTGCGTTTTCATTCGAATGGACATCAATATTTACAATCTCGAATGTATTGTAACTGCGTACGCGGAAAGCAAGTTGCCGACATATAGTAGGCTGTATGTGTGGTTATCTCTGCGTTCATTTTAAAAACATAAACTGTCAAGCTGACTTTGTCAAACTCAAAAGTAAAACGAGCTGAAAGCTGAAATTTTGCAACAGAGAGCAATTTATCTAATTTCACGAATTCAACAGTGCTTTGATTCTTCCTTAATTAAGTAATAGCTATCTGATAAGATAATTCTTAATTTACAGCATTAAGGTAATCTTTACATTAATTTTATGATTATGAAAACATGACAATGTATACGGCGATTATTGCTAAATTATTTTAGCTTTAAATAACTGAAATTCTGAAACACACTAAGTGTCCTAATTATAGGAATTTGTTTATCAAAGTGTTAACTAAGCGTTTCTATAGATACCTGTTTGGATTTCAGGAAAAGCTCATAATGTGGAAAGCTTTATTTCATCTTGTGGGGGCGCTCCACTTTTTATATGGATGCTACTATGATTACACGTACGTGAGAGTGCCGAGCACTTCGAGTACAGTTACCCCCTTTGGTGGTAAATTTAAGTACTTGACGTTTTTAGATGCTGTAAGTATACTATTCAAACATTTGGCATACTTTTCTTATGAACTAAATAAACCTACCATCTTAATTTATGTGGTCCTGGATGTTTCTTTATGATATGTTATTTGTTTACAGATGATACAAACAATATATTTCACCATAGCTTTTGCTAATGACCTGATTGGCAGTAATGAACAAACACCATCAGAAAAACCATTGATAAGGAGAATAAAGGACATGGTTTTTAGTTCCCTGGCATTCCCATTAGCTACATTCGTTGGGATACTGTTTTGGGGCATATATGCTGTAGACAGAGAGCTAATATTGCCAAGGAGCTTAGATCCCTACTTCCCATTGTGGTTAAATCATGTGATGCATACCAATATTATGGCATTCACACTGATTGAACTTGTAACTTCATTCAGAATGTACCCTACCAAGAAAGCAGGCTTGTCATTGCTCTGCAGTTTTATGCTCTGTTATGTAATTTGGATCCATTTCATCTATTTCAAAACTGGCAGTTGGGTATATCCTATACTAAATGTACTAAACTGGCCTGTTAGGATTATATTTTATATCCTTAGTCTGGGTATAGTTTGTGGCATATACTCCATTGGAGATACACTTAACTCTCTTGTTTGGTCTAAAGAAGTAGAAGAGACTGTAAAATCTGGGAAGAAAAAAGCAAAATAATTAGTGAGTTCTATATACAATGTTGTTTATTAGTAGATAATGCTTTGTTGTCCTGTGGTGTGGTATGGGTTGGCAAATTAATACCATACTCTTATAGGTGTTGGGTGCATATTCTGATAGCTGTAGTACAAGTTACCAGCACAATACAAAGTTAGTAAATTTCTCTAGAGCTAGGTTTAAGATTTAGGCAATTTAATGGCCTATTAAATTTGCAAGATGAAAATAATCATAAGTTATTTTGTACTTGTGATAGCTGAATGCTTTCAGTCATAACTTATTCTATATTTATAAGGATAGCTCATAGTTAACAATAATGTTACTTGAAGGATGTTAAAATTTGTGTGAATGTGATTGACTTGTATATGTAATTTTATTGAAGTGAATGAGTTTTTCGTAACTACTTTTCATGTATTGGTAAAATATGTTAATACCTAACAAATTATTTTTATTGAATTCAAAATACCCAATAATGAAATGGGCATGTAACCAGTGGGTATGCTGCTGTTTGTGGTGTATGAAGATGGACAGTCTGGAAGCTTGACATTTTTGTGTACTTTAACATTTTACATTCCTTGAATTTAAAACCTTTATATGTAGCTATTATAATACATGAATAATACCATTAAGGTTATGTAGGGTCCTTGATATATCATTTGAGGCTATATTCTGTGAGATTTATGTTTATTCTAAGGGGTCTTAAAGAAGCAATAAATTTATAATAAAAGGCTGAAATAGCATTAAAGCATTTTATTTACGATCTCGTCATTCCTATTGTCCATATTTCTCATGTACTGTAGTGAAAAATTATAAATAAACATATTTGACTAAAATTAACAACTACAAAAAAGTATAAATCGGAAAAAAATAGTAGGTTTAAGTACAATTTACGATCTATATCACTATTGTTACGACTAGATTTTCCATAGTGTATAAATATTTGCAACTAGCAGAGCTCTCATATAAAATAAAAATACTGGGAATGTTACATTCTTAAATCATTATTGCGAACCAAGTGTGTTACACAGCTTTTTGGCTACCACTAATTAGTGTTGTGTAATTTTATGTATAAATTAATTAAACCTGAAGTCAAATTATTTTACAAAGCTTCATGATCTCATAGGTTAATATTAAATTTTGTTTATTGGAATGTGTTACTTATCTAATACGATTTGACAGTTAAATACTTTGCAACTATAGGTGATACTTTTTTGTAAGCATAGACTTACGAATTACGAACCACTTGCTTTGCTTTTTTACAAATTAATGATTTTTAGATGCTGAAATTAATGACCTATGAATTATTCTGCTATTTTAATCTTTGTGCGTATGTGATTTTTTGTCATGACTTAAAGATTAAACGACATCATTCTTAAAGTAACAATAAATAATACAGTTTTACGCCTCAACTTTGAACCAAAATTATGTTTCTACTTTTGTCTTATCTTATTGCCACAAATAAAATGACAATGAATATTATCATTATAAACTAAATTTGTTATTTATACTTCCCATTTTAAAAATATCATTATTATACATTTAGGTTTGTTTTCTTCTTTGTGATCATAAAAGTCTAGAAACATAAAGTTAAAAATTAGTCCCAAAAATTGTTGTACCCCTTAAAAATAAATAAGATTGAATATGTACTTTCAAAATTTGTTAACAGTTTTTGTAGTACCTACTTAGTTAGCAATCGGTGAAATACAAAAATGTTATTCTAAATATTCTACACTATAATGTTATCTATTATTTTGGTTATTTTCAAATTTCGTCGGTAGTCTACATTATAACATAGGTAATACTTGAATTAAAAAATCATTTGGTAAGTATGTTATCTAACGTAAATTGTAGTATTAAAAACTGTTATTCATAGACAACATCTACATTTAAATAACCAAGCAACATACATTACAATATAGCGTTAACAAATCAACAACAGTTTGTTGGGCCTTAACAATAAATCGAAGACAGGCTTAGGTATCAGTCTACCATAGCTCATTATTAGACAAGCCTAGATACAGGACGATAAGGATGTTTTGGCATATGGGTGACATGACATGAAAGCGTTAAATGAGAAACAAAACTGTCAAACATGTACATGTACGCCAAGGATGACGTTTTTTTGAGGGCGGGCGATAATTCCAATTTCCGCCATGTGCCAAAAAGTTCTTGTCTGTATGTTTAATATTAATATACAAAGGACATTAAGGAACAAAGGATTATGCAACACTCATTCTTGTACACTACCTTGTGGCAACAACCATTTTCAAAAGTGCACTTTGCGGGAACTCTTCAATATGGCTGTGTTCGAACACACATAACTAATTGGAAACTTTCATTACTCGATTCTCAAAATTTGGTCCGAGACCACTTTACATATTATATTACTTACTAAGTCTAGCGAATTGCACGACACTGGCATATACATATTCGTAACTTGCACCACATACGACGTTTCGTTAATTTATATTTATGCTCAAATGAAAGTTGTAAAGGCTGGACCATTTCAGAAGTCACTTAATTAAAAATCACTAGAGCTGCTTTATCGAGGTCAGTACTTTAGAGCTAGAGCTTTTGTACTTTAGGTCCGCCTAATCCAATCGCAATGTATGAATTCTAGTTCATTTGAGAGCCGAATTCTAATTCATATCTGAAAGCGAGTGGTTTCTGTAAATCTTCTAGGGCAGTATCTAAGGGTTATCTAATTTATCATCAGACTACTGTCCATGGGTTTACACAACATGACGTCAAATCAGGTAGGAATGACTCTTACCTATTAATAATAGACCCAATAACACTATAAAACTGCTATACTAAGTGAGGCTATAACAAAGTCTATTTCCGCTCGGATTAGAAATCTTTGAATAAACTTCATTCAAATTTAACACTCGTTGAATACAACGTTGAAAGTCTAGTAAGACTAATGTCAAGTTTGAATGAAAGTGCGAGTAGGAGAAGTCGCTGATCTTTGATCATTTACAGTAGGTATTGATGCTTTATTTACAATTACGGCAAATAGTCAACAATGAATGTTTATTAAATAAACGCTACACTAGCTAGTCTAAGAACTATAAAATAAACCACATACATTTGTACCTATTTAACGTTAAAAATCTATAAAGTTGATTTATTCATTTCAATCAGTAAAATGACGTTCCCAGTGTTCCAGGTTTAATGGCAACCAACCCCTAAGTTCTATTTTTATTAATGTTAAATGAATATTTGACGAAAGTATGTAACAATAGAATTGGGTGATATATCTCTTTCGTGTTTTTATGAACACTTAGGACTCTTCCCGAAGTTGTATCAGTGATAGTTGTATTTGTCATTTTACTAACTGAAATTAATAGTTGAACTTTACCATAGCTACTGAAGGGTTTATGATACGAAGACATCGTACGTGGGGCTAGATACACAAGCGATACGCATGGATCGTGAGCTACGTCTTGACCTTTCTGCTACCGTTGTAATGGCCGTTCTTCTTCCAACTGTTGCCTTGGCCTGCCTCACCGTTCCCCACAGACCGTGTGAGGAACGACGTCGTCTGACCTTTCGACTCGAATAGCACATCCGAGTCTGTTTCTGTCTCTGATAAGTCCTTGTTTGCAACTGAAAAATAAAATGCAAACTCTCAAATATACATTCCGTTCCGTTTCCGTTTTTTGCCATTCGGCTACAGAACCCTAAAAAAAGGAAAAAAATGTCACACAGTATACTCACATGTAAGGGAGCGACCTATCATCTTTACGCTCCAAGCCAACCTCACCTGCCCGTGGTGCATCCTGCCGAGTAACAAACGAGGCGCTGGCAACCGACTGGTGGCGGTATAACCATCACAATTGAAGGCGTAGCTGAATACCACAGGCCGATGACGGGCAGCAGCGTCACTGGAGCGAGAAGCTACGCTCTGCGATAGCCAACCCGCCTGCCCAGCGTGGCGATTATGGGTATATCCTCCAGATGTTTGCCCTGAGTGGGGAACGGCTGGAGAGGCCTATGTCCAGCAGTGGACTGTAATAGGCTGATGATAATCTATTCAGTGCTCCCGCTAAATTACCACGTCCTTCTAAATATATTTTGTTTTCCACTAAAATGTTTAAAAGCAACTTGGGTCACTTGTCATCAGTAAATAGAATGAAGTTACTGTATAACAAAGTCTCTAAAGGCACACATATAGACATATTCGATAAGCCAGGTGTTTTATGAGATCTATTCGTACCACTTTAATAAATAGTTAAGCCCAAAGTGGGTATCGCTGTTGTATCAGCAGCAGTGTTGCCTCTGTGGCTGTGGCATTAGTGAGAATCTCTCGATCCCAAGACGTGTAGTCGTAGGGCTAATGCCGAGGCCACAGCGGCAACACATTTCAACCATTTATGCATGCCGTGGCAGCCTCTAATTAAGGCGTCACTTTAGCACTAATAATGGAACTATTGTTAATACCATGTTACTGCGTGATTGTTTTGTTGGCTGTCCTTAAATAAATAAATAAAATAAAATCTATACTCACAGGGCTTATCCTCGTGCGTGGCGAGCGGCAGCAGGCGGTACTTGGGCCGCGCGCGCGGGCGGCGCGGCGCGCAGGCGAGGCGCGCGGCGCGGGCGGTGCCGCAGCACAGCGCCGCGCCCGCCATCAGCGCCGCCAGCCCGCCCAGGCTCGCGTACACCACCGACCAGTCTGCGCAACACACAGACTTAATTCAATAGGCCTGTTGCCGTAAAAAATTTAATTAGTCCGTCTTTTAGATTGTTCAAATCTAAAAGACACGTATTTTTTCATTTGTAAATTAGACCAAAAATTACGAAGATATAGCCCGTTAAAATTACGCGTGACGTCAGAGAGTGAGATTCTTTTCGCCACTGAGTGAAGTCAAAGACCCCCACTCCTACATTGTTATTGTAATTTTTTGTTTAAATGAAAAAAGGAAAAATACGTGTCTAATATATTTATTTGTCTAAAATACGGACTAAATATAATGTAATTATTTTGACCCTGGAAACATCCCTATTACCCATAATATGCCCAAATAATAATCGACAACGAAGGAATTAATATATCAGAGGAAGTCTGAAAGTAGCGCCAGTGACAGTAAAGTTAAAAGGTAGCAGATTAGCATGGGTTTTGGCACATTATGAGGAGGGATGAAAGACATGTAACGAGACGAGTATTGAGCGTGGAAGAATATACAGGAAGAGGAAGACCGAAATAGGATTGGATGGACTGTGCTGTGAAGATGCCTAAAAGAATCGATTCAACTTGAAAGAGTAATTGAAAGCACTTACGTGGTCTTTTAATAAGACCAGTTTTACACCCGTATTCACACACATTACTATGCGTCGCGCGAACGCACAGGTACCAAAAAAAACTTATTCGTAGACAACACATGAGTGCCAGTCGCCATTTTAAATGTACTACTGCGCATAGTGTTGTTCATTTTCATAGATAGATATTGTTTGTGATACGGGTGTCAGTGGCTTTCATGAGACGACTTTCAATGAAGAAACTGTGTTGAGCTTCTTAGGTCTTGTCATCATTGCCGGATTGCTGGAGGGCGGAAAACTCGCACATATAGGAAAGTTATGCAACACAGCTAAGGGCAGGCCCTAGCTAGAGCCTCTGCTTAAGGCGATGCTGGAAGAAGTCGTTGTTTTGAGGAGATGGGATGGAGAGGAGCGACCGAGGGCGACGCGGCGTGGGTTCCCGCCGGCGGCGACGGAACGAGCTATTCGAAGTGAGGAGCTGTTCGGCCAATATGGCGAACGTAATAGGATCGTCGTCGTCCTGAAGAACGAGGCGTAGGCAACGTTTCCTAGGCTTAGGAAGGGACATGAGTCAGAATCTGTAATAATAGCACTTAAGTACTTAAGTATACTGGGACTTTAGTCGGACTCACCGCAGTCGGGCATCGCATCGCGCTCCAGCTGCGTGAACAGGCTCTGCATCCAGAAGGCGTCGCAGCGGCACGTGCGCGTGGCCTGGTCGCACACGCCGCGCCCCGAGCACGTGCTGAGGCACAGCAGCGAGCGCACGCGCGCGCTCTCCTCCACGGTGGCCGCGGTGCGCGCTAGCGAAAGAGCCAGTGTGCCTTCCATGGGTTTACCCTGAAAACCATTGTTATAAGATAAGAGATGACATAAGATATGAGTTCCATCTACGCGGCAGAATATCGGAGTCTTACCCGCGACCACGATCGTTGTAACACGGCCGAAACGTCGGTACGTGTGTTAAATCATGAATGTTTCGTATCATAAGATGCAACCCGAAAGTACCTAATAAACATTTTTCTTTTTCTATTCTTACATAATAATGGTCTTCTGTGGGGCTATTTTGCCATTCAGCTCGGATTCGGAAATTTTGAATGAACGTCATTCATTCAAATTTGACATATTCAAACTAGACTAATGTCAAATTTGAATAACCATGCTTCTCGCATGGTTATTCAAATTTGAATTGGTTTTGGAATTACGAATTGTGCGAATTGAGATGAATTAAGTGTGTAAGTGTGCACGAAAACACAGTTTTGTTATCCTTTAGGTACTGTTAATTTGACACGACCCCGGGGGGAGATTCCGGGGAAATGGCACGGACGGAACTAATAAGATTTATTGGTATGGTAATATCCTCCAAATGAGAGACTTCTAAAAGCAAACCATAAACTCGTCTACAACACAATACTAAAAAACGAAGCGAAAAAGTAATTAATTATGCTGAATATATGACTGTATAAGTGGTAAAATGCATAAGTTAACAAATATACTTACATCTTTAGATAAAAAGAAGATAATTTGTGTATTTGCTGTATCGACCTGTCCTCTGACTTCCGTCACATTAACCTTTATATCGTCTTTGAGTAGTAAGGTCATCTTTTGCACAAGGGAGTCCAGTTGACCCTGCGTAAAGGTCGATATTGGGATGATGAGGGTCATCTCGAGGAGGTTCACCTCTAGAGGGTCAGCTTTGACCTGCACGCTGACAGTATCTCTGCCTGTTTCTCCTTGATCGTCTGTGACTGCCAATTCAAATACGTATCTGCCAGGCTCGATATTGGTAAGCTGTAATAAACAATTGACGGTTGCATAAAGAGCATTATTTTTTTCTCACAATGACCATCAAGATCCTTTATCTATATTTTGCGGTTTTATACAGGGAGTGGGCCATTTTTTGGGCCAGCAGAACGGTCTTTCTCCTTCCGACAAACTATGCTACCATAAAACAATGAGAAGTACGATTGCACGAGCTTATATCGTAGAAAAGCGCCGCCTTAACAAATGCTGATTTTGTCATCATTACATTACAATAAAGAATGTAGAACCAGCACTCGGGCTGTTTTTCCTTTAGTTAGACCCTCTTAACATTTATTATCCTTCACAGGTCGAATGAGTGCCCGAGAACCCGGGTATGCGAGAATCACGTACAGCTAAAATCTTATGCGCACCCAGGTGCTCAATAATTAAAAGGGTAAAGGTTAAATGTATCCTTTACAACGACAACTTACCATCAACACAGGCTGAGTATCCGAATTCAGTATGACTGTCCCCGCAGCCAAACCCGACCCTGAACGCGTCCACTTCCACGACACTATCCGGAAATCGTCTGAAGACTTGGAGCCGTTGAGGACAAGAACAGGCACTGGCAGGTTTAGAATTTGGTCACCACCCGCATCCGCCTTCGGTGGGCTGTTTTTGTCTAAAGAAGATAGGGCAGAGATTGTTAAAATTTGGATGGGTTACGATAAATAAATAACAGACATCACACCTATTGGTCCCGCTAATAAGTAGCATAGTAAGTAATTGTTTTATAGAAATTAGAATCGAAGAAGGTAACATAAATACTTTTTTAACGGTATTAAATACAATATTACTTGTAACACCAACTCAGAAAAAACAATAAACATGAATTCATCACATGAATATTCGTCTCGGATGGGGATCGAACCCTCGCTCGACTCCTTGGTTCAATAGGCCCCTTATTGCTGTAGTTCTAGATATTATCCTAGGCCATTCATTGGCCTTAAAACTACTTAGCAATGAACAAAGTAAAAACCGAAGTTATTATTATTCAGATTTAATGCCATGTCGTGCACGATCGATCGATGTTTGATAAGTAGTGATTGTTACCACATTGTGTTAAAACGTTAGTTACAAAACAATTATCCGTATTGATTCATGCAGTATGCCTTTAATTCATTCAAGCAATTAATTTGACATTGACTTAAACACTCGTTTGTCCAACAATGATAGTTAATATGGGAATAAAATAATAGGAGCACTTTTGATTATAATAATAATACAGATCAAGACGTTATTGATTCCTCAAGCATACAAACATAGATAGATATCCTTATTATTGATATTTCGACCATCACCTGCAAACGTACATCCATAGATAAGGGTGCTTTACTGTCGTAGCAAATAATATTAATTACTCCAACAAATACAAGTTTCCAGAGATTATATAAAACCAAAAACCAGAATAAGGGCACTTTCAGGTTGGCGTATCTATCTACTCGCTTCGGATTCCACTTGCGCAAAAATAAGGGCTTCGAAAATCGATCTCATATGTGTGTATAAAAAATTGGTCTGAATCTGCCCTAAAGAAATTCATGAAAATTGATAAACAGCATTAACTTAGCGCGCTTTGGAAACTTGAAAGATAATAGTTGCTACGACTGCTCATGCAAATACTCACTCTGTGTGACAGTAACGGTGACATTGTCCGAAGCGGAATTCCCGTTGTCGTCGAGGACGGTGAGCGAAAACACGTACTGGCCCTTGGTGAGACCGGTGGCGTTCGCGATGGACTCGTTAAAGTCTACAATGTTAGAGTTAGTGGGGCCTTCGAGGCAGCGCCACGTGTACGCCACGATGCGATGGTCGTCGTGGGAGGCGGAACCGTTCAATGTGATCCATGTTTGGGGGAGTGATATGAACTGAAATTTATACACCGTTGTGGAGGTTGAATGGATTGGTTAGTCCTTAAAACTGACGTCATTGGCACATTATGCTACGTACCCAATTAGGGTCCATAATACATATTTAAAAAAAAATGAAAAATGTTAATTTTATCTATAAAAACAGTATTTTTGGAAAATAACCTAAGAAATAAATTATAAGCAGGTTAAAATGAATGAAAAATATACCCAAAATAGTTGCTTAATATGCCCATGACTACAAATTACAACCACAAAATAAGTCTCTTAACACATTCTATTTGCGTGGACTAAATTTTCACATTCATTAGAGATAAGCAGCAAGAAAAGAAATAATAAACCAGCCTGCTCATTTACTGCCTATTGAATTCTTAGTAAGAAATTATATTGGAAACTTAACTTGTGGTTGTTGTGAATAAAATTAATTCCGATATACCTAGAAATTAGTGTGTTCGAAATATAAACTTTAGTAATCATGGGATAGTTTTGCCTAAACCAAAGATAAATATTACTGTGAAAATTAAAGGTTTCATGATAGCACTGTTAAAACTTTTTATATATTTATCTACATATTCTGCAATCTAGGACTCTTCAAACAAAATGATTATAATCATGCACATGCTTTAGTCACCCAACACTCATACATTTAATTTATTATAACACCTTCAACGAATTGGGGACTTTTATAATTATTGGGATTGCTTTAACAACTATTGACATGAACGTGAGTACACAGCAACAGGCATTCAGGATGAATAGTTATTTCTGATGGAGCTCCATCCCTTATAACCGCAACCTTTAGATTTTGTGGTACCAGATACATTTTATGCATGCAATGAAGTACTTCTTTCACCATGTTTCTATAATTCATTAAAGTTATGCATCGATAGGATTTATCCACAGCGAAATTTTGATTGAACGACATTCAAATTTGACATTAGTTCTACTTGACTATGTCAACTTTCACACTTTTTGAAAGGAAAAAGGCATTGTGAATATGTTTGTCGCGCAGGCCTGCGGTGCTATTCACAATACGAGTAGGTACTTATTTCTGCTTAGATTAGGAAACTTTGATTGAACGTCATTCAAATTTGACATTAGTTATACTAGACTTAATGTCAGCTTTGAACACACGTGCGAGTTTCCGAATCCGAGCAAGCGGAAACATTCTCCCTCATCCTTCGATCGAACTGTCAATCTTTCGCCAGCCTAAGTAGCCTCGGAGAGATGAAACTGTCAAATTTGAATGATTTCTCATTACTGAGAGAGAATACGGGCTATTCACAAAAAGATAATTATCTTGATCAATTTGCAGTGAAGCAAATATCATACTTACAGCGTCTGCGCCGGCGCTGGCCACGGGCGGAGTATTGGTGGGCGGCTTGACGAACACGTGCACCTCCGCCGTCGAGGTCTGTCCCGACGAGTCCGTCACTTTCAGAACGAATGTGTAAACGCCTTCGGAGAGATTCGATAACTGCCAATGAAAATAATTTAAATTTTATTGCTTAATTTAATTCTTTCAACTTTATTTATTTACAAGCTTTATTGACAACAAACAATCGCTGTTATAATTTTATTTATTTACTAGTTTCACGCTTTCCACACAAAATGTTAACATCGTTAACATTACATATTCTAGTCTAGATAATATTAAAATTAGCCTAATGTATAGAGTAAGCGACACGCATCTTTCACTTTCATAATATTAGATTACTAGCTGTGCTCGCGACTTCGTCCGCGTGGAATAGTTATTTTTTCCCCGTTTTTTTTTACATTTTCCATTATTTCTTCGCTCCTAATAGTTGCAGCGTGATGTTATATAGCATAAAGCCTTCCTCGATAAATGGTCTATTCCACACAAAAAGAATTTTTCAATTCGGACCAGTAGTTCCTGAGATTAGCGCGTTCAAACAAACAAACTCTTCAGCTTTATAATATTAAGTTAAGATACGACTGTCTACGACAGCGAAGGCGCTGCTTCTAACTAGCTTACAACATTTTACCTATTTCAAGATTTGGTCTTATAAGTTGTACATACCTAGGTCACAAAATATTTTTGCTGATAGCATTTGGCGAAATTCGCTATGGAGGATACTCATACTACCTCAAGAGAGGTAGGGCATAGCGAATCTTCGCTCGAATTGAGCCGCCCGTCCGGGGAAGGACCTCCACCCTATTGAATACCGCAGCCAAATGACCTCTGGGTCGTGTTTCTGCTGGTGAGTAGGGTCTCCGGAGCTCGTGGGGGGTAGGGTTGGGCCGGCATGGCAGTGGCAACTGACAGGTTACTAACCAGTTACTTGCCAGTTGTCACAGCGATTTGGGCTTCTCTTTCGCTTTCCATCAGGCGTAGGGAAGCCATTATATCGAGCTATTATAAAAAAAAAAAAAAAAAAAACTCATTAAATGCGTACCTAACACCGAATACCCTTTTACAATCCTAATTCTATTGTTAAAGCTGTTGCATCTGGAAGTATCAGTAAATAAATGTACTTTATTCCTCTGTTCATATTGTCTCCCTCTTTATATGAACATATTTTGTACAATGTCAATACCATTTATTTGTAGGTAGCCCATTGGTATTTTAGCCTATGTACAAATAAATTAGAACATTTTAAATAGTTCTTTCTAACTTCGTAGCCAACGCAAGTATATTCTGGACAACAGGGAAACGGTAATATAAATTGCACTAAAGCACACTCCAATTAAAGTGATAAGGGGCTATTATGCAAACATATATTGCTACGTTCAACCGCACTGCATCGATCGACCGTCTGATAAACTGGAAAGCTGCAATGTTTATAGCCGTTTTAGGGTCACAATGGGTTTGCGTTTGACCGCAATTTGTAGTAGACCAATATTTCATTAAAACAATCCATTCATTCTCGTCTTGAACAAGGAACCCGACCAAATTTCCCAAGTTTGGCCATTAGCACTATGAAAGATATGCTAAATGAATGAAAGAAAAATCTATTATCATCTTGTTATCCAAACTGCAATCCATTTGTACATTAGCCAGAAAAGTTACTATTGCCATAGAAAAATACAAGTAATGTTTTATACCACCTAAAAATATGCTCAAATTAAGATGACAAGTCATTTTCATAATTTAAAAAAAACATAACTTATCAAACCTAAGTGTGTAGTCAAATCATAAGTTATTATAGAAGAGTATAAATAAAGTTAAACGAACCTGCAAATATGGTGAATGTGTATTCTGCATATCCACAGCTTTATTTTCATCCTCTACAGATTTAGTCCACTCCCAGGATGTGATCTCATGGTCATCTGTCGATAAGCTTCCGTTAAGCGTCAACTTGTTGTTCGGCAGATATATTATCACATCTTGTCCTGGAAAATATTTAAATGATATGAGTCCAATGCATTATTATAAGTGAGAATAATTTACTGAATGAATGGAATGTTTAGGTCGCGAAAATGGATAACGTTTAGGTAACGAGTTCAAGGGTGTTTCGAATCAAGAGCGGGGCTGCTCGAATCTCATGACTGATAACACAATCGAACGATCATAAAAAACATAAAATCCATAATATGTGCATGTAAGACAGATTATTTTATATTTTAAAACTAATTAATTATTTTGGTAAAAATAAATATTTGAATTCGAAATACGAGTAGCTTGCGATTAAAAAAAACACTAGCCTAGATGAACGGGTCAACAAAAATACTTAAATAAATACCTGCATTTGCTTCCGGCGGGTAGTCGGTGTGATTCAAAACAGTTATGTTGGCGGTTGTAGAGTTCTTCACATGGTCCGAATCTTCGACAGTCAGCCGGAAAGTGTAGTTACCGGGTTGTTTGAGATCCTTGAGCACAAGTGTGGGCCCATCTTGCAAAGGTGGCTGATAGCCTATGGGTCCCGATGTTAGGTCCCAGTGCCAAGATATTATGGCATCGTCATCCTAAAATAAGTAGATGTGTATAGATCAGTTAACTAAAGCTGGCATGTTCAACACATATACATGTTGCGCATGTGTCTGTGAATAAGCGCGCGACTTGATGTCGTACTGAACGCGCATCATGAAAAGTCTGCCTGTCTCTCTCGCGCGCGGTCTAGCTTGATATGAGTGAAAAGGGGATATAGTTTTAATTTTGCTGTTACTGTTTATAAATACAGCGTGATCTTTTTGGTATTCAACTATTAGCGTCAACTTTGAAGGCCTATCACACTGTCATTTTGCACAATAATTTTGTTGTGATTTCTCAAATAAGTGTGATTTTAATAGTTCTTTCTGGCAGCTATGAAATAACATGGAAATTCAAGGTTAACATGGTTGTCTCCCCTATTCAGAGATATTTCTAATAGTAATAACTTACCTTACTAGCACTTCCATCAAGTACTGCACCAGAATTAGGCAGCTTGACCGTCTGAGATTGTGGCGTAATGACCACCTGCGGCGGAGTGTTGATCCTCTGGGGCGGCAGCACCGTCACAGTAGCGAAACCCTCTCCATAGGAATTTGTGCCATTCACTGTGACCTTGAATCTGTATTGCCCTTCTGTGAGGTCTGTCAACTTTACTGTAGCACCATCCTGCTTCATGTTGCCTGTTATGAGTGAAATAAGCATACATTTTAAAGTTATGAATTTGTTTGTAGTAATACATTTGAACTCTTTTTGTAGCCTAAATACAAAACTGGTACAAAACTACAAATACTTGTATTGATTTAGAACAGCTACTTTTTTATGAAGTACCAAACAAGCACACTTTTAAATTGAAGTAAAGGAGGTTTAAAAAGAAAACTACAGCTTTAAACAAAAAAAAAAATCCTCACCTGTAAAACCTCCTTTAGACTGATCAACTAAGGTCCAAACATAGTTGTAATGGCTATTTGTAGTTTTTTCGTCAGGAATAGTGTATGCTGCTAAAGTAACTTCATTGTCTGGCAATTGGACCTAGTGAAAGAAAATTGTTAAGGTCAAAAGTTGTAGAATAGAAACACATGACTATCTATTGTGAATGCAAATTAAATGCATCATCACCAGCCTGTCACAGTCCACTGCTGTGCATAGACCTCTCCAGTTATTTGTCACTTTGGGCAAATATCTTTACCCATAATCCCTATGCTGGACATGCAGGTTGGCAATTGCAGGGCGTAGCTTCTAGCTTCAGTGACTCTGCTGTCCTTCATCAGCCTGCGGTATTTAATTACGCCTGCAATTGTGATGGTTATACTGCCACCAGTTGTTGCCAGAGCCTCATATGTTATATGGCAGGGCGCACCATTAGGGTGATTATGGGTATATCTCCCAGTAGTTTGCCCAAAGTCGCGAGCAACTGGAGAGGCCTATGTTCAGCAGTGCCAGGCTGATGATAATGATGAGGGTGCACCATGGGCCGGTGAGGGTGCCTCCCAAACTCCCTCCAAATATATATTATTATTAATTTATATACCTTTTTGTCCGAAACTGATACAGTCAAATTCTGTATAGTTTTAGGGGTTGTACTCTCTGTTTTCACTTCATCACTTTTAGGATCAGAAATCAAATCATCACTCTTCTTAATGGAATCAATGGGTCCAGTTGGTCCCTTTGAAAATGGCCTAATTATTTGAACACACGCTCCCTGAGAGTTCTCTTCTGTTCCAAGAATACATTTACAGATCCCATTACGTAGTTTATGCCCTAAAGGTATACACTCAGCATTGTAAGGACAATCATTGGCGCCAACATCACAAGGAACTTTCTCAAGAAAATTAGATGAGTCTATTATCATGTCGCTGTCATTATTATCTCTGTATTTATCAAAATTTCTATCCTCTTCCTCCATTGTAGGTAGGTTGTTTATGAACCGGGAGAGGAAACTGGGGTCATCATCGTCTGGCTGCAGTTCACTTCTATGGCTGGTGTATGGTGAGTACAAAGCCTCCTCTTCGGGTGAATAGTTAATATTTGGTTCTGTAAAACTAGACAGGTCTAATACGTCGGCCCAGTTCTCTGCAATACAAAAAATACATCTTAGTTTTTTTATCAAGTCTCTGAAATGTCTTGTAAGGGTGAGAATTACTATGGTGGTGGGTTTGGAAGGGAAATTCTATTTAAAGGCATATTCTATAAATCATTTATACTTGCAACAAATGAATGAAAGTCAGGAACAAAGAAAATGACCACTACATTCATAGTTGGGTTCCATCAAGAAGAACCTCAATAGTTGCTCTTTTTCATTGCCAATTCTATTTACAATTTAAATTTTATATTTATGACTTAAAATCACTTACCAGTCGGCAACACAGGTTTAACGAGGATCATGGATACATGCGCTTCCCACTTGCTGTTTCCAAATCTGGGCATCGGTAGGCAGAGTTCATCGCTGACACATTCTACATGGAAGCATCTCCTGTCTACGAGGAACACGATGTTACACGTGTCGCTGAGACAGCACGCCATCACACACTGCCGCAGGCCTTTCAAGCCATTTTTTTCAGAATAATTGCCAGCAGTCAGATTCCCTAATAATATAAATTTCTGTTTGAGTGTTCTGTTTCTTATTGTAATATATATTTAGTTTAAGGCCCATATATACAGATGAACTAAATAGTTAAAATACTTACCCAATGGGACATAATTGATAAAATTTTTAGGGTACAACTTGGGACACTTATTATGTTCATATTTATCGTTCCATGGTTTGTTGTATTGTGATAGTGATACGTCCAAGTTGAGTGCAATTAATAAAATGAAAAAACTTATACAAGTAGCACTAAACATATTCATTATTCATTTGGTTAAACTAAACAGTGCACTGAAAGTTCTATATTATCTAACTTGTACTTAAATTTACAAAGCTATTATATGCGTTGGCGTAAGCGTAATGATAATGAATTGTAGGCAAGTATGAGCATTTAAATCAGTACATTTCCACATCAAGGTATGTTTTTTTATAACACACACACTGACACGTAAAAAATTATTTTGATTTGATCGCTCGCAGACTGAATTTGACAGTACAAGGCAAACAACCAACAAGACAATCAATTTCTGAAACTTAGCGTATTCCTGTAACGTTTGACGTTCTTAGATTCTTTCTCATGTACCATGAACACATAGGGTACATATATTAAGATACTGTCTTGGAGGTAGATAGGAAGATCAAATTAGAAAAGGTCCTAAAATGGAACACAGCGCCCGTAATAGAAATATGTCAGTTTGACATTAGTGTTTTTATTTTCATTGATGAATTCCCATTCTTTCACTGTACAAGCCATTCGGCTATGGAATGCTTTGCCCAGCAAAATTAAGTCTTCGCAAAATAAAGATTTGTTTAAAAAGAGGGTACGAGAACACCTCTTAAATGATTCGGCTTAGGTGATCTCTAGAATTCCATTTAATTGCTTGCCAAGTTTATATTGTGTATGTTGTTTCAAGTACATATTTGTATAATTATATTTATGTTAATATACTTGTGTATATATGTATATATTTATTTATTTAATATTTATGGTACATTATAATATTTATGTAGTATATTTTTATTTTATTTTTTTATGTATAATGTATTTATTTATTATATTAGTTTATTTTTATATATTAGGTAGGTACTATCATCTTCCATTGTGTTTTTCTTTGAACACTCACCGCACATAAATCTGCTCTCTGCATGACCTAAAGGTTAACTGGTAGAGAATGCTCCTAGCATTAAGTTCGCCTTTTGTACCATTTTGTGCAATAAAGTTTAAATAAATAAATAAATAAATTCCAATAAATTCACTTATGGAAACCTCCACAATCCTCCAATTTAATTATGATTTTTTCTATCTACGCATAATACGTTTAGGTACGTGGCATGTAGCATATGGGTCGGTTTATAGCCGTCTTGCGTCCGCCTGGGACAGCGGTACTCAACCTTTTTTTGGGGTCTTCAAACAAACACGTTTCAGTCGTGCTAGAGCGATATTGTTCAAGCTCAAGATGCTACAAGTACAACCATTTATGCTGGCCAAACACGCTATGGTCTACCTACCGGATAGGCCACCTGTGCAGGTATTAGGATAGGCGCGGTCCATAGTCGGTGTGTCCAACCTATACCTATATCGTGTTGTACACCTATAATGTGTTTTTAGGGTTCCGTAGCCAAAATGGCAAAAACGGGACCCTTATAGATTCGTCATGTCTGTCTGTCTGTCTGTCTGTCTGTCTGTCTGTCTGTCCGTCCGTATGTCACAGCCTGTTTATTCCGAAACTATAAGAGCTACTTTATTAAAATTTCGTACGTAGATGTATTCTGTGAACCGCATTAAGATTTTAAAATAAAATCAGAAAAAAATCCAAAATTTTTGGGGTTCCCCATACATAAAACTGAAACTGAAAATTTTTTTTTTCATCGAACCCATACGTGTGGGGTATCTATGGATAGGTATTTGAAAATGATGTTGAGGTTACTAACATCATTTTTTTCTAAACTGAATAGTTTGCGCGAGAGACTCTTCCAAAGTGGTAAAATGAGTGTCCCCCCCCCCGTAACTTCTAAAATATGGGCATGATAAAACTGAAAAAAATATATCATGTGTATCACTATGCAAACTACTAATGAAATTTGGTTTGAATGAAATCTAGCCAGTAGTTTTTTTTTAAACGTCCTTGGCCGGTTTTATTATATTGGAATTAATTAAATGAAAAAATTAGGTAATTTGATTTATGACGTTTAAAAAAAAACTACTGTCTAGATTTCATTCAAACTAAATTTCGTTAGTAGTTTTTATAGTGATACACATGATATATTTTTTTCAGTTTTATCATGCCCATATTTTAGAAGTTACGGGGGGGGGGGACACTCATTTTACCACTTTGGAAGAGTCTCTCGCGCAAACTATTCAGTTTAGAAAAAAATCATATTAGTAACCTCAACATCATTTTCAAATACCTATCCATAGATACCCCACACGTATAGGTTTGATGAAAAAAAAATTTTTCAGTTTCAGTTCAATGTATGGGGAACCCCAAAAATTTTGGGTTTTTTTCTGATTTTATTTTAAAATCTTAATGCGGTTAACAGAATACATCTTCGTACCAAATTTTGATAATGTAGCTCTTATAGTTTCGGAATAAACTGGCTGTGACATACGGACGGACAGACAGACAGACAGACAGACAGACAGACAGACAGACAGACAGACAGACATGACGAATCTATAAGGGTCCCGTTTTTGCCATTTTGGCTACGGAACCCTAAAAACGTAAAGAAAAATCATTTATTTAGTTGTATAGTGGTACGGAACCCTACGTGCGAGAGTCCGACTCGCACTTGGCCGGTTTTTTTACGTCTTTTCCTACTACGAGATGGCACCTAGCCTTCTCAGACCAGAACAGAATGCTAATAACATTATGCTCTCAGAAAATGGGGATGGTCAGTGACCACGTTAATATTTGTTGAAGTGGGGATGACATCTGCATTTTTGGCACACATACTTAATCGGCATCGCGCTCGCCTGTCAAGCTACCAAGCAATGTATGATCTAGGATAGCTACAAGTATAATAATAATATTCGCAGTTTTATTATAGAGCTAGTAACAGGTAAAATAATTGGATTTTGTATAAGTTTCACTCGAACAATTTCATCATAACACTTTCACTGTACCATAAAATTAAAGCACACTTTCATCGATACCACCAAGGCACTAGATTCTAAGAAATACCTATCTCTAATTTCGTTTATGTACTTAGTTCAGATTAACTTTATTTAAAATTTGTTCATCATATTTTTAATTTGATGAAATTGATCGATAAATCCTTTACAAGATGGGTGCTGGGCAAATTGGCGGAATTGCAACAATCCGTAATATAATTTAACAAACAATTTATATTCATATCTGTTTTTAAATGTAATTCTTCTTGTCTCTTCTTACTTCATCTGTGATTGATAAAAAACAACCAAATGTAACGCCTGGCTTCTATTTTTGAAGTTCGTTTAATATAGGTATATTAATCTTACTTCATTATACCTACAGTGGAAATAGATTTCGAAAACGCAGCTGGCTTTTTGGGCACGAAAGCCGTACCGACTGAAGGTCAACATGTTGTGAGTAGCCAAATAAATACTTACGTTAGGTATTATTTTATATGATTATGTTTTCTATAAAATGTATTTAATAAACTTCAAGTTTTTGCAAATTCATCATCATTCTCCTGCCCTTATCCCGCTCTAAGTGGGGTCGGCACAACATGTTTTCTCCTTCCACTCTTCTCTATCAGCCGTCATCTCCACACTCACACCTTTGACACGCATATCATTAGTTAAATGTAAAATAGAGACGAGTTTGACGTAAATTGTATATCACTCAGTGGCATAACTACACCATTCATAGCCCGTGGCCAATTCATGAGATTTTCCTAAAATGTACCTACATTATCAAATTTTAATGTTGATAGTTTGTATTCTGCTCTGATCGGGGGTCCCTTACGGCCCGTGAGAAGTTGTTTGTAAGTCACATATTTGGAATAGACAACTATTTAATTTCTATAATTATTTGCAGCTACACTTCTTTTCACATGCGCTAATTTTCTGCATGGGGACTTTGATCGAACCTCATGTAGTTCTTACTCCAGCTATATGTGTGTTTGGAGAGAGATATAAGTTTAGCATACATGGAGGCACACATGCATTTTTAGAACATGCAGGTATTTCCCGAATGGTGGAGCATCTATGTATACATAAAGGTGCGTTAAAAATATGAACTTACCGAAAATAATGGCAAGTGTGACATGCCTACCTACCTTACCCATAAGTTTTTAGAGAGGTAGGGTATAGCGAATCCGTCCGTGCCCGTCCGGGGAAGAACCTCCACCCTACAGAATACCGCAGCCAAATGACCTTCGGGTCGTGTTTCTGCCGGTGAATAGGCCTCCGGAACTCGTGGGGTGAGTGCTGCGTCAGCAGTGGGTATTAGGACTAGGGTGGGTGAGTGGCAACTAACAGATAACAGGCCAGCAGTTACTAGCCTGTTGTCACAGCGACTCACTGCTTCTCTTTGGCTTTCCATCAGGGGTAAGGAAGCCACTATGTCGTGTTATTATAAAAAAAACTACCATTTATAGGGGCGGTTATGGCGTAGGTATGCGCGATCCGATCTATTTGCATTCACAACTACAGACCTGGGGCCCTACTACAGAAAACGAAAACGATCGTTCGTTGAACGGATCGGGTATTTTTGCCCCATAAAAAAAGAAACCTAAGAAGTTACCACAACATGCATGTTTTCTTACACTAAATTACAGGTTACAATCATACATTGCGGTGGAAAGAATGTTCTCATTCAAATTTGGCACTCTTAGTGTTGACAAATCAATTTTCTTTCCACCAACGCGAACCACCAGCTGACTTTATCATTAACAGGCTGCGTTATGGAATTAGTCTGGATAAAATAGCCAAGCGAGCCAATGACGCCATCCACTGCCATTATTTCGGATGGGGAAGCCGAAGAAATGTAAGACATATTTCATTATTATCCCCTACCTTCTGATGTCATAATAAGATCATCATCATCACCTACTGATACCTAATATTTTCATTGATTCTTCTGCAAAAAGTAAATTTGATTTGAGTAGGTAAACGAAATGCGGGGGTTGAGTAAATGTATTTAGATCACTACACTTACAAAAAATTATGTGTTTAATTCAAGGGCTTTAGTTTTAGCAAATTACTTATAATACTTATATTATGTTACAGGGGTATTTGATACCACTCTTAATACATCTTCGTCGCATGGACGTCTTAATACTTCCGAGGGAGCGTTGTGCACTAATGTGGAATTATGACTCTCAATATCTTTGTATACAGCAACAACCTTGCAGGGTAACAAAATTATTATAAAATTCAAATAAACTTTCCGAATATTTAATACCTACCTACTTAATAATAGCGTTATAATGTTATATACCTATTTTACTTTTTTTGCAGTCCGAAAAATATGGTGCGCTATGTCCAGTAAGTTTCTTCAAATCTATTCCTCATATTTTAAGCGCAGGGCTACTGATTTGTGGGCAAAATTTGCAACCCCACTAGACTACCCTTATTAGGTATAGTGAATTCACAATGTTACGCTGTAATAAGATAGTGGTATTGCTTTCAAACTCTTAAACTATCCTTGCAACTTTTATTTTTACCCCACAATCTCATCGAACGCTGTTAATAAATAAAGTGTGTTGTGCTGCGCTGTTGTATCCTTTCATTAGGTATGTTCTTTTTTTTTCAGGATGACCTTGGTTCCGTAATCGAATGTGCTGGGTTTGCAGTGGGCATAATGGTGTCACGCTTAGTGGACCGTCCCTGTGGAGTAGGGTTCTTAGACCTGACAAAATACAACAAATTCCTCACGTGCGGCGTCGATGACGCCAGAGAAGTTGTTGAACATGACTCTTATATGTCGTTTGACTTTAATACATACATGACGGCGGCAACGCGCGCCCCAATAACAGTTCCAGTAGACGAAGTGCAAGAAGAAGAATAAAACTGAGTTTTAGAAATAAAGATTATAATATTTAAGTAATATTGAAATGAAAATACACCTAATTTATTTAAAAATAAAAAATAATGAATATGTTTAAAAAGCAAGAAACACACTCTACACACGTAACGCCAGATAAAATGTAACTGGTGTTCGTTGGGTCGTCTTGAATCAAATTGTAGGCATTGCTTTTTAAATGAACATTAGAACACCCTACTCATCACCATGTCTTCATACATCGCGTCTTAGCTCCTTGGATAGCATTGCATGTATGAAGTACATCCATGTTCCGTATTTACTGTCTTCAAATTATATATCTTCATAATATTATGCAGACATTGATTATATTCAATAAGAGTCGAACAATCGTCTGCATAGCTACTAGTACCTACTTAAGAGAATCCCCAGAACCAAATGATACAATTTAAACATAGGTAATTAATATTGTTTAATGATCGCTTATGAGTACCTATAATAGGTACTTTTTAACCTTAAAAATCATATCCCCGAACCTAAGCCCTCTATACAATTTGAGAATTAATAACCCATGCTTCTATTAGGGGTCAGAGTTCCGCACCCCTGTACCTTTATTTTTACCCTGTATTTTGACGTTATCTGTCCGTCCCATGGACGTTTTATTTTATTTTATACGTCCATCCATACATCCGTCCGTCCATCTGTCTGTGAGGCTGCATCTCTGCGACAGTTAGACAGTTGAAATTTTTACAAATTATAAATTTCTGTTGCCGCTACTACAACATTATATAACCTACTAAAAATAAATACATATAACAAAAGTGATTATTTTGCCGCTTTTTACCCAAAATTAAAATCAACGCCAGATGAATGCTTCAAATCTAGTCAAACGGATTCTTTCGTGAGCGAACCGACACTTGGCCGGTTTTTGATTATATAGTACATGTTAATGTTTTGTAGGTAAGCTATTATATTGCTGTCATTATGGACCGCGCTTATTTATCAAACATTATTTCACTCTCTTCACACTAGTTATGATTATATAGCTAGAGATCTTGAATAAAGTAGTCGTATGATGTCGTAACTAAACACAAACAAAAATATCCATTTTGGCGGATTTCTAAAGCTTATTTGGCTCAAAATCTGGTGTTCCATATTCGTTATCATCCACCAAATTTTAAAAAGTATAAAGACAACATGGCTGTTTGCGTTTCCGTTCACAAAAATAGGTTAGCGTTTATGTTACATTTTCTAAGTATTTAATAAAAATTGTGATCTTCTTTATTAGTTTTGTGTTAAACTAAGTGAAATAAATGGGGATGATGTTATAGCGTTGCTACATTAAAACAAGGTAAGAAAATATGAATGTCATAAAGTTAAAATGCTCCACCACAACAAAATGTAAAGATTTGTTTTAATTGCAATGAATATTTTCTCCAATTAGGTATTGAAGTCGTTAACAATGGATTTCGGGCATCCTCCGCCGAATATGGGCATGCCCGCTCCCGGCATGGGTGGACCTATGGGCCCACCTATGGGTCCACCGATGGGACCGCCTATGGGGCCGCCTATGGGGCCGCCTATGGGCCCCGGTCGCAACAACATGCGCCATAATTTTAGACCTTTCAACTACCAGATGCGTTTCCCACCACAGGGGCCGCTGAATATGACACAAGATGATTTCGATGGTAAACGTTTACGTAAATCAGTTATGCGTAAAACAGTTGATTATAATGCTGCTATAATTAAAGCTTTAGAGTGTCGTGTTTGGCAACGAGACTGGCGGGACAGGCACGCGCTTCAACCCGACGCTATGTATACTCCGGATCTTTTACCGCCTCCGTCCTACCCTGATAATCCCATCAATGCTGTTACTACTCGCTTTGTTAAAACAGCCACCAACAAAATGAGATGTCCTATATTTGCAGTGGCTTGGACCCCAGAAGGTCGTAGATTAATCACAGGTGCTTCCTCAGGAGAGTTTACTTTATGGAATGGCCTTACATTTAATTTTGAAACTATTCTCCAAGCACATGATTCACCTGTACGGTCAATGGTTTGGTCACACGGTGAAGGATGGATGGTGACTGGTGACCATTCTGGATTTATAAAATATTGGCAAAGCAACATGAATAATGTGAAAATGTATCAGGCTCACAAAGAAGCTGTTAGAGGTATCAGTTTTAGTCCCAGTGATTCCAAAATTGTAACTTGTTCAGATGATGGTACTTTACGTATATTTGATTTCTATCGCTGTCAAGAGGAAAGAATACTGAGAGGTCATGGAGCTGATGTTAAATGTGTGCAGTGGCATCCGAGTAAAGCTCTCATTGTATCTGGTAGCAAAGATAATCAACAACCAATCAAATTGTGGGATCCAAAGTCGGGGACTGCTTTGTCAACACTACATGCTCATAAGTCTACTGTCATGGATTTAAAATGGAATGAGAATGGCAACTGGTTGATAACTGCATCTAGAGACCACTTATTAAAATTGTTTGATATTCGTAAACTTGGTACAGAACTACAAATATTTAGAGGGCATAAAAAAGAAGCTTCCAGTGTAGTTTGGCATCCAACTCACGAAGGGTTGTTTTGCTCTGGAGGATCGGATGGTGCCATTCTATTTTGGAATGTTGGAACTGATAAAGAAGTAGGATGTATTGAAGGAGCACATGAATCTATAGTCTGGACTATGGCATGGCATCCTCTTGGTCATATACTATGTTCTGGGTCCAATGACCATACATCTAAATTCTGGACAAGAAACAGACCTGGAGATCTGATGAGAGACAAATATAATCTCAATACTCTACCTCCTGGAGTCCAAGATGACCATGACTTAGAAGAACCAGCAGTTATTCCTGGAATGGGTCCTGAAGATAATGTAGAAATATTCTCTTCTGATACAGACAAAGTTATTCCAGGTCTTGATTTCGATACAACATTTTTGCCAATGGAGTTTGAAAAGAAAGTTAAGAAGGTCCCTTACAGCAAACCCATCCCAAGAAACTTCCAAGCTCAATGGAACCATGGACCAACTGCTGATGATGCTGCTGCAGAAGCATTGACACAGGCATTGGTAGAGTCAGTACCTGGTGCTATACCTCTACAGCAAATTACACCTTCTGCAATATTCATATATGGCAAATTAATACCTGTTGAAGCTGGGTCAAAACTTGAGAAAGCCATATCAGATGGACCTTTAGCCTTAAAAAAGTATATTGCAAGTGGAGAAATAGAAGAACTGCATGATGTCATGCCTCATTTAGAAGATGATGCTGATGAAGAGAACTTTCAACCATTTGAGTATCCAGAGCAAGAGAATGAGCCTGATGGTGAAATGGAAAATGAGGACAATGATAGGAGTTATAATCAAGAAGAAGAATACTATGACAATGACATGGATAATAATGATCAGAATGTAAGCCAAGATGATCAGCATTACAATAATGGCCCAGACATGAACAATATGGGCCCAATGGGTAATAATATGCCTCCTTTACTAGGCAACATGATGAGACCACCTATGGGGATGGGGCCCCCTATGGGCCCTCCAATGGGACCACCAATGCGGCCTATGGGCCCAGGGCCTATGCATATGGGTAATATGCCACCTATGGGTAATATGCCTCCACCTATGGGTAACATGCCACCCATGGGTCCACCAATGAATAACATGCCACCACACATGGGTAATATGCCCCCACGACCTCCTTTCAATGACAATGGCTTTAATAAAGGCCATTTTGATTCTGGTTATGATAATCAGCCGTATCAGCAGAATAATGATGATTATAATGAGGAGGATGGTCCTTATGACCAGAGTTACGAGGAAGATAACTATAATAATGATGAAGGTAATGGAGAGGATTCGTATTCTCGAAATCAAAATCAAAGGTGGGATGGCGGTAATGGTGGCGGCGGAGGTGGCTACCGAGGCAGAGGACGAGGCCGCGGGCGCGGCGTGAACGGACACGGCGGGCGCGGCAACTGGCGTGGCAACAGCGGCCCGCGTGGCTCGCCCTGGAACAGAAGGGGAGGCAACCCCAATAGAAATTTTAGAAGAGGCAGTAAGCAAATGTCTAATTAGCTCAAGTATGTCTTCAACTTGTATGCATGCACAGACTCATACCAGGTTATGTTTTAAAAAGACTTAAGACAAGTGTTAAGTTGTGGATAAGTGTAAAGACAATAACTGTGTTGGCGTTACAAAGGTTGTACATAATTTTTATTTACAGCTTGTATTTTATTTTCGTAATAAGCTGAAACATAATAAATTTGTATTACGTCACAAAAAAAAATCATTTCTTTAGGTAGATACTTCCTTTCATTACTGGAGAATCTGGTGAGTTGCAATCTATTGGTTTAATTAATTCAATTTTGAATTTTTAGTTACATGGTTCTGTTATGATCTCAGGTAATCACCAACCGCCTCTCAAATAGAATGCCTCAGCTGGTTTCATCCCTGATGATTACTTTGAAGAAGGACCTGGTTGCTGATCATCCTGTGTGTGTCCGAAGAGTCGTCTCGGCGAAAGTTTTGTCAAGTGGGAGCCTCCGTCTCAGCAACTTCAACTTTATAGTAAGAAACTGGTATTTATTGAATTTGTTTTGTCAATAATAAATAAAGGCAACACCATTTCTACACAATAAATATACATATTTGGAACATATTACTCTGTAACATTAAGGGGTTTAATAAATAAATTAATAAAAATAAATTTCAACAATAAAGAATAAAAGTCCAAAGTACATCCTGTCCTCTAGAATAAATATAACCAGTGCACAATATATTTTCCCCATCATAGGATAGGCAATTTTAGTTCTTTGCACAAGTGTTTAGAATCACACTGTACAATGGTACATCCATTGCTTAAATTTAGGAATGGTTATTTTTTGTAGCATTAGTTGCTAAGTCACATGTTACTTTTCAAATATTCACAAAATAAAGTATTTTTTTGCAGGCAATTAATTTATATAGGTACCTATTTAGTGCATGAATTTATTTATTGTAATGCTAGTAGGTTACTAGCTTTTCAACCATGTTTATGATTGTAGTAATGTTAGAGTATATCCTACATGTTCATTGCATTTTACCAACAAGCAATTAACTATTTACTCTATTACAAATTAAAAATACCTATGAGAATTTCAAATACTAACGAATTATATTACTAGTGCCCTTTTATTAATTTATAGTTATTCTATGTCACAGTACGCAACGAAAGAATTTCATATATTTTTAAAATGCAGTATTCCAGAAATAGAGATTTCTAGTTCTTTCCCTAAATTAAAGTTATTTCTCCTTAGCAAAAGTTTGGAAACTTTACTTTACTATCAAGGCGCTGATCCTAAAACATTCGTTTTTACATCAGATGGTTTGTACCTGCTCAGGATACCTGTCCAGTATAAGCATCCATTACTTACTATAGTTTTCCTGAATTCCCGTTTATCCTGAATATCTATGACATGTGCACAATACTAACTTTCAATTCTGACCAGTATTACATTCCGAACTTACAAAAGGCTAAAACATTTGTTTATAATTTCGTAATACTCCTTTCCTTTTTATAAAATATCTTGTTTGGATGTCGTGTTACCGTAATTAGTTCAATAAAATAATGCAAATAAAAAGTTCAACAAGATTTTCACTTTGTGAGCAGGTATTTGGAAATACTTGAAGATCAAAGCCGAAGATCGAATAATCTCATGTGCCTTATTCAGATATTGAGTTTGATTAATATTTTTCCTAACAAAATAAATAAAGTATCCTACCATAATTACAGAAACATATATATTGTAACTTGCGTCTGGTCGCTTGCACATAACAGGGTTGATACGTCAGTTCCTCACTTGTTAGCTATCCACGAGTTCGTGTACATTATTTTCGTGTACCTAAGGCTAACATAGTTGCTCTAGGATTTCACCAAAATCTCAAATACCTACTTCTCCCTTAATAGGATATTTCGGAAATACTTCTGTGTACTGGTTTGATGAATCCAAATCCCAATTTCCTTACCTTGGACTTGGACAAAAATTTTGGTTTAGGAGGTAAATGTATTTTAATAACTTGTTGTCTATATGATGAAAGGCTTCTCTGAATAAACTTATGAAATTTTAAAGGGTTTCATTTGACCTCACCTATCAATAAAGAATAATGGAAAAATAAAGTGCAGTTTTAATTTTTTTTATTTCAATTTAAACCCCCATTGATCATTATATGCCAATAGTCAAGATCATTTTCTTTTGTTGCAGATGATTCTTGCGCAATGTTTGTATTGGGTGTCGACAGTCCTAATATGCCAAGCGAGCCAATTCAGCAACGGCGGCGACAAGAACTCCATCATAGTCGAGAATGTCACTGAAAGCCTTGAAGCTATCAATGGGACGATGAATTATAGACTGTTAAAACCCAATAGAGCAACGCCATGGTACCCCGAAAGAGAAATAAAACTAGACAGCTGTGTAAGAAGAGCGCAATGCGAACCTCTCGACAAAGTTACTACGTGCTTAGGTGCCAAACTAGCATACGACAAGACCAGTGTCCACCTTACTTTTTACGAAACGCAGACTGAAATCCAGACTCAATTGGAGCTGTATAAGGAATTAATTAATGTGCCAAAATGTTGGGCCGTTATTCAGCCGTTACTCTGCGCGACTCTTATGCCGAAGTGCGAGAAGATACTTGGTCAAGACATGGTATATTTACCGTCTTACGAAATGTGCAAGATCACGATGGAGCCGTGTTCTATCCTTTACAATACCTCATATTTTCCGTCCTTTTTGAAATGTAATTCTACGTTATTCCCGCCGAGATGCGACAACGCAGGGAGGGAAATGAAGTTCAACACGACTGGCAAATGTTTGCCTCCTTTGATACATACAAATAAGCAGTTACATTTTTATGAAGGTCTGTATCTATAAGACTTGGAAATGTCTCAGTATATTTTTTATATTTTATTAACTACACGAAATAAAAGAAAAACGAAAAATTTTTTTTTCTTATTCATAGAAATTTGTTTAATAAACAACCTTGTTTTTAGGTATATCTGGATGTGGTCTACCATGCCGAGACCCTCTGTATACAGAAGATGAACATCAGCAGATCCACAGACTGGTGGCATGGGGCGCCGGTTCGTGTCTGGCGCTGAATCTCCTCACCGTGGCCACGTTTCTCATCGACTGGCGAAGCGCCAACAAATACCCTGCGCTGGTTATCTTCTACATAAACGTGTGTTTTGCCGTCGCTTCCATGGGGTATGTATCATCTGTTAGAAGCACTTGTGATGATAAGTGTAGAATTATTTAGGTCAGACGACCTACGAAACTTCATACACAAAACTTCGGAAACTGTTTCGAATGCGGAAACTTGGCCTCTGGTATCAGAGCGTAGGTAATGCTTCCGACGTGTTAACTTATGTGGACAGAAACACCGTTTTGATACTGTAAACGTATTTAATGTTTAATTACGAATTAAATGTACACTTTGGATGAATGATTTTAACAGTTGAGAAATTCAAGATGACAGTTCTCTCTCTCTCTCTCTCTTCAGCCCGTCTCGACCCTTTGGGTGTAGGCCTCCTTCAAACGCTTCCACTCATCTCTGTTCTGGGCCACCTGCAGCCATTTATGTCCTGCCGTCCTCTTGATGTCGTCATCCCAACGCATTTTGGGTCTTCCTCGAGGGCGTTGTCTATCCCATGGTCGCCACTCAAGTAAACGTCTGCTCCACGAGTCGGTCTTGCGGGCCATGTGGCCCGCCCATTCCCACTTCAGTTTGGCCACACGCTGCGTTACATCTGCGACCTTACTATTTTGCCTCAGCCACTCATTAGTTTTACGGTCCCTCAATGTGACTCCAACCAGTTTCCTCTCCAGCGCACGCTGGGTTACGCTCAACTTCTGGAGTACGTCCTTAGTAAGAACCCAGGTTTCAGCTCCATAAGTGAGAACTGGCAGGATACATTGGTCGAATATTCGTGCCTTTTGCTCGGCCTTGAGATTCATTTTGAAGGCAAATTCGAGATTGGAATAGGCTGCCCAGGCTAATCTGGTGCGTCTGTTGATCTCATTTGTTTGGTTCTTCTTCCCAGTCACTATTTCTTGCCCCAAATATACATATTTCTCCACCTTCTCTATGGTGGTACAGTTAACTGTTATGTTCGCGTTGGCATCGGTGTTAGTCATGATCTTTGTCTTGTCCAAGTTCATTTCCAGACCACATCTCAGAGAAGCATCACTAAGTTCTTGGATCATGCATTGAAGTTCTTCTGGATCACTTGCGAACAAAACAATGTCATCAGCAAAACGCAAATTACTTAAGCGACAACCCAAAATATTCAAACCGCGGTCTTCCCAGCTCAGGCTTTTTAATATGTCCTCCAGCACCAAGGTAAACAGCTTTGGTGAAAGAGTATCTCCTTGCCGTACACCCTTCTTTATTTGAACTGGCTCAGTAAGTGGTGGTAGGTTAATCTTTAAAGTGGCTTTCTTATACATATTGTCGATGAGAGCAATATATCGATGGTCTATACGTGCATTTTGTAGCGATTCTAAGACTGACCATGTTTCAACACTGTCGAATGCTTTTTTGTAGTCTATGAAGGCTATCCACAGTGGCATCTGATATTCCGTCGTCTTTTCTATTATTACTCTCATCGACAGTATATGGTCCAAAGTGCTATGGCCACACCTGAAGCCGGCCTGCTCCACGGATTGATACGAGTCAAGTTTTTTGGTAAGGCGTAGAGTTATGATTTTTGTAAAGAGTTTATATAGGTGTGAGAGCAAACTAATGGGGCGATAGTTATTTAAGTCCGCCTTGTTGCCCTTTTTGTACAGTAAAGTAACTATAGAAGAATCCCAGATCTCGGGTATAGTTTGTTCCTCCAGGCATTTGTTAAAGGCAATTTTAAGTAGCTCAATCACTTTATTCCCTCCATCCTTGACCATCTCTATAATGATGTTATCGCTTCCGGGAGCCTTTCCGTTTTTCATTTTTCCGAGGGCATATTCTAGCTCACTTGCTGTTACTTCCGGTACATCCTCAGAGCCAACGTTCGCAATTTTCCGCTTAACTACCTCTTTAGGCTTGGGATTGCTTGACGCGTAAAGTTGTGCATAGTACGTCCGGATGGTTTCGAGTAGTTGTTTTTGTTCTACTATTAGATGGTTGTGCTCGTCCAGTAACTTAAAGATCTGTTGAGTTCCTGGTTTCAAGGCTTTACGAAACACTTTTGGGCCCTGGTGCTTGTCTATTATATGCTTAACGGTCTTTTCGCGGTATGCGTCGATATCGGCTTCGACCTGCTCTCGAGTTCTTTTACAGAGGTTTTTAAAGTAGTCTGTTCCCCTTTTACCTTCATTTAATAGAGTTCTTCTTTCTTCTAGAAGGGCTCGAGTCTTGGTCTTGAACTTTTGGTGGCTTATTTTTGCGAATTTGGATGTAAGGTCATGCGCTACACTATAAAGAACACTTTGTATGCTGTGAATAATTGTTTCGTGATCACAGTCAGTGTTCACATGACATAGTTCTTTTGTTACTAGTTGTTGGTACTGATCTTTGCACATGTTCAGTTTGACCGCATTGACTTTCACATTCTTTGACCTTACCGTGGCGTATCTTTGCAACCGCGCATTAATACGTAAAGTAGCTCGAATTATACGGTGGTCGCTTCCAGTGTTGAAACTGTTCAAAACGCTGACATCCTGGACTATACACTTATGGCTACAGAAAATATAATCAATCTCGTTCTTTTGTTTTCCTCCTGGGGATATCCAAGTCCATTTTCTAGCTGGCCTCTTTTCGAAAAATGAACTGGTATGAAACAGTTTTTCTTGTTCTATAAAGTTAACCAGCATATCTCCACGGGAGTTCCTTGATCCGAAACCGAATTTGCCGATAAACGTTTGTGTGTCGTCTCTTTCAGCGCCTATTTTCGCGTTGAAGTCTCCGGTTACTATAGTATACGTGCTCTTGTTGTCATGTATGCATTTACTTACATCCTCGTGCAATCTCTCTACCTCCTGATCCGGCGCCGCGCTGGTTGGTGCATACACTTGTATAACCTTTAGTGTTATTTTCTTAGTAATTTGGAATATTGCATATACTACTCGGTCGGACATTGAAGCTACACATTTAATGTTGTCACCAAGCCTTCTGTGTATCAGTAAACCGACTCCATGTTCATGGCCAATGTTGTCATCCCCTCGATAATATAGGATATGTCCGCTATGAAGTTTCATACTTTCCTCGCCTTGTCTTCTCACCTCTGATAGACCAACGACGTCCCAAGTGACTTTGTCCAACTCGTAGAGCAGTTCTTCTAACCTGTCGTCTGTTCTTAGTGTTCTTGCATTGTAAGACGCTATTCTTAACATGGTGTTCTTATATTTATGACAGCTTGATTTCTCCCAGAGATTCTTAGCACCCCTGGATCCGTCGGAGCCCACGCTGCTGTCCTTGCTGGGAATTACGGATCCGCTGGGAACTCGGGGCCATTTCTTGTTTCTTGTGTCCATATCTGAAGGGTTTAGGCAGGTTAACTCGCCCGCTTGCCCAAGGCGTCTTGGCGAGTGCGAAGTAGTTCATCTGACTCGAACTGTGGTTGCTACCGTTGGCTCATTTAAGGAGAGCTCGTCCGCTACCAACCATAGAAAATCACCCCTCGCTGGCGATTTCCAAGTCTAGTGGCCATAGTTTGCCCACTAAACCCCCCCTTTATTCTCTCGTTGGTTTGTCGACTCTGCTTCCCACTGAGGTTTTCACTCAGTCTTCTGCAGAGTTGCTCGACGTAACAGGCTCTACCGCGTGAAGGTGAGAGTGGAGTTGAGGTGCAGAGGCTAGAGGAACTCTTTTGAAGAGATCCTTAACTTGCGCGTACACCCCCTTAGAACCCCCTTAACTTGCGCGTACACCCCCTTAGAACCCTGACAGATGACAGTTAACCAAAAAGTATAGAGGGCGCCACAGCGCACACACGTCTATGACACAAGGCGCGAAATTTAAACATTATATTTTAACACGACGTTTATTCATTAATTCTTAAGTTGACACTTTATTCACATGCACAATGAATGGATTGTGCAGGGCACTCGCTTTTATGCTGGCAGTCTGAAAAAAATTTGTATGGATAAATTACCAGTTCCCATATATCAAATTCATATACCTTTTGTAAACATAATGGAAAATAATGAGCATCAATAATAAACAAGTAAGTAGGATTACAAGATTACTATCTCTATCTGTTAAAATAGACATGACACAGGATGTAAATCATAAACATAATGTTTTGTCATATCATAATTAAAATGTAAATGATAAAAATCCAGTGTCTACATTGTTATATTTTATTCAAAACGGATTTATATTTGAAGTATGTTTTTTACAACAATATTATTTGTTACAGTTGGCTTGTTCAGTTTGGCGTAGGATCTAGAGACGACATAGTTTGCTCAAAAGATGGGACCAGAAGACAAGGCGAGCCTTCAGCTGAAGAGAACTTGTCGTGTATTGTTGTTTTTGTATTGGTATGTTATAATCTTCATATAACTTGAAAATAATGTGGCAGTAATATCTTTTATTTATTTATAAAAAAACAAGCTAGGTATATTATTATGATGGTGTGTATTATTTATTTCAGGTATACTATTTTATGATGGCAGCTTGCGTGTGGTTCGTCATATTCACATACGCCTGGCATATGAGTTTTCGAGCTTTAGGTATGTTAACACAGAATCTAAGTGTTAAAATTCAATATAATTTATTTACTTGCAAAGCCAATGCTGTTTTTTTGATGTTTGTTTATGGTACTGGGCAGCCTAGTTCTTGATGTTTGTTTGTCCTATTCGGACTGGATTCATTTGACAATCCTGTTGTAATTTAATTAATACACCATCATTTTTTAAAGGTCGTTTTTCGACAGAGAAACTGTAATATTTCAATGGTAAATCTATTTGAATGTCCGACGCACCCTGTTGAAAAAATACCAGTTAGCTAAAAAGGGATGGTGTATTGTATAATGTTGTTTTTTTGTTCACAGGTAAAATTCAAGACAGGATTGACAAGAAGGCAGCTTACTTTCACCTAGTGGCGTGGTCTCTCCCGCTGATCCTGACCATAACGACGATGGCGTTCGGCGAGGTGGACGGCAGCAGCGTCACGGGCGTGTGCTTCGTCGGTTACGTCAACTACCCCATGAGGGCGGCTTTGCTGTTGGCGCCGCTGTCCGTAGTGCTGGTGCTCGGCGGATACTTCTTGCTGAGAGGTACGAACTCAGGAATACAGGTGCCCACTGCTGCACATAGGCGTCCCCCAATGACAATTGTCATTTGGGAACGTACAGAGACCAATTAAGCTTTTATGGAGCTGTCAAAATTTATGCTAATTTTGGTAAATAGTCGGATAAAATAAAAATAAAGTAGGTATATGTTTCGGATTATAAATACTTAATGTACAAAATAATACTTCGCGATCTCTTCACGACTTCCATAGTATCTACGTTGCTACAGCCCTGCCGACAGAATGGTCGAAGATGTGCGTCGTCTGCGTTGAGTCTGAAAAATCCGCGACAGATTTTTTGCGCGCCTCGCAGACTTTTTGTGCGCCGCAGACTCGTTCGCGCAAAATGTGTGCGAATGAGTCTGCGGCGAAATTACCATCTGCGCTGCACCTTACCCTTACGGTGAGTTTGTTTGTCTCACAGGTGTGTTCTCTCTGATCGCGGTGCGCGTGTCGAGTAAGGACGTGATCTCCCCGCGCGCGGCCAACAAGATCCGGCAGACCATCACGCGGTGCTCCATCACGGCCGCGCTGGTGGCGGTCTTCATCTGCGTCACCTTCGCCTGCCACATCTACGAGTTCAAGAACGCGGACCTGTGGAAGGACTCCTTCAAGAAGAATATCATGTGAGTGGGAACGGTTTAGCACTTAGTCCGATCCGGACTCGAGAAAATGTAATTATAGTAACCATAGAACTACCACCTTGATCAAAAAGGTTTCGGAATTTGTTAATAGAACTCAATATACAATCTTCATTATTAAAAATCATCAATTGTCCCCTTCAAAATACTCGCTGGCATAAAATACATATATGTATCAGTCAATAGGTGACTGATACATATTTATGCGCAAGTTTTGGTAGCTGTTGCATGGTATTCGTTCGTGTTTTACTCGAAAACCTCCGGGAGTGTTTCTGATTGTAGTTATGGCCTATTGAGGATATTGTGGAATGGTCTGTTGGGGTTCCTGGAAGAGTAGATTTGGCAAGGGTAACAAACTATTCATAACATGAGGGATTTTAAATCATCCCACAGGCAAAATAGGCGCACAGACTTCGATTTGCGGAAAACTTGTGCTTGACGACACATGGGAGCATGGTGATCACAATTTAAATCTTATTGTAGTTGCCGGTTGGAAGCGCTGAAGGACAGCGAGAAGGAGTGTTCAGGCGGCGTGCGTCCGTCGGTATCGGTGCTGCAGCTGCGACTGCTGTGCTGCTTCGCGGCCGGCGCGCTCATGGCCTCGTGGACCTGGACGCCCGCCGCCGCCGCCGCCTGGAGGCGGTACCTGGCCAGGTAACCGACTGACGTCCTACAAGACTGCTGCTGTGCTGCTTCGCGGCCGGCGCGCTCATGGCCTCGTGGACCTGGACGCCCGCCGCCGCCGCCGCCTGGAGGCGGTACCTGGCCAGGTAACCGACTGACGTCCTACAAGACTGCTGCTGTGCGGCTTCGCGGCCGGCGCGCTCATGGCCTCGTGGACCTGGACGCCCGCCGCCGCCGCCGCCTGGAGGCGGTACCTGGCCAGGTAACCGACTGACGTCCTACAAGACTGCTGCTGTGCTGCTTCGCGGCCGGCGCGCTCATGGCCTCGTGGACCTGGACGCCCGCCGCCGCCGCCGCCTGGAGGCGGTACCTGGCCAGGTAACCGACTGACGTCCTACAAGACTGCTGCTGTGCTGCTTCGCGGCCGGCGCGCTCATGGCCTCGTGGACCTGGACGCCCGCCGCCGCCGCCGCCTGGAGGCGGTACCTGGCCAGGTAACCGACTGACGTCCTACAAGACTGCTGCTGTGCGGCTTCGCGGCCGGCGCGCTCATGGCCTCGTGGACCTGGACGCCCGCCGCCGCCGCCGCCTGGAGGCGGTACCTGGCCAGGTAACCGACTGACGTCCTACAAGACTGCTGCTGTGCTGCTTCGCGGCCGGCGCGCTCATGGCCTCGTGGACCTGGACGCCCGCCGCCGCCGCCGCCTGGAGGCGGTGCCTGGTCAGGTAACCGACTGACGTCCTACAAGACTGTTGCTGTGCGGCTTCGCGGCCGGCACTATCATGGCCTCGTGGACCTGGACGCCCGCCGCCAACTGTTAAACAAAGTGAGATTGACTACTAGAATATAGACACTATTGAATAGTGTTATAATTCGAGAAAATAAACTTGATGACGTTTGCTTAATATTAGAGTTTATGTAAGAAACTGTCCATGATGGGTGCACACAACGTAACGTACGTAACGTAACACATAAACCTTCCTCTTGAATCCCTCTATCTATTTATAAAAAACTGCATCAAAAGTCGTTGCGTAGTTGTAAAGGTATAAGCATACATATGGACAGATAAAAGAAAAGCGACTTTGTTTTATACTATGTAGTGATGACTACTCTCGATTTTCAAATTCCAGTGTCTTTTCCCATACAACAAAGCGTACTATTTGCAGGAAGTGCGGCTGCTCGGTGGAGGCGGAGGTCCCGCGGCGCGCGCGCAAGCACGAGCTGATCGCGCGCGCGTACCGACGCCGCGGGGAGTTCGCGGCGCGCGGCCGCCTGTCCATCTCGCTGGGCGGCTCGCGGCAGGACCCCGTCGGCCTGTGCCTGGACCACACCGCGCCCATCGACTACCCCGACGACGGGAAGCACGAGAGGTCACTACTTACATTAGTAACACTAGCCGAGACCGCACCGCGGCCGCCTGTCCATCTCGCTGGGCGGCTCGCGGCAGGACCCCGTCGGCCTGTGCCTGGACCACACCGCGCCCATCGACTACCCCGACGACGGGAAGCACGAGAGGTCACTACTTACATTAGTAACACTAGCCGAGACCGCACCGCGGCCGCCTGTCCATCTCGCTGGGCGGCTCGCGGCAGGACCCCGTCGGCCTGTGCCTGGACCACACCGCGCCCATCGACTACCCCGACGACGGGAAGCACGAGAGGTCACTACTTACATTAGTAACACTAGCCGAGACCGCACCGCGGCCGCCTGTCCATCTCGCTGGGCGGCTCGCGGCAGGACCCCGTCGGCCTGTGCCTGGACCACACCGCGCCCATCGACTACCCCGACGACGGGAAGCACGAGAGGTCACTACTTACATTAGTAACACTAGCCGAGACCGCACCGCGGCCGCCTGTCCATCTCGCTGGGCGGCTCGCGGCAGGACCCCGTCGGCCTGTGCCTGGACCACACCGCGCCCATCGACTACCCCGACGACGGGAAGCACGAGAGGTCACTACTTACATTAGTAACACTAGCCGAGACCGCACCGCGGCCGCCTGTCCATCTCGCTGGGCGGCTCGCGGCAGGACCCCGTCGGCCTGTGCCTGGACCACACCGCGCCCATCGACTACCCCGACGACGGGAAGCACGAGAGGTCACTACTTACATTAGTAACACTAGCCGAGACCGCACCGCGGCCGCCTGTCCATCTCGCTGGGCGGCTCGCGGCAGGACCCCGTCGGCCTGTGCCTGGACCACACCGCGCCCATCGACTACCCCGACGACGGGAAGCACGAGAGGTCACTACTTACATTAGTAACACTAGCCGAGACCGCACCGCGGCCGCCTGTCCATCTCGCTGGGCGGCTCGCGGCAGGACCCCGTCGGCCTGTGCCTGGACCACACCGCGCCCATCGACTACCCCGACGACGGGAAGCACGAGAGGTCACTACTTACATTAGTAACACTAGCCGAGACCGCACCGCGGCCGCCTGTCCATCTCGCTGGGCGGCTCGCGGCAGGACCCCGTCGGCCTGTGCCTGGACCACACCGCGCCCATCGACTACCCCGACGACGGGAAGCACGAGAGGTCACTACTTACATTAGTAACACTAGCCGAGACCGCACCGCGGCCGCCTGTCCATCTCGCTGGGCGGCTCGCGGCAGGACCCCGTCGGCCTGTGCCTGGACCACACCGCGCCCATCGACTACCCCGACGACGGGAAGCACGAGAGGTCACTACTTACATTAGTAACACTAGCCGAGACCGCACCGCGGCCGCCTGTCCATCTCGCTGGGCGGCTCGCGGCAGGACCCCGTCGGCCTGTGCCTGGACCACACCGCGCCCATCGACTACCCCGACGACGGGAAGCACGAGAGGTCACTACTTACATTAGTAACACTAGCCGAGACCGCACCGCGGCCGCCTGTCCATCTCGCTGGGCGGCTCGCGGCAGGACCCCGTCGGCCTGTGCCTGGACCACACCGCGCCCATCGACTACCCCGACGACGGGAAGCACGAGAGGTCACTACTTACATTAGTAACACTAGCCGAGACCGCACCGCGGCCGCCTGTCCATCTCGCTGGGCGGCTCGCGGCAGGACCCCGTCGGCCTGTGCCTGGACCACACCGCGCCCATCGACTACCCCGACGACGGGAAGCACGAGAGGTCACTATTTATTCCGGATAGTCATTCCGGATATCCTTAATAACCGTTAACGTATGAAAAGTCATCGTTTTAGAGCTAAAAGCTAGGGCACGGCTAGTATATTACATTTCGTCAATTCCGGCAACAATGTGAAGCGGAGGAAACTGGGGAATTAAAGGATAAGAATTTGTTTTTGGGTTTTAAGGGAGCGACCCATCATCTTTTCGCTTTCTAAGCCAACCTCACCTGCCTGTGGTGGAACCTGCTAACTAACAACCGAGGCGCTGGCAACCGACTGGTGGCGGTATAATCGTCACGATTAAAGGCGTAGTTAAATACCACAGATCGATGACGGGTAGCAGAGTTTCCGGAGCGAGAAGCTACGTCCTGCTATCGCCAACGATGTGTTATTTAGACATGATCACCAGATGTTTGCCCAAAGTGGTGAACAACTGAAGAGGCCTATGTCCGGCAGTAGACTGCAATAGGCTGATTGTGATGACTGAAAGGTCCTTAGTTAGTTTGAATGCGCCGTTTTCCGCAACTCGACGACTATGAGCCTATTTTGCGTGAGGTGGGCTGCCCATGCTATCCTTGAAGACGTTGATTAGTGCCAGCAAGAAGCCCAGCAGACCCTTCAGCCTGCTAAAGACGTCCCGGAGTGCTTCAGGCTGACCGAGGTGTTCTGACCGGTACGCTGCCACGCCAGAGCATTCCATCAGAATGTGGGCGGCTGTTTCCTCTGTTTCTAGGCATGCTCTACACAGTGGACTGTCCGTGATGCCTAGCTTTTGGAGATTAAGAGAGGTAGGGCATAGCGAACCTTCGCTCGAATTGAGCCGCCCGTCCGAGGAAGGACCTCCACCCTATAGAATACCGCAGTCAAATGACCTCTGAGTCGTGTTTCTGCCGGTGAGTAGGGTTTCCGGAGCTCGTGGGGGTTGGGGTTGGGCCGGCATGGCGGTGGCAACTGACAGGTAACTGACCAGTTACTTGCCAGCGACTTGGGCTTCTCTTTCGCTTTCCATCAGGCGTAGGGAAACCATTATGACGAGCCACTACAAAAAGAAATGCTTGTTGAAGGAGCCGTGGCCTGTCATGACCGCCACGATCTGCCTTAGTTTACTCCCGCTCAATTAAAATGGAATTAACAAGAAGTGTATTGCGCAGTGCGGAGCTGTCGTCGTCGTGGGCGGCCAACCTGCCGCGCTTCGTGCGGCGGCGCGACGCGCTGGTGCTGCCGGGCGCGCAGGCGCACGCGCACGCGCACGCGCACGCCTCGCTCAGCTCCACGCCCGACCGCCGCAACTCGCAGGACTCGCAGATCAGCATCAGCCTGCGCCACGTCTCCGTCGAGTCGCGCCGCAACTCGCTCGACAGCCAGCTGTCCGTCAAGATCGCCGAGATGAAGACCAAGGTACTGTACCATCATCATCATCATCAGCCTATTGCAGTCCACGCAAGTAGCTACGCCCTGCGATCGCCAACCCGCCTGCCCAGCGTGGCGATTATGGGTATATCCTCCAGACGTTTGCCCTAAGTGACGAACAACTGGAGAGGCCTATGTCTAGCAGTGGACTGCAATAACCTGATGATGATCATGGAAAATGTAAATTATAGGTAGGTATATCATTAATAACTAAGGTGTTCCGATATTATACTATATCCTGTAGTAAAAGTACTAGAATGGTATATAGGAATTTATTGCATCTAGTGGCATCATCCTAATTGTCATTTGGGGGAATTTGCCAGTCACCGTCACCACCCTTGGCAGGTGTGTTGATAACCGCCGTAGGTTTTATTTGTACCCAGGTAAATACCGCCCGTTTCCTGATTTTTATCTTACTGCTGAAAAAAGGAGGGTAATGTTTTTGTATGTAACTTCTGACGATTACCAAACTACGTCTAGTCGTCAAATGTGCTGAAGACAGCATTTACTAATCATCATTCTCCTGCCCTTATCCCACTCTAAGCGGTTTACTAGTGCTGTCTCTAAAGTGGTGGTGGGTACCATCCCCAACACAAACATTTATGTTTTATCACAACATGTACACGTCTTGTTGTTCATTGAAGGTGGGCCGGCGCCGCACCAAGCACTCGAAGGCGAAGCGCCGCGCGCGCGCCGCCTCCGCGCGCAAGGAGAGCACGCCGTCCATCGAGAGCCAGATCAGCCGCTACTGGCTGCAGGCCGTGGCCGCCAACAACGACGTCTCGCGCGAGGAGGTCAAGTTCAGCTTCGACTGAGGACGCCCACCCTGACCCCGAAGGTTAATACCCACATTTTGCGAGCAGGTACAAAGAGGAGACGGCCTACGCTGCCGTGCACTGTGGCCAGGGTTGCCAGATCAAAGTTTTGATTTTCGGTGTACATTCAAAAATCCGGGAGATGTATGACAATTACCCTGTGGAAACATCGGGTGATGTTCTTTTTGCTTAAGAATGATGATTCCTAACTATTTTTCCCATTCAGTTGCTTGGAGAGCAAAAATAAAAGTTATCCTTCTAAGGAAACCGTCGAGGTTTTGCTTCATTTGGTCGTATTTGTACAATACGGGAGGTAAAAAAAATTCGGGAGTGTTGGACGGAATCCGGGACATCGGTAGATATTGACCAAAATCGGGAGATCTGGCAGCACTGACTGTGGCCCTAATTCAAGGTATTCCCGGCGCATTGCCCTAGGTAAGCGACGGGATGCGACATGTAGGGACGTGACGTAATCAGACCTACTCACTGATCAGATACTTCACTGCTCATTGACTAACGCGACCACTTAGGCGACTATTTCATACAGAGATTGTTATTTTCGCGTCGCGTTGCCGCAATTGTCTTTAATCTAGGACAAGGGGTTACCGAAGTTTCGGCGTCATAACTAATGCTCCTTTTATTTAGCGTAACCTTTTGTTTGGATCTTTGTCTAGGGGCTGTTCAAGTATTACCTAAGCAGATTTATTACAATCCCATCCCCAAAATATTTTGTACCACAATTCCTCTTTGTACTTGCTTCGTGATTATGATGGTGTGAGATTTCGGGGGATAATGAGCTCGTGTTTATTTAGCCGCGGGAATTGCTATTGAGTTTTGTAAGTATAATACTCGCTGGAATTTCGGACGAGGTTGTAATTGAGAATAGGGTCCGACACAACCTTCTTCATAGACTGCCGTTGTATAGACAAAATGTCAACGATTACTATTTCGGCTCTATGTTTTGTTCGGACGACTATAAGTTCTTGGGAAGAAATGATTGCATATCATAAGAAAGAATCGTAGGTAGGTTTTTATTGAGTTGCAAATTACTTGGACTCGTTAGGTTAGAGTACCTATATGATTACTAAGTATTTATTTTTGCTAAGTGAAAATGGTAAGAAGTTCAAATTAGTATATCCAAAGGTTATTTATCCATGTGATAAGATTATTATTGTCAGAATTTCATTTGACATGTACCTAATTAAGACTAGTGTTGGTCGAAATACCAACACTAGTAAATATTTATTGTTAATGTAAAATATCATTTATTATGAACAAAAGACTGATCTGAATCTCTTGGAAATGTATTCTTATCTCCGATGCTTGAAACATCCATGACAATCTCGAATTTATGTGATATTATCTGTAACCTCAAACATAATTTTAAATGTGCCATAAATAGTTGTGTGGTGACTTAATCGACAAAAGTAAATCAGAATCGACTGATATTTTTCTTAGATTGTAAGTTGTAATTTACTGTAAGGATATTATATGACTTCTTATAAAGGCATGCTATTTAGATTTTTTTACAAATTTGCTACCTGTTATTTGTATAAAAATAATAAATACAGTGATCAGATTGAAATATTTTGTGTACATATAAAGGTGGCGCTTGTCATGAATCAATCGTCGTTGTTGCTACTGTTAACATTGATATGTACAAGACACGGTTGTGATGCAATTTATTCTTATTGATTGTAAGATGTTGAGGCTATTACGGTGATGAAATGAATATTTTTTAATAAAGTTGTAGCAAATTTTGCTAATGCACTGTTATGACAACTTAAAATTTGCAGACTGTTGTGGAGAATAGCTCTAGTTTACATTATAAAACCAATCAATGCAAAAAGACTAATTGCATTTTTGAATAAGTACTTTTGTATGTTTGTTAGCTTTAACCAGTGCGTTTTTTACGAATACTATTGTTTTATTACCAGTAATCTACTTCAGTAGCATTTTATACATAATATATTCCAATTCGGAATTAAGGTTGATTTTTATTCACACCCCCTTTCCTCTGCTAACCCACCTTAAAACACTCGTAGGACACTCAGTCTTCACAATCTGCCCGTACCCGCTCGAGTAAGGAAACTTAATGAACGTCATTCAGAACGATCGATTAAGTTTTCGAATTCGAGTATTGAAATATGCATTGAGAATAGCCCGCGCTCATCCTTTTACATTGCCTCATAAGGGGCAGCGCAGACGACAGACTACCCGTGACGCACTTTTTAGTTTGTGAAAATAGAACTTATGCAATTATACAGGGCCGTCTTAAGTATATTCGGCGCCGGAGTGCCGGACTCAACTTGCGCCGCGCCGCCCCGGCAGGCGCCCTGCGCCCGTGTGCGCCGCACCCCCTGGTAGAGACGGCCCTGCAATTATATGCAGTAACGCGCACGACGCGCAAAAATCTGTTACGTTCTTTTTAAATGTCTCAGACGCAGACTCTATCGCACAAAAAGTGTGTGCCGTCTGCGCTGCACCTAAAGGTAAAGAAAGTAGGTAGGTAAGTAGGACTTCTTGGTACTTATTATTTCCATGCCGCACACACATTTGCTCTATGCATGATCTAAAGGTTGACTGGTAGAGTATGCTCCTAGCCTTAAGTTCGCCTTTTGTGGACGAAGCCTTAGTTGTTCTATGGCTATAGCATCTACTTTTGGGATTATTTACAGTTTTTGTTTGTAATGTGCTATCATAGAGGGGTGTTACAAGTTTCTAGTTAATGCTTTACAATATATTATATGTTTTAGATTGTATATTATTTTGGTTATTTAAAAAAAACACTAGATTCAAATAAGTCATTTGATTTATTTCTATGGGATACCTAAGGAGAAACAATAGAATAGCTCTGATCATCTCATTTTATTAAACATAAAATGAGGCAGAAAATGTGATAACTCCTGATATAACATACTGAATAAATACTGAATCATAAATATTTATATTGTGGGAATTGTGCAGTTATGATGGATAAGATGCACCTCGTAACTATATAGGCTGCAACAACCTCCTTGGTTGTTCTTTTTTATTTATCATGCAATTTCTTGTTATTGCAGTAGGTACCTAGTTAAAAAGTGCAACTAGCCAATCTCCTGCGCAATATTCTAAACGAAACAATTTAAATAATATATTGGTAATGTCTAAAGAAAATTAAACGTCAATATTTTTATAATATGTAATTTTAATGAGAACAAGGCAAGCAAATTATGTCACAGACACTATTCTCATGGTGAAGTCAATCATAAATTACATTATGAACCCTTTAAACTATAGTGTATACTGTATGTAAATAAACTTACATGCTTATTTTTAGGTACAAGAGCTTCCCTAGTACTACTGGACGTCAACCTTTGCCTCAGTATACCTGCCTAATTTATCACGCGCCATGCAGATATATAATATAATTTGAGATGCAAAATCAACTTCATATTCAACACATTTATTGAGGTTTTCTCTTTTTAACAATTTGACATTGGTAAAATCCAAAAGTAGCAAAGATGAATGTAACGTTCTAGTAGGTACTTTAATTTCAAGGTAATATTATCATACATGACAATGTGATGTTTACGGAAAAGAAATGTGCATATTATTTGTGAATAAACTCTACAAATATCAAATTGAGAAAAAGTACGTACTGGTTAACATTACATATCCTACTTCCTACTAATATTATAAATGCGAAAGTTTGTTTAGATGGATAGATGGATGGATGTTTGTTCCTCTTTCACGCATTAATTACTGAACAGATTTTAATGAAACTTTACAGTAATATAGCTTATACATTGGAATAACATATAGGCTATGTTTTATACAAATATTCACGCGGGCAAAGCCGCGGGCAGCAGCTAGTAACTTTATATATCTGTAGGATACATCTCGCTGAGTCCAATCAAATTGAATCAAATTAACAGGTAGGTGTCATTTTGTATTAATCACAGATGTTTTCTTATAATCAGTGGCAAGACTTCTAAGACTGGCTGAGATAGCTGAATTAAGTACTTTTGATTTTAATAACTTACTTACTTCGAAGATCACTTTTATTTATAGAATTAAAGGTTGTAAAAATAGAATTATGCTGTAACAATGTAAAAAAAAGTAATCTTCAAAGTAAATGTTAGATTAATAAATAGATCGTTATTTAGCCTTAAATGTATATTTTTATCATGATTTCATGATCTAAATTAAATATGAATAAGATGCTGACCAGCATGCAATATAACAAGAAAGATCATATAAACTCATAGGAAACAATTTTATAAAAGAAATAAAACCTTTAAAAAACAACACTTAACTAATCTACACGGAATGTAGTTTTGGTTTACTGTACTTACTATTTACCTACCTACATAAAACTAAAAAATAAAATTGCACAAGTTAATAGGAAACTTAATTCTTTGGCCCTTAAATCTAAAAAAGAAATCACAAATGTACTTAGAAAAAATTCGATTCAAAAGCAATAAAATTAAGTAGAGAGATAACAATCACCGCATAAACTAAAATTAATTATTATGTGCCAAATTATGCTACCCGGAGAGGGGGAACGACGCTTACGCTAATGTGCACACAGTTCATAATTAACTTTTAATCTATTGGCTACATCGTCTCCGACGACATGCAATAATTAACGTCTATCTAAGTAGCAACAAAATTAATTTAACGGGACAATATCACACAGTCACAGCAGTCTTATGTTGCCCTAGCTTTGCGTATATTTTTCTTCTCCGATTCAGTGAATCCTAAAATATTTTCAATCGCGTTAAGGTGACCCTGATGATTTTCGGGATCAGTAAGGAAGTAATAGATAGCAGACTTCAAGAACTGCAAAGTAACTTCAGGATCCACGCTGGTCCTGCTGCCTTTTTGGGACTCCACAATACGACGATACATCGCCTGCAAAAGACATGACATATTTTAGTTGGAATCAACTTTAATTGCATGCGCGACTGAAACCATACCAACATTGCTATTTACAATACCTAAATAATAACGTAAAAATAAAATAATATCTACTTAAACCGTCTACTTATTACTACTTACTTCAGAAAAATATTAATAATCATATTAAATATTTTAAAAAATCGTCAACTTTGTACTGTTATCAGTGTATTTTCACTGTAATACCAACATGCAAAATAAATAATAACTAATTAATGGCTGTTCCACATCTTAGCCCCATAAGATGTGCCATAACGTGAGTATGTCATGTGCACTCGTATGAAAGAGCCACTAATTTTCTCGCGACACTTTCTATTGAGCGGGCGAGACACTACCTACATCCAATTATAATTGTCTTATAACTTCTACTTATTTTTATGCTCTATAAGGTCCGATTTCTTCTTACGCTGACGTAGGTCGAGCATACCAATATACACCAGTAATATGAAGCTGAGCACTGCAATGTTGTCGGCAGGCAGAAAATTGGTAGCTTCATAGAACTAAGGTCTATTGCTTCGCTCGACTAAGTCAGCATAGAAGGAAATCAAGCTTAAGTGCCAGCGGAAGCAGAGAGAAGAGGTATAATCCTCGCCCTGCCTGGGGCGTTTTCTTTACGGTACTTTTACGACCGAACGCGTATCTTCTAGGACACGCAAGCATTTGCAATAGGTTTAAGCATGCACTTTATTTTAAAGTTCAGTGCTTTTTATAAACCTCTCTGCTGCGCTCTTCTCCGCCTGCGCTGACCCTAAGTTATTATTATTACTATAGCGTCATAAGAAATCTAACAGCTACTGACTATAGTCGGAAGAAAAATTTACCACAACCTACAATACCTGGAAAACCAAAAGAGGCTGTTTCAAAAAGAATAAAAAAATACATGCAAAGCTGCATTCAGTTAATATTGGTTTTCATGCGTTAGGAGCAAATATTGCTAAATTAGTACCCTTTTCCGAAAATTTGAAATTTGTTACTAGATCTACAAGTTAGATGGTTAACATGTTCAATGTTCATGCAGAAAAAGATTAGCTATGTTTTAATTAAATTTTTCTCTTTAATAGTAAGTCATGGGAAGAGTTCTTGGATTTCCTGTTAAAGGCTCTATTATCTAAGTCTGGCATCATAATCTTCTTAATCTCGTTTAAATTAATTTTTAAAAGCGTAATTCATAAATTTCATAGTAGGTATTTTTTTGTGCCATACCTACTTTTATATGTGAGAGCCGTGAATTCTGAATAAACACTAAAACTTAAATGTAATGTTAGTACTGTTTAAAATACCATACCAAACACCAACGGGCGTCACAAATAGATAAATAATAAATATACATTGAAACAAGTATTGCATTTAAGATTAACAAGTTTGTACCTACTAATGAAAGTAATGTCAAGGGTCACTTAATAAATAAATGTAAATACTAAAAGAAAAAACTTATATTATGGCGAATTAACCTATTACAATAAAAATAAGTGATCCATAACCTCCTTTTGTAACTACATACATCAAAGTATTTTGTATACACTGAATTTAGCAAGACTTCCTCGTAACCTCTGTGCTAAGCATGGTGTGTATGTAAATAAAAATTGGAAGTGATTTAAAGTGGATGCTGTCTTCCGTAAAAAATCCAACCTTTCGAGCTCCTAGGACCCATAAAGAAACAGCCTCCTTTGCACTTAGAAGTACTTGTGACTTTGCCGTTCGGTCCGCTGTGAATGCCGTGTCCTGTAATGCACTACATGTTAAAGCAGGTTCTTGTTAATTGCCACTACATGCACACACTACTCCACTCTAGGTGTACAATGTGTGGGTTAATATTTAGACTTTCATTAATTAAATAGACGTTTTATGCCCAATTGTTTATAGCGACATAACAATGAACAGAAATGACTTAAATGTAAGTTAGTTTATAATATTAATAGGAAGAGAACAGTGAGAAGTGAACATGTTTTACAGAGCTGCTATGAATCCTATCCTTGAATTAATGTTAATGTCTGTAGTAACACGAGAATTGTTCTGACTGTCGAATATTTGTATGGATTGTCACAAAACAAAACATATAGTCAAGGATGGTGAGTCTATTGTTGAGGCAGACAATGCAACAAAAGCGGTAAATGGTAAGGTGTCTTACTCGGACATTTTCGAGCTCAGTCTGAGTAATCTGTAGCTGCTCCAGTAATTCTTCCACAGACACTCTGCTCACTTGGGAGGGGCCCGCGTCATTATCCTGAAATAAATATGAAATGTACTATGAGTGTTACTTTATAATTCATAGAATTGACTATCGAATCTAGATGAAAAGATGTTCACACTAAATTTCAATAATCAGACAATCAACCATCAAGCGTAGTTATTTTTTGACCCTTTGAACGCCACTTATATGCGTCGATGATAATAGATTTTCTTTTCTCTCATTCATCACAATCAGTCTACTGCTGGACAGGGCCGTTTTTAAACTATTTGAGGCCCTGGGCACATTAGGATCATGGGGCCCCTATGACCTAAATATCGGTTATCATTTGGTAATCTGGCAGGAACTAGGGGGCCTCATTCGATCGCGGGGCCCTAGGCACCTGCCCATTGTGCCCAGTGGGGCCTACTGCTGGACATAGACTTCTCCAAGTGTTCCTCTTTGTACAAATACCTGGAGGTTATACTATTAATCGCCACGCTGGGCACGCGGGTTGGCGATCGCAGGGCGGAAGCTCCTTGCTCCGGTGTTGCTGCGGCCCGCCATCGCCTGTGTTATTTAGCTACGCCTTCAATTGTGATGGTTATACCACCACCAATCGGTTGCCAGAGTTAAATGATTATGTAATTGATAATTCGAAAATTACCTAGGTACTTATGAAAGACAATAACATGTGTATGATGTTTAAGCCTATCCTTATCTCTAGAAATTGTTGATTGTGGATAGAATTACAAAATACCTATAAACATAATATACATATCATAGTGATTGAGCAATGTGAAATTAATGTGCAACACAGTGCAGAAACTTGCATCATCCATTTATTTTTTTCAAAAATCTACTAATTTCCATTGTATCACTTAGGTCTCATTTCAGGAATGTTTCTTGTCACAGGACTTCAAACTTTTAATTAAATCCACCCAACAAATCTGATTATTATTTATGGCTTGAGTCGCTGATCGCAGATGAAGAAAAAACAGTAAATGTGTTGAGTTGGGTGAAGCGGGTGGCCGAATTAACAAACATACAATGAGGTATTAAGGTGTCTAAGGAACAGTGTTCATGTCGACGAACCACGATACACGACGACGCCCTACGTCCCTGCAGCGACATGGATTTTGGTGTAGAACAATCAAGCATCAGTCTAGCTCAAATAATACCCACATTTGAAGATCATATCTAGTACATATAACAATTTAATGAATTAAGATTACCTTCTCCAATTCAAACTTAGCAGCCTCTACTCCCTTGTTGTACATCTGCAGGTATATCGCACGGTGCTTGCTTTCTTCATCCTGCAACTGCTTACTGGCCTCCTCCAACTGCTTCTCCAAGATGTGAATTCTCTCCTTCGCTTGCTCATAGTTAGGCAGCAGTTCACAATACCTTGTATTCACATCAGCTAATTTAATAAGTAAAGCTTCCACTTTATCATTGTGAGCCTTCTTCAGCTCTTGCGTTTCACCCACATGAGATCTCACTACATCTTCTATCTTCTTCTCATAGAACTCAATTAGGCTAAGGCGCTCTTGTTCATGGTCGCCTACATCAGTCATGCATGATACATCATGGGTCAACATGTGAACAGATTCTTTGGAGTGTAGCGAAGAGTTAGTGAGATCATCAAAGTGCCCGGAGTCAGTAAATGAACCTTGCATTTCATTTCGGCATCTAGTTGGTGTTTGGTCTTTGTATAATGGACTGTCAGTGACATCGTAACTCCTGCAGGCCTCATTTCTTTTAGGGCTATCTTGTTCAATGGAGCCTTCATCTGCATTTTCTCTAATTGTCACAATTTCACTAGAATTAGATTTGTCATCTGGTGAACATATTGAAGCTTTGTACAAACGGAGCTCAACAACCTCTTTGGTTAGGTGGAATATCTCACTATCCTTCTTATCTAGATCTTTCTTTGCTTGGCTGAGTAGGCTTTTGAGACGACGGATCTGTTTTTGGGCCCGCTGCGTCGGTGTAAGGTATTCTTCACCAGCTAGGCCAGCATGAGATGAGCAATGCAGAACATACCTCATGGACCGGCCACTGAATGTAGTACCGTTAAACGGTGCGTAGCCAGCATCCACTGAAGCTGCAGTTGCAGCACTGCCGTAACTATGAAGGGATTCATCATCAGGCAAGTCCTCGGGAGATCCAGGTGGCGTGTGGGCTGAGTCTGTCATGTTCAGTTTTCCATCTAAGTAGCAGTCTTGTTTCAGGCCGGGTTTTCTAGGCTTCTGCTGTGCATTGGAATTGAATGACTGAAAGTTAATAATATGGAGATGAGTTCTGTTATTGAAAAAGTATGTAAGTAACTTAGGACAGCTTTGTCAAATCTTTTAAAATAAATGTTTGCTAAAAAAAGTAGGTCATTCATAATATAATCGCAACAGGTCACTTGTCCATAAGGTACAAGTACTTTTAATGTCTATAGATACATATTTTCTTTAGCCAGTTAAACAAACAGTGCTGAAGATATATTTATAATTTGAGAATAATGTTTTGAATTTAAAGTTTGCCCTTTATCATATTTGCCGAATTACATGCAACAGGCAAAAATTTTGAAATACCATAAAATCGTTGGTCAGAGTGATGTAGAACAGTAAAGACTAAATGATTGACTTTATCTGGTCCGACTAATAATTTATTATGAACATGTAAAAATTAAATTGATAAAAATAACCTCAATTATTTACCACTGTTAAAATACAATTTTATTATTTTGTTTCACTAAATATAACAATGAATGGATGAACATGACTAGACTGTCTATTGTTTGATGTAATTAACTGTTGACGTCGACACGAACTTAACTTTATTGGCTTGGCCCGAGTAGCCATGGTAATGGTAAATTATTCAGAGAGCCCCAAGGCCGGTACTCACGTGGCTCCGTTGGCGATGGCCAGGCTCCACAAGGCGGGCGCCATCGCTCCGGCTTTTTTGGTGCGAATTTTCCGTGATTATTGGTATTAATTTTCTCGTGGAGAGCGGTGAACGCTGCACCATTTTTTCACCGCGCAGCCGCAGTGAAGAGGTGCGTCGAAAGTTGCCAGTGACGTTTCCCGCGCAGCAGTGTTCATCGTGAAACTCTGCTAATCTTCTGCCGTTGTAATTTCTGTTCATTTTCTTCAAAATTTGACATTAACGTAGCGTACTGCAAAAATGAAACAGCTGCTATAAAAAAATCAGCAAAACAATACGTGACAGATAAAAAAAAAACAACGGAGCAAAAGAATGAATTTATACTGCCTGACTAAATAAACGACTTGTCAAAACTTTGAAGTTGTACTGTATACACTTTTAAATTATTTTAAGTCATACACATAATTAAAGTTATAATATTATGTTTTTTGTATATTTACGCTACCTACATGTATTTTCAGTGAGTGTATATAAAATTATTTTAAATTAGGCCTATGTTCATCTTATGTCTATAATAAGGACACATTGATTTAGCGCTATAAAATAAAGTCTTGGTTAAGCTCTTGATTAATAGGTATCTAAATGCGGATCCTAGGACTGAAAAAAAGTAGATGCCGAGACAAGCACTTCCTATGCAAATAAATAAGTGCACATTTTGATAATATCAGGGTGGGAAGTTGAAATGGTTAACGTGAAACCACGCTAATTCGCGATGCTCCGCTCTGCCGACTCAAACCGCACGCGAACACGTATTGCAAACGCGGCCGCCTTCATTTTTTTTATAAAACGCATGCGTGAGAAAAAGCATAAAATATACCCGCCGCTTAATAAGATACTACTTACCCAAGATAATTTATGACACACATTCTTATTTCACTTTTAAACAAAACGCTTTGATTACAGAGTGAGAACAACGTCCGCGGCCGGTATTTGTTCTCGATTTGAGCGGTAATAAGTGCTTAGACGATTTATTACAACACCCGGTACAGTTGTGCAACTCGCACAAGAAACTTGGTTACAGAATATTGCGCGAACGCACAATCTGCACTCTAGGAAGCGGTGCTCTACTTAACTTATCGTACAGGTGATATATCTATCTGCTTAGGTCACTAAAACAGTAGGTACCAAATTATAATCCCCATTATTGTCGGCATGTGTATGTCATTATTTTTGTTATTATACATTATTATACCAATAAATAAATAACCCATCACATGTCACGCCGGACTAGACGGCCCTGTGTGGCTAGGTGGCTACACAGCGCCGTCTAGTTCCGAAGTAATCTGATTGTGTGTGACTACTGTGGGTACCTACAAGACAACTGATAAACTTAGGTACCTACTTCAATATCATAATTACGTTTTCTGTCATTATCATCATCACCATCTCTTTTATGCATTTATTTAATTTAACCACTATCTATACATTTCTATTAGCTAAAAAATATAATTATCCCATTAATTAAAAAAAATATTAACATAATATTTATTTATTTTTCCATGAAATTTCATGCAATTCTACGATTAGCCTACAACATTTATCTGCTACTTCTTTAATTTATTTCACAAACTTCTACCTACTATAGAGTTTCTTCAATGTTTTAATTTGAATAGAAATTAATAGGCGTGCGGTCGCGGCGTGAAAACCGTTTAGATTACGTTAGTTATGAATATGTAACAAAAATCAATTTCTGATATGAAATTAATGGATTCACCAAATGCATATTTCATTGTACCTACTCGTGTAAGGTTTTGTTGGCAATAGAATACAAGAAACCAATGCCAAATGAATAATATTCTAGCAATGAGTTTACATAGTAGTGCCATTATACATATGGCGTATGGGACTATGGGTTAAATTAATGGGACTTTTGCAGTGTATAAGAGATATAGAGTATAGGAGACACGGAAAAACATCTTTTTCGTTGTTGCATGCCGGTTAATTCGCCCTAACTACATACCTACATCGACCAAAGTTGATGGAGATTTCACTACTGGATATCTATACCTTAATAGAAAAATGCAGAAACATTTGATAGCGACAATTTGCAATATTTCTAGTTAGTAACTTTATACATTTCAGAAATTAATTGACTGATTTACCATTATACTGTGTTGATTAGGCCTATGAGTAGGTATTGTTTACACTTTTCCAATTAATTTAGAAGAGCCAAAAAGCCAAACTAAATTGCGTCTATGATAAATGAAGTAGTAGTTGGTAGAGACTTGTGTCAAAATACGAGTATAAGCTGTTATTAAATTAATTTTAAAATTTCTTATGTACTTAGAATAAAAACAAACTTAATTTCGTACTGCATATAACGCGACCTATAAATATAATCTTAAGGTAGTAATAAAAGAAGTCCAAATTCAAAGCGGAAAGTTAGGTAATGTCTGAAACCGAGGTCGTTAGCCAATTAATGGTCAATGAAGAAATTAAAAACGCTTCCTTGGTTTAAATATAATTAAAATACACCATTTGGTTAATGGAACTAAGCAAACATATTTTATACATTTTCATACAAGAGTTTTTGACAACAATGTTGAATCATTTAACTCACAAAATTACCTTTAAACGGTCACAGAATGAGTTCGGCCGCGCAACAATAGTTTTGGAACTACTTTTGGAATACCAGCATTTCGAATATTATTTTGATAAAAAATCAGGCCACGACGTGAAGATAGGGATGTAAAATGAGGAACTCCATTACATCTTAGCTCGTTGAGTTATACTCGTATCTAGAGTTTAATTCTAGCGAAACCAATAAATAATTACCTAAACAAGAAATATTTCAGTGCAGGGATATTTTAGGCAGGTATTTAAATACAACTCAACTTCAAATAGATATCGAACAATGTATATAGAGGATATATGAAATGTTCATTTTAACGCTAGCGTGTAATGCAACCTTGGGTTGTACATTTTAAAATGTATGTACTTAATTATATGTTGTAATAAACGGTTAGCTAACATCGACTTAAAATACTTACAAAGATCGAGTGATGAAGGTGTCCAATCAATGTTGGTTGTATGTCATAAATGTTTGCATTTCGTTGTCAATTATAAACACAATGCATATTATTAAAATTTTCTTCAATTAAGTACAAACCATATTGCATTACAATATAAGATTATTTTGTCTTCGTATCCATCCCGTAACGTAAGGTAGGTCCTTATAATTTTCAAACATAAAGTTGTCTCTATGTATGTTTAAAAAATATTTAAAGGCAGGTATATTATATACGTGTTATATTAAAAATAAAGTTTCTAGGGGCTGTCCATTTATCATATGATTTTCTTACCATGTTTTAACCTAATTTAGATTAAAGAACCTACACGTATTTTGGAAATCGCAAATAAGGGCCTAATCTTAAGGACTTAACCTAGGGTGCAATCTTTCTTAGTCACTTTTAATATGTTAATATAGAAGTGTCGATAAGGTACATGACTTTGGACTACAACTCGCATGGTCAAACTGGTTTGAGTACCTATATGGCTGTACCTATTATCAAAATCGTAGACAACTCGTTTCGCTGACTCATTCCTATAGTAGCGCACTTGCCTGACCTCGAACTATGGACGATATTATACTTATTATGTATATATGTTTATCACTATGAATATAGGCATATTACATAATATTACTTACTGACTTAAAATATTGGTGGTGCTAATCATCAGGGCATCACTGTATAACAAAAATGTATGTTTCGCAGCGATGCCCTCGTGTCGATCTCGCCCATGTGCCAAAACATCCTTGTCGGCCTTGTACAATGTTTAATACAATTGTATAGATTGCTTTCATTTCAATCATTTCAGTAAACGCATGAAACAGTTATTGCAAAATCTCATTGTTGTTGTTTTCAGCAGCACATTCTTCTACTTAGAGTGTTTTCGTAGCGTAAAACTACGTAGCAAATGTACCTATATTAAATTATCATCCAATTTTCATAATATCATAAAATAGAAAACGTATGCTTTATTTGTTAGTAAAAGATTTTGTTTTCATTTCAGAAATAAAATGTGTTATCTTATGATTCATCTATATGTAGAACTAGCGACCCGCCCCGGCTTCCCACGGGTTCTATACTATTTTTCCCGCTAATTCCCGTTCCCGTGGGAATTTCGGGAATTCCTTTCTTAGTGCACCTCTATGGTACCTAAGCTTCCAAATTTCAAGTGCCTACGTTTAGCCGTTTAGGCAGTGCGTAGATATGTCAGTCAGTCAGTTTCTCTTTATATATATTTAGATATAGATAATAAATGTGTGGAAATTATTCAGTTTGCAGGTACCCAGTTGAGTGTAAACGCCCAGTCCCAGGAATAACCTACATATGTATTAGATACATAGGTAGTATATGCCAGGGGTGGCCACCGGGTTGATCACGGTTATCAGCACCGTCGACCATGGCAAGACAAAAACATATCCTTTTGAATTTAAGAAGAAGATCGCACACGTTTTTCGTCAGTAAAGACGAATTTTTAGTCAGATTTAGTTGGCCACTAGATACTTTAATACGCTGTCTCCGACACAAAATGCTGCTGACCATTTTAACCCTTTCACGGGCATCGCAAACTACGCCAAACTTGAGCAAAGTCAGTATTAAATCTGAATAATAGTAGACTAAGGAGATCATTCAATATAAAAAAAGAAAAAAAATAACCCTGAAAATAGGTCTTTCAGGCGTGGCAAAATATTTGCCAATGACCTTTAAAAAATTTAACGTGGCCACTATATTGCCAGTGTTCGGAGAAAATTAAAAGAATTTTTATTTTATTTAATGAAAAAGTCAGTAAAAATATTGGCATTTGTCAAAAAACACTAAACACGAATATAAAACTTAAAATTAAATGACTGAACGTAAACAACAAGTTAAAATAATATTTTTTACCTTTTTTTGTCTTTTTTCTATCTTTTTCTATATACTTATCCCTCTTACTAGTATATTATTCAAACGCCGTGCTGGCAGTATAAATCCAGCTCCATATAGGTGTATGTGTATCGTTTTAGTTTTATAATTTTTTTATTATATTTATTTATTCTATCCTGTGGCGTTATCAAGACTATATTCTGACATAAAACCATCTGGGACTTCTTAAATTTCAGCTATTTGTCATGTACTTAAGGGTTTCATAATTTTCTTTTCATTTGGTATCTAAAACAAATAAAATATAGTTACGTAACTACCTAAGCATCGGCAAAAGTTTTGCCACACTAGTTTTGTTTACGGGCATTGGCAATTATTTTGCCACCTATATGTTTTGTTCACGGGCATTGGCAACCTCGAAGATTTTTGTCAAAAACTTTATAATAGAAAGATGAATCAGCGAAATTATTATTATTTTAAGTAGGAAAACTCTTTAGGAGTAAAAATAATGATGAATACTGACTTTTCACTCGGACAATCCTCAGATTTAAACGGCTATTTACGAAGCGGCACAAAAACGTCACACACTTACGCCATATTTTTGCAAATGACAGTTGTACAAGATAGATAAACCAATCAGAGACTTTCTTTTCATTTTATCGTATTTACAATAAGGTACATGAGGGTATTAAGGCCTGTCGGCTAATAAGGCCTAAACTTCAAAAAACTTGTATAGAATACGATTTTGCGCTCAATGTTGCACTCACACATGCATATAACAAGTACAATGCGCCACACGGCGGCAAACGCGGATACCTCACCCCCTCCCGTCAGTGGCAAGTTAAACGTGGTCGTGAGTAGGTGCACGTCACGATTTTATAAATATTGGCTCCGGTAAAAGGTATGTATTTACTATATTATTATGCTTTTCTACTTGCAATTACTTTCTGTATTAGTGTTAACTTACGCTTGTCCCATATTTACTTATTAATTAACGTGATACAGTTCAAATTGTATTTATTTCGGTTTCCATAAATACTTAGTCCATGGGTAATAAGGCCTGTAAAATTTTGTAGTAGGCCTTATTATACTTCTGGGTTTTATTCATACCATTTACAGTTATTTTTTAAGTGAATTTTATTTCGTTCGTTTGTCGTATATTTATAACCTACGGATAATAAATAATTACGGATATTGAAAAAAAATGTGCAATTGGCTTTATTATACTTGTATTTGTTTGCAGTTCCTACGATCACAATGCCTCCTAAACGAGCATTGTATTTACAAGATAACCTGGTCTCAGCTGTTCGCGCAGTACAGAGAGGAATTTAATGAGTTCGTATGCGGCTGCCAGTAGCAAATTATGTGACTTAAGTTAATTATCTAAGAAGTTTAAGCAGTAGGCCTTATTACCCTACCTAGTTTTAATAAGGCCTATTGAGAGTGTTTTAAAAAATGTTTAATTTCATTTAAGTTTTATGCAGAAGTTGCTATTTTTTGTTATAATTTTGTAGTTCCTTAATTGAACGACTGATTACCTAATAAATATAGTTGATTACATTAAATGTATTTATTTTATGAACAATTTCCCTTAGCTAGGCCTTAATAGCCGCATGTACCTTATATGGAGCTAAAAGTAATGAGCCTTATTTATGGTTGATAAGGCTTAATTTTGTAATTATGTTTAAAAATATGGACTGGCAACTATTTTGCCTATACCAATGAAAGGGTTAAGAAAGTCTCCATTTTTAGTTAGAATGTTTATATTACGAGTACCTACATCGGTCTTGTAGAGAAAAATACATTTCATGTTACAGTACAGTGGAACCCAAACCTTGATGCTCATTGGTTTAGTTTGTAATCACGTAACATTCATAATGCTCCATTTGCACAGCGGTAATTATTCTACTGAAGAATTTATGGATGTGTAATGTTGTAATTAAGTTACCACCCGGTGGTATGTTCAAATAATGCAGGCACTTTGGGTACTTGGTAGCAGAATAGACAGATATTAGAGGTTGCATAATATAGTCGTAATAAGTAATAGAGTTAAATATAATAGTCAACCATACAAGCCATGTTATTAACACAGTTCCCACTGTCTACTGATAAATGAACAATACTGTAAGATATCTAGATTAGTAGGAGTTCTAGATTATTCAGAATGTGTTTTCTATAGCCAGCCGATGAAGACATTATTGTTACATAATCTACTAATTATTCTAAATTCAAACTTATTTTTTTTGCATGATTAAATGTATTTGTATAATTTTTGCTCTATTCTATTCTATTCTGAAGCAAACAGACACTGAGAGTAGGTAGTACCTAGAAAAGGCTATAAGTAGTAGTTTTCTCTTTTTATAAAATTAGTGGGCAATAAGAATATAGCTTTTTTCCCACCAAAAATGAGTAAAAGTTGCCTCAAACTGAACTCTACCATTGTTCAATACCTAATTAGTGTTCACGTAGGTTGTGACTTACAGTTGTGTGCTTAACTCAATATATTTGACTGTTACTAATGTACATAGGTACATACATTCGGAATTGAAATACACGTTTGCAACAAAAATACTTGCATACAAAGCGCTCCAGCATTTTATATGTCGGTAAGCCGAGCATTTTTGTTGCGAACGTGTATGTATTTCAATTCGGAATTCTGAAGGTATGTGAGCGCCCTAAGTCTTATCAGACGCTTCAGTTAGGCAAAAAATCCAATTAGGCACTCAGGTATCCACGTTGTAGAGTTGAGTTGAGGCCAGCGTGAAACTTGGCGTCGCGCCACCTGAACTCAAGGCCATCCTAAATCCGTGCAAAACGCATTTTGCTAACTTAATAATGGACGAACTAATACAAAGCATATAATACATGATAAGAACCACACATTTGCAACGTTAATACAGTTTCACGTTAGTCTTTATTAGAAACAAGCAAAAGAGTTAAGTACTTTCAAATTTAGTATGAAACGCATCGCTTAATTAGATACCAACCAATGTCATTCAGCTTGTGTTGATACATCTATTTAGTTACAATAAAATAACATTTGATTGTTTATAAACACTTGCGGCACAAAATGGCGATTTGGCATTACGTACGCGTCGCTTTGTAAAACAAAACAACTAATAACACGGAAACACTCAATAATAGTTAATGTGATTATGTATTAACAGTTCTCATTCTACCGCTACTAATTGAAAACCGTTTCTACAAATTTCACTTAGTAAGTAGCTCTTGGGAATTTTGTAATCCTTAGTTATGAGTTATTCTACACGTAGGGATCACATCTTTACGTTTGTTTTTGTTTTATTACCTACCTACTCACAAATTATTGCACTGATTGAAGTTTTTGAACATGCAATCCGCTCGGTTTGTTTCGTAATCAAATTGTTTTGTTTATTATTTGGATTTTATTAAAACTAGTATTGACAGCGAAAAAACGAAAAGCAATTGAAAGTAAAAATCAAAACTGATTATACTCACTAATCGTATCCAGCACTGATTTTTCTAAGTCCATCGCGTTAATTGGAAACATTTTCGCTGATGCATCAGCAACACACATCGTATTCACAATCGCAGTTCGGTACATATGAGCCGTTCGCACAATGTTGTTCGAAGGGAAAACTTGGAAATATCAACTTAAACATCGCAAATTACATAGAGTAAACCATCCACGTTAACTTTTACGCTAAGAATGTTGCGGCAAGTTGTCGGAGCGCAGTGCGTGGCTTCGTGCTTGGTCAATGTTTGTTCACGGTGTGGTGGCCGCGCCGGCGGCGCCCCGTCGCGGCCACGTCGCTGCAACACCCGATTTGTTTTCGGTAAATGTCGCCCGCTATTGTTTGGCTTCTACAATCGGTTACGTTACGACACCCCCTATTGTGTATTCGCAAATAAAACCTCTCTACATATTACCTAGAGAAGTATTTAATCCGTTGTTACTCCCGTAGCATTGCAGAAAACCATACATTACGCCGCGCCATCTGGTGGGGTTTTCCAGCATTTCATGTTTACAGTTGTAAAATTGCTAGTTCATACTATTTCTACTTACTTACGCAAGAAAAATTACTGTATTAACGTTACAACAGTAAATAAATAGTTTTATAGGTACACTATTTCGTCAATGTCATGAATAGAGCTCTCCAAATCCGGTGATATTTTTACGAAGGGTCACTAAGCACAATTGGTGCCGCTATTTTAGTACCAATTAGACCGTTACATATTTACCTACTTTATCGTTTACTTTCACGAAGTCCGTAGTATAATTTTTCAACCATTTTGCAATTAAAGACTGGTAACTGGTATGTTTGTTTTGTTTGAGCTTAATTTTGTGCTCAATTAAATTGATTGTCATATAATTATGACGTCATTACAATATTGCTTTGATACTGCAAATTACGATATATCGTTGAAATTAAATTATATAATATGAAATTACTCAGTCTTTTTATCTTGCTTAACATTATGGTTGCGAACTTATAATCTAAAGATTGCTCACTTACTATTGGCGATGATGACGATTGAAAACAGACACAGTAATTGATATCATGGGCCATAAAAGACTTAATATGTAGGTATTAAAGTTTCGTAACAAATAATAAGTTCTTGTCATACGTCTATTTAGGGTACTACCTACATACACTGATTCTCGTAGCCTCGAAAATTACGTCCGTCCTCTTCATTTTCTGTACATACATATTTTTTGTTGAAAACACATAATCAGCTTATGTATTTTCGTAAGGTACTTTTGATTCCTTTTTTACTTATCTACTTTCATGCTTACACGTACATCTATAGATTAGGTACATAATTCAAGTGATCAGTTTGGTTATTTCGTTATTTGTGACGAAAGATTTACTTACCCATTGACTAGGGTTAGCGGATTCAGCTTGAACTTCAAAGCAACAAAAAACCAATCCATTCAAACTGGCTATTGCAACTTAATGGCAAAATCGTTTTCACACCGGTAAATATTTTTTGCGCCATCTGCATTTTTTGAGTTATATGCTGTTAGCTCGTGCAACTTCGTCTAGTGGGAATTGTTATTTTGTTATTTAGTATGACCAAAGGCAGTTATTTTGTAGATACTTATGAATTAATAAAAATATCCTTTATTTGATTGGGTCTTTGATAAACACTTACAAATTGTCAAAAGTAAATCTACCACCGGTTTGAAACAACCAGTATTCTACTGAGAAGATACCGGCAATAAACTCTTGTCCTACCTAGTTGTTCTTTTGCTGTTCAAAACTATGAATGTTACATTTAACCACAAAGGCTTGGAGAACAGACGCCATATTTTTACAAATAGCTCCCTTTTTTCATAAAATTTTGGATAAGTAATGGTTGCTTAGATTAATTTATTTTATCGTGCGAATCTTAGGACATTGTAGAGTAAAGCCCGATAGGTCATAGAATTGCGACCCGAATGGGTTGCATGCAATGTTTTTGACTAGTGATGAGTGTTTATTGTAACAGAACTATTTGGCTGACTTATGATGTGAAACGACAACGCTACCTTTTAACCAACTTTATAGGTAAACCCTACTCGTGGACGGCTACGCGGATGGAAATGCATTGTGGATTAGTCGCGCCGGATTTTTTGTAGCCACACAATTATTACGACGTAGTCTGATAACTATGAAGACATGTTTCACCGACAAGCCTCACTGCACCGTGTTTCTAATTGAGGTTTTTTGTTCACAATAAATTAGTAGAGATTAGGTAAATTACTGAATTATGTGACGCTGCCGTGTTTTCTAACCGTTGGGCAAAGGTTAATTCAAGATCGTGCGATGAATGCCGACTATAAGTTGTTTATGTAACACATTCGTGGTGTTTTGACAATGATTGTTATAATAAAAGGAACATCATCAGATAATGATGATGATGATATTATAGTAAGAAATCATCGGCCTAAACGTCTATTGCAGACGATTCGCACAGTGCCTTGGAGTAACAAATATGATGGTAATTAAAAGCACCCAAAATGTTTATTCGTTTATTAGGGTTTATCAGGGTTTACCAGTCCGATTGGAGACCACTGTATGTGTAAGTTGTTCGGTTACTTGCCCGTTGCAGCGACTTGGGCTTTTTATTTCGATTTCCATCAGGCGACAGGTGACCACTATGCTGTGATACTATAAAAAATGTGTCAATGTTATGCGTGTGTGTACTTACAGACTCTAAATGTGTAATTGCGACATTAATTTGCGCAAATTAGATTTTATATAATAAAGATTTTGACATTTAGCAACATTTAGCTTGAAGATTACTAAAACAACAAGCTTTAATTAACTAGCATAATGATCCTGTGTGTAATAATAGTCTAATAACATTTTTATTTATGTTCATCTGTTGTAGATAAATTATACGAGTATTACGTATTTGCCTTCGGCTTAAGCAAAAATAACATTACATAAACTTTTTTGAATAAACAAATTGCTAATATTTATTACGAGTTACGAGTATACCACCAGGCATACCTAGTGTAAGACACTATTAGGCACAGTAAGTAAATAAGATCACAGAAAAGTTATAACCAGTTTAATCTGGCAACAGGATTGTAGTTATTCTTTTAAAAAATATTTATATAAAATATATCGAAACAGTATAAATGCTTTGCTTAATGTTAAATTACAGTATAAATACTTTTGGATATATTTTTTTTATTCTTTGAACATGTGCCACAAACTTTCAGATTATGAATAAATGGAAAATATGGTTATCTGATTAACCTTTCTGAAAATCTTTTTCTTTTGCATTTGTGTCAAATAGGTAATCGCAATTAAAAGTAGTTTAAAATGCCGACATTATTTCCTAAAATCGATAAGTTACCATTGCATGTAAATTATCTTATTTTAGGAATTGAATTGATTTTGCAAAGTTCGTGTGAAGACTATGAAAACATTCAAGTGTCGTTTTGTATTTTCCCATAATACTCGTAGATACAACAATGATAGCTGATAAGAGGACTTTACGATTTGTCAAAAGACATGTAATTGGTATTTATTTCACTGTGGCTAAGGTTTAATAAAAAAATTAAACACACTGCTCCAAAGGCTCGTGAATAGGTACTTACATGGAGAATTGATAGAGGCCTTGAAAGTATTCTTATAATTTTATTTTATGAGTCACGATTCTGCGGGCACTTGGCATAATAATACGAGCAATGTATTATTAGTGCGTTGAGAGAATTTATTCTTGCAAAGTTTATTTAGGATCGCGGTCGTGGGGTAGGTAGTAGATTAACAAGTAAGGGAATGAATGCATTTAGGTATGTATTAGATAAAAGTTTGGTAATTCTTACCTTTGTTTCGTTATCAAAATGTGAAATACGTAGGTAGGTACCTACTTATTTCAGTAACCGGAACATGATCATGAACAATTCCTTCTTCCCTTGGGGAATGAGATGAGATCCTTTGGGCCTGGGCAATCATCTAAAGATTAACAGAGGCAGCTTTAGTAACCTTTAAGAGAGGAAGGTAGGTAGAGCATAGCGAATCTTCGCTCGAATTAAGCCGCCAGTCCGGGGAAGGTGCTTCACCTAATGAATAACGCTGCCAAATGACCTGCGGGTCGTGTTTCTGCCGGGGGGTAAGATTTCCGAAGCTCGTGTTAGAGTTGGTTCGGCATGGCAATGGCAACTGACAGCTAACTGACCAGTTACTTGCCCGTCGTCACAGCGACTTGGGCTTCTCTTTCGCTTTCCATCAGCCATTATGTGGAGTTATTATAAAAAAAAAAACCGTAATGGCGGTGGCAACTGACAAATGATAAGGTTTGTTTTTGTGGCTCTACATTTCTGCCATTTATGATCACCTACAGTGGGAATTAACACGATTGGAAGTAGTTAAGAAGTTCTTTGTATTAACAAATAGATATTATTTGTTAGCGTTTTCAGGGGTCGTAAACTGTACGTTACCGTAACGCAGGAAGTGTGTTAATTAGCCGAAATACGTAACAGTGATTGCATTCGAGATACGGTGAACGGCCCAAGGTGATGAGGCAAGTGGTAATGAGGCCGAGCGTGCGCCCGCGCCGGAGTCTCCAGGAATATCCGCATACTTGGCTTAGGAACTTGAGCATGAAGATTATCTACCTATACAGTTTTTAACGTGGTCAGTAAGTATGACTGGCTCTTTGGTTAGGTGGTCACAAAAGATGTCTAAGGAATAAGAGACTTTTGTTTGGTATTCCATGTCAGGCCAAAAACTACGAGTCTGAAACGGTTTGCCAACAGTCCATTGCTCCATGAACGTTTGACCAACAGAATCATTGGCGTAGTAACTATTTATTAATCTGTGTCATTGGCCCATTAACTTTTCGCCCAAAATAACGGTACGGTATGTCAGTGAACGTTCGACCAACAGAATCTTTGGCACATTAACTTTTTGCCCAAAAAATTACTGCCAATTACTTATTAGTAGTTTCAATAATTTATTTTCTGGCATAATTCACAAGAAACATTCACTAAACTTCAGCATTTTCATAGATTTTCTTCCAAGTATTTACACACAGTGCAACAGTGCCCGATTCAGTAAGTTGGTGGTACAGTCAATAAGTAGATATACCTACGAGAAGTCCTGCACTTGATTTCGCTCCGGTCGCGCCTGCCTGTTGTTGCATTAGATTATGAGCCTGAATGAATAAAGAGTGCACCAGTGTGGTTATGCACACACACATTATAATATCACCTGCGTATTTTATAAAATTGGAAGCCGCTGTGTCTAAACTTCGGTGTTGACTGTGTATTCGTTAATAAATAATATAAATCGTTTATGATTTATTACGTGCAGTCTAAAGCACTAATGCACCTATTGTTATGAGATTCCAGTCAGGCGCTTGATACATATAAAAAGTGCATTCTATAATGTAACATGCAGCTACAGATAGAGAATCCTAGTTCGATTGTGAAAAGACTAAACTGTGTTCTTCATTTTGTAACGTAAATAAATTCAATGATAATTAAGGTCCCATGTTACTGTTCATTAGCACTCATGTCGGTAACACGAATATAACCCATTGTAAGTAATTAATGTCCCATGTTATTTAATATCCAGTATGTAAGTCCCAACAAGATATAGGTAGGTACTTAACGAGTATAGCAACACTCCCTGACATTGGTACCTGCGAAGCCCAAAATTTCACATTAATTACTGAAACAATCGTTTTGGATTCTTACATTACTTTACTGTGTATAAAGGAAGACTATTTTTTTCGCATTCACCTTGTATGCACACTGCAATATCTTTGTTTATATACCAGCACTAGCTTTTGCCCGCGACTTCGTCCGCGTGTTTAAATTTATACATACAAAAGTTTTTTCCCGCTAACTCCCGTTCCCGTGGGAATTTCTCAAAATACAGCCATAACTAAACTTTATATTTACTAAGGTACCTGCATGCCAAATTTCAAGCGTCTAACTTAAGCGGGATTTTCCCGCTAATTCCCGTTCCCGTGGGAATTTCGGGAATTCCTTTCTTAGTGCACCGCTACGGTACCTAAGCTACGTCCCTTCCAAATTTCAAGTGCCTACGTTTAGCCGTTTGGGCTGTGCGTTGATATGTCAGTCAGTCAGTCAGTCAGTCAGTTTCTCCTTTTATATATATATATATATATATATAGAAGATGTAGTGGCAAAAAAATTACACTTTCAATGTCAAATCAATTTTAAAAAATCATTACAATCCTTTTAGCTTACTTTATACTTGTGATTGTACAAAACATTTTAGCAGTCTGTATTGTCTGCGTAAGAAATTGCATTAATACAATTTTAGACTTCATATTGTTTTTTTTTTATGACAGAGGGCAAACGGGGCTGATGGTAGGTAAGTGATCACTTCAACCCATAGACACCGCTACACCAGAGGAGTTACAGGTGCGTTGCCGGCCCTTGGGAGAGTAGGCTCGCCTTTTGAAGGTCCCTAAGTCGTATTCATTCAGAAAAGTCGCAACTGGTAGATGATTCCAAAGAACCGTTGCACGAGGCAGGAAATTGCGCGCAAAACGTACCATGGAAGACTTCCAACTATTAAAAGATGAAATCCTCTGTTTTTTGGTTAAGTAGAAAGATAGATTTCAAGGTTACAACCCTGGCTATTTATGACTAAAGCTATATCTGATCCTAGTAGAACTGTTCGTAAACAGTCCCTTATGCATAAACATGATGTTTTTAAGTGATGTCTTAACGTGAAACAACAGAATAGCTGGAGATTTGTTGTTTTATGTAAATTGACCGGTAGCTTTGAATAATTTATAGCCCGCCTGTAGAAAATGGAGTAAGTTACTGGTTTCCTATTCGAATGGATATTAGACGATTAAAACAATGATTGATAGCTATTTATATATCAGTTATTGCGTAATTTAAATAAGTATATTTACGACATTAAATAGATAAAGATAAGGAGTAACTTATGTAGTTTATTCTGGGTAAAGCCTCCAGGTGATTGCCCAAAGTGGCGACCAACTGGAGAGGCCTATGTCCAGCAATAGACTGCGATAGGCTGATGATGATGATGATGAACCATGTTCTAAAATAGATACACTTTATTGTACACCATACAAATTGTCTCCAAACAAGGAAAGTATACAATTGTTGCACAATTTAGGCGGTAGCGATCTGTTTCAGCCAACTTTTGGGAGGTACCCAAAAGAATAGCAAGATGGAAAGGGTGAGGTTAGGTTTAGTTTCAGGTTTAAATTCTATCTGAAGACGATGCTTTTTTATCAATAAAACCTACTGCGATTACCAACCCGCCTGCCAAGCGTGGTGACTAACGCAAATGACAATAGGCTATTATGGCTAAAATTGTAATTAGTCCGTCTATTAGCTTATTCAAAAATAAAAGACACTTACAAGCTAAATTAGTCCAAAATTACAATTTTTAGCCATAATGGCCTATTGTCACTGGGGAAGGCCCACGGGGAGGCCTATGTCCAGCAGTGGACGCTGGCAGGCTGATGATGACAGTGGAATGCGTACATTTCTTTTCGATTTGCTCTTGCAACAATATTTTTAACTGAAAAACAATCATACCTAACAGTTCTGTAACATGATGTCATATCTTTTTCTTATAACGTGATGTCATGACACGATTTCGTTATACCAGATCTACGAAATACATTCACTTACCCCAAATAAGGTGAACGATACAGTTTATTTAAATATGAACATGTCGTAAAATTTGCCGTATTTTAACGTAGTTGAGTCTTTTTGTACGGAGTTCTGTATATTTCAAACGTTTGAAAGCTTTCTGTTATCACAATGACGACTCCATGTGTGTGAATGTGTTGCTCAAAGGTTGACAATCACCACGTTAAAGTAAACGAAAATAATGTTTGTTAAGTCTTGTCATCTTCATCATCATTTTCCTCACCTCCTCACTTCATATAAAGTAATAACTCTTTAAGGGCTGCGATCTTTGAAAGTATATATTCAATCAAGGAAAATAAATTTTAAACATTAGTACGAGTACATGTCTTTGGTGATTTTATCTTGTTGTTGTCTAGCAGACATTTACGAATCCTGCACAAATTTGTTTTACATGTGCGTATATATCGATCTTTCGAAAGTATGTAACGATCATTTATCGAGACTCCCAGAGAACCGGCTTGACAGCCTTGCCAGCTGCGGAGGCCGCTTTTTGTGCGACGATTTAAACGATCCTTATATCGATTTTAAGTACCACCAACCTTGCTCCCCCTCAAGCGATTTTGATCCTTACGATCATGCTATTAAAGAGACAGGATACCTAAATGGTCTTGTGAAGCGAGTATCGATGTATATGAAGTAGTTGTCTGCAAACGTGCCGGAGACTTTCGGAGTACAATAGGTGCTCGAAATCTATCAACTTTTTATAATCGTTCCTTTAGCACGACTACAATGAAACCGCATTTTATACTGAGCCAGTATTTTTCAACTACAAAAGTAGAGTACCTACTTACGGCAGTGATTGGATTTCTGAGTCATAAGGTAGGTAGTTAGCAGCCTAATTGACGCCGTTTCCTTAATACAAGGTTTATTATACCTAAATCGTATCAAGTGACGAGTTCCTGCAGAAATATCATGTGATTTCTATTGTTTGCGCTAATAAGATTTCCGGTCATTAGGTATATCAGACAGCTACGTAGTACACCTACAGAGATTCGATACTAACTACAGTATGATTAGCCCACGCGCTCATTTATTATGGAAATCAATTCAACGAAGTGCTAAATATTATGATTTTGATACATTGACAACTAGATGCAGAGTAAACGGAAGTATAAAATTTGGATACATGGATATTCTTTATTTCACATCATATAAACATTTAAAAATAAGGTTTTATACTTAGACATCCTTATTATTGCCATTTGGCTAAGGAACTCAAAAGGTACCTATGTGCGCGTTAAATCCCGAACATATAACAAAAATACAAACATTTACAGTAGGTAAAAGGATCTCATCGCTAGGAAGCGATCTCTTCCAGACAAACCTTCAGGTAAATGTAATTTTCTATACCGTTGTCTGTTTCTTCATAATAAGTGCGCTATAAAGTAACTAGGTTTTATTTAATGGCGTCAAGTTACTTTAGTTTATAGGCTATTTAACGAAACCACCCACGGAGTGTGATTGCGTTCGTTTTCATCGGGCTTGCGGTACGGGACATCAGATTGACCACATTTGCCGGTCCAACGCACCGCTCTCTAGTCTCCACCGATTTCACGGGAGGTATGGCCATTTGCATGCACTGGCATACTGATTATATCAATCAGATAACGAATTAGATTCTAACCTCAAGTGTTACTATTATTTATTATCGTAGAAATATTGACGATTAGGGCTATCACAATTGTCTTCATATTTTTCCATGACTAGCTGACCCGACAGACTAGACAGACCTTTTAAACCTTCCTTGGACTTCTACAAATAATTCAAGACAAAAATTTGCCAAATTGGTCCAGCCGTTCTCGAGTTTTAGCGAGACTACCGAACAGGAATTCATTTTTATATATAAGAAGATGATCCATGATTAGAATGTTCTTACGAAGTAATACACAAGCAAAGGCGTACTACGTAGCTATAAACCATCAAAATACCTTTTTTTACAACTGTATGTGCAGATAGGAGCATGAAAATGTATTTGCAGGCATGCAAACTATTGATAAAGGCACATATTCAAAATGGGAATTTATAAAGAGTAAGTACTTTTTGCATTTTATATTATTTGCCCCACCTCCATTTTCCTGTAAAATCCCACTACGAGAAAAAACAACTACGAGAAAAAGATCAGTTGACTTACTTCTAATATAATCAGGCATAGATTAGTTTATTCGTAAGTAAAAAAAATTAAATAAAATGAGACCTCCTTTGGTAGTTTTTATCATTAACTGGCTGGTAAAGTTAAACAAACTAGACATCGCCATTAAACATAAAAAAGATTTTACTTTTTTCTTTTAAATAAAAAATGGTTTTGTTTTTTTCCACGATTAACAGCCATTCATAACGTCAAAACCGAGTTAAAACCTTTGTAGATTAAAAAAGGTTAGATGCATTTTTTATGTACTTAAATTTGGTGACTATGGCAAATCCCCCCAAATAATAATAATTTACATTAAGAGAGGCCTATTACGTCTACAGACTGATGACGACGAATACTCCAATAGTCTTTCAATGACTTGATTAATACTCGTAATCTGATTTGCATCGTTCCTTGATTGATGGTGTAAGTGCAGTACGAAAAGTCTTAATAATTTCAGTTTTCACAACTTGCAATTTTTAGCTCGACCCTCTTTGGATTGCGGTCTCGACTGTACTGCACAAGGAAGGAATCTAGATCAGTGAGTATGTAAAACAGATATGAAATTACCTTACCAACATTATTATTTCCTGTTGCATACGATTAGCTTGATTATTCAAATTATTTATCGTTTAGACCAAAGATACGGAAAACAGAATGCTATGTAAAAACATTTTTCTACGTAAAACCCAAGGAAACTGAATCAATTGGATGTAAAATATGTACAATAATATTCTAATTCTTTATAATAATTATGTCTAGCAATTTCAGATCTAGTGAAGTTAATTTAGAAAATTTTGTTGAGTTGTTACCTACTGATTGTCAAAACTGCAAAGTGGTAGTAACCAAAATACTGACTTCCATACACCTTGTACCTTATCATCAATATTTCTTATGATTATCCATTACGATTGTGGGCCTGTTTAGGTTTCTCAACGCCAATAGCCATGAATTTTGTTTGCGGTTGTAATCTTTATGCCCGAGTAACTGCGAGTCCTAACTAGGTAAAGAGAGCTTATCGACTAAATGATGTGTAGCTATAAATAACCAAGACATGCCACGCTGGGCCACACAGCGCCACCTAGCCCCAAACTAAGCCGAAGCTTGTACTACGGGTACTAGACAACTGATAAACTTACTTAGATACATTTTTTTGTAAATAAATACATATTATACATAGAAAACACACAGACCAATACAAACAGACATGTTCATGAACAGAAATGTTTGTACTGTGCGGGAATCGAACCCTTGGCTCAGAGGGCAGCGGTCACTACCAAATGAGCCACCGAGCCTGTCATCAAATGAGCCACCGAGCCTGTCAAAGCTATGTCTAGCTTGTGTCGCGATATCATATACGATAAGTATACGCTTTTTTATAGTGTGCTCTGTAACCCCATTACTCGGGTCCTATTTCATGGCACATTTTGTGTTCTTCATGCATAACTAATACAAACGGATCGACCCGTCATATTATTACGTCCATCTCACAGATACTTTCGTTCAATTTGGTTTTTTCTAATAGCTGCAGTCTATGTTTGGTAAACTTTGATTGCATGTCACGGATCTACTTTCTCTTTTCTTTTATAATGTAGGTAGGTATATTGAAGAAAGTCAAACCCTGTAATATTGACAGCTATTATAGTGACTTGGAAAACCCTATTCTAAAGTTTAGCCGTTTGCGTTTAAAAGCAAAATAAGTATATTCTAGTTTTTTTAAAATGAATAATTACTAAACTTGTTCGTTATGGCTAAGTAAAAGGGATTATTCAAGTAAGAACTATAAAGCACGTCCCTTTGCGTTTTTTTTTTTAAGAAATCCAATTACTATCGCTCCTAATTTAGCCGCTAGAAAAACATCGTCAAGAAACCTGCGCATTCACATACCTTACTTAGATTTGTAAACAAGATCTGATCTGGCTGGTCTCACAATAACCTTGTTTATTTTATCTAGAATCCTAGTCAAGCTTACTTTAACCAAAATGGGGTTAAAGGCTATTTACCCACTGGATCGCGCTCCTACGCGGTAAGCGTTTCACCATCATCGGTCCGTAAATCTCCACTGCTGGACATAGGCCCAAAAAAATACTGGTCCTCCCTTACCGTACCTTTCTTTTATATAATAGCTCGACATAGTGGCTTCCCTACGCCTGATGGAAAGCAAAAGAGTAGCCCATGTCGCTGTGACCACTGGCAAGTTACTGGTTAGTTACCTGTCAGTTGCCACTGCCATGCCGGCCCAACCCTAACCCCCCACGAGCTTCGGAGACCCTACTCACCAGCAGAAACACGATACCAACAGATACCGTGAACTTAATACCGTGCATTCATTGACTGACTCGGTGGCTCAATTGGTAATGTCTGTTTGTATTGGTCTGGGTGTTTTCTATGTATAATTTGTATTTATTTACAAAAAAAAATGTATCTAAGTAAGTTTATCAGTTGTCTAGTACCTATAGTATAAGCTACGGCTTAGTTTGGGGCTAGATGGCGCTGTGTGGCCCAGCGTGGCATGTCTTGGGTTATTTATTTATTCATTATGAGGCGAAAGAAGTCTGACCTTAGATTCAGCGCGCGGCAACTTCAGCTAAGTAAAGGTAATTTGCAAGTTTTGCAACATTTACGAAATGCGCTTAATTGTATACCGTGAAGGATGTCTGATATCACTCATAATTATATCGTGACTGCATCGCGTTGAGACAGACGCCGTGTGAATGTTAACTCGAATGTCGTGCACAAATAAGTGGATTCAAGTTATTTGCAAAATGCTGTCGAGATCTTGTATGTGCGCATTGTTCGCGAGTAGTTTTTACAGTTTAGTCGTTAAATAGTTTTTATTCATCGTTCAATAGTAATGGTGGACATTTTACCTTAGAATACTTTGTCATAACAGTGATGCTGGAGGAGTAGGCACTAAAAGTTAGTCAAAGGACTGTACTAAGGACTTTTAGTCACGGACATAATATTATAGGGCAGAAGAGTGTGCCATTCACACAAATAATTAATAATAGCCTCAACAGGGCTCGTTTAATTAAGGAAACGTGGGGCGTCACGCTTCACGTTGCACTTAATAAACAAACATACGGTGAAGTATGGAGGCGTTTAAGGAGCAGTCTTCTTGCTAACGAAGCGCGACACGTGACGCCTGACGCGCCGTGCGACGATTGAGCTTTTTGTTTTTTGAGTTCGAAGTAAAGTATTTGAATTCATCATCAGCCACTATCGTATCGCAGTCCACTGCTGGACATAGGCCTCTCCAGTTGTTCGCCACTTTCGGCAAACGTCTGGAGGCATTACCCATAGTCAAATCAAAACTAGTCGGTTACCAGACTCGTATGCTATTCGACAGGATGCACTACGGGCAGATCGCTCCCTTACATCACATGTAAGTATACACACGTAGGTATATAACATCTAAGTAGGTATATAACCCCCCAAAATTTATTGGCTATGGAACCCTAAAGAGAAACGATATTTTCGATGCACGGAGCTGAATCACTGCCTAAATGGCGTCACTGCAACTCATTTCTACGAAAAATATCTAGGTACCTGGTAATTTTTGACCTGGCTCGAATTGGAAACACGGAATCTCTAGGCTCTTAGAGCGTGTTTGCGAAATCTAGACTAATGAGACGGTACAGATCACATGAAAAATTGTACCATTTATTCACATTTAGTAACGGTCAAATATAGACCTACTTACATGTAGTTTACCTACTGTTAGACAATAGATATAGGTTACTATAGGTATTAATAGGTATCTTCATGTGTCATCCACCTACTTACAATTTCTATTTTTGTGGTATAGTGCCGAAGGTAGCAGATATATTTCAAACTAGAGATTTAATCAACATTTTTTGATAAGGAGAAACTTTTGTAAGTAGGTACTTTTTCTTCTTCTTTTAAATGGTAGTTTTAACCATGTAATGAATACGTGTCGTATATCGTATGTTGTTATACCTGTTTCAAATACAGGAAGGGGAATCAAATTTCTTCAAAAAATAGATTTATGAATATTAATTATACATAGTATTAGGCACTGAAAAAACAGTTTTTTTTAACTAGTTTCGGTGTGTGGGTTCTCCTTTTGTTGCAACCTTTTGTGAACCTACCCTTCGACAAAATTGTAATAACTACTCTGTTGATATTTTTGTATCATATATAATCTACCTGATGTTTCAAATATTATTTTATCAAATTTGCCTCTACCTCCGGTACTATGCTATAAAATGCAAGTAATCGTTTCCACTTTACGCAGCTGACTCAGCCGCGGAGTCGGTCGGAACGGGTTTGTCATCACAACAACCTCTCCATCCCACGCACTAATCAATTTTTGGCCAATTTTTAATTTTAGATAATGTTGGAAGACAAAGGCTAAGAAAAGGCTTTGGTAAGTTTAATACTTAAAGTTTTGCATTTCAGATACAAAGAAAATTAAGTAGGTACGGTTATTTTGGGGCTAATATCTTATTGTAATATTCATCACCGGTTTTGGTGACCGCAGTAGGTATTAGGTATTTGTACCCAGATAAACGCTGTTGTCCGTTTCCTGATATTTCCCTATAAAGTATAGGCGTTTTCTACGACACCCACGGGGTGAGATGGGTTGGTCCTATTAAGTATACGTTCGGAAACCATTGTCGTAATATTACTTAATTTTACTCGTTAAACTTTGAACACTCTTCAGTGCTAGAATTTAATCGAAAATAACAGTTTGTCCATAGTTACACATCGGAATATACTTGTATAGAAAATGCATATTCATTTTCACCTTGAATGTTTGTTTGTACCTACCAAGGTAACAAATCCGACGATTTATTTAATGTTCATTAAAAACGTAGGTGAGTTCTAAAATGTTTTAATAAATGAAGTTAAGAGAAAACATTGCATAGATACGTACATTACAACACACATAGATACATATTATTTGTAAGAATATCCAGAGCCATGCAATATGTTAGGGATAGAAATATGAAAAGATATATTGTGTAAGGTAATGCAGTATTATTTTGTATGAAGACTTACTTTTCATTGTAAAATTAGAATTAAACACGTCGGTACGTAGGTACGTCGAGTTCGTTAATAGCTCTACAATCCATGCGACAGGAATTTAATGAGAACGAATTTTCATACTTATACTATTACAGTATGAAAATTCACTGGGACAAAGTGTCGAATTTTCTAACAAAATGCGTCAATTTCACCCTGAATCTATTTTCTACATTCTCTGTGATCCTGATCACTATCTTAATGAAATGCATTTAAACTAATGAAAACCATCTGTTTTATATAAACATGCCGAAGTGAATGACTCAGTGCTCACGGCGTCGGGACGACTGCAAGCAGGACTTATCTGGCACTGACCTGTCTGTGTGTTATTTGTGTTTTACATTAGGCTCTAGACAGACGAGACTTGCATTTCAACTGCAATTCAACTGCAAATTGTAGTTCTAGTGCAGTTTGAATGCAGTTGGTACAACTACAATAGAACCATACCCAACCCTCTCGTACATTGTTTCTGCTACTGACGGAGGGCGGAGCGTTAAAGTAGTGCGGGCGGGTAGGTATGGTGCAGTTCGTATGCAGTTTGAATACAGTTGGTGTGCAATTCACACGACTGCCCGCCGACTGCAATCGGACTGCGTGTTTGTTTAGCAGTTGTATTGCAGTTGTGTCAACTGCATTGCAATTTGCGGTCGGATAGCGGTTGAAATGCGGTTCGTCTGTCTAGAGCCTTAGTGGCTCGTAAGCCCTTTGTATCCGCACGAGATTGCTTTGTTCTTCCTGTGTTTGGTTACTGTTTTGTTTGGATATGGTTTATTTTTAAAAAATGAAGGATTTCTGGCGAGAGAGTTAATCTGAAGACGGTATTTAAAAAAAAACGTTACACAAAGGAGACGCTACCTTCTTAGTTTACTCAGCTAATCGTACTAAACTATTTGTCAATATTAGGATAATTGAAGATTTGATGACATCCAGCCAGCTTGGGTCACTGGTTGTGAATGCTGGCTCAGAAGCGAGGGTCGCTGGTTCGTTACGAACATTTGTATGCATAAACGTCTTTATGTATTGTTTTGGGTGTTTTAGTTCTATATATAATTATATGTATTTATTTACAATAAAGTATCTAAGTGTGTTGTCCAGTATCTACCCATAGTACAATAAGCTTCGTTAAGTTAGATATACTATTTTGTCGTAAACTACATACGTTACTCAAAAGTAACAGAAATAAATATTTCTGATGAGATTGTAAGTTCTGCAAGTGAACTGTATTCAATTGACATTTTATTTTAGGAAACCATTTTTAGGATACATTATTGATGTTACCTTGCTCTAGTATAAGGTACCATCCATCATATAGTGCGCGATACTGTCTGATTACAAATTATGATAAGCTGATACAGAAACAAATCGATAACGTTTTATCATCCACATGAAGTGCAAGAAGTATTTTTCTCTGTTAAAAATAGAAATGTTAATTCAGTACACTTTACTTCTAGAGGTCTTCTGTCTACTGTAAAGTTTGATAATAATCTTTGTAGGATCAAGGATAATGTTCTTTTTAGGACTGAGTACGAATTAAAAGGGTAACCTCCGAAGAGGTTTACTTAATTGCGATATGTAGCCCAGTATATGAGGAATAGGCGCTACGATGCGTTTAGTGGCAGAAGCCGTATAAAGTACTTAAGTATGTGCAAAATAAATAAATATAAATAAAATAAGAGAATTAATTTCTGCAAATAGATTCACGAGTAATCACTAACACTTTTGCACGTCCAACTTTTTTTCCTACCAAAAGGAATAGTTTTGTCATTGCAGTGTTCATTTTGTTGGCTACTTCAAAACATACAATATGCAAGAGAAACTAAATAGAATGGCACTTCCGAGTCACCTAACAGAATGAAAATAAGAGGATAAAAGTTGCGGAGGAGTAGCTTTTAGTTCGAGTTTTTTGTGTCGAAATGTTTTAGAAGTGAGTCACACTTACACACCAACATACATTATTACATATATGTATAACAAAGCTTACTACGGGCATGTGGTCACCGTGGTCCGGCATCGTGGTCATTATGTTATTATCAGAATGCACAATGGCTTTCTTAGTGTGCCTTCAATGTTACTGTGACTTTAAGTAATCGCCAGTTTACTTATTTCACACTCAGTTCATATATCTATTCGCTAATGGATTAACCTATCATTATTGAAAAATATCGAAACTTTCATAAAACATAGTCAAATATTGGATAGGCAGAGAGGAAAGGTCCCCATAAATAGAACGGTAATAAAATTATTTCACTGTCGTATTTATGCCATGAAAACTCTTTAGCTATCTAGGTTAAATGATAAATTTTGGCATACTTTTACAATCAAGTAAGCGACTGCAGGAATTCTACCAGTAAGAAACATCCTAAACCGAGACCCGCGCATCACTAGAGGGTGCATTTAGCTTGTTGCTTAATTTTCTTAGATGATGGCTTTTCGCTCCGCCCTCCAGTCCAATGATGATTACAAGGCCATCTTGGCTATTTGCGATCAATTAGGAAAAGAATATCATAACTGCATGCGCCTCTATGATATACCGAATTGGCCCTTCGGATAGAAAGTGTAAAACGCATCCATGTTTTTGCATACGAAAGTGCATATGACTGTTTGTCAGTTATTAAATTGTATAGTGTACTTAAAAGTGCAAGCCCAGCTTCCTCTCCTTTACAAAGAAATTCCCATGACTACTTATGAATATTTGTAAAAAAAGAACAAAAAGATATGCTTGTGATTGCTACTAGACCTAGGCGAATTCGAGGTTGGCTGGGGCTAAACGCCATCAGACGGGGCGAATCTATTTTTACCGCGCGTCAGCTAGGCAGTGCAAGGGCAATGACTGCGGCGCAACAGTTTTTAATGTCAACGACCTTCAAGTAATTGTACTAACACCAATTACCAACTCCTTCGGTCGTGTTTGGAAATCAAATGTTTGTTTGTATAACGAAATTCCTTTCTATTGATATTTGTGAGTGACGTGAGTAGGTGAAGCAACTAGTATAGGGGCATCGTGACATGTTCGTTACGACGTGACAGACAAGATGATCTGTTTGTGAATAAAGTATAAAATTCATATTTTTTACACTATGAGTTGAAAATAAGATAGGTACTCCGAAAAATGATAACCGTTGTAACTACATATAAAAAAAATCGCTAGATAGGATTGCGGAGAGAACCCTTACCTCTTGACGATTAACTGGTTTGTCTATAAGTTTGTTTAAGAATAGGTATCTACGAAACCATTGAAATTAATATTATTCCTTGTAAGTCGCATACAGGTATTTAAAGGTATAATCAACATGTAAACCCCTATAAAAAGCGCGGAGAAAGAAATTTAATTTATCACAATTTCAATACCTAAGTCCAAAAATTGTACGCATATTTTGATTTAGGTACTTTTCTATTTCACAAATAAATTCTATAAAATCACTTAAAATTATAAAGATGCCAAAGATGATGAAACCATGTGTTTTTATAATTTATCTAAAAATTTACTGCGCAAAATAATGAACTACCTACTTATGACCCTATTCATTTATTCATTGTCGTCAGTTTTTTTGTTACTATTGTGCTTGTTTGAAAAATTACATTGCCATGTTGTATAATTATTTCTGTCATGTACGAAGTTCGTACTATCGACCATCGTTTCTATGAAACAATTTTATACTCTACTTACATAAAAAATGTACCAGACAAAGCGCATCAACCTTATAGCATTCCCACATACATGTAATACAAGGGTCATATTGTTATTATTTAGTGTCTGATAAGCTTATCACGATAAATACATATTGAAATTACATAGAATACATTATTGTTATGTACTCAAAACCAATTCATATTTGAATGCAAATTGTATCGGATTGATTTTTCGCGCTCCGTTTCGCCTTATTAGAATTACCTGTATTATATGATGATAAAAAATATTTTCCTACTTTTGTGGCACTGTACTACACGCTTTTATCATTAAAATGTTGCAGATGATGTATTTGGAGATAGAAAAATATGTGTGTTTTTGTGCAAAACGGTGCTAACGTAATACTTGGTCGGTACCTTTCTTTTATGAAAAGCTATTTCTTTTAGCATAGTACGTTGACACCTAATTAATTTCTTTATAAGTCTTATTTCACAAAGCAAGGGTTTAAAAAAGGGACCTTAACCAAATAATGTAGGTATACTTACCTAGTAAAGGTGTAAAATTGTAACAAAACAAGCTTACTTTCGCATTTACTTATAATATTTTAGTTAGTACCTACATATTCAAACTATTAAGCTTGAAGGAAATTAAATGACGCAAATTCATAATTTAATGCAGTTTATGCTACCAGAGAGATGGTGTAAGATTGAAAGATTTGCATTTCACAAGCCGGTAAGAAAGTCGAAATGCGCCAAGTATGACGTTGATGTCTTTTATAACGCCCCCGGGTTTAGACATGTCTTTTACTAAGGATATCCGCTACCAAAAGTCATTGACACTATTTACATATCAAAAACATACGTGTTACACTACTCTGCATTTATATGTAATGCATGAGCCATGCGATTTCCTTTTTACTAATAGAGTATCGATGGTAGATTCATAATTACAATAATTTGTAATCTATGTTGGCACTTGTTATGCCGCGCAGGTTACACCAGTTACAATACATGAAATAGAGAACAAAGCACGGACGTTATACGATTTTCGGGCATTCGTTTATGCGCTACGTATAAGGCTTCATAGAGATAAATTGTTACAAAGTGTGTGTCTATCCCTTTCGCACGTATGGCCGCCTCTCTGTCGCACGCGCACGCTACGTCATCGCAGAAACCAGCCAGCCAATTGACCGGTATACCGCCAACCTTCAGTTTTTCTTTTATTTATAACTCGCTCTGCCTGGGTAAGTTATGCTTCGTTCACTCAGTATAACTGACTTGCCTACATTATTTTTGTACAAAGTGTATTTTTTTTTTTATTAGTCAATTTAAGATTTCTACAAGTATATTATTTTTGAGGATTTTATTTTGATAAATGGAGAATAAGTTTGATTACTATTTGTTATAATGTATTAGGTATGTCTATGATTTGTATTTATTTTTAGTGGACAAAAAAGGATTGCAGCTAAAGTAGATAATAGATCCGAGCAAAATTATTTATTTATCACCAAGATTTAAAATAAAAGTACTTTAAGTTATTATGTTACATTAATTACACTCTTCAATATATAAAAAGTATCCTACAATACACGTCAGTGAGCTGAGCGAGATTACTACGCTATTTACAAGAAAGCTTTGTAAATAACCTAGGTGATCTATAAATGTCTAAAATATTAAGTAGAGGTCTCAATAGGTAGATACGCCTTGTGATAGAGTCATAATAGTTACATGCACCCTGGGATAGAAGGACATACCTAGTTGTTTTTACTAAATATATACCATTTTACTATTTTAAACACTTATTTGTTTCTTTTTTTTGTGAAATTAACTTCAAATTCATGTTTGGATAAGTACTCGTAATAACACCACATGGGTAAATTTTACTATAGGACTTACGACGAACAAAAATTCCCCGACTTATCCAGTAACAATCGATACCTTATCATTGTAGCCCGTTTAGATTAGATTAGACGTAGACTCATTGTAGTAGATGATTCGTATCACGTAATACTCGAGTGTAGAACTCTACTACTCATACATTTCACAAAGCCTAAATTAACTACACCTTTACTGAATCAATTTCTAACTCTCCGTTTTAGAAATTCCCATGTTTCAAATGGGACATGTGACTACAGTAATTTGTTAAGTACAGAATTTTGCTGTTCAAGTGGAACGAAACTGGTTCTGAATGTGAACGCGGCATTATACGGTTTAATGAACGGCCGGCGACGGTGGCGGCGCGCGGCGCTCGCGCGGCGCGCAGTCGGCCTCGAGCTCGAGCGGCGCGCGCGCACACCGGCCGCCATCATGAACGAGTACGCCGAGTACGACTGGAAGCTCCAGCAGATGCAGAACGAGCGTCTCTGCGAAGTCTCCAGGAAGCGCCTCACCGACGGCGACAGGCAGCGCGCCCTCGACGGCCTCAAAGAAGCCGTGGACTCTAGTCTCAACCTCGCCCTGCGCGACAAAAGCCGGTGCCAAGACGACAACTTCCTGCGGAGGTTCCTTTATGCGCGGAAACACGATGTGCAACAGAGTTTTGAGTTACTAGTGCGTTATCACCAGTTCAGGCGGGACCACCCCGAACTGTGGGCAACAGCGGATGGCGGCGTCCTGCGTGCGTTGGCCGACGGCCTCCCCGGCGTGCTGGCTGACCGCGACCGCCGCGGCCGCTGCGTCCTCATTATGTTCGCCTCCAACTGGACCCCCCACGCTTGCCCTCTGCTCTCTGTCCACCGAGCTCTCCTCCTTACACTGGAACGCGCCCTAGATGACGTCCAAAATCAAGCGAATGGATTCGTAATTATCGTCGACTGGACCGAGTTTACCTTCAAACAATCGTGCAGTTTACAAGCGAAAGCGTTAAAGTTGATGATCGACTGCTTGCAAGACTGTATGCCAGTGCGGTTTAAGAGCATACACTTTATAGGTCAACCGTGGTACGTGGAGACCGCGTTGGCGGTGACGAAGCCTTACCTCAAAGCGAAGACGCGGGAACGGATCGTGCTTCATGGAAACAATTTATCGACCCTGCACGATTCTCTGCCGCTGGACATTCTCCCGGCGGAGTTGGGTGGCGAGGGGCCTTCCTACAACTCGGAGCGATGGCTGCAGGAGTTCTGCCGGGGGGGCGGCATATGCCCGACTCCCGTCACGCCGACGGCCACTGTCACGGCGGCCGAGAACGACCCACCATGTGCCAAGTTGGACAAAGCGTATAAACAAAAGGATAATCCCAATTTCTCGTTTCACGGAAATGAAAAAAGTGCAAAATCAGAGTTATTACGTGACAAAGATTGACCTTATCACTGTGGTTGATCACAACGTGGATAATGGACAGCTCTAAGGCTGGTCACGGTTACGACGTCGTGCATCGTTGCATATACGTGCTGCGGGCGCATTTTGTGATATCGAGTGTATTGTTAATGCTAATTTATTGTCTAGAGACTGTAAGAGGGTTAACGCCTCACTAGAAAGCGGTTGGAATATGGCTAAGTGCGTTTATATGGTGTCGGATTAGAGCATCGGCGGGATCGTTAGTATTCGTTTCGGTCGGTGGTCAGTAATGAGTGAGTCAGGCGGGCCGGCGCGGAGGCACCCGCGGCGCCCGCGCACTAACGGTGCCGAGCTCTCGATTCGGCGCATCCGCCGGATTCCGCTCGGCCGATGCATCTTGCACGTCGCTCTCAGCTTCTACGTTACTGTATTCTTTTAAGTATTTATTATCACCTAACCAGTACTTGTAGTGAAAATAATATCTCATTATTGAATAGATACTTTTAATAGCTTTGAACGTGAGGCTTGATGCGCATTTACTATTACGTTAAGTCTATGTTTTGAAAATAATACCAGGCTGATGCGAAATATTTTAATAATAAGTATCTATTGTATTCCATTATAATAATATGTCCATCATGCTCCTTATGTACGCTAATGTATGTGTGTGTGTGTCAATGTACTTCTGTAAATTATTATTTGTGGTGTCTAACCAGTTGTATACCTATCGTTGCTCTCATAATTTACTGAGCTCTCTTCTAGTGCATCTAATCTAATTTATTTCCACTGATCATCTCAAAGTTGTACATAAATACATACGACTGCTGTGACATTAGACAATAATACGCCTAGTTTCATAAGTAGCTATTATGAACATGATTATCTGATATCTTTAAGGATTGATACTTTAATAATTGAAGATGAATTGTAAATATTTAAACAATTTTGACTGAAAGAGTTAAAAAACGATATTATCCTTTGTAATAAATATTTTAAATGCGGCAAGTCATTTTGTTTTATTTCTAATTATATAAATATAAGTCATTAGTCATAATTATGTATGAAAAGCTTAGTTAATTATAGTAGTTCTAATAAGGTAAATTTTGCTGGATTGTAATTTGCCAGGTAATGTCATATGTTAAAAACATACAGATAAGAATATCGATGACGCCATTTTCAGTTTTAATTGCACTTATAGCGGTAATCGATAAATGGAACCTAATGATGCTAATTATATTGAGAGAACACATGCAAAACTGTGTTAGTCATCACCTTTGCTAGTAGCCGTATATGCATTACAATACAGTGCAAAGAGGTACCTACTCTACTGAGAATAATAGAGTTAGAAGTCAGTGAAACGTAGATGACATTGTATATTGTATAGTCACGGCATCGGACTGTTTATCACTAGAGCCAATGGTTGATGATCTCAATGTAGCCCGTCATTTGGTTAGAACCTTAATAATGAAAACGAATCCGGGTTTTGCGTTCATGTCGTCAAAGAAATTGTTTTTTTATGTCGTACTAATGACAGAAAATGTTATGGATATAAAGACATGGAACATTCAAAAGCTGATCTTGCTAGAATTTATTCATCAAAAGCTGTATACAATTTTAAGATAGAGGTTCGTTTTTTGTCATATTCGAAGGCAAAGAATGTTACCAATTCTTTTACCCATTGTTATGAAACTTACTGCTCGAATCAGAAGGTACAGTCTACCTGCGACAAACCAGCAAAATTTTTCGGTTACCCTTTTGTACGTTGTAACATTTTAACACAAAACACATAATCTATTATCTACAAGTACCTGTATAAAATAATCGGGTCATAAAAATACTGAGCTCCTAAAAGCCATTCAGGTCGAGGCCATTGATAGGCGAGGTCAATACTACAATCGGATTATCTCCTTGTTCTCAAGATGTTCGAGACTGTCTGGTATTTGGTAATAGGTATTCAAACCTGTTACTTGAGTGGGAATTCTCGAGTAGATATCGTTAAGGATGTCTAGGTTATTTATGTTATACATGTCTACGGGCTGCGCTGACATAGGTACTTGTTTATCGGTAGTCAGGTGTCTCTCAAGGCCGGTCGCCCCCTCTGTTCTAAAATAAACACCATATAAGAAGCAGGGCTATGTCAAGAACTGTACTATTTTACATTATTTATGTAATTTATTAGGATAGCCCTATACTTGTACTACTTAGGTGCAATGATAAACCAGAAGTATCTGCCTAGGTTTAGCCAAATAGAACCAAAGATATGGAAAATACTAACGGTTAATTGAAACTTGAATTTGGGTTAGATTTGAGTAGGATTTTATTTAAAGGATTGCTTGACTATGACCAATTGATGTTTTAAGTTTTGCAATTTTGGTAGTATCATGAATTCAACACATACACACATAATACGATGTTATTGGTATGTCGTAAAATCGACATACCAATTTTGACGACATTTTGGTGCAATAAAGAGTATCTAAGTATCTATCTATCGACAATTATAAGGCGGCGTAAGCTTTGGATAAGCGAACAAAATGTCGTTTTGTTTTCCACTTTTTTGTAGCATTGTAAACCGCATTTGCAAGTTATCGTTTTGACAATCGCAGTGCGAAGCCGAGAGTGCGTGTATTTGCTCCGTGGTGCGTTCTCTGTCGTAATAAGGCTGCGCTTGCAAATTCTGCTGTCAAATGAAATCGATATCGGCTGTAAATGAATTGGGTACCTGCGGTTACAGTTGCGGCTCGGCGCTCTGATAAGAGCAGGCAATATTCTTCTGGTCTGGCAGCTAATTTCAATGGTGTACACTAGTGGGAGTACTAACTATCTCAGTCAATTTATTGCTTATTGATCGGTGTTTTCTGTAGCCTTATACCGATTTATTGTTGACAAGACAGATGTTTTAAATTGACAGTAAGTTACAGGCTACGAAACGATATGTAATTTTTTCGTACTACTCTTTGAATGGTTAGTCATAGATTGAATTTAAATATTATGGGTGGACAAATTGGTATTGTTTCTTGTGCGGGGAAGGGCCTAAGTATTATTGTACTTCTAATATGCTATTGTATGTTATGGGTCGACGACGTTTGGTAGTAACATTAATACATGCTTTATACGTCTTTGTATTTAAATAAGTAGACTTATTTATGTGGTTGCATGTGCCGGTGTTGTCTCTTTGAGATAAGTGCTTATTCAGTTGCTTACATCGATTTTCGGTAAGTTTTGAATTGTGTTCATCTTTATAATCAGCAGCCTGCACTGCACCACGTCCACTGCAGGACATAGGCCTCCCCAAAAGACAATTGTGATTTGAGAAAATTGGCCTGCAGGTTTTATTTGTACCCAGGTAAACGCTGCTGTCAGTTTCCTGATATTCCCTAGTAGCCGTCTTTTACGACCCCCCGGATGAAACGGGGTAATCCTATTCTAAATCCTATAAACCAAACGGATTTTGATATCAGGTAGGATTGAATTGTGATAGCAGGTAGCAAACTATCAAATTTATCAATGCCCATCTCTGCACCATTCAAGTGTACGTATACTGTACCATTTATGGTCACATCAATTTATAGCGCCTTCTACTCTTGTATCTTAAATCTAAATGCGTTTCTGACCATAATAGTCATAACCTTCTACAATATCGTAAATTAGCTACCTTCTGCTCGTAATTCTGGTAGTAAGTTTATTGGTGGTCATATTAGAAATGAGTAAGTATTACTTATTAATACGAGTATGAATTACAAGATGCACCAATAGCTAGTTAGGAGATTGGATTAGGCAGGTTTAATATGTGATGTGGATTTTTTTTTCTGTTCAGACCAAATCAACGAAATATGTTACACATTGCTTTGTTTATCCAGGCTTTATGAATTTTCAGGTAAGTTCTCGGCAGACGGCTCGGCGATACTAGACCATATCAGGCCCCTTAGACACCACCGTAAAGGCCCTGACGTAAGGGCTGGGGCATATAATGAATATTTCCACCTTTGTACGATCTTGGATGAGGGTGCACCACCGCTCTCTCGTTTTGAGGGCATGGCTTCCACATATCCTGTCGTTACCCCGAACGGCAGGGACAAATGCATTTACCTCGGATAAACCAAAAATGTAGGTAGATACCTCGTTTTCCTAATAGATTTGACCTGGCGTCCAATATGAAACAGACTTGACAATATAATTATAGCTAGGCAATCTTAATAATTAGAAAGTGAAATGTTTTTTGGAACCTCATCTGACGAAGTGGTCATCATGCAATGTATTGTACCTACTCACTCCCTGAGGCAGGTATCTACAAAGAGAAAACAGCATCAGATAGATTGCCTAGTCAATCCTTCGTTTGAGATAAGGCACCTAATGTAGATCTACTCGTAAATCTTTAAATAGGATGTAAATGATGCTAACATCGTGACCGATAACCGGCAACAATATTTCATACAATGAGGATTTTCTGAACAAAGTAATCCACCAGATGCCACCACATAGGCAGCAGGTCCAATTCTAACGTGATTGGTTGATATTGACATGACACTGGCGTTTACTTAGCAACTGACCAATCACATGATAGCTGGACCGTAGGGATACATAACGTCATCTATCGGATGTTTCATTTTGAAATCCTCATTGTATAAAAATTTCGCTATTAAACACTAAGGGACATAGATACGAGACAGAAAAGGTAGGAACACGTAGAAGTAGGTGTTAATAATATTTTATATCCGTTTAGAAATAAGATTTACGAGTGACAGACAATCGAAAGTCTTATAGAAATTATGATTAGGTAGTTTCAAGATGGCTACAAAATGAGCTGATTGTTCTACGCTATTCGAATGTAGCAAACATGTTTCACGATAAAACAACGCCTGTTTAAGTGTATCGTAAAATAGTGTTGTTCAGAATTAACAATTTTGGGACATAGTTCGTTCTTATTTTAAATGTAACAAATAAATGATTTGTGCACAAACATCTTTTGTAATGGACCTTGTGTTCCGTTCCATATTACAAATAAAATAAATCGGCATGTAATTACTTCTTGAGGTCAAAGATACGAAGGGGTTAATAAACGATACATTTTAACTTCCTGTTGAACCGGTCAACAGACAATACGAACTAAGGTTATTTTGTTCAGCGAGTCATTCATGGAAGAAGGAGATAAATGCCAAGATACAGTTATTAATCGATAGAGGAACTGTTATTATGAATAGAATTATGCCAGACTTCCGTGTATCCGGGAAAGGGTTCCTCTTTGGAACAACTTATATGAGTATTGCTCAGTGGTCTCTTGGACGTAGGGTGGTGCTGGACAGTAATACTATTATTACGGACTGGTAGGTACGACGCACGATATTCATCAATGTGCGGCCCGCAAACGTCCACTGCTGCTTAAATAATTTTAATGACATCATCATCATCATCATCAGCCTATTACAGTCCACTGCTGGACATAGGCCTCTCCAGTTGTTCGCCACTTAGGGCAAACATCTGGAGGATATACCCATAATCGCCACGCTGGGCAGGCGGGTTGGCGATCGCAGGGCGTAGCTTCTCGCTCCGGAAACGCTGCTGCCCGTCACCGGTCTGTAGTATTTAGCTACGCCTTCAGTTGTGATGGTTATACCGCCACCAGTCGGTTGCCAGCGCCTCGTTTGTTATTCGGCAGGATGCACCACGGGCAGGTGAGGTTGGCTTGGAGCGAAAAGATGATAGGCCTATCATATAGCTAGCTATCTAGATAGCGGTCTATCATTGACACGTTCCGAATCTTTTTGACTACGTATTTATGTGCTTGTATCAAGTTTATGTAAATAAGATATTTATCATTTTGAGTTTTTGACTTTGGACATAGACCCCACCACAATAGTTATTTGGGGAGCTTTGCTTTAGTCACCATGCCTGGATAGTTGCGCGCAATCTTTCTGGTCGTATTTAATTATTAGCGACCTGACCTCGCTTCGCTTTGGAGATGCATGTATTATACATGTAAATCTAATCTTAAATCATCTATCTAGGTATTGAAAAACACCGCACCAAAAACCGTTGCACAGTTAAGATCTATGCATACATATTTACATAGGACAAACATGAAATACGACTTTGCTTTATTTATACTATGTTGTGGTTCCGTATCAATTCGAGTACATTGTCCCGTTCCATTTAACTTTTAAAAAATCGGGACATCTGGCAGCACTAATCGCAAACGTTGACGGTGCGTTCGTTTATGGCGTGCGCGTAGACAATAGGCCATGACCGGCGCGCGCGCTGCCATGTAAGTCACGTGGGCGCTTCCGCCCGGCCCGCGGCGGAAGGAAGGCCTGCTTTGTGTGTCCAATTGTCACCTAATATTTTAATACAACTCCAAAGGAAGGTACTGTATACGGGACCATTCGTATGAACGAATGAGTGAATCTCGATGTGGTCAGATATGACGGCCGTTTTGTTAGTATTAGAAAGATCAGATATAGTATCTTTATTGTTCTAATTTGTAAGAATCGACTTCAGTATGTCACTGATTCAACAAGCTAACTTGAAAGGTTACCTTTATACCTTCTTTACTTCTAAATTTATTGAACAGCTCTACCACCTAAGGGTTCCAAGGTTTCCAATTTCATGAACAAAATAATGAATCTACTATCTGTACCTAAACCTTTGTTTGTAGTAACTAAAAAAACAAGGTGAAACCATAATCGAAACACTGATAATATTTGTATTACTTACTTGTTGTACTAACCTAGTAAAGTCAGTATATTTTTCCATTTTCCTTGCAAAGTAAGGAAAAAGGAATAGGAGGAAAGAATAAAGGACGATTCAACGTCATATTTTCTTGGGTTTTTTATTACTTTGTTATATTTACGAACACAATTCTGTTTTAACCTATCTGCTTCGTTAATTTAGTGTCAAATACATATTTAGCGCAGCAGGTATAGGTAACTACCTAGTTACAGGTAGGCCTGTAACTAGGTAGTTAAACTCTTAATAAGCCTTTTCAAACGTAGTACTGAAAACGCGTAGTCAAAGTAAGCTAATGAATGGGATATCCTAATTTCGGATGATATTAGATAACGTTATGAGTTCGTAGTCAATGATTGATAACTTAATTTGGATTTCGTAAGTATAGCCAAATATTATTGTATGATGATGCAATAATACTTCTGCAGTATTTTCGATGGTTTTGTTTTCACTAAAGATTACGCTACTTACTTTGCTATCAAATAATAAAGGTACCTATGATGTTTGATATTTATTTTTGTTTTAATAATACTCAAATTTAATTATACACATAAATTGCTTGTAATGACGGCCTTGACATGACAATATCATTAATGGTAAAAGTTGTTTAGGTATTGTTAACATTTTTCCCTTTTTCTATTGATGTTTTGCTTTATTGAATGCATGAATGAAGAAACTTAGCTGTCTGCAAGTACGTAATTACATTGTCAGCGTTAAGCAGTGCGTCACACCGTGGCGATTGTGTTTCAATCTTGGCTGCTTTAATGGATTTGAATACCGCTGTTGATGAGGAATTGTATTGTATGAGCATACGTACTACTTTCGAAGTCTGACATGGATATGTACTATACCTAATAATCATTTTAAAAGGTATAACTTCGGCGGTTTCGGAAAAGGTAATCCATTTTTTTTAAACGTGCAAGGATTAGGACAAGGGTTCTTTCTAAATAATCATTAATATATAAACCAAATTACCTACTGTTTAGCAAATCCAGGATTTTAAATAATGATTTACTTCTATTGATTTAATTTCGAATACAAATAAATATATTTTGATGCTATTGAAATAAATATTCAGGCATGTTTTGTTTATTTCTGATATCCACTTATAAGCAATACTTGTATTTACGATGCGATTAGATAAAGGTTTGTATGTACATTTTTTAGATAGTAGTACCTGATACCTATATATTGTAGAGTATTTTATGTCAGCCTATCTATATCCTTATTTTAATAATAATTATGAAAGAAAAGATTTATTTGCGTAATCTTCGGTACAACTGGATAGTTTTTTTGGAATAATTTAAAGTAGTACTTATTATTCTATTATAGATCCTTCCTATGTCCTAGCTCTTTAAATGTAGATCTCCAGAAGCAATTATTTCTTTCAATGAGGTTTTCTTTATACAGTTCTTTTAACGAGGTTTGTGTTACCTGCCTATCTACTGGGTGTATATTATGCGGTCAATCATAAATAAGTGTTATTTATAGTTCAAATTGAATAACGGGTAGACCTGATCTGGGCGCAGTAGGCCAGTATTCCCAACCTTTTTAATTGCAATTCTGGCGCCATCTTTTATGATTTGCTGGACTCCCACAAACATCTATTCCTGATAATGAAAAACTTTTAAATACTTACTTAAAAGTGTTACCTAATTTGATTTTAATGGGCCTGTCTATTAACTTTCTTTTTACACATGCTTAGACAATTTGCTACCTATCTATCTACAGAAATGAACCAAGGGTAGCAGCAGTTATTACTTTTTTGAACAACCACTGCGAGATAATGTAAGTATGTCAACTTAAATTAGATTACGAGTTGCTTTTGAAACAAATTTTGACAATATATCCAAAAGGCGAAATGTATGTAAACTGCTCACATTTACCTATTGAAATTGAAACTGAAATTTTGTGTGCGTGTTGGCCGAACCGAACAAGCAAGGCATGTAGTATAGTGCAAGATTGAGACACGCTTTTAACGGACACAAGCTGGCTATTTAGCCCTTTGGGCTCATTTGGTAGTGAACCAAGGACATGCACGAAGCATGTCTGAAACAAGCTTATATACGTGGTACCTTCGTAGTTCTGATACTTACCCATAGGCCATAACACAAGTGCTTAAGCTACTTACTTTGGGATCGGAGCAATGTTACATACAGTGTGTAATATAACATACATGTAGTCTGTTAAAAATGTCGTTCTATTCCTCCCACTATCTCTTGATTTCGTGATTGTGTTTTTCGTTCGTTCCTAGTTTTATTTTATTTAACCCTCTTGGGGTCCCAGACCGCAAGTTCGGAATCCCTGCGTTATGCGGATGGGATAGTCATGATACTTATGTGCGAGCGACATATTAAGTTACGATGAGGTTGTAGTCGTAGTGAGTCGGGAAGGAATGCTTGATTGGTTTTGTAGCTATACATGCATACATCTTATAAGTTTAATAACATTTACGCTTAAATAAGTATCCACTATATATTTTAAGTTGCTTGTTTTACATGGAATGTAGCTTCTGTTGATGTTGTAAGACTTTTATTCGTATTAATGGGCCTGTTGCCGTAGAAATCGAATTAGTTCGCCTTTTAGATTGTTCAAAAAAAGACATGTATTTTTTCATTTGTAAATTAGACCAAAAATAACAAAGATATAGCCCGTTAAAATTACGCGTGACGTCAAAGAGTGCCGTGTATCTTTGCTATTTTTTGTTTAAATGAAAAAAGGAAAAATACGTGTCATATATATTTTTAAAATACGGACTAAATATAATGTAGGCTAATTATTTTGACCCTGGAAACATCTCTATTCGAATGAATAGAATATAATAATACGAGCTTGAAGCATCTTGGCGGCCTTTATGCAATGGCGATGGTGTACCTATTTGTAGGTAGCAACAAAATGACAGGTGACCGGTACTTAACCAGTTACTTGCCCGTTGTCAAAATTATGGATATTAATTCAAAGAATAAAAAAATCAACGCAGGTTAAGTCGTTATACTGAAGTACTTAGTAGCTACAATTGTTTTATGAGTCTACTTACTTATAAATATGATTGTCCTATTACACGGGAAACACCACCATATAATTTTACAACATGATTGATTTTATGCGGTCATATATTAGAGGTTATCAATAAAATAAAACGTTTGTTTACAAGAAAACTGTACCTAATACTTTGAAATTGAAAATTACGTTACTTGTATAAATGTAAGTTAGGCACTTATAGTCACGGTGTCGTACTAAATAGTAGGTAATTTCTTTTTTGAAGTCAACGAAACTAAGAATGAGTAAATTTGCGTAATCGTATAATACCTATTGGCAATTATACAATAAAAAGTTTCCATATTCAAAAGATATAAACACACATATAAACGCACATTAAAAATGACGATAATAATAACACTATTTCCTTAAATTTGTAAAAGTACCTAATAGAAAATACTGCGGGAAACTTGTTTACAAGTGCAGTGTTTTTAGGTCTGCCAGAACTAATACCTACGCTATGAAATAGGTGGGCAGGTACAAACATAGTGTTATCATCTGTTGAACTAACTTTACGAAACGGATTTCGTAAACAGAAACACTTACTAACGTTATCACCCATTCTCTGTCCATTCTAAACAAAACATCTAGGTACTGTATCATCAACAGTGACCTGTTTGCCAAACGCGGGCAAGTCTACTTCACACAACTTTTGAATTCGTCACTTCCAGGTTTGTAGATTTACGACTTTTTTCTTCACCCTAAGAGAGTTGAATGAACGCACATATTAATTTTAAACACATTGGTATTTTTGAACCGCTGCTTCCCACATAAACTAGGCCGACTCTTTAAGGTAGGTATTTTTATTTATAAGGAAATGGGTAGCGCTGGACCACAACTCGCCTGATCTTAAACGACGTTAGACCCTACGATGGAGCACGCTCACCCAAAGAAACGACTCACACTCACCTTGATAATTGTTTGATCGTATCTTTTGGGGAACACGGACTCGAGCAAAGAGTTCCCGAGCTTAACCGTTCGCATTCATTTTCTGAATTAGACATAAGTAAATAGTCAAACTTTGATACGTCTCAAAATGTTCAACAGTACGCATGACGCATCGTTGACACTGTTACTTGTTAAGTAAGTATGTTAGAATGACAAAGGTATATGATGTCTTTGTTCAACATATCAAAATGAGATGTAAGTAGACTATGCTAGTTTCAACCGACTATGAAAGGATAATACGATAATTTTGTTGATGCCTTATGCAGTAGCTGATTTAATAGGGAATGTACATTAAATAATAGTAGTACTTGATGATTGTTGGCTGTGACTTTCGGCCACAGCGGACAATGATCAAGGCCACTAGAGTACGCAGAGACAAAGTATTAAAGAGGCCAGTACGCAGGAGATATTAAAGTGCACAAGTCTGCAAAGAGATTAAGTGCAGGACCAACGGCTTCGATGCACGGGAGTCACTGGCAGAAAAATCCAGTAAAAATTTTTGCTCAAACCGGATTCCGAACTCGGGACCTCTTTGTTGTCAGGCCACGAAATATACATAATTTGTGGCTGACTATCTATCTATCTGACTGGCTCGATGGCTCATTTGGTAGTGACCTCTGCCCTCTGAGCGAAGCGTCGTGGGTTCGATTCCCGCACAGTACAAACATTTGTGTTCATGAACATGTCTGTTTGTGTTGGTCTGGGTGTTGTATATTATGTATAATGTTACCCGTCGGTATATCCCTAAATGAGTAAGCTGATATCTCAATCAGCAAGATTCTGCGCAGTTTGTGGTATTGCTCCAATGTGGAGGACACAATCAGTACCTACATCGAAGCTTTACGTTTCCAATGGACCGCAGCGCATTCTGACCACAGGTACGGTACAATCAACTGCAAACTGGATTACTGAACGACCTTTATCTGACGTCATTTTGGCTCAATTTCAATTCTAAAACGTGTGTAAAAGTTGTAAGTTTCAAAGGTTATTGTTTCAATCCAACTCCTTTCAAGAAAAACATACCGATTCGGAATGTTCTACCGCGAAGATACTGGCTCAAAACAATGTGCACTACGCTCTTCCTTGCTCTTTTCAATAAGCACAATACACCTTTTATATTTACATTTTAACTTTAACCGCGTCATACAGTTACAGCTTACACCTTAAAGATAGGTAATTAACATGGGTTAACACGGGATGATTATGGAATCATCCATAATCAATGCCGTAAGTCAGATCACGTGCAAAAAATTGGACTCCGAAAAGCGCGCGTTTACCCAATCTTCCACCTAAAATGTTAATATGGGCTATTTATATTAAGTATTTGGTTGAATATAACGAGTCAAAAATAATAATTGTCTTTCATTAACATATTTGGCGCATTTGTTTTATGATAGAGGGGGCAAATTTAGCTGAAGATCACTGGTAAGTAGTTAGGTAACACCAAAGGAGTGTTAGTTTAGCTGTAAGCCACCCTTACCAGCCCGTGGCTGACAACCGACTGGTGGCGGTGGTATAACCATCACGATTGACGGCGGAGCGACGACCTAGATCCTGCGATCGTCAACCCGCCTGCCCAGCATGGCGATTGGGTATAGGTAAATCCTCCAGCTGTTTGACCAAAAAGTGACTGGAGATGAGAGAGTCCCAGATGCATAGGCCTACTTAGACTCCCTTATTGAGGCTGTAAATTGTTTTACTCACGACTGTACCCAAGCGTGAGTATCTCTTATAGCATTGTAGATCAGCTCGAGTTTCGTACCAGCGTGTTGTAACAGTATATTATTGTGGCGTTGCGTAATCGGCTCGCTATTACCACCCTGGTATGGACAGCCTCGTTAGCTTAGTAGTCGAACACAGTGGCTAAAAACTAAATGACCATAAATTACTGCTAATTTTTTGTCCAGCAATATCTCGGGGTAGGTGGGGGTTAAAGTCAGGATTTGCGGAACAACTAAAAGAAATAACTTACCTAATGTCATGTCAATGGGTTCCCTGAATTATTAACTGGGGTTTTCTTAACTTAAGTTTTTGTAGATGAAATGCATTTCCTTTTAAGTTAAATGATCCGTTGGCTCATTTAGTGGTTCAAGGGTCGTGAGTTCGATTCTTACCCTGTGCAAAATATCATGTCATGAACATTTTGCCTTTGTTCAGTGTCTGGGCATTTACATTAAAGTATTATTTGTGCTACCTTCGTTGGCCCCGCTCTCATAAGACAATACGGATGATGACAAGGTATGAAAATGAAGAAAATAATTAGTCCGTCTCTTAGATAATAAAAAAATATAAGACCCGTATTTTTTGTTTTGTCGAAATAACAAGAAAATACTTAGATATAGCGCATTCAAGTTACGGAGTGGGGGCTAACTACGTCACGTTAGAGTATATTTTGTACTCCAACGTGACGTCATGTGACATTTAAAATCAATGTATCTTCGTAAGTTTTTGAACAAGAGGCAAAATAAAAAATACGTATCCAATATTTTTCATTAATCTATCTGATGGACATTAAATTATTTTTTAGTCATCATCCCAATTATTTAAGCTACTTACTTTGGGATCATAGCAACCTATGTGATGACTGATATTTTATTTAATTACCACCTATGCTATTCAAAACTACATTAATATATCAATCGTAGTGTACCTACACGTATCCTTATTTATGCCTATTACATAGTTGGTCTTCTGGAATTTGCTAAGTTTCTTTTTTATTACCTTGTTCTGGTAAACATCAGCTACCTACTCTCATTGTACAAGGAAAATGCTCAATATTAAGACCAGGTGGATGATAATAATAAATTGTAAAAAGCAATAATAAAATTAATTTGGAAGTTGTAACTAAATATATAAATTAGCCTCCAGATATTTCTCCAAAGCGGCGAACAACTGGAGAGGCCTATGTCCAGCAGTGCACTGCTATAGACTGAACTAAATATTAAGAATCACTGTTTCATAAATAATAATGTAATTTATATCAAGGGTATTTTATGTAAGGTAGGTAAGTTTTACAATGATATGCACTTACTTTACTTGATACACACGTTCGGTTATGATCTAATTTTCATACAGTCTATTTACACGCTTTTAACATGAATCACAAAGAAAGATTAGTTAAACATTACAAAGTTAAGTTAAACATAGGTGAGGTATTCAGACTCGCCTTTCTTACTCATTAAAGCAAATACGAGGTAGAGTCTACCTAGACTATGATTATGAACATTTTTTTTCCTTAACAAATCAGTATTCAGGTTGGTCAGTATGCAGGTCTGAAGGTTGTCTGGAAGAGATCGCTCCCAGCGATAAGACCACCTACATTGTACCTACGATATGTTTGTATACTCTTTCCTGTAAATGTTCATGTTTGTGCAATAAAGAATATCTATCTATCTATCTATCTATCTATTCAAGAATGTGGCGTTGGGTTATCTACTCATACCTGTGACATTGTATGTGTACTTATTGTAATCTTCAAGCCAATTTTACTTAAATGAGTTCAACCAAATTGGATAAAAACGTTATGCAGACACGCGTTATCAGTAGGTAGGTATATATTTACATGTTATTGTTGTGACGGGACTAGCAAGTTCGTGTGCCGACTGCCAAACGTCACATCAACTCGTGACTACTGTAGTCAGTAACGTAAGTATAAACTAAGTACTATTCGAGGCCCGTGGCAAAATTATTACATTTTTACTAAATGTGTAAAAATAAATGTTAAAAAGTTTGGATTCTCGTCTGACCGGGGGCTCCTTGTTCCTCCTACAGCTCCCCAACCGTAAAGGGCCCCCAAAATGTGACCCGCTTTTTTTTAACCCAGAAGAACGGAAAATGCTTTTACGCATCCCCGTCGTTCGGGCGAGTTGCATCCAATAATACAATCGTTTCTATTAGTATTACATATTTGAAGCGCGAAATTCGTATCCTTATATTAAGCTAATAAGGAAGATAAATAGCTAATAATATGGCAGATATAAGCATAAGCTAATATTGTAGAGGTTATTATGGAGCGTGATACCAATTTGGTAGTTTATTATTAATGGAGCACTCCCACATGTGTTACACATCCCCAATGCTCTGATCCGTAAACATATAAATAAGCTATTGTTTCTCGTTCATCAACCGAAACAAAGCCAAGGCCCATTATCCGGACAAAAGATAGAATCAGCCATTTATTTTGCTGTTGTTGACTCACTCTGATATACTTCAGGAACAGAGAACAGAATTTGTAGACGCATGAAACTAGAGCTATGAATATGAAATTAATGAAACATATTTTACTTTACTTAGTTATAAAAGCTACACGATGATTTTGTAGTCACAGATAATCCTACTTCCTACTAATATTATAAACGCGAAAGAATATAGTTTGGACATCAGATTAACACATAGGCTATGTTTTATACGAATATTCACGCGGGCAGAGCCGCGGGCAGCAGCTAGTATTCATATATTTCCACAGCACGCAGAGCTACTATTATGTTATTAACCATTGATGTTTCCATACGTCTTGTTTTATATTCATATACATGTAGATAAATGGATATTATGCAGAGTTTCAAAGCTGAATAATGTTATTGAAAAATACAAACCTCGTTATTTTTGTTTATATCAGGTATGCATAGTCTCATACACCATATGGGACACTTGGGTTATGAGGGGAAATACTGTTCATAGTAGATTGTAGGAAAATAACATTGATATTCATTTTCCCCTTATGAATAGGTAGTGCAAAGATAAAAGAACTTTTACGCAATAGGATAATGTTCTGTACGATGAACCGTAATGATTATAGTGCCGACGCAATTGCGTTAAAATCCGTATTATGTTAATTACTTAATACATTCGCAAATATTATTACAAGTCTAGGTACAGAACACATTCATTATTCGTACATTATGACAATGGCTAATCAAATGTTTATTCAGATTTGACAAGTTTAAATACTGGCTCGCGTTATCAGCTTGTAATCTAAGCGACGTTCCCAGATAATCTCGCTTAAGCAGATTACGTTGTTTGTATCTCAGATAGATATACGAGTACTTCAATATATTCCCATTGTAAATAACACGGGTCTTTATCTTACTCAAAGTTTACACTAGGTTTCAATATAAAGGATTTCCTTCAATGTCAGAGCTGCGTGTTGGTAAAAATGTCCAAAATGGGTGTGAGTATGTTCATTATCATCAGCCTATTGCAGTCCACTGTTGAACATAGACCTCTCCAGTTGTTCGCCACTTAGGGCAAACATCTATTGAATATACCCATTACCGCCACGCTGGGCAGGCGGATTGGCGATCGCAGGGCGTAGCTTCTCGCTGCTGCCCGTCATCGGCCTGTGGTATTTAGCTACACCTTCAATCGTGATGGTCATACCACCACCAGTCGGTTGCCAGCGCCTTGTTTGTTATTCGGCAGGATGCACCACGTGCAGGTGAGGTCGACTTGAAGCGAAAAGATGATGGGTCGCTCCCTTACATCTTAATAAGTATTTGAAGCAAAACTGTAACCTGTGTGAGTTTTTCTACTCAGTTCACCATTTTTTTCTATCGGATAAATACTACCAGTATTGCTCTTTACACCTATGTCATAAATGTTAACAATATTTAAATCAGTTTCCAACAGCAAAGCTTCCAAGTTGATACGACTTAGAGACCCGCGAGGTGAGCCTAGTTTTCCAAGAGCTCCCAATATCCCGTGACTAAGTTCTTGTTGCGGTGTCTATGGGTTGAAGTGATCACTTATCATCCGATGATCGTTCGAAGATCATCCAATGAACATCCATAGGAAAGCTTCAGGCTCGCTTGGCCCCTTTCTTAAAAATAATAATAGAACGTTAAAACTTGGCTAATGATGATTCTAACATATTTTTTGCCCAATCACGAGATCGCAGGTATATTTGGACATCAATCATCGTGACAATCAAGGCCAAGGAAAGTCACACGCTAACGTTATCATCACAATGTGTCATGTAACTGACAGCTGGTCGGTATCGTAACATTCGTCAGATGTTCATATACGGTGATTAATCTCAGATGGAAGCGTTTAGCGTTACAACACTCCTGATATAGTTAGCATGTCTTGAATAAAACACGCAATGTTCTTTATAAATGAAGTCTTTTGTTATTTGCGAAACGTGCTAATATAGGTAAGTTACGACACGATCTATACTTAGTCTCTAAATACTATAGATAGTAACGAGGTTTGAATGTCAAAGTACAATTTATTTATAATTCAAGATAAAATATCCGCTGTTTACACGTCGTGAGGTCTTTTTAAGTGTTTTCATCTAGTTAAATGTGAAAAGAAATGTAAATGATTGTCAGATTCAACTTTCCATTACTTTAAAGCTTCGTGAATGTTGTCTTTGGTGTTAAATTAACACTGTTAATGAAATCTACAGCTGGAGTCTATATCGCAACTGAGATCGCAGGAGACATCTGTGACTATCGAGACATAACAGTCAGTAATTTTAATGGAGTATTAACCATTTCAGCTCCTCAACCTAATAGAGGAATAGGACAGATTGGATCATTTTTACTCATCGAAAGTTACTTGAATGTTATTTTTTTCTCGTTTGGTTTTCCTCACCACTATAACGAAGTGATAAACAAGTTAGATATTTTTTTAAATAAATACTTAGGGTACGCCATCTTTGAACAAATGAATTACTCGTATGACGAGACAGTAAAGGATCCTTTTAAAATGTTAACTGCCATACGGGTCAACGGTTACCCCCATGCCAGCTAAAGGCTTGTAACAAGTATACTAACATCAGTTACTTAGTGACATTCGATTTTGTCACCTGAATGAGAAAAGAACGCTGTTCGTCCACATAACTAAATAACCCATAAACAGTAAACACTAGTTTACATTATGTTTATCAAACTGCACTCACTTCTACGGGCCCAGTGTCGCAGGTGGCATCGTGTTTCAAAACAACTCGGCTATTATGCGCGGGCGCAATGCGGAAGCGGTCTTTCGCTTGACATTTTCACTTGAATTTCTTGCACCCGTATCTTTTGGTTTCGATAATGACCGCTTTAATTAGTTTTACGGATAAAGTATCCTTCCAATTAAATCTCTTTGTCAATCCAAACACCTGGCGTTGATTGGTTAAATGTTAATGGAAGCGATAAAGTCAAACATGTAACTTTAAGCAAGCTTAGGTACACCTTGGCACAGTAAAACTTGTTAGTACATAATTTGTATCTTTTATTATTTTAGTATTTAAATACTAGGAAGAAAATTAATTAATAAAATTTAAATTTGAGAAATTACTAAGTATTAATAATAGTGCGGGAAATAACTAGATATGAATATACCTAACTTTTACAGTAGGTAAACACTACAAACAGTAAACTACGTGGCGGGATTTTACGTTAAATATCTTCGTATCAGTCATCCTAAAAGTCATTTAGAGAGTATTTAAGTGTAATAGAGCAAGTAGTACATTACTTATATTGAATTATCATAACAGAAATGTGAAATATGAAGAAAGCAGCAGATAGATATCTATCCCAGTGAAAGTTCCCCACTTATGTTCGCAATAATAATGGCCCGTACAAGGTAAAGAAATAAGTATTTATATCTACTAGGTACTGGGATGGAAATATACCTATGCTTCACTTATGGCCACCTCGACATACCGCGAGGTCCCCGAAATTTGTTAGAGTAGGGTAACGTTTAAAACAAATATTATAAAGAAATCGTATTTTGTTCTGCTTTTTTCGACTCATTATAAGGAATAGAAAGAAAGAAAGAAAAATGTTTTATTGGCAACATATGAGCAGAGAACATAAAAAATACAGAAAAAGAATTGTAAGAAAGTGTGTAGCCAATCAGGAATAGTAGTATTTATAAGCAACTGTCACAGGCTAATGACTTTAATTCAAGTACCCATTTAAAAGTATTTTATAGCAAAGTGCTTTTTTAAATTATATCTAATATTATACAAAGATAATCTTTAGGAACAAGAGTACCTTTAGACAAACAAGTCAAATACCACAATTTCAGTAATAATTCTCCAGTATTTATTGAACTACCTATCCGAAGTTTTACGTGCCCGTAAATTTGTAAAGTAACTTGTGCTGTTAATTTTCAAATTCATTATCATTTTGCTCGACGGCGTGACGTGTTTATAGTCATAGGTAAGTGTTGCAAACTCGGTAATTACTAACGGTGCAGACTCGATACCGTTCTTCCGCGGTGCTCACCAAGCTACTACTGCTTCGATCACATCTCATCACTAAGACAAGTGCCACAGAGTGCATTTGCCAATAAGATCAGTTGGTGTTATCTGCAATGAATTATTATACTAGAAAAGCTGGACCACGGATAACGACTAGATATTCCTTTTCATTATTGAATAACTGTATAATAATAATATGTCCAAGCCACCTGAAAATGTCCTACATGTGATGTTAGTAGCTTACGTGCAATATTTAATTAGTCTTCATAATACATATTACAATGAGCTTAAGTGCATGAATGATCAAATTCTAATTCTTTATTACAGACTAAGTGATAGGTACATTTTGTTTAGATCATTCATTTACATTACCGCTTATTTTATGATAGAACGAAAGCGATGTATCTACCATACAACCGGTTTAATATTAAAAGCTTCACAATTGTTAATCTTGGATGGATCACATGAATGACACATCTTCAAAGTCACGTCTGATACAATACCGATTCCTCGTGTATCAATGTTTTTGATGACACTTATGTATCTTTTAAAAAAATAAAGTAAATATTTCTTTATTTTGCCGAGTCTATATCCACACACGAATGTTTTATCTCTATGGTCATAGCGATAGCGATAGGAGGCAACTCCTTAATTTTACTTCGCATTAAGTGACTTGTCAAGTATTTTATTTACCGTTGAACATAAGATCATAGCAGAAGCGTCTGCATTGACATTAATTAACATCACTTCTTGTCTACTTGGGTTTCACTTTTCCCTTTGCCTGTAGGCAAGTAAAATAATCTCAGCTCTCAGTTATACGACCAATTCACACTATGGAAAGCTATAAATTACTATGTTCTAGACATGTACTAAAACAGAGACAATGAACACTTATTGTAGTTACACAGTGCAACGTTGAACCTCAGGCAATGCTCTCTTCTACTTCACATGGGTAAGGCGATGCACTCAACAAAACCACATGCGGCGAATACCGCCTTTTATGGGATAAGCGTATGCATGGTCCAAAAGCTAAGTTAGGTGCGTTCCTTTGTAGGTAGATGCCTTGCGCAGTCAGTGACAGAGGTCAGACTCAGAACTACAGGTTTTTTAAAAGTAATAATTTATCAGACATAGGCCTCTCCAGTTGCTTGCCACATTGTGCGAACACCTGGAGGCTTCACCCATAATCACCATGCTGGGCAGGTGGGTTGGCGATCGCAGGGCGTAGACCCTCGCTCCGGTTTCGCTGCCGCCCATCATCGGCCTGTGGTATCTTAATACCACACGTAGCTGATTACGCCTTCAAACCGTTTTAGACTCAATTGTGATGGTTATACCGCCAACAATCGGTTGCCAGAGTCTCGTTTGTTGTTCAGCAGGATGGACCACGGGCATATATTATGTATCTGAACAATAATTATTTAATATATTGCCCGTATGTACTAGAAATTATATATCCATGACGGATTCACATCCTTGTTTAGATACGAGTACCTATTAGAGAAACACCAAGCACGTTTTGTTGATATTATCTTATGTCAATAAAATTGCCACCAGCTATGAAAGTTTTACTTTTACTATGTGGTACCTATAGGTATAGTTAGGTGTTGTGTATGTAGCGACCACTATTATCAGTTTCTCTGTGAAGTAGATGTGAGTAAGTATTTCTATGTCTTGAGAAAAGGGTACGGTAGGTATATGAGATCGTACTGTGTAATGAAGAAATTTTGTACCAATAATTAACATTTCTATGGATCATCATCATTATTAGCCTTATCAGTCCACTGCAGGACATAGGCTCTTCCAGTGGTTCGCCACTTTGGCTTTACCCTTAATAGCCACGTTGGGCAGGCGGGTTGGCGATTACAAGGCGTAGCTTTTCGCTCGGATGACGCTGCTGCCCTTTATCGGCCTGTGGTATTAGCTACGCCTTCAATCGTGATGGTTTTACCGCCACCAGTCGGTTGTCAGAGCCTCGCCTGTTATTCAGCAGGATGCATCATGGGCAGGTGAGGGTGTCTGGATCGAAAAGATGATGGGTCGCTCCCTTACATCCTCTAATTTCCATCAATATGCAGAATCAATTTCTCAAAAAGGGCGACTACTAACGTCAGAGGGTACCTTAGGGTAGGTACTGTTAAGTCTATATTGAGATGCTTTTACTTACCTATGAATTCATTTTACTGCACGTGGGTCCTTTCGTAATGGACTGACGACCTTATTTAGATGGAGCGGGTTTTTTAACGTTGACCGTTCAAGACCGGAACACGTGGAGATCATTGGAGGAGGCCTAGCAGTGGATGTCTTTAGGCTGATGATGATGGGGTACCTTTGTAAATACCCGTGCTAGTGAGAAGCTTTCCATAGAAAATTTAAGGTTACAATACGCAGAATAGAGATGTAATTACCAATTTGGTATGTAGGTATACTATTTAGTTACTGACGAATGCTTGAGGGGAATTATAACGATGACAAAGAGAGTAACAATACAGTGCCGTGTCGGTATTTAGTGCACGCAGCGTGGCTTGCGATCTTATCGTTCTGGATCCAGATATATGTTCGGTCCTATGACGCTAGCATTAAGGATCTAAATGGAATGATTACCAACGGCGCAACTGAGCGTACAGTAACATCCTCTGCACTGTATGACGGGTGGGTAACTATAGAAAAAAATATTAATAGTAAACACAACAGACTGGCTAAGCTAAATTTTGTGTCTTGATATATTTTTTTTATTATATCAGCTGGTTCGTTCGTCTAATCACATTGGTAAAGTCATAAATATAATTTGCGTAACATTTATTGCCATTGCGCAATTGTGCTTAAAGTATTAAGATTAGCGAATTTCTATTTCGTGTAATTAAATTTCAAATTCAATCAATCAACAGCTCTGGTCCATCCACTGCTGAACGTAGGCCTCCTTTAATACGCGTTACAATTCTCTATCCCAGGCTTCCCCCATCTAACCACTGCCAGCAGTTCTTCTAAGGTCATCAACCCAAAGGGTTGCCCAGCCCAAATCTCATGACATAAAATCAGAGTGTATGTTATAATAAGTTAACGTACATAATAGCAAATAAAAATCAGCAGTAACTACAGCTAATGTAAAAAGTACCTTCACCGCAACTTATAGGCAACCACAATATCTGAGTAGGAGAGTTTCTGAAAAGCTCATAAGTCCGGATACCTACGTACTCGCGGGTAGACTATTCTATACATAAATACTTACTTTGATTGTATTTCATTGCCCATGACGTAAATCAATCATCAAGATAATAAAAACAAAATGTGCTTTTATCTTTATTGATTTCCCATGTAAATAAATAAACTCTCGTTACCAAATGTATCCTTAATTTATTAATGTTCTAATTTAAATCTTTCGTTACCCGTTTTTCCAAAGTTATCATGTGGCCAGGAATAGGGAATAATAGTATTTCTATTTTGAACCTCTCGATCTCCCTGGACCTTACTTTATAAACCCTAAGTACGTTGGCAAGAATGCTCTTCATCGCTAGCATCCCAAAATGTCTACCTGAAAACAATAAAAAAAATGCTGCATGAAACAGTGATCGTGGGTTCGCACAGTACCTATCTACAAACTTTTTGTATATAAACAGGTCTATTATTTTGATCTGGGTCTTTGCTATGTAAATATGTATTTATTTCCAAAAAAATTGTCCAATTATGTTTATCAATTGTTTAGTACCCATAGTACAAGCATCGGCTTAGTTTGGTATTACCAAACTTTCCCAAACACATCGGGACCGCGACCCATCTACAAGAAAGTTTTAAGTGTGCGGCCCACCTGGTGTCATGAAGATAAAAAGCAGCTTGTTACCGCAGTATTTAAGCGTTTAATCTTATCTTAGTTCACCACCATACCATCATCATCAGCCTACTGACGTTCAAATTTGACATTGATGTGCCGTTCACTGCAATACGTTTAACTCACACAACTAAGGGCGCCCGCGCTCTCGTAGATTACAAGATCTATACGACAATCAGGGCCCACTCAAAATCTACCCGCGACCCACCATTGTGTTGTGACTTGTGACCCACACTTAGGGATTTCCCTAAGTGTGGGTATAGGTCAGTATTTACTGTATTAGTATTTATTTATTTATTTATTTATTTAATCTTTATTGCACAATATAAAAAATAAAGTACAAAAGGCGAACTTAATGCCGCGTAGGCATTCTCTACCAGTCAACCTTTAGGCAAAACAGAAACAATTAAGTGGGTAGTGTGCTGCTCAATTTACGTGGAAACATTTGATATGATATATTAATATTATTTACTGACCTATACAGTTCCTGATCCCGTAGCTGAAGGGTATATAGGCGCAGGGGTGTCTCTGCGCGCTGTGCTCTGGCAGGAACCGGTCTGGGTTGAAGCTGTCCGCATCAGGACCCCACAGCCTCTTGGAGCGGTGCATCACCAGCGGTACCACGGCGCAGCCCACCCCTGGTGGGATGGTGAAGGGACCTGGAACATTGTTTTTGAAGGAACTGAATATACCTACAATAATTTATGTGAAGCGTTCTTTTTTTATAATTGAATGGGTGGCGCTTGACCCCAACTAGCCTTATGTTAAGCGATGTTGGAGATGGATGTTGGTTTAACACAAGTGCTTAAAAGGGTGCTTTTCGATAGTTCCACGAAGTTAAGCTGAGCTCATTTCTTATGTTATTGACATTATGACATTGCCCAAATCATACATGGAACGAACTCCCAGCCGCAGTGTTTCCTGATCGCTACGACATGTACTTTTTCAAACGAGGCTTAAAGAGAGCTCTTTCCTCACGGTAGGTAGCGGCATTGATCTACCCCTGGCATTGCTGATGTCCATGGGCGGCGGTTACTGTTTAACATCAGACAGGCCGCTTGCTCGTCTGCCACCAAAAAGCAATAAAAAAGAAAATACATGTCATCTCCTCTCAACTACGTACCAACTTTAGTTTCTTTCTGGGATATCCTTCCGATAATCGGTACAACCGTGTAGAGTCGCATGGTCTCCTTTAGGACTCTCTCTAAGCGGTCCATTTTGTTCATATCTTCCTTAGTTGCCAATCTGGTTGAGTTACCAAAAATTGATTGCAATCTGAAATAAATAAGTAGGTTTGCTTAAATATTTGTGTTCAAATAGACGTTACGTCTTAAAGTATGGCGAAATTATAAATTTTTGTAATTCATTTCTAATTTCATGTTTCAATTAATATTATTGTGTATGCTCAAATAATACTACTTCTCTACAAAAGGTAAGATCGCCTTAAAATCAACAATCATCACAATTTATGTAAATGTAATATTGCTACGTAGAAAATTACAGGCATTTAGGTAGAGCCTACCAAACTTTATGAAATAAGCACATTGGTACATATATGTGTAAAATATATTATCGACAAAGATTTTGGGTCTACTGTGTAGGAAAGTCTATAGAAAAAACATACTCCTCGTAGACTTTTTCCTGCTCCTCTTGATGTATTCCCAGCAGATGTAGAGCGTACGATATGACGAGGGCCGTTGTGTCGTTCCCGGCTATTGTGATGGAATCTATGTGCTCACGGAGTTCCCGGTTTGATAGATTTTCGTCCCGGCTTATAAGTAGCTCTAATATGTCTTGTCTTCCTAAAAAAAAATTTAAATTAAGCTACTCACTTGTAGTTAATTAGCTGCATTTGGGAACAACATGAAACTTGTTTAAAGAATCAACCAAACCTGTACCAGATTTTGTTCATTTTTTTATTTAATGTGACTTTGTATTTCCCTTTCTAAATAAAGATCAACTGAAAAATATGTTTATCAGCGGTAATGTTTATTCTGAATAAGCAATTAGGTACTGCACATTCATTACATTCATTACCTTCACTACTGATATTCAAAGACTTTACATTCACCAAGAAAAAGGACAGATTGAAAATAGCTTATCCCTGTGTTATAGTCGCGAATATTGTCACAGTATATTATACAAAATGATATACACCTGATGTTTTGAATAGGTGATAAGGAAGTACATACCCTCTTTAGACTTTTCTGCTGTAGCTAGGGACTTCTTCTTCTCGACCACCTTTAGATAAATAAATAATTGTAAATTAATTAATATAAATTTTGCCACGAGACAGGAATAGCCGTGGTAGCCTAGTGGCAAGATCGTCGCTTCACACACGTGAGGTCGTCGATTCGAATACGCGCGGGGCACGCACCTCTGGATTTGCAAAAATCTATGTGCGGAATTATACCACTAGCTTAGCGGTGAAGGAAAACATCGTGAGGAAACCTGCACATCCAGTTTAATTCTGAATGTGTAACCATGATCCAAATTTGTCTGGTTCCCCTTTCTGAGGGTTACGAAGGTCAGATGGCAGTCGCTTCAATGTAATAACCAGACTCGCTAAATCTAGGATCATGGTCAAAGCGGACCCTGGGCCTAGAGGCACAAACCGGGATGACAGGAATAGTCTATGAAAGTTTACTAAACGGGAATACCAAACAACTAATTTTTTAGACCAATGAATTACACGTATTCTAAAGTACCAACTATGACTGACTGACATCACTATTTCATGGATCACTATCCATGACAGCCCAAGCCACTGGACGGCTCGGAAGTCATCCGCAAAAAGGGAATTTGATCGATTCTACCCCCAAGGGGATAAAATAGGGGATGAAGTTGCGGGCACAGATAGTCCACAATTTAAGATAGATATTCATGTAATATAGCTGAGTGTGATCTGCAGACTACCTAGGTACGTCAAGTTCTTATGAACTAAGTATATCATATGTACCTAATGTTCGATTTGGTGTACTGTCGTTGTAACGTACGGTCGATCGATATAATGACTGTCAATAATACGAGTACCTATATGACTGGCTCGGTGGCTTAATTGGTAGTGACTCCTGCCTTCTGAACCAAGGGTTGTGGGTACGATTCCTACCCGGGACAAACATTCGTGTGATGAACACTTGGGTTAGTTTCGTGTCTGGGTGTTTATATTTGTATTTAGTTTTTTTTATATAGTGGCTCGACATTATGGCTTCCCTACGCCTGATGGAAAGCGAAAGAGAAGCCCAAGTCGCTGTGACAACGGGCAAGTAACTGGTCAGTTACCTGTCAGTTGCCACCGCCATGTCGGCCCAACCCTAACCCCCCACGAGTTCCGGAAGCCCTACTTACCGGCAGAAACACGACCCAGAGGTCATTTGGCTGCGGTGTTATATAAGGTATGTGATCTTGTCTGATATTTATTAATTTATTATGAACTAGACCCCCTAGATACTAACCTCATTGGTAAACTTGTGCGTAAGATCTATGCTCTCTTTCTGTATCTTGGCGTAGGGCGAGAGCTTGAAGAGCGCGTCGGGCTGCATCCACGCCTTGAACAGGCGCATGTTGATGATCGACATCACGCAGTTGCGCGCGCGCAGGTACGGCGTGTCGGGGTTGTGCTGCACGTCCATTTTCTCACCCATCGCCGTTTCTTAAACATACAACACAATAAAAGAAGCTTGCTAACCTCTGTCAATCCTTCTTTTTCTATTGGCTCAGCATAGTGGCTTCCCTTCGCCTGATGGAAGTTTCCAGTGAACAAGGTGCTTCCTCGCGCAATTTTTTAACTCAAGAAATTCTAAGCAAACGTTATTAACTAATGAGTAATTTGTTGAATAAGCCACTAAAACTAAGAAATCAATTTTGGGGGAACCCTTTGACGTCATTCAGTTATTCCCATAATAATGTCAAAGTTAAAAATATTTTGTGTACTTAACCGTATTTATTAGTAAGTATAGGCTTTCACCTTAATGGGTACCTGGTTCGATTTTCTATAGGTGCTACTGTCAGCAGCAAAATAAATGATCATCATTTTCTATATATTCAAAACAGATCTTACCCCAATAAATAAGATTTTTTCTGTTCAGTGCACTAGATAATTTCTATATCTTCCTAATAATTCTACTCGTACAAAGAATATTTGATAGAATTACTGTGCTTGGTACTATCGTGATGTACATAGGTACATGTGCAGTAGTACGTCGGCACATCACATACATTTTGTTAACATCGATTTACGAAGTGAATATTTACCTCCTACTACTGAAAGACACCGTTTAGCAAACATAATGACGATTTAGCAATTTGATTTATTCATTAACGACTATACTTCGTATGGATTTTTGTACGTACTTAATGACCTTGATGCCTGCTATGCGCTATGATCAATGTTGCCATGTTCACCATCATATTAGATTGACTTCATTTGCGTAATGGGTAAGCGTTCTCGCTAATAGCGCAGCAATCCGATGGTTCCAGGTTGGATTCCCTGTCCGGTGAATTTGTGTGATAGACTATTCTAAATTGTGTCGGGTATGGGTATTCAGGGAGATACCCCCAGTTGTCAACAGGTAGTCATAGCAAAAGGCAAAACCTTAGTTTAAAAGCAGTCATCATCATTATCGCCATCAGCTTATTGCAGTTCACTGCTGAAAATAAGCCTATTCAGTTATTCGCTACTTTGGGCGAACATCTGGAGGATTTACCCATAATCGCCATGCTGGACATGCGGGTTGGCGATCGCAGGGCGTAGCTCCTCGCTCCGGTGACGCTGCTGCCCGTCATAGGCCTGTAGTGTTTAGCTACATCTTCAATCGTGATCGTGAGCCGTGTTGAATGACATATAGCATCGATACATTCTGGCGGTTTTTTATTCAGCCGCATTCAATTCGGCTAATGGTTGAACACATTTCAAAACGGCCGTTGTCAAACAGCTAGCCGTTATGTAATGCGGCAGTTATTCCATTACCAGGCGGTTGCCAATTGAGACCAGTAGTTAATGTGAATGGTCTCGCTCAATGATATATTTCAAAACATACCAAATACGATATCCAGCATGCAGGATGTGATGTACTTGTAGACATCGAACTCAGGCTCGCCAACTCGTTCGGCGAGCCGCTCGACGAGCACGGAGGCCTGCTGCCCGAACACCTCGATGTAATCATCCACGTTGCGATTGTGGAATACCGGCAGAAGCAACTTGCGATAAACCTTCCAGAGGTCCACTGAGGAGGAAGCAATAATGTTGTATCAGGTAACAGTATACAAACCTAGATGTCCATAGGACCGCTGTCCCCGAGCACGATCACCTAGCTCGGCGGAAGTACTTCCACTTTTCGTAGGGACAAGTCTGTTCCTCCAGGAGCGTCGATAATTCTTTCTAGTGCCACATCATGACATGACATGACATGATTCGACGGGAGTCGAATGGAAAGTGAAGGAGAGGCCCAAGTCGTTGCTACCCACGCGAAGAAAAGGAGCATCATCATCATCATCATTCATCAGCCCGTATCAGTCCACTGCTGGACAGAGGCCTCTCCCAATGTTTGCCACTTTGATCGATCCTAGGTTTCTCGCATCCAGCACTTGCCAGCCGTCCTGCGCAATCATTGATTGGTAGAGAATACTCCTAGCATTAAGTTCGCCTTTTGTACCATTTTGTGCAATAAAGTTTATATAACATAAATAAATATTGTAGTGTTCATACTTACCTACACAACCTAACTTGAAATCCTATATTTCATCTTCAGATGAAATATAGGATTTTCATACTTATTATAGTCTTACAACGGCTTTGTGGTTACTTGAGCGTTTTTGTGCGCCTGCGCCCAACTTCCATCGCGGCATTGCTGCCATTTATTTGTAAGGAAAACCCATGCGCCCGCGCTTCAACACCGCCTCGACTGTTGATCGTGTGATAGACGACTAGCTAAGAATTTTGGTCTATATTCAGAAGATTGTATGACAGAGGCTTAATTTATTTATTATTTTATTTATATAGATTTGATGATCAAGTACTATCGTGCTTGATGGTCTGTCTTTCATCTAAAAGCACCGGTCAGAAGACAAAATTATATCATAGAATTATCGTGTGATAACTTCAGTGACATAAAATACCTATGTTAATTTAGCTTACATACTAAACAGTATTTACAATATTGTAAGTATCGTTTAGTATACATACAAGGTATCATTCATTGTAGATGTTGTACCAACAAAAAATAAGTATCATTGACCGTTGAAGTTAAAGAGTTGATTAGCAAACAATACTGATCAACTTGAAACAGTTGCTGCAAAGTTATATCAATATAATTATAAATTAGATATTACGGTACATTTTAATATTAATGTAACAATTATTCTCACAATTATAGACCTACTCACAATACAACTGATCTGTCAGTAAAATTAAATCTTTGGGTTTCTACCCAAGTAATAGGTATGTGTACTTTCTCTATAATTAGGTACGCTCACCTACCTATAGTTAAAATTATATGATCGTTGAACAGTATCTTTGATTTTTCAGCTCATTTTTTTTGTTTGATCTGTCATATCTCTTATTAATTAATTAGGCTACTTACCAGGTGCTACAAACAGTCCATTTCCCAGCCACGCCCGTAAAAATTTGTAGGTATAATCTTTTTCAAGACAATTTTCTAACATATTTTGCACGTCGTCTGGATTCAAAGATGCTGAAATGAAAATCTTCTTTGTATAGGTATCTTTTAAAGAGACCGCTTTTCATTGGTGTTTTGGTCTGCTAAATGAAGCTATATATAATCGTGCTTGTCTAATAACTTGTTGTGTGATAAATTCTGTACAATACGGGTTACTTGACAAGGCAATATAAGGCAAGCGAAAGGCTATGATTAGTTTAACGACGGAAATCTGAATAAATCAGCAAGTTTTCTCAGAAAACCTGTCATACATTATCATTTACATTATTTATTCATGAATTTAATACTAACCTACGTAGAGATGTGGACCGATCCAAATCTGGCTAACTCCTCCTGATTTTTCTACTAAATCCATTAAGTCTTTTATGTTGGTTAACATTTCTGTAAAAAAAGAAGAATTTAGCTAAGTACATTTACGTGAATACTATTTAAAATTCGTTAATTGCAAATAGTATTCACGTAAATGTACTTAGCTAAATGTATAAGAATCTTGCCGACACGGAAACTTAATCTCTTAAATAGGAAACTTAATCAAGTTTATCTACATTTATAGTCAACAATAAGTTTATCATACTCATATCCTTCATAGGTATGATTCTATCCCACACCTAGTGGCATGAGCACAATCTCCATAATAATAGTTATTTTTTGTACTTTTTATTTTCACACTGTTATTTTAAAGTAACTGCTATTCACTGACTTGGTATCTGAATATTAGATATTAGCTCGGTACTTACTTTCAGGTCCTCCTACAAACCAGTGAGTATGGCCCAATACGGGTAGGCTACCGATATTTGGCAGCCTATCTGAAAGCTCATACAATGGTCTGCGCCTGCGCCGAAAATCAAGGTAAAATCCCACTACACACATTATCACCACTATGAGAATAATCATTTTAAATTCAACTGATTTGTAGTCACAGTAGGAAGCAACTGGTCACTTTAATACAAAAACCTACACTATACTGAAATGTTTTCCACAAGACACATTAGTTATATCTAGTTAGGCGTTTTATAAATGCATACTCAATTTACATAAAGTACCTACTGTTATGTCACAAGTGCAATAAGCACAATACTACTAATTTTCAGCTTGGCAAATATGAATAGGTTTATGCAACAACGTAATTTTTATAGGTATACCATAACGTACGGTTCGATCGATTACGTGTTGGACATAGTAGATTTATGAGTCGCACTGTCATGTATTAGGGGGGGGGGGGGGGGGGGGGCAATGCTTCGAGGGCAGACCAATTAGGATATTTTTTCTTCCGCTCCACCTAAAAGTCCCCCCTACCTCAAATTCGATTTTAGTCTGAGAATAATAATAAGGGTATTTATCTATTTCATTAGTAAACTGTAAACTAATTATTGTAGTTTTGATAGATAATAATATGTGATATATAGATACATGTATGTAAATTTCAATGTATTTTTTTTAAATAATGCTAAGAATGGGATGGGAAATACTTTTGACAGAGCTTCTCTTCGGTTGGGAACAAACCACATAGATAGGTAGGTTAGGGAAAAAATCTCGGTCGACGGTATTCAGGGAGATAAAACCATGGAACTTGAAGACAAACTTATATTAAAACTACATAATAAAGTACAATACGTCTCATTATTATTTTATAAACGATATAAAAATATTAAAACAATCAACAATTGTTAATTAATTAACCACCATGCTTAATCACAATGTAAATATGTACATAACAAAATGCACCTAAGTATTTATAAAGTTTAAAAAGAGTTATATTATTACGTTACAGTTACGCTTTAGTAGGTAATGATGGGAAAATGTATGATTTGAGCATTTTATGGAGATCTGGGAGCTAAGTTAGTGCTTTCAATGCAATTTCATTTTGTTGGCCTCTGTAACGCAATGATTAGTGCATTAAGCCTAACCGGGGACGATCATAGGTTCCGGGTTCCTTTTGAATCTTTTGTAAGTATCTTCGTCTGTGTATGATCCGGTATTGGCCTGGTGGGTATTAAACATCGAATAGTGATGGCTGTTATCTGAATAGTTTCGTGACGGTAGCACACTTCAGTAGGTAAGTAGGATAGGTTCAATATTTAAATAAATATCCCATGATATACCACGGGCCACACAGCGCCGTCTAGTCCCAAACTAAGCTTGTACTATGGATACAAGACAACCGATAAACTTACTTATACATATACATTTTTTTTTAATAAATTCATATTATACATAACAAACATCCTGACCAATACAAACAGGTATGTTCTTGCACACAAATGTGTGTACTGTGCGGGAATCGAACCTGTTGCCATTGTGTCAGAGGTAACGTTCACTACCTCTGAACGGTCGTCAGTTACCTAGTAAATTGAACCGAGAACAGAGTAACATTAGTCTACCTTCTTTCTATCTTAATCATATGACCGTTGATTGGAAACAGGAGGATTTCTATCTTCAGAGGTCCAATATCTTCGGCGTGGATTTTGTAACATCTCACGACGGACGATAATACGCTCTTCATTATCAGCATGCCGAAATTACGTCCTGGAAACGATCAGAGTGTTTTGTTAGTGTTGTTATTCCATAAAAAATTAAACAAATACCTATAATACTGGGATGTAAGGGAGCGGCCTATCATCTTTTCGCTCCAAGCCAACCTCACCTGCCCGTGGTGCATCCTGCCGAACAACAAACGAGGCGCTGGCAACCGACTGGTGGCGGTATAACCACCACAAATGAAGGCGTAGCTAAATACCACAGGCCGATGACGGGCAGCAGCGTCACCGGAGCGAGAAGCTACGTCCTGCGATCGCCAACCCGCCTGCCCAGGGTGGCGATTATGGGTATATCCTCCAGAAGTTTGCTCTTATTGGCGAACAACTGGAGAGGCCTACGTCCAGCAGTGGACTGCAATAGGCTGTAGATGAGATGAGATGACTATAATACTACAGTTTGTTTCAGCAAATAGAATTATTAGGTCCGTGTCGTTTTCAGATTTAGAATAGGTCCAGTTATTCCGTGGGTGCCATAAAAGACGACTAGGGGAATATCAGGAATCGGGCAGCAGGGTTAACCTAGGTACAAGTAAAGTCTACTGCGGTCACCTACGCACCTGCCAAGTGTGGTGACTAAGGCAAATCCCTCGAATGACAAATGGTCATTAAGCTCCCTCAAGCCTGAGGAGGCCTGTGTCCAGCAGTGGACGTCTTAAAGACGATGACGATGATAATAGTGGGTAAAGAAAAACATTTATAATACAAGACAGTGGAATTGGTGTGTTAAAAAATATTAAATTAGTTTCTATTATGGCATAATATCGATATACAAACTGCTCAGTTAAAAATGTCTCAGCAGACTCAGTTTACATGTAACATTTTTGAGATAGGACAATTTCCTAACCACAAATAGGTACTGCCTCAACCAATAACGCTTCATTCAAACGACAGAGTGACGTCACGCTGTGTACGCCTAGATATGCGAAAAGTTTGTTCTTCACCTTGAATAAAATATCTCATTAAATTGCTTTTAATAGAAACTAAAAAAAGGTTAGGGTTAAAAGTATTGCTAAAGAAAGGTATAAGTACTAACAATATTAATTACACACCTTTGAATTTTACCCCGATCAACTTTTAAAGTCAAATTATTTGGTCTCTTCTTAAACAAATTTTAGTTATGAGTGTTTTTTTGATATTAGCTCGACATAATGGCTTCGCTACGCCTGATGGAAAGCGAAAGAGAAGCCCAAGTCGCTGTGACAACGGGAAAGTAACTGGTCAGTCACCTGTCAGTTGCCACCGCCATGCTGGCCCAACCCTAACCCCCCACGAGCTCCGGAAACTCTACTCACCGGCAGAAACACGACCCGGAGGTCATTTGACTGCGGTATTCTATAGGGTAGAGGTCCTTCCCCGGACGGGCGGCTGAAGCAAAGATTCGCTACCTCTCTTGAATGTCTCAAATAACATGGAAAAATTATAACTTGTGGACAAAAAACGGAATAATAAATAAGTAACATTTCTTTCGACTCGGGAATCGGGATTCAAATGTGATCTAGGCCACGGATCTAGGCAGACGCAAGCTAGAGCATAGATTTTATATGGTGTACCTTGAACTTACTACAAGGCTCTATTCCAAGTATAGTAGCAAACATTGGATAATACAGTAAACAATGTTGGTTCTACTGAAAACATACTACGTAAGTACTAAGTATTTGCTTAATAGTAGCGTATGACGTAAGTAGAAGTACCTTTTACACCGTGACTCTATACATATACATCCGGTTTCTACGTTGAATTGAATCCTTGTGCATAGGACATGTATGTTAGTCGTAGGTATATTCAAAATGGTTAGCCCCTTTTATTCTTTCGCTTCATTACACTACTAACAGACTATTAGTACCTAACTGAAAGAGGTACTTATTAACTTATATGATAGGACACATTTAAAAAATTGTTTTTCAACGTTTCATTGAAAACAATTTGACATTACGCAATATGGTAAACAGTGTTACTTCATACTCAGATCAAATATTGACTACTACACGTACCCACTCAAATCTACTCGTATTGAGAAGATTAGTACTTATTGTAAGTACATAGGTTTTTAAAATGGTTTTAAGTAGGTATTGTTTTAAACATAAGAACGTATTGACTTTTCCAATAAAACGAATGAGTTATAGAAGCGACTGATAGTTGAAATGCTTCTGTAAAATCTGGAGAGACAAATCGAGTGTGTGATGGGATGTAAGGGAGCGACCTATCGTCTTTTCGCTCTAAGCCACCCTTACCCAGTGGTGCAACCTGCTGAATGCTGAACCAACCTACTAAGTATGTTGTAATTGTGTCTTCAGATGTTGCGGAATTCACTCACAAATCCATAGTAATTGCACGTATGGTGGTGATATTTCCACTCTTTATTTCAGACCTGACTGCATTCACAATGTTATTGTATGTGTATTTGTGTATTTTATATGTATGTATGCAACGCCACACATAGGCTCCACCAGAACACCAGCGCCGCTATGGTGTCTACGACGCCATAGCGGCACAAAGCTGAGGCTGGAGCCTAGTTGGCTTCACATCACAAACCCTATATCTGTTATTCCACTTCTGTGCTTCTTCTTCGTTTCTGTGTTATTATCGCTTAACTGTATTGTGTATTGTGTTGTGTTGCCAATAAACATTTTTTCTTTCTTTCTTTCTTTCATTCAACTCCGTGCTATCTGTATTCACTAATAAAGATTGGCAGCTATTACTGTACTTACCGATACAATTTCTGGATCCATAACTGAACGGTATGTACGCTGACGGGTGTCGGTCGGCGGACCGTTCGGGTAAGAACCGGTCGGGGTCGAACTTTTCTGGGTCAGGTCCCCACACCTTCTCCGAGCGATGGATAGCAAATGAGCCCACGACGGCACCTGCTCCAGCGGGTATTGTTACTCCGCAAGAAGCTAAAATGTAACAAGTGTACCTATTAGAAAATGTCTAATAATATCAACGAACACAGCGGCGATGTAGCCATCAAATGAGGTTAAACCACGATTATCATCATGATTATCAGTCTGCAAATATGCACTGCTGGACATAAGCCTCCTAAAATGACATTTGTCATTTGAGGAATTCCTCAAATGATTAGTTATAATGTAAATTTAGGAGACCTCAGTCACCGTGCTTGGCAGGCGGTTTGGTGTTCTGCTGCCCGTTTCCTGATATTCTCTTAGTCGATACTTCCGGGATATGATGGTGTAAGTAGTTCTATTCTAAATCCGCAAACCATACGGAACATTCTGTAGCTGATGTTTTTATGTAAAGACATAAAAACGAGGAAAATCGTTGAACAGCAATATATTTGTATCGAATTCTTTGTAGTTTAAAGGCAATGGCATTTAAAATACCTCGCGGGTTATTCAAGCCATGAATGCCTTATTTCTTAAATTTAGCAAGTAGGTAACAAAATTAGCGGACAATATAACAAATAACGACTGTGCGACTCTTCGAACAGAATGCTATAAATAAAATTATAAATCTTTTATTAGAAAACCAGGTGACAGATACTTACGAAGATACGTGTCCTTGTCGACGTTACGTGCTATTATAGGCACTACTGTGTATTTACGCATGCTTTCCTTAATTACCCTCTCTAAATAAGTCATCTTGTAGATGTCATCTTTTTCAGCCCCACGTTTTGAATTGCCGAAGATAGATTCTTGTCTGTAATTGAGGGAATAAATAATTGTATAAATAAAAACATAAACGAGGAAAGAATACACAAATCTATATACTTGTAAGTTTTTTAGGATTAGCAGTCCCACGTTGGGCGCCAAGTCAAAATAAAATACCTTTCTAGTTAGTGACATAAAAAATAGAATGCAAAATAAACTTTTTTCGAATATATATAACATCATCATCATCAGTTTATCGCAGTCCGCTGCTAGACATAGGGTTATTTTCATAAGGTATGTTACCCATAACCGCCACGCTGGGCAGACGGCTGGCGATCACAGTATCTAGCTTCTCGCTCCAGTGACGCTGCTGCCCGTCATCTGCCTATGGTATTTAGCTAGCCTTAAATTGTGATGGTTTTACCGCAACCAGTCGGTTGCCAGAGCCTTGTTTGTTATTCGACAGAATGCATCACAGGCAGGTGAGGGTTTCGAGCGAAAAGATGATAAGTCGCTTCCTAACATCCCACGAATTACATAAGAATGATCATTTGATTCCAAAGCCCTTACTCTTGTAAGACCTTCTCCTGCACATCCTGATGGTTGCCGAGGAGCACCAGGGTGTAGGCGATGACGAGGGCCGTGGTGTCGTTGCCAGCGATGGTGATAGAGTCGATGTTCTCCCGAAGCTGCTCGTTGGTAAACTCGATCTCGCGACCAAACAACATGTCCAGGACCGGTCGAAGTTTACCTTTAGATAGATGGATAGATTATTTATTGCAAACGAAAAGCAGCGTCGAGCACCCACCAGCAAGTAAGATAGAAGAGAAAAAATAATTAATCTTTCGCGTCAGGTACCCCTCCGACAGAGTGCTCTTAGCGGACCACTGTCGAATTTAGCGTTCCTTCTACTCGACACTACCAAAACCACACCACTGGTGGTGCCGTATGGAATCTCTAGTCCATATGACACAACCCTAGTGATGTCCAAAAACGCGTGTTTTTGACAAACAGGTCCCAACTCATTAAAACAAATAAAAAAATATCTGACAACATCACATACATTGATCCGACCTCTAAGTTAGTCAAATGACATACCTCATTAATGAAACTGCTTGAACTTAATTGGAGTTTTCATATCAACATTTTTGTATGTAGGTAACCTCACTAATAGTCGGTGGTGTCGTTTGGAATAGAGATTCCATATGACACTACCGGTGGTGTCGAGTGGAAGGAACGGGATTTAGTGGGTATTCTTCGCTAGATAGGAGTGAGCCCCACATAACCTAGGTGTCGCGTATGTAGGGTCACAATGTGTGTGTAAAAATACTCCCGACGGAAAAAAAATGTAATGATATTCATGGCAACAAATCAACACTAACAGACAAAAGATAAACATTTAATTAGGGCCAATGCCAATACTAGGAAGTGTCCAAGAAGTTTATAGCCTGGTGCATACAGAGTAAAACAAATAATACTTAAGTGAGAACCGGACAGTGCCAATCATTGTAATGAGCAAAAACTGTTGAAATAGCCTCTAAGCAAATTGACATAAGAAACAAATGCTGTATCAAGTGTGATCAATAAATTTATGCATCTTGATATATTTCCCCATTGTGGGTTAATTGAACCTACTGCAGAAAACTTTTGTTCCGGCCAAAGGATCCATAGTACTACCAGACCAGCGAAACGGCATTTTAATACGTCTAAATACGGTAATAATTTTACAAGCCTTTTATTAATGCAAGCAAAAGTCTTGCAAGGTCGAGACCCGATAAGTACCTGTGCGTTAATCTACCCATTGAGTCGAATACGAAATGTCGACGCACAAAATATCGATGAACGCTAATACGATGCTACAAGAGTTCGATGCACGTTAGTTCGAAAGACCTATACTGCGACACTATTGACTAACCTACTTAAATGGAGCTGCGACCAAAAGCTAATAAAACATCAAATTTTCCAATCATAACAAAATAAATAATTTCTTTGCCCCATGTGTCTCTGCTCTTGGATAGCAATGAAAAGCTTCGTCCCGCAGCTCTCGTAACTACGAGTAACATAGGCGAGAAAACTCAGCACCTAAAGATTTTAGGCTAAAATTCTTAACAACGCGCAATTTTTTGCGGGAAGTTTTTCATCAATGTCTTTATAATATTTGCTTTCTTTGTGACCGCACATAATTGCGTCGCCCATCAAATATTAGATTGACGTATTAGCGAGGCCGTTCACAGAGCACGAGATATCTGCTCACGTGTCGTGTGAGTAAACGATGTTCTTTAAATAAAAGGACCCTCATTGTGATGTGCTCAGGCCAAACAATAACTTCGTAGTATTCGATTTGCATCTCTCACGTCCTTTTATCTTTAGACTTTTATGCTAGTTGACCAAACATTTTGTAAATACTACTTAGAGTCATCAAATTTTGAAGGTTTTGCCCACGGTTTTGCCTGTCCACATACAAACCCATTTAGCACACTTCCAACTCAAAAAATGTAAATATGAAACTATGCTTTGGACGAAGCGCGAAATAATAAGAATGGATTATCAATTTAAGAAAAGATGCTTTCTTAGAATTAAATAATAAAAAAAAATGATCCTTTTCCTACATCTCCGTTGCAGATGCAAAGGGCCTGAAGGGAGTCCTTCAAAAATTAAAAAAGCAACCTTTTCCGAATGACATAATTTAGATTTTCCTACTGTTCAAGGGAACAGTAGGAAAATATAATAATAAAGGATTATACTTAAATGTAATTTCAGAGAAAAGTTTTCTACACATGAGTGTATTGAATATGGTTTCAAAATATTCATGTTAGGTCTAATCTGTAGTTTCATACAAACTAAGAAGATTCCATGAAAGTAGGTACAGGATAACGTCCGACTTTTAAGCAAAAAAAATATGCTTCTAATTTGTAATATAAATATTTAGAAACCAAAAATAGGGCTTCTTACACTTACCTGAGGGCTCAGTGTCATTTCCTAATTTTTTTCTCATTTCATATTCTGCGCGCTTTTTCTTGACTACCTGAATAACATACATATTTATCATATTGTATTGTAAGTATATCACCGTATAAGAAAATAATGGTTTTAATGATTTAATTAGGACATTTATCAGCGCTTAAATTGATTTTTATATCCTCTATAGTAAGTAAGTAAGTTGTTTTAGCAACTACATTATTTAAACGAAACTCTTTCGTAGTAGAACACTTTGAAACAGTTCAGAAGTCTCTAAAGGCCACCAAAAGTAATGAATCTCGTAAACGGTTGTTTACAAAAAACTGCAATACAGTTTGCTTTGGCAATTCTAGTAGATAGAAATAGAACGTCTTTTCAGGTCAATATTACTGCAACCTTATTAATACGGTCCCCTGAACTTTGGAATATCATGCTGTGTTTCCAACATTTTCGTATTAAAATCAAAAAAATAATATTAATTTAAGTCCGTTATTCTTCGTTAGTTTAAGGGGGTGATATAATTTTTGCTATAAAGATCGAATAAACAATTGGTTAAAATGATAAAAAAAAAGTTTTTTTTCGGTTAGATTGCCCAATATTGAGGTCTAAGCTTAAATCTAAGCGAGGAATTTAGAAATTATTAAATAAGTGTTTTAAAACCATCATAGTTGTTAGTTACTTTGGTTTCCACATTATGTAGCATCTTGCGACTAGCTCAGATTACACGCAAGGACGCCTAAAAATTGTCAGTTGTTTGTATTAACAAACGATTGAAAATGTTTAGCCGTGCTCTTTACCATGACGATGATAATAAAATAGCAGCAAAACACTGATCTTTTACAAGAAGAATTATTTTGACCTACGTTTTCGTTACCGTATCTATTAACACATCAAACCATGGTAATATCAAGTGTCCAAATAGTCTGTAACTACCAAAAAATATGCCTACGGCAGACAAATATTTGTACAATACTTGAAACTGACATAAGTTTCTTATTTCGTCGTCGTCGCCATCCATACCACGTCATGGGTATTATTACAGATGAGCCGTATTTGGTGCCATAGGGTTATTTCTTTACTAATTAAAATGTTGCCACTAACAGCAACATGTTATTAAGTAGATACCCGCTGCCGGTAATAAGCCACCGTTATTACCCGCTCAAATCAGTATTTTTTCTTATAATAAAAAAAAACATTTATTAATCAGTCCCATTAATGAGTCGAGAGTGATATGTGATGAATGTTCATATATTTTCAATTTGTTGCCTGATCATTGAGAAACGCACTCCACACACGCATTTTAAAGTCAGTACCTACTACAGTGCATGCCTACGTTTAATTAATCGGAATGACGAATTTGTTATTTACGTATGCACATTTTGGGCTATTGTTAAAAGATCCATTAGGTAAATGCTTCACTTTACACGTGTGAGCTTGTGAACTTGTGTTGTGAGCGTGGCCAAATTACAAATAATAATGTAGTTCATCGTGTGACTAAGCATTTAGCAAAGTGTGTTTAAGAATATTGTCCACTTCGATACTGAACCTATTACACAGTTTTATCGAAATTGTTGTAATCTTACAAATCGACTGTTTTAGAGAGATATTTTGATGAGGCGGCTGTCAGATAAGCATTAACAGACGTGAACCCAGTTGTAATAGTAATATCATTGCCCTTCCTTTTGGCTTCGCCGTTGTTGGATAAAGCTGTTGTTTGATACTCACACACGACATGGCAGTTAATGTGCTAATGACTGACAAATATCACACTATGGGTACAGTCTGCATCAGACATATGTGAGCATGTAAGCTACTGAATTATGGTAAACACCTAGAAATATCTACACTTCGAATGTTTCAAAATGATATTCACGCCCTATGCAGCAAAATTCATTTTAACAAGCAGTTATCAAATATATATACAGACGACTTTTCAACAGCGAAGGCGCTCAAATGTATCTAGTAAGCAAAATTAGCAGTACCACGACACGATTGCACATAGTACATTCATCTTTCAGACACCTTGGTTGCTTAGATACCTTTTTATGATTGTTGACATGATTATAAAAAGCTGTCTGCTTACTTCTATTTGACTCTGAGATCAATTTGACGCTTGGTATGTTCATATTATTTTAAAACTTTCTTTGTGTAGAGATATTTTAGACTGTATATTGGTGTTGATAAGTATATTTGAATAAATAAATGACCCAAGACATGTCACAATGGACCACACAGCGCCATCTAATCCCAAAGCTTATTAAGATATCTTTTTTATAAATAAATACATATTGTAGATACACAGCAAACACCAAGACCAATACAAACAGACACGTTCTTGCACTCAAATGTTTGAATCCGCGTACAGCGTTCACTACCACTGAATAGCTTATGTGCTCACATACATCTGAGGCTGACTGTACTAGTATCACCGTACCTCGTCTGTAAACTTGTGTGTGAGGTCAATGTTGTCCTTCTGTTGTTTAGCGTAAGAGGTCATGTTGAACAACAGGTCGGGCTGCAGCCAGACCTTGAAGAAGCGCATGTTCAGGATCGTCATGACGGTCTGTCTGGCGCGGAGGTACGGCGTGTCTGGCGTGTGTTGGACGTCCATACGTTCACCCATGGCTGTTTCTATAATTCAATACATAACCCTATGAATACCCTACGAAATTATATAGACCATATATAAATTCGTACTAAAATATACGAGTAGTTTATATTTCAAGGATCGTTATTTCGCGTACGTCCAATCACTGGAATGAGTTCCTTAACATTAGATGGGCCGATAGGTCGTCTGCAGGCAGCAATAAGTGAAAGAAGTCAAAAGCGGTTTTGGGTTAAAGTTAAGTCTTGGAGATAACATGACCGTGACCATCATGAGCGATGACCTTGAGCGACAAGATGTGAGGTCAAAGATGAGTTGCCGCTCTTTGTGCGCTGTAGCGAGGGATAAGAATTGCAGATCATCGAGGACTTAGTTCGCAGTGGCTTGATCATCTATTTCTGCGAAAGACGCGTTTCGTGATCTAATGTGTCAGCATGATTCAATGTCTTAGCATGCCCCAATGTGGTGACCATCCTCTTAGCCAGCCTAGATCCTGCGTTACCGGATCTACCTGTTATCAGGTTCCGCCGCGTAGACGCTTCTTTCTCGTTTTAAAGTGAATAAAAGAATACGTCTGCACTTACCAAAGACAATATCCAGAGTGCAAGCAGTGATATACTTCAACACGTCAAACTCTTGTTTGTCAACTTGTTCGGCGAGGCGCTCGACGAGCACTTGCGATTGTTCGGCTATTACGCCTAAATACTCTTCCACGATTTTATTATGGAACACTGGCAGCAAGACTTTCCTGTGTGTTTTCCATAAGGCCACTAAAAATAAATATAATTATATACGTCTACTCACTAGAAATATCAAAATGTATCAGTATTTTTCTACTATAGTCCATGTCTATTGTACAAGTAAGATAGGTACATATAAACCTTTCACTCTATCTATTTAAAAAACCGCATTTGAACCCGTAGCGGAGTTTTAAAGATCTAAAGATACATAGTCCTGCCTGTCGCTTTGATTTACACTATTGACAAAAACGATTTACACTTTACTCTTAAACCAGCACAAAATAAATTTTATGTTTAGTAAATGTTTGATACAAGCCCAGACCTGATTCATTACTCTTTTACAAAGTGTTAAACGATTGATTTCAAGTTACTAATTCCATGAGGACGATATCACAAATACACACATTCGCTGATAAATCCAGATGGCGTGATTCGACAATTATCGAACTTTATTTGATCTCGGACGGTCTGTTATTGACATGACTTATTATACCCACCTTTTCTCCTTAAGGAACTTCCTCACCGGGAGTATTCGTGTGTAATGTAACCTTATAGATTCGAGTATTATATCAATGAGAAATATGGTAACCGCAAATTTTTTTTCCCAATGTTTCTCTATTGAATGCAAGCTCAAATGAAAAGTAAATAAGTAATGAATTATACAAAACGTGTCTAAGTATATGTCTACATCAGTGAAGAAGGAGAATTTAGCACCTTATAATGATGCAATGTGTAATATAGTGATAAGCTTACTTAGATACAACTCATACCTAACATTGAAAGCGAAGTCAAATCTATTAATAAATAAATATCAATATCAGACAACATCAAATACATTGCTCCGATCCAAAAGTAAGTAGCTTAAGCACTTGTGTTATGGGTAGGTATCAGAACAACGAAGGTACCACAAATAAATACTTAAATACAAATATAAACACCCAGATTCGGAACAAAAACAAGTGTTCATCACACAAATGTTTGTCCCGGGTGGGAATCGAACCCACGACCCTTGGTTCAGAAGGCAGGGGTCACTACCATTTGAGCCACCGAGCCAGTCAAATAATATATTATACGTAATTCATTCATTTATTATGTATTACACATCAGTCATATTACATAGTATTGTAATATAATGCTTACTCGAATCTGTAATGTTACATTACAATTATGCTCTCGGTGAGGGAGCACCAGTAAGTCACTCAATAATTTAGAGGTGATATAGCGATCATGCAAAGAATTAGATTTAATCCCAAATTGCAGATGACTTCAGCCACATGTTTCTCTTCTTAAGCGAAAGAGTATACGAATAAATAAGTATGCGAAAAGATTTAAGTTAGTAAGTTATATATTGAAGGTAAGGCTCTATGTATTGGAGGGATTTCCTCAATGCACCTTACATACAATCACTTACAAAATATGGTCTCGGTAGGTAATACACATAAATTAGATAGTTTGCATTCGACAATGTCATAACAAATCTTTTCCAATATCTGACGATTTCATTATGTTTATTCAGTTACTCCTCATTTTCTTGTCTCTATTTGATCTGCAAACCGTGACCGTATCATTGACTGTGTTATTATTCAATGGCAACAAAAAGTGTAAATGATAGAACGCACAATAAAGGCACTTAAGGTCACTTATGTCAAAAAATAAACATGAATATTTAGGATTATGTGCATTGGCATTTACTCCTTTATGCAGCGACATTCTGGTAACTACAATGAAAAAAAACCATAACCAAAAGATCTTAAGACTTAAATCTTAAGACTTAAGTCTTAAACCGCGTTCTTTTGAGAACGATCAGAACATAGGTCATGTTTTACGACATGGTAGATAATATGGCGTCTCTAAGCCATAGTGATGGGCTAGGTAGTAGGAAAAATAAGTGCAGGGCGACGGAAGAAGTCATAATTGCACAACAGCAAGGAGTGGAAAGGAATTGCGCCCGTTGCTACACTATTGAGCAGGATAATGCCAGAATTGGAGCGTTTGATGGAGGCCCCGGTTGTTTTGTGGGATTTCCCTGCTTCCCTTCAATCCTGAGGAAGGGTACCGCTCTCCCGTTTCTGAAGGTGGCGTGAGTCTGAGATACCCTGTCGTTCTGTTCGTACCCCGCACGGCGGGGATGCACAAAATGCATATTTCCGAGAAAAAAAGAAAACGGTCTTTTGTGCGAAGATGACTGCCAACATCCATTATTGGAGAGGTATTTGAAGATGAAGAATATATATTTAGTACCAAGCAAATGGTTTCCATAATAAACTTAGTGTAGGTAGCGGCATTGCTGTGCCCCTGGCATTGCAGATGTCCATGGGCAGCGGTTACTGTTTAACATCAGACAGGCCGCTTGCTCGTCTGCCACCAATAAGCAATAAAAAAAAAACATAGTGATTGATTTTGTTAGATTCTACCAAATGTACTTAATAATGATCCTATATATCATATAACTCTGAGAAGTTTTTAATTTAACAGAGATGTTTGCGGTGTATCGTTTCTTAGCTACTTTGAATTGTTTGTTCACGTAGTCACGTATGCGTCTCATATGTAAGTATTAAACATAAGTACATACAGGATATTGCAGGTGTTATATGTATATCAAACGCCAAAATCCCCGAGAATATTTAAATCGGATCAACAAAGAATTAATTTCAATAAAGAACATTGCGATTTATAGGAACTAATTATGATTGAAAGTATTCCGATGATCTATTTAGATTTAAATCTTTTTTCATATTAAGCAATTGAAAATTATTTCTTTTTGTTTGCAAGTGTTTTACAAGATTTAAACAAAGTTGTTTCCAAAAATACGTCATAGCTTGTGCTTGTTTATCATAATGTCTCTTCTTGGTTGAGAAGGCAGAATCACTACCGAATGAATGAACCAGCGGGCCAGTCAAAGAAATACACAATAAAGTCAATAAGTTTATAAAATGCTCGTAATACAGATTAAACATACCGGGAGCGACGAAGAGGCCATGCCCAAGCCACGGACGCAAATATTTATACACCACATCCTTGTCTAGACAATTATCCAAGACAACTTGAGCATCCTCCGGATTACCAATTGCTGAAAAAGTCGTAAGAACATAAAATACTAAGTATGCAGACAATTCGCAATCGTACTACTCTTATAAAGTACGGTAAACCTTTCATCTGCCTAACCGTTGGGCTGTGGAACTGTCTTCCAGCATAAGTATTCCGCTCTTCTTCTAATCTTAAACTCGCACAAAGCGCTTTGCCTCTTCTTTCATAGTGCGAACGGCTAAACTGTGGAACTCTTTACCGGAGTCAGTGCTCCCCGAGAAATCTTCAGATTTTCAAGGCTAGAGTGAATCGGTTTTTGTTGGGTAAGCGCGCTTCATCTTAGGCGTCAACATCGCTTAACATCAGGCTAGTTGAGGTCAAGCGCTCCCCATTCACTAATAAAATAAAAAAAAATCTTAGGTCTCTTAAACGGGCACTTAAGCAGGCCAGGGGTGATCGATCTGCGTAGCACTAATTAAACGTAATGCGGATCGCTTACATTTTATTGGAATTCGTCTTCTGCCTAAATACCATGCAAGGCCACTTTGACGTGCTAACATATAAAAAACGTTGCTCTGTGCCCCTACTCAGGGGAATTGAAGGACACGAAGGAAGGACATAAAGAGTTCCATCATAATTTTGCGATGCCTTGCAAAAGATTGCCTTCCAAGGATCCTATCAGCTCGGAGCACCATTAGGTATATGAGACTACGCGAGTCTTGCCACAGTATGAGGTACCTTCTCAGTAGTCTAACATTGGACGTTGGGTTCCCCTGAAGACTTCCTTAAGGCCGGTTGGTTCTTACGTCCAGAGCGACATCAGCAACTATCCTGCAATGACTCCACTTAATATCGATTAAATACCTAGGCAATACGCACCAACGTATAATTTTGGTCCAAGCCATAGTTTAACACATCCCTTATGAGCGAATGCTACTTCAGCCAAATCTTCAAGGTTCCGGAGCATTTCTGCAAAAAAAGTTGAATATGTTACCCATATCCTGCTTAAAAATGGACATTATAATATTATTTTACACGTCTGCGAACGTGCTAAACACACATTATAAAAAGTTAGTCAAAATAGACATTAAAAACGTGTAAATTTTGTCTAGACGCGTAGACAATTGGCATAGAGGTGAAAATGGGTATATCACATATAAGATGCATACATTTCCGCATCAATTGGCCTGATGGTAGTGACCCCTGACTTCTGAACCAAGGTCGTGAGTTCGATTCCCACCCTGGAGTAATATTCGTCTGATGAACGTTCATAATGTTTTTTGATGATGAACATTAATTCCATGCCTGGGTATATATGTATTTAAATATATTTGTGGTACCTTCGCTGTTCTTATTTATACCTAACACAAGTGCCTAAGCTACTTTGGGATGGGAGCAATGTATGTGATGTTTATTATTATTACAAGTTATCACGACGATAATGCGGATGTATGTTAATATGAAAGACTAGATTTTAGCCGTGGCATAGCCTGTGAGCATAAGAGTTGGTCATAGAGAGCTTTTATCGATCGACGAACGAATGTTTTTAATCGATCGTTTGTCGAGAGATTAATCAATGCTAATACACTAATTGATAAAGTTCTATAAATTTTAATGGATTACATCGATCATCGTTTCATGGAATGATATCTTGTCCGGTAATAATACCCTTACGGGAATCCCTATACGCACATTAGCACGTTAAATAAAGGGTCCTTTTCACATAACTATCTACTTATGTGTTTACTGATATACGTATAACTATACAGGTAGGTAAATCAGTAATCACTCAGTTTTTATATTCATGTGAAAATGAATAGTGTTTTTATATAATAAAAATCCAATCAAGTCAATGACATGTTTAGTAGGTATAACACAGTACCTACTAAGTACCTACCTACGTACAAAGACCAAATCACATAATTTATTCATGAGACGTTTTTTGTAATAATTATGTGTAACCTGTAATGTACTTTATTTACCCTATATCAATATTTAAAATGGCACACCGATTCCTAGCGACGCCGTTAAACTTTAAAAAATTATTTTCGTTTTTATCACATTTTACACATTAGTTAGTATTATCTGCTGCCCGCGGCTCTGCCTGCGTGAATATTCGTATAAAACATAGCCTATGTGTTAATCACAGGTGTTATAGTCTTTTTCAGATAGGATGGGTACGCTGACACATCAGTGACACTTGTCAACGAATCCTTTTTACGCAATTTGTATGACAAAATGATAAATAATCATGAAAATAAAAAGTATTTTCACTTTGTTTGTAACATATAATAACTAAGATTTACTTTAATTTGTATTTGAAACCATAAATAACATTATAGTGTACATAACTACAGAAATCTAATTAATTAAAATATTTTTTATCAGTAATGCTTGATGCGTAAATTGAAACGTATTTTCATAGGGATTGAAACATTGAAATCGTTATAGTACCGATTTACTCGTAAAATCGCTTCACGATTTTTCAACAGTTGTACAAATTTGATTAAATATTTAAATTTCTTAATAATGGATAAGCAGTTATTGGTGTAAAATCGAAAATCTTGTATAACACGACTGAGATATTACATTTAAATGGGTAGTTTAATCGTAAATCAAATAATTATCTATGTAAAATGAAGAATGGAGAGATTCTTCAAACTCAGATTGATCTAATGATTAGTTTTACATAATTTTGGATGATAAATAAATATTTTTTTATTAAATCATGCAATTTTAAATTATCTCCAAATCGATTATCTCTGCATACAAAATGAAATCGATAAATCATAAAATCGATTTTTTTACCTTCGATTTTCATTTTACCACATGACTATAAACTTCAAATCCCAAGTGTCAGCGTACCCATCCTATCTGAAAAAGACTATAATCAAACGTATACGCTATATTACTGTAAAGTTTCATTAAAATCCGTTCAGTAATTAATGCGTGAAAGAGGAACAAACATCCATCCAAACAAACTTTCGCATTTATAATATTAGTAGGATTGTGATTTGAACAGCATGAATATATTATTAATTTCTTTTTTAATCATTCAACAATACGATGGACCTTTGAACTGCTTAATGCTTGCTTGTGTGCTTACACATTTCACAGTGCGTAGGACATTTATTTAGTGTAGGTACAATATCGGTTCATGAACTCACAGTAAACGCTAATAAATCATCTATCTATACATAATCTATAATATTATGACCTTTAAAATTTCTACATGCCAAATATTGGCAAGACATTATTGAAGCTGAGAGGACGTACTATGGCGCTGAGACATGAGTATTAATCAAGGCCATCCTCTAAAAAATAGTAACACAGAGAGATGTGAAAAGAGACTGGAGTGACACTTCGAGTCAGAAACACTAACAAGTGGTTCCGAAAACGAAGTAGATCTACGATGTAAACTAAAAATCGATAATTTTACAAGTGTCTTGCAAATTATTGTTCATCATCATCATCATCAAAAGCCTTTCACAGTCACGTATATTTCGCCACTTTTATCGATCTTTTTGTTCATATTACACTTATTTTACTCACTCTCTGCATCCCCAAGGAAGAGCATACCATTGCCGATGAGTGGCAATGTCGGTGGCACTGGAAGGGAAGAGGTCATGCGATCTATTCTCCGGGCATGCGAAACCCAATATAGCCAGTACATACTCCCCACGAAAAGTATCACCAAGAGGATGATCATGATTACCTGCAAAAAAATCATGGAGCTTGTTTTATATTTTACTACCAGCCTTACCGGCTTCGCAAGAGCGTTAAAAACATTTCAAACGTTATAATTTTTTACACACACACATTATACATAGTTATTCTTCTTTAAAAACATTTACTGTAACTATAATAGTTAGAAATATGCAGTCGCGATATTTTTTGTATAATAAGTTCTGCAAAATCGTAGAGGACTACATTATTTTGTTCTAAGTACAATCAATAGTTCTCGCAGCACAGAAAGTTTTTTTTTCGCACCATGGACTATATTTTGAGCTTTAGTATGGATCCCTAACTTTTTTGAAAATTTCATAGTCTACCAAACAAAAAATAACTAAGTTTTTCTTCGTAGTGAAATTCTTGAATACATTTTTGTGGCGATTTTCCTAGATCATCCAAGGAATGTTTGATACGAAGAAAGTAAGCATTAACACAAGCACATTTGCACAAATTCACAAGAGTATGAACAAAAACTACTTACCCTGAGAACACTGCTGTAAAAAAAACTAATTTACACTAATTTAAAAGAACAATTGACGCGTACGTTCGAAGCCGATCCGAATCTCTCTACTACACCAATTGGGCAACGGTCTGATCTGGCCTTTGGTTAATATTTGAATACTTAGGTCAATTTTAAATGCTTGCTTTGGACTGATTTAAATATTATTTGAACTGTTCTACTTAGAACAATTATATATTTTTTACATGTCGATTGCTTTTGGTGCGATGCCTTGTCAAATCACTGAACGAATAATGATCTTTCTTTACTCTACTCTTTATTTGAAGACATTTTTTATTAATAATTGCTTTTAAAATAAATATTTTTGAATTTCAAATATTTTTTTATACCCAGTTTTGCCGCTGATATTTTATTTATTAGGATGATGATCACGTTCGTTACTTTTCAGAAGCGTGTAGTCCTAGAAGATAAAATACTAGAATAATGACTAAGTTGCGACAACAGTGATGATATACTGGTCTCAAGTCAAGCAATAAAAAGCTCGCATTGTTTTTGAGAGTAAATACCTACTGTATTTAGTACTATTAGCAACTCGTTGTCACCGTCGCTTCGCTTCTGGTATTTAAAAAACATTATGAACCTCAAAAATTGACAGCTTTTCCACTATATTATGCATGTAGGTAGGTATAAAACATACCTTGCTTCCTTGAATCGCTCTATTTACTTAGAAAAACGGCATCAAAATCCGTTGCGTAGTTTCAAACATCTAAGTATATAGATTTACACAGACAAAAGCGACTTTTGCGATTTAGTGATGAAATGTTGCCAGGAGTTGCCAACACAACCTAGTAAGATAGGTGATTCTCTGTTAGAGATAAGCAGTAATGTTACGTGTATAACTGATCGTTAATGAAACGTACCAATATATAACTAGATATATACGGGGTTACTTTATACAAATGTAAAATAATTTTAAGCGAATGGCTCCTAAACCTAGATTACGATAGTGTGGAAGCCATTATGAAGTAGTGGCTTCCAAACTATTGTAACTTTTCTACTTATAAAAATAGTTAGTTTTAATTTATGTAATCTTGTGTCTGAAACGCCCTGTCCCCTTTTGAGGTGGGCGCTAGCATCTGCGACACAGTCCTTGACTACTGCAGGTGTTAACGCAAACCATGTTTTTGTGAAATGCGTTTTAAGTTTCAATAAAGATTTTTATTTATTATTTATTTATTTAAATAACTGATAGAATAAATTTTTCAGTAAAGATGGGCCTCCACTTCAAATCTGAGGCATAAATCTTAGGTTTTCTTTTTACTTGATGTAACGACTTTCCTTTTTATTAATTGCAAATAGTTACTTACAGGTGAAAGTTAATATATTGAGCAGTCTTATGCAGTTGGCATCATTAGTTTCATATATTAAAATATTGGCGCGTGAGTTAGCACCATGCATTGGGCACAGACTGTGCACCTGGTCTCAAACCAAGGTTTTCTTTTGTACTAAATGTACCAGATGATGCTTATGAGCATTTATCCGAACAACGAGGCGCAACTGCAAGTGAATTTTGAAAAGTATTCTCTTAAACTTAATTCTAGTCTGATTCAGGCTCGAAACGTACCTAATTAGGTATAACGTGTTTTAATAACGAGTTATCAAGGTCTTATATTTTATAGGAACATAAAAGTTAATTATGCATACTTTTTCGTTAGACTAGGCTTACTAAAAATCTGTATCGACTAATTCTATTCTCCTGTGATACGTCAACAGGGCGACCGAGGGCGTTAATAAAACTACCGTTTGTGACGGCTCTTCACAGTGGTCGCTTAACTTCGGCAAAGGCACGTGCTCCCGCCCCAGCGCAATGTTCGTGTTCGCACTGATTGTTGTATGCGCTATCGTATATTACATCAACTTTAGACGTCTAAGAAAACCACTGTATCAGCTATGCGAAAATATACCCAGCATCGGAGATCTTCCCGTCTTGGGACATACGCACTGGTTTATAGGAGGCCCTGAAAGTAAGCAATCTACCCGATTTGGAATTTAAATGATGCTCGCAGTTCAAGAAATAAAAAATGATTCTGTCTTCCAGAATTGCTCGATAATATAAAACAGTTAGCGACACTTGTGGAAAACTCTGGTGGAATAAGTCAAATTTGGATTGGCCCTTCTCTTTACGTTGGTAAGTATTAATTTCTTTTATAATCATTCAACATTGCAATTGCGACGGACCTTTGAACTGCCTAAAGGGCACACATTTCACAGTGCGTAGGACATTTATTTAGTGTAGGTAGAATAACGGTTCAGATGTTTATTTTGGCATAAATATGTTTTTGTTTAAAGACATCTAATATAATTTTAGTTAAAATGTATATTATACTAATTAAATTTTTCTACTACATAACACTATAAAAGCTTTCATATTTGCCAATATTAAAGAGCTTTGATATCATACCTACAATTTTTATTGATACCTATTTACAGTATTTAGACCATCCATTAAGTCGTTTTTCTAATCTTTTTATTACTCACATTTAGTAGTTAACATTGTAGTAAGTAGGTAAGTAAAGAAATGAGAAATGCTCTTGAAAATTCACCCTAATTGTCACAAATTAAGATTTTCCCTTGTACTTATTTGCTATGATAATACCTGGGGTCGTCTGAGTGTTCTGGGAACTTTCAGGCAAGAGACAATTTAGAAAAGCCCGTTTCTTAAATTTAACCGAACGGGAATCGAACTTGGAGACTTCGGATTGCCATGCTTTGGGAGACAACCCTTAACGACTGCGCCGTCAAGGGCGTCTGTCGTAATATACAGTAGGTACTGGGTTAGGTATAGCTTTTCAGTCAGTCTCGGAATCCAGTTCTTACTTTATACCGGATATTTTTTTTGAGATCTGCATTGAAATTATTATTTACAGTAACATTAAATCCTGAAGACGTGCAGAAAATCCTTGAAAATTGCCTGGAAAAGGATTCCTCTTACAAATTTCTGCAAACATGGCTGGGAAATGGATTATTTGTCGCTCCAGGTTAGTACGTAGATTAAGTATCTATTATTGTTTTTATGTATCTTTACTGCTGAACTTTTCTTAATTTAGGGCTAATGGGATTAATTTATTATTTGTAATAGGGATGTTTTGGGGGTATGAAAACAAAATAATTAAATTATATTTAGTCCGTATTTTAGATCATAAAAATGTGTTGGACATGTATTTTTTCAATTTGTCATTCGAGTAAAAAATAGCAAAGAGATACAAGCGAGTGACGTCACGCGTAATTTCAACGGGCTATAGCTTAATTAACAAATAAAAAAATACGTGTCTTTTATTTTTTAATAAACTAAAAGACGGACTAATTATATTTTTTAGCCAAACAAGCCTATTCTTGTTGACAATAATGATGTTCAACCATGACTTTAAACTTGAATAAGTTCACCATGAAATTCTACGAAATACTCATTAGCGAAAATTGTATGTGTACAGCAAAAGACATAGTGTTTACTGTTGGCAAGTACTTGGTTAGTATACCCAGACATACTCAGAAGGAGGCTGGTAATAGTTAAGAGTAGGTGCCTATATCATAACTAGCAACGTTGCGTAGGTCAGTCGTGTAATATTTCAATTCACACATCTGATGTATTGACGCATGAATTGATGTACACTTATTATAACGCAAATAGGTACTTGACAATTGCGTGTGATGCGGAAAAAATATCAACCTACCAGAACAACGCCTGACAAATGTTTACATAACTACATGTAACATTTACGAGTATGATACTAACTATATTTCATAGAACATCCAAGAAAATAGAATAAGTATATTGATCAACTCGCTTAAACTGGAACAAAATAGATCGCAAGTTTACAGTCTCTAAGTTGTTCTATTGACATACTTGGAGACTTTTTATTAATTAGCTTATTGCTCATTTCGCAACTTTCACTGATCTTGTGCCTATTAAGCACGAATAACGGACACAAATTGTCATTTGTGATGTGATCCTACATGATTATTTTATCTTAACTAATATTATAAAGCTGAAGAGTTTGTTTGTTTGTTTGAACGCGCTAATCTCAGGAACTACTGGTCCGAATTGAAAAGTTCTTTTTGTGTTGAATAGACCATTTATCGAGAAAGGCTATTTAACATCACGCTGCAACTATTAGGAGCGAAGAAATAATGGAAAATGTAAAAAAAAAACGGGGAAAAAATAACTACCTATTCCACGCGGACGAAGTCGCGAGCACAGCTAGTTGTTTTATATTTCTAATGTCATTCTTAGTTTGTTTACGAAGCTCATACATAAAAAGTCAATTTTGAAGTTGTTTAATGTTTCTTTTGATCCGGCCACATTCCTTATTTGTATACTGTTAAGTAATTAATTAACAAAACCAGTTTTGTTAGATGTCAAAGTAGCATTGACCAAGAAGGAACCGTATGTTCATTTGTCTTCCTCTATTAACAAATTTGCATAATTCTCAAAAACAATACGTTGCTATCAATAATCATATCCGATGTTTAGTGATGGTGTTGCCTAGAACGGCTAATTAATAAACAATGTATGTCGATGTTAAACGGTGCCTTTTCTACACTAATATTAGAAAGAGCAATGACTAACATTTGTGTGAATCAACTTGTGAACATAATATGTTAAATACATATATACGTTACAAAAAAAATAAATAAAAATATCCAAGTAGTTTTCTAGTAGGTACCCATAGTACAAGCTTCGGCTTAATTTGGGGCTAGATGGCGCTGTGTGGCCCAGTGTGGCATGTCTTAGGTTATTTAGTTGTTATTTATTGTTTATTTATGTGTATTTTTGAGTGTATGTCTGTAATGTATAAGTAAACTCAAAAACTATTGGGCTAAGTTCATTAATTCTTTCACCATGGAAAGCTACATTTACCCTGAGTACATAGGCTATGTTTGTTCCTAGAAAATATTAGGACTCTATACTAAAATGCCAAAATGTAACCCAATGAAATGTTTACATGTAATAGGTACCCGAAGCGAAGCGAGCGCCAGTCACTAGATTAATAATAATAAGCACCTATTTTATACGAATGATTATGTTATCATCCCTATTATGTGTCTATGCTTTCAGTGGACTTATGGAAAGCGCACCGAAGAGTATTGCTGCCGATATTCAATACTCGTATCATAGAGAATTACATCGAGGTGTTCGGGCAGCAGAGCTCTGTGCTCGTGGAGCGGCTCGCCGAACAAGTAGACAAGCCTGAGTTCGATGTCTTCAAGTACATCACCTCGTGCATGCTGGATATAGTATTTGGTTAGTGCAATTGTTATCATTTGCTACAAAGTATCTCTACATTTGAAACAAGCCGTTGCCTTTCCAAATTCCATTGCTTGACCTCTGCCTTCTGAGCCAAGGGTCGTGGGTTCGATCCCCACACATAACAAACATTTGTGCAAAAACACAGTATGCATGAACGTGTCTGTTTGTATTGGTCTGGGTGTTTTCTATGTGTATGTATGTATTTATTTACAAAAAAAATGTATCTAAGTAAGTTTATCAATTTTTTAGTACCCATAGTACAAGCTTCGGTTTAGATTGGGGCTAGATGGCGCTGTGTGGCCCAGCGTGGCATGTCGTGGCTTCATCATCCTCTTGGCTTGTTTAAAAAAAATGAATTTTACTGATTTTGCTAATTTTTAAATATGTCATCATAATCATCATCAGCCTATTGCAGTCTACTGCTGGACAGAGGCCTCTCCAGTTGTACACCTGGAGGGTATACCCATAATCGCCACGCTGGGCAGGCGGGTTGACGATCGCAGAGCGTAGCTTCTCGCTCTGGTGACGCTTATGCCCGTCCGGCCTGTGGTACTTAGCTACGCCTTCAATTGTGACGGTTATACCGCCACCACCAAAAAAAATTCCATTAAACATAACTATGTTTCTATTAAACTTTTCAGAAACTGCGATGGGAGAGAAAATGGACGTGCAACACAACCCGGACACGCCGTACCTGCGCGCGCGCAACTGCGTGATGTCGATCATCAACATGCGCCTGTTCAAGGCGTGGATGCAGCCCGACGCGCTCTTCAAGCTCTCGCCCTACGCTAAGATACAGAAAGAGAACATAGATCTTACACACAAATTTACAGATGAGGTATGGTATAAAGTGATTTTTTAAATGTGTTTCTTTGATTGGCGCAGCATAGATGCTTTCTTTCGCCTGATGAAAAGCTAAGAAGGAAGCCCAAGACGCTCTGATAATGGTATGGAAACCTCAGTGTCCAGTCGGTCACCACAGCTATGCCAGCCCGTAAGATGCTTCTTCACGCTTCATGTAAAGATCAAACTTCTTACCGGTTACGGCACAGGCACAGGTGAGATTTGACATAAAGTTCATTCTGACAAAATTGTTTAGATGGACAATAGTCTTAATCCATCAATATGTGTACAAATACATAGAGATGCGTTTGTGGGAGGTACCTAGATCTATTCATAAATCTAACTACGAGTAAGATCTTGGATTACCTACATAAGTAGATACTGTTGTCTTTTCAGGTCGTAATAAAGAAAAGAGCTTTAGTTGAGGAAGAAGGCGAAAATAATAGAGGTGAGTCCTGTAGAAACAAGTAACAGTAGTAAAAACAGTAAACTGGACTAGAAATATAACATCTAGACTACTTAGACATGAGCCTATGGCAAGCGTAAATCAAGTGATAAATGGTAGGTACTAATCATTTTTGCATTGGTGAGTTTACTAACCACTAAGTAGTTAGATAAGTCATATCTGTGAAAAAATTACACTTTACCAATATTGAAATTTTTACGAAAATTGTAATACATACTAATTGATTATTCATTTCAATGAAGAAGAATTCGCAGTGCATACGTATGCATATACGACATATGCGGCGAAATTATATGATTTTTTGCTGTAGGCAATTTTCTCCATACAAACTTGTTATTGTATAACTACAGATATACACCTGTATTTGTATATCTGCGCAATAGATAAGCTCACCTCTGGTAAAAAAAATATGTCATTAAAACATGCTTTACCTATTAAACGGATGCTGATTAGATCTATAACCGGTTTTCTAATAATTCGATTAAGTCTCGTTTTTCTTGATGATATCAACTTGAATATGTCATTTAAATGATATCAAGGTCTACTTTATTTTTTCAGATAGGAAAGATCTCCTGGAGTTGCTTTTGGGGAAAGACATGAAATTCAGCAACGAACAGCTACGAGAACATATAGACTCTATCACCATCGCTGGCAACGACACCACGGCTTTGGTCATCTCCTATGCGTTACTCTTACTAGGATCCCACGAAGAGGAGCAGGACAGAGTATATGCTGAGTAAGATATCTTTTAATTAACTTAGACACTGGTGGCATAACATTTTTTTTTTCAGTTAAGGCTGGTTTTAGAAAGACGCCGCGTCGAGACGCACCGATTACATGCGCGCGCGCGTTCCTTCTTCTATTCTATAACGGCGCTTTTTATGAACTTTCAAACGCTGCTATCATAGAGGTAGTGTTCTATTACTTATCTTTGTCGTGTCAATCTTACCAGCTTTACAGTAAAAACGCGCGTTTCAGCTCGGATGTTCAGTTAATTCCGACATATGAATAGGCTCCATGGCTCTTTTGGTAGTGACCTGTGCCATCTGAGCCAAGGATCGTGGGTTCGATTCCCGCACAGTACAAACATTTGTGTTCATTAACATGTCTGTTTGTATTGGTCCGGGTGTTTTTTATGTGTATTATGAAGTTATTTAAAAAAAAATGTATCTAAATAAGTTTATCAGTTACCCATAGTACAAGCTTCGGCTTAGTTTGGGGCTAGGTGGCGCTGTGTGGCCCAGCGTGGCATGTCTTGGGTTATTTATTTATTTCTATTCCATCCTTTGCTGTAAATTTTTGAAGTCTTGTGCAATAAAGAGTATCTTTCCATCTATTTGCTTCTACAACTATTACGTTAGATTTGACTTTTGTATACAGGATCATTGAATAATTCTGCGTAATTATTGTGTGCATCTATCTATTACCTATCATATATGTCCATACTGTGTTCATTTTACGCATTGAGTACTAAGATATTTATAATGAGAGTCGGCGGGCACATATACTAAATACAGTCGTAAACGCGTATAAATAGTACTTATTTTAAAAGTTATCCTTTTCAGGTTAAAAAGTATTTTCGGCGATTCAAAACGAATACCGACTAAAGAAGACTTGAACAAAATGGATTATTTGGAGAAGGTTTTAAAAGAGACAATGCGCCTGTACACGGTGGTACCCATAATAGGGAGGAAAACACAAAGGGAACTCAAATTATGTACGTACAAACCTTTTAGTAATACCTACCTACATGATAAGTAGTAGATGTCCTTAGTAGTAGGTATACATAATAATAATGTTGGAATGTGGATTTAGTGTAAGGACAAACCTTGTTCTGAGATCAAAGGGTTGGTAAGTACAAGACCTGGGCCAGCTGTATTATGTATTTTATATACGAGTAGATTAGTTTGGAATTAGATCAAGGTATAGTACCTACATAGAGGTAGATGATCAAAAGAAATGGGAGAAAAACTGAAGATTTAGAGTGCGCCTAAACCTAACAAGTTAGGTAGGTATGACTCAACCTACCTACGTATGGGTTCAGTTTCCTATAACTACATATTCAAGTACCTATACCCATTCGGCACCTTGTTTCAATATTTGCTCAATAATACTTGACATTGGTCACATATAATAACAAGGCCCTAGAGTTAAACCATGCATACGTAGTAGAGCACCTAAGTTACAAACTCAAACAATCTATGAACGGTTGGAACATAAAAACACTTGACTATGACATACTCTACTGTGTTACATAATAAAGGTGGAATATTCCTCATGGTCGGTAATCAGGTATAAGGAAATATTGTCAATAACATGTCATGGTAGATACTTCCTTAGTTTTGTTTGTAAAATCGAAACTCTCTCTCGTCGCCACGATGCCCAGTCTTTATTAATGTTAATCTCTATATTGTTCTAGTTTCGATCAACTCAATCTGGTAGATAACCATAAGGGGCTTCGCAGACGACAGACTTTTTGTGCGATAGAGTCTGCGTCTGAGACATTTAAAAAGAGTATCTACAGCTCTGCCGACAGAATGATCGAAGATGTGCGTTGAGTCTGTAAATTATCCGCGATAGATTTTGCACACGACGCGCAAAAATCTGTCAAACAGACTAAAAAGTGCGTCACAGTCCGTCGTCTGTGCTGCCCCTAAAGTGACATGAAAAATTGAACAAAATCAAAATACCTTATTGAGATGTAGATAATTCAAATATTTCAGAGCGAGTAAGTGAGTAGGTATCTACTATATGTACCCAAATGTGATGTTTGCCCAAAGTGACGAACAACTGGAGAAGCCTATGTCCAGCAGTGGAATGCGAATACTGCGATAGGCTGATCTTTTTCTTTTCGTATCAATTAATAAAAAGGCAATTAAATAAGTAGCGCCCGACCAAAACTTAGCGACTTGAACACCGCTATCGGTAGATCGTACGGTACTGTGTAGATCTATAACTGTGCATGTGGTGTGGTGTGGCACATACGACAGAGAGTAAATGCCTTAGCCGGCCGGATGGTGATTAACCTACCCATTATTTTGTTCCCATAGCGAACGTGACTCTTCCCGCTGGTGTGGGCTGCGCAATAGCACCATTCGTGATGCACCGCTCTAAGAAACTATGGGGCCCTGACGCGGATTTGTTCAACCCCGACCGCTTCTTACCAGAAAACAGCGTGAACCGACACCCCTGCGCATTCATTCCTTTCAGCCACGGCGCACGGAACTGTATAGGTTAGTTACAAGTTACTGAGAAGAAGTTTTTTTATCCAAAAAAAAAAGAAAAAGCCCACAGAGAACCAAAGTTACCGATATAGCTACAGTCCACATTTTAACGATGCAGCGTGGTAGGAATTGAATAACTGAACAAAATAATTAACCCAAAACTTTGATTTGATTTGATTTGAAGACACGCTAGGCGATATACAGCCATCTAGTCACAAACTACAAGTTCTAATTTTTTATATTTTTTATTCGTTAGACTATGGTTACATACAAACTTACGAAGTTCTTACGCAGGTATCTAAAATTCAACATACCTACACGTATTCAGTCGTTATGGCGTGCAAATATCATTACCTACACTATAAAATAAATTAATATACAAAATTCTAATAAAATTCAGCTTCGTGTGGCGTAGGTGTACCAACATAATATAATTTTATTAAATTACCTACCTGATATGTCATACCTACAACTAAACAGTAGGCATACCTACATAGGTAGATAATAATATATTGGAGTACGTCCCCTCCCCCTTAGTAGATCAGTGATGCCGAAAACGCCGCCCTTATTATCATTTTGAAGGCTTCTTTCCAGAAGTCACACTTTATCTAATAATGTACAACTAAGTATGTATACCTATGTTTGATCATCAGGTCGCCACTTCGGAATGATGGTGATGAAGAGCGTGATGGCTGATGTGTTGAGGACCTACAAAGTGAAGTCCAAGATGATCGATCGCTTGAAGATTGAAATACTCCTGTTTCCAGTACCTGGTCACATGCTATCTATCCACAAAAGAGATGTTTAAATAGGTAGATTACCTTAGTCCCGGTTCGTTGAAGCTTTTCTCTTGGAACCCTGGATCCTATCTCCGGCTGTGACTTTAATATTTGAATGGTCTCCGACATCGCTGATGAGCCATTTTTCATACGAAATCAACATTAAAACTACATAAGTATGTATTTGTTTTCCACGCGCACATTGGAATGCGGCAATGCGCGCGCTTTTTTGTTTTTTTTTTGTTTTGGTTGATTCGCTCAAACGGATTTACGCGCGCCTTAGCGACTCACGCGAGTGGCGCCCTCTGGGCTCTGCAGTTATTTCGTATTTCCTAATAAATATAAGTAATAAGGTAGTGTTGTTATTTAAATTTGGAATACCACATGCTGGTGATGAGTCCGTTTTGGCGGCATAATGACCATTTAAATTTAAATATAAGGACAGTAATTAGATATAAGTTAAATTATACATTTGTATATATTTATTTCTAGCAGTTTTAACAAACCTTTTAGTATTTTTTTAAGTTTAATATGTATGGGAAGGTTGTTGTAACAAAACAAGAAATAGTAAACCTAAATTAAATGACTTCTTTTTGATGTCCTTTGATTTAAACATTTATTTTACCCACGTACCTACCCTATTACCTGCTGTCCTATTTTATACACCACACACACCTAATATTTGTTACTAATTTTATTCTAATATCCTATCCTACTAATATTATAAATGCGAAAGCTTGTTTGGATGGATGGATATTTGTTACTCTTTCACGCATAAACTACTGAACGGATTTTACTGAAGGAGAATAATCAATCGCTGCGCACAACACTATTCGCCACGTTCATGGAGTCACCGCACTATCGTTGACAGTTGAAGTTTGAAAGGAACACAGAATCGGCTGGTATGGACTACGTCCGGAGCTGTGAATCCATAATAAAAAAAAATAAAAAAATTGAAGTTTGACGTAGCGGTGACACTGACAGCTGTCATCGAGTTCCCGCCGATTATTACTTTATTTCTCTCTCTGGTTGTATGAGTGTTTGTAATTGGATTGTGTAAATAAATACTTTCAGATTATAAATTAGTGTGTTAATAATAGTTTATACCTTGGATTAAGACAAAGGCTATGTTTTGTATGAATATTCACGCGGGCAGAGCCGCGGGCGGCAGCTGGTACATAATAAATGATTAAACCTGTATGTACAGTATGTGTCAGTTGCTTTAAAACCTTGACATGCTTAATATTAATGTATTCTGGCTGTAAACAATACAATACTGTTTGAATAATTTTATTTGTTAGAGAAGATTTACTGTTGTACATAAATCGCATTGACCAATTTTTTACTCTGCTTGAAACGAAACGTAATCGAGCAAGAGAATAGTTTGTGGCCAACCTAATTTTAGGGGTGCCCGAAAATAAAACGTGTACTACAGTATTATTATTTTCTTTGTAAAAGGAAAGGATATTCTCAGACTTTAAATGAAAATTGGCCCAAGTGATTTTTATAGTGAAAATGGATATTTTTACTTGCTAGTGAAAGGAGTAACATAATAATTATAAATAGACAATAATGCTTACTTATCGAAATAACAGTTAAAATTTCAATTATGCAAATAGTCAAAGGAGCATCATTATCATATTATATAAGTTACATAGACAGGTACCTAATATTTAAGTATACCTTGTATGTACACTATCTATGAACATGGTGCAATAAATATATTATATTCTAACTCAAACCGGTTAAAAGCCATTTTACTTCTTGTGTATTAATACATTCCGCGCAATGAAGTACCTACGTCACGTAAGAATGTAGGTACATTTTAAGACTTGGTACATTTTAAGCTGTCATAGTATCATAAGAGTAAGTCGATAGGAACCTTTATGGCTTATGCAATAATAAGCATACAATCTTTAAAAAAGAAACTGTCAACCGCTCTAAACTGATAGATGTCACTGTCAGTCAGTCACTCAGCAGTTCAGTCAGTCAGTTGGCTTTTGGCTTTTCTGTTGGATTTTTACATGGGCAGCCTTGCAAGCAAAATTATAGGACCAACAACGAAAATGGCGCTTTCTGAAGATATCCAGCAGTTTATCAAGTCCGCTATCTCTCAAGACAAAGTTGTCGTATTTTCGAAATCTTACTGTCCGTACTGCAAATTAGCTAAAGATGTGAGTAAAAAAAATTCTTGTTGTCCTTTTTTCTGATGTCCTTTTTTCTTATGAGTCACCTGCAATTTGACGGGCTGATTCTATTTATCCTGTGATATTTGCTTGAGGGGTTTTCGGAATCTGTAGAGTTATTTTTATAGAGATAAAATCTTTGGCTTTTATTACATTGAGTTTTAACTTTATCCCAAATTTCAGGTGTTCAGTAAAGTGAAGCAACCGATCAAGGTTTATGAACTCGATCAGCGCGACGATGGTGACACAATCCAGGATAATTTGGCCCACATTACTGGATTTAGGACTGTAAGTAACTACCTTGTTTTTATACTAAAAAATAGAATGTACTGTACATTCTATTTTTAGTTATTTTTCTTCAGGTCAGATACAAAATGTACAGTCTAAAATTAATTTTTTACCTTTTTTTGGTTGATGAAATGATTCATAAATTCAACAGGTGTCATTTCCTCTTCTGTATAAGCTTAATAATAATAACAATGGTTGTTTTAGACTCTCAATGAAATATTATAGCTACATACTATTACAAAAGTACTTTAATATGTTTAAATACACATGTATGAATACAATGACTGTTGAAGTATCTTAATAGTCAGAATGACAATGAGAATTTGAGTTTGTATTGATAAGTATGAATAGAAAATGTTAGTATAAAATTAAAATATGAGATTTTTCAGCATAAGACAACTTAATTATCCAATCTGCATATGATGAAGGTAATGCTTCATTTGATGCCTAGTATGTTCATGTCTCTAACATTTGACATAGTATCATTAATGTGATATTTCAGACACTTCACTACGATGCAAGCTTGATACTTTACCATTTTTACCATATCTTTGTAATGTCACTGATGGTGTAACTGTCACCTGATTTGATGTTTTATTTGTAGCCAGATTATAAACTCAAAAGCACAACAAATAATTGTTTAACCGGCCACATATATTCCTACATAAGTTAAAAAAAAATATTGGGTATCAAATTTTTCTTGGTATTATTAAAAATATTTCAGTGGAAAGGCATTGTAAATTATTTCGTTTAGTTTACATTGACATTCAACATCATTATGTGCTTAGTTTCTGTAAACAAATGTATAAAAAATGAAATGGCCAGTTGATTCTGCCTTTGGATTCCATTGAAGTAATGAAATAGTGTAGTATTAATATGCGATTTGGTAAAATGCAATAGACAAAAATGCAATCAGTAAAATTTTTATCTGTCTGTGTGTTCGTTATAGAAACAAAAACTATTCGATGGATTTTAACAAAACTTGGTACTATTATTCTTCATATTCCTGGGCAGTATAGTATGCTTTTTATCACACTACAATCAATAGGAGCAGAGCAGTCATATGAAGTGTTGGGAAAACAGGAGAAATTTTTATCTGTATGTTTGATCACGCATCATGCGAAAACTACTACATGGAATGTGGTTTTCACAAATGTATTGCTAGAAGTGTAACATAAAACTAAGACACCGTAAGTCCGTTATTTTTGAAACCCGATATCCATGCTGGCACAGCTAGTTTATAATATAATTTGTTATTCTAGACAAGATTCGTTTTAAAAATCTACATTTAATAACATCAAATAAATCTACATTTTGTGTGTGTCAATTGAAATATATTTGCTTAACGAAAAGACATTTATTGTATAGAAATTATGTTGGATACAATTTCAAATTTATTTTTTACATGGGTACTTATTAAGCATGAATACAAAATTATTCGGTTACAAATATGGAAAATGGAGGTTTTGTTACACATTTGAATACACTTTTAAATATTAGGTACATGATGAATTTAACACAATACCTAACTTAGTTTAAAATGTACCTATCATTCTTTATCTTATTTGATATGAACAAGTTATCCAGTCACAAGCAAGAGTTAAATTCAATAAAAATATAAATCTGTGTAGTTCATGTATAAATTTACATTTAAAAATCCATTCATAGTATTGTTAACAAATGTTTATCTTTCTAAACCTACCTGGTACTTACAAGTACCAACATAACTGTAGATTGCTGAAAAACAATAGTTTGGAAGTTATTCTGACCTTCAGTTATTGCAGATATACTAAATTTAGACACAATCGCGTGATAATACTTATTAAAAGAATAAATCAAATGACTCTGATGACCTTTACCTTTGCGCCGTGCATGTAAGGCGCAAGTGCGCAACTAAGTAACTATAGTACATAAAGGTTTACAAAAACTAATGTTTTTCAATCATTCATTATATGTATTTGCTTCGTCATTATCAAAGCCAAAACTGTAACTCGATGCGGTTAACCTCAACATCCGGAATGATGACAATCGCACTACTAAACGGTAGTGGTGCCGAATTCGGCCGGAAGCAAAACCGCTTCTTTCTGGTTGTCATCTTGTTGTTTGAAAGACGACATGAGGGGTTGAAAAGCTACATTGCGTCAATTGTTTTATGGAGATTTAATAACGTCAATAAAATACAGGAATTTAAGATAGATTGAAAATCTATTGCGTTGCAGCCGAATTACGCTTTGCGTTGCTTCAAAGGTTAAACGCCTGCGCATAAATAGACATTACTCACACGCTCATTGGATAGGTATTGCCTACTCATGATTAAGGTGTCAAAATTTAGCGTCTTCAAGGTCGCAAGCCACTTAGTCACAACGCCGACAGACATGTTTGGGTGATTTTATCATCACATTGTCTCGAGAGGACTGACTATGCACGGTTAGAATAGCTAATATGTATTTGGCTCCTGTGATAGCTTAGGGCCCCGTTTCGATGGCAAGCGTTTAATGCGCATTTTGATTGCGCGTGTTGATACCATTTTGGTTCTGCTACACCATCTACATACATTTTTGAGACCTGGGCTTCTCTTACGCTGTCCATCCATCCAGGCGTAGTCATGGTCGTGCTACTATAAAAAAAAAATGATCAGCGCGCGTTGACGCGTGCTGTCAAAATGCGCGTTAATCGCTTATCATCTAAACGGTATTCCACGGGAACACGGACATATGAATAATTGCACGATAATATTTTTATATGGCACTTGTTGATAATGCACTGATAGTTAAAAGCACAGATAACAATAATAAAATTTGTAGTTTATAACTACCAAATAGGTTTTAGTCAGTCAGTATACAATACATACACCCATCATAGCGGTAAGTTCCGTTTGTACCGAAAGGCTGCTCTTCGGACCCAGGGTTCGCTTACTAGGAGATTAAGCAATTATCTCTCCTCCAATTTGGACCGTCATGTCATTAGCATCACTTATGGAGTCTATTGGCTCTTGCGTCCAAATGAGGTTCAAACCAACGCTTCTTGAGTCTATTCTAATATTGACGATCAATACTCTACTATTGATATATTAATCGATAGTCTTGTATAATCAAACTATGGCAAAACTATCGAGTACATAACATAACATACGTGATCCCGGTTATACAATAAAATTAGTTTTGCGGGTGCCAATACTCATCAATCGTGGTTGTTTCAATGACTAGTATAGGTATTACTTCAAGGTAGGGCTTAGAGTCGGTCATTACAGATGTAACCGGGACTTATGTTATGATGATGATGGAATCGGAAGCCAGTTTTATATTACAAATGTTTTACGATTATTCAAAAGCTCAAAAGCCCCGTAACGTAATATTTTTTAGATAATATAAGTAATGTTTTCTGGTATTTTCAGGTGCCTCAAGTTTTCATCAACGGGAATTGCGTCGGAGGCGGCTCGGACGTGAAGGCTCTGCATCAGGCCGGCAAACTGGAGTCCATGCTCATTGGTTAATGTAAAACCACACAAATACACTTCACACACAAATACAATAATTTTATCTAGTACTTAATGTGATGTATTTCCTATCTATCAACGAGTCTATGAAATAGACTGTAATTTCTGTTGGGTAAATTTAAGTACAACATAATTTTGTTTGCTTTTTAAATATTTTTCATAAAATTTAAGCAATGTTATAATTTTTTTTGTAAAAATCCAATAGATAAGCTTTATATTTTATTAGTGAAAATCACAAAAAAATGCTAAATTAGTAGTAAAGTTGCAACTGCGAAAGTCAAGTTGTTTCAAAAAGTACTAAATTGTTTTATATTTTTGAAAATGTATCGTAATAAAATGTTATCTAAAAATCTTTTTTTTTGTGCATGCTTAGGTCCCTATATTTTAAAACATTAAAAACATTGATCTAGAAATATTTGAAAACATTAATATGAGATACCCACGATCAATTTACGTTTCTCTTTCTCATTCGTCATGCATCAATGAGTTTTCACGTAATCGAGAATAATTTGTTTTTCTTTGAAAGTTATTGAAGAAACTCGAACTCGAGTTTCATAGTTTTGTTTTTTATTAAATGAGACAGACAAGAGCTATGAACTTGATATATACGGGTCATCATAACATTTTTATTGGTATGAGTCCATCCAAACACACAGCACCCTTATCTACCAAGCCAATTACTGCACATTGTTTTATTAAAATTATGCAAATGACGCTCAGACTTCCTTTCGTCACCCCTTGAAAAGCGAGAGTGCCACAATCGGGCAGAATTAATTCTAGAGATTCCTTCATAAATCCTTCAGCTAAAGTCACTTGTCCCCACCCTAAACGCTTTATTACACGCGCGGGATGAAAACATCAGGGCTCGCTCAAGGCCACTACTGGCTCCATGGGGCCGGTGGTGTTACGTACGTAGTGATATTATGTTTCCTATGTCATTGATAAAAGCGTCGTTTTTGCGTAACGCGATGGCGAATTGCCACAATTAAAGCCGTGCAGGTGGGAGAGAGAGGGAAGATGTCGGGACGTCACCCCTCGTGCCTAGTCGCGGCCGCCCTAGCTCGCTTCGCGCGCCCGCCGCTAGTCGGCGCTGCGAGCCCGCCCTAACACAACATGATGTTATTATATCTTTTTTAACTGAGATTCATGTAAACAAACTGTATTTGTGAATTAAATCGAACCGTTTTATGTGTTCATTGGCATTGGTAGTGTTCGTGGTAATTGTATAAGTAGTATCCAGGAAAATTTTTGTGGCGTCATGTGATCGCCAGAGAAAGTGAGGGGCTGAAGGTGAGTTCACGATTCACTTACACTTATAAATACGTTCGGAAGTCCTTCGGAGCTATTAATTTATTTCAATATTGAGAGGATTAGGTATGTCTTATTTGTAAGAGTAGGGTGGGTGATAATAGTTTGTATTTAATTAAATTGGTTACATGTGCATGTTATGGTCTTCTAATATGTAGGTACTTATTTAAAAATAAATTAAGTACATACTACAAATGCTGATATATTTTTATGAAAACAATATACCGACCCACCTATTAATTTATGGCTCGGATGATTATCTTATCTAAAAAAAGAATAGATATAGGAAAATAGAATACTACGATACTAGTAAAATATTTGTTACTGTTACTATTATATCTGTGCAATCTTTAAAGTAACCTACTGGATATATTTAAAAAATAAATAAAAAGGCTTGTAAATAATATATTTCGATCTTATTTTAACCCGTCTTATCCCGGATAAACTCATTAGGTACCTATCATCGAAGCGGATTTACGGCTTACGTTTTTGTTTAAGTAAAATGTTGGAAAACATAACCAGAGTCTACTTAAATAGTAATTTAACAACGTAGATAATAATTTAGTAGGTAAATTAAGTACGTGGATAAAAGTACCTACTTTCCATATGTTTTCATAAGGGCAAGCTATGCTACGAATGAAATCGTAGGTCAATAGACCATAATCATCATCATCGTTTAGTACTTAATTGGGTGATGATGTCGAGGACTTCCCGCGCCAATTAAATAACAAAATGCATAAAAATATAACGTAATTTACTGCTTAGCTTTAAGCTGAAAGCAGACAACAAATGAATCAATATCATCTTAGGGTTAAAACTCAAAAAACAAAAATCTTTTCAATATAATAATTATGAGGGCACAAAACAGCCGGTACATATTATCTTAACGCTCCTTCGAGCACATAAGATTATATGATGTTGGTAACTATCTATAGATTTAAGACATCCGGAATCATCTGGAATACGTTATTTTAGCAAAAGGTTCGTGTTATAAAAGATAGGTACAAAAAATAACTGCATCTGCATCAACTGTGTACTCGTAGTAACACAATCGATAAGAAAACTCTTAAATCGCATTGATATGTAGGTCTATAGAAAAATCTGTATAATCTTTATAAATAGGATATTTGAATGATAAGATAACACAAGAGAAATAAGTACTTAGATAGATATTCTTTATTGCACACCAAACAGTTTACTTAAAACTAGATACAAAGAAAAAAACGAGGTACAATATAGACGGCCTTATCGCTTTCAGCGATCTCTTCCAGACAACATTTGGGTAGAGAATAATTAAAAACAAGGTACTTAGTGATAGATGTGTCGCATACTAATGTTTATCGCACAATGGTAAGCCGATTAAATATACCAGTAGGTAGTTTTGAATAGGGCAGGGGACATTCAAGAAGCGTAAGGCCTTTTAAGGGCCGCAAAGCACCTGTGACTCTCTGATTCTTCAGACTGCGTTTGTAAGCGGCGATCACTTACCTTCAAGACAACAGCTGAAATATTCTAGCAGGACATCAGGATTTTATAATTGAAATAAGGTTGAATGAATGCTTTGACATTTCCAAATAGAACATGGCGTGAAAAATGAGGATAAAGCATGAATTATTTATTATCATAACGGAACCAATTTAAAGGACTGACGGCTTCAAATTGGAGATAAATTTAATTTTACATACACTAATTGACAGAATGAAATAGGAAATACCTACCAGGAAAAATATTTGAGAGACAATAATAAAGTCGAAAATTACTGAACATTTAGCGTCTGCTAGAAATATCTCATGGCCGAGGCTTACCTGTGTCTGATAATTGATAAGTAGGTAATTATAATGTTGTTCTGTCGGTAGGCAGAGATAAAACGTTATAAAATAGGTTGGTATTATAGAGATCACACAGTTCATTTCACATCGATCTTTATAATACCAACCTATGTTATACAATCAATACTGATTTGATTGATTGGAACAGACGTAATTTAAAACTGTGGTCTAACTAACGAGACGTGACGCAAAAAACAAACGTACGGTGAAGTATAGAGGCGTTTTTAAGGAGCAGCCTTTTTTGCCAACGACACCCCTGTCGTCGGCGCCGAGGCCTAGATCCCATATTCTTCTCACTTTTTGTCACCAAGTCGCTAAGTTTTGGATGCGTTCTATATAATATGGATTCCCATCGACACGACAAGAAGTCGCCAATAACATTAATTTAAATTCTATTTATTCACTAGCTGTGCCAGCGGCGTCGCTCGCGTGGATATCGGGTTTCAAAAATAACGGACTTCCATATAATACCTATCTATACCTTGTGCCTAAGTTTTAAGTTAGACCTCTAGCAATACATTGGTGAAAACCGCATTCAATTCTATGCAGTAGTTTTCGCGTAATGCGCGTTCAAACATACAGGTTTAAATTTCTCGCGTTTTCCCAACACTTCCCGTCACTGCTCCGCTCCTATTGATTGTAGCGTGATGAAAAGTATCCTATAACCTGCCCAGGAGTATGAAGAATAATTGTACCAAGTTTCGTCAAAATCTGTTCAGTAGTTTTTTTTTCTATAACGAACATACAGACAGACAGACAGACAGACAGACAGACAAAAATTTTACTGATTGCATTTTTGGTATCAGTATCGATCACTTATCACCCCCTGATAGTTATTTTGAAAAAATATTTTATGTACAGAATTGACCTCTCTACAGATTTATTATAAGTATAGATAGATAAGTTTTAATTATCTATATCATTCAAAACGTCATATAACCATTCAATAAAACCATTTACAACCTACCTTTGTATTATTGTGTATGAACAAAAAATCTAATTATTTTACCTATGTATTTATTTAGATGATTGCTTAGTAAGGTACCTATTGTTTACTCGAAAGATGAGAATATAGCGACAATTCGGGGAATGGGTGCGACGTTTTCATCTCGCCTTTGCCTTTTGTAGATATTTGGTCAATTCCATGAACAATTTGCCTCATCATTCATCAGAATGAGCCCTGAGGAATGGAATTTGTACCCGGCATCTGTATTTCTGCAGCGTCATAACTATAGAAATCACCAAATTACGAGAATTGGGTACTAGACAATAGGCATGAGATTCCCCCAACTTATTATTAGGCAGAAAACTCACGAAATATTGTCGTCAAAATATTTAAATGGCTAAATATTGTGACTGCAGTTTGTTCGTAGCACTTCTTTGTAGTTCGTAGCACGCTATATACAATTGTATGCAAAATAATAAAAAGTAGGTACAAAATGGAATAGACACTTTCTAAACAATACGGAGTAGGTATACCTATGCTCGTATGAAATTTGTGACGCTTCTAACTGAGATTCTACTAACCGTATGCTCCGTAACAATTCTTGTAGCGTCTCGTAGCAGTTTGTAGCGACACACAAAGATCGATCTATGTGTTGTGTTGTAAATTATTAATTTTATTATTTGCCCTCCAAAGCCAAGATTTTGAGAGAAGAGATTACATAATTAGGTATTTAAAAAAAAATTTTTTTGTTAGCTCTGCGGCTTATTCAAATAGGTACGTAGGTAGGTCAAATTTGAATTCCGAACCTACGTTCGGAATTCAAATTTGACAGTCGATCTAATATCTGTATGAACGATAGAGGATGTTGCCGGAAGGGATCTTTACCACCGCATTTGTGAATACCCGCACTGGTCCGGGTATTTCTGATTAGTTGGTACCTACGTATTGTTATCTGCTTATACCTTGGGAAATATACCCACGAGTACATATGGTTCCTTACTAAGTAAGTTCACGTTAAGTATTATATTCATACCCCAATCTGCCATCAGTTCCTTCCATTTAAGCAGATGCGTATAAGAGCCTAAGACGTAGGTAGTAGACAGGCTCTTCCAATGAAAACGGGCCCGCTCATTACTGTGCAGCTAATGGAAGATAAAAATCAAGTACCTAAATACGAAGTTAAAATCAAGTATGTAAGAGAAATGCAATGGCTAAAGAGAAAAATACGTATCTAAAAATGCTATTGTATAAATTCCATTGTAACCGTTCTTGCGGATCAGTAGAATGTTTGTTAAAAAAAACCTATTCAATTATTCCTGCAGTCATTCGTTTTTTTAACAGAAGCGTTTGTTTTCCATTATAATAAAGCCTTACTACTCTAGCGCATTTTCAAAGCGATGGCGAGGCAAATTTGCTTTAAAATTGCCCATAAAACTATCGTCCAATTTAAATGCAGCTCATAAAGCTAGAAATTATTAGTATCGGACAGTGGTTTAATCACAAAGTAGGAAAATAGACTCTCGACCAGGAACAGTCTCTTTTATGGGCTATGCTTTTATAGGTACTTACTCCCTTTTACCAACCAAATTCTATCTACAAACTTGTTCTTAGATTTTTGGTGATTGGAAGTATCGTAACTAGTTTTACATGAAGAGCGTAGGTAGTTAGAATAGGCCTTTTCCGTAAGTCGACATCTTGCGCCTGTTTTGCGTGACTGGAGGGTCTTTAGCCTCCACAAAGATAGGGCATAGTAATTCCAAGCGGCACAATAGACCAGTTATTTGCTGTCTTGCGGTTGCCAAGCGTAGTGACTAAGGGAAATCCCCCAAAATTATAATTGTCATTGGGAGTGGCCTATGTCCAGTAGACGTTTGCAGGCTATTAATAATGATGCGGTTGAACATAGACTTCTTTTAGTTAATGTCAAATATTATGTTAATATCCAATGTAAGTAATATTTTTTATAGCAGCACGAAGGCGCCTAAGTCACTGCGGCTACGGACTAACCACAACAACCTCTTGTCTAGTGCCACCGATTATTTGATTATTCTGCGGGATTATTCTGGCTATTTCTGGCTTAATGACATTTTTTATGTCATTGTTTCACCCTGCTAAAGGAATCCCATCATCATTAGCATCCTATCGCATCCACTGCTGGACATAGGCTTCTCCAATTGTTCGCTACTTTGGGCAAACATCAGGAGGCTTTACCCATAATCGCCACGCTGGGGCCTGCCCAGCCCTGCCTGGGTTGGTGTCCTTACTCTGGTGACGCTGCTGACCGTCGTGGTGTTTAGCTAAGCCTTCAATCGTGATGGCTATACCGCCACCAATCGGTTCCCAGAGCCTCGTTTGTTATTCGGCAGGATGCACCACGGATAGGTGAAGGTTACTTGGAACGAAAAGAATGATAGGTGCTTACCTCCCCTTATGATAGGATCATTCGTTATTTTTGCCTAACAAGCGCTCCACTATACTACTTCATCGTACATCAAAGAATCTGGAGACATGACCTATACGGCAAAGGATCACGAGACAGATGGTGGGTTGTAACTACATTTAGAGGACCTTTTCTCTTTTCCTGGTTCAACGACTTCTGAGTAATGTTGCTTTATCTTGCTTCTATAAATCAGCCAGGCCAGGATAATTTGTCATGAAACTGTGGAAAGTCCGGACTTAAACTGGGTCGACGCGTCTGTTTTTACACGATCTCGACTTGTAATTTAGATTCTAGTCTCACGCAAGGCGAAGTCCTAGAACTAGTTTTGGTAACAGATGTTCAAAACATTAATACTTATCCACTGGGTATACTACCTGTGTACCTATACAAACGTTTTCATCCTAATAATAAGTTTGTTGCCACAATCGGTAGCTGTGGAAAGATTAAGGGCAGGCGTTCCCTCAGCAGTGGAAAAATAAAGACTAATTTAAAAAAAATATGTTTGTCATGTGATTTCGCCTGTTAAGGAAACCAATCAGATTCAAAGAATCTGCTTTATTACTTACTTTAAAATAATGTTGGATAAGGTGATCTCTGCATAGAGGTAGAGGTCACCCATCTCAACTAAAATGTATGTAAGTAAACAGTTATTTTGATATTGGCCTGAATTCATGCCTATCTGGTTCTGATAACTTTATGAGTAGGTAGGTATACCTACATCCTCGAATGTTTTCAATACAAACAGCCAAATAGAACATCGAATATTCTGTGTAATGTTACAATGTATACATTTAGGATATTTGTTACCATTGCCTGATACAAAAGCTAAAGTCAGACGTGCCTATTGTAAGCAGCCTTATTTGCGATTCGCTACCACTACATTATGTTATGATAATGAAGCAACTGTTTTCTATCAAAGTAAATATATATAAGAGATGTGACTTTCGGATGAGAAACATTTTCCTGTTGTTCTTGTTTTCCTTATACTCCCAACTTGAATGTAAGTGAATTTAGTCGAGCAAATAAAATATTTGGACACCTGTCCAAGTCTTGTTTTATTAATATTTAATAAAGGTCAAATAATAGGTACTTATTTTCTTTCTTGTCATTTCAATGACAATCATAATAAATATTGCATGAAAATGTAGCCAAATGGATAAGAAAAATTTGTCTAGATCCATTACTTCTCAGACTTATGTAGGTACATCAGCTATAAATAAATGGAATGGTAGGTGTAAAATTTCTATCATCTTTTACTATAAAAGCTTATCATCGTTTCATTCGCCTTACAATTATGTAAAGAATGAAATAATATTGTTTAAGTAGGTATATATTACCATGATGAATGTATTATTCAAAAAGTTAAAGACTAAATTACATATGAATGTATCGTGAATACACCACAAATCATCCAAAATGCATCTAAGAAAAGCTTACCATTGTTTTTAAAGATATTTGTCAATTTTAAGTCTTCCGTTTTGGCAGTGTTCACGTACTCGATGTCATAAAACGATCTCTACAAGAGTTTTGCTGACAAATTCGTTGTTTATACGGAAAGCTCCGGGGGGTAGAAAGGGTGTTCAGGCGGGAATCGGGATAACCTGTCGGGATATAAGTCGCACGGCAGTCGCGCCGAGGCCAGAGCGTCGCCAGCGCTCGGGACGGTAACGCCTCCGTTTAGCTCCGCGCTCGCGCCGCGAAACTAAAACTTGGCAAACTTTGCTCGTCACCGCGCTAAATTGGAACTGTCTAAGTTTGCGAGTGTATCGTCAACTGGTAGTGACGTCGCTTTGTGACGCGTTCGGTAAGGACTCGAAATAAACAAGTAGTGCTTCGTTCGCGTATTTCATTTTTTGCTTGTTCTTTTTTTTTTGTTTCGCTAGGTCCTGAACGTTGGTACTGAATGAAGTTTGCTGGTTTAATGCCAACTGACGTTGTTTCACATTGTATCTATGAAACTGTATGAATATACAAATAAGTTTTTCATGTTGCGTATTTATTATTATTGCCTTTTTTTATTTTGAATTACCTACCTGTTTCTGGTATCGCTTAATTTTGTTATAATAGAGAATATTCTACCACACTAACGACATACCAAGCTTTCACTAAATTGTGGCACTAAAGGAAGACTTCAGTGTACATTACTATAAAAGTATTTTGCTTCATGAATAGGCATCGTTGTTCTCTAAAAAGATATATTTTTTTATGTGTAATGTGTATTAATTATGCACAAGTTATAAATATAAGTATTCGATAATGCTACCTAGTTCCTTCACCGTTTATGAAATAAATTCGTGTTATTGAATGTGTAATATGAAATATATCAATTAGTTAAACTATACCTATGTTTCATTACAATAATAATAACAGCATATTTACAGTCACTCGCTTAAAATTCCTTCATGAAAAAACGTAAGCCATAAAGTACTTAGAATAACAAATACGTTCTTCATTTTATAGCACTGAGCTTCTTATTCCTTCATTTTTTGCCTCCACTTTTCAACGCATTAGTTTTAAGCCCGTCGTTCGGTTTATAATAAATAACATTTTGTGTGCTGGCAGCAGGCAAAGGGAAAAAAGTCAACAAAGTGTTGTTCGTATAAAAGAGAGCACGCTTCTTTGATGCGGGTTTGAAAATAGACGAGATTTGTTTGTGTTTTGTGATAAAAGACTGCCGTATCTCAATTTGGAAGTAATGATTACCTGGCATTTATCTTCAGATGAAATTCGGTTTGTTAATAATAATTGTTAGTTTTTAAAAAACAATATATCCTTGCTAAATTTATTAATTAACGGTTTTACACAGACATTTTATTATTTTATAACTTATAAACAAATAGAACAACACTTAGAAACACAAGTTTAAAATAAAAATACCCTCAAACACTATTCCCTATAGTGTGCATCGATGGTGCTGCCAACTGGTGTCATAAATTTGAATGTTTTACCCTAGTTCACACTTCGTAGTGCTGCCACCTACAGTTTGTGCACGGTCCCTATACTCGTAGTACGTTTACGTACTTAAATACTATTGCTCAAAAAGAAAAACCTGAAATTTTTTGGCATATTCGGAGACTAAATTAGTTTCTATAAAAGCGAAACGTTTCGATAATAAAAGAGTACTACACAAAAACTAAAATAGCACAGCCTAAAAATACAACACTATCTTTATTTGCCAACAGGAAATGACAACAAAATAGTTTCAGCTCAAATTTCTATTTGCAAAAGTGAGTAAACAGAAGGTGTTTGTTTTCCTATTTCATTTTCCTCTTCCCAAAAGGAGGCTCATAAAAGGACAAGTGCCACGTTTATCAAGAGTTATTCAGGTAAAAACTAAGTGCTCGCCTATTAAATGGCTTCCATGTCCTAAATAATTTTTTACTTGGCTCTCGTCAATCCAGATTAGTGTATTACAATTTTACATATTGTAATACTAATTCTACCATGAGCGCCTAAAATGCTATTAACTATGTTATCGCACGTGTACTGCCATTGGTAAACTTTTATGAATAAATGATTTATTAATTTCCGTTTGATAAAAACTACGAAAATTTCATCGTAAAAAAGTTATGAACGTATGATGAAAAGTAACTTTTTACTATTTCTCGTGTGCTTTATTTGCATTTAAATGTAATAAGTTTCAAGTAGGCGATCCGTGTATACCTATTACTGTGTAAATCGTTTAAAATGCACGCAGATAGAGTTTTACTTAAAATATAATAATTATTTTAAAAAGTAAAGTTTGAATTGTGTATTTACAGAAGCCTCATAAATAAAATACACGATGAAAATCCCGTCAATTTTTATAGTTATGATAGTGAAAATGAAAGCTTAAAACTATGCATATCATATTCTCGTAGTTTACAAGAATCATAGTACTCAATATTCGTTAAAAGGATATCTACGTTGATGTACTTGTAAGTCCTCAGATGATACCGCTTCATTGCCTATTTATTATTCAATGGTAAGACACCATCATCAGACTCAGTATCATCTCAGAGGTTTAAGGAATCTTTTAAACCGGACAATTTCAGAAATATTACTTATAACACTAAGCACTAAATTAGATACAGTTTAACGATATAATAAATGCATATTTATTTTAGGAAATGAACTACCTACTTATGAAGTCAGAAAGGCAAGTTATATTTGCCAGAAAAAGGAAAATGAAAGGAAAAGTCTCTGAGCAAAATGAAATATTGACGTTACTGTCTATTCACCGGAGATCCGACGCCTTTTTTTCACCCGTCGGAATCCCCAGACAACTGGTCTTATTTTTTACAAGTTGCTTCTAGATTCTTTCAGTGATTCTGTCCTAAGGTGCTAAAAGCGGTTAAATAAAGCGATGAGCTTGTGCCCATTTCCATCAACAAGCTAAAAATTCCATAAGAAATCTTTAGTTGTTGATGGAAATGGTCTGGTTGATGGAATATCTTTATCTAATATCTCCCATTAGTAAAAGAACATTTATAATAGGAGCTTTAAAAATATTAATAACAAACAAACAAACAATCAAATCTTTCCTCTTTATAATATTAGTTTAGACAACTGAAAAACAACAATGTCTATTACGAAGTACCTACTTGTTTAAATAAATATATTTGAATTTTTTGAAATTTTTTATTTAAAAGAAATGCAAAATTAAAACTTATTTTAAGGTACTTATGGTTCTTTGTTTGAAATAGAAATAATCCCATAGGAACCTGGCTCAATTCTGGTAAAAGTAGGATGCACGGGATTCGCGAATCACACTTGCCCATTTTGTGTTGATCGATGCCAGACTGACGGCACGGAGCTGACGGTACCCGATTTATTTTTATCTCCAAAAGTTTCTCAGGAAATTAATCAGTCACTCACTACTCAAACTTCCAAGTTTGATGGAAAAATGTATTAATTAAACGAAACGAATGCGTCGGGGGAGTCTCATCAAAAATGTATAGAATTCGTATGATTTGCATAAAAGTCATTTTATTGCCTCGAAAGACAAACAGAATGGGATATTAGCTGTTGGAATTGATCCAGGTTGCGGTGCGAACCTGCATAGTTCACGATTTATAGACCGGGGGCTGCCAATAAAATTGAAAGCTGATTAAAAACCTATAGTTGTCAGGTTCTTTCAGCATTGAGTACGTTGGTAAATACTTTTATTGACTGATTTTAAACGCATCTAATACCATTCGTTATTAGATGCGTAGATCTCATTAATTTAGTGAACTAGAATATCATAGGGCAACGCAATGGACAGATTAGAAACATATGAAGCATGTCTGATGATGATGATGGGAGCATGTCTATCTTCGGTTATGAAATGTTGATTAGAATTTTTATGATTGTAACTAAATTGAAAAGGATAAGGTGTAAGTTGTGCATAAAAACGTAGCATATTGTTGCTCGTAGCTCGTCGTAGCATTTTCGTAGCAGCTTAGTTTCGCTCTTGCTTCTTTGAAGAAATACGAAATGTTTATCATTTTTGGACGACGTTTTATACGTTGATACAACAATCGTTAATACACAAACAAAGACAAAATACATACAAGAATATAAAAGAGCAAGATGATTTTTATTACATCAATAAAAAATCGTCTTGCTCTTTTATATATATTATATTGAAATTGTTGTTTAAAAAAATGGTTGCTTAATTCATTAACATTTTCCCTCTTAATTTAGTCACTCTAGTAAAAAATAAAGACACTGAAAGATATATTAGAATAGAAGAACCTAATTTTAGGAGAATATTTTATTTTGCTGAATAGCAAAGCCATGCACATAGATTTATAACATTCTAAGTTTATCTTTACTAGTAGAATACTATGCCATGCATACATAAATGCGGAGCTAAGTAGCTATTACTATTCAAATTTTTGAGATATTGAAGAGAATGACGAGAAGAATTGAGATGTTCCAAGGGTACATATTTAACATTCTAATTAGTCCTCACATTCAAGTCATTAAACTTTAATCAAACAAAATAGCCTAAACAAGGTTGAAATAATTACAGCGATTCCCTCTTACTAAAACAAGCGTCAAGAATTTTAACGAGTGACGGCGACTTGGCAAAGAATTCAATGAGCTTCCCATAATTATGTCGAGCAAGTTCGCGCATTCATTAGTCGTGTTTCGCTTAATATTCATCAGGTTGCGGTCTACAAGTAACATTTTTACTTAACAATCCAACAGCGAATCGGGAACCCAAATTATATGGAAATAAAGATAAGTTTGTTTCGGGTCTCACAGACACGAGACGTCGTGTCTTTTAGCAAAAAGTAAAGAAAATAAGGGAGCAACAACAGTTTGTGATAAATGTAATGAGTCAGAAATCTATGTTTTGTGTATGTATTTTTTAAAAATTATTTGGTGATAGGGTGATAGGTACTTATAAGTGTTTGTTGTCGTTGTGGTGTCCAAATAAAATATTTTTTGACATTCACAAAATGTTTTGACAAAAACCACTACTAGACAATGAAATCTAACTAATGTTTTAAGGTACATTTCGTAAGTTTTTATTTATTTATTGATTAAACAATTACAATTGACAAATATTTACGTACAGTATTCGAAAACCACTGAGGTTTATATTGATACTGCTAAGTCATTTTGGCTTAGATTAGTGATTGATTATATTCCTATTTTTAGACTGAGCATTTTTCTCTGAACTCTTCAAATCCCTATTGCCTAAATACTGTCACGGTCGTATAGCTATAGACTTTATATGACAAAATTAAACCATTTTATTCAATTTTGAAAAAACATTAATTAATCTAAGGTAACCCAAATTTCCATGCACATATAAATAAGTAATGCATTCAAAAGTTTTCCGTTTAGTGTTTATGTTTACCAAAGAAAAGATTTATAATAATTACATCACTCCTCGCTTTGAATACGGAAACACCTGAATAAAAAATAACCTTACACACTTTGTGGAAAGTACTCCAAATATTACTTCCTTTATGACCAAACTTTGTTATACGAGTATTAAAACTTTTACATATAGGTACGATAAGTATAGGTCATTAAAATTATTACGATGAAATATAATGATAGAATGGGAAGCCATTTTCTTCAATCTTCCTATAATACCTACATTTCTATAGGTACGTTTGAAAAGCATAGAATAAAGACTGGTTGAATCTATTAAAATCTTAAATCTTGTATGTAACTTCACACAATGCACAATTCACTAGACTGTGTTAGACATTTAGATTCCTTAAAATTCTTGGGGGGAATCCCACAATTAGGGATAGGTGATGTGTGTCTATCTCCACACTCATAAATACCGACCGCATTAAATGGGTTAAAGCTATTTCTTCCGGTGGTTTTCTCATACTCTTGTCAAATCAACAATCCCCGAAATTGTTATGTCATAAGAAAGTCTGTTGATTACGTACTTGTAGTATTGACATGATAGATAGTCGGTAGATATATTTACAAAAAATACAGCTGATTAACCGACCATGGAGATTCTAATCTTACAAAAAAATCATGCAACCTGTTTTAAAAATCCTATTTAAATTCCACTTTCACCTGATACAAAAATAAGTAGGTAGATAATTTGAATTAATGTCACGCCTGTCAAAAATTCAACCATTATTTATACATCTTGGTTGCTTGGGCTGGCAACCAGGATGGCGTTTCTTAATTATTATAATTACTTTTCGTCATATTTTTGCATTTCCTAAATTCCAACTTAACAGGTAATTAAAGTCCGTTATTTGTTTTTCTTTTTTGTTTCTAAGTGTTTATTTTCGATTCACTTTCGCTTATTTGTATGTCTTTGTATATATATATATATAACGTATCTATTGTTCATCAAAATTATACAAAGTGTTTCAATTTCTTTGTAGCCCCAGAAAAAGCGATAGTCATTTTTAAGACTTTATCGCTTATCGGTAGGTACATTTATAAACACAGTTTAAGACTGCGATAAACTTTTTGTATCCAACTTCACTTTGGGAAAGAATGAAACTATGCAATAAATAAATCGAATAAATATACAATGTCTTTTACGACCTTTCTCCTCGGATCTTATTTGTATAAATCGCTTAAGATTAAAATACCAGTAGCTTCACTTTATGTGCACGTATCTATCAATCAAATATCTTTTGTTTCAGATGCTGAATCGGACGTTTCCCAAGTTTATTGTAGAAATAACTTAGTTATGGTCGCTCAATTTTAGTTTCACCGCAAAAATAGTACAAAGGCATCGAACTTAGTCTCCGTTAGACATTTTAGGCTACGCTTAAAATAAGTTAGGCTGTAAAGCTTGCCAAATCGTGGCTATTTCGTTCAATATATTAGGGGGGAGATAGTTTTATCAAGGAGTTTTATAGGAGGAAACAATGCCAGAGGTTCTCATAAAGCATCGGTATCTTGGAGTTTGTGATTTTTGGAGGGTGGCGTAGGGTCGGTAGTGGTAATGTGCGAAGATAAGGAGGAGGTCAGGAGTGAGGCGGCGGCGTCGGCGAGCCCTCAGCGGCTGTGCTGGGCCCGCCGCCCCCCCGCGCCCCTCCCGGACACCAGGGGGCTCTGCTGTGCCAAGTTGCTGCGGAAGAATGGCAAGCCAAAGAAGGTGAGTGGTTGATTTACTGCCTTGAATCATGTATAACCGTACTTTTTTGAGCCGTAAACTCGGCTTATTAATGTATGGTACTGTGCTTACTGTTTACACTTGTACCTACTGTTGTTTACTTATTCCACCTATTATTAATATTGAATAATTATTGTTTGTGCTTATAAACCTACAATATGCCGTATCAGAATACGGAAACTAAAATAGATTAAAATATCGAATGCCGGTGAAGCAGATTGTTATTCAATTAATTACAAATACTGTGCTTATAATAATTGATTAAATTATAACGAAGATTTTCATCCCACTGCGGGCGATAGTAGTATTAAATTTCATATCTTTGCATCGCCGCTCATCACGACATGTAATAACTCAAAATGTACCCAAGAATGTTCAATCTCGGCTTCAAAGGGAATGCCTTACTCATCAGAGGTATCTTTGGCTACCCATATTTCAGGATAGTGAGGCTTAATCCCGATATAAGTTGGAGCAAGTTTAGTTCTAGCGGTTGACTCGCACCGTACTTAAAGATGACATATTTAAATTAGAAATATAAGGTACGCTGACTGAACGTTGCACGTCTGTCGTTTGAGTTAGTTCTAGTTGAATAAACTTCAAGTGATTCAATCAATGGTGAACCCAAGACTTGTCCAAGTGGAATTATGTTTCAAACAGATCTCTAGTTTTCTCCTTTGGGAGTAAGGCGTTATCTGGATAACTTGAATTTGGATTATGTGAATAACTAAATCTACCTACACGTAGTTTTAAAAAAATCGCCTATAGAAAATATCATCGAAAAGTTTTCGCTAGAAGATAACTAAAGAAGTGGAAATACTAAACATGAAATGGAACGTATTAGTTTGACACTTGGTTTGTTTAACAACACAAAATCGTTCTTTTGTTGTAATTTGCTATTCTTGTGTAAAAGATAAAGTTTGTTGCCAATGCTTTGATAACAAAGCATTTACCTAATGCTAAAACGGAGTATAGTAAATATAAAATAATAATAGACATTAACATACACTAAATAAGAGTAGTAAAAGTTTTAATTAAGCTGATTCCCAAAACAATTATTTTCATACACAACTCGCAACGGTAACTGGGAGCGAAGTAATTCTGAGCCGCATCGAGGCTTATTATGGAAGTTCTCTGGCGAGATATTATGTACATTGTATTAAGGATGATAACTAGTAAGGCAAATAGCTTGGCCGCGAACGCTAACTTTAGATCAAATTAGTTTTCGCTGACGACGCGGGCTCCCTCGGTTTGATTAACCTCCCGGGGGAAACAAATGGCGGTAGACGTTTCACTACATTATGGAAATATGAACCACCTCATTACCGAACAATAGATTAAACTGTGGGTTCTTGCCGCCTTGAGGTATTCGCTGATTTGGTAGGGTTCGGCGTCAAAAGTTGGAGTAAATATGGTGATAATAATCTGCGATCGAATTCAGCCATGACGACCCAGTTCGACTTCTAGTCGACTACTTAGCGCTCGTGCGCCTGATAATTTATTTTTGGAGTTAATGATCAAATTAGTATTTAGAAAGGTTGGATCATGATAGATAGATACATAGATACGAGTAGATGATTATACTAAATAACAAACAGTTGACTTAAACGAAGCACAAAGATATATCAAAGTAGAGGTACAATAAGGCGGTCTTATTGCTTTAAGCGATCTCTTTTAGACAACCTTTGGGTAGAGGATCATGTCCAATCAAGATCCAATTAACGTTTTGTTATTTTTAGAGGTCTTACTTAAAAAAATGTGATGTTTCTTGTTCAATCATGCAAGAACAGCTGAACGATAACCATTCCTTTGTTTCGTCCAACATAATAATCACACACGACCCCAGCATTAAATCATCTAACTATTATCTTTGCTAGCAGGAATTCCATTTCGGATGAAATTACACATATTTTCAGGTACTTTATCAAATTCCCTCTTTTTTATGAGATTCGCACTGGCCATAGCTCGGTATCACAAGGAGAGTTAATATATTTTTCTTTCCCGACAAGTTTGTAGACGAGAAAGCTTTTATTTGCATATAAAACATTTGAGGATCGTGTTCCGCTTGCCCCGACTCCATTTTAAAACTATCTTTAAGTTCTATCGAGATTTTTGCCTCTCGAATATATTTCGTCCACTCGAATTCAATTTACGCGTAAAATACCCAAAAGAGGTGTCTTCTTTTGAATCAAACGGCATCGCAGAGCGGGTGCAACCACTATTTTGCAATTCTAACTCCGCCAAAGAGGTTTCAATCTTGCTAATGTGTGTATACGTGTCTACGTGCTGAGTGCAGGGTATACTGTATTGGAGTTGATACTGGGCACGTGGTAGTGTGTTATGCCAAGTACGATTAAGTACTAGATATACCAACATTAATATGAATTTTTAAATTGCTACTCACTCATGTTTCTACGAGAAATATCTTTGTGTCTTTAACAAGTCTAAGTTCTCCTGTAAAATAAATAACAGGGAGGAAGTTAAAAACATATCTTTATTAAACTAAGGCTAAACTTACACTTAGAAGCATGACTTTGAGTAAAGAAATCCTTGTATCTAACATGGACTTATTGAAAAGGGATTTATTTTAAGGAATTACTATCAAATATTACAAACCTAAGATAGAATTTTTAAGAAATAGAACATAAACGTTTTTATATGAAATTTTGAATTTTCATTTGAAACCCTGTCAACTAACGTGGGTGTAGTGGTAGTGCGCTTATGTTTAAATAAAATGCATGAGAAACTAAGTGCCTTTTATCGAATACATCAAACGAGTCTTGCGAACAAAGGAGATTGTTGTCGAGAGAAATAAGGTTGTATTTATGCACACATATTTAGGCATTAGGATAAGAATGTTATGTGAAACCTAAGTAAGTTAACATTAAATAGTTCAAGTGATTTTAGTGTTTTTAATAGGATATTTCGACACTTTTAACCATTTTTCTTAGAAGACAGCTGCCTACTTAGTCATCTAGAGGCACAATTCTCACCATTTTAGGCTCGAATTACCTTCCAGTTAATTAGGATTTGCATAACAAAATTAAATTGAAAAATCTGATTTCTCTCTAAAAGTGCTGAGACTCTTCATTTGTAATTAAAAGTGTTTGAAATCCTTTGTTGACGTTCTGTGCTGACGGGATGGAAAAAAGAGAAAAAAAAATCGTTTCAGCCGTATTTCACTGCCATAATTTAGACATGATCCGGCATTCCGTGGAATATGATTATGAATGGTTAGGTATTTAAATGTAATTGCTGTTAGACATTTTATGAGATGAAAGTTGATGATGAACTAGATGATTACTACATGGCAAATGAAAATAAATGTATTTTAACATTAGAGACCATTAAATTAGAAATAATAACCTAGAAATGTAGTAAAGAAGAAGTGCCTTCTTATTTAATCTAATAAGTAAATTCTACACTTGCTACTTCAAAATACAAGCTGAAAAGTTCCTGAATGCTACAAAATAATCCTAATTTTTCTTTTAACGGTTTGCCTATTCATCAGTTTTCTCTAACTGAACGCAAATTTCAATAGTAGGTATCTGTAGGTAACAGCTATTTTTATTAAAGAACGTAACATTTTAGCCACGATTACATAATTATGATGTCTAAACTCGGCTTTGGATTGAAACAGATGGCGGCAAACAGTTTGCGACAGGATAATTTCAGAGACGCGATGGAATCTAACAGCGAGGGATGAAAATGATACATTTTTTGGTGTTGCTTGTTTTAATATGCCTAAATAAGGCTATATTTTTTCAATTATATTTGTCTTTTTATATTTTTGCAGAAAGCTTTAATTAAAGTTAACTTTTATTTGAGTTAAAATTGAAAGCTCTCCCAGAAAGCAGTTGTCTAACTATAGCACCAAATTGTAAATATTATGAATGTGGGTTTGGAAACGATAGAGTTATTCGATCACTATATGCAATTTATTAGCTTGAATATTTAATGTGTATGATTACTTTAAATTAATGGTACATTATATTTTTTATACAGTAACAACTAATTCAGTATTAATTTTTTACTCTAAGTTTACATTGTAATATAAAAGACTATGCTTCTTTTAAAATAACCTTTTTAGCAGCGTCCTTGTTACAGAATAAGGGTTTGTTTTAAGTATTCACCTCTGGACTAGCTGTGTGACTGCAAGGGAAACAGACTGTTGATTGAAAGGCAGTTGTAATCTAGTTGGCAATACACTAAAGTACGAGTATATAAGCAAACATATTATATTTACGTTTACCCAAAAACGTTATCATTACTCGCCAAGGGGCACGAAAATCTTCCTTCCAGTGATTAAAACTTTCTTATAAAGCTATTCTACAAGAATAGTATAATGTACACAGACCCACGTAGTAGGTACCTACTGTTAAAGTCCCTCAATTTGCATACTTTTAAGTTTTCTGCGCAATCGTCAGTAAAGTACTTAGTAAATTCAATGTAAAGCATGTCCCAACAAGGTAAGACGATTTGTATAATCGCAAACTCCAGGTGTGTTTTGCGTAAAATAAATAAAATAGTTTATTTCTGCAAATAGATGCACTAGTAGGTACTACTTTTGCATGTCAAAATTTTTGGACAGCTAAGAAGTGCCGCAACAAACTCAACAGTGGACCTTCTTTAAATATGTAGGTAATACATAACATCATCATGACATAATGCTAGTTTTAAATCCATTATGTCATGATGATGTTATGTATGTATATATATGTAGGCAAATCAACAATATCTTGTAATTTAAAAAAAAAACTTCAAAAGCTTATTATGAAGATCTTTACTATGTAATCTTACGATACCCACGGGATGAAATGGGACAGTGATTTGTATTCTTATCCGTCATCGCATGATAAAATCGCATCTTTCGATTCAGTATGTTAGTAGGGGATCCCGCCATACAACGACCTTCACCGAGACGATAATTGGATGAAACTGATTTTATATGTAATTAAATATGTCAATAAACATAATGCATGTGGGCTGCCGATCAAATTTTGGTCCAGGGTATGATTTGATGGATGGGGTAAGCATGATTAAACATTTCACCGGTTTGATTATTAGATAAATTCTATACCAATCGAAAGTATGAAGCCCATAGAATATGCAAACGTTATGCTGCCTATTCTTTTCCGGTCACAACTCTTGGCTAGCCAGGTATAAACAGGTAAATCGATACTTGCATTTTGCACCGGTCTGATTAATTCAATCTATTAATTAATCAACAGCCCTGGTCTTTCCACTGCTGAACGTTGGCCTCCTGTAATTCGCGCCACATTTCTCCATCCCGTTCTTCCACCATCCAGCAAAACATACCCTGGCCAAAATTTGATCGGCAACCCACATGCATTATGTTTATTGACATATTTAATTACATATAAAATCAGTTTCATCCAATTATCGTCTCGGTGAAGGTCGTTGTATGGCGGGATCTTAGACCATGTACCTACCTTGTCCTTTTTATTATCTAACAATACCTTGTCTTTTTTATTATACACAAGACATCCAAAAATAATGTGCTCAGGAATTTGTTATACCTTTCACAAAAGCATTTTTCTCTGTAAGGATTGCTAGAATATGAATATTTCCAACAGAAAATTTCTTCAAGAAGACAGTCACGACATATCTAGGTTTAAATTAAGAAAGAATATTCATATTCATTTATTTACAACCATATTCATACATATTTAAACAACTTATAACTAGTATAGAGTACCTAGACCCTGTTAGGGTATGGCAAAACATTTGATACATTAATTTATACAATTATGTATATTAATTAGTATATTAAATAAAATGAATAAAGTTCGTTTTTAATAAAATTAAGGCAATTTCATTGTTTTTGCAGAGAAGAATAAGCTGCATAATTTATAAAATACAATGTTACGGAACCAATTTTGTTATAAACACAACTTTTTAACATAACTGTCAAACTTCTTACCTGAGGCATACAAAAAAGACGTAATGCATTATATGAAGTGTCTGCGCCATAGTCTGTCTGTATGAAGCCACTTGCCTGTACCTCTTTACGTAAACATTTTTGGACTCTTCAATATTTTGTTTGTGTATTGTGATACATCTGACGCTAACGCACAAAACATTTTTTACAATGGTTCTTAAAAGAAAAAAGAAAGAAAGAAAAATGTTTATCAGGTACCTTATACGACTTAAAGGATAGGCTACGAAGCCTAAGTCAAAAGTATTGTTAATAGAAAGTTCGTTACCTAAGAAACAAAACACGCAACCTTTTGAACTTCCGGGTTACAACGATCACCTTATACAAGGTCGCCGTAAAATAAAATCACAGACTCACATAAGCGGAGACTTTAGGCGATGTGTCCTAGGATGAGTTGTCCGCAATAAATCCTGTAGGAACAGGGGCGTTGAGGGTCAGTGGCGGCGCTAGATTAAATGTAGGCGTCGGCGACATCAGCTTTGCGAGGCCTTTTTCATTAACCAGTCAGAAATATGTAATTATAATTGGTCATATTTATTTTTGGACATTGCCCTTTAATATTTTTTATTTTGGACATTACGCATGTGAACCAATGCGACTGATGTAAGTTTATAGATAAATATGTATCGTGTACAAAAGTTAATATTACAAGTTAGTAGATACAATTCCATAAGTTATACCTACCTAACTACCACCTTACTTTACCTTTTCAGGTATATATGTTACGGGTAATGCTAGAAGGTGGAGTAAACCTAAGTTTCCCGGATGGACTTAGTATTACCCAAGCTTCTTGGGTAAAGTTCGAATAATAAGTAAAATAAATTTTGATTCGGGGTTTAACCATGCTCACCTAGGTCACGCGTACGAAAATAGGTATATACGAATAACTACACCTTTAAAATTTAGCATTTTTAAACTTTTTGCGAGGCCCCCACAGGAGCGAGGCCGTCGGCGGTCGCCGACGTCGCCGACGCCTAGCGCCGCCACTGTTGAGGGTAATAATTTACGTTCCTGAGCGCTGTTTAAGCGATCCGTTCGCAGTTTATCCGCCGACTGAACGGTGTTAATTCTCAGACTTCTTGTCTCGACTTGTGGATGTAAAGGATTTCTCGCGAGAGACTTTCAAAAGATCTTTATTGGTGCTCGTTTTTGACCGTTTCTTACTGATGGATTAATATATATTCATTTATTATCGTTGCAACGATATCTTGCACGATCATTTCCTCAAAGTATTTTCATCGCTGTCTAGCGAGTTGGAAATCCTTAATTTTTTCTTTTAATACATCAAAAGTAGGTACATGTTTGTTTCAATTAACCACAGTTGCTATTTACTTATTGGCTTATTAAGTAACAAATTTTTCTTTAAATACAAATGGTATTTAAAGAAAAGTTTTAAGTTTTTAAAGTTTGGTGAAAGACAGATAAGAAAGTAGGTAGAAATTTACTTACCTTTCACCATTTGACAATCTCTTTCTTTATTACTTTGTGGTCGATCTTAGCTACAATTCCACAGAATTACATAACAAATCCAATAAAACTTGTAAACTATCACAAGTCAGCATTAAGTACCAGTAGTTACATCACCGCTCCGACAGATGCCGCTGTCCCAAACTGCAGTTGGTGAATTTTAAAATGCAACCGATGCCCGCCTGATGCAAGTTCAAACACGGAACTTTACGCTAACTACTTCCAGTGAACAGTTTCAGATCGCAACTGTACCCAGATGCTCCCATACTTTTTACTTCAACACTCCGGAGATATTGAATGGGGGATAGTAAATAGTTTTGAAGAGTTCTGTTTGGAAGCTTCCTTGGCTAGTCGGTTAATAATGAATTTACAACTCTCAAAATGTTCTACGTTTAAATACTTTAGTTGCCTAAACTGTAATCTGATATGATGCAAACTTCACTGCACATAGGTACAAGTTCTCAGCATTCAGGTCACGTACTTTGATATTGAAATTGAAAATATGCCACTCATATGGATAGGTTTAGAATACTAGATTTTATTAGTTTGTGGGATTTTCTTTGAAGACTGTTTAAAAAGTTATATTAGAACTATCATTGTACTTTCTTTTTTATCGTAGATATCACTCTTGACAGAGTGGCTGTGTTCGTCACTTCAGGCTTTGGTGGCATTTCGAACCCCCATTCTTACAGCCGTCTACCCCGTGCATTCAATCGAATAGTGTTGGCTTTCACAACTGCCTTTATCTGATCCGTCCATCTCACAGGCGATCTCCCTCGTGGTCTGGTACCCTCAACTTACCCTGGACCATTAGTTTCTCAATAGCATTACAATATAACATAACATTGCATAAGAGACGTTAAAAAACAATACAACTTTGGGTCTTTCTGACGGGGTGCGGAGCGCCATATAAGCGGGCCCTTATAGTCAAAGTCAAAGGCAAAGTCAAAATAATCTTTATTTGTATAGGTTTTTATGAAAAACACTTACAAATCGTCGAAGCTACCACCGGTTCGGAAAGCAGCATTCTACCGAGAAGATACCGGCAAGAAACTCGTGTAGTTGCTCTATACTCGTATAGTTTATGTGATCTCTATAAGATTTATCTTATTATAGATTACTACATTGATTGGGCAGCTTCGCACAATATGCAGAGTGCAGTACAAATAAACACGACTCAATTAATATGAAGTAGCTTTAAATTCAAGTTCTTTATGCCATCATTCTATTACTAATACCTAAGTAATGTAAGAAATGAACTGTATAGCATTACAGTCGAATTACAAATACAATAATAAACTTTAATAGGCACTCACGTCTAACGCCAGTGTTGTTCAAAGATAGCGGGTGTCTCTTAAAGCAATTCCCTCGGGTTGCGTGTCTCCGGGGAATGCAGCCGGTTATATTAAACTCCTGGAACACTCCGATATTGCATAGTCTTAAATGTACTCCAGTCGAATCAAACACCTATTGGTTTTGTAGAATGCACTGAAAGAACAGACGGTATAAGTATTATTGTCTACGTATTTCGAAGCGAACGGCGTGAATCGTACGTAGTTTAAAAATAATAGTGGCATTGCAATAGATTTAGAAGAAAAGTTAATATACATAGTTGTTTTTCAACTTATGTATTTATTTAATCTTTATTGCACAAAGGAAATAGTGAACAAAAGGCGAACTTAATGCCGCATAGGCATTCTCTACCAGTCAACCATTGGGCTAAGCAGAAACACATGTAGGTAGTGTGCTGCAAAGTTGGATAAAATTATCCACTATAAATTAAACAGTGATAAAAATACTTAAATAGGTACATACATATAATAAAATATATATCATTTAATATACAAATACATATATATAAAGGACGACGACAGAGTTATTTTTGTTATACGAGTAGGTACGTATATCTCTTCTATATGACCGTAGATCTTATGATGCATTTTGTATCTGTGTCTGTTTTATAGTTAAACTACAAGTCTATCGGAGCATGAGAACTCACATGCCCCACATAAATCCCAATTTGAATGTGGTCAAGCGAGCCTCTCAATTAGCGCGACCCGCCACGACTTACTGCGCATATAATTCAAATGTTCCTTAATTTTCTCCAAGCCTCCTGTAGGCAGGATAATTAATTCCTGGCATAATTGGGCTACCTGTGGCTAAGCCCGCCATAGAGAAAACAGACCGAAATTATAAACTTTTCAGACGAAAAACGTTTTCGCGGAAAGAAATTTGGAACATAATTTTAGTTGGTAACTAACGAGCTTAGCCGCCTTTGAACCTGTTACGGACTTTTATATTGTGTTGACAATTTCTTAAAAACTAATTATGAAGATGTAAACTAAGAAAGAGATAGCTGAAGTTAAAATAACCGGTAGGTAAGAAAAAGGTGACCAATAAATCTCTGCAAGGTGAATTTAAACCTGTTGATTTATTTAACAAAAATGTTTGTTTATTGCATAGAAAACACTATTTATTAAATCATTATTTAATTAACCTTTTTCTTTAAATAACCAACTTTCACATTTATAATATTAGTAGGTAGGTAGTAGCTGAAGTGGCAGTGGGCTGGCCATATCAGGCGCAAAACCGATAACCGTTGGAGTAAACGATTTCTGGAGTGGAGACCGCGTCGGCAAACGTAATGTAGGACGCTTTCAGGCCAGGTGGAGTGTCGATTTGCACAGGGCGGCTGGCAAGTGCTGGATGCGAGTAACCCAGGATCCATCCTAGTGGCGAACATTGGGATAGGCCTATGTCTGATGACGGCTGATGACGAGGAAGTAGGATTTGAAATTGTGTATTCATCTCATCAATCTCACCATTCACCTTTAAACCAATAAAAATACCTACATTGAATGCACGATTTAATTCGTAGGCAGAGACCAACCTAAGTCAATAAATCCCACCATAGTGTTAACTACTGTAAATTAGTTAAAACGTCCCTGGGGTCCCAGACATAGGTGGGAGATGTGCCGACTGCGACCCTCCACGAAATTGAAATCACTGGACAGTACGTGACTTTAAATCCTATCTAGTGCTCGGGGATATCTGACAATAATATTTACCTTACGAGCCTTTCAATGACTCAGGGTTGGCAGTTTGCAATGTTCCTCACAAAAAAGGGGGTTAAAATTGTATGATTCTTTAAATCTTCGTATACATAATCTACATCTGTCTCCATATTTCTATCATTCAATGAGTTCTGTTAAACAATAACAGATGGACATGTATCTCCTGCAGAAAGCAATCTTCATACATTACAAAATTGCTATATATTAGTTCTATGGAAAGCCTACAACGCACATGCGAAGTTTTCATCACCACTTAACAAATATACGACAAACCAAGATGGTACGCTGAATCGTGGTCTCCAAGCACGAAAACCTAGCTAGCTCTGAGGAAGTACTTCTACTTTTCGTAGTGACAAGTCTGTTTCTACACTTGTATAATAAGTTAAAGCTTGCTAATTGTAATACACATTATACAACTGCAACTCTATTATCTAGAAATTATTATTTCAAGACTAGTATGTCATGTTAGAGGCACCGAAATACTAAGAGCTCTTCAAACATGGATAGGTACGGTTTGTTTGTCACTCATGCCGTAGGAAATGTGGACCTGAATCGGTCATTACCATGATCTCGTGTAAATATACACAGAGAACTAATGTGTGCTATATACATTTAAGTTTAAACTGTTATAATATCTACACATATTACATTTAACATGATATGTAAAATACATAAAATAGTATGGGGAAATGAATGTGCTGACTCGTTTTAGTAAACTCGTTCGCAACTTAAGTACCCCCATAACTGTGACTATTACCAACGCATCACGCACACTTTGACTTAAATGAGAATTCGAGTGAGATAAAATAAAAGTTTTCGATTTATTTTATCTCATTCGAAGTACGCACTGGAAACAAATGCAAATACAAAAAGGGAATTTCAAATGAATCTACCAACCCTACATTGGCCAGGTAGTAGACAGCCCCCTTTGAGGTGAAAATTGGTATTTATTCCCGTGTGTTCTGCTTTTCGAGATAGCGAAAACTCTCATATTGATTTCACGTCTGAGGAATTGCTTTCGATTTTTCTATTTTGAACGTGATTCTATTGCCACCGCGTAGATTAGTTTACGTCAAAGCGTTGTGAGGCTTTGAAAAATATGCGCTCACGTACTTACCATGTGGAATTTGTACATGTCTTATCAGACTACAGATTTTTATTTAACTACAGAAGTAGAGGTATATATATTTATTGGAATATACTAATTTCTTTTTCATATTAGAAGAATTATGGCTATTTTACCTTCACGATACTACTGACATAATTATAGTACCTATAGAAATAATATTATAGAAATAGATGTATTTATTGCATTAAATTAATATTCATATTAGGAAAGTTATGACTATCCATAGATACCTACCCGTTTTTAGTTTTAGACATATTTCGTGACAAATGCAAGAGATGCAGCCTTTATTTGTTAGACAATAAAATCATTAGCTTAGTCTCCTTATAACCAGCGTATTACTACCACACAGTTTAATATGTATAGGTAACATAATAGCTATGTCCCAACACTTCCAGTGATCCCAATTTATTTCGGGTTAGCTGCTGGTGACTAGTGATAAGGGTGAGTCAACCCTTAAGTTTTTAAACTCCCGTATTGATTCAGTTTGAATCTCGGGCACACGATTCGACAATAGCTTCGGAGTAGCTTATCCAATGCGCTCACGTACACAGTTAAGGTCTCGCCATACAGCAGGTGTAGCTAGACGATGCGACATTGGAATAAATGTGTCAGAATTCCAGATAATAAGCACCAATCCCTCGACCTCAGAGTAAGATTTCCTTTTCGAGTCCCTTTGTGACTTTCAAGGAATTTGAATTTTCAGACCGATGACTTCAATGAAGCAGCGGTAATATAACTTCTTCCACAAATGAGTAGTCAAATAGACTAAATGGCTAATTAATAAACGTTTCCGTTTCATGTAGGTATGCAATTATTACAAATTTAGTTTGGGGCACAACTTTTAGAGTTTGCTCATAGAAAATAGGTATACGAATCTCCTCTCCCTCCAAGCCCGCTATATGGCGACACCTTAAAGTCAAAGCAATACCTAGGTATACACCCAATAGAGACTTAGTCTCTGCTCAAGACAAGAGCTCGCTGCAATCAAAATGTCTCTTCGCATCTGCAAATGGATTGTATATATCGGTTTTCATTACGTTGAATCGGAATAAGATTTCGCTTGACACCGCAAGGAGAAGTGTCTTCTAAATATGCAGTGATAGTAAGAATTTCAATATATTTGAGAAAGTTAACGCCATTGCCTACAATTTACTTTTATATTACAAAAAAGTTTGACATTTGTTTTTGGGCGTCCGCAGCAGAGTGGCGCCCAAAATGGTTTATTTATTGCTCTTATCAACATCATTAGAGCCTTTCACTGTTAGACATAGGCCTCTCCAATAGTTCGCCATTTTTATCGATCTTGGGCCTCTCGCATTCAGATCTTGCGCATATTTGCGTCACTCCACCTAGCCTGGTTCTTAATATTTGCTAGTTGTAAGTTTTATCTTCGAAGTAATAAATAGCATGACACTTTCCTTAATCATCCTCATTCAATAAAATTGGGATTTACCTTAATCTTTTTTTTTAAGAGAGGTAGGGCATAGCGAACCTTCGCTCGAATTGAGCCGCCCGTCCGGGGAAGGACCTCCACCCTATAGAATACCGCAGTCAAATGACCTCTGGGTCGTGTATCTGCCGGTGAGTAGGGTTTCCGGAGCTCGTGGGGGGTTAGGGTTGGGCCGGCATGGCGGTGGCAACTGACAGGTAACTGACCAGTTACTTGCCAGTTGTCACAGCGACTTGGGCTTCCCTTTCGCTTTCCATCAGGCGTAGAGAAGCCACTATGTCGAGCCACTATAAAAAAAAAAATCACTACGCTTGGCAGGGTTGGTGACTGCAGTAGGTTTCATTTATACTCAGGTAAACGCCGCTGCTCGTTTCCTGAATCCCCTAATTACAGTTTTACAGTAATATTATTTTGAAATTTCATTGAAGATGTTTAGAATTTAATACAAAGGCAATATTGACAGGCAGAACAATAGAAATGCACAGTCTATAACTGATATTGAAATACAAGCTAAGTATCATATAAATTTTACATTGTCCCCTATTTCTGCGAAATCGCAGCAATTGATCACTAATCGAATTTCATTAAGCTGAATTTACTGCCGGCATCATCCCGTTGCGGATGTCACGATTAGCAAATATTGATACTGCGTTTATGAGTATATTTATAAACAAGAGATATATTCAGGATTGGGGGTTTTTGAAAAATTGCACTTGCGATTACGAGTCATCTCTGCTTTTCAACTTTATGAGAAAGTCATCTATTTTTATTCAAAGTTCGAATATGTGAAATTCTAGCCTTTATTGTCCAACTCTTTTATGACATACTTGTAGATAGGTAGATAGATAGATATTCTTAATTCCACAGAACACTGACATTACAAACAAAACAAAGTACGATTTTATCAATAGTAGCGATCTCTTCCTGGCAACTTTCAAGTAGCTTTCTTTTACATGGTAGTTTCTTGATAAGAGAGGCAAATACTATTACAGATACAAAAACCCATAGGATATATTATTTATTTGTATATATTTTTTTCTAATAGTTTTGAATATCTATCTATCTTCTATACAAGTATAAATAAAATGGATCTTCGAATTGTAGGTGACCCCATAACTTTCGCACCCACAGATAATGTTTCTCACCAAATGGGAGTTTTACGTACCTATTTGTTATTATCAGGAAGGTTTGTGTAATAAAAAAATTACAAAAGAGACACAAGGTGGTTGGTACTAAGTACGCCGCGGTCAGGTAGCAAAAAATAAACCTATCATCTGATTTTCCTGCATTTCCACATAGTGGCATATTACTGCCACTAGCGTTTGCCGCCGCATCGCAAAACCCGCTGTACCATAAGTAAAGAGCTTCTCACAAACAGTTCGAATGTTGGAATTCATTAATCCGGATTGGCGGAATGTACTCTGACGTCATCCCATCACGGACCCGCGCCAAGCAAACACTCCACTCTGTCGCCTCTAGAGCCTATACGGCCTATAAGGCTTATCTTTATGAGATATTGGCCGGAGACGTATACAAATATCTATACTACCATCGACGCGCGAAAGTATACATGTGATGTAAACGTTATTTAATACACTGCGTATCAATAGTTAAACAATAGCATACATAATTACCAAAATTATGTACCTATGCTATTGTTGCACGACACAGCTTAAGTGTTAATGATATTTCACGGCAAATATGTATAGACAAGAAGTAAGCGGATCTAGAAGTTAATAAATTTTGTGTAAACATATTAAATAAATAAATAACCTATAAATAATAATTTAAAATTTGGACATTAACAATAGATAAAGATTCTTAAACTTATCTTTTGCTGCTCTAGTAATCTTTCACCTCGTACAGTGATGAGCTTTTTTCTCATCTCTATATTCGAAGATCTGGAACTCTGATGTGGAACTCTAAAGGATCAGCTACAATATAGGAATGTATAATATAGGAATGACGTTTAATTAAATACATTTCGACTGAAGGTCGAGAGGAGGAGGAGGTCGAAATTGAGTACCAACTAATTGTCTTACTTTATCATAAAGTCTTAGCAAACGAAGTCGTAAGCACCAGCTAGTATATAAATGTCTCTGCACTCTACCCAAGCCGCATAAATACCTATGGATTGGTGTGAAGAGTCCGGATGCGATCTAGTGAGGGCGTCACGTCGCCGCCGGGCAAACACTCGGCCTGTCACCCGAGCGCTTATGCCGCCAAAGCTCCCTATATCCCACGACTCGAATAATGGGGCCACTTCACCAGTCTCTCCATTAAAAAAAATTCTAAATGACTATGAATGGCAAGGGAGGCTATGTGGAAACTGATGGGGAAGCTGCAGAAGGACGAGACAGAGAAGAATCAGCCGTAGCGACTTGGGCTTCCCTTTCGCTTGCCAACAGGCGACGGGGCTCCACTATGCTGGCTACTACATTTTTTAACCGACTACAAAAAAAGGAGAAGTTCTCAATTCGACTGTTTTTTGTTTGTTACCACATGTCGCCGAGAATTGGGAACCGATTTGAAAAATTCTTCTTTTGTTCGAAAGGGTGTACTTCCAGAGTTGGTCCCATTGTCAACATATAATTATATAAAAAGCTGTTATTATAATATTAGTGGAATTCTCCTTTCCACACTACGAGAAAATTAAATTTCCTTCCAACCGCATTCCAACAAAATGCATTTAATCGAGCCATCATTTTTAAATGCAATTTGCCGTCAACAGCAACACCAAACATAACAGGCGCGTTTCCCGAGGTTTCGGCGTGTATTCTCCTTCACATTACACATTAATGTATTCCGTCATAAACACCAAAGGCATGAATGAAAGCCGGCTGTATTATTTCACCATAGTTACAGGTACACCATGGCGTTCGTGTTCATTTGAGAGCTGCGAATGAGAAGTGTGCTCGCCTCGACAGGCTATTTCCGCGCATTTCGTGCCCTAGCGACAGCTGTTTCAAAAGTTTTGATAGCTTATATATATCCTGGTTTTGCACTTTGTTTCTGTATTCATCGATTGCATTTTTATGTCTATTGCCGGCATTAAGCTTTCGAGCAATATTTTACATAAGTAAAATTATAGCGGATAATTCAGAATATTACCCGCCCCGGCTTCGCACGGGTTCAATACTATATCATATATTATACCTAAACACGTTCCTCTTGAATCCCTCTATATTTTAAAAAACCGAATTAAAATCCATAGCGTAGTTTTAAAGACTTATGCATACATATTGGCAGACAGAAAACAAAAGCGATTCTGTTTTATACTATGTAGTGTAAACAAATATTTCATAATTTTAATATGCTAGCTATGTTCAAATATTTACATTTTTTACAACGTTTTTATAAGTAAACTCTTATTATAGCAGTTAAACTTCTGTCATTACATTCAAGTAGGTACGTAAAACTTGACAAAAGTTTTTCAATACTACTTCCAACTATTAAATATACAATACAAACCTATATTGTGAGTTGACCTAATGTAACTTATAAATAAAAGCATCAAATGAAAGACGCTCCTCGAGATTGAATCTTCTTCGCGGGGAGGATACACTCAACGTCTCGCCAAATATAGTTTGAATGCAGATCTTTAATCGAGGCATTTGGAATTCCGACCTCGTCTGCCGCTGCACCAAGGACCCGGCAACGGCGCCGGAATGACGTTGAACGTGAATCATCAGACAATTTATTTATTTATCTAACCTACAAAATTTTTATATTTAGCATATAAATTTAGTAGGTTATTCATATTACTAAATTGAAAAAACCTCCGTCAATATAATAAATAACCCAAGACATGCTACGCTGGGTCACAAATCGCCATCTAGCCCCAAACAAAGCCGAAGCTTGTACTATGGATGGGAACTAGACAACTGATAATCTTACTTAGATACTTTTTTGTAAATAAATACATATTATACCTACATAATAAACACCCAGACCAATACAAACAGACATGTTCATGCACATAAATGTCTGTACTGTGCGGGAATCGAACCCACAATCCTTGGCTCAGAAAGCAGAGGTCACTCCCAAATGAGCCATCGAACCAGTTGAATATCTATCAGATAACACTTATGAGAAGCTTTTGTCGATCAGAAAGTGAGTTATTTGGCTTTAAGTAGTTCTGAAGTCGCAAATGCGACGATTTTGACCTTGTCCTTCAAAAGAGCGTTAGAAAATACATTCAGATTGGATGTGAATCGCTCTGACGATATTCAATTTTGACTTTGAATATCCTTAATATATTTATGTGATAGTGGGTTGCCTATTTCCTAGTGTATTTATCTAATCAATCAACGGACGACGTAATGTTATTTAATTAACACAAATAGACCTGTGTTCTCGTATAACCAAATGGAAGTTGTGATCCAAAACAGTACCTACTGTTATTTCATCAATACATTGGCCTACAGTTCACACAGTTGTAACAATAATTTGGTTTCACATTTACGTAGAACGTAAAATAATTTACATTGTTCATTTCACTACCGTCGAACAGATTGAAAAGCATGATACAGTCGGAGCTCGCAAACTATTACAATGCGAATTCTCTCAATGTCGTCTCCTATTCAATCGTTTGAAATCTGTTGAAAGTATTAAGCCGCGACACGGAAGGAAGATAACACTAAGGTACAGTTTTTGCAGTGGAGAATGTTATCTAGTGTTGGGTTACGAAGCTCAAAGCATTGCGTATGGATGGATAATACATTTAAGTCTGCTTACTAAATTACTTCATTCTGGTATAAATGATTAGTCAGAAAAGTACTAGGGATATTTTGGCCGATTAGGATCTAGATTACCTAGGACATGTTACTTAGTCTAATTACCTACATGTGACGTGAGGTTATGTAACTACAAAATATCATGTTCTATGATATATGTTGTTTATTCATTTATATTTTGTCAGTTCTTCGTTCTTGATAACAATTATACGTTTACATTTTTAACCCCTTTATAAGGGGAAAATTTTTATTGGTATATTTCTAAGGAAAAGGTGGATATTGTAAGGACAATATAGTCGCTACTAACCGTTACTTTGTGAGTAGCGACTATATTACTAGAATTGTGTCTACCGTCTTGTAAAACCAAGATAAATAATCTCGGCCGTTTTTCCCTAGCTTTTACAAAAATTGTATCTTTACACAGTGCCTTCAACTGAAGAGCCTAAAAACAGCAAGATTATCTTTAGTTCCTCTAATAAGTAAGTAAACATTGGTTTCACCCGAATGTCTCTTTGAAAGATTTTCTCCGAGAGAGCCACGTTTTTGTTGAGATTCATTTGTTTCTATCCGCCGTGGGTCTTGGAGGAAGTAATTAATTCGAGTGGAAGCCACGGATCAATCGGAATAATTGCAGACGAGGCACTCTGGAGGATGACTACCAGGACACAGTACAGTTGGGCTAACAGTAATCTAGTAAAAATAATGATAGGTCTAGAAAGAGACCCCTTATCGCGATCAGGTAACATTATAATTTTAAAATATTTGAGGATTCATTTGCCGGTTTGTATTTATGTATGTATAATTGATCTCACGAAATTTGAAATATATATTATTATATTATATTATAGCATGCTAAAAGTTTGGATTTTATTGGCATTCCCTTTCCCTAACTTCATCTGCAATCAATATCTACTAGTTTATTGATTATGCATGTAATTAATGTAAGCACATAGTTATATGTAGTACATAGACGTACGTCTATATACATTAAATTACCTATGTTGACAATAACTTCCGAGGTACAACTTCAGCTTTTAGGGAACATAGTCCTTACTGCAATGCCAAGTGACTATGGCCACAGACTCGCCACTTTGTGTAATCGGACCCACTATTAATAATTGGTTGATTTCATTCGGGAGATTTTGCGACGTATCCAAAGTGGTATAAGGTTCTATTACTCGCCCATATTAGAGTAAGGGATCTGAACCTGAAATGCCCGTAATAGGGTAAAGTTTTGATTGAATTTAGGTACTGAGAGGATAACTGCAGTAATGCCTAGGTATCTTTGTTCAAATTAGAAATGCACTTTTATGTTAACGTCCATTTAATACCTAAACGCACGTTGGTTGATTTACTAGTACTCATACTTGTGTGAAAACTTATAAATGGTGGATTAGAAAATAAATAATCAGGAAAGTTTGTTTTCAAATTTAAACCAACGAAGCAAACTTGAAAACTTCGACTTTAATTTCTTCAATGCACACACTTAACGATCCCCTAGATAAAACGAGCCTCTGACATCGTTAATCAACTTTGTCTCCAGATGGACCTTTTCTCTACTAGCTACTTTCTTAAATACATTATTAACACCGAGACACTGAACAAATTAAAATATTTATCACGTGAACATTTGTCCCGGTTAGGATTACCTAAGACCTAAACCCCGGCTAAGAAACAAGAATGATATGTAATGAGTCAACGGATATATACAAGGGTATAGTTAGTGGTCCTAACTACGAGTAGTAACAAGGGTTTGTTTGTATATCTTCAGCGCTAACTTTTCTAACAATATTAAATTTCCTCATAAGCTAAGGCCATATTTGTGGTGTCCTTTAGAGGGATGGCTCAGTACGAGTACTCTCTTGTTAGATAATGTCTTTGTAACAAAGAGCTCGGTTCGCAACTTTCTTTATCTAATATACAAGTTGAGTCCTCGATAAAATGTGTATTACATGCGTAATAAAAATATATATAGGGTAGTCGTGGTTAGGAGTAGCTAGTTTAGAGTTGGGTTGGGACACATTAATAAACATTGATTTCGATTATCGATAAGGCTGGATGTGATCAACGTCCTTATTCTGTGCATGACATTAATATTAAGTATTTTTTTCTTTAATATTAGGAATCACCATTTCCCATCTTGCTATCTATAATCCAAAGGTTTACACTTCCTAAATCTTACAAAAATCGAAATCTTTTTTTGGTGGACAAAGAAAAGTGTCTACCAATTTATCGTAATTAAGTATTTATGTATCTTGTAACAAACAACAATTATAACAGTTTTGATATATCTTTTTATCAGTCCACCGTCGGAAAGGATTCTATGTCCTATAAAGATCTTAAATTTGGCAGTCATTTATATTTATAAAGTCCCATACCTATAGACGATAGACAGATGGTCATTATTTCACACCATACAATTGACTTAAATCTGAGTAGGTATAATAGATAGTACAATTTAGGCAACCATATCGCTACAAGCGCCCTACAGTACATACAACATAACTATCATCTCTAGCTATAAAACTCATGTCGTCTTGAAATAGTGTGCTAAGAATAAGAGGATTATCTGAAGTAAAATATACCGTCACTATCGAATACCCACGTCTCCTCACTATTCGTATAGGCCGGGCGGGTTCGCTACTTTGCATTCAGACGCGGTAGAGCGAAAGTGTTTTTCATTGTCCTGCGAGTTCCGCGTCTGGCAGACGTACGACGTAGGCCGGAGGACGGAGGACGGAGGTCCTCTGCAATCACGACCGGCCCACAAAACACGCATTCAAACTTTACCGTGCATGAGACGCTCTTTTTCTGTAACAGCCACTTTTTTTGTACATTGAAATGCGCCGCTAAAAGGTTTTTGTTGTAGATTTCCCATGAGTCGTTTGATAGTGAGTGATAGATTCGATTTGGATTATCATTAATGTTATCGAGTTACGTAATTGATCTAAGTTTCCTTTTGATGTTACAAATGTTTTTGTTTTTTATTTCCAATTGTCATATACTGAACTCATACCAATTAGTAGGTGTAGTACCTACTCTGATTGTAATAATAAGTTTGTATTAATAATTTGATTGCAACTTTTTCGCTCTTAAGAAAATGGATTCTTGGTTATAGATATATTCATTGCATTCTATTTATTTTATGATAAGTAAATATAATCCTATATACTTATTATGAGAAGAAGGATAAGGTAAACCATTTAAAAGTTTTATCCAAATTTCTGCCCAGTTACATCGCATTGATTCTAAAGGTCTTTCCCAAATCATACCACGAAATCTACAGACGAATCCATTCCATTACTATTCTCTGCACAACGGTCACCCTTAAATAAATAAAGCTACAAAATTGAACTGAAGAATCAGGCAGCATTAGTATTCCGTATTTAGAGCGGGCTCCGAATCGTCAGGACTTGACACTGCATAGTAGAAAAAAAAATTTAAACTTTCGCCCCCTGTAAATTGCAATTCGGCTCACGTGACTACCACTAATGAAAGACTCACTTAAGTAGACCAAGAGACGGGAATTAACAAGTTCCAAATACAATTCAACCCAAAACGAAGTTCATTTTGACGGCGGCAAAGTGGAAAAGTTCCATCGTCCTCATCTTTTTTTGATGGCTTGAATGCAAACTTCCAACCTTATAACGGCACAGCGGTTAAAGGGATTCGCGTAGGGCTCTTAAATGTTTTAAAGAGTTTCTGTTATGTCAAAGGTTAAAGTTCGTATTAGATTATTTCAAATATTTTACCGTTTTGTTGTCAGCGGAAGTTACTTTAATTTTTTTGTTTCATGGAAGTTATGAAACTGGGTTGAAAAACGTTTAAATTTTCTACATAAAATCGACTTTTGTTCAACAATGCTGTCAAGAAGCCATACAATTCAAATGCTAGTCAAATAACACACATTAAATCGTGCATGCATCTAAAATTTATTTTGAATATTTTATAGGAATGTCATCACGCCACAATCGAAATAAATTAAATCAAACTCAATAACTGCATGAATACAAAAGGACTAGTAAAATGTTCATATTTTTTGTCCATAAAACTATACAGTGAATAATAAATATTAATAACTCACCGCGCACCAAAATTCTCCCTTAAAATCCTATTTCTAAAACTGCCTAGTATGTTAATAAGGGCTCGACAATTAACATAAATCCCTACCTTAAATAACTCAATTACGACCACAGTCCATCGAGATTTGCCCAACAACAGCACCAACATATTTTACGTTTTCATTCAGTCGCATCGTAAAATAAATAATAGTAATTTGTGCGGCAAGGGTTGCTATGGAGCTTATCTGGCCTGCAATTAAGAAAAGGCTCGGATGGTGGTTTTTTCAGCGAGGCTTGTCGCTGATTGCTAATTTCACGACAAAGAACGCCATTAAACGCCCACGGTCATGTAACAGATGAAAATATTCTCTATTCTGTTTCAACTGGGAGTTGTGCTAAATCTTCCCGACCTACAAACGTGGTGGTCTAGTAATTTGAGCGGAGGGACTGTAATTTTAGTCATAGAGGCGCCGCTTACCTAAAGGTAAACACACGAAATTCATAGGCGAACAAATGGTTGCCTATTTTCAAACACAATGCAGTTCCGTCTTGTATGAAAATAGTGATGAAATTAACAACATTTCTAGTGACTAATACTTATATTTAAGTAGATAAATCGTTTAATTATCCTAAATAATGTAATCCTAAGTAACATTACGTTACGCAAAACTGTCAAATATATATAATATGCTGAAATTAGACATTTACTTGAAAATTGTTTGAGGAAACTGATGTGCCGTCTGGTCATAGAAAAATATACATAGAGTGGAGTAAAGAACCTTATCTTTTTCGGTAATTCAATTGGATAAAAAGACCAGCAGTTACAATTACATAGTTTTATATTTATACAAATAAAAATGACGGAATTAATTTGTCACTTAATTTTCAAACCCTTACAAAATAATGTGAACTTTTTAGAACAACGCTATAGTAAGTTTCACGCTCTAGTCAAATATTCTAAACCAACATTTTCACGGTCACGTACTTAGAAAATATTCTCTCCTCGGCCGCATCCGGGCCATACAATAAATCTTGCTGACTTATAAATGCAGTGCAACTGTTATTTGTGGCAACAGTTTAGTTCTAATATGTAACATTTCAAGATAAATTTCCCTAGGTATACAAATTATTTGCGTGAATTTTCAGCAGAATGTTCCCACGGCTGTTAAGTTCCATCGAATCTATTGTTATTACCTACAAAGTCCTATTAAATTCAGTTAACACCTGCATATATTAAGTATTTTATTTAGATTAGATCAACTGAACGGTTTTGTTTATGTGGTTTGCAAAACCGTAACAAGAAAAAGTTTGCAAAAAAAGTCGTATCAAGAAGCGAAATATTTAAAAAAATAACTTTAAAAGGTATTGGTTAGTCTAATAATTATATTATCTGTTTGAACTTATAAAAATTTCAGTAGGTAACACAAACTTTCTTTTATCAACTCTCCCCTTATGATTTCATTATCATTTTTGCGAGTTGTGCACCTTTTTTTAATTAGCTGAGCTTGTTAATTAAATCAATGCTCTGTTTTCACAAAGAAATCAACTGGGAACCTTGCTAATACAATTTTATTTTAGCCAAAACTTTATATCGCTAACTGCATTACGGAGTACGCCGTTTTTAAAGTCAGACTCCTAACGACTTCGGCTCGCAGACGAAATGTTGAATTGAATAGAATTTATTTGTCGCATTCACAGAACGGGAATAACAATCACGTCAATTTGAATTCGCTTGAATTTTCCCGTAGACAAACATCCTGTAAACATGTTTGTCTGTGCGGCAACGGAATATAAATTACTCGCATTGTATCAACTCTTCTGTAGTCAAATTGCTTTAATAATATTAAAATCAAGCTTCGATGAAAGGCAATCGGCATGCCCACAATCTTAACAAGGCCGATTTCAAAATGTTGGGGGAATTTCAGTGTAACCGAGTAGCTGCCGATTTTAATGAAGTTATGTATTGAATAAATTAAATAGAGTTTCCTGTTTAATGTGAACTCTTTGATCTGCGCTCTAAGCCCAGGAATAACTACTGTTTGCATAGAAATCTCGAGTCTCTTGTGGATTAATATTGCGAATACGTAGCGTAATTATTATTGTTTAGTTAATTATATATTAAAATAAATAGTATATAAAAAGATATCAAATGAAATCAATTCAAAAATTTATTTGCGTAATATGTGGTGTATCTAAATAGTCTAGGAGATATGAGGGATAATCTCTACTCTCTAATCTTATTAACCTGAAAGTTGCCAATTCCTTTTTTATATAGTGACACAAGACAGTGCCCTCCTGTCTCCTGATAGAAAGCTAAGATAAGATAAGCCCAAGTCACTGCGGCAACGGACAGTTAACCAGATCTATCACTTGTCTGTTGGTACCATCACTCTGGCTAGACTGACTGAACCCGAAACATGACCGAAGTCATTTCACGGGTGTTTCGCCAAGGGTTCGCTAGGCACTTGCCTAGCTTGGGTACCATTACCCACTTGGGTACCATCGCCTGAGAAGCTCAACAACAAAGGTCTTACGATAACCACGGGGAGAATTGGGACGGTGATTCTTTTCTTTACCGTGACCGTAGAGAAAAAAGTCAATTGAATCTTGTAAACTTAAGTTTTCAAGAGTCAGTACTATTTACATATAGACTGCATAACCTAAGTATATGTATATAAAGAACATAAGTATAACTGGTTAATCGTATCAGCTAATTAACTACTGAATTGACTGATTCAACAAGCTACCACGCCTCCTTAGCTACAGCTACAGACGCCCGGATCGGTTTGTTAAGCCCTTAAGCCGGGGATAACTTAATATGGTCGATGCAAATGGATATCGGATACAGACTAATTACGGCTCGGCCCTTGATGATTGCCTTCCCATGTAATCTGCACGTAATGAGTTAGAACCGTCCTATAATTTGGACGGTCCGCGTCTACCCAATGAGGTCTTGATTTGACTTAATTACAGGTTAGTGGTCATTAATTTAGCAGAAGATGAGATTTGGATTATCATTGCCGATATAATTGTATGGAAATTTGTCATTGGAATGGCTATAATGCGATGTCATTGATGGAATTCTTAATGATCAGAAATAATTGGATGAGGATGACAGTTTTAATATACATAATATAATATAAACTTGGCCTAAATTCGTTAGACCTAGTGCCTGAATTTAAAATTTAACGTTTTAAATCGAAAGTCATGAACTGATTGTGCTTGACATTCTTATACATTTTTAGAAATGTTGTTTTAATATTATCCGTAGCAAAAAATTTCGCCGAAGTAAAACTATGTAAATAAAACTTTAAGCTTTTTTTGGGTTTTAGTTTAAAAGTATTATTTGGCATAATATTTTTTAAATTCAGAGTTTGGAATAGGTTTTTGGTTGGCAAACGTATATGTTAACATGGACAGGCCCCGGGTCTACAATCTCACATATTTGGTAAAAAGAAATGAAAGCTCGTCTCTTGTCAAACCATTGCACACGTGACGTTATCACATTTATATTAACGCTATCGGATGTCTGAAGTTGCAGTATTCCAATGCCAATAGGAGCAATACCTAAAGCTTTTGTTAATAGGACAAAATAAGTAATAGCAGTAAAAAGGTAATTGATTTGGTTCTTCCTAGCTCTGAATAAGATTGATACCTCAAACAGGTAATAAGTTGGTAAGTTATTTGTAGTCTAACAACTCGAATGAAATCCTGGGGCGCTGGGCATGTCCACATTATAACTGTGTATGACAAGTATCAAAAACAGCTGTACTCCGATATCTGCCAAATACTCAAGGGCAAACGTTGGTAAAAAAGGGATTTTAAAAATATTGACATAGGAACAAATTACCAAACATAAAAGAGAATGCTATCCACGTCTGGGGTACAATGAGAACGCTTCATCCCCGTTATTTGCTTTGCAAATAAACAGTTATGCCCAAATTATCGGAACCCAATAACAGAACGTAATTTCACATTCGAACGGAGATTCGCGGGCCGATCGGACAGCTCCCATTTTTACAACATTTTAAAAATGTTAGGGAAATTTAGTGGGACAAGAATCCGCCCCCAATTTACATTCGGGACTTTGTGCACGAAGGGACTAAATCGAATTCCTGTCGTTTCTTTTGTGCGAAACTCGGGTCAAAAGTGTACGTTACACGGTATTTTCGCTCGGGAATTCGCGTTCTCGCTGAAACATGACTGTTAGGAAATTGTTTTGGCTAAGCTATGAGGTAACTGTTGCGAGTGTTACTTGTTACGAGCACGGTCTACTTGCCAGTGTATTATTACTTTGTTCTTTTGTTTACCCTAGTGCTATGCGTTCGGAAAATGAACTATGTAGATAGAAATGTTTTTTTTTTGTTTTATGCAAGTTGATGCAAGTGGCGGCAAAAAAATCGTAAATAGAATAACTTCAATGAAAACATATCGCTTGTCGATTGAGATTTTCTTAGTTAATTTTTTACGAAAAGTAAATATAGATAAAAAAGAGAGACGAATTATCACAATTGACTTTATAATTAAATCTCTCATCACTTCAGGAAATTCGTTGAAAGTAGATCCTGATTGTACACAATGCCTATTTCCGCTCGTATTCGGAAACTTTCACGCATGATCATTCAAAGACATTAGTCTAATACAACTAGATTGAATGACGTTCAAGTTTCCAAACACCCGGGACTTCGAAAGCAGAATGGAAATGGCAATTGACAAATGATTGATTTGGTTACCTACTTGTCCGCTGCCGCAGCGACTTGGGCATCTAGGACAAAAAGAAAACAATATTTTCATTACAAAAACGGGCTACATTAAAATTCATCGATCCACGAACTTAACACTGGAATCGTTTCGAGAAGGCATCAATTCTACCGCGACCGGCATTTTCCAAGTCTCTAATTTTATTTATATTGAACATTCTTTTCTCGTAATTTGAGGCAATTGAGTATTCATAAAGTCTGTCAAATACCCGCCCGATGAGTTTGAATACGGAGTGAGCCGAGATGAGATGACTTTTGTACCTCTTACCATTCCTTCCCTGGCCATCTGGGCTCCATTTACTGTAATGTACGTACTTACAATTTTCTCCTCATCCTTGTTTACCAAGAATTTTTCCCGACAAACGCTGTTTTCTTTCGGAGAATTGAATGCTTTATTTAGTTACCGAAACGATGCGTAGCAAGATATAACTCGATTTAAGATTATTGAACGTCTGCCGAACTCCGCTCTTTGAAGGGAAACTAATAAACTCGATGTTGAGTTGGTGTAGTAATTTTTGATAAAGGAAGCTGCATCATAATTGACTGTTATCGGCGAGGGTCCCGGCGCTAATGAAATCATTAATGCGATTAATGTAACAATGTATTGAAAATTATCGCTAGCTAAGGAAAATTGCATTATATTGCCAAAAATATATAATGTGGTAATGCGTTGTTATTACGTAACGGAATTTAATAATGTAGCGTGCTTAAAAGCTTTCTGTACCTATTATAGGTTATTTAAAATACTCTTTTTAACGCCAGCCACTGACAAACTTCCACATAATCACTGAAAACTAATAACATATTTCCTGAAAAAGCAGCCAAAGGCAATTGTAGTAAATATTTTCCAAGCTCTTACGTTTCCCAGAAAATCTTTATCAATGTGACGTGAAGTAAAATACGTGTATTGGATATTTGGTACGGGTCAGCGGGATTGATAGGGAGTGACCCCGTGAATATTTGTGGGGGGTCACGTAGGACCCGTACGGGGTCGAATGACGTCGATCATGACAGGGTGTATGGGCGTGTATATATGTGTATTTTTTAAAAGTCATGTTATAAATAGCCTAAATATTTAAACCTTTTGAAATCCCGCTTCAAGAATTTATTGCAGTCCACTGCTGGACATAGGCCTCTCCAGTTGTTCGCCACTTAGGTGCTTGCCCTAAGTCTAGAGGATACACCCATAATCGCCACGCTGGGCAGGCGTGTTGGCGATCGCAGGGCGCAGCTTCACGCTCCGGTGACGCTGCTGCCCGTCATTGATCTGTAGTGGCAGGTGAGGTTGGCTCTTGACATCCCATGATGTAGCCGTCATGTTGACCCATAATAAGATGCATCTTCTGCTGTAATAAGAATAATCAATTCATATGACGAGTCATTTTGCATTGATTTAGCTTACTTAAATATTGAACCGAAATAGACAAAAAGGGTTTTATTAACCAGATCTCGTCAAAGATATTTTCCACTCCTGTGTCTAGGTGTCTATCACATCGCCATCTAGCCCCAAACTAAGCCGAAGCTTGTACTAGACAAGTGATAAACTTAGATGCTTCTTTTTTGAAAATAAATACATACCTAGTAAACTTACACATAAGTAATTTTACAACAATCTATTACGAAAAGGAGTAATATTTATACACAACAGATGTGATACAGAAACAGCAGCAAATTTATCAGGGGCCCAAAGGGGTGAACATAAGGAAAAGCTCAAGAGCTGAGGAACTATAAAAATCACCTTAAGAGCGCGCATACAGAATTCGACGTATTTGCGGCGAAACTGGTATTTTCGGGCGAGCTATTATCATAGAAAACGATTTTTTTAAAATAAGAAACATAGTTTTTCATATAGATAAAGTCTTCAAGCAGTGCGTAGGCTAGATAAAATACAACATTTACTAGTATATTTTTGTTTATCAAAGATCTCCCGTAAGCCGATTCGTAAAAATGCGAGTCAGAGTCAATTTCGAAAGTCTTAATATCAATTGCATTACATACATATGTTTTAAATATATGTTTATACAATAGCTTATATGGTCTATTAGTGCACTAGACAATAAAACTTTCAAAAATGTGTTATTAAATTGCCCAAAATAATTTTTCAAAATAAGTTCAATTCACACTTTTCAACAGTGTTTTTCTAGTAGAAAACACTGTTTCTTTTACTTGAAATTTTGTGTAAATGTAAAAGAAGTCTTTCTTAAGTGCACTTAATTATTATTTTATTAATATTCTATGCCTGTTATTTTATACGATTTTTTTAAAAGTGACTATAAAGTCACGCGCGCGACGCTTGCCGATTCAGTCCAAATCGGGTCATCCCAGAGGGAGGACGTGCCGCTCGCTGCTCCGCTCACGCACACATACCCACAACCACTTTTATGAGCGCATACCGCTCTGCGCGGGTGCAACTCCACGAGTTTGATACTTTGTAATATTATTTTTGTATGGAAAATTTATTAAGTTAAAATAATATACTAAATTAATGAAATGATTTAATGTTTAGTCATGAGTATCAAATACAAACATCAGGATTATTATAATTATTATTATCTACAACTACATATGCTAAATATTTCAAAAAATTAATATGATATTTGTTTATTAGTTCACTAATGAAGTTACAAAGTAAGGCTATTCCAATGATTATTATTATGTTCGTTAACATCAATGGTCAGAAACAACTTCCATGAAGAAACTGATAAGGAGATTCATTTGAGTTGGGAGCATTTAAGGAATCTACGTCACATGTTCACGACTATAAATAAAGGCATACAATGAAGCTGAAAGTCCTAGAAATCCCATAGTCGAGTTATTATTAGTAAAATTATATGTGTAAAGATGGATGATAAAATGTTTGATAGTATGCACGAAATTGATCTATTTAAATTTAGATAAATCGATCTTCGAATCCAATTTTGAAATTGTCGCTTAATTGTTTAGTGTGGAATAAGTGAATCTTTGTGTCACAATAATAACAAGTATCTAAGATTAAAATTAAATCGATCAAAGTGGTCAACAATGGGAGAGGCCAATGTCCAGCAGTGGCTTGTGAGAGGCTGATAACGATATGAGATTACTACTTTCATTCGGTTGGTATTAGAAAGAAGTAAAAATTATATTTTATAGTTTCAAAATGTAAAACCAAAATGCAATATGATAGTTGTGAAATGTATGGCCATTACGGTTACTAGGGGTGATTTTAGCGAAAAGGCTGGTAAGATACGGATATGTTACGGTAACTTATTTACATACATTACGTTAAAATTACCGGCTACGTATGCTGAATGGTAGTATGGCGACGAGCAGGGCGAGCGTGTAACTTGCAGTATGCAAGTCGCAAGGTGCAACGTTGCCAATGAGGGCTACCGTTTTTGTAATCACCAGAGGGCGCCACTGTATAGTGAGGTCTTCGGGCATAGCTGTTAAGGTTTGTTTTATGCATGTGATGACTGTTTGTTCGTTATAAGAAGGAGGCCATAAGTTTCCAAAAGGCAAAACCGTTTGTTAACGGTTAATAAACAAACCAGTGAACTAGCTTTTCTTTCAGACCGCTAATTTTTATACCTCATTTTCTCGGCTCCGCTTTTAAAGCGCAGATAATCACTGAGCCATGTCTCATATTTTCGAAAATTAATGCCAGCTATGCCAAAATTGCACAAAATTATTTTATTTTCCGAAATAAACTCGTTTAACCCACAGAACCTATGTAATTTGACATTTCGGATACCTCACGCTACACTAGCACCTCTGGTGGCGAATTCACACGCGATATGGGCGCCCTCATTAGTGCAGCAGTTTGCCATAATAGGTATTGTTATTTCTTTTATTTGCTTCGTCGCCGTCATTGGAATTATGTTAAATTCGAAATATAAATAAAATAAATAAATAACCCAAGACATGCCACGCTGGGCCACACAGCGCCACCTAGCCCCAAACTAAGCCGAAGCTTGTACTATGGGTACTAGACAACTGATAAACTTACTTAGATACATTTTTTTTTGTAAATAAATACATATTATACATAGAAAACACCCAGACCAATACAAACAGACATGTTCATGAACACAAATGTTTGTACTGTGCGGGAATCGAACCCACGACCCTCGGCTCAGAGGGCAGAGGTCATATTATTAAGTAATTAATTAATTCAGTTTAATTTCCAAAATGTCGATTTTGAGGGAAAATGTAGGAGCCAAAATTGTTCGGAAATTGACTCTCTAGAGCTTTGTTTCTTTTCATTCATGCCGTAAAAAGTACAACATAGGAGATAATGATACAGTTTTGAATATGTCGCGGTTTGCGAGTTTTATTTCCAAAATATCGATTTTAGGGGAAAAGGAAGGAACCAAAATTGTTTAAAAATTGATTTCCTACAAGTTTAGTCTTCTTAATTTAGACCGTAAAGTAGAAAATAAATGAGATAATGACAACATTTTTTACTTGCTGTTGTATTTAATTTTAATTTTCAAAATACCGATCCTAGACAATTTTTGAATATATACAAGAGGACTCACCATACCTACCTATTCAGATAGCTCGCCTTTGTAACCTGTCCATTGCATCATTTATAAAATTGCGTAAAAGCAGTATTCTACGCAAGATTTGTGCCTTATACAAAAAACAGCGCTGGTCAGTCGTGATATATTCTTTCAGAATCAGGTTCAGGACACCTATTTTAGAGAACGCTGCAGTAGTCAATGACTCCTTCAATGTAACCCTTAGGATTCGGGTCACGACGAATATTCATCCCGAGAATAAGTGATGGATTGGTCAAGCTGGATAGGAACCAGATTTTAGTTGTTGTAGGCCATCTGGGGTTTCTGCTACGAAACACAAGCACAACTTTCAGCACAAGCATCAGTAGGTATACATGATCTCTGTGATCAGTGCATAGGAGACTTAGGACCTTAATTCAAATTGACAAATTGTTTACAAACTAATCTTTTTTGAATGATGGCAACCAGCCTCATTGTGAGATCCATTTCTGCCGAGTGAAAATGAACAAAGTAATTTTTACAAGTTAAAATATAAAACGGGTCAGAGTTATATCGTGGCAACCACGGAGACTGCTCTTTCCTTAAATAATAATACAAACACCTAAACACAGAACAAACACAAATGTTCAGCACACGAATGTTTGTCCTGGATGGGAATCAAACTCACGACCTTTGACTCATGATCAGAAGGCAAGGAAAACACAGTAGGGATTATTGATTTTTATAAAGCAACATTAATAATGTCCATCACTCACACAATACCTTTGGATAGGTAAGTACCTGGTACATATAAAGATAGAAAGACAAAAATATTGTTATATTTTTCTTAAACCTTAATTTATAAACACTTAAGAATAATGTACTCTAAAGTGTTTAAATCAATTTAATAAGTACGCACCTATACTACACTAATAAAATATTTAGCAATAAAAGAATGTTCAAATAATTTAGATGAATAATAAATTGTTAAGTATCAAAATATGTTCGTCCGCCGGAGTTAGCGTCCGACACGCCGCTCACCCACACAGACACAAATGATGTCTATGTGTGTTTCGGAATCGGCTCCCGCGTGCGTTTCGAGTTGCTTAAAATTGTATGCGCGCTCTTAAGCGTTTGTAGCACGGCATTTCTTACAAGTATGGCGCTATAAACAAGGGCAACTCGCCACCAGGGCCCACACGCAATTTATTACATACTACACTTGGCAGGGCCATAGTAAGTGCACATGCCGAGAAATTTTTCTTCATTCAATTCCTAGTCAGTAACTTAAATTTTATCACTAACAATTTTCTATTTGTAAATAACAGGATAACCCCCATGAATGATACATCAATATATGTTTTTATTATTGCTATGCTATGGGTGGCAGAAGACATCTACAAAGGCGCAGCCAAGTCATCTACCGTGACACAAATACAATATACCAATACCGTCTACAAATCAAGTTTAAAAAGACATGTCATACAGAACTGAATAAAAACGAGTTCATACAATAGTTCATTCATTTCGTTTTTCAAATCACGTTATTTTGGCGTTAGAGTAAACTAAAACTTTTTATTCTACTTCAAATGGTGTAAAATGCGTTATATTTCTTGTGTAAGTAACCCCAGTCTAAAAATCGCATGAATTTTCCATAGTATGTCCCCAGTAATTTATCCGAAGGGAATGCCTGGAGTCAGGCCACAAAGGGTTGAACAAATCACATTACTGCCTGCCTGCATTGTAAATTGGGCATTACTCGTTACACCTACGTCGGGGCAGCACAATGGTGGGCCTTGATGAATGGACCTATCCTTTATACATAAGCTACCGTAGAATTTTTCAGACATGTAAATATGAACATTTTTTAGATGTGCAATCATTAAAACTTGTCTCCTTTTTAATTAAGCTACGTTATACAGACTTTTGGTCCATAAATAAATATAAATAAAAAAATAAAAAAAAAATTTCATTCATTCATATATTTTATATGCTTATTGAATGTATCTAGAGTAAAATATTGCTATTTTTGTAGTTTCATTTATATTTTGGAAGTCATTCTGGGTTAGTGTATTATAGCGGAATGTTTAGTATTTGGTCGACCTCATTATTTTAATTAAATATGCGGCTATTGACACTTATTTACAGACTAGCTGTGCCTGCGACTTCGTCCGCGTGGAATAGTTTCTTGGGTAGTGATTTTAATTACCCCCAGTGCCTGGCAGCTGGCAGCGGCGCGGCGCAGATCTCGGCGCGCTTTATATACCCGCGCAAATGTACAGCAGGCTCGACGTGATTAGTTAAATCGGCGTAACTTTTTTATTTATGAACCGATTAACATGAAACAAACACTAAATGTTAAGGGAAGCTTCCAGCAATATATTAGTGAAAACCGAATCTTAATCGGATGCGCGGTTTTTGAGATTAGCGTGCACAAACATACAGACAAACCGACAAACAGACAAACCGACAAAATTCCAAAAATCATTGTTTTGGGTACTATTGCATTAACCCTTGGGGAGCCTGGTAGGTAAAAATCACACGGCATGCCTGGTGGGTCTGACGGACCCATAAACATAATTGGTAATTTTTATTTATTTTGATGTGTTACTAACTAAAATAACAAGTTTTAATTAATATTCAACATTGTTTCTAAATGAAAAAAAAAGGGAAAAAATAAGACAAATTATTTTATAAAGTTTTATTGATCATTTAAAAACCTCTCATATTTGGGTAACAGAAATACACTTATCTTTCCTTTTTTCCTTACGTTCCATAATTATATTCAACAAGTCTTCAGTTACACACAGATAAAAGCAATCAAGTTCTTCCTGCACATGTTTGGCATGAGGTTCCACTCCAAGTCATCATCATCATCAGCCAATTGCAGTCCACTAGGCAGGACATAGGCCTCTTCAATTGTTAGCCACTTAGAGCAAACCTCTGGAGGATATACCCATAATCGCCACGTTTGGCAAGCAGGTTGGTGATAGCAGGGCGTAGCTTCTCGCTACAGTGACACTGGTGTCCATCATCAGTCTGTAGTTTAGCTACGCCTATACAACCGTGATGGTTATACCGCCAGCAGTCGGTTGCCAACGCATCGTCTGTTATTCAGTAGAATGCACTACGGACAGGTGAGATTGGCTTGGAGCGAAAATATGATAGACTTCTCCCTTACATCATTCCAGGTGTTCCGGTAAAAATGTTTTCTGCTCTAGTACAAACGCGAGCACTCGAGGGATTACGGAGCCATAATGTATTATCTATTCCTATATATAATTATTAATCTGTGAGCAAAGGTGTTCAAAAGCTGAGACATCTCATCATCACTGTAACTACTTGGTTCATTATGAACTTGTACTTTTCCTCAGTCTCATCTGAATCATGTTGAACACTCGCGTAATCGGATTCGGCTCCACTTTCATCAAAATACACGTCATCCTCAATTTCATTCAATTCTTGATCTAAAATTTGGTTTATTTCGGTATTAGTTAATCACCTGGATATATTTAACTACAAAAATATTTTTAGCACAAATAATTGACACCAAAAAGTAACATAAACAATGCAAAACAAACATAATTACTCACCAGCTAAAAGTTACGCCGCGTGCCTGGTCGGGTCTCTCGGACCCGAGCGCACATAAAACACGTGTTACTCGAACATGTGCGTGTTGCAGACTGCGGGAGGGGCAACAATCTACCCACTAGTCTATATCACGAAGCTACTCAGGCACACAGGGGCGGTAGTTGTGAATTTACAAAAATTTTGTCGATTCCTTGAAGTGACGGGTCTGTCAGACCCACCAGGCACCCCAAGGGTTAATAAAGGCCTCCCATAATAATTTTTCACATATATCTTCCATGTACAGACAGCGATTCGTTACATTTTTATTATATGTATAGATAGATAGATATACAAACACATCTAGCAAAATATGGTCTATGTCTACTTTGGTTATGTCGAAAAATTGGTTTGTTTAATTTTAAAGTAGATATATTTCTCTAATTACTCACTTTTCAAAAACAAATCAAACAAACGAAATCAAACTTAGTACTTAACTAAAACAAAGTTTTTCTTTTCCCCTAATTAAAAAGTAAGGAATATTGTATCTACACATAAATCAAGTACGAAAATGTTGATTTCTATAGGTATATAAAATATGGTTTGGTCTCTTCAGAAAAAAGGAAAATAAATAACAGCGCTGAGCGCCTTATTGTTAAAGTGTAATGAACTGATATCAGAGAACATAATATACAGGTATAATGGAGGTTACACCTCGTGGTACTCATGTACAGTGCACCTTTCTATCGGCCTTATTGCGTTGAAATACAGTTTCTTATAGTAGTGTAACACTATAGTATCACACCTATATTATTAACTAGGCCGAATCCACAATGGCCCGAGGCTACTCCGCAATTTCCTCCCCCGACGATCGCCGAAATATGACAGCGCTGTTATGATACAGACTCTTTATAGAATGCCGTTTCAACATCAGTTTATTTTCCCTGCAATCAGACCAATACCGAGATGTAATTGGCGCCCAGTGGGGAGCTAACGAGGGCGATTGTTCGCTGATGCTGCGAATAATCGCAAACATTTCATGTTGGGGTTTACACCTTTATTGGGCGTTAGTGTGACCGTACCGGAATTTTGAGTGGCCCGTCATTTAGTAATGCGTGTCGATTGATCGTCATTTATTAAATTAGTCCATCAGCTCGTGTAATATATGGCTGTACCACGGCTGTACGACCAAATTCCCTGTTTCTCGTTTTGGTTAGACTGTGCCGACTTATTATATAGAATATGTATATGATCCGGACTAGTGGTTCGCAATAACGAACAAGGTTTATATCACCTACCGCATGCGTGGGTGTTATTGGGTATTTCAGTTTGTACTTTATAACCTGCTGCCTGCCTAAACGTGCTCACTGCTCATAAACTGTGCCTGAGGCTAATTGGTCTATTTGGTAATACCAACGTAAATATATCATTCGATTATGTTCCGTGCTAATTAAATTTTTGTGAAAATACCTATACGGTGTACTGTACATAGTATCACACTACATTTACTTACAGATGAAGTATGATTTAATTGGAATTTTATTAATAGAATTATTATAAATAGAAATCCTTTTAAAACTAGACCAATATGCCTACTTACCTTTTTTAGATTTTATACTAATAGTTCAATAGCACTTTTTTATATTACGATTTTTCGTTACTTACGTAATATCTCATTCCTTTGTGAATTTGGGTCAGGAAAATGAAAAAGCAACAAGCCTGTAATGTAATGACGATCAGAGGGCCGGATATGACAATATTATAAGGGTTCCTAATAGCCACGGAAAACGGGATATTGAAGTCACAAAAATCAGAAGCTCCATGAAAATCGTAATATCAAGAGTATTATTGGATATTAAGTATTTATTTTTGATTCTGTAACTAGATAGATATTTACGATATTGGTTTGCCATTATAAATATCAATAATAAAACCATATACGTGATTGAACAGATAGGAAAGAGCTCTAGAATATATAGCTCAACATTTCAGAAATGCGGGCACCATTATTTTATGTTACCAACAGGTAATCTTTGGGATACGAACATAAAATATTGTTTCGAATACTGTATAGATTTGAGTATGATATAGTCTTTAATCTAGTATAGTACCCTAATAGTATTAGTTAAGTGATGGACGTAGACGATATTTGACCGAACCTCACGAAACTCGAAAGGGATACTAGAGTAGCCGCTTAGAATGTTGTAATGTAGATTTCTAAGTCACCGCAGTTCAACCTCATTTTAATGACAGTCGATCTCCATTAAAAGCATTTGAAAATCGTACATCTTGTGTTCGTGTCATGAGTAACTTTTTGGCTATACCATCAGGTTGAAATTCGTGGTTAGATTTCAAAAGGTTGAATAAAATCCTGACCATTAAAGGACAATCAGGTTGACTTCTGAAGTCAGCTGTCAAAGGCAAATGGAATGTTCTGCAAGAGGAACCTTTGAAGAAGAAACTAATGGTGCATCCGACACAACACTACACTACGATGACATGACGTTAATCTAACTATTCGTGACTAACTCTTAATATAGGTTTTACCCTAATGACCTAAAACGAATACGATGAATAGCATTCTCATATAAACGATTTTCAATCTTACGTCGCTCAATCTAAAAGCGGTTAAGAGCGCGCATACAATTTTAAGCAACTCGAAACGCACGCGGGAGCCGATTCCGAAACACACATAGACATCATTTGTGTCTGTGTGGGTGAGCAGCGTGTCGGACACTAACTGTCGGAGACAAACATATTTTGATACTTAACAATTTATTATTTAACTAAATTATTTGAACATTCTATTATTGCACAATATTTTATTAGTGTAGTATAGGTGCGTACTTATTAAATATATTTAAACACTTTAGAGTACATTATTCTTAAGTGCTTATTAATTAAGGTTTAAGAAAAATATAACAATATTTTTGTATTTCTATCTTTATAAGGACCAGGTACTTACCTATCCAAAGGTATTGTGTGAGTGATTGACATTATTAATGTTGCTTTATAAAAATCAATAATCCCTACTGTGTTTTCCTTGCCTTCTGATCATGAGTCAAAGGTCGTGAGTTTGATTCACATCTAGGACAAACATTCGTGTGCTGAACAATTGTGTTTGTTCTGTGTTTAGGTGTTTGTATTATTATTTAAGGAAAGAGCAGTCTCAGTGGTTGCCACGATATAACTCTAACCCGTTTTATATTTTAACTTGTAAAAATTACTTTGTTTATTTTCACTCGGCAGAAATGGATCTCACAAAGAGGCTGGTTGCCATCATTCAAAAAAGATTAGTTTGTAAACAATTTGTCAATTTGAATTAAGGTCCTAAGTCTCCTATGCACTGATCATAGAGATCATGTATACCTACTGATGCTTGTGCTGAAAGTTGTGCTTGTGTTTCGTAGCAGAAACCCCAGATGGCCTACAACAACTAAAATCTCGTTCCTATCCAGCTTGACCAATCCATCACTTATTCTCGGGATGAATATTAGTCGTGACCCGAATCCTAAGGGTTACATTGAAGGAGTCATTGACTACTGCAGCATTCTCTAAAATAGGTGCCCTGAACCTGATTCTGAAAGAATATATCACGACTGACCAACGCTGTATTTTGTATAAGGCACAAATCTTGCGTAGAATACTGCTTTAACGCAATTTTATAAATGATGCAATGGACAGGTTACAAAGGCGAGCTATCTGAATAGGTAGGTATGGTGAGTCCTCTTGTGTATATTCAAAAATTGTCTAGGATCGATATTTTGAAAATTAAAATTTAATACAACAGCAAGTAAAAAATGTTGTCATTATCTCGTTTATTTTCTACTTTACATTCTAAATTAATGAGACTAAACTTGTAGGAAATCAATTTTTAAACAATTTTGGTTCCTTCCTTTTCCCCTATAATCGATATTTTGGAAATAAAACTCGCAAACCGCGACATATTCAAAACTGTATCATTATCTCCTATGTTGTACTTTTGTATTACTCTGTTTGTATTGGTCTGGGTGTTTTCTATGTATAATATGTATTTATTTACAAAAAAAAAAAGTATATAAGTAAGTTTATCAGTTGTCTAGTACCCATAGTACAAGCTTCGGCTTAGTTTGGGGCTAGGTGGCGCTGTGTGGCCCAGCGTGGCATGTCTTGGGTTATTTATTTATTTTATTTATTTTACGGCATGAATGAAAAGAAACAAAGTTCTACAGAGTCAATTTCCGAACAATTTTGGTTCCTACCTTTTCCCCCAAAATCCACATTTTGGAAATTAAACTGAATTAATTAATTACCTATTAATATTTCGAATTTAACATAATTCCAATGACGGCGACGAAGCAAATAAAAGAAATAACAATACCTATTATGGCAAACTGCTGCACTAATGAGGGCGCCCATATCGCGTGTGAATTCGCCACCAGAGGTGCTAGTGTAGCGTGAGGTATCCGAAATGTCAAATTACATAGGTTCTGTGGGTTAAACGAGTTTATTTCGGAAAATTAAATAATTTTGTGCAATTTTGGTATAGCTGGCATTAATTTTCGAATAAAATATGAGACACGGCTCAGTGATTATCTGCGCTTTAAAAGCGGAGCCGAGAAAATGAGGTGTAAAAATTAGCGGTCTGAAAGAAAAGCTAGTTCACTGGTTTGTTTATTAACCGTTAACTAACAGTTTTGCCTTTTGGAAACTTATGTCCTCCTTCTTATAACGAACAAACAGTCATCACATGCATAAAACAAACCTTAACAGCTATGCCCGAAGACCTCACTATACAGTGGCGCCCTCTGGTGATTACAAAAACGGTAACCCTCATTGGCAACGTTGCACCTTGCGACTTGCATACTGCAAGTTACATGCTCGCCCTGCTCGTCGCCATACCACCATTCAGCATACGTAGCCGGTAATTTTAACGTAATGTATGTAAATAAGTTACCCTAACATATCCGTATCTTACCAGCCTTTTCGCTAAAATCACTCCTAGTAACCGTAATGGCCATACATTTCACAACTATCATATTGCATTTTGGTTTTACATTTTGAAACTATAAAATATAATTTTTACTTCTTTCTAATACTATCTGAATGAAAGTAGTAATCTCATATCGTTATCAGCCTCTCACAGGCCACTACTGGACATTGGCCTCTGCCATTGTTGACCACTTTGATCGATTTAATTTTAATCTTAGATACTTGTTATTATTGTGACACAAAGATTCACTTATTCCACACTAAACAATTAAGCGACAATTCCAAAATTAGATTCTAAGATCGATTTATCTAAACAGATCAATTTCGTGCATACTATCAAACATTTTATCATCCATCTTTACACATATAATTTTACTAATAATAACTCGACTATGGGATTTCTAGGACTTTCAGCTTCATTGTATGCCTTTATTTATAGTCGTGAACATGTGACGTAGATTCCTTAAATGCTCCCAACTCAAATGAAGCTACTTATCAGTTTCTTTATGGAAGTTGTTTCTGACCATTGATGTTAACGAGCATAATAATAATCATTGGAATAGCCTTACTTTGTAACTTCATTAGTGAACTAATAAACAAATATCATATTAATTTTTTGAAATATTTATAGCAAATGCGGTTGTAGATAATAATAATTATAATAATCCTCATGTTTGTATTTGATACTCATGACTAAACATTAAATCATTTCATTAATTTAGTACATTATTTTAACTTAATAAATTTTCCATACAAAAATAATATTACAAAGTATCAAACTCGTGGAGTTGCACTCGCGCAGAGCGGTATACGCTCATAAAAGTGGTTGTGCGTATGTGTGCGTGAGCGGAGCAGCGAGCGGCACGTCCTCCCTCTGGGATGACCCGATTTGGACTGAATCGGCAAGCGTCGCGCGCGTGGCTTTATAGTCACTTTTAAAAAAATCGTATAAAATAACAGGCATAGAATATTAATAAAATAATAATTTAGTGCACTTAAGAAACACTTCTTTTACATTTATACAAAATTTCAACTAAAAGAAACAGTGTTTTCTACTAGAAAAACACTGTTGAAAAGTGTGAATTGAGCTTATTTTGAAAAATTATTTTGGGCAATTTAATAACACATTTTTGAAAGTTTTTTTATCTAGTGCACTAATAGACCATATAAGCTATTGTATAAACATATACTTAAAACATATGTATGTAATGCAATTGATATTAAGACTTTCGAAATTGACTCTGACTCGCATTTTTGCGAATCGGCTTACGGGAGATCTTTGATAAACAAAAATATACTAGTAAATGTTGTATTTTATCTAGCCTACGCACTGGTTGAAGACTTTATCTATATAAAAAACTATGTTTCTTATTTAGAAAAAATCGTTTTATATGATAATAGCTCGTCCGAAAATACCAGTTTCGCCGCAAATACGTCGAATTCTGTATGCGCGCTCTTAAGTTTAAAATCAGATCGCGAACGCCCAAGATATTTAACCTCCGCACGAGATCAGACTCGGTAAACCGTTTCCGATATCTCCAATTCCATCTCCGAATCTCAATAAACCTGTTTTTGTCGTTTACGAAACATTATTGGTAATATTAGGGAATGAGTGTTATTTGTTTCGTCCCCGCTCACAGCGAGTGCCCAATATTCGATATCGGCCCCGCGTGGCTCTCATTCATTTCCAATTTTGTTTTGATGACTGCCATAATGATATTGTGTCTACGTGTGTGAGAGACGATGAGATTTGTTATAATAGCTAGTTTGGACGCACATAGGGACTCTTAAGTAAACATTCGTGTCTTATTTAATAAGAATATAGAAGAGACGAAGAGTTATTATAGACATACTTAATAAAGTTAAGGTTCTAAATATTTTTTTTTGATGCACCTACTATTGTAGGTAATATTGTAGTAAAAAAATATTTAGAACTAGACAAAGTATACTATACAGTGTGTTCAATTGAGAGTATTAACGAATATGTTTAAATAAAAGGCCTTTTCCGTTTGTATGTTCAGTGAACTGACTAATAATGTCATTAATAATAATTATGTTGACGAGGTGGATGCGAATCGGTGCTATATTACGTTTGATGTCTTCGGCAAAACCATTGCTCATAAGACGTAACCTACTTAAGAAATATATATTTTACTAATATATTAGTTGAACTGTGTCATCATGACGTACAAAAATGAAATGATGATTTTCGAACCTAAGTTTTAGTATATTTAGAAACATCGATTTCTACATACTCGTACTTAAGAAAATCAATTTATTCTACGAGAATAGTCCTCATTGAATTTTGGCCATAGCAGCCATTATCCTAAAAGTGCAAACACGGGTGCATTATCCGTTCCTTTACACTCTTAATCCGATGAGTCGACAATTTGGCTCGACCGTAAAGAAATTAGGTACAGGACCAACGGATTAATGTGATTTCTTGTGCAGAGAGGGTACACTACCGCCATCTTCCTGACTGCTGCTCAGTAATTTCTTGACAGAAAAACCCAGTAGAAATTTTACCCAGGATTCGACCTTAGGCGGCACTATCACTAGACCAACGAAACAATTTCCATAAATAAGATAACGAAATAAAAGATCACGATAAAGATAGCTTATTTACAGGGGAATGCTTCTATAGCAAATCGAGTGCCAAGTGCCATCGGCACGTAACGCTTGCTCCGAGCAGTCGCGCGCCGCATACCGAGCAGCTGAGCCAGGGACTGATGCGATGCAACTACGATACTGCATTCAAATGACGATACCGTAAACTAATTTGAGACATCAAACGGCGGGCGAGCATTTGCCTTATTGGTACGCAGTTGAAACGCAACGGGGTAAAACATCACGTGGATATATCATGTTATGGATTCGAAGTCGCTTTACATTTTCAGAATTCTAAAGATATACTTTGAAGCGCTGATTTTCAAACGTCAGATAAAGTTTAACAGACTGAAAAAGGTAATATGACTAATTTCAAAGTCACGATTTGATGATTTACTTATTATCAGATTCTCGTACAAAAAATAACGAATAAAAAAAATTAAACCGAATTCAAAAAACACAAACGACCAAAACTTTAATCTGACAAAAACTGTACCTGCATAACTAAAAAGTAATTATCTACCTCATGCATATTATAATGTATAATCATAAGTATTTAAATATTTACAATTATTACTTATTTTTAAAGTTTTTGCCAACCAAACAAATAAATGTATTTTGTTGTGTGGATTTGCCGGCCGCGCGTGTCGTACAACACAACAGTCTATATTATTCATATTCATTTATTTGCAACCATATTCTACATAACTAAACAACTTATAACTAGGATAGAATATAGACCCTGTTAGGTTATGGCAAAACATTTGATACATTCATATAAATAATTATATTACTTAGTAATATTAAATTGACAGCAAAAAAACCTAAGCTAGTTGAGTTTATTTTGTGAAGTAAGTTGGTACCTATAAAGATTTCAAGATTAAATAATAAGAACAGCAAACGCAAGTCACCAAGACTAGACTAGACATGAAAACTTTATGCCTGTCTTTATGACCTTGCATGTGACTATTCCTTCACCAAGTAATTCAGTTTACAGCAAAAAAAGTTTTTGGCAAATGGCACGCCAAGAAAATCCTTGGCGTTTGCCGGACATGTTGTTCAAGTTATTTTAACGGCACTTATATCAAGTTTTGGCAAAGGCGGAACTTTTTAAACACAATAGAGCTACTGAATATACTTAAATGATAAATGTGTTATGTATTTTACGCAAATATAACTTGCCTTTGACATAAGAGTACTTGTTATTAACAGCAATGCTTATTTATTATGTATATTATGTATGCGTACAACTCACACTATACCTACGTTATATTTACAGTAGGCACAATTAACTATTCTATTTTCTATTCATTCTTGCGAGAAAATTGTCCTGAAAGTGAAAATATATTCTATGCCATACCACGAGAGAAAATCAGCACGGTAAAACTTATACAAGAAAATCTCAAGAAGTATTTTTAAAGTCTTTTAGTTCCTGCCTGTGTAACTACGAGTAAAATAAAAAGTATTAAGTAGTAGAGGTATAGTTGGGCCTTCATATACAAAACCAATGATATCGTATTATCCTTATTGTCGTGGGATACCTTAAGTTGTTATTTGGCAACAAACGGCAATGTATTATAGATATACATAATTACAACATTATAAATGGTCTTACGTATTCACGGAAAGCTTTGAATTTTTTTCCGAGTAAAAGCCTTTTTCTACAAACTCCAATTTGGTATCTGATCCCTTAAAACCCGATACGTGTGTGTCGCCATACGCTATATCACATCCAGAGGTATCAAACAAGGTGTTTTTGCAAAAATAATGACGAATAAACAGGGTTGTCAGTAGAAACTTCAGATCATTTGTGCAGCAAATAAATGAGAGCTACGCAAACTCACTCCCAACGAATTCATCCACAGCAATTATATTCTCGAATCTAAACTATGCGCTTCGAATACTGAACACGAATTTGCATACACTATGCGCGTTATAGTATCATCAAACTTGTTCGGTACATCAGCATATCACAGATATTATAATGACAGTACAAAGCTATGTAAACAAGCAGTCGGGAACTAATATCGGTTCATCACGCATGCATAAACTTGCCAATCGCGGCGCATGAGGGGTGGGAGACACAGGGGATTCATTCGCAGTAACACTACTCTGTTGGAGCATTTAAATGTTTCCATTTATTCTCCGTGCTAGAAAACTAAGCTATAAAAATTTTGCTATATTAACAATACGCTACATTTGTTCTCCAAAAGTTCAATCATGATGATAAAAAGGCCTCTCATCACAACATAATCGTAAAATATTTACCGGTATTTGCCGGAGTCGATTGAAAGTGAATCGGTATTTTCTGGGTCAACGCGCTCTAACGTAGACTTCAACATCACTTAACATCATGCGAGTTTTAGCCAAGCGTATAAGTAGACATTATAAATTAATATAAAAATCGCTTATCTGGCGCTAAAACTTAATAAACATATTTAAAACTTATATTTTATATTTATATTAAATTGAAACGGCTAAATAACAAAATCATATAAAAAAAATATCCACAGTTACATAAAATAGTATCATAAACAATGTTTCAATTACAATAATACAAGCAACCAATACCATTGTAAAAGTAAAAGATTCATACTAGACTATGCTACAGATTACGCTACACTGCTACGAGTGTACTACGGAATACAGTCCCGTAACAATCAGTATTAAGCAGTGGTACGGTCATAAATAGTTTCCTCACGGACTTGCTCGCTATGTTATGGCACTAGAGCCATAACTAAAGTTATCTGATATAATTGTGTCATTTCCTCTGTATACAACGGGGCCTAATACGGAGTTTTATGGTGCGTGAAATTTTCTTATCTTCTTCACTATGGCAATATTTGTAGGGAATAGCAAATATAGGAACAAATATGGGTTACTGACTTTGGCGTCTTGCGATTTATATAGAGGTTAGTATTCTACTCGTTCTATTCCATGTCTACAAATGTATTCATCTAATTTGATCTTGTTACTGAGGGTTTTTATTTCAATATTCTTTGATATAGTAAATAAGTATTAGTAAGTTACCTATGTTATTAATTTATCGCTCTTTAAAGATACTTCAATGTTTTTTTCCTTAATCATTGGATTTTGTTTAAAGGTGTAAATTCTCTCTATTAAAAAAAACTTCGTAGAATGTTTGTCCAAAAGCCATGACTTATTCAGTAGAAAAATGACGTCATAGGCTACCTTACCTTTTATCAGACTGTTAAAGTTTATCCGTCCATTGATCAGACCTTAGTGAATTGCATATACTACTGACCAACTCATTAAAAGCCCATTAATCCGATATTCAATACTACAATCGAGAAAGCCAATTGTACCATTGCATTCGTCAATCCTGTTTAAAATCTCACACTTCCAACTGACGCGAAGTGACGGACAGATCGCTTTCCGTGCCCCACGCCCGACGCCCAGGGCGCCAGCCGCACGGGCGCCGGGCGCCGGGCGCGTAATGCACAAAGGGCGCTAAGTGGATGCTGCGGTTCATCGGAACAAAGGGAACGGGAAATTTCACATACTTCCACATTCTAACGAGAGCCCTTAAAGGGATGGATCGGAAATCGGTAGCATTTACTGATTGATACAATTTTTTCACGTGTAAGGCTTTAAGGAAAGGTTGTGGTGTTATTTATCCGTTATCGAGGCTTGTTTCAGTACGTAATCCTAACATTCGTGCTCCTTTTTTGTTTATTCCTAAAAAGGAAGAATGCCTGAGCTTTTGGTATTATACTGATAAGTATAATACCAAAAACTCAGTACTACACTCAGTAAACTCAGTACCAGTAAACTGTACGTAGATTGGAAATAAATTAAAGCAGTGGCAACAAGTACATCTAAATTGCAAACATTTATATGTCACTTTATACTAATAAACCAATATAAAACGTAACACTTATATCATCATCATCACCAGCGTCTTACAGTCCACTGCTGGACATAGGCCTCTCCCATTGTTCGCCACTTCGATCTATCTAGGTTTTCTAGAATCGAGAACTTGCCAGCCGTCCTGCGCAAATCGTCACTCCATCTGGCCTGAGGATACACACTACGTCTGCGGAGAAGTAGTAACACATACATCGATCAAAACTAATTCGTCCGTTAAATTGACATAAAAACGCTAACATTCGCAATTTTACCGCATCTGTTCGACCGATGCAATGAATCTAAAATTGGCAAACTAAAACAGAAAATATATTGAGTGGACGTGTCCAATGTGTCCGTTTCAATAGACACTAAAGTTGCTGGTTTTATATCGCGGAGCTGCGATACTTGGACGGATTTAATAGCCGAGCATAATTCAATTGTTCCGGCTTTCGAGCTCGGCGGGAAACTGCACTCGCTTTACTTAAACACGTCGTTTTCTTGAATAAACTTTACATTCTGTACTAAAGCTATTTTTATTTTGCGGACAGCGTAATCCATATTAATGGGGTATGTTATTATAGTAGGTATAGTATAATAATATGGGATACAAACTTGTATATATGTCACCGGAAAATAGCAAGAATCGTAAGTTGATCAATTTCCTAGGTAGTTGATTAACTTTCGGAAGATAACAAACGGTAGTTGAAATGTATTATTTAACGCAATGGATTTCAGTAAGTTGATCAATTTACGGTAGCCTGACAGTCATTTAATAATTTACGATTTTGACACACGTAAAATCGTCCTCAAATGGGCCAATCGTTGCTCTATATACTATTTAACGGTGCACTATTACCCGTAACTTAATACACTGTTCCCTGATTGGTTGCCGGGATAACGCCACGTGAACCATTGAACCAATCAACGTTCACCTCACCTTCGTCGGATGATTTTACGGCAAGACTCCGTAAAATGATCAATTTACTATAAAATACATACGTTAAATAATACATTTCAACTGCCGTTTATTATTTTCCGGAAGTTAATCAACTACCTAGGAAATTGATCAACTTACGATTTTTGCTATTTTCCGGTGACATATATAACCTTAAACAAGCTTGTACCCCTGCTTCGTGTTTTGGAATTATTGTTCACATTTTCAAGGGTTTGAATTTTTTTCTTATCTCATAGAATCATAGTCATCACATATAACTAAAGACTGTTTACTATCTGAAAAACATATCAATAATAAAAATAAACATACAATCCAATATTATAACAAACGGTCTTATTCAGAGAGAAACGTCCAACTAAGAATCGGCGGGAACTCGACATAGCTGTCAACTGTCAGACATTCCTAGTGCTGTCTATTATCTATGGAACGAATGGGGCCGTCTGTAGTGTTCGATTTTGCCCCCTAACACTACAAGTGTTAACAAACTATAGGTACCTATTTCATATCAAAGCGAATTTTTGATATTTGAAAAAACATTAAAAATTCTCAGTAAAGTTAGCTTGTTAACGGCACTGGCGGAATGTAACGCTGAGCATAATTCAATTGGCCCCGAGTGCCGTTTGTAAAACTGTTCCTGTTGACCGGATTTCGCTCAGTTTACTGCAGCTTAAACAAGCTTGAGTTTTGAACTGCAAATAAAATAGCAAAATACAAATAAAACTGAATAAAAATTTACTTGTAATTCAAAATGAAGTATATTAAGCACTGAAGGATTCCAATTAATACGACATTATTAAAAAAGTGGTACTTCAGTTGTTCACCACTTTGGGCAAACATCTGGAGGTCACACTGGGCAGGTGGGTTGACGATTGCAGGGCGACGCTCCGGTGATGCCGCTGCCCATCATCGGTCTCTGGTAGGTACTTAACTAAACGCCTTCAATCGTGATGGTTATACCGCCACAAGTCGGTTGCTAGAGCTTCGTTTGTTATTCGGCAGGATGTACCACGGGCACGTGTGTGGCTTGGAGCGCAAAGATGAGAGATCACTCTTTTAAATCCCACCAAATGTTGGCCGCAAAAAAGTAGGCGGATATTCTTAAAGGATCCGGACTCACTGTTTTATAAATCTCGTTTCTTCCGCCGTTAAAACGCAGAATCAACATATATTTTTCAGATCATAGAAATGTTAACGGAAATGAAAAGCATATCGAGCATTTCCTACGCGTCCATTTTCAATAGACACTGAGTTTTGTGTGCTAACGATTCCAGAGCGGATTTAATAGCTGAGCATAATTCAATTGTTCCGGGCCGCCGGCCGTGAAACTGTGCCTTGTCGGACCGCGCCCGTTGCATTTGCAGCTTAAACGCACCGCCTCATTCGAACATATCGCTCGCACATGTTTTTAACTCGAATATAAATAAACTAAGCGGTTGTTTCATTTTTTTTAGTTGGCGGCTTAATTGGAAATAGATGTTAGCTGCATAGTGAACGCTTTAGCGTTATAAAATGTAACAGGAAAGTTTGAATTTGAAATGTAACTGACGCGGAAGGACATACATATGAACCTATTCGTATTTTTTACTGATGTCCCTACTTTAGTTGATGGTTATTGTAATGCTTCAATCAGATCGAATTTAAGCCACAACTGCAGGTTTTAAATAAATAAAAAAATAATGAAGGCAGGTTAGGTAAATCAAATCAACCCAAAGTTAGTTAATATTAGTAGGTTATAATTGTTCGTTCTAATTCACTTTCTGCTCATTCGCTTACTTCGTTCGCTCATTCCGCGAAAGTGAATTAGAACGACCAATTATAATAAATTGAAGTGGGATCCCAAATCAGTTTTACGAACTATTGTCAACATGAACTGTGAAATCTGTAATTTACAGGTCTGCGAATGATAAGAAAGTGAATTAGAATGACTAATTATAACAAATTGAAGTGGGATCCCAAATCAGTTTCACAAACTTTTGTCAATTAGAACTGTGAATTCTTAATTCATAGGTCTGCGAATGATAAGAAAGTGAATTAGAATGACTAATTATAACAAATTGAAGTGGGGATCCCAAATCAGTTTCACAAACTTTTGTCAACTAGAACTGTGAATTCTGTAATTCACAGGTCTGCGAATGAGAAGTTAATTAGAATAACCAATTATAATAAATTGAAGTACGATCCAAAACCAGTTTAAAATTAGGTTCCAGTGAGTATCTGAAGTCATTTGATTGAAGCCTGCGAAACACTGCGGTCGAGTTCAATATCATGAAATTTGTTAAACAAAAACAATCGTTAAAATTAGATTGCATTTTTCCTGAGCCATCTAATGAACGAAAACGTCATGGGTCTTTATTACCAAATTCTATACGTAGCGTTGTTTGTGGTCCCTCAAACTGTGGAAAGACCAATTTGGTAATAAGTTTGTTGTTACACGAAGATGGACCATGTTTTCGTAACCTATATGTATATTCAAAGTCTTTGTATCAACCCAAATACATGTTTTTAGAAAAAGTATTGGAGAAGGTACCGGACATAACGTACAATAAGTTTAACCATAATAGTGAAATCTTGAGTCCACACGAAGCTTTGTCTGACTCGATCATCATATTTGACGATGTTGCTTGTGAAAATCAAAATAGTATACGCGATTATTTCGCAATGGGTCGTCATAAAAACATTGACTGTTTCTACATTAATCAAACTTACACTAAAATACCTAAACAATTAGTAAGAGATAATGCTAACCTCATCATACTGTTTAAACAAGACGACATTAATTTAAGACATGTTTACGATGAACATGTGGGGTCTGACATGAGTTGGTCTCAGTTCCGTGATTTGTGCTCAACGGTGTGGAGTAAGCCATATAGTTATATCGTTATCGATAAGGATTGTGAAAAAAACAAAGGTTGTTACAGAAAGAAGTTTGATACATTCATAGTTCTGGAATAAAGATTTTATAAAGCTGTTACATATGTTAATATGATTCAGTATAACTTGAGAGGTCAAACAGAGTGGAATATTGAACTATGGAGAGAAATCTTAAGGAACAAATTGTAAAGTCTGCCTCAGCTGTGAAACGAAAAGTAGAAACTATAAAAGAAATGAAAAATACAAATGACATGGCTCTCGAAACAATATTCAAACCTATTGTTACCCCACTTAAACATTTAACAAGTACAACTGACAGCAAACGGCATTTGGACGAGGAAGAAGACCAACCCCAGTTAATAAAAAGAATCAAACATTCGGAAAGCGAGTCATCAAACACTTCAAATGACAAATTCGATTACTTCGATGAGGTACTCGATGATGAAGAAAACTCTGATATTGATGTTTGTAAATCACCTAACAAAACTCTCACACAATCACCCTTTGATGTTCATGATAACTCATTTAAATCTCTTCAGTCATCACCAAGTGTTAGAAATGATTCTTTATCATGGTCCATGTCATCTGAAGCAATGGATGATATACCGTATGGTATAAGAAATGTGAAGGGAAAACTAATGCTCGGTAAGACCCGTGTTTTTGATAATGATCACATCCTGAAAATAGGAAACCATAGTTTGAAAAAAACTCAAGGCTTAAAAGAATTATTATGTAAAAAGACACCAAATTTGAATATTATTACAGAAGACGACTTACATAATTATAAATTATTACTTACCGACACAAATGCACATAAACGTGGTTACAGTCCTTCCAACCCAATAATCAGTAACAAAGGGTTCAAATATATGCACGTGATCAAACCATTGTTTAAATTCTCTAGAAGTTACACAAGTAGTGTGGAAAGTCTTCCACAAGGTGAAGGCATTGATATTTTAAAAGAAGTTAAAAAGGATACTGATTTGGTTTACTGGAATGATCCAAATGAGTTAGTAGAAAGACTAAAATTACTATGTGCATCATGGGCAGCTGGAAATACTGGGTTAGTTAATGAAATTTATTCAATCGTCGAAGAATTGTATGAAGCTGGTATGGTAAATGATGTTAAATATATAAAGCTACCATCAGGAGGATTGCGCAGTGTGATTAAACTGCAAGAGCCGGCAAGACGACAATGAATATAGATAAATTCGGTCATCATGTTCATAAACGTTTGCGAGTATCTGAATTTACAGACATTTCTAGCGATACCTTGATACGCACAGACACAGGAGAATTTGATTTAAAGTCATCACGTTTAAGAGGATTGTCAATTCCTAGAAGTATTGATGAAGCTGTGAATAAGGAATACGTGGATAAATGTGTTGACAACCTACGAAGTGAATTAAAAAAATCGGAAAGCAATTTAAAAATATTCCTTAACAATTTAGAAAAATTAACTTCAAATAGTTTGAATAAAGTGTATTACACAAAAAAGGAAATCGATCACATGTTTACATCAAAACTTGCGAAGAATGAGTAAGCAAGATATCGTGAACGAGCTTCACAAGGCGGCAAGAAGAAACTTCCTTCGTCGACATACGATTATTAAAGGAATCGATGATTTATGGCAGGCAGATCTTATGGATTTTCAAAAACTTGCATCTTTTAATAAAGGGCATAAGTATGTCCTAATAGTAATTGATACTTTTTCTAAATATGTATGGGTTAGACCGTTAAAGTCGAAATCTAAAACATCTGTAACGAATGCAATGCATAGCATATTATCTGAATCAAGGCGAAAGCCCAAACATTTGCAAACAGATCGAGGTACAGAGTTTTATAATGACTCTTTTAGAAATTTAATGAAAAATTTTAACATAAACCACTATTCCACATACTCTGTTAAAAAAGCATCCATAGTAGAACGAGTAATAAAAACTATAAAATCCCACCTTTACAAAACATTTAGTCTGTGTGGACAGTATCAATGGTTTAAAAGTAATTTAGATTCCGTTGTCTGTCATTATAACAACACTTTGCACAGAATTACAAAATTTCGACCGATTAGTATTAACCAATCCAATGAGAATTTAGTTCGTTCTAATATTACTAAAACACAAAAGGCAAAGACACCACAACGAACTAATTTAAGAGTTGGCGATTATGTTCGTATTAGTAAATACAAAGGAGATTTCTATAAAGGTTATACCCCTAATTGGTCTACAGAAATATTTCGCATCGTAAAAATCAAAGAAACCAAACCTATCACATACGAAATAGAAGACAAACAACATAACAATATTTTAGGTTCGTTTTATGGATATGAATTACAGAAAACCGATTTTCCAGACCTTTACCTTATTGAAAAAGTTATTAAGAAAAAAGGAAACAAACTTTTTGTGAAATGGTTGGGATTGAGCGACGAAGAAAACAGTTGGGTAAATAAAAATGAATTAGTGCTTTAGGTTAGTATATAAATAACAGATAATCACTCCTCCATTACACTTTATTCTTATCCATGAAGAAAGGCAGTGGTATAATTAATGCGTTGATTGATCATTTACCGTTTGAGTTACATTTACCTGGGTATCAATTTTGCGGTCCTGGTACAAAACTACAATCACGAATACTAAAAGGGGAACGAGGAGTAAATAAATTGGATGAAGCTTGTATGTATCACGACATTGCTTATACAAATAAAGATTCAGGAGCTCGACGTAAAGCTGACTTAGAACTTTTGGATATGGCTAAAACAAGGTTGAAATCGAAAGATGTTGGAAAAGGCGAAAAAATTGCATCGTGGATAGTGAAAAATGCTATAAAAGCAAAAATTAGAGCAGGTAGTGGTATGAAATCATTTAAAAAGGGTATTAAAAAAATACATTCCCAACTAAAAAAATTAAAATCTAAAGACCATTACTCTGCTATAAAATATGCTTATGCAGCTGCAAAGAAACTATTTAAAAATAACAAAGGAATTAGTTTGCCACGTATTATTCCTCTTCCAAAGTGTGGAGGTCTTTTGCCGCTTATTCCGATATTTGCGGGATTATCGGCTTTAGGCTCACTAGCTGGAGGCGCCGCAGGTATAGCTAAAGCGGTTAATGATTCTAAAGCTGCACAAAAGAGTCTTCAAGAAGCTGAACGACACAACAGAATGATGGAATCAGTGGCTCTTGGAAAAGGATTATATATTAAGCCTCATAAAAAAGGAGCTGGTTTGTATTTACACCCCTCAAAAAACTAATTAAAAAGCTACCCAGTCGTGCGCTCACTGATTTAGATATTTTAGAACATGCTAGTGATATTCCTTACTTTCGTGGAGTTTACATGAGAGATACGTTACCTTTGAAACCTAGAAAGATAGAATGTGGAATATTAAACTTAGACATCAACATAAATCCTGGCACGCATTGGGTAGCCTTTGTGAAACACAACAGTTATGTAGAATATTATAATAGTTTTGGTAATCTTAAACCACCTTTGGAATTGATAAGATATATGCAGCCTTTACCTATAAACTATAATTATGTGAGACATCAAGCATTCGGCACTACGAACTGTGGTCACCTGTGTTTAAAGTTTTTAAGTAATTATTGGAAAAAACATTTATAAATTGATTGAAATAAATAACTGTGTCAGTATAAAAATGTCTTTCACTGTGTCTATAACTGGAAGCGGAGCCTGTTTAACAACAGACTATTCTCCGACCTTGGAACTTCAAGGAGACTATGAATGTGGTCTTGTATATTTTTCAACTTTTAACTCTATTCCTAACATAGATGAACGAAACAATAAGTTTTACTATGGTAATAATGAAATCATAGAAATACCTGAAGGGTCTTACGAGCTTCAGGACATTTGTGATTATTTAAAAAGCAACATTAAAAACACAGTATTGAAACTAATTTGCAATAATAATACATTGAAAACAAACATTTTTTGCACTAAAGATGTTCATTTTGATAAAAGTGAATCACTAGGTAAAATTCTAGGCTTTGGAACGAAGACAATCCAAGCTAATATAAGTACTGATTCACAGTATCCTGTCAATATTCTATCAACAACCATTGTGCGAATCGAATGTGATGTAGTTAGTGGTTCATTTGTTAACGGAAAAGCAAGCCATATTATTTATGAATTTGTACCTAATGTGCCACCTGGTTATCGCATTATTGAAATACCTAAAAATCTTATTTATTTTCCTGTCAATCAAAATTCTATAAGCGATATCAATATAAGGCTGTTGGACGGTGACAATAAATTGATAAATTTAAGGGGTGAAGAAGTTCAATTGTATTTACATTTTAGAAAAAAATGATAAATTTCAATAAAAACTCTTCCACATCTTGTGTCCGAATCAGTTCTGAAAGAACATCTCATAGTGCAACAACTGCTAAGTTGAAAAAAAAACTTACAAAGAAGTTAACCAAAAGTAATAAGGATTTTTTAAAATTAATCGGTTTGTTAAAATGAACATATTAAATATATCACAAAACACATCTTACGATAATAGTATTGAAAGTTTCGAATATCACTCGTATAGACCATACGTGACAAGTTTCAACAAGAACGATGAAATAAGAATACCTATCAATCAACAAGACTTGTATGTATTACCCTCACTCAGCACATTATATATTGAAGGTCAAGTTAATGTTTTTAAAGGCACTCCTAAAGAAAAGGTAGCAAGTGTGCATTTTGTGAATAATCCATTACTGTTTTTATTTCAAGACATTCGATATGAATTAAATGGAATAGAGATTGATAAAATTAAAAATGCAGGCATTACTACAACAATAAAATCTTATTTGTCGTTAAATGAAAGCGAATCAAAACGCGCTCATGCTTGGGGCTGGTCAACCACAGGCACAACTGAATCGCGTAATGGTATTTTCTCCGCATCGGTACCACTTAATCAAATATTAGGATTTGCTGAGGACTATGATAAAATATTAATAAACTGCAAACATGAATTAGTACTATTGAGAAGTAATACAAACCTCAACGCAGTACAACTAAAACCCGGAGAAGTCATGGAGGACATAGTAATCCATAAAATCATTTGGCGTGTTCCTCATGTTAAAGTATCTGATCGTGAAAGAATAAATTTGCTAAAATATTTAGAAAAAGATCGAGCTATTACAGTAGCCTTTAGGAATTGGGACTTGTACGAATATCCATTACTGCCAAAAACTCGCAAACATACCTGGTCGATTAAAACTTCATCGCAAATTGAGAAGCCACGATTTGTAGTGATCGCCTTGCAGACCAATAGAAAACAACAAGCCGGTGCGTCAATGGCTGAGTTTGATCATTGTGATATACGGGATGTAAAAGTGTTTTTAAATTCATCGTATTATCCGTATGAAGGATTGAATATAAACTTTTCGGATCATAAATTTGATTTATTATACGAGCAATACGCTAGATTTCAGCAGTCTTATCACGGACGTCGACCTGAACCAGTGATTGGTTTAAAAGAATTCCAAAGCATTGCACCTTTGTTCGTAATAGACTGTTCTCGTCAGCACGAAACATTGAAAGGTTCTATCGACGTGAGAGTTGAGTTTGAAACAGACACCGAAATACCAGACCAGACGGCGGCATATTGTTTGATTTTAAACGATTGTGTATTCGAGTATAAACCTCTAAGTAACATTGTAAGAAAAATATCATGAATAGCAATACCATTATATTAGACTTACAAGGATTCAAGAATGATAAAAATGAGTTTATAGTAAAAGAAATGGGTATAGCCACTCAAGAGCTTACTCACATTTACTTAATCAAACCTCCGTATCCATTCTCATCGTTAACTGATACAGAAAAAAGACATGTACGATGGATAGAACATAATAGAGGATATCGATGGAGTGAGGGTTACATCGACTACAGAGAGTTTCATAGAATGATAAAACGTATGTTAAACCATCGAAAAATACTAGTAAAAGGTGAAGAAAAGGTTAAATGGGTGCGTGATATTTGCGACCACGACAATATCGTAGATATAAGTTATTTAGGTATTCCTAGCTTGAAAACTCTTGGACTATTGTATTCTGAAAAAAATGTCGAATTGAATTGTTTTAACCATGCGACACATTGTGCAATTAAAAATGTAGTATGTATTAAAAAGTGGTGTATAGAAAATAAGATATCCTTGTAATTTTATTTGTAATAAATTTTTAAAAATATATTCACAGCTTTTTATTTAACCTTTTCAAAGATGTTTGATAAGAAAAAGGAAAAAAATACAAAACAACAACAACATATTATTAAATAATTATTTAAATATAATTATATTTATTTAGACATCTAGCATAATTAAAATATGTCATAAACAATCAATACATTTTTCCACTAAGTTTTTTTGAAATTTTCCGAACAAGAGTATCTGTGAAGTCCATAATTTCATCTACCGGATCTTGCACCATATACTGCGCACTGAGTTCCACATCGCTGTCCCCGCTGATATCGGTTCCATGCGTCATCGTACTCAGCCAGTGTTCACCTGATAGGTCCACTATTTTTATCTGTATTAATTTGCTATCTCAATGTTTCATTTTTAAGTCCGATTGATCGTACTAATATTTGAAAACTATCAAATTTACTGAGCTCGCAGCTCATTTCAGATAGCTTATGGCACCTAGAACTTTGTATCAGTTCTAGCCCGTTTGGTCGTACCACAATCCGTCTCGAGAAGTTTTCAAGATATAAGCACCCAAAATGAAACATTCCTTTGCTTCAGTGACCGTTTGCTCAATGTTTCATTTTAGTCCGATTGATCGTACTAATATTTGAAAACTGTCAAATTTACTGAACTCGCAGCTCATATCAGATAGCTTATGGCACCTAGAACTTTGTATCGGTTCTAGCCCGTTTGGTCGTACCACAATCCGTCTCGAGAAGTTTTCAAGATATAAGCACCCAAAATGAAACATTCCTTTGCTTCAGTGACCGTTTGCTCAATGTTTCATTTTAGTCCGATTGATCGTACTAATATTTGAAAACTATCAAATTTACTGAACTCGCAGCTCATTTCAGATAGCTTATGGCACCTAGAACTTTGTATCGGTTCTAGCCCGTTTGGTCGTACCACAATCCGTCTCGAGAAGTTTTCAAGATATAAGCACCCAAAATGAAACATTCCTTTGCTTCAGTGACCGTTTGCTCAATGTTTCATTTTAGTCCGATTGATCGTACTAATATTTGAAAACTTTCAAATTGACTGAGCCCGATATTCAGATATAAGCACCCAAAATGAAACATTCACTGAACAATGCACAGGTAGTGGCGTACACCGAAACATTCACTACGCATCCTTACACCAAACCTCTTTATGCCAGCGTTAAGGCTGAATTTTAGCCAGATTGGTCGTGCTAATGCCTGAACACTTTCGGATTACTGAGCGCGCTTTGATATTTTCTATACGTTTCTAGATTGATTGTGGCACCTAGAACTTCGTATCTGTTCTAGCCCGATTGGTCGTACCAACCAACCATTCTGTACTTTGTCTAGAAAAGTGACCATTACATGCTGTTTATCGTGATTGTGTCTCAAGTAGCACCTAAAAGAAAACCTTCACATGGCAGTTCAGAGGCTATGGTGCAGGCGAGGGCGAAGGGCGCGCGGCTGCTCTCGATCTCTGCCTCGTCGTCCCAATCCAGTTTCCATCCGATGCTTTAAGCTCGTTTCTCTCCACTCGTGCGGTCTACTGACTTGCGTATCGTAGAGGATGACATTTTCATCGCTGTTTTAACCCTGAAAAAACCAAGGTAAGAATAAGCATTATTAAAACAGAAACATACTACGACTGCAAACAACTGAAATAAATATATTCTTATGTATCTACATGAGCTTATGAGACGTCTATTAAAGTATAATATAAAACTGAACTGTTTGGTGTGCAATAAAGAATAATTACCTATATCTATCTATCTATCTATCATAAAGTGACTTAGATACACAACGTTAAGTAAATATCGCAATATAAAAGTGTTACAAAACTTACGGTTTAACTGATTCGTCTTCAGGCTCGTATACTGAATTATTTGCTGCTTTTCGAGGTCTTTGGTTCAACCTGTCAATGAAAGATAAAATAAGTTTGAAACGATAACAAATTACTCACATGTTTCAAAGAAACTATTGGAACGTTACATAATTATAGTAAGTACATTAAATCGCACCTTTAAGAAAGTTCCACATCAGAAGTCTTTGAACTTGCTCCGGCAACGCTTGGCAGCGACCTTTGTTTTGCAACATTCAATGGCCAACCTGTAAAATAATAGATAAATATTGTTATTACTCACAACATGTGTTTAACATTATAATTTTCTAAGTTAATTTTTTCCCATGTGTGTCGTACGAGGAGACATTTCAGCTTCTTAGTGGTAGGGCTAGCGACCACTGTATAGTATACTCAACGAAACACCCGTAACTTCGATCGCGTTTCGTGATCAGCCGGTGTTTAATCAGAGCTATGTTACTTGTCTGGCGGTGACAACTGACAAATGATTGATTTCATTTCTTGTCCATGACCACAGCGACTTGGGCTACTGTTTCACTTTCCATCAGTTGACGGGACACACTGCTGTAAACAAGGGATATAAGGTAGCGACCTATCACCTTTTCGCTTCAAGCCATCCTCACCTGCCCGTGGTGCATCCTGCTGAACAACAAACGAGGCTCTGGCAAACCGACTGGTGGCGGTAAAACCATCACGATAGAAGGCGTAGCTAAATACCACAGGCCGATGACGGGTAGCAGCATCACCGGAGCAAAAAGCTACGCCCTGCGATCGCCAACCCGCCTGCCCAGTGTGGCGATTATGGGTATATCCTCCAGAAGTTTGCCCTAGGTGGCGAACAACTGGAGAGGCCAGCAGTGGACTCCAATAGGATGACGATGATGATGACTGCTGTAAACAAGCGAGATTAAAGATAACTTACGAACATTATGACAGCAGAGAATCCTCGAGGTTACGAAGCTGAAGAATATCTTGAAGGTTGATGAGCACTGTGTGGCACTGCTGTACGAGTAATTACCGTAATGCTTTACCGGTTGGGAGCCCTTAATTTTATCCGAAAATAGTGCAAGATCAGTAAATGAGGTAGTCAACAGTTTTACTTTCTTACCGTTTTTGTAAACGGGTAAACTATAAGAAAAGTCTCTACAGAAATAAATATATTTTTGTTCGCGCTTTAAAACTAACTAAAGTAACAAATAATTATATCAACAGCGCTTACAGCTTACTTTGCTTATGTGGAAAGCATTAAGGTACGGTTTGGTAATTTAGGGCAACGGTACTGACATTCATTCTGTTTTTCTGGCTCAAAAGAGAAGATCCGCGCAATATGCACTATTAGACCAGACGTGTCGTATAAATCATATTTCAAATCATACTTTCACTTCCTCCTCTACATTCTCTCGTCTATCTACATTTGTAATACAAAATAGACATTTATTCATATTAGCAAATAATCATACACATATACATACCAGAAAAATATAAATAGGACATAATGTAAATAAAGAATTTTGTATTTGTATCTATAACGCAAAAATATGAAAGTAACCGTTGGCGAAAATGTTTACGAACACTGCCTAAATATTTTTCAAGAATCAGCGTTTACGAATATGTGGCAAATTTAAATTGCGAAATGCAAATTTTGATGTTAATTAAATTTACTTCAGATTTCCTGACAAATAGTACAGTCAACGAAAAAATCATGTTATGAAATTAGTGTCACTCCATGGAAAGATATTTTTCTTGCTTTATAAGACTCCATAAAAGGTAGCTTCATTCACAATATAATAATGATTAATCGAATTTCAACTACAGCGATCGATATCCAAAGGGAGTAGCCAAAGAGATATGTATTAAAGTTTACAAATTTGTGTGCAAACACAAGCCCACTCTTTTTTCATAATCCTACGGGACGATAGTTCACCGCGATCATTGAGATGTTTTATCATCAGTCACATGAACAACGGCTTAGATTAAAATGTAAATACCTAAATGTAAATAACAATGTTAATAGGCATACAATGAAAACAAATATGAAAAAGTCTGACGAATTGAGAACCTCCTTCTTTTTTGAAGTCGGTTAAAAACATATAATATCAACATTATTGTAGTATAATTTTGCTACTGTCTGTACCTGCAAGTTCGAATGTTGAAACTGTAGCATCAGCAGTAACAACGTGCTCGTAAACAAGTACATTACAATTATAATATTATATTAGGGTTCCTTGTCTTAACATTTATTGCTTTAAATACTTTAGAGTTAGGTTCTCAACATAAGGTAATGTGATTATAAAATACTTCTTTATTAATTATATGTATAACCGTTAATTGAATACCTAAAAGACGGGTAATGCAAAAACATATTTCTTTGGTAAAATTAGCGTTCAGTGGGTATTATTATTACTGGCATAGGACTTAAAAAATTAACACGCTCAATAATATTCAATTTATGAAATTCACTTTTCATTGAAACTTTAAGACTGAGCACATTTTGTATAATGAGTTTGGATAGTAACTCAGTAGATTGATGATGTATGATTTTAATTTGTTTACATATCCGGAACCTTCGTTATAAAATCTGTACTGTCATTACTAGAATCATTTTGCTGACTTGCTCAAATGCAATGTATAACGCGATTCATTCATTCGAGTCATTGTTACAGTGTACGCCATAGCCTCTGGACAGCCAAGTGAAGGTTTTATTTTAGGTGCAACTTGAGACACAATTGCGATAAGCAGCATGTAATGGTCACTTTTCTAGACAAAGTACAGAATGGTTGGTTGGTACGACCAATCGGGCTAGAACAGATACGAAGTTCTAGGTGCCACAATCAATCTAGAAACGTATAGAAAATATCAAAGCACGCTCAGTAATCCGAAAGTGCTCAGGCATTAGCACGACCAATCTGGCTAAAATTCAGCCTTAACGCTGGCATAAAGAGGTTTGGTGTAAGGATGCGTAGTGAATGTTTCGGTGTACGCCACTACCTGTGCATTGTTCAGTGAATGTTCGTTTTGGGTGCTTTTATCTTGAAAACTATCAAGCGAAAAATTATTTAGACGGAATGTGGTACGACCAAACGGGCTAGAGCCGATACAAAGTTCTAGGTACCATTAGCTATCTGAAATCGCTGCAGGCTCAATATGATAGTTTTCAAGTATTAGCACGATCAATCGGACTAAAATGAAACATTGAGCAAACGGCCACTGCATGCAAGGGTTTTGGGGTACCAAGGTATTGGTAATGTTTTATTATTATATCGTGTTGCATGCTGTTTGCTAAACAAACATTTTAGGAAAGTACCTACGAGTATAAATCGATACAGGTTTGGCAAACAAGTTATTACGCAACGTTTAGGAATTTGCGGTTAGGTACAGACCTGTGAATTACAGAATTCACAGTTCTTGTTGACAATAGTTTGTGAAACTGATTTGGGATCCCACTTCAATTTATTATAATTGGTCGTTCTAATTCACTTTCGCGGAATGAGCGAACGAAGTAAGCGAATGAGCAGAAAGTGAATTAGAACGAACAATTATAACCTACTAATATTGACAAACATTCCTTGCAATGTAGTCCTAAATATTATATCTCTAAAGCTCTACCAGATTACATATCATGTGGGAATATCCTAGTTTGTCTTTAGGGTAGCCTTTGACGCTACCATTTCAGTCATCTAGGGAGTTTACTAAAGACTCCTAAATTCCGTTTGCAGTACATGCTCGAATACCTGTGTTAATTAATCTAATTTCACCGGCAGTGCCAGCCGATTGGCACGTAGTGCTGACGCTCCACCATTGGTTTATCAGATAATCGAGTGCATTTGCGCCTTGGGACGGTCGCCTCGAGTGCTGGGGCAATGCAGCCGTGACTTGCATAAACAGTCGACAGCGTATGTCTCTCAAACTTTGATACGTTTAAAACTTTTGACTGTATCTTGTGAGGAGAGAGGAGGGTCTTTTGGTCAAGCTCAGACAATCTATAGCTATCTAACGCTATTTTTCTCTCATATGGAGGGTCTCATATGTACCCTTACAGGTATACCCTTACATACCTACCTTACCTAAGTACAAAGTGAGTTATAACTCACTTTGTACTTAGGTAATCTACTCGTATATAATGCAATATCTTATTATAATATAATCAATCTTGTTTCAACATTGATTCGTTTTACTCATCTCCCTACGTAACCCAATTGTAATAATTCGCAGAAAAAGATAAAAGTGAAACTTAACTATACTTATTATAATAACGGGTTTCTTACCGTGTACGGGCAAAACAACCCTTGCAAATACCGGAGTCTCTAAAATTAGGAATACAGTAAAAGCTTCGTCACTAATAGGTACGTATAGTAAATCTATCTTTAACTTTGGTACTGATAAAAATCTTATTGAACACATTTTTGATCACAAATCTGGACACAATAGAAGTAGCACACTATTATGTGAACGAGTGTTTTCTGTTCAGGAAGGGATAAAGGTGGTCAGTATTCAAAGACCTGACTAGGTACGAGTATAATTAATCTCATTACTTATAAGTGAACCAAACATTAAATAATCATATTTTTAGGACACATTGTACCATAAGTATATAAAACGATTTAAGCCTGAGAACATACTTTCTTGTTTAATGAACCAAAACTAACAAATACCTCCAAGGTACGTAACAGCAAGATTTGTCCTCCCGTTCGGTTGTAACGCCATTACCGGCCGAAACGGTTCGACCGTTTTTAATTTCCTTCGCGATTCGTCGAGAGTTAGTGTGTTGTGTGGGTTGCGGGGAAATTGCCGTTTTATTTCTTAAAATTGTGTTACTTTACTCCCGACTGACGTTGCAACATACAGAACGGCGAGTTAACACTTCAATCGCACTTAATAACTTTAACTTGAAGCTTTATGTGCTAACAGTGTACCTACTCGAAAGATGAAAACTCTTTACGCCTTCAAAATACGAGTACATTTATACTTATACTCGTATTTTCTCTGTTTTGTGGGCCAAACATCAAATCAAATCAAAAATGTCTTTATTCATATAGGCTTGAGACAAGCGCTTATAAATCGTCAATACAGTAAATTAAAAGGAATTAAACTACCACCGGATTTGGAATGCACCTTCTATCGAGAAGAACCGACAGCTTCATTTACCTGGGTACAAATAAAACTCGCCTGCGAAGCGCAAATCCCCCAATGACAATCGTAATTTGGAAAAGCCTATGTCTAGCAGTGAACGTTTGCAGGCTGATGATGATGAATGAACACTGATTACGAACAGGTACCTACGACACTGAATCTTATGTATTTTACTATCAATGTACCTCCTCATCATTCCCCTTCCCATAATCTAATCCCGTGGACGTTTTAATAAATCAATGTTCTTGTGAAGCTTTTATCCATTACATGGTACAATGGACTAGCCATTTTTTTGTAATACAACGATATTCACTTTATTTTTAACACTTACTTACGTCGTAGTTGCTCTACGCCATGTATACTCGACAGAACAAAGAGTGCACTAACGTAGAAATAATGATGTTGTAACTAAAGCCACTCTTGCGAGCCTCCTTACCAGAGATCGGTTTTTTAATGCTTGTTATTTTCTAGATAGGGTTATAGATTTTTACAATAGATTTAAATAAGGCGTGTGTGTAGCTTTGTGCTCTCTTATCGAAAAGGGAAACAGTTTCCTGGTACTTGGGTACTTACTCCTCTAGCTTAGCGTAGCTGATCTTGGCTTCAGATCCGACACAACAAGATTCTCACAAAATAAAATCCTGCTTGCTAGACCAAAAGCAATTAATATAACAAAATAAATATAACAAAAGATAAGGTACCATAACACAAGAGAAATCTTATCTATTATAGAGACGCTACATGATTAGCCTCATAGAGCAGGAGTAGTTGATACTGTCTGTAGACATTAAACTTTTCGTTCGAAAACTCCTTCATTTTTTAAAACCACTTAAACAGCAAAAGCAGTTCCAAGAAATTTCGATTAGAACCGATTCATAAAATGAATCTTTAAGAGAGAGATCGGCTTTATTATTTTCTATGACCTCATTTCTTTAAGAAATAGGAAACCGGAATCTGGCCCAACTATTTTCATTTCCTTTTACATGCGCTCAAGAACGAAGTTTAAAGATTTTATATAACGATAGCGAGGATAGGGAATCGAAAAACGCGATAAAATTTTCATTACCAAGGTCTTCTTAACATCAGAATCAACTTTTTACAGAAAAGTCTTGAGATAATAAGACTTGTATTCACTAATAAACATTTTTCTTTCTTATTTTGTATTCTTTAAATTGTATTCTTGAAATCTCACTTCAAATATCAGTGCCACAGAAGCGGGGCTGCACGGACTTAAGCCGAGGCTAACAATGATTGACCAATCAAATCACACATCTCATCTCCGCTCCACTTCAGTGGAACAATATCATTGGTGAATATTTATTAGTCTTACGGCACAAATACCTATATAATTTTGGACACTGTGCGTCCCGCGTCGCATAGTAACGTTTGTGAACACGGCCGAGCTCCACTTCTGTGTAATTTTTTTTTTTTTGATTTCTCTCTGCAACTTGGCAATCTGTTTACAACAATAAGCCATGAGGCGGACCGGACACAAAGCGTCCATCAGTGTTTTGTATTGAGCCAGGGGGTCCCCCCGCGAGCAGATGAATCTCTTCAAGAGACTCGGGAAAACTCTGTGTAAAATCAACCTAAAACCGTTTTGCAGCTCATACAACTAGTTCCAAAATCAGTTTACGGTACTAAATTTTTACACTTATCGAATTTGAATTGAGTTACCCCTCCGCAGCGGAAAACGGATGACCCTTCGGCTGACCCGTATCCTGGCGATGCGACCCTACTACCAGTAAATGGTACAGAGACCATGTTAAATAAAAGGTTCCGTAGACTGATGAAGGTTATTTCTTTTTTTATTCTTTATTTAAACTACTGAAATCAGATTTACTCAATTTCGGCAATGCAGTCCGTGGTTTTTTTAACTACGTCACAATATAATCTAGATAATACTAGATTACTTGGCAAAGTCCTTAACTGGCTTCTATTAAAAAACCGTTGAGAAACTGAGAAAAAGAGTCGAAACTTAAAATCATAGTAAACAAACGCTCCAATTCACACATCCAAACTAAGCTATTGCATTTAAAAGTCAAATTGTCTCTTTATAACAACAAGTTAATTTCTTAAACGCTTTGTTGCCGGGAATCGAACCTAGAACCATCGGCTTGTCTGCACTTTATGCGAAATACCCACATTCCAGAGAAATAACAAAAGCTATTGTGACGCGGTTGAATTCGGCCGAAAATGGTTTGAATAGTGAAAGCTTTCGTCTAGTTATATTTTAGTTTCGTGTTCATTTTTTATATTTATCCAGTATTTTCTACTTTGAACAAGCTTAGTTAACGAGTAAAAGGCGAACATTTTGTATGACTTTAGAAGCGTATTGAAAGTTCTAAAGTACTTCGATGAAAAATGTTGCATAATTTATCGACACAGGTAAAGCTTAAATGGCACTCCCTCTACTCACGGCATCGAACTACGAATTTCTAACACTAAAATACACCAACAAATTGTGCATGAGTCCTGGGAGGATATTCCCTCAAAACAGTTTTCTGCTCTCTTTCAAACATGAAAATGTAGTGTACGGAGTGAAATGGTCAGTTCGAATCTTTGTGTGCAAATTGCAGGCGTGAATTGAGTTAACCCGTCGACCGCCGCGAGACTGCCGGTAGTGTTGGACAAGGGTTCAGACCGCAGGAATACATCTAGATAGGACGACAATCGCGTTTTATTTTTGAAGAATAACAGCGATCAGTTTTTTCAAACATTCGAAATTCTAACGCTCGTAATAACAGCATATTATTTCCCCTATATTATAGGCTATTACACTTTACTTATTCATTTATTCTGTCTTTTTATCTACCTATCTATATACTTATAATAAATCTGTAGAGAGGTCAAATCTTTTTATAAAAGTAAAAATATTTTTTCAAAATGCAATCAGTTAAATTTTTGTCTGTCTGTATGTATGTTCGTTATAGAAACAAAAACTACTGGACGGATTTTAACGAAACTTGGTACAATTATTCTTCATACTCCTGGGCAGGTTATAGTATACTTTTGATCACGCTACAATCAATAGGAGCAGAGCAGTGAAGGGAAGTGTGGTGAAAACGGGAGAAATTTTTATGTCTATGTTTGAACGCGCATCACGCAAAAACTACGAGTGCGGTTTTCACCAATGTATTGTTAGAAGTCCAACTTAAAATTAAGGCACCATTTTACGGAAGTCCGTTATTTTTGAAACCCGATATCGACGCGTGCGACGCCGCCGGCACAGCTAGTATAAAATATGTAGGCACAAGTATGTACTCTCATCATTCAGGCCTGTTCAGGCCATGCGTTTCCGAAAATTGATTTTAAAAGGACTCGGAAATGTGAGTATCCAATATTACCCGAGACCCTTTGTAACATCGTCAGCTGCAAATTGCCAGTTCAGTTCTCGTGCACTATCGTAAAAGTGGAAACATTATAGGTATGTCCAAACAAACACGTAGAAGCGAAAAAAGCTACTGGAAAAATTGTAAAACATAGGTTTTCGTTTTTGGGCCATAGAGTTTCATGTAGGTAAACATCGATAGATTTATAAAACAAAATAGTTATAACTAACCCTCTCTCTCTCTCTCTCTCGCCTAAGATCGAGAAATGTAGCAAACACTTGGAGGCCAGATGTCCAGCAGTGGACTACAAAGGGCTGATGGTTGCTGATGACGTGGTGCCTGACGCCCAGCAACACGAAAGGCTGAATACTCAGAAGAACTGCTCGTGTTGACAGGATGGGGAAGCCAGGGATAAAGAAATGTACGAATCAAATACATCGCCTACGTTCAGCAATGGACGACATGTGGCTTAGAAGGCATCATCATCATCTTCATCAGCCTATCGCAGTCCACTGCTGGACATGACCTCTCCAACTGTTCGCCAATTTGGGCAAACATCTGGAGGCTTTACGCTGTGGAGACGGGTGACTGCAGGCTGTAGCTTCTCGCACCAATTACACTACCCGTCATTGGCCTGTTACATTTAGCTACCACAAGGCAGGGGTATACTACAAATTGAGTCACTGTGTTAGTCACAAATAGGGATGTTAGAAATATGTAAGCAACACTTTTCACCAAATCAGCCATCTAGGCATCTACACAATGAACTATGACCGAGCTAGAGAGGCCCTTTGTCGCGTGATCAAGCGCAAATTGGCAGCGCAGTGCTGCGGGCGCCGTACCCAGTTTTGTTGGAGTTCGTTACGTGGTTCGTTTGCGAACTGGCCCCGCCTGCTCTGTGAAAAATAAATTTTGGAACTTCCGCCCGGACTCATTTAAATACGCAGCTAGATAACCGTCTATGCGCGGGATTAGTAGATTATGCTGTCATTTTAATAAACAACCAATGTCAAGAGAGTTACGGAGTCAAAAAGTTAGATAGATAGATATTCTTTATTGCACACCAAACAATTGACTTAAAACTATGTATAGTAGACATTTTGCTGTACAATATAGGCGGCCTTATCGCTATAACCGGTCTCTCCCAGACAACCTTAGGGTAGAGGATAGTTTTTGTCTATGGCAATAGTTACTGTCCATTTGGCTTCCAGATTTAGAATAAGACCACTTCATTTCATCACATGGGTGTCGTAGAAGACGTCTATCTGTGGGAATATTATATAATGTGAGCCCAAAACTCTGAGATCGCTTGATCGCTGGCGGTCACCAAGTCTTTGGGAACAGTAACCCAGCAGGTGGGGTACTGGAGTAGGTGTGACATAGTTTGCAGAGTAGCACCTCATATATCAGTGCGGATATGAGGCTTTATAGATGCTTCTGCCATGATTAACAGATATCGTTATAGAACCCCACCTAAACAGATTGTCCTTACACCGGCCAACCTGAGAGCAATCTGACAACGGTGGCAACTGACAGGTACCTGACCAGTTACTTGCCCGTTATCACAGCGATTTGGGCTTCTCTTTCGCTTTCCATCATGCGTAGAAAGGCCATTATGTCGAGCCACTATAAAAAAGAAATCTATTTAGTGTCTACCACGTTGGCTTTGTCAAGGTGTATCCTGGTGGAAGGCTTTCTGAGAAAAGGTACAATGACTCGGGATGACAAATTGTTGTTTGAGCGTGGAATGTCCTTTTTATCTGAAAACCATTCAATATCAGCCAGTTTTTTTATCACCATCACTAAAACATGTGACAAAATTTATAGTAAGTACACTTATTGACCACTACCTATCCATAAAGTAAATTTTTGCACATAAGCTTGTGCACAATACCATCTATTAGCTATACCATAACAATCATAGCCAAATTCAGCTTAGAAAGGGCGACATGATGTCAATAACAGAGAACCATTTCAATACACAACTTGATATCGAAATTGCCAATTGGTATTGTATACCAATAAAGTATTCAACGACTTCCGTCCAATTTTCGAATGCATTCAACCCGTTGAACAAAGTCAATATTTGAGTTAACAAATAATTTAACTATTCATACTTACTGTGGCGCGTTCATAATGTGTACACAATGACGCGTAAATGAGGTAAAATAAATCATTTTCGCGTAAACAATAACCGCTTACTTTGCTACATTCATTAATTCGTCCTTCAGAAGGACTTTTTAATGTATCATTCTACATTTTAACTCTGTTCAACTGAGGGCAGAATTGTCCATGCTGATTTGGGTTCAAGATCCGAAGGTTCTAACCTCCTGTGGTGGCTCCTCGCTCCGGAGTCGCTGCTGCCCGCCTTTAGCCTGTGGTATTTAGCTACGCTTTCAATCGTGATGATTATACCGCTACCAGTCGGTTGCCAGAGCTTCTTTTGTTATTCAGCAGGATATACCACGGGCAGGTGAGGGTGGCTTGGCGGGTGAAGATGATAAGTCGCTCCCTTACATCGCCACATTATTTATTTAAGGACTCTACTCTACCTTTGACCTATGATTCAAAATCCATCTTTAAGTCTTCTAACACTTGTTATCGCCTAAGAATAATAATAAGCCCAATTGGTTTAAGTTTAAGTAGCTATTCGCTACACGACACCACGTACACTTTTAATCTCTCCGGGGATGGAAGTTTGTCCGGACAAATCATTCTTTCAGCGCTCTCATAGCGTGTGTTTGCTCGATTACGACCGTTTGTTTAGGCGACGCTCGGACAAATTGATTTTTGACAAACTTGACCACCGTGACTGATGTATGAGGATGATATTCGATGTTCCGGGAATATTTTGATACTGCGCCGTCATAAAACCTTTTAAAGTGTGGTAAAATTCAACTAATTGATTGTTTTGTACGAGTTTATTAGGTGTTTTAAAATAGTTGTTGGTATGTTTTGACGGCCGATTAGTAAATAAAGTGACGTACATACGCAAATAATATTTATTTAGATATAATAAAACGTCCTCTGCCTTCTGAGCCAAGGGTCGTGAGTTCGATTCCTGCACAGCACCTACATTTGTGTGCTTGAACATGACTGATTTTTTTAAATATTAGCACGTCAAAATGACTCTGCCTGATGTAAAGCAAACGACGAAGTTTGTATTGTATTGGCCTGGGTATTTGCTATGTATAATATGTATAAGTAAGTTTATCAGTTATCTAGTACTCAAAATAAAAGCTTCAGCTTAGTTTAGGATTAGATGACGTTGTGAGGCCCAGTGTCTCTTGGGTTATTTATTTATTTAAATCTACGCACGACATCATCTACTTAAAACTAACTATCATGGTAAATTTAAGGCATTAGGTAGTACTACAATAATATAGACAAATAAATTTATTTGTGAGGAATGTTTAAGAAAATGTGTACGTACGTATGTATGTACAAAATCCCCAGACCCTTGTATCTTTATAACTTCTATGTATATTTTGTTTTTTGCTAACATTTTCCTGTAAACAGTGGACGTGCCCCCGGCCTCGCGTGTTTTTTTACTGTTTTTACTTTTCTTCGGCAAACTCAAAGGATTCATAAACGAGCATAAAAATAGGTGGAGCTTGGCTGCAGACACAATATCCTGTTACCGTAACCCTGTGTTATGATGTATTATTTATACAGGCTTCTACTAACAACTTTGTTGTTATAATCTTAAAGGATCTTAAGATTTTTAATACTTATTTCATCATCATCATCATCAGCCTATTGCAGTCAACTGCTGGACATAGGCCTCTCTAGTTGTTCGCCACTTAGGGCAAACATCTGGAGGATATACCCATAATCGCCACGCTGGGCAGGCGGGTTAGCGATCGCAGGGCGTAGCTTCTCGCACCGATGACGCTGCTGCCCGTCATCGGTCTATGGTATTTAGCTAAGCCTTTAAATAATTGTGATGGTTATACCGCCACCAGTCGGCCGCCAGCGCCTCGTTTGCTATTCGGCAGGATGCACCCCGGGCAGGTGAAGTTGGCTTGGAGCGAAAAGATGATAGGCCGCTCCCTTACATCCCTACATTACTATTACAATACTTATTTATTAAATATTTATTGCACAATTAGGCTGTGTACAAAAGGCGGGTTTAATGCCACATAGGCATTCTCTATCTGTCAACCATTAGGCTAAGCAGAAACTAATTTTAAGTTAGTTTGCCACAAAATATTAATGTCCTAATAAACATATATTTTCCACTTTTTAACATACTGATTGTGGATTTGTATAACAAAATTATATATAACTGGATTCATTTTGTGTTTCTATTATGAGCCCAGCTAAATCCAGAACGTTAAATAGACCGTATTTCATTTAGATTCCAACATTCGGGTCGTAAATCAAAGGTTTGTGTCATTATCAACGCTAAACTTCAGTCCTGCTTTTAATTGTGGAAATGATGAAATTAGTCAAATCCCTTAAAGCAATAATCCTCACGTCGTATTCATAGTCCAGACTAAATCCAATTACGCCGAGGCTCTGAGGTACACGACAGGAATATACAGTCGGAACATGTTCTAGATGAGAAATAGTTTCGGTTTATTTCTATATTGGATATTTACTCTAATCACTTACTTAAGAAATAATAAAAACAAAAGAACTAAGACGAAGAAATAAGACCTTGAAGCGCCTTTATTGTATAGAAAATTTAAACTAAAAAAGTGCCGCAAATCACGTACCTAGCTATAACAAATAATTATAAGAACAAGAAAACTTGTGCTCATTTAGAATGTATACCTACTTATTATTACTGTATAATAACCTACTATGTTGGAGGATATCTCTATGTGAAATAAATAAGTTAGCAACCAGACACCGAACAAACAAATTTAACTGTTCGCATTGTGTCGTATTTGAAAAGTCAACATCACGGCTGATACTTCTGTTTCGTTAGTCGGAACAAAAAAGGCTAGCCAAAAAACGGCACGGTGTTTCGGAGTCTAGGATATATTTCGGGCTCAGCCGTTTATTATCGTCATCATTTTTCTTTTTCCTTGCCTTTAAAAGTTTGCTTGCTCGACATAGGTCTTCCCCACCGACTTAAACAACAGTATATTCTAGGTGGTCTCGACCTAACTGCAACCCTTAACCTTAATGAGATCGTCAGCTCATCTTATAGAGGGAGATCTTTTAATCTTTTTCCAACTAGTGGCAGCCACTCGAGAACTTTATAGTACCAATCCAATAATCTACCAAATCTACCACTATTGAACTTGCTTATTCTTTGAGCTATATCAGTCTGTCCTTCAATACTGATGCGCAGAGTGACTCCCTGCATAGTTCTCTTTATAACAGAAGTAGCAAATAAAAATCCATCTGACCAGACCATGTCTAGGTTTCCTAGGTCTTCGGAGCAGGCTGTGCGCTAAATGCAGGAGCAACGGGCGAGCCTCTCGTGTCAAGTGCCAGGACGTGACTATCGGCGGCGGCTGTAATCTGCATCAGACCAAATTACACTGGCAAATCGGAAAAGTTCAGAAAATGTTTGCGTTTGAAGTGACTGTTCGTGATATTAATTTATTATGCAATTTAATTCGGAGGTAGAGAAGAATATAATGAGTGTTGATACTAAAATTAAACCTCTTTGAAACCTCTACTCTCATTAAACTGTGAGTACACTGTTTAAGAAAATTTTTAAGTGCACGAGTCAAAGTCAAAGTAATCTTTATTCGTATGGGTTTTAAAAAACACTTACAAATCGTCAAACTACAAACTACTACCGGTTCTGAAAGCATAATACCTATCTAACCTTAATTTTACTTTAATGTTTATTTTATACAATGCGAACTGTTGTTTATCGTTCTGGAAGTACCTATTATTGTATGTAGATGCTTTATTATTTGCTCCCGTGTCGCCTAAGGTGCAGCGCAGACGGCACACTTTTTGTGCGATAGAGTCTGCGTCTGAGACATTTAAAAAGAGCGTCTAGGTCTGCCGACAGAATGATCGAAGATGTGCGTCGTGTGCGTTGAGTCTGTGAAATATCCGCGACAGATTTTTGCGCGTCGTGTGCGTTACTGCATATAATTGCAAAAAAGTGCGTCACGGATAGTCTGTCGTCTGCGCTGCCCCTAATGGAAATCGAAAGATAAGCCCAAATCAAGACGGACAAATAAATCAGAAATAAAATTAAATAATGGACAGGGAAATGACTGACTTTTTCACGGATTTCTATGGATCTAGAATTAACATTTAGTATTGTGCAGATAGCGTATATCGTTCAACAACTTTATTATACAGGTACTAAACTAATATTAAACTTTTCATCGCCATTCAATCGGCATCAATTAAGGTGCCTTCATAAACCCATTATCTGTTCGCAACTCGGAACACTTGCACTGCACATCCATCAACTAAAGTCAAGTGCAGTTTACGAAGTAATTACCGGGCGGCTACCGCTTCACACTCTCAGTAATTGGATGGCACTCGTGCGCGGATTGATTGCGTCACAAAAAAACGTGAGTCGATAGGATAACCACAGAAATGTATCGGCAATAGAACGGCCATCTTTTATTTTCAAACAACCACATATCGGCACTTAGCTTACAACACCGCTGAAGTTGAAAAATGGCAGTGATCACATTTTAATGTCTTTACAACTGCTCATACCATTGGTTTGGTCACATGGCATAGATTTCCGCCAATCAGAAGGCGTAATTCGAAAAGCATTGACAGCGCGGAAGTCGATGACCTTTCGTCGAAAGCTTTCGACACTGCATAATGTTCGCCTCCTGTAAAGTTGGTAAATTTAACTTAAGCGGTGTTGTCAGGCAAGAGACGATGTAATAAACTTTTAAATTTTTTTAAATTCGAACATCCGAAACATCGTGTCTCTTTTCAATCGTTTGAAATTCGAACATCGAAACAAAATCTACTAAATATTAAGAATGTCAAAATGTTTGAGTCACTCTTTTAGTGCTCAAAAGACCGTTCTACCCTTTATTATATTCCTATGGGCCGCACCGCGCGTATTAACGCGCTGATAGCCTTCACTTGTCTATTGAATATTGATAGCCAATGGTTTTGTCCGGTAAACATTCAGGGTCGCCGTACAAACCATACCTATGTATATAACAGTAATGCGCTGACTAGTCGACAAATAATGCCAACATGTCAACGTAATTAAACGTACTTTCTACGTATGCACCGATTTCTCAACTTTCTTTCTTTCTTTCTTTTTTTTCTTTCTACTGACTGAAACGGCGTTCTTAGTATCGCCATGTTTTTGAACTATAATTTTTATATTACACAAACCTTGTCCTAACAATACCGAATACATAAAACCAAGAATCATCCAATTTGTTGCAGTCAATCGAAAGTTTCTTTTTTCTTTATTTCCCAGATCCATTTTCATTAATATAGATAGATAAATTGACACAAAATAATAGATATTTTATACAGGCTCAATCGATAGTGACTTCCGAACTGAAAGTTCTGTTGGGATCAATTCCCACCAAGAATATTCATGTGTGAACTTCTGTGTCTACTACACATAAAGTAAAGCATAGCTATATAATCGTCTCTAAATGCCTAAGTCCAGCAGTGGACTATTGATGAAAATCGTATTCGTGGTACCTTAATTTCACATCACATGGAGGATGGAGGAGAAGAAGGAGGAGAATCATGAGGGAGATTAAGCACGAAAGCGGACCCTGGGCTCCGAGACACGGCCTCTGGAACCAGGTTTAGTCCCGCGAGAGCGTTAGCGCTCTGATGATGATTAATTTCACATCACAATGTTGGCCAATATTTTTATATTCAAACAAACGATTCCGTTTAGTGATTAAGCTGTACCTATACTTAGCAACGTCATAAAAATATCTAAATATGTTCCCACGAAACTGTTTGTCGATTCATACTCGTCACATCTCTACTACGAGTAGGTATACCTGTTCTGGGCCTGGGGACATATCGTTTTCGGCATTTCATTCTGTCTGTTCGTGAGTATCAAGTTTTATGCCTCCTCGCGAAATTGACTATTCATGTTTAGAGTTAAGTGCCCATTGAAGCACCGCAATGCACTATTAACGCCTTGCACTTGTGTATTGCATTTGATAGCAGACAGTTTAATCTGATTACGTTCGTGCGATACTAAAGTTACCAGTTAAAACTTGCCCATAGTATAGAAAAGGTCAATTGGATATTTATGTATTAATATTTATTACTTTCAAAGAATTCAAAATTCGAACGTCCGAAACAATGTGTCCCTTTTCAAGCATTTGAAATTCGAACTATCGAAACAAAATTTACTAGTATGTGCGTCCTTCTTGAAACGAGCGCTAAAAAATTCACATAAAGCGTGCATGTCACTAATAATAACAAATTTAATGAATTCATGTTAAATATGTAGGCACATATGTACGTACGTACGTTGGTACAGAATTGCAGTTCAGTCAAATTCTTACATACTAAATATGTAGTATCTCTTCTCCGATGGTGGTAGGAAATGTATGTAATGTATAGGTAATATTCAAAAGCCACATTAGAAAATATATTCCATTTGAAAAATACTTCATTACATATTACGTTACATTATATGAAATCATGTAAATAGAACAGTTGTATAGCAGGTAAATATAGCGTGAGAGAGGTTCAGCAATAAATAGTTTCTCCCTCAGTGTAGCAACAAACGAAATAGACTCATTAAAACTTAATTGCTAATCTACTAATGTCTCGAACTTCGACCTCCTTTTGCAGACTAATTAATTCCGTAAATAAATAAAATAGGACCCATATCCAAATAATGATTTCTGTGCAAATTATTTATCATGAAATTGAGTGATTTTGTCCCACTCCAATGTGTTTGAGCTACAGAATATAAAAAAATAATTTGCCTATAAACAAATAATTTCATAATAAACTAAGGAGAATTTAACCTATTTCATTTTTTTTGTTTCATATACGCTGTACTGACGAAAGATACGAATTAAAATGAAAGTAGGAGGAAATAACACAGCTTTACTTATTAAAATTACAGTTTCGCTTTGGAGCTTAAAATTAATAAACATGGTTTCTGCCATCTTTGCTTACAAAATGATGACCAGTTACGAAGCCTGGAATTGGAAACAGAAATTGGATTCAGGAGTATCGGCTCTTTGACAGTCACAGGAAGTCATGAGGTCCACTCCCAGAGGGATTCTACTTGCAACTCGACCAACCGAATTTGGCTTTAAACTGGAAAATTTTGGATGTAATAATATAATGTGACTGTTCAATAAGCAAATGACTTTGGTATCGAACTATTACGTTCAAATATTCAGCAGTTAATTTGGGATTTCGTGCTATGATTATTAGATAGTTTTAGGGCTTATCATGATGAAACATGAACAATGTGATAAACATTGTAAGAAAAATCGGCATTTAAAATAGTAACTATCGAATTTGTTGCTGGTTCTTCGCGCCAGAAGCTACGTTCCAAATCCGGCGATAGTCATTTTAAATGTATTTAAATCTAAGCAAAACCATTTATAAACGACTGCGAAACATTATACTTCAAAGTTATAGCCGAACTTATTCAAAAGTTATTTGCAAATCCATAAAATATCCGTCAAAAATTAAGCAGACTCGTAATACAAAATCCGGCGGAGTACTTTATCCCCAAATTAATTTTCCACAGTAAAGTTTACGTATCGGAGTCATCCACTTGTCCCCACTCCGCATTTGAAATGGCGCTACAATGAAACGCTTTTAAATCCATTAAACAGTAGTTACTCCCGTCAAGGGGTCCGTTCGACAAGCAGCCGGCGAGTGTCCCCGCCGGTTCCGTACCTCGGAACTCGATCATTAGTGTGCTCACTCAATCCGAAAGCGATTCCATCCCCGAAGATTCCGCCTCTTTGAAACTGGCGCAATATTGTCGAAAGCAGGAAAACTCTTTACGGGAAAAAAAATATTGCCCAAGTCGCAGAGAGCAAAATGAGAACGAAATACCAGGAGCCAATCGAGCGAACGACTCTCGGCGGCAATATACTCCCGAGTTTACGTTATAGATGACGTAGCTACTGAATACACTAGAACTGTAGACGTAAACGGAACGAGCACCCACCGCCGGCGGTTGTAAACTCGCTGCCCGAAACAACTTCGTTACAACTCCGCTCTGTTTTGTTTCTGGCCCGCAATATTAGTTTTAGTCAAAAAGCTATTTTTCAACGTGCCGTCGAAAGGCTTGTAAAGTTTTCTAATTTAGTTAATTCGTACTCAACGTTTCGTGAAGCCCTCGGCGTATTGAAGATAGCTATTCCCGTGAAATATTGCATCTGGAGTTTCTCTGCGATTGTTGAGATAGCATCGATGCAAATCGTCCGTTTCGTTTCCTGAGTCGGTGGTTTCCGATAAAGTTTTTAATGTAATTTGCGAGTTTCGCTAATGGGTGTGCCTTTCGATTTGCGGGGTTTAATTGAGTGTTGTTTTGTCGGCAGGTCCTCTTGTTCCCGGAGGAGGGCTGGGCCCGCAGCGCCTCCTCTTCGTACTGGACGCTGCAGCCCTGCTGGTGGCGTCGCACGCGCTGCAAAGTTGTCGAAGTGGCTGGAACGAGAAGGTGAATTTTCTTTTAAACTTTCTTTGAAAGGAACTGCAAAAAGGAGGCTTCGTAACACGTTACATTTTTAAGCAATTTTGAGTTAGTTTTTGGGGTCTACTTCGTCTGCCTCGGTTTCAGATTGTCTATTTTCATACATTAGGGTTTGTATTCCCAAGCACATTGCATATTTTTAATTTCACGGAGAAACTGAAAGGACCTGGCAACTGTCCTGCAGGTACATTATACTAACACCTAGTATCGTACGTAATTCAATAAACGGTAGAGCAGTTAAATATAGCCCGGCAATATTTTTTACGCCCTATATGTACCGTAAAGCTAGCGTTGGGAGTGTTAAAAGCGCTTGTAAAAAACTAGGTCAAATGGAATATGACTTAAATAAACAAATATCTATTCCCGGTACAGGGAATAACACCAGAACAATGGCGGCGCGGGAAATGGACCGTCCTTTTTGCTCTCAATGAACATTGCTACCAACTACGAAAGTAATTTGAGTTAAGTAAACTCGGAACTTTACTTTTCATTCAATAATTCTTGTTGAACCGACTTTTAGTCTTAAGCTTCCATTAATGATTTAGATCAGAAGTAACTTTAGCTTAGAGTGGGCCACTTAATAAAAAAACGTACAAAAGAGCGTACCTAATGGAAGAAAGCCTGATACTGATGAATTTCACAACACAATAAAAACATTGTTGAGGCCCAAATACTATATTATTATCCTTAAAACATATCTAAATATCCCTATAATCCGTAAAAAACCTCGACGATGCAACAAAACCAGCCGTTTGAGCACGTCTAGAAGGAAACAGTTTATCATGTCGGTTGCACATTAAACATGCTTTTCGCAATTAACCAGCCCGACTCAGGTGAGTGCGCTCACGTTTGACAAACGGCCGGAACTAGCCGGGGGCACCACTATCGCGCGATCGCAGCGCCGCGCCGCGGTGAAAAGTGGCGGGAACGTGATGTAAATAAATATGGCGGCCAGGGCTTAACGTGGACGAATGCTGTTTTTATTAAAATGACACGTTGATGCGCCACAGCTTATTTTGTAGCTGCGGTTGCCCCAATTCGTAAATGGACCGTCCAGTGCTTAAATACGTGAATATTACCTACCATGGCTTATCAGAAGCGCTGTAATTATAATATTTTTAACCCGCCACGGAAATGCCCTGTTTTGTTATAAGTTTGATTGGAAATGATGTACTGAGGTTTATTCTTAGCTTTAATTTATTAAGATCAACATTTTTAGTTTTAATTTAAAAGAGGAGTTTGAATTTAAGAGACCGTTAGTTCATTTCAATTTCCGGATTTTGATGAATAGGCTATTATGGCAAAAAATTTTAATTAGTCCGACTTTTAGCTTATTCAAAAATAAAGTACACGTATTTTTCCTTTTTTCATTCATACTTAGTAGGTATTTTTAAAATCAGTGCTTAACTAACTAAGATACACTTTTTAAAAAATCTTTAGTAAAAAACCCAACATGAATTGATATAATACAATTCTACTCTGCTATCACTGTGGTGCATAATGTATATGTCGTGGCCAAATCGACGAATTGATCAATTCATGAAGTGGCCAAATAGTGGTAACCAAATCATTAAACGATAAACGTTTAGCGATTTGGTCACCCACGTTTGACCATATCGTAAAAAAAGGGTCACAAGTCTAACCTAACCAACTATGTCAAATCTGTGATAAAGTGTGTATTTTTGGTTGCCCCCATTCCCCCCGCTTTAAAAATTACATGAATTTTATAAAAATCTCGTTGTTTCACCCAAATTTTTGATATGCTAAGAGATAAAAAAATATGCTAATATGGCAACACTGGCGCTTACAGCGCCTCTACCAGTAGTCAATGAAATAATTCCACGATATGATCGATTGAGACTGACCGTTTCATGAAATAGCAGTCTAGCTGGCCCTATCGTCGAACGATTTCTTATCATTGATCTGGCCTGGGCACATTATGATATGGCCAATATAGACAGTGAACATTTCATGAAATGGGCAAATTCTACGATGTGGCCACGACATATACAGATATACCGACCCTGTGTATACCTATATGTATGTCTGTTACGAGATAATCACACTCGACTTACTTACTTGATAGTCTGTGACAAAACAATCTTAGGAAAATACATCAACCAAAATAAAAACAGTAATATATTGCTTAAGTAGAGACCCCAATAAAACAAAAAGAAACAGAGGGAAAATAAAATTCGGTGCGCTTTTGAAAGTTCGCTCATAAACTTCATTTAATTAACAAAAACTTAAAGCACTATTTGTGTTCCTTTGTTTAGAAGTAGTGGAGGATGTTCAATGTAGCGATGTAACTACATACTCAATATATGAATACAACTGTGGAATACAATGTACAGACGATTACACGTAAACCTAGTAGGTATAGATTTGCTAAGCCTCTGACAAGTTACTGTCAAATATCTCCAAAAAAGTTTTATCTAAGTGTCCAATTTAAAAAAAAATTGACGTAGGTACATTTCACTCCAGCCACCTGGTCTCTAACTAAGATTTTCCCTTATGACTCCCGGAGAGAGCTCTTTCCTCACGGTATGTAGCGGCATTGCTGTGCCCCTGACATTGCAGATGTCCATGGGCGGCGGTTAATGTTTAACATCAGACAAGCCGCTTGCTTGTCTGCAACCAAAAAGCAATAAAAAAACATCTTTAATCAACTTTTTTTTTACCAAAAATTTACTTAAAACTAGCCAAAGTATACAATTTTTGAACAATTTTACCTTTCTAGGTTTTAGAAGATATAACACATAAGTTTATGCTTTTTTGTTGGGTGAGCGCGTTCCATCGTACGTATATCGCTTACCATCAGGCGAATCGCAGTCAAGCGCAAACTCAGTGTGAAAAAAAAGTGTAGGTTGATGAGGGTCCGTCTGTTTATCCTACCATGTATAAATATGTACGTACATAATAGATATACAAACTATTTCATTGTAAGCCGCAACCATAAATGCTATGTTAATTTACGATCTATGATAAAGCCGGCACCGATTAAAATCTTTCCGGATAGTAAAAACGCTAGAAAGATTTTCGCTCGCGGCTCCTACGGGCGGGATCGAGCTAAGCGGTCCCGTTAACGTTAACGGTTATTGCGACCCGCCCCACTATTTACCCTAAACGACTCTTATTTCATGATAACACTAGCCGACTAGATCTGTTACTTTTAAATGTCCATTCAAGCTCAGTTTTAAAACTATTCCGGGTGTCCTCGTGTTGCGTTCTCACGTTTTAATTCGAAACGTCTAGAGCGGCTATAACGCGCGAGAGAGTAGTGTGAAAGTGCGCATAAAGGTTTTTAATTTGTTCCCGCGAAGTTCCCGGGGGATGTTTGGGGCTATTACAGGGCGGCTGCCATTACATCGACCGTTAGGGCCGCAGGATGTACGTGTCGGATTCGCGCCCTACTAACGGGGCGACGTGATCGGCCTTGTGATCGGCGTATCTCATGCGGAGCACGTGGCCCCAGCGGTGGGACAAGACTGTTCAACTTTTGCTGAATGTTTGTTTTTGCCCTTGAAATGAGTTCGTTCAATTTCCTCAAGAGGTGGTTAAATTAATAGTAATGTTAGGTTTGTAATTGGTATCGATTCATGCATACTAACATACTATATAGTCATAGGTATTACAGTTGCGATTTGTCTTAGGATCAGTTTGGTTTAGTAAAAGCTGTCTAACACAGTGGGCACCGGTTCGATCCCACAAACACACAGATCAAATATTTGTGTGCGTGAACAATATGAACATGTCTGTTTGTATTGGTCTGGGTGTTGGTTATGTATAATAATATTAATAATGTAATTATTTATGATCAAATGTCTATTACCCATAATACAAACTTCGACTTAGTTTGGGTCGAGATGGCGCTGTATGGCCCAGCGTGGCATGTCTTGGTTATATAGTATTATACTATTTTTATCACCAAACTTTGTTACATTCTTATAGTCATTTGTGTAGGGTAATTTAAAATGTATTATTGAGAAAGCTCAGATAAAGGGCAGCCGCATTCTATCTATCCTTAAGTTAATGAAACAGAAACTTTGAGTTTTGAGTAATGCCACAAAAAATATTCTGTGACATTAACTCATAACTCTACAAGTGAAATTTTCAAAGTTCCCACATTATTCGTCTAAAACATAATACACAAAGAATATGTCAGCCATTCTAAGCGAGGGAGAGCTAGGTAATATAGACAAAACTTAAAGTTATAACGAAACAAAACTTCCTTAGAAGGGGGAAACTCTAGCCCTGTGAATATTTGTATAAGTCCACGTACCATGTGCAGTCTGAGAGTTCTTATATAAACTATTACCAACAGCAATAAGGAACTAATCATTCATAAGACGCCATCATGGCGCCCCACGAAATATGAGATCGAGTGCATTGTAGTATCTTCTTAATATCAATTGGTAAATATGAAAAAGTGTTTGGAAGTCGTTTGTAGGTTATTCCATAATGATATTACGCAATAGCAGTCCCAAAGTTCGGGAGAAAGAGGTGATATACCTACCCTTGTTTATTGAAAAAGACGTTTGTTTTGGTCCTATGCGTGACTATTCTCCAGTCAGAAGAAAAAGACTGTACACATGTTCCAAACATCTTCAGCTTTAACTAAGTATTCTTCTTAGAGATTGGAGATATAATCAGAACACGGCCATCATCTTAACATCCACTACTGGACATAGACCTCCCAATGGCAATGGTAATTTTGGGGGGATTTGCGTTAGTCATGCTTGGTAGGCGAGTTAGTGATCGCAGGAGGTTTTATTTGTACTCAGGTAAGCACTGCGTTTCCTGATATTCGCTTAGGCGTTTTCTACACCACCCACGGTTAAAGATGTAGCGGTCCTATTCTAAATCCGGAAATCACACGGTCTTATTATAACGTAAAATAAATCATTACCCTCGACCGTTAGTCATTTGAAATGAAGGTACACTCCGCCACAAAGACCGCTAATGCGGCAGAGACAAGCCCTGATTTATGCCGCCGACAGTACCGGCACCTCTTAATAGCTGTTACAAACCCATTACGTAGGCGCCTACTAGGCGATATACCTGATTTGCATATGCTACGAGAAAAACTCCGAACGTTTTTCGGGATCCGGCTACTTAAGTGTCTTTTTTCCTTTATATTTAAGGTGCTTTGGGTATAATGTGAAGGAAAAAAGACCTGTCAAAATAAGAAAGTACTTTTAGTCGTAGTTTTCCAGTAGGTATATTGACTTGTTGCTTCTTCTTATTTTACTGAATACACGACACTAATAAATGTTATTTCATATTAAGCTCAGTATTAAGTAGGTATATAAATATAGCCCTAAAAATCTCTATACGTAGAGCTACTACTATGTGCCCGCAGCTCTGCCCGCGTGAATATTCTTACAAATCATAGCCTATGTGTTTATTCAATGTATAAGCTACATTACTGTTAAGTTTCATTAAAATATGTTCAATAGTTTTTGCGTGAAAGAGTAACGAACATCCATACAGATGTATGGAAGAAAAGAACTTTCTAATATTCGTAGGAAAGTAAGATTGATCCGTGTTGAACATATTGAATTGAATTACTGCTGTAAAGTACACAAATACCGAAATATTCTGACTAATATGATTACTACCCCACTACTAGATTGCTACGTACAAAAACACGATGAATCATCGAAAAGTATTGAACTTAATACATTTCTTTGAAAGGAATTTTCCGTATTTCCCTCTGAGTAATCGATCTTGTTTTGTATTGTTTCAGACATAGCACTCATGCAAGAATGGTTGTGAGCGGGGGAAACGCAGTCTACATTGTAGGAACTTTCAAACACCTCGGCACAGATGCTGATTTTAAGGTAAATAATGTAGACCACCTAGGTACGAAGAATTTTTGATAATATCAAGTATACCATTAGGATAATTTCCCACAGAGATGTGCTTTCATATCCGCCAATCATATTAATCCATATTGCAGTGCACTGGTGGAACCGGATTCAACTAAGCTATTTTATGCAGAAGTATGCATGCTATGCATCTATAGATTGTCGCGAGTGGTGTAGCTAGCTATATCAAGAGTGGCGTTCCTACAATAGGCTTGTCGCATCTTCTTCATCTTCATTGCACATCTTAAGCTTTAGTTGTATGCGTCACATAGTTAGGTAGCTTAGCTTTCAGATCTTCGTGATGATGATGATGCCTGCCTAACCGATTCCGGCCACGGAATTGCTTCAACTTCGACGAGTTTGTCGAGCATGCCGGTCGTGAGTCCGCATGTGGCTCGCGTAGCCTAGCTTACTAGAAAAGGTTCTACAAAGTGAACACGCGAGCACACCACCGACATAGTTATAATTACCTATATGCCGCAGGTTTACGGTAGATCTTCGTAGCATAGCAGCATAACACATCTCTAGTGTAGTGGGTGATTTTACCACGCGAAATCTACTTTATGTGCCATGCATTATGAATCGCATTCAATACATATTATGCAATAAATAGGGAAGTATATAAGTACCTACATGATTTCTCTTCGTACATGATTCTGTCATTGTTTTTTTTTCATTGGTTTAGTTGAAAATTTAATGTCGATGTTGCAACGATATTTGTTTTGATTGCAACCGCGGTCATGATTAAAATTAACTTTGTTAGTATCCACTGCCACACATTCGCAGAAAGCAGGTATTTCGAGACCGCAAACGTGCATTTCGATTGCGGCTTTTACCTATTTCTCTATTGGCGGTTTCATAATACTGTATATATGATGTTTGTTATTGAAAACCTGTCGTGACCGCACTTATTAACATGCGTGATTAATCAGCGATTTAGTACATGTACCATTTAATAATTAATTAATTAAACTACACGAATTATTGGAAATTAAATTTCCTCTACTTACAATACTGATTTGCTGAACTGTGCAAGCTTTTCCAAGCCCAAAACACGTACAGCGTAAATTAAAGGAGGCCTACGTTCACAAGGCTGATGATTGAGAAATAACAACAGATGGCAATAAGGCTAAACGTTTGCTAAGACAGTGGTGGCACAGCACAGCGCAGTGTAAGGCAGAGCAGGGCAGGGCAGTTGACGCAGTCATATAGGACAGACGCACGTCTGCGTACAATGTGCCCGCTTCGCAGCGTACGTAGGTATCGGATGTTCTGTCCTACGCTGCGATGTGCTACGCCGCGTCTCAGCATACATCCTCATCATCAGCCTGCAAAGGTCCACTGTTGGACATAGGCCACCCCCAATGACATTCTTTTTTTTTTGTATATGGACTCTATCACATGACATTCTTCATTTGGGAGGATTTGCCTAAGTCACCACGCTTAACAGGCGGGTTAGTGACTGCAGTAGGTTTTATTCGTTGTAGGCTGCTGCTGTCCTGATGTTCCCTTAGTCGCTTTCAATGACACCTACGGGTTGAGATGAGAATGATGGTCCTTTTCGACCTTTGCATACGGTTAGCCTCAATCTCAGCATATCATATCATATGGCTTAAATATTTCTGCTCAAATACTCACAAGTTAATGTCCAATTGACGAAGCCAGTCTGACGCTCCCGGAGTGAGTTCATTATAATGACTGGCTCGATGACTCATTTGGTAGTGACCTCTGCCTTCTGAGCCAAGAGTCGTGGGTTCAATTCCCGCACAGTACAAACATTTGTGTTCATGAACATGTCTGTATGTATTTGGTCTGGGTGTTTACTATATGTAAAATATGTAATTATTTACGTAAGTAAGTAAGTTTATCAGTTGTCTGGTACCCATAGTACAAGCTTCGGCTTAGTTTGGGGCTAGATGGCGATGTGTGGCCTAGCGTGGCATGTTAAAAAAATTGACCAAGCCAGTCTGACGCTGCCGGAGCGAGTTCATGGAGCTAATTTCAGTATATGTTTGTTTGTCACCAGTTATACCTGACGACAAACGTGACGCAAGCGGACTTCAACATGGGGTACACCATGACGGGCACCCTGGAGCGCGGCAGCCGGTCCACCAACACCTTCCAGATGACGCACTTCGCCGTGCTCCGCCGCTGCGACCACGACAACCACCATCTTAAGAACTCTTAAAAGTTCTACGATAGCACAGATAAACGCTAGTTTATAATAGTAGCGAAGGTCGGTTTAGTGCTCTTTAACTTTATACGTTCAACTTCTTTATTTGCTCACTAAGTGTCACATAAACATGGACTTTTAAGAATCAAGAGTAGAAGCAAAAAGCCATAACTTTGTGTATGAAAAGTGGCGGTCGAAATATGCTTTAGTTGCAGGAAGGTACAATTTTAGCATAACTTGTACAATAATGATAAGAACTCTCCTGACCGAATTTAAGCTACAGCAACCTCCAAGGAGACTTGCCAATTTGATGTTAAACGAGTGTTATTATAACGGAACGTCTATGCTAACTGACCGTCTTAAATAAAGATAAAAAAATCAAGTTAAATTAATGTTAGTATTATTGGCAAGAACTACCTACGTCAGCATCACTTTGAAGAGATTTCAAACTGTTATTTACCGCGAAAGCAACTGTTCTAACACTTCCAACCACTAGGTATCTTTTAGATACAGTTTACAAACAATGGTTAATGTAGTAGTAATGGGAGATTTACAGCTCCTTGCCTCTATGCTCCACTTTATCATTCTTACTGAACAGGCTGATTCTAGTGACAAATTGATCAAGTGAGTGATTGTTATTAGTCCTCAAAGCGGCCAGTCACCCCCAAAAGTGAGTGACACTTAAATTTGAGGCTGCCCCACCAATACTTAGAGATGACATCAAAAGCCGCGGTCTAGATCAAAGTCCTTTATAGGCCGCCCATTAAAAAGATGACAGGGGGTATAACCGGAAAATGGAGATACCGCATTAAATTATCTGGAAAAATCGACCAGATAAGTTTGACGACCTCTGTAAGGCATGGCGTATGGCGCTCTTGACGATCCTAAAGTTCCAGGTTTAGTTCCCAATCGTGTCAATTTAAGAAACGAACTGTTATAAAATCTATTCTTCAAAGCATATAGTCATCATTTGGTGCTTATTGATTTTTTTTTGAAAACCAGACAGTGTGCCTTGATAGTAAGGTGCGATCATTTGTTTCTTGTCATCTTGGCGCCAGCCTGCAAGATAGTTCTTGCTATACAATGACTGATCTCGAAACGCAACTGAAGTCACTTCCCGGATTATTCAGTGGATATCAGGCGGGTAAACTATCGACTGAGAAGCTGAAACTGAGAAACTCAACATATTAAACTATTTTGCGATCAAACAAATTAAGGGTATAAAGCTTAAAGGGCACTTTTCTTGACCCTCAGTATGAGGAGAAAGACTCGACTAAATGTATAATTAATTTACGAACTTACTAGGCTCTTGAAGACAACTGTAACAAGTTGGCTAACTTAAATTATTTGCTTTATAGGATCTCGTTTAACATTTGCTAGTCATTTCCATAGTACAATAAGACTAGGTTTAAGAATGTATTGCCAAGCGATATTGTGATCTCAGACTTTTGGGAATCTTTAAAACATTATATAAGTATGTTTGATTTTTGAAGTCATAACGTAGAATATAAACGGTAAAAGTCGTAGGTTCAATTAATTAAATGTAAATATTTTGATTTCGACTCGATGTACAAACGCTTCATCAATACTTGTAGTTGAATATGATGTATTTAGGAACATTCATTTATTTTTTTAAAGACATTATTCATTAACAAAATTGTAGTAGATAACTAGACTACTTAGAAGCTAACCATTTTAAATTATAGAAAATAAACTAGTATTGTGACTTGTAGGTAGGTGAAGAAGAAGATCATAAATATCTTCCAAAGTCAAATTATTGTAATGACATTTCTTTGATACAAGCTAAGAAAAGTCCTTCATGTGAATTGAGTACGTTTAGAACTTTATGATATCAACTTTGTGTCACTTATGTTTTTAACTTACATAAAAGGTAAGCGTACTGCCATCAAGATGTAAGGCTACATTCCCAGTGGGCAAACTGTTCACCGCTGATCGAGAGAGCCGCAAATTAGCATCCTACTGATATACGAGTCAGATCGTTTTTTCGGCGTCGCAAGCACTTGCTTGCTTGTTCCAAGCTGCCGACTGAGTCTTCAGGGTGTGGTTATTTTGTCACGATGGTAATTATGTGTCAAAACCGAACTAAGACTATTTTTCCGCCGACTGCAATCGATTTTTCTGTGAGTCAGCCGCTCACTGAGATAGTCGGCGCAACGCTGCAAATTGCGTAGATTGAGCGCAAAACTAGCAAATTTGAACTCCATTTTAAGTATATCGAAGAGCATACTAAACCGATACACCGCTAATTCAGTCGGCGGCCAACAGTTTTCCTACTGGTAACGCAGCCTAATAGTTAAGGAATGTAATCTTTAAGCCAGGAGTCATGCGTACCTGCCTTCATAGCATAACGACTAGTTGAAATATTCGTAAGCTGATATTTTGCGGTATCGTGACTGTAGAGTAATTTTGGATTTTCCTGCTCATCGAAAATTTATAAATGAATTGATGTTCGTTTTAAAATGGCTGTGAGCGAAAATATTTTGGTGGAGCTCCTTCACGCTTGAGTGGATGAAATAATAATATATTGGTCCGCGCTTACATCGATCGAGGCCGGACTTACTGCCCTGCATAGTACTTAGTGTTTCCAGCTGTCACGTTTGGACTGGGACGTCCCGATTTAGAAAGTGCGATTTTTTAAAGTCCTATAAGATGTCATGTCTGCCTAGTAACTAGACACAATGGAAAACCTATTGTTCGTCGGTCACTATGTCTGCTGTAAATGCGCTCAAAGTGTTAAAGTTTGTTCTGTATCTTGGTTGAATCGAACCTGTGAATCTAAGTAACAATAAGTGGCATGATTTTTTTGCCATTCGTGATTGAGACCGCCTATTAATTATGCGCAAATACTTGTGTCAAGAGGTTCTGCTCTTCCTGTTACTAGGTTGGTATTGTGAAGTGTAAATATTACAAAGAAAAAATAATACAATGAAGGAATATGTATAAAATCCTGACATTGCTCGCCCCATCTTCATCGCCAACCTATCGCGATCCGCCAATCCACTACCGGACATAGACCTCTCCAGTATTTCGCTACTAAGGGTTATCATTTCATAATCATTTGTTAATAAGTAGGTGTCAGAAGGAAGCTCGAGACGTATTGAAGTATCTTTATCTTGCAGACATAATTAATATTGTGTATTGATTATGGGTATATCCTCCAGATGTTTGCCGTAAGTGGCGAATAACTGGAGAGGCCTATGTCCAGCCGTGGACTGTAATAGGCTGATGATGATGATGATATTGTATCGTTCCGTCCCAAAATTGTCCCAGTACACATGGAAACACTAACAGCGCTATACGTGTCAGAGCTTTACATATCGCGGGCACAATCAACTCAACAGGGCATGAGATTGCCGTATGCTCATGGTGAATGGATTTAGCTAGTGATTTGTTGAAGAGTGCATATGTATTATCAATCACGTAATCATTGTTCGTATTTATAGAGGCGCGTTTATTTGGAGGTGCTATGTTCCCGTGTATGTGTGTATTATCCCGTGGGATGAGTTGGCAAAATCATTATAAATAAATAAGCCATGCCACTCTGGGCCACACAATGCCCCAAACTAAGCTGAAGCTTGTACTATAGGTACTAAACAACATTGATTTCATTACATTTTCATTGTCAACTAATCCTACTTTTAAAAAAGTATGTATTGTATTAAAGTTCATTACCTATGCCTAAAATGTATCGATGGGATCAGTTGCCCGATTCAAAACATTCATTAGATCAACTTATCTCGCGGGATACGATCAGGCGACCTCAGTTCGCTAAAGAGTCTGTTCTATTTCTGTATTCATTTTACATTGAAATTCTCAAAGATGCAACATTATGTAATAATCTATCGTTTTACCATTCATATTATAATTGGGATGATGACTAAAAAGTAATTTAATGTCCATCAGATAGATTAATGAAAAATATTGGATACGTATTTTTTATTTTGCCTCTTGTTCAAAAACTTACGAAGATACATTGATTTTAAATGTCACATGACGTCACGTTAGAGTACAAAATTATACTCTAACGTGACGTAGTTAGCCCCCACTCCGTAACTTTAATGCGCTATATCTAAGTATTTTCTTGTTATTTCGACAAAACAAAAAATACGGGTCTTATATTTTTTTATTATCTAAGAGACGGACTAATTATTTTCTTCATTTTCATACCTTGTCATCATCCGTATTGGTGCGTTTAAGCATTTTAACAAATTAATTTACGGACTAGTGCTATTATAATATTAAGTATTTTATTTTTTGTATCAAAGTAATTAGGGCGTAAAGTTAAGTAATTATAAAAGGGTCAAGAACACAATCGTCCAGTATCGCACTCCCTCCAGTGTTTACACACATAATTTTGTACAAAATTACGAGTGTATTTATTGTCTCCTATTTGGCTAAGTATTAAGTATACAGTAGAGAATTTGAATAGCTTTTACAAATTACTTGTATTTTCTGCCCAGCGTCATGATATAAGTATATCAAACTTCTGATTCGTCAAAACTGTTGCGGCCCGCCTGATGTTAAGCGGTTACCGCAGCCTATTGACACCTGCAACACCAGGGGTATCAGACAGTACATGATAAATCTAAGTACGTATTATCAAAGTTCCCTTGTTTACTCCCCTCCAGTATTACGAGTATACGTTTGACTTATTTATATTAGTAAGTAGGTACACATTTTACAGCAAATAATATCACTGTCACATAACACCGACATGTACCCAACTGGAATGAAAATTAATGTATAAGATTTGAACAAACATACGAAGCAAAATATATTTGATAGCGAAGTAACTTTGTTAATCAGTGTCAACATTTATGTTGGTCGTACTTGTCAACTTAATTATTTAAGTTTCGTAAACTTCACATTATTGTTTTATCCATAATCTTGAGAAAATCAAATTCCCAACTTTTTCTCTAGGATAGTTAGCATGTCATATTTTTTGTAAACGGTAGAATTATTCTGCTAAGTAGATGTCAACACAGAGATATTCATTTAATACTCTTTTAACCTAAATAGGATAACGTAGTTCCTTAAGAAGTCACTTATTGCAGCTTTTATGTAATTAGACAAGTCATATTTGTGAAAAGATCGTGAAAATTTAAGAGACTTTAGGGCCTAGAAATCTTTCTAGTGACAAAGTCAATATATCGAAATCCTATAGTGAGAAAATCAATATATTAAATTCGATTTGTATTGTCGAATCAGCTGTTTTACAAAATAGGTCGGTTTTTCATCATCATAACGTGATTGGTTAACTTTGACATGATATATACAAGGTTTACATAGCAACTGATGAATGAAACACTCTTGTTCAAGTCAGTGACGATGCCCAACATCACAGCCCCTACATAAAATATATCGAAAGTGTCATATTTTGTCTTACCAGTCGCAGTTTCACAAAATCTGAATATAATAAAAAATCAAAGGTGACTGACTGAATGACATAGTGATCTATCAACGCACAGCCCAAACCACTGGACGGATCGGGCTGAAATTTGGCATGCAGGTAGATGTTACGACGTAGGCATCCGCTAAGAAAGGATTTCGCTCAATTCTACCCCCAAGGGGATAAAAAAATTCCACGCGGACGAAGTCGCGGGCACAGCTAGTTTTAAATATTGCTGTTACTACTAAACAGTATTCTAGTGTTCATTAATACTTATTACCAATGTGTCATACTGTGGCGAAACTATTTAGTTCCACCGTAAGAAATATCTCATGTAAGCATGGGAAATCTATCGCTGTTAAAACAGCAAAAAATGTTGAAAAATACTGTAAAACAGCTGATCTCCTTTCACACTAGACAACTAGGCCATCTGAACATCTTCTCTTATGTAACTACAGCAGTATTATCGTAATGCAAGTGCCAAAGACAATTTAGGGAGCTTTTAATGTAAGTTTCGATCGAGTAATGTATGTGTAAATGTAAATAGAAACCGCTTCAATATTGATGTTGTCTTTCGTATATCGAGATGACTCAAATAAATTGTATGAAAATTATGCTTGTTTTAATTTTAACTAGGGAACATGCATGACTTTTTTATGGATTTACTGTACTATGTTATTCGACTCGTATAATTTTTAGAAGAATTCTTAAAATTATACGAGTTATAAAGCTAAGTTATTGATACAGTGATATCCAATATGTACGATTCACGTTACATTCGCGCCATAGAACTCCATTGAAAAATTTGTTTTGTTCAAAGGGACTAGTATATACTACTTATTTCCTTTATATGACTGTCTCTCGTCCATTTTTCAGCAAAGTTTTTTTTTTTTTTTACTGTTCATAGTATATTTTTGTCTATTTTACTTCTACGTACATCTTTTCGTATTCAAGTCTATTCTACTTTACTTATTGTTGAAAATATTTGTGATGCATGTTCCCTATTACATCTTACATAATAAATTACCCATTACTATTATACTCGGGGACGTAACTTGCCCCCGTTGTCTCTTCAACTTAGCTACTAATCCATTTAGATATGTGGGTTAACCTGATCCTACTGCGAATATCTTCATGTCGGGTTCTGTTACGAACAGAAACTCCTAAAAAATATACATATAGGTATATCTGTAGCTTGTTGATCTACATTCATCTTGTACATATATCAGACAAGTAGTAAAAAAATCTGGGATACATTTAGCGACAGATTTAACAGACTTTTTTTGATTTAAGAAAAAATACAAAATGAAACTGTTTACCGTACTCTTGCGTCGGTCAGATCCAATTTTATTCTTTCCTTATCCTATCTATTTTGAGACAAGAAATTCAAAAACGTCAAACTGACTTCCAAACATTTCAAGAATACAATAAACTTATCTCCACAAAACACACCCAATTAATTCTCAAGATTGTTTTTGTTGACAAGTGCTCCCCGAAATACTCTTATTTGTTGTGCAGATATCTTTGTTACAAGCAGATAATTATGTTTGTGACAAGCCGCTGAACAAAAGCGGCGTAATATTAAAATATGTTAAACCCCCATGCCTACCTCGGGACCGCTCTACCAGACAAAGAGCACGGATATTGCACAGATAAACGCAGTTCCTTAGAATTTCGTTGGCTCGTTTAGATTTCCCAGACAATCTCCTTCAACTCAAACGCTCCCAGTAAATTCCAGTTCTTTTCAGGCCCGTAATTGTGGTAATATATTCAGTTATCTGGCCCTCCTAATCCTTCCCCAGGTGCGTCGCTAATCCCTTGTTATCTTGCGTTAATTTCCTCAGCAAATTGATTGTACCGCGGCAGATTTAGTTTTAAATTCCGTGCTGTTTTTGTAAACATGTATACTCGTAGTCGAGATTGGAGTAAATAGAGCCGGCTAATGTAATGTAATGGCTTGATTTCTACGTTTTAATCCGTGTAATAAAGTGTAATGTTGAGCGCGTTCGCGCGGAGCAACCTCGTTAGGTGTTCGGGTGTTATCCGCGATTTAATATAATTCCTTAATTTATACGCGGGATGTAGGGAGCGTGTCGTTGTGCCTGTACTATCGGCTCCGTAACCACGGCTTTCAATTACACGACACCACTCACCGTTTATTGCCTTTCTTCCCTAATTCTCTTTACTTAGCGGGATGTTGTGTAATTATCGCTCTATGAGCACGCTCATTTATTTCGTGGGAGTTTATTTCTTGTACTTAATTTCTCCGCACGTTTTCTCGCAAATAATAATGAATTGGTGTAGCGGAAACCCTAATTATTGCAGCGACGGGAAATTTCGGCACATATTAGGTTCATATTAAGCGCCAATGTAATATACCTGCGTTAATTAGGAAATTAATTAGAACAGGTGTTCATTTAATTTGATCGTTTACTTAGTATAATTATATTCGTTTCCATCACTACCACTACTGTGATTGACTAGCCTGAATTCTTGCTCAAATATAATTATAATTTTACTAGGCAAAGCATCAAAATCTACATTAAAATATTTTTACCAGATTTTTATATTATTACATCCAAGACTTCAGTAAAACAATGGTGTGAACGTATTTCGGAGAATAAAAATTTCAGGGATCGTCTAATAAACACTTTTTTAAATATTCAAGCAAGCTTAGTTGGTCATTAAATTGAACTTAAGCAGTTAATTGGTATCTACTTCGTGTAGTTTCCAGATTTAGAATAGGACCATCCATCTCATTCGGTGACTATCGTACTAAGGATAACATAAACGGGCAGCAGCACTTATCTGACAAAAGAAAAGTACAAACAAGATCTACTGCGGTCACCAACCCGCGTGCCAAGCGTAGTGACTATGGCAAATCCCCGAAAATGACAATTTCCATTGGAGAAGGCCTATGTTGGACGTCTTTAGACTGATGATGAAGATGAGTTAAGTGGAACTATTTAGTATTAGGCTTGTTGCCGTAAAAAATGTCTTTTAGGTTATTTATAAATAATAGACACGTATTTTTTAATTTCTAAATTAGTCCAAAAATTACAAAGATATTGTCCGATAAAGTTACGTGTAACGTCACTCCTCGTGGCTTTTTTTCGGTATGACGTCAAAGACTCTCACTGCTAAATTTTGATGCCTTGTATCTTTGTTAATTTTTATTTAATCGAAAAAAGAAAAAACACGTGTCCAATATTTTCTTATAATCTAAAATGCGGACTAAATATAATGCAAGTATTTTGACTCTGGAAATAACCTTTTTGGCAATAAAACCACATTCATTAGTGCTGTTTGCGGACGACACCTCTGACTACAGTAACACGTAGACAATACTTAATGTAATTAAGACAATTTTCACTGCCTTTGTGCAATCGCGCGCCCGGGCCTGAACAAGACGTATAAACTAAATTTTAATAGCTTAACTTAGCTAAACAGACTAGATGCACGTGCATTCTCGTATTCACGTATTAGCGCAGTTTCTCACTGTCTCCGTGAGCAAACTTTGCTAAGGTGCGTTTACAATATTGACGATGAAATAAAAATAATTGAACAAATTTTCGCGCTAGATGGCTGGCAAATGCTGGATAAAGGGCCAGGATCGAACAAGGTGACGAACAATTGGAAAGGTCCAAGAGTGAACTGCGAAGGGCTGATGATGATGATTATCAACAACGTTTAAAAAATGTTGTTACAGGGGGTTAATTTGAAACGATTGATTCGAGATAATAGGTAACTGCTTGTCACCTACATTATAAACACCTCCGAACACCACAGTTTTACTAAAACCATTTGTTAATTTAGGAAATGAGCATTTAAACAGCTGAACAGATTTTGTTTAACCCTCGCGAAACCACCATGCCAACAAAAAAGTCAATCAATTGGACTACCTACACCTATTGGATATCTCCTATCTTTTTGCGTAGGAGTATTTAAGCATCATTAACCAAAACTAATTTCTGGGCAGTTCTCACTTACTCCCCCCGAAAGGCGGGAACGCCTAAAAGCAACTTCCCTAGCGAAAAAAAGGCGATTCTTATTTAATTCTTTGGCAGGTACTTAGGTGGTGTAAATCAATCCTAATGCCTAAATCATGTACCCCTGTAAACCCCGCGTGTTTGGGGTCCCTTTATGTTCATGACGTTATTAAGCTGTATTACACCTACCTCCTGCACAGACTAACGCGTTCTCAATTAATGTGCGAATCGGACGAACTTTATGCACCAATAACGTTAAAGTGGCAATCGACAAGCGCCTATAAACCACATTGTTATGACAACTATTAAACTAGAGGGGAAGTTTAGGCGCTAATTACGGTGAACATCTGCAAAGTTTTATTAAGAGAAAGTAGGAAAAATAGCTGATGATAGGCACATATCGATTGGGTCATCGAATTGCAAGCCTTCGCCTTAAAGTTGCAAGCTTTGGCTTCAAATTTAAAGTTCGTTAAAAACATAAGCTTTTCTCACATGAAATAGAATATTTCTATATGCGCTATACGTATTTTCTAACGTTGTTTTCAAGGGGAACGCGCAGTATAATTGGAGTTGAGAGTATGTGGCCATTGATTTGAGCATTCAAATATCGAACACTAGAAAAAGTGACTGGCTGTGATTGTTTGAAAATAAGGTGTGATCAACCTTTCTAACTTTTCGGTTAACGATTTTCAGTTTGAAAAACTGATTCGCTGTGATTCTTGGGAAATAAAATGTATTCAACCGTTTTATTATCTACACATTAAAATTGCTATTATCACTAATTTCGAGTGTTCGATTTTGGAGCGTTTGTAAGTCATTCGTTGGGATTCTTTCAAAATAGAATTTAATCACAATGTATCTTTGATGAAATGTATATCTACTTAGATATGTTTTTGTGGACACTAGTCTTTATGGATCCGTCGCACCTTTTCACCGCCGGAACCCGGTGAGCGGAAACGATGTAGTGGGACACATTATTGGACATCGCGCTTCACGGCACGTCAGCAGCCTTATTTGTAGACTCTTGAAGACTTGCCAGAACTCCGCGGTGGCTTTACGTAAAGGCACATCACTATAGATAGCTATTATATGTATCAATATAAAGCGGTTTTACGTGTGCTCCTTCAGTCAGCCTTTTACCGCATGTACGTTCAAGTTACGTAAATCTATCTCATTATCTAGATTGATAATGCACTCTATGCACCGGAAACTCGGAGAATGGTTTGAGCACGTGGAGAGAATGGAGGCATATCGGGCAGTGTAAAGAGGTTACATGAGACGGTCTAGCGGACGAAGTCCTGTTGAGTACCTTCCATGGTACCACTGGAGTGACGGAGTGGTGAAGAACCTACTTGGGCTACAGATCGTCAACTGGTCTTAGCTGGCTCGAGATAGAGTCACTGAACTAGCAAACTAAGTAAGTATGCACCGAAAACTTAGTTCAAAATTGTCAGGCAAAAATTGGCAGGTGACAGATTTAATATAAGAATAAGAATTTATTTATTGTATTTACAGTTACATAAAGAAGGTACATAGGCATATATTACACAATCGTAAAGGCAGACAAAAGGACAAAGCTAAATAAATTGCTGACAAAGCCAAATATGTGTAATTTAGCCTCAATTCCGGTTTAGTTGGTAGCTCACCTCATCCCCCTTTATATTTCAACTATCCTCTACCCTAAGGTTTTCTAGAAGAGATCGCTTGTAGCGATAAGGCCGCCTAAATTGTGCAACAAGTGTCTGTTATACCTAGATTTAAGTAAATTGTATGGTGCGCAATACAGAAGAAGAAGAATATCTATCTATGTGGCTATCTGTACATAAGCTAAGTGCGAACTCACTCTTATAATCCCATGGACCGACAGTTTGACACGGCCGGAGAAAGATTGCCTCGCAAAGCAATTTTTTGCCCTTGTCTCACGGACTACGACACTATAATTAGAAAATGAAATCTTACTGTAAATATTATGCGATAACCGCCTACATTGTAACTTCAGTGTTTGTATAGATACTCTTTCCAGTACCTAAAGGTATTTTTTGTAATAAAGAAAACTTATTTATCTATTATGTAGGTAAGTCGCAAGTGTCATCAAAAGGACTCAAATGCTATGATTCGAATTCCATGATTCAAATGCTAGGTTTCACTAGGTTTAGACATTGTTACTGGATTCTTTATTACAGAAATTACTTAGCAGAAGTTCCAGTGCCGTTGGCGGTGTTACAACCACATGCATGGTTTACCTACTAGTAAACCATGCCAAGCCGTTGGTCTAGCTAAAAATGAACGTGAAAAATCAAATAATAAATCAATGAAATAGACAACACTAGGTTTCTAAACATTTCTTAACAATCTAACAAAAGTCCAAACTTTTCTCAACTACGTAGAATGTAACGTAGAAACCTACTCTTGTCTCTATCTCTATTGCCTGCTGAGCAAAGGACTCCCAAAATACCTATTCTCTAGCCAGATAATCATTTGGAAACACTTTTTTTGTTGCTGTTGATGGCAGACGAGCAGGCGGCCTATCTGATGTTAAGCAGAGATCAGCAATGCCGGGGGCACAACCATGCCGCTGCCTACAGTCTCCTCTGAAGTTAATTTTTTTGTTTTCTATATCCCTGAGTAGGTATGCAACATTTTACGATCATTGGCTATGTAGGTCCTTTTTTTTTAGTGGTTCGACATAATGGCTTCCCTACGCCTGATGTAAAGCGAAAGAGAAGCAAGTAACTGGTCAGTTACCTGTCAGTTGCCACCGCCATGCTGGCCCAACCCCAAACACCCACGAGCTCCGGAAACCCTACTCACCGGCAGAAACACGACTCAGAGGTCATTTGAATGCGGTATTCTATAGGGTGGAGGTCCTTCCCCGGACGGGCGGCTCAATTCGAGCGAAGATTCGCTATGCCCTACCTCTCTTACTGGTCAGTCGGAAAAGTGTCACAAGCAAATTCGCTTCCGCATTTATATTAGTTGGGACTATTTAGTATAGTGAAGGACTCTCAGCCATCCACTGTCCCTCTATAGTTGAAGAGGATTTAGGGTCTTCCACGGTTATTATGTAAGCCTGAAACCTTCAATCAAAGGCAAGACTGAGGGTATTTATTCTAACCCCAGTTCGATCCTCAGTCGGGTCGGGTGGCTTCATGAAATTAATGAAGATTTCTAAATTGGCGGATCCTGGATATTGTGTAAATCAATCATAAGTATCTTGTGGAATCTATTTATGAAGAAAACGCCCTAGTTTGAAGCCTATTGTTGGATTATAATTTCACATATCACTGATATTCACGCAGATATAGGCTATAATATCCAAGTTTCGCGTTAATAATGTTAATGAGATTATAAATTTATATAATTTCACATATCTCATATTCACACGAACAAAGCCGCGGACTACAGCAGATGTAAAAGTATAAGAAATATGAACAATGTTTACAAGAAACCTTTTCAGTGTACATTGTGTACCCATTGTCTGTAAGCACGGGTACTCCAAACCGTACCCGGTTATACCCCGCCGTATTTGCCGGGTCCCGCATGCACCCAATATATTGGACCTTTACACCCGACAGGAACACTTCGTGGCTCCTGATCATTACCACTATCACATTACATTTTTAACCCTATCACAACGGCATAGAGTTTATTTTAAAATTGACCTAAATTTTATTATTTATTTTGATAGGAAAGGCTGGGACAATCGAAGGCGGCTATTTAAGGGCTCGACCGATCACTTTATTTGTAATTTGTGCCGCACGTGTGCCGAATAACGAATGTTTAGTGTATACCTTTTCTAAAGGTTATGAGACATTAATTCACTTTAGTTAGAAATAACTGGAGATGTGTTTACAGGGGTCGTTGAACCTTAACTATGTTATAGGTAGCAGAAAAATAGTAGCAGATTAATTGGTGCTCCTCATACAAGTGCCTATAAATACACCCTATGATCGGACCGGGCTAGATCCGTTCAGACTACGGTAAAACCATAGAAGCATAAAGCGTACGCATTGTATGGAAGTAGTAATATTGTGTAGTATCTTGTATGGAAAGTTTTTTCTGATGGATAAACACGTATTTTGCCATTTCTACTAATTACAAAAAGCTCTGTGGTAAGTTCAACTTGGTATCTAATTCCGCCGTACGCCGAACGCTTGCAAATAAAAAACCAAACAAACAGAACATAATGTTTCCCTTTAATAAATGTAACGCCTTTACCAAACCAATTACTTTTTGCAACTATGACAAGTCGAAAACAATACCAATTTCAGCTTCGTGATATTTTTATGCCACTAGCACCCGCCACGAGTGATAGATGACCATTCGGGAAGGCCTAAGTAAGGGTTAATTACATTGTACTATCCATCGTAATGAGTAGAACATCTGCCTCAAGTAAACAACGTTTGACTCGCGTTAACAATTTCATCTTACTCAAACAAACTCGAGGAACGGAAAACAATTTACTCGCAAAACAAGCGAATTGAATACACCACGGTTACAGTTTGTTGTTTATCTTATTTACAAATCCAGACGCCAGCTTCAACGTCTAGTAAAAGAAACGGGAAGTAAGCCGAGATAATGCTGAGACGAAAACGAGACTTGTTAATTGCAAGTTATCCTTAACAGATTGTCAAGATTAAAATCTTGAACATTCGTGAGGGCCCGATTTTTTTAACGTCACAAGAATATAATAGACCAACTAATTAATATGTCATATATATATTAGTGAAGATGGAAAGGTTTGAGGTATTACTCACTAAATGTATCATTGTTACTCGAAATAAATAAATCTATTCTAAAAAGGGCAAGATGGCTAATAAATATTGTTAAACGTTAATAACATGAGACTCACTTTCACTGCCGTCTTATAGTCTAATTAACTTTATTCTGACGTTGGAAAATCGGCACTATATAAATAGATATGTCAATGAACAGTTACAGTAACGAAAGTGTGTTTCAGAAGCTATATAACCGGGACATAAGTTTAGTAGATCAAAAAATAAGTCTACGCAAATGTGTAGTAATTAGGAAACCAATTATTATAAAGTGCCAGACTAAGTAAGAAACTTTTAAGTGATAGTGGTAGTACTTAAACATCCCCTAAGGCGGATCTTGTTCCTCGAATAACAATGTCGTCGAATAATAATTAAGAATGCAATTTCATATAAGAAATCAAATATCTTCAATTCGGTATAACAAATTACCAGTACATATTTCAAACGGGGTTCAAGCAAACTTACTTTCAGTTTTTACTTCGCTCGAGGGTGGCGGGTAATAAAAAAGATCGCAACGCAATCATATTTTATCGGAAAGCTATTTTTCGCGGGATCCACCGTTTATATGGAATGCCTCAATTTCCCTGCAGCTACAAGGAATTGCTTGTTACAATAAGCACTATCAACGACGAGGTGGCAAGATATATGTTTAATGAACTTGATAGGCTATCACCGTCGGTGAAATCCAGCTAATTTTAAACGATTACCTACTTGGATTTATCCAAATCGCTGTCAATAATTTAAACGGTTATTATTTTACCATATAGGGATGCAAGGGAGCGACCTATCACCTTTTCGCTTCAAGCCATCCACACCTGCCCGTGGTGCATCCTACCAAACAACAAACGAGGCTCTGGCAAATCGACTAGTGGCGTAGATAAGTACCACAGGCCGATGACAGACGGCAGCGTCGCCGGAGCTAGAAGCCGCCCTGCGATCGCCAACCCGCCTGCCCAACGTGGCGATTATGGGTATATCCTCCAGAAGTTTGCCCTAGATGGCGAACCTATGTCCAGCAGTGGACTGCGATAGGCTGATGATAATGATGATGTACCATATTACTTTTTGATTGTGGATACCGCACACGCACACACAATCATAATGTGGGATATACGCCGGCTAGATGGAGCAGATTGGCGCATCTTTGGAGAGGCCTACGTCCAGCAGTGGACTGCCGCAGGCTGCTAATGATGATGATGACATGACTTTATGACGCGTCTGTCGGTCTACACGTTGGCCTTTTTTTTCAAAGACATCAAATAAAAAGACGTCTTTTTACGTTTTCACTTGCGCTGACTAAAGATACTTTTCGAAGGAAAAAGCAGATATTTCCTAAGTATATGTACCTACAATTGTTAAATTGCGAGTTATCGCCTATCAGTCCATTATGCCTTGTACATTTCTCACTAGTTCGAACGCAGAGATGGGAAACTCGGGGCAAGCCGGGCGGATCGCTATTAAATACCACTCATTGTGTTCAAACATCATTCTGCCATGATTTACGCGCCCGCTGGGAGATATTAGCTTTATTGCGGTATCGTATGGAAACATCCTCTTGAAGAGAGGCGAAAATGATGGGCCAAAGTCAGATACACACTCATTCATAAACATGAATCGCCTACGAGGTGAAAAAGGTAGTCCTATCATAATATCAGTACATGTACCCGAAATCTACCACCTCTGGTCATTGGCTGACCTCACTTGACCTTCATTGGGTAGAAGTCCCTCTCAGAACTAATGTGTTTGTTCTCTACCTGGATGTTAATGTTTTATTTACGAATAGATCTACATATGTGACCTAGGTGTGTAATTTGACCCGACGCCGAGGTAAGTATCTATTTAAGCACTCTTACGTATACAATCAGACGCTGCACCAGCATGTATCTTGTATATACTAGACACAGAATAATCACATGAGCTCATCACATGAATGGCTGTCCTGAGTGGGGGTCGAATCCACAACTCCTGCTCGTAAAAAGTAAAAGTAGGTTCCTAGCCTACCTACTTTTCCTGATCGGTGATCCTTCACCCGGGCCAAACAAAATATTATATATATTTTTAAATACTGTGTATTATACGTTAACTGATGTCAGATACAAGTTCTACATATCAGAATCCGTCTTATTTTATTAATACTTACTTAAATCTCTGCACAAAGTACCTAACTTACGAATCATTTATTACGCGTCATTATAATTTCATGCCTGTTCCTCTTACATACAATACTGTAGACTCGACAACAAAATTGGAACACACCACGTGTAGGTATACTACACGTTTAATATGAAGATCAAATTCCCGGAAGACTTACATTTAATTTAATTTAAGTAATTCCCTGGATGCTAATAAATAACGAAGGACTCCCCACTGTCGCGCACCTACATGAAATTATCTCAAGAGGATTTGTCTGGCGAAATGTATCATAATATCCACAATATCATGGAAACGTGACCTCGAGCCACCTACGAAATTACAGCAAGCAATAATTCAATCAAACGAGGCTTAACCGGGCTCTCTCCATGTTTACTAAACACGCACCCTTATCACGTGCCATTGACGACCTTATCCTGCCCATACTAACGATATATTAATTGTAACCGACTCGCACAAATCGAGAAATAAGCCCAATTTACCACAAAACAAAGCACAAAATTGAACAAAACCTCAACAGTCGCCTTCAAGAGACCACACGAATGGGTTGTGCAGTCATGAATTCGCTGATATACTTTTTGCTTACAAGCTGTTGCTTACGGAGCGCGGTGTGCCGAGACGAGGATAAAATAATGAAATGTAAGTTCAGAAAACAACACCTTTAAGGTGTACTAACGAAAGTTTCCCAAGACGGTTCTATCTTGTAGCGAGCTTAGCGCGGGATATAAGTTCGGTGTGATAGCATTGAGGCTAGGTACCGCTCCCCAGGGAGCTATAATGGACCTGTGGAAATGTCTAGAAAAAGAACGATGAAAGTGTAGTGGCCGCAACTAAATTTAGAGTCCATTCGCCAGTTAATGTCTGTATAAGATAGATTTGAAATCGTTAAACCTGTTATCGGTGTAACAAATAGCTTACATTTCTAGAATGTATCTACTGGGGAAAATACAAACTGTTCCCGTACATTACTGCAATGTACTGAACAGTCAATTAAACTGTAGTTATACCTACTAACTGTGTGTCCCATTGAAAACAAATACACTATCACGGATTGGTAAGAACTTACTGGTATTTTGGGTAAACTGAAAACTGGGAAAAGTTTGGGAATCAGTGCCTTTATCCATAGATTGACAGTACTCATGCTTAGTAGTATTTTGTCAATTAGGTACTTATAGCAGAATCAAAAAAGCTTGAAGTGTTGCACAAAACAAAGGCAATTATTGTTACACCTATCTAGAACCCAGTTGCTTCACTCAAGAGCTAAGCTGGACCCTTTTAAGCTGTCTCTGTTACATCTTCCAGCTTGCTACTGGCCCAACGAGGTGTTCGAGCCATGCTTCGGAGGTTGCGCCGAGGTGTCGTGCGACAACCCTCGCAACCACCTAAGACCCTGCTACCCGTACTGCGAAGCTGGTTGTATCTGCGAGGAGCCGTACGTGCGAGATGACCGCACGCATCAGTGCGTCCTGCCTCAGGAATGCTCACCGTTAGTATGTTCCTAAGTCGTACAGGGAGTGTAAAGTGCTGGCAGATTTCAAGAAACAGTGGAAAGTGTTCCGCCGACAAACTTTAGCATGAGCTATAAACATGCCCTCAGGCTAGGTGAAGCTGTGAGGGGCCCGGCGGATGGTTGGTGCGGGGGTACCTCCATCCGCCTCGCATCGGGCCTCGTCTATGTCGGACGGGAGCGGGCTGGCCCTCCGGGCCGCTCGCCGTCGCTCCCCCCTAAGAGGGGGGGCTTGTCTGGCCAGCCTAGGGCAGCGCTAGTGGTGTTGCGGCAGTTCTAGACCATTCCAGGCCCCGTGACACCACCCTAAAGGTGCTTGACGGAGGGGCCGGGGTTTTTAGTGGGTATTCACCATCCTAAGGCAGGGTGCCGCTCTTCCGTTTTTGAGAGCGGCGTGAGTCCCACATACCCCGTCGTTACCCCGTGCGGGAATGCGCAAAAGCATTTTCCCCGGCTTTAAAAAAGGGTGAAGCTGAGAGACCCAAGATCGATCAAAGTGGAGAGACCGATGTCCAGCAGTGGACTACCAGAGGCGGATGGTGATGATTTTAAATAAAAAGGCCCCTAAGTTGTCGGTTATGAAATTGCTTTCTTTCTTTCTTTGATTCAGAACTTATCCTCGAAATTGACTATCTTGATATATTGGATAGCTAACCGCTAGAAGTATTTCAGGGACTGAGGAAGATGATTACTATTCAACCAATTAAAAGGAATTCTTACAAATGTTTTCACATTTCTTTTTTTTTTCAGAACTCAAATGGGTATTCCGGTTCCAACACGAAAGGCAGACGTCAAACCAACTGCACAGGCCTCCTCAAAGTACGCGTTAAGGAACCCGCGCGTCCATCCCAAGAACCGAGACGACGGACCCTTGGACTTCGATAGCGACAGCGGACCCCCTGCCAACCACGTGGAGGAGTTCAAGAGACCTTCGGAGGTGTCCAGGATGGGCAACTACTTCAATATAGTCATCGCCCCGCCGCCCATAAAAGCTCTTCAACCGAGGAAACTTTTGGGCAGCGATACCTTCAGATCAGCTATAAAAAGGGTTTAATTTGTAGTAATAATACGAAATATGTGTTAATTTAATAATATTATTTGAAATAAAGTATTTATTATTATGTCGAATATGTCATTATTTACCTATAATGGAATTTATGGAAGGATTGAAAATGCTTTTTTTTCCTACGGGTTATACTACCTACTACTTAACGGGCTAGTGATTCTAAAAAGTACCTACTACGTTTATTCCTTCTACACCTATAATTACTTTAAATACAAAAGTAGTTTCTTAGAAAAGCTATGACAAACACATATATAAGGGCAATTTAAAAAATAATAATGACTTAGTTTCCTTGGGGTTCCGTTATGTCCTTCAATCACAACAATAGAATAATACTTTATGTAAATTATCATATAAGGATAGTACTCGTATTGGTTGTAACTCAGATATTTTGTAGTGAGAAATTAACCTTTCTTATATATTAGCAAATTTTATTTGCGTTGAACATTGTACAATAGGCGAATATTTCAATATGTTAATTTATTCTTTCATATCGTATGGCTTAAATAGTTATCAGGCAGATCTCTGTAATTACAAATGACTTTTATGTACCTCTACTACAATAATTGAAATGATTATTGTCAACTAAAATCCATATAAATTGAAAACTGACACAACATCTTATATTGTCATAATTATACTAAATTAACAAAAAATACAACGAGGGCAACTTTTGTTAAATAGAAATATGCCAATATCTGTGTTGATTTTCTTCTGTTCTCCATTTTTAATCAAGACACTAAACATCTTACCGTCATGTTTTTTTCCTAAACAACGTTCGAGTTTCGCCGATTAGAAAACTACCGATAGCCAACGTAAAACGGAATGCAAAAGTCAGCCATTTTGAAAGCAGAAGGATAACAAAATGCGTAAATTACTTTTACTCGCACTTTTACTCTGTAAGTGTTTGGCTTTAATTGATATAAAAGTTAAGTTGTTAGAACACCATGACAAAGGAAAAAATAATTATATTACAGATGACATCGTTGCAATAGCGACGAGAACGAATAATTACGATTATGACGATGTGGACGGAGCCAAGAGACACTCGCTCATAGACGACAGACGCAACTGGAGGAAGAAAGTGTTGTTGAGCCCTGGAGAGCTGGAGCACAAGGAGTACGACGCGAGGAAGAGGCTGGATTACGACAATCCCAGATACTTTGACGAGCAAGAGCCCAAACTGTTCAGCGGCATCGAGAGGCAGAGAGAGGCGGAGCTAACATCCTACAAGAAACGTTTTGAAGACCTCGACAAAGTGTCGGCTATGAAGAGCGCCGAAATAGGACATCCGACGTCCTACTTGTAATCTCTTTTTATTAGAATGTAATTGTCGTTTGTTAAACGTATGTATAATTTTGATGGAACTGTTATTTTACAGAGACAGAGAGGATAAGAAAACGCAACTGCCGATGAATTGTGACAGACAACATGAAAGGTAATATTGCAGATTCTTTCTACTAGGATATAAGCTTTAACACGGCGGGCTTTAATTATAATTACAAGGAAGCATTTGCGATCTGGTCCAGAAACAATCTAATAGTGTTCTGCTTACATATAACGAGTAGAAAAATAATAATATTATATGTATTATATACGAGTATAGACACTTACAAGTTTGATTGATTTTGGAGTGAATTAAATGTGGCTTGCTTTCAACAGTGGACTGTCTGTTTTCATTGATATATAAACATTTCCGAAAAGGCTCAGATCTTCGTGCTAGGTTGAAATCCTCTAAGAGAGAGGCTGTGTGACCTAACTCTACACACTAATGTAATCTTGTGAGACAGAGATTTCCAAGCACATTAGAAGTAGGGGAGATTGGGTCTGAGGACCTTAAATTGACAGCGCTATGGTTTTTTTTTATGAAAATGGGGGGCAGACGAGCAGACGGCTCACCTGATGGTAAGTCATAACCGCAGCCCATGTACATCTGATCTACAACATCAGGAGTTACAGCTGCGCTGCCGGCCTTTAAGAAAGAGGTACGCTCTTTTCTTGAAGATTCGTATCGGTCCGGAATGGAAGGTCCGCATAGTGTTTGGTATATTACAGAAATTGGAAGGTACCGACATTCCGCTTTGACTACAATCTCCAGTCATCAATAGGGATGTTTCCAGGGTCAAAATACTTACATTATCTTTAGTCCGTATTTTCAATTATAAAAATATATTGGTTACGTATTTTTCCTTTTTTCATTTAAACAAAAAATAACAAAGATACAAAGCATCAAAATTTAGGAGTGGGGGTGTTTGATGTGACGTCACGCCGTGCGGCATTTTGTCGCACGGCGTGACGTCACGCGCAACTTTAACGGGCTATATCTTTGTAATTTTGGGTCTAATTTACAAATGACAAAATACGTATCTCTTATTTTTTAATAATCTAGAAGACGGACTAATTTTTTTTTTTATGGAAACAAGCCTATTGAATGAAACACTCGACACAAATGGCAGGTTCGAATCGTGCTTCGCCGGCTGCGCGGCCATCAGCTGCGACAACCCGCGCGAGAGGCTGCGCCCCTGCTACCCGTTCTGCGAGCCTGGCTGCGTGTGCGTGCCCCCCCACGTGCGCGACGACCGCACGCACAAATGCGTTCTGCCGGACGAGTGCTCAAAGTGAGTGGGCTTTTATTTGGAACACTGTCATTGGGCGGATCCCAATGAATCGTGAAACAATCCGTTGCATCGTGCACTCGGTTGTGCTTTTGGCGCTATGGTAGTATTTGTATTTGCAATTTCACATAGGTACAGCCAGCATCAGAACAAGCTTTTTACAATCATCTTGTTGAGATGGTGGTAATCAAATGTACCTATCATCAAAGTGCGTGACAATGTTATTTTGCTCAGATATATACGAGTATATATCACGTAAAATTGGAAATACCGTTAGATTATGATCCATTTTGCGAGATTGTAAACTGTACATATTTGCACACAATTTCTAGTGTGCATTAAAGATTAAATAATTAGTAATGCTTACATTTAAATGCTATGGTGTGCAATAAAGAATATAAATTCTATCAATCTATATTTTTCTTTAACGAGATAGTCTATTGACTAGCTTCCGTGCTCAAATAACTGATGCGGGCTGTACTTACACCAATACTTCTCATTTTATAGGCTGTCATGTCAAGTTTAGTAACTAAATAATATGCATCATCTTTAGCATCTGTTGTCTCTTGCAGTGTACAACTAAACATAGCCCTCTCCAAATGTTCGCCACTTTGCTGGATTCAGAACCTCTCGGATCCATCTGGTGCCAGCCATCTTGCCCAAATAGTCACTCCTCACTTGACTTGACTTTCCTAGTGAATTGTACAGTTTTGGGATAAATGTACAAATATTGTTTTTGTTTTCAGAGGCCTCAAAGGAATTCCTGATTTAGGCGACGATACGTAGTCTACGAATAAAATGTACATAAATAAGAAATCAAACATTTACCAATAAATTTATGTTTTTTTATAACTTTATTTTAACCTCCAAGTGTCCTTATATTAATCTAACTTAATTTCAAGTATCACTATTTCTATCTATCTAAAACTAAGTCGTATTGTGCACTAATTAAACATTATAGGTTCTCAGGTATTCTGAACATCTAAATAATGTTTTAAACTAGTATAATAGGGAATTATTACTCGCTGTAATGGATATATCCAAGTTTCCAAGTTCTACAGATGCAGTTTTAGCCCCCGAGGACTTCGTCATATCTGCTCTAACTCTTGGCCAAGTTTATACGACTGACCAAATTCAAGGCAATTTCAACCACATCTCAAAATATTCGAAAATAAAAACATATATTGATTTAAAGGGACAGTCGTATTAATATGCGTATTTCTCTTTTATACATATTTTTAGTTAAAATAATTTATCTTCATAAGCGCACTAACTTACGTCGGGTTGCCACATTCCAGACTTAACATAAAATATAAATAAACAACTATGCTTAGTTATAAAAATTATGTGCTTAGTTATAAATATAATGTTAACACATTTTTAAAACAAATACGAATACCTTACTAATTTATTAAAATTACACCAAAAAAGTAGCTTAAGTGAATACCGCATTTAAGTCAACTTAGATTTCAATGCATCCATTGTGTGATTGTAGATTTCAAAGCAATAAATCAACGAACAAAACCATTGTTCCGTCCATCTGGTCTCGTACTTTCGCCATTTACTTATCGTTTGCTTTTCGAGTAACGCGTATAATATCTACAATTTAACGACATTTCAAACAATCACTGTTACATTATTTCTTGGTCACATACCTTTTTAACATAAACCAAGTTCTCGATATGAAATGTGTGATTTTATCTTATTTTAATGTTCAGTTTTTGTTATAATGTATATCAGTGTATTATTTCTATTAAACATTTTGATTAAATATAGTGATGGGTCTAACGAAGCTCATTATGGTAAGAATATATTGACCTACATACATTACGTAATACGACGCTTATTTATCGCCATTAACATTCGCCATTGATCTTAATTTCTAATACTTTTCATTGAAATGAATGAATTACATCATAGCATTGGGAGAGGCCTATGTCCAGCAGTGGACTGATGTGGGCTGATGATGATGATAATGACATCATATCATCATCCAGTCCAATGTTGAACATGTCTCCAATTGCCACTTTGCTCGATTCGGTCTTTCGCATTCGTACTTGCCAGCCATTTTACGCAAATCGTCACTCCACCTGTCCTAACGGGCGTTTTTCAACACGTTTGCCGAAAATCAGTATCCACTCCAGCTATATGCTATACATATACTCTACTTAATTCCAGAATGCGGCCCTCATGGAAGGTTTGAGTATTGCATTGACGGGATCCCGGGATGTGTGGTCGGATGCCATTGCCATCCAGGATACTACTTTGATACTGAAAGCAAAATATGTGAACCTAAGTAAGTACCTATACATATTGCAATTTGCAAATTACTCAAAATACCTATGTAATCAAAACCAATTTGAGTCAATTGCAAAAGAAATTTTCAGATAAGACTGTTTATACATGTTCAGAAAATGAATTGGTCATTCTAGTGTTTAACCGATATGTTCTCTCTTTCCAGTATGAAACTAGCACATGATTATAGACGGCATTACGCGTTGGAACCGACGCGGCTTCCAACAATAGTAACACAGGCGGTCTTTAGCCCGACCCCCACCACTGCAGACCCCATAAAAGAGAAGGTCGACTCTATTACCCAAGACGCCGACGATCTTGGTGACTGGCTCTACAACCAATTCTTCAAAACCATAGAGAATCAAGTGATTAACAAAACTGACGGTGAAATTCTCACAAGAAGAAGTGGAAGTCAAGCTGCTAAGCCCATACCTAAGAGGAGGTCACGAAAAAAGTCAAGAAAAAGATCGAAGAGGAAAAGAATGAGCCATAGGCTTAAGAAGAAGGGGCTGAAACAGAAACTCTTAAGGATTACGGAAGACGACAGCCTTTTTGACTCCAGCTCCAACTCGGACGAAAGCAGCAAAAGCGATACCGAGTCCAATGAGAGCGATAGCGACTCTGATTCTGATTCCGACAAAGATCACGGCCATAGAAAGATTTTAATGTTTAACAAGAAGCCTACGGCGTTGCCTTCGTTCATTTTCCTGCCGAATGTGGAAACACCGTTTTATCCTCCGATCGGGCTGCCTCCACCTCCAGTCTTACCTATGTACCCGATGGTGCCCGTTCCTCCGGTAGGACCATATATAGGTTAGTAATAACGTCTAGGTAGACGCTCCTTATGCAGGAAACAAAGCGTTCGATAACTCGTTAACCGCTCGTCCTATGCCTGATATCCCTCCCGATGTATTCATTCCAAATCACTTTACATCTTACTCATTACCTAATATTACCAGGAAAAAATTTGCATCAGTTATACCTAGATATCTCAAGACGCCTTTTATACTCGTATTTCATACGATGAATAAGACGGTGGATGATTCGGTAAAAACTTTGGTCGTTTCTTAACCCCAAAAGATACATCTGGGATTTTTACTCTATGAGCGGCTTTACCACTCGCTCGGCGGTAAGATGGGAAAATATTGTGAGGTAAGCTGGACATTCAGATAAACCTGGGTTTAGGTTCCTTGTCGCAAATAAGTTTCCCTATCGGTTTTTGATGTTCAGATAGCATTGGACATACATTACGAAAGTAAATGGTGTATTGGTTATTTCAAGCGATCTCAAAAGTTTCAAGGTCTTAGCGAAAGGATAATAAGAAGGCTCTGATGTCCTCTTTGGTCTGGTCGCAAGTTTCCTGACAAGTGAGAGTTTTTTTCCTGGCAAGTTTGAATCCCTGCTTGGACTAAAAACTTCTACTGGGTTTATCTGTAAAGAAAATAATCAGGAACAGCCCCTGAGTCAGAAAGCAAGCAGTCAGAAAGCTGAGTCAGCAGCAAGAGATTTGACGTTAATGTGCGCTCCGGAAAGTACATTAACTATCGTCCGACCTGATTGTAAAAGCAGAGTGCAACTAAGTAAAACTCTTTAGTATCTGCTGTGTTTTCGCTAGTATCCTTGAAGATTGGCCGCAATTCGAGAGTACTATTAATAGCGATGGCTATTGACGCATTTTCATAAAACTCTATTCTACAGGTATCACATTGGAATGCGAGAATAATACGACGACCAGCGCACCGAGCACAAACGAGAGCTCGAGCTCGAGCCCGAGCACGAGCGCGAGCTCGAGCACAGCCACCGAAGCACCTGCCCCGCCCGCAGACAAGCCCGCCGATGAAGCAGCTACAGACAAGTAACGATAATACGTTTATGTACGAATAGGGGATGTAAGGGACCCATCATCTTTTCACTCTAAATCAGCCTCACCTACTCGTGGTGCATACTGATACTGATGATGATAATAATGATGAGGAACAGTCAAACGATGTCAACTCATTTTGAGATTTACTTCTTATATTAGCTTGGGTACATCAGCCAAGCCGGGTATATATGATTGCAACGCGAAGTACTCTTTATTCATATAGACTTGAAACAAGCATCTAAAATTATTTTACCTTTACGATGATGGCAAAACCAGATATTAAAATTATTGTTTTGTCATCATGACTGTGCTAGTAAATATGAGCTTTACGGATCCACACGCCTTATTTGTATTATTATCGTTATTTGCAGCAACAAAGAAATTTACATAAAAATATAAAACAAAATCTAACCATAACTGTTCTTTTTTATATTGGTACGCCATGATTAATATTACAGCCGGCTCAATTGTATATCACTTTTATTACTTTTTACAGGGTGGTAAGAAAACATGCCCAACGCAATAAAATGGTAAGAACGAAGAGACTGTCACATCAACATTTAAAACATTATTGATTACTATATAAGAATGTCACTAATGTTTATACATATAATTACAGATGCGACTACATAACAAAATGAAGAGAATGAATAAAAAGCCCCCTGTCGACCAATTTGCTAATAATTTTCAAGATCCAGGGACGCCGTACTTCAATGAACAGGATCCAGTAGCACCTGCACAGTTGAGATCGCAACCAGATATATACGCAGACAATCCTCCATTAGAAGATGTCGACTTTAAATATCTTTCTCAACTAATTCATAAAATGGATTTGAATAAATCCACTCCGAATATCCCCTTCAACCCGGGTCGTTTCCCTCCTCCAAACATACCGTACCAACCAAGACGAAGTGCTTATGCAAAGGCTCCTTCAGGAAATTTACCAGCAAGCCACAAGCTGAACAGACCGGCGTCTAAAGCTGATGAGCAGAACGATTCATTTTATAGCTCATTAGGAAAACAAATAGCCACGTTGATTAGGAAAGTCGACTCCAATGCTGAACATGAAATCGATATCGAAATAGAACGAGAAGACGCGAAAACTCCAATGCATACAATACTCAACCAGAACAGTTACTCTCCTCGGTCTTATTGGGAAAGATTTGTTAGGTCACCCTTAAAACGAAACCGAAATTACATGAAAGAAATCAATAACCTCACGCAAAGTAGTGAAACGTTATTTGACTTGGAGGATCAGGTCAATGTAGCAGCGGCAGTGGAAAGAACTTTGAGTTTGCCTGAGTTGGAAAACATAGCCAATATAATGAAAATAACTCAGTCAAAACCACCAAGAATACGCAGAATAAAAATTTCTAAAGCTCCCATTAGGGGTCCATCTAGGGTCAGCAACAAGAGATTTGACGTTAATCTGTTGCCGCTAATAAGAAAACAAAGTAACATGAAGAATGAGTTCAAAAGTAATAATAAAAATTTCGACATAAAAAATAACTTGCTAAAAGGAAAAGAAAATGAAAGGAAAATTATTAAAATTCACCACAGTAACCTAAATAGTATACTAAAACCTAGAATTGACAATGAGTATAATGTGACCATTCGAAACATATCTAAAAACATCAGTAAGAAAGACTTTTTAAGAAGATTATTAAAATCGCCGTTGATAACGCCGCTTCATCACCAAGTGTCTAGAATAGTTCACGCGAATGTTACATTTCCAAAATCAAGTTCTGCTCAACACATCATAAAATATCAAGTGAATCCATTGATGCTGAACTATAAAAGTTTCCAGTACGTAACAAACAACCACAATCAATACCGCCCGCAACATAACATACCTTTCCCAATTTTCTCTCAACGCACATTCAAGTCGACAGGGGTTAAGACTAGGCCTTCATATTATCATCATGAATTTCATCATTTCGATTACTTTGATAGTATCTAGCATATTTTAGACTAAGTCAATACCTAACAATAATAAAATATATTTGGATATATGCAATTTGAATTATAGTCTATAATCTTTAGACGATCACAAAACTGCCAGCATATTGAGATCGCTGCAATGCACCGAGCACCATAGGATTACGAGCTAGCAGCCGTCTACGACAACACACAATTTGATAGAGCACTATTCCACTTTTGCTCCAACAACGAAGCTGTATTTTCAGAGCTGTATCCACCGCGCAATGTATATGCTGTTTGCGATTCAGACTCTATTTTGATAGATGGGGGTGGTTGGTAATCCCCTTGTATTCTTCACAGACAATTTAATTCCCATTTCATAACGTGAGAGTTCCGCCAACGTGGCAGTGAGGCGGACGGTTTGCGGCGGGCGCAGCGCGGCGCATGCAGGCTTTATGCAGGGCCAGCCCGTTTATACAAACATTTTAAGCAAACATTCAGAGCACCTGCAATTTGAAGAAAGCAATGAGAAAACTTAAAGCCTTCGATGGTCGTTGCACTAATTGTTTAAATCAGGAATCGCATCCAAAAAAATTATTAGTATTGATGCCTTTGAGTAATATGGAATATGCATGACTTTTATATGGATTAATTTGAACTCTTAAATGGTTACATCACAAACATCGAATAATTATTGAATATATCTTTACTTTTATACGATTTATAACGCTTTAAAGTTATTAATTGCTAGGCAGAAAGACGTCGTAACCGTCCATAGAATCTGATATATTTTCTTTAAACAACTGTATCTCGTCTATTTTTCATGGAAATCTACTGTTAATATTTTAGTTTATTTTATAATAAACGTGTTTATTTTTATAGAAACATATTTCTGATGCATATTCCTGGCTAAGGCTTACAGTGTTTTCGCCTCACATCAGCAATATCTAAACCCGAGCGCAGTTTGCAATCACTGCAATATACTTGCGCCAATTTCTATTATGACCTTAATCCGCGTAAGTGCATCGGCATCCACGGCTTAGGCATTAATGGCTGCGGCCTTACAAACTATAATACCTGTTGGCGAACGCGTAAATTATATATTTGCGGGGTATCGGAGCAATAAGCCGAATATACTGCCGCAATAACCGTTACTGGGAGAGGTCACATATTAGTAGGTACGAAGTTACGGTCTCAATGTACATTTAATTCAAATTAGGTTATAAGTTGACGCAATTTTGTTGGAAAAGGTAAATAAATAATAATAAATAGAGGAGGAGACAGTATTTTTACGACCTGAGACCGGACTTGAGAATAAGATATTTTAAATATTTTTTAAACTGGCTCATATTTATAAGTTTCAGAAAATATTATAAGTCCTTACGTATGAAATTGCTGTTTTGTATAAATTAAAAGTTTAAAGAGAACTCCTTCGCCATGGTAGGCATACGTCATGCTAGTGTCTACGATTACTGTTCACATAATACTGATTGCACGTCTGCCACCCATAGCAATAAAAAATATTATTTTTGTTTGAAATATCATCATCAGGATCCATTTTATGGACAAAGGAATAACTTATTTTCTTATTCAGCTGCAGCCTTGTACAGTTCTTCTCGATCCAACCTTTATTTATTAACTTTGTCATCGTTTGTCATTTATTTTAGTCGCGTGGAACAATAAACCTTTCACCACATCGACTTGTGATTTGATTTCGACTACGCAAAATTTCACATTCCTATTCTTGCGACAAGCCAGCTGACAATTTACGTCTATTTTATTTGATTTCCGACGACGAGAACGAGTGGTGCATTTTCAACTGTAACTATTATTTTTTCTCCTTCAAAGATCTCTATAGGTACCTACGCTACACTACCTAAAATAGACGAAGTTTTTAAAGTTTCGCGTTCCATTACTTATAATTTGAACTTAATTACCTACATACGACATTATAAATAAATAGATACGTAAAATAACTACAATAATAACTCTAGAAAGACATTCTTCCTACGCTGGCCCACACAACAACATCTAGTCCCAAACTTAGCCGAAGCTTGTACTTTGGGTACTAGACAACTGATAAACTTACTTAGATTTTGTAAATAAATACGTACCTCTTATACCTACATAGCGCACAGACAGGTTGACGCACACAAATATTCGAGCCCTGCGACCACTATGTTGGAGACAGTTTTCACTAAAACTGAACCAAATTGATCGTCAATAGGGATGTTTTGGGGTTCAAATAATTACATTATAGTTATTTTTGTTTTTATAGGTAACTAGCTGTGCTCGCGACTTCGTCCGCGTGGAATAGTTATTTTTTCCCCGTTTTTTTTTACATTTTCCATTATTTCTTCGCTCCTAATAGTTGCAGCGTGATGTTATATAGCCTAAAGCCTTCCTCGATAAATGGTCTATTCAACACAAAACGAATTTTTCAATTCGGACCAGTAGTTCCTGAGATTAGCGCGTTCAAACAAACAAACAAACTCTTCAGCTTTATAATATTAGTTAAGATTAATAATTTATTTTATTATAGTAAGAGACATTACAAATTAGTCCGTATTTTAGATCATAAAAATGTATTGGACACGTATTTTTCCTTTTTTTCATTCATAAAAATAGCAAAGATGCAAGGCATCAAAAGTTATGAGTTAGGTTGGGAGTCTATGACGTCAATCGGTCACGTAAAAATGTCTCACCGGGTGACGTCACGCGTAATTTCAACAGGCTATAACTTCGTAATTTATAGTCTAATTTACAAATAAAAATACGTTTCTTTTATTTTTTAATAAGCTAAAAGACGGACTAATTACATTTTTTAGCCATTGTTTGGCTAAAAAATGTAATTAGTCCGCCTATTCAATCAATCGTAATAACTACAAGAGGAGACTAAAACGATGATATACCTATATTTGTAAGGCAAAATTAATTAGCCCAGTTAACATACATCAAATACCAATTATTATCACAGCGACTCCGGTCTGTGTTTGCCCGCAAATTTAAATAGATTTTGTAATTAATTGAATTTGTAAAGGGTGAGAGCACATTAAACTCGAACGGTAGGCCTGCCCCTTGACCCTCGGTCACGACAAGAGGTCTTAATGAAACCTCTTCATCGTAATACGCAGATATAATTTAAATTTTACTTTTGTGTTGGCTGTTTGTTCAGTGCTTCAATTTTAAATGTGTTAGAAGAGTTTTGTGCCTTAACGTTTTCCTATATGAGTGTCTATTGAGAAAAACGTTACCCTAATTTGTATATTTAGTCCGTGGGGTGATGGATGAAGAATACAAATCGTCCCATTTCTTTCCGTGGGTGTGGAAAGAGTGGTCTAAGGGACTTGCTTTCCATCAGACTATGAACTAAAGAAATGCTGTGACATTGATACTTACTTATACGTTGTATAAACGACTGAAAGTTAGAGAGTTTCCTAATATAAGAGATCTCCTGTGAAAAATATTTCACAGGAGATCTCTTATAATGTAAGGGGGTGGAAGGGAGCGACCTATCATCTCTTCGCTCCAAGTCATCCTCACCTGCCCGTGGTGCATCCTGCTGAATAACAAACGAGTCTCTGGCAGCCGACTGGTGGCAGTAGAACCGTCACGAGTGAAGACGCAGCTAAATACAGGCCGATGACGGGCAGCAGCGTCACCGAAGCGAGAAGCTAGGCCCTGCGATCGCCAACCCGCCTGTCCAGTGTAGCAATTATGGGTATAATAACCTTCAAGTGTTTGCCCAACGTGGCGAACACCTGGAGTGGCCTATGTCCAACAGTGGACTGCGATAGGCTGATGATGATGAGGTCTCTTTGCTTAACAACCTCTTATGAGAAACATTCACATCAGTGACTATTATACTAATATTTTTCCAAACATGATGTTTAATCAAAAATAACTTCATTTCCTTTCACTGGGTCCGATCATGACGTTCCCTCCACTCGTAGACGAACGTTTACGTTTTTACATAAAACAAAAACTGTTCCCGAAGTCCTTTTGTTGTTTCAATCAGGCCTTCGACGGCAAGCCTGCACTACTAAACAGTGTTGCCAGTATTTACTATCCCTACATACCTAACACTGACTTTAAATAATAGTAAGCTTAAAAAAATTACATATTGTGTATGTATATGACGTTAATGACGATTCAAAATATTTGATTTCTCATACAAATATGAGACCTGAGAAGACTGTGAAACCTTACGACAGGACACGGCGTGGGACAACCTCCAGCGAACTGGACTCTCGAAAAGTCGCAGGATGAAGCTGGATGCGGCAGCTTGCAACCGGCCATTGTGGAAGTCTTTGGGGGAGACCTAGGTATATCCTGAAGAGAATTTCCTGCGGCTGAATATGCTGGTGATATACTAGTATTCTAAACATAATCAGATCAGAAAAAGGACTGTAATAATCGACATCTAGGATTTAACATAGGTACACATAGGTAAAACGTATTATTACATTTAGGGTTGCAAATTTATAGATGCATCAAATACAGTGTCGAAAACTGTAATTGATGCTACTATAAGAAAGTTTATTCGGATAATTTACTAAAGTCAAAAATCAGAAATTGTCTATCTGCTTTATATCGTCTATATCTCCAAAATCCAAACTGTCCTGAATTCATTTTTGCACACGTAGGTATGTTACTCTTTAGTCTCAGCTGTTTACTAAAAACATGCTTTCTGCTCACTCAACTGTACAGTTGGATAAAGAACTTGGCAACCCCAGTGCTCGGAAATATTGAGGTTCTGCAAATAGCTCGTATATTTATTTGGCGCGGTTCGAGCGGGCATCCAATTTTCATATTTCCCACGGTGAATCAGCCCTCTCCGCGGCGATATCTACTAAATCTCTTCCTGATATTTTTATGGATCAAAATTGATTTACAGCACCTGATATGCAAAATAAAAACGCAATATTCTTAACATTTAAATGTTTTCTGAGGTGTGAAGTTGTAGTTTAGCGAGCAATGTCCGCCATTTCTACGGCTTCTACGAAATTCGTAGTTGCAATTCGTAATCGTCTATCTATTCACATATTCGTACTGGAATTTATGTAAATAGAGTATGTATGGCAAAACGATTACATAATTATGTTGCTTTATTTCTAATTTTGTTTGGATTTAGTATACCTAGTATCGTAGTTGCTCAATATATTAAGAAACATACTATAGAAAGTTCAAGTTAATATTCTGGAATACTTCTGGAAGTAGGAACATTTATTTTACCTATACCACCCGAAACTTCGAGCGTGTTCATTTAAACACCATTCAAAGACTAAGAAATAAATATATTGGTAAGATAAGTATGTACATTAAGAAATAAATAAAATGGCTACCTGAGACTAGCCAAGTTCCCAGAAGATATTATACCCCAATTTCACAATGTTTGCAGTCTTGTTCAGTCAATATCAGAAGTTTATAGGACAATAGCGACTGGAAATAGGAGTTTTCCATTGAAAATACATTGACCGTTTTCGTCTAAACAGTGACCCTCATCTAATCCTAATTTGTTGGTGGATTTGAGGCCGACTCATTTAAATCAAGGATCGGGGTTAACTAAAGCTACGTGTAAGTATGTTTGCAAAACAGATGTATAATTAATTGAATATGAACATCGGTACTGTCTCCAGCGTACATTTTGTAGATTTAATTATTAATTTCTATGTAATGATGATAAAAATTAGACTAAACACACTTGTCAATTGGATTCAAACTAAAGTGTTTCCTTGTGAGCGGACCGTGACTGATGTCTCTTAAAACTGTTAGTAAAAACTTTATTTTTTTCTTTCTTGTTTTGTTAGTTTTCTGTTACTTATGTATTAAAATATTGTAACTTTGTACAATAATATCCTTTAATTTGTGATTTGTGTGCCCCAAATATACTCATTTTCTTTCTTTCTTTTAAATGCCTGGGTATAATTTTAAGGGGTCTGGAAAATTTATATAAAAAATTGACTCAAACCCTAAAAGAATTTAGTTTATTATTTTTTCTTCAATGAAATACCAGAGCCGGTAAATGCATGCTCAGAATAAGACGCCAGACTCCCGCATTCCTATTCAGATTACTATACAGACTGCTTGCAGCGCTTAGATGACATTTAAATTGCTAAGCTACTCTATATTGCTTAAGATTTATATTACTGAACGAGCGGTATTGCTTTTGTATAATCTTAAATTAAAGTTCTATTAATAAATGTATCATCATCATCAGCCTATTGCAGTCCACTGCTGGACATAGGCCTCTCCAGTTGTTCGTCACTTTGGGCAAACACCTGGAGGATATACCTATAATCGCTACGCTGGGCAGGCGGGTTGGCGATCGCAGGGAGTAGCTTCTCGCTCCGGTGACGCTGCTGCCCGTCATCGATCTGTGGTATTTAGCTACGCCTTGAGCTGTCATGGTTATACCGCCACCAGTCGGTTGCCAGAGCCTCGTTTGCTATTCGGCAGGATGCACCACGCGCAGGTGAGGTTGGCTTGGAGCGAAATGATGATAGGTCGCTCCCTTACATCCCAATAAATGTATATTTAGTGTTATTAAATTGCGGTTTCCGTGTGGTTTCCAGATTTAGAATAGAATCCACCCCATCTCATCCAGTAGGTGTCGTAAAAGAGGGACTAAGGGAAACAGAGAATTTTCGCCAACCGGCCTGCCATGTTTAGTGACTATGGCAAATCCCCCCACATAACAATTGCCATAGGGGGAGGCCTTTATCCAATGTCCAGCAGTGAAAGTCTGCAGGCTGATGATCATGATTATGTGGTAAATAAAACTTGACTCTCCTAAGGGGCAAATCTATAAGAAAACTAGCCAAATAAGCAGAAAACTTCTGCTGAAATACAACCGGCAACTATCTGACCTTTGAGATTGATACGAACCGGACAGAAATCAGGCGCAGGACCAAACGGCTTAACGTTTGTACCCATCACCGTCATTTTCCTGACCTGTTTACTAGCTAACATAGATGGCAAAACCGGTGACGGGCACAAACTTTCGGTCTGACCCAATTTAAAAACGTTAAAACTAAATAAGAAGTAATGTAGCAAAACATTCATTGCCTAATGCTAAACCCTAGATTGCCCGATTTGGCTCTATACATTTTCGATTCAAGCACAATAAGTGCACGAGGTCTCTTTTTTACTTATTCTTGGAAAAGAACGCTGTGGGAGCGAAGTTTTCCTTCGTGCCATTTGGCTTCGTTCATTAAGCGGGTCTGTGCCCGGGCGATGGGGCGGCGGGGCGGTGGGGCGACGGGGCGACGGGGCGGCGGGGCGACGGGGCGGAGGACCATGGCGTCGCCGATGATGCGGCTGAAACCGTAAACACGCCTCAGGGAAATACGCGACCTCTTACGCGCCTCACCTGGGCAGGGCTGCCTCGTAACACTTTTTTTATGCCACTAAAGTGGCAAACAAGCTTACAGTAATGTTGAGCGGTTACCATAGCCGATGGACACATGCAACGCTAAGGGTACCACACGCGCGTTGCCGACCGTTTATTAGGGTGTAATGCTGCATCCACAGCCAAAGGGAACAGGGTCCCCCCCGGCTGCGGTTACAGCATTCACCTAGCTATGCCTATACCCTACCTCTCAGAAAGCACTAACACATACAAGTAAGAACCTATACGTTAAGGTTTTCGAATGGATACGACCTGAATAAGCGAGTTGTGATCTAACCCAGTTGAAGTCTCTATTTCATGATCTAGGTATATTCCAAGACGTAAAATAGAGATAAACTTTACCAAATCAACCCAATAGAAATTGATTCGGCGAATGAAATAAACTTAAAGTTAAAATTTTTAATAAACTATAAATCGTTAACGCAAACCATCTTTTTTATGTTAATACTATATTTACTATATTAATTGAATAAGCCAACAATAATATGTATATGTAGGTATGTATTATATACTCGTATTTGTGAGTCGCGTAAGCGTCAATAACAGACCAACAACTACCCGTTTTATATCTAATAACTAATCTCAGGAACTACTGGTCCGAATTGAAAAATTCTTATTGTGTTGAATAGACCATTTATCGAGGAAGGCTTTAGGCTATATACCTAACATCACGCTGCAACTATTAGGAGCGAAGGAATAATGGAAAATGAAAAAAAAAACGGGGAAAAAATAACTATTCCACGCGGACGAAGTCGCGAGCACAGCTAGTAAGACATATTTTCCTCGTGTCAACCCTACTCGGAGGCTGCTGAGCAAGGATTCCCCTCATCGGCATATTGGCCCACTCCACTCAGTACGTAAGCTTTCTTCCGAAGTGCGCGTTTGGGCCATTCGCGAGCCGAAACAGTTGAACAACAAACATTCGCGATACAACGACAACTGCCTTTTGTGCGCCCGAAACGGAGAAATGGGAAATGTTTTGTTTGTATTAAACTGAACTGTGCACTGTTTAATGTCGTGGGGCTTGAAATTCTTTAATTTCCAGCCTAGAGTACATACCTAGTCCACGTTAAGTTAGCAGTTCATTGGAATAGGGGTGTTTAAGTAATTTTATATTTCAGGGAAACGGCACAATAAGTATACAACTATTATCAATAAATTGTACATTGATTTGTAACTTTTAATTACACTATTTTAGTTCGGCACAACAGCTTTAACGGGCTCAAGAGACACTACTTACCGTACTTGAGATTTTGTAATAATTATTCATTTATTCTACCAGACTGAAACTATGGGAAATTGTTAGGGTTCCGTAGCCAAATGGCAAAAAAGGGGATTAGGGGACCCTTATAGATTCGTCATGTCTTCGCTTTATAAGAACTAAAGGTTTTTAGGAAACGGATTAAGGATGTAAGAAAAAAGGTCCGAAATTAACTTCTCCTTTTTATACTTAAAATACTAAAACAAATGCCACTCGAGAAACTGCCACGTCATTTTTGTCATACAAAAATAAAAACAAAGACGCGTTAAAATAACGAACCTCCTTGCCGCCCGGGGACCGGCGATTGACGCGAAAGAAACAAACGGGCCCAATCAGGGGCCAGGGGACCCGCGACCGGCTTGTTACCGCCAATCACAGGAGGTCGCGGTAACAATACTAAACACAAGTTCACCTGTGACTGTGCTGGTTTATGTGGCATCCCTCAAAAACTTACAAGGGTAACAAAAGGCCTTACCCTCAATTTGGTATACAAAAATTAACCCATACTTGTAGTAAGTATTACATTATTGTTCGTTTGTGTATTATTATAATAACAAAATCGAATGCTGAAGACCACTCGGACCAACGGTATTCCTTACATAGATAATTTGACAGCAACTCTGACAGTTGATAGCTACGACAATTTCCCGCTGCTTTAACGTCTTGCTTTAAATAATTAGTTTGATAATATGATGGTGATTACAAATGCTTTTCAAATATAACGGTTTTTCTCAGTATGAACAGATCGATCTATCGATATGAAGTTAAATCAAATAGGTTAGATTATAATTATAATAAGTTGGATACTGTTTTATTTCTAATCCAGGTTAACAATCAAATAATAATTAAATCCAAGTCGCTATTATACGAAAATGTATTAAAAAATTTATAAGTAAACTAGCTGTGCTCGCGACTTCGTCCGCGTGTAATAGTTATTTTTTCCCCGTTATTTTTTTACATTTTCCATTATTTCTTCGCTCCTCATAGTTGCAGCGTGATGTTATATAGCTTAAAGCCTTCCTCGATAAATGGTCTATTCAACACAAAAAGAATTTTTCAATTCGGACCAGTAGTTCCTGAGATTAGCGCGTTCAAACAAACAAACAAACTCTTCAGCTTTATAATATTAGTCAAGATGTACTCATCATACTCAAAACCTACTCATCAATGCAATCTACGTTCATAGGTTCCTACTGGAATTTCAACTGAATGTTCCTACAATTAGTGAAAAGTCAGCATCAGCAATTAGTTCTATTAACTTGATTTAAACCAAATTAGAAAAAGCTGATCGAAAAGTTTGATCATCAAATTATTACTAAAATAATAGGTAGTTTGCTAAACTTGTAAACAGCCCAAAAACAGTAACAAGCGCTTGTCTAGAACGGTTAATTATCCAAAAACTTGTATCGCGGCCCATATTTGCAATTCCCGGAGAGCGGGCGAGCTAATTCCTACGCCGATACACAAGAGACCGCCGCACTCCATTTTGCCGAAACGCAACTTGCCTGGAGAATACGAAGTGACAAGATAAAACGTGGAATCGGAAAAACTGCTTATTTTATTACTGTGCGGAGCTGTAAGGCGGATAGGGTAGGCTTCCGCCGGGATTGGACAATCGCAATTAGGTGCGCTTACCCTTTGTACCGACTGATTTTCTGCTAGAAAATGTTTTGTAAAACGTAAATGATGCATTTTGCATATTAGGGAAGTATTGTATGAGAGTTTATACTAAAACCTCTCTTTCGCTGTCGAGTGCATACCTGTACGAGAATAACGGTTATTTCAAGTTAAATATATGCAACTGAAAACAAAAATAGAATTCACCAAATTCTATAGAACGTGCATATTAATTTGTCACATTAAATAAATAAGTATCAGTCAACAATGTTCATCAACATCACCCATTGCTACGATCCCCAAATTAGTAGCCTGAGCACTTGTGTTATATTGGACGTTAAAAGATTTCGATAAAAAAATATTCATAGATAGTGACAGAATTCATTGCACACAAGTTCCACTGGTCCATCACTAGACTTCAAACAAAGTTGTTGTTCCACTAAAAATACTCTCAGATTTTATTTCTTACTACGAAAACCAAATAACTCTTCGCTATAAAATAAAAGTTTTATATTACACCAAGAAATCATCTGAAACCAATTTATTTGTTACTTTATACCGACAACTATATTTCGGCAAGTGGATGACATTGACACGAGGGCGGTTGCTAGCATAAATGTCAAAAAACAACGTCAAAACTGACGTTTTGTATGAGAGCGGGCGTTAGTTCTGAATTCAGCCACGTGCCATAACATCAGAGGCGTAGCTACCACCGTATTTGTATCTGCCGTATCAATTATACGGGGCCTCCGGGCCACGGGGGCCCCTAACGTGTGTACATAAGCATATCTAAACATGGCACAGGGACCCAATATGCGCTACCTCGCGCCAGTCGTAGACGCGGAGCTCTCGCAGGTCCTTCGCCACTTCATCTCCCCAGCGGTACCTGGGCCGGCCGACAGGTCGTCGGCAAGTTGGCAACCTCAGGGTTGATTCGCTCAGGGTGGCCGAGCCAGCGGAATCTGTGAGCTTTTATGCGTACATAAGCAACATTTTTTATTTATTTCACAAATGACAGTAATCTAAGCAGCTATTTCTTAAGGGCCCCCAAACAAATGTTTATACGGGGCTCCGCCATGGCACGCTACGCTTATGCAAAACATCCTTGTCGATATACATATGAAAAAGATAGATAGACACACTTTATTGTGTACCATAAAAATTTACTTAGAACTAGGAAAGTACACAATTGTTGCACAATTTAGGCAGTTGCTATAAGCGATAAGACCGCCTAAACAGTCAGTTGTCTCCTCCAGATAAGCTAATGGTAGACAAAAGCAAGATAAAAAGAATGAGGTGGTGTAGTACAAAAAATATAAGTAAGAAAAACACGACTTGATTGATTAAAAGCCGCCAAAAAAGCCGTTATATTCATTGGTACTTTATATAAAAGCCTTTATGAGGTAATTCCTGACAATAAATTATTCAATAGCCGACATCAAAGTCATTCTGTTGGAATACCCGTTTACAAACAGCTCCTTACTTTCGGGGAACGGAATTTTCCTTTCATATTTTTATTTTGTCTAATACAAAGGTGCTTACTCGGCGTATACACATAACACATGGCTTGGCACGTAGAGGATCAGTTGGCAGTGTCCGAATTCGTATGCGCTATATCTACGGTTTAGTGTTGCCAAAAAACATGTTAAGATTCCACTAAAAATAAATGACATAACAATGTAATCCCACGGTGGTCTCCATGACACAGGGAATCCCAGTGTGGCGGCCAGTGATACTGTTACTAGCTGATTAGTGCTATTATAATAAAGTATAATTGTATTATAACAGTAATTAAATTTTTATACCTCTTGATTTACCATAAGATCTCAAAAAATTTAAACACATTCGAGCTTTATCAGCGTCTCGCAATCCACAGCTGACCATGAGTAATCCAATACGTGTTAGATTCTCTAATGCTCGTTTGAATGTGTACGAGCAATCCAATTGAAGCTGTTTCGAACGAATGAGTTTCGAACGTTTTCAAAAAAAAAATGTAGTGATCGTAAGATAATAAGACTCGTTGGCGGTTATCTTCGATTTAGTGATACAGCTAATTTATATAGCTACATAGTAGCGATTTTATCACTTTTTACCCCAAAATATAGGTGTAGATACAAGTCATCTGTACTGACACGGTCTGCTGTTGTCTCTCCTCGATATGATTACGGAAACCTGCTGTCCTACGCTATGTTTTTATGACGTCTTAGCTCCGGCACCGGAGTCACGATCGTGTTGTATGACGTGCTAACTCGTAAAATCTAAAAGGGGATTGGTAGTAGAAAATACTATAGGTATTTGAAGACACATCTCCGTGTATCTTCATGTGTCACCGATTTATATAAGAATCAAATAGCCGATTTTTCTTAATTTTTTAATGATTGCTAGTGTTCTTCATTTAGGAATCATTCTGTTCCTGCCTGCCTATATTCATGCGAAATAACGATTGAACTTGTATTTAAACATTAGCGTTTGATTCGATTTTCCCGATGAGACTAAGAAATCCTACTAATAATATAAACGCGATAGTTTGTTAGGATGGATGTTTGTTTCTCTTTCACGCATTAAATATTGAACGGATTTTAACACATAGGCTATATTTTATACGAATATTCATGCGGGCAGAGCCGCGGGATGGCACTGAGTATTTTAATAAACTTGGAATCAAATGAATGCACTGCGTAGTACCTAATTTAAAATCACTATAGGCAGCTGATAATACATAAAAAGTTTGTAATCAGATTTGAATTTGGAATCCGAAATTTAAGTTCGCCGTTTATGAGCACATTTTATTCATTTTAATGTCACTACCTACGTTAGGGTACTACGTTCTAAATTCAAAATAATTTGCTTTTTTACTTTCTATTAAGCAATAAACAATTAACATAGATGCAAAGGCGTTACGAAATCTGGTCACTGATAATAATTAAAAGTGAATTCATTCTAAATTCAACTAAAATTTGATTTGTAGTAGTCGCAAAGGCGTTACGAAAATAGGTCACTGATAATATTTAAAAGTAAATTGATTTTATTTACTACTGAGCATTAATTATTTGATACAGGTGTAACGTTACGTCACCCGTTCCAGCGCGCGGTGCACTTCATTCATACCCGCCGCATAACCCCGTAACCCTATTTATTTCATCCTCACCCTATTAGGGCGCTCGTGTTATTCAAATGAGACGTCGTTAATATAACAGCGGCTATGTGTATTCTTCTCTTCTTTTATCTTTTAAATTAAATGTTACAATATGATTGCAAAGTCAACAATATAATTACGATATATGACAACATAAATATCTAAGTACACATATTTTGTTTTCTACTGATTAGTGGTTCTCTTAAGGCAAGCGGACTATTGTGGAACTATAACACACTTTGATATTTTTAAATCCTTGTAATAATATAAAGGTAAATCCGTTGTATATGAGTAGAAAAGCACCAGACCTATGCAAAATTCGAAAAAATCAAGTATAATTGACCATGTAGGTAGGTACTTAATAAGTACTTAGTTCAAACTTTTTTATGAAATATGACCCTGATGATAACACGGCCTTATATCTATGATGGCAAATAAGTGATATTGTATTCCATTCTATTTTATTCTACCTATCAAATACTTACTACTTACCTACACTACGAGTAATTTATATTATTAAAGTAATGCTTGACTGTAGCGCAGGCAGGGCAGCTTAGCTAGCTGTAACGTTACAACCCGATTAATTAACAGGCAGGATTAAACCACAGCCAAGAGAGTTTAAAAGAAAAGCACTAGCCGGAGTAACTCTGAAGTAACAGTTTGGGAGAGGAGCTGCCGAGTGACACGAGCATGTGTCGCGAGGCAATACAGGTGTTGTAGTTAATAAGTCGCGCCTGCACCTCTGCCGCCGAGCGTGAACAGACGTAAAGTTACCTAGAAGTCCTCCAAGCCACCCTCAACTGCTCGTGGTGCATACTGCCGAATAGCAAACGAGGCTGAGGCAACCGAACGGTGGCGGTATTCAACCGTCACAATGAGAGGTGTAGCTAAATACCACAGGCCAATGACGGACTGAAGCGTCACCGGAGCGAGCAGCTACCCTACCCGCCTGCCCAGCGTGGCGATTACGGGTAAAGGATCTAGGTGTTCGCCCACAGTGGCAACAACTGAAGAGGCCTATGTCCAACAGTGGACTGCGACGGGCTGTTGATGATGATGATGAAGAGAGAAGTCCACATTTATTTATTTAACACATCCAGCGCATCTATACCTGACTGATATAGCCGAGGACGCCTTGTTATCATCACCGCACTTGCAGGAGGATCTCACTCACCTCTAGGAAAACTGAGCAAAACAGCTAAGGGCGCCCTCTAGCGTCATAATGTACCCGATAAGTTAACAGGCAGGATTAAACCACAGCCAAGAGAGTTTAAAAGAAAAACACTAGCCGGAGTAACTGTCAAGTAACAGTTTGGGAGCGGAGCTGCCGAGTGACACGAGCGTGTGTCGCGAAGCAATACAGGTGTTGTAGTTAATAAGTCGCGCCTGCACCTCTGCCGCCGAGCGTGAACAGACGTAAAGTTACCTAGAAGTCCTCTAAGCCACCCTCAACTGCTCGTGGTGCATACTGCCGAATAGCAAACGAGGCTCTGGCAACCGAACGGTGGCGGTATTTAACCGTAACAATAAATACCATAGGCCAATGCCGGACAGAAGCGTCACCGGAGCGAGCAGCTACCCTACCCGCCTGCCCAGCGTGGCGATTACGGGTAAAGGATCTAGGTGTTCGCCCACAGTGGCAACAACTGAAAAGGGCCTATGTCCAGCAGTCGACTGCGACGGGCTGATGATGATGATGATGAAGAGAGAAGGCCACATTTATTTATTTAACACATCCAGCGCATCTATACTGATATAGCCGAGGAGGCCTTGTTATCATCACGGCACTCACCCCTAGGAAAACTAAGCAAAACAGCTAAGGGCGCCCTCTAGCGTCATAATGTACCCGATAAGTTAACAGGCAGGATTAAACCACAGCCAAGAGAGTTTAAAAGAAAAACACTAGCCGGAGTAACTCTTAAGTAACAGTTTGGGAGCGGAGCTGAGGAGTGACACGGGCGCGTGTCGCGAGGCAATACAGGTGTTGTAGTTAATAAGTCGCGCCTGCACCTCTGCCGCCGAGCGTGAACAGACGTAAAGTTACCTAGAAGTCCCCCAAGCCACCCTCAACTGCTCGTGGTGCATACTGCCGAATAGCAAACGAGGCTCTGGCAACCGAACGGTGGCGGTATTTAACCGTCACAATGAGAGGTGTAGCTAAATACCACAGGCCGATGCCGGACAGAAGCGTCACCGGAGCGAGCAGCTACCCTACCCGCCTGCCCAGCGTGGCGATTACGGGTAAAGGATCTAGGTGTTCGCCCACAGTGGCAACAAAGTCCACATTTATTTATTTAACACGTCCAACAGTACTTAAATGGCCCAAGGCTTACCAAGACCAGGTAACCAACCCTAATGCCATGGGACCGCGTGGAATCCAAATTACCCGTGGACCCGGTAATGTCCACCTGGGACGACGGGTAAACACTGCACGCTGGGCCACACAGCGCCATCTAGCCCCAAACTAAGCCGAAGCTTGTACTATGGGTACTAGACAACTGATAAACTTACTTAGATACTTTTTTGTAAATGAATACATATTATACATTGTAAACACCCAGACCTATACAAACAGACATGTTCATGAACACAAATGTTTGTACTGTGCGGGAATCGAACCCACGATCCTTGGCACAGAAGGCAGTGGCAGCGGCGTAGCGTAGTGGGGGGGGGGGGGGGCGCCCCGGGCGGCACATTTTAGGGGGCGGCAAAATTTCACAATTTATAATCTATCCATACTAATTTAAATAATAAAAATATTTGAACCATTTCAAATTTTTATCGGAACTACAAATTCGGACCGATTGAAAAGAGCATGGAATTTTTCATTACTTATTCTGTAACGGATTCGGGGAATCCCTTTTCTTTGAATGATATTTTGTAGCGACTGCTGCCAACACCGTCCACGGCTTGCGGGGATTCCCCGTATTTTATTTTATGCTTTGTTTATGACTAACAAAACAACAGCGAGAATTACTGACGATTCAAAATAAAAGGGCGGCAAAATTGTCTTCCGCCCCGGGCGGCAAAATTGGCTTCCCCCCCCCCCGGGCGGCAAAATTGTCTTCCGCCCCGGGCGGCAAAATTTTGAAATTTGTATGCCATTTCCAGAGAGTTACAGTTCAGTGAATGGTTGTCTTGAGCAAAGTTCTCGCTAGAGGCTTGAATATGCAGACGGCAGATGCTAGTTACACCGCACATAAATTACTACGAGCCCGCAACCTGTGCCCTTTCGCTTTTATTCGTAATTAATCCATCATATGAAGCGAGTTTCCATACATACATGACTATACCTACTTTCTTATGACATACATCCTTATCTACCTACATAGGACAGGTCGACCTAACGTTCTGACTTATATTTGCCGGCTAAAGTAGCGTAGCTTATGGATACTTACAATGACATGCCATGGATTCGCTGAAAATTCATGTGAAATTTTCGCTTGAACAAGGATCGCTTCTAAAGCTTAGACTGCAAAGATGAAAACTGATAACTTAGAGTTACAGGTGAAGCACCAAAACAAACAGTTTTATTTTTGTCAATCCAACACCAGATGAGCCAAGACCACTTGAGCACCTTCGTGATATAAACTTGTTTCTGTTGTAAACATTTTATTATTTATCCCGTTGTCTGCAACAAACATTGATGGCAGACTTACAAATTGCTTGCTATATGACCAATATTTTTATTTATTGTAAAAGACTTTACGAGGATGCTTTTGGTTGAGAAACTTTAATTTACCTACTTGTATAAACCGATTTCTACTGACATGACAAACTCGACACAGTTTTCTGAAATCAAAGTCAAAGTTACATTTAATCAGTCCAACCGCGCTTTCATATTCCGCGGCAAAAGCGGCATACGTAAAATGTTTTCCCCGAAAAGCAGCATCAAATTTAAAATCTCCACTTTTATATGGGATAATTACAAGAGTTTTTATGCACCGCGGCAGTTATTGCAGTCTGGTGCAGAGTTATTTTAAAGTTGAACCGCACAGTTTAATGGAAACTACACTGTGGCTGGAAATTTGAATTTTTCAGCCGTTACCTGCGCCTATAAATCAAGTGTAAAGTCACGCTGAGCCCCGGAGATCGCTGCTTCGAACGTTTTAAAATGTAAATTACCCGCGACTCCTCACAGGGTCGGCTTATAATTTGTACTAGGTAATATTGTGTTTCAAGTTCCAACTCCGCAGAAACCACCTCGGTCTTAACTCTCTTAAATTGGAGAACGTTAAAACTTTCCTCGTCGGAAATCCAGTGTTACATTTTATGCTCTTCTAATTTGATTTTCTTTGTGCTAACTATCATAGTACAAACTTTAACGCTTATTTTGTAGTGGGTTTATAAATTTTAGTATTAGTCTAACATCACATTACTACAACAGTATAAAACAAAGTCGCTTTTGTTGTCTGTCTGTGCCTATGTATACTTAGATCTTTAAAACTACGCATATCGCATTGCACCCGTGCGAAGTCGGGGCGGGTCCTACTTATGAAACACTGAATGTGCCTACTCAAACTATACTATATGAATGTGTAAACTAAACACTTAATTAAGTAGCTATATAACTTGCGTTATAGGTGTTAGAGTTAAACAGGTACCACCGCCACGACGATTTCTCCTTTATATAGAAATCGCAAGCTTTTGTAATTTTCGTTGAAAGGGCGCGGTAGCTAGAGCGATATGTACTCGTATGAGACACATCTGTCGTCGTGTAATGTGATGATGCCAAACTTAATGGCCACCAAAACTGTTATTATAGTTTCGATTACCAAATTCATAGCTCTCGTTACATATTGACATAATTGAAAAAATAAAGATCTTGTAATTTCCACGTATTTTCTGGTTTTATAGAAGACTAGCTGCTGCTCGCGGCTCTGCCCGCATGAATATTCGTATAAAACATAGCCTATGTGTTAATCTGATGTACAAACTATATTCCTGTAAAGTTTCGTTAAAATCCGTTCAGTAGTTTTTGCGTGAAAGTGGAACAAACATCCATCCATCTATCCAAACAAACTTTCGCGTTTATAACATTATATATATATATATATATATATATATATAATATATAATATATATATATATAGTAGGATCTTAAACCTAACAATTTCAAACTTGGAACGTCACATGCCCTGACACAGAGTGTGTATAAAAACACTTACGACTTTACTGAAATGTAGGTATCTTGAAGTGGCGGAAAGTCAGGATTACATAATTATAGTGAGAAAAATGCTTACAAAGAAAAACAGACAGCTTTTATATTCTTTATATTCATAAAAGCTGCATAATGCGCCATCTAAGCTATTATCCCCGAAATATATTAAAGTAGACTTGTGTGTTGAAAGATACTGATGTAAAATAGTTACCGCAATGTGTCGGTAAGCGGAGACTACATCATTCCTCCGGCAACATTTAGAGGGCTCTCTGCACTCATACGAACAGAGTTACACGTTATGCCACAAGAGGGCACCACCATCGAATAACCTATAAAAACACCTTTTCTTCAATATTTTCTTATTGAGACCTACTAGATAAACATTTGTGTCTGTTCCATGTCCGAATATTAATATATTCAAGTATATATTTATTACGGTACGTTCCCGGTTCTGTCACCATGAAACAAGTGCTTAAGTTAATTACTTTTTGGATAAATTAGAGGCCTCAAAAGACCCTAAAAAGACTAAAACTAAAAATAAAAAACTTCCTAGTGCCTTAGTTTATCAATGACATCACGTACATTTTTGCACAATTTAAAGGGCCAGCCAAGGGTCGTGGGTTCGATACACGCCCAGAACAAAGATACATATAAGTTCATTATAAACATGTCTGTTTGTATTGGTCTGGGTGTTTAATATGTATTTATTAACAAAAAAAAATTATCAAAGTAAGTATATCAGTTGTCTAGTACCCATAGTACAAGCTTCGGCTTACTTAGATGGCGATGTGTGGCTGAGCGTAGCATGTCTTAGGTTATTTATTTATTTTTATTTTTAGGCAGTAACTGTAACACAAAAACTAGACAAACAAAGTAAATATGGTAATAACATGAGGATAGGATAATACTAATTTAAAATTAGCTATATTTTTACAATTATCTATATTTTTACAAAATTTCGATGCCCAGTGAATTAATTTGATACTTTTATTTGAGAGGAAAACCACCGAATTTGTTGACATTATTGGATTGGAACCAAATAATAAGAGAAAATGTACGTAAATGAAAATTTCTCGACAACTCGAGAAGTCCCGAGAAATTAGGCTCGAGAATTCTCGAGACCCGAGATATTGAAAAGCTCGAGAAATCACTGTTGCCTGTTTAGGTAACGATATTCTCTTAGTTACAAACGAGGCGCTGGCAGCCGACTGGTGGCGGTATAACCATCACAATTGACGGCGTAGCTAAATACCACAGACCGATGACGGGCAGCAGCGTCACCAGAGCGAGAAGCTGCGCCCTGCGATCGCCAACCCAGCGTGGCGATTATGGGTATATCCTCCAGATGTTTGCCCTGTGGCGAACAACTGGAGAGGCCTATGTCCAGTAGTTGGCTGTGATAGGCTGATTATGAAGATGATTCTCTTAGTCGTCTTCTACGACACCCCCAGAATGAGATGACGTGTTGCTCTTCTAAAAGCCACACAGAGAGGATATCGAGTACATCCCTTATTTTATAGTACCTTTTCTTATTCTAAATAGGCAGCGACTGTCAATAGCCATACGACACAATATAGAACTACCCACATTTCAAGCATACAGTAAAATCTTTCGCAAGAGTATCTACTATTACCTTTCCTCGCAACGTTTCGTAATTTTTTTGAAACCTCAGCAAAACTAATATGCAAAAATATTGAGCTTGGTCATTGATCTTTCGCAAGAACAATAGTGAACCAGGAAGAAGAAATGCTCTTTATATGTGAAACTTCCATCCACATGATTTGGTAGAGATGTTAAGTTTGTGACTGCGAAGTAAAATGCTTGTAGAGTTGGGGGCGTGTAGAGTTGTAATAACCTTGGCTCTACAAGAGATCTGATAACTTTTTAACAGTGCACGCAATGTGGTCTCGCTCTTGTCTTGGCTACATTTTACATGAAAATGTTTTTGAGGGGAACCTATAAAATATTAGTATAGATAGTTCAAAGCCTGTAATTGTGACGAAAAATGTTACCACCGTACCATCATTATGTAGGTACAAGTGTGGTGTTACCAGTAAGCGTGACCACGCTCGGTACACCACTCACTAGCTTGTAATTATGTGAGTCTTTAAGATATTAAAATTATTTTTAAACGGATTCTTGAAATTAAAATATTTGACCCTTGTTTCGATTATTCTTTAGACAAAAGTAAAGTTGTATACTGTTATTCATTGGACTGTAACCGGGTGTGTCGCTTCCCATCACTGTCGCTGACTGTCAGCGGTGTCCAACCGAAGCTCGCTGTGACCAAAAGTGCTATATTTGGCACAGCTTCCTGGTCGACGGTCTTTCACCTAAACGAGTCAACTTTTAAAAATAAATGAGGTGTCAGTAGCGAAAAGTCAACGTGGATTGGATGGAAATATATTGTAACAGGAGCTTAAATTATAAATAAATTAATTAAAATCTTAAATTAAGTTGATGTGTTGTTTTTAAAAAATCTGTAATTTGACGATTTATCAGTTTCAGTTTTGTAACAACTTATGAAGATGGGGGGTACCCCAGACTTTGGGACTTTGGGAGTCCGGCTTTGGGAATCACAAATGATGGTAATCATTTTAACTTATTATTATACATAAACCCCAACAATACCTACAATTACCCTGATCAGCAGAATTAGGAGCAGTCCCAATAACATCCTGAAGACATTGGCGGACCGATTTACTTTGGAGGATTTACCCTTTCTTGTGATGGTCACTCTCTTACTGTCTGGAAACAACTGGAAAGGCCTATGTCCAGCAGTGGACTGCAATAGACTGATGATGACTGCGCCTTAGGACAAAAAATATCCATTAATTTAGTATCATTCGATTACAACGTGTTCCCCATAAAGACTAGTTAAACAGCTATTTAGTTCAATCAGAGAAAGGGAACAAGTTGATTCAATTGATAAGCATGATAATTTATCGCCAGTGTCTGTCCACTTAACTTCAACTGGACAATGGGTGGCATTTGTTTACCTACTAAATGAATATTTTCCTAGTGTAACTCACACAAATTCATTACAAATGTAAACATCTACTAATTTATATTTTCAGATGGAACGTATTAGGTATCCATTGAATTCTCCTTTGCTTTTGCTTCAGCCTTTGGGAATCACTTTCAGTCGAAAGGTTCCTGAAAGTTCATGTTCTCTCACTACCGAGAATTGCGAGCATTCGCTATATACCTACTATTTGTACCTATAGCTACTGAAAATATTCAAAGATAAATCGTTGTAAGACACAGTTTACTGTACAACATGTCGGTCCTGTATCAAATAACAAAGTTACACGTGCTACCCTCCATCATCATTAAAATGTTCCAGAGCTCCTTACATTAACCTTGCATCACCTCTTTTAGTCTTATCTCTAAACGTAGAGGGTAACATGAAGTTACTTTAAGTTTAACCCTCTGTGGTTACGATAGGTATGTACTTACTTATTAATTTTAATGAGACTCAAATGTGCTATCTCTCTCTCTCTCTATCGTCATGTCTTTTAGTAATATTCAATGTAAAAAATCATCATATAATAATGCTAGATAATCCTACTAATATAAAAATTCGAAAGTTTGTTTAGATGGATGAATGGATGTTTGTTACTCTTTCGCGCAAAAACTACTGAACGGGTTTGAATGAAACTATGCAGTAGGTACCTAATATGGCTCATACATCGTATTGACACAGGCTATAATTTATTGCATATACTTTAGTTTTAATTTGAGTATCTGGTGATACTTAAACGAATGAAAAGTTTCCGAGGCAAAATCTTGTAAATAACGCCACAGAAAGTCAGAACATCAACTCGTACATTCGAAATGGAAGGCGCTGCAATTTTGTGAATGTCTCGCGTCCTTGCCGTAATGAACGTAAAAATGCACACGATTATATATCAAATAGGTTACGTAAATGCGCAGTAGGGCGGCGCGGCATTCTCGCGCCCGCCCTCGCCCCGCGCGGATCTGCCCACCGAGGTCCCCACAATACTGTGCTAGTACTATATACAGATAACGCTAATTACTGTGCTCGTTTTGACTGTGCTTCGGGCGGTTGTGATCAAAGGAAGATAACAGGTGACAATATTTAAAAACTCTTTTTTTAATAATTCGCGGAATTTGATTCGGAGAATATGATGTCTGAAAGTGAAGTCATTGTCAGTTAGTGCATACAGATTGAAATTCTAGTCAGCAAATAGGTCAAGCTAGTTTTTATGTATGGTATATTCCAAACAAACCACAAAGCTTTTATCATTCAAAATCAATTATATTAACGAATGTTGATAATATACATTTTAGTTTTAATTTTAAGCTGATTATTTAGATTATGATTTAGAAACGTTTTAGCTTTATTTTACTACCTTTTAGAAGCAAATAGTGATCAATGTATAATCAATACATGTAAATTAAAAGTCCCAATAACTATTAAATTCAAAAATTCAATCAGTTTACGCAGCAGTAAATACAATTCTTACATCTAATCATAAAAAAATATTACATAATCAGCAGATTAAGGTCCTTTATGAACAACCACATTATGACCTATATTTGACTTTGGGTACAAAAGAGGCAGCTTTCTTTCTTTCATTAATTATTATTTCAGTTGCTTTTACATTATTATAAAATTTCGTATCTTCAACAATATCAATTCCTATCTATTGAGATATGGATCCAAGCCCTCTCTCAAAGTATAGTGTCCCTAATAATAGCCCTTAAGGGTCGTTTATCGGGAGGTCCTCGGGCCTCCAAATCCGAAGGCTTCTCTGGCCTCGCAGGATTTGGGTCAACGACCTCGGCCGTTTGGTCGATGCGACGCGCGCTACACTCCCGATAATAAATATACTTTCTAACATCTAGCTATCTATATTAACGGTGTTTTATATGTACAGACTATGTACCTACACAAGTACACCTACAAAGGTTTATTGAAAGATGAATGTCTACTTTTATCTCGGTGAGTCACGCACGTTCCTAACGAGGCTTCGTTATATTTCAGAAAACAATAACTTTAATTATATATTGTTCGAAAAATTAAAATTAGCTATCTTTACTTAAAATTGTCTCCGTTTGAAAAATCTTGGACTTGAACTAAGCAAACGTCTATAATAATAATAAGTAACTAGTAGTAGGTAAACCACTAATTTCCGACTCGTAGCCACATCTGCTGCTACAGGATCCTATATTTTAAAGGAAGCTTTAGGGGCAGCGCAGACGACAGATTATCCGTGACGCACTTTTTTTGAAATTATATGCAGTAACGCACACGACGTGCAAAAATCTGTCGCGGATATTTTACATACTCAACGCACACGACGCACATCCTTGATCATTCTGTCGACAGACCTAGACGCTCTTTTTAAATGTCTCAGACGCAGACTCTATCGCACAAAAAGTGTGCCGTCTGCGGTGCACCTTAGTAAGAATCTCGCGAAAGCCATCATTGCGTTAGCATTGATACGGATATAAAGGAATCTAAGTCCTTATAATATAATCCCGCCCATGCTACAGCTACTTGTGACTATCAGTAATGGAGAAGGGAGAACAATGTTGTAAAGTAGGTATTATCATAAAATTTTAGACCCTTTTATGTTAAAAAATCTATCCATATCATACCTTTGAACAAATGGCCTAGTGACTCTAATTGTTGGTGATCCTGCCTTCTGTCTGAACCTTGGGATCAATTTCCTCCTGGGCCAAACATTTATGTGATCAGCATAATGTGTTCGTTCTATGTTTGGGTATTTCCTATATTTCTGTTACCTTCTCCTTTAGGTTCAAGTTAATACAATCGAATGTTGTATGATATTTATTTATTACTAGCTGTGCCAGCGACTTCGTCCGCGTGAAATAGTTTCTTGGGTAGTGATTTTAATGACCCCCAGTGCCTGGCAGCTGGCAGCGGCGCGGCGCAGATCTCGGCGCGCTTTATATACCTACCTACCCGCGCAAACGTACAGCAGGCTCGACGTGATTAGTTAAATGGGCGTAACTTTTTTATTTATGGACCGATTAACATGAAACAAACACTAAATGTTAAGGGAAGGTTCCAGCAATATATTAGTGAAAACCGCATCTTAATCGGATACGCGGTTTCTAAGATTAGCGTGCACAAACATACAGACAAACAGACAAACCGACAAACAGACAAAAATTCCAAAAATCATTGTTTTGGGTACTATTGCGTTAATAAAGGCCTCCCATAATATTTTTTCACAAATATCTTTCATGTACAGACAGCGATTCGTTACATTTTTATTATATGTATAGATTTATTTGCTCAAAGAAACTATATTGTATTGTGTGTAGGCCCTGCGTAACTCGAGTGATTCCTTTTATGAGTGCATGTAGGTAATGTTGCTATGGTAACGGTCTTTTGACAGCCAGCCGAGCACGACGCTGCCCAGCCACGCCTGGCTTGATAGACGAGTGTCACGTGTACTTAGTCACAGCGTCGGGCGCTAAGAGTGCGTTTACACAGATGCGAGACTGCTCGGGCTGATAAAAAATTACCTTGTTAATGATATTGTTCCACTGAATTAGAACGAAGATGAGATGTATGATTACATTTGTAAGCTTCGCTCAGCCCCTTCTATGGAAATGCACCCTTATATACTCGTAGCCCAGAACTTTAAAAAGTCGGATGGATGATGGAAAAAATGTGTCTGTAACTTTTATAGCTCTTATAGGTAATCTAATATATATATTCGTTTCTGTTTGTTGGAAAAATCGATTTGTTGGAAAGCTATTTTTAATATTTCTTTCGTCGGTATTTCGGCATCATTAAGCTGCATATAACATGAATATTTATCTACGTTTTACAAAGAATGGGAATATGAACACGCTTTAAATAAAGTTTAAGTATATCTTTATATATATCTGTTTATCAATTACTTACTGCACGTTAATATTTGATCAATTTTGTCTTTTTAGATGTTAAAACAAATATTTTTGCTTAGTCATAACATTTAAGTTCTAAGTAACTTCTGCTATAATTTTATTTAGACATAAGTCAGTATGCGACTGTGTGTACCTACTTACAATATCCGTATTTACAGTTCCAATGACATAATAGATTAAGTATTCTACAGCGATAGTCACAAAAGTGTTCCCACGAAGTGCTGACACCACATTGGTATTCCAACTGAAGCCCAGTCTCGGGGTTCCTAGTAGGCCGTTTTTCACTATAAAAATAATTGTATGGAAATCAATCGTCCGTTACAAACAAGGGGATACAAATGCCCTTTGCACTCTGTGCTCTATGCATAATGCGACATGCGTATGTATTTTATTTATACGAAATTATTAACTTCATTATATGAGACGTTCAATCCGAATAAGGTAGCAATGACAAAGTAAATAAATAGACCTGTGAGGTTTAAGAAGAAAAATATTGCCAAATAAGGTAGGTACGTCTCTCCTGAATCTGCTTTTCTACAATATAAGTGCAACGTTACACAAGCGTTTAGTAGGTCACTTGAGAAAATCGAAGACCGAAACGCAAATCTTCCAAATTATACTACAAAAAATATTAGTCTTAAAACAGAAAATTTTTCATTGTATTTTAAAGTAATTCTCAATATTTAACATTGAACAAAGAACAATTCTAATCAGCTCCCAGTTGTGACCCGGACAATAAACCTCAGGCGAGCAATACACTTCAGTAATTGGTTTCACATTGTTCAATAGCACATCTATGATACAATTATAAACCAATACAACGGGAGAGCCGTACAAAGTCTAACGTACCTATAGATATTATAAGGTATAAAGAGCATACTCAGTTTATGTTGTCTAGTACACAAGAAGGACCAAAATGTACTTACATCGCGTGGATGTTTGTTGTTTCAATTTTTTACCAATTTTTTAGCTTAGAGGCCGCCATGGGCGTTGTAAATAACAAGGGATGGTTTTGGTTACTTCTCTATCGCCGCAGCGACTTGGGTTTTCACTTTCGATCGATCATAAAGCTTCTAGTGTCATCGATCCGCGTTGCACTACCCAGGTGTGATGAGGATCGCTTACACTTTTTAGACTTCGTCGTTTGCTTAGCATCGGGCAGGACGCAGTCATTTTGGCGTGCCAATATAAAAAAAATACTATACTGTGCCACTATAAGAAAAGTGCCTTGACCTATCGGTCAAGGCACTTTTCTACTATCGTAGATCCGGAAATCTTCAGATCTTCTGAGCTACATGCGACACTTATAATAGCAGATACAATACCAATATGCAATTAAGTAATTACCCACAGTTTCACTGCTCTACACTCATTGATTTTATCTCAATACGGGCTTCCCTCACACGAACCAACAGTTGTTAGGTTTCGTAATTTAGACCACCTAACCAAATGTACATGTAAAAACGCTGTATCATCATCAGCCTCTCGCAGTCCACTGTTTAACATAGGCCTCTCTCGATCTTAAGCTTTACTCGAGCCTAATTTAATAAGTTTCTTGTTGCATGAAATGACAAGATTGAATTTAAGTATAGGTATTAGAAGGTATATCTAAATTAAAGGTGTTACCACTTATGACCACTTATTTTGTGATGGGATTAATATGGCATACCCTACCTATTTCATGCAATTTTGTCTGATATTTATTACTAGCTGTGCCGGCGGCGTCCCACGCGTGGATATCGGGTTTCAAAGACTTCCATAAATTGGTACTTAAATTTTAAGTTAGATCTCTAGCAATACATTGGTGAAAACCGCATTTAATTCCATGCGGTAGTTTCTGCGTGATGCACGATCAAACCTACAGATAATAATTTCACCCGTTTTCCCAACTCTTCCCGTCACTGCTCTGCTCCTATTAATTGTAGCGTGATGAAAAGTAGATGAATATTTATTTATTTATTTATTAGGCTTACCAACAATTGCTACAACAATACAGTTAGGAGTCTTAAAGTTAATTGCACAATTAATTTATTTTAAGAGATGTAGGGCATAGCGAATCTTCGCTCGAATTGAGCCGCCCGTCCGGGGAAGGACCTCCACCCTATAGAATACCGCAGTCAAATGACCTCTGGGTCATATTTCTGCCGGTGAGTAGGGTTTCCGGAAATCGTGGGGGGTTAGGGTTGGGCCGGCATGGCGGTGGCAACTGACAGGTAACTGACCAGTTACTTGCCCGTTGTCACAGCGACTTGGGCTTCTCTTTCGCTTTCCATCAGATGTAGGGAAGCCATTATGTCGAGCCACTAAACAAAAAAAAAAATTATAGGTAAACACCACATGGAAAATTACTTTTATACATAAATCGCCTAGCTAAACTATGTATCTACAAAACAAATAAATTTATAAATCGACTATGGCTTCGTGCAAGTGCTTCCGAAATTTATTTACCTATAGAGTTAGCATGAATATCTGTTACTTTTCCATACAAATTCAGAATAATATATTGAGATAAATTCAAAATTCATAATATAGAGCAGATGATTACAAACATATTCAAACTTTTACGTATTTATTTATAAGGTCTACAAATTCTTGTTTTAATTTTCTTTGTATTTAAATATTCGTTTATAGAGAGTAGTAACATTACTCAATTAATATATAACTCCAAAATGATCGAGGATAACGCTTACCTTCATTGCAAGTCGCAACTCTTTCCGATATACCTAAATGCTTAACCATAGATAACACAATTAGAGCGGAGCATATGTATTAGTTAATTTGTTACATACGCCATAACAACAATAACAGCGTTACGTAAAGCGCACGGCGACCGTTGCGAGTCGCGACCTGCGCAGACGCAGACCGGCACAAGCGCGAACTCGCGCGCACGTTCAGACGACCACACGTTATAACACACGGTATAAACGTTTAATCAAACAATATCGAGTACACAAGTGAAGTGAAATATTGCTTTTATACAGTCAAAATTAATATTCCAAGTGAGTATGAAGGTTAATTTAAATAATCCATTCCCTTCCTCCATTTAGACAAAGTTTGAGTACATTATTTCAACCTTTTCTAAAAAGTAAATAAAGTAAAAAGTATTATAATTAATTAATTTTATAAGTATTATAATAGTAAGTTATATAAGTATTATAATTAATTATATAAGTATTATTATAGTAAGTATTCCCTTAGTAAGTAAATTTCTTATGTGCAATAGGCATGATGACTAATTTTTGTTTTGGATTACTTTTGATGCATCAAATAGAAAATTAAACATAGGCAGATGCCTATGTTTAATTTTCTTTAAGTAGATACTCTATAAGAGTAGGTACCTAATCTATCCTCATTTTGAATATGAATTAGAGCATGTTTACCCATGCAACAAGTTTTGTGAGAATATTTATTTGATTTATAATTTTATGCCAATATGATTTTGGGTCAATGTTCTTCCATCAAAACATTCATTATTATGTAGGTCAATGTATTTTGTTGGCTTTTGTTAAATAGAGCAATGGCTGCTACATGAGCAGCAATAACAGTGTATGTTTCTGTGTGATACATATTAAGAGGGCCGATATATGTAGTTGAATCTTATTAAAACTACCGAAAAGTGCGAATTACGAATTCCGAAAAAAAATACGAATCTATAAGGGTCCCGTTTTTAACCGACTTCGAAAAAAGGAGGAGGTTCTCAATTCGTCTGTATGTATAATATTTTTTTTTTTTTCATGATGGATTTCAAAAAATTTTTTTTTGTTCGACAGAGAGGACACTTCCGAGGTGGTCCCATTATCACCAAGTCAGGATCTGATGATGGGATCCTGGAGAAATTGAGGGCAACAACCGAAAATTGTATGCTCATATGGTGTTTTTGTTACGTTATCATATTCTACTCAGGTATTTGCTTCCGGGCGTCAACATCTGGTGCTGATGATGAAGCTACAGAACTCCTTAACGGTTAGGAGTTAGGGAACAGTACTGACATTGGTCGATAGGAACTAGTTAGTAGTATGTACTTATGCAGGGCTAATAGGGAAGGTGATTTGGCAAGTGATTTGATTCTAGATCACAAAGTCTTCACTTGACTTAAAGCAAAATTTTTCATTCCTAAGTAAAACTCTTAAGGACATTAATTAGCCCTTGTTCAAGGTCACAGCACATTAACGCAACTAAAAATAGAGAAATAAAATTAGTTTTAAAAAAAAAATTACACCGACTTCAAAAAAAACACAAACGACCAAAACTAAAAAGCGATAAATAACGTAAGTAATTCTATCCTTAATACATAATTATTTAAATATTACAATTATCACTTATTTTTGAAGTCGGTGCCAGCCAAACAAATAAATGTATCTATATTGTTGTGGGGATTTGCCGGCCGCGCGCGTCATACAACAACAGTCTACGTTAGGTACCTAGAGACTGGCACCGACTTCAAAAATAAGTGATAATTGTAATATTTAAATAATTATGTATTAAGGATAGAATTACTTACGTTATTTATCGCTTTTTAGTTTTGGTCGTTTGTGTTTTTTTTGAAGTCGGTTTAATTTTTTTGCCATTTGACTACGGAACCCTAATGACGACGACTGAAAACCAAATGCTGATAACACTGCAAGTTTGTAACCAAACTAGGTCACTGAACGCGAGTGCCGCAGTGTCACTGACCTATTTAAAAATGATATGCTCTGTAAAAACCGTGGTTTAAAATAACGTGAACCTGTAACAATAAAATTACTAAGCACGAGCTAATAAAATATAAATACGAATTTATATTTTTTCTTAAGAGCTAAATCTATTCTTTACTCTCTGTAGGATAATCTAATCACAATAAATTACCTACCTATTAAAATAAAATTAGTGAATCTTTAATTAAGTACCTATTCAGAACATGTGTGGCCGGTTATTAATTTCGTAAAACAATGTCTTTAATGTAACATGCAATAAAAGAAACATACACCTACTTATTGATATGAAAAAATCAACAATATCCTTTGACGAATAGGGTCCAAATGTACCGGTTATACCTGATCGAAATGGATAAAATTTAGTTGTCTCATAAGTAGAACACACAGAGTAGGTATGTGTACGTGTTTGTATCAAACAGGTGCACACCATTTATTATTAGGTACAATGACCAACTACTTATGTCCTAAATTACGTGAAACGTTGGAACAATTTCAGACGCGTCTATTTTGAGTTCCGGCTCCAGGAATTCATACTTATCCTAATAATTAATTTCTGTATGTAGACACATATCCATATTGGAAATATTTTAGGTAGGTACTTTTTTGTTTAAGCAACGTCCGCTGTGCGTATTCAACGTTGTTCCTAGTTCCTACCTATACAGGTTACAGGAATAAATTGTACCTCTTTAAGGTAGGTATACTTTCAACCTAGAAAATGTCTGAGTCCCTCGTCAACATCATGAAGGACAACAAAGCAACTTTTATATCACCTATCAGTAAGCTTGAGTGTAGGTGTGGGCAATCATTCGGCAATCATTCGTCATTAGGTTATTCAATAAAATAATCTTCATCTATTCTTCTATACTTATAATAAATCTGTAGATAGGTCAATTCTGTAGATTAATATTTTTTCAAAATAACTATCAGAGGGTGATTAGTGATCGATACTGATGCCAAAAATGCGATCAGTAAAGTTTTTGTCTGTCTGTCCGTCTGTCTGTATGTTCGTTATAGAAAAAAAACTACTGGACGGATTTTGACGAAACTTGGTACAACTATTCTTCATACTCCTGGGCAGGTTACAATCAAAAGGAGCAGAGCAGTGATGGAAAGTGTTGGGAAAATGGGAGACATTTTAATCTGTATGTTTGATCGCGCATCACGCGAAAACTACTGCATGGAATTAAATGCGGTTTTCACTAATAAAATTGCTAGAAGTCTAACTTAAAATTTAGGTGCCATTTTATGGAAGTCCGTTATTTTTGAAACCCGATATCCGCACGTGCGACGCCGCCGGCACAGCTAGTTTAAAATATAAGAAAAATCGTTCGAGTACTTACTTCCATCAATGACTAAACAGTAAAACGATTGCATACCGTTGTAGCCATTGGATACAGTGTGTGACTAATGGCGATTTCGACACGTTAGAAGAGACCCGATATTTTGTAATATTTTCGAAGTAAACGCGTTCCTCCCACGCGACGAAAACATAACCGAACATACCAACGACATACTGTCTTAAATGAATGTTAAAAGCTTTAAAACTTGCAAGGCGTTTTTCCTAAATGTCTACGATGATAGTAAGGCGGGCTTGTCAGGTCATCATCATTGAACTGCGGGGGAGCGGAAGGCCCTAACCTGTAAGCTTGCATGCAGTTAACGTATTTTTTTTGTCTTTTTTGGCAGATACGGTTTAGATTCATATCGATCATTAATAGCAAAAACATTGTACACAATGTGACTGATTAAAAATGAAAATAATAATATCATAATTATTATTTGACCAAGTTGAGTAAATAGTAAGCTGCCTAGAGTTACACAGTGCTACAAGCACAACACAACTCTATAAGCTTAGGCACCAGATAGCCGGCCCAAATAGGTATAGCAATAATTGAAAAACATATCAAATGTAGATTTTACTCAATGTTGCTGATTTTTATATTAACCAAACCAGCCAGATATGTACATTCGGAAACGTGCCTACAAAATTCGTCTTTTGTTTGTTGTGCAACACATAGCGCGTTAAAGTATAGTCTCGCTCAGTTAGCACAAGAACCAAGTGGCTCTCCAGTTAGATTAGCATCCTACAGCCACTCGCGTGGCCCCGAGACGTCGTTAGCTGATCCTATCTGTCGCATCGGCGCTTGAGCCGCGTTGGCGCTTTGATACTGAAGGGAAAAGTGACAATCTCACTGCACGTTTAACCCATTACCAGAGCAACCTTTAGGAACTTTATTTTTACAACCAGGTGTGTTACGCAACGTCACAATAGAAAGAGATAACAAGAAACCGTCTGTAGGTAATAAGTTAACTCCTTAAAACATTACATCAATTTAATGTTTATAGTTAAAATTTTATTTTACGACAATCTAAATACACTCACATTATCATTTCAAATTTCCATCGACACGTCCATAGTGAAAGTAAAAATGAATCATACGCACAAAGCAAATGGCTATTTAAACTCGTCATAAGTCAGGTCAAACAGACGACAAAATCGGTTTAAAAAAGAGATGGTTACGTAGAGCCCTGGAATTGATTTTCTTAAATAATAGGTAAATACAATACAATAATAATTTCATGTGTTGAGCTACCATTCATAGGCGCCACATACAATCCTGTTTTGCCTGTATGATACCCGTGTAGTAAAATTTCATTCTACATATAGGAAACATACCCATGACTACTCTAGACCAGACACAAGCATGATTCTGTTCATCGATAAATCGAATCGTGACAACCGTTGCACAACTGTTTGTTACATAGCAGTTTATCGCCTGGCCGCTGTAGAATTAATTCTGGTTCTGTTTATAACTTTGAACTTGGGGTCGCAACGGTGAACCCTACACATATCTACAGATATAATGCTTTTGCTTCGGATTGTTACAATAGATAGGTAGGTACCTAAGTTAAATAAAGGTCAATGCGTTCCAGCACAGAGTTTCCTAAAAATTTAAGTCCCTTTAAAACCTACGAGTATTATGCATGTTTTTTTTCAAGATTCACTCTGTTGTGCCAAAATGGCCGTTTGCATTCACATTTGTTATGTAAAAGTTCACAATCATATGAGGTAATCGGCCTCTAAATGTATCCAAAATATTCCTATATGAGTCTACAGAGTCTGATCAAAGAGTTGAATACAAATGTCCAGAAATGGCTTTATCACATGATTGCGCTAACGGTGTCACGGCCATCGTGTGTCGCCGCCTTGAGGATCGCTCAATAGATAGCTACTTACTGTATCTATTGGCATACACCCAATTCTTATAACAAGAATCTACACAAAGAGCACCGTTGTCGCATCGAAGTATCGAACGGCTAGCTGACTCTGATAAGTCTGAGCACTTGCACCCGGAAGCACTTTGAATTAGCTACAGTAACTTTCCTTTGTCAACTTTTCTCTTCAACTGCCATCAACGTTAGCTAACATATTTTCTACATTACCGAGTGAAAAACGATATAAGTAGGTACGTAATTTTGACAGCATGATTATTTTATGAGCATTTTTAACAAAAAAAAACCGACGTCTAACTCGGAAGTGCCCTTTCGAACAAAAAAAGAATTTTTCAAGTCGGTTCACAACTCGGAGATATGTGATAACAACAAACATATGAAAATAAAGAATATTCAGTCCAATTGAGAATTCGGTTAAAAATAGCAGTAGGTAGGTAGTGGAGCTGCGCAACTTGGTAGGTTAGGTAGATACATTTTTACGGTCCCCCAAACGCTTCGGAGTTAGGTAATCAACGACCCAGTTTTATTCGGGTCACCGCAACGGGACGCATCTCTGATTACAGGATGTGTGCATTACACTAATCTATTGCAACATTAATTGTGTTTAATGTTATTATTGATAGTGACGTTAGAGTATTACTTCACTCCAAAATGTCGACTTCATTTTATGGACTACGACGACCTCGGTCGGTGCTTCTATTAAATTATTTGCAAGCGGCTTGTCAGTGTTACTTTAGTTTTTTGGCTGTAAACCCGTAATTGTGACTTATTTTATTATAAAAATATTGATGTTGTCGCGGACATTTTAGACCAGCTTTTTTTCCGACTTACAATTGTATACTTGTTTACACAACAATATACTATTTTTGAGGCTGAATTTCCCAGCCATTTACAATACACGACATAAAGACTGTGTTGTAGGACCTACCTATACATATTGTTCAATAGGATCATTGTACACATGTACAATGTTCCCATTGAACAATATGATTCGTCGCCTATGTATGAGCCCCATGAGGTCGCTTGGCACCATTACCGCACGTACGTACGTGTACCAGAAATGAGTTTGCTTCCAGTAAACAATGAAAATCCCATTGTTTCGGTCACGCTCTCGCCGACAAACGGGCGCAGCTACCCGCAGCTCGCACGGAACCTTTCTGCCACGCAGTGACCTCACAACCTGTGTGTAATCAATATTGTGTGCACACTGTTCAGGCATTTAGAGTCTTGATTAAGTATGAATTTAAATGACACACGACTGCACCTAGAATGTAGATACCTAAATAAATTGCTCCAGACAATTCACACCAACCACTGGTCCCAAACTAAGGTTTTCCCTTATATTAAACAGTCGTCATGTGGTATGAGTACCAGATGTGGACGACTGTGGCCGTGTCTCACAGAACACCCAGAACAGAGATGTCCATTTCCTGAATTGGCGTGACCGGAAATCGAACCGAGAACCTTCGGATTGCCGCGAGACTTAATGCGAACGGCTAAACTTTTGGAACTCTTTGCCAGAGCCCTTATCCCCAGTATTTCTCAGATTCTCAAAGCGAGAGTGAATCGTTTTGTTGGATGATCGCTTGACATCAGACGACTTGGCGGCAGCTGTATCCAAAAACGAAAACTTTTAGCTTTACGCGTCTAGGTTAATGAAGATTTGACAGATTTTCCGTAATATTCATACTTACCTATCCTTACTTCAGAATGACGTCGCCAGCCATCACCAAGTCCCCTGAGAACCAGAAGAACGAGAAGAAATCCCCGAGTCACTCGGCTGGAGCGCCAGAGCAGGCCAGCCCGCGCGCCGAATCGCCCGCGGCCGCGCCTCCGCAACAAGGAGAACCATTCAGTTGGCTGCGGATCTTCAAACTCGCCGACCTCATGATGAAGCAAGGATGCTAAACATTAACATCTAATTCCGCCATAATTCAGATATCTTCTTCAACAAATTAATAATTTAATTTATTACAATAACTAATAGGGAGAAATCTCATTGAAAAAAAAGGAACCTTTTAACAATGAAATGCCATCTCGTATATAAATACGTAGGTAAAATCAATTCTTTAAAGATACTAGAAAGAAATAGATAGTTAATTTTAAATTATTCTACTTTCGGTCTTATTTTATGAATGAAGTTTTTAACTTTAGAATATTAAATAAGTAGCAATAAATGGTAGGTAACAATATTAAGGAAACACCAATTATTTTCAATGACACGAAAAAGTCGAAAGACAAAAATTATAAAATTGAACATGAGAATGTAATGACATTGGAACACAGCATTGGAAGCACCATGGATGGATACTAGGAATAAACACCCTCTCTTTCTTTTAAGTATTCGTGTATTTTCAACATAAAATTTTAGTTAACTTTAGGTATATTGTAGTGTAGTTGCATGCTCTAGAAATTTTGTTTCAAACTTTAAGAACTTCTACATATTATGTCTAATGTTAATAATAAGATTAAAGCCACTAGAATAAAGGGCAAGTCAATTTAATAAGTAGATAGATGAGACTTAGGTAGAGACTGGTGGTTACACTGTACCTACCTACCTGTTTTAGTATATTTTTCCTATAATTTTGCTACACAACAATATAAATTTGTGGAATATTAATCGTTATTATAATATGAACTAACAAAAATCAAAATTTGTTCCACAATGAATTAGTGATTATTAAAAAACGATTCTAAAAAATGTTAAATTATTACTATTGACAACACGTAATCCACTTACACCAGACATGAAGAAAAAACAGATCCGAATGCGTCTTATTGAATGGGCAAGATAATATGTAAGAAAGTCTTGTACGAACACAGTATCGATAGTAGTTGTTTCTCGTGCGTTTTGTAAACGCCAAGAAACATATTCCAATACCTATTCTTCATGTGAACATCAGGGACATGTATGCGTTATATTTTTATTTTATAAGTTGTGGAACTTTGTAAAACAATATAAGTGTTGAATAAAATGTTGATATTAATATTACACAGGAGTTTTACTTTCTCCTTCTCAGAACCTACCATATAAACAATAACTGTATGATTATATTCGTCGCACATCTAGTTCGGAGTTCCCAAATCTGCCAAAACATAATGATTAATAGAGTTTTGACCATTTAATTGAATTTTATCTAAAGTAATTAATTGGCAAATGGAAGTAGAGAGATGGATGGATATGTGAAGCCGTCTGTACCTAACTAGTGCATTACCTACACTTAATAAGATAACGTCTTTGTGTGAAAGTAAGGGCTAGATGGGAGTGTTAGATCGTAACGCTCAATAAAAAACACTTGTGTGTAATATTTTTTTAATAGTATTGGTAGGTAGGAGGTACATAACACGCAGGAGTCTGGGTTGTTTGGATAAAGGGAAGTAAAGATACAATACTATTTTCAATATGTACAAAATATACAATTATCTCTATAACCTAGCTTTAAAAACTATAATTATGATCACAATATTTTTATATCCTTACACTCTGCTAGAATTGAACCCGACGTCGAACGGTCAGGCGGACGCCGCGCGCGGCCGCGGCTGCTGCGATACAACAGGCTAACCTCACGTTCACTTTTGCTGCACACTTGAGATCAAATGTTATTTTACAAATATTAAAACTCTAACATCTCGCACACCGGCAGCAGCCGCGCCCCGGGGGCGGCCGCGGCTCGCAGCAAGGGCCGCCTCCGAGCCTCAAATATTGTAAATAAACAAAACTATATTATACTTCTCACGTTAGTTTATAATAGTTACAACTATTAAGTCTGCATTAACTTACGACTTAACACCGCTGAGGAAACAAACTATAAATATTTCAGTTTGAATAAAGGATATTACGGAGCATGGAAAAATTTACGAAAATATGAAATATTTAGTAATTGACATTTTAATAGCGTAACGCGAGGTTGTAATCATTGCCCGAAGGAGGCCGCGCGGCGGGCGGGCGGCGGGCAGTGGTCGCACCCTCGTCACAAATCAGGAGAACGAGTAAATACCAACATTACCACAATAAATACATCTTTTATAATTCTCATTTGTTTCTTATCTCATAAAATTTTCAATATCGTGTCTAAATACTGTACTGCTATTTTCATGAAGACTTATTTACATTGAACTACCTTCATAAGGAGTCCAACTTAGAATAAATATAGTGTACATTATTGGGCATCTGTTCGCTAATAAAATTATACTTTAAAATTAATGGACGAAGTGATGAGTTCGTTAGTGTTCCTCCTAGCCAAGTCGAGAACTGTTTGCGACGGAAACATGACAAACAATCATTATATTAATATTTTTACACTCTACAATTTTAAACCTTAAAAGAATATACATAATAATATTACCTGTGCTATTATTTTCTATATCGTAAATATAAAATTACAATACATAAAATATTTTGTACTTTGTTTTTACGTACGACAGCACAGTCGCACTATTATCTAACTATACAATGTTATGCGAAATGCCGGCGAGCGAACCGTCGGCGCGCGTCGGCTGCTCGTGCGGCGGCGAGTAACTCCATGCAGACGGCCCAACTTATGAGAAGTACAATATTGTTAGTTTCCGCAGTGTTCCAGTTATTGCTATCGGTAAGGATGAAAAGCGAAGTGCGGGCGATCGCGTGGAAATAGGGGGTCGTGGCTGTTAACAATGCTTGATAGGATCGGCGACGTAGGCAACGATGGGAACTCATGATCAGTACTGATAGAGCGAATTAATGAGCGGGAAATGTTCGCCTGCGAGGGCATGTAGGCTGCACCGCGGGCGGGGAGGCGCGTGTACGCCGCGTAGAGAGCTTTGCGCATCTAGCTCGGTGCGGAGCGAAACTGCTAAACTATTGTCCCGTAACATGTACAATCATTATCATTAATGTTTAAATTTTAAGCCATTTGTAAGGTTCATTAAGCACTTACATAAAAATTTAATAATAAAAAGAAACAAGAACACCGTAAATTATTTTTATGCATCCGTTGATGCTATAAGAATTTTACTCGACTACGGCAAAGCCAAAAGGAGGGTAATGTAATTTTAATCAGTTATGTTACACCTCAAGTATTAATAGTAAGTCTATGACATATAAAGTAATAATGTTTACTACATTTGTTTCCGATCCGCCATATGGGAGCCATAACTTTACACCTTTTAACAGTAAGAAAATCAAATGGGGCAAAAGATTGTATGGACAGAAAATGTGTATAATGTAATGATAGTAATACAAACTTTAGCATAAATAAAAGAGCGATATTTAGAGTGACCATTAACCGAGGTGATTTACCGTTACAAGGTGCAAAGCGAATTACATGAAAGGCAGATATTGATTGCTGGGTTGATTTTATACTAATAGGACACGGTCACAAGCGAATACTCTGCATTACATTTCGGTGCAGGATATACGTTTGTAAGCGATAAATCGTCAATATGTATGAGATGCAGAAGACAGTATACAGGGACGTACGGAATTATTGTGGACAAGAATAGAAAGAGTGGCGACAAATTCGCATTCACTAGTGTCATCCTCACATTCACTCACACCTTCATTGTCAACTAGCTATCGAAACAATGTATTTATTCGGCGGGAGCGGCCCGCGGCCCTCCGCGGCCGGGCCGGCGTCGCTCTTCGCATTCCATAAGACTAACTACAGTCTATATTAAAAAGTCAGAATCACAGTTTATTTTCCACGTGTTTTCCCTTACTGTATATTACTTTTCTCGTCTATCAATTATTTTTTACAAGTAAACAGTATTCATTCGACCCAGTAATCGTGAGTTTTTCCATTACCTACCGTAATGACTTAAGCGAGTAAATCGAATTTTAGTATGAATAGATTCGATATTTACAGAATTTAAATTACTTTAGACCTAGTCGCTTAAAACAAAATAACAATTTACACTAACGATAGAAAATGCTCGATAGATTGCCACTCATCTAATCGGAACCCAAAATTAAAAATATTTTTATCAACTGACTTTGCCATTTATTATCATATTTTTTTTTATAAATTTAAACTCCGAATAACGTCGAACCCGGTCGACTATAACAAAAGTATTATACAAATAAGCTATGACTTACATCTAACACTTAAATAAGTGACTTACCTAGATACATGAGACTTTATACAGGCGCCCGGCGCGCCGCGGCGAGGGCGGCGCGCCGGGCGATAACAATAAATAACTAACGTTACATCACTAAACAGAGTTCAGTTTCACAGAGGTAATCCAACTCAATTCCTACGAGCTCGCATCGTCACGATCGAGCGCGATCGCGGCGGCGATCTCTACCAGGTCGACCGACAGCTAAGATAAAATAAAAGTTTTTTAAAAAAGTTTCACAACCTGGCCATATTTACAATGCGGTACTTACTAGTCGTCTAAAGGTCCATATCGGCGATTTTATTGTCAAGTTCCGGGGGTATAACGTCACTTCCGGTGTCGGGTCGTGTCCGGCGAGGCGGGGGCGGCCGGGCGCGGGCGGGCGCGCCGCGACAGCCAGTCACACGGTGGCGATCACGATGAGCAGGTGCGCGATGTCGGCCACGCGGTGCATCAGGTCGGGCGCGATGCGGTTCAGGTTCTCGTTGGCGAAGTCGCACGACGGGAAGATGTGCACGGTGTAGAGAGCCTGTCGGCAACAAAGATAACATTAAAACTTGTCTTACCATTTACAATATGGGGATGATATGAGGGATGTAAGGGAGCGACCTATCATCATTTCGCTCCAAGCCAACCTCACCTGCCCGTGGTGCATCCTGCAGAGTTACAAACGAGGCGCTGGCAACCGACTAGTGGCGGTATAACCTGCATGGTTAAAGGCGTAGCTAAATACCACAGACCGATGACGGGCAGCAGCGTCACCGGAGCGAGAAGCTACGCTCTGCGATCGCCAATCCGCCTGAATGAATCGACAGTGAACTAATCCATCCATGATTTCCTGAGCATCAGTCAACCATAACTGACCCGGTGGCTAAATGAGGGTGTTTCAAAATGAAATATCCGATAGATGGCGTTATGAAGACCTGCTGCTGATGCCACATGATAGCTGGGTACCTCACTCAAGCTATAATGGTAGGGGAGCCCGGGATGCTAAATCGGGATTTACTCGAGCGTCATAGAGACCTATTCGATTGCGAAGCTTAGATAATTAGAAGAAAAAAATGTTATATAATATATACACTTTCATTGGTGGGGGGAGCGGCTATAAATTTTCAAAAATGTAAAAAAAAATCGATGCATGGACATACTGGAGCGCGTCAGATATTGATAGCATCAATGTTTTACGTATTTTGGAAAATGTACGTATGTTAATCTGATTGTTTCCATGATGGGGGTAGTCATACGTAAGGGTTGAAATCGATAAAAAAAAAAACTTAATCGAGCGCGTCAGATTTTCTAAGGGGGTGTTAAGTGAACCTAAAAAAAGCTCTTATACAAGGTGAATTTTTAATCACTATCCAAATTTTTATATTATAATCTATGGCGAAAATCACTAAATACGTATTTTTTCTTTTAATACCGGTCAGTACTAAAATATTGAGAAAATAGCATTCCAAGTTGTCTAAAAAAAGACGAAATAAATAGACACCGCGCGCCGCGGGCGCCGCCCACCGCCGGGCACGTCCGTCCCCGCTCCTTTCATTCATTCATAAAAAGCCGCCATTTGCAGAACAGCAAAACACATAGGTACTCGTACCTACATAAGTTGCAAATTTTCCCTTCATATTTTTACGGGCTTAGGACCGTCAGATTTCAAAAATGCCTACCTACCTAATTTTCACCTTATAACTTTGACGCAATCGCCTATCGACAATTGACGAACCGCCGAACACGTTCTCAGCGAAAACTGTCCAATTTAAAGGCATTTATCAATGGGTATTTTATTGGGTGACCCAATAGGTGAATACAATATTTTTCAAAGTTGACTTTATGCTCTTGAAATTAAACTAAGACGGCAATAAGTAGGTAGTACATTGTTGCAATAACACGTATTTAAAAAAATTGAATCAACTATGTACAAATTAATTAAAATTAAAATCAACTTACACTAAAACTGATCAATAATTATTGGTAATTTAATAGGTAACTGTTCAAAATGCATACCATTTCTCTCCAAACAGTCTCGCACGTTTTTCCACATTGCCTTTTAATTTGTTAAGGACTAAAGTCTCACTTTTCACTTTATCAAATGCTCTAATAATCTGTTGTTTAAGGGCGTCCAGGCTCTGGATCCCATCCACATACACACGTCTTTTGATTTCCCCCCACAAAAAAGTCACACTTTTGGAAATGATACGGGTGCCAGCCAGCGGTGTTAAGCAGTTTCCATATGGCGTATTGGCTAACCTCAAAAAGCCTCGCCGCGTCTCGAGTACTTGCACGAGGGTTTCTTTGGAAAAAGTCGAAGATCTCTTTTTCGATTTCCACTGGCCCTTCTGCATGTGAAGGTGTAGTAAATTGGCCGTAATCTAACAGCTTTTGGTTGGCAGCTAAAATCGTTGCATGGTTCGGAACTTGACACACCCTGGTTGCGAAGGCGAGGAAGGCTATCCGCTTCATACAGTCTTTGAGCTCCGTTCAAACTCTCTCCACTTAACAAATGACACCGCACCATTTCATAAAACTCACGATTGGAAATGTTTGGAATACATCGCGACGGAGGGGTTTCTACTGCGACACGTGCTAAACACGGAAATGGCGCGCACTCGCTGCGCGGGGATGCGCGGGCGACTGCTCTTGACCTTTGCCATTTTGTTTTGGGTCGCTCGCTCGCTACCCTCCCGCCGCTCCGCCCCGCACCCCATCTCTACCCCGCGCGGGCGCGGGATATCTTTCATTGATGTTTATCGCTTTGCGTAGTAAATTTTTACGCTAGAAATGGTAACCATGCGATATTTATAATTGGTTCGGTACAATGAATTTGTTGTGAAAATATGACCTATATTTTTTATTGCAGAAATGGGCTCTATTAACGATACCTAATGCCCAGAAAAAATTTGGATAGTGATTAAAAATTCACCTTGTATAATAATCTGACGATTTGGATGTGACCCAAACTCGTGGCCATTTTTAAACTATGTAAAAAAAAATCGCCATTTTGAAATACTCGAGCGCGTCAGATTAAGATATATATGGTTCATCTATATACCCTAGACGTGCTGTCTCATAATCTGACGATTATCTAGAGGGATTCGCCTAATCTGACAATTGAAAAAATATTTTTTTTATTTTTTCAAATCTTTGGCGTCATGGCGTCATGGCAACAAAAACCAGAGTGGGGACGGAGTGAGAGAGTCATAGATAGAGAAAAAGTGAGAGAGGAATAGAAACGCGGAGTGGGGAATACAGGGATTACGTAGATGCACGCATTAAACTTTATTAATTAGTTTCCCTTACTTCGGCTTATGGAAATCGTCAGATTATATATTTTTTGTGAACGTTGTATTATTTCATTCAAAATAAAAAAAAAATTAGCCACGCTCGAGAAAGTCGAGATGACGTTTTTTTTTTACAAGTTTGTAACCCACCTACTTCTTAACGACAATCGGAAATTGTCAGATTAGTGGAATATATACTTTTTAGCATGTAACTAACTCACCCTACCTTAATCTGACGCGCTCAAGAATTTCTGATGATCAACTTTTTTTACTAATCTGATCCTTTATCCTTGACGGGCGGCCGCATTTACGGGACTCATGTTTGGTGGAAGTATTTAATCGGGTACAAGGTATCTCCCTATATGTTAATCTGCCGCGCTTTAGTAACTCCCGAAATCCCCCCTTGGGCTCCCCTACTATAATGTGATTGATTGGTCAGTTGCTATGTAAATGCCATGTCAAAATGATCCAATCCTGTGACAGTTGCACCTGCCTTTTTTGTGGTGCCATCTGATGGATTCCTTTTTCAGAAAACCCTCATTGGTAACGACCCCAACCTTGTTGGTTCTCAACTCGGGACGAGCATTCGTGGGATAAACATGTGAAGGGTCCACTGCTATAAGGATAAATATCCTTAGTTTTTTGCTCTGTTGACGAGTGAAGAAAACTGGGGGAGGCCTTTGCTCAACAGTGGAACAGTAGTAAAAATAACCAAAACAAATTAAAGTATTTTTGGACAATCATCATTATTGCAGTGGACCCTTAATATGTTTGTTCTGGGTAGGTGGGTCTTTTGTTTACCTGCTGGTGTCCGGGAGGCGCGACGTTGACGATGCCGGCGGCCTGCTTGCGCTGCAGGTAGGTGATGAAGCCGGCCGTGAGGTTGGTGGACTGCTGCAGCACGTCCATGTGGTCGCGCCCGCACGGCAGCGCCAGAAGAATACAGTGTTCGCTTTCCAACTGGAAAAATATTCACAAATATATTAAATTCTGTGTGACTCAACACAGAGGGTTGAAATCTGTTTATTGCATCATCATTATCACAATCCAATTTTTTATGGGCATTAGGCACCTATCGTTAATACAGCCCATTTCTGGAAAAAAATAGTTCATATTTTCACAAGAAATTTTTAATTGGTGGCACCCTATGGCACCGGGCAGCTCGGGCGGGTTCTCTTCCTGTGCCACTTGCATGCGAACTCTCGCAGCCTGCGTAGGTTTGCCTCAGTGGTACCACGTGGGGCCGATCTCTCGGGACTCCATTCCCTTAAGCATCTCCGAAGGACGGTCCTCACACTTCGGACAGTAGCACAAGACAAGAGCCTGATGACGGGCTGTATTACCTTCATCTTGCGGTGCACCTGGTCGAGCTGCGCGGGCTCGAGGCGCATGCGCTGCGCGATGCGCAGCAGCGGCGTGGAGCCGTCGGCGTGGCGCGGCAGCGTGTCGCCGGCCACGCCCGGGTTGCCGCCCACGAAGTGCATCTGGACCGCGGCCGAGTCGTTCTTGAGCGCCAGCAGACCTTGCCACATCACAGGATACCGCTGCGACACAAAAACATAACATTTTATTAACCACACCAACCATTTTATTTCACCCACGCCGGATAACAGACGCTACAAAGTTTGCGAACACAGTTGTGGACATTGCAGCACTTGACTACCTTTATGTACAATAGTACAATCGACATAGGAGTGTACAAAACTAGAGATCACCCCGATTTCGCACGGGTGCAGTGCTAAAAAGAAACTAAATATTCTATAACTTCCTGGGTTGTCGCACATTTGCGAGACATTTGCATCTTTTATCCTTATTAATAGCAGTCATCCATGCGAGTCGGGGTCTGCCGCGTTTTTTTTTTGGGGCTGGAAAGTAAGTATTGTGTGGCAGGCGGCACTCACCCTGAGCAGCATCTGCAGCGAGTCGGCCTCGCGCGGCACCTGCGAGGCGTGCGGCGGGCCGGGCGCGGCGGACGGCGGCAGCGCGCCCGGCAGCCGCGACGTGCCGTGCGCCGGCGGCGGCGAGCGCCCGCAGCCCACTGCGTACACTGCACCAAACACACACGATCGTTTAATACGGAATTTGCACCAACAATAAATATCAGACAACATCTCATACATTGCTGCGATCCCGAGTAAATAGCTTAAGCATCTGTGTTGTGGGTATCAGAACAGTTGGTTCAGAAGACAGGAATCACTACCGATTGAGCTAGAGGGCCAGTCAAATATTTTAATGTACTTTATAATAGGTAATTTATCGTAGACAAAAATATACTATATACTGAAAATAAAATCATAATAGCCAAAATACTGGACGAGATGCAGTCTATGAAAGCAAATATCCGTCTTTGCGAATGTTATCTGACATCAACCATAGGTACACATCACATCTCTGTCTAATCAAATAGCGAGCAAGGCTTTAAACTAGTAAGTATACCTAATAGAAAAGATGAATAAAAATTCTTCGATATTTGTGTATAACGATGATAAAAGTGATGCCATAAGGCCCTTAAAGGAAACGCGTTCCTTAAGTACATAATCGAATTCAACACAATGGAAAATACTTTCCTTCCCGGCCGAATTCGTACAATTTTGGTTATGTGTTGTAGTTGTGAGGTGTGGTGTGACTCGTATGTATGTTACGGGTAATGTTAGAAGATGGAATAGACCTAGGTTTACCCGGGTTGACTTAGTATTACCCATGCTACTTGGGTAAAGTCCGAATGATAAATAAAATCAATTCTAATTCGGGGCTTACCCATGCCCACCTAGGTCTACCCAACTCTGGCATGTTTACTGGCTGGGTAAACTTAGGTGTTGCGTTTTTTTTTTAATGAAATAGGGTGCAGACAAGCTTACGTTTCACCTAATGGTAAGTAATAACCGCCGCCCATGTACATCTGCAGGATCAGGAATTTCGAGTCGTGTCACAGCAGTTTATCTTGCTCAAATTGATAATTTAAATTTTAATAACAACGACTGCTTTTCGTTTTTGCTATTAAAGCTATTATTAAGTTTAAGCGATTACGTTCGCCTCTGTATGTTTTTTTAAATAATAAATGTTAAAAAAACCCTTGGCCTTTCATTTCACTAATTAATAAGACAAATTTTTAACATTACCCAGCCAGAGCTGGGTAGACCTAGGTGAGTATGGGTAAACCCCGAATTAAATTTTATTTTGCTTGTTATTCGGACTTTACCCAAGAAGCTTGGGTAATACTAAGTCAACCCGGTTAAACTTAAGTTTACTCCGCCTTCTAGCATTACCCGTAACCGCCTAAAGGACAACTCGTCAAGTTATTGATTGAAACGTTCAACGTCTTGACTGAACGTCATTTTAGCATAGTCGTTGAATGGGTAAAAGCCAACTTTAAGTTTATATACTTATAAGTTTCTTTAAAAGTATCCGGCGGCGGCGTATTAATAGGTAAATCCATGCTGTCACACTATTTTATTACGAATCAGTCAGTTTATAGTAAATCTAATCAAAAATTATGAACACTGTTCATATCTTTTTAATCATCTTTGACGCCATATTTGTTTTGGTGACTACTAACGCCGCGTGGGAAAAGAATGAACTAAATTACAATCACCTGACTGCTTTTACGTCCGCTCTTTTCAAAGGGCTATGTTTCAATCCGCTACCTAGTTGGACGCGTGTTTAGTTAACGTTCCGTCTAGTCATTCAATTGAATGTCGTCATTCAATGAACGCGCTAGCGATTCAAATTCAAAATAGTAGATTCAACCAGATGACTGCGACATATACAAGCGCAACAATACTGACTGATGAGGCGGTCTGCGGGCGCGGGCGAGTGCGCGGGGCGCGGCACGCGCGCGGACGGCGGCCGGCGCAGCTCCAGCGGCGGCGTGGGCGCCTCGCACCCCTCTGCCTCCAAGCTTCTGCGGGGGCACAGCATACCCAATATTAACGCAAAGATTTACAGACACTACAACTAGGTTATGTGAACAAATATAAAAAAGACCCATCAATAAACATCTGACATCTTATATTTGTAGTTCTAACATAATTTATGATGTCAAATAACACATGACATGTGTTTAGAATTCCATCTTTGAGATGGTATAATTAACTGAGACCAATTCAAGTCATTCATTTTGATTATACAATAATCAAGTATTTTATGGATACTACGAGTATAATACAATAAGAGTGTAATAAAACGTAGCCATATATTTCTAAAGTGTAAAATATCTTACCGAGTGTAAGGAGACGGTGTAGCCCTGCTCTCGTGCTGAGTGGCACGGAAGTGTTGTTGGTACACCTGGTAGTGCTGATGGGAGAAGTGCGGATACATGTTGTCGCCCTAGAATAGACAACCATACCCTAAATTATACACAACATTCCATTAAAAAATATATCACAAAATATATAAATACAAAATCGCATCTTAAATTAAAGCTGAAGCGTTCTGATTAAGCTCTCCATTGTATTGTGTGGTTATAATAATATTATCACTTATTATTTAATTTTTTAGTGGTTATAATAATATTATCACTTATTATTTGTAGATGAATAAAATTAAATCTGATAGGTACATTGTTTATGCATGCACGCACGAGTCTGCTATGAACGATGTTACTGATCAAGAGATTACAGACATCGAAATAACGGTATCTACCCTCGGACTCGGAGAATAGTTTGAAAAGAAATCCCATGGAATATTTGAAATGACAATTACGTTAGGGTATACCGACGTCACCGGAGAAGTCTGCTGATGGGCCGGCGGCGGACTTCGAACTAAATCCGTCGCCTGCTCCGGGCAGCATGAACAGAATTGGAATCCGTAGAGAATACAGGATGTGTCCCCCACTTAATACATTTAAACTAAACGATATAATTAATAAAAGGATACTCACCAAACCGATCTGTCCTTGCGGACTAATCGTCGGCACGCTCGTCAGCGTCACCCGGGAAGCAGCGGCTGAAAAATGACGGTAAAGTTACTAACGCTCCATGGGGATAACAAGTTAAACAGTCGGAGTTCGTACAGAAAGAAGATAACAGACTTCAAAAAAAGGTTGTTATATGTTTGTTATCACTTATCTCCGACAATGAGGGCTATCGCGTGTGAATTCGCCACCAGAGGTGCTAGTGTAGCGTGAGGTATCCGCAATGTCAAATTACATAGGTTCTGTGGGTTAAACGAGTTTATTTCGGAAAATTAAATAATTTTGTGCAACTTTGGCATAGGTGGCATTAATTTTGTCTCAATGATTTTCTGCGCTTTGAAAGCGGATCCGAGAAAATGAGATGTAAAGTTTAGCGGTCTGAGAGAAAAGCTAGTTCACTGGTTTGTTTATTAACTAACGGTTAATTAACAAACAGTTTTACCTTTCGGAAACTTTTGTCCTCCTTCTTTTAACGAAGAAGCAGTCATCACATGCTTAAAACAAACCTTAACAGCTATGCCCAAAGACCTCACTATACAGTGGGTCCCCTGTGGTAATTACAAAAACGGTAGCCCTCATTGTGAACCGATATGAGAATCTTTTTTTTTTCGACAGGGGTTTTGTAGTTGGTCCCATTGTCACCATATTGAAGTCGGTTTTTTTTTTGCTAAAAATGTTATGTGAACCTGGATGATTGTGGTGGTGAGGGCCGACCACCGCGACCTGCTTGACGTGGTGCGGCGTGTGGCCGACGACGCCGACGTGCGGGTGCGGCGGGTGCGGCGGGTGCTGCGGGTGCGGCGGGTGCGGCGCGTGCGGCGGGTGCGGCGCGTGCGGCGGGTGCTGCGCGTGCGCCGCGTGCGGCGAGTGCGGCGCGTGGTGCGGATGCGGCGCGTGCGGGTGCGGCGGGTGGTGCGCGCCGCGCGGCAGGCTGGCGGGCCCGGCGTACGCGCCGCGGAACCGCGACCCGCCCGCGCCCGCCGCGCCCACGCCCACTCCCACTCCCGTGCCCACGCCGACACCCACGCCGACGCCGGAGCCCACGCCTATGTTCACGTGGCCCAGGCTAGGCCCCGCTGCACCGCCGACGCCGACGCCCCCGGCTGCACCGATTACGCCCTCGCTCTCTCCGCCTCTGAAAATTTAAACATAGGTATAAGTTTTATAATAAATAATAATTATGTACCTATAGTCCTATATAGTAGGTATACCCTGATGCACATAACGCTTAATCATATAGAATAGAATAGAATAGAAAAACGTTCATTTGGTACTTACATTTACATATGTGTATATGTCACTGGAAAATAGCAAGAATCGTAAGTTGATCAATTTCCTAGGTAGTTCAATAGCTCAATAGCTAGGATTAACTTTCGGAATATAACAAACGGTAGTTGAAATGTATTATTTAACGCAATGGATTTCAGTTAGTTGATCGATTTACGGTAGCCGGTAGATAATTTACGATTTTGACACAAGTAAAATCGTCCTCAAATGGGCCAATCGTTGCTCAATGTACTATTTAACGGTGCACTATTACCCGCAATTTAATACACTATTCTCTGGTTGGTTGCCGGGACAATGCCACGTGAGCCATTGAACCAATCAATGTTCACCTCACCATCGTCGGATGATTTTACGGCAAGACACGGGGTCTTGCCGTAAAATGGTCAATTTACTAAAATAGATACATTAAATAATACATTTCAACTGCCGTTTATTATTTTCCGGAAGTTAATTAACTACCTAGGAAATTGATCAACTTACGATTCTTGCTATTTTCCGGTGACATATATACATATACCCAGCAGGACCCTGCCTTGAATAGGTTTTTACCCATGTAGCCAACGATTGAGCGAGAATTTACGTATGAGCTTTCTCAGCATTCTAGATGGCGGCATAATATTGAGAATTCTCAAAAGTTAAGAAACCAATTTTTGCTGAAATACAAATATATTTTAATTTTAATTAAACGTATGGTTTTTAGGGTTCCGTAGCCAAAATGGCAAAAAAGCCAAAATGGCAAAAACGGGACCCTTATAGATTCGTCATGTCTGTCTGTCTGTCCGTCCGTATGTCACAGCCAGTTTATTCCGAAACTATAAGAGCTATATTATTAAAATTTGGTACGTACATGTATTCTGTTAACCGCATTAAGATTTTAAAGTAAAATCAGAAAAAAATCCAAAATTTTTGGGGTTCTCCATACATGGAACTGAAACTCAAAATTTTTTTTTTCATCAAACCCATACGTGTGGGGTATCTATGGATAGGTATTTAAAAATGATGTTGAGGTTTCTAACATCATTTTTTTCTCAGATGAATAGTTTGCGCGAGAGACTCTTCCAAAGTGGTAAAATGTGTGTGTGTCCCCCCCCGTAACTTCTAAAATATGGGCACTATAAAACTGAAAAAAATATATGATGTGTATTGCGTGCGCGAGTCCGACTCGCACTTGGCCGGTTTTTTGAAAGGTACTAATAAAATGCAAATAAGATTGGTGGTACATTCCTGATGTTAAACTATAGCTGTAGATCGAATTCAAGGCAGGGTCCTGCTGGGTATAGACACATCGTAATCATGACCTTGTTTGTGAGTGTATGTTTTTTTATTTTGTACTATGTAATAATATGAGCTTATTGTCGTTGTGATAAATTTATCTTTGAAAGACAAGGCCGGTTCTCTCCTCACCTCATTAAGACCGGTGTAGCTCTGTCGGCGGGATGATGCGTGGAGGACGGGCGGTGCGGCAGCGCAGGCGACTGCACACGCGCGTCGGTGGCCTCGGTGGCGCCCACCGGCACCATGTTGCCGGGCACGTTGTCCACGAGCCGCCGCGCGTAGCCCTCGCCGAGCGGCTCCGGGCGGAACTCGGCGTCGGCGATGGCGGGCGCCGCCTGCGCGGGCTCGCGGATCGCCGTTGGCTTCTCGGCGGGTCCCTCCTGCGGCCGCTCGATCTGCTGGTGAGCGAAAGGCGTCGACTGGCTCTGCTGAGCCGGCGGCGGGCGGGCTACCGTTGCCGTGTCGAAGGCGCCGGCGAGTTTCGCGCTGATCTCCGAGATCATCTTCTTCGGCGGTTTCATGATCGGTGTCGGCATCGCAGGGGTCGGCGGCTGGACGGGCGCGGGCGGCGCGACGGGCTTCGGCGCCTGAGCTTGAGCCGGAGCCGGTGCCGTTGCCGGTGCCGGTGCCTCTTGCTCCTGCTTGGTGGGCGGCGTCGACTCGGCGAGCCGAGGCGTCTTCGCCTCTCTATTGGGCTCCGCAGCGGGTCTAAGAACTTTTTCATCACCGCTGTCGACGGAGGCGTCCGACAAACTTCTGTCTCGAGTCCGTTTCACTCCGCGCGGTGACTTGCGCGTGTCGGTCTGTCCAGCCTTGCCGCCCGTCTGGCGCGCCGGCTTCCTCTTTCCAGACTTGTTTGGGGTTGTAGCGGGGCTCCGAACGAAGTCGTCGAGCGTATCGTCGGAGTTCACTTTTTGCACGTCCTTCTCCTGCAGCCTTCTAGATTTACGCGTGTTCAACGAGGGCGACAGAAAGTCTTCTGGTTTCTCTTCTTTGCCTATTTTCTCGACGATTTTAGATTGATCTTTAGGCGTGATGCTGAGAGTAGAAGTCGAAATAGCAGAGTGTCCCGAAAGGGGACTTTTAATAGTTAATATTAGTCTAGGTCGTGCCTCAGTTTTATTTGCTGATGTTGCCTCGTCCCCTGAATCTTCGTGAAAATCATAAACGTCTCCAGGAATATTGTTGGAACTGCTAGCGACCATATTCTTTATTTTCTTGTCCACTTTAGCTCTTCCACCCCTTCCACGTTTAGAAGATGTTCCACCTCTGGCTGGTTTAGAAATTTGACGAGTCTGTACCCTATCCAGGTTTTTCTCAGTTTTTTTACCTCTTACGGTACGCCCACCTCGTTTACTCGGCGTACTGGATTTTCCTGGACTAGACGAATCGTCGTTGCTTGTAGTTTCAACGACAGTTTCTTCTTGGACGTCCATAGGTTTGACATCTTTTTCAATTATCAAGTTATTAATGGTGTTTGCATCAGGCTGAATTGCAGGTTTTATCACAATTTCCTTCGAAATACTTTCCTCTTTCGTTTCTGACATATCAATGTTATCATTACACAAAGAGTCTACTTTCTTTATAACTGAATCAATATTCACGTCACTCCAAGAGTCATTCTCGTCAAGGTGTTTTATTTGATTGTCACTATGATCGTTTTTAGACATTATTGTAAAAAAGTTATCATCATTTGTTTTGCAAGAATTTCCAAATTCTGAAGACTTTTCAGGTTCAATTATTGGTTTGGTGGATATCACGGTGGGAGTAATTAGAGAAACATCTTTAGTGGTAATATCTTTAGTGGATATTTCAATATTTAACTTATTTTCTTTGCTAACAATATTCGACGTTACGTTATTTTCAGCATATTTAACTTCCTTATTTTCCTTATCTGCTTGGCTATTATTTATAACTTTATCTTCACTTTTGGACGAAAACACAACGTCTAACGTGGACGTCTCCATAATTGATATCTCAGATTCATCTTTCTTTACGATGTCAATACTACGTTTCCTTTCTCTATTTGGTGTCGTTATTAAAGTCACTGTTTTACCTACATTCACTTCTAATTTCTTTTCAGGATCATTAGTTACTTTTATTTCATTAGTGTTATCTTTGAGTAGTTCTTCAAAATCTGTTTCGCATTTAGTTGTTGTTTCTATGGGCAGTGAAAAATTGGATTTCAAATATTCCTTTCGTTTTTCTACTGAATCGTATTGTAAAGTGGGAGATACTTTGGTTGAATCTTCCTTTGCCTCCTTTTTTACTTCGTTTTCTCTAGAAATATGATTTGAGAAAGGAGCCGCATCAGATGAGCCATGATTGTCACTTTGTTCAGAGTCAGCCTTAGAGTTCAACATTATAGGGCCAGAAGTGTTTGTAGTTTTCAATAAGAGCGGAGTCATGACAACATTAGCAAGACAAGTAGTTGTTGCAGCGACAGATTTAGTGGATTCTAATTTGGTTAAAACTGTTGATGGTCTGATTGTTGCCATTGACAAAACAGAAGGTGATCCCTTATTAGCATCTAACTGTATAACATTTGATATTGGCGCAGTTGTAAGCAGCCTTTGTGAATTCAGGGTATGTATTACATTCGATCCATGGCTTCTACTAATAGTGTTGGCTTCCTGAAGAGTGCACATCACGGGTTTGTTAACACTTTGAATAATAGATGCTGTAGAAGGATTTACGCCAGTGACGTGGATTATTGGAGTAGTGCCAAAAGGTATGTGGTTTAATTGTTCCGACTTTTGAACCATGTTTTCTCTTTTATCACTATTCAATTGATTTATATTATTGATTAAAACTTTATTGCCCAAATGTAATGCTGAATTCATATTCCCAACATGTACTGCATGTTGCATTGTTATTAAACGATTTTGTGCCATAACGGTGGGGTTCGTACTTTGTGGCAAACTTGTTGGAGACAATATAATTTTAGCATTTTCACTCACATTTTCAGATACTATTCGTTGGTCGTTTTTGCGCTTTTCTTCGGTTAACATTTTTTGTTGGTGTATTAATGGTGAGGTATTGACACCAATCGCCTTATTCTGTTGTACTACGTTATTAATATTAATTTGTTTAGATATAGGGGCTAAAACCGGTGTGACAGGCAGGCGGTTGAAATGAATTGGAGTGCCTTGTGTTTGCACTAAGACTGAGTTTGGCCTATTGGGAGATACCATTGTTCTTGCTCCATGTGGTAGATGCATAGCTTGAATGGGGCTGAGCGGTGGTTGTTGCATTCTGACCACAGTCACTTGACCAGGCGATCTTTGTTGCAAGGCATTTGGAGAAGCTATTCCAACAGAATTCAAATTTTGCGGAGATGTACTCAATATTGTCATATTTGATAATCTAGGAGAAGTCATTCCCTCCCCTTGAGATGGTGTTTTCGGACTCTGCATCCTTGGGTCGTTTGTCATTCTGGGCGAAATCACAATTCCTGAGGGCTTCTGATATATGATATGAGGTTCTGGAATTTTTATTGTGGGTGGTTGCATATTGGGGGTTTGTGGTCGAATTATTTGATTTATCACTTGATATGGAGCACCTACTCTGTTTGGTGCAATAATTGGCCTCAATGGATTATTTACCTGCACGTTTCCTGTAGCTGCTTTTATTTGTACGATGTTAGCGGTTATATGTGTAGCTTTACTTTCGTTCTTCTCACGGTTAGGTAATGAGTTTGATTGGATGTTCAAAACATGGGGTTCAATGATCTTATTATTAGAGAGAGACGAGATCCACGATGTTATAACAGGTGTTGCTGTGGATGTAATTTGTTGGACGTTTTCACGTTTAGCAAGTTGTATTTTTACATCCGGTTCGCTTACTTTAGGATTTGTATCATTAGCATTAGATGTGGCAACTTGTACAATTGTTGTTTTTGGTTTTGCAATTACAATGCTTGGCGGTACTACTTCTGGCGGTTTCGATTCAGAACTTACGTTAGACAAAGACTGGTTTGTAGCAATGATATTCACAGGTAATCTTTCTATGGCATCTTGAGGAGTCTCATCTGTTTCTTCTGTGTCTGTGTCTATTAGCAGCAAATCATTGTCTGAGACAGGCGTATCTGGTTTTATTTCCATTTCACTGGCATTTAGGTTTTGAACAGCTTGCCTCATTTCTTCAGCATCTTCCTCGGGAATATTTTCTGTTTCTATTGACGTTGTTTCATTTTCAGTCTGGGTGGTAGGATTACTTTCGACAGGTTCATAGCAATCCGAAAATGAATTAACTTTTCCACCAAAACTCTCACCTAACAATGCTGCAACTGCGTCTTCTGTCTCCTCTTGGGATATAATTGCTCTTGGCTTTTCTTCAGCCTTTTTATCGAGTTTGCATGAAACTATGTCGACTTTGTCAATCTGTTTCTCTGTGTCATTTGTTAAGTTGGAAATACTACGGACAGCACTTTCACTCTTGTCTATATCATCACTAAAGTTAAAAGCTTCTCGTTTAGGTGAATCAATGGGAGGATCTTCAGGTAAAGGTACTTCGCTGATATCAATATTTTCTATAGATGGTGGCATGGGTATATCATCTACTTCTACTTGTTTTGTTTCTGGATAATCTATTTCCATGCTGATATCTGTGGGAGAAATATTCGTGGAATCACGTTCACTTAGTTTTTGGTCAGTCTCGCTATTTGTCTGCACCAACACAGACGGACTATCAATCAATCGAGGCAAGCTAGGTGATTGCGAAAGAGACTTATCATCAGATTTATCTTTGATATTTGAAGTTGGTGTATCACTTGGTAGGGGAATGTCTAGTAGCATATCTTTTGATGACATTTCAATGATTGTTTCATCCAATATTTCAACCTTTTCTATTTTATCATGATGGTACAGATGATGATCTTTTCGACTTTGACGTTCTTCTCGATTCCGCTTTTTCTTTTTCTTCTTTTCTCTGCAATCTTTTTTAATTTTATCATTATGCTTATCATTCACTTTATTGTCATGTCCATCGCTCGAGTGTTTTAGTTCGTTTTGTTCTACTTTCTTCATGTACTCTGGCAATGCATCAAGTCCAGAACGATTATCATCATCCGTTATCGCTTCGGCAAATAAGCGTGCCTCTATAGCTTTACTAACTGCATCCACATCTAAGCTATTATCATCCTCCTTAAAAAGGAAACGTTTGTCTTTTCGTTTCTTGTCTCTTCTTCTCTTATTGTCATCTTTATCCTTGAATTTAGCATCATCGCAATTATTAGTAACGCCGCTTTGGTCATTGTCGGGACCATATGCCGATTCGTATCCATGTGAAGAGAAATCCAGTTTGTTGCCTCTGCTTTCTCTATCAGAATCGTCCGAGAGTGGTCCAAATATGTCCTCCATTTTGCCGTCCTTTTTGGACATATTTTCTGAAACTGCATCAAAACTGCTGTTTGTTAGCTTTTTATCTCTTTTGAATTTATTCCTATCCTCACGAGGTTCATCGGTATCGATGCTTTCACGACTTTTCTCTTTTCTTTTATCCTTCTTGGTACTATGACGACGATTTTTTTCTGATATTTTATGCTTTGTATCACATTCCTGACCTGTCGCATCATTATCGAATTTATTTTCAGTGTCTGATAAAGATAACAACTTATGTTTCTTTTGTTTCTTTTTATGTTTTTTACGAATTTCTCCAGCGTTATTTCTGTTGCTAACTGCAGATTCACTCTCTGAAGAAAAATCATTAGGAATAGATTTTGTAAAGCTGTGTTTATATTCATTATCTGTTTCTAATCCGGACTTTATTTTACTGTCATCACTATCACTCTTGCCGAATAAATTCAATAAGGAGTTTTTCTTAATTCTGTCTTCACAGGAATCTTTAATGTGTATGTTGTCTTCTTTATTTCGATGTAATGGTTCTGAGTCGGAAGTTACTTCCTTTTTGCACTCAATTAAGAAACTCGGGCTTTTACTTATACTCCTTTTTGATGCATCGTCATCAGATGTGTCCGACATAATACGCGTTCTAGAATTTTTTCGAGACAATTTATTACGCGAATCCTCTTCGTTATTTGGAACATTGAAATAATCATTGCTTTTGTTGCGATCATAATCCATACTAGAAGAAGCATGAACCTTTTCGCGTTTTTTATTCTGAGACACGTTGTCATCATCAGTAGAGCTGTCCATAGAAGATTTATGCGGTTTCTTTCTATCCTGCTCTGAATCACTATCCTCATCCCAGCTGGAACGCTTCTTTTCCTCACGTTTAGCTCGGCTTTGTTTCAATTGACTAAACTTAGCTTTAATTTTTTCTTGACGTTTTTCTTCTTCTTGTTTTTGCATATTTTTACACGATCGTGCTTTTACTTTATCATACATGGATATGTAAGTAGGACCATCATCTATTATGTCAAATATGGAGTGTTTCTTAGGTTCATCAGAGTCTGAACTATCGGTACTTGGCACCGGCTTTCGGTTTTTGCGGTTGGTTTTATCATTTTTCTCGTCACGACTCTTACGGTCAGTCGACAAACGTTTGTCACGAGCTGCATCTTTTTTCTTTTCATCGATTTTTTTCTTGTCATCTTTTAATTTGTTCATGAGCTCTGCTTGTTGTAATGCGTCTTGTTGCATTTGAAGCTCTTGTATTTGCTGTAGTTGTTGAATGCGTTTCTTTTCCTTCATTTCTTTCCTAAGTGCTTTTTGCTTTTCGTCTTCTTCACTGGACCTTAGTTCTAAAGTCGCCAAGAAATCAATGTCATTTTGTAAGCCTTCAGTTTGTAATTCTGAATTAAATTTTTCATCAATTTCTACAGCAGGACTCTTTTTTAATGTTTTTTGTTTTTCAGAAAACAATTTCTCTTCTTTAAGCTCGTTCTCTTTGAAATCAAACGCATCATCAGGTGGTTTTACTTGATTCTTTTTATCATCTTTAGTTTTACTTTCAATTATTTTTGCAAAATGACCTTTATTAAATTTTGTTGTTTTGTGCCTTTCAGCATTACGTGAATCCTTGGAATCCCTACGATCAGGATATTTCACATCATTTTTAGACTTCTTTAAGTCGTCATTCAAGGAATCTAAGCTATCTTGTGAAGACATTCTACGTTTATGTCCAATGTTTGAAGGTAAACTTGAACACGAATTCAGCCGTTCTTTACGCTTTAAATCAGCGTTAGGTGAATCTAGAGAATAATGCCTTTGTTTTTCCGTAATATCCGACTTACTCCTTACAGTATGATCGGGTGCGCTTTCCGTTTTACTTTTTATGTACTGGTCAGCAAGATCTTTGCTGTCTTTTGGTTCAATTTTGATTTTTACAAGGGGTTCAAATTTTATAACGTCCATACATTTTTGAGGCACATCTTTTTCTATTTCGGTTTTGCAAACGACATCATTATAATGCTTCTTTGACTTAGGTTCTTCCTTAATTTCGTTAATATCTAAATCCTTCAATTTCGTCGAATCATGAGAAGCTCTCGAAGTTGACGAATCTGTGGAATCCTTTCGGTAAATATCTCTCGATGATTCATCTCTGGAAGACTTGCGAGATTTTGAGGAATCGCAATCTCTTTTATGATCTCGTTTCGAATCGCTACTATCTTTCCTAGACTTCTCATGTTTCGACTTATCTTCCTTTTTTATTTTTGTGTCGCTATCAGCAGAATCTTTTCTTTTGTCTTTATCTAATTTATCTTTTCTGTGATGATCATGCCGCGAAGACTTATCATCTGAATGTTTCGATTTCTCAAGGTCTCTTTCACCTTTTTCTTTGTGTGATTTCTCATTATCCCTATGTTTTTCAGTTTTGTCCACAGTTGCCTTTTCACTGCAACTATCATCTTTAGACCTTTTATCTTTGTCGTTTTTATCAAGTATTTTATCATGTCTTGTAGATTTTGTCCTATCCTTTTCAATGTCAAGTTTTTCTTGTTTTTCTTTGTCGTGGCGATCTTTCCCATGGCGCTTATCATTTTTAACACGTTCGTCATTATTTTTTTCACTATCTAAGGCTTTCTTTTCCCCAAAAAAAATTGCGTTATGACTTTTTTCAAAACATTTTTCAAATTCAATATTTTCTTTTTCTAATTTAGTTATATGCAAAGCTTCAAGCATAATATTTTGATTGAATCTTTCTTTGCCATTCTTTTCACAATTTTTTATAAAATCATGACCTAGTTCTGCGATATCTTTATTGGATTTGACAATAATATGGGAATTTAGGTTATTGTGTTGAGGTTCTATTTCAAGGATTTCTTTCTTGACATGGTTTTGTGTGAAAATATCTCGGATTTTTTCTGTTTCACTTTTTGTGGGACAGCTAATGTCTTCTAATTTAGCTTCATTTTCTAGTGTTGACTTAATTTCTTCGTGAATATGAGCCGGCAATTCGGATTTGACACAATATTCATCTGTTGATTTAGACCGCCTTTCTGCAAAGGGTTCTGGTTTTAAAATATCTTGAATACTACCAATCCGTTTTAGTAAAGGATCCACAGTATCGCGAGGTTTATTGTCTTCATTGTGACTGGCTGAAGTGGGCACGTCACAATTATTATCTTCAGTCTGCTTAAAAACATCCTTTCTATCAATAGGTTCACTCAAAACTTTTTCTCCCATAGGTTCCTGTATTCTTCCAATAGATTGGCGACGTTCTGGCCCTACAGGAATACTCGTTTCTCTAATTCGACGATCGAGATCAGCCGCATCAGGACATAATTCATTTTCCGCTCCAGCGTCAGAACTTCTACTCCCTCCGTAAACAGAATTGCGTCGTCTTCTTTCAATAATGCGTCTGGGGACGACTTCGAAGTCTACTTCGGATTTTGGTGATCTTCTATCGCTCGAATCAAGCTGCGGTCTATCAGTCGAAGGTGTTCTCGGGCGAACTCTCGATTCGAATCTGGGGTCGGCATCGACAAACTTTGTCGTCCTTTCCGTAGTTGAAGACGCAGTTCTGTCGGGTCGGTTCAGTCTCGGGTCGGCGGGGCGGTCTGCCATATCAGTCTCAGTGTCGGTATGTAGCGTGTGAGACTGTGTCGTAGGGGTTTGAGGCGGGTGGGCGTTGTGTGTCGGAAAAGGATAACATCGAAGCACCCTCGGCGTCGACGGCGTAGGACGAGCTCGCGGGCTACCGGAGGGACTAGGCGCTCGCACCGAACCCTCGAGTCGCTCCGAGTCCTCATCGAACACAGACCTCTTCGCTAACAGGGACCGAACCACCTCCGACGGCTTCACCTCGTTGATGTCCACCTCGAGAAGGCGATGTCGGAGACGAGCACGATCCGGCGCATCCGCGAGCGCCCGGGATCCGCTCCATTTCTCGTACTTCTCATCGAGGCTGCGTATGCGCTCCTCGAGCGACGGCGAATGAGGGGCGGAGCCGCCGCTAGACGAGGAGACGGAGGGCGGTCTCGGCGGGGAGTCGGGAGCGGGCGCCGGGGCGGGCGCCGGGCGCGGCGTGGGCGGCGCCTGACGCAGCAGCTGCACGGCGAACTTTGGTAGCGGCAGGCTCATCGGCAGCGGCGGGCGCTCGCGCGGCGCGCGTCGCGGCTCGGTGGGCGGTGCGTCGGGCTCGTCGCGGAGCGGCGTGCCGGCGCGCGAGCCGCGCGAGCCAGACCCGTCGCGCCGCCGCCGGTGGCGTCGCCGCCCGGCGTGACGCTCGCCGCCGCGAGATCCGGACCGAGACCTTCGTGCCGCCCCGGCGCAACCGACGACGGCTCCACCGCCGACGCTTCGATGACGTTCCTACGGGTAAATATAAGAATTAGATTCTCTTTTACGAATCGCCCCTGCGAATCACGTATTCACCGAATTCTGTCTTCTAATATTACCTTAGAATGTTTCCGATCTTCTGGACTCGAATCTCTTCGATGACGCCGCGCTCGATGCGGCGATACGACGACGGACTGTAACCTATCTTCGAACGGAGCGTCTTCCGCCTGTGGACTGGAACCTAATTCCTCGTATACCCTGTTAAAAAAATTAACAATATTATCATAAAATAAACGTAATATGAAAATATATGTCCATTTTATTTTATAAGGCCGAATTTAGTACCTGTAGCGCCGATCCCCCGCATACTCCGCCGAATCGTAGTGGTCGAGAGTGGGGTAACGCGGCGTTCTAGAGGAGCTCCGACTGTAACTTGAAGCTCGAACTCGCGTTCCGCAGCCATCGTATCTATAAATAAGGCTAACGTTAAAATAGGATCATAAAAACGGACTAGAGCCCTGCCACACATAGATTGCTTTTCTGACAGGTCAGAGTTTTAACGAATTGACAGGTGTCTGAGCGCAATAAATGAGCGGGCCGGATTGTACAATGCGCAAATCACTCACCGAAGGGCGTCGTGTCGCGCCGTCGACAAGTACCTCGACGATGATATTTCCCCGGTGAGCCTATCGAGACCGCTGAGCGCCGCGGTGCCCCCGTGCTTCTCTAGCTGCTCGTAGAACGCCTCCTGCGGGACAAACGAACAACGGCACGGTGAACTCGAGCGTAAATCACGCGAGAGTCGTTCGGGAAGCGAGTAGCGAGCGCAGCGGGCGGGGGCGTACCTGGCACTCGCGGGAGGCATAGTCGACGGTGAGGCGCGGATGGTCGGCGTCGGCGGGCACGGGCGGCGCGGCGGGGTGCGCGGCCTGGCAGGCGGAGGCGGCGACGCGGCGCAGCTCGCGCACGGCGGCGCCGGCGGCCGCCGCCTGCTCGAAGTGGACCAGCGCCGCGCCCGCCGCGCGGTCCACGCACACCGACGTCGCGGCGCCGCACCGCGAGATCGCACCCAGCACCTGCGACCATACCCGTCACCCGTCACCCACGCGACCCAATCTCCCCCAGGAGGGGTCCCGACTCTCTACTGAACACAATGGTGGCCGAAAGGTCGAATGATTTAGTGCTTCGTATCACGCTTCGTTCGATCTATCGTGGAAGTGAACGCACCTGTTTCTCCGTATGCTCGGTGAGGCCGTCGACCCATACGCACGTCGTGGCGACGGGTTTCCCGAAGCCCAGCTTGACGCGTGACCCGCCGACGTACTCGCCGTCCATAGCGCGTATCGCCTCCACGACGCTCGATATTGATGCGTACTGACAGAAGGCGTAGCCTGCTCCGCCACCACTGCCTTTTTTGATGTCTATTTCGATTATTCGCCCGTAGTGTTTGAATTTGTCCCTCAGTTGCTGCTGTGTGACATCTTTCTCTAAGTTACCAATAAATAATGTCCTAGTCGCCTGAAACAAAAACCAAATGTTAATAAAAACATTTTCACATCCAATATTAATATCTGCACTGCTCTTGATATGTATCATATTTACTATGTAGAAAAGAAAGAATGAAAGAAATCATGTTGCAAATTGCAAAGGTACAATGTAACTTATTGTACATAATGCTTACTTTCGGATGGTACTCGTCGATATCAGTCTCGTAAGGTTTCGCCGAATCAGCGTCTTCATCGCAACTTTGGTGAGGTGCAACTGAGATCTTGCATCCAAAAAAAAGCTTATCTTGCGACACTTCGAGCGCTTTCTCTACATCGGACGGCTTCTTAAAACGCACCACCGCGTACCGGTCAGCATTTTGACCTACCACTTTGACCCAAACCACCTTTCCATGTTTCTTGTATTCGTGGTAAAGACCATCTTTTAGTGAACTATCAGTGGACCGGGTAGGTAGGTTCCTCACACAGATGGCTAGAGGTCGTCCACTAGCTGTTGATGACCACTGCAAAGAAAATATATATTTTTATATAATGACAAGGTTATGGCACATACCTACATAATAATAATAAAGATAGACAGATCGTTAATACACTGCTTATAATATGTATAACATTGTAGTCTTATAGGAAATTAAATATAAAATATATCTTAAAATGTTTGCTATATTAAATAAAATGAAAATAGTGTATGTAAATGTAACGAAGAAGAGCGGGATTGCCTGTCACAAGTATTATTCTATACTTACTAGGCAATCTCGAACATGAACGCATGTATTGTGTAACGCTAAATGTTTTAAAAGGAAATAAACATTTTTTGATTTTGATTTGATTTTTTGATACTCGTATAATGCAGGTTATAAAACATTATTTATCGGATTTTGACTGAAATTCAACAAACTAATGTTTTCACCAGTACAAGCAACAATACTAGAGATTATTCAAAAAAACTTTCGTACTACTCGTAATCTTCACATTTGTTTTTTTTTTAATATTATAAGGCTAATTTATTGACGAATTACTAGCGGTCCAGTAGTAATAACTACTTACCTACACCGATGTGATGATATGTAATAAAATATATTTCATGCAAATTAGAAATAAAGGACTTGAATTTAAAAATTGATTAATTATGGTAAGATATGATGACAAGATTTGATGTCGAAACACGATAGTATCGTGGGCATCGGCACCATCATCGAATACCTGATGATGGTGCTGCGGTGTGGAGGGCGCGCGATGGTTGGCGTGGAGGGCGAGCGGCGGCGGCGGCGCTTGCGGCGTGGAGGCGCGCGAGGTGTCGCTGGGCTCGGGCGAGGAGGACTCGGAGCGCGACGAGCCCGAGCCTGAGGGCCGCCGCCGCCGCCCGCTCTCGGTGCCGCCGCCGGGCGTGCTGGGCGTGCTCTCGCCGCCGGTCGCGCCGCCCCCGCCCGCGCCACCGCCCGCGCCCGCGCCCCCGCCACTGCCGCGTTCGCCGCTCGCGTACCACCGATGATGAGGCGTCGTCCTACAACAGGATTACACACATGATCAACGATTTGCAAGCATTAAACTAACATGCTCGTCAAAAATATTTCTACAAATATTAAACATGTTATAGCAATTTTTAACGTCTAGTTGATTTCACGTTCACACCGCAAAATGGAGACACAAATTGGAAATAAAATTTAATAATTAGCCAGAAAAAAAAACTGACTTCAATATGGCGATAACGAACCCAACACCTTTCGAACCAAAAAAAGAATTTTTCAAATCGGATCACAATTCCCTCTGCATCATCCAAAGGATGACTGGTGAAAGAGAATGCTCCTAGCATTAAGTGGTAACAAACATACGTACAAAAAAATCAGTCGAATTGAGAATTTATTTTTAAGGTTCCGTAACCAAATGGCAAAAACGGGACCCTTATATGTAGATTCGTCATGTCTGTCTGTCTGTCTGTCCGTCCGTATGTCACAGCCAGTTTATTCCGAAACTATAAGAGCTACATTATTTTAAATTTGGTGTGTAGATGTAAACCGTATTAATATTTTAAAACAAAATGAGAATTTTTTTTTTTTTGAATCCAAAATTTTTGGGGTCCCATACATAGAACAGAAATACAAAAAAAAAAAATTTCATTATACCGATACGTGTGGGCTATCTATGGATAGGTATTTTAAAATGGTGTTGAGGGTTTCTAACATCATTCTTTTCTAAACTTATTTGTTTGCGCGAGAGACTTCCAAAGTGGTAAAATGTGTGTGTGTGTGTGTGTGTGTAACTTCTAAAATATGGGCATGATAAAACTCAAATATATATATATATGAGTGTATTACAGTATTACTATGCAAACTACTAACTACTAAACGAAAATTGGTTTGAATGAGATCTAGACAGTAGATTTTTTTTAAACCTCATAAATCAAATTACCTAATTTTTTTCATTCAACCAACACCAATATAATAAAAAATAAAGAAAAACATTTATTTAGCTGTATAGTGGTACGAAACCCTACGTGCGTGAGTCCGACTCGCACTAGGTCGGTTTTTTGAAGTCGGTAAAAAATGCAAATGCAAGTACATATTATCCAATCAAGATAGTGAAAAATGTATGTGAATACATCATAGGCAAGACATAGACAGATGAAATTCGAAAAACAGAACAGAACAACCGCCGGCCAAGGTCGTCAGACATCCGCTCCACATTCAGTGTAATTTTGGCTTGAGGGTTTATACAAGAAGTCGATATATTCAGTCATTGTCACGATGGATGTTTGTTGTTGAGATGATGGCGTCTACATTGTAATGTAATGTAAGACTGAGGAGCGTATGCCGAGACGCAGCCTACGCGGCGCAGCATACCGCAGCGCGAATTTTGTAAAACACGGAACATCCGAGACCTACTCGTACGTATGCTGAGACGCAGGCAGTCGTCTACTATACGTCTATCTCAAGTGCCCTGTGCTGTGCTGCGTCTCAACACTAGTTAACACATTCCCTTGGTTAAACTAACATTATCATTCTCGTTCTCGCAATTGTATTCAAAGCTAGACCTAACTAGATTTCCTGGAGCTTAATTTCCTGGAGCTTGATTTTAAAAGCCATAAAATAATGTAAGAACACATTGACAATCACCTTTCTACGTTAGATGGAGGCGTGGAATAGGGAGCGTTGGTGTTGTTCCGCTGGTATCTGCTGTAGGCTGCCGGCGTGTTGCCGCGGCGGCAGTACTCCGAGGCGCTATCGTTGGTACCGCGCCAGTTCGCAGGAGCGGCGGCAGTTGCTGCAATCGGACATGCGCTGCCCGTGCTTTCCTCGCCGCCACTGTCAACAAAAAATCATCATGTAATCAAAACTTCCAAAATAAATTATTACATTTTAAATGGAAGGTTTCATTCTTTCACAATCCCAAATGATGCGCCACCTAAAAGATCATTCTGTTCTCGACGCTCCCTTAATTTTTACCATTCGAAATGGTAAATAAACTTGAATATAAAAAAAAAAAAACTTTGTTTATTATAACGGATTGTAACGGAAATTTGCTTTAATTTGAATTATAAAGCATAAATCATGGACGTAGAAAATAAAATCTTAGTGTTAATTATTACCGAAATCTAAGCTTCTATGTAATTTTTTTGATAAGCAAGAGGCGGCAGACGAGCAAATATCTGATGGTGAGCAGTCAACACCGCCCATGGACACCTATGCACGCAACTCAAATTGAGTTCTGGGGTGGCTGCCGGCTTTTTATTACTGACTAGCTGCACAGATTAATAACTAACTAGCTGTGCTCGCGACTTCGTCCGCGTGGAATAGTTATTTTTTGCCCCCATTTTTTTTACATTTTAATAGCCTAAAGCCTTCCTCGATAAATGGTCTATTCAACACAAAAATAATTTTTCAATTCGGACCAGGGGCCCAAACGAACTAAAATTCGTCACCGTCGATTTTCAACGATTTAATTGACATATTAGAACACGGGAGGGACAAATGAGAGGGATTTATGTGGCAAAAATACGCGATCCGTTCAACGAACGATCGTTTTCGTTTTTTGTAGTAGGGCTCCAGTAGTTCCTGAGATTAGCGCGTTCAAACAAACTCTTCAGCTTTATAATATTAGTTTAGATTAGATATACTTGATGCGTACATTGAAACGTCTTTTTATAGTTTGAATCAATGAAATCGTTATACTCGTAGTATAGATTTATTTGCTAAATTTGTTTTTCAACTTAATTTTTCAACTATCTAACAATTTTATTAAGTAGGTACTAGCGACCGGCCCGTGCGTACTAGCGTTCGGCTATTTCAGATAAATATTTTATTGGGTTTTTTATACATATATAAACCTTCCTCTTGGATCACTCTACCTATTAAAAATAACCGCATCACAATTCGTTGCGTAGTTTTAAAGATCTACGCATATGCAGTGGCGTACCTACACGGTGGCATGTCCGCAAAATGCCTCAGGCCCCCAGCAGTAAGGGGCCCCCAGTCAGAGAAGATTTCAAACTCTCAACATTCAGGAGTAATTCCCTCCAAAAAGTTAAGAATAGACATAATGCATAGGTACTAAGAAACCTTTTGGTACCTATTATAGCTTTTCATTATACCATTTAGGTTCGTTCACTACAAAACGACCAAGGATGTTTTTAAATGCCACCTACCCTTTGTTCTACGACTAACGACTCGCCATGACATTTAGTAGTTTCAAATGTTCTGTTATTTTTTACCTTTATGATGAGAAACAGCAAGATAGACTTGAAGACAACCAGCGACAGGTGTGCTTAAAATGCATAAACTTAAAATGCACAAACTTAAATATTTTTCGTAGTGTAAAACTACAGCTGTGTTGCATTTTCACTAAACTTAAATATTTTTAGTGGTTTAAAACTACAGCAGTGACACATTTTCACTAAACTTAAGAGATTTAAGAGAGGTAGGGCATAGCGAATCTTCGCTCGAATTGCGCCGCCCGTCCGGGGAAGGACCTCCACCCTATAGAATACCGCAGTCAAATGACCTCTGGGTCGTGTTTCTGCCGGTGAGTAGGGTTTCCGGAACTCGTGGGGGTTTAGGGTTGGGCCGGCATGGCGGTGGCAACTGACAGGTAACTGACCAGTTACTTGCCCGTTGTCACAGCGACTTGGGCTTCTCTTTCGCTTTCCATCAGGCGTAGGGAAGCCATTATGTCGAGCCACTATAAAAAAAGCTTAAATATTTTTAGTGGTTTAAAACTACAGCAGTGACGGATTTTCACTACGCCAAACTATTTGACATTTGTCTTAGGACTTTTTTTATAAGACGAAGCATTCAGAATGACCTCACTCCACGTGTTAAACACACTAATACGTTAAACTAATTCAAATAAAGAATTCACTTATGGTTTGGTACGAATACCTCTATTTAATTATGTACCTTACACACTGTTAAAAGTTTGCAGACAGGAACCCAAGTAATCATTATTTATAAGATAAGCATTTCGTCGGACTAGAAAACATAATCTCATCTAGTCAGATAGATCGATCGCACTAATACGCAGTTCGACGGAAACGCAAAACAACAGATACACTACTACTAATTTACGCTAATACTTTAGTATTTTATAGTATTATTATTACTTTACTACATATGTAAATAATACTTAGGCTGATGTGAAACAGAAGCTCAGTAAAATAAAATTTAATGAACATTCTTTTTTATACAGATACCAAAATATGGACAGATGCGTATCTATCCGAGACCTGCAGCATCTCCAATTGTTCGCCACTTTGATCGATCTTGGGCTTCTCGCATCCTGCACTTGCCAGTGCCAAGTGATTTTGTGAATAATTGCATAGAACAGCAGTGATATTGGTGAATTAAATGTTGGCGTAAACAACTGCATAAACTGTGGAATGTTCGTTGTCGTTACGTTACGCGTGGACTTGCCCCATTAAAGGTAGACTTTCGACCAGAGCGGCTCTGGCGACACTCACGCCGCGTCAGAGCGTCAGTGTCGCAGCGGACGTCAAAAATGCCCACCAGAGGAAGTACTCTAATGATAATCAAAACTACAATAGTAAGAATAAAATTGAATGTTATCGTTGTGGTCGTCGTGGGCATTTGGCGAGAGAATGTAAATAGTGCAGTTATTGAAGCGAAAAATACGGTCTAACCTCCGAACTTTTTTACTGAGATCCGATTTGCATGAAATTTTGGAATTAGGCTCATTGTGAGATGAGAAAATGATCTGAACTCCGTCAATTATTTTTAAGGGTTGTAAATGACCTTAATGCAAAAATTGAATTTCATAGATAATGAGTTCAAGCCATTTTATCACTAGAAACCAGTCTTGAAAATCTTACAACCCAAGCAAACAACCCCTAAATTTAAAAAATCACAAAAAATTGGTATGACATAAAAAGATTTAAGTTTAGAATAAGTAATATTTTCATCATCATCATCAGCCCGAATTAGTCCACTGCTGGACATAGGCCTCTCCTAATGTACGCCGCTTAAATCGATTCTGGGCCCTTTGCATCCAGCACTTGCCAGCCGCCCTGCGCAAATCGCCACTCCACCTGGCGTGAGGGCGTCCTACATTACGTTTGCCGATTAGCGGTCTTCACTCCATAACTCGTTTATCCCAACTCTCGTTTTCCAAAGCTCGCTGAGCGACCTTTAATTTGTGGACTAGCCTCACGGTTCATGTCCACGTTTCGGCTCCGTATGTCATAACTGGTATAACGTACTGATCGAAGACTTTCATCTTTAAGCACTGTGGGATCGACGATGTGAAGACTCGACGTAGTTTCCCAAACGCTGCCCAGCCTAGTTGAATTCTCCTATTCATCTCGTCCTCAAAGTTGTTTCCACCTAACTGCAATGTCTGCCCGAGGTATACCTATATATTTTTGAACAACTTCGACTTGACAGTAAAAAAAATCGGAGCTATAATGCTTCAATTACTCACTAAAAAACGAAAAATGTCAATAAGCAAAAGCAGAGCGCACAACAAATAGAGCGAAGGCATGATAACTGACGACGATGTTGATAAGAACTCCCGAAAAAGTGATGCTAGGTGAGCAAGGGAACCCTATATGGTGCATATGTCGCAGGCAAATTCTATAATTCGCTCGTATACAAACGGCGTCGGCAGTGTGCAAAGATAAATACGTGTTATAAAATGCCGAAGGCAAATTGTCATCGCTTCAACGTCGACTTGGTTTGTGTATTAGGGTGACCATGATAATAGAAATGAAACAGGGTTTTTAGTCATTTTATTTAGGTATTTAAGTTTAATAATAGAATATTAATAATTATTAAATAAACATGAAATTGAAACCGAAACCAAACCAAACCTGCACTAAATGGCATCGTGTGAGAACATATTCTCCATTATCTTAGGATACTTACACATACATAGTAAAGTTACCAAGAATTACCTATTAATTAAACAAGACATTCAGTGGTAATAACAAAAATAAATTCAACAATGTTTCTTTGTTTCACTTATTCTGCTAAGCTTAAACAAGCATAAAACCATCAGCGAAACAATTGATTTACAAAAATCAAAATACAAAGCATTTTATTGCCATTTTTAGTTCCACTTTACCAGTTTCCATGGACACCATAGCGTTTTTACGTGGTGGATAACCTCGAATTTTTTTTTTTTCCACGGTGTTTTCGGAGCCCCATTTGTGATTCGTTTAATTTCAATAGTTTCCTATAATACTTAAAATCTATTTGAAACCGCCGATATTAGACATATTTTTAATATTTCTTTTCTTTTACACGTTCACTGTTGACCGCCATATTGGTTTTGGCGACTAGTAGCGCCACGCGCGGTTCAATTTGGTACTAATTCGAACGATATGCCGAGGCCACTTGTAATCGGCTGTAATATCGTAGCTCGGCATATTAGAAAATGAACGACATCTTACATACGGCGTTCGGCATTTTATATAACGAATTTGTCTTTGTAAACTGCCAACGCCGTTTGTATACGGGCGAATTATAGAATTTGCCTGCGACACATAGACAGTGGATGCACGGGCAATATGTGTAATGAAAAGCAAATGATCGAAGGTTTCATACAAATACAAATAATTTTTATTCATAAATTTGTTACATGGCGTCTTAACTTTAATAACTACATTCATTAAGATAGTAGATAACATTATGCGTACAACATGCAACAATAATACGGGAAAGCAAGCTGTGGGTCCCACACTAGGAGATCCTGTATCGTGGGCACCCGCTTTACTACAGTGCGACAGAACGTGTACTTGCTTGCATAACAAATGGTAGGTTTAGGGGACAGAAATTATTATTATTTTGACAAAAGTTATTACGAGTATTAATGAACTAAAGAAAACAATTAATGAAAAAGGAAAGAAAAAAATAACAATATAATCTAATAAAGTGGTGTTATGTGTGTGTGGTATGTGTGTATGTGTGTGGTGTGTATGAATGTATATGAATATGTGTATTATAAATGGTGTTGAGTTGAGTAATACTCGTGGTGTTTGCTAAGTACTATTCCATTCAAATTTATTTCTTAATATTTTTTTAAATTTTTAACAAGGTCCTCTGTTTGGTGGTAGTTCATCGACAGCAACATTGAGGAGATAGTAGTTTTGGCTAGTCTTACCGTGAGTCCTTTCAAGTCGCACCGTCTTGCTACTCTATTGTATACGTGGGGCAACATATATGCTGGAAGCCTTTGCGCAAAAGAGGTTTTTACAGGAGTCGGAACTTTGAAAACTCTTTTGCTGCACAGTTCCTTGTATTCAGAAGAGTTCAGAATCCTGCGGTGCATCTTCAGGCATGTTCTGAGCACAAAGAGTTGGCGAACACGTAAAACTTGTGATTCCTCGAAGAGCTTTTTTGTCGGATAGAGGTATGGTTTGTGACACATAGTTTTCAAAACTGCACGCTGTGATCTCTCTAATGTCAGCATTCATGCGGCTGGACTCGGAGTTGAATTTAGCTAATAATGAAAGTACACAAATTACTGGAACTGAAAGATCAGCCTATCAGTCGACACGGGTAGCAAAGAGCGCCGGATAGATATTCATAACAAATACGGATCATGGGTTTGAGGTTCGTTTTAAGAAAAACGCTATTGTGATCGATGAAAATGACAAGATTCACATGAGAGCAGATCGTGTCGGTAATTTGTATCATGTACGGATGAGCAGTAAACATGATGTAAAAAATGTTGAGGTGGTGAAGAAGCCTATAGATACACATTGACACACACACACACAACACTTACCCCATTTTTTTTTCTCTAATATCACCCTCAATTTTATGTAGAAGCGCTAAGATTGTTTTTAACACAATATCTATATATCCTACCACAGCGTTGAATGGACAAATACCATTTTCTTTATAGAAAAGGAAGAAACCTACAGCAATATTCATGCACGTGTTTGCATCAAAGGTTTACTACAAGAATAAAGGGACACAGAAAGGAAAATTCGATTCTAGCTCTGAATTGGGAATTTTCATGGGCTACGATCTACAATCGAAAGCAAAATACACGATCCGAAGACTAGAAAAATAAAAGTGACTCGTGATGTAAAATTTATGAATGAGTCGGCGTTTAGGCATGAGTACAAACAAATTCTATATGAAGAAGAAAGTAAAGAGAACGAAATAGTCGTAGATTGGAATATGCCTAGCGTGAGTCATAAAGAACAGCGAAGAGCTCCTCTGAAAGCGAGAAGAAATGGAATGAAAATTAAGAGATCAGTAGAAAGTTTATATGATTTAAATGAAGATAGAAGTACAGGAAATCAACAAAGAAAGAGAACCGCGACAATTTCGTGGGAAAAGTTGGTAGAACCCCCGAAAAGAGGAAGGGGAAGACCAGGACTGGTCCGTGCTGGTTTAGTGAGAAGACCACGTAAAGAATACAGACCGGTCAATGATGAGATAGATAGTGAAAATGAGTCGGAAGAAGAAGAGCCTAATGTACAACTAACAGCAGGAATAGGTACTTTTGAACCGATGACGTGAAGGAAATAGAGAAAAATGGCGACTTGGAAGCATGGCAAAGTGCCTTAGAAGACGAGTACCTAGCACAAATTAAGAATGACACATGGGAAATTGTGTCAGTACCCCTATCAGAGTTTGATCGGTGCCTTATGTATTTGTCTGTATCCACGAGGCCTGATATTGCTTACGCTGTAAATTATCTCAGTCAATTCAATACGAATTATGATGTTCAGCATTGGAAGGCAGCGAAGCGTGTGCTAAGATATTTAAAAGGGACGTTTGACTATGGTTTGATGTATGAAAGAACTGGCTTATCGTTGTTTGGTTTAGTTGATGCAGACTGGGGAGCGAAAGCGATTTATCGTAAGTCTTATTTTGGTTTTGCATTTGTTTTAGCGGGTGCCCCAATCAATTGGGAAGCACGTAAAAGACAAAGCATTGCATTGTCAGGCACGGAAGCCGGATACATTGCCCTTTCCGAAGCTACTAAAGAAGCTATGTATTTGCGCGATGTGTTGAATAATGTTGGAATGGAATGCGAGTGTGTGACTTTGTTCAACGACAATCAAAATTAGCCCAAACTAGAATCTATCGCTCACATACTAAGCACATCGACGTGAGGCACCACTTTATTCGAGATATGTGCGAACAAGGTGTGATTGATCTGAAATACTTATGTAGAGATAGAATGCCTGCTGATGTTTTGACCAAAGGTTTAAATGGGACAAAGCATCATGAATGCATGCTTAATCTAAAATAAAATAAGATTTATTGTCTTCTTACAACATCAACACATAAAAAGAAATCAACAGAGGTAACGGATTACATTAAAGACAATGGGAATCTAGGTATGCTAGATGTGTATAAGGATTAAAAAGACTTCTCACAACTTCGAGAGGAGGTGTTAGATATCGAAGCTGTGAGCCATGCCTGTACACGTATATTCATGTAAGAAGATATAGATAGTACTAAAATAACATGTCGTCGCGCTTGTTGATGTTCCGATGCGTCTCGTGATATTTCGAATATTAAAACTATTTCTAGTGTCCAAATACCGAGTTATTATTCACAACCTGCAAAAAAGATGACAGGTTCATTGACGCAACCTGACACAACATTGTAACAACGTTCAGTTCTCGAATACAATTATATTACATAATAAATTTTTTTAATTTTGAACAATCAAAAATGAATGTAAGTCGTAAAATTACTCGTTTAGATATTATTAGATTACAATAAATATGTAATTGTAATATTGGCTGGGTGCGAAGTACTAGGTGGGGGTAACATAATCTATTGAAACAATACTCATTTCGATCTCAAAACGATATTTAATTTATTACTAGCGATACAGGAACATTTAAATATATTTACTGTTATATAAGGAAACCATTAAAGTAGCTTATTCTTTTTGTTTTACTGTAAAACTACAACTCTATAAATGAAGTAAACAAACCCTGACACAATCAAAACTAAACACACTTTTTGGACTTACCTCATTTAATTTGAATGACCAAAATTATTTCAAAATCTTTTTTCCACCCAAATCGTGGTATCACAACAATTTATTATTCGAAAATATTTGTTATTTTTTCATTTCAATATTTTTTCACAAATTTACGACCTAAATGTCAATTTGACAGAGCTCACAAAGTTGTGGACGCTAGTTGGCGCTGTAATCGTGCACGGAGTCAATAAAACCAAATATAATTGTTGTTTTAAGAGAATTTGTTGAATTTTGATGAAATGTCAAATGTGGCTTATTAACATTGGTCCAACTGTAGTAATTATCAGTTTTAGAACATTTATGGTCACCATTAATGTATATATGAATTATATCGCATACATACATACATTTTGTAATTGAAAACAAAATATATGTTACTAACGTGGCAGACACAATTCACACAATACATATTTGCCAGAAGGTTATGCTTGCTCTACAGAGCCGCGTATGTCACTGTAAATAACAGTAAGACCATAATAATTAACAGTCAAACCGTGTCTGCCGCGGCCCGATGAACCCGAGCGAACGTCAGACAAACCATGACATGTCTGCTATGGCGAAGAAGTAATTTGGTCCGAGTGTTAAACTTGTTATAAATCCAACCAAAAAGTATCGGATTTAAATCTTTTACCTAGTCCTGTTGCGTATTCCGTCACATCATTAAAAATGTTATGCTGTATCAAGTGCGACGTGAGATGAAGCTCGGTCGGTCCGAGGATGGGCAGCGGCATTAGACGATGGCAGGAGCAGGTGGTCGAGGAGGCCGTAGGCCAAATTAAACATGGCTAAGGTGTTGAAGGCTCTGTATTATTGTAAGTATTGTAACAGTAACAGAGTACAAGTTATCGATCCCCTTAGTAGCGATATTGTTTCCGCTCTGTATGACCGGCTAGAGACACCAGTATGGCGTGCTAAAGCTAGTGCGTAGAGCAGAAGACAATTCAACTGCGGAATCCTATTCAGATACAAAACCCAAGAATTAGAATTGCTTGAATTGAATATTGAATGAATCCATAGAAAATCTCTGGAAGCCTTATACAATAGGAAAATCGTAATGACGTACTAGCAGTGCCATCTATAGGCACGTACTTGTAACTTCGCTCGTAACTTTACTTGTTGATATTGTACGAGTGTCAGTTGATATAAGAAAAAGAGGTTTTATTGTGTTACAGTGCCTATTTGTATGAATGTATGTAATAGAGATGATGAAACGAAACGTTATTATTCTTACGTCAATTGTTTTATCTAAGGTCATAAATAAAGGTTCTCAGAATTTTAACTTACCTATATTTTCTAAACCTATTGTAAAATATTTTATTTCTGCAAATAAATTCACTAGTAATACTTTTGCATGTTTAAACCTTTTTCTACCAGCTCTTCGACATGTAGCCGCCAGCTGAGAAGAAGTGTAGGTACCACAACAAACTCAACAGTTAGCCTTTTAAAATTAATAACCAGAAAAAGGCGAACTATTATGTGATATTGTCATTGTAAAATATCACATTATAGGCATCCAAGTAATCTTGTAAACAAATTACTTAATGCGAGATTTTCTAACATCCGTTTGTCTTTTTTTATATATGAAGAGCTTACAGGATGACCTCACTCCACCTGATGGTAAGCGGTCGTGAGGTTTAAAAGTCAGGTCGACAGGCACAATAGAACAAACTCATTGCGCTTGTCGCCCCCACCACCCTGAAGGCCGACTGAGATGCCGTTTCACGCCCCGCCTAAAGAACCCAGGGTTGTGAGCATGAGCTGCAAGGGCAAATATTTGTATTTCAGCAAAAAATTGGTTTCTTAACCTTTGAGAATTCTCAATAATATGCCGCCATCTTGAATGCTGAGAAAGCTCATAGATACTATACGTCCGTTTGCTACATGGGTAAAAACCAATTTTCTTCTGAAATACAAATATATTTTAATTAAACGTATGTTTTTTTGAAATGTACTAATTAAATGCAAATAAGATATGTGACTGTCGGAGCTGATAATGTCTAAATGTAATAGGGTCCTGCTGGATAGATAAAAGTTTCGTAGGTGCATTTCTCATAATCTTAACTAATATTATAAAGCTGAAGAGTTTGTTTGTTTGTTTGTTTGTTTGAACGCGCTAATCTCAGGAACTACTGGTACGAATTGAAAAATTCTTTTTGTGTTGAATAGACCATTTATCGAGGAAGGCTTTAGGCTATGTAACATCACGCTGCAACTATTAGGAGCGAAGAAATAATGGAAGATGTAAAAAAAAACGGGGGAAAAATAACTATTCCATGCGGACGAAGTCGCGAGCACAGCTAGTTAATAATAATTTGAAAATAATATCGATGTATTTCTAAAGTACTAATATGCCCCTAAACGGGAACGTATACCATTTGTCTGAAGGTCATCAAACGGCGGAGAGTCCTGCTGGAATATAATTAATGATTTCTCTACAACTATTGAGGTACTAACTTTTAATTTGCACAATTTGGAAGGTACTAATTACCCCGATGTTAAACTATAGCTGTAGATCTAATTCAAGGCAGGGTCCTGCTGGGTATACACACATCACTAAGACTGGCAATGTCTCTACGTAGCTGAAGAGGTTCCAGGTTCTTGTTCACCTCTTGATCCCCAACAATACGGATAGCACGTCGCTGCAACCTATCAAGAGCCTCCAACAGGTACTTAGCAGAACCGTCTCAGAGATGAGAGCAGTACTCCACACACGGACGAACCTGTGTCTTATAAAAGACACAGAGCTGCGCCGGAGTAAAGAACCGTCTCACTCTGTTCAGGATTCCGAGTTTACGGGAAGCTGTTTTGATGACGCTCTCGATATAATCCCGCTGATCTAAGTTGCTACGAACATCGATGCCAAGGATGCTAAGACTATCCTGTATAGGTAAGGAGGTGCTCCGAAGAGTGGGATAGGACTGAAAAGGAGACACTTTGGCAGAAAATACGCACACCTGTGTTTTCTTGGCATTGAACTCGACGAGATTGCTGGCCTTTATTTTAGTGCTAAACTGGTGACGATATTATTAAGTAGGGGGTGCGGTCGGGGTGGCGGAGCACTGGGCACATCGTGTTTGATTTCGATTTGCCATCGAAACGCAAACGCAAAGAAGAAGTAGGTAAAACTTATATTACATTTAAATATGTACTGGCCGCCACAGTTAGTTATAATTTCTATAAACAATTCTCCAGGGAATTCGAGAGATTTAAGTTCATATAGAGTTTCGCGCTAACACCTGCGGAAGAGGATGGCAACGTTGGAAATCGTCAGAAGTGGAGGAATGGAAAGCAAGACTACGTACGAATACGGATATTGAATTATGATAAGGTAGATTGCAGAATAGATCGGATCGCTCTTTTCTGTAATCTATCTTCTCTTCTCTATCTCTATATTTAAATAAAAAACCGGCCAAGTGCGAGTCGGACTCGCGCACCGAGGGTTCCGTACAAACCTGCAAGGTTTACAAAGTTTTTGCGTTGACTTAGAATTTTTTTTTTCACGGGTTAAAGGCAATTAGATCTAAGTATTTGATATGAATTTCAACTTGATAGCTCTACGCGTTCATGAGGAAAAAAGTAATAAGTTTATATTTATTAAAACCGGCCAAGTGCGAGTCGGACTCGCGCACGTAGGCTTCCGTACCACTGATTGAATGAAAAAAATTAGGTAATCTGATTTATGATGTTTAAAAAAAACTACTGTCTAGATTTCATTAAAACTAATTTGGTTAGTAGTTTACATAGTAATACACATCATATATTTTTTCAGTTTTATAGTGCCCATATTTTCGAAGTTACGGGGGGGGGGGGGAAAGACACACATTTTACCACTTTGGAAGAGTCTCTCGCGCAAACTATTCATCTGAGAAAAAAATGATGTTAGTAACCTCAACATCATTTTCAAATACCTATCCATAAATACCCCTTAAGTATTGCTTTGATGAAAAAAAAATTTTTGAGTTTCAGTTCCATGTATGGGGAACCCCAAAAATTTTGGATTTTTTTCTGATTTTACTTTAAAATCTTAATGCGGTTAACAGAATACATCTACGTACCAAATTTTAATAATGTAGCTCTAATAGTTTCGGAATAAACTGGCTGTGACATACGGACGGACAGACAGACAGACAGACAGACAGACATGACGAATCAATAAGGGTCCCGTTTTTGCCATTTTGGCTACGGAACCCTAAAAAATATATATATTTTGTAATGTAACTAAAAATTTAAGGTTTTCGTAATTTTTCCTTTATCTGTGCTATAAGACGTTGCTTCGTACCAAATTTCAAGATTCTGAGTTCACGGGAAGCACCCTGTAGGTTTTGATTCCCTTGCAAGTGTCGAAAATTTGCGGCATAAACGGCTGTATCTTTTGATTGCGTTGGCTTAGAAGTTTGATTTTTTCACAGCTTCAAGGGACAGTAGACCTGAGTAATTGATATAAATTTCAGCTTCATACCTCCACGCGTTCCTGAGAAAAAGGGTCTTGACAGACGGACGGACGGACGGACAGACAGACAGACAGACAGACGGACAACAAAGTGATCCTATAAGGGTTCCGTTTTTTCCTTTTGAGGTACGGAACCCTAAAAAACCGGCCAAGTGCGAGTCACACTCGCGCACGTAGGGTTCCGTAGCACTATACAGGTAAATAAATGTTTTTCTTGATTTATGATACAATGTTTAAAAACAAAACTACTGTCTAGATCTCATTCAAACCAATTTTCGTTAGTAGTTTGCATAGTAATACACATCATATATTTTTTTCAGTTTTATCATGTTTTATTTTAAAATATTCCAAAGGTGTAAGTATTACCTAATGTTTTATATATGTCGCAGGCAAATTCTATAATTCGCTCGTATACAAACGGCGTCGGCAGTTTACAAAGATAAATACGCGTTATAAAATGCCGAAGGCAAATTGTCATCGCATCAACGTCGACTTGGTTTGTGTATTAGGGTGACCATGATAATAGAAATGAAACAGGGTTTTTAATCATTTTATTTAGGTATTTAAGATTCATAATAGAAAAATATTAAATTATTGACTACGAAAATAAATTCGTCGATTAAATAAGCATGAAATTGAAACCGTAACCGAACAAAACCTGCACTAAATGGTACCGTGTGAGAACATATTCTCCCTAATCTTAGGATCCTTACACATACATAGTAAACTTACCAAGAATTACCTATTAATTAAACAAGACATTCAGTGGTAATAACAAAAATAAATTCAACAAAGTTTCTTATTCTGCTAAACTTAAACAAGCGTAAAACCATCAGCGAAACAATTGATTTACAGCGAATCAAAATACAATGCATTTTATTGCAATTTTTTGTTCCACTTTACCAGTTCCCATGGACACCCTAGCGTTTTTACGTGCTGGATAACCTCGAATTTTTTTGTTTTTTTTTCACAGTGTTTTCGGAGCCCCCTTTGTGATTAGTTGAATTTCAATAGTTTCCTATAATACTAGCCCTTAAAATCTATTTGAAACAGCCGATATTAGACATATTTTTAATACTTTTTTTCTTCAACACTTTCACTGTTGACCGCCATATTGGTTTTGGAGACTAGTAGCGCCAGGGCGCGGTTAAATTTGGTACTAATTGGAACGATATGCCGAGGCAATTTGTAATCGGCTGTAATATCGTAGCTCGGCATATTAGTAAATGAACGACATCTTACATACGGCGTACGGCATTTTATATAACAAATTTGTCTTTGTAAACTGCCGACGCCGTTTGTATACGGGCGAATAATAGAATTTGCCTGCGACATATACATTTCTTAGAGACATAGTGCAGTCAATGAAGCATTATACATAGCTCCGAATTTTTTTACTGTGAACCGAATTGCATACAAATTTGGAATTACGTTAATTTTACCATTAACTTCAAAAGTGAAAATGATCTGAACTCCGCCACCACCCTGGGGGTGGTTGCCACCCCTTCTCGGAGGTCCATGTTTTCTTTTTTTTTTTTTTTTTTTCAAAATAACCTCTGATATCGATTGAAGGTCTAAATTTAAGCAAAAAATCATCTACAAAGTTTTTCGAAAAATCTAATACTTTTCATGTTATTGGCAATTTTATTTGATCATTATTTATTAGGACAACCAACAAGATAAACACCAATACATAAGCAATAAAGAAAATAATAAATTAACAGCTTAGTGTCACCTTAATTATAGGTTGCCATGGCATGCAGCAGCACAGCAATTGAAAAATTTCTTTGTAGAGTAAGTAAATAATTTATATCCCGGTTTTTCAACTAGCAACCTAGCAACTGCAGATTGCGGACTAATTTGTGCGGCGCCGTCTGCGTTAGCGCGTGTTGAAGCAATCGTTCCATTTTTTAACCGACTTCGAAAAAAGGAGGAGGTTCTCAATTCGTCTGTATGCATAATTTTTTTTTTATGGATGGATTTCAAAATTTTTTCGACAGTTCGACAGAGGACACTTCAGAGGTGGTCCCATTATCACCAAGTCAGGATCTGATGATGGGATCCTGGAGAAATTGAGGGCAACAACCGAAAATTGTATGCTCATATGGTGTTTTTGTTACGTAATCATATTTTACTCAGGCATATGCTTCCGGGCGTCAACATCTGGTGCTGATGATGAAGCCACAGAACTCCTTAACGGTAAGGAGTTAGGGGACAGTACTGACATTGGTCGATATTAAACTAGGTAGTAGTATGTACTTGTGCAGGGCTAATAGGGCAGGTGATTTGGTAAGTGATATGCTTGATTCTAGATCGCAAAGTCTTCACTTGACTTAAAGCAAAATTTTTCATTCCTAAGTAAAACTCTTAAGGACATTGATTAGCCTTTATTCAAGGCCACAGCACATTAACGCAACTAAAAATAGAGAAATAAAATTATTTTAAAAAAAATATTTAACAGACTTCAAAAAAAAACACAAACGACCAAAACTAAAAAGCGATAAATAACGTAAGTAATTCTATCCTTAATACATAATTATTTAAATATTACAATTATCACTTATTTTTGAGGTCGGTGCCAGCCAAACAAATAAATGTATATTGTCATGTGGATTTGCCGGCCGCGTGCGTCATACAACACCAGTCTACGTTAGGTACCTAGAGGCTGGCACCGAATTCAAAAATAAGTGATAATTGTAATATTTAAATAATTATGTATTAAGGATAGAATTACTTACGTTATTTATCGCTTTTTAGTTTTGGTCGTTTGTGTTTTTTTTGAAGTGGGTTTAATTTTTCATATTATATAATTGCATAGGTTCTATTTTTCAGACTAAAAAGTGCGTCACGGATAGTCTGCGCTGCACTTTAGTGGTCCCAACGGACGCCAGCGACTGTGCCGAGCCCTGGAGACACGATTGCACCAGCGTTGCCAGACGTCTCGATTTTGGCGGGAGGTCCCAATTTTTAAATAAAATTAAATGTCGCTTTTCGGGTATAACTGGACCGTGCGACCGAAATGTAATGAGTATTTAGAAAAACAGGCCCACTGTCACCAAAATCGAAAACGATCGTTCGTTGAACGGATCGCGTACTTTTGCTCTAAAAATACCTCTCATCTGTCCCTCCAAAGTTCGAATATACGAACTAAAATTCGTCCAAAGTCGATTTTCATTAATTTAATTCATAAGTATATTCGAACACGGGAGGGACAAATGGGAGGCATTTATGGTGCAAAAGTAGATACGCGATCCGAATCTGAAGGGCATGATCCCTTTATATTTATTTTTATTGATATCGAAAGTCGAGGTTCAAGTTGTTAATTTTTTGACTGGCTCGGTGGCTCAATTGGGAGTGACCTCTGCTTTCTGAGCCAAGGATCGTGGGTTCGATCCCCACACATTACAAACATTAGTGTGCATGAACATTGAACATGTCTGTTTGTATTGGTCTGGGTGTTTTCTATGTATAATATGTATGTATTTATTTACAAAAAAAAATGTATCTAAGTAAGTTTATCAGTTGTCACTAGACAACTGATAAACTTATATCATGGGTACTAACCCATAGTACAAGCTTCGGCTTAGTTTGGGGCTAGGTGGCGCTGTGTGGCCCAGCGTGGCATGTCTTGGGTTATTTATTTATTATTGTAGGATGAGAGATAGGTAGTTCTCTCCGGTTCTGTCCCACGCGAACCGGATTGTAGTAGGTAGGCACGAAGACATGACGTCAGCGCCAGAAGAAACACGATGAGTTTGGTCAAAGTTTATTATGATGTTAATTTTAGTTACAAAACAAGGATGAAATACGGTCCCCGCAATCGTGTTCATAGGCGATGCACGAAGCAGAGTGCCAGTTACAAAGGCATAATTACGGTATAGTAAAGATAGGTCCCAAACGTTCCACAGAGTTCTGACGGACAGATGCTAAGTGGTGGTGGTGGAATTAATTTTACACGGTGGCTATGCGACGAGACCTTATACAATGTATAACTGGAGAATCGCAACGACCCCGCGATGTAATGTACACCTCGCGCCATCTACTGACGCTTTGCGGAACTAATGGCTTGAAATGTTGATGAATGTATGCGAGACCATATATAACAGGAGGATTGTAACGACCCTGCGATGTAACGTACACCGCGCGCCATCTATTGATGCTTTGCGGGACTAAAAGCTCGAAATATTATCATTCGCCCATAGTAATGTACACATTGGAGTGTTGTTTACAATATGGGTCATTCTAAGTTAAGATGTACTTTCGATGGCAATGACAAAAAAATACCTTTTTTTTAAATAAACTTCATAAATAACCTATTTATCATTTAAAACTAAATGTTTCCAACGTGGTCACTAAAATTTATTGCAGAAATGTACGTAATTAAGTCACAGTAAGCTCTAATATAAAAAAATATCTCTCCCCTGTGCTGTCCCTAAACCGACTTTATTTGTAAATCAGTAATTATGAATGTATTAAAATTCAATATGTAATTACTTTATCATCGTTAATTTTATAAAGATAGTTATCTTATTAGCTAGAAATTATAATTTCTAGCGTTTTAATTGGCTAGTGGCCTGTCAGTGACCTGTCAGTCACTATTTTCTTAACGCGAATGAACTATAGTAATAGTATTTAACAAGTAAAAGTGCTTATATGTATTCCAGTTCTTAAAAAAAATATTAACACCAAAATTTGTCCACCGTGTTTCGTGTCTCGTCCCCTGGTCTTTTGTTTTAATTCAAAAATCAGTTTTGTATTCCTAGTCTGTAGAAGTTGTGATCTTGAATGCATAGTGTGTAACGTAAAGTTAGCAGCAAGCGGCGCATAAGCAACTACGCAGCCATATTGACGGCCATTTCGATCACGCCACTCGCTGGGCGCAAAAGTGTTGAGTGAATTCAGTCTTTCCCCTGGTAAGTCTTACTTTGCAATTATTTGTTAAAATAATAACTATAAATAATGTGTATGTTATGGACCAAGTGATAAATGTAGCATTATATATAATGCCCGGGCATTCTTATAAATGGCCAATATGTGAGGGCAATTTGATAATCATTATTAAAATAATCAAATTGATCGGGCATTATAAATATTGTTTATCACCCTTTGGGCAAAGTAATAAAAACATATTTTATAACTATTTCGCAGTCTCCTGGTCCTCTGTAAGGCTTGTGTGGGGGCACAAGCTCATCCACTCCTGAGATAATATAATATGTGTATGTGGTACACAGGCCAGACATTACTTCTGACTGCTCCAAGATGACGCACTCAGTAGTAATACCTACTCAGCAAATGCAGCACTATTGCATAATGATGGGAACTAAAGTCCTTAAGAGTTTTACTTAGGAAAGAAAAAAATTGCTTTAAGTCAAGTGAAAACGTTGCGAAGTAGAATCAAACAAATTACTTGTCAAATCAGCTGCTCTATTAGCCCTGCATAAGTACATACTACTACCTAGTTCCCATCGACCAATGGCAGTACTGTCCCCTATATCCTAACCGTTAAGGAGTTCTATGGCTTCATCATCAGCACCAGATGTTGACGCGCGGAAGCATATGCCTGAGTAGGTTATGATTGCGTAACAAAATCACCATATGAGCATACAACTTTGGTTGTTGCCCTCAATTTCTTCCGGATACCATCATCAGATCCTGACTTGGTGATAATGGGACCACCACGGAAGTGTCTTCTGTCGAACAAAAAAAAAATTTTTGACATCCATCTACATATAATTGACGGAAATATCGGTGAACATACATAAAAAATTATACATACAGACGAATTAAGAACCTCCTCCTTTTTCGCAGTCGGTTAAAAAAAAAACATTACCGGATACATCGATCTCCGAATAAGTACGCGTGCGTCCCTCCCCTTTGCTTTATTATCAAATTGCCTAATTGCCAAGTAGCAATACAATAATGATCGGCCAATGTGATAAATAATGAAGTTTAGATAGTAATTATCACTTTGCCCATTAGAATTTGACATTATTCATCATTATAAATAATGCCCGCATTAATCACTTGGTCCATAACATATACATTGTTACATTTGTTTGTGAATTACGTGTGAGGAATAGTTTTAAGGCTTTTTAGGGTTCCGTAGCCAAAATGGCAAAAACGGGACCCTTATAGTACGTAGATGTATTCTGTGAACCGCATTAAGATTTTAAAATAAAATCAGAAAAGAATCTAAAATTTTTGGGGTTCCCCATACATAGAACTGAAACTGAAAATTTTTTTTTTTCATCGAACCTATACGTGTGGGGTATCTATGGATAGGTATTTGAAAATGATGTTGAGGTTACTAACATCATTTCTTTCTAAACTGAATAGTTTGCGCGAGAGACTCTTCCAAAGTGGTAAAATGAGTGTCGTCGTCGTCCCCCCCCCCCCCCCCCCCCGTAACTTCTAAAATATGGGCATGATAAAACTGAAAAAAATATATCATGTGTATCACTATGAAAACTACTAACGAAATTTGGTTTGAATGTAATCTAGCCAGTAGTTTCTTTTTAAACGTCATAAATCAAATTACCTAATTTTTTTATTTAATTAACTCCAATATAATAAAACGTAAAGAAAAACATTTATTTAGCTGTATGGTGGTACGGAACCCTACGTGCGAGAGTCCGACTCGCACTTGGCCGGTTTTTTTAGATTTCTATCGAAAATATATCTCCCCTGGCGTATTTCCCCTGGCTCTTTTGATGGCAGTGGAGATACTTAATGTTCAGGGGAGATACATTTTTACGCGATTCCATTAATACTTACTAGTTTTCTCTAAACCTTTACTTGGCGTTATGTCTATCTAAGCTTTACAATACAATATTACGTATTTTTTTACAGAAAAATGGCACAGCTAAAGTTTTTAAGCGATGGCACAGTCACCTAATATCGTAACAAAAGGTTCAAGGTTTTGGCGACAATGTTGGATGATTTTTACACCAACCTTCAAAATTTGACATGAAGCAGGTCACGGTAAGGGTGTTCCTGATGAAATGGGTGCAACTTGCAAGAGCTGCGTCATCGACTAGTTGCTAGTTAGGGACTTGCACCGGAGCGAAATTTTGACAACCGATTGAATTCACCGGTTTTTTGTTAAGCTCCGGTGATTCACCGGTGATCACCGGAGCTTTACAAAAATAATTAAGATATTTTTTTTTTAATATTTGAGGACAAATCACACTGTTTGAGGCTGGCCCCAAAGTAAGTTCGAAACTTGTGTTGTGTTTGTTATTGCTTAGACAGAGAGATCCGACGTGGCGGATGACGTCACGTACCGTGCCCGCCATACAAACTCCATAGAAAAATCTGTTTCGCGTGAGAGAGACATATATATTCACTTTCAACGACTGTATCTCGCCCAATTTTCAGCCAATTTTGATTTTGTTTTCACTGTTCGTAGTATATATTTATGTATTTTACGATAAATTAGTAAATACATGAAATTATTTTTCATGCATATTCCATATTGTAAGGCCGGATGGCTACTTTATTAGATATTTTTGATGAAAAACACAAACGACTAAAACTAAAAAGCGATAAATAACTTAAGTAATTCTATCCTTAATACATAATTATTTAAATATTACAATTATCACTTATTTTTGAAGTCGGTGCCAGCTCTTGGTACCTAACGTAGACCGTTGTTGTATGACGCGCGCGGCCGGCAAATCCACACGACAATATACATTTATTTGTTTGGCTGGCACCGACTTCAAAAATAAGTGATAATTGTAATATTTAAATAATTATGTATTAAGGATAGAATTACTTAAGTTATTTATCGCTTTTTAGTTTTAGTCGTTTGTGTTTTTTTTGAAGTCGGTTTAATTTTTTTTAAAAAATAATTTTATTTCACTATTTTTAGTTGCGTTGATGTACTGTGACCTTGAGTAAAGGCTAATTAATGAATAAGGGAATCCTTAAGAGTTTTACTTAGGAATGAAAAATTTTGCTTCAAGTCAAGTGAAGACTATGCGATCTAGAATCAAGCATATCACTTACCAAATCACCTGCCCTATTAGCCCTGCATAAGTACATACTACTACCTAGTTTAATATCGACCAATGTTAGTACTGTCCCCTAACTCCTAACCGTTAAGGAGTTCTGTGGCTTCATCATCAGCAACAGATGTTGACGCCCGGAAGCATATACCTGAGTAAAATATGATTACGTAACAAAAACACCATATGAGCATATAATTTTAAGAAATAAGAAACTTTTATCATCGACAAAACATAACATTTTTGGTTGTTGCCCTCAATTTCTCCAGGATCCCATCATCAGATCCTGACTTGGTGATAATGGGACCACCTCGGAAGTGTCCTCTGTCGAACTGTCGAAAAATTTTTGAAATCCATCCATAATTGACGGAAATATCGGTGAACATACATAAAAAAAAAAAAAAAAAAAAATATTATACATACAGACGAATTGAGAACCTCCTCCTTTTTTGAAGTCGGTTAAAAAACTGGTAGTTTACGAATAGCTCTAATAGGCCGAATGCAGGTCCATCCAAGGAAAAAGATTTACGAAAAAAATGAGGTACAATAATTTTGTCATCAAATAAAAATGCACTTCTATAGTAGTTTCCACCAAATATATCAAATAATCAAGATACCAGAAGAAATGAAACCGGAACTCAAACTGAAAATATAGATCATGCACGTTGCAACGAATTATGCAGAAGATTGATAGCTAGTGAAATGAATCATATAAAAGAACAAGAACGTTTTCAGTTAATGACTGAAATTATTAATCTTATAAGATTCAAGCAAATTCGTAAGTAATTTAAATTAATGTGGTTAAATAATTAAAATACTTATTGATTAATAAATCTTTCTTTTATTTATCCAATGTTTTTAACATTAATTAAATCTTCATAAATACAATACAACCACCGGAGTTTAATCGATTAATCACCGATTAGTTTTAATCGATTACTTTTACCGATGAATCACCGGTGATTCTCCGGTTCTCACTACTCCGGTGCAAGTCCCTATTGCTAGTGGCTAGTAGATATTTCATCAATAGATGACTGATGATATTAAAGTTTTCACCGTAGATGATGCAGACATAACGAAAAAAAATAACAAAATTGGGATCTACAAGGTATAAAGACTTTTTTAGGCACTCTAAAGGTTCACCAAGTTACCGGTTGCGTATTCGTACCCTGCCTTTACGCCTGATATTAAAAGGTTTGAGCTGCTTCTGTGACTCTTGAGTTATGTCGTCATTTTCGGTTAGGTACTTTAGATTCTCCACAAACATATGCTAAGCTAATGATTTAGACAATGAGCCACTAATTAAATTCGTATGTCAAGAATGTATGAAGAAGCCTCAAGAAATACAACTTTCTGTACCTACTACCACAAGCAACCAGACTCCACAGAGAAGATCCAAAGCCCTCAATATCTGGATAAAAATCTTTCTACAATATAGATTTTGTACTGGTTAAACTTTAAAATTAATTTTGACAATATTTCTTTTATCACCTGGGATCAGATTATAAAATAACAAAAAACTGATTTTAAATAATTCATAATTCAAATAAATTAAGATGATTCTTAAAAATAACCTTGTGTTTTTTGTTTATTTATGTCTTCCCTATACATAAAGTATCCTCCCCTGGACTGTGTATTTCCCCTGGTCACCTATAAAACGTGATAAATCCAATTAATTGACTGGCCACTTTGCAAACATTATGATCTTAGCAGTTTCCATAATAAAAATGTATCTTAAGTAAATATGTATAAAAAAATGCCATGCCGCCATTTCATACAACGAATTACATCTTAACTTAGAATGACCCATATATTTGTATTGGGTTGTGTTACATTTTTTTGTGTCACATAATACTGAATTTTTTTTTTGTCGAAACGTCATGATTTTTTTAAATGAGGCATATATGATGCTAAATAACATGGGGAAAATATAAAAAAAAATCTCCTAGTGGAAATCCGAGAAAATGGTGTCGGTTATAAACACAGTAGTAATATAAAGTAGTATTATATAAAGATGATTTTATCAGTAAATAGTCCAGTGTTAATCGAGCATTCACGGGTTTCATTTCTAAACCTAATCCGCACTTCACATGGCGACCCTGCTAAGGAGTCCGCCCGGTCGTCGCCGCGAATCCGAGACGTGCCCAAATATGCCCACAGCTCAAGGTATACGCAAATGGGAGTAACAGCGCTACCCTGGATGAATTCCGGTTCCATTTATCTGCAACGACCATTATTCTGTGAGAGATTCTACTGATTTTGCTGTTGGGGACAGTGCTTTTCACTTATCGGCTCTACAAGAAATGCCATAAGAAATGGATTACCAGAGAGATTGACCGTACAGCAGTGAGGAGATCGCTATTTCGCCGGCATCTGCAATCGGGGGTTCCAGAGGCTTCCGCAAAGTATCCCGATATTGTGTGATAGTGAAGTGTCAGTGTTAAAGTATAAGAATGTGTAATCGCGTTTAATCATACGTAAATCGTAAATATTAATCTACTCGCCCCATGGCGTATTCTAATACGGATGATGACAAGGTATGAAAATGAAGAAAATAATTAGTCCGTCTCTTAGATAATAAAAAAATATAAGACCCGTATTTTTTGTTTTGTCGAAATAACAAGAAAATACTTAGATATAGCGCATTAAAGTTACGGAGTGGGGGCTAACTACGTCACGTTAGAGTATATTTTGTACTCTAACGTGACGTCATGTGACATTTAAAATCAATGTATCTTCGTAAGTTTTTGAACAAGAGGCAAAATAAAAAATACGTATCCAATATTTTTCATTAATCTATCTGATGGACATTAAATTATTTTTTAGTCATCATCCCAATCGTCGTGACCATGAACTGCGCTACGGAAAATATGCAGTGCGTTACCATATACGGACAGTGCACCGATTGAACTTTAGATTTAAGTTATAAATAGATACCAAATTAATTATTCGCGTACTAATTATTAATATAAATTTCAGGTATTTAGTGATTCATCTTATTTTATACATTATGTTGGTAAGTTATGGATATTTTTTTAGCTTTGCATGAACAATTAAAAAGTATAAAAGTGTATTTAATAAAAATTGGTCCTGGTAGACTAAAGTAGACTAATTAAATGAAGCAAGTTTAATTTATAAGGATTTGAAGAAAAAGTTAGTAAAAGTGTGTAAGCAGTAAAGACGGAGAATAAAGGTCTCGGCTCGCAACAATCTCCTACAGAGGCTTACAACATCTGGCTGGGGAGCTACACCACACGTCCTCAGAACCACCGGATTAGCACTTTGCTACTCGGTTGGAGAGTACGCCTGCCCTGTTTGGTCGCGCTCTACCCACGCGAAACAAGTGAGTGTAGCGCTTAACGAAACCTGCCGGATAATAACGGGCTGCTTGAAGCCGACCCCGGTAAGTGCTCCTGAAATTCGTAGAGAGATAGCGAGTTCGGTTGACAGAGCAAGGGCGGATCGCGACCCCCGGCATCCCATGTACGGCTACCCTGGCGTTGCGTCTAGGCTTAAGAGTCGACGGAGCTTTGTAGATTGCACCTTTTTTTTTTTTTAAGCCGGGGAAAATGCTTTTAGGCATACCCGCCGCTCGGGGGGGGGCGACGGGTTATGTGGGACTCACCCTGCCTCAAGATGGAAAGGAGGCAGGGAATACCCACTAAAAACTCCGGCCCTTTCGTCAAGCGCCTATACTATAGGGACGGTGTCAAGGGTCCTGAGGAGACTCATACAACCTTGACACCGCCAGCGCAGTCTGCCCTAGCCGGCAGACTCCTACGAGCTCACCCCCCTAGGGGGGAGCGACGGGAGGGGTCCGAAAGGACAACCCACTCCCGTCCGACGGAGACGGGGACCCGTGCAATGCAGGTGGAGGTGCCCCCGCACCTACCACCCGCTGGGCCCCGTCAGGCGGCATCAAGCGGCGAAAAGTTCGCCGCGCGCGCCCACCTCTTCGTCGGCGGAGCAGAGGAGCGTCGGGATCGTCTTCCCGCTCCCGCTCCGCGGCCTCCTTTTGGGACATGATTGTCTCACAAAAGGAGGCCATCGCCGTCCATATCGAGCGGCTCTCCAGCATCCTTGGGATAATTGCTGGGAGCGACAACGCAGTGGATTCCTCCCGTCCGATCCGATGCAGATATTGTCCGAAGCATCCATGCCCAGACAATACCTGCACCAGACGAAACGTGAGGAACCCATGCTGCCGCTCAAGCCACTTCTTTAGATTTGGGCCTAATGCGCCCAAAAGTCTGCGCCCGTATTGTGCGGAGGAGAGGTCCACGGTCCAGAGGCGAACCATCTCCTCATACGCCTCTCTCCGCACAGCTCCTCGTTCAGCTGGGGCGGGACGCTCGCCGCGCGCCCGCTCCTCGACCATCCATAAATACACAGTGGCCAGCACCTGAGCTTCGAGCTCCCAGGGAGGGATGCTGGCCAATGCGCACGCCGCATCGAAACTCACGGTTCGATATGCCCGCGAAACACGTTGAGCTATAGCTCTCTGGGGCCGCCGGAGGTGCTTTGCGTTGTCTCGACGTGAGACAACGTCTGCCCAGACCGGCGCCCCATATGTAGCCATGCAACGCAGTATGCCCGCATATAGCTTGCGGCAATGAGTCTTCGGCCCCCCCAGATTCGGGAGGAGCCAGGAAAACGCGTCCGCAGCCTTGAGGAGACGCGATGACAGCCCGCTAAAATGCGGGCCGAACTGCCATCGCACATCCAACAACAGGCCAAGGTACTTTAATAAGTCCCCGACCGAGATGGTGACGCCCTCAACGATGATACGGACGTCACGAGGGCGGCGCATCCGAGGCCCATGGAAGAAAATGGCCTCGGTTTTATCCAGCGCCACCCCAATAGCTTAGCCCCAATTGTAGATTGCACCTGTCCTAACTTCCGTAATCCTGCTGAGAACAGGATTTCCTTATGGGCAGACAGATATCCCAACTCACTGTATCCCCCCTCAGAGAGCTTACCGCCGGGGCATACCTTGACCTGGCCAACGTGGAAGACCCTAAACAGACTGCGCACTCAGGTTGGCCGGTGTAAAGACAATCTGTCTAGGTGGGGCTTCATTGATGCCTCTGCCAATAGGTGTGCGTGCGGTGTCGTCCCACAAACTATGGCACACCTATTTCAGTGCCCCGCGTGTCCGGACTCCTGTCTGCACGAGGACTTGCTGGCCGCCAGTGATGAGGCTATCCGCGTCTCAGAGTTTTGGTCTCACAACACAACATATGATTGTTTTGTCGTGGACTCGAGAAGAAGAAGACGGAGAATTAGTGTCGTAATTTTATTAAATTATATGAGGATATTTTTTTAACTTTATGTCGAACTGAGGGTTCTCAAACTTATACAAATATGAATTCTTTTGATTTAAAAACTGCTTTAAGCCTTCTGCCGGTTATGACTTATGAGGAGACAAACACAAAACAGTTAATTGATAATATCCAGTACTATGACTGTATTGAAAGATCAGGCTTGTAAACAGAATTTAATAAATTTTGTTCTTAAAAGTAGATTGTCTCAAGAAGCCAAATTGAGATTAAAGTCGAAATATGACACGGTCAAGGATTTAATTAATGATATGAGAAATGTATTGTTGTGTAAGAAAAGTGCAACCGCTATTTCGGATAAATTAAATAGAATCAGGCAAAATGATATGTCAATTTAAGACTACGGGAAAGAGATCACTGATTTGTTCGTAAACCTTACGGTGTCGCAAGCCAGTGGCAACAATCAGGCGTATACGGTATTAAAACCGATTAATGAAAAAACTGCAATTAAGCGTTTTACTGATGGCCTGCGAAACCGTAGGCTTAGTACAATTTTGGCAGCTAGGAAATATGATTTTTTGAAGGACGCCAACCAGGACGCAAAGGATGAGGAGGTGTCTTCGGCATCAGCGTCAGGTGAAATCATGGGTATGTCCAAAAAGCCTTTTTAAACAATTTCCATTTTAGGAATAGCTCGATTAGCTGCAGAGGTAGCCGCGGTGGTCGAAACAATTTTTCTTCTTACAGAGGACGACCAAGGGCTCAAGGAAATTGGACACCAGCTACAATGCGAGGACAGTGGTCCCGCGGACGCGTCAACAGTGGTTCAACCTCACACCAAACAACTCGAGGTAATTTTCAGCGTTCATTTAGAGGGAATTACGGTATACGACAAAAACGTAATATCAATACAATGAATTATGTAGATGATGATGCCACCCAACCGGAAGTACATTCTAGAAAATTTTTTCGTGACTAATACAGAAAATGTGATTTTAGCTAGCGATAGTAATTGCTATATTTCTTTACATTCATCACCGGATAATAATAAAAAATATACTTTTCTTTTAGATTCTAGAGCATCTTTGTCAGCGTACAAATATAGACATGTACTCGAACACAACATTCCAATCCATAAAGATTGTGTAACAGTAGATGGGTTAGGAGGCAAACTCCATGCTATCGGATACGTTTATTTGCCGTTAGTGTTAGGAGATGAGACAATTAGTCACAAAGTTTACGTTTTTAATAACTTGTCAATTAAGTCGAATGGAATTTTGGGGCGTGATTTTCTTAGGGAATATAAAGCTCAATTAGACTTTGATAAAAATAATGTGACTTTACACACGGCTATGACAAATTTTCAATTACCTATTGTAAATACATGTGATATTATTTTTGCAATACCAGCTAGGAGTGAGTCAATACATTTTATTGAAACGGACTTACAAGAAGACTGCTTTGTCTTAGCGAAGGAAATACAAGATGGAGTATTCCTTGCGAGTGCAATTGCCACACCTAAAAACGGTCTTATACCTATCAGAATACTAAATGTTACTGAAAATAAACTGTCTTTGTCTAAAATTAATCCAGTCATTGAAAAGTTAAGTGACTTCAGCCTTTGTGCATTCGAAACAACATACACAAACGCTGATCGGGTGAAATCTTTATTTAATTTATTACAACTTAACCATATAAATGAAGAAGAACAAAGTACGATCGAAAGCATATGTGCTAAATAAAAATAAACTAAAATGCGTTTCGTAAAAGCCTTAGTCTTCCCCATTTTTATGTACGGAGTCGAGACATGGACAATACTGGCAAGAGAGATGCAGAAAAAATAGGCGTTCGAAATGTGGTGCTAGAGGCGGATGCTCAGGATTCCATGAACCGCCAAATGCACAAATGTGTCTATTCTTTCTCAACTTGGAGTTAAGACACGTCTGTCCACTGTTTGTCGGAAACGGCTCTTGTCATATTTCGGTCATATTATGAGAAGAGGAAATGAGAGTCTTGAAAAGCTGGTTGGATCACGATCCTCAATAATTAGGGAACGACTGACTGAAGAAGGTAATGTTCAAGTTCAATAACACTTAAATACAGTCTGTGATACATCAAGTCATCCACTATGACACAGGGAGAATAAACTTTACTGGACTGATTAAAGACAAGCCAAAGGCTATAAATAAGTCAGCCTGTCGCAGACTGTATCTACTAATAGGGGTTAGAAATAAAAAAAATATGGATGTATCTATGCTCATATCATGGTATTACAGACATGTAAGCGGCTTAATTAATTTTGGCTAGCTAGACTAGCTAGATTGGCAAAATACCCTTACGTGAAACGTTCATTTCTCTAGAATACAATTAGTATATTCATATTTTTTCGGTCCAGTGGTTTGGGCTGTGCGTTGATAGATCACTATGTCAGTCAGTCAGTCACCTTTGAGTTTTATATATTTAGAAGATTTTATTTTGTTTATATTTGCAGTTTTACCGTTTGTTCTCAACGAGTCACACCCAAACGTGTCACCCTGTGACTGGTTCCGAAAAAAAATTCTTATCGAGTAACAGTGTGACCTGATGCTAATATTTATTCTTATCTAGTAACAGTATTTATTAATAGTGTTACTGGTTCGGAAAAATAATTCTCAACGAGTAAGCCGTGTGACCCAATGCGAATTTTCATTCTCATCTAGTAACACGAATTATTAATAGTATTTGGTTAGGAAAAAAAAAACACAAACGACCAAAACTAAAAAGCGATAAATAACGTAAGTAATTCTATCCTTAATACATAATTATTTAAATATTACAATTATCACTTATTTTTGAAGTCGGTGCCAGCCTCTCGGTACCTAACGTAGACTGTTGTTGTATGACGCGCGCGGCCGGCAAATCCACACGACAATATACATTTATTTGTTTGGCTGGCACCGACTTCAAAAATAAGTGATAATTGTAATATTTAAATAATTATGTATTAAGGATAGAATTACTTACGTTATTTATCGCTTTTTAGTTTTGGTCGTTTGTGTTTTTTTTTGAAGTCGGTTTAATTTTTTTTTTAAAATAATTTTATTTCTCTATTTTTAGTTGCGTTAATGTGCTGTGACCTTGAATAAAGGCTAATTAATGTCCTTAAGAGTTTTACTTAGGAATGAAAAGTTTTGCTTTAAGTCAAGTGAAGACTTTGCGATCTAGAATCAAGCATATCACTTACCAAATCACCTGCCCTATTAGCCCTGCATAAGTACACACTACTACCTAGTTTAATATCGACCAATGTCAGTACCGTCCCCTAACTCCTAACCGTTAAGGAGTTCTGTGGCTTCATCATCAGCACCAGATGTTGAGGCCCGGAAGCATATACCTGAGTAAAATATGATTACGTAACAAAAACACCATAAGCGCATACAATTTTCGGTTGTTGCCCTCAATTTCTCCAGGATCCCATCATCAGATCCTGACTTGGTGATAATGGGACCACCTCGGAAGTGTCCTCTGCCGAACTGTCGAAAAATTTTTGAAATCCATCCATAATTGACGGAAATATCGGTGAACATAAAAAAAAAAAATATATATTATATGTATACAGACGAATTGAGAACCTCCTCCTTTTTTCGAAGTCGGTTAAAAACAAGTCTCAACGAGTAATAGGGTGACTCGATTATTTATTCTATTAATAGGAGTTATTTAAAAACGATGAAATACATTAAGTATTCTTGAATTACGTTTCGAACTTATTAGAACAACAGTTCGTAAGTGAAATGAGTATTTACATTTTCTATTATAATATTTGTTGACGTTTTTATATTAGTATATATTTACACGAACTTAAAACATTTTATTTAAATATTTATTATTACTACTGTGTGATAAAAGAAGGGCTGATTTTGTAAAGTAATAATAAAAATTATAAATAGTAACAGTTCGTAAGTGAAATAACTATTTACATTTTCTATTTAGAACATAAGTAAGGAAATAATTTTGTGGTAACTTTTTGTGTAGATAATATTTTAACTTAGGTAACCATTGTTAAAGTACTATTTAATTTTGATTTTGAAATATGTAAGAGAGGTAGGGCATAGCGAATCTTCGCTCGAATTGAGCCGCCCGTCCGGGGAAGGACCTCCACCCTATAGAATACTGCAGTCAAATGACCTCTGAGTCGTGTTTCTGCCGGTGAGTAGGGTTTTCGGAGCTCGTGAGGGGTTGGGGTTGGACCGGCATGGCGGTGGCAACTGATAGGTAACTGACCAGTTACTTGCCCGTTGTCACAGCGACTTGGGCTTCTCTATCGCTTTCCATCAGGCGTAGGGAAGCCATTATGTCGAGGCAATATAAAAAAAAATAATGTAAAACTATCATGTTTTTAAATATTTATAGTTATCAACAAGATGTTATATCCTACCTGACATATTAAAACAATAATAAACAGTTTGTTATAAAAGCTGATTAGTTTTATTCTGTTTTGCACCAAATCTTTGAAACTTTAAGAGTATTTCATCATTTTAAATAACGCATAATAATAAAAAAAAATGCATCGAGTCATAGTGTTGCTCGTTGAGATTTATTTTTCCGAACCAGTAATACCATTAAAAATAGTGTTACTAGATAAGAATAAATATTAGCATCGAGTCACACTGTTACTTGTTGAGATTTATTTTTCCGAACCAGTAACACTATTTATAATTCGTATTACTAGATGAGAATAAATATTCTCATCGAGTCACACTTGCGTCACACTGTTACTCGATAAGAATTTTTTTCGCAACCAGTCAAGAGAGAGGTAGGTTTTAAGAGAGATAGGGCATAGCGAATCTTCGCTCGTATTGAGCTGCCCCGTCCGGGGAAGGACCTCCACCCTATAGAATACCGCAGCCAAATGACCTCCGGGTCGTGTTTCTGCTGGTGAGTAGGGTCTCCGGAGCTCGTGGGGGGTTAGGGTTGGGCCGGCATGGCAGTGGCAACTGACAGGTAACTAACCAGCTACTTGCCAGTTGTCACAGCGACTTGGGCTTCTCTTTCGCTTTCCATCAGGCGTAGGGAAGCCATTATGTCGAGCTACTATAAAAAAAAAAAAAGTCACAGGGTGACACGTTTGGGTGTGACTCGTTGAGAACAAACGAGTTTTACGAGCAAAAAAATCTTCGTCCTAACTTTACTACAAGATATAAAATATTTGATCGATAGTGAAAAAACGTAAATGATGGAGAACATAATAGAAATTCAGTCTTAAATTAAAAAACCAAAGAGTGCTTCATAGCTTCTGATTAATTTAAAAAAACCGGCCAAGTGCGAGTCGGACTCGCGCACGTAGGGTTCCGTACCACGGGGTACAACAAGGGAAGCCTCCACGCGTGGTCGTCTGCTTGCAGACGGCCCGGCGTACCCCGGGCAACGGCGGGTAGTATTACAGAGAGGACTACCCGACGGCTAAATCGTCAGATCCGATGTCTTCCACGGCTGTGCTTCGGCACACTTGGTGGGGCCATTGTGGCCGACGAGGTGAGTTGGATGGCATACAACTCACCTCAGTCACCTCAGGGCTTATGCCCATAGGAGCGAGTCAACACCCGGATTAGACGTTGGGCCCAAGGCCATCTTACCCGGATGTGACATGAAAGGAGTGCGCATTTGCGCGATAATGGAACGGTGCGTCCGCGCACCGTTTCAGTAGACGTTGGTGTCGGCGGGTCCGCCGGTCACGGTTCTCGTGGCCGTCGGATAGGTCCTTTATGGATTGGTCGCCGGGCAACCTGTTACCCCTCGCAGGAGGGACCAGGGGGCTTGCCTTAATTGGCCGGCCCGAATGGAGCAAACCACAATAAAAAACCGCCTGTTATCCTGACTTCGGTCGGGACCAGGGGGCGCGAGCTTAAGTGGAGAAAACCACAATAAAAATCCACCGTGCGGCGGCGGCTGCACGCCCGACGGGGTTCCGTCCCCGTCCCGTCCCGTCCCGTCCCTGTGCCGACGGGGTCGGCACAGGGGTGTCGGCCACGTATTGCACGAACCCCGTCCTTGGAAGAGAGAGACGGCCTTCACGGGCCTGATCTCTAGGCTGCCCCAAGTGGGGGGGGCCAGCCCGAGTCTGCCTAGCAGACCAGCGCTGACAGCTCCGCAGCGTTATAGTTAAGGACCCGCGTTGCTGTCACCCAAGGCGTTTTTTAGTGGGTATTCTCTGCCGACGCGGAGCGAGTCCCACATAACCCGTCTGCTCCCCCGGGCAGCGGGTATGCGTAAACTGCATTTATCCCTGGTGAAACAAAAAAAAAACCGGCCAAGTGCGAGTCGGACTCGCTCACGTAGGGTTCCGTACCACTGATTGAATGAAAAAAATTAGGTAATTTGATTTATGATGTTTAAAAACAACTACTGTCTAGATTTCATTACAACTAATTTCACGTATGGGTTTGATGAAAAAAAAATTTTGAGTTTCAGTTCCATGTATTGTAGTTAAAATCTTAATGCGGTTAACAGAATACATATACGTACCAAATTTTAATAATGTAGCTCTTATAGTTTCGGAATAAACTGGCTGTGACATACGGACGGACGGACAGACAGACAGACAGACAGACATGACGAATCTATAAGGGTCCCGTTTAGGTAATTTCATTGTCCAGATTTTACAGACACATTTTACCACTTTGTATGAGTCTCTCGCACAAAATATTCAGTGTAGAAAAATATGAAAAAAAAATTGAGTTTTAGTTCTATGTATGGGGAGCCCAAAAAATTTTGAATGTTTTTTGATTTTATTTTAAATCTTAATGCGGTTTACAGAATACGTCTACACACCAAATTTCAATAAATGTAGCTCTCATAGTTTCGGAATGAGCGTCTAGGTCTGCCTACAGAATGATCGAAGATGAGCGTCGTGTACGTTGAGTCTGTGAAATATCCGCGACAGACTTTTGCGCGTCGTGTGTGTTACTGCATATAATTGCAAAAAAGTGCGTCACGGATAGTCTGTCGTCTGCGCTGCCCCTAAATATTATTGATATCAGAAGCCCTTTTCTGAAGTCGGTTACAACGAGCTCTGTTCAAACGTAAAGAGATAATAAATCTCAGAATTGACAAAATTATGCAAAAATACTAGAAAAGAAAGTTTTGAAAATTATAATGTATGAAAATTACACGATTACCGATACTCAACACTTTGACCATCAATTTCAGAGAATCATGCCCCTCAAAGGGTATGTTTTTTTGTATTATTATGAAAGTTTATTAATAATATTGGGCTGTTTTTTAGTTTGGTCAATTTATACCAATAACCGGCCAAGTGCGAGTCGGACTCGCACACGTAGGGTTCCGACTTCCGTACTAGTGGTACAGCTACATAAATTTCTTTATTTTTTATTATATTGGTGTTGATTGAATGAAAAAAATTAGGCAATTTGATTTATGACGTTTAAAAAAAACTACTGTCTAGATCTCATTCAAACCTATTTTTGTTAGTAGTTTGCAAAGTAATACATCATAAATTTTTTTTCAGTTTTTCAAAAGTTACGGGGGGCGGCACATTTTTTTTACCACTTTGGAAGAGTCTCTCGCGCAAACTATTCAGTTTAGAAAAAAATGATGTTGGAAACCGTTGAGGTTTCCAACATCATAAATACCCCATACGTATAGGTTTGATAAAAAAAAATAGTTTCAGTTTTATGTATGGGGAACCCTAAAATATTTGGATTATTTTCCGATTTTATTTTAAAATCGTATTGCGGTTTACAGAATACATCTACGCACCAAATTTCAATAAATGTAGCTCTTATAGTTAGGAATAAACTGGCTGTGACATACGGACGGACAGACCAGACAGACAGACATGACGAATCTATAAGGGCTTTGTCATTTGGCCCTAAAAAATGAGAGTGAAGTTACATAAAGTCCCCAAGCTGAATTTCAGTGAAATTGTTCAAAACACAATTATAAACAACTAGCTTTTGCCCGCGACTTCGTCCGCGTGTTTAAATTTATACATACAAAAGTTTTTTCCCGCTAACTCCCGTTCCCGTGGGAATTTCTCAAAATACAGCCATAACTAATAATAATAATAATAATAATAATAATTCTTTATTGCACAAATAAAAACATGATTAGGTAAGTACACATATATATAAAAAGAGTTTGTGCTTATACAGAGTGCAGCAATAGAAAATACAGGGGTTCCCAAACTAGGCAGTGCCTGTATCTTGGTGAACCTATAGATTTCAGTTAAATTATTTTAAGCTGAGCATTTTAAAACTTTAGTTTAAATCAACTTAATATATAAACAAGAACAGCACTTAAAGTAAAACATGCAAGTATTCTACAACTACCTACAATTAATATATTCATAAAAATCCTAACATCACTTTATCAAGTCTTCCGTGCCCAAATAGTCCAAAGAAAGTAGCCACATCATCACAACCCGCCTTGCCTCAGCAACAGTGCATAGTTTTATGTCACAGAAACGCAATACTGCATTATAAGTAAGAGCCCTACGATGGTCGCCAAAACGGCTTGCATAATGAGACTTTACAACAGGAATTGGGACCCTGAAGACACGTTTTTTCAGTAAAGTTTTATAATTCTCGGAGTTGAGTATGCATTTATGAGTTTTCAGAGACGTTTTTAAAATAAACAGTTGACGGATTGTCAGAACCTGTGCTTCCCTGTAGAGACTTGTTGTAGGATATCTGAATGGCCTTCTGAGCATTATCTTGAGTATTGATCTGTTAGCACGTTCCACCTCTAAGAGTGCAGTTTTGCCAGCACTACCCCAAACCGAGATACAGTAGTTACTAATAGATACGATGAGGGCTTTGTAAATCATTATAAGTAACTCAGTATTGCCTACCTCTCTTAGTTTCCTAAAGATACCTGAGATTCTCCTTATTCGTTTTGCCAACTGTTGAATGTGAGATTTGAAGTTAAGATTTTCATCTATAATGACTCCCAGATATTTGGTGACATTAGTGCGATTAATAGATTTGCAAGTACAGTTATAATTCGATTCGGAAGCGCATGAGTGTATTTTGAGTTCATTATCACAATTGGGTCTGGAGGCTGCAGTTTTGTGAAAACATATATAATTAGTTTTTAAGATATTTAAAGTAAGGAGATTATCTTTAAGCCAGTTACATATATGGGTCATCCCGGTTTCAGCGGCGTGATGTGTGCTAGGCCAAGAGTTTCCTTTGAAGAGAACTACAGTGTCGTCCGCGTAACATATCACCTCCGCATTAGGAATCTGGAGGCCGAGAATATCATTCATATATATAATGAATAGAGTCGGACCGAGTATGCTTCCTTGAGGAACTAAACTTTATATTTACTAAGGTACCTGCATGCCAAATTTCAAGCGTCTAACTTAAGCGGTTTAGATTTTTCATACAAAAGGATTTTCCCGCTAATTCCCGTTCCCGTGGGAATTTCGGGAATTCCTTTCTTAGTGCACCCCTACGGTACCTAAGCTACGTCCCTTCCAAATTTCAAGTGCCTACGTTTAGCCGTTTGGGCTGTGCGTTGATATGTCAGTCAGTCAGTCAGTCAGTCAGTTTCTCCTTTTATATATATAGATGCCTAGAAGTTCCTCATCATTCCCGTGTATAGAAAAAAATATATTCAAGGTCAAAGGTCAAAAAAAATATTTTTTCGCGATTTTCAGCAAAACGGTAAGTTTATTATAAAAGTATTAGTTCTATTATGTAACAAAATGTGTGATGCTAAATAAATAACTATTCTATTCTATTCTAAGTACCTCAGACAAAAATTGTAGACCATAGATTTATCTATAAAAGATGTATCAATATGTATATGTTATGTGTTATGTATTAGCTATAAGTCTTATTATGTCACTGAATAAACATATTTTCTTTCTTTCTTCTTCTTCTTCAATACTTATTTTACTACAAGCCTAATACTTTATACAAACTCCCAACACCCATTTTAGGAAATTGGGGGGTTACGATGAGAATAGAAGTAGCCTATGTCACTCTCTATTCTTCAACTATCTCTACTTAGAAAATCAGGTCAATTTGCTCTTCCGTTTTGCCGTGAAAGATGGAGAAACAAACTGATCCACACAAACTTTCAACCCCTATTTTTACCACTTTATAGGGTAAATATTTTAAAAAGCTGAAAATGGTAATTTTTTAATTTGTTATTAAAAACCGAGTTCAAAAGTTCAAGTCTTTAACTTTAAAAAAATACGGAATTTCATACACACCTTTTAACCCCTATTTAACCCCTTGGGGGTGTGAATTTCCAAAAATTAGAAGAAGGTCATTGTTAGTTTTGTTTTATAAGTCTGAATACTAATTTTAATGAAATTTATTTAAAAAATGACAAAGTTTCATACAAACTTTCAACCCTTATACTACCCATTTAGAGGGTGAATTTAAAATGATTCCTTTCTTAGCAGACACTTACGTCATAAATGCAACCTACACGCAAAATTTCGTTGCATTTAATTCAGCTGTTTCGGCTCTGCTTTTATAACTTTTTGAATCGTAATATATCTCAGAAACGGTGGCATTTTAGTAGATGATTTTATGATCTACATTTAGGCCCAGGTACTTTTATTACAAAATTTACCGTTTTGCTAGAAATCATTTTCTTAACCTTTGACCTGGCATATTTTTTTTCATACACGGGAAGGATGGGAAACTTTTATATAATGTTTATAATTATGTTATGAACAATTTCACTGAAATTCAGCTTGTTGGGACTTTATGTAACTTCGAATGTCTAAATTGACCGGATTATTTAAAATAAGTCAGAAGTTATGAAGTACTCTTTGTTTTTTTAACTTAAATCAATTTCTATTATGTTCTGAATTATTTACGTTTTTTTCACAATCGATAAAAAAAATTATATCTTATAGTAAAGTTAGGACGGAGATTTTTTTGCTCATAAAACTGCAATTAATAGGCATTAGGATATAAACAAAATATCCAATAAAAGTCAAACAAAAAACAAGTTATAATTATTTGAAGCCGCCTGGTCAAGAGATCATTCAGATTAGCGTATTTTTCGACGGATGTACAAATTTGCCATATGAGTTAAACAACATAACTTAAACGAACTTACAAAACGTAAATCTGTAACCGCCCTTTTAAATCCATTTATTGAAGTAGCATACCGAATACAAGACATACCCGTACACCGAATACAAGATATATGGCAGGTTGGTTAATGTATAATAATTTTACATTACCGCCAACCTTTTATATAACATATATACTAGAGCGTAAGTAAATCGAAAGATTTGCCATTTATCCATATCTTTCGAAGTAATTAATTTTATGACATGAACATTTTGAACACATTCACACAAACAAAAATATAAGATAGTTAAAACCGTGCTTTACATAGACACACAACGTTATTCACAAAGTGCACATAAAAACAAAAAAACGGAGCCGCCGCCAGCCATACATATAATTCCATTCTTATGGAATTCGTCGTAGATGTTTATACACTGCATTCCTTTACATGGCACTACGCACTGTCACATTAGATCACTGCACTATGTCACTTTTTCTGAATCGTTCCGCACTGCAATCCAAGTAAAACACTGCAATCCTTGATATCCATCGCAGATAATTACCAGTACCGGTGGTGGTGGCGGCGGCGGCGGCACCTTATCAAGTGCGAGGACTGAACAACATGCTCTTCACGAGGTCCTATTTAGTTAGATAAACCACGGCAATGCAATAAAGCAACTTACAAAGTAAGTATGTAAATACAGTCATGTTGCTGACAAACCTTGTCTGCAACTTGACCGCACCAATACTGTGACACTCGCCAGTCCAACGGCGATGTTGCAGTATGAGCAATAGGGAATATGCATGAAACTAATTTATCGTATAATAGATAAAAATATACTACGAACAGTGAAAACAAAATCAAAATTGGCTGAAAAATGGGCGAGATACAGTCGTTGAAAGTAAATATATCCGTCTCTCTCGCGCAAACAGATTTTTCTATGGAGTTTTATGGCGCGCACGGTATGTGACGTCATCCACCACGGCGGATCTCTCTGTCTTCTTGTTCTCTGTCTGATCGGAAGCAATAACTTTAACGCTTAACGCGAGTTATACTCGCTTAATAGAAAAGATAGTTTAAAAATTCTTCGATATTTTTGTATCTGGAAGATAAAAGATCTCAATAAATCCAATAAAAAAGTCATGCATATTCCCTATTTAATTAATAAAGCGTTCGTATCTGCATGTCCCATGTTTGTAATGTCATTATGTCTAATGATAGAAATAGTTACTGCATTTTATGATGGATGTTCTCGTATACCTAAAGTATTACGAAGATTTAATTCACTCTCTACTATAACAATTTTTTTTTACCTAAATTTTAATATAAATTATAATTTAGGAACTACTGATCCGACTCCAACAAATATCTAAAAGTATGTTTAATCAACGGTTGCATAATGTCATTTTAAATAATATAGGTTAATCAATCGGTAGATAAATTTAGCTAACCTAAATTTAGTTTTAAATGTAATTTTGCTTAATATAATATAATGTATTAATAAACGTACGTTCATTCATCACCTAAAAAATATTATCAGCCTGAATGCTGAGCACGGCTTTTGATAAGTACGTATAATTTATAATTACATAGTTGGATAATGTTAAATCAAACCGAGTCGCTATTATTCCTAGTGCTGAATCCACAACAACATTTATGTATTATCAATATACCTGTTTTGTCATTATCATCTATTATCAATATTATCACCAACCTATCGTTTATCTATTTATATACTGAATTCATAAGGTAATTTGTATTATTTTCCTTCTGTGATCGCATATTCTTTTTAGTTTTTTTTTTTCAAAGGAATTATATCTCTCTATCGAGGTTTTAACTAAGGAGCACGGGCCTCAGCCAAGCGCATCCTTAGTAATATCATACTCGTATATTTAAAGGTTTAAAAATTTACGGACTATCCTACATGTATTTAAGACTACAGCTTTTTGAAGAAGGATGTATGTGGATAGATAAATGTTGAGCGTTTCTAAGCCTTTGTGAAGGTTCATTGGGATATTATATATTTTAAAAATATTTAAAAACAATACGTCGTTTTTCAATCCCATGGTTCGAATGTGTCGGCTTTACAATGACTTACTGCAGGATGATAATAACCGCGAGCTCGATATCTTTGAGCCCAAGCACGTTCGATTCCGCCGCACCGTCAAGCAGATCCTCAACTGCGCTTTCCCGTCTAGGGTAAACTAAAATGTATTGCTCTGTTTTCTTCTTTTTATTGTACGGTAACATCTTATAATTTATCTAATATAGATTGAATACCTACTTGTTTTACGTATATAATATTTTTAATCATGCTGTGTGTACACATTTTTGAGTAAGAATCTAGTTCTAAGCATCTTTTCTTTTATGTTGTCAAATATCCGATTGTTACTTGTTGTGTATGCCAAAGTAAATAAATAAATAAATAGATAACTCCTGTGGAAGACACGATGATGGGAACAACTTTTACGGTTGAGACCTGCCATTGGGTTTTTATTTCCACGGCGAGTTCTCTATACTTCGCCATTTTCTCAGTATGTGTAGATTGCAGGTTATGTGTATTACATACTGCAATATCTATGAGGGTGACTACTTTATTCTTTTTATCCAGTAAGGTTATTATTATTAGCATGTCAAACATATCCTGCCTGACTTTACTTTATGCAGACGGCGAAGATCAAAAAATATAAGCATGTTAATTTAGAATACGAATTAATAGCATCCAATTCTAATTAATTCAGACCATAATGTGTTCAACATGTCTTTTTTTTAAGCCAGGGAAAATGCTTTTGCGCATTCCCGCCGTTCGGGTGAACGAACGTTACCCCGTGGTATGTGGGACTCACGCCGCTCTCAAAAACGGAAGAGCGGCCACCCAGCCTCAGGATGGTAGGAGGCAGGGAATACCCACTAAAAAACCCCGGCCTCTCCGTCAAACACCTTGAGGGGTGTGTCACGGGGCCTGGAATGGTCTAGAACTGGCGCGACAGGAAACTAATAAGACTGCAGATATTTTAGTGTAGGTATACTGGAATAAATGTGTTAGGTTAGGTCAAACGAGGGACTTCTTTAAATCCATGATAGGTAAATAAGATGTTAATAAAAATACATTAGCTTTGGCTAAGTATCATCCATTAACAATAACGAAAAAAAAATTGAAACCAGTTAGAGTACATCATTATAGTATTGATTTAGTTGTAGTGTGTCTAATACATAGTTGAACATTTTATAGAACTTTTCCTAAACTAGGAGAAAATCCTATATCTTTTCAACTAATCCTATATTCTATTCAACAGTCTTTACGTATTACAAATAGACCCTCTGCTTTTGAAATTCAAATCCCTAACAATTAATCTAGGAGTGTATTATTGTATGTACTTATAAATATGGTAATTCAAGAATTTTATAAACATATTATATATTAAATCTTTTATACTAAAGCTAAAACCTCTTTCTTTGGCATTACTCGTTCCACTGATGACTTTTGTGTAATCCCACATGGGACATGATTGTTATCAACACTACTGGCATGAAATGACAAAGATGACGGCCGAAAACTGCCGGTTCCAAATAGTTTGGAAAGCAAAAGTGCATTTTGTTTATTTTACCAGAAAGTTCTGAATTGATACCCGATGGGATTTGTCTTGTGCAATTTCAATCCCTCGTTTTGATGTAACGGCCAATCGAGAATTTATATTTAATGAAAAATCATGTAAAAGTATTATATATATATACGCTAATAACCAACAACTTTATCCTGTGATACAACAAACAACGGCTATGTCAAATTTAAAATTGATTGAAAATGATTTCTTGGATATGGACTGCCAAATTTACAGTAAAAAGCATCAACATGGGCGTTTGTCCACATAATTAATTATCGAATTATAAATATCCCCGATATTCTCACAAACGCATTTAGAAATTCTAATTTATTTGAAGGTGATTCAACATCATTATGATAATATGTATTTGGGGCATTCCATTGTGACTGGTGGGACATTTGACTCCAGAATTTGACTAACTGTGAATGATAATTATGTACTTAGAACTGATATGATGGTGTAATTTATTTTATGACGTAGATAGATAGATAATGATTACGTTCCCATAAAAATAAAACCCAAATAATTTGAAAGTTCTTTGTAATTATCATTTGAATGCATGTGACTGGTGGGACACTGAAAAATCCCTCTCTGCTACCTTTATGCACTTACGAATGAATTTCAGCCTAACTACTTCATTTTCAAGTTAGCTTTTTCTATGGGATAAAATATATTAAATACACTATCGTGCTTATGAATAAGTAGACTAATGACCTTTACTGAAATGAAAATATATGTGTTCAGATTTGTGACTGGTGGGACAGCTATTTGTGACTGGTGGGACAAGTCAAAATTATGTGAAAATAGTTGTTGTTTAAATTCAGTTTTATTCTTTTTATTAACGTTAACAATGTATTTATTTATAAATTTAAGCATCAGCATTATAAGACAGTAGTTTAGAACAAGAAAAAAATATAAAAACTTACAAAATGTTAATGATATTTTTAAATTCGTAAAATATTCTGTTACCCATCAGCCTTATTTCAGGATCAGGAAGGATTTCCGCTATTTGGTCCATTTTAATATAAGAAACATCCGTTTCATTTATGGTGAACAGCTTAGGTTCATCACCTGGAATGGCTCTTAGGAACATAACCTTGATGTCTTCGTCTTCGTCTTTTTCATTTTGACACACTGCTACATATCTGTGCTCCTTGACATGACCTCTTCTTCCTTTTGCCTCCAGTTTGACTACGACGTAAGTACCGTTTTTGATGTCTTTTGTATCAGAGGATTTATGCAAACATGAAGTGTCTGATTCAGGTGTTTGTTTTAGGTATATACTTTGCTCAACTATTTCTTCTGGGTTAACATCCACTTCATGTTCACTGTCACTCGAAAAAACATCTGAATAGTTTAATCGTCCGCCTTGCGTCATCAAAACCTTTTTTGATTGAGAGGAGGTTGCAGTCAGGGCATACATTATGCATTTGTGTCCATGGGATTTAAAATAGTGGTGTCTCTGAATATAGGGAATCGGTTTAATATATTGCCATCTATCGTTAAGCTCTTCTTTGTGTACTTCAATATCATCAACAGCAATAAAAAAAACATGAAATCTATTAATATCTTTCGACAATAAGAACTTGTAACAATCCCAGCTATTTTCTATCATTGCTTGTCTTGTCATTATAGCAGACCAAAGGGTTCTCTTTGCGATAGCTCCAATGCCATCGACAGCACCCTTGCCATGACCAGAGGCAAAAAAACTCCAATTAATGTCAACGCCCCAGTCCAATTGAGAGTAACACAGGGTTGACAATGTAAATCGGTTTTTAAATTGTCCTGCACATCCATCAGAGAAAATTGTAACTTTCTTAAGGCTGCCAAAGCGAGACTTTAAATCTTCTATAATTCTTTTTATAAACAACCATACGGCATATTTATCGTGGGTTAATTCGTTGCTCACTATTACATATGAATGCTTTTCTTGACCTTCATTAGCCCATGCACATCCTGTAAACAAAGTCGCTTGAGGATGGCTCCAGTGTGCAGCTTGAATTTCATCCTGATTTAAAATAGAAAAATTTTCTGCAAAATCGATTTGAAGTACTACATCTTCCTGTGTGCTTTCTTTAATTTTTGTCTCAAAGTACTTTGATTGTTCGTTTTTTGTAAAAACATGGAACATGAACTTTGGAAGTTTGATATCCAATTCTTTTATAAGATCTTTTACAGTTCCAGGTGCAATTGTTACTTGGCATCTATTTTCGACGGTTTGCCACTGTTTCCACGTTACTTTCAATGTAGTATCTAATTTTAATGGAAGAATATCCGAAGATTCATTACAGTTTGAACATTCACCGGTCATACACTTCTCATTTGACATGTCGCAGGTAATTTGTTTCAGAAATTCTGTAGAGGAGCTGGGAACTGTTGGTACAATCTTATTTAAAACCTCTATTAAAAAGTTGAAGTTTGCATGATGCACACAAACACAAACATTATGCGGCATCTCGTTCATTGGCCTCACATGTGAGGGCCTCATTTCAAAAAATTTGGTCTTCCCTATTTTTATATCTGGGTTGTCAATCACAAATAACGAATGAGCTTCGGCGATTGTCATCGTCATGTGCCTCTTAGCTATATGTGTACGTTTACCCGATATCAAATCTTTTACTGACATTGTGTCTTTTCTATTGGGAGAAGCACGGCTGATATCATCTTTTTCATAAAATGCTTCAACTTTTTTCATAACTTCTTTTGTAATAGCCGTGCTTCTAATATTGTCAGGTTTCTCGTGCAATATAGCCATTTGAGGAATAATGTCTTTCATAATGTGCCACACAACTGCTTTTTGCTTATTTGGACTCTGAGGAAGAGCTTTTTTAGTTTTTACAACTGCTTTTCTCAAAGTGTTCAAGGATTTGTATGACCCTAGAGATGAAGTACATTTATTTATGGCCCCCTTTTTTTTATTTTCTCTTTGCTTTCTTTTACGCAACCTTTCCTTTTCTTTAAAAGCTTCTCTCTTGTTCGAATTTTGCTCACACTCGTGTCTATTTTTTTCTCTACGTTTTCTGTCCCATTCTTTTTCTTTTTCTTGTGCTATCTTCCATTTATTAGGGTCCTTCTTCATTATCTCTCGTGACTTCCTCTTTCTCTCTGCGGCATTCATCTAAAGCAAGCAAACAAACACCCAGTTCAGGCATGCATGCAAACGCACAAACCATTCAGTTTTAGTTCTGAACAAAAAAACGCAAATTAAATAATAAATCTGCATGCTAACTTGCGTTACATATCAATAACTAGCTGTTACCCGCGACTTCCCCCGCGTGGTCTCCCCTTATAACCCTTTTTTTTATATGAAAAAGTAGCCTATGTTGGTTTTCATGTTTTAGACAATCTGTGTACCAAATTTCATTCAAATCGGTTCAGTAGTTTAGACGTGAAAGACGGACAGACAGGCAGAGTTACTTTCTCATTTATAATATTAGTATAGATTCTTAGCCAGTAAAATAAGTCCCACCAGTCACTGTGACTGGTGGGACTTATTTTAAAACTGTAAAGAAACCATACAATTTACTTTTTAACCATTAAAATATGTTTTAATAGTACACCACGTCTTTATTGTTACTTCTGGAAAAAACGGAATATGGAAAGTCATATTTGAGGTTAGAAAAACAACTTTTATCTCTTTTTGCGTGACTGGTGGGACATGCGAGATGACTTTGTTCAAAGAACGAATACACAAAAAGTAACTTACCTTTACACAATATTTTTATGTAGTAGTTGAGTTTTTTCTATGTTTTCACGAAATTACAAGCTCCGAGTTCTTATAGTCGTCACAATGACCGAAAACAGTGTTGACAACCTAATTAAAATTTGACCCCAAAGCAATTTTGGAGGGAAATGAAAGTTTCCATAGACAAAAGTGACATTTTTTAAATATTTTTTTTCAATTTCTGTACAGATTCATGGAATATGGTTATTTGGCTATAGGATATTAATAAAATAAGTATTAATTGAATTTTAAAATTTATGTAGTTTTCCTGTTTTCGATGGAATGCCCCATTTATTTATTTTATTACGTCATCTTATTGTCAAAAATAATGTAGGACAAAGTACTTTACTTTTCATTAAAAATTTATATGGTGCCAAAATCACAAATAAAGTGCTCGATAAGGTTTAGTGCAAATATAATACAAACGGTTTTATGAGTACCACTATTTTTAGAAAAGCTAATTATTAAACATGTGCACTTTTATCACTTCGTTTCGATCAGAAAATAATTATTACAACAAAACTGTTTCTTTGATGTGATATGCTGTTTTAATGCAACTTACGGCAATATTGTAAAGACGTAGGTAATAAAAGCCAATTAATTACTTTCAGTTAAAACTTAAAACTGCACATGTTTAGAACGCTGGTATGGAAGAACCCCTTTATATTTTGGACATAATATAAAATCATACATAACGCGTTAGCTTCAGCTTGTCATCGGATATTTACTTCTAATATCTAGTGCTGTAATTTATTTTTAATTATTTAATAATTTTATAAAATTCCCGTAAATACGACACGTCACATGCGTGAGTAGGTGATTACTTCCTGAATATAAGAGGCAAATAATATTCAACATTGACTATTACAGTAAATAAATACAAATTTTAAACAATTTATATACCGAGGTTTAAAAAGTACCCGGAATTTTTAAATTTCACGGGTCTGGAGAATCTGATTTTAAGAATGTTTTTTTTATTGTGTAGGTATACATTAAAAAAATTAATTCGAAAGCTTATACGGACATACCAAGCGTTCGTTTGCTACATGAAAAAATAATGGTTTTTTGAAAGGTACTAATAAAAATGCAAATAAGAATTTTATTGTGATTGTCTGGGCTGAAAACGTCAAAACGTAATAGGGTCCTGCTGGCTTGATAAAAGTTTCGTGGGTGCATTTGTCTATACTAATATTATAAAGAGGAAAGATTTGATTGTTTGTTTGTTTGATACGAATAGGCTCCGAACCTACTGGACCAATTTGAATAATTCTTTCACTGTCGGAAAGCTACACTATCCCCGGTGAACATAGGGTATATCTACACTAATATTATAAAGAGGACAGAATTGTACCTATTTTTGGATGTTTGTAATGAAAAGGCTCAAAAAGTACTGGGCTGATTTAAAAAATTCTTTCACCAATAGCATGCTTCATTCTTCCAATTTGACATAGGCACATTTCATTTTGAAAAAAAAATTAGGGATCCTTGGTAAAATTTGAACAATATAATTGTCTACCCCGTGCGAAGCCGGGACGGGCTGCTAGTTATATTTATAAAAACGTTGGGGATCCGTGCTAAAAGTTTAATAATGTAACCCAAGGTGTGAAAAATTACCAAAAAGCTATCTTTCAAACTGACGTGTATTGAAAACGTTACCATAGCAACCTAAACTACCCGAAGCGAAGCGAGGGCGGTTTGGCTAGTCTTATAATAATAATAAATTGAAAATAATATCGATGTATTTCTATGTACGAGAGTCGTTTGAAAAGTTCTTGGCCTAACATCTATACTTATAATAAACTAGCTGTGCTCGCGACTTCGTCCGCGTGGAATAGTTATTTTTTCCCCGTTTTTTTTTTACATTTTCCATTATTTCTTCGCTCCTAATAGTTGAAGCGTGATGTTATATAGCCTAAAGCCTTCCTCGATAAATGGTCTATTCAACACAAAAAGAACTTTTCAATTCGGACCAGTAGTTCCTGAGATTAGCGCGTTCAAACAAACAAACAAACTCTTCAGCTTTATAATATTAGTTAAGATCTGTAGAGAAATCAATTCTGTACATAGAATATAATTATTTTCAAAATAACTATCAGGGGGTGATTAGTGATCGATACTGATGCCAAAAATGTAATCAGTAAAATTTTTGTCTGTCTGTATGTTCGTTATAGAAACAAAAACTACTGGACGGATTTTAACGAAACTTGGTACAATTATTCTTCATACTCCTGGGCAGGTTATAGGATACTTTTCATCACGCTACAATCAATAGGAGCAGGGCAGTGACGGGAAGTGTTGGGAAAACGGGAGAAATGTTTATCTGCATGTTTGATCGCGCATTACGCGAATTAAATGCGGTGGAATTAAATGCGGTTTTCATCATTGTATTGCTAGAGGTCTAACTTAAAATTTTAAGTAAACCATTTTATAAAAGTCCGTTATTTTTGAAACCCGATATCCACGCGTGCGACGCCGCCGGCACAGCTAGTAGTACAAACTTAATGAAACTATATGATTTTGATTTTATTTTTACTTTTAAACATACTCTTCTCTAAGCTCAAAACACTTTTTACATTTAACCTGCTAATGCTTCGATACCCGTTTAAGACAATCTTCGTCCAACTCCTCAAAATAAGCGTCCACGGCGGCTATAACCTCTTAATTTATAAAAAAAATGTTTAACACCTAAACATTTTTTCAACTTTGGGAACATGAGTGGTAAAGAGTTGTGAATTCGCGCGTTGTCCTGATGAAACAAGACCTTTCTTCTCAATAACCTGGAGGTTTTTTTTTCAGTAACACGTTGCAATAGTAATCATCTAGTTTATTATTTTATCTTTTTTTAAATAATCCATTAGAATAATACCCTTTGCATCCCAAAAAACAGATGCCATGAGTTTTCGGCCGATAAAACCACCTTCCCTTCTTTGGGGTGGGTGATCTTACTCTTTTCCATTGTTTTGAATGTTATTTTGACTCTAGTGTATTGCTGTGAACCCAGGTTGGTTTCATCGATGGTTATAAAAACTCAAATAAATTCTAGTGGGTCAGGTTCATAAAACTCTAAACAGTCACGGAAAGTTGCGAGTCTATAGTCTTAACTATATCCTCAACAGTCAATCTTTGATCAAATAAAATGGAAACACAGATTTTTTTCTTTGTTTTCATCAGTCAAACGCTATTTGAATGGCCGGCCCGGCCGGCCACTATGGCCGGCCACTACGGGGTTCATCTTAAACGACGATGGTTCCACGACCACGTTTACATACACGGTTGCATACGAAGGGCCAAACTCACATAAAGTAGCAGAGATATTTTCATGTATAGCTTTTGGAGTTAAACCTGTCGAATTCGAGTCACGGCACGATATCCACTTTTATCCATTTCCAAAAATAACTCGGACTTCGAGTATCAACGAACAATGAATTATTGTAAATAAACGAACTGCGCATACTTGTTGCTAAATGATGTAGCCACAAAATGAGGCTTGTTGTAAAAAATAATAATGACTAATTATGTTAGGACAAGAACTTTTCAAACGACGCTCGTACTACATTAAACTGTAGCTGTAGATCGAATTAAAGGCAGGAGCCTGCGTATACAGACATGTTGGTACGAGATTAAATAATTCTTACGAATACTCGCCGTGATACATTCGGTTAAAAAATAGACGTGCGTGATGTCAACGGGTCAAAGTTTGTTTGAAAGTTCATGGTCGTGTCGATGATTCGATAGGCTCTATCTCATCTACATAATATGTGATATTGGCCCCCGTGTATGAAGCATCCCCTGTGCTGTCTGCATAACGAATGTTGCGAACTTGCACCATTACATTCATAATACAGAAGACATACAATATGGATAAGTACACAACCTTGTGGCACACCAGCATTCACGGGCTTAGCGTCTTAGCAAGAATCATTAATTTAAATGAGAGCGATGAGGTAATGTGGAATTGGTATGTCCTTTTTAGGGTTCCGTAGCCAAAATGGCAAAAACGGGACCCTTATAGATTCGTCATGTCTGTCTGTCTGTCTGTCTGTCTGTCTGTCCGTCCGTATGTCACAGCCAGTTTATTCCGAAACTATAAGAGCTACATGATTGAAATTTGGTACGTAGATGTATTCTGTGAACCGCATTAAGATGTGAAAATAAAATCAGAAAAAAATCCAAAATTTTTGGGGTTCCCCATACATAGAACTGAAACTCAAAAAATTTTTTTTCATCAAACCTATACGTGTGGGGTATTTATGGATAGGTATTTGAAAATGATGTTGAGGTTTCTAACAACATTTTTTTCTAAACTGAATAGTTTGCGCGAGAGGCTCTTCCAAAGTGGTAAAATGTGTGTCCCCCCCCCCCCCCCGTAACTTCTAAAATATGGGCATGATAAAACTGAAAAAAATATATGATGTGTATTACTGTAAAAACTACTAACGAAATTTGGTTTGAATGAAATATAGACAGTAGTTTTTTTTTAAACGTCATAAATCAAATTACCTAATTTTTCCTTCAATCAGTGGTACGGAACCCTACGTGCGCGAGTCCGACTCGCACTTGGCCGGTTTTTTTGTATGTCCTTGGAAAGATTATAGGATCCCGCGTGAAGGTCGTTGTATACTTCACCGCGATATTTATTTGACGAAACTTATTTTATATATGTAATTAAATATGTGAATAAATATTGCATATAAGTTGGTAATCAAATTTTAGTCCAGAGCATGATTTTCTGGATGGTGAAAGCATTGTTAAACATTTCACCGGTTTGATTTTAGATAAATCCTATACCAATCGAAAGTAGGAGGTCCATTATAATATACAAACGTTAGGTTGCCCATTATTTTCCGATCATAACTCTCGGGTAGCCAGGTATAAACAGGTAAATCGATACTAGCATTTAGCACCGGTTTAATTAATTCAATCAATCAATAGCCCTGGTTCGTCCACTGCTAAACGTTGGCTTCCTTTGATTTGCGCCCCTTGACTTAAATTTGATCGGCAATCCATTATGCGTTATAAACATAAAATAAGTTTCATCAAATAAACATCTCGGTGAAAGTCGTTGCATAGCGGGATCCTTTAGACCTGTCTTTGATCAGTTTCCCTTTTTGACAATCGGATGGACAAGCGCCAACTTCCTCGTTTGATCGGGATTGTGACTAAAATGTTATAACACAATGTAATGCAAGCTATTTCTCAAAAAAAATCTCAGAGGACGAGCAACTTTGCCAGTACATTATTTTGATCCGTATAAAATTATTGTCGAGAAAATGCTAACTTTTAGGGTCGCAACTATGACCTTTACTACGGTGATGACTGATCACATGGTGGGCCAGCAAGATGCTTCTTCACGCTTTGTTTAAAGGATCCCATGCTATAAGAAAGCGGCTTTAATTAGCCTTAAATTGTTGGAAATTGGCGACGGTGGCGAATAATTAGAGTGGCCTATGTCCATTGGAATGCGAAGGGTTGATGATGATTTAGGGAATTAATTAGTCTTTAATGTCGTAAGATGCATAGTTTTTAAAACTTTTACAACAAAATCTAGAAAAGGTGCCAAAATACCGTACCGTATATCGTTATACATAGTTAGCACAAGTATGTCGAAGTTTGCAAATTATTAGTAATTCGAAGACTCAAACTACCCTAAGGGGCAGCGCAGACGACAGACTATCCGTGACACACTTTTTTGTAATTATATGCACACGACGCGCAAAAATCGGTCGCGGATATTTCACAGACTCAACGCACATGACGCGCATCTTCGATCATTCTGACGCTCTTTTTAAATGTCTCCGACGCAGACTCTATCGCACAAAAAGTGTGCAGTCTGCGCTGCACCTAAGTCTGATTGTTAATTTGCAATTTCGACATACTACTTCGATATACAACACCGATATATACCGGTCCAACAACAAACCAAAAATGCAGAACCACGTCAAGCTATGCAAATGTAATATTTAATTATCCACTGGACTAATCGTAGACGGCCTGCTAAAATAAGATTAATTTAGAGTACATTTGGTTCTTTCTTATATACCTACATATGAGATTTACAGTGGCTGCATAAGTGTGACCAAAATTTAATAAATATGAGATCTATGGATATGCCGCTTAATAATAAAAAGTTTTCTCTGATTATTATTGATATAATTATAAAATCATAATACACCTAAACTTATTATAAAAAAAATCTAATTTACGTCGAAATTATTTTATAAACAAGGTCGGGGCGGGTTACGCTTTATTACAAGTGTCTTCTTAATTATTTTACCAGTGCTATAATAGATCTAACATTCAGTAAATAATCACCCTCTCAAAATATCATTTACATTATGTGTAGCAAGACATTTATTTACATGGAAGTCAATAAAACTTTTGGTTATAATTACAGTATACACAAAGAGATGAATATTAAAAATACAAGGCAATTTAAAGTATTTATTAGTAAACATATTTATTTATCATACTAACAATAATGAATACCATTAGTATTACGAACATGTTACACGCAGATCATGTATTATTAGGACAGCAATGAAAATGTGTACTCACGATAGATGGTAACGCGAGACGGAGGAAGGCGCCGGCGTGGAGTTCACGGAGGACGAAGAACCAGAGTATCCAGAGCCGGCGGGCGACGAGCCGGCCGAGGGCGCGCCCGCCGCCGACGGTATCGCAGCCGGCTCGTAGTACTCGGTAGTGAGGGTACGCTCGTCCAGCACGTGCTCGGCGTTGTGAGCTTTCGATGCTGACTTAATATCCATGAACGCGACAGTTGCGCAAACGCCACTATTTGTACCTCCGCTTGCGTTTGCAACCGTACTTCCACTCTCCGTTCTACCCAGCAACTTGACATTCTGGACTCGGCCATAGCTGCAAATTAAAAATTAATAGTATTGGTAAAATACATTATTCGTGATCATATACACACAACAAATTCACAGGCTTTTATACAAATATTTTATAGTAAGTAGTGTTTAAACATTAAATTTAAAAAATAAAATCAACAAAAATCACAAATAAAGCCAAAAAGCAAAAAAAAAATCTATTGCATGTAATCATCTAAGTACAGATAATCAATAAACTACATTATGAGGAATGGTTCAATAGTATTCACGGACTTAGCATCACAAAATATGCTGAATACTTTATTAAAATTTGTCATAATTTAAGCATATTCAGTAGATATTGTTATTATTGTCCATATTATAATCCTCCATTACAAGCAATATAGAAAAAAATAATTAGTGATCTAATAAAAGACAACCAGAGGTCATAGATACTAGTTGGCATAATTTTATTTCTGTCCATATTGTAAGAATCGTAAAAAATAATGATCTAAATATTGTACTGTTGTGTCACGTGATTATACTGGTTGAATTAAAGGTACTTCCCCCTGAGTTATATCTTAATTAGCCCCGCATTTATAATTTACAGTTTTGTATATAAATAATAATTATGTATAATGTCCCAGCTAACTAGTTGAAACTAGCCCTTTTATTGAACAAAGTCAAGCAATCACAAGTCTGATTATTGTATAGTCGTTTGTAACAGTAGTAAATTTCTCAAATGGTGACGCGCTAGATTAAATGTATTTACTATCAATTGTGTAATGATGATGTCAAATGTAAATAAAAAATCGTTCGTATTAAAAAGTCTCAAACATCAACGTTTATAAGAAATAATAGACTGCACGATTATGACTTTCATCAACGGCATGTTGTATTTTTAATGGTTATTGAAGTTGTATTTTTAAAGGCCAGTCGAGCAACTGACCACATGAACACTGAATGATTATTTTTTTGTAACTAAAGGCATAATTTTTCTAAATATGAGTTAGAAAGAAAATATTCTATAAATATATCAACATACATTTTTAAAACATATTTATGAAACAATTATTTGGAAAAATGTTAATAGATTTGCTTGTCCGTCGTTCTTGTTCCCTGTTAACTAATAAGTAATTACTTACATATATTACTCACAGAATTTTTTGCTATTGATTACGATAAATATCTTAATTTCGCTTGTATAATTCTGTAATAATTCGTTCATACTCGTAAAATTTATATAAAAACGCAGTCTTAAGAAAAAATATTTATTATTAAAAACATCTCCAGCAAAGTGCTGTCTCTCAAATTATGCGGCTACCACGTCTATAGGTTCGATTAGACAAAATATGTTAAGATCATGCGAGCGAGCTATAAAAAACATATACATGCTGAATTTTATACATTAAAGCTTAAGAAGAAAAATAATATGTAAGTAGCGATCAACAAATTCACTGATAGGAGATAGAAAATAGTTAGGAGGATAAATGTGGTGCAAAGTCAATATAGTCAATACTTTTTATATTAAAAATAGAACAATAATAAAGAAGTGTCACTACCATGGGGGTAATTTTTGACCTAAGGCGAAACGGAACATATATTTAAAATAAACAATAAGGCACCTGCTTAAAGGATGCACTGAAACATTTTTATGGGTAATAATAATATAATACGGGTTTAGTCAAACGGGCACTGGAGGTGCTTACTATGTGTAAGCTTAAATAAATTACAGGACGAGAAATTGTTTTAATCTAAGAAACTATGATTTAAGGGCGAAATCTTCGCATCTTTGATTAGCAATTGCAAATTGTATTGTTTATTTTACATGTTGATTTAAGTAATGAGCCAATAATAATAAAACTAAAATTTTATTGATCGAATTTTCTTTAACAATGACCTCTTTATATACAGATCGAATTTTGCGGAAATTATTTTTTATGTTAGGTAAAATTATCAAGGAATATAACTAAAGGTAAAATCAAGATATCCAACACACACAATGGGGGAATTCTATGAATATCCGGTCAAATCAAATTAATATCTGTATGGTTCATGTGGTAGCAATGGGCGGTTTATTTTTCTTCAAAATAAAATAAAACATGACAATCAATTTTTATACTTATGGTGGATTTCCTCCAGGACTCATTTTGACTCATCTCGTATCAGTACTTTTCAGAGATTAAGTATTATGTCAAGTCAATCAGAATATGCAAAAGTGCAAATGAAATAATAAAGTTGGTTTATTATACTGAAATAAACCAACTTTTGTTTCAGTTTCAATAATTTACTAATCTGTAGTATATTAATTAAGTTACTCAAGTTTTTATATAACAGTAGAAGTGACTCGCTTGACTTAAATTGGGTAAGTAATTGTTTTAGCTGAATACTTATATCACATTGAGTGTGGAGAAACAATGAACTAAATTATAACATTCAGGTCGTTGTTACTCGATACAACAGTAAATATTATGAATTTATCATAATTACCTTACGGTTGTTGATGCTCCGAATGTTGTCCATTCATCACGAATAATTGAGCACAACTGACCGACTTGATATTTTGATTAACCCGGATAGACATATTTAAATGATGATCTCCCCAAAAAATGAGGGGTCTGAGTCAGAGGAGAATATAAAACCTTAAGTAATTGGTAAAATACGAAATGTAATTCTATTTATTACTTGTACTTAAATAAATTTAAAAAAAACATTTGGTTTTAATAATAATCTTAAAAAAGTGCAAGTAAAGTAATTTAGTTAGTTGTTATCAATAGCTTTAAGTTAAATGACTATACTCTACTGCAAAAGTACTACTTAGCGTAAGTTTTCATACTATAGCACATTAACATCATTTGTGTGAAGATAAAAGCAATCTATCTACTCGTAAATAATGCATTATTGCCTAAAATAACTAATCATAATTTCATACATTACGTAAGGCACACTGACAAATTACTTAATGTTAGTCATGTGCACGAAATATAAAATAAACGCAAATAAAATGAATTCATTACTTAATAAAGTCTGAAAAAACAACTAGTAATACAAGTACTTTTAACCTTTATCCGAGCATGCGTTAATGTTGTATTAGAGCATGCTTTAGATGTTAATGTAAGTGATGCAGAGGGATTCCTTATTAAAATTCTTTACTTATTTGTTACAAATTTCACAATTACAGTTTTTTACAATCTCCATCAGATGACATATTGATATTTAAATATACATAATAATATGTGTACATGTATATTATATAGCGTTTAATTTCAATAAGTTCTTCCCATAATAATAAATCTTTCTATAGACGGCTTGCTAAAATATTAAACATTCAAGATGTCAAAATGTTCAAGTTGAGACACGTTCACGCCTCCCCCATATGCATTATGTTAGATTAGAACTTATGAAAATGCTAAGAGCATGGAGTAAAATAAAATGATGGAATAAAATAATATTCTAATACTATTTCGTTTTAGTAATATTTTGTGTGTGTATCCTATAATTACATAATCGAGGTGTTTATTATTATCAATCGTAAATCGTAATGGAGATGCGTAGGTACTGTAAAGTCAATTGATATACTTTTAAGTAGGTAGCTGTCAAAACATGATTTCATATATTTTGTAAGGCTTTACAGAATTGACTGAATATTAATCTGACTAAATGACTGAATTTGTTGCGTCTATACTCCTTGCACTGTAACATGGTGTGGGTGACAGTTTACGACCAATTCCGTTTCACTGTTGTAAGTTGCCGCGATTTACAATTATTATTCACTATTTCAGCCCCGTCACATGCGTAATGTGTATTTAATTTATTAACAACAGTAATAGTAAATTATATTAAACCCAACCATAATGTTTTATTCAACAACTATAATTAAATTGCAAGCAAAATTTTGCGTATTATGCGTATAAATGTAACGCCAAAGTATCTAAACACACTATGCCGAAAATACGATCCCATCAAAAACATTCTATAAAAAACTAGCCATGTCTCGATGGAGCTACTTCTTTATCTCCCATTGCACTAATCGGTCAGAATTGGGTAGCGGTACCCATTGACGATGGAAAATTGCCACTTGGAAAACAATATTGACTTGTACCCTGTGTTGTGTAGCTTACCTATAAAGAATGTTCAACGGCCAAGTCACACAAAATTAACTACATATAATAATAAAGAAATCGCAGTAAGGAACCCTAAACTTGGCAAGGCTTTGTCTAGATTTAATTACTTTTTAGAGATAAAGAGCTCCATCGAGACTTTGCTAGTTTTTTTAACCGACTTCAAAAAAGGAGGATTCTCAATTCGACCGTATGTTTTTTTACAGAATGTTTTTGATGGGATTTCCCTCCTTTTTGTAGGAACGTGAGTATATTGATTAATTTTATTTATATGCCTATTAAAAGAAGAATGGGAGGTATTCGTCCAGCAGTGGGACGCTATAGGCTAGATTAAATTAGAAGACGTGTCCCACTATAGAAGATGTGACCACTACGCAGGACATTTGAAACTAAAGCAACGGCCGAACATTCGGTTTCGGTTTCGGCCGGAAAACCAGTTACGGTCGGACTCTAAATATGACACACCATAAGCGCCGAACTTACGGGGCAGAAATTCCCCGCTGCACCCGCCCCCGGATTTTCGGCAATCGAACCGACCCTTCGGTCGAGCATGATTGCCGCCGAATGGCAGCCCAACTTAAACCGAAGTTAGTTGTTCTACCGTAAAAAGTTGCGAGATCCATGTAATACCAAGTCGGTTATTAATTTATTCAGTCCCTTACAGTGACCATATCAATATTAAAAATATTTTACGTTTCAAATAAATGTATTGTTGACTCGGCTATTGCATGAAAACACTTTTCGTATTTTATATTTCACAAGTAATACATATATTCATTAATTGTATTGTTCTTTATGGGATCTCATTTCTTTTTGTAGATCAACCTCTTGGCGTTGTCCCGGTTTGTGCCTCAAGGCCCAGGGTCCGCTTTGATCATGACACCAGCCGACCACCACCAGACTCGCTAAATCTAGGATAGATTTAGCGAGTCTAACTAAATAGATTGTGGTCCTATCTTTTCGTCACTTTCTTTAAAGACAGTCGTCGGCACATTCCTATGTTATTACCTACTATGTTACCCGTAAAGATTTTTTATATAAATATTGTAGTAAATTTGAATCCAGTTCTGAATCTGTAGGGTGTCGGTCATAGACATAGTACATAACATAGTAATTATCTAGATTTTATAAACTACATTGTTATAAAATATATTTGGATGTAGAGACAATAATTATTATGCACCACGTTTTACAATTTAGTAACCTATAGACGTTATATTACAATCATAAATTATACAAGCGTATATATAATATTTATATTTATTTCTGTAGATGAATAGTGTAAGCGCAGCCTGACTTATGAAGCAGCTACCTCGTACATAGTCACATGTAAAAACACGTTATAAAAAAGTTATAGAGCACGTCTGACCGGACGAGCAGCGCGCGTCGTCATGACTCGTGAGAGACGTGAGAGCGAGTTAGGACTATTATAAAAAACGCGCAGTTGCCGCGTTGGTCGTAGTCGTATCGGATCGGACAAACATGCGCTGTTGCCGCTCCGTCAGACTTGTTTTATCTACCTACGAATACGTTATACCTACGAAGTACATACTTTAACGTTTGTAGCCATTTAGAAATTTCCTTTAAGCGACCGACTAAACCTTTGTTAGAGCTTATTTTCTTGATAGCACGTAATATGAGACTATAATAAATACTCACTCACTTTAAAGATAATAATTAATTAATTTTATTGTCGAATGTAGCAAATAGGTACGTATTATTGAAACTGTTGTTTTTTATAGGAAAAGAGCTAATGGGCTACAATAATTCTCTTGCATTCTAAACCTGACTTATTTTTATAATTTCTAACAAAGCAGTCTACGATTAGATAGGTAACATATTATTATTATAGTTTTGAAACATGAATAATAATATTATGAGAGTATTTTCGGATAATCCATTACAAACACACATTCGTATATTCTGTGGCTGGTTGTTCTTATTGTATTTATGGGATTTATGTCCATACTACGAGTATTATTTTGACTGGCTCGATGGCTCATTAATTGGTAGAGAGCACTGCCCTCTGAGCCAAGGGTCGTGGGTTCGATTCCCGCACAGTACAAACATTTGTGTCCATGAACATGCCTGTTTGTATTGGTCTGGGTGTTTTCTATGTATAGTATGTATTTATTTTCCAGTACCTATAGTACAAGCTTCGGCTTAGTTTGGGGCTAGATGGCGATGAGTGAGTGGCCCAGTGTGGCATGTCTTGGGTAGCACATTTAGTTTGAACTAAAATAAAACGTGGGATTCGTTCTCTTTAATTAGTTGTTAGAATTTTTTGATTCATCTTCTAGATTCTAGATCAAAGATGGGAGTCGTTTCTCGTCGGATAGCTTCGACTTAAAATTTTCTTTGATTCTAGTCTCATAAATGACAAGAATGTCGGCATATTCTCCTTTTTACAATTTGATAAACCTCGAGAAATTCATAAAGCTTTTACAATAGCAAAAAGGTATTGCATATATATATTATTGAGACGTAATTTAAAAAAAAGATGGCGGCAGCCTAGCAAATACAAAAGGACGACCTTCTTTCATCAAGTTTTCTATTTTCTAAAAAAAAAGAAAATCTAAAATTAAATTTATACACACAATTTGTCAAGTCATTATTCCGATTACCAACAACAAAATATGTGTATGTATTATAATATTGTAAAATACTAATCTACAGGGCTATTTGCAGTTTTTTGTTATTCATTCATCTTCACTACATATTGACGTACCTAACTTATTTAAATATCCATTGCTAAACAATACCACCTGACTCACCAAAAGTGTTAGGTAGGTGTACTACCTAACTAAGATTATGGATGGAGGCGTTTTATAATGTTTTCTTCCATTATTGAATGGGTACATAAATGATGTAATTATATATTTCATCATAAATATAAATAACCTAGGTATCTTTAAGAATATTGTGTAGATTACAAGAAATTTAATCAACGGTACTAAAGTGATTAAATCGGTCGATGTCTGGTGCGACGTTGCCACATTTACTCTTACAACATGGCCGCGCTCGCTGTACCCGTTTCCGTGTGAAACTCAACTCACAAACTGCGTCTGTGTGTTTGCGGCAGTGGCAGTCAGCGGCGCGCTTCGAGGCGAAGCGGGTTGATGGGTGCGAGGGGGAGGGAGATACCGGCTCGGTGACGTCAGTCTACTTTCTGAATATCTACTTCATACACATGTATCTATCTGTATCGTCCCGCGCCGGTCAGTCATATTTCCTTAGTACATTTTGTTTTAATTTGGCTGGGAAATATATGCAAATATTTTATATAGTTAACCGCATTCCCATTCATCGATGGCGAAACTAATGAAAATATTTTCTATGTGTATTTAAAACCAGTTACATAGCGCAAGTGAACCATACAAATTAAACATAGAATGCGTTAAAGTTAAACAAAGATTCCATCTCGTTGAACCATAACGTTTTAAATTTTTCTTATTTTTTCGCCAAAAAACAATGATAAATTATTGTTGAAAAGAACAACTAAATCGTCATTCTCCTGCCCTTATCCCGCTCTAAATAAATGTAAGTATTATTTATCCGGGGCAAATCCTTAAGTTTAGATTATTTAAGCATATTATTTAAAAACTAGCCAAACCGCCCTCGCTTCGCTTAACGGCTATTTTAGATAAGCGCTAGGTAATTAATTTGTATTTATAACTCAGTAACAATAAAAGTACGATTTCTTGTTAGTTATTCATATGACATAACAGTTTAGGTTGCTATGGTAACGTTTTCAATACACGTCAGTTTGAAAGATAACTTTTTGGTATTTTTTTCACAACTTGGGTTACATAATTAAACTTTTAGCACGGATTCCTAACTTTTTAATAAATATAATAGATATACCCTATGTTCACCGGGGATAGTGTAGCTTTCCGACAGTGAAAGAATTATCCAAATCGGTCCAGTAGATTCGAAGCCTATTCGTATTAAACAAACAATCAAATCTTTCCTCTTTATAATATTAGTATATAGAGTATAAAAAAAGATATTCGAATTTTAATATCGCTAGCACAATAATATAATTAATTACGCATTTGAATGGAAGAAACCAGTATAATAAATAATCATGTTAAATTATACTAGTACCTAAACAAGAATAACAAGTTATTATTATTAGCCATTATATTAATTAAGCCGAAACGATACCAATGATTCTAAGCTATGCTATCCTAATTATTCGAAATAGATACCAACTTACATAACTAATCATTAACCGATGCGCCCTGGATTAAAGGAACCGATTTAGGCTGAATTCCCACTGAAAAAGCAGCGGCCAGGCAGCGGCTTTTCGAGGCAAATATCACAAATTATTTTTAATCTTACAAAATAGGTACATCTTTTGTGTGATTTTATAAATTAAACACATAGTTATTTGAATAGAAAGGAAGGGAGCAAGGTGTCGCGAGGTTGCAAGAACCATCTTACATGCGCCACGAGTCTTGTCCTGAATTTCGAAAAACACTATTTATACTAGACGCCTTTTCGAACGTACGATGATTCGACAGAACGCTACTTCGACATTACAAATTCGACAAATTTCTAGTCAGACAAAACACTACTCACAACATTCCCAGCTCAGTGGTCAGTCACTTGCTCTTACGCACGATGCCGGCCACTGTTCCATCAGTAAAATGAGGATGTTTCAAAATGAAATATCCGATATATACACACACCGGCATATTTAGCATCAGTATCGAACAAGGTTACTAGCTTGTTTATACGGGATTTAATTAAAAAAGAAATAATTTCAAATTAAGAAAACAACTGAACATACCACTTTTGCAATTGTTTTACTTTTATTCAAATACACCTTATTTGGAGCGAACTTCGACTATTTCTTCCTTCTGTGTTTGATTTAAAATTTCATTGAAATACTGCTTGGTGTTAGTTTTTTTAAATTGCGTATCTTTTTGGAGGTGAGGACTGCATAATGGCTGACTTAGCCCCGAGATTGCCAGGGCAATCGAAATGCGAAGAAATGGTCAAATATACAGAGCTATATCCAGACATCTTCACCGAACAGTTTCAACAATCCATCGCAGTATCCAAAGATTCAGGGAGACCAGTATTTACAATCATCGCAGTATCCAAAGATTCAGGAGACCAGTATTATACGGTAAGAGTAGGACAAGACAGAAAAAGACGCACTTCGACTAGGATGACCGTTTTATTCGCTTCGTGTTCGTAGAATCCCCGTTTGACGGCCTCCAAGCCCGACTTGAGTTAGAAGCAGTGCGAGGGTGGACCGTAAGTGAGCGTATGGTACGAAGAAGGTTCGAATGAACCCTGTCGGCCACAAATAAACTTGTGCCCGCAAGGTTCCAAGGTTCGAGGTAAATCATCGTAGAAACAGGTTAACATTTGCTAGGTAACATCGACTAGGAACGCGGACCAATGAAGTAAGGTATTGTTTAGTGATGAGTGCAGAATTCTCTTTAATCAAATTGATGGCAGGCAAAAAATTACATATAGACGCAGGAGAACTAAATCATAGACAAATTTTCAACTACAGTTACATTCACGATGGTAGATTTGTTTGGGAGCAATAATGTTTGGATGCCATTTGTTTAGGAGCTCGCACAGACTTGGTAGTGATTGACAGAGGAGTCTGACTGCAGACTGCTACATCAAAGACGTTTTAGAAGAAATGTCGTACCATTTGCCCCATATATCGGGGACGATTTTGTTTTGGCCGCACACCGCTCGTGTAACTCAAGCATAATATCTTAATGAAATATCACCGTTATGGAGTGGCCGGCGAGATCACCGCGTATGACCCTATAGAGCACGTTTGGGACTTTCTGAAAAGTTAAATCAGAATTCCAGCTCCTTCTAATGTGTGGGACCTGCGAATCGCCGTAGTTCAGGAATGGCAGAGAACTATCCAAGAGCCATCGATAACAACATCCCTGATATGCCAAGACGGGTGGACAGTTTATATGAGCAGTAGAGCAAATACGCGATATTATTTCTAATAAATTTATGGGGACTTTAATATTCATTTTCACTTTTTTCCCGGTTACATGAAAAAGTTCAGAATATTTTTCACATATATAGACATGACTCTAAAAATATGTTCTAAATGTGATCTTAATTTAATAAAACAAATGAAACTTTAAATAACAAAAGTAGTGTAAGTAGATTTGAAAATAAAACCATTTTTCTTTTTAAATTATGGACTTTTTTGCGTTCGCTACATATGCCGGTGTGTGTATAGTTCATTCGCGTTAAGAAATTAGTGACTCATCACACTATTTTCTTACCGCGAAATGAACTTAGATGCTATGTAACCAGTTAATTTTTGTCAGTGCCATGACAAAATTAACCAACCAATTTACCTACGTTACGTTGAACCAGCTGCGTATTTTTTGACAGCTGTTTGAACTGGTTCTTTTTCAGAAAACCTTCATTGAGCCTTAAGTATTTTTCCATGTACACACAAATTTACAGGTTTAATGTGACTAAGTTCTAAAGTGGTAGGTATCATTGCTGTATACGGTAAAACCCCCGTAATAAGTGTGCTTCAAGCTGGAATCCTCATCTCTGAAACCTGCATGAAAACGAATTTGACTATGCCAAAAAAATAGTCATGAAATAGTCATAAATGTAGGGAAAAATTAACACTTTTTAATTTCAAATTAAATCAGCTCAAATTTATTTCCGTTGGAGACGATTTTTCACGACTATTATTTGGCAAAACTCAAATCGAAAATCGTAGCCGTTTCGGAGATATTTGAAGTTTTCAATGTTCAAGCTAGAATCCTCACCAACCTACCCTTATATCTCTGAATCTCTTAACGACTAATTCTGAATTTGGTATGCCTTGCGACTATTCATGACTATTTTTGAACATAAACCAATTCGATAGACTTTGCGTTTGCTGCATCAGAGGTGAGGATTACAGCTTGAACGCAGCTAGAATCCTCACCAACCTATAGCTATAACTTCGAAACTATAATGCGACTATTTTTTTTACTTGGCGACTATTATGACTATATTCATGACTATTTTTTGCATAGTCAAAATCGTTTCATGCAGGTTTCAGAGATGAGGATTCCAGCTTGAAGCACACTAAATAAGATATTATTGTAATGATAGCGAACATGAAAGCCTCAAAGAATAGAGTTTGATGGAAGGGACCCGAACAAAGCATTCAATCGGTGTTCTAGAGGACCCCGTTCATCATCTAGCGCTATAGTACATACATGGAAAGCCCAAGTTTGAAACAGGTGGTTATTAATTTATTTATACATTTACTTTAAGTACTTAAAATTAAAATATAATTTTAGAAATAAGTAGTTCAAAACGCAAATCTGTAATAGGTATTGTTAAATTATTATTTATTTGTCTTCGTGTTGTGCTTTAGAATTGATAACCGCCCAAGTCCAATGTTTTCATTCAAGACAAAACATTTTGTCGGTGGTGCAGTACCGTTGCGTACACTTGGGAGTCTGCAGTAAGCAGCCGTTTTACCGTTACTTTGTACGTAAAATGAATTGAACATTTTCACTAGTATATTATATATAATTTATGATGAAGACAAGTGGTCTATAATATTGTATGCAATATTTCAAACTTATTTGGTGGTCAATCAAGAGACTAGGTAGGGTGCTTGGATTAATATTTTTTTTGTTTCTTTTTAGCGTAAGTATACCTAAAGAGGACTTTAAGATAGCATTCACAGAATATGAAAAATCAATATGATGGCGCGCTGGCGACCATTTTGTCCAGTGTATTTTTTTCTTTCATTTTTAAACTGATGGGCAACCCTGGATTCACTTGGTTAGTATGGGCAGGCGTCTCCGTCCGTCACTCGCCCAAGGCCTCGCGATAGTACCTACCGCTCGCGATACGCGACCGCGTACGCATTACGAAGGCCGCATGCTGCACGCCCGCCGCAACCGTACGTTTCCCGCGTTTTTTCGCCGTAACGACGTAAAATTATTATTGTGCAGTGGACGAGATTTGTGGATGGTATTTGCTCTTGTTTTTTCATGATTATTTACTAAATGATTATTGACGCGTTTTAGGACAGTTTCAAGGTTAAAATTTAATAACCTTAAATTCAGAGAAGGATAAAATACATGTACTCATATACCTACATACAGATAGAGGAGGTAACACATTAAAATTCTAACATATTTTGTTATAATAATTATTGAAACATTAGTTTTCTTCTACACTAATATTATTATAGAGGAAAAATTGATTGTTTTTTATTTGTTTGCATTCTATGAAGGCCTGCATAGTTGAGGCCTATTGGCTCCAAAACTACTGATAAGGCATTAAAAATATTTCACTGCTGTTAAAGCTACACCACTATCACCGATGGACATAGTCTATATTAACATTTTCAAACATGTTAATGGATTACTAAAACTCCGATGTAGCCCAAGGTGTGAAAAGTATATACCTCAAAACTTTCTTTCATCGCCTGCGCTGCGAAAGCTATTGATAATAATAGAACAAAATAATGTACTACGACTTTTAGAACTTATCTGTAAAAAATATCGCTAGAATATGCCTGTTATTGAACTATGTATTAGAGATGTGCCGACTAGTCGGTCTTATTACAACCGACCACCAACCGACTAATCGGCTAGAGTCGGCGAAAGTCATAATCGGCACATCTCTACTATGTATTATGTTATGGACCAAGTGATAAATTAGGCATTATTCATAATGCCCGGGCATTGGTTTGGGTGACAGACTTGGGTTTAAATAATCAAATTGACCGGGCATTATATATTTTGTCTATCACCTTTTAGGCAAAGAAATAAAAAATATATTTTAATAACAATTTCTTGTATAATTATTGCTATTTAACTTTAGGTCAACTAAATATTAAACAAACAGACTCGTTATATTATTATAAAACATTACTACTCTTTATTTGGCATACATAATTCGTTTTTAGTAATTTTCAGCACATAAGCTTAATAAAAGTCAAATTAATATGAAAGTCAAAATAAAATAGTTATATAATAAGCAAGCGGATTTAAATGCAGTATTTTGTAGATATTCGTGACAGAGAATTGTATATGTATTTTGCACACAATCCTCTCTTATGAATTTTACTCTCCCTCTCTATTAAACTTCAAATAGAGGTTATAGAGGTTAATAATTTGATGTCGTAAACACACATCTTTTGATCTTATTACAATAGGGCTGTTGCCGTAAATAAAGTAATTAAACCGTCTTTTAGATTGTTCAAAAATAAAAGACAAATACGACTACGAACGCTCTGATTAGCTCTACGAACGCGCATCGAAGTGTTACGCTTTTTTTTCATTTGTAAAATAGACCAAAAATGACAAAGATATAGCCCGTTAAAATTACGCGTGACGTCAAAGAGTGGGAGTTTTTCCGTCACTGAGTGACGACTCCTACATTGTGATGCCTTATATCTTTGTTATTGTTTAAATAAAAAAAGGAAAAATATGTGTTCAATATAATATTTTTAAAATCTAAAATACGGACTAAATGTAATGTAATTATTTTGAACCTGGAAACATCCCTATTGTAAACTTTGGTTTCAGTCAACGATGAAGATATTACTAATACAATCAGGAACATATCGGTTACACGTAGAGTAGTTTAAGAATAAAGAATAAATAACCTAAAGTATGCCACGCTGGTCCTCACATCGACATCTAGCCCCAATAACTATTTATTAATCTGTGCCCAAACTAAGCCGAAACTTGTACTAAGGATACTAGACAACTGATCAACTTACATACTTTTTTTTTGTAATTAAAACAAAGTTCATGCACACAAATGTTTGTATTGTGCGGGAATTGAACCCACAACCTTTGGCTTAGAAGGCGGAGGTCACGACGCGCAAGGTGGGCAACGGTGACTCTTTGTTAGCGTACTTAAGGTTTATTTCTTCTCGCTGCAAAATTCAGACATTATTATGTATTAAGATTTTGTAGGCTAATATAGCCTAGGTAAATTCACTTTTGTATGGAAGTGCTGTATCTGTTACGTAGTAACGATTTATTAATCTGTGGTATGGGGCGGTGCTAGGATATTTATCGCTTTATTGGTAAGTTTTTCAATTTCTACCAAATTCGTGGTAGTTTTTGGCACAGGGCCCCAAAAAATTGTGATGCGTATCCGATTTTCGAGTATGCAGATTTATGGCAATCCCGGCTGGTATCGTTCTCACGGTAATTCAAACAAAAAAAAATCTGGGGATTTTGTCGGGCATAATATTTTTTGGGAGAACCTTTTTAGGGTTCCGTAGCCGAATGGCATAAAACGGAACCCTTATATATTCGTCATGTCTGTCCGTCCGTATGTCACAGCCACTTTTCTCAGTAACTAATAAGAGCTATACTGCGGAAACTTGGTAGGTATAGATGTAATTAGTTAGAGTATTCGGTGAATCGCATTAAGATTTTCATGCAAAAATAGAAGAAAACAAAAATTTTGGTGTTCTCCATATGTACTTAGAACTATGTATGTACTAAGAAGAAGAAGTGTGATGGCAACATTTTACAGAGTCGCAAAGTACTAGCCGGTTATGAGTTGGGTGATTATGTGTTGCCATGTACAAAAACAATTTTAACTTTATTCTTTGAGATATGGGCCAAAGAGGTCCAAAGTAGAAATAATGATATTTTAAATTAAAAGTTGGATGTGCTGTGAAGGCTTGACCCATTAGAATGACATTTGACCATTTTTAACCCGCTGACACTCGGCGCGGCGGGGATAACAATTTTTTTGGCCTTTCTTGCCGAGTTGTCTGGCCGCCCAGGACGCTTGGCAGAAACTGCCAAGAGAAGGACGGTGGCTCAAACTTTTTCGAAGGGTTTCTTCTAGGGGCCCTGGTCGCCCACTTTGTATGACGCGAAAAAAAAACTGTGAATGCCATTTAGTGTGTAATATAGTTGTTACTGAGCAGTGGGTCTGGGTACTAATAGTTGGAAAAACATGAAAATAAATAAAAACAGGCTTCAAAACTACAGCCACATTATATACCATTGAACTAAAAAGTATAAAATAATATTTTACAAGCCGAAGATTATTAAAGAAAAACCAACGAAATTATTGATACTTATGCATACTAGTTACATTTCTGGAATCAGTTATTTTTGGAGTCGGTGCCAGCCAAAACAAAAAAGGCATCATTTCAAATCCATTCATAATTGGCGGAGAAATCGAGTAACATATATTATACAAAAAAACATACGGGTCGAATTGAGAACCTCCTCCTTTTTGAAGTCGGTTAAAAATGGCGGAAGGACAGGCGGCCATTTTGTAAAAAAGTAAGGTTATCGAAAATGTTAAAGTGATTCTTGGGGAAGAAGGGTGCTTCTGAGAAAAAAATGTCCGGGAGCTTTTTCATAGGTCTATGCATTGTCTTTAAACTGGTGTAAAAATTATTACTTTTTTAGGTCATTTCGGAGATTTACCCCGAAACCTTGAAGACCACTGCAAGATTTCGCCAATTTACGTTGAGGTGGTGGATGAGGTCCTGGGACCAGGGAGTGCCCGTAAAACCACCAGGAAGAAAAAAAAGTCAACTCTGTAATCACGACATCCCATACGCCCCCCGCGTGGAATAGAGTTTCATCCCCTATTTATTGTGCTTCTGTGTATTTTATTTTTTTTCTTCTTTCTATTTTATCCCCTTGGGGGTAGAATTGATCAAAACCATTTGTTAGTGGATGCCTACGTCGTAACATAACATCTACCTGCATGTCAAATTTCCCGATCCGTCCCAGTAGTTTGGGCTGTGCGTTGATAGAATTCTATGTCAGTCACCTTCGAGTTATATTTAGATAAATAAATAAATAGATCCGTCGAATAGGCTCTCGGACCTTTTATTGCGTACCTAAAAACTGGAAGCCTCAAACTTTCGAGGTGTTCGTTATTATCGGGAATGACAACGGATAGAGGATCAGGATTGTGAACGTAAGGACCAACGGGGGGGCGGTACCTGGGAGAGGAACGGGACCAGTAAAGGGATCAGTGAAGGCATTGGGAAAAGAAGTACCCCTAAGGGTAGTAATTTCAACTACATATCTATACCGAAATTCCAAAAGAATTTATATCTTCCTAAAAATACTTGTGTGACATAGAGATCTTTTCAAAGTGATTTTCACCAACTTCTAGTATTTACAGTTAAACTATAATTACATCTACCTATTATCTTAATTATTCGTTTCGTGTATGAAACCGTTTTTATTGATTTCTGAAAAATTATGATTCTGTGACTTATGCGGTTTTTGAAATGACCGATTCAAATTGTTTCGCGAATTTATTCTGAGAGTGAACTCTCAGAAACTTTAATCTCCCCATGTGGGCTGAAGCCCACAGATTAAAATTAGATACTAGCATTAAAATCAGATTTGCTAGTATGTACATTCTCTGTTGTGCTGCTATGTATGTGAAAAGCATTTTGTCAGTTAAGCCGGTGGGGGAATTACCAACAATGGATACGCCGCGTCAGTTAGACTTTCTGTTCACACAACAGCGTTTCTAGAGAAATGACGAAAATAAACATTGTTTCGTTACGTTTGCTGGAAAACCTGTTACTTATACCTACTATAACTAAGAATCAACAACACCGTCTACCTTATATGTTCATGTTTAATTATAGGCGTCTTTTATGGTCAGGAGCTATATCACCCACAATATTATGTTGTCATTTTAATATAAAATCGTAAATTGCACTTGCAATACATAATAGTATGAACAGTGCGTCATTTCACTGTACTTAAATGATTGTATAAATGTAATAGTAATTGAGCTTATGTTGCTTAAATGTTAGATTGCATACCATATTGTATAATATACAATAATTAATGGAGTATATAATATACAATATACCTAATATTGAAGCAATATAAGTCCAATTTATCTGTCCGACGAACATTTATTTATAAAAAAGTTGAGCAAAATCTTTTTTTATTTTCGTATCAAGCTGAGGGTAATGCTGCGCCTAAGAGTCGAATTGGATGAAACAGGCTAGAGCACGGTAGGGGGATGGGTGGATAAGGGTTCAATTCGGTCGGGTCGGTCGCAGAACTCGCAGAGCCCGCACTCGCGGCGGCCCGTGTTGCCCGCGCAGGTCGATAGAGCGAGGGCTGTGGGTGGGGCCGACCGCTGAGCAATAATGCACGGGGTGGTGCCCTCGCTCTCACCCCGTGGACCCATCACCAGCAGGCAACTTTCGCGTTGCATAATAATGTTACAACACCTAACGTCCATGCCACCACCACCACCTCACCTCAAACCCATATATCTATCTTCTCCCTGGAGCTGCTTTACAAAACAGGTACAAAACTCTATGAAATCCAGGTTCTATGCTATTTTATCACTTAAAGACGATGTTTTATCTCTCAATCAAATATCCTTTATTTAGCCAACATTGACGTGTATAAGTAGTCAATTCGAGTTACGAGACTAATTAAGAACTGTTATAATGAATAAATTTTGTATGGCAGTAGGGTAGATGTTTAATTTTCCATGTTATTTGAATTGATAGCTTCCATAAAGAACCATTAAAGTCGAGTCGTTATTAGAGAAATCTCAACAAAATTATTTTGCAAAATGAGAGTGTGATAGGCCTTCAAAGTTCAGCGGGAAAGTCCATTTCAAAAGTGTTAAAGAAATTAATCAAAAAATAGCACTGTTTAAGGTACATTATTTAGTTAGAACATATTTTGATATGAAATCAATGCCATAGCCATACTGCGTGTATTTAATATAGCCATCGAACAAAGTTCTTATACGAATACGAGGTACACAAAACATCACGCAATAATGGACCGTGATGTCACGGTTGAATGGCAATTAGTATATAGTAGTATTATTATGAAGCTTTTTTGGGCGAGTTCATATTTGTGATATCTCGGGTTCTTTTTATACAAGCGGCGTAATTGTTTTAACAATGTTTCTATGATTGAGTGATGCGCCTATTCAGATAGGTTTTGATCAAATAATGACTTGCACATTTTGAGACATTTACAAGTTACGATAAAATAGTTCAGAATCTTATGTCAATTAGCTTGTTCATGACTTGTTACATGTGCAACAACATGTACCTACTCCTATTATGCCACAGTGATAAACCAGATAATATTTATACTATCCAAACTTTTATGTAGGTATAATATTAGGTCTATACCTAGGAAATTTCCATTTTGTAATAATATAAGATCTTATTTTATTTCTGTTATTCAAAGCCATGCAATGCACATTGCACACTGCAGTTTTTGTGGAGCAGCTGAACGGAATACGATAACATTAAGTAACATTCATTAACTTTTGTGACTGCTTGTCACTCTTTATTGAACGTTGCTCATCGCATCCATACCGCCATTAACATAAATTAACAAAACAAACCGCTCATCACAATACCTTTCGGTACTTTTTGTAGATCAAGATAACACGCCAACATTTGCAAACAAATAGTAAACTTCTTGTTGTCAAATGTTGCTCAGTAACATTTGAAAACGTTGATCAACAAAAAGTAACTGCGGTGCGGATATGCACGGGTTGCCAACGCAGTGCCAGTTTATTGATGGCACCCTTCTTGTAGAAATCAGCTGATAGAAGGCCTCTTTAGGTAGAACATTTTTTACCGCATAAAAAATGGTCCAATTCTTTTTTAAAGTAAGTATAAGAAGCAGTATGTGCAAGGCCTCAGTCGATCCGGACCGCAAATTTTATGCGTCTCTTAACTGGACTTACAAAATGAAGAGTTTTGTGCTATTACCGACCCATTTCCAGAAAACCTTGGGCGATTCGCATTGAGGTTCGGATCACTAGTGGTGCGACTCCACTTGCAAACTTGATCGGGGAAGTCAATTTTTAAAGCGTGGGATTCATTGAATCTGTCTCTGTCCGTTCGTCTGAACCACACAGCCCATTAACTCCTACCATCAGGTAGGGTAGGTTGTAGGTTAGGTAGATTGGTGTAATCTTATGATCCAAACACAGGTATGAAAAGTACATAACTAAAAACCTATAAACAAAGCTGTGAAATCGAGAATTTGAGGAGCAAATTTAAAATATTTTTTACTGAATTGAAAGAATAATATCTTGAGGCAATCCCCTCTACTTGATTTATAGATTGGCTGGTAGAGAATGCTGCATTGTTCGCTTTATGTATCATCATCATCAGCCTATTGCAGTCCACTGCTTTCCAGTTGTTCGCCACTTAGGGCAAACATTTGGAGGATATACCCATAATCGCCATGCTGGGCAGGCGGGTAGGCGATCGCAGGGCGTAGCTTCTCGCTCCGATGACGCTGCTGCCCAACATCGGCCCGTCGTATTTATGTATCATGTTGTGTAATAAAGTTTCTGCCGGTGAGTAGGGTTTCTGGAGCTCGTGGGGGGTTAGGGTTGGGTACCGGCATGGCGGTGGCAACTGACAGATAACTGATCAGTAACTTGTCCGTTGTCACAGTGACTTGGGCCTCTCTTTCGCTTTCCATCAGGCCTAGAGAAGCCATTACGTCGAGCTACTATAAAAAAATATGAATGACATCCGGATATGATTAATTAATCACATTGACTAAACAATTTGTTAATTAGTTATATCATGGGTAATCTTTTAATCACTTTGTACAGTCATCACATCACATAGATAACACCGATACATTATTTTATTAAAACAATGTAAAAAAATTGTTTAGATTTATCCTTTACATCAATTTCTTAGAGATACAACCTGAATAATAAAACAATATATGTATACTATTTTATTATTCAGTATTTAAAGTTAAATTGAATAAGGTGTATTTGTAATTGGTTCCGCATATTTCTTATAAATTTTGGAATATGTCAAGGTTTTAACAAAAAACCTCTACATAATTTTGGGATCGGCTAAATATCATTGGAAGGAGAATACCGGCTATGAAAGTAGTGTCATTAGAGGCTTTCTTATTACTTTTTTTTAGTTAACTTAGTATTGCATTGTTGGTGTATGGTTGGTGGACTATTTGGTGGTTTGCTGGTGCTGTTATTGTGAGTGGTAATGTTAATTCCTGCAAGTGGATACAGGAATTGTATAGTGATCGACAGAGCTTGTGTAGTGTTTGAGTGCAAATGGATTTCAAGTTTTGTTTAAGCCGCACCGAAAAAAAAAAAACAAAAAAGATTAGTGGCTTACCTCGAATGCGAAAGTAATCACAGTACTGACTGTACAGCAATACAGTATTCACGAAATAAATATGTATAAATCCGTCATTCGTTACTTTTAAGTCTCCTTTTAAGCAATAATAAAGGTTTAAGCTTAGCAGAGTTCAGATCGTGTCTGAACTCTTATAGTACTTTACAGTCTCGACATTTCAAAGTTCAATACACCAAAATGTCAAACCTCTCCCTCTTCAAATATCAACATTTAAGTAGGTCTCGCTGGATTACGTTATTTGCGTCGTGCATAATGGAACAATCTTTCGGTATTTTTGAAACAACCATGCATAAAGAATGTTAGTAACAGCAAGTTCAAATTAGGGGTTGTATGATAAATTCCGTTAAGTAGCGGTGTGAACGGTGAATTTAGACCAAGGGTGGCGACCTCGATGGAGCATTGTGAAAAGAAGGCGCTTTCTTAAAACATGGAAACGACTACACGCAAGCGCAAAAGTGTTCCTACAAAAGAAAATCTCATAGGACTCGATTCCCGATTAGGTTAATTTAAAACCTCTTTAAATTGGCTCGAGCCAATGTGTTCTCAATTAGTCATTACCCCTAGTAAGATTACTATTAATACATAAGGGTATCTCCTTGCGTAATTTATGTATTAATTCGTGTAAAATGAAAATAAATATTTATTATATATTTAGTAATATTAGACATGACCTGTACTCATTACTATGAGGAAAAATAAAGTTATTTTCTAAATATGTCGGATGGAATCTGACTATTTCGAAAGTCTGAAAGTGTCTACTATGGGTAGTAAGTAGGCATATTAAGTTGCTAAGTTGAATATAATATGCAGAGTCATGGATGAGCACACCACCCAGTTTAAGGTACGGTCGGCGCAACACCGTTCTGCGCAGTACCCCCCCATCCCCGCATGGCTGGGGGCGGGCGGTCGGCTGGCATCGATCGCAGTAGTTACTGCGTCTGACAACCAAGCACACTCGATGCTCCATCGTAGGTATTCGGGCTGCGTTAGGTAATGATAGCACAGCATATTCTATTTACTTATTATAAGCCAAACAATTTGTTGAAGAGACAATTATAATGTCGCTGTCATACATGATGGTAATGCTACAGTCAATGTTTAATAAATAAAAAAAACAAAATAAAATTATTTATTTCAGACAGAGTCCATAATGTTAGTAACAATTAATCTTAAAAACTATGTTAGTAGGCAGAATAATAATTTATTTTGTTGTCTTTGGCGAGCTGAACGTAGGTCCAGTGCTGCATAATAGCACTGTCCACGTCCAGCCTCGCCGCGACCGTCTTCAGGAGGCTGTTGGCGCTGCCGCGTACCCGTAATAATGGATCATTTAGAAAAACTAGTTTTTAGCGTTGGAAGGTTTTATGCAATCTAATTACATGGAGTGGTCCGCGCTAACTGTTAAAACAGACACTACTGCTGCTCGTCTTGAACTTTACATAGGATGATTAACGTTTTTCGTTATAATAATAAGTACCTACAAAAGTACTAGGCTCGCGATTTCTCGAATTCTCATATGAAGTCGTAAGGATTTTAGGAAAAGGCGTCGGGGGTACGAGTGCAGTCTTAATGAATTCGCTTCCTCTAGACTCTAGACGACCGGGAAGGCGAATGAGTAGTCGAACGAGTGTAGAAATCACTGAATTAAAAAAAAACATTTTTCGTTCTGGATTCGTCTCATTGAGTTCTTTTTCGAATTTCTAAGCAAAATGTTTAACTGTCGCGTTATTTGTCTGTCGCGGATTTTTCACAGACTCAACGCAGACGACGCACATCTTCGATCATTCTGTCGGCAGGGCTGTAGCGACGTAGATGCCATGGAAGTCGTGCAGAGATCGCGAATTATTATTTAAGTATTTAAAATCCGTAACAGATACCTATTTTTTTGTTTACCAAAATTAGCATAAATTTTGACAGCTCCTTATAAGCTTAATTGGTCTCTGTACCGCGCGGGTGGTTCTTCTCACGCGGTAGTCTATTAAAAACACACACACAAAACACAAGCATACCTACTTCTTGACTGTTGGGACATTTTTGTAAAACTTGTTGGAGACTGTTTTAAACATTTTTAATTTGTGTCTTAGCTTGTTTCTACGCTTTTGGGTGCATGTGATGGCTTTTTCTGCTTTTAAGATGAATGCTGCGGTCCTAGAGAAAAAATTTAACCCTACAAGGCACCCAGTACCATATGTGGAACACCGATTTCTATCGTTCCTACAGCTACAAGATTTTGATACCGCCATCTTTTGTGATGTTAATAGAAGCTTAAGATATGTAGCAACATAGGAAAATAACCCATTACGTATAGATGTCGTGACTGTGACTTATTATTGTAAACTTTGTGTGAAATTTGAATCAAAGTGCTACTTTAGTCGTTCGTGTGAATTAAAAAATTTATAAAAAATACTTACTGAATAGTTTTGAGGTTGAAAAAAATAATGTGTGTTGCAACGTAGTGTATACTTTGCAGAGGTAAGTTGAGTTTTTATATTATTGCCGTAAAACATATAAATAAATCATAATTTTATTGTGTTCCACTTACGGTACGTTGAGCTTTGACGCTCTTTTTACAAGTACGTACTTACAGCAACTTGTCCTATGAATACTTTGGTTTTATTGCAGATAATGTCGCCAAAAGTATGGGTGACGAATAAATTGAAGGCTTTTTAATTATCTTCATGAAGTGAAGACTTTTCAGATGCTAAAAGTGATGAAACATTTAGTCAACCTAATATTTTTTGTCTGAATCACTTAGCGATGTGGAAACTTTATTATCGCCGCTGTGAAATCACTATTCGTCTCCCGCCAATGAGATTGATAATCTTCAGCCGGAAACACCAGATCCTCAGCCTGTTACATCAGGAGGGAATGCAGGGACAACTACAGGTACTATAAGACAATCTCTGGCACCTAGACAATTATCGACTATGACATGGTACCTGAAACTATGTTACCATCTTTTTGATGTTACTCTTATCAATAGCTGGAAATTGCACAGAAGAGTTGGTGAGCAGCAGCATACCCTAACGCCAATAAAACAGAACGACTTCAAATTTGAAGTAGGAAAAATGTTATGCATGTTTGGGCCATCTATAAACAAAAAGAGAGGTAGACCAAGTTTATCTGATGAAATTTAAAAAAGAAGAAAGAAACCTAATACAGCCGTTCTGCCTCGTCGTGCCAAATGTGATGGATTCAAACATTTTCCTGTTTGGGGCGCAAAAAGACTTCGATGCAAATATCCCGGTTGTAAAGGAAAAAAACCTTCATATCTTGGGAAAAATGCCGAGTGTAACTTTGCGTGATTAAAAATAATAATTGTTTTAGGACTTTTCATCAATAGGTATTTTTAATGATCGCCAACCCACCTACCTAGCATGGCGATTACAGGTAAATCCTCCAGCTGTTTGCCCAAAGTGGCGAACAACTGTAGAGGCCTATGTCCAGCAGTGAAATGCAATAGGCTGTTGATGATGATGGGGTATTTTAAGAGAAAAATACATTTCTTTATTTTGTTTCAAATTAAAAGCCTGAAATTAAATTATTCAAACAAGAAAAGATTCCAAAACAATTGTTCTACTTTATTACCAAAAAGCATAGTTAAGGCTCAGTGTACCACATATGGAACCAAAATAAAAACTTGATTTATCTGTAAATTATTGGATATTTATTATTTTTATTATTATTTCCCAACTACTAATCACCAACTTTATCATATATATTTTTGTCACACCTGAAAAAAAAATTGAGCCTTGTAGGGTTAAAGTGAAGAAAATCAAAACAAAATTTGATCAAAAACAATGAAATAATGGTAAAGCTTTACGTAAAACAAATAAGACTGCTAGAATTCAGTGGAGAAAGAAAGAGAGGCGTAAAAAAAACAAACAGAAAAGAAAAAGTTTGAGGGTATCAAGAAGACATGTGTTTTACTGTTGTGTTCTTAGAAGACAATAAATACTTTTAAAAAAGCTGTTGGCAAAATTAAAAAGTCTAACCAAAAAATCAGCTGTATTGATTGATACAAGGAAATGTTACCAACGGAGGCATTCATCTAAGTACTAAAACAGTAAGAAGAAAATATTCTATGTTGATTTTCTCAACATTTTCAATAATAATTGTTAATCTGTTATAATATTGGTTTAATAATTAATAAACAATTCTGAATATGACATAAAAATGAGTAAATATTTGGCCAATTTCGTACTTGTCCCACCAGTCACAACACGATGTCCCACCAGTCCGCAATTTCTACTTTCTATATTTTTTTGTAGAAACTAAACTTGGTGCTTATTTTTAGCTTCTGTTAAGTCTATTTAATTATAAAATTAGTGTAAAAGCAAATAAATTCAGTGTTTCGGCCTATTTGGGGCGAATGTGTTGTGGGACGAATCATTGAACGAGCCGAAATTCCTTACACGTTATGTGCGTATCGTGCGTGATCCTAAGAAAAGTTTATAAGATCCGAGTTTGTCAAGAATAATCCTTTGCCAGTGCAGTGATCCATCGGTGGGTCACAAACAATAAAACTTTTATTAGGTATGTCTACCGCACGAACTGTGAATGTGTCAATAAAAATGAATCTGTAAATAATGAGTAATGCTCAATGCAAGTTCCCAATTCCCATGCTGTCCCTCCTTCAGGCTTTATAAGAAACCCTTGTGTTCATTCATATGTAAAATTTAGTTAATTCGGAAACTGAAATTTAACATTAGGTTACAAAAGATACACCTGAGAGACACTACAGTATGATGTATAAATATACCTATTATAGCTGTTTCACCTACAAATTGCTACAGCATGATTATTATCATAAAAATAGGAGGAAAATGCTACTCATTGTATGTTATTTCTTTATCCGAGCTTTCAAGCTCTTTATAGTCCGACCTTAAACATCTGGAACTATTCCTCGCTAAATTAACCAGACTTATACAAGTATGTACTTGTACATATTATTACATTGAAAATACATGATTATATATGCAAAAATTAGGAATACACATGGCAGCATTTATTGGTGTCGCGGTCGAATCGTTATTAAATACATTTATACCCATGTCATTCATATTACATTGTCAAATTGATTACATAACTTCATTAAAAAAAATTGGATAGGAATTCTAAATAAAAATCGTTTCCCTGGATAGAAATGAATAATATAATGACGATTTTATGAATAATTATAACGTCAAATAAAGTAATAATAAGAAACTGATACTTTTTAAAAGTTTCAGCAAGCAAATACGGTTCAGACACTAAATTATATATTAATTTTAAAATTTATTCATGAACATAGGAATGTTCATGCAGGAGCATAGAATAGATAGATGCGTTAAATGTGTAATAATAACGGTATATTTAATAATAATAAGACTCGTAGGTGCGCTACATAATAAATAATATCCTTTACAAAGCACACTATGCTCGAATCGCTCCGACACGTACAAAACACGATCATGCGACGTTGCCAACTCTCTCGACGGGCGCCGCTGGCTGCCTACGTTTTACCAAGGCGAACGGACCTACATGTGTGCGTGGATCATCGGTCGGTTGAAATGCGAGTGGCAAGCGAACCAATTCAACTTGCGGTTTGTTCGAGGCGAAGCGTTGCCGTTTTATTGAGACCAGATAGTTAGATACGAATATTACGCGCCGGCCAAATATGCGTCATAATAATATGCGTTTGCATGCGAGCGGACAAGTTCACATGTTTTATGGAATGATATTATGTATGATAGATATAAATGTAGCATTTTTTAAATCACCTTAATTAACGGGGTTTATTCATTAATATAAAATACAACATACAAAGAACTTTTGGTATATGGTAGCGGCAGAGTAATTTTAACCTTTTCTTCCCATAGCATGACAAGTGGCTATAACCCACTTTGGTTTTTATTATGATACTAGCTGGCCCGGCAGACTTCGTACCACCCATCATTTACCTTTTAAACCTTCCCTGGACTTCTACAAATAATTTAAGATCAAAATTAGCCTAATCGGTCCAGCCGTTCTCGAGTTTTAGCGAGACTAACGAACAGGAATTTATTTTTATATGTATATGTCACCGGAAAATAGCAAGAATCGTAAGTTGATCAATTTACTAGGTAGTTGATTAACTTTCGGAAAATAACAAACGGTTGTTGAAATGTATTATTTAACGCAATGGATTTCAGTTAGTTGATCAATTTACGGTAGCCTGACAGTCATTTAATAAGTTACGATTTTGACACAAGTAAAATCGTCCTGAAATGGGCCAATCGTTGCTCAATGTACTATTTAACGGTGCACTATTACCCGTAACTTAATACACTGTTCCCTTATTGGTTGCCGGGATAACGCTACGTGAGCCATTGAACCAATCAACGTTCACCTCGCCTTCGTCGGATGATTTTACGGCAAGACACCGTAAAATGATCAATTTACTAAAATACATACGTTAAATAATACATTTCAACTGCCGTTTATTATTTTCCGGAAGTTAATCAACTACCTAGGAAATTGATCAACTTACGATTCTTGCTATTTTCCGGTGACATATATAAGAAGAAGAAGATAAAGATCAAAATTAGCCAAATTGGTCCAGCCGTTCTTGAGTCTTAGCGAGACTAACGAACAGGAATTTATTTTTATATATAAGAAGAAGAAGATAAAGATCAAAATTAGCCAAATCGGTCCAGCCGTTCTCGAGTTTTAGCGAGACTAACGAACAGGAATTTATTTTTATATATAAGAAGAAGAAGATAAAGATCAAAATTAGCCAAATTGGTCCAGCCGTTCTTGAGTTTTAGCGAGACTAACGAACAGGAATTTATTTTTATATATAAGAAGAAGAAGATAAAGATCAAAATTAGCCAAATCGGTCCAGCCGTTCTCGAGTTTTAGCGAGACTAACGAACAGGAATTTATTTTTATATATAAGAAGAAGAAGATAAAGATCAAAATTAGCCAAATCGGTCCAGCCGTTCTCGAGTTTTAGCGAGACTAACGAACAGGAATTCATTTTTATATATAAGAAGAAGATATATAATATATTGATGATAACGCCATAATCCAGTCCTAAAAGCCAGATATTTTGTGTTACAAAGGACATACTACTTAAGAGAGGTAGGGCATAGCGAATCTTCGCTCGAATTGAGCCGCCCGTCCGGGGAAGGACCTCCACCCTATAGAAAACCGCAGTCAAATGACCCTCTGGGTCGTGTTTCTGCCGGTGAGTAGGGTTTCCGGAGCTCGTGGGGAGTTAGGGTTGGGCCGGCATGGCGGTGGCAACTGACAAGTAACTGACCAGTTACTTGCCCGTTGTCACAGCGACTTGGGCTACTCTTTCGCTTTCCATCAGGCGTAGGGAAGCCATTATGTCGAGCCACTATAAAAAAAAAGCTTCTGATTTCATCAGTGCAGGAAAAAGATACGACCGCTGTACTACAATGTCAGTAATACGAGTATATGGTATGTATGTAGGCGGTGTTATCGCTGGTAGTTTTTCAGGCAATCGTTAAGTACCTATTGTATTTTTCACGGTTGTTTTGAATCGAAATAAGCGTTTAGATATTTCACAGTGTCATGCCATGGCCCTGAACGGCGGTCATTTGGTATTTCTACATAATTATGACATGATTCGGTTGTCGTCGCGCATAGGTCGAATAATAATCTATAAGTGTACTTACATGATATGTTCGTTATTCATCTTTCAATAGGATAATAATGAGAACCTTGTCGGAAGGGGTGATGCATGCTTTGCTATAATTTCAATTGCACCGACCTACTTTTTAACCGACTTCGAAAAAGGAGGAGGTTCTCAATTCGTTCAAAAATACGACTCCAAAAATAAGGGATAATATAATATGTATTAAGGAGATAATTTCTTACGTTATTTATCGCTTTTTAGTTATGCAGGTACAGTTTTTGTCAAATTAAACTTTTGGTCGCTAGTGTTTTTTTTTTGAAGTCGGTTTTATATTTTTTTGTTAATTATATGTACATAGTTTTTTTTTGAAAGCGTGAAAACCACTAAACGAGAATGTAGGACATACACTGCGCTATGCGCGAATTACATAACAAAATTCTTTACCTTCCTTATGAATAAACATTTTAACCAAACCTTTAGAATTTTTTATAGAGAGCAAGCAGTTTTGTTGTGTACGCCATCAGCCCGTCACACAACTGGCGTGCACTCACACGAAAATTCAATTTCGTAACATCGAATTTATAAATAAATAAATATCAGTCATATTTTATGGATCTGATTAGTTATTCGTAGATGTAATACACAAGTGTACACAATTAAGCATTAAAATGTGATTTAAACTCCAGTTGTTTTAGATCTCTTTCCTCAGTTCATTTACTTGTAAAATGTTACAACTTCAAACGTATATTATTCTACAAAAAATGCATGGTTTTGTTGGCTTGAGCGTGCTGCACCGTAGACTATATCGCGTAACATCACGCAAATTGGAGTCAAGCGTAAATAAAAATAAAAAAGTAATAATGAAAACATCAAAAAAGCCATTTTAAGTAAATATACTTAATTTAAACTAAATATGTACTCGTAAATAGTAAAGAATTATTTTCGGGGGTTAAAGAGAAAAAATCGTTTTCACAAGCAAGTTAGATGATCATTCAACTGATGAATCCATCACTCATCATCACACGATGGATCGTACCCAAACCGATTAACGACACCATAGTACAATCACAGAAAATAAACGTAAATGTTATGTGTGTTAGTTAATTTAATAAATTAGTTTCCTGGCTTCGGAATATTGATTCCAATGAAACCGTACGTTATTATGACTTCGAACTTTGTATAAATAATAAATAAATAAACACAATAGTTAACAATAATTAAATAGCAATAAGATGTCTGTCATAATCATATAACTATAAGCAGACAAGCCACTATGAGATAGTAACATGTTGGTTATTTTTGCTTGTAGCGAGTTCGTCGACCTAGCAGTCCCCGCCCGCGCCACCCATGCTGTTTTTGGAGCGCGACATTGCAAAACAGTGGTGGGGCAAAGCTGGTTGTAACTATTGCCGCCAGACATTTCTACTGAATCGCAACGACAGGTACTCCATACTTTCGCATTTTAAAGCCATGATGTTAAATAGTTTGGGTGTACGCATTAAATAACAGACGTACACTAATAAAAAATTACACACAGCAAATTCATTATGTTTATATTTAAATATCCTAAACACGTGCTCGAGCGGAGATCAATTTTTGTCAGCACCCTCAAGACCGTGACGATCAATAGACGTTTACGTCTTTCGTCTATAACTACAATCCGACCTATGGGTACTAAATCTAAACGTTAATCACAAATGATTGTACATACATGGGTGGTATCATTGCAAATATGTAAATGAAAATATTAACAGTACATTGACGTTCACCCTTACATCATTGGGTTTTGAAGCAAGTACAGATCCCAAGTTACAAAGTTTCCCGACCAAGTTGATATTAATTAACTGCTATAGATAAGGGTAAGTTTAAGGCTAATGTGCGTTACACATAAATAAAAATGGGTCTTCGAATTGTATGTTAACCCCATAACTTTCGAACGACTGTACCAAATCGAATGATTGTTGGTTCGTTATTGTTAAAACATTATTTGATAGATTAGAAATAGTACAAAAAATAATATTTAACAAAACACGGCGATACATACGGCCGTATTCACAAACGTTACTATGCGTCGCGGAAACGCACAGGCACCCAAAAACGTATAGGATTTTGGGCACTGTGCGTCCGCGCGTCGCATAGTAACGTTTGTGAATACGGCCGTAAATACGTCGGCTAGTTTACTAATAAAAATATGTTAACCCTATCATTTCATTTTAAACCACACACGCAGCATAAGGCTGTGTGTGAAAGAACTGTCGTTTCTAAAATATAAAGCACCGACTGGGCGTCAATAGGCTGTTACGGCTAAAAATTGTAATTAGTCCATCTTTTAGCTTATTCAAAAATAAAAGACACGTATTTTTATATTTGTAAATTAGACAAAAAATTACAAAGTTATAGCCCGTTGAAATTACGCATGACGTCATTCGGTGAGACATCTTTATGGGAGCGAGTGACGTCAAACACTCCCACTCCTAACTTTTGATGCCTTGTATCTTTGCTATTGTTTATTTGAATGAAAAAAGGTAAAAAACGTGTCTTTTATTTTTGAATAAGCTAAAAGTCGGACTAATTACAATTTTTAGCCATAATAGCCTATTACGATTATGTAGTTAATCCACGAAACTAAGAATTGCTCAGTAACTCACGCTAAATTATTCGACCTAGATCTATACCTATATATATACTATAATATAGTATCACGTGTTTAGCAAATAAAATAGCTTGGCTAGCTAGCTAGGCTTTTAAAAGTGTCCGGGTAAAATCCGGACACCGGATCTAGACAGTAGTTTTGTTTTTACACGTCATAAACCAAATTACCTATTTTTTTTTCATTCAATCAACTCCAATATAATAAAAACTAAAGAAAAACATTTATTTAGCTGTATAGTGGTACGGAAACCTACGTGCGCGAGTCCGACTCGCACTTGGCCGGTTTTTTTTTCTATAGAGTTGTATGGCGCGAATGTTACGTAACGTTAACCGTACACATCGATAAGATTTATTTAACTGGCATAAGAGAAAGTATATTTTAAAAATTCTTCGATATGTGTGTGATATATTATTTAACTGGACGATAAAAGGATATGAATGCTTTTAAAAAAGTAATGACATTTCCTATTGTGCTGATTTTTTTTTGGGTTGGTGCTATATGTGGCAAGAAACATAACATAGGACAATTTCAGCATTCTACGACCAATTAAGTATAATTATGTCGAATCGGGTTAGAACTTTCCTAGATACTCTACAAAATCATATCCCCAGGAATTTCGTTTAAATATCTAGTAATCCAGAGACATGAAGGTCCGATATGAGGGTTTTTGGGTCGAGATGTTTCGAAAAAGTACCCTTGCGCTTTGTTTGGCTCGTCTTGGCGGAGGCACTTAGGAAATACCTGTATTATTTATTTATAGAGTACCTGTATAATTTGATTAAATTATTTTGACTGTTTTGTACGTAGCAACAAAATAATATTTTCTTTATTAGGTAGGTATGTGGTCTTACGTCTACGTTCAAGTTCAAAGTTTTAACGAGACTCCTGCACCGACAACATTCTATTTCGACAGAACACAATTGCGAAATCACAATATAATGTTGTCGGAGCACTGTTTTGTCTGACTAGAAACCTGTCGAAGTAGTGCTCTGTCGAATCATCGCACGTTCGAAGAGGCGTCTAGTCGAAATAGTGTTTGTCGAAATTCAGGAATGCAACAAGATTGAACAAAATAACTAGGTATCCTATTTTATTTGGTGAATTGGGACTATATATTTACAAGACTACGGAAACGAATTCGAGAAATGTTTACAGGCTTCTATCGGTTCTTGATCAATGGGATCTAAACAAAAGACGTACATAATTCTTTGATCCATATCGACTATGACATTATGGAGGCGAAAGATGAACAAGATTACGGTAAAGCTAGTTCACAAGTTAAGTCGCTCAGTTCTCTTTCCGATCTGGCTATGCCCGGATTTCTATGAGATCGAATTCGAAATGAGGTAGGTGAACCGATTGAGAATCAAGGTCATCGACGCAGCTCCAGGGATTAGCAAGTTGAAGGGTTGGCCCATATAGGCCACAAAACCGTCGGAGAGAACGGGTTCTGAATTGAATACCGATCCTCAACAAACGTAATATCCTGCATTACGTTTGTTTTTTTTACGACCCTCGGACCAGGTGGAGTGACGATTTGAGCAAGATGGCAGGAATTATCAAAGTGGCAAACGATTGGGGATGCTTAAACAAATCCAGTGGAATGCGACAGAATGATGATTAGGATAGTCGCCTATTTTGGTAAACGGTTTTACAGTAATAGAACATAGTTATCGAATTTGATTTAGGGTTGCTATACGTCCCGTGGGGTAGCCCCCCAGATTGTACAAGTTTAGAAGGCCGAACGGGATACCAAATTGTGGCCGGGGTATAATACATTTTCATATAGAAGCCGCTGCACATGTTGCAAAGATTGCGTGTTGCTGTGAAATCTGTTTAAAATCCGGAGGTTTCACGCGTAGGTTCAAATTTTCCAGCCGCGTAGTCCGATTGATCGAATCATGAGGATTTAAAATTCGTCCTTCTTCGATTAATCGAACAGCTATGATTCTTGATTCCCTGTAGTCTGATGTCTGTCCATCAAACGAAATGTTACATCCATGTGCGTTCTCTACCGCATCTATCATGGGAAATGTTCTGAAGAATTGTTTGGTTTACTGCCCGCAGCTGAGTTTCTTTACCGCACCACACGTAACCGATCTCCGAGAATCTCATAAATGTGGTTCGAGTCCTCAGGGAAGAAGGATCGAGATTTTGCAACGTGCGGCGTATGGGTAAGAAGTCGAAACATTCCGAGGAAACCTTAGGGCCAAAGAGGCAACGACGTGAAAACCCACCCGTCACTTCGTCAGGAAAACGGACTCTAAACCGAGAGATCAAAAAACTCGTACGACGCGACCTCCGACGCTTCAATACTCTTTTGATCGAAAGAGCTATTGAGCAAAATCGGGGGTCTAAGGTGTTCGTACAATCTCTTGGAAGAAGCCACCTGACTAAGCTGACCACAGCAAGTGGAGAAGTCGTTGCCTCCAAGCCGGCGGTTCTTTCGGAAGTAGAAGACTTCTATGGCCGGTTATACGCTTCGCATGCATCTCGACCTGATCCTGAAAATGAGGATATTAGAGCTACATTAACACGCCATTTCACCGAAGACTTGCCAGAAGTAAGTACTGACGAAATCGAGATCGCTCTTGGGCAGCTTAAAAATGGAAAAGCCCCCGGAGAGGACGGCGTTACAACAGAGCTGATGAGGGCTGGAGGTAGAGCCGTATTGAGAGAGCTCCAAAAGCTTTTTAACGCTGTCCTTCTGGAAGGGAGAACTCCGGAGGCGTGGACTAGGAGTGTGGTTGTCCTGTTCTTCAAAAAGGGAGACAAAACCCTAATGAAGAACTATAGACCCATTTCCCTTGTAAGCCACGTCTATAAGCTGTTTTCAAGAGTGATCACGAACCGTCTTGCGCGAAGACTTGACGAATTCCAACCACCGGAACAGGCTGGGTTTCGGAGCGGATACGGCACCATAGACCACATGCACACAGTGCGGCAGATTATACAGAAGACCGAAGAGTATAATGCCCCTGCGTCTAGCATTCGTGGACTATGAGAAGGCCTTTTGAAAGACTTTTCACTTGGTTGAAATCTGGTCTGTCCTGGAGTCCCTGCAGCGATGCCAAGTAGATTGGCGATACATCCAAGTGATATACCGTTGAATCGAGGAGTAAGACAAGGGGATGTCATTTCCCCAAAGTTGTTTACAGGACGAGGTATCAACGTAATTGGCGAATACATCTCTCATTTGCGATTTTCAGACGACATCGTCATAATGGCAGAATCGCTGCAGGACTTACAACTAGGGTTGCCAACATTTCATCAGCAAAATATAGTATTTTCCAAAATAAGGTGTAAAAAATATAGTACATTAAAAAAATATATAGTATTTTATGGGAAAAGTAAAAAAAAATAGACAAATATACAGGATGTTTGGTGCATCGTGTGACAAATTGAAATCAGTGATTGGGAGGGCTACCTCTTTACGACCCTTAAAAAATACTTGGCCCAACCAATTTCTTTTTTTCGGAACTAAAACTAGTTTGGGCCAAAATGGACGAAAGGTCACACTTAAATTTTAATAAAAAAAAACTGTTAAGTCTAGCTTAACTTTCTCTTTAATCTTTAAATTTTAATTGTGATTTTGGTTTTGATAGAAGCGTACACTATTACAATTTAAAGATTAAAGAGAAAATTTAAGCTAGACTTAATAGGTTTTTTAAAATTAAAATGTATACGTAGACTTTTGTCAATTTTCTGACAAATTAGTTTTAGTTCCGAAAAAATAAATTGGTTGGCCCAAGACTTTTTTAAGGGGCGTGAAGAGGTAGCCAACAACCCCCCTCAATCACTGATTTCAATTTAGCACACGATGCACCAAACACCCTGTATTATACACAGCTATGACTGTGATGTTATTGCCTTCAAGTTGTTTAACAGTTTTCTGAAAGTTATGTAAAACATTCGGATACACGCTATCGCCTATCGGGTATGTTCGCGGGCCTCATCAAAGTACATGCGCAATAGGTTAGTTAAAAGTTACTTTAAGGCGCATTCTTATTTTTTTGGAATGAAGGATTTATTTGCTAAATTTGTCGGTGTTGAAAATATAGTATTTTTGCGTACTATATATTTTTTCAACAGTATATAGTACGCAGAACCGAAATATAGTACAATACTATATTTTATAGTACGGTTGGCAACCCTACTTACAACAGATGCTGAATGAACTGGCTGACTCCTCTGTGCGCATCGGCCTACGGATGAACTTGGATACAACCAAGGTCATGTTCAATGAACATGTTCTACCGGAACCGATTGCAGTGCACGGCGCCGTCCTCAAAGTTGTTCAAAAATATGTATACCTCAGGCAGACATTGCAGTTGGGTGGAAACAACTTTGAGGACGAGATAAATAGGAGAATTCAGCTAGGCTGAGCAGCGTTTGGGAAACATCGTCGATCCCACAGTGCCTAAAGACACAGTGTCTTCGATCAGTGCGTCCGGTTATGACCGGTTATGACATACGGAGCCGAAACGTGGACACTCACGGTACGGCTAGTCCACAAGTTGAAGGTCGCTCAGCGAGCTATGGAAAGGGCGGCTCGGCGTCTCTCTGCGAGATCGGATCCGAAATGAGGTGATCCGGCAGAGAACCAAAGTTACCGACATAGCTCACCGAACCAGTAAGCTAAAGTAGCAGTGGGCTGGCCATATTAGCCGCAGAACCGATAACCGTTAGGGTAAACGAGTTCTGGAGTGGAGACCGCGTCTCGGCAAACGTAGTGTAGGACGCCCTCAGGCCAGGTGAGTGACGATTTGCGCGGGACGGCTGGCAAGTGCTGGATGCGAGAGGCCCGGGACCGATCGAAGTGGCGAGCATTGGGAGAGGCCTATGTCCAGCAGTGGACTGATGTGGGCTGATGATGATGACGTAACCGATTGCAATCACATCCTCATCATCTCGAAGGTTGGCGATCCTCGACTGTACGCTTGAAGAGGAACTTCTTGCCTCGCGCCTCGGTTTTGTGGAACCAACTTCCTGCGACAGTCTTTCCGAACAGCTATGACTTGGAAACTTTCAAGAAACCAGCATATTCATATTTAAATGGCCGGCACCGACCCCAAAACTCTATGAGTTGCGGGTGTGCATGGGCAGTATCGACTGCTTACCATCAGGCATCACATTTGCTCGTCTGCCGCTTCTTGCATAATAAAAACGAAAAAATTTATGCGGGCTCGCATTCGATCGCTTAGTTGAACATCAAAAAACAGTTAATATGAAATTCCACGAACTAAGAGCCTCGTCTGATTTTTATTTTTCGTCTGAATTGTTTGGATCAGCCCCCGTATTCAGAACACTACGTAAACATAGGCGAATCCAATATATATAGACTGTTTGACAGTCTTTGAACAAAGCACATACCTACCCTACTTATAATACTTAAATCGAAACGAATAGGTACATTTTTGAAAACGTTTAATTTGTTTGTGTTATATTCGACATTCAGCTGTTTTCCCTATGCTCATTAGTGTTTCCCGTTATTCATTTCCTATTTTATTATCGACCTAAGAGTAGGAAGACAGATTTAAAATCATTGAGGTTCAACTGATCGAACCAGGAACACGTAAGACATCACACAATGAGGTACCTATTTTAAATTCTTGAGTTTGGATCAATCGAACTATGCTATCGAACTACAGCTATTGTCTTAATCTATAGATTTTAGAGATGGCAACCCTAATTCGATTCAATTTCCGAAATAGGTTGTAGGTGCTGTGAATAGAGTGGCTGATCTCTGTAATATCAGCCCCTTTCGTGGCTTGGACGTTGACAAACAATCGGTACCTACTCGAGCTCCCAAGATTACATTATTTATCTGGTCTACCTCACAATCATTATACTAACACGTGGTATTTCGTCGTTTAACAGAAAAATAACAATAAGCTAATGACTGCTGATGACGTAATGAATGACATGTCCAACGAAAATAGACATTTTAACTCGAGTTAAAGTGTTTGAATACAATGTTTTCAAAAACGTTAACCAATATGTTCACATAAATTATCAAAAATACATTCCTAATTCCTTTCAAAGATATCTGACGATGGCAAAGTCAAAGTGATACCTACTTATTTTATTATTATTCTCCAAGTTACTATTACTACAACTACACTTGAATGTAGGTACCTACATCAACTTGCCATATTCGAAATCTACCTATGTGTGCATTGTTAATGATATCGAGTTTTCTTCACTGAAGTGCTAATGAATGAAAATACATATTGTGTTATTTGAATTGTTTGTTTTTATTGATATTTTAATCATTATGCATACGTGCACTCTATCTATTTAATTTATCTCGACAATTAATTATACCTATGCACCAAACACCCCTGTACCTGTCTGGAAGTACTATTATCTGCGTTAAAATTAAAAATAATGAATTTGATGTGGGCGCTCCCTAGAGCGCCCACACTATTCATTATTTTTATAGGATAAACGAGATATACGTAGTCAGTGAGCCACTATGAATACAATACAAAGCCGTTCACTGAAAAGCGTCTTGTGTGCAACACAACTCGGATCTCGCGGACGTTACTACTTGCCGTCATTGACTTGCCGGCCTGCCCGGCCGACTCGTACCTACGCAGCTGGCAGCTTGCGCGATCTCGGCAATCCCACTTTGATATCTTTAGCGCTTTGTTTGATAGTTCCAAATGAACAACAAAAAAGCCAACGCTTGCTCTAAGTCAAATACGTATGTTCCTACCTATCTATATCCATCTTTGGTAGCGTTAACTAATAAACTACGGTTATGAATACAAACATAATATATAAACCTAAACAATAAAAATGAATACCCAAACAATTGGTGACCACAGCTTTTGAATGAATACTTTTCTATTGAAGCTTTGCTGTATTTGGCGATGCTGTAAAGTATAAAAGGCAGTATAGAAGTATTAAAAATGTATATTACCGTTTGAAGTGCTCCCTTATTCGATCTTCGCGAATGTTATCGGGTAAATTGCCATCCCACAGGTGCCGAGTCTCTCTAACCATCTTGCTTCGAGCTCCACATTAGGAATCAATTACCCGTTCGCGTCACTACGAGGCAAAATCAATTTTGCACACAACGGTGCCTCACACATTTTGATTTATAGCACTATTAAACCATAAACATAGGTTCGGACACATGAGTTACACTTAGTGGTAAAATAACAACACTATCTTTCACTTCACGACATTCGATAATCTCATCACATAATCCACTTCACTATAAACACACCAGTAATAGACGCGAGCGTACTCTTCGCAGCTCTCGAATTGACAGTGAATCCAGCTTCGACGCGAGTTTGCCGATAAGCTCCGCCTTCTGACCGCTGCCGCGCAAAGTGGAGTGGGGTGCCCAGCTATGACAAAATGTAATTCACCATTTTTTAATCAAATAAATAAGTGTTAAGTTTAATATGTAAAGTTTATTAATAATTGTCTGTATCTTCATGTGAACTATGTGTACAGATATTTACATCATAATATGAATATATATTATAGCTCAAAAACACAAAATAAAAGTTGCTAAATGTTTACCCGATATAAGAATATTGTTTTCAGTACATCACTTGTTTCACAATTTATACTTTTAAGTTAGTTATATTACAGTTTTTAAAGGCCTTTCACGTTAATATAATCGGTGGTGTAAAAGTACTGAAATAGCGTCCGCAGGCCAGCTTACCCTGCGATTGCATCTATCTCGTTTTGTTAGACTGTTTCGTTCTCGCTTTAACTTGAGACGCGGTGCGTTCAGTGTTGCAGTTCAATAAAATCACCGCCGCAAAAAGGAAATTATTATGTATTTACCATATTCGATTCTTTCAGGCTGTTTCCACCTCACGTTGGGCGATTATATTCATGCACTCTTTACATTTTAGATGGAAATATATGTATCACAAAATTATGCCTCCGCGTCTTGTCGATTTTTATATTAGGGTTAATTATTATAACTAAATTATATAGGTAATGTTCATTTATAGCACAGGTTTCTTTTAACATAAATAGGTAAGTAGACAATACCATTTCGCTGTAGTCGCGCGGAGTGTAGGTAGGAATGCAATTAATGCAATTGATACAGGCAAAGATCCACTTAGAATCGCTGAGCTAGCTAAGTAAGTATTATTGTAATTTGCAAGTCAGAGGGGTACAGAGGTTAATCTAAATAGGTATATAATATTTGTATATAAAAAGGAGGAAGTGACTTACTGAGGCCCTTATCACCAAACGATAATACTATGCATCGCGGGAACGCTACAGGTACCCAACCAAAAAGTATAGGATTTTGGGCACTGTGCGTCCCGCGCGTCGCATAGTACAACGTGAATACGGCCGTAAACTAATCAACGCACAGCCTAAACGTATGCACTTGAAATTTAGAAGGGACATAGCTTAAGTACGGTAGAGGTGCAATAGAAAGGTATTCCCGAAGATCCCACGGGAATGGGAGTTAGCGGGCAAAAACTTATGCATACGTATACCTAGTATTGCACCCGTTCGAAACCGGGGCGGGTCGCTAACTCGCTAGTTAACAATAAAATAAATTAGCGTGGAGTCGAACCTTCTCATCTTAGATCCCAAGTCTTCAATCTGTGCGTCCTACCATGATGACATACAAAGCCGAAACGTGGTCACATACTTACAGTACCTACCTACGTCAGCAGGACTATTCACAAAATGTTCGGAAAGATCTCTGTCAGAATCTTCGACGTTCGTTCAAATTTGACATCTCATTGACATTCGTCTAGTACAACTAATGTCAAATTTAAATGTTGTTCTTTCGAAATTCCGAATACGAGCGGAAATAGGCATTGTGAATAGCCCCGCAGCAGGGCGCAATAGCCCTGTTGGAGTGGATACCGCATTACCGCTGCTCGGCCTAGCAAACGTAGTGTAGGACACTCTGCAGCCAAGTAGAGTGCACAAGATAGGTAGCAAGTCTGTATGTGAGAAATCCAAGATCGGTATCAACGACGGACGGATTGTTATAAACCGACTCCCAAACGCAGCACGCAGGAGCGTGCTACACCACACTCTTTCGAAACTCAAGTTTTGAACATCAATAAAAAATATTATCTTTAATTTTTTTGTCAGAGATTTGTAACTTTTCTTGGATTCCTTAGTTTTGATGGCACCATTTTGTAATCTTATGGGGCAGCGCAGACGACAGACTATCCGTGACGCACTTTTTAGTCTGTTATGCAATTACATGCAATAATGCACCGCACACAACGCGCAAGTTACCGACATAGCTCACCGGATCAGTAAGCTGAAGTGGCAGCAGTGGGCTGGCCACATCAGCCGCAGAACCGATAACCGCTGAGGTAAACGAGTTCTGAAATGGAGACCGCGTCTCGGCAAACGTAGTGTAGGACGCCCTCAGGCAAGGTGGAGTGACGATTTGCGCAGGACGGCTGGCAAGTGCTGGATGCGAGAGGCCCGGGACCGATCGAAATGGCGAGCATTGGGAGAGGCCTATGTCCAGCAGTGGACTGATGTGGGCTGATGATGAGTCAAATCAAATCAAATCATATCATTTATGAGTACCTACATACTTTATCTTAATCTTAACTATTATTATAAAGCTGAAGAGTTTGTTTGTTTGAACGCGCTAATCTCAGGAACTACTGGTGCGAATTGAAAAATTATTTTTGTGTTGAATAGACCATTTATCGAGGAAGGCTTTAGGCTATATAACATCACGCAGCAACTATTAGAAGCGAAGATATAATGGAAAATGTAATGCTAGGTATAAGAGAGGTAGGGCATAGCGAATCTTCGCTCGAATTGAGCCGCCCGTCCGGGGAAGGACCTCCACCCTATAGAATACCGCAGTCAAATGACCTCTGGGTCGTGTTTCTGCCGGTGAGTAGGGTTTCCGGAGCTCGTGGGGGGTTAGGGTTGGGCCGGCATGGCGGTGGCAACTGACAGGTAACTGACCAGTTACTTGCCCGTTGTCACAGCGACTTGGGCTTCTCTTTCGCTTTCCATCAGGTGTAGGGAAGCCATTATGTCGAGCCAATATAAAAAAAAAAAAAAACACGCGTGCCACGCAGCCCGGCAAGCAGCCTGGCAAGCAGCTCGGCGAGCAGCCCTGCCCTACAAATTGCGCACGCACGTGCATTCAAACAGACGAACAGCCCGTTCACGTGCTTGTGTTTGTGCCCGTTGAATGTCGTATTGAAGGCGAGCGTGTAAACGCGGCATAAAAAAACGGGGCAAAAATAACTATTACACGCGGACGAAGTCGCGAGCACAGCTAGTTCAAAATTAAACGCTTCAATTGACCCCTTGTTTTTGATAAGTCTCTAAACGCGTCTTTCGATTTATCTATCGAATGGCATGAAAAAGTCATAGTGACCATTTTCATTTTTCATTAGAACGTACGCGACGTTATGAAAGAGGCCATAACTCCCAGAGATGTTTTTATGAAATTCGAAGAGTATGATCACTTCTATTTTTTTTATTAAAATAAAAAGTTGAGGTTCAAGTTTATAGTTTTTACAAAAATAAACTTTGCGGGGCAATTAAACAAACTAAATATTGCAAGTGAGTGATTTTGGTTTCAATATATTATTCGACACTATTACAAATTTTATAGATCTAAGAAAAAAATTAAGTTAGACTTAATAGCTTTTTTAAAATTCAAATTTAATTGTAGACTTTCGTAAATTTTCACCGAAATTTGTTTTATTTCAGAAAAAAAATAGGTTGGGCCAAGATTTTTTTGAGGGGAGTTATCATATAGCAACACCATGTATAGTTCCGATTTCATCTACACTAATATTATAAAAAGAGGAAAACTTTGTTTGTTTGGTTGTAATGAATAGGCTCAAAAACTACCGGACCGTTTTTTAAAAATTCTTTCACCATTCGAAAGCTACATTATCCACGAGTAACATAGGCACAATTTTATTTTGGAAAAAAAACTTTACGCGGACGAAGTCGCGGGCGGAAAGCTAGTGCTTAAATAAACATACTTGTCGGATTTTATTTAAAAAATAACTTTTTAATTCAAGCTAAAAATCATTTAACCACTGCTATAATAACGACTGCATAGTAGTGATGGTGGGTATAAGAACTAGGTATCGATATTTTTTCTCGACTAAACGGAAAACTTATTGCTATTCTCATTCATGATAAAATAGTTCACTGAAGTCGAAAGAATTAGATTTCGATATTATTGATTTCGTGACTTTTGGTCAATCATCTGGAGGCTTTATCTATAACTATCTGTGCCGGCGGCGTCGCACGCGTGTATATCGGGTTCAAAAATAACGGACTTCCAAAAAAGGGTACCTAAAAAAGTTAGACTTCAAGCAATACATTGGTGAAAACCGCATTTTATTCCATGCAGTAGGTTTTGCGTGATGCGCGATCAAACATACAGATAAAAATTTCTCCCATTTTCCCAACACTTCCCATCAACTCTCTGCTCTTATTGATTGTAGCGTGATGAAAAGTATACTTTAACCTGCTCAGGAGTACGAAGAATAATTGTACCAAGTTTCATTAAAATCCGTCCATTTGTTTTTTTTTTTCTATAACGAACATACAGACAGACAGACAGACCGCCAGACAGACAGACAAAAATTTTACTGATTGTATTTTTGGCTTCAGTATCGATCACTAATCACCCCCTGATAGTTATTTTGAAAATATATTTCATGTACAGAATTGACCTCTCTACAGATTTATTATAAGTATAGATAGATAATAGAAGATAGATTTCACGGGCAGGCGGGTTGGCGAAGAACTGGAAAGACCTATGTCCAGCAGTGGACTGTGATACGCTGATGATGATGATAATGACTAATGATTTCTTCTCTTGATCAAGCAATGATTTTCTAACAGCTCAGTCGTGGAAATATACGTGGAAATCTAGGTAGGTTTGTTAATAATAAGATATATTATAATCTGTGTTATTATGTAATAATATTTTATTATTTTTACATAATAATGAACTAAACGATTGTTCAAAATAGGGAGACGACCATGGTTGAATTTCCATGTTATTTGATGGTTGTCAGAAAGAACCATTAAAATACTTATTTCTCAAATGAGTGCTATTTTAATGGTTCTTTCTGGCAACAAAATTGTTTTGCAAATTGAGATCGCGATAGGCCTTCAAAGTTCATCGCTAAAGTCAATTTCAAAAATGGAAAATTAATCAAAAAACATTATAAAACTGTTTTAACTGTTGTAAATTTAAGATACATTAATTAAAACATAATATTTTGATATGAAACCCATAACACAAACGCACTATTTAATATAGGCATAGAACAAGCTTCTTAAACGAGGCGTACAAAACATCACGCAATACGAAATCGTGACGTCACGATTTCGTATCAGTTTGCGTGAAGCGTTTTTGGGCGATTTCATATTTGTGATTTTAAAATTGTGAAAGCTCGGGGCCTTTTCATACAAGCCAAGTAATTCTTTCACCAATGTTTCCATAATTGGGTGATGCATCAATATTAATCCAAAACAAAAATTAGTCGTCATGACTTATCGTAGTAGTATCGATGTATTAGGTTAACCTATTTTTCGCAACACTGTACCACTGCTGTCAATGTCAAAATTAAATTTCTACTTTTCGATCTGTGCCCGTAAGGCGATCTTTTCCTTGTTATAAATTTTGATTTTTGTTAAAATCCTATCAACATTCGCTATGTTTCTAAAAACTAGACACTTGACTAGATTCGGTGCGGTCTTATGTAGTAGGACTAATCAAATAGCGTATTATAAAAATGTAACTACGTCTCCTGTTCCTGCACCGACCGAAGGGATCGCTATTAGTGAAAGCTGTGTGAAGAAATTAAAACAATTGTGTGGAGAAAATAATAACTTTTTGAGGCTGTGTGTAGAGAGCGGGGGCTGCTCCGGGTTCCAGTACAAATTTGATTTAGACAGTCAAATTGCAGATGACGACAGGTACCTCTATTATGATATAATATGGGATATGGATATAATATGCTAGATGCTACTTTTATCATAAGAAATTGTTGTCGACTCCATGTAGTATAGAAATAGAGGAGGGCTATATTTTTGGCTCCACCAATCCAGTCTAAAGCCAGTACACACAACAAATGATAAGTTTTCTCTCTATTATGCAATTTGAGTAGTCTAAACTACCAAAATTATATTACATTTCCACTTTTCCTGTATCTCCCCTATTTAGATCTTTCAACATCTTGTAAGTTCAGCATAATTATTCTTTTTCTTTAAAATTTTCATATTTATGTTGTTAATGAACCATTGAATTTGATTGGCCTCAAGCCTGTAATTTAACCCATTGTCCCTGGGTTAAATTACAATCCAAGTATAATAATTTCTAGACATTGTGAGCTTGACTGGGGCTGACTAGGAATTGGACCACAAAGGAAAATGTTTTAGTAAGTATTTGTAATTGCACAAGACAGTTCGCAACAAAGGTTACAAGTACCAGATGATGACCTGAGACAATTTAGAAAAAGCCATTTTCTACTTTGACCTGACCAGATATCAAACCCGGGACCTTCAGATTTCCATGCTTTTGGCTTAAGAATACTCAGCTTTTGTACCACTGAAGTTGTCAAGACTGTATGTTCTGATAATTTAACAAGTCATCTTTGTTTTGTTTTAGAGTATTTGAACGCGATGGTGTAAAAGTGGTGATAGATGAAACATCCTTAGATTATATCAGAGGCTCCACAATAGACTACCATACAGAACTTATAAGATCAGCTTTTAGGGTTGTACAGAACCCAAATGCAGATTTAGGCTGTTCTTGTGGTGCAAGCTTTTCAATAAAAATTGACTAGTTTTAGAATTTATACAATTTGACACAATCCATAATTATTATCTGAATTGGTTAAAGTAGACCATTGAGTAAACTCTTTACTGATTTGATTTGTTACCTATTGTATTTCAGTACACCTTGTTTATATAATCTTTATTGCACTAGACACGTAATGCCATGCAGAATTCTCTACCAATCAACCATTGGGTGTACCTACCTACCGGATAACTTTTATATGGTCTGGTAATATGTCTAAAAACAATATCATATGCCTACTTACATATTTTATCCACTGTTATCTTTTACTAATTAAACAAAGTTACTATAAATATTATCTTCTAAGTATAGATAAAGGTATAGTACAATCTGTTATTTTGTTGATAGGTTAAAAAGTTTTTATAGTCATAGTAGTTTTGTTTAATTTATTTTTTATATAATTGCTTAGAGACTTTAGTCATTAAAGTCATAATTAGTCAAGTATCTAATTTCTGTGATATAAATTTATGCTAGATGTGTGTATGTAGGTAAAAAAGTGAATATTATTTATAGTCTTTGTAATGATTGATAAATTTGATAATAAATAATATTTAAATAATAATATTTGCCTTTTTTTAACTTGCTTTGTTAGGACTATAATTTTGTCATGGCACCTTTAAATCGATGAAAGTAATATGACTGAATCTATATTTATCTATAATTATAATAATTCTGTACATGGAATAATTTTCAAAATAACTATCAGGGGGGTGATTAGTGATTGATACTGATGCCAAAAATGCAATCAGTAAAATTTTTGTCTCTGTCTGTCTGTCCGTCTGTATATAGAGCAGAGAGTTGATGAGAAGTGAGGGGGGGGGGGGGGGGGGTCTTATATAAGTTAGACTTCTATTTAAAAATGTAGGTATCATTTTATGGAAGTCCGTTACTTTTGAAACCCGATATCCACGCGTGCGACGCCGCCGCCACAGCTAGTACATAATAAGTCATGTCATGATTTATTCATTAAGAGACAATACTAAATTCTGTCTTATATATTGTCAAAGATTATCAGACCTAAAAGAACTTGGTGAAATTCAAACAGCAATTTTAGAAAACTGAAAAATGTGCAGCTATATTTAAAACATAAGAAAAGATACATAGCATTTTTACAATAACTGACAGTTAACTATCTGAAAGTTAATGAGATTGAGATACATTTATGGCAGCCCAGACGTTGTCCAGGGGCCCGGCAGGTATGTTGATCACCGGTTCGGTCTTGTTTACGGAATTGGCAGCTGATCTGAAAATATGCAAGCATATTAAGTTTTAATGAAATACAAACAGAACGAAAGGTTACAAATTATTATAATTATAAATAGGTTACAAATGAACATTTGTGTTTGTTCCGTGTCTGGGTTTTTATATTTGTTCAAATAATTAAATACGAATGTTTTTGAGGTACCTTTGTTGCGATACCTCTAAATAACCCAAGTGCTTAAGCTACCTACTTGTTTCGGAGTCCAAGCAATGTATGTTATCATCATCGTCATTGTCAGGCCATCGCAGTCCACTGCTGGACATAGGCCTCTCCAGTTGTTCGCCACTAAGGGCAAATATCTAGAGGACATACCCATAATCGCCACACTGGGCAGGCGAGTTGGCGATCAAAGGGCATAGCTTCTCGCGACGCTGCTGCCCGTCATCGGTCTGTGGTATTTAGCTACGCCCTCAATTTAATGTTTACAACGCCACCGGTCGGTTGCCAGGGCCTCGTGTGTTGTTCGGCAGGATGCACCACGGGCAGGTGAGGTTTGTCTGAGATGTTCCAGAGATGAAACTTCTTTTCGAAAAAATACCTTTTATTTTATTTCAAAGTTTTTTTTTTATAGTAGCTTGACATAATGGAACTACGCCTGATGGAAAGCCAAAGAGAAGCCCAAGTCGCTGTGACAACTGGCAAGTAACTGGCTGTTAGTTGCCACTGCCATGCCGGCCCAACCCTAAACACCCACGAGCTCCGGAGACCCTACTCACCAGCAGAAACACGACCCGGAGGTCATTTGGCTGCGGTATTCTATAGGGTGGTGGTCCTTCCCCGGACAGGCAGCTCAATACGAGCGAAGATTCGCTATGCCCTACCTCACTTATAAAAAAAATTTGAAAATCCTCTTCCTATGTTTTTTTAAAACTTCGTCAGTACCAATGATATGAGGAATTCTGGACTGCTATTATCGACTTTACTTACGGCTGCAATTCCCCATTGAAAACGAAGGCTTCATTTACTTTCTTCACGTTATGTGGCGAATACCGATTGTAAAGGCCCCAGATGCTGTTCATTAGCTTGCTGTTGTACTTCAGAGGGGACAATTCTGCAACTGGTACAAAGTAAGTATAATTATAATGTATCTAGTCTACCTATGTTTTTAGAAGAATGTTATATTTAGTAAAATGCAGTAATAGGCTACAAATCGGGCCTGGATATTCCAGGACACACCTCTTCAACCCATCATATCTGGTATAGCTTAATACGTACAAGAGAATAGTAGAGGTATGTGCTAATAGTCGGACGCAAAAGTAGATAAACGTCAAGACCGACTGACCTTTTAAAATCCTAATCTATTGTTGAAACTATTGTGTCTCGAAATTTCGGTTTTACGAGGTCTTTACACTTATTTTATATTACAAGAACGAGTAAATAATAGGCTACTTTTGTGCCCAACTGTACTGTTTTGTTTTTGTCATGGAAGTATTAAGTACTAATATTACTTCCATGGTTTTTGTTTATGCAACGCAACGTGCGTGGCCGTTTATTTCCATGCAATATTTTTTGGGTTTGAGTCTATCAGTGTCTAAGCTTCTTGTAAGCAGGATACTTACACGTTGTCTCGAAGAATTTAGAAAATTCATTATTTTTGGCGTTATTTTTTGCCAGCTTCATATCCTGGTTCCTTTGGGTCTCGCGAATGCGGGCGGCGGAGAACGCCGAAGGCGGGATGGCGGCCATTGTCTTTACCTGGCACTCTGTACAAACAAATATACTGATGTAGGTGCGAACGACTTTTGTTGAGACATTTTTAAAAGTTGGATAGGTACTCAAAGTTAGGTAGGCGAAATAGCATAAAATAATCTCTCTGGCGCGCATTTATTAGTAGGTACCAATTGATTTATTTTATTGACTAAACTAACCGTGTTTGGGTCGTGGCGTGTGGTGAGCGTTTTTGTCGAAAACTCGTGGCGTGGAAAGGGTTAAGCAAAGCTTACTTATTTGTACAGTGATTTTTGAAAATTAAATTACTGATGTTAAGCTTGAGCTGGTGTTTTGTTTAAAGGTCGTTCTGTAGTGACCCCGAAATCGAAAGTGCACCTATATAGAGCAGGTACGTACCTATAATAGATATTATTATAGGTCTCTACTAGGTATCTGTTGTCCCTTTCTGACAAGGGACTAGATAGTATACAACGCAGAACATCTGTGTGTGTCAGAAAAGTTCAGATGTACCTAGTGTAAGTAGTATTTCGTATAAGTAGGATTTATTATTTGGGCATTTTGCTACCTGGAACAATATTTTTTGTATGAGAGAGCCCACTATTTATAAAAAAGGAACATTATGCAAATGTTCATCCGGGAATAGTTTGCTTTGTACCTACCTATCTGAACGATCATCCATAATAAGTTCCACCGATAACTGTGCCTAAGTACTTATGCAACGTATCTATTGGATAAGAGTATAAACAAACAAAACAAACTCACTTTCAGATTTGTAATATAATATCTTAGACAATTATAGGTAGAACGCAGTAAGTCCCGTACAAAGGTTGCTGATAGGCCTGATCTGCCGCTTAGGCACATACTGATTGCAGATACATTAATTTGAGCTTAATACCTAGGTAGGTATACGTAGGTACCTACTTGAAAAGTGATTAGGTACTTTAAGTAAGTAGGATTGCTAATGTACTTTTGCTCATTAGGTACGTAGGTATCTACCTAATTTTTTCTAATACTACTATTCGTAAATTAATTACGTCCTACCTAAAAAAAATATTTACGATTTCAACGGAATCTTTAAATGTAGGTAAGTGCCTAGGTAGGTACACATCTCATTCAGTCCAGAAAAATATTAATACCGTTTGTACTCTAATGTTGAGCCGAGGAGGTAGGTAAATGTATCTACGAGAATCCCGAGTTTTTGTCCTACCATTTTGCGTTATTTATAAAAAAAACAATAGAGTTCGCTTGTGAAAGTGCGCGTGGAAAATACCACTGGCCTGGGGACCCTTACCAGCGGGACGCTTTAGTGACCATCCATGTAACGCACAACGACATAGAGTACATAGTGAGCGTTACAGTTTACATTTTTTTTTACAAAACGCTCAGGAGATTTGAGATGTCCATGGCCATATCAATAGTTTCTATTGTAACAAGCAGATAGTGAGTAGGTAGGTACCTTTTTATTGAAAAATAAATGTTTGAAACAAAGAATTAAAATGATGGTGTAAGATAGACCAAGTATCAACGGTAAAATATGACAAATTTACCTTTACACAGATTGAACAGTATATTTTTAATCGTCGAAAAGTTGAGATCTTCAACGTTAAATTCTCCGTTAGTGGGTCCCTTGCAGCCGCCGTAAGCGCGAGACAGATTTGCAGTTCCAAGCAGCACCATCAAACCACACAAATTGGCAAATGGAAAAATATGAGGAGGCACAGGCGAGTAGCTCCGAGCGCGAAGACACAAGTGCAGCAGATCACTCCAGTGATGCCACTGTTCAAAATGGCTGCGGTACGTGAGCCGAGTGACCCCACGGAGCAGAGTTATCAGCAGCAAGTACATAATGTCTTAATATACGAACATTATTATAAGATAACGGGTATATTGAGCACCCCAAACGATTCCGTTTTAAGTAGTAAGTACGTAGAGATACAATTTAGTTTTAAAACGCACGGATAAATGAATTTCGTTTAGAGTTAACATTTGTTACAAATTCCTGCTTACTGCGTATAAGTTATTACAACGGTAATATTATATTATTTGAATACAATAAGTTAAGAATACACAGATCTCACAAATGTGCCACACACATTTTATCAAATTTAAGAGCGCGCATACAGAATTCGACGTATTTGCGGCGAAACTGGTATTTTCGGACGAGCTATTATCATATAAAACGATTTTTTTTAAATAAGAAACTTATTTTTCTATATAGACAAAGTCTTTAAGCAGTGCGTAGGCTAGATAAAATACAATATTTACTAGTATATTTTTGTTTATCGAAGATCTCCCGTAAGCCGTTTCGCAAAAATGCTAGTCAGAGTCAATTTCGAAAGTCTTAATATCAATTGCATTACATACATATGTTTTAAATATATGTTTATACAATAGATTATATAGTCTATTAGTGCACTAGACAAAAAAACTTTCGAAAATGTGTTATTAAATTGCCTAAAATAAATTTTCAAAATAAGCTCAAATCACACTTTTCAACAGTGTTTTTCTAGTAGAAAACACTGTTTCTTTTAGTTGAAATTTTGTGTAAATGTAAAAGGTGTCTTTCTTAAGTGCACTTAATTATTATTTTATTAATATTCCATGCCTGTTATTTTATACGATTTTTTTAAAAGTGACTATAAAGCCACGCGCGCGACGCTTGCCGATTCAGTCCAAATCGGGTCATCCCAGAGGGAGGACGTGCCGCTCGCTGCTCCGCTCACGCACACATACGCACAACCACTTTTATAGGCATACTAGCTTTTGCCCGCGACTTCGTCCGCGTGTTTAAATTTATACATACAAAAGTTTTTTCCCGCTAACTCCCGTTCCCGTGGGAATTTCTCAAAATACAGCCATAACTAAACTTTATATTTACTAAGGTACCTGCATGCCAAATTTCAAGCGTCTAACTTAAGCGGTTTAGATTTTTCATACAAAAGGATTTTCCCGCTAATTCCCGTTCCCGTGGGAATTTCGGGAATTCCTTTCTTAGTGCACCCCTACGGTACCTAAGCTACGTCCCTTCCAAATTTCAAGTGCCTACGTTTAGCCGTTTGGGCTGTGCGTTGATATGTCAGTCAGTCAGTCAGTCAGTCAGTCAGTCAGTCAGTTTCTCCTTTTATATATATAGATACCGCTCTGCGCGAGTGCAACTCCACGAGTTTGATACTTTGTAATATTATTTTTGTATGGAAAATTTATTAAGTTATAATAATGTACTAAATTAATGAAATGATTTAATGTTTAGTCATGAGTATCAAATACAAACATCAGGGTTATTAATTATACTTATTATTATCTACAACCACATTTGCTCAATATTTCAAAAATGTAATTATGATATTTATTTATTAGTTCACTATTGAAGTTACAAGTTAAAGTAAGGCTATTCCAATGATAATTATTATGCTCGTTAACATCATTGGTCAGAAACAACTTCCATGAAGAAACTGATAAGGAGATTCAATTGAGTTGGGAGCATTTAAGGAATCTACGTCACATGTTCACGACTATAAATAAAGGCATACAATGAAGGTGAAAGTCCTAGAAATCCCATAGTCGAGTTATTATTAGTAAAATTATATGTGTAAAGATGGATGATAAAATGTTTGATAGTATGTACGAAATTGATTAGATAATCGATCTATTTAAATTTAGAAAATATCAAAAATCCAATTTTGGAATTGTCGCTTAATTATTTAGTGTGGAATAAGTGAATCTTTGTGTCACATAAATAACAATCAATCATCAATATGAGATTAAAATTAAATCGATCAAAGTGGTCAACAATGGGAGAGTTTATAGTTCAAATTGTTCCAAAATGTAAAACCAAAATGCGATATGATAGTTGTGAAATGTATTACCATTACGGTTATTAGGGGTGATTTTAGCGAAAAGGCTGGTAAAATACGGATATGTTACGGTAACTTATTTACATACATTACGTTAAAATTACTGGCTACGTATGCTAAATGGTGCTATGGCGACGAGCAGGGTGAGCATGTAACTTGCAGTATGAAAGTCGCAAGGTGCAACGTTGCCAATGAGGGCTACCGTTTTTGTAATCACCAGAGGGCGCCACTGTATAGTGAGGTCTTCAGGCATAGCTGTTAAGTTTTGTTTTATGCATGTGATGACTGTTTGTTCATTATAAGAAGGAGGACATAAGCTTCCGAAAATCAAAACTGTTTGTTAACGGTTAATAAACAAACCAGTGAACTAGCTTTTCTTTCAGACCGCTAATTTTTACACCTCACATTTTTACACATTACAATCACTGAGCCGTGTCTCATATTTTCCAAAATTAATGCCAGCTATGCCAAAATTGCACAAAATTATTTAATTTTCCGAAATAAACTCGTTTAACCCACAGAACCTATATACATTGACATTTTGGATACCTCACGCTACACTAGCACCTCTGGTGGCGAATTCACACGCGATATGGGCGCCCTCATTACGCCCTCATTATTGCAGCAGTTTGCCATAATAGGTATTGTTATTTCTTTTATTTGCTTCGTCGCCGTCATTGGAATTATGTTAAATTCGAAATATTAATAGGTAATTAATTAATTCAGTTTAATTTCCAAAATGTCAATTTTGGGGCAAAAGGTAGGAACCAAAATTGTTCGGAATTTGACTCTCTAGAACTTTGTTTCTTATCATTCATGCCATAAAAAGTACAACATAGGAGATAATGATACAGTGTTGAATATGTGGCGGTTTGCGGGTTTTATTTCCAAAATATCGATTTTGGGGGAAAAGGAAGGAACCAAAATTATTTAAAAATTGATTTCCTACATGTTTAGTCTTCTTAATTTAGACCGTAAAGTAGAAAATAAACGAGATAATGACAACATTTTTTACTTGCTGTTGTTTTCAATTTTAATTTCCAAAATACCGATCCTAGAAGAAAAATAGTAAGAATCAAACTTGTAGAAAATCAAATTTCCTACAATTTTTGTTCTCGCGGTTTTACTGCAAAACCAAAAAGGGGCGAGTTATTCAACAAAAACCGTCCGTTTATTATTGGAAAGAACTGGTGAACTTTAGGAGAGGCCTATGTCCAGCAGTGGGCTGATGAAGATGATTGGAAGGAAATAAAAATACAATTTTTGAATATACATAAGAGGACTCACCATACCTACCTATTCAGATAGCTCGCCTTTGTAACCTGTCCATCGCATCGCATCATTTATAAAAGTGCGTAAAAATAGTATTCTACGCAAGATTTGTGTCTTATACAAGAAACAGCGGTGGTCAGTCGTAATATATTTCTTCAGAATCATGTTCAGGACACCTATTTTAGAGAATGCCGCAGTAGTCAATGACTCCTTCAATGTAACCCTTAGGATTCGGGTCACGACGAATATTCATCCCGAGAATAAGTGATGGTTTGGTCAAGCTGGATAGGAACCAGATTTAAGTTGTTGTAGGCCATCTGGGGTTTCTGCTACGAAACATAAGCACAACTTTCAGCACAAGCATCAGTAGGTATACATGATCTCTGTGATCAGTGCATAGGAGACTTAGGACCTTAATTCAAATTGACAAATTGAAATTTACAAACTAATCTTTTTTTAATGATGGCAACCAGCCTCTTCGTGGGATCCATATCTGCCGAGTGAAAATGAACAAAGTAATTTTGACAAATTAAAATATAAAACGGGTTATATCGTGGCAACCATGGAGACTGCTCTTTCCTTAAATAATAATACAAACACCTAAACACAGAACAAACACAAATGTTCAGCACACGAATGTTTGTCCTGGATGGGAATCAAACTCACGACCTTTGACTTATGATCAGAAGGCAAAGAAAAAACAGTAGGGATTATTGATTTTTATAAAGCAACATTAAAAGCGTCAATCACTCACACAATACCTTTCAAAATATAATTTGGATAGGTAAGTACCTGGTACATTTAAAGATAGGAAGACAAAAATATTGTTATATTTTTCTTAAACCTTAATTAATAAACACTTAAGAATAATGTATTCTAAAGTGTTTAAATAAATTTAATAAGTACGCACCTATACTACACTAATAAAATATTTAGCAATAAAAGAATGTTCAAATAATTTAGATGAATAATAAATTGTTAAATATCAAAATATGTTCGTCCGCCGGAGCTAGCGTCCGACACGCCGCTCACCCACACAGACACAAATGATGTCTATGTGTGTTTCGGAATCGGCTCCCGCGTGCGTTTCGAGTTGCTTAAAATTGTATGCGCGCTCTTAAACAAAAAAAACTGAAGTGTTTATAACAGCTCGTCGTCTCTCTGTGTGTCATTGTTCTAAACTTAGTCGATACAAAATCTGTTGTAAATTGGGTCCCATCCCGTGGCTAAGTAAATCACCAATAAAGAATGTTTGTATTCTTCTTTTAGAAGTAAAATAAATGCACCGGTCAATTCACACTAACCACCTAACGTCAAAAACTAAGACTTTCCCATTGAGACTAGATGCCTGGGAGTGGCTCCCAGAACTCGTCGTCTCTCAGAAGACAATTTAGAAATGTTCATTTGAAATGTTGAAAATAATAGAAATGCTATTTTCTTTGTACCTACAGTAGGTATAACTGCGTATAAAGCTATTAAGTACGTATTATAACTGGCCTAAGAATTGATTTGGTGTGGTGACCTCTCAACCTCTGCCTTCTTAACCTTGGCTAGTGGGTTCGATACCCACCCGGAATAAACATTGGTGAGATGAACTTGTGCATGTATTTGAGTACAAAGTAGAACCTTCGTTGTTCGATACCTAGAAGATAAGTGCTCAGACTACTAAATTTGAGATCGGAGCAATGTTTATGGGGAACCCAGGTATGTGATGTTGTCTGTTATATAAATATCACCTGGTTACTAGGTTTAGTACATATTCAAGTTATAGTAGATAAAAGTTACCGGAACTTTAGTGCAAAAGTAAAGTAGTTCTCTGCTCTCTTCACTGCCATCAAGGATTTTCTAGCTGTCTCTAGACCGCTTTCTAGAGTTGCCAACGTGCCACAGTCATTACTTTGCTTGTTGTGTTCTGCGCGTACATTTGCTCCAAACATATTCACAGGCTCTTTGTTTGAAGAAGTAACACTGTTAAAGATAACTTTAAATATGGATTGTTCAAGAAAACCATTAAGACCTCGGTCTTAATGGTTTTTACTAATTTAATCGAATATTATTACGAATACTACTTATTATCCATAAGAAAAACTTAAATAACAGGGCTAGTTAAAAAATTACAACTTAGGTATGTAAAGAAAGATCAGGATGCTTATTTATAGGTCACTGAACCTATGACTTAATGTATCATTTAGTCTATAAAGAATTTGAATTTGAAAAGTAAACACTCGTAAACAGAGTCAACCGGTTTAGAAACAGTCGTACCTACTAATATTACCTAGTAAGTAGTGGGTTGATTATAAACGTAAAAGTTTGTGTGCTGACTGTGCTGTGAACATTTAGCGAGATTTGGATCCGTTTGGTACCTTTAGACGGTAAATCTACTGGACACAGATTTTGATGCGTTTATTCTAAACGAGTCACACTGTGGTTGGTTGAGAAAGATATTCGCATAGAAGAATATGTACAAACTGAAATATTCGCATTCAGTATTAGTGTGACTCGTTGCAAATATTTATTCTCCTCTAGTAACACTAATTTAAAAATCAATGTCAACTCAACTCCATGCGAATTTTTATCAGTAGGTAATACTGGAGTGTTAATAAATAATCTCACTTGTTCGTAAAACCAAAACTCAAGAAGGAACAGTCTTGACTCAATATGAATTTATTTTATTAAAAGACATTATTTAAAATTAATGTTAGGTACTAGGTACTCGATGCGATCTTTTTTCTCAAACAGTCACAGTGTGACTCGTTGAGAATAAACGATTTTGATGGATATTTACAATATAAAATAGCGCCTTAGATTCACATAAAAGACTATTTTAAGGATATTGACAATTTGTAAAGCCGCGGGCTGCACCTATTGCGTACATAAGTATTGCAACTATAAGTAGGTAGACGCAAGCTTTTCTAAGGGTCCGGGATTATATAGGTATCCCTAGGGCTATTTCTTGTGAGATATCGATATTCATACTTCAGTGATGTCAACACGGGTACATAGCTCATTATGCCAAAAATATGGAACAATGTTTGCAGGCATTATTACATCCACAAAGCGACGATTTTTCACGACTCCTTGCCTACTTTTAGACGAAAGTTATTGGATGCACTGTCAGGTAGATAGAGAACCAATATTGTTTTTAAGTTTTTAATTTAATACCCTTTGTTTTATTTTTATGATTTAAGTGTTCTTTTGTTTTACATAAATCTTATTGTAAATGTTGTGAGCACCTTTAAAAGGTATATATTCAAGCCCTATACCAAAGCTGAGTCTTTGTTTTTTAAGTAATGTTTTTGTATGTATACTGTTGGTGTTCCTTTTTAAATAAATAAATAAAGCTTATCTTAGGTAGGTATAATGTACTGTGAAGTCTTATCGAAGTGCCCGCGCCTACGTAGACAGACTGCCGTCGAACAGTTGCCACGGAACCTAAGTGGTTTGCTTACCAGCGGCTTGACCTCTGCGTCCGAATTTGAGTATGATTATTGCGTACCTATAATTTTAATTGGTTCATTATGAACGAAAGTCTAGGAGCTAATGAGTTAGGTCAACGCAACACCAGGTCTCCTATGTTGTCTGCTTGAAGCATCAACATCATAATTATAAACAGGTTATTAAGGAAGAAGCGGCCGTATGCTTCTACTCTACCCGTACCTATCCCTTGTACATCTTGGAAGAGAGGTCTACTCCTCTAGAAAATGGAGTGACGGTGACTTATGCATTCGATAGAATAAAAGGGTTAGTAACGAAAAACAAATAGATAAATCGTGTATCATTTCATTATATTCACAAATTCACATCTTTATGGCTTACAAACTACAGAAAGTTGTACCTTCATGATTTTTATTTAATTTCCTTTAATACTTAACACAATTCGAATAATATTAACAAATAAAAAATGAAAAACATTGACTTTATCACATGCGCCTGTCCAAAAAATAAAAGATAAAACAATAAATTATAAATTTTTGTGTGAGATTAAAAATACATCGAAACGGCGCAGACTATCATGATAACTACAGGAGAACAGCTCATGAGAATATTGAAAGTAAAAAAAAATACGTATATATGGTATAATTTCAATCAATTGGGAAAGCGTCATCTGGGACTCAGTCATTTGAGTAATTTCTGAGTCATTAAACAACTGACAAAACAAGATTACCTACTTCATAAATTTCGCAAAACTGCAATTAATAATTAATAACCTATCATATAGAATATTAATTGAAGTTAGTGAAATTACTTTCCTGCTTTACTAGACTGGCATCTTGAAGTTTGTGCGAATGTCAACATTCATATTTTAGAAGATAATCTTTTATCGTTGTGTCAGCATCACGTGATAACAATAAAAAGCTGTTTGTTTGCCACTGTGTGTGCATCATCAGATTAATGAGAATAACATGTATAAAAAGTAGTTATCATTTAGTCACAACAACGTGTAAAGCAATAACAAATTTGCTAAACGGAACTAAGTGCGAATAGTTTCACGTTTTCGGTAGGTACTCGCAATGTATATACATTTTTTTATATTAACATTATTATTATAAAATCTACATTTAAGTACCTTGGTGCTGCTGAGGGTATTTATAAAAGTTAAAATCATAATAAATGCTGCACTCTAAAGATAAAAATATATTTTTACACGATAGCAACGATAATGCGACCTTTAAAAAGATTTATTTATATAATTATGAAAAAAAATACGGTAACATCGCGTCTGGCACATTTTAAATAATTTGTACATCGTAGTGTAGGGAGTATTCTTGGAGTAAAGTCGGTGTTACGCTTACATGAGGCTACGATAATAAATAAATGATTTATAAATAGACGAATGAACGCCGGTCTGGGAATACTGGTCAGCTCAGTCAGCACCCGCTCACATCAACATTACCTGCAAACGTAATTTTATAAATTAGATGTTTAACGCTTACGTATGAGATTGGCTTTGAACTATGTAAATATTATGACCCTTTTTATTTTTATCCGGTCGGGTTAATTTAGGGAATAGACTTACAACTTTGAAAGGATGTAATAATGCGCAGTTAGTGTCATTAATTTGTAATAGGCTGTTATGGCTGAAAATTGTAATTAGTCCGTCTTTTAGCTTATTCAAAAATAAAAGACACGTATTTTCCTTTTTTCAATCAAATAAACAATAGCAAAGATACAAGGCATCAAAAGTTTGGAGTGGGAGACTTTGACGTCACTCGCTCCCGTAAAAATGCCTCATCGAGTGACGTCACGCGTAATTTCATCGGGCTTTGTAATTTTTAGTCTAATTTACAAATAAGACATACGTGTCATTTATTTTTGAATAAGCTAAAAGACGGATTAATTAAAATTTTTAGCCATAATAGCCTATTATCCCATTCTTTATCATCATCATCAGCCTATCGCAGTCCTCTTGTACTGGACTGGATAGGCCTTTTAACCACTCAGGTTCACCTCTTCGGTCAAACACCTGAAGGCTTTACCCATAACACACTGGAGAGGCGAGTTGGCGATCGCAGCGCGTAGGTTTTCGCTCTGGTGACGCTATTGTGATGGTTATACCGCCACCAATCGGTTGCCATTCCTTATTCCCTACTCTCAATGATTGATGGTTGGTTTTCTATCTTAATACTGAGTCATAAGGTCCTAATCATCAGCCTATTACAGTCCTGCTGCTGCCCGTCACCGGTCTTTAGTATTTAGCTACGCCTTCAATTGTGATGGTTATACCGCCACCAGTCGGTTGCCAGCGCCTCGTTTGTTATTCGGCAGGATGCACCACGGGCAGGTGAGGTTGGCTTGGAGCGAAAAGATAATAAGGTCGCTCCCTTACATCCCTAGGTCCTAAGCATGCGTGTTATCTTTTTGCAACACTTTACAGCGTCAGTACTTCTAGAGGTCTCCAATCTCCAGTGAGGTGGGCGACATAACAATAGTAGCAGTAATCGACAGTTGTGGAAGTCTTAAGCGCAGGACGGCTGGCTGGTGCTGGATGCGAGAGGCCCGGGACCGATCGAAGTGGCGAGCATTGGGAGAGGCCTATGTCCAGCAGTGGACTGATGTGGGCTGATGATGATGATGGAAGTCTTTAGGGGAGGCCTGTGTCCTGCAGTAGACCTCCTACGGCTGAATATGATGATGATGATGACTTCTATAGTTCATTCGCGTTAAGAAAATAGTGACTCATCACCGACTGCCGGCCACTAGCCAATTAAAACGCTAGAAATTATAATTTTTACCCAATTAAAACGCTAGAAATTATAATTTTTACCCAATTAAAACGCTAGAAATTATAATTTTTACCCAATTAAAACGCTAGAAATTATAATTTCTAGCGTTTTAATTGGCTAGTGGCCGGCAGTCGGTGATGAGTCACTATTTTCTTAACGCGAATGAACTATAGAGGTGTAGAGGTGTGTTGTGCAGGCCTCTACGTACCTAGGCTGCGGTCGCTCAGTACGTCCGGATGACGGGCGGCACGGTCTTGCACTCGGCGGCGTCGAGCGTGCGGTCGATGACGGGCCGGTACGACAGCTTCGTCTTGCCCGTCTCGATGTCCGTCTCGGCGAGCGTGTGCTTCCTCCAGTGTTGTTCGAATGTAAGCTTCGTCTGTCAAGGGAACATTCAATTGAATTCGGCATTGGAAACTTTTTGTCGAAAACGAAAAAAGCACGACATTTTACAGTATTACTTAAGATCATTTCCAATGTAACAGACTTAAACACATTGGAACAACTTATCATACATCTTAACTAATATTATAATCTTAACTAATATTATAAAGCTGAAGAGTTTGTTTGTTTGAACGCGCTAATCTCAGGAACTACTGGTCCGAATTGAAAAATTATTTTTGTGTTGAATAGACCATTTATCGAGGAAGGCTTTAGGCTATATAAAATCACGCTGCAACTATTAGGAGCGAAGAAATAATGGAAAATGTAAAAAACGGGGAAAACATAACTATTCCACGCGGACGAAGTCGCGAGCACAGCTAGTAATATATAAAACAAAAAAGAATAAGAATCGACAGGAAAATTAACAAAATATAATGCAATTAAAAAGTTATTTTTTTTTATTTATTATTTTAAAATCACAATACACCTACATCGATAATCAGTAATCAATTAATAAATATATCGATTTAAAAATGTTCTGTACATTGTTTTCAATCCAATCTAGTTAGTAAAAGTGGTAGATGACCAAGTCATTTAAGACGTTTTTAATATCTATCCAAACATATAGTGCAGTCAATGAAGCGAAAAATACGGGCTAACCTCCGAATTTTTTTACTGTGATCCGATTTGCATGAAATTTTGGAATTAGGCTCATCTTACCATTAACTTCAAAAGTGAAAATGATTTGAACTCCGCCACCACCATGGGGGTGGTTGCCACCCCTTCTCAGGGGTCAATGGTTGTTTTTTCAAAATAACCTCGGATATCGATTGAAGATCTAATTTTAAGCAAAAAAGTTTCTATAAAGTTTCTCGAAAAATCTAATACTTTTCAAGTTATTGGCAATTGAAAATTCGCAAATTTTTCACGATTTTCATCAGTTTTTTTCAAATATCTCCAAAAATATACGTTTTATCGAAAATTCTGTAAGGAACGAAACTGTAGCAGGTAAAAAAATGAACAATTTGGTTTTTTACAAAGTATTCTAAGTGCAATATTAAGCTAGATATTAAAGATCAAAGCCGTTTTTTATTTTATCTGAAATTTCATCGATGTAGTCAATGCCATCTAGCAGCGAGCAAATGCATTTTATGCTTTCTAATCGAAAAGGGTTTTGTAGTGCTTGAAATAAGCTTTAAAATGAGCTTTATCAAAAGTCTTTTGCACGTAAAATAAGTGAGCTATATTGCAAATAAGCGGAGCATCGAATGTTTTTTCTTTTCAATCAATGGGTTTAAATAAGTGCCATTTCCACCAAAACTAAAATTAATCATATTCCGCCTAGAATTAACTTTATTATGAAGAGTTTTATAGATTGTATTAGTTTGGCTGCTTTAGGACACATACTACTGCCAATAACTTGAAAAGTATTAGATTTTTCGAGAAACTTTATAGAAACTTTTTTGCTTAAAATTAGATCTTCAATCGATATCCGAGGTTATTTTGAAAAAACAACCATTGACCCCTGAGAAGGGGTGGCAACCACCCCCATGGTGGTGGCGGAGTTCGAATCATTTTCACTTTTGAAGTTAATGGTAAGATGAGCCTAATTCCAAAATTTCATGCAAATCGGATCACAGTAAAAAAATTCGGACCTGTAATGCTTCATTGACTGCACTAATAATACAGACTGGCAAGATGACACAAGCCGGATGACAATGACATGACGTTACTGTGAAACAAAATTGTCAAAAATCAACGTCAAAAGTAACATTTTGTGTGAGGAGTATGAGGACTGACTTTAATTCCGATTTGGGCATCCTTGTCCTTCCACATCCTTGTCTGTGTGATAACAATTTTTAAGGCATATTTAACTTTATGACGTTCCAAATTTCAAAATTACAAGACTATATCGACGTAAATACATAACCTGGCAATTTGTATTATTTTGTTTATTTTATCACCATGTTTTTTGGAGATAAAAAAATGTTTATTAATGAGATATCTAATTATAACGCGCCCGCCTAGTAGATAACAAGATTTTCGGCTTACAAATGGTTTTTTGAAGCATATACATTATAAACCTATTTATAGTGATATTGTTTACTGGTCTTTTCTTTGTATCTTACGGCATAATAAAGTACTAGAACATGTTTATTACCTTGGAGAATACTACTACTTCAGGTGCTTGACAGAATAATGCAAGATTGCAAAGATACATACAAGATTGCAATGGTCGAGTCAATAAGGAAAATGGAATCCTAATTTCCTATCCTAATAATGTTTTTAGCTACATGCTCACAAGTTAAGGCAATAAATTTAGTGTGGTCAGGTACCTACAAACAGTAACCACTTCAAACTGTTGACTGTGACTGCTCTGGCTCACCGTGTAACAATATACATGTCATCGAGAATTTGTCAATACCGTTAGATTATAATCCACCTTGGGAGATTGTAAATTGTCGAAAGATTGAGAATTTTAACTATCTTTAACTAGGTATTATTTTTTCGCAGATTTTGATCGATCAAAGTAGAACAGCTGATAATTTAACGCAAGACAGATTTTAATTTAAGAATTGCACTTTGATCGATTACTGTCCGAACCGAAAAATAATAGTTAAAATGTAAGCGTGTGTTACAATTCACAATATTTTGACAGTTTACAGTCTTGCGAGATAGATCATAATCTAACGTTATTTACAATGTTACGGTGATATGGTACAGCGCAGACGGCACACATATTGTGTGAGCGAGTCTGCGGCGCACAATGTGGGCAGGGCTTTAGCGGCGGCTGCACAACTCCGGGACGACGACGACGGGAAGTACTTCCACCCTATAGAATACTGCAGCCAAATGACCTTCGGGTCGTGTTTCAGCCGGTGAGTAGAGTTTCCAGAGCTCGTAGGGGGTTAGGGTTGGGCCTGCATGGCGGTGGCAACAGACCAGTTACTTGCCTGTTGTCACAGCGACTTCGGCTTCTCTTTCGCTTTCCATCAGGCGTAAGGAAATCCTTATGTCGAGCTACCCGTTGTCACAGCCACTTGAGCTTCTCTTTCGCTTTCCATCAGGCGGAGGGAAGTCATTATGTCGAGTTACCCGTCGTCACAGCGACATGAGCTTCTCCTTCGTTTTCCACCGTAGGGGAGCCATTACGTCGAGCTACTATAAACAAAAGTACTGACCTGTCCCTCCAGCGGCTTGGAGTAGTCGTACTCGTCGCGGCGCGTCTTGAAGTCCTCGCGCGCGTGCGCGCCGCGCGACTCCTCGCGGGCCAGCGCGCCCTCCACGATCTGCACCGCGTTGATGAGCAGGTTCTGCAGCTCCAGCGTCTCCACCAGGTCGCTGTTCCAGATCAGCGAGCGGTCCGACACCTTCACGTCCGTCAGCTGCTTGTACACCTCCTGGATTTGCTGGTGACCTGCACGACGGAATAAATAAATAACCCAAGACATGCCACGCTGGGCCACACAGCGCCACCTAGACCCAAACTAAGCCGAAGCTTGTACTATGGGTACTAGACAACTGATAAACTTACTTAGATACATTTTTTTTTTGTAAATAAATACATATTATACATAGAAAACACCCAGACCAATACAAACAGACATGTTCATGAACACAAATGTTTGTACTGTGCGGGAATCGAACCCACGACCCTTGGCTCAGAGGGCAGAGGTCACTACCAAATGAGCCACCAAGCCTGTCCCAATATAACCCAAGACATGCCACGCTGGGCCACACAGCGCCTGTACTATACCCATAGTACAGGCGCTAGTTGTCTCGTACCCATAGTACAAGATTCGGCTTAGTTTGGGGCTAGATGGCGCTGAGTGGCCCAGCGTGGCATGTCTTGGCATGTCATTACTTTTTTAGAGATAAACAAGCAGCTTCATCGAGACTTGGCTAGTTTTTTAGAATGTTTTTGGTGGGATTTACATTTATGGGCTGTGACTCACAGCCTACGACATATAAAACCCAACCGTTTTACGTCCACAATATTTTTTAAAGATGTCCATAATTATTACGTCTACGATTAGATGACCTACTTTTTCTTATGTTTATTTTTATATTTTTTTTCTTATCACGATTGACAATTCACAATGGTATTTTTCAACTAGTTGCATCAGCCGTCCTTAAAATACATAAAGCAAACATTGTGTCAGGAAGTTAATCACAGTGTGCCAAATAAACTTTCCGCGCTAAACTCGGCCACTTAACAACATAAATTAGTACGAAATATGAGCAATTTTTTCTTTGTTTTAACGAATGGTCAGTCATATTTATTGCTTATGTAGGCTATTGATAGAGCTATTATTGATAGTGTCCGTAGTACTTCTCGGTTCTGACCTACCGAATACCGATACACTATCCGTCGTATTTCTCGGTTCTGACCTACCGAATACCGATACACTATCCGTAGTATTTCTCGGTTCTGACCTATCGAATACCGATACACTATTTTATTTTATTTTATTACAAAATCCACAGCTCTTAAACTAACAATTACAGAGTCTTAATTTTATCTTACAGCTAATAACGGATTTTAATTTTATTAATTTAAAACAATGACATATGGAACAACGGATTGAGCGAGGTTGATGCACACATATACACAAGATAATTTAAGTAAATAACTAAAGGAAATTATAATAATAATAATAAATAAATATGCATAAATATACCTACATAAAAATACATATGTCTAATATATTAATATATATTTTATTAATACCATACCTATATGATTTATTTACTTATAATGAAAGAATGCTGACAATTTCTTTTCTAAAAGATTGCAATGACGAAGAGAATAAATCAACTGAGCCAAACTTATCATTAAATGTTTTCTGCATACGACATATGACAGAATTCTGAGCATACTTAGTGCGTACAAATTTGTAGCTAAAAAGTTTTGTATGCCTGGTTCGGGCAGATGGAGCACCAATTTGTAACACTCTAGTCACTAGGTCTACGCTGTCTATATCATTATTACATATCTTGTACAGGAAAATCATATCAAGAAGACAGCGTCTATTCTCAAGCGTTAGTTGGTGGTGGAAGTTACACGAATCTACATAGTCTGTGTGTGCGCGGTAATCACGATAATTTAGATGTTTGAGGAATTTACGTTGTATTTTCTCTATATTTTGGTTGTATATATTATACTGTGGACTCCAGATGTTACAACAATACTCAAGGATACTTCTTACATATGTGTAATAAAGTATTTTTAGACAGTAGTAGTATTATCCGTAGTATTTCTCGGTTCTGACCTATCGAATACCGATACACTATCCGTAGTATTTCTCGGTTCTGACCTATCGAATACCGATACACTATCCGTAGTATTTCTCGGTTCGGACCTACCGAATACCGATACACTATCCGTCGTATTTCTCGGTTCTGACCTACCGAATACCGATACACTATCCATAGTATTTCTCGGTTCTGACCTATCGAATACCGATACACTATCCGTAGTATTTCTCGGTTCTGACCTATCGAATACCGATACACTATCCGTAGTATTTCTCGGTTCGGACCTATCGAATACCGATACACTATCCGTAGTATTTCTCGGTTCTGACCTATCGAATACCGATACACTATCCGTAGTATTTCTCGGTTCTGAACTATCGATACGCTATTAATAATGATGCCGACTATCGATAGCTTATCGCTAAATAATCAACTATCGATCGGCAACACTAAGCACATGTAAAGAGTGTTGTAAAAAAGAAAAAGTGTTTTTATTCTGGACCATGTTTTTTTTTCAAGAGTATGTTATCTAAAACTGTTAGGGCATTTACAATTAAAGATTGTTGATACTAGACTAAAGAGTACATAATAGAGTCTTTGGTTAATTATTAAGTATACGGTACTTTTCTGATAAAATAGTACCAACATTTCATGAAAACAGTGACGGACGAAGAAAGTTGATATTTAATTTCATAATTGAACTAAAACATATGCTAGAAAAAAAAAACAAATTTAGAAAAAAAACAACGTCGCTATGTTTTATTTTCAATATGTTCGAGTGAAAAAACAAAATTGTTTTTTTTTTTCAATATAAACGTGTAAACATAAACGTACCTTCCTCCAAAGTGCTCTTCTGCCGAAAGACAGCGGCGTTCTTCTGCATGCACTTCTGCATGCGCAGGCGCAGATCGGCTGTCGGGATGGCACCGTTCGCGTTCCGGATCTTGTCCAGATTCGCGATGCTCTCTTCACCGGTGGACTGTTAAGAAAAAATAAATCTTAATGTCTTTAGTAATAAAGTTGCAAATGATCAGTCAGTATCGTTCAAACAAAAAACGATGACACATTTTAAACTAAACACGAATTACGAGTAAAGTCACGTTGAAACTGAATACATTAATATTTTATTTAAATTTGGTCGAGTTTGGGGACGAATCATGTAAATTTTAAACAATCTTCACGTTGGATGACAATTCCAAGTGTCTGGCTTCACAAAACAAAAGACAAAAAGAGGGCAGATAATTTCAAGCTTCAATATTTTTCAATGATGATGATTATGACTTGGAGTCTAAAAATCAACATTGATTTATCACACATTTAGTGTAACTATAACGGATTTTCCATGGCCCTCTAATGGTATAGTTACGCCATTGCTTGTCTTGCAGTGGATTTATGGCTGTATAATGATGATTATGATGTTCGTGCGACGACGCCTATCTATGTATGTACGTCAACACTAACGTCCTTGAGCTTGTCCTGCTTGTCGCCCGGCTTGGCGATGTCGGCGATGGTGAGTGCGCAGGCGCGGCCGAACACGACGATGTCCAGCAGCGAGTTGGCGCCGTGTACTGACGCTACCTATCTATGTATGTACGTCGACACTAACGTCCTTGAGCTTGTCCTGCTTGTCGCCCGGCTTGGCGATGTCGGCGATGGTGAGTGCGCAGGCGCGGCCGAACACGACGATGTCCAGCAGCGAGTTGGCGCCGTGTACTGACGCTACCTATCTATGTATGTACGTCGACACTAACGTCCTTGAGCTTGTCCTGCTTGTCGCCCGGCTTGGCGATGTCGGCGATGGTGAGTGCGCAGGCGCGGCCGAACACGACGATGTCCAGCAGCGAGTTGGCGCCGTGTACTGACGCTACCTATCTATGTATGTACGTCGACACTAACGTCCTTGAGCTTGTCCTGCTTGTCGCCCGGCTTGGCGATGTCGGCGATGGTGAGTGCGCAGGCGCGGCCGAACACGACGATGTCCAGCAGCGAGTTGGCGCCGTGTACTGACGCTACCTATCTATGTATGTACGTCGACACTAACGTCCTTGAGCTTGTCCTGCTTGTCGCCCGGCTTGGCGATGTCGGCGATGGTGAGTGCGCAGGCGCGGCCGAACACGACGATGTCCAGCAGCGAGTTGGCGCCGTGTACTGACGCTACCTATCTATGTATGTACGTCGACACTAACGTCCTTGAGCTTGTCCTGCTTGTCGCCCGGCTTGGCGATGTCGGCGATGGTGAGTGCGCAGGCGCGGCCGAACACGACGATGTCCAGCAGCGAGTTGGCGCCGTGTACTGACGCTACCTATCTATGTATGTACGTCGACACTAACGTCCTTGAGCTTGTCCTGCTTGTCGCCCGGCTTGGCGATGTCGGCGATGGTGAGTGCGCAGGCGCGGCCGAACACGACGATGTCCAGCAGCGAGTTGGCGCCGTGTACTGACGCTACCTATCTATGTATGTACGTCGACACTAACGTCCTTGAGCTTGTCCTGCTTGTCGCCCGGCTTGGCGATGTCGGCGATGGTGAGTGCGCAGGCGCGGCCGAACACGACGATGTCCAGCAGCGAGTTGGCGCCGTGTACTGACGCTACCTATCTATGTATGTACGTCGACACTAACGTCCTTGAGCTTGTCCTGCTTGTCGCCCGGCTTGGCGATGTCGGCGATGGTGAGTGCGCAGGCGCGGCCGAACACGACGATGTCCAGCAGCGAGTTGGCGCCGTGTACTGACGCTACCTATCTATGTATGTACGTCGACACTAACGTCCTTGAGCTTGTCCTGCTTGTCGCCCGGCTTGGCGATGTCGGCGATGGTGAGTGCGCAGGCGCGGCCGAACACGACGATGTCCAGCAGCGAGTTGGCGCCGTGTACTGACGCTACCTATCTATGTATGTACGTCGACACTAACGTCCTTGAGCTTGTCCTGCTTGTCGCCCGGCTTGGCGATGTCGGCGATGGTGAGTGCGCAGGCGCGGCCGAACACGACGATGTCCAGCAGCGAGTTGGCGCCCAGCCGGTTGGCTCCGTGCACCGACGCGCAGGACGCCTCGCCCGCCGCGAACAGACCGGGGACCACTTTGTCTTGCCCGTTGTAGTGGGTGATGACCTGTAGGGAATATAAAATTTAACGCCTATATTTACAAATACCTTCCTTAGGTTTCGTTTAAGGAGACGTATCGGGCTTTTTTCTATATAAAGTACAGGAGAAACGCTAGACGCGTCGCATGGCACCGCGCCGATGGCGACTAGCAACGTGCCGCGTGATGACATAAGGCGTCTTGTATGTATACTAAAATTAATCAACACTATTGCATTGGGGTAACCTGTGATGTTAGCGAGATTTTGAAATAAATAAACATTTGGCAGTGGAATACATCATGTTTGACTAAGCGGGCTACATTTACTTCCGGTAGTGCAGGATGCCATAGTAAAAAAAGATCTTGCGGGTATTTCAAGCCAATAGCCACAGCTATCGTGGCAACTACTTATTCTTATTTCAACTGGAATTCGGAAATGAAAATCAAGAACAAGACATTAGTTGGACCTAGTTCTGCAGAAAGCAGCCAAATGATGGAAAGTACGAACGGAGATATGAGCGTTTTTCTGTCGAATGTTCCCCTTCAGTTATTTATGACTTTTTTGTTTATTTTATATTTGAGAATTATTCGGAAAAGTAAAGCAGATTTTTATATCATATCTACGACTATATATCGTTTAGCATAACACCAATAATAGTTGTTTTTTGATGTGGCTGTTTTATGCTAAATAGCTTATTTCATCAAATTTTGTACCGAATAAACAGCCAACTTACGATGGCTAGATGTTGGATGCTGGATGATGTAAATTGGCTGTATTCTGCACTAATTTAAAATGGCATAACAATAATATAAAGGACAGACTTCGTCATAATATACACATAGCTTTACGATTTCATGTAAAATAATGTTTGTAATTTGTGAGAAAACTAAAAAATCGTGTTAATTAAAAAAAATAACACAATGTTTATTGTCTTCTTAGATTTATGAACACTACTTCTTTATTTAAAAGTGACCTCGGCACCCTCGGATTACGAAGTGGAGGAAATGTTCAACCAAGATCCACTACAATGTCGTCATGAGGACTTCAAAGCTAAAGGGGGAGTACAGGATTGTAGTGAATCGGTAGTATGATCTTATGATTTTTGGGTCAGGAATCAAAGGGGGCAGATGGTGACAACTTTCTGGAACGTGAGGGGCTCTTCTTGATAAACTCTTTCTTCAAGAAGCAGCCTCAAAAAACGTAGACGTGGCAAAGCTCCGACACTTCGACAAAAACGAGATCGACTTTATTATAGCAGACAGGCCGGCACATATTCAGAGATGTATCCGCGATCAACGAGACCAACTCCGGCAGCGATGACGGACTTGTCTTGTCCGAGGCACTCTGAATTTCGACTTTAAAGCCGAAGGTGTCCGCTTGATAAAGTTCTCCAACCTGGAGAATCCATTTTCTGCCTTGAAAACTACCACTGACGTTAACCAGCAACTTAAAAATGTGATTCGTGTCCTCATGGAAAAAGGCTCGAGATTTTGCAATAATATTCAGAGTAAGGGTAAGGAGTTTAAACTTTTAGAGGGAACTCTTAAGGTTAATGATACAACGATGTGACGACCCACGCGTCACTTCGTCAGAAAAATGGCTTTTCCCGGTTTAGAACCTGGAAATTACGGTACGGCTTCCTGTATTTCAACACTATTTCGATCGAGCAAAATCAGGGGTCTAAGGTGTACAGTCTCTTGGAAGAAGCCACCTAAAACGCTGTCTTATTTGAAGGTAGAACTCCAGGGGCGTGGAATAAGAGTGTTGTTCTGTTCTTTAAAAAAAGTAGACCCTATTGCACGTCTATATAGTGTTTAAGAGTGATCACGAATCGTCTTTCGCAAAGATTCGACAAATTCCAACGGTCAGAACAAGCTAGAGTTCGAAGAGTATACGGCACATTCACACAGAGCGGCAGAATATACCTACCTATTTATGAAAAGTAACAGTATAATCAGTGCTTGTATCTAGCATTCATGGACTAAGAGAATGCCTTTGGCTCGATTGGAATCTGGCCTTTTCTGGAGACTCTGCAGCGATGCCAAGTAGACTGGCGATACATCCAAATGAAGAAATGTGCATGTATCTGTCTATGAACCAATCTTGTCCGTCCAAGTATTGCATAGAATCGGCAGACAAGGCCTGTAGGCAAGAAAATGTCATTTCCCATAATTGTTCACTAATGAAATGGAGGATATGGTTCAAGACGCTGAATGGAAAGGACGTGGCATCAACAAACATGGCGAAGTGGCTGTCTTATACGTAACTCGATCCCTGATAACTCCTAACATTTTGAAATTTGTTCAAAACAGCCATATAGTAGGCTGACTTATGCAGTATTGGTTTTAGCAATTTGTGTCCAAATTGGCTGCATTTTACACCATGATGACTGTTTTCTACAAAATATTCTTGTTGGATGGCTGCATTTGACAGCTCATATCTCCGCCATTAAAAGAGATATCGAGATGGCTGTCTTTGCAAAAAATCCGGCATGTCGCATTTAGTATGGCTGTGTTAATAACTCGATTTTCGAAAAAGTGCCACATGGCTGCTTTCTGCAGAACTAGGTCCAGTTGTACTAGGCCATGTACTGGCAAACTTAAATGAAGGTTTGAAAACGTTTCCGAATCCGAGCGGGAATAGGCATTGCGACTAGATAAAAATATTAGAACAACAGTGTTTAGTTTGTTGTCATAGCGAAACGGGTTCGCTCTTTAGATTTCCTTCACGGGAAAGGAAGCCTCTGTTGTCATTATAATGTTCTTTTTTTTATAGACCTTTGAAAAATCGTACTCCTATCAGACGATCTCTTACAACTACCAAAGAACGATGCCAAATTTACCTCACCGCGGAAGTTGGTGGGTGTACCGCCCATGTTGTAGTGCACGGTGGGCAGCACCGGGATGGGCTCCTTGGTGACGTCGACGCCGGCGAAGATCATGGCCGTCTCCGAGATGCCGGGCAGACGCTGCTTCAGCTGGTCCGGGGGCAAGTGGTGGAGCTGCAGGTGGACGTGGTCCTTCTCGGGCCCACAGCCGCGACCTGGTCAATTTACAAGATCATAAACTGACGCGCGTGAGTTTATTTTTTTATAGTACATACATAATGACTGGCTCGGTGGCTCATTTGATAGTGACCTCTGCCCTCTGAGCCAAGGGTCGTGGGTTCGATTCCCGCACAGTACAAACATTTGTGTTCATAAACATGTCTGTTTGTATTGGTCTGGGTGTTTTCTATGTATAATATGTATTTATTTACAAAAAAAAATGTATCTAAGTAAGTTTATCAGTTGTCTAGTACCCATAGTACAAGCTTCGGCTTAGTTTGGGGCTAGGTGGCGCTGTGTGGCCCAGCGTGGCATGTCTTGAGTTATTTATTATTATTAATTATTTATTATTATAATTCTCGGCTTCTCTACGTCTGATGGAAAGCGAAAGAGAAGCCCAGTCGCTGGTACAACAGGCAAGTAATTGTCAGTTGTTACCGCCATGCTGGCCCAAGCCCAAACCTAACCCCCACAAACTCCGGAAACTCTACTCACGGGTAGAAACACGACCGTCATTTGGCTGCGGTATTCTATAGGTGTATTTCCCCTGATGGGCGGCTCAATTCGAGCGAAGATTCGCTATGCCCTACTTCTCTCAGTATTTAAAAAAAATGTTTTTTTTACATTTTAACAATGGCCGAGTTTCGAGTCACATCCAAATCGTCAGATATGATGACGACGATGACCTTACTTTAGATTCCCTTAGGAAATCTGACGCACTCGAGGATTTTCTTTTCATTATGTATTTCTTTTGATTTTTTTTAGAAATGTTTACTAAAAAAATCTATACCCGATGAAACTCCTACCAATGAAAACGTATATGACATTTTTATGTCCTTATCATCAAAGCTTTGCAAACGAACAAGTCTTTAGACAATTTGTTATCAGTGCTGCAAGAGCGAACATCTAGTTCCGAAAGCGCGGTGAAGACCTTAACCGACCGACTTCAGGACAGACACCCAAGTGGTATTAATTTATGTTTCATCATCGGCCTATTACAGTCCACTCGGTGGCTCTATCGGTAGTGACCCCTGCCCCTGCCTTCTGAACCAAGTCCCAAGACTGAAGTCGTGGTTTCGATTCCCACTCGGGTTTGTTCCGTGTCTGGGTTTTTATATTTGTGGTACCTTCGTTGTTTTGATACCCATAACTCAAGTGCTTAAGCTACTTACTTTGGGATTGGAGCAATGTCTGTGATGTTGTGTAATATTTAATTATTTATTTAATTTATGTTTACCTTCCATAATCTCGACGGTCATGGCACGGGAGACCACGTCGCGACTGGCCAGATCCTTAGCGACCGGCGCATACCGCTCCATGAACCGCTCGCCCTTCGCGTTCACGAGGAAGCCGCCCTCTCCGCGGCAGCCCTCCGTCATCAGACAACCGGCGCCGTAGATACCTGGACAAATAACTTTATCTTTAGTATATTATATGAAATCGTTGACAGGTCATGGCTCCTACAACATCATCATCCTAGGGGTGACAGCCTTGCGCTCCCCCAACAGTCTGGTGATGATGACAAGGCCGGCAAGGCCATCATCGTAGTCATTTATATAAAAAAACAACATCGTCGTCGAATTGATAACCTCCTGGTTATTTTTTTGAAGTCTGTTAAACAGTAAAAAAATATTGTTTTGTGCAAGACATGCAACCAACAATGTTTTCGAATACTTTACGTAAATCGAGAATACAACTGACAGCATTATCTATTCATGATCAAAAATCAAACAGAACACTTTGCAGATATCATTTTGAAGTGGTTAATTATGTAATCGACAGATATTGATTATGTTTTAGATAACTTACTTTTTAACTGACTTCGAAAAAAGGAGGAGGTTCTCAATTCGTCTGTATGTATAATATTTTTTTTTTTTTTTTTTTTTATGTATGTTCACCGATTATTCCGTCAATTATGGATGGATTTCAAAATTTTTTTTTTTGTTCGACAGAAGACACTTCCGAGGTGGTCCCATTATCACCAAGTCAGGATCTGATAATGGGATCCTGGAGAAATTGAGGGCAACAACCGAAAATTGTATGCTCATATGGTTTTTTTGTTACGTTATCATATTCTACTCAGGTATATGCTTCCGGGCGTCAACATCTGGTGCTGATGATGAAGCCACAGAACTCCTTAACGGTTAGGAGTTAGGGAACAGTACTGACATTGGTCGATAGAAACTAGGTAGTAGTATGTACTTATGCAGGGCTAATAGGGCAGGTGATTTGGTAAGTGATTTGCTTGATTCTAGATCGCAAAGTCTTCACTTAACTTAAAGCAAAATTTTTCATTCCTAAGTAAAACTCTTAATGACATTAATTAGCCCTTATTCATGGTCACAGCACATTAACGCAACTAAAAATAGAGAAATAAAATTATTTTTAAAAAAAAATTAAACCGACTTCAAAAAAAAAACACAAACGCCCAAAACTAAAAAGCGATAAATAACGTAAGTAATTCTATCCTTAATACATAATTATTTAAATATTACAATTATCACTTATTTTTGAAGTCGGTGCCAGCCAAACAAATAAATGTATCTATATTGTCGTGGGGATTTGCCGGCCGCGCGCGTCATATACCTACAACCTAACCTAACGTAGACTACGTTAGGTACCTAGAGGCTGGCACCGACTTCAAAAATAAGTGATAATTGTAATATTTAAATAATTATGTATTAAGGATAGAATTACTTACGTTATTTATCGCTTTTTAGTTTTGGGCGTTTGTGTTTTTTTTTTGAAGTCGGTTTAATTTTTACATATATTGATGGAAGTATATTTATTTATAACGTCTTACTTGGGATTAACTTAAAACTTAATTAAAAGCCGTAATCGCAGGTATGATATATAATAATAACGTATATCGCACTTATTTTAGATACTAGTGGGGATATTGATGGCGTAATATAAAAAATGCTATTAATCTTAATATTGAACAGATTAACCAAAAAAATATATGGCGAGAGCTGGAATGGATCTCTTGGAAGGGGAAGACACGTTAGTAACCTTAACCGACGAGCATGTATGAAGAGATTGGTGAATGTGGACGAAGCAAAAGTTGTGTCAGGTTCGTAGCATATGGACATAGTCTCTGCCTACCCCTTTAAGAGAAAGGCGTGACGTTATTACTAGATTTTAATATTAAAAGCATGTTTTCATTCAGTGGAAAAACCAATAAGATATTTATTACCCTTTTGAAAAGTGTCTCAATTAGATTTTATAGTGCTAATAAATTAGTACGTAATCTATACTTATAATAAATCTGTAGAGAGGTCAATTCTGTACATGAAATATATTTTCAAAATAACTATCAGGGGGTGATTAGTGATCGATACTGATGCCAAAAATGCAATCAGTAAAATTTTTGTCTGTCTGTCTGTCTGTCTGTCTGTCTGTCTGTCTGTATGTTCCTTATAGAAACAAAAACTACTCGACGGATTTTAACGAAACTTGGTACAATTATTCTTCATACTTCTGGGCAGGTTATAGTATACGTTTCATTACGCTACGATCAATAGGAGCAGAGTAGTGAAGGGAAATGTTGGGAAAACGGGAGAAGTTACTCCATTTTTTAAGCTTCCGTCGCGTGTGCAGCCTTAATGGTTAAAGTTACATAGAAATTATGTATGACAGAAATATTTTACATAAAATTGACTAAAAAATATCCCGCAACAGCATATGTCTATCTTTTATGGTTGACTCACAATAACACGTGTAACTCCTGATAGCTTAGCAGTTCGGAGCATTCTGATTATATTTGTTTACTCTTACGTTTATAATACTCTCATTCATCCTTAATTTAAAAAAGTTATGATTATTACCTATTCAATAAAAAAAGAATCATAGAAATCGGTATAGAAACACCAAACTTATACATGAAATAAGCCATCGCGCCGTCCCACGTGAATACTGAATCATGCTATAAGGGTTATTTTTGTGTAACGGTTGCCGCGGTGATGATGACAAACAGTCCGGTGATGATGACAAGGCCGCCCTGGCCATCATCGTAGTCATTTAGAAAAAAAAAAAAAAAAAAACGGTTGCCGCGCTCGACACGGGTCGTGGCGGCGGTAGGGTATTAAAAGGCGGGAGGTCCGAGAGCTAGCTTCATTCAATATTTGGCTGTTGATGCGTTCAGAGCGATCGACCTTATTGACAGACAATAATTGATATTGAGAAACCGTGCTTATCAGCGCGACTTTTAGTCTTTAAATAGTTTATTTGAATTTCTTTTGTTGTTATATTGTAAAATATTCGTTCAAATTAAAAATTATTAAGCGTAGGTACTTTTATTAATTAAAGTAGTTATAAGTATTTATTTTTAAGTGAAGTAGGTATAGGTAGATACTTTTGCACAGGCGTTTCAGCTTTAATGCAATCAGTAAAATTTTTGTCTGTCTGTATGTTGGATAGAGAAATAAAAACTACCTACCGAACGGACAATTTTAACAATTATTCGTCATACTCCTAGGCAGATTATAGTACACTTTTTATGACGCTACAATCAATAGGAGCAGAGCAGTAACGGGAAGTGTTGGGAAGACGGGAGAACTTTTTACCTGTATGTTTGAACGCGCTTCACGCGAAAAATACTGCATGGAATTGAATGCGGTTTTCACCAATGTATGGCTAGAGGCTTAACTGCTTGATGGAAGTCCGTTATTTTTCAAACCCGATATCCACGCGTGCGACGCCGCTGGCACAGCTAGTAAAAAATAAATCTGGCTAATCAACAACTTAACATTATTTGTTATAGTGGGTAATAAAAGTTCAAAGTAAATTAATTTGATTGAGACGAATGAAAATTATTTTGACTTTCGACTTTTTAAATGAGGCGTATTGAGGTAGCTCAAAACATGAGGGCAACAACAAGAAAAATGGGTCCCCTACCACTGCCGCCAATATCATAATATAATTGGAAGGAAGAGGGAAAATTTTTTTTTTAGGGTTTTGGTATCTATGTCCATTTGTATGGACTAATTCCTCTCCCCTGGTCTTATATCAAGTTCATGCCTCCGGTTTGGAAAAATAGTAATTTTTTTTTCTAAATGACTACGTAGATGTGGCCATCTCGGGCTGGCGGCCGGCCTTGTCATCATCACCGGACTGTGGGGGGAGCGGAAGGCTCTCACCCCTAAAATAGTAGATCCGGGGCTGGTTTACGCTATTACAAACGAAGTACTCCAGTCGTTGGCACTCACCGGTCGGGTGGAACTGCACGAACTCCATGTCCTCGTTCTGCAGGCCGGCGCGCGCCGCCATCGCGGTGCCGTCGCCGGTGCACGTGTGCGCCGACGTGCAGCTGAAGTACGAGCGGCCCGTGCCGCCCGTCGCCAGGATCGTGTTCTTGGCTTGGAACCTGCCAAACGCTTAACCGTTAACTTTAAGTCATAACAGACACAATGGCTGATCATGACCAGCCTGCATACGTCCACTGTTGGACCTGGAAATATCAGGAAACGGGCAGCAGCGCTTATCTGGGTAAAATAAAAGAGGTACTAAGAAACCGGTCGCCAACCTTTGCCTGTCAACTGGCAACAAGGGCAAATTTTTACACATCAAAAAGTCTTGGGATGTAAGGGACCGACCTACCATCTTTTCGCTCCAACCACTTACACCTGCCCACGGGCAGCAGCGTCGCTGAAGGGAAGAGCTACGCCCTGCGATCGCCTACCCTCCTGCCGAGCGTGGTGATTATAGGTAAACCAGGTGTTTGGACAAGTTAACGAACAACTGGAGAAGCCTATGTCCAGTAGTGGATTGAGATAGGCGGACGATAATACCAGACACAGTCGTCATCATCTGCCTGGTTACGACCACCGCTGGACATAGGCCTGGAAATATTGGGAAACGGGCAGTAGCGTGTTCCTGGGTTCAGCTCCCAGAAAAACAAAGTCACCATGCTTGGCAGCTTCTCTGGTGATGCAACTGCCCGTCATTGGCCTGTGGTTCAGCTACGCCTGCTATCGTGATGGTTGCCAGAGCCTCGTTAGATTGTATCGTGATGCACCACAGGCAATATCAGGATATTCCCTTAGTTAGTATCAATATTTTTGTAGTCTTAACTAATATTATAAAGCTGAAGAGTTTGTTTGTTTGAACGCGCTAATCTCAGGAACTACTGGTCCGAATTGAAAAATTCTTTTTGTGTTGAATAGACCATTTATCGAGGAAGGCTTTAGGCTATATAACATCACGCTGCAACTATTAGGAGCGAAGAAATAATGGAAAATGTAAAAAAAACGGGGGAAAAATAACTATTCCACGCGGACGAAGTCGCGAGCACAGCTAGTATATAATAAAGCAGTATACACTATTTTGTAGACGTCATCCACAATGTCTGATTTGTCCGTAGATAAATATAATGCCTTAATTGAAGTTCAATATCGTCTCGAAACAATAACATAGAATTGCTCTTATATTAATTCCATCACGCGAACTCTTGACAATAGATGACGTACATGTTACCTACAATAATGGTTATTGTCAATGCAACCATATTACCATGCCATTGTAGAACATTGTCGTGTTTCGTGTTGAAACATCGGCTTTGTCTGAAGTAGATAAGAGGTACTTTAGCATTCAACTCATAAATAATACTGAAACCAATTAAAACTGCAACGAAGCATGAACACGGTTGAAACAAGTTAGGTTGATTTAGCACGCATAGTATAGTTTTTCATATGTTTGTTATAGTAGTCCTATTGATAAAGGCACCACACAAAACGCTCTGACGGAGGGACTAGGCGTTAGTGGGTACTTCTTGCCTTACCACCATCTTCAGATAGGGTGGGCACTTTGGGAAGTGCCCCGGAACGAAGGGGATGCGTAAAGCATTTACGCCGGTAAAAAAAAGATTTTCATACCGAAACTGGCTCTACTATGCAAGCTAAATTAAAATAAGTTATGTTTTTCAAACAAATTAATTAATTAGAAGAAACACCGATATACATAGTGTTAAAACTAAATATTTGTTATACACTAAACTATGGTATAATAATAACCTATAAGGTATAATAATAACAATGCAGTGCCTCATTCATAAGGTATATGTAACTGAAAATTACATCCAATCTACATAATGACCCCGTCCTCCTTGAAAATGATGCAGTAAGATCAAACGCCAGTCATGCCAAGCTAATGCATCACGTGAAAACGTCAAATACTTTTTTTTCCAACAATCTTGCTACATAAGTACCTATTATACTTTTTCTAGTCACTAGGAATTTGGCTGTAACAATGTGTCTGGCGTGGGACGGAATATTTTTTGCATACTATTGGCGAACGTGGAGTGAATACATATTATGAATATATATTATGTGCGTGTTTAGCGATGTTATCGACTACAAGAACAATTAAGTCTGCAAAGCTTAATAAAATTCTCTATCATTTTCTATTCTACAGCAAATAAGAATGTTCTCTTTACTTGAAGCCCGGGACACAATTCGTCTAGTGTGGACCGACTTACAAGCCTCAAACGAGCGCGCTGCGGGCATTGCGTTCGTGCTCGGTTGCGTTCATCCTGGTGTCGGTTGTCGAACACGAAGGGATTTGCTTTGCATTCGAGGACAGTGATCGTTGTAGGTGCTATTGTTATCAGCCACACCCACCTGTGCAGGGTTCCATCTTCGAGGTTCAGCGCGATGCAGCCCTTGCACACACCGTCCTCCATCAATAAGTCGAGCGCGAAGTATTCGATAAAGTATTCGCAGTCGTACCGCAGAGATTGCCCGTACAGGGTGTGCAGCAGCGAATGGCCGGTTCTGTAAACAAGTACATATAAATAAATAGCCTTACACTTGCCACACATGGGCCGCATCCAAATAGCGCCACCTATAGTTCATTCGCGTTAAGAAAATAGTGACTGACAGGTCACTGACAGGCCACTAGCCAATTAAAACGCTAGAAATTATAATTTCTAGCGTTTTAATTGGCCTGACCGGCCTGAAAATCAGTGACCTGTCAGTCACTATTTTCTTAACGCGAATGAACTATAGTAACTGTCGAGTTTTTTGCCGGTTCCTCTCGATAGAAGCTGCATTCCGAATCCGTTGGTAGTTTACTTCCTTTTAATTTACATACTATATTCAATATTGACGATTTATAAGTGCTTGTCATAAGCCTATATGAGTAAAGAAATTTTTGATTTTGATTTTTTGATTGAGTCCCAAACTGTACCAGACAACTGATAAACTTACCTAAATACATATACATTGACGCAAACGTACGCAATGGGCAATTAACATATTACTATCATGTTTTTTTACATTGAAAAAAATATAGTACTTTTTATGCAGAAAAAATAGTATAGTAGGATAGGAGATTCATAAATATTAATATTGAGATTGACTATTTAAAATAGTAAATTACTTAAATATTAATAAGCACTGAAGGACAGTTTGTTTACTTAGCTATCACAATACGCCTTAAATGAGCCGATGTAAAAATAAACACGACTTTACACAACTTGAACACGTAAAATGAACTAAAATGTTAATTAGGTATTTATCTTTTGACTTCAAGTTCAAATCTTCAAGAGAGAAAAGATGAGTAGAAACTACTTTAATTTTTAACCGACTTCGAAAAAGGAGGAGGTTCTCACTTCGTCTGTATGTATAATATTTTTCTTTTATCTACTTTACAGTGAATACTCTAACGGCCGTATTCACAAACGTTACTATGCGACGCGCGGACGCACAGTGCCCAAAATACTATACGTTTTTGGGTACCTGTGCGTTCGCGCGACGCATAGTAACGTTTGTGAATACGGCCGTAAAACCGGCTGGAAACACTGATCATGTAGGTACCTGTCGGCAACGGCGCAGCATCTGTGAGCTTGTCCGCCCTTCCCGAACTTTAGAGACTGGCCACCGAAGGCTCTCTGATAGATCCTGCCCTCAGGAGTACGCGAGAAAGGCATGCCGTAATTGTCCAGCTCGATGACGGCGTGCGGCGCCTCCTTCGTCATGTAGTGAATGGCGTCCTGTCATGAAAAACAACAATATCAAAATAGTAACGTAGAAGACGACTAAGGGTATATAAGGAAACGGACAGCGCGCCTAGCAAGCGTGGTGACTAAGGCCATCATCATCATCATCAGCCTATTGCAGTCCACTGCTGGACATAGGCCTCCAGTTGTTCGCCACCTAGGGCAAACTTCTGGAGGATATACCTATAATCGCCACCCCAACTACCCAGTAGTCGGGTTGGCGATTGCAGGGCGTAGCTTCTTGCTCCGGTGACGCTGCTGCCCGATGCACCACGGGCAGGTGAGGATGGCTTGGAGCGAAAAGGTGATAGGTAGCTCCCTTACATCCCACTACTAACTACCTACTACGACTAAGGCCAATCCCCCCAAACGACAATTGCCATGTCTATGTCCAGCAGTGGACGTTTGCAGACCGATGATAATGAAAATGAAGGTCTTTGGATGAGCAAAAACTTACACATAAATCTCTGAAAACTATCTCTCCCTTTCGTCATTACTAGAGCTTGAAGTTGAAATAAGGAAGATATATTGCGACATTCATCATCTTTTCAGCCCGATCACTCCCCGACTCTGGCTGTTTCGACTAACATAAGTAATAAGTATCGTAAAATGAGAGAAAATAAGGACGATATTTTAGGACTGTTGATAATCGTTTTTTATTAAAGCATCATTGTCTATCAATCAAACAAAACAACGACAGAAAATGCATCTATTGCCCAGTCGATCTATAAGATGATGCATTCAACGTTTCAAGTCAATAAGGTCAAGTTAAGCTCTGATATGATAAGACTGGTGTTTAAGTTTTATCTAGTGACTAACTGTGTGTGTCTGTATCATAGCTCTCAAAGCAGGATCAATATTGATGCATTTTGTTTGGACGGCCCGCTTGTCTTGAAACGCACGCTGTCCTCAGAGGTCAAACTTTTTGTAGGACCGTGTTTTCATCGTCAAAATCTAGGGTTAATATGCCGTTGACGGTGTTTATGGATCACTATGGCAGCTTATTTTGTAGACTTGCATGTCGCCGTCTGCGCCTTGTCTGGCCCACGGCGCTATACTAGGACCACAGATATCTCCAATAGATACCGCACTTAAGATATCGCGCGAGAGGTAATACATACATGAATACATCAGTGCAATGCATACGCAATACGCATGCGCTTAAAGTGCGTCAGTACCACGGTCAGTACTGACCAGAAGTCAGACCCGTGTGTATCGGAGACACTTTTAATAGTTTGTAGAACATAAACGTATGAATCTTAGTATTGAACTCCTTGGCGCCGGAGCTCAAGTTACGATGGAAAATATTTGACAGATGTTAGCTCGCGTTGATGTCTTTTTTCATGATCCCTTTCTTTCATTACCAATTTCACTATTTTTATCCCTTTCTAGCATAGACACGTTTGACAATAGTGTTACAATGTATTACTTTCAAGTATATCGATAATGCAAGATGAGAAAAATTTTAGTGTTTCTACTTTAGATTTCCAAAGTGTCCTGAGAGAACATTAAAATGGACAAATGCCGCACCCTGCTGTTAGAGACATTTACATAGGATAGTTTTCAATGTATGAAGGATAGAAGACGAGTAAATGAAAACTGCTGTGATTACTTCACCTAACCATATTTATAACTATACTCATTTGAATTTTTTTTTTTCCCAAGACATGCCACGCTGGGCCACACAGCGCCACCTAGCCCCAAACTAAGCCGAAGCTTGTACTATGGGTACTAGACAACTGATAAACTTACTTAGATACATTTAAATATACTTATAATGTCAAAACGGCAGTTGAAATGTATTATTTAACGTATGTATTTTAGTAAATTGATCATTTTACGGGATCTTACCGTAAAATCATCCGACGAAGGTGAGGTGAACGTTGATTGGTTCAATGGCTCACGTGGCGTTATCCCGGCAACCAATCAGGGAACAGTGTATTAAGTTACGGGTAATAGTGCACCGTTAAATAGTACATTGAGCAACGACTGGCCCATTTGAGGACGATTTTACTTGTGTCAAAATCGTAAATTTTTAAATGACTGTTAGGCTACCTTAAGTTGATTAACTAACTGAAATCCATTGCGTTAAATAATACATTTCCACTACCGTTTGTTATATTCCGAAAGATAATCAACTACCTAGGAAATTGATCAACTTACGATTCTTGCTATTTTCCGGTGACATATATAAACATATATTTATATACATACATAGATAAATATCCAGTATTGCACAAAATACTGAAAAGGTGATACAGACATAATCTAGTCTAATATACCTGATTGGTAATTTTTCGGTAAAATTATCGACATTGCACAATACAAATGTACATCACTTGAGAAACGAGTTACGTCCCCCGCACACCCTTCCATACCACCTGAAATTGACTCGCGAAACTCAAAGCAAAATGCCGAACATGCGGTATCTATTGGGGGTAATCTGTGACTAGGACTAAGGCCTATACAACCGCGTGACGTGGACAAGAGGCCTTACCTACTACTTAGTTTCATTGATCATCATTAAAGCGTCTGACTTTTGCTCAAATCCCTACTCTACCGTACCAGGTGCGAGTTCGAAAAGCTCGCTGATATTAGGCTTTCACAAAATAGGTATTAAAATATGATTACATATGATCGCATTAGCGAAATGAGCACGTTATCAAATATCAAACGCAACAAAGATAACAATGATTAAAGATGACCTTGACAGTCTTGGGCTAGGTTACGCTTCGAATCAGAAAGGTGATACTGCTAAATCCATGGCAGTATAAATAGTAGGATCAATATGGATTTGACGAAGATTTGGGGATCTATTTTATCAAGAAGCAGTGCTTCATTATATCAACATTATAAAAATCTGTCATACCTACTTGTCGCATCTATCTATAATTGCGTAAAAATGTAATGGGCATTAATCAAATATGCATTATTGTTACAGTAGCACAATATTGGCTTCTCCTCTCCCGTAGAATGCAAAAAAGAAGTTGCTGAGGCAACTAATAAGTAACCAAATCATTCATATTGTCACCACCCTGCCGGCCTGTAGCGTTTACACTTCAACTGATTTAGAAACGTGACCGAAGTCACTATATAGGTAGGTGTTTCGCCATGTATACGGTTATCGACAGTCAGCAGGTGTGTAAATCCTATGATCGATCCTACAGCCGAAAATGAAATGAAATCTCAAGTCTCTTCAACTCTAACAACACCCACGGAAAGAGAAGGGACGACGTATAGTTAAGATAGTGCATATATGATCATAGCAAGTTTTATAATGATTATGCAATAGATCAATGCAATTAATCAGTCTGTGGAATATTAATTGGTTTTGTAATTATATAGCTATATGAATTTTCTACGTCATTCATATCAAAACCATATTAAGATAAAACAAGCAAGGGTGTGTTTCCCAGAAGTGGGGTTGCACAGAGCTTACAAAAATTGATCAATATTGCTAAAATCACACATCTCTTGACTTCAGTAGAACAATATGATTGTTCATAGTACATAGTAATAACATAATATGACCTGTCTGGTTATTGCTCACACGGTTTGGGCACCAGCCCCAAAAACAAGTGAGATTTGGGATAGAAAAGTACTCTGTATGAGCAGTGCAGAATTTTTTAAGGAATATAGGTGAACATTTACAAAGTAATGACTACAGCACAGTCTTAGACAAGCATCATTACGATGAAACTGTGCTCATTCACAAGAGGGTAATTAATTTGTGTTTCCTACAAATTTGAAATATAGCATCAGAATCAAATCATGAAAAAACCCAATTCATTCAAGCAATGTGAATGTGGATTATCTGTCATGACTTTCAAGTTATTTATGGAATAACTTATGACAGATCTCATGTGAATGAGCCTCCTTTAATATATAATTTAAATATTACCTGGTCTCCCAGCCAATCGGAACCCTTTACTGTGTCATACATATGCCACAGCCAGCTGTCCTCTTCCATGTTACCTAGAAAAAAAAAAACAATGTGAACTTTTAAAGTATTAGTTGGAGACCTTTATACATAGATGCCAGCAATCCATCATTAATTCATAGGTGGTTTATCAAACATGTTTTTGAAAACTTATTGATATAATTATGCATTGTACACTAGCTGAATTTCCAAATGTCTAATAATTTCAGCTAGGCATAGATGTATCATCTTTCGTGAATGCCGAATTTCTACCTCAATGATGTAAAATAAAGTGTAAAAATGAGTAACGCAACATACTGCTAATTAAAGGTCTAATTGGCTAGCGATCCCTCCTCGCTTCCCTTCGGGTGTTTCAGATAAACATTTTTAAACTAAATATAGCCTATGTTACTCAGTGACAATATACCTTTCTAATAAAAAAATAACTATAAGATTGGTGTACTTTTTGAGTTTATTTGTTACACACAAAAATACAAATCTTTCCTCTTTTGTAATATTAGTGTCTACACTAATATTACAAAAGAGGTACTAGCTTTATCTATAAAGCTAGTTATAGTATACAGTGCTTTTGAGGACTGATAAATCAGCTAGTTATTTCTGTATTTTAGGATGTGTTACTTTAATCAATATGATCAATAAATCAACCAATGAATACCAGACAGCCTGAAAATCACACATATTCTTTGATAAATGATGCTTGCTAGTGCTATACATTTTTTTTTATTTTATGTTGTGCATTATTATAACATAATGCATACATACACCTATATAAAATTACACACAATATGTATATATAATTTTTATAAGAAGAGCATTCAGGATCACCTCATTCCAAGGGGTAGTGACCTCACCCTGAAGGCCCACTGAGATGCCTCTAATATCAGAAGTTTCCTCAACCCCACATAATTTGAGATAAGTTTTTAGTTGGGTTTTAATCAAAAATCATCTTTAATAGATATTTCTGTACATGACTTCTATTGTCCTGAATATAATCTATACAAAACTAACATACCTAAAGCAGCATTGATGCCACCTTGAGCAGCTACAGTGTGAGATCTTGTAGGGAATAGTTTGGTGACAACAGCAGTCTTGAAACCCTCTTGGACGAGACCGAAGGCCGCCCGGAGCCCAGCTCCACCGGCACCAATGACCAGTGCGTCATGTTTGTGGTCAATGACGGAGTATGCTGCATCAGATGATGCATTTCTCTGCCCTCTTCTGGCGTTGACGTGTCTTGAAACATAGGTAGCCTAAAAAATTTAAACATTCAGCCAAATTAAAGTATTTCTACATATTTCTATCAATTAAAAATTTTATACTTCCCTACTTCTACTAACCAGTGGAACTTTTATTAGCAGGTTTAAGTCACATTGATGGTAAAAAAATTAACTTTCTAAATAAAACAGTTCAAAAATAATTATGAAAGCATTATAAAAGTTAATTGCAGATGTTATGTTTATTGCCCAATGTAAATTTAACCAATAAAATAACAAAACTGATTTACCTATTTATTATTAAGATTTCATTTTCATTATAAAACTAAACTAGTATAAATTACACTCTGACCGTTTATTTTGGTAGATATTTGGCTGATAAAGCTCTACAAAGAAAGAAAAGAAAAAAGTCTATAAACTAGCTAGGTATTCAGATTAGTAGGCTTACAACCAAACCCTACAAGTATTTCGTACGTGGGTAAGCAATATCGGAAATATATCCGCAAGGATTATAAGATCGTAAATAATCTTAATTCTATTAAAATGACAAAATTGAAAACTGCAGTTTTTATGGGCTGATTAATTCAGAAAGGCCCATAAACCAGATCAAAACATATTACATAACGATTTTCACCAAATTCACTAACATATTCACGTTACTTACCAGTGACGCTGGGTTACGAGTTAATGCAGCTTTCATTATTGCACTCATGATGAAACTCTCTGTCCGCACCTTGAGTACAAAAAATAATAATTTTTGGTGAAAATTCACATTCACAAGAAACTACTCGCCGTCCACTTCGTTTTGGTTTCTGTCAAACAAGAGCGCGCGCCGCTTTCGCATACGTCATTTCAATCTTAGGGTACCTTCACACAACACCACGGGCACTGTTGTATGTACGTACGTTGTACATTATTTTGAACATGACGACATTTTAGTTTAGACTTTGTAAAAAGTAGGATTTGTCAAAAAAAATGTCCCTTAATCAGTTCGGCTGCACAATTTTAAAACCTAGTAAGGGACATGACACAAAATGTTCAGGAGAGCGAAAAAACGTCTCCGCTACTTTGAGAGCGTGCCGTAACTAAACTATGCAACTTACGTTGACGATAGTTAGCTTGAAATGTGTGGCATATCCTTGGCTTTCAAGTAAATATAATATCCAGCATTAATACTTAATAGTACACGTTAGAAAGCACTTACTAATGATTAATTTGTTTTTTACGAGTAAATGATGACCAAAAAACCATTTCAAAACCTAGTAAAGGCACTTGCTAGGTTTTGTTCTGGTTTTGATGAGCTACAAATTTTCAATATGACAAGTTATAAACCTAGTAAGTCAGCAAAAAGATTTAAAATACAAGTTAATTAACGGAAAAACATAATTTAAATGAGATACTCGTCTAAAGGAAATCTCAACAAACATGAAATATTTAAATCTATACTTATAATAAATCTGTAGAGAGGTCAATTCTGTACATGAAATATTTTTTCACAATAACTATCAGGGGGTGATCAGTGATCGATACTGAAGCCAAAAATGCAATCAGTAAAATTTTTGTCTGTCTGTATGTTCGTTATAGAAAAAAAAACTACTGGACGGATTTTAACGAAACTTGGTACGAATATTCTTCATACTCCTGGGCAGGTTATAGTATACTTTTCATTACGCTACAATCAATAGGAGCCGAGCAGTGACGAGAAGTGTGTGGGAAACGGGAGAAATTTTTATATGCATGTTTGATCGCGCATCACGCGAAAACTAATGCATGGAACTAAATGCGGTTTTCATCAATGTATTGCTAGAGGTCTAATTTAAAATTTGAAACCCAATATCCACGCGTGCGACGCCGCCGGCACAGCTCGTTATCTAATAAAGGTATTAGGTAAGTCAAACGTTTCATGTTTTCTGGTAAGGAAAAATTTGATTTCATCAACACAATGTTAGATCAAAGCATTTTTGTACTTATCGAAGCATATTATTGTTCTTTAGGGCACTAAAAATTAATCTCGATCTATAAAATTGTCTTCGAGACATTATAATCAGCAGTAATTTAAGTTGAACCACAAAATGCAGCGCACACGCTCGCTATCTATGAGTTACTAAAACGTAGGCGCCTAATTCAGTTTGAATTGACAATTTCAAAACATAGTAAGGCACAATGACAATTTCAAAACCTAGTAAGGGACAGTCCCTTACTAGGTTTTAAAGTTGTCGTTGTGCCTTGCTAGGTTTTGAAATGGTTTTTACAGCCGGTTTTGGTCACTGAAAACCAGATCAGTGGACATGCTAGGTAGGTATTTTCGTTTCTAAACCTAAAATTAAGAATCTGAATATGCAAATTCGTGCGTAATCACATTATAAACAGCACTCAGCAAAAACCCGATTTTTTCAAAAAATGTCCCTTACTGTGTTTTAAAATTGCGCAGCCGAGTTGATACGTGCTAATCGCCCTAAATGTTATTACATTGCGCAATAGGCAGAGCGGCTAAGTAGCTAAGCAGCCCGATCGCCCTAAATCGAATCGGGACACTTACCCTAAATCTTATTAGACCACCCCTAATCAGAGTTAGGGTGCCTGAATACCGGGTAGTGTAATAACTGCTCAAAGGCTACGTTCGGAAATTTTTGTAGGTTGACTACAGCTGTTGCGTTGCGATACTCGCGCCAAGCGTCAAGGCTGTGCTGTCGTGCCTGTCGTGTGTCAAGTCAACTGTCAACGTCAAAAATCAAAATAGAAATAAATTTAGTCACTGCGAAAGAAAATTCAAATTTTATGTAAAAATAGAAAAAAATTATCATAACTGTTTCAAATGGCTGATAATCCCAGTAGTGATGGTCTATCAGAAGCGGAAAAACTGCGAGGTAAATAGTTTGTTGTTGCTAGTTAATAGGTTATGTATTTGGGTACATTAAAAACTATTTTCGTAACGTAACAGCACCTACTAGAGTAAGTGGTTCATCTTCTTCTTAGTTGTTTAAACAATTCAATCTCTTTATTTTTTATTTTTTTGTACTTACTTGGTCAGTTTAAATATACGTATGTGCATCGTTACCTGTTTATATTTTCATTGTAGAAGACGAATTAGCCAGAGAACTCGAACATAGCGACTCAAATGAAGAAGATTCACAAGAAATATCACTGGAAATAGAAGAAAAGCTTCTGAAAGATGAACCTGAATGTAAGTTTTTTTATATCATCATTATCTTGTCAAGTAGTAATTTTTTTGATGTAGTTTTTGTACTGAATTTATAGATTTAACTTATTGTGCTTAATTATAGAAAACTGCGTCTAAATAAATTTTAATTTATTACTATCACTTTATAGAATTATCTATTTAACAACAGCTTTGGGTCTAGTTATGCAAATAAAATTATCAAATTTTCATTTCAATTCTAAATGCTTGTACACAGATACAACATTGATGAATTATGGTGAAAGTACACAAGCAAGTAATGTGGTAAATGAAGTGGTTGAAACATATTCGGACAGTTCCCAAAATGTTGAAATAATACACCGAGCTGATGAGCTTGGCAATGTCTACACTGACAACTCTGACTACATTAGCTCACAGACAGACCCCATCACAGATAATTATGAATCCTACATAAACGATTATACCTTTGAAAATACCGATTTGATCGACCATCAGCCACAATCAGACATAATTGAAGAGAAAAATGAAACAAGTGATGAAAATAAAGATACAAATATTTTAATGTCTGATGTAAATGATTATCAACAAACAGAATCATCAAATTATGAATCTCAAACTGCAGAGGAATTGTTAATGAGTGAAAGGGAAAGAGAAAAGAAAAGTAAAAAGGAATTAGAAGAGGAAGAACGAGAAAAAATGCAGTATGTATTAGGCATTGTACACAATGTACATTTGTAATGTTTACGGCTTTTGCTGTTGTATTTTGAATAAAAGCTTTGAATATATTCTCTTTATGTTTTCCCATGCCAGGTATTTATTATGCTTCATGCTTATTGCCTTATGTTTAAGATAAGTTGAAGTATTATTAATGAACTAACAGCTGTAACATTTGCTAATAAGAATGTGAGATCTCAATACATGGTATCCATACACTTACTGATTTTCATACAAATTGTACATCAATTATTTTAGTTATAAGGCAAGATTCAATGCCTTCAGATGTTTTTATTAAAACTTAATTGAAAGCTATAATTAGAGGGACAACATGTATAGAAATCTTCATGAAAGTAGGTAATGTTAGGATTTATTTTAAAATTTTACTTAAGTTCTCTATGGACTAGAAAATGCTGTTGGATCTAGGGCAGAAGTACAGAGAAGTACATATTTGCTGTTTGCAGAGTCTTGGTGTCAAATTTCACAGAAGAACAATTAGACAGATATGAGATGTACAGGCGAGCAGCTTTCCCCAAGGCAGCTGTGAAGCGACTGATGCAGACCATAACTGGGAGTTCTGTTGGGCAGAATGTTGTAATAGCTATGTCCGGTATTGCCAAAGTGTTTGTAGGAGAAGTGGTGGAAGAAGGTAATTTTTTTTATAGTTAACTTTTACCAATTTATTGGTGCTATGCATACTTACGGTTGAAGAAACCTGAAGCTTGTACTATGGGTACTATGAATAACTGATAAACTTACTGAGATACTTTATTTTTATAAATAAATTATACATAGTAAATATGCAGCCCAATACAGAAATCAGCTTCGAGATTACTACCAAATGAGCCATCGGACCAGTCATGCAGGGATCAAAGAGCTAAGGATAAGCTAATGGAACTAAGGATGTGTTTCAGATGACAAGCGTTCCATGCGCATTGCGATTACAACTACCTACTTAAATGAACATACATTTTTATTCAGGCCGTACACATGCACGCGCGCTAACAACAATCGCGTGCTGTCATAACGCGCGTTTGTCATCTGAACATACCCTAAATATTTCTTTTTTGTAGAAAGTCTTCGAATTGTTTGCCTCATCTCCAACCATAATTATTCCTGAAATACTAAACAATCATATTTTATTTGCAGCCCTGGAGGTATTGGAAAAGTCTGGCGAACCTGGCCCTTTACAACCTAAACACCTCAGGGAGGCATTGCGGAGACTTCGAGTAAGAGGCGCCCTGCCCACTAGGAAAGCTCATAGGAGTATGTTTAGGCTTTAGTATAAAATAAATAGTATGTTTTTATGATAGAATGCTGCTCCAACTTCAGTATTTATTGATGACTAACAAAGTGTAAATATGTTCAAAGGTCAAACTTCTTATTTGGTAGGTATTCTTAATAACAAATTTTATGTTATTTAGTTTTGTGTACCAATCTTGTAATAAATAATGACTATGAAAACGTATGTTTCTTTTACATTTTATAAACTGAATTCCATCTACTGATAACAAGAAATTAGGTAGTTAGGAATAAAACAAAATTGTTTAAAAAAATGTTAATTTATTACATGATAAAATTGTTATTTTATTAAAAACAATATACAACAGTAACTAAGGTTTATTCATAGTTCGAAAACTTGAAAAAAAATCAGTCTTGTTAAAATGGCCAACTACATTATAAACAGGAGACTAATGGAAATCTTGGAAGGTAATAGGTAATTTCTAAAAAATAAAACTGTAGTTTGCTACTATAGGAAAACAAAAATAAAAACACATGTATATGTAAAACTCCCTTCTAAACTCCAGAGTGTGTGTAATTGGCACTCTTAGTTCTAGAATTCATGCAAGTTAAAAAAAGATACATGTTCCACTATTTTGATCTGCTAAAATTTTAATATCACAGACGGGCAATTTTCGAAGCTGCTCTGGCTGCTGTTTTGGCATTCTAAAGAACAAAACTCAAACTCATAACAAACTGAATGGTATAACAAACAGAACTGATTATTATCTATCTACAGGAGGAAGGCACAATCAAGTTTGTTATAGGAATTTGGTAACATTTTGTAAATAAAGATTGCATAATTATATTTTACAGCAAAGCTTATATTACAAATCCTAAACGCGACATTCTCCGATTTTATCTTTTTAATCAAATTCTAAGCAATGGTCTGACATTGTCAATATGTGCGAATACCTACTTACGTGTGCGTTGTACGAGGTTTGTAACTTTGAAACCATGTGTAAAACACCGAATGGTTTTAAATATTTTTAACCCCTTTCTATAAATAAAAGCTAGGTATTACCTTATGGGTAAAATGTAAGTAGTGTTACAGACTTAACTACTACATACGATAACCAGGTCACCGTCGACTCGGTTATGCACAAAATAGTGCTAAAATGTGTTAGATGTAGGTAATAATATATAGCTGCACTATGTATGCAAATTACATAATTAGTTCATTGTACCAATAGCGTATCCTATGGGATAGATTTCTTGAAAAATTGCTTTTTCAGTCACATAGATTATTTTCAAACAAATGTAGGTAATAAACAAGTTTAACATGTTTACTAAATTACATTAGTTTTTACATTTCGTGACATATTCGTTTCAAACATTTATGTCGGTGAAGCAAATTAAATCATCCATTTGTCGCCTACAAAATGGCATATCGTCCGTTTCGTAAAGTTTAGTTCAAGTAACAACCATAAAAATCATAACAAATCTATATAAAGATAGACGAATTAGAGTCGTATAAAGCATCGGCGGCCGCGACCGATCTCGGGTGCACTTAACTATATTCACGTAACCGTCCATACAACTAAGTCAACACAATAAATATACCGCGTAGCTAAAGCGAGGGTTCTTCTCGCGTTCCATTAATTTCTTCCGGGAATTCTTACGAGGTAAATTAAAAAAAAAAAGCTGTAACCTCGTCGTACGGTTAAGATGACGGAAGCCCTCGGCGGCACCGGCTACGCGAAGACTAGAACGTTCTCACTGCGCGGGGCGGTCAGACGAGCAGCCGGCGGACGCCGCACTCGATGCAGAACTTGGCGGTGTCTACGGGGAACTTGCTGCCGCACTCGTGGCAGAAGCGCGACAGACGCGGGGCGTCGCGCTGCCCCGCTCGCTGGAGCGACGCCTCCGAGCCGCTGGAGCTGCCTGCGCCGCCCGTCGCACCGCTACCCCCGCCGCGGTGCCAGCCCGGACTTCGCCGCGACGACGATCGAGACGAATTGCGTTTCTCTGAAACTGGTGACGTGATCCCATCGTTAAATCCTGTTCAGATGACAGTGTTTTTCTTCGCACCATCACATTTCAAAAAGGCAATTGAATCGAACAATTGCATGTGCAAATCGAGCAACTTAAAACGCGTCATCAGAACTGGCTCTTGGGATTTAGTAGGTAGATATCTAGGTGTACAGGCGGATCAAGAATTGTGGGGCCCTGAGATGAAGATTAAACTAATGGTTAGTATAGCAGGTTTGTCAGATAGACACAAAAATAGCAAAAAGGTAGCTTACTAGTTATTGGATGGTTCTCCAACTCCTTGAAAGTAATGTCGGGTTGGGGCGCTGGTTCATCGAGCTCCGCCGATCGCTCCATCGCCAGAAACTCCTCGCTCGACATAGATCTAATTTCCTCCTTCCCACTGGAATCCGAGCCCGCGGGGATTTGCTCCAATGAATTCAGACCGTTCGGCTCTTTTGAATTGCATAAAGACAGCTTCGAAGGCGAAATTCTATTTAAGCTGTGGAGAAAGTAAAAAAATCTCGTTAACATTTATTAAACCATGCTGTTTAAATGTGCGATTATGTACATTTTGGAAAATATGTGATTCAATAACCCATCCAAATAAATTATTACCTGACTAACCTGCTATATGCCGAGTCGTTGCTGGCTTTCCCGTTAGGCGTGTAGTTTCCATTAGAAACAACTTCACTCTTCTTATTGTTTCTTTCAGCCTTAACGCGGCTGTCTCGTCTCGCCGTACCATTGTGACTAACATTGTTAATGACAACCTCTTTCGACTGCATATTTTCACTCCTGTCCGACTCATAGAATTTGTCGAAATCCTTGAGAGATTGCATGATGTCATGTTCTAGCTGATCCGCTTTGTGTCGGCTCCTCGCACTGTTTGTTTTCGACACCTTCTTCTTTTGAATGGAATCAAGGAGGGACGTGGAACGCTTCACAGAGGAGGGGAAAAGGTTCTCGCTCACAATATTGTTACTGCTAAAAGTGAGAGACATTGATTTGTTAACTGGGATTAAACCATTACTATTTAGAACGGGTTTGGGTGACGAACAATTGCTATTAAATTCAGAATTCCTATTACTATCGAGAAGTTCTGATTGTTTTACTATTCTAGTTGTAGAGCTACATGTTCGCTTGTTTTCTATTTTTTGCTTATTTATTTCTTCATCAAAAGACGTCATAAATTCTTCAAGATCAAAGTCTTCGCAGAGTGATTCATCATCTCTCATCGAAGACTTTGAAACTATGCTCTGTTCTAAAGAAGACATAATTTTATCATAATGTGCACTTAAATCGTCTATAATTGGGGCAGTGTTTTTGTTAGATATGTTTTTGTTAATGTTATTGTTATTTTCGACTTTCTTAAAATCAATTTTGGAATTTTCTATATGATTGCCAGTTTTATTATTTTGTTGGTTACTAAAAGATTCGAATTTAGCAGGCAAATTTTCGGTAGTGAGTAAAGACTCCATACTACTTATTATATCAGGATTGTTCAAAATTGTGTTGACATTTATGGGCAAATTATCATTTTCATTAATAAGTCTAGGATCTATATAATTGCTATCGGTCATAGAAGAGTTGTCATCTGCTAAGATAGAATCGAGGTTGACAAAATCTTTTTTATCGTCCTCTCTTTTAATCTTGTCAAGTTTGAGCGGTTGTTTTATAGTAGTTCTTTGGAAACTATGATACATGGAAGTAGCTATTTTTGGAATTTTTTCTTTTGGTTTTGGAGTACTATAACTAGACGCAGTGTAACTAGAGAATGACCTATTTAAATTGCTATTGCGAGTGAAGTAATTTTTTTCAGGTGTACTTATGTTTTCTTTACTGGACTTTGTAAATGTAGTGTTGAGTTTCTGACTAGATTTTTTGTCGTTTCTTATTCTAAACGAGCTGCACCTACTACCGATTGTGCTGTTATTATTGTCATTGTTCGTACTGCCGAAAGACTTCATTCTTTGCAATGTAGGAGTTTTCTGGTATGTTTTGTTAAGGGTGTCTTTAATCATTTTAGTGTTATCTGTACGAAGATAATTGGGTAAAGTTTTTTCTTTTCCGGTACGTAGGATAGGGAGGGTTCTGTTGGAATCTTTAGAGGAGTTTTGAAGCTTTTTAGGAATGTTGGTGTCTGAAGACATTAATTCCTTCATTTGTCTAGCAGCCGAAACAAACGGATCGTAATTGTCGTCGAGCCTGAAAACATAATATTTACAGGAAATAATGCGATGTAAATAGAACATGTTGAAACTTAAACAGTACTTATACCTAATACGCTACTTATTTAATTAGTTAAGATACAGGTGGAATAGGGAATGGATAATACTTTAACCTCTTATTTTCAATGCGAGGGAGTTTTAATGGTGGAGCTTCAGAAGTTACCGATTCTTCATCGCTTCTGTCATCTTCGTTTTCTTTTACTATGAATGTTTGGTATTCCAAGTTATTGCGTTTCTGTTCACCTAGCATTTTGAATTTATTATTTGGTTTGTATATCTTCTTCATCCTATTTTTGTTACAGGAAACCTTTCGTTCGGGTTTATTTGTTTCAGTTATAGAGGGTAATTTAAATTCAGACGTAACATTTTTCAAGGTTTTGTCTTCTTGAGGTGGTCTCTCATCATAAAATTTCAATTGATAAACAGTAATATGTTCCATATCACACACTTTTCTACTAGTTTCAAGATTTTTTTCATCTTCGGTGTTGAGTGCTTGTTCACCTCCGCTTTCCATTAATTGCTTTAGATCATTTTTTAAATCTTGAAAAGTATCCGAAAACTCATACTTCAAGTCAGTAGTATTTTCGTTTATGTTTTCTATTCTATCTTGTATGGTTTCAAGAGAGTTCGTTCTTGGCGTATGAAGACGCTCTACATCCTTTTCTAGAGTTAATTTATCATCTTCGAAACTGTGACTACTCATCATTTTATCGGTCATGTTCATAAATTCTTCTAAATCAGCTGGATTTTCTGTAAATTTTGTGTAAGTGTCTCCACTTCCGTGGCGACAAGCAATATCGTTTTCTGGATCATTTTCGTCGTATTTATTTTCTATAGAATTATATGATTCGTGACTAACGTTGTGTTCATAATTTTCATCAAAATGTTCAGCTGACAGGTCGTGTATTTCTTCTATATCTTGTTCAGCTAAGAACTCTTTTTCGGAATTTTGATTTGTTTCCAGATACCTTCTGTCGTTTCTAGTAACAGCTGTACATATTTTTGTAACATCATTAATACTGGAATTAGAATTAGATAAATCACCAGCATCAATATTGTTAGAGGTAGTATTGCTTACTAAGTAAAGATTAATGCTCGAATCTGTTACGTCGACTTTCGAATTCATTTCATTTTCTGTTTTAACCTTCCCTTGTAGATCACATGAGCTCACCATGGTTAGGTTTTTATACAGCAATTCTACTTTTGGTTCATCAGTTACTTTTATAGATTTCGTATCTTTAGTGCTAGTCTTATGTTTCTTAGCGCTAGCTTTTTGATCTGGACTATCGTATATAATACAAGGAACACACGGGCACATAAGTTCTGTGTTAATACCAATTGATTGACAGTTTTTATCTCTGCCTGAAACTGACTGATCATCAAGACTATCTAGACTCATGCTGCTTTCTTTTACCAGTTTGACATTATTCACTTCTGGTTTTGCTGAAGTCCTCTTATCAATTTCGACATATTTCTTTTTGTCTATAGCTTTCCTTTCCTTCGTAACTATACCAGTATTTGATTTTGGCAATGTTTTAGTTTTCCTATTTGTTTTCACTTCTACATCTTTAACAGTCGTATTTTCTACACAAATCAGGACTTTTTCGTTTTCATCGTCGTTTTCTACAGGTTTAGTGCAATTTTTGGCATTATTTTTTTTGGGGATAGGTATTTGACTTTTATCTTTCTTATTTGCTTCCTTCTCCTCTTTATCTCTTTGACTTCTTTCTTTGTATTTCTCAGCAATCTCTTCTAACTTTTTTAATTGTTGTTGTTTTTTAGCATTCATAGACTTTCTAATTTTTTGTTGAGTGGTATTTTTCTTGATATTAGGGTCAGTATTACTTGGTTGTATGGGTGTTGGTAGGGATTCTTGTTTATTTCTAAGGAAGGGAAAGGAAGGGAAGATATAGTTAAGCACTCGTAAAGAGTAAACAAATAAGGAGATAGGAATCAGAAAAAAAATCTTAATTTTGAAAAAATACAAACAAAATGTTAATCATATACAAGCACCTTCCTTTCCCCTTATTTGCTAAATTATTAACATAATAAGGACTTTGTGGAGGAAAATACCCCGTCCGTAGCAAAATATGGGTCCCCTTTTACAGGCACTGGGCTGGACATTTGTAACAGGCATATGGGCAAGAATTATAAAATGATGCTTATTTAATTTAACCGTAGCTCAAGAATTCGTAGACAATCCTATTTCTCTAAAGATAATTTATTTGTTCGAAACATGTGTACATAGATCTCTGTTTTGTATTTTGTTATTGCTTTTCATTATCTTAGTTATCTAGTGTACCTATGCATAATACTATAATCCAGAAGTTGTAGTCACCTAAAAATCGTGTTACAATTAAGTGGCTGGTCCATAAACGACAATTAGGGATACAATGGAAACCTTGACACTATTACGATCTTAAATGTAACTCGTCACAAAGTTTTCATTTCTAACACTTCCATCATTCTCTCAGATTCAACATCACGGGCGTCTCTTATAACAAGAAAATTAAATATTAAACTGTCTCTTACCTAGTGCTGCTTAGGTCTCTAGCAAGTCTGGCCTGTCTCGCTTTGACATTGGCGTCTCCCGAGGAGTTGCTTTGTGAATTTCGACAGTTTTTAATCACCGGCACGTGAGGGGATTCTTCGTGGCAATCGTTACTAGACATTGATTCTGAAACCAAGAATAAATCTCTAATCAAATGTGTACATCTGTGTATTTGTATATATCTTGATGGTTTCTTGCAATGAAACATTGTTTTAATAACTTTGATGACGATGTTTGTGAACGTTGATTATGATTGCTGTGACTGGTCACTCGAATTCCAAAGTGGAAATTATTATCACCTGTTAGTGAAAGGAAAACTTAGCTTACGGTCTGACATTCATGAATCTTTAAGTAACGACAAAGCGGTACTTAAATGTCGCTTGGGAGGATGTTAGTAAAAAATGGGCATGAGTAAGAAACACCCATCCATACAAACTTTCTCTTTTATAGTATTAGTAAGAAGTAAGATGTTGGTAGATTGGTTAGGGCACATCATTCTTTAGAAAATAAAAATTAAGTCATACCTGAGGCCCTAGTTCGAGAGTGCTTGTTGTAATCGCCGTACTCTCGAGGTGGCGGCGGCGAGACTCCACGCGACGAGTCCACCGACGCTGACCGACTGTTTGAAGACTTGTCGCGCGTTTGAGATGATCTGAAAAGTGATATGCAGGGTAAGGATCCGAGTAAAGTTATGCGGGTAGGATTAAGATCTTTTGCTATGTACTATTATTCATATTCAACATCAGCTCATGTTTTTATACACACAAGCTATGTCTACTCTGACAGGTATGAGCTGGCTATGCTGTCGGCAATGTGCTGCGCGGGCGCAGTGGGCATTAAGTGTATGACGCGTTGTCCGCGCAGAAAGTGTATGTCATATAGGTCGAACGTATGAATGAATAGATACACTAGTTCGGCGCGGCGGGCAGTGAGTGTACCTATGTAACGACGAGACTGGCTGACCGTCGCGGTCGGCCGCGCACAGGCGGCGCCTTGTAATGCGTGCGCGCGTTGAGCCGCTGCTTGGCGTCGGCGATGTGCTGCGGCTGGCAGTATCGCGCAGTGAGTGTATGTAACACCGAGGCTGACTGACCGTCGGCCGCGCACGGGCGGCGCCTTGTACTGCGTGCGTGCGTTGAGCCGCTGCTTGGCGTCGGCGATGTGCTGCGGCGGCTGCGCGGGCGCGGCGGGCAGTATCTTCGCCTTGTCCGCGCACCACTCCACGTGCCGCTCGAAGGCGCGCACGCCGAACGCACGGGCGCAGTGTGGACACTTCTGAAGCTCTGCCATTGGCTGCTGACAGCGTTTGAGGTTAACAAAAAAAAATCAGTTATTATCTCACCATACCTTTACCGATAAAAAATCATTAGGCACTTGTGATGAAGGTAGTTAACAATATCTAAGGGGTGAGAGAGCTTTCTGCTCCTCCACAGTCCGGCAATGAAGACAAGGCCGCCTTGGCAATCACCGTAATTATTTTTAGCATGTCAAACAAGACTTATTGAAAGCATACATTTAGGTACACCTATGCTCTCCCACGAGTTGCCAATTTTTTTCTGAAACTGGGTAATTACCAATTACCATCACTACTAATCTATACATCCATACATATTGATAAATAAAAGCCATTCCGAGTAGGTGCACGAACTTGTCTTCGGAAACACAATTCTAATAATGATTGTTGTCGAGCTAACGAATACGTCATGTTACCTATTTGGTCTTGTTTGCGTGTATAAGGCAGTAAACCGTAATTATCATTACAAAGTGGCCTTTGGACAATAATGTCTACGAGTTGCATATGAATCGGGCGCTTCCTCAAGTTTAAGCTTACATCTGTGACACGTTTTGAATATACATTCAGAAGTTAAATGAACACAGTTTATATTCAAACATTTACTTTGGTAGATGACTTGTTAGGATAACATTAAATATACATACATAACAACACCTTTAAGTTAGCTAACTCATACTTATGCGCGTTCATAAGAACTCGTAAGCTCGAGAGCTAGGAAAATAAAAACTTTGAATGATAAGGTAGAAGATATAATTTTTATATGTAAACAGGATATAGGTTATGAATTCTCACATTTAGCAGTAACACAGGGTACCTACCCTGCCTAAAATTACCAAAAATATGATCAAAACCTGCCTAAAATCATGCCATTTTTATGGGCTCCTGCCCATAGATAAAAAATGCCATGATTTTAAAATATTTTAAACACAAATCTCGTGCCTTGTCTACCGCAAGTAATGTAAGTAGAAAGAGATGCGAAATCTTTGAAATGAACTACAATAGCTACTATTTTACTAACGTAACGTCATAGTAGACTTGACACAGAATCTGTAAAGCAATCAATAACTTGACAGCTATTTAGAATGATCTCAAAATATTTCCAAGTCAACTCGGCTATCAAAAAAGCTGTCTTCCAATGAAGAAATTGGGTCAAAACTAAATAAGGGTAAATTTGCTCCCACTTACCTTCGTAATGGTACTTCGCACTGATTGGGTCTTGGGTTTAGGTGCAGCTTTGGCAGTGTTTGGGGGACTCTTCTCCAGGAACGGACTGTTCTCAGGAAGACCAAAGTTCTTTGGCAAATATTGTTCCAGGTCTGTACCTGTAAATATACAATTACATTTGTAATGTTATGAGAATTTGCGTCTAATTTCTATAACCATAATGTTTATAATTGCATCTGGTTTGGAAGATTGAAAGTTGGATTCTGCATTATTACCGTTTCAAAACTAGCTAGCTAGATCGATAAGACATGCCACTGAGCATGCTAGACGTCAATTATTCTAAATTTATTAGTTTTCTTTTCTCAATGCTATTATAAACAATTTATGACAACAATATAACTTTATTGCAATTAATTTGTTGTCATTAAACAGTGTGTTGGATCTTTAATCACTTATTTAAGTAGTTTTTTTTTAATTTATTTATTAGTGGTCCAAATGGGAAGAAATTGTTTGATTCAACATGAATTTGGAGGGTGCTAAAAGTGATTTTGTTCCTGCTCTATGATGCAGGAACAAAAGTTTATTTAAGTAGTTAGACTTTGATTCTGCACATGGAAAAATAAACTAACAGTCTAATGGTCAGGCCAAGTGTAGGAAGCCACTGCCATCATAATCAATTTCATGACTGGCTCGATGGCTCATTTGGTAGTGACCTCTGCCTTCTGAGATAAGGGTTGTGGGTTCGATCCCCGCACAGAGTACAAACATTTGTGTGCACGAAGAACGTGTCTGTTTGTATTGGTCTGGATGTTTTCTATGTACATTTAATATGTATTTATTTACAAAAAAAAGTATCTAAGTAAGTGTATCAGTTGCCTAGTAGGTACCCATAGTACAAGATTCGGCTTAGTTTGGGGCTAGATGGCGATATGTGGCCCAGCGTGGCATGTCTTGCGTTGCGTTATTTATTTTATTCATCGGACGGTGAGGCCAACTTCGGCATTTTCGTAGATAAAGGCTACGAAATAAACCAGTGATCACGATCCTCACTAATGAGGAAACGCTCGAGAGAATGAATTTAGAGCAATGACATTAAAATGAATTTGTAGTCCCATAAAACGTGTTTAAAAGGATGCATTCTGCTTAAAATAAATCCTCATCCTCACCATCACGTAACTCTACAACATAATTATTGTAGGTTGGACTAGTAATTTAATATCGTTTTGTTGTCTTGTACGACGTAAACCATTTGGTTAATAGATGCAGTAATTAAAAGTGAACGCTGTTAGAGGACAACGCGTGGCAGGTGACAGGCGCACACACGACACACCATCCGCCCTAACAGACACCACATGCATTCGAGATTGTTTTAATTAGAAGAGAAACGAGAGTCAAGGTGAATTGCTTAGATTTTAGTAGGGATGCCAGCCAACTTTGGAAAAGTAACACCATGAAAGGATGATATTGATAACTTTTACAATTTTAAAACATATAATTTAACAATCAGAATCAAAAGAAAGACCATAAGAATAACATTATTTGTTGTCAAATGTTTTATTGCATGTCACATTACAATATTGAATAAGATGATATTTTTTTCTATGAAAACCAACTTGATATCAAACTCCGGTTAAAAATTATTAATACTTCACCCGAATACAATAAGGACTTATTATTTAATCGCTGAACCTAGTTGAACAGACTGAATACGACTGTACAAAAGTTATAATAGTTCATTCAATAAGGAATAATACATACTAAGTAAATGACGTCCTGGTAAAGGCTTTTATGTTTTATTCTGACTGGTAATCGTGTCATTGAAAAATCGGATCGTAAATACATATTTGATGCCTACCAAGAGTTATTACCGCATTGGTATGATACAAAGACGGTATTATGGTAGATGCCATTTCCTTATAAGTTGGCATCCCTAGGTTTTTATGAGGTTATAGTAGGTGTATGTTACTAAATACTAACAAAATAGTTTATGTAAATAGGGGCCGAGTTAGTTCTGTCGAGACATTATCATGTTAGTCACCACAATACAATATTTACATACAAATAATATCTACGTGCCTATGCCTTATACGCAATGTGTTATAAATATGTAATTTAATAATACGTTTCTGGCAAAAAATAATAAGTTGTAAAATAACAATAAGTCAATCTTTGATTGATTTGCGTAGATAACTTCATGCCGACAACATAATTTTAAAACAACATTGGCAGTTAATAATTCTAGATATCAGATTAAGACAATAATAATTTAGAAATTATTCATCGTAAAAATTTTCAAACAATTTCACGGTATTGACTGATATAACCTCAGTGCAATATACATATTTTATTACTTTAGCCGCCTTGCAATTTATAATGTAGATCTTCTATTACGATTATTTATTTATCAATAAATGCTTGCAATAAATAATTGCATTACTGAATAACTTTAAACAATGCTTTCCATCCAAAATGTAAACGTCTATTTGATACTTATCTAGAGTGGTCCAATTGGTACAGACTTATTTTGTAACTTTAAGAAAACATAAATTCAGCTTGGGTCTTCTTTGGCTATGTAAGTACATAATGTTTTCCCATTTTTTTCAAGCAAGCAATTGCTTGGCTTTACAAAGCAAGCTAATTTGTTACGTAAGGCATGTTATATCCAACACAACAAATCCATTCTACAAAGTTCGGTCTTACTGCTTACAGTTAGTAAGAGTCTTAACTCTTACGAGTGCAATTCCAGAATAATATTATTAGCTTATTAATAAAATTGGAAGCAGATGCATGTCACAGTCAGAAAATGTTTTTAACTTAAGTTTTCGTAGCAGTAGGTACATCTGTAGGTACACAGCGTGATTGCATTGCGCTCTCATTATCATGCGGTGAAGGTCAAAATCGTTTATATTAGCAGTTTACTACTGCAAAGGGGAATAATAATAATGCTATATAAATAGACTGTATTCTTAGATCCTAACGTTGCAAGCAAAACTTATTGTTTATATTTTAAACAGCTATGTTGGTCTTCCTTTGCTTTAAATATTGTGTCATGATTTTAAATTATTGTCAGCAAATTTTATTACGTCTTATTTTTTTTTACAATAAATTCATACTTTTTGTTAAATGTCAATTTCATTAGATTACATACAAGTTTACAAAACTATAACTGTCCAATAGGGACCCAATAACAAAGTTAAAACATCGTGTTGTCACACACACACACGTCTTCGATTAGTTAGAAAAGTGGAACTGTGTTAGCGAAGTGGGCATACACAAACAAGAGAACGAATCACAAATCAGATACTAATTGATATGCAGTCTACCCACTCACCAGAATTAACACCATTCTCCGACGACAGCCCTTTTACCCACGAAAACAAAACTTTGATCAATAAAAAAAAACATAATCACATGCAAATTTTACTACAAACATGATCGTACTGTATAATTATGAATGATTGAAGTGTACGGTATGTAGGTATTAGGATTCAGACCGAACGGCGCGCATTGTTGCTCCTTTACGAAGCTTTAAAGGAAATTGAATTTTATTAACTGTATTTAAAGTTTATATTCGTATCGGAAGTGACAGGCTTCTACTGCATCCTTGTGCATTCATCCAGATACCGACAACTATTAGTTGGGTGCGAATATGAACATTAAACGCAGTAAATTAGACGCAAATTTTCTTTGGTCTTTGCCAACTTCGATCCTGGCGTTCGGTCTACATCCAAATCCATCCATCATCCATTTGATGACAAAATAATTCATAATGAGCAACATATATAATAGCATATAAAAAGTATTCAAATAATTAGTACCATAATGGTTACATGCATTCGAAATTTGTCACCCTGTAGCTACTATAGTTAGAGACCCCGCAAAATAAGCAGTATGAAAATCAGCCGATACCAAATCCTTGTAGTATGAGGACTTGCATACAACTCCATACTGATTATGAGCCCGACCAAACTATCGGCCGATAGAAAGTCTGTGGTTTGCGGGGTCTCTTAAAGGTTGACCTTCCGTGAAGAAACTTATGAAAAATTACGCTAATAACTAAATAAATTGGGGCACAAATATATATTTCAAAAATAAATAAATAAATCGAAATTAGTAAACCCAATCACCAGGATAACACATGACCACCACCAAGTATCAACGTATTATTTGTGCTTTACCTTCGCGTCTCTGTCTGGAGGAGTCGAAGGTCTTCCGCTTCTTTATGGTCATCTTCTCGCATATTTTGACGTGTTTGGCGAGGGACTGTGGCACGAAGGTGCGGCCGCAGACGAGGCATGGCATAAGAGGCAAAGGCCCCGATGGTTCTGGTGGTACCTGATGAAGAAAACCAAATATAAAGTACCATCAGTAGTAGTAGCTGTAAGGAAGCGACCAATCAATCTCCAAGCCATCATAAAGCTATTACTTGCTCGTGGTGCATCCTGCTATATAGATAGAGTCTGCGTCTGAGACATTTAAAAGGAGCGTCTAGGTCTGCCGACAGAATGATCGAAGATGTGCGTCGTACGCGTTGACTCTGTGAAATATCCGCGACAGATTTTTCCGCGTCGTGTACGCATATATGTATGTAATTGCAAAAAAGTGCGTCACGGATAGTCTGTCGTCTGCGCTGCCCCTAAGGATTGTTTAAAACGGGAAACAATAACAGCAGGAAATTTTTGACTTGAGCTCACGAGGCAACCACTCGATCCGATATTTAGAATTCATCTGTCATTCAGTGATAGCTTCAATTACGAATTCCGGTATCGTAGTTTATGTCGCTTACACAGAATAAGCCATTCTCTCTAACCTTGAAGGGTTAATGGTGGTTGATATCCGTTCGTAGTATTACCACATATTTTTGGGAATGATTATGAATATCAGAATACAATAACTTTTGATTTTGAAATGAATGTACTCAAAATCTTTATTATTAGACTCAAATTGGTTGGACGGAGAACCTGGATATACCGTCTGGGTGATCCAAAATTAGCTTACAAGATTTGACTCTCACTAAAACAGACGGGAGGAAAATTCAAAAGGTCTGTTTCAATCGTGGGTCTTCTCTTAAACCTGCACGACCTTCTGAATATTTCATGGGTTTCCCTATCTTCGCATGCCGTTATTCTGTGACATTACTTTTCTGCCTTGAGTAGGTACTCTTTTGGCTTATGTTTGAGAATGTTTCCGAATACAACACATTCTTAATAGTCCCTCGTCTTTTATGACTTTTTGATTACGCTGTTGCATGATAGCTTTGAAGCGAATCTAAATAGGTGCGGAAGTTCTGTAAGGGCTACAGGGTGTATGGGCACCGGCGGCGAAGGTGAGATTGTCATGAGACCTACAGCGTGACTATTCTCTATTCCTCGGGATTCCGATGCTTTCTCCAAGTTCATCCATTTTCTTGAAACAATGTGGACCCTATCTCGCTTATAGGTACAGTAACACGAAGATTCCCCCAATATCAAGTGTTTAGAGAGTCACGTCAAAGTGGAGTTCGCCGGGGTTTTCTGACTTTACTCTTCTGCTTTGAGATTCATTTACACTTATGTTTGAAACTTTGGGAATGTTTCCGAATCCGACACATTCTGAATCGTCTCTATTGATTACGCTGTTGCGTGATAGCTTTGAAACGAAGGTGACTAGATGGTCACATTCCACCTAAGGTGAATAGGTGCGGAAGTTCTGTAATGCTACATACCGGGGCTATAGGGTGTGTGGGCACCGGCGGCGACGGTGGTGGGCCAGCGCGGCTCGGCGGGGGCGTCCGCAGCAGCGGGCGGAACGATTCATTGTTGGCCGGCGCCGCCTCCCCCGCCGGCTCGGGCGATGGCGACCGCGAACACTTCGAAGATTGCTGCTGTTTGACTTGTCGTTTATCTGAAACAATGAGTTACTGATTGTTAAGCATTGTAAACTCGAATGCTCGATAAGAATGGCCACGCTTACTCGACACGAACGAGAAGTATCGCAAGATCGAGCTGGATGCAGGCTGTTTACAATCGGTCATTGGAGAAATCTTTAAAGGAGGCCTAGCTAAATCCAGCAGTGGACATCCTGCGGATGATTGATGATGATAAACTCAAATATCATGTCCCATAGTACTTCTGATAGAAAAATGCCAGCTTTTTTTCCTAAATTACTACGATGATGGCCAGGGCGGCCTTGACATCATCACCGAACCGGACTGTTGGGGGAGCGGAAGGCTCTCATCCCAAATGCCAGCTGACTGAGATGTATGGGACCAGATACATCAAACTAGAGATGCTTATCCCATTCCTTTTCCCAGTACCTATTGGGACTACATAATATGAAGCTAAGAACTACGACCCTGTATTTATGAATACAGGGTCTAAGATAAAATAAAGGATTACGCATCCTTTGTTCATTTGTTTTTTTATTGTGCGGAGTTTTTACGTATGAGGGCTACCTCACCTCACCTTACGGAAAAACTTAGTCTACATTCACTAAAGTACGGCGGCACTTTACGGGGTCAATGCACTACGCTGAAAAGAAATGGCCGTGGCATGCCATTTCTGGACTCATTTCTAACATTCCCTGGGTGGTTACGCTGTAAAATCTACAACTGTGTTACTGTATGAGTTTCCCATGGTTTCATTCTACTTCAATTCGTGGTATTGGAGTCACAGGTACACTTTTACTAGGTAGGTACTAATATCGATTTCAGGTCATTGTGTGTTTCCATTTTATCTAACCAGACCAATTTTATAAATGGGACCGGATAATTGTTCAATCACACACACTGTCATGATTATTAATTATGCACAGTTAATAATTAGGAAGGATAGTTAAAACTCTCTTCACATTTTTCAAGCGTGCAAGTGTGTTATGAAGTTTTTTTTTCTAAACTACTACGATGATAACTAAGGCGACCTGTCACCCCTATCTTATGAAGTAATATCTCACTTAAAGAATTTATATTGTTTACTAGCTGTGCTCGCGACTTCGTCCGCGTGGAATAGTTATTTTTTCCCCGTTTTATTTACATTTTCCATTATTTCAGCGTGATGTTATATAGCCTAAAGCCTTCCTCGATAAATGGTCTATTCAACACAAAAAGAATTTTTCAATTCGGACCAGTAGTTCCTGAGATTAGCGCGTTCAAACAAACAAACAAACAAACTCTTCAGCTTTATAATATTAGTTAAGAAGTTAAGATGGAAATCTGTTTCTCAGTAGTTACTATGTTTCATGGATTCTTTGGAGCCTCCATTAGCTAACCACAAACCTAACTCTTTAGTTACTATTAACGTTACTGGCCTTGACGTATACGAAAGACCCTATTTAAAGATAAAAATTCCATTTAGATGTGTACCTAGTGTTTATAATTACCACGCCCATATCTGTTGAATAATTAGCGCCATATCAAGTTGAGTAGATTTTGACTTTGTACCATTCTTCATTTGTAGGTAAATAGAACATATTTGTCATTACTAAGTATAGGTAGAAGTTGTAATGACAAAGTTAAATTAAATTCAGCTCAATATGCTGCTGATTGCACAGATACAAAATATGAGAAAGATTAAAGTTAATATTATTGATTTATTATCCTAATTCATTCAACTGGCCTTACAAAACATACGTTACATTGTTTGTAGGTATCCAAGTATTATAATAGCCTTACCGTCTACATTCTTAAACAATTGTCCGTCAAAATAACATGAAAACAAAAACTCAACACGTACTAGAAACTTGAGAGTGTCAAACTCATTCAAGGGCGCGCAAGTTAAACATCATGACGCAACCGACCACAACCTCCATATTGATTAGGTAAATTGCTACCTAGGTCACGCGATTCGAAATTACATTTTTTCATATGAACTTAACTATACATAAAACACGCTGCAAGCTAAAGGTATTCGGACGGTAGTCAGTCGACAAGGTATGAATGAATTAAGAGACGTGTGGTTTTGTGGGCGGTGAGGTGGGACATTCTTGACATTCATTCAACATTTTCATAATACGGTATAAAAGATAATAATGGACACCTATTATAAATATGGAGTTCTAAAGTTCTAAGTAAATACTTAAGCAAACCTGCTTACTTCTACGAGTTCATTGAAATGAATCATTCACTCGGACCAAATACGAGTAGATAGGTTGCCTGGAAATTTTTGGTGTTGGGAATGGTTTATCATAAGCAATTTCGCAAAAAACAAGTTAAGAACAAGAAAGTTTACTTTAAAAATTCCACTAATCACCGATATTACTAATAGAATATCAACAATATCAATGTGTATTTTATTTCTATCAACGCCTATAATCACTCCACGGAGGCATCGGATCAGTTCTGCTAATTAATTCTAAAATATGGACGTTGAGTGACCGCTTCCTTCGTAATAGCATTCATAAATGATCGTCGTCCATTCCGGTTTTATTGACACCGCTCGATAAACATACTTTTATGTAATATCGTACGCGTATATTATTGCCATGCCATAAAACTGTACGATGACCTTGACAGGTTAAATTCTTAAAATATGGAAGGAATGTGGAAGATTACACTAATAAGGATGTAAGATAAATAATTAACAATGTTGTGATCATTTGGGTGATACCAATAATGTCATGATGTTTCTAAAATGATACTATAACGTGTTCCAGACAGGTTTTTCTAAGAGGACTTAGGAAAAATATCGTCCACTGAGCCAATTAGCTGGCAAAGGCTAATTTAATATTAATTAAAAAGACTTGCCCTTGGTATTAATGTAAGTACCAAACCAACTACCCATGCGAAATAGCCGGATTTTTAGTTTTAGAACTGTTGCATGACCATAATACATTCTAGTCATGAACATCGGCTAGCCTATCTCAGTATCTCAGTCCACTGTTAGACGTAGGCCTCTCCAATGGACATAGCCCTTTTTCCATAGCTTGCTGAACGATTTCAATCTTGCGGATCGGCCGTACCGTAAGTGTGCATGTTTCGGTTCCGTAGGTAATGAGAATGACGCGTAGGACGCACTGATTGAAGACATTCGTCTTACGATACCATAGGATGGGGGGAGACGCTATTGAGAATGAAGGAAGATGACTGTCAAGTGCTGGATGCGAGAAGCCCAAGATCGATCAAAGTGGCGAACAATTGAAGAGGCCTATGTCCAACAGCAGGCGGAAAAGGATGTTGATGATGTTGACACTGTGGGATAGTCGAGAAGACTCCAAGAAGTTTCCCAAACGTTCTTCTAGTGGTTACTTATTACTAAGTCAAATAACACAAACCGGGTAGTGTGTTTGATCTGCAGGCGCGGCAGCGTGGCTGCACGGGCGCATCCCAATCGAGGGCGCTCGAGTGGGGCGCAGTGCGCACGCGCCGACTACTAATTGACTTAACCGGATCGGGTGCAACGGTGTTCTTGTTCAAAATAGGAACAACTCGAATCCCGATGTACATATTATTATAGCATGATTTGCATCAGCGATTATGGACTTGATATTACAAACAATGTCAAACTATGATTATACCTATGTAAATATTATTTTAGTGCATTTATTTTCAGTATTCTGGGTTTTTGTGAGTCATTTGCCAAAAGTTTCTGTTTCTGTTTTGAGCCTTTAAGCGTGTGCCAACCGTCAGTGATCCAGATGAGGTTTGACGCTATTCTCTATATTGGCAAAGCTATTATAATATACACCAGCTCCTATATGAGGACATACTCCTATTGTTAACGAACAAAGTACAAGCAAATGAAATGCGAGTAGGGCATTTTTTCGGAAGGTGACCTTTTGCGACTAAACCGTATCAGTATCAAATTATTTAATGCAAACACATATTACTTTCAAGGCACTGCCTAACACGTAGCGTAACAAACTGCGCAAAACGGACAAGACGGTTTGCGAGCCTCTTAAAATTCTGACATTTGGCCAATATGACCTTTCCACGAGATTCGCCGTTCCCAATAGCTTGAGGCGCATCCAGTATGCGACGCGCGCGTTGACGCGTGTTGCGCACGCCAATTACCGCGGGTTTTAACCGGCCTGTGATACGTGCCTGTCCGTCCAAGCCAAATAACCTATTACTCTAAAAATAATATGTATCTTCTTATCCATGGTAACGGATAAAGAGGAAGAAGAATACAAATTAGGAATATTATTAATAAGAATACCAGCCCATCTCTTCCCGTGAGTGGTCGTAAGAATCGAGGGACTTCTGAGATTTCTGCTTCTGAGCAGCTGCAGGTGGTAAGGTTAACCCTGGCTGGGCTGGGGACCACCAAATACCGGTCGTCGGCGAAACATCAATGAAGTGACTCCGGTCGCGTTTCGAGCTCAGTACTGACTGATATAGCCTGACATGGTAGGCTGACATAATGCAGTGGCAACTGGCAAATGATTGATTTGGTTATTTGTCCGTTGCCACAGCGAGTTTACACATAAACTAGCATAATTGAAGCAATCTTCATAATCAAGTCAATAACGATCACGCTAAATATGTATGTAATAAACATTAATGTTCTATATCATCATAGCATAATAAATAATATATTTTCCAGATGCGCCTTATTCTTACCTATCATATTCGTTCGTACATATAATATTCTTAATTCAAAAGCATCTTCCTTTCTATTCTGAATAGACAAATGGTCGGAAATTTAAATACGCCAGATATGATGACTTGGATAAAATTTGAGATGAAATTAAAATTAAAGCATTTTGTTGCGCGGCCTGAATACCTCTTATGAAGATACCATCTGAAGAGTAACAACTTTAGATATTGAGCTGGATTTTTATTGCAGATAATCTATTCAGCTTATCAAACGTGTCATCAACGCTATGTAGCCTATTATTATAGGGAAAGTTATGGTTATTACTTAGTGGGTATAGCGAAATATAATTAACTTGTATGATTTTTATTTACATCGCGAAACCTACACACCAGTGTAGAAATTCTTAGGTTGTATGAATTCGACCAACTCGCACATTGCAGCGAGGTTGCCTAAGACCTTAATCGCCCTCGATGGGGGACAATAATTACTATACTACTTAATAATTATTAGTAATTTTACCCAGTTGGTCAGAAGTCTAATTCATAGACTGCCCCAGGCTATGAATAGGTATATGGCTGACCAGCTCCATGTATAGGTTCAACTAATATATACATTACGGGTACATAAGAGACAGACAAATTGTATTTTAAAGCACCTATTTCTCCCAACTTGGTATACTCGTATAAATACGTAAGCATAATAGGTATTACGGGCTGGTTTCCGTAATTCAACGACCATAGCGTCTATTAAATGCGTAGTGTAAGTAAATTGCCCTCCTCTTGGTCTTTGCGCCCTGGGATGTAACCTTATATAGAATCAGGCCCTACATTTGGTACTAGATGACTAATGCCTATGTCCCCCAACAGCTTTGGTTTCTTTAGAATTTAGGGAAAGCTTTAAAATTCATTATTATTTTAGTAATATCAGAGATCATTGGTAATAAGGTCCATTAATATAATTTTAAAATCTCCTACTACGAAGTGCGTTTAATTAACACATGATTACGGAAGAGTCTGTAGAAACAAGACTAAACAAAAATTTCACTAAAAATAAAATCAGAGCCATTACGCCTCGCCCTACCATAGGAACGCCTTTGAGTGAATGATTGAAGTTTTAAATAACGTGCATTAGTAAGCATCAATTAGAAAAGCTAACAATATAACTACGATGATATTCAGAGGGTGCAAGAGACAGGTATGACAGTAAAATAAGTTGAGGGGAAGACAGTACAAGGTAGTGCCCGGTACGAAGTTTAGTGAACACTCACAACAACGATACTTGTAGGTGTTTATATGGGGAGAGACATTAAAGTGTAGATATGATAGATAGGAATCAAGTAAAAATGGAAAATCAAACGAGTGAATTCCATTGCATATTTAGAGGCTAGGAGGACCATATGGATAAATTCGGAGTTCCCGTAGCAGAACATCGTTTATGCAATCATAATAGTACTGTCGTGGTATCGCACAGGAAAATCTAATGAAAAATAAATGAGTTGCGCCATGGTTTGCTAACTATGCCATATAAGAAGGTACTACGAGCAAAAATGGTAAAACAATGCAAGGCATGCTAGTCAGTAAAAGAAACAGGTAATACAGTACAAAATACAGTTGTTCGGTTTTTGCCATATACAGTATCATGTTTAGGTTAGACAGCCGAGATAGCAACTTGCGGTCTGTTTATAGGAGTTTTAATCTATTAATATTCCTGCTGGGCCATCAAACCGGATAGCCAACGGAAAAAAGAGGCGGTAGTAAAGCTAATGCTGCCAACGTATTCCTGTCAACGCCTACTTTAAAAAGCTTAACACAAACAAACCCACTTTGATTTCAAGATAAAAAAAAGATTTTGTAGGAAAAAAAAGATTGTATAATATGATGATGGCAGAAAGCGTATCTATCTTTGTTATGAAGTTTAATTATAACCACAATTCGCGTGAAGAACGCAATAAAGCACAAAATTACTTCCTTTCTAGACGAACATGCCGATTACAAGAGTTATAAAGAGGTTTATTAATACATAATTTGCTGTAACATCTGTAATAATTCATCTAGATTGCGAAAATAATGTAAAATTTTGCATAAAGGTATATTGCATACCCCTATTGTAAATCGGCAAATATTAAAAAAAAAAACAATAAACAAAAATCGCTAGAAATTATAAGATTATGTTAATTCCCTGTCTGTTTTGCTGAAGGGCGAGTAATAAGAAAAAAAATGTACAGTGGATTTCATTAATAACGACCTCGGTTGTAACGACCTTTCGGTTATAGCGACGTCGAACTTACGTCCCTAGAATTTGAAGCATACTTTCGTATAAATCCATTCGGCAATAGCGACTCCGGATATAACGCCTAATTCGGGTATAACGACTTGTTTTTATGAACTATGTGGGACAGATTCCTAGAAATTCATTGCGGATATTGAGACGGAGTCGGCAAAGGCGCAAAGACTCATTCATCAACTTTAACTATTAAGCTTGTATTATATAGGAATATAAACAAAGGATAAGAATCTTTTGTTTACATTCGCAGATGGTCAAGTGATTTGTTTCTGTGTAGGATTACTTAGCACGTGCATGAAGTTAAAATTATGAATCAGTTACGTAGCAATTTCCAGTGAGTAAACATCGTTTCTTAAACTTGTAAACATGGCTCCTAGACGTACATTTACTGTTAAAGAAAAAGTGGATATCATTTCGAGACTGGAAAATGGTGAAAACAATGTTGATCTGTGTAAACAGTTTGGGGTTTCTCATTCTACAATATCAACGATGTGGAAAAACCGCGCTAAAATTATGCAGTGTTTTGAATCAAAATCCCTGAAAATAAAGAAAAATCGTAATCTAACTCATCAAGATATTGAAAATGTACTTCTAGTGTGGTTTAAAGCACAGAGAAGCCAAAATGTACCTATAAGCGGTTGTATATAAACTATGTACTTATATATACATAATGTACGTGATTTTTTATTATTTCGGATATAGAGACCTCCGGATATAGCGACAACATTAAAGTGGTCCCTCCGCCGTCGTTATAACCGAAATCCACTGTATATTTAAAATGATCTAACCTTGCCGACCTAGCAAAACTATGTTATCCTATTTCCAAAAATGTAATCCCTATTTGGGTCTAGAATAGCTACTCTATACTCGTACTAATATACTCGTAATAGCGAGAATTCAAAATTGAAACGAAATATTCCAATACCCAGAAGCCTGCGCACGCGTCGTTAATAAATCAATAAGTGCAGACGTCAACAGATAATAGATAAGTCTTTTGGTTCATAGAAAACAATTGCGGTATCTGTTGATCTTGGTTACGAAACAATGTAAACAAAAATAGGGACAAGTCAAAAAGTAAGAGTGACATCATGTGTCAATCAATCTTATATCTATCCTCTGGTCACGAAGTCGTCCAACGTGAGAACAGTTCCATAGAAAGTTTCGTAGAGGGAACCAAACTATCTTAAGAAATCTCTTGTGATGTGGTAGACAGTCGCACAGAAAAGGTTAAGTTAGAATGTGTCCGTGAGAACCGACATATGCAAACAACTGATGCTCGAGATAAATGCATAGTTTACACACTTCTTTCACACCTCTTACGTAAATAAAGGTCAAGTGAACCACAAGCTTCGGACCATTTGGTTATGGAAACATAACTTGCTTGGTAACGTAAAGAGCATCATTAGGAATTTCAGAGTAAAAGGAACATACTAATCTTTTCAAATTAATAATAACCAGTGAAAGTAATGAATCATATTTCAAAAGGCCTTGCACCAATGAACAAATAGAAATCTGTTCTATCTTCACGCTCACCGCCGTCCGGCGGTCAATTCCGTATTATGAGAGGCCTATGAAAACCAATATTGTGTCTCAAATAACAATCTGGAGGTACACGATCATGACTAATATAAATTTACTTTGAGATATTCGGTTTACACGTTCGCAATTGGCTCTTACATCTACATTTTTATTCATTGAGCCGACTCATTATTGGAAATTGTGAAGTCATAATTTTCACTTTAGCGATTCAACATCGTTGAATGTTAATTCTTTGCGCAAGTGTTCTCCGGTGTGTGGGCTGGAATCGTCTGCGTGATTATGAACAATGGAGTTAATATGCACGCATTATCTTCACCAAATAAAATAAAAGTGACACCACTTCGTTTGATGAAATATAGGAATGGTGATAAATTTTTTGATACCCGATTATATTTCATATATTTATTTATGCTTAAATACAAGAGTGTTACTCGCTGAAGAACTTAAGTTATAACAATGGACTGACGTCGAAACTTGAAATTTAACCCGCATGCGTCCAACCGATAGTAAAAACAATAATCATGCATTGAAGCTATGCACGGATATAAAGTCACCGCAAAGTCATGTGGTCAGCTTTATCTAAAGTTACAATATCAAACTTCCATAATGTCCGATTTCTCCATTTATTAGGAACATAACACTTGGTTTGATACTTATATTAAGTACATTATACATTACACATTCTATTAACTGTTTTTAGAAATCGATTTAATATCATTTTAATAAGTTCCACAGTTAGAAAAAGTTAGAAGGATTCAAGCCATCTGAACATTGTAAGCACAGGTCAAAATACTATTAATAGCGAAATCATGGCAAGTTAAAATCTAGCGTCGTATGAAGAATTTTAGTGATAGTATCTGATAATCGCTTTAACGTCACGAACACATATTTCCCACGAACGGGAATATTTAAAAGATTCCTAGATGTATAACGAAAAGTTTTAGAAAGAAGTTATAGCAAGAAGAAAATCTAAAAATTTACCAAATCATGAAAAGAAACGGTTTTCCCAATTTCCGAATAGCATTAAAGTGTAAGCCATACGATATGATGATGATGATTAAAGTTTTAGCTAAAGTATAAATAAAGCCTTTGACAAAATTAGCCTACCCGGAACTATGTAATATAATGAAATGAATCGAAATTTGCCTAAATTACACTCACCAGATACTTATAGGTATCTTTACTAAAAAAACTCTAACCGTAGGTATATGATACAACCTTAAATAAGTAGGTTTTCGATTTGGAGGAAGTTTTTTGCGACCAGTTAAGTCTAACTACTCCTAGTCAGGAGTCGGTGGGAAAGGATTTAAATGCATAACGTGATCGTACTTATTTAGACATACACATCTTAAATCTTAAATGGAATATGTTTTATTAATGTGACTTTCCACTCTATAGTCTAAAGCAAGAAATAGGAAAGGTTATTCTGTTTAAATAACGTGTAAAGTTAACGAAAAAGATGCTGCAAGTGAGCAATTATGACTGCCGAGAAACAAGACACAATAAAAACTGTTGATTGTCAGACATCGTTGTTATCACGTAAAATACGTTCCAGTATCTCATACTTGTAGGTACTAATTACTACAAAATGAAAAAATTATGTGCCTTTCAAGTTGACACCTGCACGCGGGCATGTGAAAAGAAGGGTTTACCCTTCTTACTAAGATATACAGATACAAAAATAAAATGAACAGGGACTGTAGCCCAAAAAACGGTAAATTAAAAATATCTCACTTATAAAGGAAGACAACACTATCAATCAATTTTGACTTAATATAGAAAAACAAACCTTGAAAAACTCGTTATACATCATTGAGATATGCTAGGTACAGAGTTAGTTATACAGACATGTTTACTTCAAAGATAAACGAGAGATCCACAGTAACAAAGTGCAAAAACTATGTCGTGTATATTACCTACACACACGTCCATACAGAAATAGGTAAGATAATGAGGTACTGTAAGAAAAATCCGGTATTGTATTTCGATATGCCGCTCACCTTTTTTGCGTCGAAAACTAAAACCGCAAAGCATTATAACAATAGCACAAAATTCACTGAAACATGTAACTTGGTGAGCACTGTGTACAATACTGAACACGAAACCAGCGTAAGTAGGTTTTCTAAGCCAATACTGTGCGCTTATCAGCGTTACACTAGCCGGCGCGTACGCAGAAAAGGCTCTCAGCACAATACCTACTGTCATTTGTCATTATTATTACCGAGGTGTTTGCTTTTACAACAATTGTTATAATAACGCCAGACCCTGTACATTATATGCCGGTAGCATTGTAATAATTAGTACAAATGTCAGTATTTGTAAGTCAGTTTGATTTATTGAGCTCTTCAATTAAATATAAACTTTAAGATCGACATACTAGGACCAGTCTCGTGGATCAAAAAAAAATAAATTTGTTAGTTCATTCCTAAGAGAAATACTTGGCGCCAACCAGAACATTTTTGTAATAAATAACTGCAATTTCTTGATGTTAGGTAAAATATTGTCTATTGATAAAAAAAAAAACTAATCACCGAGGACTTTTACAATCGATTTTCTGAAACAAAAAAAATCGGCGAGAAATGTTAATTATTTAATTCGGGGTGTGAGAGCCAAATCTTATTCCCATGAAACGAGTTTAGGGTTTCGATTTAAAAAGTAAAATCACCCATGTGTTATTGTCGCGAAACGACTCATCCTCTGGCGCTCTAGCTAAATTGAAGGGCTTTTAAAATCCGGGATGCTTATAGAGAGCAGCTGCTCTTCAAAAGAAGGGCCGCGTTGTGCACAGTAAAAAGTCAGCTGCCCCAGCTGGCTTCTTGCATGAAGGAATGCGTCGTTACGCACTGCTCGCATTCTTGAGATGGGCAAAAAATTCCAATGCACACTACAAGAAGCGATCAACGAGCGTTTCGCCGATTTAGAAATGCCTGTATCAACATTAACGAGAAACAAGCAAAGTAACGAAGTGAACACAGCATGATCGAAACAATTTTCAACAGAATAAATCAACGATAGTGAACAACAAAAAACTGTATGAATGGTTCAAAATGGGTACGGACGCAATGCACTTCTAAACAAGTACGGTTAAAAAAATACAGTTGTTGTTAATCAAACAAAAGAACTGGTAATAAGAAAAAGGTTAAAATGCTTGCCGGTATTATGCACACATGTTATGTTTGACACGTGACAGAATTCTTAAACAATATTTCTTGCTCTTGTAAATCAGTTTAAATAGCTCGAGTCCAATTGGCTGAGAAATATAGGCCCAGGAAAGTTACGGACTAAAATATAATATTAATAACATACCTTTCTTGGTGCTGAATAAAGATTTAAGTTTTGACAACGTCCTTTTCTTCATTGTCGCGTCGTCACTATGCTGCACCAGTGTCAGGCAGCTGTTGTGGCCATCGGTTCACAACAGACAGAAATACACACGGCACTGCGTCCTCAAGTTTTTCAGGCGATCGTCGAGCTTTTTGCTCCTTTTGCCGCTCTTATTTCCGTGATACGAAAATAGGTCCAACGAAACACTTGCACCGACGCAGACGCATCCGTCATACGTACTTTACGTCGTAATCACTAACCCTTCAATTAACCTTTTTAATTTTAAACCACAAAATGTATGTACATAAATAAATTTGACACACTTTTTACTAAAAATCATAAAAAAAATCACTTTTTATACAAACACACGAGTGTTGCTGATTCCCAGTTATCTGTTCACCTCTCTTTATCGTATATTATCATATGTAAGCAAACGGCGATAACACGTCACGCCGAATAAAATAAAACTAAACATTAAATTACACGCACGAGTTTATAGTAAACGCACGAGTCGAATACTGAGCGTAAAACATTTATAATTCGTAAACAAGATAATGTGTCAGTCACGATAGGCCCACCGGTATCAAAGGACGCATCAGCGCCGGTTACACAACTGGCTGGCCGTTTATGAGCAAATGAGCAATTGCGGTCGCGAGCGATCCTAAATGCTTCAGGCGGGAACCATCGCGCTGACGGCTATTCTTGGGCGTGCTGCGAACACAACTAAACACGCAGCGGCGCACGCGCAACATACGGGTAATGGGGAGCTAGATGACCGATGTAGGTACTGACACAAAAATTGACACAAAACCACGAGCCCTCTTCCGCTAAACAACACTATACCGTTTCCGCTCTAACCCAATCAAGCGGCGAAGTGAAATACAATTATGTGCCTAGTATAGACACCGTTTGACATTTTCAATGGCGGAGTGGTGAGAGAACCGGAGATAACGTATCCGTTGACTCTTTTAGAAAAGGAATCTAACGAATGGCACTTTTGGGAAGTCTATCGAGAGAATGGGTCGGGCCGGCATAAATCACGTGTGAGAAGAATAAAAATATTGGTCTCCGTAGGGTGAAAGGGACAGCGCATGGCAAAAAAGCGTTGGAATTTACAGATGATCCCATAAGTGGATGGTGTTGCGTAAATTTTAAGTGGAGGTTCTAATAGTTCATATTATTTTGAGTTATCGTCGGTAAACCAAAAATAATAAAACGCCCTATCTTTTTTAATGTTGCTGGCGCGTACCAAGATAGTAGTAGTACTTTTAAATTAATATTTCTAAACTTGGTAATTACTGCTGTTCCAACGGAAATGTTAAACTATTCTCTTAGCGTTACAAAAGGGTAACTGCAAATTACTCTCGTTGATAGCTTCCTTGTTCGTGCGAGCTAAATAAGATGATGGAATAAGTGTTTGAAAGTGTCGCTGGAGCATATTTCCTCACAAATGACTAATAGAATAATTGCCAAGCCTCAAAAAATCTCAAGTTAAACTAAACACTGTAACATGTAGGTCAATTCTTATCTACTTATATCAGTGAAAGAGTATTAAAATTTTTGTTTGCAATGTTTTACATGGCTTTCTTATGTGTCAAAAATAAAGTCTGTTCATTTCGTAAAACAAGTTGCACAGTGAAATATGTTACGTTGCTGACAGCAGATACATATTGTGTCACAGTGGCTAGTTCGTATTGTACTAAATATTGTTTGTTTGAGTTTACTTCATCTGACTGCCTGGGGAGTGGCGATTTCAACATGTGCATTGTATACTAAATAGCAAACGCTTCAGCGCTAATGTGTGAATGAAAAGAGAATTTTGTAAGATACAAGAATATTCTTGCAAAGCAATTTATCAGCATTTGTGAGATTTATTTCATCTCCTTAACATTTCCTACTCAAATATTGATTTGCTTCGATTTGAATATTGATTTTACAATAGGTTCACATGTTCCGTTTAATCTTATCATTTATTATTTTATTATGTACCTTTCACGTTGGCTTATAAGAAAGGCAAACTCCATTACACTTGAGTCGCTCTACTAAATTTTATAGCATTAACCCAATATCCCCCGCCATAATGCGATCGAAATTCTAAATGCCGACAACAATCAATAAAGAGAAAGGAAATATAAATGCAAAGTAAACACACAATCATTGGATCATTTTAGGTCTGGGTAAACAAAAATGATTGCGTTAAGCGTATTATGCGTACGTTATATAAAAATCATAATGGACAATGAATAAAAAATGTTTATAAAGTCCTAAAACTTAGTAGATCAGCAATGGAATTTGATTTAGTAAAATAAAGTAGTAACTTTATTTGATTAACAGTACGAGTATGTACGTTTTGGTCTATGGATGTTAATCATTTAAGCTAATAACTTAGTTGACAACGTCAAAACGGCATTACAGATCATCGTTGATTTTAATCATTCCTTATTCGTCCCATCTATCTTAATTAATAGGTAGGACCTCTTTTCTTCGTTTCTTACCCCTCATCTCCTCACACTTCTACGCCCATATTGTCGATCCGAGTTGTCGGGTTAGGCAATTCGTACATTTTCTCTTGTGGTCTAGCAAGATAGTGGGTTTATTACCACATGATTATCATGCGCTTCTACTAGGTAGGGCCCATGCGCTCATAAAGTTACGTTACTCCGTCAAGACATCAGTCAAGCACTATCCATTACATTGGCTGTTCACTGCATTATTATTTTCTGCGTTCAATTGTTCTGAAGTGTTTCTGACGAATCGACGCAATTGCTAATAAGGGCATGTATACATTTGAGTGTTATTTGGCCCTACTGACCCTTTTAACACTTTTGTTTATTTCTTTAGCCAGTAACTTTAGAAATGCATCAAGCTTCACGGAGATGCGAGTGAATAACCTCTGTAGTTTCTGCAGCACATGCAGTGCAGTATCTGGTGCAATGGTGCATATCGTACCGCTCGCTCACAGTCCGGTGAGCATCCTGACTGGTGCGTCCACTTCTTTTGATATTAAAGGATATAATCAATCTTTCCTAGGTAAGGTTAAATTACAAGTACCATGTGTACTGATATCATCATCATCGACTTTAAAGCATTCACTACTGGAGATAGGCCTCCCCTTGTGACTATTTTTATTTGGGGGATTTTCTAAGTCACCACCCTTGGCAGGCGAGTTGGTGACCGCAGTAGGTTTTATTTGTACCCAGGTAAACGCTGCTGCCCCGTTTCCTAATATTCCCTTAGTCGTCTTCTACTAAACTGAAAGTCCCACTGCTATTACTATTTCGGTACTGAACATAGTTATACAGAGTAAGAGACAGACTTCTATGAATTTTGTAAATAATTGCAAACTGTCGTCTTATCGACTTCGTCTTCATTATTTAAACACTGTCGTAAATACATCATGGACTTCGGATATATTCGTCAGGTGGAGGAACAAGTCAAAAACAATAATGTTATCGTTACATAAACATTACATACGAAACACACACGAAATACCTCGGAAAGGTGATATTTATGACGAGAAAAGTTTATATTTTAGAGACCGTTTGAAGCAAGTGTCAGGCAACAGTTTGAAGTTTTACATCCGTAGGTATCGTTTGCTACTGGTTGTCTATATTTTACTACAAAAATTTGCATCCCAAAATTTTCCAGAAAATGTTGGTAGCATTAGTTTGTGCTCATCCACACTTCAACAAGCCACAAAAACTATCTGACCAAATCAGCGCGGTTTAATTGGTCGTTTTTCCCGACTCGGAACGTAAGCAAAATAATGGCCAGTTATTTGTGAAGAAACTTTGAACAAAGAATAAGTCTTATTCTAAGCATTAACAAGGGTAGGTGAAATGTAAGTCATGGTAGTCAGTTTCGGACAGGCGAATAGCAGATGGCAGAAGTTCCTAAGGTCACATTGCACGAGGGACAGAGGTTTTTAGTGGGTATTCCCTGCCTCATCAGCATTTTGAGAGAGGGTAGACTCACGTACCCCGCCTCTCCCCCAAGTGGCAGGGATGCATAACCGCATTTTGCCCGGTTAACAAAAGACTGCAATAAATGGAGAGAAATAGGACTCGGAACCTAAGCAAATTAAACTGCTTAGTCAAACTCTAGTTTTGTACTCTATAATTTAACAGAATCTTTTTATAACAGAGGTACACTGAAATGTATAGAAATTGATATATCGCATAGATAATTACATGATCAAGCGTGACGCTCTGTCGCGTAGCATTTGCAGAGCGAAATGCGTAAAAAAACCAAACGACGCCGAATATTAATTCTTTACAGTCACATACTTATTTCACTTAAACTGTGTATCAATAGCTAATGTCGTCGTATTTTAGCAAAAAATAAAAACAAAAATGACTATTCATCTTGCAATATCAAATATTTATGATGTGGGAAAAGTGTGATAATTTTTATTAACAAGAAACATGACAAAAACGGAGACAGTGAAAGACCTTTCGCCAATTTATAAGATGCAAAAGCTACGCCCACATGCGAACGTTGCACAATTGATGTCAACGATCTCCAGGCGTATGCGTCATAACAATCAACAACTATCCTTGCTACAGTACTACAGTACAGTACAGGTTAGCCAGTACCTACGACGTAGTCATAAAGTACCTACCTACTATTCAGTAGTGTACCACATTATTGAAGTACTGGTAGACTATGAAATTAATGTCGATGTGATGTTCTGTTCCAAAATTTGTTTTTTATTGTGTGAAATTACCTACACAGTTACTTAAGATAAACTTTCGCGTTCCATTACAATTAAAACTTTCACGACATAATATTAATTTGATCGAAAAATCTTAATTTCGCTTGTGAAAGGTATACTACAAAATTAAATTAAATAAACTAAAAAAAGTGCGCATACAGAAACTAAAAGTAATCTGACCTACCCTTAAGCCAAATAACAAATAAGCGCCTGTTCATACTAGCGTTTATTTTCGTTCACACTAGCGGTTGATCCGCCCGGCGGCTACCGCAAATCGACCGCCGATCAACCGCAAAACGGCCGAGGTGTTCACACTAGCGGTCGCGGTTTTGCGGTTCGGCAGCTGGTAGAGTTGTAGATCGATGGTCGGCTATAGATAATAGTTGATTCTTTAGTGAGAATAAATCGATTCAAGTACCAAATGATTACAATCTAAACATCGATAATCGCTTTTAAGATAATTTATGTGTGACTTTAATTACTCTGTTTTTGGGAATAGGATACACGACTGTTTACTGTTCTATATTACTTTCTGGTCACCTTAAGAAGAAGTACAATTTAATTTATTTGAGAGCCATGAGTACTAAATTGATTGCAAATGAGAATTTTATTGACGTCTACAAACTTCAAATATTATTACAAAAGTTAAGTTTTGATTAAATTATAATATTATCGTATTTTCATCTATAATAACATCTTCAGTTAAGAAATAAATTTCATAAACTCACATTTAATACAGTTGTCACAATTGTCTTAAGCGAACAGCAAATAATTAACGATTTCTAGTGATCGTTTAACTTTCTGGTGTCCAATGCTGATTACAATTTGTACTAGTCACATATCGATTAATCATTATGATCCATTAACGTAACGATTAAATTGTAACAACACTAAAAATAAAACAATTACGTATCTACTAACAGAACGTAACCATTTTTGAAGCGCGTTGCGAAAATAAAGAATTATTGTATTTACTTTCTTCATAAAATTATGATGTATTATGTTGTGTTCTACTACCTGTTTTTACGGTAGATCTAATGGGAGTTTTTGTTCCGACAATACTTAAAGAAATTCTTATCAAATATTACAATGCTTCTTGTATAGGAATTGAATAATTTAAACTTCCTATGTGATTATGCACTCCTGGTACTTTCAATTGGAGAAGTACACATCAGTCATATCAGTGCCATCGTCGACGCACACACAAACAAATCTCACAGGGTCGATAATGGTTCAATTGGGGGTTTTCGCTAACAAACAAGTTTATGAGGACACAATAAAAGATGTGTAATAAGAAACAGCACAAGCCTTGTAACAACACAGCTTGAATATGGATACCACACTAAACTTAATGAAGCTGCTCAAGTGAGGGCACTGCTTCAATCGGGTATGCGGTGGGGTGATGGTGGTTGGCAACAGAACTCAAACCGTTTTTCGATTTGAAAAGTTTTGCCAGCGGTTCCTGGAGACCGGTGGCTACATTTATAGACAAGGATCAGGTAGATTTCGCTGCAACTCGGACAGACACGACTGCTTTCTTGTTTCAATGTGTTTATGAAATCGGTTCTCAAATGTCATTGAGGTACAACAGGCAGCTTCAGGATTCATTCTTCAAATAGGAAACGAAACGAACATAATACATACGTGACAGTGGGCTGGCCATATCTGCCGTAAAACCAACAATAGGTAGAGCAAACGATTTAGTGTTGTACAGAAGAGCAGTGGCGGCTGGTGGGTTATCGAACTGGTGGTGCACTTTACTGAAATATTAAAATTAGTAAAAAAACCTACCTACTTACACTTTATACAATTGGGATTGTACAACGTTGTACTCCAATATGGACTTTACCGTGTAGGCAATAAAAATCACTTTCACAGTAATGCGGTTTATTCCCAAGTATTTCCAAACCCAAAGTCACAATTCTTTTGAAGTTTATCTAAGTCCCAAGTAATATTAAATTAAAGTCGACATAACCAAAAGTATGGGCGGAGGGTCTAAATCCTTTTCCTAAAGCCACTTATAATAGGTAGATATGTAGTATTCATGAATTAATCATGTTCAGATTTCCATTATTTCGTATTTCATAGAAAATAATGTTTGATTTTTGATATAGAAAAATGCTAACTAAAAATGTATCCATAGTTTAATAACCATTTCTAAATAATTAGTGTGGCCTCGTCGTGTACTATATATTTTCCACCATAATTTATAAATTCAAATAAATTTGTTTCATATTTTATTTTAACCGTGTAAAGTTACGTTCTATAAAACAGAAGAAGAAATGTCACTAGCTAGTGATGGAGGTATAGTGCTATTAAAGTTTCGATAATATCTTAATATAATAAGCTGAAAAGTAAAATAATTTTAAATGGAAATGGATAGTTTTTAGGGTTCCGTAGCCAAAATGGCAAAAACGGAACCCTTATAGTTTCGTCATGTCCGTCTGTCCGTCTGTCCGTCTGTCCGTCTGTCCGTCTGTCACAGCCGATTTACTCGGAAACTATAAGTACTACAGTGATGAAATTTGATGGGAATATGTGTTGTATGAACCGCTACAAAATTATGACACTAAATAGTAAAAAAAAGAATTGGGGGTGGGGCCCCCCATACATGTAACTGAGGGATGAAAATTTTTTTTTCGATGTACATACCCGTGTGGGGTATCAATGGAAAGGTCTTTTAAAATGATATAAAGTTTTCTAAAAAACATTTTTCTTAAAGTGAACGGTTTTTGAGATATCAGCTCTCAAAGTCGTAAAAAGTATGTCCCCCCCCCTCTATTTTTATAACTACGGGGTATAAAATTCTAAAAAAAATAGAGGTGATGCATGCTAATTAACTCTTTCAACGATTTTTGGTTTGATCAAAGTATCTCTTATAGTTTTTGAGATAGGTTGATTTAACTGTAATTTTGGTTAAGTTTATTATATTTGCTGCTACGGAACCCTTTGTGCGCGAGCCCGACTCGCACTTGGCCGGTTTTTTTTGAGAAAATATTTCGACAAAGAGTAAAGAAAGGTAAATTTTTTATAGTGCAAACGGGCCATTCTTATCACTTAGGAAATAGTTAAATAACTTTCTCCTTAGCTGTTGTGTAATGGTCGTCGTGGCCTCTCTCATCCTTTCTTTCCTATTCTATATTACCTTCGAGAACTGTTTTACGTAATGGGAGTTGAAGGCACTGGCGGAGTTCAGGGAGTGGTGGATATTGCTCACCCGACAAGAGCAAACCTCTTTAGAATTAATGAATATGAAATTTTACGACATTGACGTGTGGTAGAGTATATCTTCTAGCTAAAAATATTTAGTAGCTGAAAATTTTACCCAAAATATGGATAGTATTGCTGCCCACCAATTGCGAACCATTAATTACGAGAGTACCTACACTAAAGAACTTACGTCGGCACCAAGTTATTTTCCTAGTGACACTACGTAGTGCAGATACGCTTACTTTGCATATGTAAGATTCGCGATGGGCATTTGTCTTCTACTTTCATCGATATTCACAATTTGACTATAGAGCAGCCTTAGCCCGCCGATGTCAAAACGCGGCCGCCGCCGTGAACAGGGGTAGCGGATCAACCGCCAAACCGCAGTTTGAACGCCGCGCCCCGCCGCGTTCGTAGTGTGAACAGGGGTAGCGGTTTGACGGCGGTTTGATGGCGGTTAAACGTCAATCTGAAGGAAGCCTAAGATAAATCTTCGGACTTCATTACTTACAAAAACGTGACAAGTTGACGAAAACCAGTTTATTCGCTCAGATTGTCATTCGAACAAGAGGAACTGACGTAACGCAAGACAGACGACTTTGACTCCACACGGAAAGACAATAGAGTGGTTTCACAACGCGTCTGCCATATCAAGATCGTATATCGACTATTATGCAACAGAAACAAAAATAAGACATCGACGCTAGGATACTATGAGTACAAGACGAAGGCGTGTACCTACCTACTTCATGCGAAATATGGGCCTTTGGTATCCGATTCATTACAATGATTATTTTAGTATGTCTATCAGTACATTCGGGGAACGACGACGAGGAAATTGACATTGAGAAAAAGGACGTTTGGCATAAAGCACTTGTGGGGATAAAGAATTTTAGGGAGAAGGACGTTTGGGGAAAGGACATTCAGGGTTTGAGGAATGGAATCGTTCAATCGACGGTCGTCATTCCGGTAATAGGTGTGTCCGGTAAATGTGCCCAAAAGATCTTACCATTTACAATAGTAATAGAAGCATCGTTAATTTTCCTTGCTATATAATGTAATATTCAAATATAATAATCAAAATGAAATAGGCAGCCTACTAAAAGCAATGCGTTTCCCCGAATGTTGCTCTACTATACAAGAAAATATAGTAAAATGTAATGAAACTGCATATGTTACCTGAATGGTATTGTAGTACATAGTTATAAGTGCTCAAAACCATAAACCTAAGTGTCCTATAATTAAATCTACATAAGGATTATAGCTATGCAGTTATAAACAGACATACAAGAATATTAGAATAAGCTATGGAATAACCATATCTGATACGGCACATTCTCATTAAGCTGATGAATAAGATGATTAATTAATAATGGACTTCGAAGATGCCGGATATAGCTGACTTTGAACTTATTATTTTTCCATTAAATCAACCCTATGGAAAATGTAGTTAGCAATAGAATTTACCTACAAATTGTAACGCAATCAAGCATAGAACAAAACGTACAATGTACAATCATTTTTTGGACAATGACAGCCTTGTCTACATCACCGGATAAGCAGGGGAGCGGAAGGATATCTCATCCCAAACAAGAGACAACCAATACGTACGTTACGTGCTTTAACCTATGGTAGCTTGATGTGTGGCCTTTCGACAGATGGCCATTATTTTTTCAAATAAGTGTCCTAAATATATAAAAGGAGAAACTACGGCATACCCTAAACGGTTAAACGTAGGCAGGCACTTAGGTACGTCGTAGCTTAGGTACCGCAGAGGGGCACTAAGAAAGGAATTCTCGAGATTATCACGGGAACAGGAGTTATTGGGAGCACAAAGATCTCTCTTTTATAACACTCCACCAGGACGAAGTCGCGAGCAAAAGCTAGTTAGTCCATATAGTACCTATTTATAAATGAATGGGTCAAGTGCTGACCCCAACCAGCCTGATGTTAGCGATGTTAGAGCCTAGGATGAAGCGCACTTACCGAACAAAAACCGATTAATTTTCGCCTTGAAAATCTGAAGATTATATCCTGCGGGAAACACGGACTCCGATATAGAGTTCCACAGTTTATAGTCAGTTTATTTTAATTAGTTCTATTTGGTTTTCAGGAATTTAGATATACTTATAAGGGTAGGTCGAAGTGCGCATCTGTACACTGGAATGTAAGAATACAAATGTTTCACAACGAATAAGAAAATATCAGCTCGATCGAACGCATCCGCTTATATTAGTAAGTGCATTAAGATCGTCTGTTTGACGAAGACAGATGAAACGCATTAGATCTCATCGCACCAGACGAGTTGCGTCCACGCAGTGTCAATTGAGACGTGACATCGATTTGCAAACCAGTCACGCTGTCTATCAAAAGCCTTCATTAAAAGATAAAAGGCAAGAAGAATGCAAACCAAATGAAGATGCCTTGAAGAATGCCGAGTTTTATCTACACTAGATACCTATTTAATAGTCTGTGGTACGAGTAAATGAATGGAATACCTTCTACAGAAAACCAGTTTTGTGTAACTGTCAACAGGCATATAGCCCACGCCGACTGCCACCTACTAATATAACATGAATGAACGTATAAAAGATAATATTAAGTGTTTAAGAGTTAAAAGAATCGAGATTGACGCTAAAAATATACCTACGCACCAAAGGCGTACACACGTCTCGAAGGGCTACAAAGAAAGGGAGTGATTGATGATCGCAATTTCCTACTGATCTACTTAATGCTTTAATGTTCTTTATTTAAGTGTAAGTACATTAGCCTAAATAATTCTGTAGTATCATGGAGGTGACTACAAGGATAAAAGATTAGTAGTTGTCGATTTTGTACTGCCAAGACACATAATAGATACAGGAAGAAGAGATTGTTACATTACTTACATTCAAATTTCGCGACAGAAAGAACAATGAATTATAAGAACATAAGATGTCACCAAAACGTCCGAAATGAAGACCACGACCTATCTGTCAAGAGTGACATTGACGAAGATGATATCATAAGGCGTTCTGGACACAGGGGCTATGTGAAGCTGAACTTTTGTAAGTTAATAAGTAATTAAAGTCGTTCAACTGAAGTACGGCGGAGAAGACATTGTGCGATTTGAACAATTTCAGTCTTTTGATAGGCTCAACTTAGTTTTGTGTAGCGCCGCTTGTCTCGTATCCTACAGAGTGATTAGCCAGTGCTAATATCAATTATGAGTAAGTTAAAAATGCCGCATAATAGGTACAATAAAGTGAACGCACTTGTATATGAGAAACGGGGACGAACAAACAAGCTGTCATTAATATACAAACGAACCGTACACTTGCAAAGGCAATAAAACCATTAGGCTTTGGTCATTGAAACGATTGAGTACGCATAGTTTTAGTAGTAGGAACATATTGGACCAACGGCTTTCTTAATACATATACAGCATTCTCGGCATGGTACAGAATAAGGAAACTAATATTACGTTTAAAAGACTGAAGAAATATATTTCAAACTTTAAGTTTGGACGTTATAATAAGATGCATACCATTGTCACCAAGATGCGTTCATCGGCCTTCGACAGGTACATTGGTACGGTTTACGATGACCAAAGTCACACATACAGTATGTCAGTTTCGCCACACGTGGGCGGCGTATTCAATCCTACACACAAAATATTCGAGATCAATACGATGGGATCATAACAGATTTTTAATGTGGTCATTGTAAATATGAATTAAATACACCACTTGGAAACCTTTCCGATACGGAAAGTCTATTCTGTGTTTGTAACTATCCGCCAAATCGTTTCGGTTAAAAAAGACGAGCATAGTTTCCAAATTAGAGATATGATTGCAGAATGCAATACTTAAGAGCGCGCATACAATTTTAAGCAACTCGAAACGCACGCGGGAGCCGATTCCGAAACACACATAGACATCATTTGTGTCTGTGTGGGTGAGCGGCGTGTCGGACGCTAACTCCGGCGGACGAACATATTTTGATACTTAACAATATATTATTCATCTAAATTATTTTAACATTCTTTTATTGCTAAATATTTTATTAGTGTAGTATAGGTGCGTACTTATTAAATTGATTAAAACACTTTAGAGTAGGTACATTATTCTTAAGTGTTTATTAATTAAGGTTTAAGAAAAATATAACAATATTTTTGTCTTTCTATCTTTATATGTACCAGGTACTTACCTATCCAAAGGTATTGTGTGAGTGATTGACATTATTAATGTTGCTTTATAAAAATCAATAATCCCTACTGTGTTTTCTTTGCCTTCTGATCATGAGTCAAAGGTCGTGAGTTTGATTCCCATCCAGGACAAACATTCGTGTGCTGAACATTTGTGTTTGTTCTGTGTTTAGGTGTTTGTATTATTATTTAAGGAAAGAGCAGTCTCCGTGGTTGCCACGATATAACTCTAACCCGTTTTATATTTTAACTTGTAAAAATTACTTTGTTCATTTTCACTCGGCAGAAATGGATCTCACAAAGAGGCTGGCTGCCATAATTCAAAAAAGATTAGTTTGTAAACAATTTTTCAATTTGAATTAAGGTCCTAAGTCTCCTATGCACTGGCATCACAGAGATCATGTATACCTACTGATGCTTGTGCTGAAAGTTGTGCTTGTGTTTCGTAGCAGAAACCCCAGATGGCCTACAACAACTAAAATCTGGTTCCTATCCAGCTTGACCAATCCATCACTTATTCTCGGGATGAATATTCGTCGTGACGGTCTAAATTAAGAAGACTAAACTTGTAGGAAATCAATTTTTAAACAATTTCGGTTCCTTCGTTTTCGCCTAAAATCGATATTTTGGAAATAAAACTCGCAAACCGCGACATATTCAAAACTATATCATTATCTCCTATGTTGTACTTTTTACGGCATGAATGAAAAGAAACAAAGTTCTAGAGAGTCAATTTCCGAACAATTTTGGTTCCTACCTTTTCCCCCAAAATCGACATTTTGGAAATTAAACTGAATTAATTAATTACCTATTAATATTTCGAATTTAACATAATTCCAATGACGGCGACGAAGCAAATAAAAGAAATAACAATACCTATTATGGCAAACTGTACTAATACTAATGAGGGCGCCTATATCGCGTGTGAATTCGCCACCAGAGGTGCTAGTGTAGCGTGAGGTATCCGAAAAAACATAGGTTCTGTGGGTTTAAACGAGTTTATTTCGGAAAATTAAATAATTTTGTGCTATTTTGGCATAGCTGGCATTAATTTTCGAAAATATGAGACACGGCTCAGTGATTATCTGCGCTTTAAAAGCGGAGCCGAGAATATGAGGTATAAAAATTAGCGGTCTGAAAGAAAAGCTAGTTCACTGGTTTGTTTATTAACCGTTAACAAACAGTTTTGCCTTTTGGAAACTTATGGCCTCCTTCTTATAACGAACAAACAGTCATCACATGCATTTATAAAACAAACCTTAACATCTATGCCCGAAGACCTCACTATACAGTGGCGCCCTCTGGTGATTACAAAAACGGTAGCCCTCATTGGCAACGTTGCACCTTGCGACTTGCATACTGCAAGTTACATGCTCGCCCTGCTCGTCACCATACTACCATTCAGCATACGTAGCCGGTAATTTTAACGTAATGTATGTATTTACAATGTATGAACTTATTTAAGTTACCGTAACATATCCGTATCTTACCAGCCTTTTCGCTTAAATCACCCCTAGTAACCGTAATGGCCATACATTTCACCACTATCATATTGCATTTTGGTTTTACATTTTGAAACTATAAAATATAATTTTTACTTCTTTCTAATACTATCTGAATGAAAGTAGTAATCTCATATCGTTTTCAGCCTCTCACAGGCCACTGCTGGACATTGGCCTCTCCCATTGTTGACCACTTTGATCGATTATAATTACAGTTAAGATTAAAAATAATTTTACTTGTTATTATTGTGACACAAAGATTCACTTATTCCACACTAAACAATTAAGCGACAATTTCAAAATTGGATTCGAAGATCGATTTATCTAAATCTAAATAGATCAATTTCGTGCATTCAAACATTTTATCATCCATCTTTACACATATAATTTTACTAATAATAACTCGACTATGGGATTTCTAGGACTTTCAGCTTCATTGTATGCCTTTATTTATAGTCGTGAACATGTGACGTAGATTCCTTAAATGCTCCCAACTCAAAAGAATCTCCTTATCAGTTTCTTCATGGAAGTTGTTTCTGACCATTGATGTTAACGAGCATAATAATAATCATTGGAATAGCCTTACTTTGTAACTTCATTAGTGAACTAATAAACAAATATCATATTAATTTTTTGAAATATTTAGCAAATGTGGTTGTAGATAATAATAATAATAATTATAATAATCCTGATGTTTGTATTTGATACTCATGGCTAAACATTAAATCATTTCATTAATTTAGTATATTATTTTAACTTAATAAATTTTCCATACAAAAATAATATTACAAAGTATCAAACTCGTGGAGTTGCACTCGCGCAGAGCGGTATACGCTCATAAAAGTGGTTGTGCGTATGTGTGCGTGAGCGGAGCAGCGAGCGGCACGTCCTCCCTCTGGGATGACCCGATTTGGACTGAATCGGCAAGCGTCACGCGCGTGGCTTTATAGTCACTTTTAAAAAAATCGTATAAAATAACAGGCATAGAATATTAATAAAATAATAATTAAGTGCACTTAAGAAAGACTTCTTTTACATTTACACAAAATTTCAACTAAAAGAAACAGTGTTTTCTACTAGAAAAACACTGTTGAAAAGTGTGAATTGAGCTTATTTTGAAAAATTATTTTGGGCAATTTAATAACACCTTTTTGAAAGTTTTTTTGTCTAGTGCACTAATAGACCATATAAGCTATTGTATAAACATATATTTAAAACATATGTATGTAATGCAATTGATATTAAGACTTTCGAAATTGACTCTGACTCGCATTTTTGCGAATCGGCTTACGGGAGATCTTTGATAAACAAAAATATACTAGTAAATGTTGTATTTTATCTAGCCTACGCACTGCTTGAAGACTTTATCTATATAAAAAACTATGTTTCTTATTTAAAAAAAATCGTTTTCTATGATAATAGCTCGCCCGAAAATACCAGTTTCGCCGCAAATACGTCGAATTTTGTATGCGCGCTCTTAAATCAATATAATCGTTATTAATATACAGATTTGATAACAAAAAGTAAAATTATTTGAAAGTCAATAAAGTCTTTTGTGTCATTTTCTCAGGAACCAGACCTGGCGTAACATAATCTTTAAGGTCTCTGCCCACTACACCGTACCATACCATGGCCGTGCTATGAACGTGTCAAGCACGGAAGGTAATACGATACGGCTTGCTTTGCCCACTGAAACGAGTCGACGGCGTTTAATGCCCGTATGATGCCCGTATGATGCCGGTATGGTGTCCGTATGCAACCCGTATGATGCCCGTATGATGCCGGTATGGTGTCCGTATGCAACCCGTATGTATGGAACTAACATGGTATAACCCAGGTAAATTGAAATGATATAAGCTCTTATGTGTGCATCTAAATATTTGTGTACAATTAAATTTGCTAAACTCAGAGAAGGCATTTGAGACGCGTTTATAACGGTCCCTATACGCGGTTATAACCCGTATTATCACCGTGCGCGGAGCGTACCGGCACCGGCAAAATATTCTCGCCGACAATTCTGAACTGTCCGTGCATGGCACGCGACGGTGCTGGTCGGTGACGGAACGGTCTAATGGGCATCGTCTCATAGTTTTCAATACAAAGAATACTTTTTTGTCTGACACGTTCATAGCACGGCCATGGTATGATACGGTGTAGTGGGCAGACTCCTTTACAGATAAGAATGTAACAGAGTCCGATGAACTATAACTTGTATTAAGCCCATTGTACGGCGATTAGTTCGACGTCAAACAAAAAGCTAAAGTGCAATATTATGGAACATAAACTGTAATAGGAAATCAAATTGAAAGTTGCTCCAACACAATAGACGGACAGAATCGATATTGTTTTGTGTTGTCAAATGTACGAGTAGAAGCGTCAAAATAAAATGGAACGATAAATAAGCGTCACAGCATTTACAAAGTATAATTTGTTTAACAATCAAAGCAATTACATTGTTAATTGAAGCGAAAACATTAAGATGTAGATTCCGGTTGTGATTACGGTATATTCGTACCTTTAATCTTTTGATAAGTTAAGAAAGACCCCTGTCATGATGAGAATATTGTCCGATGCCAGTCAAGAAAGATGCGTCAGTCAGATAATTTACACCAACAATCTGGTCTGAACCGAAGTAATCGTTCTAGTGAAGGTAGTAGGTACCTACTTATAGATAGGATGTAAAGTACAAAAGTACTCCTTTTTAGTTTTTCTTAAACCCAATAAATTTGGGTTTCAGAAGAGCTAAAAGGGAGTATAATACTTGTATTATACGATATCGGTAAATAGCATTATTATGTGGCTTCAGCGGCTGAAGTTCAGCCAATAGTTCTTCAGTAGCGTAGTTTTGTTCGCTTAAAATAGGGAAAATATAATTATCCTTCCAATTTCAATACCCGGTCTGCTCAATTTAAGATTCAAACTTTTGTAAAGTACCTAGCAATACTCAAATCAAAGTTCAAGCCCAACTTTAGATTGTTAGGTCTATTACGAAATTGGTTCTCTGGATTATTAAATAAAATAAAATAAATAGTTTATTTCTGCAAATAGATTCACTAGTAATACTTTTGCACGTCAAACTTTTTTCCTATCAGCACTTCGACGTGTAGCCTGCTGAGAAGAAGTGCCGCAACAAACTCAACAGTTAGCCTTTTTTAAAATATATAATACAATACAATAATATCGTTTTAAAAATAGTTTTAAAATAATTAAAAGAGTATTTTTGGATTTATTCAGGACAAAACTTTCGTCATTAAATATTTATACAAACTTGGCAGTTTCACACATGGTACGTACGGCTAAGATGAGTTTTAATTTTAAGCATCTAACTTAAGCTTGTATGGTTACGATGAAAGCTAATAAAAGTCATGTACCTATCAAAAATACAATGAGACGACAATTGGAAGCCGATGATGGATGGATTGCCAATAAATAAGCACGGAAGAGAAAATTCAAGTAATTGATGTCGATGATGAATTGAATTGGCCAGTATGTACATACTCAATACTCATTAGCAATGTTTGAATTCATTAGCGCTGCCTTTGATAATATTTGTAACTAGTAATCGTGAGCTTTATTCGTGAATAATGAAGACCATAACCCAAAAAAAATATAGATACATACATACTTACATGAGGAAATGAACATTGTAGTAGGCATGCACTGTAAGCAATAAATTAGATACATATAGAATAGGCGTGACGACAGTATCAAATAATATAAGATTTGATGACTTTGGGAAAAAATACATATTAAAAGGATTTAAATCGTTGATTTAATTTTCATAAGAAAATTAAGATTAACAAGATTTTCAATAAATGAAAATTATAAAATACAGCAATCGGCCATTCTGATTGAAACACCAATCACAGCGCAAAACGTCACGATTTGGTAATAGTGATGGGTCGTAACAGGTAAAATTTAATACTTGTTATCTTAAAATAACAGTTCCAAATATCTGTTCTGAAATAACACCTGCTATTCTTCGATTTAACTTCATCTGATTTGTACACAATATTATTATTAACACATATTGTTGGCTGGAGCTTCCTCCTTCATTAATAGTTGTGGTGCTTTCAGTAGCTACGCGATGTATTATTCTCTGAAATTTTATTTAAAAAAAAACGACAAAGTTTGTTTATGTTGTTGGTAATGATATGTTAAATGTAGGTGTTAATATGTCCAAAAACAATAAATTACTTCGTAGTAACAGTTCTCAATGTTCCATAGATAAATATCTGTTATGCGTATCTGTTACGATAAATACACCTCACCGCTATTTGGTAAACATGCTGTCACCTGTCAGTCCTGTCATTGTATTTTGTTGTTATGATATGTTAGGTTACGCATTTACGCATTTCATTGGTTTTTTATTGGTTTACGTAACATTTTACGTTTAAAACCTACCAGAACATGATAATTGATAACATACTTAGATCAAAGTGGTCTTCACAGACATAAAGTGGTGCATTCGTGCTTACTTCGTTCGGGTTACGCCGTGCGAGCTTTAACCTTTGATGTCTTATTAATCTCTTACAAGGGACATGTACAAAAACCTTGTCGGGTGTTTTTATTAACGTGTTTTTACACTGCATACCACTTATAACATCTATTATTCGTTTCTTACACGATACACGAAACTAAACAATGTTTGTTTACATTGTCCTTAGACGCGTATTTGACAAATTTGACGTCTACTATATGGTGACGTCAGACCCGACGCCATGACACTGCGAGCTGTTTTTGAGCCACATTGAAAAAATATTAGAAAATTAGCTTTAATCTTCGTTAAATTTGGAGTTTTTATAGAAATAAAGGTTTTTTTGTAATCAGTAAATGTGTACCCTCTTTACGGAAGAGGATTTCAAAATAATTCGTCATGCCTATTATAGATATTTAGAAAAATTATGTTGGTTTCAACGTCAAAGTCAATAAAACTACAGATTTCTTTATGGATCAGTACATTATAAATGGTGTTCGAATGTTGAAAACATATACTCGATTGGTTTTTATCGAGTATATGTTTTCAACATTCGAACACCATTTATAATGTACTGATCCATAAAGAAATCTGTAGTTTTATTGACTCGAATGATCATGTTCAGAAGAAATGATAAAATCAAATAAATGCGTCTGATCTTAAAAGGCTACATGACAACCAATACGAAAATTACTTTTTTAATAATTAAGTCAGCTCACAATTTTTTTTTATGGATTTCTTATTCTATTATTTCGAAGTGTGCACTAGCTTTTAAATAGCTGACAAGTTCACGAAACCACAGTTCAACACTAGCGTGTTCATAGATATTGTTTGATTTTGCAATCCAAATAAATAGTGCAATAGATTTCGTTTCGTTAATCAATTTGAATCCAGTGTTTATGTAATGCTAACATTGCTAACAATTCGAGTCACGACGAGTACGCTGATGATAAAAACTAGTTTCTCACGGGATACGTTTGCGCAATCCAAGATTAAACAAGATTTTTACGCTTTTATATTTCATTTGAAGCTTCTTTTTTTGATTTAGGTAGAAATAGATATTTTGCGAGATAGATTGTTGAGATTTGATACATGGCTCCAAATACGCTTTGGGATTAAAAATATTATTATTAAATAATGCTATGGTTAAATCGTGAATTGTATAATGGTAATGTAAAGTAGTTAGTTAAATAATTAATTTAGTTAGTATAATCTAAACTAATATTATAAAGAGGAAAGATTTGATTGTTTGTTTGTTTGTTTGTTTGTTTGTTTGATACGAATAGGCTCCGAAACTACTGGACCGATTTGAATAATTCTTTCACCGTCGGATAGCTACAGTATCTGCGCTGAACATAGGCTATATTATATTTAAAAAAAAGTTAGGGATACGTGCTAAAACTCCAATAATGTAACCCAAATTTACCAAAAAGATTTTAATCTACAAAAAAAGAAAACGATCTTACATACTGACGTCTCATGACAACGTTCCCATAGCAACCAAAACTGTTATGACAACTAAATAAATAAATTCTAATATGAAATCGTACTTTCACGTAAAAACTACTGAAAGGATTTTGATGAAACTTTACAGGAATGTTATTTATGCATCAGATTTACACACAGGCTATAGATTACAAGGGTATCTTACATTTTAGATTTTACAATTTCGGCAAAATATGTTACATACTTTTTGAAATGACCATAGATACTGTCATTTCTTGAATTTGTCAAAGAAATTGTCATTTGGACATGACAGGTACTACATCGAAGTAAATACGGAATTATCGAAAATTTACAACAAACAGTGATATAAATATTTGTGAACCGTCGGCTTACTTTCAGGATAAAATTCTTCGGAAAATACTATAAGCAAATTGCTATAGCTAAAAATACGACCACCTTGAAAACACACCACCGGTGTTTCCTGCATCAATGCTGCTATCAGCTTGGAGGCTCCTCATTTAGCAACAAATCGGAACAACATTTAGGAATAGTGCACAGTCGAACAAATCTAGCATAATCCGTGAACAAGGCATCCTGAATCATAGTGACATGAAGCTCTAAGAACCCAAAAAATATGAATGCATTCTTTCAAGGTTTAGGTAGGCTCACATAATGAAAACTGCGATCTGTGCATGCATAATAAATTTTTTTCTTTTCTAATCCGATGTTATAATTTCTGTACCCTATATTAGGTAATAGTATGTATGTATTTTAGCCTAATAAAATAGTTTTAGTTACGCTTGGGTTGTAAGGGAGCGGCCTGTCATCATTTCGTTCCAAGCCAACCTCACCTGCCCGTGGTGCATCCTGCCGAATAACAAACGAGGCGCTGGCAACCGACTGGTGGCGGTATAACCATCACAATTGAAGGCGTAGCTAGGTACCACAGACCGATGACGGGCAGCAGCGTCACCGGAGCGAGGAGCTACGTCCTGCGATCGCCAACCCGCCTGCCCAGGGTGGCGATTATGGGTATAACCTCCAGGTGTTTGTCCTAAGTGGCGAACAACTGCAGAGGCCTATGTTCAGCAGTGGACTGCAATAGGCTGATGATGATGATGATGACGCATGGGGTAGGGGATGCGAATTTGTGTTCGACCCACGGTTCAATGTGAGGGATCGGCCTATCATCTTTTCGCTCCAAGTCAACCTCACCTGCCCGTGGTGCATCCTGCCGAATAACAAACAAAGCGCTGGTAGCCGACTCTGGGCGGTATAACCGTCACACATGAAGGCGTAGCTAAATATCACAGACCGATGACGGGCAACAGCGTCACCGGAGCGTGAAGCTACGCCCTGCGATCGCCAACCCGCCTGCCCAACGTGGCGATTATGGAGATCTATGTCCAGTAGTGGACTATAATATGCTAATGATGAGGAATTACGCATGTCGGAAGAAAATAGCGCTATTAAAGTAGGTATTGCTTTTTGGTCGGCGTCATTATCGCTAAATCATTTTTAAGGTAATTTCATGTAGGTACTAATATGAAAAATGCTGATGAAAGATGAAAAATGGTTTTGAGTTTACGGCAAGTAACTGGTCAGTTACCTGTCAGTTGCCACTGCCATGCTGGCCCAACCCAAACCCCCCACGAGCTCCGGTAACGCTACTCACCGGCAGAAACACGAACCATCATTTGGCTGCGGTATTCTATAGGGTGGAGGTCCTTCCCCGGACGGGCAGCTCAATTCGAGCGAAGATTCGCTATGCCCTACCTCTCTTAAAGTCATCAGTGTTTAGAAGGCGTCGCTAGATATATAATTATTCATCTGAACTAACAGCAAATTGAACCTTAGCTAAGAGCAGGTGGTTCCTGAACAAAAGGCCTGAACAACGTATTGCTTTTATGTTAACTGCATCACATATTGCGTTTGTTATATGTCAAGCCATGTTCAGATTTCTCAGCCTTCGAATCGAATGTACCTTCATGTTGTTTCTAGCATCCATTAATTTTAGCATTGTAAGCGTGTGTATAGGTTATACTAGCTTTCGCCGCACGCTCTTCGCGCGTGCGTGCTCAAGCTAGGTCTGCGACCCTGGACGCTCCGGGCTTCGCCCTACGCGGAGCTCGGCCTGCGGCCTCGCGATACGCAGCTCGGCCTGCGGCCTCGCGAAATTACTTTTAAATAATTGATTTATCCGAAGCGAAGCGAGGAGCGGGCTGCTAGTTTCATATAAACTGATTCATCTTGTACGTTACAACCTATAGGTTGTGTCGGGGCGTATGATAATATTTATGACAATGTCTATGTACATTGTACTCTACACAACGATTACCTACACGTAAGATTAATGGAATAGGTATTAAATAGCTTGTTCTTATAAGATTTTTCCTTGTGGGTGTGTCTAGTGTTAGTCGCATAATATCTACCTATGTTTTATTTACACAAAGAGGATCCATTTTTGTTTCATATCTATACTTATAATAAATCTGTAGAGAGGTCAATTCTGTACATGAAATATTTTTTCAAAATAACTATTAGGGGGTGATTAGTGATCGATACTAAAGCCAAAACTGCAATCAGTAAATTTTTTGTCTGTCTGTCTGTATGTTCGTTATAGAAAAAAAACTACTCGACGGATTTCAACGAAACTTGGTACGATTATTCTTTATACTCCTGGGCAGGTTATAGGTACTTTTCATCACGCTACAATTAATAGGAGCAGAGCAGTGACGGGAAGTGTTGGGAAAACGGAAGAAATGTTTATATGCATGTTTGATCGCACATTACGCGAAAACTACTGCATGGATTTAAATGCGGTTTTCGCTAACGTATTGCTAGAGGTCTAAATTAACCTTTAGGTACCATTTTATGGAAGTCCTTTATTTTTGAAACCCGATATCCACGCGTGCGACGCCGCCGGCACAGCTAGTCGAAAATAATTTACAAGACTTCTTTGACTGATTTTCATTAATCTTTTACAAAGACTAGATTTTAAAACTGTAGATAATAATATTTTATTTATGTAGGTTTTACGCACAGTCAACTACCAATTGGATGCAGACGAATCTGCAGCAACTTCATAACCGAACGTTGGGGTAACGTAAGTGCAAATTGACACGCGAATGTACGAACTTGCACGATCACGATATTGGGTATTCAGTATTCACAATGGGGAAAACGACACGAATTCGGAAACTTTCTCGTATGTTCATTAGGAGAAATAATTCCAAGGGTATTGTGAATGGCATGTGTAGAATTCTAGAAACAAGACTCGGAAGAACTAAGTCCGAATCTGAATTAGATAAGTAAGAATTATTCGAAGCTTAACAGAGATATTTACGAGTTTGTGTATGCTTCTTGCATCGTACCTAATATAAATCGAAGCTTATAAACAGATGAGCTGATTTTGGTATAGGAATAACTTTCAGTTTGAAAGTGATGATTTATTGACTACATATAATTTTAGAAAAGTCCCGGGCAAACAAACGACCTGTAATACCTCTGGTGTTGCAGGCGTCCGTAACCGCTCAACATCAGGCGGGCTGTATCTCCTCATTTGCCACCTAAAAAAACATAAAGACGAGAGGTCGCCCACCAGCGAGATGGGTAGATAACATCAGAGGATGCGTTGATTTGTACTTAATATAAAGGACGAAATAAAGACAAGAGGCCTACATCCGTAGACGGACTGATTAGGTCTGAAATGATAACGACATAGGTATATTTTTAAGGCTCTCACGTGCCGGACATATTTGTTTTTTGTTACATAGTCATGAAACAAAGACATAAGACGAGAGATAACGCCTCAAAATTTAGGAAAACTTCTAAGTAGAGGCTAGATAGGTTTTACGCGTGTTAAAACGTATAACCTACCTATAAACACGAAAATAGATAATAAAGCCTCATCATAAAAGAAGCCTTTTAGGAAAAACAATTTACGTAATGGGACACAAATGTGAAATGTAATGTCGACAATGAGAGTCGCAACTTGCCAAACATTCCTAAAATGGAAGATGTAGTATTTTAATTAAGAACCTTAACGACTAATTAGCGTATTATTTGTTCCCAGACCGACTAAAAGGCCAGTCAGCTCGCCGAGACGCCATGACGTAATCCCTGGCCTATTGCGCGCCATTGCATTATTTACAAGCCATAGAAACAACGCGATAGAACATTGACACCCATATTTGCTATGCTAGCCTTATGTTGGGTGGGTATGGCTAACAAAAGCCAGTTGCTTGATAGGCTAGTGTACCTATGGAGGTAACTGCATAGTACATATATGTATGTAATTGCAGGTAATAGGTTAAGCAAGCAGATATGTAGGTATCTACTATGTTGACCTTTTATTCTGCATAACTTGGATTCAGAAATCTAATTCTTATCAAAAAGGTGTCAACTGGATACCTAGGTACATTTTGGTAGCCAGGAAGTTCATGGCTTAATAGTTTTACTACATAAATTTTGACTTGGAAAGTGATTATCGTTGCAAAACATCATTGAATGCGATGGTCGAAGCAACATGAAACATCGAATTTCTTTCAATGTCAAATGCAAAACAATCCTGATGCAAAGTGAAAAGGACCTAGGTACCTATGTTGTAGGTATCCAATATGGACTGGTTTTACAACTTATTATAGGTACATTAGGCAAATGCCTTGCAGATTAAATAATCAACCCTATACCATAGACAAAACAATTTAAGGTACCTATTTCAAGCAGACTGTTTTCAGAAGACACTGGGTACCTACTCAGCAGGTGTAAGTAAGTATTATCAGATAGGAATATAAAATCCACAACTACATATTTATTAGGTAGTAGGTACAACGCTAAAACCTAAAATGACACAACACAACCGTAAACATTTTATTAAAAATCTAAAAATGTGTTTAATGAAAGTTTTGAAGATTTTCCTTACCATTCTAAGCCAATGCCGATACTAATAGTATTTGAAATTAATTAAACTTATAATATAAATATAGCGAAGTAAAAATATACCTACAGTTAGAATTTTCAATACCTACTTAGTTACGTACTTGCTGTAAAATATGTACCTAAAGTGTTTACCTATTTTTTATTTTGAAAATGCCGTAGTTAAAAAATATGTAAAGATCACACAAATGCAACCACCAGTATAGCAAGAAATACTCGATATTTGGAAAAAAGGTATTCATTCCAATTTTATTGAGCAAAATCCTTCGATTGACTACAGAAATAAAAATCCTGCGAAGGACCTTTGGCAATGCGAACCTGTTACAATATTCGAGAATATCTTGAATATAAGTGTTTGTATTTTGCATTAAACAGCGGACTACACATCTAACTAGAACAACATTTGATAGTTCTTACCTTCATAATTCTCCATGTCGATTCCGGCCAAAAATGAAAAGTTTTCTAAAATAATACGTTTCTATGACGACGCATGACAGCAAACTCTAATTGAATTCTTATTGGCTGTCAAAAAAACATGCCTTTGAAAAGTTACCACAGATTCATAATATATCAAACCTTTGCATTATAATAATGCTACGTACATACTGCGACTTGATTATGAGTTTTAAATGCATTACTGCTTTGCTCTATTTACTGAATAAAATTTAATCTTTATCCCGTTCACACAGTACATCTACTTTTTAGCCCAAAATATGCCCATTTTGTATAATTATAAGCACTCTCATGGAATTACAGGTTGCATACAACAAAGCAATATTTACGTACGTACGTATGTACGGCGAAACTCGAGGCTTCGCTTCGTTTAAAGAGAACCTAAGCTGACCTTAATAGTTTTTTTTCAATTAAAATTGAAGTGTGGACTTTCGTCAATTTTCACCCAAATTAGTTTTAGTTCCGAAAAAAAAATTAGTTGGGCCACGACTTTTTTAAGGGGCGTGAAGAGGTAGCCAAGGACCCCCCAATCACTGATTTCAATTTGGCACACGATGCACCAAACACCCTGTATAACGCTTAGACAAAATAATATAAAACAAACAAACAAAGGGTACGTTCAAATCCGTTCTGTAGTTTCGGAGATATAAGCGTGTACAAACAGATTTTTTTTTGAGATTCTTGTTCCCGTAACTTTTCCCCAACTGTTCCCTAATACGTTAAATTTTTCCGTAAAACTGTTCAATGTACAGACCACGGCATAGACTGTATTTGCTTCGTGGTACAGATACACTATTTTAGGGTTCTGTACCGAAAGGGCAAAAACGGAACCCTATGGCTATTACCACGAAGCAAATACAAAGAGGAGATGCCATAACCAATACTTTCATAGGAAAATTGCGTGGCAAAAAGAAGGGGGGTACGGGGGGACGCCCCTTTCTTATTTCCGTATGGCGGCTAGAAGCCGAACTACTAGTCTCATCTTCTTATGTAGTTTAGCTATCGGGCACTAGATTTCGCTAGCTATATTATAAGGACGTACTCAGAATACCTACCTATTCAATAAAAAGTACTCCTAGCGACATCTGCGCCTTTAGTCCATAGGAACTTTTTGGATCATGGTGACACCAGAAGTAAGTAGAAGACCATGCCTTGAGGCGACCTATAGTTTTAACATTTTTGTGACTATAAACGGTTTCTTTTATTACATTACATCAAGCGCATGACACTTTTCAATTATGTATAACTAAAGGTGAAAGGGTGCATTGATTCGAACAGTAAAAAATAAATAGTGTTTTGCTTGTATTATTTATATATTTATTAAATTATGTACATAATTATATAAAACAGTAAGTATAAATACAAATTAGCTGACTCTGAGCCACGAACATCGTGGAAAGAAAGAAAGATTTTTTTTTATTGGCTCCACAGGTTACAATACAACACAACATACAACAAAAAAAAACAAACAGACGATAGTGATTAACTAACAATATAAACTGTTGTGGACTGTATTCAATTTAAAGACCGATAGAGTTTCAACAGATTTATTCACATATACACAATTTACAAAGTCACTTAATCAAACAGAGTTACTAACAAAGTCACTACTTAAACCGAGTTACTACTTGCAATCAAAAACAAACTTTGGGAAGAACAAATTTTTGTGTAGGTATTTGGTAGGAGTCCAGTTTTATCTATTTATTTGTCTAACCCATTCCTTTCTAAGGATTTTATTAGACGGGAATCTAAATATATCAAACGTAGGCATCCGCTAAGAAAGGATTTTGATCAACTGTACCCTCAAGGGGATAAAATAGGGGATGAAACTTCATTCCACGCGGGCGAAGTCGCGGGCACAGCTAGTCTAGAATAAACATAATACACAGTTTAATTTTACTATTTAAATTTATATAATTTTTCTTCAATGAATAATAATCCGAATATAATCATCATCATCGGCCTATTGCAGCCCACAGCTGGACATAGGCCTATACCCGAATATAAATTACATCCCAATTACGGACCTGGTATTTTGACATTTGTATGCCTCTTAAAAATTGCTGCCAGATAGCACATACTTTTGTACAATGACAATGAATCTACATAAAACAACATTATTTTCATCAAGATAAAAGTCCTTATGCATAAATTTAAAACAAATTTCAATAAATCCAAGGTTTTTGAGCTTGATGTGTCTTTATATTGCTTGCTCCCATTACGCACAGAGGTGCCATCTATCGTTGAGTAAAATCATTATTTGTGCATGAAATATGTCAAAAGCGTATTTTATGAATTTTATTTTAACAAAATGCGAATTAAATATACTTACACATGAATTGTGATTCCTTTCATTGCAATTGAATGTTTACCAGAGTAATTATTACACATTAACACACAACACTTTCATGATTTTCTTCGTAAAATGCTACAATACGTCGAAAATAGAAATAAGTCCACAGAAAGAGCACTGAGAACGACCGAGTGCAAATTAATAAGCCACGCCCACTAACGGCATGTAAACGGCGTTGATTGGTAAAATTTATAGACCGACCTCTAGTTTTTTTATCACTAGACCGAGTTGCTTATGACATCTCCTCTTTGTATTTGCTTCGTGGCTATTACCCACTAAGGCTGTAGTATACCAAGAATCGCGATAGTTATAAAAGTGAGTGGAAATTTTCTGAATAAACCAAATAAAATAAATTTAAGGGGGGCCATACAACAAAGTGATATTTTGCTCTTTTATGCTCGATTTCAATAATGGCAACAGGTACCTATAAGGATAAATATTGACAAAATAGTTGGCAGGTGTATCCCATCTCACATAGGTACATGAATTAAATTGTCTCAAAGGGCCTGGGGGTCTACGTGTTGGGCCTGTGCCCCCACGCAAGCTACCAAAGGACCGAGAGGGGTAAAACTTTCCCGTGAAATCAGGGCCGTCTTAAGTATATTCGGCGCCGGGGTGCCGGGCTCAACCTGCGGCCTCCTGGTGGGCGCCCTTGGGTGCCCTGCGCCTGGGTGCACCGCACCCCCTGGTAGAGACGGCCCTGCGTGAAATCCAAATGAAGACTACATAATAATTTAAATAATAATGTTTGCCCGATATTGAAATCAGCACTAACTAAACGCAAGATTTAGTCATTATAGTTCATTTTTCAATTAAAACGCTAGAAATTATAATTTCTAGCGTTTTAATTGGCTAGGGGGTGTGTCTTGGCCGGCAGTCGGTGATGAGTCACTATTTTCTTAACGCAAATGAACTATAGTACGGAACCTTTTGTGCACAAGTCCGACATCCACTTGGTCGGTTTAACTGTTTTATCGTAATAATAATATGTATTGATATTAATATGTGATACAAGTACATATACAGGTGAGAGTAAGTGGCATCATATTTACAAGGTCTAGACAATAACCTAACTGAAGTGTATATAGTGTGGGTATGTATGTGTATTGTATGTGCACAGCATGTTATCAAAGATAGTGTGTTTCTCGTAGATTATAATGAAAATTAACAACTTTATTCGTGTGACGTCGGACCAAGAATAGTTACTTGTCAGCTCCCCATCTCTTCCCGATGTCGTAAGTCGTGTCGACTAAGGGACTCCTTGAGATTTTAATTTTTCAGCCGCTGTGCCGCTGAGGTAGGTAATCTGAGATTTACCCGACTACCGTATCGAAAAAAAACCCTTTTGATTGGTCACAGGAAATCCCTTAGGCAAATACTTAACATGATATATTTAGGAATTCATGATGAGTAACCAATCATCTGGTGTAACACTTTATTCACAAACAATATGTTACACCAGATTTTTGCCCTCGTGCACCATTCCACGTAAGCGGAACTTGCTGGCAAAAGCCGTTATTGTGTATTTCTGGGTACTTACGTCTTAAAAAATAAGAATAAGGGATGAAGAGTACGATATCTATCTCCAAAATTAATCTAACATCAAAGAAAAATTAGAATCTTCATAATAGAAAATAATGGTCAATCCTGAACTTTTGTCTCTGGGAACAACAAGGATGGAACCACGTCAACGTTAAGATTCTTTAAAAGCAAAAACACCAGACGCATCGCTACTACTATTTTATCTTGTCTGTGGTTTGACTGACGTAAAAAATCTGAAACGTCGACGTATGGTAGACAAAACTTTATTTAACTTGTTTTCGTGATAATTCGAAATATCTATCCTTTTTATCGTGAGAAATTCATCAATTCTGTTACTAGCGAATAACTAAATCATGGGTTTAACAATATCAAGTGTTTTTACGAGGCTTTTTGGCAAAAAACAGATGCGTATTCTAATGGGTAAGTGACATGAGTCATGACAGCTCATCTATTGTACATTTCGTTTTTCATTGTTTTACGTGTTTAATTATTGTTTACATGCTAGAATTGGTTTCAGATCTTATTAGATGACTTTATTGTTACAGTTGGACTGGATGCCGCCGGCAAAACTACAATACTTTACAAGTTAAAGTTAGGTGAGATCGTAACTACAATACCGACTATCGGCTTCAACGTGGAAACAGTGGAGTATAAAAACATTAGTTTTACGGTGTGGGACGTCGGCGGCCAGGACAAGATTAGGAAGTTATGGCGTCACTATTACCAAAACACACAAGGGCTAATATTCGTTGTGGATTCAAGTGACACCAAGAGATTGCCAGAAGCTGAACAAGAACTGAGTTCTATGGTACGTCTATTCAACTAAATAATAGTTTTTATAAAAGTAAGTAGGATAGGTGAGATAAAGATTACTAAATAGTGATTTTGTAACTCAAGCTGTATTTCATAAGAACTGTGAAATGAAACCAATTGGTTTCCAGTTGATTTGGCATGTTGTTGTGTTTTCTTATGTATTATGTAGTATATTAAACTACTATTTACAGTTCTGGATTACTACATAAATTGTTATCATACATTGTTATTGTTACGATGTTATAAAATTTATTTGTTGAACATTTACCTTGACAAAGATATTTGTGGTTATTGTTTACTATGCAACTCTTTATATTAAAATTCTCATCCAACCATCACCTATTCTGAAACTAAGGTTTTCCCTTGAAATGTTTTTTAATCACAATTTAATGCACAAAATGGTACAAAAAGAAAACTTAATTCAATATAAAATATTGTGTTGCCATATGATGATGAAATATTGTTTCCTAATTTGTCTTCTCAGAAAATAAAACCCACAAATATGAGTGTGTGTTGTGTATGTAAAATATGATGTAAATTTTTAATATTAATTAATTGTGTTTCTGTTCTCTTTCACAGCTCAAAGAAGATGAACTTAGAGATGCAGTTGTGTTAGTGTTTGCCAATAAACAGGACATGCCCAATGCCATGACGGCTGCTGAACTCACCAATGCACTTAACTTGAACAGCCAAAGGAACCGTCGTGTGAGTGTTCATGTTTCCTTGTTTACACAAGCTGACCCTGCACCCCAGTAATCATTCAAATATTAATTCTATTACCAATTTTTAACCCCAATTTTACCACCTTTGAAAGAGCTCAGTTTTTAAAAAACTTCATTTCTCTTCTTTCACAATTCTTACTTGTATATTATGTAAAATATCTGTCTATAATTTAAATGTTTATATGAAAGTTCTTTATTTTTGAATATCTTCTATGTTCAAATATATAAGAATGTAGATGATATTAAAAAATTAAGAAATTTCATAATTACTTCCCTGTACCATTACTACCCCATAGAAGTTTATTTATTTATTTATTTATTTATTTATTTATTTATTTATTCTTTATTGCACAAGGAAAGTACAAATGGCGGACTTAATGCCGTGTGGCATTCTCTACCAGTCAACCATTGGGCGAGCCAGAAAACTATAATATGGTGCGGTAATAGACATTAAAACAACTGCTAGAAATATGAGCACAAATATACAAGTAATACACATACATATATATAGACAATATATTATACAATAATAAGTATTACGTACAAGATACATAGTTTAGTGTAAGTATAAAATATAAAATAAATATAATTACAATATATGTACATAACATAAATAAGATAAGTACATAATATACAATAATGGATACTACATACATTAAATAATAGATACATAAATATATTATAACAATACAGTCAGACGGAAACATCAACTAAAGGTCGTATAAACTACTGGTAGCTAGTGTTAACAAATTTAGACATCGCTTAAGAAAAGATCACGGATCGACTTCTTAAATACGAATTTACTAGAGGAGGACTGAATATCCCTTGGGAGAGAATTCCACAGCCTGATAGCTGTTACACAAGCTTAGAAGTTGAATTTCTTTCTTACTTAAAAATCCTTTCTTAGTGAGTGTAGTATGTCCTAAAATGCATCCTCATGCAAAATTTTAAGCTTCATCTATGGAATTTATAAATTTAGATTATCTGCAATTATCCAAACTATGTCATGATGACACTTGCTAACTTATAGAAATTTTATTGGATAAGATAATGTTCTCTAATAATGAACATCAATGACAATATGTATGTAATGTTTGTTTATAAATAATTTAAATTCAGTTAGTCTATTGCCATTTTGAGTAAATACTATTGCACAATATTTTTTGGTATTGCTTTTATTCAAGGATCATAGACTAGAGTTTCTCTTGTTTCACAAGATCCTTGTCTTGTTGTTGATCTTAATATTAATTCATTAATATGAAGAAACTTAGCATTTTTTTTGTTTGAGTTGGGGATTACCATTGTGATGACAGGATTGGCCAGCCTAGACCCTGCGTTACCGGGTCTAGCTGTTTCCAGGGTGCGCCGCGGGGAGGCTCCTTTCATGCATTGATTTTTTTTAATACATAATTATTGTTTGTTATTATCAATTATTGTTGTGAGATTAGATTGGAGACCTTACTATAGACAATATGAATATAAAGATAAAAAGTGCAGTAACTAAGCTAAGACATATAATGAGAAAATCAAAAGTAAAACCCAATTTTTTGATATGTTAGATAAGTAGGTGCAAATTGAATGAATATTCGTAATTTTAATACTTATTTTCTTTGTTCCTCAGTGGTACATTCAGGCAACATGTGCAACACAAGGGCAGGGGCTGTATGAAGGATTGGACTGGCTTTCAAATGAACTTGCGAAGAAGTGAAACATTATGAAATTTGACAGCTGATGGGAGCAAGTAAAATGTTTCCATTGTTTGTGTATTGATAAATCTATTCAATCCAAAAGACTACGAAAATTTAAGTATAAATGATATACATTTCAATTCATTGTTTTTTTTTCTATCAAGACATGGATAGGAGGGGCACTTGTGTCTAAATTGAACATTACTTTTTTAAACTTTGTATTAGCACTTTTTGTATTGAACTAAAAGGCCTGTAACTTTTCATATTTGTAAAATTTTATTATACAATCTGTAGTAAGGTTCACCAAAATAGACTTTTTAGTAACCTATAGATTGTGATCATCAATCCAGAGTTGTGGTTGCATCCTGAGCGCCAGATCTTGGGGACCACAATTTGAAATATGTATGGCAGTTTTTGTTAGATTGTGTACCTACTATGGTTAAATATAATGTTATTGTAACAGTGAACCCCAATGCAACTCTATAAATAAATAATGAATCTTGATTGATTGCTTGTATTCATAAATATTATAATGTCAGAGATTGCATTTGACAAACTTTTGTACCAATATTTTTGCTTACAAATTATTTACCCATACTTAAAGACAATAGGTATCCTTACCAACAGTCATTGAATTGGCTGTAACAACAATATTTTAATGAGCATAGTTTACAAGCTTTTATTACTGCACACAACTATATAACCTGCAACTTGTAAGCAGAGTTTGTGGATATTATACAAGTTTCACTGTATTTTGTTGATGCATTTTAATATATTCATAATCAGCACAATCGGTGAAATGTATAGATGTTTTATAGACTAAGTGTGTTGGATTAATGTTATTACTAAATCTGTTTTGGTAAAAAGAGAGGATAGGGATGTTGACATATTTCATAAAATTTGCCAAATACCATTAATTTTCAATCAGCATAATATAACATCCAGCTGGTTAATATTGTGTTATAATAATTGCTGAATAGATGAGGAAATTATTTATAAACTCTTTGGTTTGGCTGTCAATATCTCTGAGTTGAATTCCACACAACCATGCAGATGGATGCTAAATTATGATGCAGTTCACCTGTGTTATCGACAATAAACAATTTGTCATGCAATGTGCACATACCAGAACTATTTAATAATTAGACGTATTTATCATTATTAAATTTGATTTTAGTGTATTAAGTTTTGTAACGGTTGTCACGCTTGTGTCTTTGTGAAATCATATACTTTCTTATATACGTGAATTTGAACATTTTACTACGCCAAAACATGTACCTAAGTGGCGGCCCAATGCATTTTATCAATTATTGCATTGTCTCTTACAATGTTCAAATATTCACTTTGTAAGTATGATTGCAATATGGTGGTGTATATAATAATTCCTTATGTGAAATGAGTAAATGACCTATTCGCCAAAATATTTAGTAAATTGAATACATGTAAAACTGCGCATGCTATTTGATGCTTGTAAAACGCGATAAGGTTATTATTACTATAGAAATAAAATATAGGCGTAATTGAAAGGATTATTTTATTTAACCTCGATATACATACACCTGATAAAAAAATAGTATACAAAGTTATTAAAAAGCCAGACCAATTTGTGTATTATTAAAAGAGTACTTAAATTACTCATTCATGCTGCCAGTTAGCTTTTCTCTTTTCCACAAAGCTCCTTATGCCTTCCTGGCCATCACTCGTATTTATATTTTTTACCATTATATCTTCTCCATGCTGATAAGCTTCCAAGAGATTTAAATGTATCTGTTTGTAATAGAACTGTTTTCCTAAAGAAATGACGCTACGGCTTTTTGATTTGATTTTGTCTATGATTTTTTCTACTTCTTGATCTAATAGATCTACGGGGACCACTTTAGTGACTAAACCGTTTTCGTATGCTTCCTGGGCAGTGATTGGTTCACCTGTAAAAAAAAATTACTGGTATAGCTAGTGACCCTATAAAACGCTCCGGAAAAAATCATTTCTACTGATATACTTGAATTGTTCATTGTATTGAGTCTTAACAGCCAAAGCCTTGCTTGTTTGTTGTAAACATGTACGTTCTTAGGGTGCTTACATAAAGAAACAGGTTTCCGGTACAGACAAATCTGTGTAGGTCGGTACCGACCGGTGCAGGGTCAACTCACATAAAGAAACAAGTAAATCTGTCCCTATTTCATAAACAATAAAGACCGTATGGCTCAGTCCAGGTTGTCGGTAAGGACAAGTATAAACCCGTTTCTTTAAAAGTGAGCGCCTTACTTGTATGAACCTACATATCTACATTTTTTTACAAACGGCAAAAGCTTGCAACTCTACCGTTTTCATGTTTCCCGAAAAGTATATTTCCCGGTTTTTAAAGTGAGGGTAAGCACGCTCGATTGTAGGCTTTACTATGGCTTAACATTTGGGGAGTTCTGTGGTCCAAACTCATGATTAAAAAAAGTAGAGCAAATAATTGCGTCATATCATTCTATGAAAAGGTTTCACATCTGCCACTTGCGGCAAATGTTATGTAGGTAGGTAAGTACCTGTAAACAACATGTATGTGGCTCGTGACTTCGGCATTGATCGCGCTAGGGCAATCCCTGGTGTTGAACAAAAAACTCCGAAGTTTGCCCTGAAAATATATGAATATGTAGGTATATGCAACGTAACAGTTTTTTCATTAGTACTATCATGAGTACATTCCGGCGCAATAGTTTTTCTTTATTTCAGTCGTGATAGTAGCAAGGTCTATTCAAGTATCTTCATCGTTATCGTTAATACGAGTTTACAAAAGGTAGAAATTAAAACAGCGTTAAATACCTAATTGTTATTGCCGCGAAGTGTGTTAAATTAATTTATCAAATTAATGGGTGATTCAGTGGGTATATTATTTACCCAGGTGTTGAGAATTTGCTTGTGTTGGAGCATACGATCATATCACAAGTGGCAGCTAGCTGACACCCGGCTGCCGCCGCAAAACCATTCACCTGAAGAATAAAATTATACCTAGGCTTACCTATGTTATTTCTTTAACTGACTAAGTGCGATGATAGATCTTGTTGTCTTCACCGCTCCCGATCGCGAAACAAGCCTCCAGTCTTAGTAGGTCTCCCAGTAACGCCCTAAGCCGAGGCTCGAGCCCCACTATGGGGCGTATTTAACTGTGTTGCTTAACTTTACTCGGAGCCTTCCGCTCGCTCACAAGCCCGGTGATGATGACAAGGTCGCCTTGGCTATCACCGTAGTTATTAAGATACATTATCACATCATAAAAAAACATCATCACCGAACTGCGGGGAAGCGGGTGCGAAAGAAATGGGAAAAGATAAGCAACACAGCTGAGAGCGAGGGAGGGCGAGGGAGGTCCTTCCTACGGACGCTGCTTTGAAGAGGGGCGAAAGGTTTGCGGGCTGGTTTCGCGGTCGGGTTGCGGAAGCTAACAGGCGACGACCACCGGTCCCCGCCGGAGGAGATGGAACGAAGCGAAATGGTGAGGGCAATGGGATCGTATTCGTCTTAGTCCAAGAGGTCGTGAGGGGGACGACTTTTTCTCAGAAAGGATATGATAAAATTATATTCAAAATAAGTAGACACAAATGTACCGCACTGCAGCTTAGTCAAATTCAAATTATATGTACTTATTATTAGATCATCTTACCTTAGCGATAACTGGCACTGGGCTTAGCACTATGGATTTCATCAATTCTGTAGCCTTTTGGAATACCGCCTTATGTTGTTCAATACCACTGCCGGATTGCTAAACAAGTAGGTAGGTACATTACATTAGTTTAAGAAAACACTACTGAACTACTCAGGTAGGTAAATAATGTTTCGTGGGATGTATCTAATAAAATTCCAATACTAACTACTTACTAACTCCTTCAAATTATGCCCGGCTGAGAAAACATTGCCCTTAGCCGACAGAACTATCGCTCTGAGCGAGGTGTCATCTTTATTAGCGTTTATGGCTTTTATGAGATTTTCCATCATGTCCAGTGATAGAGAATTTCTGAAATAAAAACAGATAGAAAGTGATCTTTAAAAAAAATGTGTGATAGGTACTTACTTATACCTACTAGGTACTATACCTACTCTATCACGAAACTCCAAACTCCCCATGAAAGAGCTCAAATCATGGAGCAAACACTCGGTGTAGTCTTTATATTTAATCCCTGGTATATTGGAGGTAGGTAATTCAGAAGTTTTATTTATTTAAACCAACTAACAATAGCCCTATGAGGTTGGATATTTATGAAACAATAGATTAGTTCGTTGCACAATTAGGTATTAACATTTGCTTTTGGCAACTGTCCTAATAAAAGTTGATGCAATAGAGCTAAGTAAGTAGGCATATGGTTGTTGATTGTTCGCGTATGTAATTAGCATACATTTCAATTGCTTGAAGTAGGTAGATATTTAAATAGAACATTATGCACATACTTAGTTTTTTCATGGCTTAATATAATTTCTCGGGTGCCGCCAGCTTCGTTTGTTGTAACATATTGCGTGGCCATCTGTCGGCAGCTGAGGAGAGCTGGTCTTGCGCATCTTCGCTGGAACAAAAGCACCTCAAAAGATACTATAGGTAGGTATTTAAAACATAAGCTTTTACAATGATAAACCTACCTACCTATAATTTAGGAGCATTTTTGATCTATGGGTGTCCTTGAATGAATTTCTAAAATACCTACAAGGCCCAGTAATGAAACAAAATCACATTTACAAATTAAGGTGAGTTCTTAGTAAAGATAAGGTAGGTACCTAGATATTTTTATGCTCACGCCCATTTTCACCAACAGCCACTAAAAACCCTTCACCAATATTTAGGGGATGCTATGACATTACTGAAGAATTAGTGTCAAAATTTCCTACCCCTAAATTTTTGTTAAAGAGTTACATACCTACCTAGTTTATAGGGGACTTGGTGAAAAAGGGCCTTAATGACCCATTTTTCTACCAGTAGAATATTTTTAAGCAGTTATCTAATTATATTCATTCATATATTCATATTCATTTATTCATTACAAGTTACATTGACTCATTTTGGTTATTAGAACACACTTAGTGACTATGTTTATAGGGCACATTTATTGCTTAATTAATTTAAAGTGGCCATTGCTGTACCACTCCCCCCGAAATGGTACACGAGCGGCTTATATACGGGCAGTCTAGTCTGCCGGCGATCATGTTCAGGACGCTGTTACCGCTAGCCCGCACCCTGCGCACCAGGGATGCACACCGTTTACGCATTGTTGCGTAGAAGCAGTCTACGCCTGCTTCGGCGAACATCCCCGACGCGCTACAGAAGCGAGGTAGCCGCAGCAGCATCCTGAAGGCGTTATTATACTGGACGCGGAGAGCGCTGTAAGATTTTTGAGTGTACTTAGTCCAAAGGCTGCACGTGTAAAAAGACGTACAAAAGGCTCTAAACAACGTCATCTTGACCTCCCGTGTACAACGTGCAAACCTTCGAGCCAGCATGTTCGCTCTCACTGACAGCGCCCTCCGCTCCCTCTCAATATCCTCATCGTCCCTGAGGTCGGGCGTCAGCATATGACCTAGGTATCTAAATTTGAATACCCTTTGTAAAACATATTAATTAAATTATCCTTTTTATTTCTATAAATACAAACTATGTACTTGTAGTAAATTATGTAGATATAATAATACATTTTATCACAACATTTTCATACTGTGATAAAATTTGACGATAGAAGTAAATTCACAACATTATCTATTTTAAGGTTAGATTTCCACAAACATTTGAAAGCAGTTATTCTATACTTTTACTTCTTTTTATAGGTTTGAAATAACAATTTATGAACGTTTTTATCGTTGAACATTATTACCCTACACTGGCAATAAAATTACTTTTACTTCTTAAACCAATAAATAACTTACTTAGTATTCATTATACTCACTTGAAAAGTCGACAGCATTATGTAATCTAACCTAATCTATATTTTTAATATGACTTACTACAGTAACAATAATCAATTTTGAAACTTAATTGCTCAAAAACAATGATGAAATAAAAACAATCCAAAACCTTATCAGTATCACTGACTGCAAGCGTTTCGGTGTTGCCATATTTATACTTAAAAATATTACATACAATACGAAGTGTCAATTGGAAAAAGGAAAAAAAAACAAAAGAATAATAAAAAATTAACGAGTTTTATTGAGAATCACATTCGGAGGTGTCGGACTCGGAACCTTCTAGGTATTCTGTCCGTTCGTCCTCCGCCGTTATAACTGCTATCACAGCGCTGTAACAAAACAAACAAATATCAAAGATGATGACGAGGTGAGTACATAAGTGGATCGAGCCAAAACAATAATTCTGAAATAGAGGGCAGCGCAGACGACAGACTATCCGTGACGCACTTTTTAGTCTGTGATGCAAGCACATCTTCGATCATTTTGTCGGCAGAGCTGTAGGGACCTAGATGCTATTTTTAAATGTCTCAGACGCAGACTCTATCGCACAAAAAGTGTGCCGTCTGCGCTGTACCTTAATCATTTTTCTTGTAAAAATAATTACAATTTTTATAGTAAATATATGTAAGTAGTTTGTAGGCGTCATCTCTGGAAATAAGTGTGAAGGTGTGGTGTTCACTTATCTGGAGGATACGATAGGAGATAATGGGTATTATACCCATAATCGCCACGCTGGGCAGGCGGGTTGGCGATCGCAGGGCGTAGCTTTTCGCTACGGTGACGCTGCTGCCCGTCATCGGCCTGTGGTATTTAGATACGCCTTCAATTGTTTTCAAGTGTAAAATCAACAGATAATACCCGTCACCCGCCACCTGTCGGTTGCCACCGCCTCGTTTGTTATTCGGCAGGATGCACCACGGGCAGGTGAGGTTGGCTTGGAGCGAAAAGATGATAGGTGAGCGCTGCATGGGATGCAAGGAAGCGCCCTTGCATCCCCATAAAAATTATTAGTAAATGTTATTTGCAACATACTTCAAAACTTGCTCCTCAAACTGATTGTTCTGCACCGCGTGGTCGCTGGAGACCATTATCTTGTCGGCCAGCACCTCGTCCAACAGATCGCGCAACTGCAGCAGGAGGTCCGCAGTGTCCTTCCGAATGCGCACCTTGTACGATGTTATCGTTACGATGCTGTACTCCGGGTTGTCTTCAGCTGAAATGATTCGTAGCTGTTAATAGGTGGTCGGCAAAGGTAGTGTAGGGCTCACTCAGGCCAGGTGGAGCGACGATTTGCACAAGATGGCTCGCAAGTTCTGGATGCGTGAGATAGAGAAATGTGGCAAACAAATGAAGAGGCCTATGTCCAGCAGTAGACTGCGAAGGGCTAATGATTGAATAGGTGGTGTGATGAAAAGTTTATAAATAACCTTCGAAATGCCACGCTGGGCCACACAGCGCCATCTAGTCCCAAACTAAGGCAAAGCTTGTACTATGGACTACTGATAAACTTACTTAGAGACTTTTTTTATATAAATAAATACATATATTTTACATAGCAAAAATCCAGACCAATACAGAGATGTAAATACATACAAATGTATGACTAACTGGACAATAGGGGAAAAAACAGGACGTGCGTTTCCAAAGAAGCGGGACTGCGTGAAGTTGCACTTTACAAAAATTTACCAATAATATGGTTCAACTGAAGTGATTGAGCAATATCAGTCAGTCTTTGTTTGCCCCAGCTTAGTTTCGCGTAGCCCTGCTGCTGTCAGGGCACCTTAAAGCTTATATTAAAAACTCACCATCACACACATTCAGCTCGCCAAAGAAGAGTAGAGGCATTGTGTACACCATGGTGATATCAATCAAGAAGAGATCCGACGACCTTTGCTTCAGCCAGTACACCAGCCAGTTGGCTCCAGGGTTCATGCAAAGATCAACCTTAGGTGCAAAGCGTTTAAACTTATTCTTCTTCGGCGGACACATGATGCTACTCGGGTGTATGCAGACGGGGCCCGCGGGGTCGCGCGGACACACCCGCGCTTGCTTGTTCGGATTGCGAGCGTTTAAATTTATCCATCTACAAAAAATCTTGCGTTTAAACAATGGACATTAAACAACAGCTCATTAATAAAATTGCTACGCCATTTTTTTATAGTAGCTCGACTTAATGACTTCCCTACCTGATGGAAAGCGAAAGAGAAGCCTAAGTTGCTGTGACAACGGGCAAGTAACTGGTCAGTTACCTGTCAGTTGCCATCGCCATGGCCGGCCCAACCCCAACCCCCCATGAGCCACGGAAACCCTACTCACCGGCAGAAACACGACCCGGAGGTCATTTGGCTGTGGTATTCTATAGGGTGGAGGTCCTTCCCCGGACGGGCAGCTCAATTCGGGCGAAGATTCGCTGTGCCCTACCTCTTTCTCTCATTTATGGAAATATCATGCATATTGGCTATGACTCCCAATAATAATGAATTAATGACAGTATTATCGTTACGTAGTAAGGATTCACTAATATTATAAATAGGTACGAAAATACCTGTCGTTTATTTGTCGCGTTTTCACGCCAAAACTATTGAATTGATTTTAATGAAATTTAGTAGTTACACAGTTTAGATTTCAAGAGTTTGAGAACATAGGCTACTTTTAACATGAAAAAAAAAAGGTTGTTAGGGGTTGAAATAAAAGTTTTATGGAAATTTCGTCTTTTTTAGAGCGAGCTTGAAACTTATTTACATATAGGCACAGTGAAGAAACGTTACATAGTGTAATTTTCCGTCAAAAACATTCATCCTTACCTCGCAGCCGTAATATTTGGATACAGAGCGGCGGCAATGATCGCTTTAAACAGGCTCAAGTTGCCAGTGTTCCTGTTCTCCCACGATGACCGGATGCTGCCAGAAGCAAGGAACCCCATCTCCTTCAGATTGTTTCCTAGCTGCTTCTTCATATCGGAGAGCAGTTCCAGTGTTGAGGGCGAGAGGAAGTATTGGTATGCGAATGTGCGCCTCTCTTGGACAGGGCAAGACTCGTATTCTATGAGCGCTTCTGAGAGCGCCACGTGGTCGCTCGGTTCGCCCAATGCTAGAGTCCGTTTGGCTTGTTTCACTTCGGCCTCTTTATCTGTAATGTTGGTAAAGATGTAGTAGGTGTTTGCTTGGATGACTTTTTTATTTATTTAGAACACTAAACAAGTTTCTGATACGTAACAATTTCTCCTTAGTTTTTGAGAATTAATTTTTAAACTGATGTTAATATGATTATAGGCAGTACCACACACACACACACATTCTGTTTGATGCCGATGTGATTTTTAATTGAAATTAATAATTTTATAGTAATTTTTTTTACGTAAGTAAGACTTTTTAAGAGTTTTTTTTAAAGTGTTTTTGTTAAATTGCCAATATTGAAGAGAACTTTGCTGAGTGGAGCTGACAATAGACAAATTGACCAATCATATCATTTCAAGTATCAATTAAGAAATAGGGATGCGTTCGACAGATGTTGATCATGCTTTTGCTCAAACCACACATGTCATCTTTTATTTTTTATGGAAGAGGTGGCAAACGGGCCTGAAAGTCACCTGATGGTAAGTGATCACTTCAGCCCATAGACACCGCAACACCAGGGGAGTCACAGGTGCGTTGCCGGTCATCTTCACCCCACATAATTGGAACAGTATTGTTGGTAATTTTTTCACACACTCTTCTATGGAAACGGATTCTTAACTAAATACTGTATGTATTTGGAACTAGCTGTGCTCGCGACTTCGTCCGCGTGGAATAGTTATTTTTTCCCCGTTTTTTTTTTACATTTTCCATTATTTCTTAGCTCCTAATAGTTGCAACGTGATGTTATATAGCCTAAATCCTTCGTCGATAAATGGTCTATTCAACACAAAAAGAATTTTTCAATTCGGACCAGTAGTTCCTGAGATTAGCGCGTTCAAACAAACAAACTCTTCAGCTTTATAATATTAGTTAAGATATGTCAATGACTTATGAATGTAAGTAATGTATGTGCGACTGTAAGAGATAAGGAAGGAAGTTCTGAGTATTAACTCACCCATGATCAGCAGGAAGGGATCCTTAAAGCTCCAGACGGCGGCGACGCTGGCGGCGCGGTCGAGGCAGCCGAACAGCGCGCCCAGCAGTAACAGCTTCCCCGCGGCTGGGTGTACGGGCAGCCGTGCTAAGTGCCAGCCGAGGGGGGTCAACGTCTCTTTATCATCGAGCGCACCGCACCTTTGCAATGAAAACACCTTTCTATTTGTGGCACAAAATGAATAAACCAACACATGCCAAGGGCCACACAGCGCTATATAGTCTCATACTAAGCCAAAGCTATACTCAGCGGCGTAGCGTAGCGGGGGGCGGCCCGCCCCGGGCGGCACATTTTAGGGGGCGGCAAAATTTCACAATTTATAATCTATCCATACTAATTTAAATAATAAAAATATTTGAACCATTTCATATTTTTATCGGAACTACAAATTCGGACCGATTGAAAGAGCATGGAATTTTTCATTACTTATTCTGTAACGGATTCGGGGAATTCCTTTTCTTTGAATGATATTTTGTAGCGACTGCTGCCAACACCGTCCACGACTTGCGGGGATTCCCCGTATTTTATTTTATGCTTTGTTTATGACTAACAAAACAACAGCGAGAATTACTGACGATTCAAAATAAAAGGGCGGCAAAATTGTCTTCCCCCCCGGGCGGCAAAATTGTCTTCCGCCCCGGGCGGCCGACACCCACGCTACGCCGCTGGCTATACTATGGGTACTATTTCAACCGACTTCAAAAAAAGGAGGAGGTGCTCAATTTGTCTGAGTTAACCAGTCGGTCATGTCACTAGGTGGTAAACAAACTTACTGCTGCAAATGGTAGACGGCCCTCTGTATGGTAGTGTCGGCGGGCGGGTCCGGTACACTCTTGAGCGCCTCAGCCGCTTTTCCTAAACGCAGCCGTTTGATGGTCAGCACCGGTTCCAGAAGGTCAGTCCTCATCAGCTCCGGTAAGAGTCGCTCTTCGAGTAGTTGCGCGCGTCGTGACGTCACCAGGTGGTAGCATATGCCCGGTTGGCATCGCCCGGCGCGACCGCGTCTGTAGCACAATACACCAACATTGTCACTCTCATCATCATCATCACCATGTGGGAACACATCTGATTATGGCTCGTGAGCCGATTGCAGATAGAAGATAGGAAAAAAAAATCATCATCACCAGACTCTCTAAATCCAATGCTGAACATAGGCTTCTTCCATTGTTCACCAGTTCAACAGGCCCGGCACGAGGGCGTCTGAGTTTCCCGAGAAGCGACATTTTATTAGTTAGTTCTAGTGGCTTTACTGGAGCGAGAAGTTACGCCCTGCGATCGCCAATCCGCCTGCCCAGCGTAACGATTATGGGTATAACCTCCAGGTTGCCCTGTCCTGCCCAAAGTGGCGAACACCTAGAGATGATGATGATCTATTAGGCTTTAAAAACCTTCTTATATTCTTAGTCCTAGATTAGACCCAACAAAATGTATGGTCAAACTATATTCATCCTCAGCCAGCCAATTTTCTTATATGCTTGCAATTAAAATAAGATACTATCTAGTTATAATGAAAAAGCTATCTTAACCAAAAGAGGTATTAAGAAGACATAACATTACAATACAACATTGGTTACCTTTGTCGCAGGTTCGCTTGAGACACCCACTCAGTTTTCAATGTATTGATATGTTGTTCAACATTCAACCCGTTGTACTTTATTCTGCCGCTGTCCACAACATACACAATATCGTCTATCGTTATAGAAGTCTCCGCAATGTTCGTAGCGACAATGATCTTCCTTACATTATCTGGTGGTCTCTCGAATATTTTATGTTGTTCCAATGTAGGCAGTTTTGAGTGAAGCGGGTACACTTCGTACCTTTCACCCAATTCTGAACCAGATTCATTTATTTTTTTCAGCAGTTTTGTGATCTCACTGATTCCAGGCACGAACACTAGTACTGCACCCGGTGGACATGTGCAGATATGTTTTATCACAGCATAAATGAGATCAATGTTTAATTCCTCTATGCGATGATCTTGCAACATGCGATAGACTTCAGGTTTTAGTGATTTTTTTAGAGATTCTAGCCAAGGACCTGAAAGAAATTACGCTGTCTTTATTGCAAATTGTATCTGTATGACAAAGGCCATAATTTAAGGTAGAATCTAGCAGCGAGAGTCTAGCCCCTTAGTGGGAAATGACTGGGGATGCAACTTAGTTTTTAAATGACGAGAATATGTCACAATAGTACATAATATATTTATCTCCACATAATGTGGTATGTGAGATGTAAATGAGCAACCTGTCATCTATTCGCTCCAAGCCAGGGTGGCTTGGCCGTGGTGCATCCTGCTGAATAACAAACGAGGCTCTGGCAACCGACTGGTGGCGGTATAACTGTCGCCAGAAAATAGCAAGAACCATAAGTTGGTCAATTTCCTAGGTAGTTGATTAACTTCCGGACAATAATAAATGGCAGTTGAAATGTATTATTTAACATATGTATTTTAGTAAATTGATCATTTAACGGGCAGCAGCGTCACCGAAACGAGGAGCTACAGCCTGCGATCGTCAACCATTTTGCTCAGCATGGTGATTATGCGTAAAAGGTTTGCCCAAAGTGGTGAACATATGGAAAGGCCTATGTCCAGCAGTGGACTGCGATAGGCTTATGATGATGATGAATGTGGTATATATTTTTGTTTAACAATGTTTACCTGTTTCAGCTCTATATTTGATTGCTTTCTCACTAAGGTTTCTAGCAGCCTCTTTATTCCTCCTCAAGTGCTTGAAATATGGCTTTTCGTGACCTTTATATAGCGGAGGTGGTTCTGGAAGCTCGAAATCAGTCAGCTGTAACACTTCTTCCAGGTAAATATCTTGGACTGGATAGGCCAGACCTTCAATATGCATCATGGGGCAATTGTCAAAGAAGGTACATAGTTTATCGGCATCCAATGTGGCACTCATCAGTATAAGTTTTAAATCTTTTCGTTTCATTAGTACCTGGAAATATAATATCCATTTAAAGTATTAACATGAAGATAAGTCATAAATAGAAGGCAGAAAAAAAAATTAAACATTGTTTATATGGCCGGCATCTCCTTCGTAAAAAATTGTATGAGACAAAAATTGGAATTACAAAAAAATTTCACTTAGATTCCTTTCTTCCTTCACTTAGAAACTTTTAATGGATGACAATCGTAATTAATATATGATATACTTGATAGTGTCAATGTAATACAAAACGAATGTCAAATTTGAAAGAATATGCGGGAAAGTTTCCGAATCCAAGTCAAAATTGCTATTGTGAACAGCAATACTGGTCTCCTAGTATACAAATAATTATTTCAAACTTGCCTGTTTCAACATGCACATAGCCAGGTCAATATGTGTGTCTCTTTCATGAACCTCATCAAGGATCACATGGCTATAATCAGATAATGCTTGGTTCACCTCCAGATCAACCAATAAAATGCCTGTGGTGCAAAACATTATACTGCCACGAGACCTTGGTTCTACCCTGAAAAAGATAATTATGTAATAGGTACATAGTACATTTATTATAAAAAATTAAAACATAACTACATCTACGGTAAGGCAAGAGTTAAATTTGCATAATAATTAAAAAGAAAAACTACAAATTTAAACTATCTTTACAATGGTCTCTTACAGCCATATTCACAAACTTTACTATGCATAGTGCGAACACATAGGTACCCAAAAACTTATAGGATTTCTGGGACTATGTGTCTGTGCGTCACATAGTAACATTTTTTAATATGGCTGTTATATAGGCCAAGTTACATGCTTAAGTAATGAGGGTTTTCTGAACAAGAATTCCACCAGATGGAACCACATATACAGCAGGTCCAGCTATCCTGAGATATTTTATGATGGTGTGATTGGTTAGTTGCTATGTAAATGTCAGTGCCATGTAAAATGAACCTAGGATTTCTTTTTACAGAAACCCTCATTGTGAATAGCTTGTGGAAATAAGAGAAGGATTTTTGCAACCTATTATTATACATCATAATCCTTTAATTAAACTCACTTCTCCAATCTGACAGCATATCCCACCGACTGTCCCATTTTTTCACCCCTTTCGCTAGCAACTCTGGCCGCCAAGGAGGATGCTGCTATACGCCTTGGTTGTGTGACTAGTATTCTAACATTACCTCCTCTCTTGTCCATAATAGCATCATCTAAAATTAATTGAGGGACCTGTAATAGATTATAATTAATTATACTAGCTGCAGCCCGCATTGCCACATTGAATATTATCATCATTATCATCAGCCTATTTAAGTCCTCTGCTGGACATAGGCCTCTCCTGTTGTTACCCACTTAGTGCAAACATCTGGAGGATATACCCATGATCACACAGGGCGTAGTGTAGGCATATAAAGAAAACCCTTCGGCCGTCTATGTAACCGTAGTCTCGTAACCAATTGCGAATGGGGAATAAATGATCTTTATACGTAACTGGTTTTGCACAAAAAAATATTTTTGAAACTATGGCTACGTACAAGGAATTTATTTTATATTTATTCTTTCTTCCTTTGTTATGTACCTACCCGAACATTAACCCTATGAAAAGATGGTTCAAAAATAATAGTAAAAAATTCAAATCAATCAAGAATGTAATATTATATTTTAAGTCAAAACGCTAGTATCGTTTCTAATAGATTAAAATGAAAATGAAAATGGGGAAACTATTTCCAAACAATGTCCAACTGATATTTTGTTCTCTTTTAATTCCATTATTGAATTATCAATTTCTTGATCTATTTCAATGTAGTTTGCCGCTTTTTTGGTACGCTTCTTGAAGATATCCATAATTTTTGTCTCTTTAGATAATATTTCTAATAAAATGGCAATATTGGGTTTGCTTCGGCCAATATATTGATTAATTCGACTGTGCCACCCTTCTACATTGTTGGTGGTTCTAATGGTTTCTTGCTCACAATTACATGTTTTAGAAAAATCAATTTTATCCATCCATTGCTTTCTAAAGTATGCGTTAAATTTGTTTATCTCGTTACATATTAAGATCATTTATTCCTCATTCGTAATTGGTTTTTTCGTAACTAGTGGGTTTCGTACAAAGAAAAATAATTTTTTGTGCGAAACCGGTTACGTATAAAGATCATTTATTCCCCATTCGCAATTGGTTACGAGACTACGGTTACATAGACGGCCGAAGGGAAAGAAAAATATTAGACAATATCACATACATTAATATGCTACTTAATTCAAGCGAAGATTCGCTATGCCTTACATCTCTTACCTGAGTTGATTTTCCACATCCAGTTTCTCCGCTTATAACCACTACTTGATTATTATTTATTAAGTCTCTTAACTCCTTTTTCCTTTTAAATGTAGGTAAATTTTCTCGAAACTTCATCATCTTTTTAAATTGTGGTTTCTGCATTGTATTTAAATACTCCTTATGAAGGGCCAGATTTAAATTACTTATATCTTGGTTTCTTTTATTTATATTTATACCCTTAGACAAACTTTGGTCTAGTTTTTCTGCAAATGTTCCAGTTATAATATCATAGTATCCATATTTGAAATCACCAGCACCTCGTAAGCTTAAGATTCTGTTATCTGAGCCATAACTAGGTTCTTCTGATTTGATTGGTATAAAGTCTGGCATAGAGGATGGGCCAGGTCTGCTCTCTAATTTATTTTCAATTTTTATTGGTTGTGAAGTGGCAAATACTGGCTCTTTTTCAAGCTCAGAATCAATAAATTTTCTGTCAACATTGTGTTTTATATTTGGTTTCAGCTGTTCAATAAGATTTAAACTGTTCGTTAACTTAGATATGACAAGCTTGGGCACATTTAGGTTAATCTGAAAATTAAACAATTGAATGAATAGAAGTAGGTATCACCGTTAATAATAAATAGGATTATGCAGTTTAAACAACTTATAATATTGACTTCACAAGTGCATATTATCAAAAGTAGACTTACCAAGTATTCTTTTGGATTATTTTGCCTTTTTAAATTACGTTTCTTGTAATACAAACCAATTTCTTTACCCTTTAGGCCGTGAGGCCGAGGTTTCTTAAAGTTTGCATTTCCCCAACCAGACTGATCACGTCTATTCATTCTCCACTGATCATTTCGTCGGGACATAATTTTGTTTAATGTAAATCTACAAAATTATTAGTTGTTCATTAGAACAATTAAATTCCATGAACATTTATTAAAAGCGAGAAATTCTGGCCGGGAAGTAAACTCAAAAGTCAAAATCAATCTACTGTCATGCGTGAATATGACAGAAAATACTTCAGTTCAGAAACATAGATTTTAACACAGCTTGTTGTTTTTGTCGACAGCATGACAATTGCCTTAGGCAAGCGTATTTTGGGCGTCGTAAAAAAAGAATAAGTTGTCACTGTCATGTAGGGATGATCGATATTCAAAAAACATCGATGTTGACATCGATGTCATAATCGAAGGCTCAACATCGATGTTCGATATTTATCGAAAACCGAACATCGATGTTGGATCCATCGATAATTTTTACATTAATACTTCAATAAGTAAAACACAATGTATAAGATTGAAATGTACATAATTGAAATTGTCGATTTGTGGATGCGATCATAGAAGACATCATTTTTTTTCTAAGTTGCATTGGTTTGGACATGCGTGTCGTGCGAAAAATGAGGCCGTAAGTTAACATCGATGATCGATTCCGTTAACATCGATGTTGTGATATTTTTCATATGGTAACATCGATGTTAAAACATCGATGTTTTTGCTTTCAACATCGATGATCATCGAACATCGATGTTCATCGAGCATCCCTACTGTCATGTCACCGAGCGACTAACAAAATCAAAAATGTGAAGTTGTCAAAATGTGTTACAAAAAGAAGTCTGAATGGGTTGAATTTTTTATTTTGTTGTAATAATCTCCAAAAATTTCTAAATATGTTGGTAAAAAACGTATGTTATCCTCAACATATTAAATATTACTTTGGTTGAATATAAAATAACTATACTTACAAATTTCTTTCTTATTCAACTTTGTTCGTATTTGTTAAATTTGTTAGAATTTCATCTTTTTCTTGTTTTATGACTTAAAATCTTAATTTGTGTAAGTTAAAAGTAAATATTATGGTGGTTTCATTGTTAAAAAGTACTTTATTGTTCTTTATTCCAGGAGTACTGGTCACTGGTATGTCGAGGTCGAAAGAAAAAGATCGTAACACTGATAATTATTTTGATATTCTTAATTAACTCGATGCTGTATGTTAGTTTGGAATTGTATAATACTATAAGAAAAAAGCATAAAGACCCTTGGTACAAAAGGTAAGCTGTGTTAAAATTGTTATTTAAATAATAATATGTATAAAATGTTTCAAATATTTTAATTTACAATTGCTATCTGGTAATAATACTATGGAAAAAGTTTGTTACATTAACCTTGAGTACACACTATAATACACATTTTCCATGCTGGTTTATAGTGTTACTTAAATTGTACAAACAGATTTATCTAATATATAATAATGGTAAATCATATGGCACTTTGACCCCTCCCCCCTTGTCACAGCTGATCCCTTTTATAGGACTCCGTTCCTCCTTATACCACACTTCCCCTACCCCCTTCTTACCAACTTAGCTGATATTATATAAGTGGATCTTGGCCTCATGATATTTCGCCACCATGGTCTGTCCACCCCTCCTTATGTGTCACGTAATTTATAGATGACCTTTTATGTGTTATTGAAGCTGGTTGGTTAAAAGTTCATATGTTTCAGTTTGCATTTTGACGAAAACTCATATGTGGACAAAAATGGAATGAGGGTCGTAGTTGGCCACTATGTTGGAGGAAACAGTGGAGGCAATTTATCTGAAGGTAGTTTTATATGTTTTAATAGCTTAGTAAAATAATATGTTACTTTGTCTGTTGGCAAACATATTTATTAGCATTACTGATCTCATTACAAACATTATTTAAAATAGTGCTTTATTTACTTGTAGCAATTTATAATCAATTATTTCATAAAATATTTTATTAGATAGTGCTCTTTTGTATTGGTGTTTCACATCAATTACTATTTGCGATGTTCATGCTACTAAGAGGCGCCTACAGGAATCCTTTAAACAAAGCATGAAGAAGCAAGATTGTAGGCCAACAATGGCTGTGATGCTTGGTTTTTGTCAGTTGTCAGAGTCATCATAACTTGGGTTGCCTATTTAGCTTTCCATCAGGCCGTTGTGTGGAGAATAAAAAAAGATAAACATTAAACTTTTCAGAAGCCGTTCACAGTAACAATTATGCTCCTGTACCTGGGGCAGGGGAGGGTGGCAGACCTGTGGTCCTATCCCAGAGGGAGTTAATAACCGCCAGGGAGTTATATGCACTCCACTCTTACAACATACTTGTTAGTGATAAGATATCCATCAACAGAAGTCTTCCAGATGTGAGAAGTGATAGGTGAGTTAATTATTAATATTTTTACTATTACAAAAGGCATTATTGTTTAAAATTTTGTGTGTAGCACATTTATTATTGGACCAAAAACTATGTAATGTTAGCAATCAAACAAAAGTCCTGTTCTGTCTTCCCTTAATTGGCACCTATTTTTCCATTCTCTAGCAAGCCATATGTGACTAACTCCAAATTCAACAATCAACACATCAAGTATATCAATCTATCAAGAGTCCCTGAGAATGAGTTCTTTGTTATGTTTTAAGAAATAAGCATTAAAGGCCATAATTATGAACAGTGTCTAAGTTATTGAGACAACTTCACACTTTCTGCAAACTGTGATAAAATACTGCTGAAACAGCTTAGCAGAATCCACACAGTCTTAAAAAGTTTCCTTTGTAAGTCTTAAAAAATGTTTTGTATTAGTATTATGGACCTTTTAAGTCACTGAGATAGCTCAACGGATTAGTAAGCTGAAGTGGCAGTGGGCTGGTCATATTAGCCACAGAACCGATAACCGTTGGGGTAAATCCGTTCTGGAGTGGAGACTGTGTCTTGGAAAACATAATGTAGGACAACCTTAGGCCAGGTGGAGAGATGATTTGCGCAGGACGGCTGGCAAGTGCTGGATGCGAGAGGCCCAAAATCGATCAATGTGGCGAACATTAAGAGAGGCCTATGTCCAGCAGTGGATTGACACAGGCTGATGATGATGATAAGTAATAATAATTATTTTTATTAGTATTATTGAGTTTTCACTCAACATGAACATTTTTCTTTCAGCTGTAAGGAAATTGAATACAATATAGAAAATCTACCAACCGCGAGTGTGATCATAGTGTTTCACAATGAAGCCTGGTCCACTCTGATGCGCACAGTGATGTCAGTGTTATTGAGGTCACCACAAAAGTTATTGGAGCAGGTAAGCTACTATTCAATACATTGATTTAATCAATACCCTTTTTGAAACAAGTTATTCAACTTGGGTCATTGATCTGTTTGTTTGTCTGATCATGTAGGTATTGTGTTGTCGTTTTTTAATAGAATGTTGATTATTCCATGAATGTATTAAAAATGTGCCAGTTTGAATATTATTATGGAGAATCGCTGGAATATTATTATAGATAGATAGATAGGTAATATAGCAATCATAGCTGTTCTGAATGTTACATAATTATTTGATAATAGCTGTTCTGAGTGTTACATATTTTAGAAGTTATTTTTATGTGCAATTTCCTCATTATGTTTTTTTTCCTTGAAAGTTTCTCATATATCCCTCTAGTAGGTATATCAGAGTAGAGACTAATCAATATTTTCTGTGTTACAGATTATATTAGTAGATGACGCCAGCGACCGAAGGTATTTAGGAAAGGAGTTGGAGGATGCTGTGAGGAACTTGAGCAAGGTGAAAATATTGAGGAGTCCTAAGAGATCGGGTCTGGTGGGGGCCAGGCTGATGGGCGCGCGGACCGCCACCGGAGACGTGCTGGTGTTCCTTGATGCACATTGTGAGGTAAGCTAATCCTCGTTAAAATCTTAATACTAAACGTAGGTACATAAAAAAAAAGAAATTATACATACAGACGATTTGAGAACCTCCTGCTGTTTGAAGTCGGTTAAAAATTGTATGATATTGTTGATGTGAATGGTCAAGCGCGTTTGTTTATTTATTTTATTCAATGAATTTAGAGATTTGTTGTGGGTTGATCGAAATGCATTATGACGGTAAACAAAAGACTAGCCATTTCAAATTAAAGTTTCGGAGGTATATAATTTTTGAAAAAAAAAAAGGTCATACACTACAGAAAAACAATAATGCCAGACCCAATAAGACCAGGAGTATTAAATTTTTTACTTTGTCAGATAAAATTTGACTGAAAGAGAACTATTCTGTCATCTCTACTAATCAAAAGATTATGTTTGTATGTACGAAAGTTTTGTACTTACGAAAGTTTTGTACAATGTGGTATGTAAATCTGTCTTCAGGTGACGCAAGGATGGCTGGAACCTCTTCTCGACCGCGCTGGCAGTGACGACGTATTCATATGTCCACACATAGACCTGTTATCCGAAGAGTCGTTAGCTTACACGAAGAGTATAGACGCTCATTGGGGCGCCTTCAGCTGGCGTCTCCACTTCCGCTGGCTGATGCCTAGCAGCGAGGTCCTGAAGAAGAAGTCGGAGAACCCTTCGAAACCATACCCCACGCCCGCAATGGCCGGAGGCCTGTTCGCTGTAAGGAAAAGTTTATTCTGGCGACTAGGCGGATACGACGAAGGAATGTTGATTTGGGGCGCGGAGAACTTGGAATTATCTTGGAGAGCGTGGCAATGCGGCGCTAGGGTTGAAATCACGCCTTGCTCTAGGGTGGGCCATATTTTCAGGAGACATAGTCCTTATAAGTACCCTGGAGGCGTGTCCAAGGTTTTAAATTCGAATTTGGCTCGAGCAGCTACAGTTTGGATGGATGAATGGGCAGACTTCTTTTTCAAATTCAACCCTTCTGTAGCCGCTATTAGGGATCAGCAGGAAGTGGGGCACAGAGTCGAGCTGCGCAAGAGTCTGAATTGTAAAAGTTTTAAGTGGTACCTGGAGAATGTTTGGCCTCAGCATTTTTTCCCTACTGAGGAGCGGTGGTTTGGGAGGATTCGGAATGACAGGGGCGGCTGCTTAGGTGTTACGTCCGGGACTCCGGGACTCGGCGGGCCCGCGGCGGGCATCGACTGCGGTAGCGATATGGACATCGACAGGTTGATAGTGTACACGCCTGACGGGAAAATTATGGCCGACGAGGGTTTGTGTTTGGAACAGGGTAACGGTCGAGCGGTTTGGAAGAGTTGTAGCGATAAGAGTAAGCAGGTTTGGGAGCAGAAAGGGCCAAGATTGAAGACGAAGACCGGGCAGTGTCTGACGTTGATTAAGAATAACAGCAAAGAGGGTGTCGGTGATCCTCTTACTTCGAAGAGGTGCTCTAGTAAAGACGTGGGGCAGATATGGCATTTCGAACGAGTGCCTTGGCGTTAAATGTGATATTTTAGGCTTAACAAGTTGGCAACCAACAACCTCATAAGATCCATGTGATTTTAAGTTAGTACAATTGAATACATAATCCTCGATACGTAAGTTCTGATTTTTTCTAAATAATTTTAATGACTACGGTGATGTCTTGTCATCATCATCGAATAGGAAGGGAACGATGACTCTTCCCCTACACTTAGATGTTAGATCTGAAGCAATTTAGTATTATGTATGGTTTCGCGTAGTTCGCTATTCACCGATAGGGAAAGTTCACGCTCATTATTATGCCTTATATAGCTCAAAACTTTATACTTAACTAATAGTAAGTTTTAACACATTCGACTCTGCATATTTTAGATTGTACAAATAGTTGTATTTAAAGTTAAGTATCAACTGTGATTATGTGTTAAAGGATTGTTATAGTAGTTCACTGAACTCTTAGATTAACGTTAGATTTATAATATTTCACGATTTTAAACATGTTATTGGTAAAATATTACATTTCGATGTTATTAAATAGGGATGACATTATCATAATATTATGTCTGATATTATTTACTAAAACCACAAGACAAATTAAAAAGACGAAGCTCATATTATGTATACTAACGTCTCTAAACCAATTTAAAGAAGACTCACTTTGTCTCAGAAATTTTTGATCCTTATGTATTTGTATACTTGTTGCGTTATCCAAAAAATATTATTGTTGCTGAAATTGATTTTGGAGACTGTTGGTCAAATGATTTATAATTATACTTTTTAAATAAATTTATATTAAGGTTTTAACATAAATGTAAAAAAAAATATATGGCAGCTCATAACAACAAAATAAGATAAGTGTGCTTGATATTAAAAATGCAAACGGATAGATGAAAACTGTTGCAGTGATTAGTATTATGTAGACTTTTCTTTTTTATCTAACTAATACTATCTGAAAGTGTTTCATTATTATGCATTTATTTTTTTTACAATTTTTTATGCTTTTATTAATGAACTAAACTAATTTTAAGCTTTATTTTTATTTACTCTAGTCTTAATATTAATTTTTATAAACTTTTTCCATGATATGAATTTATTTTATTAAAACCGTCCATTTATGTTATCACTTCCAATTTGTCTTATATAACAATTTGATTGTCTTATTAATTAAATTAATTTTATTAGGTTTTAAAATATTGTTGTTAAAGTTAACATCAACAATATAACATTTAACTTGCTTACAAAACACCGATTTAAATGCTCACAAGCAATGAAAGTACAACTTGCATTTAACGATGAAATGAAAATAAAAACACTATTTGACTTGTGACATTGTTTTTATTTTGCATCTTATTTAAGTGGTTCCTTTCGTAAAAAAGTAAATAAAATACCTCCTACCTATTTATCAATATACCATATAAGTTAATTGCATTACACTAATAGTATATAAATACACATTATCTGAAGATGAAGTATAGTATTAGTGAAGATATAAGTATGGACAGTTTGACATGCGCGTGCGCAGCTGAATTACAATCATTTCCGTTGCATATGAAGCACCGCGCGTCGCTGTGTCCTCTCGCTCTCTCCACAGCCACTAGAGCGAGACAAACTGAGTCTACTTGGACTTTGGGTATGCAACCTCGAATTACGTCCACTGTATTGCCAACTGTAAGAGGGAAAAGAGTTTTGGTTTATAAATAAGTACGTTATTAAAACATAACATGGTACCTACATTATACCCACAACATTTGTTCGTAAGGTAGGGGCCTACCGAACGGCCAGGCCAGTCAAAAATTAGAGGAGTTGGCAGTGGTGATAGGTTACCAATCCCTTTTATATAAACTACCTAGGTACCTTAAACCTCGATGGTAACTTTGGGGTCGAGACTCAAGGAGAATTTTAATCAATCCATCCCCCATCCCAGGCTAAGGCATCTTAAATGCCACGTTAGAGCCATAATATACCTACAATCGCATTTGAAACAGTGATTCAATTTCATCAGGAAATTGCACCATAAATGAGTAGGTATGAAAGCAAGTACATACCAACTATTTTATGTGAAATAAAGGTATCGGTTACTTACAAGAGGGATCATCCGGACTGGCGACCATTTTCAAACACCTAAATTCTATAGAAAGCTTGCTATCTGTCGTCGGTGGCGGGTGGCCGTAGTTGTGCACCCATTGAGCGGTGACCCAGTTGGAGGGCACGCACTCTTCCGTGCGCCCTGTGTCTGCTGCCCTCTCAGGGTAGCAGCCAAGGCAACGTTGTACGAAACAGCTTTCTGAGGCAACTGAAAAAGGGTATATGTTTAGAGATTTTTGCGTCCAATTACCACAGTTGCCTACCTAATCTAAATAAAAGGTATCTACCTATTCATTTTATTTGGGGCCGTTTCTTGATTGTCATAAAGTAGCGAGCTAATAATTAAGCGGAAACGACGTAGTAGGTACAATGATTCTGTGAAGGTGTAGGAAGAAAACATACTCGTAATACCTACTTAGATATACCGCTACGAAACAAAGGTACCTAGATATTGTAATTGTTTGGAATTTCTGTGGTTTGAACCCGGTACCAGACATGGCGCATTAGATCAACTAAATTGCAACATTTTGTAGGATATCTAAGTAGGTATTAGAATAACTCTTTCTAGAGAGTAACCATTTACCTAGCTATAAACAACATCGTCATGAGTAAAATATACATGTACAAAGTACATACAGGTTTTTAATTTATATTACACGCAACGCGAGTCTACCTACCGTTAATTCTCCATAAGCGTTTAAATTTCGTGTTATACTTAACATAGGATGGTTACTTTCTACACTTGTAAGTTACCTTACACCCGACTGACAGTTTAAATTCATGTAAATTGTTTGAGAAAGTCCTTAAATGGTACCGACATAGGTGCTTATGTCTGGAACAAAACGCAGTGGGCAGCACCCTTCATTTGCTCATCAAAGTGCACGCTCCACAAAGCAGAAATGACTGAACACGCGAAGAAAATAACATAATGCACCGACTGTTCTGATTTCTCCCGATGTGAAATATATGCATCGACAACCCTTTGCTTAATTAACAGTTTCTTTAATGATATGTAAAAGTTATGGTATCTGCAGACGCTTATTTATTCTGATAACAGACACATAAATATTTGTTAACGGACTTAATTGGACTAGGGACTTATGAGTTCAATCTAAGGTGCAGCAAGGGACTGGTGGTCGTTTGGAATGAAACAAGTTTTCAATTATGTACTAGAAGTTTTTCCTCATTGTTTGATTACACGGAATCACGAGATTGTCGTGGGTCAATGTTTGTAGGTAATGTAGAGTTGTAAAATTCACTGTAAATGTCTTTTAAGCTTCTCTTGTTGGGCTTTGGCCGGTTGTACCTAATTGGTTATCTGTTTTTAAACTTATTTGTAACAAAATGGTACCTACCTAGGTAAGTCGCATCGCATTGCATTGGTAGGTATATTGAAACCATAAAGCGTGTTGTTTAGTTTTCATTGTCACCTACTGGCCTCAGTGTCTTCCAATTTAAGATGAACATTTATATTAACAAAGTGCTTTCTGTATGTTTTGTATCTAAGAGATTCGCTGATAGCAATTGTAATGATTATTGTCATCTAAATGGCTAATGTGGAAGCTGACTGAAGTGTGATGTCTTTGCGGGAAAGATTGCGATGTCTTTAGTCTAGATAGCCGTCTATGTATCCAATGAGGGTGTTTTAAAATGAAATATCCGATAGATAGCGTTATGTAGGCCTGCGGTCCAGCTATCATGTGATTGGTCAGTTGCTATGTAAATGTCAGTGCCATGTCAATTTATACCAATCACGTTTCAGTTGGACCTGCTGCCTACGTGGTGGCATCTGGTGGATTTCTTTTATCAGAAAACGCTCATTGTTCAAAATCAGTCCAGAATAAAGCTTCTCTCCTCGTGTGCAGCGGCCCTGTCGCGCTCGCGTAATGATCGCCGCGGAGCGCAGTTTACGTTTGTTTTAACCGCCCGCAATCATATGTCATTTTCTCGCGTTTCGCGCCGTTTTGCCGGCCATCACGGCCGATCCGTACAGCGCTGCGCGTACGCTGCACAATTATTGCCAGCGGAGAATCCGCTTTGGTATTCTGCTAGGGTTGCCACTGGTTTGGTATGATTACCTGCTCTAGATAGGCCTGTGCTCTGCTCTGACAATGGAACGAACAAAAAACGATGCTTAGGTGGACGGATCTCGTGCTATTGTGCTATAGAATGTACCTACAACGAAGTCTTGCGGATCCTTCAACATCGATCTTCATGGTTTAGTTTAGGAGGGACAAATGGTAGGGTTTTATTGTACAAAATCTCGAGAACCATCCATCGAACGAACGTTTGCAATGGTTAGGGAATATCAGGAAATGGGCATCGGAGTTTACCTGGGTACAAATAAAACTCACTACTTATGGTCACCAACCCGCCTGCCAAACGTGTTAACTATGGCAAATTCCTACAAGTGACAATTGTTATTCGGGGGACGGCCTGTGTACAGCAAGCCACGACACCAGGCTGATGATGATGATTGTAAAAAGAAAGTTTTTATCATCTATCTATATATACCTACTTATAATAAATCTGTAGAGAGGTCAATTCTGTACATTAAATATACTTTCAAAATAACTACATATCAGGGGATGATTTATTAGTGATCGATACCTACTGATGCCAAAAATGCAATCAGTTAAATTTTTGTCTGTCTGTCTGTCGGTCTGTCTGTTTGTCTGTATGTTCGTTATAGAAACAAAAACTACTGAACGGATTTTAACGAAACTTGGTACAATTATTCTTCATACTCCTGGGCAGGTTATAGTATGCTTTTCATCACCCTATGATCGAAAGGAGCAGATCAGTGAAGGGAAATGTTGGGAAAAAGGGAGAAATTTGTATCTGTATGTTTGAACGCGCATCACGTAAAAACTACTGCATGGAATTGAAAGCGGTTTACACCAATGTATTGCTAGAGGTTAACTTAAAATTTAAGCACCATTTTATGAAAGTCCATTATTTTTGAAACCATCCACGCGTGGGACGCCGCCGGCACAGCTAGTTCAGAATAAAATGTAAGGTGAAAAATAAACATGAGGTTTCTCGTTATTTTGTCAACCCTGTATGCAGCGGACGCTAATTTAACGCGATCGGGTTTTCTTACCCTTTTTACCGTAACATCACCATTGATTTATTGCAATAGGTAACTGCTAATAACTAGCTTCCAGCCACAGTAAAGTGTTGTCTGTAATGCCTGTTTGCAAATGGCTCTGTTACCTACTTACAGACAATCTGTGCGCACGTTTCTTTAAATCTAACGAAAGATATATCTGTAAGATGATCAATGTAGATAGATCAGGCCAGGATGGTCTTTTCATGTTTCATCTTTACGGTAATGCACTAAGTAAATACATAATCTTATATACGACTAAATAGTCATATTCGGTCCAATTTCAGAGAAATGTAGGTACCCCCGTGAGCGGTGCGTTTGTCGAATGAGCTTTCTGTCGACGTTTTCTCAGGGGAATACGGTATGGGACACTTCAAGTCTAAAGTAAGTAGGCTTTTAAAGAGTTGGCAAGGCGTAGGATACGACGGGGATGTAAGGGAGCAACCTATCATCTTTTCGCTCCAAGTCAACCTCACCTGCCCGTGGTGCATCCTGCCGAATAACAAACAAGGCGCTGGCAACCGACGAGTGACGGTATAACCACCACAATTGAAGGCGTAGCTAGATACCACAGGCCGATGACGGGCAGCAGCGTCACCGGAGCGAAAAGCTACCCCCTGCGATCGCCAACCCGCCTGCCCAGCGTGGCGATTATGGGTATATCCTAGATGTTTGCCTTAAGTGGCGAACAACTGGAGAGGCCTATGTCTAGCAGTGGACTGCAATAAGCTGATGATGAGGATACGATGCATCTGGTGTTTTATGGGCATGCGCTTACCATCAGGCGGGCTGGCAGCCATTTTGTGAAATAAAAATGCCGATAATTAATAACATAGGCCTCGTTTAAGGAGACGCGTGTCGTCCCTAGTCGCTTCACGATCACTTCAAGCTTCGGTAGTTTTTCTATATAAAGTGATGGAAAACCCTTTAGGTGGTATCTACCTAGTAGAACGTCCAGTTTAAAATTAAGGGAGTTTGTAATTGAGACCTTTTATTTTTGTAAGATAACAATTACCTAACTACATATTAAATACAATGACAAACATCGCTAGCAAACAATTGATTTCCTATTGTGTCTGGTTTTTCGGCAGCCAAAGTTTTATAGATGTTTAATTCAGAGAATTAAGTTCCTAAGAAATATCCCGGTATAATAGATTTTACGCTTGGTTGAAGAGCGATAAGTAATGCATAACCGTGCGTGAATCCTCTTTGCGTCATACGCACATCATATTCTGACGTGTCGTGTGTCCGATGCGGATGTGAGAAAGTGTCTGATAGGCAGCTGACATAATTGTGCGTTTGTTGCGTGCTTTCCTATTGTTAATTGAGACGCTATCCATGGTTCTGCGTTGTTACACAGCTTATATAATGTACAGAAGGTATTCTTCTTTTTCTTGTCGTATCGATAGCAAAAAATTATTCACACTTTCCGAGACCAAAACTTCGCCACACGGACAGCGTTATCAGTAGCAAGCAAAAGATCCTCTGGCGTACAACTGTCCGGGCAGGCAGGGCAGTCCAATGTACAGAAGGTATTGAAGATATGAAAGTTATTCAGAATCGACAAAGAAACTCAAGATTAAAACATAATAACATAAAAAACCTGTTTCTATAACTCTTTATGTACCTACTTATTTCTACTTACATGCCATCCCTGGAATGGGTGGTATTATATTTAAATAACTTCAAGTTTAATAATCTCATAGACTTATATCTACAAAAAATAGTTTATTTCCTGAATGTAATACACTAAGATTTTAATTTACTAAATTAACTAAAATCTGCCGAGTATTTTTTTAAGACAGAAACCGGTGGAGAAAGACTGTATCTACGAGAGAAGGTGTTTCGCAAGGGAGGTCAAGACCCCCATTGATGAGGAGTACGACACAAGGAGGAAAGGATTTTTTTTTAGTTACTTACTTATTTTATAAATGGTTCTCTTACCATGAACACTAAATGGACAAGGCAATGAAAATGTAATAGGAGCCCTAAGTAGGTAGGTAGGTACACTCTTAATATCTTATTTTGGAGTTATCAGTCTGTCTGTACATTTGTGTCTTGCGCGGGCCGACTTACCTACCAGATATTCGCAGTCCATGCGGTTTATTGACTTGCGTAACGAAGATTATATTACTCAGATCACCTCGCTGGACCATAAAATTGTACCTACTTTTAAATTACGTAGCTAAAGAAAAAAACGGCCAAAATCTACGTAATAGATTCAGACCATGATTCACGTAAATTTTTGCAATTTGGGAAGTAGGAAGAAATGTAAAAGTTGGAGATTTGATATCGTTATCATCAGCCTATTGCAGTCCACTGCTGTACATTGGCCTCTCCAGTTGTTCGCCACTTAGGGAAAACGTCTCGAGGACATACCCATAATCGCAATGCGTGATCGGCTGGTCGCTAAATTGGTAAGAAGAGAGCGTACCTACTACATACGTCGAGCAAGGACAACAAGGAAAAGGATACTTGCACGCAAGGACTGACATCTCCGCCGTGTCTTTCTCCCGAGGGTATAGTATGTGGTCCTTCAAAAGGGTGAAGACGTTCTTAAAGGGTCGGCAACTCGCGTGTTTCTCCTGGGGGTGAAGGTGTCCTTAGGCTGCGGCAACCGCTCAACATCAGCCGGGCCATTAAGTTGGCTTGTTTGCCACCTTAGTGGTATAAAAACTATTTATTTCGGAAACAAAAGCCAGTCCACTGTTTGTCAACTACGTGTAACTATCAAGATAGCTTATCTACAGTAGGTAGGGACTGACCCAAATTCATAACGAGCGATGATCTGCACAAATCGTCGCCTACGCTCGTTTGCCGACATGCCTAGCCATTGACAATGTAAATACGAGTGTCAACAGAGGAATATTTATCCATAAATAAATATTTATCCGGAGGCAGGCGGGCGAGATGAGTCGCGGCCATTGTTGCGGCTGCGCGGGCGCAACGCATTCAAACGACAAAATGGAATAATGGATGTGATGTAACAAGATAGTTTTTTGTTAGGATATTAAATTGTGACTAAACGGAAGAGTTGCTTTTTGGCTCGATAGCCCACATGGTTCCGCATTCTTTATGGTAATACCCAGCAAATAAAATTTTGAACCTTGGTACACATATGAATTGTTTCTATTTTATTTTCCTATCTATTATGTACTCAGTTAAACGTTAAGAAAATGAAGTGAAGGTCTTCATTATTTTGTATAGGTGCAACAGAAATACATCATTTGTGAAAATTTCAACGTGTCTAGTTATCGCGTTTCCTGAGATACAGCGTGGTGACAGACAGACGTTTGTACCCTTTGGGTGCAGATAATAGATCCAAATACGTCTATCCATATGGGAGCTACGAAAACATGAACATAAAAAATACATTTTAAATGTTAGGGTTAAACTATATGTACTAAATATATGGTCTTAATTATGTATAGGTACCTAAGTCACCTTCGTAAACACATTTTAAAAACAGGTGTATATAAAATACGTAGGTACATATGTATACTTTTGTTATGATGCACAAAATGTAGTTAGTAGGAAGCAGGTAAACCTATAGAAGCAGTTACCGTGAACTCGCGTAACTAATATTGATAATGTAGATTTCATTAGTTTCAACCTAAATTAGTCGCAAACAAAATAGTTACCAAAACAAAAAAAATAATGCTATACAATATTTTACATTGGGTACACTTACCATAAGGCGTGAACAGGGCAACACTCAAAATAATGAATAACATCACGCAGATTTGTCTATTAACTAATTAACCAACTCTGTATAACCAGCACACACGTCCTTCTAACTAACAATGTACATCGTACTAATCTTGATACTGAAGCCGTAGCTATCTACACCGCATGCGTTATCTGAGGGTCAGTAAATTATTTTGACGTTTCGAATGGAAAACGTCGCTTATCTGAAAAGTTTGGCAGGTGCCGGGCATCGAAGACAGAAATAAATTCACAACGGACCGATTCTGGTGGGATCAACAGTCTGTGTACTATTTTCTTGGCACAGATCTCACTGGAGTGGTATCAAAACGGGTTACGTTCGAGTAGATGAATGGCGTTGTAATGCAGAAATACTTTGTAGGTGCGTCCTAACACTATGGTGATGTACCTACTCATTTATTGAGCACGATTCACTATTAAGTATATTGTTTGTTATCTGTTTTATTTTCTGCAACAAAATAATTTATTTATTTATTTATTTATTTATTTTGGTTTACTTACAATTTATGTATTAATTTCAGACAAATATGATGTTAATAACTTATAGCTAAAATACATAGATCGGTTACAAGTAAACTCCGCATGCTTATATGAGTTACAGAACTTAATATTAGGTACTTAACTTATTTAATTAGGTGTACTACAATTCAGATACAGTCACATTGGAGAGAGCTATTCATTATTACACATTATTTTACGTATTTTACCAATTGAGTCATGGAAGATGTCAATCTGACTACTGTGATGATTCAGGACTTTTGATAGGCGAGGAATGGCAGAGTTGGCACCCAGAACTGTGCGACGAAGAGGAGGGCAGAGCGGAGTTATGGGTTTTCGGGGGATATTACGGGGTACTTTGAGGTTAAATAACGAAAGCAACGGAGGACAGTTAATTTTACTGTTAAGCACTTTAGATAAGAATGTCATATCCAAGAGATCCCGTCTTTTTTCCAGTGACATAATTTTGAAGTATTTAAGTCTACCCTCATAGGATCTTATTTTCTTATTAAGCCCCTTAGCAAAGGCCAAGTGCCACAAAAACCTCTTTTGTACTCGCTCCAGCCTTAGCATATTAGTCGCGTAGTGAGGACGCCACACAACACTGCCGTATTCTAAAATACTTCTAACAAACGCATTGTACAACATAATCTTAGTTTGAGCATTTTTGAACATTCTTCCATTACGTATGACAAATCCTAGTGTTTTGGAAGCTTTATTTGCAATTTTTTCTATGTGGGGAACAAATGTGAGCTTTTGATCGAAGCATATACCAAGATCTTTAACGATTTCAGCGCTTTGTAGGGCAGTGTTCTGAAGGTAGTATTGCGCCTGAAGGATCTTTTTTTTACGTGTAAAATGTACCTGCTGGCACTTAGATATATTAAGACTCATGGCGTTACATTTACACCAGTCAACTAGTTTGTCTAGGTCTGCCTGCAGTTTATTAACGTCACTCTCGGTATAATAAGCCTTATATTTTACACTAGCTTTCCGCCCGCGACTTCGTCCGCGTAAAGTTTTTAAGGAACCCTATTTTTTTCCAAAATAAAATTGTGCCTATGTTACTCGTGGATAATGTAGCTTTCGAATGGTGAAAGAATTTTTAAAAACGGTCCAGTAGTTTTTGAGCCTATTCATTACAACCAAACAAACAAAGTTTTCCTCTTTATAATATTAGTGTAGATGCACATTATTAAGTGTCTTTCTAAAAATAAATATCCCTACATAACTAAACCTTACCACTACCTACTACGAATTTCCTTGCTTACTGATTTTGGGATGTAATTTTGTCACGTTTGCAATTTAAGAGAAAAAGTACTGGGTTTGAAACAATTATACGTTATAATTGTAATAATTAATTGAAATATCTATGTACCAAACTTCATATAAATCTGTCCCTCCGTTATTGAGAGAAAGAGTTACGCAGCAAACATTGTGATGATGGAAAAGAATAAAAATCGCCGCCCCAGTTCTTTCAGTGGGAGTCGTAAGAGTCGACTAAGTGTCTTCTTGAAATTTTAACTTCTCGGCGAAACACCCGTGATATGTTGGTGTACAGTCCGAATAATCTTAGGTACAGATCAGCATGGATTGATTGATGTCCTTTTGATTGTATGTCCTACTTGATCTTTTTCCCTATGTGCACTACTATTAGCTAAGCTAATGTACCGGATATTGGTGTGGCAAAACCCTAGTTAAACAAAAATTGCTTATTTTACCATCTAAACGCAGAGCAGAAGATGGAATGTCGTTGTCTACGTAGTACCAAGCTATCCAATCCAAATATGTCATGTCAAGTATTGCGTACACACAAATTAAGCACCAGCGTTGTAGCTGGCGGCGTGGGCAGTGATAAATGTGTGCAAACCGTCAGTTAATTAAAAACATCCACGATACAATGATTTAAATAGTCTACTGACACTTTGGGAATATTCATAAAAGTCGGCGTCTCTCAAGACAAGTCCGGTCCGGCGTACATTAAGGATATTGCTAGTAAATGTTAATCGTTTAAGCTATTTAAGGATATCGTTTGCGTAATTTATGTTTAGAAAGTGATGATTTATATGTGATGACTAGTTTTGGTTATATTATTCAATTCAATACAATTATTAACCAAGGTTGTGTTATGTTAGTCTTGCGAGCTAGAAGCAAAAATAACCATGTTACTTGATATTTACTTAGATTTAGCCCCCACGAGGCTCAGTCGAGTGTGGGAATCATAGCAATGTGTATCTCAAATTTTAGCACTTTCGGTAACATTTTTTTGTAATTTTTATATTGTACGAACCTCGTCCTAATAATAAAAAACACAAAATACATAGAACCAAGAATCATCCGATTTGGTGCAGTCGTTTGAAAGCTATGCGGTCACATACATTTCAGAGTTTCAAATTTTTGTTTATATAGATAACATTTATTAAATCTTCGATGAACATAGGTAAGAACTATGCGCGAGGTGTGCGTCAACTTTTAGATATTAAACCTTCAATCAATATTGACTGTTTAAGATAGCAAATCTAACTAGAATTTCAGCCACCTGAATCAAAGATAGCGAAACTTCGTAGATATACCTTTTTTAACAAAATGATTCAACCCGTTAACGACTACTGTCGTGTACTAACAACAGAATTTGGCCCAGTAGCGATAAGTTAACGATGTTTTTTTATATTAAAGCCGTATAGTCATACTGCTTAGCTCCGTTCGTTGTAATGACTGAGTTTCCATAGCAAGTGAAATGTCACATGTTTAAGCTGGTTAAACCTATTTTGTTTGACATAGATTTCCCGACCTGAAAAAAATTTGTAAGTCTTTCTTCGAAAATTACAAACTGTGGATAGAGATGTACGATTTTACGAATCCTATTAATGTCTTTGTTTTCTTTATTGACAAAGAATTGTAATCAATAGGTATAACAAAAACATTACAATAAAAAGGATTAAAAAGTAAGTAATAGGCTGATAAATAACTTCAGTAAAATTCCACTCGATAATCGGTGCAAATCATAAAAACAATCGAATCAATAGAATAGATAACAAACGATAAGATGCGAATGTTACTTATTCACTCATTGTTACTGGCTTCTTTATGTCCGTTACATTGTATTCAACACATTTATAGTGAAAACCGAAAACATTACTGTAAATAATACTTTCGACAACGCGAATAGCAGCACGCTTCATCGATCGAGGGAGGTGTCATGTCACTACCTAACTCAGACGATCTGCTACCAAATAGGGGTCTTAAAACCGACTCGACATTACGAGACGAGGCAGTTCCAATCGAATTTGAGTTCTAAGCACTTGTGAATAAGAACGTCTAAGATGGTTGTAGTAAATAGTGTTCGTACGTGCAGAATAGTGGTTGAGATCGCGTTTGTCAAGAGAGCACACGCTACGGCCGTCGTGTCGGCATGCGGGTAGTTTGGATGCCGCCGATAGATAAGCGGAAGATTTAGACCCTGCGATGGTGGCTGGGTTTGTTTCACGCCTTCGTTTTAGGTCACACCGTTTTGAGACCTTTTGATTGATGCTTGCATGTTTTAAATGGACTATAACTGGATAAGTAGCTAGATGATCTTAGCTTTGTTATATTTGCATGCGCTATGCTATTTAAATAGTTTGGAAGCGTGAAGAAACATCTTACGCGTCAGCATGCCAACTGACTGGATACTAAGGTTTCCCGCCCGTTGTCAAAGAGATTTGGGCTTTTTTCTAGCTTTCCGTCAGGCAATAGGAAGCCACTATGCTGAGCCAGAGAGAACTAAAATTGCAGTGATATACAGTAGGTATCTATATAAAGAAATTTTGTAAATCGAATGAGGCTAAGTAGTGTTAACTATCTTTGAATCATACTCAAATAATGGATTATCAGAAGTGTATTGCATTTGAATTGTGTATTATAGTAGTTACCAGTTAAAATGAGAAGCCGAGTATTGCATAGGGCAATTTGAAATCTTTATGCACTTGAAAATCACACATTTATAAATTAGCGATGAATTAAACAATAAACATTCTTGAAGCCGATGAGAGATTAGATTATGGAACACTTGTTTCAAGGTCGTAACGATTGATTTTCGTTATCATTGCAAAAAGTAGCCTAATGTTTGCAATATTGTTTGTTACATTTGAAACTCTGATTTACAAGTCTTCTTCTTCGTCGTCACACTCTCGGCAGAGTGGTCGTGATGGTCACAACAGGGGTGGTGGATGGTCTTGTCGCACTGCAGCTTGTCTTGAACACTCTAGGACGGGACCAATGTTTGGACTTGGTCTGTCCAACTTATTGGACCTATTACAAGTAGGCACCTATAAGAAGCTGGGTTGTTCTGCCGTCCTATCACTAAAAGGCCGGTAAGCCATATAAAGTCTATTAGGCTAACAGGTTTTAGTGATAGGACGCCAGTGTGGTAGTCCGGTATTTTAGATCATCATCATCATCAGCATATATCAGTCCACCGCTGGACATGGAGCTGGAGAGGCTCTCCCAATGTTCGCCAATTTGATCGATCCTGGGCTTCTCGCATCCAGCACTTGCCAGCCGTCCTCCGCAAATCGTTACTCCACCTGGCCTAAGGGCGTCCTACACTACGCTTGCCTCCACTTCAGAACTAGTTTATCCCAACGGTTATCGGCTCTGCGGCTGATGTGGCCAGCCCACTGCCACTTCAGCTAATCTATCCAATATTTTAGATAAATCGCGCTAATAAGCCAGAATTTCCTAAAACTGAAATCAGTGGCGATCTTGCAACTAATTTGAGTAGATAAGTGAGATGCAAACTGATAGCTACCCAGTGCTGTCGTATATTGCACTTAGCTTGTCATACTTTCACACGGCACTCGCGTACAGAGAGGAATACTAAAAGGCTTTCTGGTGTCCACGTTACGGTATCATCCGACGTGAAGTTATTATACGGCAAAAACTATGTCAACCATTCATAGGTACACTGCGTGGCAGATCCAGTGCATCGATAGCTTTGAACGAAGATGAATAGTGGTCAAACGTGCCGGATACAACAGATTAGGATTCCTATTTCTCTTCAAAGGAGAATGACCATTGTAGTATGGGCTTTGGTTTCAGATTTTATCACGTTGTACCTCCATGAAATCTATCTCATTGGATAGAGTATTAAACATAGAATACATTATAAAAAACAATAGGCATCCAATTCGCCGGAGTTGCGAGCAACAGGTTCATGAAGTTCATTATTTTAGGTTATTTTTCACAACGTTAAATACCTTTCCGAACGGCAGCTGGGCGTCCTGCGTCAATCATAACGAACAATTGCTAAAACGGCGATTATCTAATTTCAATTTCTACAGTTACGGAGAAATAAGGCGCTCAACTCAACGTAAAGATAAATCAAAACGAATAAATCGTCAGTGCTAAAACAAAACAATAACATTTCTCTAATGTCAATGTCATGTCACTTACATTATTTTTTTTCATCACTCTTGGTGTTGCCCGTCGCAATATAAATGCGAATCGATATTCATTGGATCAATCGATATTCATTCACTTAAGGTTTGTTGTCATTAATTGGAAGGTAAAGTAACTGAATATTCTCGAAGATATTCTTTTCTATGAGAAAAAGATTTTGTTTTGTAATATCCTTAATATTTTCTTTTTAACCCTGTTTCATCCTTCCGAGTTGTGTATCAGAAAACGATTATTGTGAATTAATATTTTAAATATTGGCAACCCTGCAACCCCAAAAAGTACAGTTCTTTGATAGAGGAAGTACTTTGTTACAAAAATTACTTTTAAATTAGCACTTTTTTCCCCGGCGAAGTTTTGACTTGTTTTTGTAGAAGGGCTTGTGAAAATGAAATTAATTTTGTTCAGGTTAATTTCGTTCATGTACAAAACGAAACCATATTTGGGCATTCTCCTTTGTAAACTTATACTTCTAAAGGTGCTTCTTTATTGGTACCATTCATGTGTAATGTAACATTGTAGCACAGCATTGTAGATTCGAAATAAGATTTTAAACTTAGCGTTCTATTAGGTACACGAAACGTCAAGCTTTAAGGACCTAATGCACCACAAGGAATTTCAAGCTTGAGTACCGTAAATTAAGTTTTACTTAATTGAAGATTCTTATTTGAGCATCACTTTACAATTTGTGACTAACTTAACGAGGATTCTCTCCCATGTAATGTAACATTATAGATTCAACTTCAACACATTTAATTACAAATGAAGCGCATTGGTGTTACATACTGTAATTATCTATCAAGATATTACACATTTTGACATTACACTCGCTGATGTATTTATTTGATATTTATCTTTATTCCCCGTATAAGTACAATATTTTCGCCAAAAAAGGTGGATGGCATTAAGCCACATAGAATAGGCATTATCGACTAGTCAACCATTAAGGCAAGTAGAAATAAATATATAGGGAATGTACATTGGACATGTTGAAAACACTGATGTAATGTTCGAATATGTAAGGTTACATTACACACAAATCCTCCTAATGAGGGTGCACCTTTATAAATGGCCCCGATTAAAACCGATCTCTATTGCTTCCTCGGCAAGAATTAAAAGTTCTCCGCCATTATGTCGTTCCTGCCATTGATCATTATTGTTATCAGATGGTCTAAGATCAGATAACGGGCTCCTTGTAACCACGGTGTATCGCCACTAATCTCTGGCTTTTAAGTGTTTTGTGTGTTATAATTCAAGAGCGGCATAGCTTTCACTCAAGAGGTCCAATTAATTCCGAACGATACATTAAGCGTTCGATAAATTTCTCGAAAAACGCCGCGTCGATAACGAGAACGGGTTCGGAACCCATCAGGAGATTAAAAAGGTTTTATTTATCTTGGACAATTTGTTAATGCCACTATTCTTGTTCCGGTAGCTGTGTAATTGAATCTTCTGGTTTGGTAGATTTATGGCGGTCGATGGCAGAGCTACCGTCCCGCTTAGCGGCATCTCTTGACGAGTACTAAACTTAATTTGTGTTTTGCGCTGTCCCTAATTGATATTACTTTTATTAATAACATACGACATCGGTTTGGTCCGTTATTTGGTAGCATTGCCAGCTTAATGGGCAATGGAAGTTAAGTACTCCACTTTATCTAATCAAATACAATTAGTTATGTCTTCGCGATTTAATTTAATGAGCTTTTCCGCTCACAGTTACAAACGTTGGTTGGTTTCATGTTAAAATATGAAACTACAACTTTGTATAGCTTCAGAGTTTGGTACGTATAGCAATCTATAAGGTATTGACTTTGGCGCAATTAGCGTTAAGCGTAAAGGGCTGATTATCCGAAGATTCCGGGTTCGATTCCCAGTTACGAAACGAAAGCTAAGGAAGCAGAAAGGGCATTGGAAATGTTGGAATGGGATATAATATTTATTTAATCTGTATTACATATTACTTTATAAAATCGCTACACTTATATAAATTATAAGTAAGTTTATTTATGTATGTACATATATGTTTATTATTTACATTTAGATCGATCAATGGTGAACAATTGGAGAGGCATATATCCAGCAGTGGACTGCGAAAAACCTATTGTTGCTTATCGGAAGTTAAATTAATAATATGCCTAAACGGTACAATACTACAAAACCGATTTATTTAACGGCTAAACTGTGGAACTCTTTACCGTAGTCCGTGTAAGACTTTCAAGGCGAGAGTGAATCGGTTGGGTAAGCGCGCTACATCTTAGGCTTCAACATCGCTTAACATCAGGCTAGGGGGTCAAGCGCTACCCATACATTAATAAAAAAAAATACTACAGCTATTCTAACCAGCAAAATAAATCAAAATCCTACGTCAATTTCATACGTAGACCTTGACACTTGAAATTCGGTATCAGCACGTGCAACGATGATTGAATCTATTTCGGACTCCATCTTTGTATCACCATTACTTTACAATGCTCACGTACAGTTAAACAGATTGATGCGTACAATGTTTTCGTTCTTATTGCCAGAACAATAAGAGCTTTTTAAGGCGGTCACATTTTACGTGACTGCTGCTCACCCAGTTACCGTGACCTTTAGTTTGTTACCGTGAAGTTTTGTGGCCGATTTCTACGTATTTGTGCAAGGGCTTAATTGCAAGCAAACATGGCCAAAATACAGGTACTTTTCTCTTGCCCAACCAGGCTGGACAATTAATATATGAGTTTGCATTATCTTAAAGTTCAAGGTTTTGTAGTAATAAAATGGTTAATTAAGTAAACTTACGATGTGACATAAATGTGTAACGTTTGGTAGTAGCAGGGTTAAAATTGAGATATCACTAATATGAATATATGAATGGCAAAAGGTATGCTTTTGACTTCCCCGGCGGCTCATTGGGCAGTGACCCTTGCATTGCTTGAACATTTGTGTATGTTCCGTGTCTGGATACATAAATATGTCTGTACTCTTGTGTATGGTCTGATAACCGTTACATTTACTTAGGGATTGAAGCAATGCATGCGATCTTGTCTGATATTTAATATAATAGTAGGTATTTAATATTTGTAAATATCTCTTGTTTTTTGTTTAATATTTGTCATCTATAATCGTGGAGTTGAAATGAATTAAATTATTAAATAATTTATGAAATGTTTTGTATTGTATGGTTAACAGAAGGGCAAGGTGGCCCGAGGACGACGACGACATGGCCCAAGCCAGAATCTCTAAGGCCCTTTTACTTAGTCATTTCTTACGATAGGCAGGGATACTATTAGTATTCTAAGCCCCATATCTCCGGGCGCATATCATAATACCCTATTTTATATACAACCCTGCTCCAATTGTGTCAAAAATATCTGAACTGATTTCAGCTCGCTTATTTCACCCAAGCACGCATTACGACCCGCATCGACTTTTCCATAATTAAACCATAAATTAGTCGTAAGATAATAGTTCTCATTTCCTCCAGTGTCTAGGCGACAAGATGCTATAAAATAGTCAAAGCCTGCTGCATTACTTGCGTTTATAGTTATCGCATGGCATTATAGGTTCAATTATAGAGGACTAGCCGGCGCCTGCGACTTCGTTCGTCCTTACAATCAAGCAAACTTTGTAGGTTTCCTTTGGTTTTAATAAGTCAGCAGAAAATGCCTATCAGACTAAACTAGTTTTGCTAATATAATAAGAACAATTGGCCCACAAATGCTACACGTATCTACATATAAATAGCAACATAACATACAACCTCAGCCTATTGCAGTCCACTGCTGGACATAGCCCTCTGCAGTTGTGCACCGCTTTGGGCAAATGCCTGGAGGTTGTACCCATAATCACAACGCTGGGCAGGCGGGTTGGCGATCGCAGTGAAGCTCCTAGCTCCGATGACGCTGCTGCCCGTCATCGGTCTGTGGTATTTAGCTATGCCTTCAATCATGATGGTTATACCGCCATCAGTCGGCTGCCAGCGCCTCGTCTGTTATTCATCAGGATGCACCACCCCATCCTGCCCTGCCCACGGGCAGGGATGGAAAACTAATTAAATGTACCTACTGACACACTTTTCTTTCTGTGTTATTATGTATTGATATAGGTAAGGGCTGAAGAGATATCCAAAGACCCCTACCCTCTAGTCACTCCATACGATTTGGCACACGATGCACCAACACTCTGTACACTGATGCCTTACTCGCAGATTGTGGATCAGTATAATAATTTCTCGCATTTGTGATGTATGGTTAGTATGATTATTAGTTTAATTGGAAGTAAACCTTTTACGACCAGTGCAAACGATCGTGAAGGTAAGGTTATGTTTGGTGGGAATAATGAAGATCTCTCACTCTTTATGATCGGTTCCTCATTACTGGGGATTGTGGTTATTAGATTATTGAGACCCAGAGGCTGATGTTTACTGTTAGCATTCTTTGCAGACTTCAGTCTGCTCAAATGTGAGAAAACAACAAATATGGAATTCCCAACATTTCATGACTAATTCTTTAACTAAAAATAATAAAAATGGCCAAGAAACATATGCCCAGGAATTCCATAAAAACATTGTTTCAAACTAAAGGGAAAAAACTATTTATATGGAAATGTACACAGTAGTCAGGATTCCCTTGAGAAGCGTTCTTGACAGCTTAGCAGCTTATTAAGATCAATAGGTACACGTAAATATTGTATATGTAGCAAGTATCTAAACTACGCGCCTCGACGTATCATTCAGAAAATACGAGCACTTATAAAAAAATATAAAAAATATATTAACAAACGCGTCTCACTCGACCATAATTTACAAAATATCTTCTAAATTACCATAGCGGTGTAATTTGTGTCTCCGTCATATTTCTTATCAACACCTTTAGCGAGATTCCCATTAACTCCTTATTTTGCGGGGACCATTATCAGTTTACTTTTAATATATTTTTGTTTTATGTGCAAGGAACGCCTCCCCTTTGTATAAAAAGCGGTGTCTTCGAGTAGGTAACCGCACGAGCTCCCAATACGACGCATTGAATTCACAAGTATTTATCGGTTTTTAACACTTCGCCATAGAGTTGCGTTGCGGCTTCAAATAAAGCGATATCTTTTTAATTGTTTTGTCTTTTGCTAACTGGGAGTAACTATACTACTGTGGAAAAATCATCGTTTTTTTTTAAATTCATTCATTCCTATAAATTCTCAATTATCAACGTAATAAATCAATGTTGAGAGTTAAGATTCTCCTCTGAGCCGACTTACCACCCGGTAACTACAAGGTAAGTCGGCACTCGCCATTGTACTTACTGACGTATCTACGAGTATACATAAGAGCTTTTAAACGCTAGAGCGAATATTCTAGTCTTGTCTTTATTGTTCTTTTTCGTACGGCGTTAGAAAAGAATACAAATCACTATCCCATGTCTTTCCGTGGCAGTTGTCAGGGTCGACTTCTTGGGTTTCAGCTTCTCAGTCAGTGGTTTGTGGGTTTACCAGCCTTGGGCGATACCGTACACTCGGCTCAACATTCGTGAAATCAATTAGGTTGCGTTCGGGATCAGTTGCTGTCACCATGCTGCCTAGCATGGCGGTGGCAACTGACAAGTGATTGATTTGGTTACTTCTCCGTTGTCTCAGTAACCCTGTTGCCTTATACGGAGTTGCATAACGGAGGTCAACTCAACTATGCTGTGTCGCTATAAAAATAATCATACCAAACATTATAATCAGATGGATCATACTGGATCATACCAACGCATCCCTGTGGCAGCCCACCGCATGGCTTATGAAGTTTATAGTTGAAGAAGAATGGTTTCCACAGGTCGTAAGTCGTCGATGCCACAGCCGCTGCCATCACAATATTTTCTCCGGCGATCCTTAACGATACTTTAAACGCTGCGTCGAGCAATTTTCGCGACTTCGTTTCTTATTTGCGCGGCTCCCCGAATTCAATTTAACACTCATCGATTTTTATGTGGTGTCTTAAAAGTAAATTATGATAATAACCGCCACGCCATAGGGGGAGGCGAACATTTTGTAAAAAATAACACAAACGCCGAGAAACGATCGGACGTAATTGATGTTGTAAATTTTTTGATGTCGATAAACATAGGTTTTCAATTACTGCTTATACGTTGACGGCGAAGCGTGTTTAACCCTACTTTGCCGATGTTTTAATAGGTCAAAGTATCTTGGCTTGTTTTTGTGCGCGTTGTATACTGATTTCCATGACATGTCTTTTCCTGAAAAGGCTGGGCTTTGTGGAATTAATTTACGTGGCACATTTAAAATATATTTCAAAAGTTTTTAATTATGATACGGGTAGCGCAGAACAATACGACTGTGTCCCATTACCATACCTAGTTGTTAATATTAAATATTTCAATATGAATTTAGAACGGCTTAGGCGATATTGTTTCCAATATCTAATACCATCTCTACTTTAGTGAAAACCACAAATATTCCAAACTAGCCTAGCGACCCGCCTGTGGCTTCGGGTGTTTTAGATAAACATTTTTAAACTAAATAAAGCCTATGTTACTCAGTAATAATGTAGCTTTCTAATAAAAAAATAATTATTAAAATCGGACCATACTTTTTGAGTTTATTCGTTACACACAAAATATCTTTCCTCTTTATAATATTATTAGTGTAGAAGTGTAGATTAGTGTAGAAGTTAGGAAGTAGTTTTATTACAAATACCTACTACGAAAAAAGGTAAACTTTAATAAATTTCGGAGTCCGAACCGTTCGTGATGGATTTAAACGTTACATAACGAGTAACCCTGTTGCATCGCGTCGGAATTGCGTTAATGTCTTTGATCAGAACGCATCGATGGCCAGTGCACTCGGTCACGCGATCGCATCGAGACCGATACAGTTTCGGTAACATAACCATTGCACGAATTACCTTCGATCGATTTCGGACACGAAAAAAACGTAACACGAAAAATTGCCAAACGAAAGATTTCCTATTGATTGTAATCATAATATTGTTGTTCGGTGGTTTTGTTCAATAGTCGCCAATTTACTGGATGCAGAAAACTGGTCATTATTAATGAAATCACTGGGCAATAAATGTCGCTATTTCACTTAGTATTCATGAAGAATTTTGTGATAAATATTGGAATTTTTAAGAAATATAGTATATGTCGGCCTTTGGTATTTAGCTACGCCTTCGTGATGGTTTTACCGCCACCAGTCGGTTTGCTAGAGCATCGTTTGTTGTTCGGCAGGATGCATCACGGGCAGGTCAGGATGGCTTGGAGCGAAAAGGTGATAGGTCGCTCCCGTACATCCCTGGGGCAGCAGCGTCACCGGAGCAAGAAGCTACGCCCTGCGATCGCCAACCATCCCTAAATCTCTATGTGCGTTCACATCTTTAAAACTACGCAAGGATTTTGATGCGGTTTTTTTAATAGATAGAGTGATTCAAGAGGAAGTTTATGTATAATGAAATACCCGAAGCGTAGCGAGGCCGGGTCGCTAGTTTACTCATAAAATTGTCTCCTACTATAATTATGTTACATAACACACACAAAAAACTAACAATGAACGGGCAATGCAACTGCAACTTAGATTAAATTGCACTTTTTACTAGTCTAATAGGACAATGAAACAGTTGTTGCCGGCACCAAATTACTTCTCGTATGATATAAATTCATAATTAACCTTCAATAAATCGATCCGTGTTTCGAAAAGTTCCGAACTTGCACCGTCATCGGAATGCAATTTAAATCGCAAGTCCTTACTTTACCATTGATTTCAATCTGGACAGCTTACATAAGTTTTGATTAAACACACACGAAATTGTTTTTGTACAAAAATTTTGACCGGGAGTTTGAAAAGCTTGACCGTTGTATTTGCGGTATTTTTCGCCGAAACTATAAATGATTATTTCGCGCTTATGGAATTATTTTATTTCATCACTTATTCATCATTATTATTTATTTGTTTTGTTACCTTACAGGCTATTATGGCAACTAACTATAAAGTTAGTGCATTTAACATAATTATCTACTTGCTTATTCTGTGCTTGTCTTTTGTATACTTACCGCACACAAATCTGCTCTCTGCATGACCTAAAGATTGACTGGTAGAGACTGCCCCTGGCATTAAGATCGTTTTTAGTACAATTAAATGTAAATAAATATCGATCGCCATCAGACGAAAGGAAGGACTAGCAAAAATATATGAAAAACTCTATTATCTTTCAACTTACTCCTGACTCTTATGCCTTGTAATAAAACATTCATAAAGCGTAGTACTCATATATGACGCCGTTATATATTAATAAGTGATGAGACACGTCTTCGGTTAAGAATCTTTTTATATTTCCATAATCGGTATTATTTTGATATAAACAAGCACAATAACGAAGAATTACGTCATTTGTGAACTTTTTTGAGAGCAGTGTAAAAGTCTGAGTAAACAAAATTAATATTTTACTGCGCCATTAATACAAGGGTGTGATATTTTGATTACGTAAAGATTACACGTATCATTAATCCACAGAAAAGGCTATAAACCGTGAGTGTAAGAAATCCCTGATCTCAATTTTTAATGTATAAAATAATAAAAACCAGAGATATATTTGAATGTCGCACAATAAAAGTGGTTGTAAAGATTAAAAATGTAGTGACACACCCTCTGCACAAATTGCCCTGTAAATTGTGACCCGTAATTAACATCTGGCTCTATAAAAAGGTAACAAACCCCAATATAACATTTAAGGATCATTACCATTAAAACTTGTAGGACATTATATGTATTCAACTTCTTATGTACATTTATATGACGGTCTGGCGGTCTCTATGAGATAGATTTTTTAAATTTAGGTTAGTATCATGAACCTGGGGATGGAGATGCCTAAAATAAAGCCTTTTATATAACCTAACCTATGACTAAGAACGTTATGTTCTAACGACAAAGGTAAATAAATTGTTAACTCAAGTCTGGTGCTGCAGAAGGTTGTAAAATTATGACTTGTTATGTTGTAATTGAACTTATGATTTATAATTTCATTAAAAGTAAGTACTTTTGAGGTATGAAAATAATTTATTACCTAAATAGTTTATTCATTTCAGGTCTACGTAAGGGTACAAATGTAGATACTAACTTGTAATTTTAAAGTTATAACAACCCACATTTCGACAAGATCAATCCATCTGAACTTCACGTCACTTCAAATTCTGTAAAACTCATCGCAGATCAAAGTGACAAGTATTATCTTAAAATCAATATATTAAAGATAACCAATTAGTGAAGATAAATCGCGAACAATAAATAAAGTGAAGCATTAAATAAGCCAATTCCGTTTAATGGAAAAGACGATTCATACATTACGTTTTGATTCATATAAGTTCATATTTATTGCCTTGATATGTATTGCTACAAATTAAATTCTGTTATGTAGATACTGTATGAACTTATCCTTAATGCATAAAAATACACATAAATATCCTGGCTCTTTAACTGATTCTACCAGATTAACTATGTTGTACATTGTCCATATGGTTTCCGATTTGGAACCATCTATAAGAGAGGTAGGGCATAGCGAATCTTCGCTCGTATTGAGCTGCCCGTCCGGGGAAGGACCTCCACCCTATAGAATACCGCAGCCAAATGACCTCCGGGTCGTGTTTCTGCTGGTGAGTAGGGTCTCCGGAGCTCGTGGGGGGTTAGGGTTGGGCCGGCATGGCAGTGGCAACTGACAGGTAACTAACCAGCTACTTGCCAGTTGTCACAGCGACATGGGCTTCTCTTTAGCTTTCCATCAGGCGTAGGGAAGCCATTGTGTCGAGCTAATATTAAAAAAAAAAAAATCTCATCCCGTGGGTATTGTAGAAGACGGCTGGAATATCAGGAAATGGATAGCAGCCTTTACCTGGGTACGACTAAAACCTACTGCGGTCACCAACCCGCCTACCAAGCGTGGTGGGTGACAAAGGCAAAAAACTGTGGCAATGACCATGTTTTTTAATTTGTTTATACTACTAGGGTTGACAAAATGGCTGCCGGTCCGCCTGATGGTAAGCGGCCCCCGCAGCCCATGTCAAAGTCAAAGTCAAAATAATCTTTATTTGTATAGGTTTTTATGAAAAACACAAATCGTCGAAGCTACCACCGGTTCGGAAAGCAGCATTCTACCGAGAAGATACCGGCAAGAAACTTATTATCACATTTATACTTTTAACTACGACCACGTCATACAGTCTGGGGCCTTACAAAATTAATTATAAATTAGATTAAAAAAAAAAAATTAACCTTAACATACCTTAACATGAACGCCTGCATCACCAGGGGCATCGCGTGCGCTTTGCCGACCCTTTTAAAACCTATTTATTTTAGACTTTAAGCGCCCCATACTGTATGTATTGTACGTGTATGTACAAAGCTATAAGAATAAAAATTTAATAGGTTTTTTTCTTTTATTAATCTCCGAATCGTAAGATGTAAACCTTTCTCATCTGAAAATTGTAAACTGGTCTGACTACATTCGACGATAACGTCCTGTGGTTAATAAAAACTGACTTTTTATTATTTAATTTTCATCATGCGGCATCCTTTTATAATAATATCAGTACCACATTCTCCTTTTGGTCCTTTTTAGTGTATCCACGATTTTTTAAATGTTTCGAATCATTTAGAAGATTTAATGCATTTAGAGGACAATAGGCCCTATTATTTTATACCCAGATAAATAAATGTAATAAATAATTTAACTAAAAAAAATTATCTAAGTAAGTTTATCAGTTGTCTAGTACCCATAGTACAAGCTTCAGCTTAGTTTGGGGCTAGGTGGCTCTGTGTGGCCCAGGGTGGCATGTCTTGAGTTATTTATTATTATTATTTATATTAACCTTAAGTTATCACTGGCCATTATTAATTGTAGATCAATAAATTATTTTCACGATTTTAATTTCTTGGGGAAGTACAGTGAATATCTTTACTCTTTCCATCCAATGTACTAAAACCTTAAAAATATTTTTTTAACATAAAGATTTTTTTAAAACCTTTAAAGAATTTTACTTGACACTATATAATAAACAACTACTGTTACCTACTCTCATATTAATTAAGTGAATACGCAAATAAAGTTTGGCGAATCAAGATGCACTAAAATTCAATACAAGACTAATTGAAAATTAATTGGCAGGCGTGTAAAATATTTTATTATAACTTCAGCAGGTCCCAGTGGCTTAGTCAATGATGTTCTCAGTATACAGTGTGCAGATCGAGTGATTACGTCTTATACCGCAATAATTTTTTTCCTCAAACGAGGATGCCCCCAGCATATGCGATTAAAATGTAAGACGCGTATAAGCATTTTCCAATTAGAGAACAGTTTATCACACCGAAGTGTAATGTAGTGTAAATGGTTAGGCTAGTATACTTGTGCGCGTTCGTAAGTTTTCGTATTTAAAATAGCCCGGGACACAAAACGAAAACTGCAGTTACGTACTGTAACAATAAAAATTTACATATAACATGTAAATCAATTCGACATTTTTATAGACTATTTCTAGTGTTTTTCTATTCGAATAAACAAAGCTCTAGAAAGAAAAGAAGGGTTTCCTCTTTTACCCCACTATGGATATTAGAGGAATTTTATAACCCCAAGCTCAAACTATGCTACACTGGGGTCACACATAGCCATTTAGTTCCAAATTAAGCTGAATCTTTTACTATGGGTACCTACTAGACAACTGATAAACTTACTTATACTTTTTTGAGGAATATTATGATAGAAGTCTTGCCAAGAACACCAGACTAGATCCAATTTATTAAGATCTGCTGAATAGCTACTCGTACTTTTTATCTTTATTCCTACTTGCTACGAAATTCGGTTCCAATGCCTCGGGTTTTCGAAAATTCATGATAATACTGCTTGGTTTACATTACACTTAACTTTTAAAAATATTTTAATCTTATAACTAGCTATCTGTTAAGTAAGTTACAATCAACGTAATACATGTTAAAAAAGTAAGTACTATTATTTTGTTGACGGTGTAACACTAGGACATCGCGGTCGAATGATTTAGGGTTGTCAAATTACCGTTGTCGAATTACCCTCTTATCAGGTCAATCGTCTCGTGCCTTTAGCCGCTATTAATCATGATGAAGAGGTTCATGCACCGCCTACGATACATCATGTACCTACGCGCGTGACGTCAGGTACACTCGGCCGTAACTTCGATGTGTCTATAAAAATGTAAGACCTGTTTTCAGACGAGAATATGATTCAGTTTGTTAAGTGAGTACATTTAATATTCTTAATTAATTCATCTTAAATGACTTTCGAATTGTATTTTTTGAATTGCAAGACTACGCTTCTTATCAAACATGATTTGATGAGCTCAGGCTTGGTTTGACGTGTGAGTTTACCAATATTTGTGGCAGATAGCAAACATCCTCCTATAGTTTAAATTGTGTGTTCAAGTAAAATGTAGTTGATAATTTGTAGGTTAGTATCAAAATTATTGTGTGTATTAGGCACAAAAAATCGTAAATACCGATCTTGGTAAAACGACCATGCTTAGTAAAGAAGTTAAACAGAGAAAGATTTGCAATTAAAGGCTATTGTAAAATTACTTTGGCTAAAGACTCTAAATTTAACTATATTCAGTTCATAATAATCAAATGAAAGGACGTGGCATCTGCCTATCCCTCTGGGAGAAAGGCGTGACGTTATGTCAGTATGTATACTTAATCACATATTCTACTGGGGAGTGGAAAAAGGATTCGCATCCACCTTTCTTGATTATGAAAACAAGAGTAAATCCAAAGAAAGCAAATTTTAATTATAAAATGTTTTGCAATATAAATATTGTGAGAAACCCGACTAACAACTTTTGACCCTGACTGTACGACAATGGAAATAATGACACTTTGATATATCGACACAGGTAATCCTTTTAAACGGTGTTCTCTTAGATTGTAACCAGATACTTTCGTCTTTGTGAAAAATATGCTTCTATTGTAGGTACAACGAAGATAATTTTTAACTGTAAATATAACATGTTTAGTTGCATCAAAAGTTATGTGATGTGGAGTCTTAGATTTCATTACTTACACAACAATAGTATTAACAAAATACTTTACTTTTGCTTAATAAGAATGTGAATCCGGTAGTTGTAAATGTTCAAAATCCTACTTATCAATGAAATGGGAGTGATCATACCAATTATACGTTCCTGATAATAAATTGATCATGCTGTAAGTAAGCTTATCTCGTTACAAACGTTTTAAATTGTTCGTATTTTCTGGTATGTTACCATCAAAACTTAAATTTTAATGTTGACCTTAACTGTTCACGCATCAGTTAACATAACAAATGCCATTCATCTTAATAATAGATTAATAAAGTTCACATGTGTTAGATAAAATGTTTCATTAGCAATATCAATGTAATGAGTACCTAAGTAGGTACAATTGTTTCAAGGGTCAGCAACGCGCGTGTGATACTCTTAGTCTGCGGTAACAGCTTAACATCATGCGGGCCGTAGGCACCGTAGGCTTGTTTGCTACCATAATTTTATGATTTATAGAGGACTAGAAGTGTGAGAACACCCTTTTATCATCTGACCGAATCACGTCCATTATGCCAAGAGTGCTAAAGTGAGACTAAGAAAATTTTGTAAAATATATAACACTATGCCAGTATCTTGTTTCGAAACGCACAAGAAAACGTCGTCTGCAAATTATGCAAGATCGACAGTTTTCGTGTTTCAGCGTTCATTCGTATACCTTGTGCTGTCCAGCCTATTGGTCCAATAACGACGTTTCGGCATTAGATACCTTTGTGTATTTGAATTATTCACAGGCCGGCATCGCCCGGTTCGAAAGGGCATAGTGAATATGGCAATGGCTAACCTAGGGTTGTTAGCCGGTGATCTCTTTTAAATACATATATCTTCTCGCGTCGTGCTCCACATTACTGAGGGCCGTGATTCCCCCGCTGAATCACCTTGTCCCTGACAATGTTGCGCCATTTGTTGCGGTCCTTTGTCATGTGGAGAGCGTCATGAAACCCGGCGTCCAGCGCAGAGCGGATCTGCTCAGACCATCTTATCGGGCTGCGGCCTCTTGAGCGCTTTCCGTCAACTTTGCCAGTAACCATCAGCTGTTTCAAGTTATGTCCGTCTTTTCTGGCAATGTGACCGAAGAAATCGAGCATTCTGCGGAGGCATATCGTGGTCTTGATTTTGAGCTCTTGTAAAAATACATATATACATAAATGAATATGTGATGCTGTCACATACATTGCTCCGATCCCAAGTAAGTAGCTTAAGCACTTGTGTTTTTGGTGTCAGAACAACGAAGGTACCACAAATATGTACTTTTTAAACACCTAGACACAATGTTGCCAGATATAAAATACGACCATTTTGACTATTTGAGTGTCAAATGATGGCTAGGTCAAGAACATTCATAAAAAAATGGTGATCTATGAAGAGTAAGTAACTATCCATTCTATTGCCGGTTCTTCTCGGTAGAATTCACTTTTCGAACACAGTGGTAGAATAAGTTTTGTTTGTATTAGTAGGTATAGTTTTATTTATGTATTAGTGCTTATTTTTTGTCTGTGGTTTTTGGATTTAGAATAGGACCACTCCATCTTGTGGGTGTCGTAGAAGACGACTAAGGAAATATCAGGAAACGGGCAGCGCCTTTATCTGGGTACAAATAAAACCTACTGCGGTCACCAGCTCGCCTAGCGTTGTAACTACGGCAAATCGCCCCAAATGACAATTGTCATTGAGGAAGGTCTATGACCGTAGAAGTAGACGATTGCAAGCTGATGATTGCTGGGCTGAAATTTACAATGATAATTTCAATTGAACTTCCATTTTCCTTTCGCATATGGCAAAAAGTAATCCCTATGCTTCATCTCGTGTCGGAGGTCAAGATCCACTTCGGGTCGCTGAGTTGTGAGCGCAGTAGGTATGTATGCTGCATCATAGGCCTAAATAACATCAACCACGTTTAAATACCAGCCCATCGCCAGCATGATCGGTTGAACCTGGCAACCTTAGCTATCAGAGAGAATAAAGGAGTTGCCGGCTATGTTCGGAATTCGACCGGTGCGCGTGACTCACCGGGCCACACCTGACGACCGCTGGCGAGCGCGGCTGCGTTTTGTGCACTCGGTAATTGGTCATCGTAAATTATCGAATTGTATGTGCCCGGCTTGTGATAGCGATAAGTCTTTGATTGGCGCTGATACGGATAGGCTAGGTTAATTTGGCTTCGAGTGTTTGTTGACTACCTGAATTCAATGACGAATGCGTAGAGAATTATAATGTTACTGATGAAAGTGTCGGCGTCGAACAAAGGTTATTTTTGTATGGTATTCTTTTAGTTAAGAGCGTCGGTGGCGTAGTGGCCTAAACACCGCCACGTACCAATGTGTTTTCACGAAATTCGCACGTATTTATACATTTATTCGATGCTCATACGAAAAAAAAATTCGTGAAGGTACCTGCACACCTGTGAAGATGTTCTAAGGTGGCCAGTGGTGAGCGCAGGGGCTCGATCCAGTTGGGCGTAACGCTGTGGCTGTACTTACCACAGGAGCGATAGAGTATTCCCCGGGTGCATCCGGGGAGTACTCTATCGCTCCCCGGAGCTGGGAGTAGGAGAGTTTGCCCTCCCCAGACCAGGAGTGCTGGCTGCTTTTCATCTGCGGCTACGCAAGGCAGGCAGGGACGTGGCCGTATATATGCTGCCCGTATCAGTGCAAGTTGCTGTCCCCTGGCGACACAGAGGGGTTTATGGTTATGGGTATGCCCTCCTATTGTGGAGGCGTGAGTCCCACACACCACGCTGACTCCCCCGGATTCGGGGTATGGTGAGCTGTTGGTGATGACGATTTTTACCGGTACCAGTAAAAGAGGGCATCTCACTTTAAACCTGATATTAAATACGAAAAAAAGAGTAAATTGGTAGATAGTTGCGCATAAAGAGTAAGAAAATTTCTAATGTTATGAAGTGGTCAAGGAAAGATATTAACGTTTTTTTAATTGAGTAAAAAATGTGAAACTGTTCAATGGACGTAAGTCAACGATTCTGTTATGGATTGTACTCACTCACTAGTGGTCGGAAATTGCATAGACGCCTTACCTACTTTATTTCATTTGTTCGTACCTATTGTGAATTTCATACTGTGTGTTCGGAACGAAATGAGTTTTGTGGTCAAACAATTGACTCTGAGAACGGGTAAAAGTGTACTATACTTATCGCACAATTTCGTGCTATTCCAACAGTCATAAAGTCCAAAATCGTGTGACATTTTCTTCTCCACAAATTCTCTAGATCATAATTTCACACCAGATTTGTGTGTCACGATGGTTTCCATTTGAACAGAATCAATTGAGAAAATAAACTACGCACCTACTTACCTGTGTGAGCGTGACTATATTCTTATTGCGTACTTCGGATGTTGTATTTATTGGCGAATTCGAACGATCTATTGATCACTCGATAATAATATCGAGCGTAGAATTGATTATGCAATCTGCATTGAGAGTGATTGAATAAAGTCAATCAATCTGCCGCCGTTCATTGAGACGTAAAGTCAGGTCTCTTTTATGCAATTATTTATGACTGGCCCGTATTGATCATCATTGAATTTGAGCTACTGCATCAAGTAAGTCAGCCTGTTACTTAGTAATAGGTTAATGGAACATTTATGTATCTAATGAAGATTTCATGGATTGGACGATCATTCATCATATCTGTAAAGTCCGTTTTCGTCTATTTGACAGCCCATTGTTTTACTAGAATTTTATTGTCGTAAGTACTGCGCCTAGCCAACCAGTCAGTCTGAATCCTTCTATTCCTTTTGTAAAACAGTAATGTGTGCTAAAAATTCTAAACATTTAGCGCCATTATCAAGTGAAACGGCAACTTGTAAGACAATTCATGTCGAAATCCCCTTATTCCTTGCCAAAATAACGTGACTTTGATTGAAAATAATGAAAATAATTATACAGATTCGTTTGTTACCTAATTACGCATTACTCAATCCAGATGTTCTTTTGAATAATTTTAATGGAAATAATAAACGTGACGTGAGTTCGTCGAGACCAATTTGGCTCATGATCATGCGCCAAATGACGGAGATGTTCCGAGAACGAATTTTGGTTTCGTCGTAAAAATATTGGAAAGTGGTAGAGGATTAAGAAATTACGAGTAATGGATTGTGTGGTCACGTGCAAGATAACTTATCGGAATGAAAGAAAAGGATTCCTGTTAACACGTCATTTATTTAGTATTGCTTATAATGGCGGCAAAAACTTCCAGGGTACGGATACAAAATGCTTTGGCAAACATGTTCGCATCCAATTTAGTATAGTCCATAATATTAATAAGTACCTAGGTACTAATTGGCCTTTTGATTCGTTTGTGGTCTCGGGTGGATCACAACTGGCTTTTAGGAATGTAGCTGGGGCATATTTGAAATATAAGTGATTGTACTTACGTACCGATATCAGAGCTTAACCCTTTGACGCACAAAACAAGTACAATTAAGTTTTTATAATTATGACTACGTTATTTAGTGTGTTATGAAGTAATTTAAACATGTATATAATAAAAAATAAAAATAGTCCAACAGATTTTAGGATATTACTTGGGACAAATGTATCCCAATATGCGATAAAGGGCGTTATTTATTATATTGTGAGGTATTTACTAATATTATAGAAAAATCAAATGTTTTTCTGATAATAAAAACTAAATTAAGTCAAATATAATAAAATTGTTAATCGTGATAAATAAAAGTCTGCAAAACAATTTCTTGTTGTTGTGTGACATAAATTTACGTAGTATAGAAGTGGATGGCAGGGCATGTTTACGTATAGAAAATTGCCAATACGATTGGAAATTTTTACAGAGTCATAGCCCTAGCCACAACTTGAGGGTAATCAAGTGATGCAAACCCTTCTATGTAATGTTGCGCATGCAGTTTTTCATAAACCATGTAAGAATTAATCATAGCGATGTCCAATGTATCAAAAATTTGAATTTGAAAGTTGATTTTCGATTTCCTATCAACTTCGTATGTGACTTTTTTCTGGTCCATGAGATCTACGGCTAAATATCACAGTCCGATGACGGGCAGCAGCGTCATCGGAGCTAGAAGCTACGCCCTGCGATCGCTAACCCGCCTGCCCAGCATGACGATGATGGGTATATCCTCCAGATTATTGCCCTACGTGGCGAACAACTGGAGAGGACTATGTCCAGCAGTGGACTGCAATAGGCTGATGATGAGATCTACGCCACCCATATTTTTATTGTGCTTATGGACAATGACAGGACATCAGGTTCAGTGGACCAGTAGCTTCTCACTGTGGGTAATATAAATATGGGTGCCCGTGACATAAAAGCTGTTATTTCTTGGAGAACGGTAGTGAACACTGAACCATTCGGATAATAAAAGGGGGAGGTAGGTGAAGAGTCTGAGGATGGGCCTGGATTTTGAGTAGACTGAAATGCAGCCGGTGACTCAATTATAGCTCCGGAAAATCCAGCTTGCATGTCCTCCAATAAGAATGACAGGTCTTCGTCATCCAAAGTGAGTGCATCTTCACTAGTGTCACTATTCTCAGCCATGAGATATTCCTCGACTCCGCAATCAGTCACTCTCACTCACTTTGCGCGCCCAAAACAATGAAAATAAGTGTATAATGCTATGTGTAAAATCAGAAAATATGCATAAAATATTATTGATAAAATATAAATAAAGTCGTCCTTTTACGCATATTGGGACAACCTTGTCCCTTACTTAAAATTTCATGTTTTAGGTAATCAAATGTTACTAATAAACGACTTTTGTCGTAAAACCATAATTATTAGTTACCATTCTAATAAATTATTCACTAAACAGTCACTGAATGTAGCAAAAATTTAATATTAATCATTTATGCAAATAACCAAAGAAGCGCGGCAAATTACCCAAAATTAATATGAAGTTTATGTTTATTTTTATTAGCGCACCTATTTCCCACCCTAGGGAAAAAATCAAAATATATTCGTATACAATTGATATATGTTGAATTTAGTTTAAAATAATGCTTTGTTTAGGAATAAACACAAATTTAATTTTCGGGATACCGGTGTCCCATTTACGTCAAAGGGTTAAGAAATGGTGTGGCATTTAACTGTATCGATCGACAAGTCGACCACAGGATAGTTCAGAATTGAGATTAAGATTCAAATACAAATGAAAATAATCGATATTGGCATTCAACATATAAAAGTAACTTAGGTAAGCATTAAATGCTTATGCAAATTATCTCGTCATGTTTAATCCGATGATTTTTTTAAACACATTCGTATCATCAGCTGCCTGTGTTGCTTCCTACAGATATGCGAGATAAACAAGATATCGATCAGAAACGTGAATCGATGTTTATGAACGCTATAAATATTCGGAAATTGCTCGACGCCATCGAAAATCGAGGTCCAGAGGAAATTACCTACTCAGTAATGTTGTGTTACAAGCCGGCATCTCAGCTATCCGTTGTACATTTTATTGTTTATTGTATCTTGTAGCATTATGAATTTTTTTATATAAATATTTCTCATTTTAGTCGAAAAGTTGTCAATCAAGGACCCAATTTACCATAAGATGTTGCAGAATAAGAAAATATAGCAAAAGATTTAATTTAAGATATTTTTTCATTGTTTTGATCCCTGGAGATAGTTAGCGTTATTATCATGATATCAATATCAGTCAAATAACGGTGAAATATTCATAGATAGATAGATATTTTTTTGCTCAACTGTAACTAGGTATAATAGACATTTGTTGTTCATATCTACATCTACACTAATATTATAAAGAGGAAAGATTTGTACCTATTTTTTTGTATGTTTGTAATGAATAGGCTCAAAAAGTACTGGGCCGATTTAAAAAATTCTTTCACCAATAGAAAGCTACATTCTTCCAATTTGACATAGGCTGCATTTCATTTTGAAAAAAATTAGGGACCTTGGTAAAATTTGAACAATGTAACCGAAGGTTTAGAAAAATTAATCTCCGGTGCAAAGCCGGGACGGGCTGCTATTTTAGATAAAGATATTTTTAGGATAGTTACTTTTCCAACGGTATAAACTTAAGGTGTATCTAAACTAGTTCTTTATTTTTACTAACACTTACATCATTTCATTGTGTACCCTAATTCTTTGGCATTTTGCATACAATATAGCATCCATTAATTTACTTCTACTTTATGAAACACATTTTTGCGCGCGAAATTTATTGATTAGTTTCGTGCCAGTTTAAGATGCAGTAGTATTAACAATAAGTTATTTTAACGTCCGCCTTTGCCCTACCCCGTGACATCGACAGGGATATATTGCTAGTAGGTACGGTGTTCTTGGCCAAATTGCGACATTAGTCGCTGATAGGCAATTGGCCCGGTGGAAAGCTTCAATACCCCCGCGGTAGGGGGCGCCGCGTGTCGCACGCGCCGCTCTGACTGCGCGGGCGCACGAACGTCTAGTGTTGTTGTTGATACGGCTATTTGAATTAGCGTATTCGAATAGTAATCGATGAAAGTATTGTACCTACAAATATAACACAATAATCATCGGCCAGTGGTATTTAGCTACGCCTTCAACCGTGGTGGTTTTATACCTCCGCCAGTCGATTGCTAAATACCACAGGCCGATGACGGGCAGCATCGTCACCGGAGCTAGGAGCTACGTCCAAGGTGGATATTATGGGTAAATCCTCCATGTGTTTGCCCAAAGAGGCGAAGAAGTGGAGATGCCTATGTCCAGCAGTGGACTGCGATAGGCTCACGATGATGATGATGTACCACAGTGACAAAATTTTCGAGCTTGGTTGTTTTGCCAGTATGCAAGGGAGCGATAAAGATGATAGAATCTTTTCGCTCCAAGCCATCCTCACCTGCCTGTGATACATCCTATTGAATAACAAACGAGGCTCTGGCAATCGAATGGTACAACCATCACGATTAAAGGCGTAGCTAAATACCATAGTCCGATGTAAGGTAGCAGCGTCACCGGAGCGAGCCTGCGCTGGTCAACCCGCTTGCACAGCATGGCGGTTATGGGTCATGATCATGGAGATTATGGGTAAGCCTCCAAGATAGATATTTGCCTAAATTGGCGACCAATTGGATAGGCCTGTGTCCATCAGTGGACTGCGATATTATTATTATAAGGTACTACTTATTTGATTTGTATAAGTTTTGAAATTTGTATAACCCTTATAGTAATCTAAACAATTTTCATACGCGTTGAGCACTCTAACAACACTATAGTTAGTATTCGCCAAGACAACTAGTGTTGCGTAAATTTCGTATCGAACAGCGATTAACAAATATTCGCGTTCCGGAGACAAGAGTCGGGGCAAACTGACAGTCTTGCTGCACGCGACAACTAGCGTAGAATGGTCAGAGGTGTTCAAGATAAGATGTAAAGTTGCGAGTTTCAAATAAATGTGTTACCTACCTTTGTTTTGTTTGGGCGTCTTTTTAGAAGATATTTGGTAAACATATCCCACCACACCCTTTCTATTCATGTCTGTTTACGGTGTAATCCACTGGATTTAATGAGGAAGAAAAGATTTCTTATACTTAAGCGGAATATGTAATTCGAAGCTTAGAAAGTTTTCCCTGGCTGTCAGAGGTGTGTCTGTTTTTGAAAAAATCAGAATCTTGACCAATAGTCTTTCAAATAAAATAAATAAATAATAAATAAAGTAAGTATAGGTAACAAATAACTTTAAAGCACTTAAACAACCCAGAATTGCCTACAACAATAGAGCCAGCTTTTAATTTAGGACATAACCTAGCCAGCCTACAAGATCAAACCATCTATTCCACTAACAGCCGCACTAAAGAGACCAGTATTGTAAATAAAATTGAAATATCACAGCATCGGAGTGAAGTATCGAAATCTACCATAGTACACTCATAGCATAGTATAGTAGAGCCGGACAAACCTGCCTAGATGACCTGTGATATATTTAACGCGACAGGGGCAGGGCGTGGCGGCGCGTGCGCAACTGGGCCCGGCCGCGCGGGGAAGGGTTATCGAAGGGACAGTACACATAAAAGTAGGGGCTGGTCCAAGTTATAAGCGGTGCGGTGTGTATTAGAAAGTAAATCCTTGGTCTTAGTATAGTTGCAGTTTTAACAATCTGTGTAACGGACTGGCCGCATGACCAACCTCCTTTGCATGCATACTTTTTTAAATTTGTGATCGTTTTTGTTTCTTTAAAAAAAACGGTTCTATTCCTTTTCTACATCTCGTGTGTGCGTGTGTTTTATTTTACATTTTATTAATTTTTTTTGAGCCCTTTTCTCTTCTCATTTGCCTTTTCTATTTTTACGTTACGGTTTCAGACAACGATGAAAAGGAGCGATGAAATGCAATATGCTGGCTCGGTATGCACGTTTTGTACAAAAACCGTTAATGTAATCATCTTTTTAACTTTTATAGCATTTTCAGCTATATTAGAATTTACTTGGGTACAAATAAAGTACTGCGATCACCAACCCGCATGCCAAGCCTGAATATGACCAAGTGACCAAGGCGAATCTCCCTAAATGACAATTATTGTTATCGGCAAACGAAATGTAGGACGCCCTCGGGCCAGGCGGAGTGACGATTTGCGCAGGACGGCTGGCAAGTGGTGCGAGAAGCCCAAGATCGATGAAAGTGGCGTACATTGGGAGAGGCCTATGCCCAGCAGTGGACTGATACGGGCTAATGATGATGATAGTTGGGGGAGGCCTATGTCCAACTTTGGAAATTTGCGGGCTAATGATGACAATATGAAAAAGTAGCTGCGTAGATGTCCGCTTCCTCTTATGACTTGGTGGTAGGAAGTGCGGGCAGTCGTGCAGCCATCGTCCGTTATTGATAAGCTATTGACACTGCGAAACACAAGTCGCGAAACCACTGCGAGATGTAATACGGACACCGAATAGGCTATTAAAATTAAATAAATATAAATAGTCCGCCGACTCCTGTGGCTTGGAGGTTAGAACCCTGGACGGTCGTCATCGTAAATCATCCGCTAGCTAAGCGCTCTCGGTTTAGCCGATTTGCTGCGAGTAAAAACCAAGTGTAGTAACGTTGCGTTAACTTCAACTTCAGTTACGCAGTTAACTTCGAAAATTTCAAAAGTAGAATTTGCAAACAATCATTAATACATAGTGTCATTTTTTCATGTCGTGTGGTTTTCGGATTTAGAATAGGACCACAACATCTCATCTTATCTCATGGGTGACGAAGGGAAAATCTCAGTGGGCCTTCAGAGTGATGGCGACAGGCGCGGTGGGTTTATAGTGTGCCTCTCGACCTAACATTTGGACCTCACTACCGCTTACCATTAGGTGGAGTGAAGTCATCCTGAACGCTCTATTTACAAAAAAATGGAATGCGGTTACCAATTCCCGTGTCCATCGTGGAGGAGGAGCATGTCCAGCAGTGGACGTTCGCAGGCTGATGATGATGAACTTTTTCAAGAAATTCGAATGCTCGAAACAATATCAATTAGAATGCCTGTTGTCCTTGAAAGTATAATTAGGTAAGGACCAAAAATGTACTTCTTGTGACTTAGTTTGATGTTAGACTTAGCGAGGTATTAGCGACTGATCGTCGTTTAGCCGTTGTAAATCATCCAAAAGCTTTGCGCCGTCGAATCATTTGAGCCTTTAATGAGAGTAAGAAGTTGTGCTACCTTTTGCAATTAAGGAAGGCTGCTAGTTTTTGTGGCTTCATTTGAAGGTACAAAGCGAGGCTTGGTCCAAACCGTACGTTGATACATTGTGTTAACTGCGCCAATGTAATTGGGGTAAATTTTGTTAGTTCCCATGTCTTGGTGACAGGAAGAGTCCAGTCGTGCGGCCATCGGAGCCCGCTACTGATAAATCATCGACAGGACACGCGCGCCCTGTGCGAGTGGCGTATACAATCGTACACTGCGGGTTTTAACTGCGGATGTAAACGACCGTATACTGCGAATTTAAACTTACATTAACCGATGTAATTAGTGAATGTTCCGCTAGTTACTGTCTTGGTGACAGGAAGAGTCCGGTCGTGAAGCCAACATGGCTCGCTGTTGATAAATCATCAACAGGGCACTGTGCGACTGATGTGTATACATCGTATGATCGTACACTGCGAGTTTTAACCGCGGGTACAAACGAGCGTACTTTAAACATACCATAACCGATGTAATAAGTGAATGTTCCGCTAGTTCCTATGTCTTGGTGACAGGAAGAGTCTAGTCGTGCCGCCATCGGAGTCCGCTATTGATAAATCATCGACAAGGCACTATGTGACTGATGTATACGATGGTACACTGCGAGTTTTATCTGCGGGCACGAGTGTACACTGCGATTTCAAATTTGCATTGACCGATGTACGAGTAATTAGTGAACGTTCCGCTATAGTTGAAATTTAATTTCTAGCGTTTTAATTGGCTAGTGGCCTGTCAGTGACCTGTCAGTCATTATTTTCTTAACGCGAATGAACTATAGTTCCTATGTCTTGGTGACAGGAAGAGTCCAGTCGTGCCGCCATCGGAGTCCGCTATTGATAAATCATCGACAGGGCACTATGCGACTGATGTATATGATCGTACACTGCGAGTTTTAACCGCGGGCACGAGTGTACACTGCGATTTCAAACTTGCATTGACCGATGTACCTACGAGTAATTAGTGAATGTTCCGCTAGTTCCTATGTCTTGGTGACAGGAAGAGTCCGGTCGTGCCGCCATCGGAGTCCGCTATTGATAAATCATCGACAGGGCACGCGCGCCCCCGGCGAGCGCGCAACCGCGCGTACACTGCGAGTTACAACCGGCGAATGCTAATACAAGCTCGCTGCGTTTATCGGCACCAACCCTCTGGTTATGCGTGACCGGAGTGGGAGGATGAAAGTGATTTGTATTGGAATTTCAACGTTGTCCACAAATGTTGACGGTAATCTGTTAAATTGTGTGCTTTAAGTGAAAATGTTGGTGATTCATGATATACCTACCTAGCTAGTATGTGTCTTCAGATGAAACTAGGTTACTAGTCGGTTTTATTAGGCTAGATATATATAGCACCATATTTTTTTATGAAAATTATAATAACAAAGTAATATACTTATTAGTATAGATAGATATCCCATAATTACTAGGATAGCAGTGTTATTACCTCACATTTGGGGCTTTGCATTATTTATTAATTATGTAATATTTATTGAACAAAAGATTACAATTAATATTTTTATCCGAACTGTGCACCGCAATAGAGTAAAAAATTACTTTAGTCTTCGGGCATCAAAGGCCCGATCCATTCGTCATTATTTGGCCACTGTAAATACCTAATTATTTACATTTAAGCTTAGTACTACTATTAGTACCTGTTCTCATAAAGCATGTTCAAAACTTAGCGCCTTATCGCCATCGTGAAGTATATATTTTTTTTTTTTTTTTTTTGTTGCACCGGGGGAAAATGCATTTACGCATACCTGCTACTCGGGGACGCAGCAGGTTATGTGGGACTCACTCCGCCTCTAGATGGTAGCGAGACGGAGAATACCCACTAAAAAACCCCGGTCTTCACCGCCAATGCGCCTTGGGCGATGGTGACGTGGGATCTTGGTATAAACCATTACACCACGCCACCACCAGCGCTGTCTGCTAGGCAGATCCGGCCGGCCCCCCCACTTGGGGCAGCCTAGGGCTCAGGCAGAAGCCGTCGCCCTCCTCCAAGGACGGGATCCGTGCAAGGCAAGGGAGATGTCCCCACACCAACCCTCACTGGACCCCGTCGGGCGTGCAATCGCCACCGCACGGTGGATTTTTAGTGTGGTTTTCTCCACTTGGGCCTACCGGTAAAGGCAGGCCCCCTGGCCCCCGCCGAAACAGGGGTAACAGGTGGTTTGGTCTGTGGTTTGCTCCACTCGGGCCTACTGGTTAAGGTAGACCCCCTGGCCCTCGCCGAGAACGGCAAGGGTAACAGGTTGCGCGGTCGGTTGGTCAACGACCCGTCCGACGGTCACGAGAACCGAGCCGCCGGACCCGCCGCGCCGCGGCTGAAATGCGCCGCCCACCAAGTCTCGTCCGGGAAGAAGGCCAATGGCCTACAACACCCTCCGTCACGTCCGGGATACTACTCCGCCCTTTAAGGGCCCAACAAAGCGCACAAGTGCGCGGCCAGGACAGCGTCCGCAGACCCGACAGACGCTGTCGACCGGCTCCTCCAAGGGGTAAGTCGGCAAGGGTCGCAGAAGATAGGGAGGACAGCAACGAAACACTGCGAGATCCCCCGAAGGGCACTCCTCTTCCTCTGCGACCATCGCCGACAAACCATGGCTGCCAAGCAGCCCAACAGGTGCCATGCACCAACGCATTCCTTTATTATGCGATTCGACTTCGCCACTAAACGCGGCCCAACCATACTGCGCGCCCGCGTCGCGCAGCTGCGGACTATGTCCGCCCCGAGGCGAGACGACCAGCTTGCTCGTATTCACGAGCAAGCTCGTCTCCCTCATTGAGAATTGGCCGTCGGGTGGCAATCTCCTAAGAGATTACCACCCGCCGTTGCCCAGGGTGCGCCGGGACCCACTACTACCAATCCCCCGAAAGAGATTAGTAGCAGTTTGCCACTCGAGGAGGCTTCTCTTTGTTGCACCCCATCGTGAAGTATATATGAGTAAAGGAATTTAACCTCGCATATGTTTAAGACGACTCTTTAACAGAAGCCATCAACAATTCAGTATTGTTGGTTCGTCGCATCTAATTATGCTCTCATTTTCATTACAACCGAGTTGCGTGGGCGCACCGGCTACCTATGTGTTAATTAAACGCATTGTCCGACATGTCCCTTACATTCGTGCCACTGTCAGTCCCTGTAGCAGAAATGTATCCAGAATAGACCTCGCATCACATCTTATTTTCAAAAAATCACAGCGTATCACATTTACAAGCGTTTGAATTTCGAACGCTTGATATAATTTAAATATGATTGCACGTTCTCCTTAAGACAATTCGTTCAGACCACACTGTCCATTCTACGATCACGCGATCTAATACGCATTGCAGTGATGGCGCTCCAAGCTCCAATGTATTTAAAGGCGTGCGCGTAGATCAAACTGGAATTAAACAAATCATGCATAGGACAAGATTATTATTTGGAGGTTTGAGTTGTCTCCAAGAAATCCACGATAGTGAAACTTTGTCAATGAAAACTTTGTAAATTTTTACCAGATGCAAATAACTAAATGTAAATGAGGTAAATAATTAAATGTAAATTTTCACTAGACATTGGCAGAAATGGACCTCGCAAAGAGGCTATTGCCATTTAATAAAAAAATTGGTACTAGATAATCACGATTTTAGTACACACAAGGCCCCTCTATCCTTGATACATTTCTGTGGACTGTGTTCTACACTGATTGTGTCCGTAATTAAACTTCCTCCGATAAAGGTCATAGGTATTTAGTCCACAATGAGTAGGTTAAATTTAAATTAATTCAATCTTAAATCGTGCCCAGTGGGCCCGAGTTGTATAATTAAATTCTGACATAATCTTATTTTATTCGCCACTATTACGACAAAGGGAACAGATGACAATAATAGATAACAAATAACGGTATCAATTGGATTTACAAGTCATTAACTGAATTAGTTGTAGTAGAAGTCCTGCAATGCAGGAAGTGTTTAATATAACAGGTAGTGAGATTATTTTGATACTATGTTCAATTTAAAACTTACTATAGGTAGATAAATACACAAAGTATCTATTGTGTTACAAGAAAAGGACATGAATGTACACAGACTCCTACATATAATAGTAGGTATGTCTTGTTCAATTTTGTCCGTGTGGTTTCCGGATTTAAAATAGGACCTCATAATATCATCCCGTGGGTGTCGCAGCATTTTGGTGGGGCAGCATTTATCTGGGTACAAATAAAACTGTATAATACTGTAATAATACTGCGGTCACCAACTGAAAGACAACTTCCTATCTTGCTATTCTCTACTCAACGGTTGTCTGGAAGAGATAGGTCATAGCGATAAGACCGCTTAAATTGTGCAATAATTGTGTACTCTCCTACTTCTAAGTAATTTTTATGGCCTACAATTAGGGTATAAATCTATTTAAAGAGAAGATCATAAAAGCACGCCACTGCATATTATGTGGCCCTGCCTCTTTATGTAGTAATTAATTGTTCTAATGTTGTTTTATCTTTTGGTGTAATATTAATACGTTTTCTTACTATTATATTCTAAAGAATACGGAATAAATATACAGAATTTTGAGCCACATTATACTGTATATTTCAGTACTGCGATGTCCGTGGTTGAACCACGTCTAATTCAATAAAATACACGCGACAGCTAGATTTGCCAACTCTTTCTCTATCTGAGGACTGGTCATAAAAACGGCATATCGACAACCGATACCATCGCTTAGTGAATTACCTCTCAGGTACCACCATTATTTCTTAGGGATTCAACGCGGATACAAATTACTGGAACGAGTAAGTACAAATAAATTTTTTAGTATTTTTTGTCTGCTTTTTTGTGGATAATGATGAGATTTGTTTTTATGGAGATTTTATGAATTCAGGACTAGAGACGACGTAGATATATTGTCTATACAATGCATACAAAAAGTTTACTACGTGTAATGTGCTTAAGGAACACATTATCAGCACCTAATGTTTCTTCAACAATGTAGCTAAAAAAATTCTTCCAACTGTCTTGAGCAGGATGCCGCTCTTCCAAATTTTGAGAGTATTCCGTATGGAAGGATAACGTAGGTGCATTTCAAGCTTTTGAAAACTGACTGCCCAACGTTTAGTTGATATTTTTTTTGCATATTTACAACGCCTACATTTAAATATTCAGAAGAAAAATATTTATTTAGCTATTTTACTAAGTAGCAATAGAAGTATTTTTAGTCAAATGACCAAAACCAATAATTAGAAGCTGTAACCTATGTTTTTACGTCATGCCCCATCCAGCGAAACAAAGATCAGCATTAGCTAACCATTACACTGTAGCTTCAGATAGACTAATGGAGTATCGATGCCATAATTCAGCGAGGCTCATTGTCCCCGATCCGCACTCTCGCTCTATCTATAATGCGGTGACAAATTTATGAATGCCAGCCAATGTGGCCGAGCGATTAATCTCCCAGGTGTAGCCGATTTGATGCAGTCCTTCAGTGTTTCGCGGCCCGGGTGGCTTCACACATTGGTATGACGTAGTACATGTGGTAGAAGTAGTGTAGAAGTAGAATATGCATGCGTTAGCCCTCGCCTAACAGTTTTGGGGAGCATGCTGTTGCGTATCATACGTCGTTTGCACCAGTCGACCCTAGGCCCTAAGTGTCCCAGATATGCATTTATAACTTTACGCTATTTCATGGTCTGCAAAATCTTGCGTATTTGTCCGACCCGTAGTAGTTCCTCGTTGGTAACCTTTTGAGTCCAAAAAATGGCCAACATACGTCTGTATGCCCACATCTCGAATGCTTAACTATACGATTCCCTAGATCTGTTTTAATACTCCATGTGTTTACAGCCGTCATGCCCTTTTTTTAAGAAACGATGCGTTCATGAAATTCAAACTGCAATAAGAAAGTAAGCTATGGCACTATGGCTTTGTGGCATACTACATTAAAATTAGTTTCTGCTTAGCCTAATGCTAGCCAATGGCAGAGAATGCCTATGAGGCATTAAATCCGCCTTTTGTGCACTACTCAATTGTGCAATAAAGATTAAATAAATAAGCTATTATACTAGTACTAACTTAACTGTACTATGACACCAGTTCGTAACTAACGCATCGCAATATGCGCTCGGGGACCGTGTTTATGCTATTAATTACTATTAGCGACAGCCTTGCTTGTGAATTAACGACAGCAAAATATGAAAATCGACTAATCGCTTTGTAGACTGGCCGCTGTGACCGAAATTTGGTTAAAAGAACTCCCTCACGACCACTCAGTAGTAGGAGATTTGTACATTACACTTCATTACAATATTTGAAAGGTTTCCGAGTCATTTCGCGCCGCACCGCAATGCATTTGGTGTGCGGAGTTCCTAAGTTTGGCAGACAGTTTGAGACAGGCGGTTGATATTTTAGTTAAGCACATTTCTTTAATTAAAACTTAATTCATGCAACACGGGTAGGTATCCGAGCTACATCCGCTGAAAGCCATCGGACGACAATATCGCATACTTTCTCTACGTCACTGTTACGACATACAATGCGATTTCATTACGCGTACCATTCTTAATTTATAATCACAATTAGATAAGAGTCTAAATCAACAATATGTAGCAGAAATTAGATTGCGCTTGGTTTAATTTCAAACTGAATTAATTTGGTGTTTGTAAATGTAAGTATGTACCTATAGTAGATATAATATATGTACGGGTAGGTACAAGCTAAAGAAACTGTCTAATTATTATTGTCATTCTGAATATATAGATATCATATATAAATTGTAATCCACTGTTTAATGATTAATGTAGATTAAATTATCGCTTATTGTAGATCTTCTATTTACATAGATGAGCACGAGGTAATATTTACGACACTCAAGTTATTTGGAATGGTAGGTTTGAAAGCGGTTTCTAGTAGTAGGGATAAGATCGCCTACTATAACATTAAGTCGGTAATGTTTATTTTCCTGTAAATGTTATTTAGTATGTGTAAAAAACCATATTTATCCGTCTATAATCTCTATACAAAATTGGTCGATCGCACCTAAAAGATACCTACGGTCAAAATTGTTCCTTAACTAGTTTTTTTTAAGTAAACAAATACTTGAATGGTAAAGACCACCCTGGAGATCTTAAGGCTTCCCCGCCAAGGACGAAATTGTTGCGGTTTTATAAGAAACTAGTTCTAAAATTACACGGTAATCCTTTGTAACAGTAGCCATAAACTCGTTTTATTGTCAAAACGGTCTTCTTATAATGGTACACGAATGTTGTTACCCGTTTTATGCTTATAGTTTATATTGCACACAATAAGGATAGTATTTTCTTTTAGCTGTTTTTGCTTAAGGAACCACGTGTTCACTCAACAAACATTGGATTTTTTTAAGGATAATTAATCAAGATGTAAGCGTTATTGATATACATCTCATCTCACTAATAAGTATTGTAAAGCGATAGTTGTTCGGATGGATGTATAGGTGGATGTTTGCTCCTCTTCACGACTGAACTTATTCAGCAAATACAGGCTACACATATAACGATGTTATCTTTTTTAAAATGACGCAAAAAATTCGACATTCCAGATGTATAATTTAATTTTATAACCTATACCTTTACATAAGACATATCTTTACATGATATATTATTTATATATAGTTTATATAGCTTCTCAAGCTTTATGCTTAAACTAGCATCATAATCAGAGCATATTTGTTTGTTACACAATTACCTATAGAATTGGATTGTTGGTAGGCATCACCCGGTCGCTTCACTTGTTCTTACAAAAGATTTCAACGCACGCAAAGGGCGATTAATAAGATTCTAATCTTATTGTACACCATAAAAGTTGACTTAAGTAGACCTAGAAAACTATCCCGGATTATGATTCGGAGGAGTTCAGGTATGCGATTTTGGTCTTTTTGCGACATTCGTTATTGAACACTAAACAGAAGAAAACTAGTACTTGAAACTAACATCAGAGCGGAACTAATATATATAACAAATATTTTTTTTGGAGTTGCACGGAATAATGCCCTCCCTACGCCTGATGGAAGGTGAAAGAAAACGCCCGAGTCGCTGTGACAACGGGCAAGTAACCGGCCAGTTGCCTGTCAGTTGCTACTGGCCCGTAAGATGTTTCTGAATACAACGTAGGCGTGTAGCTTGCTTACTTGTTAGCGGAACTTAGCGTGAAAAGGAAATCCCTGATAAGATCTGATGATCTGAGTCCACAGACAGGACGTCCTGTTTATAAAGCTATATGTCGTAGGACAATTGAAAATATTGGATTTTCGCAAAAGTCCTAGCACAATTTCAAGACCGAATAATCAGAACCGGAGAATAAATTTCTTGATCATTCGTGCCGTGTTCAGAGTCTTTGCAAAAATCCGAGCTTGTTTCAGGCAATTAGAAATTTGGACGCAGATTGGCTATTCTACGTGTCGATTTCTATTCTACGATCCTGTCTGGGCAGAACATTTTTCTATATCCGGGAAAAATGAACACCGGGGGAACACCGGGGTATGTGAGATTCATGTCGTCCCGGGCACGGGACTGCACTGAACATGTGGACCATGTTCATATTAGTCATTCAGCGTTCATTACTTAGGTGCAATACGTGTGTCGTTATTCGCGATCATCCTATAATGAGCCAGATTTTTGCAAAGATCCTAAACGTGTAAAAGTAAAAGTGTTTCGCAGTCATTCTAGAATTTTCGCGAAAATGCAAATTTTTCAATAACCCTACGACATGGGTATACACAATCTTCTAGTGAAATTATTTTTATAATCGATCTCTGTGTTGTGTCGTTGGACAAAAAGTCCTGGGGCTCAATCAAGTGTCAACAACGCGAGCAAAATCGAAAGTGCAAGGTGACCGGCCCGATGTGCAAAACGATAAAAAAGTTAAAAAAAGACAGACAAGCACGTGTAGACGAGCTTACTTTGTAGGGTTCCGTTATAGTAATGTAGCGGTCAACATTAGCAGTTTTGTACTCAAATACATAGAAAGAGTAAGGGTTCTATCAAACTTTAAATGACTTAAAAAGTGCAGGGTTTCTATCATTACATTTACTTTATAAATTATGGGCCGTGATGAAAATGTTCATTAAATGCAATTGATAATGATAAAATTGAAAAAACTTTAAGCAAACCACGTAAAAAAGGGGTTTTAGACCATTGGTACAAATTAAATACATATGCCTATGTTACCTATTATATCAAATCTGCTCTCTGCATGACTCAAGGGTTGACTGGTAGAGAATGCTCTTAGCATTAAGTTCTCCTTTTGTACCATTTTGTTCAATGACGTTTGAATAAATAAATAAATTATATGAAATCTATTACCACCTCATATTTTAGAATCATCATGGTTGTCATCACAAATAATCTAAGATTAACAGAACAAAATAATACGACGTCCTTTGACTTCGGCACCTCTTAAAGAGAAGCGTTAACGTGAACCTAACAAACGAGCAACTACTAACTAACACAGAAATGAAACCTTTAACAATGGAACCCTAAAAATAACTGGTAGTAGGTGCAATCGAACCGTCGCAACCGCGGCCTACTACAATTGACATGTGTTCTATGGCAACCTTATGGAATACTTATCGTATATGTAACGTCACACATCATAGGTTCCACCAGAACACCAGCGCCGTTATGGTGTCAACGACGCCATAACGGCACATAGCTGAGGATGGAGCCTAGTTGGCTTCACATCACACACCATATTATAATCTGTTCTTTCACCTTCATGCTTCTTCTATCGCTCTTCTATATTGTATGTGCCCCGCCTGCACGTCGGCCTTCCCTTGTTTGTCTTGCCTTGCGGCTTCTTTTAATGTAGCCATAAATACCTATGTACGAGTATATATGCAGACACGAGTGGTTTGACGTGTGGGCGTGTGTACACTTCCTGTGTTACATGTGTTTATTTATAATAATTTTTTTAATTTTTTTTTTTGCTTAACTGTTTTGTTAATTGCCTTTTTGTTGTGTTGCCAATAAACGCTTTTTCTTTCTTTCTTTCTTTCTTTCTTATCCAGCCACAGAAGTTTAGTACTATGCCGATCGCTTTGATTCGCTCCGCTGCCGCTCTTCATCGGTGGACAGGCAGTCTCAGGCTGTGGTTTAGTAACAACATAGGAGGTAGCGGAATCACCATTCTCATGCCTTGCTTCTATTTTAGTCGCAATATGTTTTTTTCTTCCATTCACTTCGACTGGCTCGATGGCTCATTTGGTAGTGAGCACTGCCCTCTGAGCCAAGGGTCATGGGTTCGATTCCCGCACAGTACAAACATTTGTGTTCATGAACATGCCTGTTTGTATTGGTCTGGGTGTTTTCTATGAGTAATATGTATTTATTTACAAAAAAAAAGTATCTAAGTAAGTTTATCAGTTGTCTAGTACCCATAGTACAAGCCCGAAGTTTGGGGCAAGATGGCGTTGAGTGGCCCAGCGTGGCATGTCTTGGTTATTATTATTATATTATTCGTATCTATCAGTAATAAAGAAGGCACCAGCCACTATTATATGAAAAAGGCTGTTTACTGAATATCTATTTTATTTATCTATTTATCATCAGTTCCATCAATCTCCTTTTCATCCATATCATCCCTCATACAATCCATTCATCTACCCGAGAATTGGATAAGGTTCTTTCCGCCCGTAATATTCATGTTCATTGCAATCTTCTTTATGTGTCGACGACAGGCTGGTTAGAAGCCATTTAGTATATTTTCTTTTCTTTTGTTGTTGACGCGTTGCCATGGTGACGCGCGGCTGTTCTGTGTAAATTCTGCAACGATTCGGTTTTGTGTTATAATATTTTATTTACGTTTGTGCTTTTTTACCTTTTCTTCTTGTTTAATTATTATACTCTTTTACCCTTAACCAGCCCTTTTAATTATACAGTCCACATTATGACTTTACATAGAGCCGCGCGATGTCCAATTTCGTGACGTTAATAAAAATTTTATTTCACTTTGGGGTCATTCTGTAAACATTTCAACCACGCACTCTCGTGAATTTACTGTATATGGCATCAAAACTATTATAGGTAAACCATGCAATTTATGAAGATCCATAACGTTACCACCAAGACCGCAGCCCTAGCCTTTTCCAATAGGCCGGCACAATTAGATCAAACTAGGAAATACTTTGTCATCATAACAAGCAAAAAGCGATCACGAAGTTTATGTTGCGTGAAATTGGAATAGCTTTTTTGGTGGCCAGTGTACTGGTGGAATATACGGCGCCTGGCACCGAGTTATTCATGAGAAGGAAGCATTCAGAAGTGACCTTTGTGTGTCTGTAAAAAAAATGCTGTCGATGAATCCCGGAGGGTATGAGAACTTTTTGAGATCGTCCGAGTGCAAAGTGGTTATATGAAACCTATTGTTTGATGTGGGGATGAAAGCAAATTGTGCCATTACCTTCCTAAGTGGCTACGATGATAACCGCAGCCTTGTTGTCATCACCGGACCGAAGGGAGCGAAAAGCTGTCACTCCTAGAGGTTGTGTCAGCCAGCGATTACCTATCAATAATATAGGTATATATTTTTGTATTCGTCGGAGACTTGACGTACAAGTTTAAAACTCTGTTTTGAATCAATGAAATGAAGAAAGATGGGTCCAAGTTTTTTTACTTGGTAGAACATTGTTATACCTAATTCCGTTTATTTCTAATACACTTCGGGATAATCTAATACTCTTGAACAGTATATCGTCGTGAATCTACTTTGTAGAGGCACTTTATCTTCTGAAATAAACAATTATTGTTTCGCACTGCAGTTAAAAATGATGTGCACCAGTTTAAAAAGAAGTTGCGAATTGTTAAAAGTGATGTGAATCTACTATCGTTCATGTGAACTGGCAAGAAACTGGAATGGTTTTTTCTTCGCAAATTAATACTACTTTTTGTTTTGGATAATGTTACTTTTTGTTTGACAGTGAGATGATTCTTAAAGATACAGCTTGATTAATTAAATATGTAAATCACTTATATTGTCAACTGTGCCACATCAGAACTCTTCAGTATCGCCTTCCGTGTGGCCAAGCCAAGGTCACTTGGTTTCTGAGGAATCTTACTTGACGAGCAAAAACTGGGATAAAAAATGTGGAGCAAACTTGATTAGGTTTCGCTTGTGGTAGGCATCTAGAGCGCATTGTGACTTCTCACAAAATAATAAGTAAATACGTATTACTAAGTAAAGTTGTTGGGGTATTGGACTGACAACAGTTAATTTTGTTGCACTAGACAATTTTGATTAAGAAATATGTGTAATAGATACATTTAGTACATTAAATACACTTGAGGTACATTTAACTATTCCAGACACTATTGAATAGTTACCTATTCACTTTGCGGCAGATTTCGTACGGCCGGCCTATAGTAAATTATTCTGCAGTGATATTTTAATACATAAATAGACGCAATAGAACAACCTATAATTGGTACTTTTAACTGGAGGCCTATGTCCAGCAGTGGACTGCAAAGGCTGATGATGATGATGATCGCTGATTCACAACATATCAGCCGCTTACTGTCACCTTGATACCCCTAATATAAATAATAAAACATATTAAGTTAATTCAGTTTGCATCTTCAATCAAAGTCAAAATATTATTTTGTAACTCGATTCACATGAAAAGCTTTTACACGTCAAACTTTTATCTTCATCTTAAATCATTTCGACATGAAAGGCCTGCTGAGAAGAAGCGTCACAAGGAATTGTCGTTTTGTATTCAGTTTCTTTAAAGTATTACAGATGTTTACTTTTGAATGAGACAGAAATTGATCAATGATAAGAATTCTGAAGATTTGCTTTGTTTCTCAATATGCGAGTATTATAATAATTCATTTGATTTTTTTTGTATATCAAATGAAGAATTTTATGTATTTTTTTTATATTGGCTCGATAATGGCTTCCGGAATTTCTTCCTGTTGTGTTACACAAAACACATAACACAAAACTTTAAGAAATGTAAACATTACTTAGTTGTAATTGAGTTCAAAAAGCTAGATGTTTTAACTAAACTATAATAATGTTTTAATAAAGTACTGCCACATTTAGACGTAGTGGCAATGAAAGTTTACATTAATATTCCCATTAAGCCTTTTCCGCTAATAAAACAAATAGAACAACAAACAATTACAATAAAATGTTATCAAATAGACCATTTGTGTTATCTCCCAAAGCTGTTTCTTGCACCGGATGAGATAGATATATTCGTAGCTTACGGCCGGCCTATGCAAAGCTATAAACTTTCACATCGCATTATAAAATTATAATAGAGACATAACAATAACCGACTGTTATAAACATGTGCCATAAACATCCTAGCTATTCATGGGACGCTCAGATCTATGAATAATTTAAGTCCGATCTGACTTAAGTTATATTTCCGATCTTCATTGTGATGTCTAGATTTTAAATCAAATTTAGATTTTAAGGTTCTGTTAGTTATTCTACTTCAAGGGAAACTAAGTAGATAATACTACCTTTTCCATATTCTATTATGAGGTACACTTTTTATGTTTAGGAAAAGGAAGAATGCTGATGAGAAGGACGTGCTTGCTTTTCTGAACTGTAGTTTAGCTATTCATGGGATGCTTAGATCTATGAATAACATAGGTTCGATCCGACTTAAGTTATATTTCCGATCTTCATTGTGAAGTCTAGATTTTAAATCAAATTTAGATTTTAAGGATATGTTAGTTAAAGTGAAACTAAGTAGACAATAATACCACCACTGTAATACGTCGGTGCGAAAGTACACATTCAAAAGGTGAATCTTTTGTGGGAAGAAACGACGAAAGACCTGATAAGCCGGTGATTTGTATTCATAGTACACACTTTGCGATTAGTCAATATGCATTACCTAATTGTCAGGCGTAGGTACCTAGTTATCTTAGTACACATATAATCTGAATGGGAGATAGTGACTAGTGCTAATGTAATTATAGCAAGTGACAGTCGCGTTTAGAATTTAAATAATGATAAAGCATACCTGTTTGACTAGTTGTCAGATAGATTTAGTGTTGCTTATGAGCATGTGCAATAAAGTGGCTAATATACAGCCGATTTATGAATTTTAAAATTTATTGCCCAATATATAGATAGATTTATTGTACAAAAATAACCAAGACATGCCACGCTGGGTCACACATCGCCATCTAGCCCCAAAATAAGCCGAAGCTTGTACTATGGGTACTAGACAGCTTAAATAATAGCATAAATTTACTTATATACTTTTTTTAAAAATAAATACGTATTAACTGCTACTGCGGCTATGCATGGTGTTTCGTTAAGAGATAGCAGAACGAGCATATACATCAAAGGACGAAAGCTTTCGGCATAACCTCGATTATTAGAACGCTCAAGTGGCTGGTCATCCGTAAAATCGTGTGGTCTGCGGTAAAATCGTCAATCGGAGGAGTAAACGAGAAACTTCCCTTCTACGACAGACGCCCAAGTCTGTGTGTTCTAACAGTTTCTTGTCCGTTGCCACCGCCATAACAGCCTATTAGTTGCTTTTTCTAGCTTTGTTTAAAGGATCCCGTAATGTACAAAGTTATTCAGACTAACAGACATTCCAAGCGTGGTCTAAAGAGAACTCTTTCCTCACGGTAGGCATCGGGTAAGCTGTGGCCCTGGCATTGCAGAGTCATAGACTCTGCATCGTCTGATGTTAAACTCCTATGAGCGGCGGTAACCGTTTAGCATCAGACGAGCCGCTTGCTCGTATGTCACCCACAGCAATAAAAAAAATCTGGCTGAATTTCTTTGTTTTAATTATTATATTTGTTTAGCGAAGGGCCATTTTGGTTTTCGTTTGCAAAAGTATACGGTTTTGGCCTACACGTCTTAAGATCTCCTTGTTGGCTGTTTTCTTCTTCCAGTCATCATGCCACCATGCCATCATATGTTCATACTATCACGATATTTTCCTTAACAGTCCATGTCTCGCATCCGTGTTTGTATACTAGTAGCCAAATATAGCCATATAAAAGGCGTAATACACGAAGAGAAATTTGAAAACTGTGCTTAGAAATGTTTATTAGTTAGCTATAAAGTTCTATATACCTAGCCAGCTACCAATGTTTGACTTAATAAACGTGGAATTATATAACACTAGCTGTGCTCGCGACTTCGTCCGCGTGGAATATTTATTTTTTCCCCGTTTTTTTACATTTTCTATTATTTCTTTGCTCCTAATAGTTGCAGCGTGATGTTATATAACCTAAAGCCTTCCTCGATAAATGGTCTATTCAACACAAAAAGAATTTTTCAATTCGGACCAGTAGTTCCTGAGATTAGCGCATTCAAACAAACAAACAAACAAACTCTTCAGCTTTATAATATTAGTTAAGATAATCAGTTAGCAGTACAAATACTTCTAAAACGAGAGATCGCTTTCAAGGCAGGTCCACTATGTAGTCTCCGAAAGTGTAGGTACCTATTCGTCATAGTGACGGGCAGACCAAGAAGAACGCAAGGTCGCCGCGGACTCCGAAAATGTTCAGTAATGAGAATGACACTTTTTTCGATTCAATTATTCGCTTGCAAAATGTGTAGGCGGTAAAAAGTATGGCAAATGCCGCTTGAAATCGATTATATTGCAAGTTTGGTGGCAAATCTGATTTATTAAACAAAGAAAATGTATTTTTAACAGTCTTCGATTTAGAGAAAAAAAGAGATCCTATATAAACTGTAATCAATTAGAAATTAATTAGAGAACGGAGCAGAGCTGTGACGCTATTCACAAATCATATGCCTAGACATCTATATCGTATTTATTTCATGGACATCAATAAGTCCCAAAGACACGCACGGTGCGTTTTGTCTCTACTTTCTTATTACGAACAGCCAACCTATGGAACTCGGTCAGTCGGTTGCCATAAGCCATAATGAATAATAAAAAAAATGTGATTGGGTGACTTGCTGCTCGTCTCAGCTCTGCTTCACTCTATCTCAGTGGAACCACAGCCTTAGCGTTTGTTTTTACTATAAACATAACTCCACTAGGATATCAGTTAAATCTAAACACGGCAGTGCATTATAATTTGACTAGAGTATACTAATTAGCGGTTGTAAACGTTTTGATATGCATTAATACTGTCGAACACATAGTGTAGGTACCGTACATTACTAACAGATTAATGTATTTGATCTTATCTTGCGCGTTGGAGCGGCGACGGGGTGCGCATGCGTCCGTTGATATGCCATAGCTGTGTTATTGGCTAGTCTGTGCTTAATTAATTTATTAATTATGTTAATTTTTTAACGATGGAATTAAATTAATGATTAAAGAAACTCACATATGTACTACTATGTGAGTACTAGTGATGTGCGGTAACGGTCATGGAAAGCAATGTTGGTAGGTTAAAATGAATCATCAACATCAGCCTATTACAGTCCACTGTTCTCTCCAGTTGTTCGTCACTTAGGGCAAACATCTGGAGGGTATACCCATAATCGCCACCCTGGGCAGGCGGGTTTGCGATCGCAGGGCGTAGCTTCTCGCTCCGGTGACGCTGCTGCCCGTCATTTGTCTGTGGTATTTAGCTACGCCTTCAATTGTGATGGTTATACCGCCACCAGTCGGTTGCCAGCGCCTCGTTTGTTATTCGGCGGGATGCACCACGTGCAGGTGAGGTTGGCTTGGAGCGAAAAGATGATGAGTCGCTCCCTTACATCCCCATACTCCCTTACATACAAATATTATTTATTTATTATTTATTACTCGTCTTGCCCATGAGTATATCGTGCACAGATGAGTAAAGTACTCATTATATAATTCATAATCTGATTTTCCTTTGTGACAATCCTTTGAACAAAAACTTAATCGATTTGTATGGCGTTAAATTACCATCTGTTCTTTATTAGAGCGGCAAAAAAGTCATACTTTAAGGTGTCACTACGTACCACTAGACAGGAATGCACGCGACATTGGTTTGTTTGGCTTCAATGCTGGTTATTTTAATTTTAGTTTATCCAATGCACGTTCGGTCAAGCACGACTGGTCAGGCCTTGAGCCGATCCTGTGGTAAGATGTGACTTGCATAAGTCTGCTCCGCTATTTTTGATACCATTATGATCGTTGTAGTTTTTGTTGCGTTGACCTAAAGGAGGGTGCATTCATAGTATGTATATGAGTTCATAACAGTTGTTCTATTAATGCATTTATTATATAGCAGGGGTTTCAAAACTTTCATGGTCTTTCACGTTTGATTCAGTGATAGTAAATGCTGCCTCTGGTACAGTGGTCGCGGGTTCGATTCCCGCACAGTACAAATTATTGTGTGTATGAACAATTCTGTTTGTATTGGGCTGGGTGTTTGCTATGTATAATATTCATCGCCAAAAAGTGTATCTATCTATACAGGTAAATTTATCAGTTGTCTAGTACCGATAGTGCAAGCTTCGGCTTAGTTTGGGACTAGATGGCGCTGTGTAGCCCAACGTGGCGTGTCTTGGGTTATTCATTACTTATACCTATTACCTATGTTGATGATTTTTCTGATAGCGCCATATGCAACTGATATGATAACCAACTACATAAGTTGGGTATTATACCTAAGTTAAAGTAACTTATACTTTCGTGGCGCTCGCTCCTTGACACTGTCCATCACATTTTAGGAACCTCTGTATTAATGTAGAAGATTAGATTTGCGCTGCGTGTTTTAAGCTGTGTGCAAGCATCTACTTACGCAGCTTAAGCATTTGCCAAAGCATTGCTAAGGTCGCCATTTTAGTACAATAATCCCCGTTTCACAGATTTATGGCCGTAACAAAATTGCCTTCCGTTGGCTTGCAGTTCACCTCAGACCCGATTGGGGATCAGTGGCATCATTGGCGAGTAAATAGAACCTCGGCCACCGTTGCTGATAAATCATGCGGTTTTATTGCGACAGTAGCCAATAAACCTATTTGTCGTATAGCTACACATAATCGGGTAGTATTTGACAGATATGGACCCCTAAATCATTTGAGATTATTTTCTTTGTAAGAACGTTCCTAACGATTTTGAATCGTATTTGTAAGGAAATTAGGTCTATAATGTTAACAGGATAGCGGATGTGTGGTTCGACGTTAATCGTGGAAACATGCCAGTAATTTTGCGAAAGGGTCGTCTGCGACTTGATGGATAGATAATAAATAAAGTGGAGATAAAACTTTTATATCGACAACGATATTTGATAACTGGACTGGAAAATAGTTTGGGGTTGGCATTGATTTATATTAACACTAGATTTAACCTGCGGCTGCACTTCACGTAGTCTCTTTAAAAAGTATATTATTTACATCATATACTATATTATAATGTATAATACAATGTATAATAAAATAACCATATTATTATGAGTGGATGGAGATAGACCTAGATATAGATGTTATCTTATTAAAATAGTCTTTTTGAACTCTCAGGCCTGATGAATCTCTCAAAACTATTTCAAAGATACAAAATACGTATCTTAGAGTAAGTACTCTGTCAATGCAACAAGTTATTTAACATTTCATAAATAATATAAAATACAAATTAACCATTTACGTACATGCAGGTTCCGAAAGTAATTAATTAAAGCTATTTTTCAATTAAAATGTAATATAATAAAGTGGTTCGTTTATGTTACGCAATGGGTTAATAGTGTTAAAATATTTACATTAATTATGCATTTTTAATTATCATTTAATAAACTCGTAAAATATAAAAAAATAAAGTTTCCGGGCTGCAAAAACTATAGTAATCAGTTTAAATTCTATTAACACGATAACATTTCCAACTCTCGTCCTATTCGGCGATCACAGGTGCGATGCCATGTCATTTTAATCTCTTCATCTTAAAGTGTGCTAGATTCAATTCGTGGTTTTAATAATGTTGCCTTTACAAAGATAGATCTGTCTTGTCCTATGTTCGGCGAACCTTGACCGACATCGATATATTTGTTTAAAATAAAATGCATTATTCTATTGTCTTATAAATTTTATTAAGGCAGCATTGATATAGCGGTTGATATAAAGGTTACAGGTTATATTATATTTTTTACTACAAGGTACAAGCATTTGTCATTTTTTATGAAATTTAGGCAATTTCTTATAATAATAATAATACATGTATTATTTAAGCTTATAATATATCTTACATCTGCCGAACCATTTGGCTGTAAAACTCTTTCAGCAAACGTATTCCCTTCTTCTTATAGTTTTGGGACTTTCAAACGGGGCGTGAAGGCCATTACAGTGTGATGAATCTGCGTTACACTAAGTAAACGCGATGCGGATTATATTTTTCGAATTAGAATCCGATACCGAAGTGAATAGGAAAACTTGACGTTTCAATAAGTGATTTTTTATACCACTAAGGTGGCAAACAAGCCTACGGCTCGCTTGTGTTAATGATTTTAGTTTAAAAGTAGTTAAATGTGTTTTATCTGCGAATTATAGTTGTACTACGCTTGCGCACGTATGCGCGGGCGCAGTCACGAAGCGCTCGTGACCGGCCGGACAAATCGAGATGAATTGCCTGTGTATTCTTTCTTTCCTCCTTAACCCGACATGTTGCTAATATGCCAGCATTACCACATTTCAGTGGATTTACGAAATTCTTGGCCAATTACGGGAGGAATTCGGTATTGCTTTCTCGTTTGAGTTTTTTATTGCAGTAGTTTGGTTACATGGTCAGCTGGCCTTTTTCTTTAATTTCCCGGGACAAAAATGCACGATAGAAGTGGTATTGTTATCAAGTCCCAATGGCTTGCTTGGTTACTCGGCCTTCTGAATCAATACCTACAAAAGGTTCGATACCCACCCAGGACAAACATACATGTATAAAATTTTTAGCTTTTGCGTTTCATTACAATTGAAATAAAATAAAATAAAGAAAATAAAATAAAATAAAAATAAAATTGAACTAATTGTAAATCTCATATGCTACATTTATTATACGGTACATTATACTCAGAACCGAGAAAATATAGAGAAATTGGTTTTCTAAATTGATCCGACTGGTAATCGAACTATGAACCTTTGGATCATCAAGACTTTTGGACATTAACTATTGTGCCACCGAGGCCGGCAATCAAATAGAATAGGAATTAGATACATAGTTATAGATTGAGGCATCCTATTAATAGTCTCCAATTTGATATCCGCCAGATAGCAAACATGCCAATAACACTTTTTGTATTATAAAAATCATGTGATTTTATGACATACTTACAACATGAGAAAATTACAATTTTATGCTTACTTGTCATGTTAATCATTCGCCGCATCGAATGCATAATTTTGACGGGGATAGCTTCCAAAGTGGTCTTTGCACCATACGACAGTTAAAGAAAATATTTTGTTCAGAAGAACTACTTAGATAGGTAGGTATTATAGGTCCTAAGTAGGTAGTTGTCAGCAGGTACCTTTTTTTTTAATAGTGGCTCGACATAATGGCTTCCATACGCCTGATGGAAAGCGAGAGAGAAGCCCAAGTCGCTTTGACAACGGGCAAGTAACTGGTCAGTTACCTGTCAGTTGCCACCGCCATGCCGGCCCAACACTAACCCCCCACGAGCTCCGGAAACCCTACTCACCCGCAGAAACACGACCCAGAGGTCATTTAACTGCGGTATACTATAGGGTGGAGGTCCTTCCCCGGACAGGCGGCTCAATTCGAGCGAAGAGTCGCTATGCCCTTCCTCTCTTACCTTAGTACCTATTTGAACATCAAAAATTTATTTTAGTTAGCGTCCTTATCCTTACGTACTTCTTACCCTTAGTATGTACTTACATAATCGTTAAAATGAACGGTGTTTCTTGAAGCTTTTATTAGACTTACTTCTTCACTTTCTTCACTCTAACATTCCGAGGAGATGACGAAATGTTTAGAAGTAAGAACCTTCCATTCTAATCCGCTCATACATAGTACCTACTCTTCTAGGTAAAATACTACAGTGGAATCTTCGTCTAGACTCTAGACGTAGTATTTGTGTTTAATTAACCAAAGGAATAACAGCTTAATGTCTTTTCCTTTGATTGCGAGTGGTATCATAATAGTCAAACCTCTACTAATTTTAATTGATACTAAGTTATTTCTTTTTAAAATCTTTTTAGCTAAACCATGCTTACACTTAGGTAACAAAGTTTTACTTAGTTAATAAAGTTACGAACACCTGCATTTCGCGAATCAATCGTACCGTGTAAGCGCATTCCGGCTCGCCATTACACGGAGAGAGTGCTGGCCACACGAGAGCGTTTCACCGCGATATCAATCAAAATCAAATCGGATCTTTTAATCCGTCTGACATGGAGGCTCTGCCTTAATTAAGGACGTCACCACAAACGCGAGATTGCGAGGCCGAGACCTGTTCTCGCAGGCTCGGGATTAACGGGCTGTATGTCGACTTAACTTAGATTTCATATGCGATATATGCAGCAAAAAGATATAAGATACACGTTAAGTCGGTTGGTGTGTTAAACTTTCCCGGTGTGGTCGTTTTTACTTCGGATTGTATGCAAACATTTGTGATGTGAGTTGAGTGCAAGCGGAAATGTGATCATCAAAATTATTGCGTCAAATGATTCTACGAAAAAAACGTAAATTTGTGTCACCGTCCCGTGTGATTTCCGGATTTAGAATAGGTCCACCCCATCTCATTCCGAGGGTATCGTAGAAGACGACTGAGGAAATATCAGGAAACGGCGGCAGCGCTTACCAACCTGAATACCAAAAAACCTATTGTTTGCTAAGCGTGGTGACTAAGGCTAATGACCATTTCTCATTTAGGGAGACCTATGTTCAGCATTGGTTGTCTTAAGGCCGCTATTAGTATGTTGTTGTGTTTCTTAAGACTTTAAAAAGCACGGAACCTTCAACACTCTTTTATTTGACCAAAAAGTATAAAAGCGAATTACATTATATCAAAATTGAAGGTGACCAAGTTAACGCCTGGTGAGTGTATGCAAATTGTATTCTTCATGACGATCTTGATTCCGTCACTTTGATTGAAAAAAATTGGCACTCAATCCAAAGTAGGTACCGATATATAAATACTCATATTGACTTTGCCTTCGACAGACACCCTGATGCGATGAAAACACGATCATTTGCATGAACATATTCTTTTAAAGATCATCTCACTGACAGGTTAACAATAAACAGAGGTCATCGAAGTGTCAATGTCAGGAGTCGAATTACATCTTTAAAATTTCAACTGGGAGCATTCTCGCTGTATTTCTTACATTTCATGCGCACTTTGTTAACAATAACAAAAAAATGTGAATAATATAATGTAACTAGTACTTTTAAAGGGTTAAGAAGGTAGGTGTTAAATTTGGAGAAGAGTGTTCTAATTTTTAAGACCCCATGGCACCACTCCATAAAGCGCTTGACGTAGAGACCGGGGTTTTTAGTGGTATTCCCTACCTCACCACCATCTCAAGGTGGGGGAGTTCCACATACCACACCACCCCCCCCCCCCCACTCCCCCAAGTAGCAGGGATGCATCTTCGTATTTTCCCCGGGAAGGAAAAAAATGGTATGTGGCAGATCGCTAGGTATTTGGAGTTGAGACTTTGTTCTGCGGTAGCGATTTTTCATAAACTTTTGCCTTTTGCCGAGTGTGCCAGGTAAGCGGGTAAGCTGACTGACTGAGAAGCTGAAATCTTGAGAAGACCCTTAGTATACTCTTACGACAACCAAGGGAAGCTGTGATTCGTATTCTGTACCAGTCACCGTACGGATGAATTTGGTACGATTTGGTGTGGAAAATGTAATGCACAATAAACCTACCAAAAAAACATATAAGCTCATTGATTAGACATAATTATGTCTGGTAGATATTTCACCAGTATTTGCAGACAATAGAGTCCTGTATATGTAATCAGGTAAATTTGCCCAAATTATATTTGTTTTTCTCTGTAAAATTTCGGAGCAATTACTTATTCCCACCAGCGTCATAACACGTCAGTTTTTATTGACCAAGACTGTGACAAGCGACTGCCTATATTACCCGCATCGCTCCTCCGACGAACATTAAACATCAGTGGTACTGCAATTACTACTTTTTTTTATTTATAAAACAGCTACAGCGTACATGTAAATATGTTTTGCTTGTATTGTAACTTACTAGATTTCCTGTTAAATTAATGCTAACTGAGACGTCACTGGACTTGAAAAGTTGTTTAGCAGTGAAAGATTTATTTTTGGTGTGCCAATGCAGCTTATTTTAACAACAGTTGACTCAAATGGTCCCACCGGGGAATTTTCAACCAAAACAAAAACTGCGGTGACCGTAGTAGGTTTTATTTGTACCTAGGCAAACGCTGCTGTCCGTTTTCTGATATTCCCTTAATCGTCATCTATGCTACCCATGGGATGGGCAGATGGGCTGGTCCTTGAGTAGGAACTCAAAAGCCTTGAGTAGAAACCACAAGGACTACGCACTTACACGATATAGGCTATAATACTAAAGACATAAAAGAATGATTATTTAATGGAAAAAAAAGAAAAAAAATTCAAGTATGTACTTTTTGAAAAGACTTTCGGGTAATTAAAATAAATCTAAACATTCATAAAAGCACAGTTTGCAAAAATGCAGTAAAAAAATATCCTAACTGTCAATAAGAAAGTCCTCACGCGATTCCCACGCACCAAAAACGTTATCAGCGCTCAACCCGTTGATTATCTGGAGATGTGAATTAATGTTTTAAAAGCTTTCTTAAAATATGCATAAATTTTATTCACTGGAGTAAGTAATCAGACAATTTAGCTTCAGTTTGCTTGCTCAACACGACAACGGCATACCAAATATGTCGGTGGCAAGTCTGGCTTCGTGCGTTTCTGCTACTTCAATAAAAAGTATTTTCTATAGGAACAAGTATATTAGAAATACATAACGATCGCTCCGTCTGTATTTCATAATAATATTACTAGTATTTATTAATTCTGTGTGAATAAAGGTATTTTTGATTTTGATTCGTTTGTATAGCAATCTTCAACTCTCTGTCACTCCTTACCACTCCATCTTCTTCTTCACTATGCCCTTTCAGTTCACGTGTTTCCTTCCTCTTACAATCCTGGGTTCTTTAGGCGGGGCGTGAAACGGCATCTCAGTGGGCTTTCAGGGTTAGGGTGACAGGCGTGATGGGTTTGTTCTATTATGCCTGTCGACTTAACTTTTGAACCTCACGACCGCTTACCATCAGGGGGAGTAAGATCATCCTGAATGATCTTCTTATACGAGTATAACAAAGCTTTTGAACGCTTTAGCCGGTAGGATTAAATCTTCACAGATTAAAGTTTTCTTCAAAAGTATGTTTAACAACTCATTCTACAACTTAGCTTCTAAAATGTCACTTAATTACTTGCTGAGTTCATGTAATGTGTATGTATTGCATGCATTATTGTATATCTACCTATATAGCATGTGTATAATATTTATGGTAGTTAGGTATTTTCTTCACTCTGCTTCTCTTTGAACATTCACCTCACGCAAATCTGCATGACCTTTTGGCCGTTGGCTGGTAGAGAATGCTCCTAGCATTAATTTTGCTTCTTGTACCGTCTTGTGCAATAAAATATAAATAAATAATATCACAAATATCATTGTAGAACCCTTGAGTTTGCATTATGAAACATTTAATATTGTCATATCTGTCTGAAAAAGTCGTGATCGCAATGTTTCGGCGTCATGGTGCGCTCTGAACTAAACGACTCCGAAAGGGCCCGCGATACCGACCTGTCGATATTGACATGACACCGGCGCAGGCGCATAAACGATGCATTTCCGATCATTTATTTTCGCTACACCCTTCACCTCTGACAGCAATGTAGATGGATGAACGTGTAAAGGTACGACTTAATTCTTTTCACCCGAAACTTAAATATGACAGGTCCTATAAAGGAGCCGAAAGCTCTATAAGCATTTTGACAGCACGTATTGGCAACTCAATCTTCGCGAAAGCAATAAATGAGACAAAAAAGATGCAAGACGAAACTGGGGATTTCGCAGACAAGCCTAACATATTTCTCAGCGGCTGGGCATCTTAATAGCATTCGGGCGAGTAGCGGAGACACCGCGGTACCACCCAAACGCCCGCATAGTTTCGCATGCCGCGAATCCTTCGAATCACGCCTCCGTGGGAAGTTCGGCATTAAATACGTTTATTTGCTCGAATTATTGCTCGGGAGGCCTCAATTAATTATCCCCCACCGCTGACATTAAGTGCGGCGCACGAGTTTTTTCACTTTTGCGAAAAATAAACTGCCTCAGGTAATTTGCGTGCGAGCCTGATAAATCGGAGTAGGGCGATAATTTCGTTGGACCTTGGTACGTTTCCATCCGCGCGACCACGAATTATTTCACTCGGGTTACATAACGCATCGACTCCGGCGCAGTTATTAGAGCAGCCTGCACTTGTTTCTCGTGACGAGAGCGGAATAATCGACGTTTAATTTTCATACAATTTCGGCCGTTTTGCGTAACAATGCCGGTTTCAAATATGGCACGGCTACGTAATATATCATATCTAAAACTGTGAAATCGATTCGTGGACCGAGTAATTTATTCAATGACATGATTATTTACGTGATGGTAAGCCGCGATAAGAAGATACCTGTGGGTGTGACTTAGTGTGTAAGGTGTCAACTTATTAGCTTTAAGTTTTTTTCAAGGGCGTTTTGCTGTCAAACGGGTTTGTCGAACACGCCTTACGGAGTTACGATGGTTTACGTAAGGTTTCGGCTCCACCGCAGCGCAAAGCGATGTGAAAAGTTGCGGTCGAACGAAATATGAAACCAATTAGAGTGTATTGATTTCAAATGGCCCAGATGTTCATGGAAAGAAATATTATGCTGAATTTAAAGGTTACCTCAATGCAACTTCCATTTTATTATTTAAACTCAACTGAGTAGAGCGTTCTAAAAGGCAACGGAGTCGGCGTTAGTCTAAAGAAACAGATAGGAGGTTCAATAAAAGAAACTAAATAAATACTCGTACCTATATCAGTACAAAGCTGATCACACTACTTATATTATACCCATAGGTCATTGTATTGATGTTGATGTAGTCTTGACGATAGATACAGAGCAATAAATTCTATTTTCAATAAAATTATGGCCCTAAGGTTGTCTGGAAGAGATCGCTTATAGCGATAAGGCCGCCTATATTGTACAGCAAAATGTCTACTATACATAGTTTTAAGTCAATTGTTTGGTGTGCTATAAAGAATATCTATCTATCTATCTATGGCCATATCAACCATGGCAGTTATCAACTTAAGAAATGCGTCGTACAATAATCGCATGATTTCAGACTAAGACTTTACCTCCTTATGAATATTAACTCTAGACTGCGTCTTCCCAAAACGCTAAAAAAACAAAACGAAAAAAAATAATTCTAAAATGTACCTGATTGGGTTTCAAACGCAGATATCGCGCCTTAGGCATAACGACTTAGCTTTTGCGCCACGGTGGACGTTAGTGACAATTTAGTGTATTTATTGTGGAAACGTCATCTTTATAACTATTTTAGCGTTTCTTGTTCGCGTCCTCAGCGTTACGTTACGTTTTGCAGTAATAGCTAAGCAAACTGACATTTGATACCCGATAGGGTTACCAAACTGTGTGCCCTGCACGAACATTTTCGAAAAAGTATGCGTAACGTATGTAACCGTAAACATTTGTATGAAACTTGGTACAGCGCCCCTATCGTGCGTAAGAGGTACTACGTTTACGTACGTTAACGTAGTGAAAATTATCGCCCGTTTACGGTTACGTTACGCATACTTTTTCGAAAGTGTTCGTGCTAGGCACACTGATAAGAATAGTAAATCCGTTAGCATTGTAGTGTAACACAGGTTTTAGAACTAGAGAGGTACGAAGAGATGTCATAAGGCATAAACGGGTTACATGTTCGAGTAAGAAAATAAATATTTATGTATCTGGACGACTTTTTTAGATTCAGGGTTGTAGAGTTAAAGAGATATACCTATGTTTTTTTACAGACAGCGCTAGAGACAACTGACTAGTGTTATCTATCATCGATGTATGTCACAGTAATGTAATCGTTGAGGACACAAGATGTTATGCTGGCAACCGACTGGTGACGGTATAAATATCACAATTGAAGGCGTAGCTAAATACCACATACCGATGACGGGTAGCAGCGTCACCGGAGCGAGAAGCTACGCCCTGCGCGCCTGCCCATCCGTGCGATTATGGGTATATCCTGCAGATGTTTGCCCTAAGTGGCGAACAACTGGAGAGGGAGTTGCAGTGCACTGAAATAGGCTGATGATCACGATGATGATGTTATGTCCCTGCAACCCGCGGCATTACCCGCGTGATAAGTGAAATGATAATGTTAGGTACGTATAATCATTAATTTGATGTAATATGAGCTGTATGTATTATTCTAAAGTTTCATTCAAATTCATCTACGATAGGCTCGGTGGCTAAATTGGTTGTGACCTCTGCCTTCTGAGCCAAGGGTCGTGGGTTCGATCCCCGCACATTACAAACATTTGTGTGCATGAACATGTCTGTTTGTATTGGTCTGGGTGTTTTCTATGTATAATATGTATTTATTTACAATTAAAAAGTATCTAAGTAAGTTTATCAGTTGTCCAGTACCCATAGTACAAGCTTCGGCTTAGTTTGGGGCTAGATGGCTCTGTGTGGCCCAGCGTGGCATGTCTTGTCTTGGGTTATTTATCTAGTAGTTTTTGTGTGAAATAGTGCCAAATACCCGTTCATACATTCATCCATCCAAACAAACTTTAGCATTTGTAATTAAGTAATAGTAGAATTTTTAGTTATGTGGCGGGTTATATTCCCTTCAATATGGTTAAGTGAATCGGTACAAAGTCATGCCTGTAACAACCCGAAGTTAGGGCTTACCATTTCAGTTAATTGACGATAATAGTTAACGCTGTTACTTATTAAAATTTAAAATGAAAAAAATACGAGTTTCTCAATGGCGTCTTCTCGGTAGAATACTGTATTCCGAATCAGTGGTATTTTCTCGTATTTTTTAAACTTGCGCATAGATAGTACCTTCATTTCATCGTGTGTCAAACTGACTGCAGACATGACCTGCCCATTTCTGTGCCAATGCATCGAGTCACCGAGTTGTCTGGCGGTTTTTTTTACGTAATGTATTTTAGTACGTATTGTTGTAATGCAAATAAAATATTTTTACCGCGACATTTTAGCAGTTTATCAATTTTATTACCAGTTTATTTTGTCCAAATTAAGTAGTACATTATATCCACATAATGTACATAATTGGAAATATTATTTTCCATTCATAATATTATTACTTTTTAAATGGCTACGAATAAAAACCATTACATGAAAAATAAGTGTTTTCACATTTATGACTCTGCTTATAAAATCCAAGCTTCATAAGTACATACAGTGGACATAATTGATCGGGTAAGTGAAAAGTAGTTTATTATAAGATGAATTACTATGATTATTAAAATCATTGGTGGACAAAAACCACTAGGTAAGCTTAATAATATTATATTGCGAAGGTCTTTGTATGAATGCGTATGCGCATTTTTATTGCTTCGCATAAAAAAATTATTCGACCAGATGTGATATCACCAATCGAATTATTCTGCGAGGCCTATTTCTGCCTTTGTCCAGTGACATGTTTCAGATACAATTTGGATTATGAACATCGTCGCAGATTAAAAAAAGAAGTAAAATTAAAGGACTGTATTTCAGGATCCCATATAAAGATCCTGAGAAAAACAATGATGTTTAATATATTTTGCAAAAAAAAACGTTTGTTTTTTATTCGTACGGACGGATAAGAATACAAATCAACGCCCCATCTTCCCGTGGGTATGGTAAGAGTAGAGTAAACGACTTCTTGAGATTTCAGCTTTTCTGCCGGCGGTGAGGTTGGCTGGCTTTTCTGCCGTATTCGACGAAATACCTGTGAAGAGACTGCGGTCGCATTTCGGGATCAGACAGTACCTTTAGCCCAGTGGTTCTTAACAAGAACAACCTTGCATTTATTTACACTTAGATAATGTATATTACTCGTACTTCAAAACTAATAGGTAAACCAACTAGACCAAGTGGTTCTTAACAAGACAGAAATTTTGACAAATGGTCCCTGATGTCTAAAAGGTTAAGAACCACTGCTTTAGCCAAAGCGATCTTACAGGCGGGCCGGCCATGGCGATGCAGCGATGGCAACTCACAAGTGATTGAATTGGTTACTCGTTGCCACAGCGATTAAATTTAGGATTCCCTTTCGCTTTCCATCAGGCGAGGGGAATCCACTATGCTGGTTGGGATGCATTGTTTATTTATTACGACTGCACCAGAAGTCATTTTGAATTTAAATTCCATAGTGACTTTATATTTCATAGCACTCTGAAATCGTTTGGAGCGAAAGTTGTATCTATGTGTCATTCAATCTGCTACAGTATCTAAGATTTAAGTATTCGAAGTTTCACACATTTCCCTTCTACTAGCTATTCATAAGTAGTTAAGTGACCCAACAACCTAAAGTGACTATAGCGACCACTTAGGGTCAATTCAGATAGTTTGTAAGTGTAATATTATGTGTAATAAAAAAATATTGGAGCATGCAAGTCGGTTTGTGTGCAAAATAATTTTAAGGCTCTTATAAATTCTGTTCTGTGTTGGTAGTGCTATGGTTAAGCCTAAAAGCGCGGGCGATCCGATGGTAAAATGTTCAAATCGCGGTCAATTGAGGAAATGTACTTTTCTAAATTGTCTCTGATATGGAAGTTCTTGCAGAAGCCCCCAGTCCCCCAGGATTCCTTAATTTGAGGCAAACACTTATTTATTTAATTATCATATTTAGCCGTACAGGGGTTAAATTTTATTTGTGTACTCGCAGAATTAACGACCGATTGATTGTTAGCCTCTAGCTAACAAGTTTTCGTCTCTCCCAAAAAGTTTGAGAACCTCTGTATAAGTGGAATAAATCGTATTGACGACGTTGTTTACTATTGAAGTTTCAAACGTTTATGACCCATCCTCCTTACGACTAGTTTGCATTAAATGTTTTAGTGGACTAAGTAAAGTATAACTGTGAAACACTTTCCTTACCTATATCCGTGCAACATGACTAAGTAAAATAGTGGGCAGATTTATTATTCCGATAATTCACTACAAAGTATAAAGCAAAGTCGCTTATAGCTCTGTCTGTCCATACGGACCTATGCTTAGATCTTTAAAACTACTCAACGGATTTTAATTTTAGAGATAAGGGTGATTCAAGAGGAATGTTTAGGTACACGTAGCATATTAGAAATACATCCATTAGTTTTCTAACTCGATGTAAGTATATAACCCCATATTTTGCGCATACTTGAATGTGTAACTGATATATCGTAATCGTTTAGAGCTTATACTAAGTGTGAACTGTAATTAAGTTAGTACTAATATAGGTACTACGGAAATGTTTGCAAGTTTTGTTTTGTTCTTGTCTTTGTGAAGTGTTGTTAAATGTGTTTGCCAGTATGTCAACGAACGTGTATTTTAATAAACTTAAGCTTAAGTTCTCATGTAAGTGACGTATGTCTTTATGAGAATAAATGTCTTTAAACCTAAACCTAACTGATTGTTGTTAATAGATGTCAATATAAATTAACGATTTAGCACATTTTTGCGAAATCCTACTCTTTGCCTTATTTTAAATCGTTTGCCGTTTAGGACATAACAAGATGCCAATAATTTTAACGCATCCAAGAAGGTTATGAAGCTATAAAACAAGCCCTCGGCCCACGGGCGGCAATTTCCTTTAACCGCGCACTCTTAATTTTGGCTCATTATTGTCCCGAAGCCGCTTTCATTGTTTGCCGATGCGCCGATGCACCGATGCACCTCCGATACGGCAGAAAGCTGCTCCATAAATTACCCCAACCACCGCAGATTAAGTGATTATTAAGTACAAAAAGCGTGTAAAAATTACCACAAAATTGATAAGAATTTCTTTTGTTGGATCTCTGAAAGTAAATTGCGTCGTCTGGTATTAAAAACCGGCCAAGTCCGAGACAGACTCGCGCACGAATGGTTCCGTACTATTGATTCGTTTTAAAGCGTTTACCTGGTGCTGATTTTAATATCGGGCAATAAAATCACTTTTATTGTATGAGTGCCCTCCTCAATGTTTGTTTTATTTTGATTTAATATATGGAAATACATATAGTTTGCGAAAATTTCAATCGTCTGTATATCGCGATTCTTGAGATAAAGCCTAGTGACAGATAGATGGACGGAAGAACAGCGTAGTCTTATTCTACGATTGTAGGAGTTTCTGATCAAAACTAGTTAGACTTAGTTCTACGAGCGACTACGGCGCGTATACGCGCAGTTGAGGCGCGTTTCATGATTGATTACAAGGTTGCGTTCAAATCTCGCATTAAGCGCGTAAACGCGCGGCATCTGCGAGTCGCCCGTGCGTTTAAAATACGCCGTGTGCTATGGGCCTAAATAGGGTTCCGTTTTTACCCTTTGAGTACGGAACCCCAAAAACCGTTCGGAAAGAAGGGCAGAGTTGCGAAACCTTGGAGAAAGGTACGAGTAGCCTCCTTTAATAAATGCTATTAGCGAACGGACTTATTTAAAGTTGGCAATAAAAGGTATTCCTTAATGATGTTGACGCCGATATTAATATTGGCGGAGTGGTTTTGCAGCGGTCGGCTTGGATGTAGTTATAAATTATTAACGCGACCAGATTTTTGAGTCACTGACGTATGGCGTTGGAGATATGCGCTCAATTGGTATACCAATACTATTGCGTTCGTGAGAAGACGTTTTTGTAAGCTGTTAATTGGTAATTAGTAAAATTAAAGTAGTTATTTAGGTTGCTTTTTGCGGTTCAGTTATTTTAGATTGACCATAGTTAGTAATATAGCTTGCGGTTCGAGATGTATTTGGGAGATTATGATTCTTGTTACGAATGCATTTATTTACCAAAGGTACCAAAATATTTACGATGAGTTGATAAGTATGTTTAAAGAAATGTGGTATAAATGTCTATCAAAAATAATATATACATACCGATCATCTGGTCTCAGACAAACACCACGCCCATTAAAACTCTATGTAGTACTTACCTACCCGTCTTACAACCATTGACATAATTTCCCCCATTTGCCTTTGCATGCTCTACGGTCCCCCCGTGATTAGGTATAGGTAAAGCCTCCAGATGTTTGCCCAAAGTGGCGAACTACTGGAGACGCCAATGTCCAGCAGTGGACTCCAATAAGCTGAAGATGATGATGATCTGTATGCAAATATCGGCACAGTCAAACAACTCTGCGACACATCCGTAATCGTCGCGGTCGGCGCCGGCGCACGCAACGCGACTTCTCCCAATTTACGACGCGTTATCAGTTACAATTGTCTTGTCGATTTAATTAAATTCGCTGTTACATCACTGGCTGAGGTTAAGGACCGAGGAAATGTAACATGGATAAGAATTACAAAATTGACAAAATATTTTCTCCAAGAGATTTTCTTTGAGAGAACGTGGTCTGAAAGAGTTCGCTTACTAGCGATAAGGCCGCCTAAATTGTACCACGAAATGTCAGTAACATCGTTTTCTGTTAGTTGTTTGTATTTTATGCAATTAACAATATCTATCTATTTATTTTTCATTAGCGACCCACTCACTTCGCTCCGATTATTTGAGACAAACATTTCCGTTTCTTTATTGGCATTTTTCTAAGGATCTCTAATCTATTCTAGCAATTGATATAGCCTATGTTACTCAGGGTGAATGTAGCCTTCCAAAGGTGAAAATATTTTTGAAATAGGCACAGTAGATTTCATGTCGTATTCATTACAAACATACACGCACACAAAGATACAAATCTTTATAATATTAGTGTAGATCTTTATAAGTCAGTCTTACGAATGCTGTGTAGATAAATAACCCCTACCATGCAAAAGGAATGAGAAATAACCTTGCTTGAAAATTACAGACTATGCAAATCGTATAAAGCTGTGGAAATGTATATTCTTTATCTGTTTTTAAAACCAAGTGGATACCTATCACCACATAAACCACCTGTCGACATCTGAATACACCCATAAAAGTCATCTTTGCACACTTCATCAACAATATGCAAGCAATTAATTAGAGTAAGAATAAGCAAAAGCATATTATTATTCAAAGAGACGCCCTTCGGTTATCTGATCCGATAATGCAAGAGATCTTTATCGAATCAGATATTTTAGGCTTCGCTAAAATGTTCGAGCCTCGTAAAACTCGCCATCACTTATCGTCGGAAAAGCAATGAATTTAGAATATGGATGCGCTTATTTCTTTAGGGAGGATCTGACCCGACATGTATATCTAGGGTTGTCAATAAAATCAGATTTTAATCAAAGAAGGATTTTGAAAGAAAGACAAGTTGTGTATTTAGTGACATATAGAGGTATTTTACTACTTACTAACAAATACGGGCTGCTGATGATGATGATGCCACTAAAAGAACAAAGCGCCGCGAAATTATTATGCTAATTTCGCGGCGCCAAGAGACGATGTAAAAACGTCCCAAAGGAGACTCAAGTTGCGTTTTGTTGACGTAATGAAAATGATGTAGAGGAATAATAAGATATTTTAAGAATTATGGAGAAATATCACAACGAATTGAATCATCATCATCACGTACGCAAAATCTGAGAGAGAGAGAAAAAATTCAATATTTTTGACTACTAAAAGGTAACTTAGAAATAAACGGTTTTAGATGTCCTTTCGGATTTAAGGAAATTACTATTAAGAGACTTTATCAGAATTCTTGAGGTGGTATATCACCTAATTAATAAAAATAGAGTTTTTGTCATAAACCTGAATGAGTTAACATTTGCGAGAGTTAAAGTTATTATAGATATGTATTATTCAGATTTCTCTAAAATTTTATAAATCCTGTATTGGATGCTGCAATCTGGCCTAAGATTTAATTAACATATAAATAGATAGGTATGTTATATACGAGTATATCTTGGCTTTTAACACATTTATTTTTGTAAGTCTTGCAACCCTTGATGCCTATCTGCTCACAAAGCCGGCAATCGATATCATTACGCGAAATATCATCTCGCTTCGTAGTTTCTCCGAAAATCGTATCGGGCATCGTTTTTATTGCCGGATGATTACGTTCAAGATTGTAAGTGGAATAATTTAATGTAATTTTTTCGAAAATGTCGAATTTAAAGTGATCGAGATTAAAACATAATCAGGCGGGCGGGGCAACGCGGCCTCGCATATAGGGTTGGCAAGCTATGAGGCCCAGTGGCCTGGGTAGCTAGTCAGTTTAGCTATTTGGGTAAAGAGGTAGGAGGACATGCAACCAACCGAAACTAATGCGCATATACCTTTTGTAGACAGAAGTTTTGACGATGAGGACTGCAGCGATGCTACGCGGTGGACTCTTCTTCCACCCGCATATTGTTCATTTTGCAGCTACCGTCACACACTACAAAAAATAAAGAGGTTAAATTGTGAACATTTGTCTTGGATCTTGTCTTAAAAAGGTCGGATATGGTGATATACAGATTCTTACAAACAGCTGTTCTGGATGAAAAGGTGTACACGTTCTCAAGTACTCGTAACTCGTTACATAGCTGAGGTGCTGCTGAGTTCCTTATGCAACATTAAGGTGAGATTAATTGATATTTAAATATATCAAAATGTTCCTTAATTTCTACATATGTATCAAAATGTTCCTTAAATTTTGTAAGGGCTACATATAAATACTTTCCAACGACTTTTTGGATCATTGCTGATTAGACAGTACTGGTGATATAAAAACGATTGTATGTAACGATAATTTCTACATACCAAAAATTCCAAAATGTTTATTTGAAAATATTATATTATATCATATTTTCTCAAAGCTGGCAACCCTACCCGCGCCGATGTCGTGCACCCAATTACGATGATGTTGTTTGTAGTTCAACAAGATTCTTAGCCAATCAATTAATTTCAATATCTTTGCTTTACTATTAAAAGGCGTTCTAGTGCAAACAGTAACAGTACTAGGTACATTACCGCTGTAGATTTGTTAGTTATTTCATAAATGGACGGTTTTATTGGGTTTCTCACTTTGGTGTCGTCAGGTATACTTTAGAAATGTGCCTTAGTATGGAATATTTCGCAAAAACTGTTATGAGTCTATTAGGCAAGTTTAATCGGGAACAAACTTTTGTGTTTTAATAAAGTGTTTTTAATTATTAAGTACTTTTTTTATTTACTCCACCTCATCCCACTGCTGGGTAAAGTCCTCCTCACTTTACGATCCATTGCCAATATTTGACAATTTGGTAGGAATCCGACAAGATCGTCTCGCTAGTTCGCCACCGTTTCTCACAAATTACTGTTATTTTTTCTACAGTGATGACCTAGGAGAGACCCCCAAAATACCAAGAATCCAGCCATTTTGGAAAATCACATTCATTTCGAACCGGGTCCTACGCCGCAGGGGTTCTCAAACTTTATGTTTACTAAAATGTAAACCCTTTTTTATACGTGTAGGTATTTATTATTCTTAATTCACAAGGCACAATATTAATGAATTAGTAAATGTTTAATTTTATTTATTTAAACTATATTGCACAAAATTGTACGAAAAGCGAACTTAATGTTAGGACCTCTACCAGTCACCCTTTAGGCCATGGCAGATCAGAAATGTGTGCGTTAATGTGTTGTTATTGTATAAGCTATACCTAAGTCCTATTATGTCACTGAATAAACATATTTTCTTTCTTTCTTTAATTGTTATCTACGAGTATGTGAAACCGATTTCAGTGGGCGTTTCTTAACTCGAGTGTCTCAATACGTTTTCACATATCATCTGTTACACTGAACAAGTAGCCACATTAAAATATCTACGCCATTATTTATTAATTATTACCTGTGAACTGGAATGTCTATAGTGCTACTTTTAATTATGATTTTATTCAACACACAATGTCCTGGGGCTGTCTTCGTACCAATTTATCATTACTACTAGCACATGATCATTGTTCCGATAAATTCACCTCCTCATAATCGTACAATTAAACTTTCATAATAGCAATTAATTGAGCACGGGGCTAATTAGAAATTGTTTCTTGATAGTTGAGATAAGGCGAACAGTTATTGTCTTGGATATTGCCTCGACGAATAAGTGCAGAAGGTATGTTTATGTTTGAGAATATAAAATAAGTCAAGTCTATATAATATGTAGGTACGTACCTAATTTTTTACCTAAAAACAGGTAATTTTGTGAAGTACGAGTATTTCCTTAGTAAAGTATATGAGAATATAAAAATATGAGATTCTTTTGAAGTGGTAATAATGCCAGGGATAGAGAAGTTTATTTTGGAAAAAACAAAACATTATTTATCTCGAATGCTAAAAAAATGACGCTATACTTTGTAACTAATGGTTCTGTGCTGAAAGTTTAGGTACGAAATAGTGCTTGCTGCCAATATCTACAAAATGTAAAAATAAAAAAAATTAAATTGAAGATTAATCACAATAACGGATTCGGTTTTTTGTGACCTATAGTTAGAGACTCTAACTATCTGAAATTATTTAAGTAGAGTAATTTTAATAAAGGAAAATGTTTTGTGTTTCCATTTAATCAATGAAAAATGCGCTAGCTTAGGTATACCTTACACATCAACCACTTAGTTTCAAACTAAGGTTTCGTTTGGACTATGAGAACCAGATGACTGGGGATGGAACAGCCAGACCTGAGAATCCGTCCGGGAATAAAACCCGAAACCTTCGAATCGCCTGCTCTTTAGGTAAGCATTGCCCCACGGAGGTCGTATTAAATAATAATCAGCATTTGGCGAATAAACGGACATCGGTAAGTGTCTATAACGCAACGGTTAGTATCTAAAGCCTACTTTTGTAAGTAAAGAACGAAGCGAGCATTCTGTACAAACTCATTGTGTTGTTACTGACGGTAGCGTGAACTGGTCACACCCAGGTCATTACAAAGCACCATTTGGAGTTTTAAATGTGTTTTGTGTAACAATGGACCGGCCGTAATAGCCGAAGGGTATACTAGAATAGGCTTCGTACATTTTGCAATACCGAGCGGCGGTAATTAGAACTGCGTCCGGACTGTTACAGCATCCTGATTCTAACGCGTATTACACTGAAGAACGGAAACGTCATAATAAAAGACCAGGGTTAACCAAAATTGACTTTAAAGTTAATTACTTTAGGTCCAATATTGATTGAGAGCAACGTTTCATATAGCGCGGTAGCGTTATAGCAAACTGGACTTTAGCGCCAGAAAAGACAAGTCTCAATGAAAACTGGAGTATATACCATTCTGATCTTTATTTATTTGCCTATAAAGAGTATTGTTGTGTAAAGGAGGACCACAATATATGATTCTGTGGCGTGGTAGGGATCGATATGGTCCCTTAGAAGCTGGACAAGTTTCGCAAGGGACGGCCACGCTATCGCATCGAATTGATATCGTCTAATTATAAGGTATGGCCGTAGACCGGCGCACGCGCACCGGATTCAATTGCTACGTTCATTCAGGTCTTTTTTTAAACATGGCTATAGAAAACATGTAGTTGTGGCATTTCTTAATGATGGTTCGTACATATTTAATTAGTGGACTTGGTGGGAGCTTCGCTTTAAGACTTCACATTGCGATACGGTTTTTATAATGAAACAAAAACTAATTGAATCAATTTGTGCAACAGAATAATTGCTTAATTATTCTCTTATTGAAATTCAACGCTTTATTCTTAGGTTCTCATAGAGCGAATAAAATAATGATAGTGAATCGTTTACTAATTGCAAGTGTCGACGGTGTAGTAATTAATAGCTAAATATATTTACAGCGTATTTTTAAGCGTATATGTATATCCAATTGTATAAAAATAAAAATATAAAATTAAACATGATACCTTCCAATAATGTTGATTCGGGTCTCATTAAGTCCTGTTTGTTTAAAGGATGCACTACAAAGAACAAGATTACTCTGAATGACAATACGAGTAATATGCATGACGCTATGTTTTTAACTAAGTATAGAGTTCTTTGCGTCGAACTTGTCTTTTTTTTTTTATTACTTTGGGTGGCAGACGAGCAAGCGGCCCATCTGATGTTAAACGGTTACCGCCGCTCATAGACTCTGCAATGCCAGGGGCACAGCTAAGCCGCTGCCTACCGTGAGGAAAGAGTCTTGCTAAGTTACTTCTACTAGTGAATCTATTTGCAGAAATAAACTATTTTATTTACTATATGCCACCTGCGCCTGTCTGTAACTGGTAGATGATGGGCCAAGTTTGCTCTCTTCATATTACGAACATAGAAAGGGGTTAAAGGTTGTCCTCAGTAATGAAATATTTATCTACACTTATATTAAATCTGTAGAAAGGTCAATTCTCTACATGAAATATATTTTCAAAATAACTATCAGGGGGTGATTAGTGATCGATACATCCGCGGCAGCCTCGGAGTCCGCGACGTAGCGGATAAGCTGCAGGAAAATCGTCTCCGATGGTACGGCCACATAAAGCGCAGGCCGTCAGACTACGTGGGAAATAGATGCCTCGACCTCACTGTCCAAGGCCCTAGAACGCGCGGCAGGCCCAAGAAACGCTGGCTGGATGTCGTCAGAGCGGATATGGCAGAGAACAATCTCACGCCAGAGGATGCCGAAGATCGGGCAAAGTGGAGGAGATTGAGTAGGAAAGCGGACCCTGGTATTAGTAGGCCGGGAAAACGCTAGGGCGAAGAAGAACTATCAGGGGGTGATTAGTGATCGATAGTGATGCCAAAAATGCAATCAGTAAAATTTTTGTCTGTGTGTCTGTCCGTGTACTTATGGATATTAATTTGTTAGTTACGCACAAAGAGACATTATGTACCTACCAGTTGAACATACATCAAATTTTAAACGAGTGAGTTTACTATATTTATATGATATACTAGCTTTCCGCCCGCGACTTCGTCCGCGTAAAGTTTTTTTTTTCCAAAATAAAATTGTGCCTATGTTACTCGTGGATAATGTAGCTTTCGAATGGTGAAAGAATTTTTAAAAACGGTCCAGTAGTTTTTGAGCCTATTCATTACAACCAAACAAACAAAGTTTTCCTCTTTATAATATTAGTGTAGATATACGGTAATACAGGATATTATTGAAAACTAGACGGAGACAGTTTGATTTTGCAAAAGATTTTCGACAAGAGATAACAGATCGAGGCCGTTCGATCGCTAATCTGAGGATTGTGACCTTACAGCGTTAATTCCTGCTGTTTGCCGTCGCACTATCATTGGCCACTCTGTATTTAAAATACCCTAACACGTTTTCAATCTGCAACATTTCTAAATACGGACAAATTAATTTGGCTCGAGTCTGAGGCTGCCTCGAGGCCGCGACGGTCCCCTGCAATCGAGCGCAATAAAAAAACTCTTTTATTGGCCTGATTGTTGCAAGAGGACACATTGAATTATGGTCACGGCTCCCTATATTGAGTTTTTACGAGCATTATGCGAGACGTCATCTTTTTTTATAATGCCAAAAGCATTTTGCGCGGACGAGTCCGCTTGCAAAATTTTGAGGGCTTTTTATTTGTTTTTAACGATTAACTTTAAGTGCAGTGTGAAAGCTTTCAGTGCAACTAAGTCATTTGTGAATGGGGACGAAGGAATCTTGCGTATGTATCGTTGGGCTAAGTCTTAATTAGGTACTACCGTAATATCGTAAGAGGCGACTAAAAGGGTCTTCGGGGTTAGGGTGCGCTTGTGGCTCCCAATACGGATGATGACAAGGTATGAAAATGAAGAAAATAATTAGTCCGTCTCTTAGATAATAAAAAAATATAAGACCCGTAATTTTTGTTTTGTCGAAATAACAAGAAAATACTTAGATATAGCGCATTAAAGTTACGGAGTGGGGGCTAACTACGTCACGTTAGAGTATATTTTGTACTCTAACGTGACGTCATGTGACATTTAAAATCAATGTATCTTCGTAAGTTTTTGAACAAGAGGCAAAATAAAAAATACGTATCCAATATTTTTCATTAATCTATCTGATGGACATTAAATTATTTTTTAGTCATCATCCCAATTATGGCCTTGCGGTATGGGGCGTAAGAATACTACCGAGGTATACCTGCCTGTCGTAAGAGGCCACTAAAAGGGCTCCCTTGCGCTCAGCGACCCTGAAGAAGACAAAACAACTTGTTTCCGGAGCTCGTGGGGGGTTGGGGTTGGGACGGCATGGCGGTGGCAACTGACAGGTGACTAACTAGTTACTTGCCAGTTGTCACAGCGACTTGGGCTTCTCTTTCGCTTTCCATTAGGTGAAGATGACCGCTCGTAGCAGACCACAATCAGGTTTAGTGGGTATTCTCTGATTTTTCCCACAAAACCCAAGCCAAGACGGACATACACCCAACAATTGAAGGAAAAAGTTAATGTCATGACGTACAGGTACTTGAAGGTGCTGGCGGAGTCCAGGGAAGAATGGAAATTGCTCCACCGACAAGTGCGGGGCTCCTAAATTTTGAATGAATGAACATAACACAGGTGTTCAATACTAGGCCCTGGTGTATACGCCAAAGCAATCCTGACGTAAAAAAAGTCTTAATTATGAATGGACCTTTTCCGATATTAAATCTCAATCAATGATGTTGGGCGTTCGGTTTCGGCCGGCTGTCACTCAAGCGAGGGCCGTTGTAGCATACGATCTGATAATGCGTTCTGTGGAATACAAATACAACCTACCTACGTTGCCAGAATTTTAATACCGGCTTGACCTCTGTTAGGGTTCCGTAAATACATTTATGAGGAGAGTGTGTTTCTGATTGTTTCAGAAAGACTACTTATAAGTTAAAAAATCATTACCTATGAGAATAAATGTAAGTGTCATCTAATCTTTGTTTTTTTAATGCCCATGTCGCTACGGCTAGGAACAAGTAACCATATCGAATTTTGTCAGTTGCTACCGCCAATGCTGCTAGAATACCCTACTGAAGGATCTAGCCTGGGAAGTATTATAGATACTTACAATATAGGCACATACATTTTTTTCGAATTAACAGGAAGAAAGAAAACGAAAGAAAGAAAGTACCTAACGAACCTACTTACTTAAGAAAATTATACCTTGCAGAGCAATATATACCTACCCATGCGCGGGTATTTGAATCCAACTCCCATTTGGCATATTTCCTTTTTATCAAAGTTTAATATTTCTCACTTGTCCCTGTAAAGCATCAACTACAAAAAGGTTGTAATGTAACTATGAAAGTATTTGTATCCGAGACCCACTCGACTTTTCCTTTTTTTTAAAAGTTAAATCTTCTCATTGCAGCCTGGAAGCCGCGTGTTCACCCTGGCCGTACCCCGAGGCGCTGCTGTCATGCGCAAGATCAAATACAGATATCCAGTCAAGACCGCGGCAATGAAGTTATAAATTAAAAGTATTATCTATACTTATTTTAGAACTGATATTTTTCATCTAACGAAAATATCACTTCGTAAATGGGTGATTCTATAAAAATGGATCGCCAATTATCTTGCTAAGTAGGTAATTTCAGTATAATGACAGGATAGTGAAAGCTTGGGATGTAAGGGAGCCATCATCTTTTCCCTCTAATTCACCCTTACCTTCCCGTGCATCCTGCGTGAATAACAACGATGCTCTGCCAACCGATTGGTATAAGAATCACGATTAAAGGGGTAACTAAATACCACAAACCCATGGCGGGCAGCAGCGTCACCGGAGCGAGGAGCTATGTCCTGCGATCGCCAACCCGCTGGCCCAAGGGTATAGCCTCCAGTTTGCCCAAAGTGGCGAACAGTTGGAGAGGACTACGTCCAGCAGTGGACTGTGATACGCGGGTGATCATGGTGATGATCTATCTATCTATAAAAAAACTAAATTAGTAAGAAATCGACCACCTAAAATTGGCCATTATCGGATAGTAAGAGCTAAATCGCAAGCTTCCGCAAACGAAAGACTACAGCCGAATCGAGTTTTAACGAGTGAATAATGTTTTATTCGTTATCCAGTTTATAATGGAGGTGATGTTCTGCGCGGGCGCGGGCAGTGAGATGTCGCGACAGTAACGAACGGGCGGGACCCGTTAAGGAGAACACATTATGTTGCCTTTTGACATCATTAGGCCGGAACGTTCCCGGTAGCACTGTTAAAAGTAACTGGCCGCTTGTATTTACAAAGGTGTTTTAAACTGCACTTTGTTCTTAACTGGATTTTTAAAAAAGATTCCGAATTCAAATGTTCAAATTCATTTTTTTGTTCGGAAAATGTTTTGGAGTGCGTTCAAAAGCAAAAGATGTTAATGAAAACAGAAATGGCATTGTTGCAATTTTAATTTTAATTAAAAGCAATTAAAGGGTATTTGAATTGCAAAGGGATAAATCGCTTTGTTTTTTTTTAAATAATGATGTGGGTACAGCCCAGAGATATAGTAGTAGTCTGAACAGTGATTGAATATACAGTTTTATTTTCGTAGTTTTTGGTACACATTTGTGATCTGGCACTGCACTACTTCCGTCATATAAATCTTGCCAACTGAGACCTTATAGATCAAGTACCTAAACTAGTTATAGTGCTCTTTTCTAAATAGATACACTTTAGTTTGTATAAGTAGTATCATGAAAAACATGAGTGAAAACGTAATAAAATCCATAAATGTAGGTATAGGTAAGAAAAAAAGGATAATTAACTATAATTTGATAACGGGGTTTTTAGTTGCACATTTAGGTAGGTAAGTATACAAAAGTCTAAAGCAAAATAAAATAACAGGTACGTAACATTTTAAGATTTTTCTGTGTAAGTGTGTGAAATTATTTATACATAGGTATGTGCGTGTAATAAAAACAATAACGATTCACGGCTTGAATCCAATAAAAATCACTCCATCAATAGGAAACGTTTCGTTGTATCATTTTGACATTATTAATATTAATTACAACTTACTAAAATGGTGATACCGGAATCTTTAACATTGATGTGTCGGTCACAGTGGATTAGCCGCCCCGTTACCTCTGAAGCACAGCCTCTGAAGTCACCGACTTGACATTCACCACGACTTGACCAAAATAATTATAATCCTATTAAGGCGATTTCACCAACAAAGAGTATTCGATAAATTGGTTTGATTTCATCAGCTTCTTCCAAATTGAGATACATGACTAATAACGGTCATTTAACACCAATTGACTATGTTTGATTGTGCATGTTGAAAACCGACTATTGGCTCGGTTACATTGACATAAGGGCGTTACTGTCACAAAAACTTGTCGTGTGTGTTCTTGTCGGTCTATGATTTATGGTTACAAAAACAAAAATAAAACAGTGTTACCGATTCCTTGGCTTTATGGTTTTTGTATCTGTTGACAGACTTGCTGTTCAGTCTATGGAACGATTTGGTTTGAAGAGAGATTTGGCGGGTGGAAGGATAACTTTGCTCGAGCCTTGAGAAAGATGGAATATCGGATTGAAGACCAGGAAATGCCAGGAATAGTCGTAGTTGTGATTCCTGGGTGGTTTGTGGTTGTCCTGGACGGATGATCTTTATTTTGTTGTTGAATTCTTGCCTAGTAATTTATCGTTAGCCATTTAAAACTAACCTCACTTCTGGTTTCTAAAAACAGTTTGAGAAACCACCACCATCATCATCATCCTCTTACCACCACCGACATACAAAAAATAGCTCTAAAATAATATAATGAGGCGTTCAAACACGATTGGGAAAGTTATTTTCTAAAGTGTACATTTTAAATAATAAAAAACGTTTAAGTAGCATTATTCATAGTTATTTTGTTATTGAACCAATTTTAAAAACGTAATATTTACTAAAGATATCGATTATATGTCTCATGAGGCATAAATAGAAAAAACGTCGGGTAGTGGCGTAAATTTTCGCTGCCGTTTGTCTTTACGAAGCGTTGTAATTTTCAAATTTTGGTCTTGGGCACCTTTCACGTTAACAATTTTTCACAATATGTTCGAAAGAATAGAGTGAGCATCGCTATCTAAAAATGAGCGAGCCAACACGCCTATTATTCAATTCATCTTTTTCAAGAATTCCGCTGTCCATGGTCAAAATTGCAAGCAAAAGCATCTGAGATTTGCATACTCACTGCCACAACAATTCCTAGTTCTAATATTAGATTTATAGGCCATTACTCCACTGGGGCGAGTTGAAAGCGTTTACTTGTACCATTTAAATGGAAGATTGATGAGATGAAATTGCCGAGTGACAGGAGCCGGGTAATAATGGCGATAGTCCGACCGATGAGCCATCCATTATAAATTTACATAGCAATCACGCTGGCTGCGTGATTTGGTGTTGCTAGAAGTTGTAACAGAAAAATACTTGACTATCAAAATTAATTATCAGATCAATTATGCTTTCTATACTGTAATAAGTAAGTATCTGCCGAGGTAGGGTCCGTCCGTACATCATCATCATCACCAGCCCATTGCAGTCCACTGCTGGACATAGGCCTCTCCAGTTGCTCGCGATTCAGAACAAACCTCTGGAGGATATACCCATAATCGCCACGCTGGGCAGGCGGGTTGGCTATCGCAGGGCGTAGCTTCTCGCTCCGATGACGCTGCTGCCCGTCATCAGCCTGTGGTATTTAGCTACGCCTTCAATTGTGATGGTTATACCGCCACCAGTCTGTTGCCAGCGCTTCGTTTGTTGTTCGGCAGGATGCACCACGGTGTACCATCCGTACCGTATCCGTGGAAACTATTTCGTCCAGAACTGTTTTTTTTCAGCGTTCATTTCTTCCATAGACTTGCAAGCTCTGGAATGACGTCCCATCCGCCAGGCGCGGCTCCAACGGTGGCACGATGGGCATGCCCACAAACTTAATAGACTTGTGACGTCACATGTTTACGATCTATTGAGATCGATAACGATGATGATAATAAAACGTTAAGCTTTTATAGAATTTTTGGGTAGGTGTACCCACAACCTTTTTTGAGCTCTGGATCCGCGCCTGCCAGCCGTTATGTTTCCTTCTTTGGAGGTTGTTTAAAGAGAGTTCTTTCTTCACAGGCAGTGGCATGGCTGTTTTGGCCTCTAGATTGCTGATGTTCATGGGCAGCGGATACTTTTTAACATCAGACAGGCCGTTTGCTCGTCCGCCACCACCAACAACATAAAAAAGTCAAAATATTAAGGTAGGTATCTATTATGAATTTGACGACATACCTACGGTATGATGATCACGATTGAAGGCGTACCTAAATACCACAGGCCGATGACGGGCACCAGCGTCACCAGAGCCAGGAGCGATTATGGGTAAAACCTCCAGAATGTTTTGACCAAAGTGGCAAATAACTGAAGAGGCCTATGTCTAGCAATGGACTGCAATAGACTGGTGATCTAATGTTATGTGACTAGGTAAAATATTATGATAAAAGTTACAGAAGGTGTAAGTATTTTAGATAGCTGGCAATGCTGATGTGATGAGTGATCCGTAGGGAAGTGGAGTAAGCTGGCCGGAATGGTAATTAGACGTCCGAGTCTCGTCTTCTTTATCTCACTTCAAACACGTTTCTAACTTTGATGACTAGCTTAGGTGCTTAGTTCCCAGCCAGACTGTATCTAGGATTCGAAAGGGAGGAAAGTTTATTTTTTATTGCCTGTTAGTAAAAAGGGGTATTCAATTGTAAGGTAGGTAATTGTTATTATTATTAGGTACTCGTATATTAACAATGTAAATACTCTCTCTAAAATCTGAGGGCATCGCGTGCATTGCATTCTATCCTCGATAAGACACAATAGGAAAACTATTTTTTCTATGCCGAAATAGGTCGATGTTATATAGTGGTATTTATTTGATTATATTAGTATAGGGCATACCGTTTAATTTAATTTAAAGTAGACATTGTGAAAAAGAAAAACTCAATTTTTGGGGTGCCATACTGCGCTTGAAGAAAAATGGCGAATATTTTTATCATCATTGGTCTACGTAGGTATATCTTAACTAATATTATAAAGCTGAAGAGTTTGTTTGTTTGAACGCGCTAATCTCAGGAACTACTGGTCCGAATTGAAAAATTCTTTTTGTGTTGAATAGACCATTTATCGAGGAAGGCTTTAGGCTATATAACATCACGTTGCAACTATTAGGAGCGAAGAAATAATGGAAAATGTAAAAAATAACGGGGAAAAAATAACTATTCGACGCGGACGAAGTCGCGAGCACAGCTATCTACGATACGAAGCAATGTAGATAGTGTTAGTTTTTTTCTATGAATTTAGGAGGTTAAATGATCCTCTAGAAACACGAGATACAGCCCGGTGACGTCATTAAGTCATATTCAATGACGCCCAGAAGACTGATGTTAATATAATGTTCGCGGTTTACAGTTGAATGTTATAAATTGATCGTGATAAATGCGACTACGATGTCGGATGCAACGAATATATTATGCACGAAATAATTGTTTAACAGGCCGGTTATAAGCGAGGAATGCGTTGAATACTCGTCTAGGGCTGCCAGTGTTTTATACTATTTCTATTTGTCAGGTCTTTCTAAGTCATTATTTATACAGTGACAGAACAATGAAGCTCACAATCAAGTACAATTTGCTATTAAAGCGATGTGTGTTAGTGACGAGTAATGAAATTATAGATTGTGCGGTTATATTTTAATGATATAACGATACAGGTATGAAGTACTAATTGTTAATTCATGACCAAATGGACACTCCGTTTGAGTTTATACAAATAGGTACTTCTTTTGCTTTGATTTTGTAGAATTTTTCTGAAATACGAACGTGATTAGGTAGTATACTATGATCAAGAGAGAATTTACATCCTTTTATATAAGTAACAGTTAAAGGAGATTGGTAGACTTAGGTAGGCACCATTTTTTTTTGTTGTATGTTTGTTTGCACATACCTATCTCCGAGTATTAAATTGTGAACCGACTTGAAAAAATCTTTCGAAAGGGTGTACTTTCTAGTTGGTTCCATTGCCAACATATTGATTCTTTTTGCTAAAAAAATGCTTACAGTTATGTTTATAGAAACCTCTGTTGGGAGAAACCCGCTTCTACATATCTAAATGCCTTTGTTGATAACATCTTCAAAGATTTCATCTGCTATTGATAAACATTCAACTGTCTCGTATCCCTTCTCCATAAAAGGGAAATTGGCAAGGAGCTCATATCAAACGCTGTGTTCGTATTATAATAGCTTCATATTCAGTGCGTTTACGGCTCCTGTCACGTAGGAGAGCGTTATAAGTTAGCGCCAAAATGGGCTAAGTGGCAACCCTAGTACAGCTGCGAACGGCTAACGGTTGGGTAATGCGATTTTATCGCCGACGGATGGGAGGCACGTGTCGTAGGCTCTAAATTACAACAGAGGTACCACTTGTTTGTTGTGAGGCAAATTAAAAAAAAAGTGATTTGAGGTTTCTAGGTCATACTTAACTATAGGTTATTTTATACACCTCTGATATAGTAGTAGTAGTGGGTAAAAAAAAGAAAAAAAAAGGGAAAGGGGCAGCAGCGTTTACCTGGGTACAAATAAAACCTACTGTGGTCACCAATCCGCCTGCCAAGCGTGGTAACTAAGGCATTTGCCTTAGGAGATTTCCCCTCAAATGATAGGTAAGTGTAATTGGGGGAGGCTTTTGTCCAGCAGAAGGACGGCTTAAGGATGATAATGATTATTACATACTAACAGACCCCGAAACTGTAATCACCAATCTTTACTATTATTTGAGATATTGTACCGGCTACATATATTGTACTAGTTCCGACATGACTGTAATGCTTTATTTTTATATGCAACAAATAGTCTATCTATACTGTACCGATTGCTAAGTCAGATACCTTCTGTATGCGACTAGTTACTATGTGTTTACGATGCGCCAGAGAAAACAATAGCTCAACGATACTGTAAATCTTGCCTGTAAACAACCCAGACTAATGAGAACAACACTAAAGTTGCGCCGAGTTTACGACTAATTACAGAGAAGATTTAAAGCACTGACAGCGGAACAGTTTAAATAACGTTTTTGCCAAACGTGCGACTGCGTCAGATGGGTGTGCGAAACTGACACCATCGTAAGTTTTTTTTTATAGTAGTTCAACATAAAAAAGCATATCTTTACTTTGATGTCATAATATGTATTGATTGTCGTTTCCTATCGTACCTACCTTTAAGAGAGGTAGAATATGGCGGAAGGACCTCCATCCTATAGAATACTGCAGCCAAATGACCTCTGGGTCGTGTGTCTGCCGGTGAGAAGGGTTTCCGGAGCTCGGGGGGAGGGGGGGTTAGGATAGCGCCGGCATGGCGGTGGCAACTGACAGGAAACTGACCAGATACTTGCCCGTTGCCACATCGACTTGGGCTTCTCTTTCGCTTTCCATCAAGTGTAGGGAAGCCTTTTTGCTGAGCTACTATAAAAAAAATTGCACGAATATTTGTGCTAACACAGATGCATTTTCTGTTCCTTCACTCTCAAATACGCAGCAGTTCAACCGTGAGTTCGACACGGTTCGACCTACATATATATAAAACGAGAAGCTGACTGATCTGATATTGGGTTTAATCTGACTGTTCAGACTATCATCGTCATCAGCCTTTTAAAGTCCTCTGCTGAACAAAGGCCTCTCCAGTTGCTCGCCACTTTTGACAAACATCTGGAGGCCTTACCCATAATCGCCACGCTGGGCAGGCGAAATCAGACTTTACTCAATACCTAATTAACCAATTTATTAAATGAGCTGAAATTACTACGCAAAGCTATTTCGCGTTTAAATATGATTAATCTCGAGCCATTAATTAGCAACGTCAACAATCAGTTAACGATAATTGCCTCCAGTTTTAACAATGGGATGTGCCGCTCGCGTGTGCTGACAAAACTCGTATCTCTTTCACAATTAACGGACACAGAGGAATTTGGCAAGGGATGGCGCTCTGCAGCCGATTAATCGATTCGGTTGAAATTCTCTAATCGGTATTTCGTGTCTGCCTGCTTCCAGGTTTAGAATAGGACCACCCCATCTCAACCCGTGGGTGTCGTAGAAGATGACTAAGGGAATATCATGAAACGGGCAGCATGCGTTTACCTGGGTACAAATAAAACTTAGTCACCTCGTCGTTAGCTCGAATTGAGCCGCCCGTCCGGGGAAGGACCTCCACCCTATAGAATACCGCAGTCAAATGACCTCTGGGTCGTGTTTCTGCCGGTGAGTAGGGTTTCCGGAGCTCGTGGAGGGTTAGGGTTGGGCCGGCATGGCGGTGGCAACTGACAGGTAACTGACTAGTTACTTGCCCGTTATCACAGCGACTTGGGCTTCTCTTTCGCTTTCCATCAGGCGTAGGGAAGCCATTATGTCGAGCCACTATAAAAAAAAACCAACCTACCTGCCCAGCGTGGTCTTTGACCAGCAGTGGCCGTTTGCAGGATGATGATGATGATGATGATGAACGATATTTGTCGCCACAGAAGTGTATGAAAGGTAGAACGAATTACGTTTTCTTTTCAAGCAATCACAGCGTGTTATCTGTACAACAGCTTCTGAGATGTTTAAGTACCTACATATACCTACTTAATGATTTTTTGATAGTGTGTTTGTTGTGAACGAAAGTCTTTCTTTCTTTAGCTTATCGAATGTCAGCCCATGTGATAAAACTCCTAGGAGACTAGCCGAATGCTAGAGGTATTAAAATAACACCACTTTGCATCATAATGCATTAGTATACCTAACACTAGTACGAGTATAACAACGAACATTCTCTGTTCCTGTTACTCCCAAGTATAATCCGACGGTATGACAGTTCGACACGACTGAAGAGATCAGGCGCAGGGCCATCGTATGACGTCTTTACGATGCACGGGTTGTACCTCCAGGGCTGTCATTGGGTCATTTCTTAAAGGAACTATGCAGAAAATAACCTGAGCCAAGTATCAAACCGCCACGCTGACTTGACTTTTAGGAAATATTTGTTGACTAGACCACCGAGGTTTGCTTAAGCATTCATTTTAATAACACTTTTTTTTTGCATAGTGGCTTTCTTTTGCTTGATGGAAAGCTAAAAGGAAGCCCAAATCGCTCTGACAATGGGCGGGAAACCTCAGTTTCCAGTCAGTTACCACAGCCCTGCTGGCCCGTAAGATGCTTCTTCACGCTTCGCTTAAAGGATCCCATACTATAAGAAGGAAAAAACACATGAGCTGGCAGAGAAAACCACTTTTTAATAGTACGGCACAAGTAGGAGTTACCATGTTTTATGTCAAAGTAATGATCCGTAAGAACATTTATTTGGGATAATCGATTTCTATGGTGCATTCAGTTGGAATCGATAAGTAATCGATATTTTTACACTGAGCCATCCCTAGACTTGACCAACTGAGAGATAATTGTGCTGTTATGCGATACCATAGCGTGTTATTAACTGAATTAGGCATTAAAATCACATGGTCAGGTTTCCTTTGGAAAGGAAGATTAATTGCGCCTCTCGCACTGGTAAATTATTGTGTGTTCTAATTTAGAGCACTATTGGTAGTTTTTAGATAATTTGCTCAGGTTTCATCATTACGTATTTGGAAATCGAAGTGAAAATAATAACAAAAGATCTTTTAGAAAAATAATTTTGTACATTCCGAGGGAAATAGGTACTTACTCTACATCGAATTCTTACGAACGACTATATCAACACGAAAAAGGAAATGTTTTACTCGTTGTTCCGTGATAGATGATTTGGCGATCGCAGAGCATAGCTCCGGTATAGTACAGTATTACTTCTTTCAATTGTCAAAAGGCAATACAAAAATCTTTTCATTAACTTGTTTAGGAGTCACATAGACGTTGGCTGGGAATTGAGACATATTGCGTCATGATAATATATTTGTATAAAAATAAAGGCTTTTTAAAACGGCTACATTCGTATAAAATTAAGGAAATACTAAAAGAAATAAGAGAAAACAAACTACAATCGAAACAATCCGTCCTCTAGTTCCTACTAATGGCTCCACGGTATCATTGCACCGCGTCCGCGCCATTCAATCTTTGTGGCCCTTTCCAACCGGGCAATTCAACATTGTCTAGCACCTCACACTACAAAAGCACTTATCTCATTTGAATAAGGTTGCTTTTAAGTTGTCTATTTGCATTCATAAGGTCGTTTTAGTAGGTGCGCAGAGCGCGTGGCTAGCTCGTGCCAATTTGTGAATAACGCCGGACGCTCCAGGCAGCTTTCTTTCCTCCATTGCTAAACTTGTTAGTTGAATGTTGAATATCACCGCTGTATTTACTACGGATGGTAAATTGTATCGATGGAATTTGTATCGATGTACCGGTTGACCGCCTTGATAGTGTAAGATAAAAATGTAATATGGCAAATATTGTAAGAAAAGTTGGCATTGAAAAGAGTAACTATCGAATTTTGCCGGTTCTTCTTAATAAGCTGCATTCCGAATCCGGTGACACTTTATTTCTTTTTCATTTACTGTTTTAACGATTTATAAGTGCCTGCCTCAAATCTATACGAATAAAGAGATTTTTGACTTTGAAAGAGATCACGAGTAGGATCCGGCAGTGTGTAGCGAGAGCTTCTTACAGGCCGGCCGTGACGATAGACAACTGACAAGCGATTAAATTGGTAAGTTATCCTTTGCCGCAGCGACTTGGGCTTCTCCTTAGCCTTCCGTCAGACGAGGGGCCGCTGTGCCATACCACAAAATATTAGGCAGTAGCACTTTCATTACTTTTGTAACTTCGAATTGTTCACCCAACACTAAATTTTAATTTCATTGTTAATCAGCAATGCATAATTGTTACTGAATGGTAAATATTTAATTTAATTTAAATTTTAATCGGGAATTCTTTTAAAATGATATTGTCGTATCACACTTTTCTTATAACCACCACCCACTGAATACAAATGTAATGAATGGTAAGTACTTAAAAACTTTATTAGCTACTAGATTAAGACATTCACTACATGATTTTTCAATGGAGCATTTCAATTCAAATTATGCTATTTAAAATTGTAATGATCGTATTAATTTAAAGTATGTTAATTAACATCATTAAGTGGATAACTTGAAATGTTTATCAGTGCATATGGTTTATCAGTCATAGCAAGTCAAGATTTAGTTACTTTTAGGTACGAATGAATTGGAGATGTGAATGGTGTGACCGAAGCCGAAACCGATAATGAGATAACCGAAATAACTTTCAAGTTTGTATTTTTTTATGGTTCAGCATACCTGAAAGCTCTTACTTAATGGAAAGCGAAAAACATAACAAAAATGTTTTTATAATTAACTACAATTGGCATAGATACAGTGTGTGGATCTCATATTTTAAGTGAAAGAGAAGCCCAAGTCGTCGCGGCAACAGAAAGGAAACGAAACCAATAACTTGTCACTTGCCACTGGCTAAACACCGAATAATCCTGAAACGCGCGTATATATAGGTAAGTAATACTCATAGTCCTTACGCTATGTTCGATGGATCGACTTACGAGTATAAAAAAACTCTCCCTGGTGCGATCAATCGCAGCGCTTATTCCTAGTAATCAGAACCAATATACTAATCGAACTCGGGCAAATCCGATGACGGGCAGCAGCGTCACCGGAGCAAGAAGCTACGCCCTGCGATCGCCAACCCGCCTGCCCAGCATGGCGATTATAGGTATATCCTATGTCCAGCAGTGGATTGCAATAGGCTGATGATGATCAATCGAACTACGAGGAATTTTGGGGCGTCTCAGCTTTCTGATGAATTCTGGAAAAAATTGGAGCTTTTGATTCTTGAATCTGCCTTGTTCGAAATTCGAAAATTGTAGAAATTTTTAGTAACAATGCCCCAAAATACACAAAAAAAACTATGCAGATATCTCTAGCAAATCGGACATATTTTTAATACCTAGGTATCATGTTTTGAAAGTTTCATCCTCTGCAGTTGAAATCTTTGAGATTCTACTGACATGTAAAAGGTAATGTCTAAATACGAAACAGTATATCCTTAACAACGCAAGAACCACCCTCGTTATCATTCGCAGACCGGTGATCTATTCGCACATGCCTTTCTATACTAGGCCTCTATCCGTTACTTTTTGTATGTAATCCAGCTTTATACCAACTTTTTTTTATGAGAGACACGCCCTTACCGTATGTGTATCGGTTGCCGATTAGAATGCTAATTAAATAACTTAACCATGTATTATTTTAATCTTTCGGTCAGTTTTAAATATAAGACTGATGTATATAATACCTACTTGCATTTTTTTTATAGTAGCTCGACATAAAGGCTTCCCTACGCCTGATGGAAAGCGAAAGAGAAGCCCAAGTCGCTGTGACAACTGGCAAGTAACTGGTCAGTTACCTGTCAGTTGCCAAAACATTGATATTTGGTTACTTTGCAGTTGCTGCAGCGACTTGGGCTTCTCTCGTTAGGCGATGAGTGGCTGAACAGGAGTCATTCATCGCGTGTGCCATAAAAAAACTACGCTGTATCGATAGTGTTAACGAGACATTGAACCATCCCTACGGCTTAGTCCCGAGCGGGCAGCATCTTTCTGCCTACCGGCCCAGCTCATTAGAATGATGGATGCTGCGCCGGAGTACATAAATACGCGCCACCGACTCGCGCACGCGCACGGCCGAACATATTCGTTGAGCAGGATTAACACACTGCCACGAACCACGCTGCGTTTTGCGTGTCGTTACACCTACTGGTCAGTTAACTTACTGTAAGCTGGCTAAAGCTGGCACGTTCGTCACATTTACACTCATCATCGTCATCAGCATATCGCAGTGCACTCTTATACATAGGTCTTTTCAGTTGTTCCGTCACTTTAAATAAATAAATAACCCAAGACATACCACGATGGGCCACACAGCGCCGTCTAGCTCCTTACTAAACCGAAGCTTGTACTATGGATACTAGACAACTGATAAACTTACTTGGATACTTTTTTGTTAATAAATATACGAGTACATTTTTTTTGGTTTATGTCTTTTACCTCTGACATAATCAGAGACTTTTTCATGCTTTTGTGCTTTCTTTGCTATATAATTTTTGCTTAAGTTTTATTATACGAGTATATTATACATAACAAACACCAAGAGCAGACATGTTTATGAACACAAATTTTTGTACTGTGCGGGAATCGAACTCACGACCCTTGGCTCAGAAGGCAGACGTCACTATCAAATGAGCCATGGAGCCAGTCGAACAAACATCTGGGAGGCTTTATCCAAAACCGCCACGCTGAGCAGGCAGGTTGGCGATCGCAGTTACGAGAACTCAATAACAAACGGGGCTCTGACAACCGATTGGTGGCGGTATAACCATCACGATTGAAGATGTAGCTACATGACGGGCAGCAGCGTCACCAGCCCGTGGAGCTACGCTTTGCGATCGCCAACCGGCCTGCCCAGGGTGGCCATTATCGGTAAAGCCTAAAGGTGTTTGCCCAAAGTGGTGAACAATTAGTCTAGCAGTGGACTGGGATGATGATGATGATGATGTTAGAGTTTATGCGCTACGCTGCGTGATACGTAACAGTGTGTTAATCTCCTTAACAATGCGCGAACGGCGCGTGCGCAGAACAAATGGTGTGCGTTTAATTTGGACATTGTGGAACAGCTGACGGAATGTAATAGCATGTTGTTAGTAGAAAAGAATTAACAAGGTTTGGAGGCTTACGATGATTTATGTTTGCTGTTAGGCAGTGATGTTAAACCTTAGAACGTAAAATGAAAATCTTCTTGGGCTTTGGTTAATGTGCTACGAATTGCGATGTTTGCACTTTAGAACTTTGTAACCCGGATAAATGACATGACACTATTATGACATGAAACGGGAAATATTTACAAGCTCAATGTGATAAAGTTCTAATTGTACACCCTATGGATATTTGCGCTAGCTGATTACCTACTTTCCTATTTCGTAAGACATCCGAAACACATAATTGCTAATAAACCTGTGTATTTTTAGTAACTACAAGTGTACTAGTTTAGTATGATATGTTTCACCAAAGCCACAGATCTTTTTTAAATAGTGTAATATGTTCGCAGGATATTAATTTGCTCCTTTCCACTAAGTAGGCAGGTAACACATAAGTAAAATTTTTAAGTTACTTTAAAATACATTAATCGAATGCTGTGCTCGGTTGTTATTGAAATGCAAATTTAGTCTTCTGTAAAGTGTAATGTAATTTAAGGAGTGTTTTGATTTATATTTTGTTACCGTGCAAAATAAAATAAATAAATAAATTTTAATTATATCACTTGACAAAGTTTTACTCTACGTTACTGCATAATTACGAGTACCTATCTATTGCATGCAACCTTGTAGGCACGATACATTTTTCAATGTACCTACTGATGTGCAAATAATAGGAACCTTACATCATTATACTTAATCTTTTACGGTTAAGTTTTTTCACCTAAGTACATTTACAACTGTTTTGACCTGTCAGTCAGCCAACCCTTTATCTTCATAAAAAATTATCAGGAAAATGGTGTAGGCAGTGCAGCCTATCAAAGTCAAGCCAACTTAGCAGAAGTAGTTACAAAACCTATCATTAAACCTAGTATAATTATTTTTAAATCATTTATACATATGTATTTATGTCATATCGGCCAATTAAGTGTAGTAAAACGGTATATCGTTGCGGTGACAGATTGTAGCGTATAAATTGTTATCATTAATTATATTGGGGTATAAGTACCTGTCAATAACTCACAGGGGTCTGAGTATTGATTCATGCACATTTATAGACCGGATTCTAGATTTAATGGTACATAATTGATATTAGAACAGTCTGAAAAACTTAGTTGAAGTTTATATGGTCTTAATTAACATATTTACATCGATTCCTGTCTGATGCCTGTCTTTTCAGATTAGTTCCAAAGTGAGCTTTTTATAAAACGTAGGTAGTTCCTTTTTTTTCTCCTAATGAATAACAAAGTTGACATTTTGATTAGACGATGAAAGATTTGTATTTTTTTAAATGTTAGTGCATTAATACAATATTTGGGATAAGCAATATTAATTTTATAGAAATTTTTAAAGTATTTTCAAATAGGTAGATATGTGTAAGCCATTCTAATAAGTTGCTAGTGCAATGCAAGTCATTTTGATGTGTAATATTTTATTTATTTAGTGTATCAAATTTATATTAAATTATTTATTTATTTATTACATTGATACATACCATTTTTGAAAAAATGTAACCTTGCAAGTCAATTACTTTGCATTATCAATCCTTTTCGGTTACATTGTAAACTTTTTTACTAGTTCACAGCCATTATTATTTCGAGCGATATTGAATTTTATTAGATGACAAAGATAGATTTCGAAACTGATTCATAAGGAGAACTTAAATTGTGATGTCCATTAAAAGACTCGCGTACCTTTTTGCTTTGCGATGGATTTATTGATAAATCGAGCAATATTACTTGTGTCTGTTTTATCTTGACCGCAAATGTAGGGTTCCTCAATGAAATCCGTTTCGTCCTTAGGAAGTCATAATACCCGCGATGCCCTGATTAAACTGGTAACTGCTAAGATAAATATAGCGGATACGGAAGGTTTTGTTTATTTTATCCATAACAGAAGTGCCTAGGCTACTTACTTTGAGATCGAAGCAATGTAGATATGTGATGTTGTCTGATATTTATTATAATAAAGAGATTGCTAACTGATTTTCAGCACCTGACTTTCCTACTACGCTCTTAGCGAAATCGAGAATGTTTAGCCATTGGCATAAGTAAATCATGAATAACTGGTAACTAAAAGTAAAGACTAAAGGAAATAATGATACGGAACCTATTTTCCCTAAACCTACTCCCACATATCCAGTTTTTATTAATGTTCAAAACCGTTCCACATACAGAATCGATTCCATACATTTATGATACATGCGTCGCAAAAAACCGAACCGAGTTGCAACATCAAAATCTCATGTCGTCAAATGAATAATACATAGATACGATATGTATTATCACCTCGTTGCTTGTTCTTGTTTCATTGCTGTTGGTAGATAGATATCTAGATGGACTATCTATTCATTTTTGATATAAGTACTACAAGTTTATACACACAAACAAGGAGACATAGAAATTAGAAATTGACATGGCAGATTCCCGAAGAATCAAGGAACGGAAAGGGATGCAAAGGAGCGGCTGCGCGTGGTGAATCCTGACGAGTAACAAATGTGGCTCTGACAATCGACTCGGCGGTATAAACATCACCATTGTAAGTGTAGCTAAATACCACCGATGATGGGCAGCCGCGTCAACGGAGCGGGAAGCTACGAACTGTGATCACCAATCGCGATTATGCGTAAGGCGTCTAGATAGATGACCAAAATTGCGACAAACAACTGGGGCGGCCTATGTCCAGCAGTGGGCAATGATGATGAAAAAATCTATGTAATGGATGCTGGTACATTACACAGGTTCTGAATCTGATGGTTTCCTCTCCACTAGGCATAACATTATTAGTACAATTTATTATCCCAGTAAGCGCCCTCCTCCAGAAAACCTTTGGGTAAAGGACAGTTTTGAGAAGCTTATGTAGCAATGTAACACATATCGCCGAGTCCCCCAGTATGCAAATGGATTTTTTCAGAATTACAACGATGTCTTGAGTGTTCCATTGTCCCTTACGTCATTAAAACACCTACCTCCATACTTCGTTTTATTAATACACTTAAGTGCATTGTTAGCATATCAAATAAACACAACAAAACGATTCTTTAATTGCCGATTTCGTGTTCCGATTGTTTTTTATTGGTTGCCGAGCGCCGGCATGGTAACCATTCGGCAGCTTTATCGTAACAAATGACTTTCTCATCACACATTGTTACCGCGGAGAGTGGAAACCAATCGATGTGGTTCCAGGCCACTTCTTTTGTAACCACAGCCCGGTTTCGAATCATGCTCCTACACAGTCACGGACTAAGGGCCGGTGAATTTGTTATAGAAAATGCGGGGAAAGTGGTCGCGTGGTTGAACTAATTTCTTGTGCTAAGCTTCTTAGCAAATTCTGTTGTTAAGCAACATATTATATAGAGATCTAGTAAGTGTTGGCCTGATGTTCAGTTTTGCTCCAAAGGCCAGAGATGGTTCAGATATAAGTTATTCGAGCAACCATTTACGTTACATAGCCTAATAAGACAATGAAGCTTTCTGCATTACAGCAGTGGGTCAAGACAGACAAATTAATTGACAGACCGTGAAATTAATTTGAGAATATACAGTTATATTAGGATGCTGTCCGTGTGAATTCCAGACCGACAGAGTGTGAAATAGGACCACACAATCTCATCCCGTGGGTATCATAGAACGTGACTAAGGGAACATCAGGAAACGGGCAGCAGCGTTTACTTGGGTACAAATAAAACCCACTGCGTTCACCAACCCACCCGCTAAGCATGGTGACTAAGGCTTATCCCCTAAATGACAATTGTGATTAGGGCAGGCTATGTCCAGCTGTAGATTTCTTATTATTGATCTGGCCTGGGCACATTATGATATGGCCAATAGACAGTGAACATTTCATGAAATGGGCAATTTCTACGATGTGGCCACGACAGATAGATGTCATCAATTTGGTCGATAGTTTATTCAATAATGATCACTGTCGATCCATGTCGACTAATTGATTCTTCCGTCGACCATTTCATGCTTAAATGCATTCATTAGATTATTTCTCAAAGTGTACCCTATCCCTTAATCCGTTCTCCCTACATCTAGTTTGCGTTGAATCTCTCTGGTTACAACATAAGGATCGTGATCTTAAATAAATCATAAGGCAATTTACTAGACGTTGTAATTACGGGGTGGTTTGTCATTTTGCCGAGGTATTTAGATTCGCACGCTAGCACGCCATGTGATCGCTGGTTTGGGCCTTACAGAGTTAAGTTAGAAGATATTACAAATCTTGTACGATAATTATATATAAAACACATTGTGTACCTGACTTAGGTAAAGGAAAAACTCGTCTTTGACTTATTAATATGAATAAAACAATACTACTTGTATGAAAATGTATATTATGTTCTATTCTATTCTACTTATTACTAAGTAATGTATGCTTTGTATGTAATGCTTACTTTTTTTCTAGAGAAATCCTTAGGTACCGTTACGGAGTCGGCGGGGTCTGTGAGACTTTCCACACAGTTCCACACAGGTACTACTCTCTTAAACCTATGGGGTATTATATTAACCCATGCACTAGCACTGAGCAAAAATTTTAAGAATAGGTATTGGATTTTTTTAAATAGCTTAATTTTATTGATAAATTATTACATATTTTAGTAATTACATGAACATAGTGGTCAGACTACTAGGCCAAATGGAAAATTCAGTAAGTTATAAAAATTAAGTAGAGCAGATGTTTAAAAATCTTCCATCGTAATCTGTCTGTTTATTCCCACAGTGCCGCGGCCGAAGCTTGACAGACACGGTTTTTTGTATATTTATGAGTCGCTATCGGATCGAGAATGTCTGGCCGAGCTATGTTACAATCCAGATTACGGCACACATATTCTTGTACATGTTACAATTTTTTTTTTACCAAACGTGCCGTTTTATGATCCGGGTGGAATGATGGCTATGCGCAAAATCCTAATCGTGATGCTCAAACGAATTAAATGCGGTCACACTTGTGTCGCTGTAGTCGGAAAAAAGAGAAATTCTTCCATTTAATAAATGTATATGGTATAAGCTTTAGTCAGTGTACGGAATTGGTTCGCGATTGCAACTGTACTTATGGATAAATATGGCGATGTTGATAATTGTACTAATAAGACACTTTTTTACTGTGTTTAGTAATGGAGTTATAAACTTAATACATAGTTGTGGCTAACTTTCGATGTACTAACCTTGTAAGGAAAATAGCCAGCGGCTAAAATTATTAGTCACTATGTATGTCTAAAAATACCTTTGAAATGTAGAATGAGGAGACTTGCATTTATAATGTGCTTGACAAAGGACACCAATCACCTAATATTTATAATCACCTAATATCCACTTTAGAAATAACCAATAAAGTATTTTAAGTAATCAATAAAGCCAGGAGCAATCGTAATTAAAAAAACCGCAGCTTACATTACTTTTTGTCAAAATGTCACTGTGTCCCATATCCGCAGGGTCTGCAAACTCGCTCTGGTTTTATTTCGGCCGAGTTAACAAGTTTTTTGTGAGGTGAAAAACGCACGCATAGTAGCTAGCGTGAAAGTCGGCTGCCGTGAATATACAATTGGCTTTGGCGTTTTTTTTGTTCATTGAACGTGAAACTGATGGCCAGATGCCGTTGTCGGTAGTGAGATTGAAAATGGATAAATAATAATACTGTCCTAATCGAATTTTTGGCTACAAACGGCCGATTTCCACGGAGACAAGTCAAGTCAGTAGTGTATGCGTACACACAGGTGCATACTCTTTCCCTTCGCTCTCATAATTTCATAGAATGATAGTAGATAGACGACACGACCGGAGGGAGATCAGGGCCAACAAAATCGAAAACGATCGTTCGTTGAAAGGATCGCGTACCTACCTACTTTTGCACCATAAATCCCTCCCATTTTTCCCTCTCGTGTTCGTATATATGCAACCACCAATAACACATATTTGTTGCTAACTAAATTTTAATTATTATGTAATGCCAAATATTTGAGTATGTAGGCGTTAAACAAAAAAGCGGTAGTCATACAATTACTCAACGAAATGGAGGCTTCTTTCGTCGTTAATGTTTATTACAATCATATGATTTCAATTTAGATTACAATAACCGCCTCTATTAACCTAGCGCAACTAGCGACTCGTTGACGACAATCAGTGAAACCGGTCAGTCCTCGGGCCAAATGAAAAACTGTATCAGTGTAGAAAATCGCGTAGCGGGATGGCATAGAGAGTGAAAACGTTCGCCCGGTGGCGGCGACCAAATTAGATAGACACCTGCCGAGTTCCGAAACTCCGCTATGCAGTCGAAACTCCATGCCAAGTAGAGGGGTGCGGGAGGTCAAACTTAATTGGCGGGTTATTATGTTTATCATAGGTTCGAGACTCGGAGGCCTTTCAATATGTCTATTATCGAGAGACAGACGTCAAATAATGGCCCTGGGCAACCGAAGGGTGTTATTGCGTGGTAACAAGTTCTCGTTTTGTTTATTTACATTGGAATGTTACGTGTTACGTCTCATCGTGTCGTTGGCATACTTATGCTATGTAGTTTAAGGGAACGTTGGGCAGGCCAGTTAATACGGGGGTTATTATTACTCAACATGAGATTATTGAAAGCTGCTATTAGCAGAAATAGCAGCTGTGTGTCATTATCTAGTTTATAGGAAATATCTGCATGTGGATAAGTTTTTGTGGTGCTTCTCTCAACGACATTTGTATTCTGGTAGGTACAAGACGTAGGCCCTAAGGGCCAGACCACCCTGTATCGAACTCTAGTTATCCTAACGGATGTTATCACATCTGAATACATTTGCATAAAGCGTCAAGATGGGATAGTTTTGTTTTGCATTTTCTATAGTTCCAGTATTTTTTTTAAGTAATGATGTAACTTTTTTTAATAACTCGTTCTAAATTCTCGTCAATGCATTTTTTTATATTAGACAACATCAAATACATTGCTCTGATCTCAAAGTAGCTTAAGCACTTGTGTTAGGGGTATCAGAATAACGAAGATACCACAAATATATGCAAATATATTATAACACAAATGTTCATCACACGAATGTTTGTACCTTATGATGATCGAACCCACGACCCTAGATTTAGAAGGCAGGGTTCACTAACAATTGACGCTTAACATCAGGCCGGCCGTAGGCTGGTTTGCCACCTTAGTGGTATAAAAAAAATTGAGCCCCTAGACCTGTTAAAATTTGAGAGGTCTAGGGGCTCAATTCTCAAGGGTAATCCCTATCGCAGTCTAACGGCCGAGACATAAGCCTCTCCAGCCGTTCGCCACTTTGTGCAAATCTGAAGGCTTTGCCCATAATCGCCACTCTTGCCAGACGGGATGAGGATAGCAGTGCAAAGGTCCTCGCTTCGGTGACGCTGCTGCCCGTCAACGGTCTGTGATATTTAGCTACGACTCAATTAAATAAAATAAAAAATAATTAAAGACTTGCCACGCTGGGCCACACAGCGCCACCTAGCCCCAAACTAAGCCGAAGCTTGTACTATGGGTACTAGACAACTTACTTAGATACATTTTTTTTTTGTAAATAAATACATATTATACATAGAAAGTCATAAAAAATATTGTGATGGTTATGTAACCAGTCGGTTTCCAGAGCCTCGTTGGGTATTCTACTTACATACCCATGTCTTATTATAAGAGTATGTAAGCTCGTTAAATCTCCAATGACAATTATAGTCCTATCAAACCTTCTAACAGTGTGACACTCCAAAGTGGTCATTACTACCTTAATTTCAATTAGATACAAAATGTTAAAACGGCCTCCAACACCATAAAATTATGCGATAGCACACATTGCAGACGATTAAATTACCTTCATAAATCGTAATAAACAAATTGAGTAGTGGCCCGCAGCTATAGAATCGGCAGTTAAGTGATTTTTACTTACGAAAAATTTCACTCGAACTCATATTATTGAACATCGGCTGACTTTAGTTGTTGAAAATGAAATAGACTTTTGACAAGAAGTTATGAATCGTCAAATTATGCAGGCAGGTACAAATCTTAACTAATATTATAAAGCTGAAGAGTTTGTTTGTTTGTTTGAACGCGCTAATCTCAGGAACTACTGGTCCGAATTGAAAAATTCTTTTTGTGTTGAATAGACCATTTATCGAGGAAGGCTATATAACATCACGCTGCAACTATTAGGAGCGAAGAAATAATGGAAAATGTAAAAAAAAACCGGCCAAGTGCGAGTCGGACTCGCGCACGTAGGGTTCCGTACCACTGATTGAATGAAAAAATTAGGTAATTTGATTTATGACGTTTAAAAAAAAAACTACTGTCTAGATTTCCTTCAAACCAAATTTCGTTAGTAGTTTTTATAGTAATACACATCATATATTTTTTTCAGTTTTATCATGCCCATATTTTAGAAGTTACGGGGGGGGGGGGGGGGGGGACACTCATTTTACCACTTTGGAAGAGTCTCTCGCGCAAACTATTCAGTTTAGAAAAAAATGTTGTTAGAAACCTCAACATCATTTTCATAGCCCACACGTATAGGTTTGATGAAAAAAAAATTTTGAGTTTCAGTTCTATGTATGGGGAACCCAAAAAGTTTTGGATTTTTTTCTGATTTTATTGTCACATCTTAATGCGGTTTACAGAATACATATACGTACCAAATTTCAATAACGTAGCTCTTATAGTTTCGGAATAAAATGGCTGTGACATACGGACGGACAGACAGACAGACAGACAGACAGACAGACAGACAGACAGACAGACAGACAGACAGACAGACAGACAGACATGACGAATCTATAAGGGTCCCGTTTTTGCCATTTTGGCTACGGAACCCTAAAAACGGGGAAAAAATAACTATTCCACGCGGACGAAGTCGCGAGCACAGCAAATAAAAATTACCACCCTGTTCAGAAAGTTGTTTTCTATGGAGAAGAACCGGCAAGGTACTCGATAGTTACTCTTTTTCATCGTCAATGTTTTTACAATTTTTGTATTACATACAACGTTCATAATAAAAAGTTAAACAACGCAAAGATAGATTTTGGGTTTATTTATACAATTCAAAATTTGAATGATAGACTTTGATTTGATTTGATTACAAAGGATTGTAATAAGTCAAAATGACATTTGTATTGTATGATATAATCAATCACTGTCAGAAAAAATCAGTTTTAACCACAGGTTTTAACACTTTTCGTGGCTTGCGTGGATTACAAAATCCGCATACATTTTATACGTCCGGAGTGCTTTTGTTTTTAGTGAACTTATATAAGAATATTTTGTGCAAACAACGTTTTTGATGTGAAGTAACTGAAAACCGTGTAACTGTATGGTGTATATTAGCTGGTGTCGTCCTAAAATTGTTTGTAATAATCCGTAGTTTAACCGCCATAACAGAGAAATTCAACCACAAATTAAGACACCGACCCATCACCGCGCGAAGCGTGCAAAATCGTCTCGCGCCCGAAATCCCTCGCCGATGCCCGCACTGCTTTTTATTTCTCAATAAGGCAGGCACCTAGTCGTTACGCGTCATTTTAATGCAGTTAACACAAATCGAGAAACTTATCGATGGAGCGAGTAATGAGCGGAGTGCGCTCCAATAATTGCACGGTAGCGGGATGATAACGTCCACACTATTGTGCATAATGTAGTCCAATATTGCTAAATTATACAGCGCATGCGCGGGCCCGACCGGTTATCTGAGTTCCTCGGGCTGATGGTGAATCGGGTTTGCGTTATACGATGTCGGCGGGTTGTATCATATCACTTCGTTCGTTTGGGGTCGGGCCACACAGAGGGCGGGACGGCGACTTGACAGCGATAGGATGTACAGCATAAAGCAATAATATGTATAACACTTGTTCTATAAATAAATAAATAACCCAAGACATGCCACAATGGGTCACGCATCGCCATCTAGCCCGAAATTAAGCCGAAGCTTGTACTATGGGTACCCTACCTAGACAACTGATAAGCCTAATTAGAAACTTTTTTGTACATAAATACCTACCTATTAAAAACATGTAGGTATATAGAAAACACAGAGACAAATACAAACAGACAAGTTCAATGTTCATGCACACAAATGTTTGTACTGTGCGGGGATCGAACCCACAACCCTTGGCTCAGAAGGCAGAGGTCCAAATGGATGGCTCATTTAAACTTAATGCCGTGTGGCATTCCCTACCAGTCAACCATTGGGCGAGCCATAAAACTATATTGTGGTGCGGTAGTAGGCATTCCAATAACTACTACAATTATATATTATACTAGCTGTGCCAGCGGCGTCGCACGCGTGGATATCGGGTTTCAAAACTAACGGACTTCCATAAAATGATGCCCAAATCTTAAGTTAGACCTCTAGCAATACATTGGTGAAAACCACATTCAATTCCATGCAGTACTTTTTGCGTGATGCTCAATCAAACATTCAGATAAAAAATTCTCCCGTTTTCCCAACACTTCCCTTCACTGCTCTGCTCCTATTGATTGTAGCGTGATGAAACGTATCATATAACCTGCACAGGAGTATGATGAATAATTGTACCAAGTTTCGTTAAAACCCGTTGAGTAGGTAATTTTTGTTTCTATAACGAACATACAGACAGACAGAAAGACAGACGGACAGACAGACAGTCAGATAAAAATTTTACTGATGCATTTTTGGCATCAGTATCGATCACTAATCACCCCCTGATACTTTTTTTGTAAATATATTTTTAAAGCTGAAACGCCTGTGCAAAACTATCTACCTATACCTACTTCACTTAAAAATAAATACTTATAACTACTTTAATTAATAAAAGTACCTACGCTTAATAATTTTTAATTTGAACGAATATTTTACAATATAACAACAAAAGAAATTCAAATTTAAAACTATTTAAACACTAAAAGTCGCGCTGCTAAGCACGGTTTCTCAATATCAATTATTGTCTGTCAATAAGGTCGATCGCTCTGAACGCATCAACAGCCAAGCTCTCGGATCTCCCGCCTTTTTATACCCTACCGCCGCCGCGACCCGTGTCGAGCGCGGAAACCGTTACACAAAAATAATCCTTATAGCATTATTCAGTATTCACGTGCGACGGCGCGATGGCTTATTTCATGTATAAGTTTGGTGTTTCTATACCGATTGTTGCCGACTCATTGGTTTTTGATATTTTTTGATGTTTTGTTTATAAGAATAAATTAGTTGTCATCCAAATTGGCGTTTTATGTCTTCACCTTTTTCATATTTTTCTCTGATTTTATCACCAACATTTTGTTGCACGCCGCGGTGGGCGACCGCGCGCTTTCCCTCGCGCCTACTGCGGTGTCGACGCCGGCCCCGTCTGCTTTTCCCCTTCGACATGAGCTGCAATGTCCTCCGAGCCCTTTGAAACCGACGAGGCCCTCTGCGCCGGCATCTAGGTGCGGACGCGTGGTCGCACACGGCACCGACGGCTTGCACGCCGCGGTGGGCGACCGCGCGCTTTCCCTCGCGCCTACTGCGGTGTCGACGCCGGCCCCGCCTGCTTTTCGACTCCGACATGAGCTGCAGTATGCTCCGAGACCTGCCTATCACGTCGCGGCACCTTTGAACGCGACGAAGCCCTTTGCGCCGGCATCTAGGTGCGGACGCGTGGTCGCACACGGCACCGACGGCTTGTACGCCGCGGTGGGCGACCGCGCGCTTCCCCTCGCACCTACTGCGGTGTCGACGCCGGCTCCGCCTAATAAAGTGTTCGTCCCCTGCGTTCCTAGGCACAAAGAGGTTCTCTTGTCTTTTTTTCCCGACCTCCTCTGCTATGAGGATGCTAAGCCGATGCTAACCATCGGTGCTGACAATCGGCCGCTAACCATTTCGCAGTCTACGGTGCGAGGCACCTCTTCTCAACCGGTAGCGGTTCGTACAGCTTTAGGTTGGGTGCTTTATGGTTGTTTCACCAGCAAATGTACGCCGCTTGGTGAAAGAATCAATTTTTGTAACACTACTGATTCGTCTTTGGAATTTTATTTGAAAGAACATTTTAAATTAGACTCTATTGGTATTATAAAGAAAGTCTATAATTCCATTGACGATCAGCGAGCCATTGACATTTTAAACAAGACTACACGTCGGCTGTCGTCGGGTGATTTTGAAACCGGACTCCTTTGGCATCTATCAGCCGTCAAAATTCCGTGTAGTTAGAGTTATTAAATTTCGTAAGGATAGATCATATTTAATTATATTTATTTATGTTTTATATGCCGATGCGTATTCTAGTTACATTCAATCTAGTGACTGGCCCGTTAAGCCTTATTTCAAACCTCCCTGTATTGGAAGACTTGAAATGTCAACCGGAACAGGTAGGTGTGATTGTAGACTCTGCACATTTACTACCTTCACCGGTAGTAGCAGACGCCACTCATTTTAGTAAGTGGCTTCGGTTACCACGTGCTACCGCTCGCACACATCTGGCTTGTAAATTATTTCGGTCTTTGTTAAATAATTTCCCGCATACAAATTCAAAATTCATTAGCGCTAGGGATTTGGAAGTGGCCGAGGAGAGCTTGTTCATAAAGGTTCAGGTGGACGCTTTCAAGGAAGAATATGGGGCCTTGTTAGCGGGCCTCCCTGTTAATAAGAAAAGCCGTATAAGTAAGCTATCCTTGTGCCGGGTCAACGGTTTGATACGCTTGAGAGGCAGAACCGCCGGTGCTTTCACTAATGCCATGACGGCAGAAAGCTTTACGCATACCCCTATCGTCCTAGACGCTAAGCATAAGATCGTGCAGCTTCTTATAGCGCACTACCACGAGAAATGCGCACACGCGAATTTGGAAACTGTGGTAAATGAGTTTCGCCAGCGCTATTACATTTTCGCCCAGCAGTGAAGAGAGCCGCGAGATCCTGCCAGAGATGTCTGGTGGTCTCAAGATCCACACCAGCTTCGCCACCCATGGGGGACCTGTCGATCGAGCTGATGGCTGCGTTCCAGCGCCCCTTCAACTTCACTGGGCTAGATTGCTTCGGTCCTGTATCTCCCCTTCAACTTCACTGGGCTAGATTGCTTCGGTCCTGTATCTGTCTCCGTCGGCCGACGAGTGGAGAAACGTTGGGTCGCCCTTCTTACGTGCCCGACAGTACGTGCCGCGCACCTGGAAACTGTTGCGAGCCTATCCACGGACTCCGCTATGATGGCGCTACGAAGATTCATCGCGCGTCGTGGCTTACCACAATATGTTAGAGGCCGAGGCGCTGGTCAACACGCGTCCCCTGACGCACGTTTCCAACGAGCCGGACGGCGAGGAAGCCATCACTCCCAGTCACTTCCTCTTAGGCACTTCATCGCCGTACCACCACCTGGCGCGGGTTGACGACGCAGACCTTATTCGTCGAGTATGCTGGCGTAGGGGTCTTCGCTTAGCTGATCATTTTTGGCACAGATGGGTTAAGGAATATTTGCCACAGCTAACCCCACGTCCACAGATTGCGTCGCCAGCTCCAGCTCCCGTCAAAGTGGGAGATTTTGGTTTTTGTGGCAGACGGCAACCTCCCACGCGGCACCTGGCCCAGAGGGCGGGTGGTACGCGCTCACCCGGGCAAGGATGACATTACCCGGGTGGTTGACTTGACATCGTCATCGGCGACCTGCGAAGCGGCTGGCAGTGGTGGCCAACTCGACGTCTGTTTATAGTCGGCTTCCTAATTAGTGCTGTGCACGGGGGGCGCCATGTTGCCGACTCATTGGTTTTTGATATTTTTTGATGTTTTGTTTATAAGAATAAATTAGTTGTCATCCGAAATTGGCGTTTATGTTTTCACCCTTTTCATATTTTTCCTGATTTTATCCGCAACACCGATTTCTATGATTCTTTTTTTATTGAATAGGTAATAATGATAACTTTTTTAAATTAGGGATGAATGGGAGTATTATAAACGTAAGAATAAACAAATATAATCAGAATGCTCCGAACTGCTAAGCTATCAGGAGTTACACGTGTTATTGTGAGTCAACCATAAAAGATAGACATATGCTGTTGCGGGATATTTTTTAGTCAATTTTATGTAAAATATTTCTGTCATACATAATTTCTATGTAACTTTAACCATTAAGGCTGCACACGCGACGGAAGCTTAAAAAATGGAGTAACTTCTCCCGTTTTCCCAACATTTCTCTTCACTACTCTGCTCCTATTGATCGTAGCGTAATGAAAAGTATACTATAACCTGCCCAGAAGTATGAAGAATAATTGTACCAAGTTTCGTTAAAATCCGTCGAGTAGTTTTTGTTTCTATAAGGAACATACAGACAGACAGACAGACAGACAGACAGACAGACAGACAAAAATTTTACTGATTGCATTTTTGGCATCAGTATCGATCACTAATCACCCCCTGATAGTTATTTTGAAAATATATTTCATGTACAGAATTGACCTCTCTACAGATTTATTATAAGTATAGAAGATAATAAACAAACAATGCATAATAATTATGTATATAGGTATGTAGATATATATTTTAGATATTAATATTAGATACAAGATCTTATTCATAGTTATTCTTTAAAAAGTTTCTCTTCAGTGAGATTTACACATAAAAATTATTTTATGAAAATGTACGGAGCCCTTTTAAGACAATGTACTTGAAAAATGTTTAATAAGCTCACTTCGAATTTTCCAAACAATATTTTAAAGTTTTACACTTGATCACTGGTTTTGGGCAGCGGCTTATGCAAAAGTATTATAATATTTACTGATGATTTATGTTATTTATATGTTAGCAATATTGCTATTATTTTTTAAAAAGTTAAGTGCCTTATCTATTTGACCTTACACGATGAATAAGGTAAGTAATACTTAATTTTTTAAAGGCTCTGAAATTATACTGTACATCCTGTGTATAGATCCTGTGTATACTGAAGTCAACCGACTGGTGGCGGTATAACCATCACAATTGATGCAGTAGCTAAATACTACAGACCGATGACGGGCAGCAGCGTCACCGGAGCGAGAAGCTACGCCCTGCGATCGCCAACCCGCCTGCCCAGCGTGGCGATTATGGGTATATCCTCCAGATGTTTGCCCTAAGTGGTGAACAACTGGAGAGGCCTATGTCCAGCCGTGGACTGCAATAGGCTGATGATAATGATGATACTGAAGTCAATGGTTAAAGCATTAAGCCTCAGCGCGTACGATCCGAAAGTTCTGTGTTCGGTTCTTAACCGGGCCAATTAAAAAAAAATATTTTTAAACTAATATCTTCTATCTATACTTATAGTCGTAATAAATCGTAAGGTGAATTCTATACATGAAATATATTTTCAAAAACTATCAGGTGATTAGTGATGAACGAAGTAGGTAAGTTTTATTTGTGCTTAGGTAAAACCGTTTCCTTATCTATATATCTTAGTCGTTTTTTATGACACCCATATGGGATCTGATCTGCCCGCATCCAGCCCCTTCCTGCGACTGATATGAGGGCAGTTTGCAACCAGCCGCTGTGGAAGTCTTTGGGGGAGGCCTATGTCCTGCAGTGGATCCCCTATAGAATATGATGATGATGGGATCTGGAAACACCCGTGGTTTCCAGATCCGAGACTGCAATGACGGAAAAAAATCTGATGATTTCATATAAACCAGTAGGTATGACTTAACCTTCCAAAAGTCCTTCTATGAATCAGTCATCTCATCATAGCTATAATATTTAGTTTCGAAATAATTTATATCACACTTCACTAATCAACAATTACTGCTTTTACAAATTAATTTGCTCGTTTGCCAATGATTGATGGTCCGAACATCCATGAACTAAAAATGCTGTAATCTAATCAAAACTAATTGAGCTTCTATAACAATTTTCACATATGAATGAATAGTTTTAATAGGAACATAATTACTGCGTTGTTGAATGATAAATAATTTAACAGATTAGTTAAATGTTAATGTAGACATTGTGAAATTAATTACTGTTCTTCAATGAATAATCGATAGGTGTTGTGGGTCACTCGTTTCGCTCCCTTGAAATTATGGCGTCTAAGACTTGATGTGGTCACTTACCGACATGATCTTAAGTCTCCGTTTTCTCCCTGTGACATAAAAAAAAATCGTGAATACTTAATTTGAAGAGAGGTAGGGCATAGCGAATTTTCGCTCTAATTGAGCCGCCCGTCCGGGGAAGAACCTCCACCCTAAAGAATACCGCAGTCAAATGACCTCTGGGTCGTGTTTCTGCCGGTGAGTAGGGTTTCCGGAGCTCGTGGGGGGTTAGGGTTGGGCCGGCATGGCGGTGGCAACTGACAGGTAACTGACCAGTTACTTGCCCGTTGTCACAGCGACTTGGGCTTCTCTTTCGCTTTCCATCAGGCGTAGGGAAGCCATTATGTCGAGCCACTATAAAAAAAAAATTATGAATCAAGTACATGAATTAAACCTAAATATAGCATTCTATAAATATACGCAGGGCATAGTAACACCTGACCTTTTTTTTAACCAAATTATAAATAACACCAAAGTATAGCGTTCTTTTCGTTTTAATTAAATTAAAGTATTTCGTTTCTTAAGAGCCAAATTAGTGCGCGTGAAGGCCGGTACGTTACGTTTCAGGTTAACTTACGACTCGTCGTGTACCGCTTGTGGTACAAGATGGGAAATAAATCCTGTACTTACTCGTATGCCTTTTAAAGACATGGAAACAAAAAGGCGAGCAGTTGCAAAACAAGAGCGGATTCCGAAATAATGAGGTGCGCAGGAGTCGCGTTTCGGCCCCGAGCGCCTTAATTACGTACGATCTTATTACAGTTACGCGTTTACCGGACGATGCGGATGGAAATAAAAAAAAGAGTCGGAGCAAAATCTGTCTGTTGCGTATACCGCTGTAGGTACGTCTGATATTGATCTTCGATGCGTGAAATTTGCAGATGAAACGGAATAAAAAATCGACTTCTTCTTTTCGAGTTGATGGCAAAACGACTACTTACCTACAGGTTTTTGAAAAAGCCAATTTAGGACATTCCTACTATTCTAAAGAACCATGATTAGTAAAATAGAGTATATTGTTTTCTTGAATTTGACTCCTATCAAAAGTTCATATAAAAACTATCCTATTCTTACAAGAGAAACCCTGTTCAAAATTCTACGTTTAATTTACTTCTAAGAAAAAGGTTAAAATTGTTTATGATGTAAATCCTTATTTACTATGACGAATTTCTTTGCTTCACTCAATCCTATCCTACTAAAAGTTACTCCTTATATAAATAGGATATGATTTAGTGAAGCACTTCCTACTATAATATTACTCGTATAAATGTGAACGTTTTTTGGATATATGGATGGATGCGTGTTACTTTGTCATGCAAAAACTGTATGGATTTGGATAAAACTGTGGAATAAAATAGGTTATACTACATATATATTTGATTAACACATAAGCTATAGTTTAGTTAGACGAATAAAATATTCGCTTCACACATCATTGAAGCGGGCAAAGCCGCGGACTAGAGCTAGTATATCTTATTGCTCAAAAGCTAGAAACTAAACATCATCGATTTAAGCAGTAAATCAAATTTGTTTCACTCTCCACATCTATTTATAAGCTCTGATCGAAATTAATTATGAAACTATTAATATTGATAGTGCTTGAAATTTATTCGTTATGTCTTAATTATTTTAAAATCTATCGAGTGTCTGAGCCGTGGGTTACTTGCTGAGCGAACGTGCATATAATCGGAAATATCTTTAACTAGCTGTGCTCGCGACTTCGTCCGCGTGGAATAGTTATTTTTTCCCCGTTTTTTTTTACATTTTCCATTATTTCTTCGCTCCTAATAGTTGCAGCGTGATGTTATATAGCCTAAAGCCTTCCTCGATAAATGGTCTATTCAACACAAAAAGAATTTTTCAATTCGGACCAGTAGTTCCTGAGATTAGCGCGTTCAAACAAACAAACAAACAAACAAACAAACTCTTCAGCTTTATAATATTAGTTAAGATAATATTAGTTAAGATTCGTTCCCGTATCTTAAGTGGCCATAGCCTTACGTATCTAGACTGAGAGCAGGGTTGGTAGGCTTTAAAAGAATAAAGTTATTTGTGAGATTAATGCCCATTGCAGTAACTATATTTGCTGTATTGTGGATAGCAGTCTACTACTGAAGTAATCTACTGTCTCGTACTCCTAAATTGTTTCCGTAATAATAACACAATTATTTACAATAATATTTCATGTGCAGCCGAAAATGGATGCCAATCCATTCAGCTAATTTCCTTAGTAGACCTTAAAGCAAAAAGCACTAAGATGAGATTACTTCTAATAGCAGTTAAAAGTAGGCTCTCTTATCGTATTGTTGTCTAAAACTTTTTACAATTTATTTGATCTAGAAGATTTACAATTTAGGTCGGGCCTAGTGGCCCTTTATATTTATAAAAGTCATGTTAAATCTTTTTTAAATTAAGTAGGTACGTTGTTGCTTGAACTTGAGTTGAATCGAGACAAATATCTCCTCTATGATAGCTTTGATACAATTATATAAGTGACACTATGAATGAAGTTGGTAATCTAAAATCCTCTACATGTCGGGAAGAGTTTGTATTTTCTTTTTGGTTTGCAGTAAATAATATCTGTCTAATTTAAGTACTTACCTACTAGTGGTGACCCTAAGCACCGATAAACAAGTAGCGGTTGGGCGCCTCCCAGCCACGCGGCTTGTAATTAATTTATCTCGTCCTCATCAAAATATCTTCGGAGGCATGAAGTCCTGACCGAAATCAGCGCCTAACTGTAACTAGCGGCGATATTAGCTCGCTACGATATAACGCAGGAATGTGAAAATGTAGGTAAAAACCGACCGAGGATACGACAAGCAACCTAGATTCTGAGGAGTGTGGTTTCATCATCATCAGCCCATTGCGGTCCACCGCTGGACATAGGCCTCTCCAGTTGTTCGCCACTTAGGGCAAACATCTGGAGGACATATCCATAATCGCCACGCTGGGCAGGCGGGGTGCAGGGCGTAAGCTTTTCGCCTAGGTGACTCTCCTGCCCGTCATCGGCCTGTGGTATTTAGCCACGTCTTCGATTGTGATGGTTATACCGCCACCTGTCGGGTGCCAGCACCTCGTTTGTTATTCGACAGGATGCACCACGGGTTGGCTTGGAGCTGAAAAGATGATAGGTAGGTACCTATCATCTTTTTTATCAAAGGGATGTATGGGAGGTCCCATACATCCCTTTGTGGTTTCTGGATTTAGAATTGGACTACGCCCTCTTATCCCATGGGTATCGTAGAAGACGACCAAGGGAATATCAGGGAACGTCACCAACCCCAAAAAGCAAAATCCCCAATGACAATGTCATTTGGGGATTTTGCTTGAGTCTAGTTTTGCCTTAGTTTGTCTTAGTTTACTTTGGGGTCAATTACAATACTCCTCCAATCAAATTTCAAACAAAGTAACCTCGAACTCCACAGACTTTTTTTCTTATTTTTCCAGAGATTATCTCTCACGATAATTTATAATTTTATGAATTTTATGATTTATGATTTTATGAAGTTCAAATTATTCTTAACGTATCATGAACCATCTTATGTCATCATTATGACCGCTAAACAGACGTAAATTTTTATTACTTACACATAATATCACACATATACGACATTATGACTACTTGTGACCAAAATAACGAATTATCGAATTGCCCAGCTCGGAGATAATGTGATCTCGTTTCGGGCGTAATCTCCGATTTCTCCAGTTCTCTTGAAGAATGGACAGGTCGCGATACACTTCGGGCTAATTGACACATGACTTTCTTGTATAAGTGGTGGACTTAAGGGGCTGCCGCACTGGTACACTCTAGCTTGACCAGGTGATGATACAATGAGGGTTTTCTAGACAATAAATGCATCAGATGCCATCACATATTAACAGGTTCAATAGGCCTGTTATCGTAAAAAATGTAATTAGTCCGTCTTTTAGATTATTCAAAAATAAAAGACACGTATTTTTTCATTTGTAAATTAGACCATTAAAATAGGTATGCGCGTTAAATCCCGCTAGGTATATATATTACATATATGATGCAACGCGAAAGCTTAAAAGTTATTAGACCAAAAATGCCAAAGATAGGTATAGCCCGTTAAAATTACGCGTGACGTCAAAGAGTGAGAGTTTTTTCGCCACTGAGTGACGTCAAAGAACCCCACACATACATTTTCATGCCTTGTATCTTGGTTATTTGTTGTATAAATGAAGAAGGAAAAATACGCGTCCAATATTGTGTTTTTAATCTAAAATACGGACTAAATATAATGAAATTATTCTGACCCTGGAAACATCCCTATTGTTATGTAACGCAGAACCAAGACCGCAGACAAATTAATGTAGGTTTTTAATCGGAGTCATTTCAAGAGGAAGAAATTGGGTTTATTGGAAGAGATGGGATGCATCATGGGATCTAAGTGAGCGATACATAACTTTTCGTTCCAAGTCACTCTAACTTACCAGTGGTGCATCCTATCAACAAGGCTTTGGCAACCGACTGGTGGCGATAAAACCATCACAATTGAAGGTGTAGCCTAGATATCACAGGCCGAAGACGGGCAGCAGCTTCACCAAAACGAGAAAATACGCCCTGTGATCCTTGAACTCGCCTGCCCAGCTTGGCGATTATGGTAAAGCCTCTAGATGTTTGACCAAAGTGGTAAACAACTGGAGAGGCCTATGTCCAGCAGTGGACTGCGCCTGATGTTAATGGGTTTTAAGAAGGCAGTCAAATGAATGTAGGTTTTTAGTGATGTAACAGACACAAGCTCTAGGTAAAACTAGTTAAGATTTCAAATAAGTCTTATTTACTTAGTACTTAAACTTAGCATCTCAGTGAAATAAGCACTTTAATCCACTATTATACAATACATCGATATTGCGTGTAAATGATGTATGCAGGTATTCGTTATACCCGCGATTTTTAATGGATCCGATCGTTACAGCTTTTAAGTGAACTAAATAAGCCAAGACACGCCACGTGAGGCCACACAGCGCCATCTAGTTCCAAACTAAGTGGAAGTCTGTACTATGGGTACTAGACACCTAATGAATTTAATTATGGTATGTTTTTTATAAATACATAGCAGACACTTGTGCAGCAAGGGATGTAAGAACATACATGCGACCTATCATATTTTCGCTCCAAGCCACCCTCACCTGCCCGTGTTACACCTGCCTGTCCTTCTGAATAACGAACGAGGCAACCGACTGGTGGCGGTATAACCATCACGATTGAAGGCGCAGCTAAATACTATAGGCCGATGATGGTATAACCCCCAGGTGTTTGCCCAAAGAGATTACACAGGCAGCGTTCACAACCGCACCAAAATAGTCGTCAGCATAAATAGTATAAGGTGATTCTAGGTGGTGGTGGAGGTCTAGGTGTGAGCGTTTTGTTTAAAACTAGTTCAAGTGATTAATTGGTGGTTTCGCTAAGCGCTACTTGAAATTAAATTGGCAATTTTTTTTGCTACTGACTAAAATTAGTATTAAATTCTATCGGCTTATGAGCATACTTTTAATACTGGTTTGAAATAAATCATTTTAAGTTGACTTACACCTATATTTCAAGATATTTCATCCGTCGTTTTTACTATTTATTAATAGATGGATGGATATTCTTTCTTTTTTGTTCACAAAAACTAGGCACATAAATACGAGTATTTATAAAAGTACAATTAGGCAGTCTATTCTTTATAATAGAACTTTTACAGACAAGCTTTGGTAGTTTATGTGAGTTATTAATAAGTACGAAATACGAATTAAAAGTCCTAATAATTTTTTGTATGATGATTTTGGGTGTTTTTACGTATATAAGCTTAAAGGCCGGAAGATCTGAAGGATTCTGCTTCGATTCCCATTATTTTTTCTAATTTGGCTGTTGTGGGTTCTGGGAGGCATCAACCGTAGTCATTATTGGTTCATCCGCGGTTTTGATAACTTGTATTAAAACGTGAGACTCGTTGCGGGCGCAATGTCCTTCTTCCTTTTTATCATAATATAAACCTTTGAACGATAAAAAACGGTGAAGAAGCATCTCGCAGGCTAGCACGGCTAGGGCAATTGACAGGAATCCGTGGATGCCTACACATTGCCACTAACTTGGACTCCTTTCCTCGCTTACCATGACTATTTGGTCTTTATAAAAAAAACTTACTCAATGCGCCGAGGTTGACATAGAAACATATTACCTAATCCAATATAATTGCTTCAAAAATAATGAGACACGTCTAAAATTAGCTCCGTAGGATGTCCACGCGTTTTCACCCAGCACTCGAAGGAGGCGTAACTCTTGCGCAACTCGTCGGTTTTGTGACAAAGTGGAGTGGGTGCTAGGTTCGTTTCGACAGCCGACCTTGCTTTCCGTTAATTAGCCACCTCGCTGAGCACAAGTGATGGATCGGTCACCTGTTTTATTACAAAGATCTAGTTTTGTTACTGGATGTGGTGGAGAAAGACGAGGGCTAAGGTACTGCCTTATTTTAGCTCCTTCAGATAGTTAGATTCTTCAGTTAGAGTCACGTTTTCTTGCACACCAAAAAAATTACTTAGAACTTGTTGTTGTTATCCAATTTATGTGGTCTTATCGCGATGAGCGATCTCTTATAGACAGACCTTTGATTGATGTTGACGTCCGGAATTCCAGACATAAAATAGTACTCCTAGTACCAGACTCACTCCGTCATTCGTGGCACAATTCGTGTGATGAACATGTGTGTTACCTTCGTTGTCGTACTTTGGGATCAGAGCAATGTAGGTAGTTATATGATTTTGTGTGATATTTATTTATAGTTCTTGACGCATAGTAGCCATGACAAGTAAAAAAAATGTTTTTATTCTATCAGCAGCGCGTCTATTATGCGACGAATAGATTTGCGTGCCGTGCGTTTGAGTATCATATCTTTAAAGAATTTTGTTTTCGCGCAAGGGTCACTTCTAGATACATTATATTCTTGGTCACATGTCACCACAAAAGTGCGCTCTCGAAAATCATGCAACTGACAGGTTGATTTCGATGGTTACATCTTATCTGTAGATTGTGTCCACTGGTCGAGTAGACCTTTCGACATAATAACGCCAATATTACCATTTTGTTTCCCCAAAGAAGTCACACATTATAGTATACTAATAAACCGCATAGCAATTAGCCACATGTCTATCTATCACTAGTTGAGCAAAACAAAGTCCCTTATGTTGTCTATCCCTATGTATGCTTAGATTTTTAAAACTACGCAACGGATTTTGATGCGGTTTTTTTTAATAGATAGAGAGATTCAAGAGGAAGGTTTACGTGTATAATCCGTCCATACATGTAGTATTGCACCCGTGCGAAGCCAGGGCCGGTCGCTAATTGACATTAATTCCAACTTTCAATCTGGAAGAAAATAAAAAATATTTTAAATGGCCACACTTGTTTTGAACCGACACTGAAACTTATTCTTCCTTTCACGATTTGACACGGAAAGCAGGTCTTGTTTTCGATTCCCAAGTCGGAAGACATGTAAAATCTTGCCTGTTTCGAGTTTCGAGAATGTACAAGTTCCTGTGCAAACGGATTAGGGCCAAAAGTGGCATGTAATGATAAAATGAGATCAATTCCTTACTAATAAATACGTCAGTCAGAATCACCGGTTTCATTGTAAGTACCTTTTTGGTCGGCTTAGCAACACATTCGTAATCACTCGCAATTAAGAATTGGTTAATCTCTTTATGCAATTGCAAAGTGCTATCTGTCACCCGTAATGTTTTATTTTAAGTCCGTTGGTAATTATCGTTTACTTTATACGCAAGTTACCAACAAAATGCCTGTAAGTAATAGTATCATTAATTATTAAGATAACCGCTGCTACTGGTTCTGGAACTTGAACTAAGATGCCGCTGACATTCATAATGCTACTTCTCAGATAACCGAAATTGGTAGTACTTATGTAAATATTTTTTTCGGGTTTCGTTAATATATCTTATCTGTTATTTATTTTTGCCAGGTCATGATTGCTTTGTGCACTTCCTCATGACTCAAAAACTGTGTTGTGTGTCATAAAATGTGATAGTATTACTTTATTTCGGAAAAAGTAAAAGTATTTCATAAAAAAAAACACGGTAGCTTTAAGCAAACCATATGAAGGGTCCACTGCAATAATGATGATTGTTCAAAAATACTTGAATGTGTTTTGGTTATTTTTACTACTGTTCCACTGCTGAGCAAAGTCCTCCCCCAATTTTCTTCACTCATCCTGATTGCCAGCAAGGTCTTACCAGACCGGAGAAAAAGGACAATCTCTCTAGGCGTTTATTTAAGACTGTTTTTTAACTTAACGCCCAATATATCTCAAAGCAAAAAGCCAAGAACATTCATTATTATTGCAGTGGATCCTTCATATGGTCGTCGACGCCTGCGGTGTACTGTCCATTACTTGTAGGTTACCGCAGCTACTCAGGGTCCTTTTCTCACTTTCCATCAGAGAAGAAAGAAAACACTATGCTTATGCTAATAACAAAAGTACACCGTTTACTAGGAATTGGATATGAAACGTAGTGTAGCACGTCTTCAGGCCAAGTGGAGCGACCGTTTGCGCAGGATGGCTGGCATGTGCTGAATATCTAAGATGGATCAAAGTGGCGAAAAGTTGAAGAGTTTAGACACAACTTTACAAACCACACTTACTTATAACATAAACATGTCAATGTCATTATACAAAACTGGGCCTCGCAATCTTTATCTCCATGCATCCCGGTCTTAATTACAAATAGCTTAGCAATTTCAACATCATTAGGTAACACTTTTGGATCCTTAATCGCGGCTGATAGCGAGCTGTCGATACACCCCATAATAGCACTTAATGCTAGGTTCTAATACCAGTGGCAGTCTGCACTTAATTTTACATTCGTATCGGAGATAATTAGGTACACTCGCTGTTAGGAAACGCTGGCCACCTCAAGGTCTGAATTTGCTTGCACTGTAAGAGCAATCTGTTTGGAATATTTAGAATATGTGTGAAGTATTTTGCTGTTAGCTGCTCAGATATCATTGTAATTAATCTGCATTGATAAAGGAACCGTAACTCTCTGACTGACTTATCAATCAATATTAAAGCTCTAACCATTGAATGGATTTTGCTGAAATTTAGTATGCTGATTGCGATTATAACTACACCGGTACGGTACGGTAGGTAATATAACAAAATTTATTTTATTAAATCTCAATTACAAAAAACCAACGCGAAGAACGAAATGTCTAAAGATTTTAGAAAAGATGTCTGTATTACTAAATTACTCAGAAGAATCCATTAAATAGATAGATTAATAGGTACTCTTTATTGCACACCAAAGTAAACACTTTTTGTACAATTTAAGCGGTTTTATGAGCGATCTTTTCCAGACAACCTTTGGGTAGGGACTAGCAAGATAGAAAGGGTGAGGTCGTCATCATCATCATCAGCCAATCACAGTCCACTGCTGGACATAGGCCTCTCCAGTTGTTCGTCACTATGGGCGAACACCAGGCTATATCCATAGAGCGTAGATCCTCGCTCCTATGACGCTACCCGTCATCGGCCTGTGGTATTAATCGTGAGAATCGTCAAGGGTGAGGTGGTGTAGTTCATATGATATATAAGATATCCGTATAGTATAGCCATTGATACTATACTGCCAGAATATCTTCGAATTTTTTAAATCTTTATTTTCGTTTAATCTTTCGATCATTCTCAGCTTTTCACTGGCAACTTGTTATTAAATATTATTAGTTAGGCTTGTTAACCACCAGTACACTCGCTCGCAGGACCCGCGTCTCATATGAGTAGCGAGTAGGTATTCGCCTCTTTGTTTCGTAACACGATTTAATAAGATTTAATTTCTGAGGCACGCAGCTACCTGAACTTGAAGCACTTACTTTCACAATTTACGAGACAGCTCTTATTATATATTTACAGTGTTACGTAAATACTTTAAAGATGTGAGGTAATGTATGCAAATAAATGCTACCTGTTTTTTTGGCCTGTTCCTTACTGCAAGACCTGTTTCGTAGCGGCACTTGTTAAACGATAGTTCCGTGTTCAATAGATAATTATCGAAAGTGTCTTTTTGATTGTGCTTGATTAATTCGCGAACATTTGATCTAGTGTTAAATAGGTATTTGATAACTATCGTTATGTTCAGTGGTGGTCTTGTCCTTGTTTTTGCTAAGGAGTTCTGTGTCCTTTCGATAATCATTATACGATAGGTCCTGGTTATTACTAAGGGGCAAATATCCCTGAGCTCCGTAATTCGATAGGAAAACTAATCTATTTCGAAATGATTATGCTATGCATCTCGTATTTGTATACGTATTAGGTATATGTATCGTCACTGACCTAAGAGCAAGAGAAGTAAATATATAAGTAGGTTTGTAACTACCTAGTTTTACTACTTCATTTAAATACTCAAAAATAGTGTTCTAAGACTTTTAAAATATATTATTATAATTGACTACTAATTATATGCATTTAACTATATTTTAGATTCAGTTTGGTGTTAAAATTCTGTGGCAATCTCGTTTAAGCGTCTAATCTCGTTTTAAGTGGTTCTTAGGCTAGGTTTATACATAACTTTATAATTACGAGTAGTTTGCTATGTAGCTTTTACAACTTATGCAAGAAAATATCAATCTGAATATCATCACGTAAACTTTACACGCACGGTTACCTTTTCCACACAGCTTATTATATAAAACAACGTTTTTGTAATGCGAATAATGACATTAGTTTTCTAAACAACGGGCGTGTTCGCATCGGTAATTGCATTTTGCGTCATGACGAAAAATACGTCGTACGCAAAAAGCGTGCAACGAGAGCCGAGCGACCGCAAAAGTTCTAATTCCGCAAAAGCGATCGGTAGTTTTTCAATAAGCAATAAATAATGTAATGCAACGTAACGGTGGCGCGCACGCGCCGCTAACAAGCGCCCGCGCCGCGCGGCGTGCCATCGTTGTGCAACTGCCCCACCCTGCCGCGCCGCGAGCCGCCGCGACCGCCGCCGGTGTAAGGCACGAGCGCAAGCGATTGGCCTTTAAACATAAAGAAAGGCTTGCCTTTTTTACCAGGGAAAATTCTTTTATACATCCTAGTCACCCGGGGCAGTGACGGGGTATGTGGGACTGACACCGCCCTCGCCACCCCGCGACAGGGACTTCCAACTTAAAACCCAGGTTCTTCCGTCACGCGCTAATAGGCTGGTGCCACGGGGCCTGGAGTAGAAGCTATGAACTGCACTGACACCACGATATATATATAAGGCCAATTAAAACTTCATATTCTTCTACTTGACGATGGCGAATACATCTAGCATACCAAATAACCAGCCTTTCTTTTATCACCATCAAGTCCAGAAGGCACATTTTATAGCTCCAGAAGGCACATTTTTGTACTAATATTACGGTTAGAGAACGAACGTAGACGTTTACCAAAACATTTTAATAGCTAAAAGAAGTATGTGTGACTGTGCCTGGGGTCTAAGTGAAATAAATGCTAAATTACAAATTTAAAAATCTCCCATCATCATCATCATCATCATCATCAGCCCACATCAGTCCACTGCTGGACATAGGCCTCTCCCAATACTCGCCACTTCGATCGATCCTGGGCCTCTCGCATCCAGCTCTTGCCAGCCGTCCCGATAAGTAACAATTTTTTTTATATATTAAGGGTTTGCGCTTGGCCTGGTGTGAAGTGATATTAAAGCCTACGATGGAGCACGCATACCCCGAAAATACTGATTCACTCTCGCTTTGAATACCTTAAGATTACATGTCTCCGGAAGCAAAGAGTCCGGTAAGGAGTTCCATGGTTTGGCCGTTCGCACTAAGAAGTAGAGGCAAACCGCCCCGTGCGAGTCCTTGGGACCTGCACCATAAAACGGTGTCTCTTCGCCGTATGTCTACTCGTCTGATGGTAAACTGGAGCTGGGGGAATCAAATTGTGTAGTTCAGTCGCACACTCCCCAAAATGTAACCGATAGAAGACCGATTGATATTGAACCGTTCATAATTTTTTCTCTCAATACACAAGTTAAATTTGATTTGTTGTATGTTTCTACATTTACAGTTAAAAAGACTATGTTGCTTTTAAAAGTTACACTTTGTTAATTATTGCTCTAGACATTATATAGAAAAGTAAGAAGTAGAACAGAATAATATTCGTATTGTAAATTAGTCTACGCCTTATAAATTGGACCAACATCTTATTGATTCCGTTCCTCACCGGCTTGTGTTCACAATGATACCTAAGTATATGAACTTTCTGATTCGAACTGGATCTACACGGCGTTGTTATTTAACTAACTATTGTCCAAATAAAAAATACCTTCCAATAATTATCTATTGTAAGGATACTATTTGAGTACAAATACATAGTACTCATGAATGTTAAGTGGCTCGTGTTGGACTTATTCAAATATCGTTTTTGATTCTTGATCTTGTTGTTGTTCATCATCCTATATCAGTCCACTGCTGAAGATAGGCCTCTTGCTTGATCCTTGATCTTAAAGAGGCCAAACTACTCTTGGCAGGTTTATTGACGGTTTACTCAGTGGAAATGACGATGAGTGTCGAGTTTAGCCCCCCTATTTAGAAAACTACGGAATCATGTTTGAATTTAATAGGTAAAATGTACGCAAAACATTTTTAAATGTTTTTCTTATTTTTTAGTATGTGTATTTTGACTTTCGAATATGTTTCCTAAGCGTTCTGAATAAGGAGGCAGTACTTAAATAGTATCTGGGTATATCTAGCATCTTTAAAAATTGTTGATAAATGTTCTGAATCTGATCAGAGTCCTTTTAATGAGTTTTGTTGGAAAACATAGGATTTGAAAGAAAGAAAGAAAGACAGAAAAATCTTTAATTGGAAACAGATTAGAACATAACATAATAACAATAGAGAGACAAACCATAGTAACTAACATATAGATTATTACTTCGAGCTAACCGAGTCTGTCAGAACATCCCGTTTAAATGATATTCAAGATTCAATGCTAATTTTGACAGCAAATAAATCGCAATAAAAGTAATAGGAAATATTGAGGTTTTATCTGATAAAAGGCTCGCCCAAATTGTGATCTCGAAGAAATCAGATTCTATTAAAATGTTATTGATGTTGACTGCGTATGCCCTTGAAAGCCAACCTTACCTTCTAATAAGCAGTTTCGTTAACGAAAATGAGATGACCTGCGTCGATAACGTCTTATAATTATTAGTTAATAAGTCGAGTGCTTATTTAAGTTTAGTAAGACATAATAATTAATATTTTTTTATTGACTTTTTATAGTAATACAAGATTTTTTATTGGTCATTAAGTATATTGACTAATGTCCGGGTGCGATCTTGCAATGCGATATAACAAATAATGGATCAAACGTTACGTTTGCGGCTATTGTGTTGTTCGGTTTCCTTGATTTGATATGTTTACGATATTACATTTTGTATGTCAGTACATGAGTTGGCATTTGATGCTATAAGTAATGTTTAAAATTTGAGTAAGGAGTATGGACATAAACAATTTCTGCCTTATTTCGGATCGTGGTCGTAGAGCTTTGGGATGAATGCTAACGAGTATTTAAGTATTATTGGATGTTATAAACTCGATGCCCTCATTGATTTATGTTTTTATTAGTACAAGTCTAATTTTTTACATACAATAAAATTTGAGTTGTATCTACCTACTATTTTCTATGATTGGTTCAAGTAGCTTCTCTCGATTTGTTTTAGGTATCAATCTGTTTAGTAGTCACGGAGATTAGCGCGACTAACAGACATAAGTACTAATTATTTTTTTGGATTCTTGCTCTATTAGTATTTCTTTATTCCCCAATACCTCCGTAAAAATATATGTTCAAGTGATCTTTGTTACTTTTTACTGTTTTATTGTATCTATGTATAGTTTGCTACGGAGCTTTTCGTTACACTCTCCATCTCACTTAACCAGTTTTTATAGTGATTTCATAAATAACAGCTATTAACGTATTAGTGATCAAACAGGTCCTTTTATGTTCTACTCTGTCAAGATTGTAATCATTCATGAATTTTGAGTGGATTTTAAATTAGTGGCGCTTGCATGTATTATGCACTAGCCGAATTACCGACTTGTGTAAACGATTATTAAGTCTAATATCCAGTTTGAGGTCGGGAAATCATTCCTCTATTTTTATAGTAGCACAAGTCAGTCAATCACTAGTTAGTTGCTACCGACCGTAGTCACTTCAAAGGTGTTTCGCAGAAAGTTCGTTGTTCACAAAACAAGTGGGTAAACCCTACAACCGGCTGACAAACAGAGGATTCGGGCAGTTTTTTATTCGACCATTGCGATACCCCGGAAAGAAATGGTTGGATGGGATGACCTTTATTCTTTATCCCTACGGATTGCCTTCCTTGAAATAACTAAGACCTGCCATTATCATTGTATTGCCATATCTTTGTACAAAGATATGGTGGGAATGATATGCAATAGGATGCTATTGCCGTGTCATTGAGGAGCAAAGTGAAAGTTAGGTATGCAAACAGGACTGGGTTAGGGACCAAGGTGGTCTACATTGAAAGTGACGTTAGTTCGATCTAGGTAATGTAGCTCTTCAAATAAAGGTAGGTATTCCAAAAACTACATATTGTTATTATGTGCTCGACTTCGTCCTACAACTTAGATTTGATCTTTTACCGTCAATAAGGATAGTGTTTGTTTGACCTAATCATCATTTGAGAGCCTTCCGCTCCCCCAACAGTAGGGGTAAGTGCCTTCCGCTCCCCGAACGGTCCGGTGATATTGACAAGGCAGCCGTGGCCATCATAGTAGTCATTTAGAAAAAAAATCTACCTCTCACAGTCCACTGCTGGCCTCACCACTTGTTCGCTACTTTGATACGATCTTGAGCTTCAGTGCATAATACATACCTACTACAGTACTATTAAAATGACTCGGCGATTATACAAAAAAGGATAAAGAAACTTCTTCCAAGGTAGTAATTTTCAAATGGTCTATGGGCCAGTAGTTCATTCACATAATGAGTTCAATAAATCCCCGGTTTGCCAACATGGCGGTCCTGATGTTTCTGGGCGGTTTCGTTTGTCGCAAATTAATGGCAATAAAGCATAATCATATCGTAAACGCCGTTCGTGAGGCTGCGCAAGCGACGCGCCCGCGGCGCCCAAGATTCCAAGATGGCGGGTGTCGATTTAGATCCATTTTCTTTTTAAAAACTTATAGCTTTCCATTTTTGAAGGCGATTCAAGTTATTTGGCATACGTATGTTAGTGCGATGATGGATAAAGCTGATAAAACTCCTCCCAATATCTTTCCAGGGGCGTCGTAAGAGTCAACTAAACGAGTTTTAGAGATTTCAGCTTCTCACGGCCAGTTAAGGGTACTTGGCGGGCACTTGGTCAAAACACCCGTGAAGCGACTTCGTTCGCGTTTGGGATCAGTCGGTGTGCTATACTCGACTGTACAAGAGCTATTCTTGTACAGTTGAGAATACAGGCAGTGGAAAATAGCGACTTGGGCTTCTCTTTCGCTTTCTATCAAGGGGTGAAGCCCGACGAGGAGCGAAACATTGGGATTGTAAGCCCTAGCAGTAAACGCTTGTAACATTAGTTCGTTATCTATTACCACCTTTTGAACTTCTTCATCACGTCTTCTTTCATAAGGAGACTAATTTTCATTATACGGAAAAGGTATAAGTTGCCGCAAATGCATGCGTGAATTAAAACTATCATTTGTGGTTCCTCTAAGGAGAGAAGGTTTAGGACCAAATAGTTATCACATTGTGGCTTCGTCAAACAAATCTATTAGGAATGTGTCTGTATTCATTTACATTAATATTTACCTTAAAAAAAGTCGGTATTTTTTTCTACTTAATATTCATAAAGCAGATAATTAATGGCGTACGTGAATAAATGAATATATAATAGTATTGATATAAAAAATGTGATACTGCAGCGCATCACATTTTTATCTCTGTTATCGAAAACAAGATCTTTATGTCTGGGATTGAATTGTAGTCTAGCATTTATTTTGATGCTCATAAATATTATTAGCGTGATTTATTTAATAATATTGTAAATCTACGGAATGATTAACTTTTGAAAATAAAACGATGAAACCATTAATCTACATTTGAGCCTCATCAAGAGTTTTGAACAGAATTATTTATGTGTTTATTCGAAGTATACTGTGGAGGATAGTTGATATACATTGTAATATAACGTCTGATTGATTTTATATGCGTCTTTACGATATAACGACTATGTTACGATGATCATATTTTTGGTTACACTCATTGCAATGACACCTAATCAACAGAGGAATATGGAAAAGGTTAATTAAAAATCCAAACTCAATTTATTGTTATTTATTTCATTTTGACAAGGTAATCGGTGACCTTTGAACGACTAATAAGTATCAAAAGTACAAAACGATAAGGTAATAATCTCTATTGCCTACAGATTCTATGTTAACATGAATAGCATCTCGAGTGCGATTTGGTACGAGTGAACTTAAAGACGGCTTTGTCCCTTTTGGCTTAGAGTCTCAATTACGTATGAGGTTCCCATAGAAGGGCTCAAGCCTTACCTAAGCTAGGGCTATAAGTCCTTACTACCCTGGCGGTGCGGGTTAGATGACCTCACACTACCTTAGAAGTTTTTTACAGATGTGCAGTTTTCCTCACAATGATTTTCTATGCCGAATCACATATGAAAGCACAGATTTTCATAACGCAGGTATATTTTATCATAAATATTTGTGGGTGGTTTCGCGATTAAAAGCTGCAGTATATCTTAATAGCTCTGAGCTCAGTAATAAGCTAATCATACAATTAAGTATTTACTAGCTTTTATAATCTAATTTCAAAGACTATCTCATCATGGCTAGTTTGAGTCTTTTCATTTAGACTTAGTTTAATAGGTCTGAATTATAGTGATTTAGATCTTTAATAAGAACATTACAACTTGAGTTTTATATTACCGAGTCAACGGAGTTTTCTTGCAAATTACTAGTTCTTATATAAAAGGTCTAAGATAAATAAGAATGATATATATTTTATACGCCAAAAGGAACAAGAGCCTAGGACATGGCAAGTGATTATTTTAATAATAAAAGGTAACATTGACTCTGAAACTGTCATGTATAACTTAGGAGATTAGCAATAAATAGGTACTTAGGTACGTTTAAAACCTATTTCGCTCCTGTTAACAATTTAATCACACCTTTGATTTTTACAAAGTTTTGAGTTATTACATAATAGTCATTCAATGGGGAAGCATAGTAAATTTTATACTCGTAACAATTATAGAGATCTATCTATACTTAAAGGAACGTTTAGATAAAATAAATCTTTGTGAGACTTTTAAAATCGAACATGTCAAGGGATCCAATTGCAGCCCAGTAATAAATTAATTAAATCACAGTTTAAAAATTACCTTAAATTTAGTAATTTGGAGTGCATGATTACATCATATTATGTTGAATAATCTCTTATCTGATTAAATTTCTAATTTAAAATCTCAAAACATAGGATAAAATATCTCTAATTTGCGTAATATTTTGAAACTTAACAATGAAGGCATCGATGCGAGCCGCACAGTCATCAGAAGAAATCTATAGGTGATGTTACTGGGTTGTCTTTCGCGTAGAGATACTACAATACGAGACAATTGATTAAACCACTGTAGTTTAGAGATAGAAACGTACTATTGCGCCGTGGCGTGTCGTGCGTGACGCGTCAGTACTGTATCGGTTTCATACTTTTAGTATGGCTAGAAGCACACCATTGTCAAATGTCGCCACAACAAAACACGCTTTAAGTGTGTTCTGTTGTAGTGTTCTAGAATCTGATGCGTCAAGACATTCCACAACACAGCAGTGTGTTTCGACCTTAAACGTATACATAGTAGACATAGTCTGTAAGATTAATCAAAGTAGTTACACCAGTTCCAAGACTAAAATTTCTATAGGGGCTTATTCCATTGACAGTGCGGATAATAATATTACAACACTACGGTCGATGCCGAAAACGAAAAAGATAATAATTTACGCAACACGCAGTACATATAAATTTCGAGCAGTTACACAACTTCTCTAACATTTTATAAAAAAAATATTTATAATATCTTCAATAAGCAACAAGTTATATTTTTATTGGTAACCGGCGTTTCCTTTCAGACTAATAATACTAATTATATTACATCGAATAAAGCGAAATTTACAAAAAGAAATAATACAAAATACTTACACTCATACGATATCTATTTAACTAACAATAAATTGTAATTCTATTCGAACACTCTGGATACTTATTATTTAGCTACGTTGTCTTCTATGACAAGGAATATATTCGTATGAACTAATTGTATACTATCGGTAGTGAATTCGGTATGCTAAGCTTCTTGAACGATAGCTCCATATTTATTTACATTTAGTACATGAGATGCATTATCACTTTATTTATAATACAACATTATACACTAAGCCAACGGGTGGCCTCAACTGCATCGCACGACCGCGCCATGTCAGGAAAACACTACGGTAACAATTGGAATAGATACCTATTTGGAAATATGTCTGCGAGTACAGGTTCAAGTCATTATCATGACGTATCATTTTAAATTTATCATCAATCTCACAATAATCTTGTTACTGTCACTGTCTTTTCTTCATTGGAATGTAGATCTAAAGTTTTGTCTTATTCTGGCGCAGAATATCCTTCAACGATCACAAAACTATCATCGTTCCAAAATTATACACAAGAGTCATTTGGATGTATCGACCAGATTATTGTAATGGCGGATCACGAGTTTGTCCACTATCAGGTGTGGTCGGCGGCTGTCGCGGCTGCGGCGGCGGCGCGGCGGGCCGCCGGCGCCACACGCCCCATAAACGATCTGATCTCCTCAAAGTATGTCTCATCAGGAGACCGTCGACGGCTATCGTCCCCATTCTCCGCCTCGTGCTTCTTCAAATGCCTGTCGAGATTCGTCTGCTGCCCGAAGCAGCGGTCGCAGTGGCGACACCGGAACGGCCTCTCTTTGTTGTGAATGTTTCTCACGTGCCGTTGGAGATTCGAAGATATCGAGAAGGATCTCTCGCAGTATTTGCAGCGGTAGGGCTGCTCGCCCGTGTGCGTCCGAAGGTGTCGGGTTAAGTTTGCGCTTCGAGGGAATGCTTTGCCGCAGTACGAGCAGGTGTAGCGGTCTCTCGCTCGAGGGGCGCCAGGGTTTGGCGGTAGGGGAGGGGCTCGTGGGGCGCCGGGCGCGAGGAGCGTAGCTGCCGCGGCGGGGAGGAAGGGGTACCGGCCGAACGAGGCGGGTAGCGCTAGCGGGAGTCGTCTGCAGAACTGTAGAAGTGCCGGGTGCGCTGGGTGCGCGGGGTGTGTAGGGTGCGTCGGGTGCGGCGGCGGCGAGGGCGCGATCAGGTTGCAGTTCTCATCCTCGAGGCGAGGGGGGCGCTTGTGGGTGACTCTGAGGTCGAGCGGCTCGTCGGCGCGGGGCGAGCCCAGCGGGCTGTGGTGGGTCTCGCAGGGGGAGGGCGGCGGGGAGGCGAGGCGGCGCGGCGCCGCGTGCTTTTCGCGCATGGCGGCCGCCGCGCACGCGCTCATCGGGCTCGTGCGCCACCGACCTGCAACAACAGACAAACGTACTTGTACACAGACTGTCATAGATTAACTATTGGCACAGAGCTTAAAATGTTGTCTACGGCGAGCAAAAGGAGCCGAACCGTATTGGGCAACGTCATTCATCACTGTCGTGATGGCGCCTACCTCAATATTGCACTGCAGCGACCTGAGTCGATAATATAAGTGTCAGATGGTAGTGAAATAAAACAGTAATATTTTCATGTACAGTTTGAGATCTTAATTAATATATGAGTTGATTTATGAAACAAAACAAGATAGTGTTTTGGCATCAGGCTACGGGTTCAGCAAAATAGAGTAGATTTATCTACACGTTATGGAACTGCTGCTACCGCCGCCTGTTTGTAGCAATTAAAATCTTACATCGAGGAGTCCCCATGTCTGAGACATCAACAACAGTTCCCTAATCGTATGTTTAAGAAAATAGTGACATCACTGCAATAGCACATGTAGGCGAAGTTTGATAACACTTACGCAACAATGATAACGATGATGCAGCCTTTAATGTGTAAAAAAACCTTCTAAATAACGATGTAGCAGTTGATAAGGTGCTCTAACTGCAGTGCCTGATCATAATTCTATTACCGACATTACTCCAAAGCCAGCAACAATGTCTGCCACAATAACTCGTCCAAATGAAATGTGAGGCCGTCCAATTTAATAGTCAGCTGGCAATTCCAGCCATCTCAGCACCTAGGCGTGTCCAGCTTCCTACAACCTTGACAACATCCTAAAAGCGGCGGTTGCGCAATGACGAGCGGCGGGGGTGGCGCGCCCACGAGCTCGACGCACGCCCACCGACTCTTGCGCCATGCTAACTGGAGCAGCCACCGAAATGACACACGGCATTGAATACCAGTGAAGTACTGGGTACAGACAGCCGAAACGGCTTTTTTGCAGCTAAGGGGAAACTTTGATAGATAAAAACCTGCCAACTGGTGAACAAAGTGGTAAACAACACACGGGAGTAAATACCGGTGAAGTGTACAATTGTCTTAAACGACAGTTGAGACAGCTAAGGAGAAACTTTGACAGATAATAATATTACCGTGAACTAGTGAACATGGTGGCAGACAAACATATGACCCTCCTGATATGTATTAAGCAATTACCTGAAGCCTATTGATGCCTGCAACACCAGTGTATCACACGCGCATTATAGACCCTTTAAAAACTAATTGACAACCTTTTCAAAAGACCCCGTACTGTAGTTCTACTTTTCAATACCATTAACCATCAGAGATTTACTCGTATTACACGAAAGTCCCAATTCACAAACTAAAATACATATTTGTCTTGCATAAAATTAAGCTTGAAAAGTAAAGAATGAAAAACGATACTTGCATATCGTGAAAATAACGAGAACTATCTGCAAATATCGCGTGCAATTTTCAGAGAATTTCTGCGTGCAGATCGCACAAAAATACTTGCAAGTACAGCGATACTTGAAATACATTGAGTATCACTTACGGGACTCTGGGCCACCATCGAATACCATCGTGCATAATTACCTCTTTGCTAGGTGTTGTGGCCGCCCCGTGCAATTCTGTACTAAGCCCTAACGTATTTTGAATGCCTCAAGGATTCCTCACGGTGATTTATTGGATTGTGACGACGATGTTTCCGACTTAATTATTAACGCCGCTTTATCGGGCGTTTCATTAGACTATAAATGCTGCTTGCGAACAAATTGCGAATATCCTAAAACAGGTATGTCTGGGTACGGCTTCGCTTTCCTGTTGAGCTCCTGTTTTGAAAGTTGCTTTCAGATTTGATGAAGCATCATTGGGTTATTTAAGAATTGCTGGTACGTAACTAGGCCTATGTGATGGTTCATGGTTGTATACTATGTATTACTTTGCCTGAAATTTAAGCGGCTAGGAGACCAAAGCAATATGTCATGGCGTAACTTATGATAATGCTAGAAAAACATGTCTAAATTAGGTAGGTACTGTATTAATAGTTATGATTCTCTGACATATTTTTGGGTGACTACAAAGTCACCCAATAATATAACCAAATAAATAAGAAAACTCATTAGATACTTTATGTGGAACTACCTATATAAATTTTGCCCATTATAACTATTCAATTATACGAGTATTCTGACACAATTTTTGCCCTTTTGATCTATAAATTTATCTTCTCCGGTTTGCTCGTAGTAAAACTAATTAACTACTAGATCTGTGCAAAAACTACGACGGCAGACTGTGAAATTTTAATGACACGTTATAAATATTATTTGGACACGCACCTATTACCGTAGCTGCCTGTCTTAAGCCGGTATATCAATTTACTGTTTCCCTGTCAATGCTTCAGTTTATAATGGCGGAGGTAATTACAATTTACCAGCCACCCGACTGATTAATGTCTCGCACCGTGGGCTCAAAAACGGTAGTCGCTTCGAGCACGTTTTCGAAGAGGTGTGAACCGATTGCATTGTTCCATTTCCTTTGCCCGTTCCGCTCGCCCACGCGCCGTTTGTACTATTATTACAAAAATAATAACCGATAATCGTGTCCGGACGGATTGAACAACTTCATTCGGCGTGATCGATCGCCGTGCCATCCCACGTAGCGTCACGCTCGCCGCGGCGTGTGCGCAGATGCGGACAGATACCGCCCTATATGTTAACTACATTACGATTTTATTACAACTTATTAGAGTGATCGATCGCGTTTGTCGTAATTTCAAGTCACGTTCCTCGTATTCGGACACAATGTAAGCCGTTGGTACAGTCTAGATGCGACACTAGATTGATGCCGTAGTAAGTCTTTATCTTTTGGGACGACACTCCATAAATCACGGAACGTTGATTGATCTCGTTAGGCTTATCTTTACGGATTGGGAAATATGAAAGCTCGTACTTCACACAGGAATGTGAATGGACATTACACTAGCACCAACCTTTCTCTAAATATCTGCGGCTCCTTTAAAAAATATGCATAGATGTGTTATTTTTACATTATGTCTGAAGTAGAAACAGAAGCCCAAGCAATATGATACGCACTCAATCAAAACAATGTATATCACATAACGCTTTTATAAGACCCAAGATCATTGTACGTACAACGCAAGCAGAAAGTTCCATTGTAGTAAAATTTCGTCAGAAATTATAGAATTATTATGAGACTAGCTGTGCCTGCGACTTCGTCCGCGTGGAATAGTTTCTTTGGGCAGTGATTTTAATGACTCCCAGTGCCTGCAGCTGGCAGCGGCGCGGCGCAGATCGATTAACATGAAACAAACACTAAATGTTAAGGGAAGCTTCCAGCAATATATTAGTGAAAACCGCATCTTAATCGGATACGCGGTTTCTTAGATTAGCGTGCACAAACATACAGACAAACAGACAAAAATTCCAAAAATCATTGTTTTGGGTACTATTGCATTAATAAAGGCCTCCCATAATATTTTTTCACATATATCTTCCATGTACAGACAGCGATTCGTTACATTTTTATTATATGTAAGATAAGATAAGATAAGAAGAAGATAGATTGACATAAAAACCATTCTTACTTAGAATGGCCCTTAAACTGTATTTCATCGACAACATGCTGCGGCTTTTCCAAAACATATAATATACTAATATCGATGTCGTGAAGTACCTCTACTATCGAGTATCACAATTTGTTTATACTGAATCGATATGTGTATCGTCATCTACAAGCTCCACGCATGATACATCGTGTACTGTGTAGGGATGTCGATAGATAAAGGAAGTAAGGCTCTTCAGATCATTCGGAATGCGATTTTTGGAAAATCAGATTTCCAAAATTTATTTCTCTTCCAATTTCTTTTGTAGGTGGTTTTTCAAGCTAAAAACTATAAATATGTTATGTTTTTAATCAATTCATTTTAATTGCCGCCTTAAATTGTATCGGAAGATGTAAATATTTGTATCTATTTGCATTAAAAAGTATCTGCCTAGTTATATTTCTGAAACATGGAATATGTTGTGTTTAAGGAGGAAACCAAAACATATTGTACTATGAGACGCCTATCGACCTCATATCGTCACCCCTATTTCTAGAAACATGGTACATATCAAAGAAACGACTTCCTCACGAAGTGGAGCACAGGGCGTGTTAATATCTCTGGACAGCACTGGTCAAACAGCCAGGGATTGTCAAAGGTACGTGTATCCCTAGGGCCATAACGCAGAGAGCATGCGATAAGATTTAATGGCGGTATAAATTGAAGTATCTTTGATTCTACAATGTTTTAAGGAGGTGAAACGTGAGGGGATACTTAATGATTACTTTTTGAGTCATTTTATTTAAAGTTAAGCGTGATATGGATGCAGTTTGATATTTGGTACAATTTATAAGTTTTTTACAAATATATTTACTTGATGACAAAATTTAATAGCGAGTAATGAGACTATGTCTGGTCCTATAGCTTCTGACGGTATTAATAAAACAATAAATGCTCCAGACAATTTACACCAGGCAACCATTATCTAACTAAGATTTACTCTTGTGCTATGAGTTTCAGATGATGTTTAGATTGGGGTCGTCTTCTAAAAGATCGTATAAGAAATTTGCTAATTTTTAATTGCTCTATTATGCCTCACTACCTACCTAACTTTTGGACCTCACGACCGCTTACTATCAGGTGGAGTGAGGTCATCCTGAAAGCTCTTCTTATAAAACAAAAGAAATTATGGCTTAGAATATGAGCATAAACATCATTGAGGCCATTCCGGTTGTTTTGCCTTTATATTAGCGAGGCTTTCGAGGCCTGACGGGCGCGAGGGTCGCTACTAAATCATAAGCACGCGGTTGGCTCACGACCTGCCCAAATACGGCCGGTCGGACGCAGCCAGCCCTCGTTCAATCGATTTATGTTGGCTCCTTTTGGCACAAATTAGCCGCGTGTCCGGGGCGGCGTGAGCGAACAAATCCGCAACGGCTTTCAGGCGCTAAAAGGGTTAACATGAGGTGACGTCTTTCTGGTAGTGAATGGACGCTTTCACTTGTTTTTAAATTCATAGAAGAGATATTTGAATAGATAAGCCGAAGTTAAATGGATTATAATAGGTTACATGCGTGGTTGTCGTAGGATCTGAATGATCAAGGTTGCTGACAATAATCTTGCTACCTGATTCACTATCTTATGTTTTTTTATCATAAGATGTTTTACTTTTAAGTACCTACTCGATTTTATTATAATGTGTTTGTGCATTACAGAGTAGATAATTTTTTTTGTTAGTTTCTATCGTTCTTAATGTAAATTTTTTGAAGATAAAATTAATATCATATTTTGAAGCCTAATAGAGGATTTTTATAAATTTTAATCTTTCTATAAAATAACTTCGGTTTCATTCAAATTATCCATATGTTTTTGAAAGTTACATTCGTTTTTACAATTATACAGACTTTTAAAGTTGACAGGGTTGCATTAAAATACATCGAACACACCTAAAAATGAAAATACTGAAAACGTCCGAACGCGTTCAACTTTAAAAATGGTTCTGTTATTACCGACACACGATTTCCACACGATCGGAATAACGGTATCCGTCGAAATTGTGGCGCAGTTAATTTATTGCAGTTAGTGTACAAGCGGTTTTATGCGAGAGGTCGTCATAAGGTGCGGGCTGGTCGGCGGCATGCGCTGCGGAGGCAGTCACGACACGCTAATTACTCTTAATTAACGAGGTTCGGAAGCGCGTGACGTGCCGCGGGGGGCGGAGCCACCGCTGTATGTTAATGCAAACATCGTACCAATGGGAGCCATCACAGCACCGCCTCGCGTGATATATTAAGATTTTGAAACGCTTATTCGTTCTGCCGCGCGCTCTCCACTTCTACACAGTTTCATGCGTTCACTATAACTGGTTTGTTATGTAAAGATAATGTTAATAAATCGTTATAATCCGATTTAGTATGTAGCCCGCCTATCATCGCGTTCAAACATAATGTGCCCGTTAAATTTAGCGTGTAACTATAAATTGACTAATTTATCAGCATGTAAGTGTTCGAGATGCGAATAGAAATGAGCGTAATTTTATACGAAACGATATAATGCTGAATATATTACATTATGAATGGATCTTTACGTCGGCTTTAATCGATTTATCACATCGATATTACACGCATGGTTGTGACATAGTTATTTCTGTATTGGTATCATGTAATTGGGTTTTCATAGAAATGGTTACTTGATTGCAAATTGCGTATTAGTTAGTTCCATTAAGTATCAAATATCACCTGTTATTACTTTATTAATTCCGGACTGCGTCTATTTAAAAAAAAAAAAAAAAGATAATAATGAGTAATGGACATATGCTGACATTATGTCATCATCATCATCAGCCAGCAGACTTCCACTGCTGGACATAGGCCTTCTCCAATAACAATTGTCATTTGGGGAAATTTGCCATAGTCAACTTGTCAGGCGGGTTGGTGACCGCATTAGGTTTATTTGTACCCAGGTAAACGCTGCTGCCCTGTTTCCTGACATTTCCTTAGTCGTCTTCTACAACACCCAAAGGATGAGATGGGGTAGTTTTTTTCTAAGTCCGGAAAGTACAAATGACGCCTCATAAGTATACAATTTTAAATAACCCCTCCTAACCCCAGGCGGGTCTGGCCCAAGTTATGTGTAAATGGCGGGAAATTGGTGTTTGTAAGTCATACGGTCGTTAGGGGGGCTGCGGATGACATAAGTCTTATGGTCAGTCGGCTGTGACGTAGATGGGTGGCGCCTGTGCCGGCGCATCGGGGATGAGCCGCCGCTCAATGAGCGAGTACACTCGGTTCCTGAACGTTTATCATTGTGTTTCGATGCATAAATTTGATTTTATTCTCACATTTAAATCGTAATTGTATAAAACCTGTTCTTAACATTTGGTCACAATACGAATATTAATGTGAAATTACTTTAGTTCAAAAACAGGCACGAAATTGTTCTTCACACTAATCCAATTGAATATTATTTATTACCTAAATTTAAAAGTAATGGAGCTCTAAATTCAAAACGAAACATATTTTTTTGTGAGCGTCATATTATTATTGTACATAATAGCATTCATCAATCGGGATATTATAGCCATTAGACGCAATCAATTTTTAAACACCATTCTAGTAAAAGAGGATATCGTATAATATCGGATCAACTTATTATTAGGTTAATGATATGCCTACAATTTACATTTTTAATTTCATTAAAACCTTTTAATATTCGGTCAATGGGTTAGCAAAATTTATAGTGTATCATCACAGTAAAGCCTTACACAATATAATTTTATATGAAGTAATTATGTTTTGACAACTCCTTAGACATAACAGTATAAATACCCAATTTTACAAAATTTTACAGTTCCAAATTTAAAATACCTACCTACTTTCAAACCTAAACAAAACATTATGTAAATACCATCCACGGTGATTATTTCATAACACCATTCGTCAAATTTTTTGAAGTAGTACCTACTAGTAATATAAAAATTTTACAGTTCCAAATTCAAATCACCTTTAAAAGCAAAGAAAACATTTGTGTGCGCTACAGTACGCTTTTTGCGCTTACAGACGCGTAGACGTACCGCTTCGCTGGATGCGGCATGGCGTAGACCAATCGAGTGCGTTCCGCTTCACGCGCTAACGCGCTTACGCTACCTAACGCTCGTGATATATGGACTGATTTTACATACCGATTTACTGGATTAGATACGCGTGGGCATGTGTTTATGTAAGTTTATTAATGGTTATAGAAAGTTGAATGGATTTTTAGGAACTAAATGAGCTAAGCTGGGTCTGGTAGAGCATTTGGTTGGTTCGCTTATTAATATCGCAATAGGTTGGATTGAAGAGTGCGTAAGAATTTAATTTGATAATTTCATTTATAAATATTTTGCAATCTATTAATTATTCGCCCTTCGCAGTCCACTGCTGGACATAGGCCTCGCCAGTTGCTTGCCAAATTTTTGGTTCTTGGGCTTCTCGCATCCAGCATTTGCCAGCTATCTTGTACCTTTAAAACTTGCCGAAGATCATAAAGACCGACCGATCATTTTAGTTTTTATTTTCTTAAAGTAAGTCTTCTATTCTAGCATTTTTCTATTCACTCTCCCTATTATGAGTTGAAATAGCAAAATAAAAGTATTAATTGATCTTGAAACAGAAATTGTGTAAACTTGAATATAAAAAGCGATGACAAATAAATCGCTTCGAATACCATCTGACGATTTTAATTAATATCAAATGACGAAACCGACAATAGAAGATATTAAGCGAACATTGCCAAAAAAATCGTGAACTAAACAACAATGGGTCTAGAAGCAGATTGCTCCATCACTATTGCCACCGTGTACCGATAAAACGTACAATAAAAACAGCCGTTTCTATAGTTCGCAATTCTTTGTCACGAACGCCGGTCCTACGCAACGCGATGAAATAACTAATAAATTAGATCAGACAATCGAATTGTAAACAAAAACGAAAAATATCCGTCGCAACAGCGTTCGCGTAGAACAAGCAAAAACCACAACACACCATCCGTTGCGCCACGAATGTAAAATAATAACCACGGGACCGATTCAATGCAGAAGCGATGAAAATTTTATTCATAAATCCGCCGCTTTACAATGTTCGGCATTGGCGTGCTTGCAAAAGCATTACTAAACTGAGCGTTAGCGGTCTCATAAGTCAAATAGTCGATAACATTCCGTGTAATATTCTCATACGATCGCGACCTCAGCAGATTCACACGGCTTGCTGCTTTTTTAGACTCCGGTATCGACAACCGAGATCATTGATTTATTTCACATCACTATTTTAGGAAACATGTCTCGTCGGTCGGTTTATGGTGAGATATGAAATTACTGTCGAGCGAACAGCACAATGTTTTAGATTCGAGTTCAGATGGGCCCGTGATATATTATCGGTAGCCGACGTTTGTTGCGTTTATTTATTGCTTCCACGCCGAGACTCTAATACACCTGTTAAAGGAAAACCAACCAATATTCTGGTTAACCGTTCGACTTCTTGCGATGTTTATTTACGAAGTGCGTTGGCTGGTTTAATGCGATTTTGTTGCATTCTTACACGGTTGGGGCGGTCGCTTCGTGAATGAGATGCGGCCAATTCCGAAATGAATACGTTTATCTTAGCGTTGTACGTTGTAAATAACAGTTTCTAATAAGTCCCTATTTGTTTTACTGTGATTAGGAGAAATCGTTGCCGTAACAAAATTATAATATTATACCTACTCTACGTAAAACTTTCGTAATATCTATGGTTTAGTGTCGATATTACAACTGACATTCTTTTTTTCTACAGGCTGTATGACTTTTTATCTTTTAGCCATGTTTTAAATAAAAAAACATTACATGACATATGACGACAGAGAGTACAGCACGCTATCTCTATTCATTCCTGACAAAAGAAATTAGCATTTTCATTCAGTATTTATAAGGTTCGCTTTCATTTGTCGTCTAGACGTATCTTGGGATCGACCAAAACATACTTCCCGCGCAAAAATGTGGCATCAGCATCTGCCAGAGACTTGTCGGTGGCAATTACAAATTGTCGCACCGAATGGGCCAATTGGAACGGAATTCTATCTATTTTAGAGTGGACATTTATACTCCGGCCAATGGCTGGCTATTCCGCACGCATGCGCGCGTATGACGATCGCGATTTTATGTGAGAATCGGGCCTCGAGCAACGTGGGAACTTGCGATGTTTTTTTGCGTAGTCAATTTTTGCGAACGTGTGATTAAATTACGAAGTTTGTGATTAGATACATTTAAATTGATTACCTGTATACCTATTTAAAGTGTTCACCGAAAAACGATTTGTTGATGATCATGAGAAAATTAAACAGAAATGATTTATCATCATTTAATAATCCTGCATGAACCCATGTACTCGTAGCACGCCTTGACCAGTTTTAGTGAATATGGTATTGCTAGGAAACCTATCTATCCTATATAAAATTTGAATTTAGAAATATTATAAATTGTTAACTTTCGGCGTTCGATATTCAAAGCAAAAGGTCTCAAAAGACTGACGTTTTTTTAATACAATTTATTGCTCATTTGTTTCACAGGTGGTATGTAATATACATAATGTCTCACGTTTTGATTTGAATTTAGAACGCCGAAAAGTTAACATTAAAGAATTCTAAAATCAAATTAGGCTCTAGACTGATGTCTAGGACTTTTTATGTCGAGGAGTTTCTTTCTGATAAAGTGGACATTACATCGCATGGAGGGACAAAATCTTTAAATATATCTAACAATCACAGCACATTATTAAGTATTCCCCGCATTACGTACATCCAAGGAAACGTAACTCATACTGTTAACGCATGTAGTATGCACACTGTAATGTGTGTGTACACAACTTATTTAGTACCGCGTATAAGTTATGCGCACCGCGTCCTTAATTACTGTAATCTAGTATGACGATGTGACGCTATTTTAAGAGGATAAATGTTGACGCTTAATCGCAGACGTGAAGTCAGGACAGGCGAGTCCGCTCTGTGGGTTATTTGAGGAGTCTACTTTCAATTTTGTTTTTAATCTGACCTCATATACATCTTAACTAATATTATAAAGCTGAAGAGTTTGTTTGTTTGTTTGAACGCGCTAATCTCAGGAACTACTGGTCCGAATTGAAAAAAATATTTTTGTGTTGAATAGACCATCTATCGAGGAAGGCTTTAGGCTATATAACATCACGTTGCAACTTTTAGGAGCGAAGAAATAATGAAAAATGTAAAAAAAAAACGCGGAAAAAATAACTATTCCACGCGGACGAAGTCGCGAGCACAGCTAGTTCTTGATATAATGTGGAAGCATTTGTTTCACGGCCGGTTTCGTCCAATAATAAATAAAGCTATAAGTATATCATCTTCTAAGCTCGCGAACGTTCACTGCTAGACATAGGCCCACCCCAATGACAGCTGTCATTTGAAACGATATGCCTTAGTTACCACGCTTGGCAAACAGGTTGGAGATTGACAGTAGGTTTTATTTGTACCCAGGTTGATGCGGGTCCCCTACGTAGCTTCGAACGCCACTTTTGCGTGGGTAGGTTCGAAAGCTTATTCGAATTTAAAAAAAAAACATTTTCATTGTCTCATGGGTTCCAATGTTCGACATAATAAATTTTTGAAGTCACCAATTGAAGTCTTTTTGTTAATAAATGCTGTTTTTTAATTACTTAGATGTATATTTTTTTACACACGTTATGACTCCTGATGTTCCCTTAGTCATCTTTTATGACACCTACGGAATGAGATGTGATGTGGTAGTCCTATTCTAAGTCCGGAAACCACACGGACATTCATCAAAGCATTTTCGTCATTAAAAACCAGCGCCGTGGCTTGCTACGCGGGCCACGGTTCTATGCTGAGTGGGGCCCTTTTACATTGGACGTCACGTCCACGTCCGGTCCGACTGTTTTATGTATTTGTTGTTATGTTTTATTTTTGTGGAATTTTAAATGTATGTCTTCTGTCTAGCCATTGTTATGTTGTGTTTGTGTATATTGTGACGTTATCATTTGTTATGTTGTGATGTCCCAATGTAATAAAGTATTCTTATTCTTATTCATTAAAATTACCGCAAAAACTAAATATACTAATACGTACACACCGATCTAAATGCTATAAACAATATCCCACTTTCAATGTAATAATTATAAAGAGTTTGTCGTCGTCTAAGACCTATCATCGCGTAGGTTTTACGGCCAATCAACGGCTTACGATCCTTATCTAATTAACCATATCTCGTAAAATCTGAGAGCACGTGCCAAATTGCAACATTTCGTTTCCCTTCCGCGAAACCGGTGTTGTCAGGGATTGGATTTGAAATGTACGGCATTTAATAGGAGACATTATTTCCGAGGGTATTTGAATGGAACGCAGGGTCGACTTATTTTAATGCTTTTATTTTATCATAATAATTAGGGTCGATTAAGGGAGGTGTATCAGTAACTGGTCTGATGGCTCATTTGGTAGTGACCTCTGAATTCAAGGGCCAAGGGTCGTGAGTTCGATTCACAGTACAAACGTTTCTGTGCATGAACATGTATGTTTGTACTGGTCTGGGTGTTAACTATGTATAATATATATTTATTTATAAAAAAAAGTCTTGACTTACTTTCTCCGCCGAATGAAGTGACTCCCGTCACGTTGTTGTTTCAGTAAGTGTATAGCGTATTGTATTGTATTGTAAGGTGCCACCGTCTCTCAATCACTTGATTGGTCTGGTTACTTGTCCGCTGCCGGAGTGACTTAGGCTTCTCTTTCGCTTTCAGTCGGAGACGGGAGACCAGTTGTGCCATAATGAAAAAATACAAAGAAGTTATTGTACTTATATGTATTTGAAACCATTATTAACGCCCAGACAAAGAATTAACTGAAATGAGTGTTCAGTCCGACTAAGATTCACACCCACGGTTCTCATTCCAGACGACGACGATAAATTCATTTATTTACGTTTATAAATCCATCGGTTTCCTATATACCTGGCAACGCAGGAAACCGGGACATTTCGTAAGTTCATAGACTCATGATGTTTTACCATCGTCGTAAAGTTAGCAACTCCCGTGCACCGGAGTTAACGAGGACTCATAAAGTTGCACCTAAGAAACCGGAATGTTTTCATCTATCTATGTGTATCGGACGGGGTGTGGTGGTAGATAAAATTTTGTTGCTACAATAAATCGGCTATCGTTATAATAGGCGAAAACAAAAACGGCACTGCTTTAGTTGACCCGGTTACAATCGATTGGAAATCGGTTTCGAGTATTTTTGCTCGTATTTTTTCTTTATTGTGGTTGTTATGGTGGCTTTTGTCAAGTAATAGTCATAATGGAAACAAAAGAAATGGAATAATAGTTGTTTGTCTGTTTGACAGGTACTACTTACATCTTCATATTTCTCATCTGGTAGTAAAAAAATAAAATAAATTAGTTTATTTCTGCAAGCAGATTCACTAGTAATAATTTTGCACGTCATATTTTTTTCCTACCAGCACTTCGACTGCGGCATGCTGAGAAGACGTGCTGCCAACAAAGTCAAAAGTCACAAAACACGTCATATTTTTTTCATTAGTGGATTTGCTGTGACTCATGATTATCTGAAAGACCAATTTTACTAACGATGTCCTATTTTCTTCTTTCAATAGAGGTTTGAATGCAAAATGTTACATACCAACTTCTCTCGTTATTCACAGGCTTTTATTGTCTAATCTATATTTTCTACACGTTGGTTAGAACCTATGAACCTTAGAACCCATGATTAGTTCTAGCAATTGCTGTTTAAGTCACTGATAGTTATTAGACAGATAAGGTGAACAAAATATGCGTATAAGATCGAAACTATGAAACTGTCTGCAAAACTAACCCTAAAAATTACAATACATTTTCGATACACGAACTTGTATAAGATCGAAACTATGAAACTGTCTGCAAAACTAACCCTAAAAATTACAATACATTTTCGATACACGAACTTGTAACATAGGTAAGTTTCTCTCGCAAACTTTAGCACAACAAACCCTAACGGAACCACGTACATTACGTATTCAGAGTATAATCTCTATGAAATTCTATACAGAAACGCGTGGAGATAACAAAACTAGCTGTCTTATAATTTATAGTGCACCATTAGGCCGGGGTTTGGCTCGCTGCATTTCATTTGCATTCGAGATCTGGAGTTGCGTTGACATGTTCAGTATTAAAATGATGCATAGTTGTTTGATTGCGGATCGCAAGGATGCCCGTTCGGCACGTACAGTTAAAATATTGAGCCGTCCTGAACATATTTTGTTTTTATTGTGCCATAAACCAGTATTAGAGAACGTTGTGCTAACATTGTGAATGAAGTTTTGACTTGTTCTCGGTTATTTAGTTCGGTATAAATTGAGTTTAGTGCTGATGTTGGGTAATCTTTTACCTGGCTGAGTTTAACTAGTGTATGTTGAGATATTGACTTTGAAGAAATGGATTTGTCTAATCAGTATCATTGACTGATATGTTTTTACAAAGACTTAAAAAATTGACAGGCTCGGTGGCTCATTTAGTAGTGACCTCTGCCCTCTGAGCCAAGGGTCGTGGGTTCGATTCCCGCACAGTACAAACATTTGTGTTCATGAACATGTCTGTTTGTATTGGTCTGGGTGTTTTCTATGTATAATATGTATTTATTTACAAAAAAAAAGTATTTAAGTAAGTTTATCAGTTGTCTAGTACCCATAGTACAAGCTTCGGCTTAGTTTGGGGCTAGGCGGCGCTGTGTGGCCCAGCGTGGCATGTCTTGGGTTTAAAAAGTTATAATATACCCACTTTAGTTCTGAAGAATATAGCTTTTTAAATGGTAAAAGAATTATGAAATTCAGTTGAGCGGTTTCGGAGCTTATTCAAGGCAAACAAGTTTTTTTTTCTCTTTTTATATATAGGGCTTGTGCACAAATAGGTAATGTAGAAATTAACTTCTTTTGACTACTTTTTTTATAGATAGCAGACGAGCAAGCAACCTGTCTGATGTTAAACGGTGTCCGCCACTCCGTAATCGGTTACTTTTAAAAATACACATTGAATTTCTTTAAGCTTTAGTATGAAATACCTTTGAATGTAATTCGTATAATAAAATATCGCTGTACTAGATATTAGACAATCAATACAGCAAATAGCGCGCTAATGCCATAATAATCCCGGACGGTGTTATCCGAAAGCGCGACATTACGTAGGTGGGCGCCGACAATACCGCGAGCCACGTTCCTACGGGCCCCGCCGATAAATTATGCAAACACCGATAGCTTACTGGGCTGAATACAGCGAAAACAAACAGCTGAATACAGCCCTGTGTTATGACAGCGAAAACAAAATGCATAAAGTTAGTTTTATTGTAGCAGTAGATTTGCTACGATAAATACAGTATTTTTCGATTTTTTTAACTTAGCCTTTATTGATCCGCTGCTGGGGCAAAAGCTTCCTCTAAATTTCTTTACAGCCCTCGATTGTTCGCCACATTTTGCAAGCGTAGCTGTCAAAATTATCACGCCATTTGGTCTGCCTCCCTAACGCCATTCGTCGAACTTTCGCTACGTAATGAAAAATCATCACCTACCTTTTAGAATTCATCCTGCAGACGTCACCCGCCCATGGCCATATCAATTTAGCTAATAAAATTAAATAACCATAATAAACATCACTTCAAAGCGTACTGGACAGCAGATAGGGCGAATGTTGCGCTAATGCCATAATAATCCCGGACGGTGTTATCCGAAAGCGCGACATTACGTAGGTGGGCGCGGACACAATACCGCTAGCCACGGTCCTGCGGGCCCCGCCGATAAATTATGCAAACGCCGATAGGACACTGGGCTGAATACGGCTCTGTGTTAGTGTGAAAACAAACAATCACGTCGTTTTTCCTGCAACTAACTGTATCTTGATTGCTAGGTACAGTAAGAACATCTTGTAGCTAGCTCTATAGCGATCAATTATATAACAAATCATAGCCATAAAACAAAAAAAAAAACTAATATTAAAACACGTAACCAAAGAATAAGTTCAGTACAGACCGATCAAATATATTTTAGCACGCGGGTGACATTGACAATATGGAGGCCGGAGGCGTTACTGCGAATCAAAAATATTAAAAACCAACGTCAAAAGCATTTTGTGCAAGAGGCGGCGTTAGTTCAGACATTTTTTTACAATAATTTTACATTTTGAACTAATTTCTTCATATAAAACAGCCATTTTTAAAAAAGGTTGCAAAAATCCTAGACCGAATAATAAATTTAACCTAATAAGTATAAGCCACATTACCTAAGAATAAGATCCATGGCTAGCAAACTCTATTCCATGACATATGCCACGTCTGTGTCAAAACACGATATATCTTATGACATCATCAAGCACAAGCATCAAACTTTCTCATTAATTACGAACGCATGGCGATCGTCAGTTGTCATTGCGCTCTAATCAACGTCTAAGAGCGGCCGTACACGGATGCTTGAAGCAGTCGAGACCGACTGCTTAAAGCCACGATCGCGCGACGATATATAGTGATTTATACACTGCAGTACACAAGACTGCTCGAGCAGTAGCGACCGCTTCTACAGTTCTCCGCGCGGTCGCATCTTCAAGCAGTCGGTCTCACCATTTTGAAGCAGTCCGTGTACGGCCACTCTTATCATTCATTCACTGTCCTACACACGACCGTTCAAGCAGCCGCGACTGCTTCTATAGTCACCGCGCGGCAGTTGGTCTCAACTGCTTGGAGCAGTTCGTGTATGGCCACTCTTACCATTCATTCGCTGACGTACACACGACCGAAGTAGTCGCGACCGTTTCTATGGTTCACCGTGCAGTCGCGGCTTCAAGCAGTCGGTCTCAACTGTTGAAGCAGTAAGTGTACGGCCGCTCTAAGGCTGGGTACATGAGAAAGAATGTGCGTATTGACAGATGGATCTTTTCAAGACTGTTGCTCGCTACTGGGAATCGGACATCTTAGTGCGACCGTATATGGACGGCTTAAGTAGCTTACTGATACTTTACGCTTTTTATACGATGATATACAAGTCTGTGAGTTTGGGTCGTGTATTTGTTCTTGTATTGTAAATTTTAGAAACGAGAAAGAAACGTTATTTTAAGGAATCACACAGATACTCGTAGCTTGATAATAAGTGACAACATTTAGCAATTTACAGCACCCGAACAACAAACTAAGGGTTTCCTCATAATAGAAGTACCTACTGTGAGCTCTAAATGAGGATGATGAGGCAATATAGAAAAGTTCGCAATCCTAAAAAAACATTTTTTTTTCGGGAATTCTAAGGATTGATAGGTAGGTTTTTCATCAGATGTCGACGCATAGCTAGCAAGTCCAACTGTAACGTGATGGGTTCATTGTGAAATGGCACTGACGTTGACATAGCATCGATCTTAATAATGATAGATACCTCAACCACAGGCTACGCCATCTATCGGGCATTTTATTTTGATCACCCTTATTGATCAGTGTTTTATACAAAAGTTTTTTTTTTATAGTAGCTCGACGAAATGGCTTCCCTACGCCCGATGGAAAGCGAAAGAGAAGCCCAAGTCGCTGTGACAACTGGCAAGTAACTAACTGGTCAGCTACCTGTCAGTTGCCACTGCCATGCCGGCCCAACCCTAAACCCCCACGAGCTCCGGAAACCCTACTCACCGGGAAAAACACGACCAGGAGGTCATTTGGCTGCGGTAATCTATTGGGTGGAGGTCCTTCCCCAGACGTGCAGCTCAATTCGAGCGAAGATTCGCTATGCCCTACCTCTCTGCTATGCCCTACCTCTCTTAGTTAAAACGATTGGACAGAAAAGAAAATATTTCTGAACGAATGATAATATATCCTTAAACTTTAACTCTCAATTAGGTAATCTGTCCACTGACATTGTCACTGTGTAACTGACAATCATATTGAAGTCTCAATAGTTTTAAAAAGTAGGTAGTATTTCTAATCCGTGCTAAAAGATAGAACGTTTGACAGGTGCACTTTCTCCCGTCAAGCTTTTAATTATAGTAGGCGTTAATTTATTACCTAATAACTGGTGTTACGTGTAAGTAGATCAACAAGGCATCAGCAGGCAACAGGTGTGTCGTTTATGAAAGATGGGTGGGTGGATGAAACATTTTAGAAATTAAATTACAAATTAGGTACCTATACAAAATTACTATGTACCGTCAAACGCAATAAAACGTATACACAACCTTGTCACAATAACAAATACATTTTAAATGATGACATGAAGAGGGATAATTTACAGTATCAATGTGACAAAGTTCTTAAATCTGTAGATAAAGCAATGGACAGTCTATTAGAAAGAAGTCGGAAAGGACGGACGGAAAATTCCGAACCTAAACAATAATGTTTAGGTTCGGAATTTTCCGTAAAACAAAAGACAAATAGTAGTTCGAATTCGACCATTGTTCGTCATTTGTTTTTCGTTTTGTTTGCTAACTTTGTGTTTGCTAACTTTGTGTTTGGTCAACTTTTTGGATGATTTTTGCAGATTTTTCTCATAAAATGCTTAATAATCAGGGCCAACATCTACTAAAATACATTTGATCATGGAAGAAAAAGTATTTAAGTTAATAAGTTTATCAGTTGTCTAGTACTCATAGACATAATTAATTACATTACTATCTACTTTTGCAAGTAATTTCTCAATAAACGTAGCAGTAGCCTACATAAAACAAGGCGATGCCTTCAGTATTATAGCTGCATCATAATCATTTATCCACGTGGAGGTCATCAGGACAGCATACGTTTTATATTTAATAATTTCTGCAATCTATACGCCACGCCTAGGACACGACCACCTGTATTTACATTAGAATTAAATAGGCAGGTGGTATGTATTTTAATTGCACACATGTAATTAGCGAGGCTTGTGATAAATTACGTGATTTGATAGGCACATCAATACGTATAGACATGACGTTTAACAGGACTGTTTAATATATAGTATTGATTCGCCAGACTGTATGTCTTTTTATATTTTATTAATAGGTATAATACCTGTATTTTATAAGTTCTTTTGAATTTCAAAAAGTCAATCATATTTTATCCTAATTAATAGAAGATGGATACTCTTTATTGCACACCATACATACTTATCGCCGTCTTATCGCTATAAGCGATCTCCTCTGGAGAAACTTAGGGTGAAAATAAAGAAGGAGCGAGGTGAGATATATACCTAATACTAATAGTTTTACTATAAAGGATTGATGTTCGCGGCAGATTGTTAGAGACAGACCTATTTTATTCATTTTATATTCGTAAAAAATCTTTATCGACTGTCCCTACGAATAAGTCTAGTTAGCAACGTTAAAACTATGTTTTTTATCTATTGATTATGGACTGTGTATTTTGTTCTACAAATAAAATAGACAATAGAGCATGCCTACTTATTTCAAAGATGTAGCAATGAAAACAGCTACAAAAAAAACATATTCCGCAAACGAATAAATTGTAAAACACCTTTTAAATATTAAGAATTTAAGACTTTATTCATAAGTATCGATGGCCGAGGGTAATTTATAATCCAAACTTCAATTTTAATTGGAAATCATATTAACATTTCAATTAACGGCTAAGCACTCATATTTTTTGCCATGATTAATGCCATAGGTGACCAAATTTGGACAGATTATAAAAACTAGTGCCCGTACAAGTCATATGAGATATTATTTTTATTTAATTGAAGCCATAATTAATGGTCGTATTTAAAACCTGTGTGATGGAATCGATTTATTTTTCGTTTTGTCTTTAATTTGACGGGATTTTTGTTTGCACTTTAACATGCCTAAAACTTGCACTTTTATATTAATTTATATTCATGCCTGAGTGAGTTCTCTTGTAAACAAAGTTCTGGCATCTTTATGTGAAAATTTTTCACAATTGATTGGCAACTAGCAGTGCCCGCGACTTCGTAGACCGACCGCGTGAAATGGAGTTTCACCCCCTTGTTTATCCACTTGAGGGTAGAATTGATCCAAATCCTTTCATAGCAAATGGCTAGGTCATAACATTTATCTGCATGCCAAATTTCATCCCGATCTATGCAGTGGTTTGGGCTGTGTGTTCATAAATCCTTTGAGTTATACTCGTACCTATATTGGTAATAAAAGTCCTATAGATGTTTACCATTGTACTTAATTAGTCCAAGCGTGGTGACTGGCAAATCTCCCAAATGACAATTGTCATCGGGGGAGGCCTATGTCCAGCAGTGGACGTCTCTAGGCTGATGATGATGATGATACATCCATTCAAACAAAGTCAAGTATGATTACTTTAAAACCTATTCATTCATCCATAATACTTTCATTTGCATTTACATCATACATAAAAATAATAGCAAGCTTTCCATACGTATAAAATAAATGAATATAACGACTGTGACGTCACTATATTACAGTTGGCACTTACTTTATCGTGCTTGTATCTTTATTGCCATCTTACATCTTCATACACGCGATGACAATCTAAAGCTTGTAGTGCAGTGTGCTGGCGACACAGTGAGCAGGTGGAAACGAGTGTAAATGAGTTTAAGACTTATGTTGAAGGGAATAAGAATGATTATCATGTTGATCCAGGTTCTGTGCGAACCAAGGTGTGATCCAGCCACCTACAGGCGTTCAAGATAGGACTCCTGTAAGTTATTCTATAACCTTATAGCTTTGTAACCTTGTTTACGCTGTATCTTTACTGTTCAGTACACCAGGGCTTGATGTACGGAACAGCTGGGCTACGAGTGCTTATAACATCTCTCTATCACTGTTGAAAGAAAACCTTTTTTTACGTGAATTGAAAATTTTGTTCTGTAAAACTTAAGCGCCATTATTTTAGTACTTCATGTACCCATATTATTGAGCAGTATGTTTTATGACGTTTAAGGTCGTGGCTACTCCACAGGATGCCTAAAACACGACGCGTAAGACGCTCTGCGTCTCCTTAAGGGGCAGCGCAGACGACAGACTATCCGTGACGCACTTTTTTGCAATTATATGCAGTAATGCACATGACGCACAAAATTCTGTCGCAGATATTTCACAGACTCAACGCACACGACGCACATCTTCGAATATTCTGTCGGCAGACCTAGACGCTCTTTTTAAATGTCTCAGACGCAGACTCTATCGTTAATTATGGGGAATTATTTATGCTTGTGACGGCTGGAGCTAACGTCTGGGGGTGTAATCAAAACGGAACACCATGGGATACCACAAAACACTGTATTTCGAGCCACAGTGGACTGCATACACACTAACTCTAATGACATAAAAAACAATAAAATAATCAAAAGCCATACCATAACCAAACCATAGTAACAAAATAGATCAAAAAATCACTTATAAATACAAAACTAATGTTGACATAACAAACGCAACTTACGTTTCTTGTCACGTACAATAATGAAAAAAAAATGTTACCCACGTTCGTCCCAAACGTTCTGCACACGCTCTGCTCATCTTCTACACAATATTACTTAGTAGCGGAGCAATTATCACCTCGCTTCACCGCCGGCATCAAAAGTTATCGGCTAACTCAATGATCGCATACCGCTAATGCACTTTATCAACTATTAAGATGAAACCATAAAACTAACAACTTTATTTGCGAACGCCGCACTTTATGGCCGAAGCTGGTTAAGTGTTACTTACTCAATGTTGAGGCGTCATGTATAATGGCCGGTTGTATTATGCCGCCTTTCATTAAGAATTTTATTAGCCAAACATACAGATATTATCTGATCGATGAAAACTTATACCGGTTAATAAGTATAAATTTAAATTACCTGCGAAATAAAATAGGAGCTTTTAAGCTGTTTACTGTCAGTCGGCATAGATACATTAGTTTAATAACCGTTTACAAATAGTTTTGTCTTTCGAAAACGTATGTCCCCCTCCTTGCTTCAAACTATTCATTATCACGTGCGTAAAACAAACTTTAACAGCTATGCTTGAGAACCCCACTCTACAGTGGCGAGCACAAAAACGGTAGTTCTCATTGACGCGGAATTGATTTGGTTGCTTTATTGTCCATCGACTCAGCAACTTGGGTTTCTCATTCGCTTTTCATTAAGCGAGGAGAAGCCACTATGCTATGCCGCTATTAAAATTAAAAGCATTCATCATCATCATGATCAGTCTGCAAACGTTCACTGCAGGACATAGGCGGAGGCCTACTATATTAGTGGAGACCAATGTTATTTGGGGGGATTTTCAATAGGAAAACGCTACTGTCCCTTTGCTGATATTCATCATCATCATCATTGCTGATATTATGAGGGATGAAATGGGGCGGTCTCATTCTAAATCCGGAAACCACACGAACGATATACTATAAAAAAATGACATTAAATCGCATATAGTTCATCGAAGTTTAACTTTTCCGATTGTTTCATCATGTTATCAATACACGAGTGTTACATATAGAACACTTACACATACGCCGTCATACGGGGTCAGACTAGCGCTGGATCCTCTGTAACAATGCTAACCGCTTTATTACCATAATATAGATGCTATAAGTGGAACAAGTAGAAGGCCAAGATGGAAAATAAAGGTGTGTTCTTGATTATTGTTTTGTATTTGTCATACTATTGTTGTTGATCTCCCTTTTATTTTGTCCTTAGGTTATTTCTTTGGGCCGGTGGCTCACTTGGTTATCCTGACTTCTGAACTTCAAGGGTTGTAGGTTCAATCCGCACCTTGGATAGAACTTCATGTGATGGGTATTAAGTGTTTTGTTCTGTGTCTGGGTGTTAATGTTGTATTTATTTTTTTTATCCACAAGATACTCGTAAGTGTTTAAGGAGCTTTCAGATCTGGTTATACATATATTATGGAGCTATTAATCTTTTGAGATGTTGGTTTCAAGACATGAGTTGTTGTGTAAGTAATATATAACAAAATACGAGTTATTTTACAAGAAATATATAAAAAAATACACAATATGGGTATGTTGGTTTAGTCTTAATTTTTGTTCTTGTGAGGTTTTTTGTATGTACTTATATCCTGGAAAGCTTGGAATTTAATATTTGATCTCGCAAAAACGTTTTCGCACGTTTTTCTTCCAAGAGACTACTCAAATGCAGGCCGGATCAGAAAGATGGCGGATACATTCAGTTCAGGGACATTGAAAATTACCATTTTGGATTCCTTGCTCAGAAAATTTATAGCTGAACCGTTTAACTCATTCTATTAAATTGCAACACGTCACTGCTCCAGATCGGTGCACCGGTCAACGCGGCCAGTATGATACATATTTAATATTAATCACGTTGTCTTGGTGTGTATCATCATAAATCTACGAGCGATGTACGTGCCTGGAACGCGGGCAAGGTTGAATAAATAGTAAATAAATAAATAACCCAAGACATGGCACTTTGGGCCACACAGCGCCATCTAGTATCAAACTGAACCGAGACTTATACTATGGGTACTAGATAACCGATGATCTTATATAACGTTTGCTCTGTATAATAAAGTAGTTCATATGTTTCGTTTTTCGTAATTATCATCATTCATCCATGTCATCCATCCATCCATTAATCAGCCCAGTCCAGCAGTGGACCGCAATAGGCTGATGATGATGATGCCACGCTGGGCCATACATCGCCATCTAGCCTTAAACTAAACCGAAGCTTGTACTATGGGTACTAGACAACTGATAAACTTACTCATATAGGTACGCGTAATTTTTTTTAGTAAATAAATACATATTATACACAGAAAACATCCAGATCAATACAAACAAACATGTTCATGAGGACAAATGTTTGTACCGTGCGGGAATCGAACTCACGACCCTTGGCTCGGAAGGTCAATATTAATCACGTTATATCGGTGTGTATCATCATAAATCTATAAGCGATGTACGTTGCTAGAACGCGGGCAAGGCTGCGTCTGATCTCCGCCCTACCAAGTTGGCTATCGCGTAGTGTTTAACGACAGGTGATGATGTAATCACCGATTTTAAATGCCTAGACTGCTTTATTAATTGGAGCGCATTTTTATGGTAGCAGGTGTGTAGAGGTCTCTTTGGAAGATTGTAGAGAATAACGAAAGATATGTCACGCTGGGTCGCACAGCGTTATCTAGTTCCATAAACGAAGCTGGAGCTTGAACTATGGGTGCTATACAACTGATAAACTTCTTTAGGTACTTACCAATATAAAATTTGGGTTGAGTACCTATGCCGGTTTAATTATTTCCTTTTTTTTGTAAGTATAATAATGGCTATATTATTAGTTAAAACGCAATCGTAGATCTTCATTCTTTAGGTTAAATCTTATGGGCCGGCATGCAATGCACGGCGGTGGTAACTGAAAAGGTTCAAGATTCGTGGATTCCTGGCCGTTGCAGCTGCTCCTTGATCTTCTCTTCTACCAGGAATAGAGAGTAATTCGAGCCAACGTTTTACATTACTACAGTAATATCGCTTATAGTCTGCCTTTTAGTAAACAAAGCAGAATAAAACCGTTTCTGTAAAATAAAACGTTAATTTTAACCAACACCCGATACTTGAACGCTTTCACTGATTAAACAAAACCATAGGTGTAGTTCGCAATTGCGATGTCACTAGTGTTGAGATTATAGGAGACAGTACATTTGTACCGGTAAATTTTATGTCGTGGGAGATTTTTTTTTCACCTAAATGACTACGATGATAGCAAAGGCGGTTATTATCACTGGATTGGGGGGAAGCGGAAGGAAGGCATTTTTTTTATTCATCTTGGTGGCAGACTAGCAAGCTGCCTGTCTGATGTTAAATAATAACCTCTGCCAATAGACATCTGCAATGCCGGGGGTACAACTATGCCGCTACCTAGCGCAAGGAAAGAGTTCTCGTTCTTTAAACCACGAAGACCATGTTGTAGCTATCAATAAACACTGCGCCAGGGAGCAAGTCCGTGAAAATGAACGCTCAGAAAGAACAGTTTTGGACGGAATTGTTTTCTGGTGGTACGGATGACTCTTACCACGGCGTGTAGAGAGGTGATGCTATCTGTAACATACGCAATAAAGGCTTCAAGCCCAACACTAGTCGCCGCAATTTGCCGACGCCCAAACAATCAACGTGCAATCTCCGATTGTGCCTGCATCCAGATGTGCATGGAACTTGACCTGCATTAGGCCCTCAATTATCCGGGCCATTACGCCGGCCTCATTACTCGTACAACTGGTAATGACAGCCGTCGCAGCGCAGGCCCCACCGGCTAAGGTCGATTGCCCGTAAGTGTCCGATTAACAGGTGCATTACAATTACATAATCATTCCGGCTATTGTTGCTCCAATTGTACTGATTATGATGTCCTCCTGACAGATATAGGTCATAGAAAGAAATCTCCAATGCTTACATATGTGGTACAAGTGTGTTACATACTCCATCCATTCTGTAGTCGGTTGGGGCAATTTGATCTACAAATTTACTAATTAAATGCATGTGCAGCATCTCTAACTTCAACTAATAAGTTACTTGAGTTTTACAAAAACACAGCTACAACGAGTCAAGTATAAAATTGCGAACGAATAATAAAAGTACAGACAATCGTATCGGCAAGAGAAATCGATCCGGATTCGAAAACTTCCCTGAAAGAAGTTTGATTCAAATTTGACCTACGTTTTCGGGAATCGTGACGGTTCCCAACGGCAACTTTATAAGAGCTCCGAGGCTGGCAGAAACTTGAAGATTCGAATCGAATTAACGAAACCGTTTCGCATTTAAGGGAAATCTTTCCGAAGTCATTGTGAATAGTTCGGCTACATGCTCGTTAAGTTGAGGCAATAAAAAAATCATTCAGGCAGCTACTGAGTAATAACAACAACAAAGCAACATTGTTTTGGCCTAGATTTTGAACCCGTAGCAATCAAAGTGTCCGATTACAGGTGCATTACACTTACATAATCATTAAGGCAGTATTTCAGTTATGGCGATACAGAATCAGTTGACGTACTAAGTGCTAATCGGTGTCGCGGGTAACAATAAGCTTTCCGTATTTGCGCAGACGCATGGTTTGCGTACCAAGTAAAGCCTACATTTTGATACTTGAAAGTTGTTATTGTGTTCACTTTACCGTCTATTGGAACTTTCTATAACATTTGTGTAATAAATCAGTTACAGTATTTCAATGTGGAGCTAGTTAACTATAGTCTATTTCCACGTTCAATGCAGATTGATACATAAGGCTGTGATCATACTATGTCGTATGGGATTTTAACTCTTCGATTTATATGGTATCCGATATTCTTTTTGAAAAATGTCGCTCAACTTTGCACATGATTAAATTAAATTACATTTAAATTGTAGTGGATATTTATTTCTAAGACTATAATGACAGAATTACAAATGATAAATTCCATCGCTTATCATTATAATCACTTAACAAAATATAAGGTTTTTTTTTCCGACTAATATGTAATTTCCATTCTTTGTTATGAACACTTTTGGTCAGCAATAAGATATAAGATTATCCGATAAAAACGTGTGAATCTTAAAACAATAAAAACAAGTTTTATAAAAGCTACAATCGTAACGTAACAAATAAGAGCAATAAACGCAAACATTATTTTGTCAACAATCCTTTTTTATCCGATATAAACTACAGCCTTAATTCAGTTCGATTGCCTATAGCCGATTATAATACAAGCGCTGCAATGCAGTTGTTGAAAATGCGAGAACAAGTTACTCTACTTAACCCGACTCAAAGCATAAAATATCGTTAAGGAAGATAATGCAGATGTTCTGTTCTGCTATGCAGTTTACATGGCAAATAATTGTTTAAAATTATTCCACGAATCGCGGCAATGTCCACAATGCATTGCAATTATTGTAACGCTTATGGTCTGATGATACTGCGTCGGTCATTTTTCCGGAGTAACGCAATGCGATAAAATACGTGTAACTACCGCGCGATTGCGTAAAATGAGACTTCTTTGTTTGACTGTTGCATTTAGCACGACAGGTATCGTCCTAAACGTTAATGTACTTGTTTTTGCATGTTTTTGTTTAATAATTTAATTTCATTTTGTATTCGTAGCCCATCATCTACGTCTTATCTATGCCCGCACAGAGGATCTCGATTACTTACACTAAGAACTTAGTCATTATCAGTGGGTAACTAATATAAGAAATCGAAGCGCCAAGTATTTTTCGGGTCATCTAATCATCATCATCATCAGCCCGTATCAGTTCACTGCTGGACATAGGCCTCTCATCTAATGATGAAGCATAATTACGGTTTTTTTCATGATGATCAAGATTAGTGTAGACTAGGACTCCAATACTTATATAACTTTAGTCTTCGTAGACTTGAATCGCTCCTGCATCGCAATAATGTTGATCACCTAAAATATCAGACACAACATAATCTTCTACGAGCTGAAGAGGCTCTCAAAAGTGAATTAAAACTAAAAGTTAGTCACAATGTAGTGTACATACAACAATATCCATTTCCATTTAACTGATACTCTCAAGATCAATTTTCAAACCTCTATTTTCTAAATCGATCCTTAACTTAAGATTAGCAACAGAATAGTGGGATTTAATAGTTGGTTACATGCGTACGAGGCTTAGTACCTGTTTAGAGGTTAGCACATTACTCGCATACTCCGAACCATAACCAGTTCCGAGGGAATATCAAATGGAGCATGTATGTAAATGTCTCAATACTGGGCTTATCAGCGCCGTTTGGCCGTCATACTTGCATACATTAGAGCATCTGAACGAAGCTGTGTATACAGTTGCCGATATAGACTCTTATTAAGATCTCCTAGTTAACATGGCAAGCTCCTGTTAAATAGATTGTAAAGACTCGATTAGGATTTAATGGCCTCGTATCTACTTATAAATAAAAGTGCGAGCACTTTTTCCACGCTTGCGTCATTTGATGTAAACTTGTACGTACGTATTACTGATACGTACTGCTTTGTAACATTTGTTCAGCAAACAAGAACAGTAGAAAACATTTAATAGCATTCAGACATCAAAGGTTTTTATAACAAAACTATTTTTGGTATGAGGAAAAGTTAAATATGTATGTTGCTTAACAAGGGCCGTAGGTTTTAGGTGATTGAATTTTGACCCTAATACGAGCATCATTTTCGTGAGATCGAAAAGGACTGTGACATCTCTACACTCATATAAGTTTCCATACCGCTTCTGGTAAACAGTGAGATCTCCATATTTTTTTTATGATAGAGGCGGCAAACGGGCCTGAAAGTCACCTGATGGTAAGTGATCACTTCAGTCCATAGACACCGCAACACCAGGGGAGTCACAGGTGCGTTGCCAGCCCTTGAGAAATCTATAGGCTCGCTTTTTGAAGGTCCCTAAGTCATAATCCACTCATACTTTAATCAAGTTTTCTAGCAAATAAGAATACTTATAGCTTAATCCTGAATAAAAGATACTAACTCATATTTTATATACCGTGAGACATCTTTAATAACCGTCCAACGGAAATGATTGCATTCGATCTATTTCCTACCGACAACTATTTACAGAAGTATGTTTCCTACGTTAGTAGCCTTGGTTTTGCTAGACCTAGAGAGATTACATGAAAACACCTCATATTACGTATCACATGTAATGATTTGCTTTTTTAGTCTATTTTGTAGGTCGCCATTACAAGTCCCTAATGCCATGTTAAGGGAAATGAGCTGTGTTCAATGCACATGAAACTAATTTCCATTCTTTCTAGTTTAACTCGATTTAATATTTATTAGGAAAATTTAATGAAACTAATATTGGATATACGTATAAGTTAAATGACTATGTATTTAATTAATTGATGGAACTATTTAGTAGGTATATTGTAGTTACCTTACGATAATTTGTAAAAAGAAACTCATAAATTTTGTTCTTTAAATCTATTATGTATTTGGGTAGATCGGATTATGAGAATGAAGGAACAGAAAGAGAATCTATGTTTTGCACACACTTGCGCACTTTAATATCTCCTGTGTAATTTTACCCTTTTTCTTAGGTATCCTTCTTCTATTCTTGGAGATCAGTCTCTACTGATTTTCTCTCTAGAAATAATAGGGAAGGAACCGAAAACAGATGTAGGTATTTATCAATAAAATAAGTGTCATAATTGATAGTATTCTCTTCACACGTATTCCCTTCTTATAATCTTGGGTCTTTTAAACGGGGCGTGAACCGGCACTTATTATATGCAGGCCGTCATAGTGTGATTGATCCGCGTTGCACTAACCAGGTGTGATGTGGGTCGCTTACACTTTTTGGACTTCGTCGTTTGCTTCATTCTTCATATAAAAAAAGTATGATGATTAGGTACGATAAAAATCAAAAAGCGCTATCCATTTTTATGATCGAGTGTACGTATTTCTTGTTCTCTACCACCCGTATCGGCTCGTACAGATAAATTACTATAATCATCATCAATGTGTAGTGTCTTCCTGAGTCCAGCGAGTGTCATTAGCTCGTTACATATAAATATGTTGTTATGCATCTATGAAATTTGCTGTAGTAATAAAATTATCAGTCTAGGTAGCATTCTTAATGAGCAAGATAATGGTTTTATAATGGCATGATAGGTCGTTGGTTAAGAAACTCGACGTCTACCCCATTGGTTGACGTAAATCTATGTTCACGATTTGATAGGAAAAGACTTTTTATACTGGTACAGCGTAGTGGGTTCCCATCGCAAATGCCATACTCACTGTCACACAACAATGGACAACGAGCTCAATCAAAAATTTATCAGTTACCAGGTATGGTAAGGTTGCCAGCTAGCCAGGAGGGAAAATCCTATCACCTGCAGAAAGAACGAGAAGAGACGCGGACTGATTTGTGGAAATAAATATTTCTTATGAATTGTATTCTTTCTACCCGTCACCGGTCGGACGTAAACGGAGAGGGAGTCTGACAGGAACTACCTTCAGTCTCAGACTTCTGCGAACAGGTGTAGAAGTAAGCCTTTATGCCCCATTCTTACATTGCATTACGTATAGAAGGCGCAAAAACTAAATCGCGGGACCATCTTGTTAATACAGCTTTATTCAGATAAGAAGCTTTGAAGACCAGTCCACAACTCGTTTAAAAGGCGATTAGCTGTACCCTACGCTAATACACTATACTGACAAGACCGCAGCGGTGACAGAAAATATTCGTTGAGAATTACACGAAGGCAATGTGAATCCTTAATTAGAAGCTGGTAATGAAGTGGGTAATTAATCATGCAAGCTTTTCTGCATTGGTATGTAAGTGGAACAGACCAAACTTTCTTTAGCATGCAGTCGGACGCCTATACAATATCCCGCTAAGGCGGCAGGTGAGACTATGCAAATAACAGGCCTTGTTAGTAATAAAAAATGCTTCCTCCAATTTGTAAGACTTGTTGAAATGTTGCTGCAAAAAGTGTTTGAAATAGATCTCGTGTGTTTAGGAAAGACTGGTCTTTTAGTTGTGGAAGATATGGCTTAATCGTTGAGGATGCCGTGGATCATGATAGCTTATCGAATATGGAGTTGCAGTATTTGTATAGAAACTTTTTTTTGTAACTCGTCTATGTTTGATGACAAATATGTACTCGTGTAATCTAATAAGGTTTTATGTTAAGAGTTTTACAATTTTATTAATTGAACAGAACAATTATGTAACTGGAAGCGTATTTAATGGAACGCACATCCATAAAATGGAATTTGAATTTCCTGTTTGTAAAAACTAGAACCTCATTGGGTTAAGCGAACTGAGTATCCGTAAGGGTAAAATTAGGATATTCTTATTTCTAAGTTGCCTCGGTTCTGAGGTTTCTGAAAGTATTATTTATAGTACAAAAGAAAACCTTAGTTCGAGTACAAGTAGTTGGTGTACTCTGTCGCTTTTATTTATTTATTTTACTGTCGATACAACAGCAAAGATTATATTTGTATAACTTCACTAAACATTCGCAATACAAGCATACTGTAACCCAATATGTAACAGCCAATAAATATTCACTGTTAGGACGAAGATTTCATAACGATGATATAATTAAGTGATTGTAGACGTTTCAATAATACCGGCAATATAATTTAGAGATACGATGTCTATTGCGGTACCTAATTCGTACCATTAACTAGGCCAGCCCTTAGTTAAAGGTATTCTATAAAGCTCTTATTGATACTATTTCTCTTTATATCTAAGTCTTATGTAAATTTCTAACGTTTTCTATTTGAACATTTCTAAAACCTGTGTGTTGTGACTATAAAAGATTGAAATGATTAGAATAGCTATTAAATCCATTATTCAATAATGACCCTTACTGTCTTGCTATGTTCTACCTAAAGATTGTCTTGAAGAGATCGCTCATAGCGAAAATACCGTCCAAAGTCTATTTTGCCTAGTCCTAAGTAAATTTTTGGTGTGTAAATAAGGGTATCCTTTAGTGACGTATGTTGTGTTATGTTTCAATGACTGTTATAAAGAAAAGTAATGGCGAAGAGCTGGGACTATAGTCGTAGTAACAATTTGTTAAATTGGACTCAACGGAGGCAAATGTAAGATCATATCACCAAATAGTCCGGTGCCTTAAGTTACAACACTTCTTGCGCCCTATTAATCACAATCACAATACGAAGGCGACCCAATATTTCCAATACAAATTAACAATGACACAAGTGTACAATAGTCTGCCCACATTGCTGCCTTGGCATTAACGCAAATGTCTGGCAGATGCAGAAGGATGATATGCCGGTCGATTGTTAAGTGTTAATTCTATGGGTGACGCTGTTTGGCAGCCAGTTAAGGGATACACACACTTAGCTGGCATTAAATGTCATTTCAATTGCTGTTCGGTAGCTGAACCTCGGTGGCAAATGAATTATATTCTTTCTACAGTCATGTGGTGCAACACAACATTCGATACATTGTTTTAAGCTTACACGGAATCTATCATAATGCCACGATCACGGAATAAATTTCCATGATGGTTGCACTTACAGTGCCAAAAGCAAGCACATACACGAGAAAAACCGTTATAATATAAGATATGTTTAGTGTTTTTTGTGATGTTTTTAGTTAAAGTTTTCCAAAAAAAAAATATAAGTGTTTAACGCTTAAGAACGCTAATACGAGTAATATCACATTACATACAAAACAACTGCAATCTGTTGGGATCACAATTTCTAATAATGACGCAAGTTTGTCCCTTAACCTAGGCCAATTTTGGTAAACTTAGGTAAACTAAAATAGTAAATGTTAATAATTAAAAGAGATTACTAATTGAGTAGACATTCTATTGTCCATGTCAATACAAACACAAAGCCGACTAAGTCTGATTTAGCCTTAACAAACCAGTTAGGCAACTGAGCGATCATCTAGATGATTTCACTTATGCAACGTGTGTGTAACCTAAAATGGTGATTAATGAATGCGCAAGCAGGCGTAAAGTGTGCCAGGGTGGAAGAATCGTACATCATAGCCCCTAGGGTAAAGACGTTTTAGATCGGAACGCACCGATAAATCCGTTACAAAATGTTTGGTCAAGCAAACGGCTGATGATATAAGTAATCGGGGTTTTGTTATGCTACTTAACGTAACATAACAGTTTGTTAGCACTTGATATATATGGGCGATAGGTGGTTTAAAGAGCGTGTAAGTGCAATGCAGATTTGATAGTAATTGTCGCCTCGGGATATGTTGTGCAGAAGCTTTTTTTGATTTTATAGGTTCAGTAGATGCATATGCAATGACTTTTTTTTAATTTAACTGCTCAAAATTTTTGTTAAATGTATATTAGTCTAGATTTAGTATTAGAGGAAGTCATATTTTAAGATAGTTTGTTTCCTCTGACATTTTAGTTAACAAGGAATCTTTGGGATGCGTGTAGTATTCAAACGTCTCTAAATCGGCGTAGGTGTAAACACCCAATATACTAGTAGAATTTATTAGTTATTCTCGCGAACAATAAAATAATTATACAGTACCAAGATATCCGCATCAAAATCGATGCAATTTTGAAATCGCTAGAATTAAGTGAGATGTCGATTTACATTTCTGAAATATTGATAGTCCGCACAAGTGTGCCGTAAATAATTTTATATTGAGCAATGTTCGGCAATACTGTGCTGCCCACGTGCTGGGCTGTTGACGCGCCGCGCTCACTGTTTATGGCCCATTATGATCCACATGCTATGAAATATGGGAGCTACTAGCTCCTTAACTATTTGGAGTGTGATGCCGAGATTGGCACTTTCGTCATTCGTATTATTGATCGGTTTTGAATAGCGATCATTTGTTTTAGACAGCTTGTTTTCATCTTCGTTTGTTTTTGTAGTTGGTGTTTCTATTAAACGCGTTGTCATTTCTGTCTTTCTCTAATCTGTGTTTTTGTCTTCTTCAAAGGCCTCTCCTGTTACTAAAAAAGTCTGGCCTTATCCTGCGGGAGTAGGAATAGTTTTGCAACCGTTCCAATTCCCGTTCACTCCCTGATGTTGCGCAACCATGACATCTTCCGCCGCCCTGCTCGTCTTTTTCCCGGCCACCATATCATTATCATTAAATAAATAAATAAATATTAGACAACATCACATACATTGCTCTAATCCCAAAGTAAGTAGCTTAAGCACTTGTGTTATGGGTATCAGAACAACGAAGGTACCACAAATAAATACTTAAATACAAATTATTAACACCCAGACACGGAACAAACACAAGTATTCGTCACACGAATGTTTGTCTCGGGTGGGAATCGAACCCACGACCCTTGGCTTAGAAGGCAGGTGTCAGCATTTTCCTATTTGGAAATAAATAAAAAATACCGTACCCAAATCTTCTAGAGTCAATCTGACTGATCTTTTAATATGAATAGGCGTGTCACCATTTGTTTTTATTTTACCAATAATGACATCCTGTTCATAGTTCGAAATAAATTGATTGAAGGTTGGGCAATGGACGGCACCGATTATATTTTACTAATGATTAGATACGCTTTGACAGTACTAAATGCGGACACGGATATTGAAACAATAATGTTAGTGTATTAATATTTTATATATTTGTGATTTATAATTTAGTGCAGGCTATTTGAAAAGAAAATTAAATTTGACATGACCAATCTTAATCAGTATGAATAATTAGTATCATAATATGAATTGCATTATGATTGATAACGATCATTAAGATTGGTATGATCCCAAAATAAGTGTCACAGACTTCTAATACAAGCGATTTAACGAAAAAAAAATTACGAAGCTCTCATTAATAGCTAAGTATAAGTAATATTGGTGATAGATTTACTTCTAAGCTAGAGATGCTCCGAGAGTCATACTCCTTGAATCCCATCCTAGATAAACAAAATGCAAACAACTACCATTTCAGTCCAACTTCTGAGTAGTCTCACAGAAAGAAAACATGACCAAATTTGATTGTCATCAACATATTACCCTAATTGCTCCATTATCCCATTGAAGAAGCATTTGAGCAATTAAACAATTTCCCTAGAGCGATCAACATCCCAGATTTATACGTGTCCACCGTTGATTTAAAATGCTACATGGACCATTGAATCCGACCGGGAATTTCACTTAAGTGATCCATAACAAATTCCGAACACTGAATGGCGAATAGACTATCAATATCTCCACGTTGACAAGGTTCTTGTCGTGGGACGAGTCTGAATAAGTATCACTACTAAACGGGTAATTTCCTACAAGTGCAATTACTTGCATCAATGCAAAATCAGGATCGGTGGGCGCCCGTTTATGGTCCTCATTAAGGTGGAAAAAATTGGAGTCGACCGCGGCTTGCGAACTTAAAATGATAACGCACAGAGGAATACTCTTGTATTAAGTTTGCACGAATTTTAGCATTTAAGTTAGTTTGCATGTTTATATAGACAGTTGTCTGATAATGTGTAGTTTGTCCGGTGTATTAATTCTGAATAAACATAATAAATGGTAAACTCGCACTTTAAAGTAGTAAGTATGGTCTACTTTAGTGGTAGTTGTGTCTAACTCGTTTATTTGTAGATGTAGGCTTTATTTTTACTCCTTTACGAGTTTTAATTTAAAAATGTGCTGATATAATAATAAGTATGCTGATATTATTTCTCGCTTTTCAATGATCCTATCATTTTAATCTATTCTTTTTATCTATTTAAATTTTAATGAAGTAAAATATACGATTAAGATTATATAGCAACTTTAGGAACATGAAATGATCTTCATGTTTTGTTTTCGGTTTACTTCATTTCTAAAATTTTTAATTTATTTACTTCATTTTTAAAGCTTTTTATTTGTACTCACGAATAGACCATTACGAGCCTACGAACGAATATTATCGTAACTTTGCGTAACTTTGCCTTCTGTGCGTTCTTATTTGACCTGTGTTCATTTAAATAGTTGCCTTAATTAATAATCGCCGTTGTAAGACAAGACATTGTTGGAAGTTACTTGATGGATGACCGTTTCGTAATCCCGAGATAATCCTTTTAAAATCACCTTGGGATATTGTGCAAGTCGAAGTAATGTACCTCGCATGACGCGGAGATTTTATTTGGTGAATACGGTGTGCGGAAATCCCTAATTGACCGTCATCGCCGGAGATTTTTTTTATATGGAACTTTTATGAATAAGATCATATTTGAATACACTTTTTATTTTGCAATATTTTATGTAGATTGAAAATAAATATCGCGTATAAATACACGTATTCGTGTTCAACCGCGTTTGAGTTCTTAATCAATAGATTAAGAACTCAATTTCGAGAAAATTGCCACCATATTTGAGAAAGTGCTTACATACATATTATGTAGGTATGTATGTATATTCCAATGGCTTCTTATTTCATTATAAACGAGTAAATGTTTAATCTTATGATCTGCATGTCATAAATGAATGCTAGCATAACAGAAAGCTATTTAGCATCTTGCGTAATTCGCGATACAATCAAACCCCCGGGAAAGTCCAATGGCTAGAAAAGCTACTCGTTTTCATTTTAAAGTCAAATAATTTACTTAAATGCGCCTTCGCCGTGCCCTTCGCTTCCATTGTGGCAATAACTTTGGGCTGTTTAATAGAAAACAACGGGTAACAGTAAACGTTTCATTAAAAGCAATCATTAGTATCTATTAGGAATGATCAGAGAGGCAGTAAGGAAAAGCTTACTCAGAGCTGGAAGGGTTGAACGATTATGGGCCTTATTGCGTTGGATTAAGAGGTGTGGAACTTTTTGTTTGCGTTTGTATATTACTGTAAACAGCGGGCAGTCGTAAATACAGGCTCCAGTCAATAGATGGCGGTAGCGGCGCGTACAATGGTGCGGGGGCGTTTGCGCCGCTTCCGATCCTATGTCTATTGATTTGCTACTAACTGTAGGGGAACTCGAATAAATCCATGTTTGTGTAAGACAACATGGGTTTTATCTAAGCGCAGTGTGGACCGTGAGTTAGTGGGGTTTGGCTAGCAAGAATTCATGTTGGATGCATTTACTAGGTCCACGGCCTGGCTTTTAATATTTATGAGATGTCAAGTTGATAGGGCGTCTCAACGCGTCCCTGTTAATGTAGTTCTTCTAATAAATGTTTAGTTACTGCTTTATATCAAAGTGGGTCTAAGGAAAACATGGGTCTCAATACTACATTCAGGATGCCAGCGTTTCTAAGGCTGTATGTTTCGGATACCAGCATACCTATTCAGAATATTACTATACATTCGATTTTGATATCTTTGTTTTGTCACTGTCAAATTAAAGAAAAATACAAGGCATTGATATCGAATACGATTATGTTTCTGCAATGTTCTGAATAGGGGTTGAACATATTTACTTAAGTACTGCTTAATGCTAACGTCTCTTAACATTGATGATTTCGGTAACAACTTCACATTAAGTCTACCTCAGCCGAGCATGGCAATATCATTGTCTATAATGCTGATTAGTTTCAATTAAATGTGATGGCATATTACCTACAGCCATACAAAGTCATCTTGTGGATTAATACCAAAAAAAAACATCTCTTTTTTCAAAAGATTTAAAGTAATTCAAAAAACAAATCATGTTGCGTAAGTCAGGGTTCGTTACATCAAAAGCTCCCGCCCTTATCATTATTTAACTAATTAAAAGTGATTAGTTTTATTAAAATTTGTGTAGCCCGCTAAGTACGGAACGATGTCAATATAAGCCGCCCGAATTACTTTAATCTAGTTAATTAATATTGAGAACCGGCCTCCTTCCTGTCTCCAATATGTAATAAAAAACAGTGAGGAAAAGATGCTTTGGATTCTGTAGAAGTTGAAGTGTTATAAAATACTAGAGCACAGAAGAAACATACACTTAAAAATATATTTTTTTTCTCTTTATAATATTAGTGTGCATTTAGATTAACTGTGCCTGAGACTTCATCTGCATGGAATAGCGTCTTTGGGTACTAAATATCACCAACGATCATCGGACATTAAGCTGTGTCTATCGACAAAAAATAAATAGATTACAGGCAGGAAATTTGCAAGTAATGACCAAATATAGCGAAGTTGAACGAAGATTGTGTAAAACATCGCTGCATGTAAAGCGATTACATTCATATACCATGGTTTTGCAAACGGCTTTTTTCTGCCTACGAGGTACTTTAAATGTATGTTTCATTGGAGCCAATCTGTACGTACTAAAATTAAAACACTGTAAAGGCTGTTCTTACAATTTAGGAGGTACATCTTTTTAATACATGTCGTCTGGGTTAGGTAGCTATTTAGCACTGCATGACCTGTAGTTTTTATCGGGCTAATTACGTCACGAATTAATTCATTTTACATTGTCTTATTAATAAAAATATTGTATAAAAAACGTAATAAAAGACATTAACACGAAAAATACCAAGTTAGTACCGCTGCCCAAGCCAACAGAACGCACACTCAATTACATATTTTGTGCCTCTGCACAGAACAACCCCTATCTCAGCATTACGTAACGGCTGCCAAAAGCGGCGAGCAGAAGCGTCGAAAGACTTTCTCTTGTAAAGGAAGCGGCCCTGGAAAGCCTCCGAGCGACACTATTAAGCCTTACATGGCAGACGCGCAGCCTCGCACTTGCTTTACATACTGAACTTGCCCGGCCGGCGAGTTGCACTAATTCCGAGTGATGGGACAGATGTCGATGAGTTTGTTTTGATTTTATCGATAAGAATTTATGATTGAAATTACCGCCTACCCTAATTTTTGAGTGTACGGCCTACCCTAATGTGTCAATCATAGAATTGTATCAATTTTCGTGATTATACTCGTACGAGTGCCGAGTGATGCCTCAAATGTCGATGAATTTTATTTGATTATATCGATAAGCGTTGAAACTATTTTCATGCAAGTCCGATGAATGAAACCGTAGGCGTAATTCAGAGCCACAGGATTACTAATTAAAACAGTACAAAATGAAGTTTTTTACGATTCATCTTAATTACGTATCATAATTTAATGATAGTAATAATTATTACTTTGAAACTAATATTTATCATATTTTATAAGGTTTACCAAAACTAAAATTAAATAAATCTAAAATCCCATTAATTAATTGTTATCGTAGGTACCTATCTATTATGCAATGCAATGGGAATGCAATTTCATTAAAAAGGGTAATTTATGGCACCATTGTCAGATACAGATAAATAAAAGGAATATAGCTTTTCTTTTATATTTTCAGCTCATAATGATAACTGGTTGACCTTACGTTTCCGGCCATACGGCTATCCAAGAGCGTGGCATTGATAAGAGCACGATAGTACTACGAATCCATCCCTAGTGATAAGAAAAAACAAATAAATTAATTTATTATTCGGTTTTATCGACTCCTTGACCATTCACGGTTATGGAATCCCTATTATAAAACTTCTCTTTATAGACTCCGTACTCTCCGAAGACGTCAGTATCCATTAACGGTGAAACTGCTCTTTATTTAGTCACAATCGCGTACCTTTATAGCCTTTACGGCCAACCTAGAGCAACGCGATGTAAGATAAACGCAATTAAACATTCTTTCACGGCATTTATCTAAATTGATATAACATTTTTTTATTAAAAACATATTTTTAATACCTTCCATATCCAATCGCATCGCAATAATATATTGACATTCCTAATTCGAATTCCGGTCTAATTGGCGCATCACTAATACGACTTTTTACTTGTAGTCTTGATCGATTTGGAAATTAGATCGTTAATATGCAAATTCAGCTGCTATTGACCTGGCTATAATTATTGGTAAAATATATTATGACGGTCTCATGCGGAAACTGTGTGGACCACACGCAAGGAGATCATTACTGTCGCCCAGCGTTAAGGGAGCTCTTTCTTGTCGGGATATTGTACATTTTTTATTGACATGAACCAGCATAGCAGGTCAGGCGTGACTGGCCCCGATTTTATTTCAGAGGGTGGGCACAATACTCCAATTTGTAAAAAACTCCGTACGTACCAGTAATAAGGAGCGCACTTTCCCTTATATTTAAGAGTATCGACCTACCGCGTGTCTTAAACATGTTTTTATATGTCACATCGCTGCTTCTTATGATTGATGTAAAAGTGAACTATGTAAAGTAACATATGGTGGTAATTTGGGACTCGATTCATCGACAAGTTCATTTACTAATAACGATTACGCATGTCTTTACTAGTCAATATCTTGTCAATTAAAATTTTCCATTTGTTTGACAGTGATGGAACTGGGGTTATGCAAGGTAAAGCGGGTGATTAGTAGCAATAATATAAACAGGCGTATAAGCTTCTGGTGCTACCTACTTAACTTTTTTATCGTATATTCGGTAGGTGCCTATTAAAAAGCTCTTTACTGGACGATGTTAACGAGTTTTAAGTCGGGCGTATTACACATACCGCTTTTTATGAATACGATGATTACCTACCTTTACAAACAAGCGGGTGTCTACCGAAATATTTCACTTAGTTATTGAATTTTGTTATTATAAAGAATAAATTGTTTTTATTAAAATTGGATATTGCGAAGATAGACGACAAGCTTATCCAAAACTTAATTTGAATGTGTCAGAATGTATTGAAATAATATAAGAACATTTATGTCATACCTAGTAGAGGCGATGATATACCTTTGTTATTAACGATGGTTTTGTTTCATACTTTTTTAAATTGATGGCATAGTCGCAACGAGTGTTTAGAGTTATAGCACTATCGTGGCTTCCTTGGAGGTATCGTACTCAGTGGTTTTAAAAAAAATACTCTAATTTATTGATCCAGAATCCGAGCCCACTTGGTCTCTTAACGTAACTTGTGACTTGAATCGACACAAGTCTCAAGTATAGTATAGGACACAGGTACATACCTAGTACTAAAACTATCTATATTATAATCTAAAACTATTTATATTATAATCATAAATTTTGCCTTAGTATTATATCCTTATTGCTTAATATATACAAAATATATTTAACTAGCTGTGCTCGCGACATCGTCCGCGTGGAATAGTTATTTTTCCCCCTTTTTTTTACATTTTCCATTATTTCTTCGCTCCTAATAGTTGCAGCGTGATGTTATATAGCCTAAAGCTTCCAGGACCAGTAGTTCCTGAGATTAGCGCGTTCAAACAAACAAACAAACTCTTCAGCTTTATATTATTAGTTAAGATTCATCGCTTAAAGTTTATACAACATCACTTAACACAAATCTTATCTGTACAAACGCACGTTCCCGATTTTATGCCACATTGCTTATCACATCTAAGCGGTAAGAAATCTTGAAAATCCTCCATAAACGTTCACCACCATAAATGCTCAATTTCATCGCCATTTAAGAGAAATATACGATCGTTATCATAAGTTACGCAGTTTTCATCAGACGAGATATGACTTAGATGAGTGGTCTGTGCCCACTTTCCTCTGTCAAGTCGTTTTAAGCGGTTCATAAATTTTAATATCCGTGTGTATCGAGGTGGTGTACCATGTTTGGTACACATGAGCGATCGTTGCGGAACCATTTGTCGACATAATTCGATTTCACGGGCCATCGTTAATTACGATTAGCGAGGATCGATGCGTCGCCGGCGTACGCGCCGACTGGTTTGAGGTGAAACTGGACAGGGGTTGGCAACTATTTGGAGTTAGTACTAGCACATAGTTACTATTAATCGTTATTGATCTTGATTTTGAAAAAAAATATGATTAGGTATATGTGATGAGAGAAGTATGGTTCGTATTAACCGTTCAGTCTGTTACTTGATAACTAATTGATTGATAGTTATTTTAATTACATCATTGAACAGCCTTGAAATAATAAGATGAAAAATGTATGGAAACCTGTATTTGCATTGTTTTTATCTACCTAGGGTGCATAAATATTTGATGACGTAAACGTGAGGTTCAATTATATAGAAAATTCCCATTTGATTAGCTTTTAGCTACGCATAACGTAATTTTATTTTATGCAATGTGTACTAAAAACTAGTACCAAAGTAAATGACTTTAGTTTTTATTATACATTGTCTGTTGTAGTTATTAGATTCTTCTTTATTATTCTTCTTGTTTTAAGCAGTAGCAAAATTGAGACAGGTAGCGGTTTAAGAAAAAATAATTTAGATATTATTGTGATGTATAATTTCTTCTTTTTATAGTGTCGATGGCAATCATCAGCTGTTTCCGCCCAATATTCATCTACATGAACGAAAAGTATAAATATAACATTTCATTGATACATTACCTACTAGCCATTGGTAAACCACGGCCGAAATGATCTGACTTCAAAATTACCTGAAACAAAAAAATATTTTGTAAGTTTCAAATTCCCGGCAATATAAAATAAACCAATTAAGCGCTAAATTAATTGTGCACTCAATACAACATACAACTTATTTGGTACAAATATATAATTTAAAGTTAAAAAAAGGGCGACGTGATTATGACTAATTCTAGTACAAATATTAAAGGTCATCGATTTCAGTATGATGAACATTGTTCATCATCATCAGCTTTTCGCAATCTACATAGACCTTTCCAATTGCTCGTCACTTTAATCGATCTTGGGGTCTCGCATCCAGCACTTGCCAGTATCTAATCTATTTCGTCCGGATATACCTCGAAATTCTTGACTATGACAAAAAAATAATTAGCTTTTAAAAGTTATGAAAAGGTTGGCGACACGCTAAGATTTCTCCGGCACGTCGCCGCACGGAATTTAGATACCGCTCGGACACAGCTCTTGTCAGAGCGACAACTGCGCCGGCGCACGCCTCCCCGCGTTTCACTCTATGCGCTTGTAGCGCGCACCTATCATATTTAATATCGAGCCGCATGCCGGCGTGGAATTATGCGGGCCTTGGCTAATTATGTATGGGAACACGCGACTTGTTCGTTGGGTACGGGAAAATGAGTATCGATGGAATGGTCTTTAATGGAATGGATGTGAGGGAGCGACTCATCATCTTTTCGCTCCTAGCCACCCTCACCTGCCCGTGGTGCATCCTGCCAAATAACAAACAAGGATCTGGCAACCGACTGGTGTCAATACAACTATCACGATTAAAGGAACCATCATCGGCCTATCGCAGTCAGCTGCTCTCCAGTTGTTCGCCACTTTCGGCAAACAACTGGGGGTTTTAACCATGATTGCCACGCTGTGCAGGCAGGTTGGGGATCGCAGGACGTAGCTTTTTGCTCCGGCAATGCTGCTGCGTATTTAGCTAAGCCTTCAATCGTGATAGTTATACCGCCACTAGTCGCCAGGGCTTCGTTTGTTATTCGGCAGGATGCACAGGCCACCTGGCTCGTAGCGAAATCGATGATGACAGGTCAACTTAATATTTTTTTTTAAATAATAATTCATTTATTTGCACACAAAAGTTACATACAATTACAATGTCAATATCAATATTATTAATAAGAATGAAAATATTAAACTAAATAAAAATAATGTGAATTTAGATGTTAATGTCAAATTACAATATTTATTCATTTATTTTTATTATTATTAATTAAATACTAATATTCAATTATGGCCGTCATGTCAATGCATTTCTTAAGTTTCGAAGTTAAACGCTAACAATGAAAGAGGAAAAGCTCTAAGAAAATAAATTCAAAATGAACTTAGCAGCACAATGACTGCGGGCTTTGTACGTAAGTACCTATCTCTGAGAGGATTAAAGATAGATAATCATTAATTTAGCGATTGGATAAAAAAACATGAATGGGTAGATATTCTAACTTTCCGCAAAAGAGGTAAGGCACGCTTTGGCACTTACCGTTAGTTGATTTATAACGATCATAACTTATGACGAACCCTATACTTTGTGTCAGGAAGTAACAGGAACGCTTAATAATTATATTGTTTAAAACGCTATTGTAAGCAATTAGTGTTTATTATGAAATTAGCAATATTGGAAAACAATTACAACTATTTACTTTAGCCGTTCCTAATTACTTGAAAGCAATAATTAGGTAGATACTAATTAAATTACATACGCCGTACTGAAGCGTTATTAAATTATTTATGTATCCCCTACAATTAACATAATTATGAATCGGAATTCTAATTTTGATTTATTGATGTTTTATATCCGTAATAAATATTAAGTATTTATATTTACGGTCCATTATTATAAGATATTATAATGTATTGAATATACGTAATAGTTTAAAACTTAAATTCATACCTAAAGCTGCACATTATAGGATCGTTAACGAAGGTAAGTATACATTTTTGTTAATAAACCTACATACATGCAATTATTGGAAAACTATTTAGATAAATTGAAATAAGTTATTGGTGGTAAATCTTTTATTGTTCATGTACAGTATCAGGTAGTAAGTTTAAGTTTCTTCATATAATATGAAGAGGAAATTCCGACATACATTATATTCAAAGAAGTAACGACGCTATAATTAAGAATCTACTTTCACAAAATTAAGCTTCTAGCTTATATTCGATAAAATAACAAATTTGTGTTCATGTAAACGATTATAAATCAATGTACATGTTCGGTTTCGATTAAAATGAAGCTAAAAGTGATTTTTAACATGTGATAATGATAATGATGTGATCACCAATTTATGCTAATTTTATGTATAATTAATTCAAATTGTGTTAATTTTTTATATTAATTTCTTTTTTGCACTTGAGTTGAATTGTTTCGTATCGTTTAACGTTCAAAACATAGTACAACATAATGGCTGACCATTTTATAGTTCTAGTAAGCTTGATGGTTTTATAATTTTGGAACGTTATCCCTTACTATCAATAAATATCTATAAACTCTAGTGCATTCGTAGTTCTTGGAAATCGTCCTTCTATTTTACCATCTCCGTCCCTTAGCCAATGTCTAAAGGAAAAAAAAAGAAAACAATAAAAAATTAAACAGTTGAAAGTTCCCGTTAAGCGGTGAACAAATATGTTAACAGGTGGCATTGTCGATACGAGAAATGACTGTACTTTCTTGCTCGCACAATTTCAAACTGCACGTGATAAAGAGAGCCATGTACTACGTATCAATTAAGCGTCGGCCACCCATTGAATTTGATTCAGATGTCTCGTTAAAGCCACACGTTCAACCAGAAAAACAACCCGTCAAATTTATGTATACCATTAAGTCTTTGTCGCGCGGTTGAGACACAGGGCGGTATGTTGAAGTAATGTTAATTTAAGCTAAAACTCCTTTTGTCGCCGAAAAGGTAAATGCACCAGTAATGAGGACTCATTACCGACTTTATATGTGATTCTAGTTTAATTGGTCTTATAAATTTTATTGGAATCTCTTCGGTCCTGATTTGGTGATTGAAAGCGGCATCGATTGAGGTGTTGTATGTAATTTTTATATCTGTTTGCGGTTATATCTAACTAATTATGCAGACGTTAAATTTGATTAAAGCCGATGACATAAACCTGATTATTATTTTACGAGTATAGTATTAACGTTCACATATTATTGGTTTTCGATATGATAGAGTTAAAGCAATAAAAATTTACTGCAGTTCAAATTATACATATGGGTATTAGTTTAATTTAGTGCCTTTATTACTATTTATTATACTAGAGTATATTGAGTTCCGTTTGTATTGACAAAGGAAATTTTAGTTGCCGTAAAAATGTAGTTAGTTCGTCTTTTAGATTGTTTAAAAATAAAGGACACGTATTTTTTATTTGTAAATTAGACCAAAAATGACAAAAATATAGACCGTTAAAATTAAGCGTGACGTTAACGTTCCAAATTGTGGAAGTTTTTTCGCCACTGAGTGACGTCAAAGACCCACACTACATTTTGATGCCTTGTATTTTTGTTATTTTTTGTTTAAAATCTTCTTCTTTGTCCTAGCCACTTCCCATTATTTGGGGTCGGCTCTCCTCGTTCTAAAGCGCCAGGATGCTCTGTCCTGGGTTGTTGAGACATTTGTTTGGGCATGCTCTAAGTCTTTGGTCACTGTGGACCACCAGGTGGCTAATGGGCGTCTTCTACCTTTCCTCACATCTGGCAAGGCTAGGGCCTCTTTCACAACATGGTCTTCAGGGCGTCTCATGACATGACCGAACCATCGTAGGCGGCTTTCTGCTTTCTTTGAGCTTTTCTGCTATGGGTGCGACTTTGTAACTTCCTCTGATGTGCTCGTTTCGCACTTTATCGAGTCGAGTTACACCTGCTGCCCATCTTAGCATCTTCATCTCACCTACGTGCATCTTCTGTTCGTGTGCTTTCTTTATAGCCCAGCATTCGGCACCGTACATCATGGCTGGTCTGATTGCAGTTTTATAAATCTTGCCTTTGGTTTTAATAGGCATTCTTGCGTCACATAAAACCCCCGTCAGAGCACGCCACCTCTGCCACCCCACGCCAATTCTATGGGTAACATCGGCCTCAATGTTTCCGTCGGCTGTCAGCATCGCACCAAGGTACTTGAATTGTGATACTTTTGGCAGTGGATTCCCGTCGATGTGAATTGAGTTGGGACTGTTAGTGTTACCACTGAAAGTGCACTCTAAGTATTCAGTTTTATTTCTGCTGATCCGGAGGCCGTTGTTTTCCAGCGCGTGTCGCCACTTCTCGAGGGTGCTTTGTTTAAAATGAAAAAAAGGAAAAATACGTGTCCAATATTATTTTTATAATTTAAAATACGGACTAAATAAAATGTAATTATATAGACCTTGGACACATCCCTAAGTATTTTGTCAGTTGAGTTTCGGTATCAACTGCGTAAATACACCGCTCCACTTACAAAAGCAGGGTAGCATATTTCATTATGTCATCAACTACTGTGTACCTAATTAATTAATTACAAAGTAGCCCTATTTAGCGCGTGTTGCAAATAGTGAAGTGAAATTATCGCAAACTGTTAGCGAACTGGTTCCATCAATACAGCCGAACCTGCATCCGGTGACAACCAACGACGGGCGGACGCGATTGAAAACTAATAATATTTCATGGTACAGGGTTGTCTGTTCAGACTTCGTAGTAGTTAAATGTTATGTTAAGATACCAACATAAGAGGTACGTTTGACCAAAGTGGGGAACAACAACCAACCTGGTTTTGGCGCAGAACGTCAGATTCACAAAATGTTACCTGCCGAAAAAACGTCCGATTCGCAGAATATCCGATTCGCAAAACATCCCATTCGCAGAGTGTCCTATGGCTTTGATGACTTGCTTGATTAGCTGAATTAAATAATTAACAACATTTTTAGCAAACAAATTAAAGAAGAATTTTTAGCAAAAAAATTTAAAGAAAACTGGTTAAACAGACTTACAGAGTGTCTTTACTCGGCCTACTGACTGCGTAAGCGCATTGGTTAAAGTTATAGGCCCAAAGCGAGGACGATCTTATTTTGGGTTTGGATTTTGGGTTCTATAAATTGTCTCGGTGTTCTGGGAGTCCCACTCATCTGGTTCATATAGTACAAGGTAAAAGCTTAGTTTGAGCCCAGATGTTCAATTGTTTGGGGCATTATTTATTTTATTGCCAGTAGAACATCGTGGTAGTATTACAAATTCCACAAAGTCAAAATTAGACAGGTTTTGTATTTAGTATGAGATTTGTATTAATAGAAATTTTGATAAATGAAAGAAAGAAAGAGAAAGAAAGGGGTTTCTGAAACTTTGTATATTTTACTCGCTATCAACAAACCTGAGCGCTATTATTGTATTTTCAAATAGACGTAGGCCGTAGACCTATGTGTTTTGATAGCCCTATGTTTAGCCATTAAGTGTGGTACACATTTGCGTAATCAACACTTCGCGGTGCGTCGGTTTACGCTTATTTGCGTTAATATATCGATACAGGATCCTAACTGCGATAAGCTTGAAATGTAAATGCGGTTTGGCAGTTTCAGCAAAAAAAGAGCATCTAAGTATACTAAAACTCTTGCTCTATCACTAGTATTACATAAAATGTAGTGAGCGGTTGCAATCAGACTGAACTTATACTTTTTTAAGTCACGTTACACGGGCATGAACGTTCAACAGTCAAAGGAAAAAAGTTCATACTGCCAAAAAAAGTGGCCGTGATACTTAATGCGTATTCATATTTAAAAGGCCGGTAGCGACCATAAAGTCGATTAGAGTTTCTGGTGTCCATGGGCGGTGTCGACTGCTTACCATCGGGCATCACACTTGCTCGTCTGCCGCCTCTCGCATAAAAAAAATAAAAATATATTTTTGTTTTAATGACCAGAAGGCGAAACGTTACCAGTGGAGAATATTTCAGGACATCGATTTAGAAATAATTTAATTATATACGACATCAAATCAACGCTACAAAATCGTACCGACCGAGTGTACGTTTCAATCATTTCGTGAACTTTATGGCTGTAAGTCACGCGAACATTATCTTTTTTTTATAATAGTAAACAGCCTCTTTACGAAGTCGATTTCTTTCTGCCAATGTCGAGTGAAAAGTGACCAAGTATTCCTTGACAAAGTTACAGTATAATCCTATAGCCATCGAGGATTCCTTGAACACTAATTCCTCTAAGCAAATCGTCATCGAGTATTGTCAACGAGTCGAAGGTTTATGCTATCCGATATAAAGAATTAACTATTCTTCAATCACAAAATTAAATCATTCAGGAAAACATAACTATAACATGTTTTCCCGGCTCGATCGGTTTGTACGATGTCCGCCGATTACCTGCGAGTATTTACTAGATGCGCAAGTTTATTTTTTAATTTGCCACGCCACTTTTAATAATATACCCATTACCCAGTGATTGCAAACAAGGAGTATTTAAATGTTGCAACCGATTTGCGACAAGTCGACCGAACAAGTTCTTGCGACAAACCCGAAGGACGTCATTTGAAGTGTTCGCTATAATTACGACGAGTATCGGAGATGATAAATCAATCTTCGCCTTAAAAGGGAAAAAATCTCGTGGAATACAGGTCACATTATGTCTCCGGAGAGGCGTGTGCGTCTCAACTCAGTTTTCATTGCCTGTTATGTGCAAAGAAATATAAAATATCTTTCTGCTTATGACATGTTGTGAACACATAGCGGGCAATTTAAGGTTCGACGAAAAAGGGTAGAATTGGTTTGTTTCAATCGGAACAGGTTTTTTTTCTGTGCTTTGTCGTTTTGAAAGAAATGATTCATTCATGATTTGTTGTAGATAGGTATCTTATAGGTACTACTTCTGAGAAGGAAAAATGTATGGAATGATCATGTGAAACTTGTCACTGGGCCATATTTTGTTATCAAAACATTGTATCATATGGGAGATTGATATCAATTTGAACTTCACGTCGTTAGAACTTACAACTTATTCAATTAAATATATACTATATATATAAGTTGCAGTAGACGATTTGTTCGTCATTAATGCCGCTGTCAATTGTTATTAATCAATCAAACCACGTGCGCATAAGTGCTGACAAACATAAAATGCAATTCATCAGTATATAATAGCAACATAAATACGCTTGACTATGCACATCGAACGTCCAGCTTTAAATCGGAAGTTTTAATTTGTAAATAGGTAGATCCTTTATTATAAAATTGAGACGAAATTACTTCTTATACAGTTTAGTGCGGCTATCGTATTTCTTTTTCTAAATTGCAACAAATGCGGCGTAAGGGAATGTGAAACACGATCTATTCGTCCCTTACGTCTATCTCTGTAGGTACAGCAGTCTTAGGGTGCGTTTCTATAAGCGGGGCGGGCGAGGAATTATGATGAGGCTTACAAAAATTGTCCAATTCTATATTGCTCAATTTATGTCATCTTCGCTTCATCAGTGGAATAATATCATTGGTCAATTTTTCACGCAGCCCCGCTCCAGTGGAGGTCCCGATCTTTAATATAGGCAGGCATTGGTGTCCAAAATCCCAAAATTATTTGTTTTCTACAAATGGTTGTGTAAACTAAGCAAGAGCACTATTTAATTGTAATACCTATAAATACAGTTTATGTTGATAATTTTATATCAACTCAGCATTGTCGCATCATTTTGTTTGATAATGGTGTATCTACTAAAGTTTTGCTCCGAAACAAAAGTTACAGATGCAATATCAGGCAACGCGAATTTTTCCAATCCATTCTGTCGAACGGAACAAAAGTGAAACCTTCACACGCATTTGGTAACAACGCATAATTTAATTTAATAAAGTAAGCCGGCTTCGACATCAAAAGGCCGGGCAATTAACACATTGTAAGATCGGACAATGTAACCCCGTAATAAGATGATTAACATGTTTTATTATTTCAAAGGGGAAACAATATGTTGCAGAAATGATGCAAAAAGTGCCCCAGACTTCTGAACGAAGGGTGTGGGTTCTTGCGATGGCGTGGGTGTGGCCATAAGCGATCTCTTCCAGACAACTTTCTAGGATACATAGATGCATTTTGATTATAACATACTTATTTGGCATTGAACATCTGCCAAGAACGACCAGCAGTGGACTGCAATAGGCTGATGATGATGATAAACTTAACAGAGTAAGAAATGCTTTCAAGAAGGAAACTACATAAGGCGGTAGCAAAAAAAATATGACCGTCACAAAGAAGTCGCGAAGAACTAACAAACGGAAGCTGCTTCGCGAAGTCATTATAATTTTTTAAGTCATTTCATAGCTGTTTACTGCGTTTGATCTTTGACCCGCTTTTTTATTACGCGTTCTCTAGGTGTTATGCTTTAGATTTTCTAAACAATGGTTTTAATGTCTTTAACACGACCATAACATTAAAATTGCAGGTAAAGTTTCAACGCAATGTTTTTGGTATATTTGCAGGAAAGCCGTCGGTGTCTCTATATTGTATGAATGTTTGAACGTGATTTGTTTGTTTAATCCAAAATTATCTGAATAACCTGAATTTAACTACTTATGTTTATAGTCTTGTAGAGCCATGTAAAATATTGGATATTGATATGAAAAAAAAAGCTTTTCTAGTTAATTAAGTTTACGGTGCTTCTGCTTCGTAACTTTAGGTAAAACAAGTGCTTACTTATCATCACTTGGTGTCTTTTGAAGCTAGACTAAAAGTGAACAATCTTGAGATGACTCATGAATCCCCATGACATGATATGTCCTGACCTATGAGACCCCAACCTGTGTGCCTAGCACGAACACTTTCGAAAAAGTATGCGTAACGTAACCGTAAACGGGCGATAATTTTCACTACGTAAACGTAGTAGGTACCTCTTACGCACGATAGGGGCGCTGTACCAAGTTTCATACAAATGTTTACGGAAACGTTACGCATACTTTTTCGAAAATGTTCGTGCTAGGCACATTGGTTATTCAGTTTAAGTATTCACTTAGATTGTTGTCTGTGTCGTTTTTGTCGTGCAGCACCAAGCTATTCCCAAAACGTTTAGTGTGGAATTTCAATAGCATAAGTGTAGCAAATCAAATCAATAGCGTCTAACGTCTAAGATCCTGTTGGTGAATGGATCTAATGAAATTATGTAGTTCAAGCAGTTCCTTTGCACATTCTGCAAAGGATATCTTGTAAAAGATAGGTAACTGGTGTTCAGTGAGCTCGCTTAAATACGTCTTACAACATTATTATTTTAGCACAGAAATGTATGTTAACACAAGTAATAAAACAATAAAATGTGTAATATACTATGCAGGAAATGTTTGACATCATAGCGTAGTTCAAATTCTAACTTACGACTTTATTAAGTAAATAGAATAATTCTAGAGTCCGTGTTATAATGATTTAATTACTAAATCAAGATTTAATTACGCATTCATTACAGTTAGTGAACTTCGCAACGAAAATTTTATGAAAAGCGTTTGGCCATTTGTTCTGTAAATAGAAGATTTGTATTAAGTGGAGTAGTATCTTTGAGTAGTAGTAATTCAGATGAATACTATCGGTTTTCTTACTCTTCTTATATGTACTTACGTAGTAAATCTAACCTTACCTTTATTCTTCTTCAGTCTTGGGTCTTTTAAACGAGACATGAAGCGGCACTTAACCAGGTCGTCAAAGTGTGATAGATCTGTTACACTAAGTGTAATGAGGATGGCTTATATTTTTTTGGACTTCATCGTCTGCTTAATATCAGACAGGATGCGGTCACTTTGCCGGGCTAATAAATTTAAAAAAAATGTAGATTCGCGCATACCTATATGCTTCCAATTTATACTCGTACTTGCACGTTATTATATCGTTATCAATTATTTATGCAAATAAAGCGTTGCCTACGCAATGAAATTACGTTATTTCGCGTACCTTCGGTTAACATAAGTCATAAAACTAGTTCGCATTCGCAAAAATTACTAATCATCACCATACATTAGAAAGTCACAGCGCAATAACTCATAAACTAAGAATAAATTAACTCAAAAATATACGATAGCAGTGTACTAACCCGGCCGGTGTCAATCCGTCTGACTTCGAAATACGAGTCTTATAAAGTGGAGCAATTTCATCAAATATTTATAATGCGCCAATCACGCACGTTTACAGGTTGATGTATTTATTGCTGGGTACACAAATGTTAGCCGTATCCGGCCTCATGGCTTCTGTCAGCGGTCGTATTCATTGAACATGCATATTTCAAATTAACCATGATGAAGATGGATTCATTTACGATTTGACTTTGTTAATAAATTATGGAGGTATAATATGTATATATATATGTGTTTAGTTTAGTGATTATTAGAATTGGGTGGCTAGCGTAATGCTGGGATAGACAGTGTATCAACCTAATAAAATCGAGATTTCCAGATACAATAATTTTAACAACAGAAAGTGATATTTAAAGGTACATCCGGTATTACGATCTTAAGGCGTGTCTCTAACTGTCTAACACATGTCAAAGGTAACGAGTCTTCTCTAAATACTAAACCAAACCAAATAACTTTGTATAATATTGTTTGGTTCTCCAAAGGCGCGTAGTACCTATTCAAACTCTTTTCTCTTATTCTCTAATCCTCGAAATTACGTCAATACAACCTTCGCGCAAAATGACGCCGCTCTTCCGCCGTCATCCGACTTACGAAATGCCGTTACGATTTTTATTGAGTCGCTCAAACCGTAATTACTTACTAAAAAAACAAACACAAACCCCGGAATAGAGAGTCATCAAAACTGGTAAAAGTGAACTTAATTACATTTTACCCAAAAAAGGTGAATAATGACCAATCACAACAATTGTTAATTACATATTCACTTAATTCACAGCCTGAGTCGTTCGAATAATGTATTAAGAGGTAGAGTGTATCGTATGAAGATCTCAGCATTGACTGATGACAGTAATTAACCCTCCAGCGCTGGGACCGAGGCGGTCGCTTTGTGCCCGCACTCGCTTTTATTCATTTCGGACTGTTAGGGTGTGTGTTGGTGCACGGGTTAGTATTGAGGTTGAACGCACTGGCTTGGTAGGAAGACACCGCCAAGTTTGCAATATACAGACTTCAATACTAGAAATCACTCAAAACCGTAAGCGCAGTTTATATGCTGCGTAGTTCGTATGCTTTATCTTATAAAATTTTGTACATTACAAATTCAGGCTTCTCATTTGTATCAGTCCTACCAAGCCCATTGAATTAAATTAATAAATGAGCTGCAGATTTTTGTAACACGTTTAATTTTCAACTTGTGTTAATTAATTGGATATTTTCGTCACCGTAAGTTTGGCTTAATACACCTACTAAACCTGCTTCCAATTAAAAATTTAAGACGATATTTTCTAAAACATTTCTTTAAAAAAAATATGTCTGATTCAGAACGGATAAAATAAGAATGCATCAATTTGTAAACAGTGTTACCAATGTTTTTTGTTAACCCTTCTTGTGTGGAACCGCTCTTACATTTCCCACATCTCATAATTATTACGTCACTTTTTTCATTGAACCACAATTTATTTGGTGCCAAAATATTATATCGATATTTCATTCGGATCGATACGGATCGCGAGCGTCGATTCTCAGAACGGTCCCTGGCGACATACGCGAATTAAGGAGTCCGCCAAATAAACATTATAATGAAAGCAAATGTTAATGTGGTTTCTCGAAAAGGTCTTTCAGATAAGACCCGGGGTAACGTATGGGTGTAATTAAAAGTGTACTGTTTGGAGATCCGGTAATTATATCGGTGTTTTTATGAGAGCGAATTTTGTAAATATCCGTCAAGAGCCGGAATTGTCGGTTGTGATAAGCTTGCGAAAAAATATTTTGGGCAGTTTTTATGCAAATCTTTTTTCGATTATTAACGAGCTTGATAAAAATTAATTCATTGAAATCTCTGGGCTTGGATTGTTACATAAAATGAAGTAGATAAGAAAGTTCCACACCATAACACAAACCTTTATTAACAACACATAAAAACGAGTGAGATAAGGTTATTTTAAGTGTATTTTTAGCTTTTTTATGTACGAGTACGTAAGTAAACGTAATTAATTACCCATGCAATACTGACGATTTAAATTTAGTTTTTATTTTAAATCGTCAGTATTGCATATATATATTCCATATATATAATATTTAAATGACGTAATAATTTGGCCTCTATCATGTTGCAGTTATGTCAGATACATCATAAACCTGGTTGACAGATCGGACAGACAGAAGACAATATAAGAATACTGTAAAATAAAAACAGAATTCTCCAGAATACTATAAAATAAAAACATAATACGTCATAGTTGGTCACGTACCTTTCTTACTAGTTTACTACTTTTAAAAAGTCCCCCTTTTTGTTGCTGATGCTAATTAAAAAACACAAAGATTCCATGCGAACTACATAGCAGGCCCCGTTGTATGTTATATTTATATTTGGAAAGTACTGCTAAGCAGAATACTACCAACGCCTCTGCTCATAGTCCGTGATATTAACTCCATGAATCACCAACCCAAGACCAAAAAAAAGATATACGTTACTTCATAAGCAAATTAGCGCGTATCACCGGCGACATTGCAGGAGCCGCCAACAGTTTTATCGCATCGTAAACTTTCGCAGTGTCCCGCTCGAAGGAAAGTGAGTTTTAAAAAAAGCGTGTTACACGTAAAGTGGACGGTTTACAGGCGGTCCGCGGTATCATTTTGGGACTTTAGTGGCGAATGTCGAAACCGTCAGTTCGGATCTCTTGCGCAAGATGCGTAAGACTGATTGCGTCTTTACAGCCGATGTGTAAATGCGAAGCGAAATTTTGCACTATTTTTTGAGCGTGAATTAATACGATTTATATTATCTCGCAATGGCCCTTTTATTGGCGACTTTCTCTTTTTCATTTATTGAAGTGCACTTGTGTGCAATTAATTCTTATGCCAAAAGAGTTAAGATAAAGTATTTGATAGGTTTGTGTTGAATGATCTAACGATTTATAGTTTTTTTTTAACATTTATGAAACATGTCAGAGAGCGCAAAACCTTAGATACTCCAATTTCTTTTCTATTATAAAAGACTTATGTAAATAAACATTTTTTTTCGTGGATTATTTACGAAGATAGGTTTTCTTGCATTTGTTGAAAATTAAAAGTCTATAGTAATTAACTTACGATCTTAATAGTAGCTTTTATCTAAAAAGTCTAATTTAATTTCCTAAAATGCATGAAAACTAATAATAGACAAGTCACGATTAAACAATGCGAAATTAAAGTGTTTTTGTTACCCCTATTTATTATTAGTAGAAACGATTTCACGCTCGATTCTGAACGAAGTAAAGAACAGTTTTGCGCCTTTCATTTACACACGTTTAACATGTTGTATGATGAGAAGTTAAGAAAATCATTGAACATTAAATTATACCAAGCAGGTCGAACTCAAATGGATGAAAGATTGTAAGACGTAATACAATTCATATCGTTCCGTTAAGTATTACACTCATGCATCAACAAGATAAGTAGCAAGGAATTTGAACTGACAATCCAGTACGGTGTACCGACAGTAGATAAATAAAGAGGGCCTGTAGGCATTTGTTAGCTCCTACGAGCGGACACTGGCGTCTAAGTAATGTGTAACAAGTGCTCTGGACGACGGAAAGTCTTTGTGCTTCGTTTAGTTTACTCGCAAGGCAAGTCTACTCGCTGGAAGCTATAAATTGGTAAATAAAATTTTATTTTCAAATAACATCTTGTAGTTTAGAATAGTATATAATAGATAGTTCGAAGTAGCCTTATACGTAAGTACTTAAACGTAATCTAAAGTATATATTGTTTTACAGTACATACCGGTTCTTAAAAATGGCTGTTTTAAAATTATAGCTTTTAAGTGCAATACAGATTAAATAAATAAAATCTAAGTTAAATATATTTAAAATTACTGGTATTTATGAGATCAAGCCAATTCTATTACCCCGATGAACCTGGCTTCCATGAAAGATCACCATTGATCTTCTTTATAATAATTTGAAACCACAATGAAAAAGAAGGTTGTTATATTTAAGGTCGGAAAAGATGCGGTTTTTTATTTGGCATTAATATTGTCGAAGTGCTTTTGGCTACAATTCACGAAGGACTTGAAACTCTTGGCTTATTGCTGACTTAACAGAAGATTTGGCTGACTAAGTAGTTTTTGAAATATTGAATTCAGAGCTTTGGTATTCAATAAAAATTAAAATCCAAAACAATAGAGCTAGGGATGGCTAGTATTAGTGCGGTCCAAACGCTCTATCGATGAATCGGGAAGCGGCCGGTGAAAGTATGCAAGCGGGCCACAAGGCACAACGGCGCGGGCGCATTCTGCGACACTGCCCTCTGTCCACTGCGTTTACTATCGATAACTTGATACCGGCGGGCACTTCCTAGTTGCGGCGGGCATTGTTTGATACTATTCTCGTAATGACAGTGATTAGTGTTCGGTTTTACTGGTAGATACACTAACAGCATGTCGAAAGCATTACGTAGTAAAAGCGAGAAATTAAACTATTAATTTATGGAAATATTAGTATGATAAATGCCAAGTGCGTTTGGTGCAAATAAAATATTGAAAACTATTTAGATCGTAGATACAAACATTGAGTATGAAATATATAGTTTTATCGTTTGTTACAATCTTTTCTAACGTCTGTAATCTATGAATTTATAATGTTATTTAGATGTGCTACAATGACTTAAATAAACCAATCGTCAGTATCAACTTTCATAACTTAAAGATTTATCGCAAAATTTTCAATATTCAATAATTTCCATTCGGTCTTCCTGCTTTTGTGTACCTAAGTATAACGTTGAATGCAAGTTTGTATGAATGAAATTATGAATGATAGAACTTAGTCGTGATTTAACCTAGACAGCTAACAAATACCATTAATTAATAATGTTAATAAACAACTCAATTGGATAATAGATTTCTGAGTAACATTTTCTGAACCATCTTAAGATATACTTCACGGTAGTTCAACAGGCAATAAAACTCTGTGCATCTAATTTAATAGCCTCTATTAAGCTGTTAAGAGTAAGTATAATGTAATCAGACCTTTCACTCGTCATGAAGTTTTAATGAGTTATAAATAATCACATCACTGTTTGATTAGCTATACTAATGGGATGACCTTTGAGGCGAGTTATTGCTTTTGTATTTTGATGTGGTTTCATCTAATGGGTTTACAAATTGAAAAGTAAATATAGAGTTTACTTCACGTATAAATTACAACAAAACTTGGCTATTTTTATTGAAATATTGAGTACATTGATAAATTACGTGCATAATCATTCAAGATAATTCAAAATATATATATTGTCATTTCATTCCAAAATAAATAGAAGAACTGTTACATTATTATAGTTTAGGTTACATTAGAATACATTTGTAAATACGCGGTGCGGTGTTCGTTAGATAAATAAATAGTTGATTCGAAACGCGACATTTATTTACAAACTTAATTTACGGATTTACGGATAGTCATTCAAATCCTATTGTCCGTCTCCGGATAAACGATTGACGTAATCCCTATCTAGTTAATCCAGTGAGTACTAGGTACACTATTACAATAACTTTCACATTTATCTATCAGTGAGGATAAATACTTCAGTGCAGCAGAATACAGATAGCATTAAGACGATATTCAATAAACATTGTAAAGCCCACTAACATTTTCTCCTGCGGAATGGACATTACTTGAAATTCGATAGGCTTACTTACTGAACAGACTGTCTTCTAAGTCACAATTTGAACTTTAATACTTAGGGAATAATGTTCAATTTGTTGATGTCATTAACTGTATTAAAACATACGATCTTGCGTGCTAATGAAGTGGAATTCTAGTTAGTCTTTCGTCGTTAACTACAGTTTAAGCTGAAAATAACTAAACGCTATCATAAACTTGGATGGAAATGTACGCATAGCATAGGTGGGAGGGTGTTCGGAACTATTCCATTTAGAGCAAACATGTACACACATCTAATTAGCGTAGCTTAACGATGAACAAATAAACAGACGCTTTATAATTCATTGGTGTGTTTTAATGTGAAATACAGTCGTAAACAAATTAAACATTATAATTTTACTGAAACTTCTTATATTTGTAAGGCTTTTGATATCGTGTGTATAACGATTCTGGCGATTCGTTTGAGAATGGCCGATAACGAAATTGACCATATATGCAAAGAATTTAGGTAAAATTAGTTCTTGTTATTATCAATTTGTTAGATAATAATATACTCACTTGGAATTCAAAAAATTCTAAATTCAAAATTCTTTATTTCATAACCTACCATTTTCACAAATCAGTTTTGGTGTACCTACCTTTTAAGTATGTAAAATACTTGTATTAGGTGGACACCGCCCATCCAGACCTTATTTAATACAGTAAGTTAGAATTTAAATTATTTATATATTTAACATTTTAAAAGAATAGAATAATTACTGTCTCAATCAGAATATTTGTATGTGCATGTTTAAGTGTGTATGTGTGTACACACACACATACATATAATAATAATTATTCATTCATTATTATACTATAATATATTATTACACACACGTGTATATGTGTACCTATGTGTGAGAAAGAGAAATGTGTGGTGTATGTGCATGAGTGTGGATGTGAGAAATATAATATATTATAGTATAATAATGAATGAATAATTATTTATTTGTTTCTTTTATGCTAGTATTTTATGCCGTTAACATATATTTATTTATTTTTATTTCATTAATTTATATACTCGTACTTTAATTTTTAGAATTTATCTTTGCATTTGAATTTGTACTTAAGTAAATTTATCCTCGTATATGTATTTAGACTTTTAATATTATTTTAGAAGATTTTCCGTATCTACATAACTTGGAAGGTTTGATTATTACGATGGAAACATTTACGATGGAAAGTGGACCATCATAAAAACATATCTGCCATAATAGTAGGTTTTATATTATGTTCATTGGAACTAGAGTCGTAATGGTTCATTACGACAGTATGTAGCTAGCTACAGTTTCTTTTGTTTTTACGAAGGATAAAATATTTTGAAAAAATTACGCAACAGATTCACGTTTCTTTTTTTATTATTTTATAGAAATCGAAGTGGCGTTGTATAAAATGATGAATCCCTTTGACTGATGCGCAATGCATTTTACGCACAAAGAATATGATTTATTGCTTCACTGGCGGTTATTAAGCTGAGGTTTCATCGACAGTAATTTCGAATATTTGCTGATTTATCATTTGAGTGAGAGCTTTATGTAGGAAGGAAAGGTTATATTTGAAATAATAATTTAAAGGGTTTCACTAAAAATCAAGTGGAGATATTAGTAGGAGTTAGTTTGGACTCAATCGGTTTTAGATTTAAAAAATCGGAAATACTTGTTTTTTTTTTGGGATCGATTCCCGTTCCGCTATATACATCTAGCTTTAAGTTCTCGGAAACTACCACTCCCCCTCACGACCGGCCCGGGACTCAATGAAGACGTAACATTCAATGGTTCAATAAATCAGCAAGAAGAATTTACATCTAGTTGAAAAATTGTTTGCAAAAACTAAGAGGCTCTCGTGTACAGATGGGGTTGCACCGCTATTACTCAACATTAAGCCATTAAAAAGTCGTACTTGCCACCGCTCTCCCGATTTGGTTAATTTTATTAGGGTTGTGAATTAAACATTTATGTATACGTGACTTAACACGACTTTTATATATGGACGTCTGCTAATGAGCTCTGCCTTATCAATTATGGTAATATTTGATACGAAATCATTAATGCACATCGTATTTGGATCAGTAAATGATGTGTTGAGTTTCTCCTTGCAGATCGTTATTTCAAAAGTAACAGCCTATAAATGTCTCGGTGCAGGGCTAAGTCCATTGAAATCGAGTAAATGATGGGTTCCTAGCTGTTTCGCATAATCATGACGCTTCGCCAAATCTGGCTGTGAGGAATAAGGTTATCACAAAAAGAAGTGTGTTAGGAAATCGGTCTCATTTCGTTAGCCGAGAATACTCTAAGATCTTCGACAGATTTAATTTTACCTTTCATGATAGGAGGTTTAAATTTAACGAGCAAATGCTTACAATCGTTTCCTGGTTTATGTAGCAGCCCTGTGTCAAGAAATAAATTGAGTTGTAGCTCATCAGACTGAGCGGTCAATTCGGCGCCTACGCAGCCCATTGGTGTCAGCGAAATGGTCTCGGGTTCTCGACTACCAATATTACTCCACTCATTTGCACCACACAATACTTTTTACGAACGAATGATGAGTGCAACCTTAAAATGTCAAGGTGAACAAATGACGTTGGTGAAAATGGCGTGACTCATGCAGTTCATATTGCATCGTTTGTGGCGAGTCGATGACTTTCCTTGAGATCGTCGGTCTCCTTGAAAAAATCCTCTCCGGGGCTTTTGATGATACGCCTACGATTTGTACTAATCGGGAGTTTTTGTTCCGGGTCTTTACGATTTTATTGTAATCGTCGTACAAAGCTGAATCAACTTCGACCATTGTGGTATTCCCATCACTGTTGTTTTGTCTTTAAAACAATTAAAATTTTATTTATGTATCCTGTGATTTGATCTAGGGATTCTGCTGTGTTCCTTCACAAGATTTTCAAAATCCCTAAAGAACTTTTTGAGTGTTGTCTATCAAATTATCAGGCTTATCCGACCCTAGTTCTACATAAAGTACTTCTCGATCTCCGGTAGATAATTGCACGTACATCCTGACGATGACAAGAGATTGCGTGAACGTCACCAGTCTGTCAATACCATAAAATTTTGATTGCAAACCTGTTCAGTGTTAGGCGAAACGCCAACGCCTTAGGCGAGACGATTTATATTAAGTGGACGAAAACTCGAAACGATTCGAAGTCGATACCAATCTGTCCGATCGGGTAATAAGTGTTAAGTTTCAGAGCGCAGACACGGGCCACAGCCGGTCGTGCCCCGAGCACTTTATGAAGCCCAGATGAGAAATTATTGGATTCCGTTCTAGGCATAAAATAATATTGCTAGCGGTTGTGCCAATATTGAATTTAGTGGACTGTGGTGAGCTCTTCGGCATAATATGCTGAATGTTTTCCGAAGTGTTAATGAATGCATAGGTATGTTATCTAAAGGGAATTTGTAGTTCATTACGAGTATATTAACTCAATACAGTTTCCTTTCACATAATGAAAAGCTAAAAAGGCAACAATCCATACCCCGCCACGTTCAAATATGTTTTTAAATTTGATATTACGTTTATTAGATGCTCATGCGGTGAAGGAAAACATTGTGAAGAAATTTGCGCACCGGTGAAGAAATTCTAAAGTTGTGTGAAGTCGACCAAGACTAAAGCCTAACCACCTTAGATCTAGATAAAGGTAGGCCTGAGATCTTCTGTGGGGACAAGCATGAGCTGTTCATAGACGATTTTTGGTAAAAATAATTAAATAAATAAATTTATAAATATAAATAACCTAAGACATGCCACCCTGGGCCACACGGCGCCAGCTAGCCCCAAACTAAGCTGAAGCTTGTACTATGGGTACTAGACAACTGATAAACTTACTTAGATACATTTCTTTTTTGTAAATAAATATCTACATGTTATATATAGAAAATACCCAGACTTATTAGTCTAAACAAACATGTTCATGAACACAAATGTTTGTACTGTATGGGAATCCAACCCACGACCCTTGGCACAGAGGGCAGTGGTCACTATCAAATGAGCCATCGAGCCAGCCAATTGCACATTATCGTAGAAATAGTAAATAGAATAGTATGCTAAATACATTTGATTGAAGACGGATATCATTATAATAAAGAAATAGGAAATCTACTTACGAATACATCACCCAGTTAAGACAGAAGCATATATCCCATGAAACTGGGAAGAAACAACAAGGAAGTCGGAATCACAGGTCGATACCTCTGTAAGGAGATCCCTAAATAGGTACATTACTATAAACAGAATATTTGTATTAGGTAAGAGGGCTTTCACAATGCCGATTCCTATAACTGGTTCCGATCCATATCAAGAGGCTCATACTTTACAATCAGCTAAATGATATCACCTATTTAGTGTTGAATATCAGTGTTTGCATATGCGACGATACGAGTACGTGTGGTGTGATATGGTACAAGTAAAAGCTGAAGACAAAAAGCAGTGAGCTTCCGTGCTGTATGTTTTTATAGTTATCGTTAAACATACATTTATGCACGGCTCAGTCTAGTCGGTGGGTAATAGTGGTTTTTTTATACAACTAGGGTGGCTAAGGTAAGCTTACCGGCCCGCCTGATATTAAGGTGGTTACCGCAAGTGTATTTTTTAGTGGGTATTCTCCGTCTCGCTTCCATCTAGAGGCGGAGCGAGTTCCACATAACCTGCTGCGTCGCCGAGTAGCAGGTATGCGTAAACGGCATTTTCCCCCTGTGCAAAAAAAAATGTATTTCCCAAAGGATTCAATAGCCTTCTAAGCCAGGGCTTGTGAATTCGATCACTAGCCAGAGCAAACAATCATATGTTGTTTTTGATAGCCATAATAAGTAATTAAGCCTTATTTTGAGATTATTACTACCCTACTGTATGTGATGTATGATATTTATTTATTGTAAGTTAGGTAAAAACGCTAGGATAGATGGATTGATATTTGTATACTTTCACGCAAAAACGACTAACCAGATTTTAATAAAACTTTACAATATTGTAGCTTTTACATACCTACTTAGGATTAACACATAGGCTATGATTTATAAGAATATTCAAACAGGCAGAGCCACGGTAGTGCTATATAATTATGTTAGAAAAAAGCAAGTACACGTAATACTGAGAATTCAATTTCCTATGCTTTGCTTTGTTTATATATCGTAATGCGCTCTCAAACAGATAAATCGAGGAAGGCGTTTATAATATTGTCGATGAATATTAAATACAATTGTATTTGCATAAATAGGCATCCAAAAAAGCTAAAACCAAAACGATAAGTACCGCTAAAGCCGTCACAACATTGTCGAAGACACCAAAACATTAAAAACAAGCCTTGAAGCTTAACCCTTAGACCGATATTGGCCAAACAACGAGTTATAACCGCGCTTTGTGCCACGCAGGCTCTTAAAATCGGCTCAAATTGTCCCGTGTGAGTTACGGGACAGTAATCTTGCTGCGGTCTGAGCTGAAACTGATGCGGCAGTAAATCAGTGCGGTAAACATCTTAGTGTCCGACGGAACGCTCGCTTTATTGCCCATAGAACAACCGCGTGGCGCGATGGCGCGGTGCGTGCGCGCAGTCCAGCACTTTACGGAAACGGGGTTTAGAATTACGGGTGAAATGTCGAACGCGTTAAACTTTTGAAACTTACGAAAATCGCCAAAATGATAGCGATGAGGGGTGGTTTTTGAATGTAAAGATATTATAATGTCTGGTGTAATTATTGTATCATTAGGGATTAAACGTTCCCCACAGAATAGCCTAGTGTGGGGACCAGTGAATTTTTTTTGTGACTTGTGTTTTATGGAAATAAATTTTTCTCAAATTTCAATCTATCATCATATTTCAAATTATCTCGAGGACATAAATACACTACACTACAAAATTTTCATAAAAATTTTAATAAACAATCCATATAACTTTTTCATGCAACGAATTTTATGCAAAGCTAGAAGTTTCCTTTTAAAATAGACCTATCCTATTTCTTGGACAATCAGAGACTATTACGGAATAATCCTCATCTTTTTTTATACACCAATGATCATACATCTGCCCATTTACCTTAATGAAAGAATCATCTAATCAGCAGTCCGATTTCGTCCGAATCATTTGGCTGTGATTCCATGACGTTTATCTTCTCTCATTACGGATCAAACGTTTCCTATCAATTAAAGTTAATAAATATAGCAACGAAGGCTGTCCATCTGAGAGACATCAGACTGCAATTTAATAAGTCAAGGGTAGGCTGCACGCATATTGAAGCTTTATTGGAACCGGTAAGGCTGGGAGCCTATGAAACGGGATTATATCCGATCCGAAACATTGGTTACAGAATTGTTGTCATAATCAAACACATCATTTGTGCAGTGTAGTTGTTCAATATTTAGGTAAACTTCCTGTATTATTTGACATAAAATGAGTTTCTCTAGTACAACATGTCTTTTGTACACCTACCATACTTAAAATTAAAATGAATTCCTGAAACAAATAGCAAAAACAAGTGATCATAACAAATTGTGCCCACTAAATCTTGCGTGAGGAAACATCTTTTCAAGTTTTTATGTGCGTTTAATGCATTTTATTATTTCTTGTTACACGATGCCGCTTCAAAGGTAAAAGCAATTTTATCTCCACTTCTTCCTATCGCATTGGGCTAATGAAATCGATTAAAATAAAGCGTATTATGCGTCCGGATGGCTGTTATTCGATATTTTCGCGCGGAATTCTCAAACGTTTGTAGCCCGCATACTTTGAGGTTAGGGTACAGCGAAGGAATATAGCGGTAAACTTATTGTTGATTGACATCAATTATGTAAAGACAAGATTATGTAAAGTTATCTTTTGAAGGTACAGCGTCTGCAGTTCATCAGTGTTAGGTATGTTTTTTATTAATTTACTGAGAACTTAACTCCGGGGAAGGACTTTCTAAAGAATTATGAATAATTCATGTACTTATAGTAAAATAATCTGTACAGTTTAGTACTACATCAGTTAATGGTACTTTATTTAAATATATATTTAAATGTGAAACTATTTGTATGATACCCCTGGTGTTGTAAGCGTCCATACCCTGTGATAGTCGCTTATTAACATAAAGCTTGTTTACCACCTTAGTAGTACCTATAAAAAAACGTCGCCAAACTTAACGATTAATTCGTCTAAGGTTAAAAACAGTATGTTCAGAGGTTAAAAACTTGGCTCTTGATCCTACATCCAATGATTAACTAGGAAGCGGCGAACATTCTCCAAAAACTGAGATGCCGACAATCTTACAGGGTTCCTCACTGCCATCGAATCTATTAGACCGGGCAACATTGCGCACATAGCTGAGTCTCATTGTACACCGGCAGGACGTGTTCCGACCACGGAACGTAACATTAACGGAAATTAACATTTGGAATTTAACAACAATGAAATAACTCTGCTTATACGAAATACAATGCTTTTATGGCAGCTCCGGTAGCCAAGACTATTATTTAGAGATAAAGTTAATATCGTCCGATTCAGGCGCGTGTTCTTATGGTTTCCGGATTTAGAATGAGTCCACCCTATCACATACCCCGCCGTTTCCTCCGAACAGAGGGGATGCCCATTTAAATCTGACTAACTGCCCAGAACTCGAATTCTGGGCAGTTAGTCAGATTTCAGCTTAGGCAGAGACCTATCTTTTCCTTGTTTTTAAAAAACTTGTTTACAGTCATCATTAACCTATTGCAGTCCATTAAAGGCCTCTCCAGTTATTCGCCACTTTGGGCAAATACCTGGAGGCTATACCGATAATCTTTTTTACAGTATCGCTTTCTAAATCAAAATCCGGTGCATAGGTTAATCTATTTAAGGTAGTTATCAAATACAAGGAACCTATTAAAGTATGCGATAGATGTTTTCCTTCTTTTAATAACTTAGATATTACTTAACGGCGTCATCATAGTTATTAATATTACAAACCTGTACACGCTGAGATACGCAATTATAAGTTTTAATAATCTGTAAAAGTGCCGTTGAGTTTGGCAGAAATAAACAATTTAAATTGGACTTGCATGACTAAGTACTTAATCCTGTAATAAAAATGTAGAGCACATTCTCGGTTTATTAAAAGCGCCACACAAGTTCGACAATTCTAAGTCATGAGAAACCTGCTTTTAAGTTGACGTAAAAAATTTTTTTTTCATTAAAGTTTAGCTTTTGTAGGTGATTTGTAATAATTATTAAAATACCCTCTTCTTACTACTCAACACATAACAATCGAATTCATAATACTATCTTTTCTACAGTTAACAGCAAAAGTCAATTACCATGTACAAATTAAATTAGGCATTGCTTGAATAAGTATTAATTAACTCAGGACTAGGACAAATTCGTAAGAAAAAATCATAAAATATATTCGGCTTTTATGCGTACTTGCGTAGTTATTTATTTTTTGATACGGTTAGGGAAAATGCTTTATTTTATTTCTGCTCTGCCCGTGCCGTGAATACTCTTATAAAACGTGTTAATCTAATGCATAAGCTAAATAATATTACTGTAAAGTTTCATTCAAATCCGTTCTATAGCTTTTGCGTGAAAAAGTAATAAACATCATCGATCCACCCAAACAACCATTCGCATTTATAATATTCGTAGTATTACAACATCTGGGGCCCTACTACAGAAAACGAAAACGATCGTTCGTTGAACGGATCGCGTATTTTTGCCCCATAAATCCCTCTCATTTGTCCCTCCCGTGTTCGAATTGGGGAGACTTATTTCTAAAGGCTTCATCTTGCTGCTGATGATTATGCTGCATAGATTTTGCCGCTCGCTATGTGTAAGCATGCGCATCTCTGTGGCACTAGTCCGGTGATTAAGCATATGCCTCGGGGCAGATGAGATGATGTACGGTATGTGTGTTTTTATATATTAAACCGCCTCGAATGTTACCCCGACATAAATTCACTTGTTTCCTGCAATGATAGGAAGCAATAAAAACGTTATTGCGCATAAAATGTTGTGTTTGTTGTGTGAATAAAGTTGGAAACACCTATGTAATGACTGCTCATGTTCTACAACTAACAGCTTTAATTAAAATTACAATGAATGTTGCTCTTATTGCAATTTCTATTTGGTTGAATAAGAATGTTGCAATCGAAAGATGTCTTATAGGTTTAGATTTTAGATTTTTAATGAAATGACAGGCTCGGTGGCTCAATTGGTAGTGACCCCTGCCTTCTGATCCGAGAGTCGTGGGTTCGATTCCCACCCGGGACAAACATTCGTGTGATGAACACTTGTGTTTGTTCCGTGTCTGGGTGTTTATATTTGTATTTAAGTATTTATTTGTGGTAACTTCGTTGTTCTGATACCCATAAAACAAGTGCTTAAGCTACTTACTTTGGGATCGGAACAATGTATGTGATGTTGTCTGATATTTATTATTAATTACAAGATTGGTCTTGTGTGCTTTTTAGACTTATGGCTATTTAAAAACTGTGAGAAGAAAGCTATTTTCATCATATTCGGTGCGAAAACGTCTTTTATTGTCGTCGTCGTCTATAAAATAATCAAACAATGAACGATTAATACAGATTGTCAATTATTTTCAAAATATTGTTAACAGATACGACTCACATTTCAAATTAAGTTACACAAGTGACTTATAAATGTTAACCAGCTTTACAAAACAGATGTGATAACAAGTCCTAACTTATTTAGGCCTGTGAAAATATATCGATATTTTTTACGATAAAACGATTTCAGTAAAATTACATTAATGATTTACTGTTAGGTGTTCTTCATGTTTGAATATACTACTAGCGTACTTACGCATTATACTTTTGAGAGCTCGTAGCTTAGCTATAGCTTTTTGGAGTTTTGAAACAGTTATACAATATATTAAAGCTTTCTTTTTAGTATTTGCCTTTAATAATTTCAAATTATGAAGGAGGGTTATTTAAATAAGGCAATTCAAAAGTGTTTTGGTAAAATGTTAGTGCTATGTATTCATTTATTTAGATCGCTTAAAGCGATAAGACCGCCTAACTTGTACATTAATATACCGTAGCTTCTAGTTATAGGTCAACTCCGACTGGCTCGGTGGCTCAATTGGTAGTGACCCCTGCCTTCTGAACCAAGGGTCGTGATTTTGATTCTCACCCGGGAGAAACATTCGTGTGATGAACACTTGTGTTTGTTCCGTGTCTGGGTGTTTATAATTTGTACTTAAGTATTTATTTGTGGTACCTTCGTTGTTCTGATACCCATAACACAAGTGCTTTAGATACTTACTTTGGGATTGGAGCTATGTATGTGATGTTGTCTGATATTTAACTATTTGGTGTGCATTAAAGTGTATTATTTACCGATATCGATATTTTCAAAAACATCGATACATTTGTGCACTTCTTGCATCCATCTTGTACGCCAAAGGAGACCGCGCTAGCCCCCGGGCTAGCGAAGATTAGACGAGTCGTGATTTATGAGTCGGGTCAAACTGTGCCGAATATTCGCGGCGTTTGTTTTTTGTGATTTGTAATGAACTTTTGACTACGGTAGTGAACTGTTAACTTTGCTATTGTGCTTGTTATATAAAATGGAGGGGCTTGGTAGTGTTCTGCTAGAAGATGTAACAAGACAGCAGCTGTCTAAATTGAAACTGTTGATAGCTGTGGGTGTTTATTTGGGAATAAACGAGTTGTATTTGTAGTAGATATCGGGATAAAAGATAAAACAAAATTGTACTTAGACTACCAGATAATTATATTCATGTATCTTAGAACTACAAATTAAAATGTCATGTATCTATTTATTTTTAAAAGATTAAAAATTTGTACGGCAGTTCTTTTTTTTTTTAAACCATGAGTTTTAAATTGCAATAATGTATTACGACTTTCAATAAAATTACCTAACTATATTAGAAGAACAATGACCAAAAAGTTTGTTTACATTTTTTCAACTCGAAATAATCATACAAATTACATTTCCATTGAGTTAGAGCTCTCTAAATACCAACTAATGTTATATTCTCAGAGCGATAAGATAGCTGAATAGAATGGGTAGTTAATAAAAATCATTTGAGAGATGGATGGTCTCTTGCTGAGCGTGCAACGAAACGTCATTAAGATGGAATAGATGGGCCATTCTCTAACCACGCCGTTTTACTATTATATTTTTATTATAGGTAATTTCGCCGTCGATTCGAGAAGTAGAAGAAAGTGATTATCGGTATAATTGAATTCTGGGATTCTGTCATTCAACTGAAGAGTCAGACAACCCCTCAGATGAAGGTATGCCACAATAAAAAGGCTTTTATTTTGAGGCTGAGTTTGATTGTACAGCCATTATTAAAATAAAGCTCCCCAGCTTGAAATAATTGTCATGTAATTGTGTTCATTGTATGTTTATTAAGCTTGCTGAGAGTTATTTGATACTTTTTAATTTATTTCGTTTGAGTTTAGCCTTAGGGCAAGAAGGGTTGCTAATATAAGTTTCCATCACCGTATTAAGACATTCACAAACTCAAGTGTAAACGAAGTCCAAGTAAGTACTTGGACTTCGTTTACACTTAATTTTAACTCAAGTGAGTTAAAAGCTACAATTTTTAATCCTTGTCTTCTACACTTAAACAGTGATAGCTTTTTAACAAGCAAACCTTCATTTGATTCCATGAATAATTCATTGACACGAACACAAAACGTGAATAGTTCGCATTCGCAATACCAGAATCACCCATCAGATCATTAGAGGCGCGTGCGGCGCGCGTGCGCCGATGCGCTCGACGCTATTAAACCGAAACAGTATAGTTGGATCCACACCGGACGATCTAAATGGATCCTACGATCCATGAGCACAAACCCAAATGACAGGCCCGGCTCAATTGGTCACTACCAGTTAAGCAAAGCTGACCCTGCCTTCTGAACCAAGAGAGAGAGGAGAACCAAGGGTTCGACCCCATCCAGGAAAAACCTTTGTGTTACGAACATTTGTGCTTGTTCCGTGTCTGGGTGTTCATATTTAAGAGGGCATATATTTGTGATACCTTCGTTGTTCTGATATGAGTATCAGAAGAACGAAGACACAAGCGCTTATGCTACTTACTTTGGGATTGGAGCAATGTGCGTGATGCTATCTGATAAATGTGGGGCCGAAGAGATTCCCAACTTGAAAAAATAATGGCGATTTATCGTGCGATCCATAAAATCTTTCCACCAAAGGCTTCTTTGAATAGGGCACAAAAACCATGGAACAAACGTCCGGAGCGCGCGCTCCAAAAGAAGAGAATTCCTATCTGGTCGTTCGGTGTGAACCCACCTTATTATACATAAGTAGATTTACTGTTTAATATTCCATCAGACGGTTTAATGCTAATTATTATTTAACGCACTTCAGCTAGAAGCTGCGCTTGATTGGCAAGTGTCTAGCCTCAGGCTGAGTGAGGCGTGCAGTGCAATTTTTGAATTACGGTTGTAGTGTCATTCCGTCTTTGATTTGTGGTATGTGATGTCAGGTATGTTCTTAGAAGGTGTAAGTTATTGGAGTGTGTTGGATACAGGATTAGCCACTCTAGCGCTGCTGGAGAGTAGACTAGGTAGACTGATTTACATTTCTCATTATTGCTTTCACTTATAGTAAGAGCAAGCGAACAAGTTTTGTGTTTCTCAAACAAAGTGTAGTTTAATTCAAACATTCAGCGTTGGGGAAATAAATTTGTTATACAGCTAAGATATTTCATTTTAAAAAAAAAGCTTTTTCTCCCATGATAAAAAAAGCTTTTTAAACGCTTAATGTGTGAAGAATTTAATTATGTATAAATGAAAAGTTACCTGGACAATCATGTACCATTACAGGAGAAATCTTTTTGCCTCAGGATAAAAAACGATTGAAGAACATACCTGAAAAAGAAAAAAATCTGTAATTATTATATATATTAGATTTTTCACAAGGTAAAGTAGACTCAGTGACAAAGAAAATAGTAGGTTAATGATCTAATCTTATAAAAGTAAAAATCAATCTTTATATTCCTAGTTAATTCCTGAAATATACATTACATTGTGTGGCGGATCATTCACTTCAAAGTTAAAACCAACAGACGTATCCAGGACATCGCCGGAATAATTGCTTAATAAATAACAGACAATACCGTTGTCAATTTATCTGGAATGCGAAGGCAAACGATCTCAGTAACTCCCACTGAATCCTTGATCCGAGTCTAGGACTCGTCCTTCCCCGCGCATCATAAAGCTATCCTAACGGCAATCGTTGTCAGTTTTATTATTCAAGGCTCCGCTAGTTCGGCGCACGCGTCTCCGCCCACGCGCCCGCCGCGTAATCAATCACAACTCTTGCGCATGACATTCTAATACTCCACATTTTGCAATTGCGGATTGACCGTCGTCACATGTTTTGTTGGGTGAGGTCGAATTTTTAACGTCTAATGGTAGGGTTGTGTTAGCTGTCAATATGTAGTTAGCTATGTTGTTTGCGGCCTTGAGTGCGCAAGAGTCTATTTGGGAGTTTTCTTAATTTGTACGGTATGTTACGTACTACTTTCTTAGCTTCTATATTGCTTTATATGAGTAGCTTACAGTATAAACAATTTTATTGTTGTTGAAAAAATAAACAATTTCTGTCGTCAACATTTTTTCCTTCACGGATATATAGAGATCATTAATGTATAAAATCATCTAATAAAATCAACTACTTATTACAAGCTTCCTAAAGTATAATGTACTCAGTTTGATCTCTTTCTGACAATCTTATTGTAAAAACTATTAATTATCGTAGATTATACAATTCAAAGGTCAATTCTGTTTTACCTTTTGCATATATACGTACATAATAAATTGACATGAAAAAGGTATAGTTTTGCTCCGTTTTTCCGTTCCGTAATTTACTTCAGTTAAAATAGTTATTTTTAACAAATATATTTTCAAAACATAGCTGACTTCAATGCTTGTAAACACAAATTGTCACGTCCAAAACACAAGTTGGATTTACAATATTTCCACCGGCTTCCGACACGATCGTGTTTACAACACTGTTGTGGTTACTTTGGCAATATGCGTCAAATTGGCTTACCTAATAAGGGCATTCGACCGCGGTTCTTCGGTAGTCAATAAATAACGCTTGTAGCAATAATACAATGCCTTAAAGTATCGTTCCTTCAAGTATATGTCGCAGGATCATATCTATATGCAAATTGTGGGGAATTTTCGTAAGACGCCGGCGCCCGGCGCGATTCATCATAGAAATGTGGACGGATCGGCCCACGCGCCGGTTTAATGTGCTGAATTTAATGTATTGTAGTTGTGCGCTTTGTACGGCGGATGTGAACTTAGGTACGGACGAAATATATTGGCGGTATCGACGCTTGCGACATTGGTGTTGCAAGCTTTCGGTGAAACTGCTTGTTTAATTTGTATCAATGTGAAAATTTCATCGATAGAGTATTATGGTGGTGAAGGTTAGCAAAATTTTTCATCGACCGCTCATTTTGTTACCACCGTGAGGCTCAAGACTACCCCTTTTTTAGAGTGGGGAATGCATTAGAGTTATTGACTCTGAATCCGGAGGTAATCGGCGTGGAGTATACGCTGGACCCTTTTGGATTTGAAAATAAATAAGAAAAATTGACGTGAATCAGCCTTTTGTAACATAACAATGTTGAAGAGAGAGCATCTATCTACAGTTTGGGCTTGGCAAACGCTTAGGAAATTTGTAACTCAATTATATTTTGAATTAAATTATTTATAATCAATGTCATCTTTACAAATGTCAACCGAATTGAAACAAAGAGATTATTCAAATATAAACACAATGGCACAATGCATCCTCATCCGACGCCTGATTATATGAAAAGAGAATAGAGACGTTTATTCACGTTCGTAGCTTTGAAAGGGCGCATTATATGAACCTAGAGATGATAAACTCAAGTCTGTTTCTTTAAGGCTATCCTATTTAATTACTATACTACTTATATACTAGTTTTTTTAAAATTAACTTCTATGAATTAAATTAAGGTCAATTTAATTCATCGAAGTCACCTATAAGAGTATCGACTACTTTAGAAAAAAAAAGTCTTCAATATGTTGACAATGGGACCAAGTGAGAAGTACGCTCTTTCAAACAAAACAAGAGCTATCCAAATTCTCAGAGATATCTACAGAGATATATAACATAATACAAAACAAAAGAACGAAATAATATTAGCATCGAATTGAGAACCTCCTCCTTTAATTGAAATCGCTAAATAAATAGGTATATATGCAAATATGCGTTTCAGTAAATATTAAAGGAGAAAATTAAAGCAGTATGGACATAATTATCACGTTCAATCTCCAACTATTCACATTCAAAATGACAACTTACGCATTCCTTCTCTTACACAGCCATATTTCCAGCTTACCCGTTAACAAATATTTGAATAATAACTATTTTGCGAAATCCTTAATGGAAACACTACACCTATCGGCTGTTTTCGAAGACTTAACACAAGTTGCTTATACCGTAGCGAGGTAAGTCAATCTAGAAATAACTATAGGTTTATGTTATTAACTATAGGAGTTAACGATCAGATCGTATCTTTAAGTAAGAACAATTTGAACTACACTCAGAATTCAATTACATCGTAAAGCACATGATTATAAATAATAAGTGAATTATGGGTTAGGTACACTATGGGGTATTTCACTGATTCGCGAAGTGAAAGCGTCTGACACTTCAAAAAGTGATTAGTAAGAGGTTGAAGATTGTTTTCTAATAATGGATAGCTAATATGAAGAGCCAAACTTACATAAGAGCTTTTCATGAAGTTGTGTATATAGATTACAAAATATTAATTAGATATTATTCGCGACATCTTCGCTTAGTCAAGAAGCTTTTTAGCGGTCTTATCGCTTGCAGCAATCACTTCCAGACTACCATCGGGTAAAGGGAACCAGTTTCAAAGAGAATTTCAAAGAAATGGGTAAGAAAAATACATAAATATACCAAGTAATAATATATTGCAAGACATAAACATATAAATAATACAAAAGAGATTTCTATTTAGTTTTATCAAATAATACTAAATAATACAATTACCTTTAATTGTTTTCTTTACATTTCTAAGTAAATATATATGGTGTACAATAAATGTATCTATCTATCTTAGTGTATAAGCACAATGAAAAGATATTTTCTAGGTAAAGTACAAAATGTAGTTAGAACATTGAACATGCTGTTTAAATCTAGTTTTGAACTGCGCCATTCTGGATCCAATTGTAAATAGCAGATAGGTTTACGATAGGGCCAAAGGCGTTTATCATGATCACCACGCATCTACCCCATGAATTAAACATAGCATAGTAAGCTGGACGACACCGTGGCTTGTGCAGTGAAGTGACCGGACTAAGGGCCGTACAAAAGTATTTAAAAAGTATATAAAAATGTAAAGCTAAATCCCAAAAATTTTGGAAACATAAAAAAACGACGACTTTAAAAATGCTTAAAAATACTTCTTTCTTCTTCTTTATTAACTTATGCTGACCCAATGCTGGGCTTTATACTATTATAGGATGACCATTCCCTCAAACACATTTTCCACAGTTCCCTGTCTAAAGCTAGTACCAAAAATACTTATTTTTACATTTATAGGTTTCCATCAACTACATACTTATAATGTACAAAAGTTATAATAAAGTTTAAAAAACTGAATGACGATGAGAGTAATGTCCGAAATGTTCTACGAGTAAAGTAAGAAAATCTGAAATGGATGGATTTTTGGAGCAGAGTTGTTAAATTGGATCTTTATATTGGTATTTTATTGATAGTACAATAATACTCCACTTAATATTATAGCTACTTAGAACAGAGCTTTACATACAATAAAGTTTTGATGGGTATACATTCATAATATAATAATACATATATATTAGATTTAGTAAGTAAGTACATAAAACTGCAATATGGACTGTATTGCCGACTGTTTATTATCTGGTATTCATAGTACAAGAAAGGTCCGACTCCCTTCTAATATCCTTATTAAAATCTCAGAGTGCAGGGGAGAAGCTGAAAACTGCTAAACAGCTGAACTAATTCCAATCATTTTTGATTGAAACAAAAATATTTTGTATACTAATTCTAAATTTAAAATCCATTATACCTTTTCTTCACAACCAGTCCGACCCTGTTCTAGGGTGTAGACATTAAACACTTGCTTGTTGTGACTTATTTCAATATGAATGAAGAGGCTGAGCGTTTTACAGTGAGTAAAAAGTGGCGGGCGGTGTTAGTTGTGACTGCAATTACATTATTTAAGGTTTAATTAAAACATTAACAGTGATATAAAGCCGTCCTACAGAGCTGAGGGTGCAGAGGTCTTCCTCAATTAATGTTACTTTGTGATATTTATTTGACTTTAAACGACTTTGGAGTCGGATCTCTTCATGTCATTATCATATTGATCGGTTTAGAAGTAGGTACGTAGTAGATTTCTTTTCCGTACGTAATTTTTATATCTTTGATATTTGTATTAATTAATTATGATTCAGTGGTTACTACGACCAACATACCTACTCTTAATAATTCAGGCATTTTGGTTAAAACTCATGAAAAGAAGAAAATAATGCGTGATATAAACAGAACGTAAATAATTTTATTTCGATATTATCGTAGATCGGATGCATTTTCAATCATTTTTGCGATTTGTCGTAGTGTGTTGGATCTCTGCGCTAATTATGCATAATGTGATACATAAATATACAATGCTTTGTTTGTGAATAATGTCGGAATCAACTAGCCATCTAAACCAGCCTCGCACTTAACGAGCCATTTGAAATTCACCTCAGAGGAAACCCGCGTGATGCAAAACTAATACGAAACCGCGGAATGACACCCGATAGCTGTAGGCGCCGGCGAAGCTTTGCAAATACTTGCTTTGCATCTGAGTTCGCCCATTGGCTATGTGTGAAAAGAACTTCCCTAGGGCTGTCACGGCCCGTTATATTTTGACGTGGAAGTTAATAGAATTGAATGTCAACACGCAATCTCGGTAACATTGCAGGCGTGTAGTCTTGGATGTGTTTAAGTCGTGTATATGACTAGGGATATTGGTTGTGTGCGTAAGGTAGGCGTTTAATAAGAGTATACATGATACATAGTATTAAGTCAATAGATTGGGGCCTCTAATAACTTGATGGGCAAAAAAGGGAAGAGCAAGTCTCTACGGCAACTGGCAAGTAACGAAATCAATCGGTTTTCTGTTGCCACCGCCCATGTTGACCTGTAAAATAGCTCTGTCAACAGCGACTGACCACCACTTAATCAGTATTTTACTTGATGTACGGTGATCGCCAGCCGGGCGGGTAAACCGTAAGCCAGCCGGAGAAACCGAAATCCCAAGAAGTCCCTTAGTCCACACTTGCGATACCAATAGGAAGAGATATTGCTGTGATTTGTATTCTATATCTGTCAACGCACGGTAAAAAGCCTCTTAAAACTACTAAATACAGTTAGGAAAGCAATCATTACATCGTTAGCAGCAAAGCCCAAATATGCATCCCTGCTTGTAGTCGTAAGGTGCGCAGGCGCCGCAGGCCGCCGTCACTTCTTCAGTCGATCGCCGCGCCTCGCCGCCGGCGGTCGTGCCCTACCTAATGGGCTCCGGACCACGTCAGGCTATAAACCCGATCTGAACAGACGATCTCCACATTTTAACCCTTATAGGCTTTTTGCATCGCGCTGTATGAATTGATGTTGGCTGCTCGTGTTGTATAAATTATGTTAATAAAGCTCGTGGATTGTAACGCGAAGATTCCTTGTGTTTACAGCTTTATGTGATAACGATGCTAAATATGATTACGATTTTTATCAAAAACGTTCTTATCAGCTAAAGAATCTTAGAAATACGTTTAAAAAGAAACAAAATGACTTCGGATTGAATACTTAATAATTTTTTTTTGCAAATAGAATAGGGATTATCATTCATTGTAAAGGCCTCGTTGAACTAATGTCGGCTTAGTATACATTGCCTAAAGTGCAATTGCCATCATTTTTATCTGTTCAAAAAATATTTAGAAGCAATTAGAAGAATTCTGGAATAAGGAAGCATTGATACAGCCTCATGAAAGACCGTTAAGTCTATTTTATTATCTTGCACTTCATTTTCCTTCGATATGGCTATGAAATAGAGAAACAGAGAGTGCATTTATGTTTGGGTAAACTCCTTTGCTGCTGCCTGTTTCCTGCTAATCCCTTAGTTGTCTTCTACGAAACCCACGGCATAAGATGGGGTGGTCCTATTCTAAGTCCAAAATTACACAGATGAGCACTATAATATCACGTACTTGGCTAGTCTTGTCGCTATAGCGTTCAAAACAATATCAATATTGTACAGTCGGTTAAATATAACACCAAGATTTCGTGACAAATTACCTACTAAACTTTAGTTTTTATTTGAATTCCGATAAAGAATCTTCCACTTACATAATTCTGCTTTGAGAAAGCTCGAACAAGTTATCTTTGCAGTATTCAATGGACACGCACGAGTTTGTGAGGGACGAAACGCAGCGGGGTATCTACGCCTATTATAATAGAATCAAGCGGTTTACTTTCAATTTCTTTATCGATATTTGCTCAATATCGATTACGGGAATTCGAACGGTAGAAAAGAATTTTGCAGTAGTATTAGGTACGTAGTCGAGATTTTCCCTGATGGTTCGGTACGATATATTTTTTTGAGTTTGAATAAATCATAGAAACATTGGCGAAAAAATTTGTCGGAAACATGAAAAGTCTTCGGGATGCCACAATTTTAAAATCCCAAATACGAACACGCCCAAAATGTTTCATACAAACTGCTATACAACCGTGACGTCACGCTTATGCGATGCGTGGTATTTTGTAAGTACTCGTAATAGGTAGGGGAATACCGAAGTTTTGGCTTACACAGCTTTCATTTGTCTATTCACACCTTTGCGTGATATTTCATTATGATAAACAGAACTTCTTAAGACGTGCCATATAAATAAAAACATGACGGTCTTATATAGATAAATAATAAAGATATCTTCTTCAAAAACTTATATTAAAAGCGAATCACAAAAGAATTCAATCACGACCTACCTCAATCCGACCGAATCCGATTAAGTATCAAAAAATTAGGTCAGAAGTGAAATAAACGTTTACTGAATGTTGCTTCTAAGCATAGCTATCGGGACACAGCGGGACGCCTCAACAATACTTGCACCGATACAGACCGCTATCAGTTTTAATTGATACCGTCAGTCATGCTGGCAGGTAGCAAATTGTGTAAGAGTAATTAAAAAAAAACATTTGGGACATTTAAGTCACGAAATTATGACGCCATAATTCACTGGACACTTTCACTCGTAGATTTATACGACTAAGTTAGTACTATGTAGATCATCTTGTTGGGTTTTCACTTAAAATTGCACACTTTCGTTTCTCTGTTTGTTTTATGGAGTGACATGTGAATATAGCTAGGATTAATATGAGTATTGTTGTGCCTTCGTACAGGAATCTCGTGGTGATTGTTCACGTATGATTGCTTGAAAGTCTGGCTTGCGTATTCGTCAATGTCGCAGAAAAAAGCCACTGGGTGATTAAGGTTTTTTTTCTTTAGGATACTTTTGTATAGGCCAGTGTCATTATCAGGTAACTTTGGAATTCGTAACTATTATTTGCTTATGTTTGACATTTATGTCAAGTCCGAAAGGTTTAACATGGTTAAATAGGTATGTGTTATAATTAAGTACCACTGGGGTTTTGTTTATTCTTTTATTTAGTTATTGTATTTATTGATAACTTAAGCTAACGTTCGCACCGTTGACAGATATCTTCAAAAATTAAACCTCTTAATAATTAAGACAGCTACAAAAATTAACCTAAACATATAATTAACTAACCGATTTTACATTACTCCACCTTTACCGGCGAATTCTTCCACTTGTGGAAGTCCTTACCTTTGTTCATCAGACAGTCCCAATTCCTTTTTTTCTTCTCTTTGTTTTAAGTCCATTGTATGGTGTGCAATAAAGAATATCTATCTATTACCGATTGCGGAATCAAATTAGCTGCCAAACAATTGCCAAATAGACAATTAACTGAAACCGAAAGGTTCGTCTCGAAGGCAGCTCCGTTGGCGCGTAACGGACGCCCAGTGAAAACTCAAAATAACCACCTATTAGTGGCCTCTAGCGGCGCGGGCGCAACAACCAACAATTTCAAACTGATTTATATCATCTGACCAACGAGAAAATGTGGGAAAATTTTCACTGTCCGACCAGAACCCGTAATTTGATAAGGGGAATCATCGCTCCGGTTCGGATTGAAATCGACAGTTTCCGCTAAGTGATGTGACCGGTCTGCGAGAAAACTCGACCGAGGGAAAAGTTGTCTGTCCACCCCCTCGCGGCACTTTTATTAGAAGCTATTTGTAACGCTCAGAGAGCTACGAGTATGGCGTGCTTAGACGCTATTTTTACTTAATCAAGTGCAGTGATGTTTGTAAAAACGGACCGTCGAACCGTTTGCGATGTCGTGCGTCGAAGTATGTGATTGGCGTAATTTTGTATGAAGAGGCGCATGGCATTCATGTACCTTTACAAAAACGATGCAGTGGCAATATTATTTTGTAGAATTAGCTACATCTCTCGGCTTTGTCCGTATAAACGGTGATTAGTGAAGTGATATGTTAATGTTATTATACCTATAGCTCATACATCAGATTAACACATAGGGTTTAATTACTTTTCTTTAAAATTTAGTCAGTTTAATTTTTGCGTGATTGAACTATCCATCTATCTAGACAAACTTTTGCATTTACATTATTAGTAGCATCCAGAGTCATGTTTCCATAACTGAATTTCTAAAAAAAAGCTTAAGACATCCACTAACACATACGTTTATAGATTTGAATGACATCAGTTTAATGATATGCATACAACAAGTAGCGAAGGCAATTTAATATTTCGCAACGGTTAGTCTTTCGGTTTATAGACGTCGTAGATTAAAAGCTTGTAACATAAACTTCACCTTTAAAACACAAAGCGATGGCTAATCGTTAATGAAAACCATCCATCTAACCTTCGACGGTTATTAGTTTGTTGTATCTGCGCAGTGAACAATCGCTCTCTAGCCGACCGTCGTATCTTGCGTTATCGGCCCGTAGCCCGAAACAAACAAATTCAATTAGGATTAAGAAATTAAACTTTTGCTCAAAGAAGCCGCCGACAACGCGAACCGAAAGAGGTCATTGACGCGCGTATCAAATTTCGCATAAAATTCCTCCGAGGCTACTGTTTTTTACAACACTTGATAGATTAACTTCTGTCACACAAACCGAATCGATAACGATGGGAGATCGTAAATGTCAAATATCTAAACGAAACCAGATATTAAAAGGCCCGCTATTGTATGCCCCATCGGGAATCTAATTGAATAAGTCAAAGTCTAGACTAGACTTAGAATAGAAACGCTAGAATACCAGACGGGTGTGGGTGTCGTAGAGACATATTGATAGATCACCCGAAGCTGTCAATGCTTGCGCCTTAAAAAGCGTGTTGCTTGCGACCATAAAGGCGCGTGTTCGTTCGTGGCTAGCACCCGCATGCGAGATGCGGGAGGATTTTGAAACGCATGCCAAATCGTAGCCACGGGATTTATTGTTTCTAAACTTTGACGATAACCAATCAGGCCTTGTCATCATTGGGCTGTTGGGTGAGCGGAAGCTCTCGACCCCACGGTTTACAAATCGTTTTCAATAGTCGATATCGCTCGTAAGTGTGATGCGAGATATTTGTAAAGAATACCATAGTGTCCGCATGCGAGGAGCGAAAGAACTTGAATATGAATTTGTAGAATAAATGTTGTCTCCGAATGTTGTATCGACATAGTTATCTACTGACTAATTTTATTTTATTGGTCATTTTCCCGAATGCGGGAAGACCCTGTCTTAATTCTAACGGCCGACTTATCGACCAATGTAAATACACCTTAAGCGTAACTAAGCAAAGGTCGATCTTCATGAAATTTCTACCACGCATCACGTATGAGGAACAGTTTTTTACTGTGTGAAAGAAGTGCAACGGTTAACATCGCGTTTGACGATGACTATGACGGCTTTCTTGGAAGCGTGCTCGCATGAGAAAGAAGTTTGAAGCACCTTTGACACGTCAGATTGGCCTGTTGGACACGGCGAGGTAATTAAGGGGACGCTAGTACCATTGACGAGGCTATGTCGCCCGCGTCACTGCCAGTTCACATCATAAAAACTGTACATTTACTTTAGCTACCGACCACGGCTTAGTGTCACAGCGTGACTCATCTCTTTATTGGACATCATAATATTTACTTTTGTAAGAAAATGGCTGTGAACTAATATGCACGTTTAACTTTCGACAGTTATCTCAATTATGTCCGTTCCAAGACACGATTCGGTGACATGAAATCCTTTAATGGACTACTCAATTGGAAAATATGAGGTAATATTTCCGAAAAATGTCACTCAAATACGTTTAACGCTTTTAAATTGAAAGTCTTTCAGAAATTACTATCTAATGGAAACGTTTTATGGTGTAGAAAATTTTGCTTTCATCGCTTGACGTAAAACAATCGGAATATCATTATTAAGTGATGGAACGATTTTGCCGGTAATCAGACCACTCAAAAACACCTTAAATCACGAACCACTCACGCGTAAAGTGATTGGGAAAAGGTTATCAATTTCTTTTTTTTTAACCGAATTGTAACAACCAATTTACCGGAATCGACTTTTACCTTGATTTTAACGAAAGTCAGAAAATGAACGTTTCGATGGGTTTACTTGATAATATGTACACACTTTACGCATGCTTTTAAAATTATAATCGGCTTCTGAATACGCACTTACTGAGGGAATTTCGGTAATGTTGCGGCTATAAAAGTTATATTTCTTAAGAGCTTAATCAACCTTTAAAAATATTTTCTTTATTGGCAAATGTCATTATCAGCAACCCATATCTTGACCATTGAGTGGAATATTACATCGTTCTTTACCTATTGGTTCACTTCTGCTCATATTAAAATTAACCGAAAAAACTTAACTTTAATTGTATTTTCACTTAGTGCTCTTTTACGGTCTTATGGAAGGTGTATAAAAGCGCTTTAATATGAGAACTTAATTAGTAAATAAAATTATGGTACACAATGAGGCACAGTTAAAATGCTTTTTATAATTAAGGTGGATTTACAAATAAAATAAAAGACGAATAAATTATTAATACGACAGCAATAAGGATAGTGTCTAACCAATTTTTAGACATTTGAGACGATAACTAGTCTTTTTGATGATAATTGAAAAAAGTGTCAAAATCTAAGGTAATGGACATTCTAAGCCTCTAGTAAATTGCTATGGCTTTCTTCTTCATGCCACATTTAGATTTTTTCAACTGGATGAAACATGGAACTGAACTTAACTTTTTGTACGCGAAGGAATGTTTTCTACGGCTAAACTGTGGCAGCTGATTCCAGCACGCGTGTTTTCACCTGATTCCTAGCAAGATATCCTATACAATAACATATACCCACGTGGCATGCAAACACAAATCCGTCAAAAGAGTAATTAGGGAGCCACATGCAGGTATCGCTGGCCGGCTAATGGCGGCGCGCGCTGGCTCGCCGTGACGGAGCGGCGCGGGCGCACGCGCGGTGAGAGCATCAATTACCCGCTCGTGATCGCTCCCGCGTTGCTGCAGGGCTGCTGCAGCAAGCTAGAGTTAAGCTATCTATAGATTCGGGCCAGCGATGCCTGACTTTTTTTATTGTCGAGTCGGCATTTTGTAACTTTTTTTTGTAAAAAGAGCGGATTTTTTCTTCTCGTTACCGTAATAGGCTACTATGTAACGGGTTACGGGACTTATCCCGCTGCAGTTAAGTTTGATCTAAAAACTGGACTTTCTGGTATATCTGATTCTGGCACTATATTTTCATTTTTCGACTTAGAGGAGCGCACATTTTCTTACGTTTTATGCATTAACGCAAAGATTTCGCAGGGATGTAGATTGATAGACAAACTTGAAAGCGTTTTCTTTAAAGGATATCCTAGATGTAGGTATATGGGAAATGTAAAGCTGTGCTAGTACTGTATGCCGTCAAAACTTCTTCACTAAACCTATATAATAAGATATGTAGATACATTACACATTTTGCGACTAGATATAGCATTAAAATAAGCTATTTAAAAGCTCAGGTTACGTCATTACGGACCTTAACTATTGTTATCTTCATAAATTATGACATTTGATATGTTTATGACTTAAGCAGCACGATGTATGAAACGTTCCAATAACTACATATTAACGCTTGTTGGTTATTATTTATCATATTATGTTAATGGCGGTTGACATTACGGTGCCTTATTGGGATTATAAATAATCCGGATTCTATAAAACAAATTACTAGATCAGATAATGCATACCATACAGATAAGGATGTCTTTTGCATTATGAGTAACTTAGACCAGCCCACAGTCTCAAAGAACACGACAAAAATCTCACGAAAAGCCCCTGTATGTTAAATTTTTCCGAAACTTTTTAATAGGCAATGTCAGCATTGTTAATAAACGAACTTTATAAAACCAATGACATCTATGAAATATTATCCTAGACAGTTGTAATATCCGTCTTAATTAATTTATTGTTTGCAAACATTAATTTATGTAGCTGCAACTATGTTTGTTAAAAATCGATTTTACAAACGTGTTAATATGATGTAAAGGCTATATTAATGTAAAGTTTTATTAAAACCCGTGCGGTAAATTTTGGTTCAAAGAGTAACAAACACCCATCCAACCGACCAAACTTTCGCATTTATAATATTAGTAGGATAAATCATATCCTTGAATCATGCAACGTTACTGATAAGCTGTCAGCCCTGACTACAAGCAATATAAATAAAACTAGCCAGCACACGCCGCTACCACACCATTTCACAGTGGCGCAATTGTAAAATGCTAGATCGGAAAGGCCACGGGTTCAAACTGCTTATCTTTGTGTCAGAAAAGCTCTAAGGGTCCGCCCCAGTTGAGTGACCTTGGATTGTAAACGGAGAGCGGGCGGATGGTGCTATTCGTAATAACACATCGGTTTTAAATTGGGTACGGATAGTTGCATGGCTTTGACTAATGTGTGTTCCTTTAGGGATGTAAGGGAGCGACCCATCAGTGTTTTGTTCCAAGCCAACCTCACCTGCCTGTGGTGCATCCAACCGAATAGCAAACGAGGCGCTGGCAACCGACTGGTGGCGGTATAACCATCACAATTGAAGCCGTAGCTAAATACCACAGACCGTTGACGGGCAGCAGCGTCACCGGAGCGAGAAGCTACGCCCTGCAATCGCCAACCCAGCGTGGTGATTATGGGTATATCCTCCAGATGTTCGCCCTAAGTGGCGACCAACTGGAGAGGCCAACGTCCAGCAGTGGACTGCAATAGGCAGATGATGATGATGATGTGTTCCTTTTGCCCTGAGTAGAGAGTGCGAAGGTGCAACTGTATGAAAGACTACCCGAATCTGTGCAAGTTGCTGTCCACTGGCGACTCAGAGAGGCTTAGGAGAGGGTATGCCCTCCAATATACATACCACGCCGGCTCCCACCAGATTCGGCGTGAAGGTGACTAATACATTCCCCTCTTTGAAAAATGGGTAAATGTGTATTCTTTCCCATCACTAGCAAGACAGACCGGAGCCTGTCAGCCAAAACGAAATTTCAATCGTAATGTCCTTAAATGATAACGGAGGTTCATGTAAGACCCTCTTCAGAAGACTGGCGTCACCAGCCTTCACCTCTACATATAAAACTTAAATTGAAGATGTGAAATAAAATCCTGTATGGTAGAAAAAGTAAACTAGAAGTTTTGGAACGAATAGTCGTAGTTATGATTTTTCATCCACTTTGTTACAGCTTGCAAAGGCGCCTTTCACACAAAATTACAGTAGTTAAGTTTCAGACTTAATAATTACACTAGACGCTGACAGATTGTATCTCATAGAGCATGGATTAACCTGACTGTACTATTACTTCTACATGTGTTGGAACAAGCTAAAACACTGTTTAACAGATCTACTAATAAATCTAATATTACTGCTTATCGTGTTAGGTGTTATTTTATGTTGAGGGATAGTATAAAAATATTTGGGTAAAATTCTGTAAGGATTCGTAAACCAAACAAAAATGGGTTCAAGTTCCAGATGGTTTTAATTCATAATCATCATCATCATCATCCCATCACTGTCTACTGCTGGATATAGGCTTATCCAGTTGTTCACCGCTTTAGGCAAACATCTTAAGGCTTTACTCATAATCACCTCGTTGGGCAGGCGTTAATTTATTAGTACTTTCTTTTCTTTCATAATAGAGTAAAGAAATCAGCGGCATACTCGTACTACACCTATAATAAAATAATCTATGTAATGTCTCTTCCGTACTTTGAAGCATTAGTTTTATAGAACACAATCAAACCGTAGGAACAACTGAAAAAGGAATAATCTTCGTCCAATTTCTAAGTAATGCGATGGTCCAATAATCTCTAGACGAAATGACTTCACCGAATCGTCATGTCATAAATCATTCGCTATAGACAAAAGGTGCATTTAATTTTTTGCGCGGCCCGAACTTTTTGCTTACTTAACTCGGTCTGGCCACGTGCCAAGCATAATCGATGACTTTCAACCGTGAACGCTCAAGCCATTCAGAGTCATCAGTGCTTCTGAACTAGTTGACCATATTAGCAAGTCGTGACCGGGGTGGCTTGGAACTAGCACGCGCCCGGTCATGCGTCACGACGAAATAAAAATTAGAAGCGAGTAATTTTCCTGAAGGGACTTCGTGCAGTTACTTTCTTTTGATGGAGGTATTACACGAAGAGTCGTCCTCTAAACGTGGTTCTGGCATGCTATGCTTTTGTTTTTGGATTCGTTGTGTGCTACCATGTTGCGTGTGTGCTACTATTGCACTGAAGTAGATCCGTTGAGTCTTTTCATCAAACGAGGGTTATCTTTAGTAAACTGATTTATGAACTTAACAAACATAATTAACTAATATTTTTTATTATAATTAAAACTTAATGATACAAAATTCGAATTTAATACTAGGAGCGTTCTCTACTAGGTTAACTAGTTTATGCAGAGAGCAAATGTGTGTGCGCTGCGTGTCTAAAGATAACACTGTAATGCTGTAAAGCATGTATTTTTCTTTAATTTGTACCAAACTTTGTTGATGGAGCCAGGAACTACGATAACGGAAGCTTTCCTTTTTAAATTTTTATCAATAGTACCAGTTGTTTATTGGCAAACAGTTGTCATAAAATTAGGTTTAATATCCTAACTATATTATGTGTCGTAATATATCAGTGCAAACAGTGAATACGTCCCATATGTTACCTTTAGACTTTACTGTCTCATAAAATGACGAACATCGACGTAATAAAATAGCCGTTAGAATACTCATTGTGATTGCCGCAGTAAATGTTTTAAAGCGTCTGGAATCTGGGGGCTCAAATTTCGTCACCAACTGTTCATATCTCTGACCCTAACCACTAGGCCACCGACATTCCTAACTACCGTCATTATTAAGTTATCGAAACGTCCCGTACAAACTTAACCGTTCCGCAAAAAAACCAGCCAAAAAACGCTCAACCAAGCGCATTGCCGGTTCGATTCTTCTATTTTCCATGGCGCGTCCCATTTTCCCTTTGCCACAATGGCCTCGGTCACGCACTCTGTCGATAAAAGGCGATTGATTCGCTTTCGCCTCCACCGGTGACGACACGGTCCTTGCAACCGCAGACGCTACGAAACCAACCTGAAAGCGCTTTGTTATGGAACGAATTCTTTTTTCGAGCGCTCAATGCTACTGGGCAATTAAGGCACACCTGTCGGAAACGTTCGCTTATGGTGTATTCTCTATATTATCGTCTTCGGGGCCTTTTTGTGATTTTATATGTGCAGAATACTTTATAATCGTAAGATTCTTTTGTCAGTTTAAGTGATGCAATGAAGTAAGTGGTGTGCTCTTTCTATATGCCAATTCTCATCTGTTAAAAGGTATACTTAGGTATGAGTAAGTAGTTTATCAATTATTACGATAACAACCTAAGATCAATGGTGCCATACAATGACAGGTAATAGAGAAGCTTGAGTGGACAATCTTTCGAAATACAAGTAGGTACGTTTGTAAGATACAAAAGTTACCAATATTTATGTTACCACTCAATAGAAATGTTTTCATTTCAGCCCTATTCGCAAGGCTTCCAAAACATAGTCGGTTTCAACATTCTATAGGTACATTGTAATTGTCAAACTTTAGGTTTTACAATGACAAATCATACCTTCAGAAAATTGAATTTTTGAATTCGCCAATGTTTCTTTATTGTTCTGAATAGAAAATCTAGAGTTAAAGCGTGATTGAATGAAACGGGAATCATTTTTAGTGCCAAACTCCTACATAGGTAGGCACATTATTTTAGGTGACGATAATACCAATAATTTCACTAGCGACCCAAAACCCTAAAAGCGGTGCCCAGTCCAACATTGTCGTTTTCACGACAGACATGACCAGCGCACTGCCATTCTCAAATTCAAAAAAGCCTGCGTGACAACCTCCAAATTGATTCTAAATTTGATGCTCTAGATATTATTCTAATAAAAAGCCTACCGAGTGCCGAGATTTGTAATTGATACAGTTATTATATAAGCGATACTAAGAAGTCTTGCTCGAGTAACGGTTATGTTGGCAGACGAGTTGCGTTTCTTCTGAGTATTCAAATAAGATGAAAGTTTGTATGCACTTAATTTTTTTTTTTACTGCGTATGTAGTTCAATGTCTGATGTATTTATTAGCTAATCAATTTAATTAGCGACAATAAATGGAACGTTTAAAACGTAATGACGGGTCGACTGAGTAATAAGTGTCTTATAGAATTTAACTGTTCTTTAGTTCTAATTAAAATTAGTTGACTGTGGACATAGTACGCCATTATATGATATTAAGTGAAGTAAAAAGATGATTTACTTTTCGATGTTCCGAATTATACAAATATTTTACTAAAAGGGTATAATCTATTAAGATTTTTTCCTGGATCATGACATAGTACTTTCTGCCTTTTGGGAAATTAACATAACACCCACTTACTGGTGAGTGACCAAGCATAATTGCAAAATACATAAACATTTCGCCTTAAACCGGTTGGTTCCACAATATACCTTTGTAATCCTTTTAAGCATTAACTTCAAATAAATCAAAATATATCTAACACCGACATTTTCTCCTAGAAAACATATTTCGAGATGCAGTAAACAGCTGATTCCGAGATATTGGTATTCATAGTCGCCGCCTACTCGTGTTTATATACATATACTTACCAGGCCCAAATGGGTTTTCTAACATTTATTGCTTTTCAATATTAATGTAAACGATTTTTATAGGGTTAATCAACTTATAATAGTTATGAAATTGAAATTTATCGAGTAGAGACCGAAAATTAAATGCGATGTTTGAACTTTACCATTCAAATGCATCAATCCTTACAAATTTATCAAGTTTCGGAGAAGCTAATAAATATTTTAGGTCCGATGTTGATCTACAAATGTTAATCACTTAGCAATATCATTAATCAAAAAGACCAACTCATGTTTCCTTCGTGCTTCAATCGGCAAGCCCCGTCGGCCGCATACATAATGCATTTTATGGGACCACTCGTGGATAGAGATATCTAGCAGATGGACTCACTCATCGCTACAATTACGATATCTGTATCGCGATTGCAGATATCTAACTAGAAATCGCATGGGACAAGAATCTCGTTTCAAATGTGCCCATTTAATTTAGCGTAGGCTCTTTTACAAAGTTGCTCCTACAAACCAAACTTGATCTCTGATAATAATTAACGCTCTTTACTTAATTCTTTATTAACAGTTCTTATCTTAAAGTAAACATTAAAAATACGCGTGACATTTCACAAAACGCAAAAGTATGATGCAATAACGCCAGTTTTGGAGTGGATCTTACATACAATTATAAATTAATGGGTCCGGCCCTATCTTTTTGATTCTTGCTCGTTTTGTAACCTTTTTCTTGATAAGTAAACAAGCTAGTTGTTGTAACTTAAATGTTCTTACAGATTAACTGGCGAGAAAGACGTACCAATTATTATAAGACCCTTCAAGAAAAGAACGAAGAAAGACTTTTCGGTACATCATCATTGGCCTCTCCTAGTCTACTGCTGGCCATAGTGTTCGTCACTTTGTTCGATTCTGGATTTGTTGTATCTAGCACTTGCCAGCTCTTTCAGTACACTATATATCGATTCCTTTTTGTAGCAATTTGATTGTATGTGCAAAGTGATTTTAAAGGCTTTTATTAATTAGTCTGGCCTTATAGTAAAATAGTCTAACGTAACTATTCTTGACCATAAATTCTAGACTTGAACCGTCAACAAAGCGTTATCACAGCAAAATTAAAACTGTCTTCTCACTATAAAAGTATATTGTTCATCAAGTTGGTAGCAGTTAGTAGTAGCATCTTCAAGCAGAACAATTTTACAGAGCCTGGATAATATCGATTAGCTTGTTTCAAACGATATTGCCAATTACTGGCAGTGAAATGGGTAAGCGTAGCTGTGTTAATAAACTAGTTCATAAATACTTGCTAAGGTACCTGGGAGGTTTACTTTAACTAACTGATGTTGGGTCGGTAGCTGTACATTTATGCTGTTTAAGATAGCTGTACCATTTTTAAAAAACCAGCAACCAAATATTCTTGTGATTTCATCAAATTTAAGGCATTAATTTCACTATTATGGTACTTATGCCGTTACTAACTAATACCGTTTATCTGATCTTGCTCCGTATGTAGAGTTCTAAGCTACAGCACTTTACTGTAATAGGCTTACAAATGACCTAAGGCGATATAATATCAAATACTTAGAGTTTATTAATTAACATTATGTACACCAGTTCATATGTAGTATGTAGACTCGGTATCAAACCCCTGTGTATCGAATCCTTAATACGAATAATCTCTTACATATCTTTCATATTCTTGAGACACTGTTCTCTACATTCATGTCCATTCTTTAACCCATTAGCTGTTCGCAAAGCAAACACAATAGTTGAAACAATAACTGTGGACTATATGTAGTACACGGGACAGTCAACGTATCAAACTAAATGAGGTACAAATAAAATTGACTAAAGCACGAACTTACGATACCGCAACACCTAAAGAAATTCCAAATGCGTGAACTTGTGTCGGGAATGTGCTCACTTTGATTCGGACTTAATAGGAGTCGAGGGATCAAGGGTGAGCCCTTACCACGGAACCAATAACGTATGCATGTTCAATATGTTGTTTGTTCACTTCGTAACTTTTGTATTCAATAAGGTCAGCCGATGAGACACAGAGTGTTTATAACCCTATTGACCTTTAAAGCACTTGGTCTTATTAAGGGAGGCTGTTTACCTGGGTCGTGGAGTGAACCGATTCAATGGTTTCACGGATTATAAGCTGCTATGGCAATAAAATGGTGGATGCCTGCAATGAAATAAGGCTTTCGTGATTTCTTCGTGCAGTTAGTTAGTGAATATTCTAACAAATCGAAATATGTTTATCTGTTGCATGATGTATTTTGTTGTATACTTAGTTTCATCAAAGCTGTTTAATCGTTTTTGAGTGAAAGCGTAAACATCCATTCATCTATCCAAACAAACTTTAACTAGGGGCTTGATAATATTCTCCTTATCGAATTTACCTAGACACTCAGCCGCAGAACCGATAACCGTTAGAGTTTGGAGTAGAGACCGCGTCTCGACAAACGTAGTGACGCCCTCAGGCCAGGTGGAGTGATGATTTGCGCAGGAAGGTACACACAAGTGGTGAACTTTGGGAGAGGCCTATGTCCAGCAGTGGACTGATATAGGCTGATGATGACGATGATCGAATTTAAGCCACAGTAACCAATCTTCACGGAGACTATCCACTTGAGTGGGTGGGATTTGTTGGGGATATTAATATGCACAAATGTGTACATAAACACAGGTCTAATCTCTGGATCTTTCAACCTTCTTTCGTTCTTTCATTCCATAGTCTGATGCTCATTCAGATGTTAGTTCGACGTCACCAGAGAAAGTTCGGGGGCAGGATTGGCTTAACGAACTTTTCTTTAGTCTTTGACCGTTGTATATCACAACTTATACCCTCTATGTGTATAGTACTCTACTCACGCATATTCTACCGTTAGCCTATCTCAACGGTACACTAATTTACTTATTCACGCGTTGCCTTCGAGAAAAGTTCGACTTGCACGCAGTACCGGCGCAAAACCGCGCAATATTCAATTGTAGGAAACCGCAAATGCCGTAGATCCGTTGCTTTCGCGATGTATCGCGCCCGATGCGATGAAAGTGGGCTAGTGATTCACAATGTTGTTTGATAAGGCTTCTAGTACACGGCGTATTTTATACGCGCAGTGGATGCTTAGGGATATAAGCGACCCATCATCTATTGGTTCCAAGGCACACTCAACCCCGTGGTGCATCCTGCCGAATAACAAACGAGGCTCTGGCAACCGACTGGTGGCGGTATAACCATCAGTCTTAAAGGCGTAGCTAAATACCACAGGCCGATGAGGGGCAGCAGCGTCACCGAAGCGAGATGCAACGTCCTGCGATCGCCAACCCGCCTGCCCAGCTTGGCGATTAGGGCTATTCAACCAAAAATGATAAGTTCACGCGGCCACGCTATTCCTGGTCATGGTGGCGACCACGAATATTGTCAACCATTGATAATGTGCAACATGAAATGTGAATATACCTTCTGTACTACAACTAAGAAGAGGCAAATGGTAATAAATATTACCAGGGTGGTAAACGCAAAAGTTTATAACAATGATCATCCCGGTAGTAGGTAAGCAAAAAGGGGACAAATGGAGTTAAAGATGGACTAACTATTGCCTCTATCTATTGGAGTCTTATAACCCAAGACATGCCACGCTGGGACACACATCGCCATCTAGCCCCAAACTAAGCCGAAGCGTTATTAATACCTACTTTGTTGTTTATTATTTTTTGTTAACTGGCTCCGCAGAATACCAGTGGTCGTGGTATATCACGGCCTTATGCTGAGCGGGGACCATTTTGGTACCTACTTTAGATTTATAAGCTGCTAAATGATGTATACTTACACATTTCCTATTTTGTGAGTACCAAATAAATTCATTCTATTCTATTCTACTATTGGTACCAAAAAACTGATTAATTTACTTAGATACTTTTTTTTGTAAATAAATACTTATACATAGAAAACACCCAGACCAGTACAATCAGGCACGTTCAAGCACACAAATGTAAAGGGACTAGGGGTTTTAAATATGTCGTGTGATAGAAGCCTAAGGTCCGACTCGGCGCGTGCTCGGTACAAGTTGATTTTATTACTAGCTACTACAGGTAACTGATTTCTTTTTGAGCTTTTTTATTTTCTTTTACCACGTGGACGGATGGGCTGGAACGAATCGGTGATTCTTATCAATGGATTCCTACTCGCTTTGCGTACGTTATAGTTCACTTTTAAATGATTACTTAATAACACATGATAAATAGGAATGTCAAGGCACTTTGAGAACCAGAGTTTTTTATTTTTGAAGTAATAATATGGCTTTGTTGATTTATAAATTCACTTAAAATTTTTGGTTATGTTAGTTCAAGTCATCGGTTTTGTGGAACCAACTTTCTGCGACACTCTTTCCGAAACGAACAGCTACGTAACTTGCCGCAGTTGTCACAGTGGCTTGGACTTCTCTTTCGCTTTCCATCAGGCGTAGGATAGCCATTATATCGAGCTACTTTAAAAAAAAAAGATAACAGTCAGGTACATATCGATGATGTATACTTGCACTGACATTCAAGATCTACAAGATCTATGTAATATTTACCGATATATCTCTCTTTCGTACTTGGCTTTCGCCCGTTGAGATTGATAGCCATGACCGAAATTCTATAAGAAGGGTATTTCCCTACCACTAGTATGAGCAATATGATTTATTTACTAATTACTACCTTTTCTTCTGTTTTGGTTCTAAACCTCTACTCATTAAGCTTTACCTGACTCCATTCCGGCAATTTATGGATGTAAAACGGTTAATAAATTTTGCTAATAACAAGGGTATTCTGCGTCTTGACCAAAGGAAGCAGTATTAATAGATCTAAATGAACCAGCAGTAAATCTTAGGCTGTTTAGCATTTTATCACAAACAAAAAGGAAATACTCTTGACTTCAACAGATTTCGCATCGCCAGCTATAATGTATAGCAAAAACAAAAGAAGCCTCTGAGTTAAATCGTTAATAGAATATAAATTATGGTCAGCCTTCAGTAAAGAATTTATTAGACTCCGTTCAGCTTAGTGAAATTATCACCGATTTCACTATTGAATTGTGAATGTAAGCGATAAGCTTGCATTTGGATGTAATAAAATCTTAAGTTTAATTTTGAGGTACGTCGTGTTATCTAGTTTTGACACGCTATTTCTGTCCCGCAAAATATGATCGCTTCCCGGTTCGAGCTTACTACAATCCGTTTCAGATTTAAAATAAAGGAACGGATTTGTATAACAATGTTTGACATTCGAATTCAGGGCATGATAATGGAGTCGGAATGATTTTGACAGGAAAAAAGACTGAGAAACATATTTGGGTTATGTTTTCTAATTCTACTGAAAATAAATTAGGAATGCATAATGTATCTAGCCAAATGTTACATAGGTTACGTGTGATATGTTAATTTCCGCATTCAATCACATTATAGATATCACGGTTCGGTGACGCAAAAAGCTACGCCCTGCGATTACCCACCCGCCTGCCCAGCGTGGCGTATAATATGGGTATAATACTCCAGATGTTTGCCCTAAGTGGCGAACAACTGGAGAGGCCAGCAGTGGACTGCAATAGGCTAACGATGATGATGATGAGATAGACATCACTGTTTAAAAACAATTATATGTGGAGAAATTAATTCGATTTATTCTTAAACTGATACATTAAAGGTTACACACACGACACACGTGTGTTCCCAAAGCATTAATATGAGGTATATTATTTCATTAAGTAAAACTAAAGTTCTACATGCACGAAACATCAATCCCTTGCGCTGCTCACATTGTCTGGGATTGGCGCATATGTTTCTTTCATTCATCCCCATCATTTATCCCCATCAGCCGTTTCGGTCCCATTCACTCTTCTCATTCATCCTTTACGCAGTTTATCAATCTTTTCACGAATGTCCACTAGAAAATTCAAGTAGTTAATTGTAATAGCAATTTCGATTAAACGCTTCGGTGTTGCCCATTTAAATACCCGTCCTTAATCAAGCATAAAATTTTCATAATTCAATTTAGTCCCATTGAAAATCACTTTGCCCGGCCGATCAGACGGCTTACGTAAACGCGCCAGCCACTGTTATTATTTTAAACTGCGACTAATAAAATTATGCTAATGTATAGGTGAGTTGTTAGCCGTGATAAACTGTTACAATTATGAAAACGAACTTTTAATAATTCCTTTTGGCTTGTTTGTAATACTCATTTGTTGTGATTGTGAAAATTTTAGAAAAGCTACTGTTTATAAAATGACGACATAATAATATGCAACGGAACATAATCAACAATATATCTTGCTATAGGTAATACTAGCTGTGCCGGCGGCGTCGCACGCGTGGATATCGGGTTTCAAAAATAACCGACTTTCATAAAATGGTACCTAAATTTTAAGTTAGACTTCTAGCAATACATTGGTGAAAAGGAAAACCGCATTCAATTCCATGCAGTAGTTTTCGCGTGTTGCGTGCGCAATCAAACACATAGATAAAAATTCTCCCGTTTTCCACACACTTCACTGCTCTGTTCCTATTGATTTTAGCGTGATGAAAAGTATCCTATAACCTGCCCAGGAGTATGAAGAATAATTGTATCAAGTTTCGTTAAAATCCGTTGAGTAGTTTCTGTTTCTATAACGAACATACCTACAGACAGACAGACTGACAGACAAAAATTTTACTGTTTGCAATTTTGGCATCAGTATCGATCACTTATCACCCCCTGATAGTTATTTTGAAAATATATTTAATGTACAAAATTGACTTCTCTACAGATTAATTATAAGTATAGATGATAAATGCGAAAGTTTGTTTGGATGGGTCGATATACGTTTCTCTTTCGCGCCTAAACTATTTAACGATTTGAATTAAACTTTTGAGCAACACAGCTCATAGGTATGTCCACCAATCTTGGACTAAGTTATGTATTACTAAATGAAGCACACATATGTATAGCTAATTCAGTTCTAATTCTATGATTTTCGCACGAGATAGCCGAAATGTTTTGTTTAATTAGCAATTGCGGGCACAATTTTTCAAGGTTTCCCGTCTATTGACCAAATTTGGTAGATGTTTAAGGTCATCAGTGTGTGTTATCATAGAGCTTAATTTATTTTCCTTTGTTAGCTATAATAGCGACGGTCTGCAGGTACTAAATCTTTCTGATGAACTATGAATCATGGTTGTAAATATGGTTTTTTATCAAGGAAGTATGGTGCAGGACGTGAAGGAACATAGCTCGCCTTAGTAATCGTCACCTCGAATACGACACTCATAGTGCAGAGAATGCGAATGCCCTACTTTTAGACCTGATGATTGATGTGCAATGTCTGACGCATTTATTTATTTGCCTTATCAATATTGGTTGTCAATTAACTTGTAGCTTAGTTGGTCTAGAAACAAACTAGGAGTTGATAAAGGGATCAAACGGTACTTAGTATGCCGTTGAATGGCTATTTTTCTACATTACTCTATACGATAATATTATTATTGAAAAAGTGCAATGTCTGAAAATTCCTTTGTTCAGATTTGAGAGTAGACGCGATACGTTTCATAAATAAAAATAGGAGTAAAATCTTAATCAAAATATACTTAGAACCTACCTACACAATTTATTTTAACGAATCATTTGTAATAAGCTATATATATTTGTAAAAGGTGTGCTTTATCACATAGCATAAAACAAAGTCACTTTTGTTATCCGTCTGTTGCTATGTATGCTTACATCTTCAAAACTACGCAATAGATTTTGATACGCTTTTTTATTAGATAGAGGGATTCTATAATATGTATAATACATTCATATAGTAATACACCCGTACCGTACCCCTAGTGTAAAATAAAATAGCCCTAATAAGTGCTTAATAAAAATTACTACTTGAATACTTAGGTTTAGAAGCACAAATGTACGCCCTTATAGGGCGTACATTTGTGCTTAAGAAAAATTACTACTTAAATACTTAGGTTTAGAAGCACAAACAAATGTATACAAATGTACGCCCAATAGCTCGGCGTACATTTGTGCTTAATACAGCACTTTCTTAATAAAGTTCTTGAGAAAAATGACTACTTAAATACTCACACAAATTCATCTTCCACGATAGTGTCTTGTGCTAATTTCATCAAACTATTTGCATGTTACATGGCCATTACTGTGCCGCATTTTAATAAACATTGTACATAAAAGGGAGGTGACTTTAATAAAGTAGTTCGTTTTACGTAACGCGGCCTGTTTTCCTGTTCGATGTAAAGAATCTACACCTACTGCACTCATTCCGGTCAAACAGATGGCAGCCTCGCAAACAGATAATTTAGACAGATATATAAGTATATTTGCTTACTAGACGCAGCTTACATGGAGCTTGCTACACGTGGATACGGCTTATCCTTATGACAATGATAGATAGTAGGATATTCTTTCTTGCAACTAAAGTTGACTTAAATCTACCCATACCCATAGTACAAGCTTTGGCTTAGTTTGGGGCTAGGTGGCGCTGTGTGGCCCAGCGTGGCATGTCTTGGGTTATTTATTATTATTTATTAATCTAGGCAAAAAGGTTCCAGACAGCCTTTGGGTAACGGATAATTAAAAGTAGGTGTGGAGACTGTGGAGATGCCAATCCATGAATTAAGAATCAAAAATTAACATTTTAAATAATTATGGAGTGTTAATTTGTAAAATCGAATACGTTGGATTGATTTATTAGTATTAGTAAGAAAATGAATAACTTTTTGTTAGAAACTCTTAGTTAGAAACTGTAGTTACAGTATAACATGTACAAGAATGACGATTGAGCAAAAATGTTCCGTGTGATATGAAAGATCTGAAACCTCTGATAGTCATGTCGTGATTGAGTAAAATTATCATTATTATAAAGTCGACGCGAACGAAGTCGCAGGCGTGAGCTAGTTTGCATTAAAACAAAGTTTTTTTTAGAGGCGGCTTTTGCAAAAAGAAAACAATTTAAATTGATTTAGTCATTAATAATCTTGAAAATGTTATAAAATTATTTCATATTTACGGTATACGGAACCACTTGTAGATTGCTCCGCAAATGAAGAGTCGTAGGCGTTTAATAACGATTAAACTACTATGTTTAACAGGATCGTTTATAATAAATTTTACGGTCACGAAGGAATACAATATGTATTTTGACTACTCCTACACACAAACAAATGAACACATTTACTACTGAAATTTTGACAGTTACAATGTTTACATTGTTGTAAAGTTATTAGTGAAATTATGTCTAATAAAACTTAACCCATTCTCATTTGTTATTCGGTAAGCAAACTTAATGAGCATGAATATGCTATAATATTCGGTTCAGGTATCGTATAAAATTAGCATTCTAGATTACGTGGGTACGCCGGGCAATATGTCAATTAATCCCGGCGTTTCTGGTAGCATAAATATATTCAGTTAGTGCAATCACATTAAACTAAGTAATATTTTAACGTGGTGTGGTTATTGCAAAATTTTGGATAAAAAAGTACGCACTATTTGATTTGAATATTGAGATTTAGTCATTACATAGAGTGTTAATCTTAATCGAGCTTTTAAGCAAAATAAACTTACGGTTAAGTACTCAGTTAACGGTAAGCTGTACTAAACTGATGTACTAAGGTTGAATCTTCTGAATGTTTTAAATCAGGCTAACTAAAAATATGATAAACGTGATAATGTCCTATCCATTTTTATTACATGTTCCTCTAGAGAAATAATATCGCGTGACTGTCATTCATTATGAGACGTGTGTCAAAATTATGTTCCTACCTCTGCGGCGAGAAATCAAATTATGTTCCCACTTTGAATATAGAAGTACTTTGAAATAATGTGTGCAATAAATTGTTACGTGACTTACAATAAATTTGTATGTGATATGTTTAGATCTGTCGCTAGAATCTGCACATTCTGCCGAGGCCAAAAGTTTGCACCTGTTATTTATAACTCTTATAATTTTATTTAAGAACCTAAGGCGTCGTGTGGTCTAAAGAATCTTAACGTGTTCATTTCGGCCAGTTAAAAGACTGAAATCTATGTTATGCCTGCGGGATGGATACAAGATTAAATTGACCTAAGAATAAGAAATGTAAATTTTTGTTTTATCATTAGCATATCTTATCGGACTGGAGACATTTGCTGATAAATATAAGCCTCCAAAAAGTTCGACTGATTCTGGACAGTTTCAGTCTAAAGGCTTAACGCATCACTAACAAGATCCTCGGGTAATTTTTAATAGTAATGTTAATAGTAAAATTATTACTAAGACAAAAATGTAATACCTGAAGAATCAGGAGCAACTAGCTAACAATTCACTTTACAATTATGGCTACGGGCTGGTACGATTTTAATGTCAACTATATCTTACAGAAGTTTTGTCAACTTCAGTAGTTTGTTGGTCCTACTAGTGTATGTATAGTCTTGAAAATTCAACGATTATCTACATGACAACTAGCATTCAAGTTGCACGTAAGTAGAGTAATCATAAATTATTTGACCAAATTAGTACGATTTGGTACGGATGTATGATGTATGTCTAACCGGTTGCTTAAGATCCGGATAATTATCTGATAGATAAAGGTAACGAAACTTGTCCTTTGGTTAACCTTATACCTCATCATCATCATCAGCCTATTGCAGTCCACTGCTGGACATAGGCCTCTCCAGTTGTTCGCCACCTAGGGCAAACTTCTGGAGGATATACCCATAATCGCCACGCTAGGCAGGCGGGTTGGCGATCGCAGGGCGTAGCTTCTTGCTCAGGTGACGCTGCTGCCCGTCATCGGCCTGTAGTATTTAGCTACGCCTTCTATCGTGATGGCTATACCGCCACCAGTCGGTTTGCCAGAGCCTCGTTTGTTGTTCGGCAGGATGCACCACGGGCAGGTGAGGATGGCTTGGAGCGAAAAGGTGATAGGTCGCTCCCTTACATCCCTCCAACCTTATACCTATATAACCTAGATTACCTTATTTATATCTTCATAAATCTTCTTTCGTCAGGATCCATCTCTACTAGACATTAGAAACAGCTCTTAAGCCTACCAAACCGAGAGGCTTCGACCTATCCTTAACTAGGGATTAGTCAACCTTAGCATTCTGTGTGCAGTCTGTTATGCAGGTTTCCTAAAGATGTGTTCCGTCTAATATCTACTACAATAAGTATGTATAGCTATTATTAAATCTATTCCCTAAACACGGAACGACTAAAGATTCCATCTTTTCAAAACTGAGCAGCAGCAAATATCTGCGGTAATAAGACGATGAAGCCGTGTAATGGTAGTCTAATTTACATGATCCGAGCGGGGAAAATGTTTCGGATTCCAGGGAGATTTCCCCTGCGCAGTGGTCATTTGGTGCGCGATTATATCGGGGCTTGTAATGCGTACGCGGTGCCACGTACAGTGGCCGACTGTGTACTTCGGTGTAGAATAAGGTATCACGACTAGATGTGGTACTTGAGAATGATGTAGGTATGTAGCGGTGTGACAATTGTATGTTCAGCAGTATACGTTTGAAGGCTGATGATGTAGCGGTAATAAGTGATGAATTAGCAAGCCACAGTATCAAATCTAGTGGGATCTTAATTGTTCTGTTAAAGAAACGGCCACGAATCAAATACAAATGATTAGTCTAATAAAAGTAGAGTTTGTATTCCTTTTTAAGATAGATTTTTTTGAAATAGATTGTATTTACATAATTTCTTTTGAGGTCTGGATTTTCAAATGATTGCCGAATTAGATTTAAATTTGACGGCCAGCTTTTGTTTACCTGAAACACTGACTAAAATATTCTCGAAAAAAGAAGATGAAAACATTTACGTGGACGCCAGATGTCTTTAGAACTGGAAACTTAAATAAATAAACCCAAGACATGCCACGCTGGGCCACACAGCGCCATCTAGCCCCAAACTAAGCCGAAGCTTGTACTATGGGTACCAGACAACTGATAAACTTACTTAGATACATTTTTTTTGTAAATAAATACATATTATACATAGAAAACACCCAGACCAATACAAACAGACATGTTCATTGTATTGTTTGTAATGTGTGGGGATCGAACCCACGACCCTTGGCTTAGAAGGCAGAAGTCACTACCAATTGAGCCACCGAGCCAGTCTTAAATGATAAACGATAGAAAAATCAGAAAATCGCACGAGACCGCTGAACTGCGCTCGCAAACTTCAAACGCACACAGTTCTACCGCATCCAGTGGCACCTAGCTCCCCAACCGTAGCATGTTACTAGGTATTACAACGAGGTACTCTCCTCTGGTAGCCGACTAATAGCAGCCCGGGGTCAAGCCGTGTCCCGCCCGCCGGCCCGCCACGTTTATTATAATAAGCCCTGGTAGCCATTATAACGTTTACCGATCGCCCTTTATGTTATGCCTCGCTGAAACTGTGTTGCATTAGCGGAATTATTTTCGTATTAAATGTAATGTTCGTATTGATGTTTTACTTGGAAAGTTGTGGTTGTGTGTTTTAAAAATCACAGTTCTGATCAGACAACATCAAATACATTGCTCCGATCCCAGACTGAGTAGCTTTAGCACTTGTGTTATCGGAATCAGAACAACGAAGGTACTACAAATATATACTTAAACACAAATACAAACACCAGACGCGGAACAAACACAATTTTTATCACAGGAATGTTTGTCCCGAGTAGGGATTAAACCCACGACTCTTGGTTCAGATCAGAAGGCAGGAGTCACTACCAAATGAGTCACCAAACCAGTCAAAAACCAAGCCTGATGATCAAATCAAGATATTTTCAATGTATCCCGGGTCGGGCTGTTCAAAATTACTTTTCGAAATGGTTCAATTCCATAGATATTGTTTGGGATTACTACATTACATAAAGTCATCTTAAAAAGCCCGACCAAGCTGGCGTTTTCAGCCAAAAGTTTAGTTACTAAAATACACTAGTATGGCTGTTCCAAAATTACTTAGACACTTAGAGTTGTACAAAGTTTCAAAATAATTTTTCTGACAATAGTTTACGGAATTATAGGTATCTATTATATAAATAGCAGTATAACTTAATAGGTTTCATTCTGTAGAACCGTATACAGTTGCTTCCGGTTCTTAGTCCTTTAAGGGCTGGCTTTGTTCGCTAATAATTCCGTTTAACTAAGTAAGTTAAGGTTATTAATAAAATAACTTACCTATTAGCGCTTGGATGTGGTAACTGGGTATAATCTCATTTGCGGTAGACAGCTTGGCGGCGTTGATTTTACACTGAAAAAGAAACAAGTACTATTAGAAAAAATAAAAAAAAGCTCGAATTGAGCCGATTGAGCCGAGCCGGGAAGTTATTCCCGGGTCATGTTTCTGCCGGTGAGTAGGGTTTCCGGAGCTCGTGGGGGGTTAGGATTGGGCTGGGCATGGCGGTGGCAACTGACAGGTAACGAGGTAACTGACCAGTTACTTGCCTGTTGTCACAGCGACTTTGGCGACTCTTTCGTTTCCCATCAGGCGCAGGGTAGCCATTATGTCGCGCTACTATAAAAAGAAATATGGAAAAAAAACTTGCAATTTAAACTTTGATCTTCAACGACAGACACTGGAGAAACTAAATAAAAGCTTGTTTAATACCTATCAGTAACCTTAATACAATACATTCGTAGGTACTGATGGCAAATAAAGAGGCTTGTTTGACTTAATAACGACAGTTATTGACGAAACAAACATAATGACCGTTGTTAACAAATAATAAGCCCAAGTTGCAACATCAACGTCACCAAATATTGTTCAAGACAAAGTTGGACAATTATTTCATGGTGTTGTTGGCCAACCAGTCGGCGGATTAGTCGCATCGTGTCGTGATGTAGTTCGCGGATTCGACTCTTGAAATCGGACATCTAGAATTAATTGCGTGATCTCTGAACTGTTGCCAAATGTATTGTAGAGCGCGGTGGCCGGTGAATGGGTGATTCATTGTAGGGGCATGACTTTTCTATATATCGATTCAGCAAATCTTTGCTCAAACTTTAGAAAGAACATGTTACAGATAACTTAACAGTTTAAATTTAACACTATTGAAACATGACTTCCTATCTGTATCTAATTGACAACATAAATAAAATAAATGGAATAAATAAAATAATTGAAGAAAGGTATAAATAAAATAATGGCCCAGACGCTGGAAACTCAAGAAGTCCAATAGTGGACTTTCAAAACGAAGATAAGACCGACATTGAACTTACTACTCGTATATGTCTGTATACTCTTTCCTGTATATGTTCGGTTTTGTGCAGTAAAGAATATCTATCTATCTAACTAAAACGGCAAACAAAGGTGATTTGTATACATTTTGTCACCACACAGATAAACTTTTAAGAAAGGTAGGGAATAGCAAATCTTTCTTCGAATTGACCTGTCCGTTCGGGGAAGGACCACTCTATAGAATACCGCAGCCAAATTACTTCAGGCCGTGTTCGCAGTATCGCTAGACTTAAAGATCGGAAGATCTCTCGAGGAATAAGGAGCCCGGCAAGAAGTTCCATAGTTAAGCTGTTAGTAGAATGAAAGTAGAGACATAACGCCTAATGAAACTTGCCAATTATTGCATTTCTTACAACACATCACGCTAGGTTTAAATGATTTATGTAAATGATTTTGTTGTTACTTTAAAATGTTAAGAGTGGATGCTTTTTGGATGATTACGTGAGTCATCACAGTTTTATTTCTTTTGTAAGTACGCCGTAAGTTTTAGTTAACGACTGGGTTTATTAACTCGTAAATAAAAAAATATTACGAAATTTATTGCAACTTATTGTTGTATGCACATATCGAATCAGGTTATATCACAATTGGACGATATAAAATGTTCTGATGGTATGAAATGTTCATGATGCTTGAATTGTATGAAATTCATGCATCTTCGAACTACCTAAAATACGACGGCTGAAAACATAATGACACAATAAGTCTTTTAGTCGATTCATATGACGCCTACGAAAAAGAAATAGGACAGTGATTTGTATTATTTTCTGGAATAAAAAATGTGTTGTGTAAAATAATCTTTTTTTATTGCACTATATAGTATAGTGTTACATTTTGGTTAACTATGTTACGTAATTTGAAATAAGGTAAATACTTACTGAAATGGTAATAGCTAAATTCGCTACATGAAATAGGTAGGTACAGTATTTATTTTAGTGCACTGTCATTCCTTGAATAAAGATAATGGTTTCCTTTCATTTTCACTTGCTCGTGTAATTTTGTACAGTTTACTTAAACCTGAGTACGCTAGTTGTAAAAGGCTACTTTCTAAATGTATGTGTGCTGTCCACATTTTTTTTGGACAAAATCTGTAGTCTGGTTTAGATTTTCGGCCAAAATTGGTGATGCTAATGCAATCATTTTCAGTCTCGAGTTCTCGACTACTTAATGCTTATTATATGACATTATTCGTTCATAATGTATCTATCAAAAGAGCATTAAAAGTTATGGCAAAATCTTGTTAATCATGTGGTAGTGATGAGTATAAGATCATAATAACTAATTTGACAAAAAGGATTCTCAAAGAGCGTCTCCAGTGTTCTAAGGGATTTACTTGATCCTAATAATAGAAGATTTAAGTGGTTGAAGATAGTTTTAGGGCTTATAGATAAGTCCTCATAACCTGGAAACTAGGCTTATGAGTTTTAGGTTAAAAAAGTTAAACTTTTGGTAATATATCAAACAGCAGAATACATAAAAGTACCTACATACTTAATTTACTTGAATTTATTTGGCTGATGTATATAAACTTATTTTATAATCCTATGAACGAATATAGACTACATACGATGATCAGATTTCGTAACAATTGATGATATGTTTGTTGCTCAACATGATGGATATTTTCATATCGTGGCATTCCTTTGAACGAATATATATCGGCGAAACAATGCTATAAACAATTTGTGGCTATATTTGAGGTTAGCCTATTGGGTATAGATGTGCATTACGGATTACAAGGGCACTATCATGGATTAACTATAAAAGAAACCTGTAATGCTGATTGTTTTAAAAAAATGTTAGCATTTTTTAGCTTTAGGGGTTCTCAATAGAGATATCTAAAACTAAGATGTGAAAATATGTGTTTAAAGAGAGGTAATGACAATGACAAATGCCCTTCGGGTCGTGTTTCTGCTGGTGAGTAGGGTGTCCGGAGCTCGTGGGGGGTTAGGGTTGGGCCGGCATGGCAACTGACAGGTAACTGACCAGTAACTTGCCAGTCGTCACAGCGACTTGGGCCTCTCTTTCGCTTTCCATCAGGCGTAGGGAAGCCATAATAGCTTCCCTACGCCGAGCCACTATAAAAAAAATGTGTGTTTACTTAACATAACGTCTTCTCTATGGACAAAAATATATGAAGCATAGAACGGCTGAGTGTACGTTGACAACGTGATTCAATTTTGCACCATTGTGCTAAACGGCAATGCTTAAAGAAAAAACCTAAAGAGTGAATGATTCTTGTAAAAAAAAATATAGAGCTGCACTCGGGCTTTTAGACTTAGGTACGTGACAGCCATTAAAGATAACCAAGATGTGATATTAAATTGGGTACCAAATTATCTCACAATTATAAACAAGCTAATAAACTGAGATAACTTAACGTATCCATCATCTATGTATAATTCACACGTACAAAAGTGTTAAACTAATTATTTTTATTATCATACCGTAGAACACCATAGCTAAATTGGTTACAGAAAAGCAATAACCACGCCTTGCTTGTATAATGTCAATAAAAAAAAACCTACGTTATTTAAATATTCATCAGGCCAGTTTTCTTTACAATTTCATCCAAATACAACCAGTAATAATGATGTGATCCTAAAAGAGTTAATAAAAAAATAATTGTACAACATTGCAAATTAATTCAAATTTATACATTATCAATTTGTAGTAGTGACACTTATTATTATGATAAGTGTTAAATATTAATAAATCATGTGCATGAAAAATAAGGTTGTAATTTGGATTTTAAGCACAGGACATTTGTGTATAACGATTACGAAAATGAATTTTATTGATTAATTTAGCTTCTATGCCTTACCTATTCCATAAGGTAGACGATGTTTGTTTAAAGAAACTGCAGCCATTTTAATTGTCACAAAAGATTAATATAATACAAACCTTTGACATAAGACAAACCTATTCAGATTAAGGCCCATAATTGTGATGAGGCCTCGAATATAAAATCCAATTTAAAGGTTAACAGATAAGCAAACAATTTAGGAAGTCGTATTAAATATCAATGAAACTAGTTTTAGAGGCAATTTAATCAGCCTATGCGAGTGAACTTTTATGGTTATCTACTCGTATGTATAGCTGTTTAAACAATAAATACATTAGACGTATAAAGCCAATCAAACTACTTTAAACTTTGAGTAATTTATTATACTGGTATAACGGTATTACAATTAGACTTGTCACACTTTAAATAATTATTCGTCGAACATAGATTTCCCTCGATGTCTGTCTTCGGTCCAAGCTGGTAAAAGAATCAATCGCTTGCTTCGTCCATCCGCCCAGCACAGCTTCCCCCTCCATTTTTTCCCGCCTATTTTGCCGACAGAGGCGCGCTGTCAATGTTGCCACTCAAAATGAGTTGCCACTTAATTATTAAAAAATATACTAAATAATGAGGGCAATAATTAGACAAATATTAAAAATCATGACAGACGCTAGATTGGATTTTGGCGAGGAATATAATTTATATTGTGACTATGATTTTTCAAGAATAGTTAAAAAGGACAATATTAAGTAGTATAGTATTAGCATATTTAACGAAATGTCAAGTCATTGTAATAATGAAAATGATGAGTTTTAGTATTTTTATACTACCCTTCTACTACATATCTATGTATCTACATTTACAACTTTTGTAGTACCTACAATTCGATATTTTTCGTATGCTAATACACTTGTTTTGATTTTAATTAAGTACTCTCATTTTTATTAAAATAATTAATTTGCAGAAAGAAGTTGTTAAGATTTGTGTCTTAATTTGTTTATGACGATGTACAAATAGGTGCAAATCATTGTTATCGCATACAAGCTGAATTAATACGGTTTCACGTTTTTTTTTAGATCGGTGAAGGGATGTAAATCCAAGCTTACTGGCAGATGCAACTAGTGATTATAAATCCATTTAACTATGTAGGTAAATCATCCATTCTATTAAATATTACACAACTTTCCATGATGAGATCTCTTTATGACATCAATGTTAGTTAAGTAACTATCGTAAGCAAGGCCATTGAAAAAATCGAGTGGCTCGTTTATACAAAATATTATGGTTCTACAAAGATTATAGATGATACGGGTGCAATTACCTGTCCGTGGATGGTGGTTCGAGCGAAATAACAATAATTAAGACGTTGCCGTCTCGAACGGAGCCGAATAACAATTTGGAGTCGGTTTATTTGCTCGCAATTGTACGAGTACGCATGCGGAATAGTGTTGTGACGACATAGGATTTTTGTTTCTTTTCTTTTTGTATGAAGTGACTCAACAGAATTGTGAGTACTCTACCATATCCATTACATTTATAGAGCCTCATTTTTAATTAACTTTTTTGTTTGTTCTTTGTGAATAGTATTTTGTTACATATTCTACACAAGAGTTATTAAACTGGTTTTAAACGCTAATTTAACTATTTTTAACACTAATTTGTTTATGATAAATATGTTGTCCTTTTTTGATTAGATTTATATTGTATAGCCCCAGGAAAGTCATGAGATTTTTCGTTGTGAGAGAATTATAGTGCAAGAGTCGGTGCTCAAACACTGTGCAAACTCTATTCCTTCACATCATACTTGAGATTCGTCGTACTATCAACGGCTTAACGTGCAACTGCCAGATTCTGGACTGCTACTGAGCTAATTATAGATAGAAATGCTCTGTTTATGGACGTGATTTTAACCCTAAGAAGCTTTTAGTCTAGTACACGGCTAACAGGACAATCTACTTTAGGGTTGTTGAGCCAGTAGGTCATCTACTTGCTGGAATGCCCTGCCATGTCATGTGTTTCCTTCTTCTTACAATCCTAGTTTCTTTAGGCATGAAACGGCATCTCAGGGCGAGGGCGACAGGCGCGGTGGGTTTGTTCTGTTATGCCTGTCGACCTAACTTTTGAATCTCACGACCGCTTCTTATCAGGTGATCATCCTGACTGCTCTTTTTATTTATCTATACTTATAATAAATCTGTAGAGAGGTCAATTCTGTACATAAAATATTTTTTCAAAATAACTATCAGGGGGTGATAAGTGATCGATACTGATACCAAAAATGCAATCAGTAAAATTTTTGTCTGTCTGTCTGTCTGTCTGTCTGTATGTTCGTTATAGAAAAAAAAACTACTGAACAGATTTTGACGAAACTTGGTACAATTATTCTTCATACTCCTGGGCAGGTTATAGGATACTTTTCATCACGCTACAATCAATAGGAGCGGAGCAGTGACGGGAAGTGTTGGGAAAACGCGAGAAATTTAGACCTGTATGTTTGAACGCGCATTTCGCGAAGACTACTGCATAGAATTGAATGCGGTTTTCACTAATGTATTGCTAGAAGTCTAACTTAAAATTTAGGTACCATTTTATGGAAGTCCGTTATTTTTGAAAGACGATATCCACGCGAGCGACGCCGCCGGCACAGCTAGTGATAAATATGTGGTCGTTTTTTGATTAGATTTATATTGTATAGCCCCAGGAAAGTCATGAGATTTTTCGTTGTAAGAGAATTATAGTGCAAGATTCGGTGCTCATACACTCGGCTGCAAACTCTATTTCTTCACTTTCGTACGTGAGATTCGTCGTACTATCAACGGCTTAACGTGCAACTGCCAGATTTTGGGCTGCTATTGAGCTGATTATAGATAGAAATGCTCTGTTTATGGACTTGATTTGACCCTAAGAAGCTTTTGGTCTAGTACACGGCTAACAGGACAATCTACTTTAGGGTTGTTGAGCCAGTCATCTACTTGCTGGAATGCCCTGCCAGGTCATGTGTTTCCTTCATCTCACAATCCTAGTTTCTTTAGGCATGAAACGGCATCTCAGGGTGAGGGCGACAGGCGCGGTGGGTTTGTTCTATTATGTCTGTCGACCTAACTTTTGAATCTCACGACCGCTTCTTATCAGGTGAAGGGAGATCATCCTGACTGCTCTTCTTATAAAAAATATTTGCATATCATCGATTTAAAAGAACACCATATTACGTACATGTGTATTAGAAATTTCATGCCGTTTATGACGAACGAAATGTCCACTCTGCCTTAATGATCCATTACAACATATAACGGGATGTACGTTATGTCCCATGTTAAATCAAATGTAGTATAAAAATATCAGTGAGCAGGATTTCTTCTTATTACTGGACCATTTACGACCAGTGTTTAAAGAGAAGGCACCGGGTCTTCGGCTTTTTTTATTACTTTTGAAAGTGATTTGAGTTGGTTATGCAAACTCTTTTATGGGTTGTGGCAGGACGAAATCGCTTCATCCTCATTGGTGTGGACTAATTTGGGAGATTACGTCCATATGAATTTGTTGCGAAATATAATCAAAAGGTTTTTACTGTTAAATATACGTTTGTATGAAACGACGTATCTGAAGACGTTATACTTACATATTTTTAGTGGCCGTTATTTTATTTTAAAATATTATTTGCAGAATGACAAAATGTCATTATTAGAAACTTTCATCCAAAATATGAGAACACTATTAAGTGATAAAAGCTTCTATTAAATACATAAATGGTGCGTCGGATTATCCAAACTCCAAACACATATACTCAGTTTAAAACTAAGAGTTTACTTGCAATCTGAGTAAGTAGGTACTTTGAGTAAAGATGACTCTAAGAATACTTTTTTCGTTGAGAATGCCTTTACGCATCCCTACACCAGTGCCTTGGGTACCGGATACCTGGGATATGAGGGACTCCGTCCTATCTAAAAAAAATCACTTAAGCCAATGTTGAAAATTCACCTACTGTATCTCTGTTGTGTGACAAACAAATTAAATGAAAAGAATTGTGACCAGGAAGACTATGAGTCTTGCTTCTTTTATTTCATTATCCAACCACTGAGTATGAATAAAAAAATGTCATTGTGAGTTATAAAAAAACGCGGGAAAGTCAGACGAACGCCGACTTTTTCATGGAAAACGAGTTAGTCATTATAGCCGGACTGTTTAACTGAATGTTTATAAGGAAGTATGTACGTGGATCACGGTTTCGAGATACACAGAGAATCATCAGAATTTTGTTAATTAATTGTGAGCTAGTACAGTCAGAAAAAGCGCATAAAAATGTTCGGATGATTTATGGAAAAAAAAATGTAGCTACAAATAATTAGTTATTGTGTGGCACTTCAGTTGGCCAGCATACCATTAAAGCAAATCACTTTAACACACTTGTTCTTTTAATTATAGTTTAAGTAATAAATAGGTACCTCGGGAACCTTACGAAATAGACTCAATAGAAGTATGAACAGATAACAATTTCGACGGGATTTTTAATAACAATGCACAAATGTTTGCGGGATTTTAACGATTTAATTTCCCATTGGTAAGTTGCCGCGAGTCTAACGGCCGTATTCACAAACGTTGCTATGCGTCGCACGAACGCACAGGTACCCACAAACCTATAGGATTTTGGGCACTGTGCGTCCGCGCGTCTTATAGTAACGTTTGTGAATACGGCCGTAAGTGTTCTGTCAGATGACACCAGCAATCAACAAACCGCCAACTCTTCTCTCTCGTTCGTATTTTCCGGACTTTAATGTCTACCAAAAATCGGGTAGGCAGTAATTTTGCCTTACCGATAAAAAAAGAAAGAATCAACAAGTTAAAAATTCCACTCGTAAGTACTAAGCTACCTACACTGTTCTCATACAGTACACTTTAAAGAGGTCTTATCTCCGTGTCGCTACCGTTGACATTCTGCGTACGCGCCGGCCATATGGCGTGAATGAGCTATATGTCCGACCGGTGGCTTTATGGCAATGCGCACGAGTTTCTGCGGACGGCGTCGACAAATTTAATTGTCGTTGTCATTGTGTAACTTGGTGGGCCGGTCGTAAAAATAAAATGGAAAAATTCACTATTTATGCAAGGAGCTGTAATGTCCGTACTTTGTTTGCTACGATGCTATATGGTAACTTATGGCGTGTGTTTCGAATAATATAACTGTATAATTGAAGCTGGGAATGCTCAGTGAGATCTTCGATAGACCTAAAGGTCTGATTTGCTTCCTGAAGGAACTTGGCTGGTATAACTGGGCAGATACTGGAATGGCCATTAAATTGCATGTATGCAAATATGGCGAATTGCGCAAAATGCTAGTTATAACCAACTCTTTAGGGGTATCGTACGCCTGAAGAGTTCTGTATCTCCTTTCTCTACATTCTTCACTACTATTCCGAATACGCGGCGGCGGAAATATGCCCGTTTACATAAATCCGGTTTTTTAAGCTTGTGCTCGTATATAAGCGAACGAATACGGGCAGAAAAATACGTTAATCTGAAACCGCTCTTTCCACAAGCTCAGAGCGCAGACACTTAGATAACGATATAATAAGTCATCTTCAATCTCTTCATACAGCTTTGGCTCGTTAGAAACTTAATATAATGATTAATGACAAGAGTAATTTACTAAAGTGACAAATACTCGATTAAACTTACGATATTGCCACAGATAATGAGCGAATAAACTGTTATTTTATCCGTCTCACCGATACCGTTATAACGAAATATTATCCATGTTAGTTAATTCAGATCATAGGTACTTAATTGTTGTAGTTCATCGATAGCATTTACAATACAATACATGTCTGGTGGTAATGTCTTGTTGTACCAATACAAATGGAGCATATCCTTTGCTTTTAGACGGAACAACCACATAGATCATCTAGTAGATGATATCGTGCATACCAGGGTCCTTTATCATGCATAAATCACTAATGGATACAAATTATTCATGCACATAATAAGGAGGCGAGAATCGTGAGGGCAGCCGTTGAATTTCTTCAATATTCCTAATATACAAACGTGAATATGAAATGTTTCAAAGTAAATTAAATTATGATTTTCACGGGATCTGTTTTGTTCCATTCTTTTTTTTTAGAATCCATTTTCAAACATTTTTTGTTTACGAAATCTATACTTATAATAAATCTGTAGAGAGGTCAATTCTGTACATAAAATATTTTTTCAAAATAACTATCAGGCGGTGATAAGTGATCGATACTGATACCAAAAATGCAATCAGTAAAATTTTTGTCTGTCTGTCTGTCTGTCTGTCTGTCTGTATGTTCGTTATAGAAAAAAAAACTACTGAACAGATTTTGACGAAACTTGGTACAATTATTCTTCATACTCCTGGGCAGGTTATAGGATACTTTTCATCACGCTACAATCAATAGGAGCGGAGCAGTGACGGGAAGTGTTGGGAAAACGCGAGAAATTTAAACCTGTATGTTTGAACGCGCATTACGCAAAAACTACTGCATAGAATTGAATGCGGTTTTCACCAATGTATTGCTAGAGGTCTAACTTAAAACTTAGGCACAAGGTATATCTATACCTTCCATATAATACCCATCTGGGTATTATATGGAAGTCCGTTATTTTTGAAACCCGATATCCACGCGAGCGACGCCGCTGGCACAGCTAGTATACAATAAATCTATGATAAGACATGTGATCAAGACTGTAATGAACATGAGTGTGTTTGGGTGGAAGGGGCGAGGCCACCCGAAGAAAAGATGAATGGACTGCGTGAATGATGATATGGCTGAGAAAGGGGTAAATAGGACCATGCCGGCTGATAGGCATAAATAGAAGAAGATAACATATTGCGCCGTTCCCAGATAACAGGAGCAGAATGATGAATGTAGGTACAATCTTAATCAATCTTAAATCCTAATGGGTAGGTGATAAGTAAGAGCTCACTCCCATTGGAGTCGTTTGGTTATATTCCTGACTCTCCTGTCCTAGTCGAATATTCGAGAGTATGTCACATCTCTTTTCCAGCCGGTATGTATGTCGCAGTCATCTGGTTGAATCTGCTATTCAATTGAATGACTAGCGCGTTCATTGAATGACGACATTTAATTGAATGCCTAAAGGACAACTCGTCAAGTTATTGAATGAAACGTTCAACGTCTTGACTGAACGTCATTTTAGCATAGTCGTTGAATGGATAAAAGCCGACTGTTTAATGTTTAGTTTTTAATTTTTCTTTAAAGGTATCCGGAGGCGGCGTATTAATAGTTAAATCCATGCTGTCACACTATTTTATTACGTTTAAGTCAGTTTAAAGTAAATCTAATCAAAAAAATATCAACACTCAGGTGATCATGTTCGACGCCATATTTGTTTTAGTGACTACTAACGCCGCGCGGGAAAAAAATGAACTAAATTACAATCACTTGACTGCTTTTACGTCCGCTCTTTTCAAAGGGCTATGTTTCAATCCGCTACCTAGTTGGACGTTAAGTGACGCGTGTTTAGTCAACGTTCGGTCTAGTCATTCAATTGAATGTCGTCATTTAATGAACGCGCTAGCGATTCAATTGAATAGGAGATTCAACCAAATGACTGCGACATATACTCTACATGAATGTAAGTCATCATATCAACTGACGAAATGCTTTTGAAGTCTGATTACTTTTAACCTTATTCATAATCTTATGACAGCCGCATTTCGTCGTTTTTATTAATTAAACATTCAACATTTTACTTTATGCGTTGAATATCTTAAGCACTAAGCGTTTTGCCTTTCATGAAAGATTCCTGTAAATATTTATGTTCTATCTAATGTTAATTCTATTCATGATAGTACTTAGTATGATAAAACTATGAATTTTAAGCAACATTTCCTTACCTACTACTATATTCATTCTATGAGCAAACTTTTCTACTGGTCTTATAAGATTATACGTACTAAGTACCTTTACAACACTTAATTTGATATCAGAGTCCATTAAGGTCGTTGAAACGGTTTTCCGTATCTACTTATAAAGTCATATATCATTCTATCATCAAACTTGATACTCTGTCCTCGATAAAATGGAAACCACACCAAATGATGATTAAAGAAATTAAGAACTTAACATTTTTATTTGACAGTTTCCACATAAAAGCTATATTTTATGCCGGAAGCTCGCAAACGTCAACGGAGTACTAAATTGGAGGCTCGTAAAGTAGTTTGTTTTGTTAAAATGCCACCATTAGTTTATGCAACACAGTGTTAAAAGAGATTAATTTACTACGTCTATGTCCATTAATGAATTCTCTACGGCATCATTCACTTAAAACTTGTTCAAATAAAATCTCGTTTTGAACATCCGTTGTCGGCGTATATCCATTTTAATGTTGGCATCCGAAGAAACACGATTATTTGAGCGTATTATTTGACCTCTCTGCCTACTTTAGATGAGGCACAATTGGCTGGACCGTATTATATTCGCCCTTGCACTTTGCAACCGCGTCCAGGAAAACAAAAAGTTAGAATCAAATGTAAGTCGTAATATTATGTGTAAAGAGATAATTTTTGTTCACTCAGATCATTTTCCCGTTCGGCTGTGGCTATAAAACAAGCGGAGAGTTTAGAAGGACTGCTTTTCAATCAAAACCCAAATCAAATCCAAATCAAATGATAAATAATATTAAAGTGTACATATAGACCATTATAAAAACTTAGAGTAGGTAGATATTAAAAACGCATGTACAAGTTTTAATGTTTTTAGTGACTAGGAGAAAAATTACTCTTACGAAAAACCTGTTATTTAACTTTTACTTAATACAACAACAACAATGCTTAATGGGTAAGGAGTGTTATTTATATAAACACATTCAACTAAGTATATTGATTGTGACACTATTTATTTTGATGTCTGTTAACTGTTCATAATATATGTAATTAGTTTGAGATTTTTAATCATGATCCAAGTTTGTATCCTAAGTACGTCGAAGTCCTTTATCTATGCGGGTAGTGTCGATACTAAAAAAAGAGTCGACATGAAAAAAGCATTCATCCTTTATCAATGCGGGTAGTGTCGATACTAAAAAAAGAGTCGACACGAAAAAAGCATTGAAACAGTCGACTGTTTCAATGCTTTTTTCGTGTAAACTTTTTCTTTTGAACAGACTAGACGTTCAAAGTTACTCGTGCCTCCGCTCACCGCTCGCATCCCAACCGCAGCCACAGACTCATCTTTGCCATTACTCAGAAACTGGTCGGGCTTCCTACGTTCACAGGATGTTACTCCATATTCACCATTCATTAGCTTAATGGCTTCGGACTGATGATTTTTGTTGCGAAATATCGAACTGAATATTCGCAGCTTCCCAATACGATGTGCCTTTTGTATCGCCGGGGGAGTGGGCCGATATAATTGCTTCTGACACGGAATGTGTAATTTTATGTCGATGCAGGATGCAAGAAGGTATGGGCCGTATGCATGTTTTGATGCTTTTGGCATTTGTATTGTTTTTGACCTTATTTGTGCCGTTATATTGAACAATACAATTTTGAGACAATAAGGAAAGTTATAAATAAGTTACTAAATTGAGCTTTCAGTCAAAGACTTTATAAGTTTGATCACTGATTTTAACCGACTTCAAAATCATAAAAAGAATTCGGCTGATTTTAAATAAGTAGTAGCTGAACCTAGTAAGTAGTTTGAAGACTGATTTGAGGAAATGTTTTTTTTTGTTAAAACACATCTATTTTAGTTGGTTTTTTCAAATGAGCAAAAAATATTACAAAGAACATGGATTGTATTTTTTTTATTACAATGCAACAATATTACACTGCATTATTGATTACAACTCTAACAATCGATTTGGGAGTGCCTCATTGTAAATCTATAAGAATTTGGTATTTAGGTTCGTCATAAAATGTCAAAGGCAGTTATCACGTCCACTACAGTTTGCAATACAGTAGATTCTACTACAGTCCATTCAAGTTTTTTTTATTGATATGAGATAAGTACATTAAATAATCAAATGTCAATAGCAACGGATGTAGATATTTAACATACTAATCGGTGATTGTTAACATAACATGCTTCCACATATTTTGTCAGTGAAATGGTTACTTCAAACTCGTTCTTGGATATTAGCATTTTAGATTTAATTTACCTTGCACGTTGGTATAAAAATCGTGCTTACGGTAGCCGAAATCTAGGGTCACAGAGATCAAGCGTGATCAAGAACCGATATTTAAAGATTGTGAGGATTGAAGCATGCGTAAATGAGATATATTGTGGCGCAAGGAGTTATGAAACGTGCACGTTACATTCTGTTATACTGAATGAGTCACGCTCGAATTTTAACTGATAAAAAATGAATAATTTACTGCGGAGTAACAAAACTGTTATGGAAACGTAGAAAGTTCATTGTATTATGATTGATTTGGCATATCTGACTAACTATATCTTCATTATTAGCCTCTTGCAAGCCACTATAATAATAATAATAATAACCCCCCCAGGGGACCACCTTGTCGTGGTGGGGGGGCTTAAGGGAAGTACGGCACTATCAGCTCTTATAACATCTAGACGTGGCTTAATAACTTACTACAGGTGGCAATAACAGCATGCCCTCACCATCATACCCTTCCTGAACTAACGGTCCCAACCAACCCCCCTTTTTTATGGAGAAAGTTAATAGTCGATACAATTTGCGGTCGCTACCCGGGGGTCGCCGGGGCGCACCTGGAGCCGTTGCTGGGTGTGACAGCATGCGGTCCAGCGGCGACGAGGAGCTGAGCAGGCGGGCTCCCGTCGAAGAATATGCGTCAGCCGAACAAGGCGTGACATCTCCCACGTCTACAATATCTCTTTTCCCGTCCGTTCCATCATCACCACCATCTTATATGGACGATTATATTCACTCAAATCCTTCCCGTTCATCACTTGAATCCACCTTGGATGTTGTGCAGAAAGAGGACACTGTTCTTACAAACAAGACTGCACCCACCAAGGGAGGCAAAAGCGCTCGTAAAAAATGGACTCGCGAAATGAATACATTTATATGGCGCAATTACCTAATAATAACACAACTCGAAACTAGTTCTGAACCACACTTACCTACTTTACACCAAAAATTTATTAACCAATTCCCTGAAATGAATGTCTCCAGACAGAGGATTGGAGACCAACGACGATGCATTGTACGCAATAGGTTACTGGATGTAGACACTCTAGCAAGTATTAGGGTAGAAGTCGAAGACATGCTTCATCGTCCAGGGCATGGCCACGAAGAAGAGCACCAAAACTCTGAACCTAGCCAGAGGATGAAATGGAGTACTACACTGAATGAGGCTATTATGAAAACGTATTATATAATAACCAACTTAGAAACCAACACTACAGGATACAGAAAACTACTCCATCAAAAGTTAACTGAACAATTTCCACATCTAGCACATATATCAGAGCAACGTTTTTCAGATCAAAGGAGAGCTATAATAAATAATAAATATCTGAGCCAGGATCGCTTATTAGAGATCAAAAAGAGTGCAAAAGATGAAATAGAAAACACACCAAGCAATGCACATTTATCAAATGACGATAGACAGACAACCACAACAGACACACAAACTGGAGAATACCGTACACCAACACAAAACACTACAGATACAGATAGTCAAAATGACCTAAACACACTAAATACGACAGGGACAAGACAATTTGACACACAATATGATCAGGCACTCAAAACAAAAATTAGTAACACATTTGAAACAGCAATAAAGACATTCACAGGAACAGACCCAGCAAAACGACCATACATACCAAAGCAAAGAGTCACAAGAAAGATGAGGCAGATTGTAGACTACATAAATACAGAACTAATACCAAAACACAGCAGACCCAATGACAATTTTGAAACCACACAATTAATATTATATAGCGCAGCGTATACCACTGCAGTATGCAATGGGTCGAAGATAGCCTCAAGCGACAACGTCAATAGATCTCAAGAAAAAACTATACCATTTTGGCAACAAAGACTTAATAGGAAAATAAACTATCTCAGGAAGTGCATAGGACGCATGACAGAATATATCAGAGGAAGCAGAAGTTATAAGCTTACGGCTTATGTCGAAGAAATAAGAGATACATACAGAACACACTCACGACACGAAGAACCTAACAATACAGACATACAGATATTAGACACATTAAAACAAAAACTCAACGCAACCTCTAGCCGGCTCAGAAGATACAATAATTGTACACTTAGGAAAAAACAAAATACACAGTTCAGTAATAACGAGAAACAATTTTACAGGAAATTAGCCACTGATACAAGTAGTACAAATAACAATACAGATAACATTGCATATCCTTCACAAGAAGAGTTACATCAATTTTGGTCTGGCCTATGGTCGGTTCCTGTACATTACAACCACGAAGCCGATTGGATCCAGTCAGAAGCAGACAAAAGTAACAGTATAAATGCCATGCAGTTCCAAAATATACCATCTGAAATATTTGTAAAAGTCCTCAGCAAAACACATAATTGGAAAGCACCAGGTATCGACAACATTCAAAATTACTGGTACAAAAAATTCACAAGCTTGCATCTTAATTTACACAGACATATTAACGACTTCATAAACAACCCAACCCTCATGCCATCCTATGTAACACATGGGATAACATATATGATACCAAAAAGCAAAGACAATCACCAGGACCCAAGTAAATACCGACCGATTACTTGCTTGCCATCTATATACAAGATACTTACGTCTTGCCTTACAGAAATCATTTATAAACACGTTACAGACAATAGTATACTAGCTGAAGAACAGAAAGGATGTCGAAGAAATAGTCAAGGATGCAAAGAACAGCTTATAGTAGATACAGTAATTATGAAACAGGCTTTAAAATACAAACAAGACATAAGTACCATGTATATAGATTATAGGAAAGCATACGATTCAGTACCACATGATTGGCTTCTTCACACTTTAACTCTTTACAAAGTCCATCCCACAATAATCTTATTTCTAAAAGCATGCATGAGTGAGTGGAAAACAAACCTGAAACTTTGTGCAAATAGTGTTACTATTTGCACAGATAGTATTCCAATAAAAAGAGGCATTTTTCAAGGAGATGCGTTAAGCCCACTCTGGTTTTGTTTAGCCCTCAATCCTCTTTCAAATATGCTTAACAGTAACAACTATGGATTCCCAGTACCAGCAAACAGCACAAATCACATAACATCTATCACACATCTACTCTATATGGATGACATAAAGTTATATAGTAAAGACTCACATTCACTTCATCAACTTGCAGATATTACACAAACGTTTTCAAATGATATTAAAATGAAATTCGGTATCGATAAGTGCAAGACAGTAACAGTCATTAAAGGAATTATAGAACAGAATGATTACGTAACAGATGACGGAAATATAATTGAATCTTTAGATGTCGATAATAGTTACAAATACTTAGGGTTCCACCAATTGAGACAAATTAACCAAAAACAGGCAAAACAAGAAATAACTACCAAGTTCAAACATAGGCTTAATATTTTACTCAGATCTCAACTTAATTCCAGAAACCTTGCCAAATCCATAAACACCTTTGCAATATCCCTACTGACATATTCATTCGGAATAATTAACTGGACTAAATATGAACTTACACAACTACAACGCAATATAAATACAACTATGACCACCAATCGTAAACACCATCCAAAATCGTGTGTCCAACGACTCACCATACCACGAGAAAAAGGCGGGAGAGGCCTAATTGACATACACAACCTTCACAACAAGCAAATAAAGAACCTCAGACATTTCTTTCATGAAAAAGCCAAGGGCTCCACATTACACAAAGCAATAGTTCAATCTGACTTACACCTCACTATACTTAACTTACAAGACAGCGGCTCGCAACAGAATGAGCAAATCACACAGGATCTCGAAAAGGAAGAAGTATGGAAGCAGAAGTCGTTGCACGGGCGTCATTACCACGACTTGCAACAACCACATGTTGACAAAGCAGCGTCAAATGCGTGGTTGCAGCGTGGAGAATTGTTCCCGGAGACTGAAGCTTTCATGACAGCTATTCAAGATCAGGTCATCCATACTAAAAATTATTCTAAACACATTTTAAAGAACCCAACTACAGTTGATATATGCAGAAGATGTCACAGCAACACTGAAACCATCCAACACATCACAGGTGCCTGCAAAGCTATAGTCCAGACGGACTACAAGCACAGACATGACCAAGTTGCGGCAATAATTCATCAGTATTTAGCCTTCAAATATAGTTTCTTGAAAAATAAAACTCCATACTACAAATACCAGCCAGATGCCATTTTAGAAAATGAGGACTTCAGATTATACTGGGACAGAACCATTATTACAGACAAGACCATACATTTTAACAGACCGGATATAACACTACTAGACAAAATTAACAAATCAGTTTTCTTAATAGACATTGCTATATGTAACACCCACAATCTCCAAACTACTCACACAGAAAAAATAGCCAAATACAGAGACCTTGCCATCGAGATAAAAACTCAGTGGAGGGTTACAACAGTCAAAGTAGTACCCATAGTTTTATCAACCACAGGCGTCATCCCCAGAGAATTGCACAACAGTCTCTACACACTCAACATCCCATCACCCACTTACAAGCTCTTACAGAAAGCGGTCATACTAAATACTTGCCGGATAGTACGAAAATTTTTAAATTTAGATTGAATTAATAAAAATGCACTTGGCTTAGGCCCGTGCTTTTTTTTTAAAACACCTCTTCGGAGAGAATAAAAAAGATCAGAAATAATAATAATAATAAATCTTTATTTATTCTCTCACATAGTTGGTTGATACAAAATTATGCTTAATCTATTGTTATTCAACTATGTGAAAGACTGGTGTCTGTACTAGGAGACCTGTATGACAGATTACCAGCCTCTCCTACACCGGACCGGTGAAAATTAATAGGTAAGCTTACAATAACTATAGGTGAGAACGTAAGTGTGAGTGTGTGATAAGTGGAGCTTTGTGTGTGTGTGTGTGTGTTAGTGCGTATGTGTGAGTGTGTGTGTGTGTGTGTATGTATGTGTGTGTGTGTGTGTGTGTGTGTGTGTGTATGTGTATGTGTGTATATGTATTTGATCCAATATGTATTCAAGAGACCACATCTAAAATACTCTCAGTCTTGTCGTAATCAAGTGATTTCAGCCATGACGTGATTGATTTTTTACAATTGAATCTCGTCATCGGATATATATTCAATATTTTATTTATTTTATTGTAAAGATAAACCCCCAGAAACATATAGAACCGTTTAGCAAACTTTGTTGAAGGAGTATTATCTAGGTCACATACCCTATGTGCTGGTACCACTGCTGGACATACGCCTTTCCAAGCTATATCATCATCATCCTAGCCTTTTTTCCCGATTGTCTCAGGGTCGGCTTCCCAAACTGAGAGATTTGGCGAGGGCTAAGCTATATATGGGTGAAAAATTTATTCGCAAGGCATATTATGCGCTTTGATAATTCGCTGGAAAGAAAACTGATATCATAAACTTGGCGTAAGTAAAGCACATATGATTATCTTACGTATTTTTTTAGGATAATACACCTCTACACGTAACGAGTATCAATTAAAATCTGTCAGTTATTTTAATAGACGAAGAGTTACCTACTACTGTATCAGATACGTTGCAGCTAATGACATAAAAAGCTTTAAAAAAGGTGCAAAAGGTGCGTAACTAGACATAAGATGTTCTTAAATAGGATATACGAGTAGACTAACAGTGTATATTACAAGATACACAGCTTCCCGAGTTATCGGACGAAAGTTAAAGTCGCTTGAGAATCGCAATGAATTGCCGTCGCGAGGATGAATAGTGCAGATAAATTAAACGATTTACATTCGATCTAGTTCGATTACACTTGTCAGTTCGTGCAGAAATCAACAACTCGATTAGATTTTCTATATATTACATGCATGTTCAAGAGAACCTTTAACTGATTTATTTACACTTGACGTCACGTTAAATGGGCCATTAAACAGTCTCCTCGCCACGTCAACTCTAATCTGTTTAAAGTTTAAAAGCTCGTCGCACAATAAATAAATGGTCCTCTTTGATGTCGCCGCCGGCCAATTTAAGATACTCCACTCATTTTGGTGGGCAATTAAGAGCGCGAAGTATCGCGCACGCGAAAAACGCAGTTAGGGGTTCATCAAAATTGTTCACTTTCATTGTTTGCCTTTTTTGCGGAGAATGATACGGCTGTTTAAGTTTTTGTCCGGTTACTTTGATCGCCAGTGCTCCGTTGACATTGGGTGGGTAAGTAATTGCTTCTTTGTTTGTCGTTTTGTGTACTTTTTTGTGGGGACTGTAATGAGCGGCCGAATATTATATTTAGGTCACGCCGGCATCAAAATTGTGAGAAATTTGGGTGAATCTGTCAACAATTTAAATAAGCCGTATACAGAGACCTTTTGTATATTTGAGTACATATAATTATAACTTTTTTTACATGCTCGAAGATCAATGTTACCATAAGAGGCAAATAAAATCAGATGCATTATGCAACGTCGTACCCATAACAATATACCTATAGTTCGTCATATATTTAATAAAATCCCTATTTACACATATTGCGCTTGTAAATTGGAGGGTAATATATGATCGTCATCTTATAGGTCAACTGCTAATAAGCCGGCTATAAATTATGCGATACTCTCCACGGCTTCCCATAAAACGAACACTTATTACATTTTATTGGATTGGATTATGTCAATTAACACTTAACCTGCTCGTTTCTGCAAAATTAATTAACGAAGCTCACCAAAGTAAGTTAAATATCAATTTTTCTCGGAACATTTTCTCGCAAACTCCGTGGGTGGTGTTGCAATTTCATAAAAATGTAAAATTGCAAAAGCAAGCGGTTGAGACTGAATTATTGTTACAATTATAGGTGCAACCTTCACGACAATGCTGTATAGTGTGAAACCATCTCTTTATGTTTAAATTGAACTTTTGATACAATTATTTACCGCTATAAAAAAAGGATTTTTTCAAGCAACAAATGAACATGAAAGAATTTTCTGATTCATCATTACGTTTTTTGTTGATATAATCTGGTTTGTCTAAAACTTATGAAAACTCATGGTGTCTATTGTGAAGGAGACTTAGGAGAATCTGCTTGATTTAAAATGACTAAATAAAAATTATACAGTGTAGATAGGTATAAATAAAAAAAATCTATACGCGTCCCAATAAGTGAATAACGGATGTTCAAAATGTAAGCAACAAAATCGAAATGAACGGGCGATCGTCGAGATTAAACAAGATTGCTACCGTTTAATCTCATCGGTTTTTGTTTGTTTATGCTTCGATAAGACTCATTTTTTGTTTTTTAACTGTGTAAGTACTCAGTATCATTATAAATGCTATATATGTATAGTTATCTCGTAGTACCACTTTGTAAGCTTTACTTACTCGGAGGATCTAAAGCCTCGTGTGAAGTGTCAACTGGTCTGATCCAACCAAGATAGATACATACCTAATATTACTATCCAGGTCTATCCAATACAAACCTTATTTCTTGCGAAATAAGTTTCCATTTTCCTCGTAGAGATCTTATAAGACACTGGTCTCATCTTTGATGGATCAGTGCAAGATATGTTACTGAATACGGTTAGCCAATCATTGGAATTTGAACCTTCTGCCGAGTATTTTAGGCTGTACCTTTCAATGTGGTGATTTTTTAATTTTTGAACGTAGTAGAGCATCTTAATGCAGCCCGTGAGAATTAATTTCGTAGTGTAATGACCTACGTCACGCATAATCTGTGACAATAATGGTGGGAATCTTTTTAATGTCGTTCGGATTATGAAAATTAATTTATTAATGAAAAGGTACATTGAACTAATCGTATATTAATTCTATGAGTTCAAAAATAAAGATTAATGCTTGAAGCTCGTGTGGAGTAATTTATAAACGAAATTCTTATTTTAGTGTTCCCATTTTCAATGACTTTTGAGTATTTATGTAAATTCCCGATTTTTTTATATTTGCATTTACTTATTTAATTTTCATTGCACAAGAGAGTACAAATAGCTGAATAAATGCTATACCTTCTGGTATAGCATTTCCTAACGGTCAACCATTGGGCGAGCCACCATACTTAGAGTATGTAAATCTAAGTATGGTGCTCTATTACGTATGTGAACAACTTACTTACTGTGGTGGCATTGTGAACAACTATTAATTTATAATTATTATGTAAAAAATAATATAAATTTAAAAGATAGGTATAAAAAACCAAACCGCAATACTTTTATCCAGTAATTACTACAAACTACAAAATTAATTGTTTTTAGACATAGTAAAGTAGAAATAATGTTTAATGATTTTCTTTTTCGACCACATAGCAACTGTTTGCCAACTCCCACACTTTCAAATTAAATCACATAGCGGAAATAACGTTCCTAGACTAATAATAATGAAATCGTGATCATAACATAAACCATTACGTACCGATACTAAACCTAACAAATAGAAGTACACAGCACACCTGCCACATAAAAAGTGCTAGACAGATGTAAATTGTTATATCCGTAGTAAAACCAGTAGATAGCTGTCCATTACTTGCAGGAAACATATAAAAACGGATTGGGTCCCGTTAAAGGCTGCGATGGATCTGCATTTTAGCCCCAGGGATCAGATAGCGACTAATTGAAAACGCTTCCGCGCGGCTAAACGTTTGAATGTGTTTTGTTTTGAATTTGAAAGGATATTTGAATTGTTAGTCTTGTGAGATAGGTGCTTAATTTTCAAAGCACTCCAAACGTAATTGAAAAGTAAGTAGTAGACGAGTGATCTTCATTGGCTTATTTCCCTAACAACATTCCTGTAATGGATTCTTTTATTTTAATGCATCATCATCAAGGTATTTTGTAAGTACAATGTATGTACAATTGTAAGCTTATGCTTATCATAGTTAATATAAAATTGTGTAAGTAAAGAATTATCGCCCTGCATAAGCAACGCCCTGCGATCGCAAACCTGCCTGCCCAGCGTGGCTATTATCAAATCAAATCAAATCAAATCAAATTATTTATTGCTCAAATATGGGTGATACATAACATGTGATGTTAAATTAATAGTATTGTGGCATTTACCATATTTTGCCTTTCGGCGTGCAAAACAAAATTGAACATTTAATATTAAAATACATAATTCGATCATCTTAATAATAAATAATACATCATGTCAAGAACATAAAGAAAAGAAAAATCAGATACCAATTCAATTATTACAATGTCAACCTTAAAAATACTAAATCCAATAATGTCATAATAATATTTACATACATGTCATCGGGAAATTGTCATTCAAATAGTCATTAATGTGATAATAGCATTTACGTAATAGTATGTCTTTTAATTTATTTTTGAATATTATTAAATCTTCACAATTTTTAAGATCAAACGGCAATTTATTATATACTCTTGGTGCCATACACATAATACTTTTGTTAAAGAGAGCAGTTTTATTGAGTGGAAATTTTATGTTATTATGACAACGCTTACTGTCCAATGTTTCAAATTGAGTTTGATTTTTTTTATGGGTAAAGCCTCCTGTTGTTTGACCAAAGTGGCCCACATCCAGTTGTCGGCCTCCAGGGAGGCCTATGTCCAGCAGAGTGGACTGCGATAGGCTGATGATGATGATGATGATGGAAGAATCAAAATAGTTATAACAACAAGATAATAAAAGAGACCTAAAGTAGAAAAAAATACATAAAATTAATTTTAGCGCTGAATTTTTTTTTTTTTTTTATAGTGGCTCGACATAATGGCTTCCCTACACCTGATGGAAAGCGAAAGAGAAGCCCAAGTCGCTGTAACAACGGGCAAGTAACTGGTCAGTTACCTGTCAGTTGCCACCGCCATGCCGGCCCAACCCTAACCCCCCACGAGCTCCGGAAACCCTACTCACCGGCAGAAACACGACCCAGAGGTCATTTGACTGCGGTATTCTATATGGTGGAGGTCCTTCCCCGGACGGGCGGCTCAATTCGAGCGAAGATTCGCTATGCCCTACCTCTCTTGAAACGCAAACGATTAAACGCATCCTAAAGTTTGCACCAACTTTATGTTTAAGAAAAATTGTTAATTGAGTAGAAGACTCAAAATTGTAACAACAACAAAAAATAAAACTCCATTTATCATTCATAAAGAACATCTAGTAGTCGAAAATGATAGGAAACAAAAACAAAAATTGCTTCATACTGAGAAGCCCGACGCAACCCGATACACTGGCGGCGCAAGAAACCGTCCGCCCCGGGTGGTCCCCGCGTTACTTTTGGATGTCTTCCTTTAATTAAAACCGTTCAGAACTCTGCATACACGATCGAGCAACGAGACAAGCCACGAGACGATTTGCGGTGGAAAACACTGTTAAATAATGTTGCTATATCGGTAATCATTATTTTGAACGTCCGCTGTGATCTAGGGTAAATTAGTTTCAGTTTTATGATTATTTAAAAGTGATGATATGACCTATAGATAGACACCGTTTGTCGAAGTCGATCATTTTTCTTTTTTTGCTGTGTTTCTCTTTGTTCATTCACCGCACACAAGTCTACTCTCTGCATGATCTAAAAGTTGACTGGGAGAAAATGCTCCTAGTATTAAGCTCACCTTTTGTACCATTTTGTGTTATAAATTTTAAAAAGATATATATTCTGTCAAATAAAGGTGAATTCTATGTAATCCACACATCATCAACACTGTTTTGGCAATTTTACCAAATAAATATTCCCCCTACCCCGGGCATAGAGTCTATTATCGAGGATAGATTTTAATAGATTACATGAAGACGGTGTGTGGCCGTCTGTACAACGTTTAATGTTTGTTTGCATTAGAAACCATCTATCGACATCCAGGTGAAAAACCTAGTCCTTCATTTAGATCTAGAGATAAGCATGCAGATAAATATTTATACGATCGTTTCCGAGAGCACGAATGTTTGCAGTAAATGATTCGGCCGACATTGCACCAGGAATGTGAAGAAAATAAAAAAGTTCCATCTGTGGATTTAAGACATGGCGTTTTACAAAAACAGGAGGTTTTTTAATCGAATGCTTGAGAACGCATTAGCATTTTTATTATATAGGGTACGAAGAGGGAAGTCTATTTCATCGCATTAATTAATAAACCACATCACCTCATACTTACTTACTGTGCGTTTAATTTGAAATAGTGTATTACTTATTATGACAACTAGTAAATGAATAAAGCTGCTTGAAAATTCTGCTAAATATTGTTGCACAAAAAAGCACGTGGATCTATGAACTATTTGTAACCGTTTACCGTGTATTTAAAATATTTCATTAAAAATTTTGGTATTAATTGGTATTAATACCAAAATTTTTAATGAAATATTTTAATTTACTAATTTTAAATACTAGGTGGTCTTATATATTTTATTATACTAATTTTAAATACTAGGTGGTCCTAGTCAAAATAAAATAAACAAGCAAGGAGGTGGAGGAGTGAGTTTATTTTTTGAGTGCCGAAGGCCAATATCAGCTTTGGGTCATTGTTATTAATTTTTTTTTTATAAGAAGAGCTTTCAGGATGACCTCACTCCACCTGATAGTAAGCGGACGTGAGGTCCAAAAGTTAGGTCGACAGGCATTACCCATTGCGCTTGTCGCCCTCACCCTGAAGGCCCACTGAGATGCCGTTTCACGCCCCGCCTAAAGAACCCAGGATTGTATTGTTGTGTTGTTAAATAAGTAAAAGAAAAACAAACACACACACACCGAAAGTAAAGAAATAAAATAGTTATCCCAACGACGGGCTTAATAGGCATGCTTTGGCCTATCAACATAACAATTAGTTTCCGGTTAACCTAACAGTGAAGTGCGCACACCACAAAAGCGCACTTTAAAAATCAATAGCAATTAATCTAAATTAAAATAGTTGCAGCATTAAGAAAGCCGGCTCCGATCCAGTTCTGTCCTTTATGATATCAGATATTAGACAAAAACGGCTGGTCCATCAACGTTTCACTGACACGCCTTTTCCGGTCAGACGCCATGTCGTTATGACAGGAAATCTTTTTAAGGCATCGCATTATCACAACAAAAATGTGAAATCCAGGATTCAGTAGATGTCATACTCTGGTTCTTGTGATACTGGATCGGAGTTAGCTTCGGGATATAGGTAATTTATACGGAATTTCCTGCATTTGTGGATATGTACAATATTGTACAATAGACTAGTCTTAGGGTGTATGTCCATTGATCCGTGCCGGGAGCATATAGGTTTGCGTCCACGCATCGAACGCATGCCTTTTTAGGCAACGGACTTGTACTTTTAGTTTTAAACGACTGGACTAGTGGTTGCAAGTGCCAGGTAAAGACTTTGATCTGGATAAATCTCTCTCTTAGTATCAAACGTGTGTTACCAAACTAACTTTGTAGCACACTACCTTCATACTCGCGGCATTAAGTTCGCCTTTTCAACACTATTATACTGTGCATTTAATAAATAAATAAATCTAAATTAAAATTTCCAAATTATTAAGGTAAGTTTAAGCAACAGACACGCATCAAGAAGCAGTAATATAAATATTAATTGTTAGCAAAGGCATCTTCGAGCCACACAACAATGAGGTATCGTTAAGACGCAGCAAATCAGAGGCATTGTCTTCAAAGCTGCTGTAACTGGGCTTAATAAATTACTGACCTACTAACCGAACATTACGGAGCTCTCCAAACAAATTGCGATTCACAGATAACTAATAGTCGATCTCGTTATCAGGTGTTCAGAAACGCACAAATCATAGATGGCAAGGCCACTACGCTTGAAGAATTTTCGCCCAGATGCGTGCTTCGTGTTGCGAAACATCTGATACTGGACGTCGTAATCGGAACCCCTGACAGACGTCACTAATGTTAAGCAACAATATAAAGTTATAATTACTGCAGAATGTTGCAACGTTCATGTCGTTAGGATCGGTATCAGAACAATGCTGCCAAACGCTTTTTGTGACTCATCAAGGCTTCGAGGTGAAGGCGACGCTATCCCTTGACCGCTCCTTGCTGTAACCTTGCTTTCGTTGCCGATCGATATAATCAACAACAGATTCGGTGCCATTCAACGTGATTGAGATTCGACGAATTTTCCACTCAATTCATCGCAATGAGTCACCTTTAAAAATCGAATCGATCGTAAATTGAAAGTTAGTCGCGAGCTTATCACAATATCGTCGCAAGGTCAATTATGTCCTTTAGGGATTGAGGTTAATAGCTGTCCTCGTGATAAGCTGCGATTGTGATCGTACGATTATATCGATCCATTAGCTCCGTTAGTCGTCAGTTCGATCGGTTTAAGAGGAAAAAAACAATAGAGGATGCGTATAATGGTCGGTAATCTCGTCTGTGATCGTCCAGATGTTCAGTTACGTGTTTGTTTGTGGGGCTTAAGAACATAACATACGGCTTGATCCGCGGGCGTGCGCCGATTGTATCGCCGCTCGAGGGCGTTACGAAAACCACTTACCTATCAGATGCCATCGCCGAAGCGTACTTATTATTTTGGCTACTCTGCATTCAAATTTACATTTCGAATCACGTTCTGTTTCTTTTTTTCGCCGACGAACGATCGACTAGATTAATTCGAAAAGTAATCCGACGTTTCGCCGACGGTCGCCGCGTGATGCCTACCCACTTACTTAATAACTCTCATTCTCAACTTTGCGTTTGGAAATAACAAAAGTCTATTGAAAATGAAATATGCACGGACTGTGCGATAAATCTGCGAGGCACAATGGAGACATTTAGCGTCATTATCATGTAAGTAAAGAGGTGTCCTATTCAGGGATTGATACGAGAACGGGGCATGTTTCAAACAAGAGTCGGCATAAATTATAAACAGTACGGGCGGTAATAAAATTTTGACGTTACGGGCACATTAATTGTCTTTGGTTTGAGCATGTTCCTGTAGTACTGATGTGCACTATAGACATCCTGAATGACTTTTGTAGTAATAAATGTGTCATATGATCTACTATATCGGGTTATCAATCCAAAGGGATTTTAAATAAGTTTTGTACATTATACAATACATACGAATATTATGTAAACGACAAATGCTATTTAACTTATAGGTTTGGCAACAATTTTCCAATGAAAGGAATCTTTATGATTTCGAAGCTATTCAAATTTATAGCATAATTCTGCCCCCCAGCCTTGGCTTGATGGTTTCAAGGTACAACCAAGAGATATTATTTTAAAAGCACGCGTCCATTTCTCATCTACTAAGATAAAAATCGCATACGCCCAAACCTTGGTACCATCTTCGGTTCATGGCTAACACACAAATTTGGACCAGCGTAGAATATCTTTGTAGGAACCGCACATTAATATATGTCAGTACTCTGACAGCGAACTGGATAATACACTGATATAGTTGTTTAACTGTCGACATCACCCGGCGTTATTACTACGAATTCTTGCTTGCGGTTTTTTCATTGCTTTTACATAACAGATTCTTATTGTAAAATCGCATTCTTCGCATCACGGGCCGACTGGCTCATCAATTTAATACGCGTGTACTATGACAAATCACTGCCTATCAGACGCAAGACTGTCGTAATGTGAGACGAAAACCGGTCGCGTTGCAAAATTTGGGTTCCGGATGAATGGTTTTGTACTGGACCTATTGTTTGTACAAAAAGCGAAGTAATAATAAACAGATGACGTTTTATACGAGTATACTTTTTGTTATTGTTCAATTAACAAAAAGTTATATTTAGAGGAAGATGACTCTGCAAAATGATGAGTGAATGGAAAAATCCTTTCAACGATACAATTTGAGGACAATGACGAATGACTCGGTCCAATCTACGAGCTGTTTGCCACAGCAGCGCCCCTAGTGAACAGAATGCATAATTATCGGGATATGATATCTAGTAAATATTATGGCAACTGATGGTGTAGTAAATCATCATCATCATTCATGACTGGCTCGGTGGCTCAATTGGTAGTGACCCCTGCCTTCTGGACCAAGGGTCGTGGGTTCGATTCCCACCCGAGACAACATTCGTGTGATCAACACTTGTGTTTGTTCCGTGTCTGGGTGTTTATATTTGTATTTAAGTATTTATTTGTAGTACCTTCGTTATTCTGATACCCATAACACAAGTGCATACGCTACTTACTTTGGGATCAGAGCAATGTATGTGATGTTGTCTGATACCTATTTATTATACCTATTTATCATCGTCAGCTTATCGCATCCTATATCCACTGCTGGACAAAGGCACACCTGGTGGTGTTACCCACAATCGCTACTCAGGGCAGGCAAGTTGGCGACCGCAAAGCGTAGCTCCTCGCTCCAGTGACGCTGCTGCCCGTCATCAGCCTATTGTATTTAGCTACGCCTTCAATAGAGATGTTTATACCTGTAGAATGCCAAACCCTCGTTTGATAATCGACAGGACGCACTTCGCACACGTGAGGGTAGTTGGGAACGAAAAGATGATAGGTTAAGTAGGTAGATAGGACGTTCCCTTACATCTCATGTAGTAAATACAAGAAAAAAATTCCTATTAATCATACAATAATTAAAGATATGTGCGTGAATTTATGTGTTTATCAGACCAAAATGTCACTACTTATTCTCGCGGCACGACTGTTTTTCAATCTGGTTAACAGTCTCGTATTATTTATGTGCTACAGCCCGTTGACACGATAAGATTCAATCTTAATTAAATTTTCACCATAAACTACTTATTTATCGTAAGAGAGAGATGCGTCGTTTTTTCAGCTCAATTTTTTTTAATGGTGGCACAATATTTTTTTTTTTTTTTTTATAGTAGCTCGACATAATAGCTTCCCTACGCCTGATGGAAAGCTAAAGAGAAGCCCAAGTCGCTGTGACAACTGGCAAGTAGCTGGTTAGTTACCTGTCAGTTGCACTGCCATGCCGGCCCAACCCTAACCCCCCACGAGCTCCGGAGACCCTACTCACCAGCAGAAACACGACCCGGAGGTCATTTGGCTGCGGTATTCTATAGGGTGGAGGTCCTTCCCCGGACGGGTAGCTCAATACGAGCGAAGATTCGCTATGCCCTACCTCTCTTAAAATATAGTGGGTTTCCATCGCATGTAAAGTGAAATAGAGGCTTGCGCCTCGGTTTTGTGGAACCAACTTTCTGCGTCACTCTTTCCGAGCAGTTACGACTTGGGAACCTTCAAGAAACGAGCGTATTCATATTCAAAAGGCCGGCAGTGACCCTAAACTCGATTAGAGTTGCGGGTGTTCATAGGCGGTGTCGACTGCTTATCATCAAGCATAACATTAGTTCGTCTGCCGCCTCTCGCATAAAAAAGAGCAATGGACAATCGGCAGGAGCGTCACCGCAGCGAGGAGCTACGCCCTGCGATCGCCAACCCGCCGGCCCAGTGACGATTATGGGTATAACCTCCAGGTGTTTGCCCAAAATGGCTAACACCTGGCTCTCCAGGTCTATCCAGACCTATGTCCAGCAGTAGACTGCAAAAGGCTGATTATAATGATACATTTATTGTTGCTATGCCTGAGTTGAGCAAGCGCGAAGAGCACAATTAATACAAAGGCAATATTTTCGCATGACTCGATTATCTGTGAGCCACATCTGATGCACAATAGGCCCATTATTACACGAAGCACCTCCGCAGTGTTTTCTTTAGACCCTCAAGGTGATGTTTTGACGTTATAATTGGGGGAGACTGCAATCGTTAATCTTTTACTGTACGAGTGTAATTAATTTCGTTTTGGTTTTATTTTTAAACGGTTGCCGTGTTTGCCCGGCTAATTGTTCTTTAATGTAGCATCGGATGGTTCTACAAAAAGACTAGTTGTTATGAAATGTTAGTAGGAGAGGTATAGTTTTTACGACTGTGAAATTTTGAAACCGGATTTTGGTTTAGCTAATTGTAGAGTATTAGTAATAGCAATGCATGTATGTAGGAGGATAAATTTGTATTCTTTATGTAAGTGTAATTTGTATTATGGAACTGTCGAACGACTGAATAAAGATGTCATACTAAGAGTTAAAAAATAATAAAAACTTTTATTTTATTTTATGGACTACACTATTCATGTTAATACATTATGAGTATTAGATGACATGACTAGAGGTGATCTTCAGGATCTAGACACGAAACGATTTGTGTCGCCTTCCAAATTGAACCGACCGGGTAGCCTATGTAGCCAGTACGGTTGACCAGGGTCCTTACTAAGCTATGGGCAATTTAAGATAGGTTGAAGCCCCTCATGTTGAGTCTAAGGCTTCGTTTAAAGAGACGCTTTGCGTACGGCGATATAAGGCGAAGCGACGGACGTTTTCCCATATAAAATGTTTTTCCATAGACATCGCTGTCTCCTTAAGCCAAATCTTAGTTGCCTTAATTCTGACAAATAAAACCACCAGCGCCATATTCAACTCACCTATTAACACGAAAAATCATAATAAATAGTTCAATTACAGCGTCTCGCCATAACTACGGAGCTAATGTAGTATTACATTGGACCTAACTGCGCCCACAATTATTTGTCGGCCACGTTATTTGGTGCGGAGGACACACCCAGGCTCGTTAGCGTCTAGCCTTGTGCCCCGTTCGGACTGGCTTTATCGCCCATGCACTGTTTACATTGTTCAGGCACTATCTCTTTTTTATGGCGCATTTTTATTAGTTGCGTAAACTGGTTTCGTTTGGTAGGTATTCTTTATTGCACATTAAACAGTTGAATTAAAACCAGGCACAAAAATGTATTGAAGTTTTTAGGCTTTAAGCGCTGTTTCAGATAATCATACAGGCAACTTGTCCTAAATTGGTATGGATAGCTTTTTTATTTAGAATTATCGTTTGTATAGACAAATCGGTAAACTAAATCTAGATAAGCATTGTTAGATATTAAGAGTCTAAACTAATATTTTATCAAAATAGTGACGCAGAATTGCTCACCTGATCATTTAAAGGACGCTTGAATTGTAACTGAAAATATAAATAAATTAATTGTATTACTTAATACAGTTACAAATACAAATAATTGTGATAAAAGTACCTACTATTACAGAGTCTACAGTAACTACACAACATTTTGTCTATCTCGTTGATGTCTTTCCTATGAACACATTTGTACTCCCTATTGTTTGTTAATACTGTTCATTTGTTCGCACAATAAGGTATTTGAGACTAACTTTGCATAATTTTGAACACCAGTTCTATGCCGCAATTATTCTATTATCCTATTTTCTTTACACATAAATCTTCGGGTTAATCCTGACGCGTAGATTCCTTTTTTCGGCCTAAACCGTTCGAAAAGAGAAGCCCAAGTCGCTTGTCAGTTGCCGTGCCGATCGGTATATTAACTCTGGCTATACAAACACAGTCCGAAGGAACCGAAGTCACTTCACGGGTGATTTGTCGAGATAACAGTAGCCAGGCAGATAAAACTTACTATCGACTGAGAAGCTGGAGTCTTGAGAAACCTCGTCTTCATAGTCGATTATCTTATCAAGATTTGATAATTAAAAGTATTTAATTAGATGAACCAATCAAATATGTCGTTATTTTGTTATAAATTGGTTATCTTTCAAATTGTCTTTCAAGCACTGGCGCCAGAGAAGGAATTATATCAAATGCGGCCTAACCCGACCGTTGCTCTATCCCAAGCCTTGATTGTGCAAAGATTTAGTGCAGATGTAAATAAATAAACCTTATGAGGCCTTGTTCGTTTAGCTGTTACATAGTTTAGAGGGTAAATGGGGCATTAATGCGTGAGGATATTCATTGAGCACGTTTGGTATTGAACGTTCTGTAGTAGGCAACTTTATTTGTCTGTAAAGAAATGTAGTGGTTTTAGTAAACAGTTCGTGCATACATAATACCCTGCAAGATGTATAGTTAATATAACATCCGGCATCCTTTTTAGTGCTTATTCTTTTGTTTAGTTTATGTCTTAGGTTTACTATGTATTATAGCAACGTATAAGTATATAAATGAATTACTTTTGCATTTCTATACGATACCGACTGATCCTGAAACCTTACTTCATCGGTGCTTCGCCGAGATGATCGGCTGGGAAGTAGAAATGTCAAGAAGTTGACTCTGAAGTCCCATTGCCTCTGAAGACTCCCCACGGGAAGAAATGGGGCGTTGATTGATGATTTGTATTCTCTTTTGAAAACAATGGAAAGCAATCTGCTTGATTATGACATGTTGATTAAAAGTCAACGATAAATAAATGGAACTTCATTCTACTAAATTAAATGTTTAAGAATTCAAGCATTACTTTCCCTGTTTATTACACTATCTTATGAACCACACCTACCCCATAAAGAACCATCCAAATCGTATAACAATAAACATAACTAACACGCGATGACTACAAGGGGGCAACACTAGATCTAAAGGCGATTGTCACTTGATCCTAATACTGTACAGAGCTTATGCCGTGTTGCGACATACTGCAAACTCATTGTATGTTAAGCGGGCACTTCATCTTTCACGTGGCTTGCGCCCGCGCCGATTTATTGGCTGACGCGCCTCCCCCGAGACTAGATACGAGCTATCTCGACTCTGATTGAATTCCCTCTCTTGCGCATGTCATGTATAGATAACGGAATGTTAAGCCGGCTTCGGACGTGAGGAAAGTCGAATTTTGTTTGGCTTGTGACAGATTGTTTTTGTGTTATTTATTGATGATAGATTAAGCCCTTGTGAAGAAGTAGCGATGGCTTTATTAAATGATGTTTTATACAAATATAAGAAAATTTAATATAAATTGTAATATAAAATACGAATGCCTGTTGAAGAAGTAAGAATTCTGACGTATTTTCCATATTACTTAGTTCCAATTGTCATAATGAAAAGCTGTAAGAATACTATTTGTAAGTCTTCATTCAATTAAACTGGCGATCCATTTCATTTGAATGAAGTTCCAATTGTTTTAATGAAAAGATGTTAAAATGTTATTTGTCAGTCTTATAACTTCCTGGGCCTCAACTGGAGTTCATAACCTAATATTGCAGCCATATTAGAATAGATATACTTTATTGCACACCATACAATCAACTTAAAACTAGTAAAATGGACATTAGTTGTACAATTAGGCGGCCTTATCGCTCCAAGCGATCTCTTCCAGGCAACCTTAGGGTAGAGCATAAATTAAACAGACAGGGTGATATTCGTTGAAACAAAATTATATGAAATGATCTTAAAATGTTTTAGATCATCTTATAATCGCTCTTTGATTCATTTGATGAGGCGATACATTATTACGCAATAAATTGATAAGTTGTTAATAACAAAACTAATATATAACACATGATGCGCTTTCAAATAATTACCCAAGACACCATCATGTATGGTACTATTAGACTGGAATGTCAACTATCTGACATTCGCAACAGTGTAAACGAGTCCTATATAAGTGTCGCGAAACCCAAAACAACCAACGATGAAGGTTTAATGGTGTTACAGAGACACGAGTGGGTGGTGTTAACAGCCATTCGCATTGTTTAGCGCGCAGTCGGTTATCAAACATTGAGCTATAATGGGTGAGCATTTTCTCTTGATCCTTTCTAAGGTGATAGAGGTATTATAGATTTAGTTTGGAGTTTATGGGAATAACAATCGTGTGGTTTTCGGATTTAGTATAGAACAACCCGAACTCATCTCTTGGGTGCCGTAAAAGACGAATAAGGGAATATCAGGAAACGGACAGCAGCGTTTGCGTGGTAAAGCAAATCCTCCAAATGACAATTGTTTTTTTTAAAAGTAGCTCGACATAATGGCTTCCCTATACCTGATGGAAAACGAAAGAGAAGCCCACGTCGCTGTGACACTGGCAAGTAACTGGTCAGTTACCTGTCAGTTGCCACTGCCATGCCGGCCCAACCCTAACCCCACGAGCTCTGGAAATCCTACTTACCAGCAGAAACACGACCGACGACTGGTCATTTGGTTACGGTATTCTATAGGGTGGAGGTCCTTCCCCGGATGGGCAGCTCAATTCGAGCGAAGATTCGCTATGCCCTACCTCTCTATACCTATTGTGATTGGAGGAGGCCTATGTATAGCCGTGGTCGTATACTACTTATAGATACGTGAGTAAGTTACAATATGTCATTCAAAGCGACTAAGCTTCAACTAGGCCATCACAAGCTTTATCAGCTAATAACGAATTCCGACTGTAGTCTTTTCTTCTCTTCTTTAGTTTTTCTCTTTTATTATACTTAATCCGTGGCCTTTCATCGCCTGATGGAAAGCGAAAGAAAGGTCCAAGTCGCTGTGGTAATCACCAACTATATCTACTAAAATGGGAAAAAAAATTTAGGCGCTCTAAAGGCGGTAACAGATCAAAGGAAACAGTTAAGACATGCTTGATCTAGCTGTGTGCAATAAATTCATTTGTTAATATAAATAAATGTAGCAACGACAAATAGTTACCTCACGCTTACCTTCGTGCAGCTATATAAAATATTCATTATATTGTTGCAAATAATGTAAATCAACTCTTGCTTTCATGCTAACAGATTTTTTACAAAGACATTCTCATGTCGCAATAGCAAAGCGGTTCACTATAAGCTTCCATTGTATGGCGATAGTATCTTGACCTCGGCTACTCAAACATTTTTATATTATAAAACTTACATCACGTTTTCATCAAGTCGGTAACAATAGACGAGCACGCGCTCCCTAGGCGTCGATCCCTTAGGCGTAATGTAGGCTAGGGGATAGGTACTGCAAGATATGCGTTATTATTTATCGAGATTTTTTTTAATAGCGTTAGATAGAAGTATTTTGAAGTATATGCTTACTAGTTAATTGTCTCTTACAGTAAAAGTTGAGTCGCTTAAAGTCTCACTTAAGTGTTTGATTAAATTAGATCATTTAGTAAGTATAGTCTGGTATATTAATATAGAATTTTAATATTAAAACATAAATGACACAAATTCTTCTGCAAGACAATAACACATCTGCATTAACAACTTTCTCGAGAAATCAACTTGTTTAAGTAAACGTGATGCTATTATTAATATTTGAAAATTTGCAATAATCAATACTTTATTTGTGGTTTCACGTACCAGTCCTGACCACAACTTATGATTGCTAATATAATTGGCAATAGCGATTTTGAGTGTTAAATATATCTCTATTATTATAAAGATTTATTTCATTCTAAGGCTATAAATACGTTTACCTAACCAGATGCAACTTCTACTAAAGTGTACATGGTTATAAAAGAACACACAGAATACGTCATCGTTATAAGAGCAGTTAATTCTTTATTATTACCAGAAATAAGCTATGTAACGTTTTATTATCAACTAGCTGTGCTCGCGACTTCGTCCGCGTGTTGAATAGTTATTTTTTCCCCGTTTTTTTTTACATTTTCCATTATTTCTTCGCTCCTAATAGTTACAGCGTGATGTTATATAGCCTAAAGCCTTCCTCGATAAATGGTCTATTCAACACAAAAAGAATTTTTCAATTCGGACGAATAGTTCCTGAGATTAGCGCGTTCAAACAAACAAACAAACAAACTCTTCAGCTTTATAATATTAGTTAAGATAAGATTTCATAAATAAGTCGTTAATTGTCATGTTTTTTTCTCATTTTACTGTGCATGTATATTAAAGCACATAGCTTATCTTAGAATTTAAAACGTATTATGTAGTTAGGAAGTCTGTCTCCTACACTATGCGCGAGCGCAGCCTGACCCCTGACCCGCGCCGGCAACACGTGCCGCCTCTCTGATTGGCCGGCTGAAGCGAACACTCATCGTTTTGTAACAGCCGGTCTCGCTCTATTAGGATATAGCTACTAACCGTGCTTTGTAGTGCTTTTTGCTCTCCGCTTTAACTTTATAATAATAGATGATGTGGATCGTTAGCGATGTTCAACTCAAATATAGTTTAGGTTTTTTTATGCGTAATTAAAAATGGCTCGCTTGTTTGGATGTAGAGCTTTTAAAGCTCAGCTTGAAGTACAGAGACTTTTGGTGGAATGGAATTAGCTTTTTTGTTATCTTGCCAAATTAATGATCGCGATTATGTTCTTTGTTTTTATGTAGTAATAGTATTATTACCGTCATGATGGTTCTTAGCATACCTGTAATACGAACTATTCGAAAAAGTATCTAAACGAAAAATTACACTAGATCGCTAAACTATCCTAACAAAAGTAAATAAGTAGGGTCAGTTCAAAAATGCAAGGATACTCGAAACAGTTGAAATTGTACAGTATTATGTAAGTATTAATTACTCCCGTAAACATCATAGAGATGAAAAAACCGTAATCTACAATTAGGTACGACCGATACATTGAAATGCTTATTGCATTTATAAAACTGCCTCAGTAACAAGCAAGCGATGTTCGATACTTCGCTACTTATTTCATTATCGATAAACTGTCTCGATATAAAGAAATCGAAACAAATTCATTATGTTGTCGAATTGAATTTGGACAATTAGGTCGCAATGATTGAATATGGATTGTTCTGCGTCGGCGCTCTATTGCCAAAACATTTTGTACCTATCGAGACATTTATTGAGTGTATTATATTTGTTGTTGCGTGACCGTTGCTAAGGATAGTGGTACACTGTGCCTAGTATAGTAGTCACTGTTTTATACTGCCTAGAGCAAATATGTAACATTTGACTGTGACACACTTTTCACTTTTATGTAGAGTTATATTATTACTTTTCTGTTATCTTTTATTGTTTTAGCCTATCGATTATAATCATTAGATTACAATCAGAGAGCACAATAATTAAGAACCATTTATTGGTTATGTCCATGTGAGTTTTAGATTTATTTAAATAAAACAACATCACTTAAACATTTTATTTCATGTAATATCATCTCGTTTTAATTTAAAGACAGTGCCTCAGTACCACAGAAATTTTGAATGTGCGTTTGTAATGGCGTGTCACTTTTAGTCAGCCTAGTACATATTATGACGCCACTATAAGATAAATGTCATGTAGAAAACAGATACATAAGTAATTTGGCCGCTTTTGAATACGCGAAGTACTGTTGCTGATATTAACAGGTTCCCTGTCCCATGTATCACATTTGATACATAACAATTAAAATTCTATTATGTCTGGGCGGTGGACAGGGAAAAAGTTCTCTCTTTCTTTCTTTATCAACCTATTCTATTCTACTGCTGGACAAAGGTCTCCACCAAACTTTTCTACTAAGATCAAGTACATTCCGGCTTGCTCATTGTGTCTCCAGCCTAACTGGAGGAAATGCGATCACGTACGGCCTTCGTCCATACTGCGACAACAGAGCATTGGCGTTCTCGTATTGTTCTATGACATTTTACCCCCGCTAATGACAAGCAATTTCAGTTTTGAAACCGAACACATTAGATGAATTTACGGCCGTTTTAATTCGCCCTAAATAACTTATGTCTTAAAGGTAAATGTGAGCATAATTTAAGGTTTAGTTTTTGCTATTGTTTTCCAGGTAATCGCAGTCGACATAAATGTCTTAATTTATTCCTGCACTCGAAATGTCCTGTTGAATGATATTTCTGTGATCGATCAAATTTTGAACGCAATGTTTTGATGTCATTTATTTACGTCCTATCATGAATTATCTAAATTATAAGTAATAAAGTGTAATATCAAGTTTATTCTAACAAACTACAGACACCTTTGCTTACCTTTTCGTAGAGAATATTCCTTCGCCTGCAATTAAATACGGTAATTCTTAACTTTGCCGTGTCATTCAAATGTGGTATTCTTTACCAGTGCATGTACTTACCTGTTGTCGGAGCGACTTAAGCTTCTCTTTCGCTTTTCATCAGGCTAAGGGAAGCTATTATGCTGTGCTATTATAAAAAAAAACTCCTCGCTCCTTAATGATACTACAGCTGCTGTATTTTCCGTTAAGTAGGTTACCCTTCGTAAACTACATCGATACCCTCGTGTGCACTTTGAAACGATGAACACTCAAGGTCCGATACCACATCGGCTTTAGCTAAGCCTTATCTTCACATCACGCGGGCAGCCGTCGGGCGGGCTGCCAAACCGGCCGTCACTCTGACAGGACGACTTGAAAATGACAGCGAAAGATGTCAACATCTGAATCATGCGCATCTCGGTTAGGCGGACGGTGTCAACATCCCAAACTGACGCATGGATGGGCCATTTTAGTGACGGTATAGACCCATCAATGGTGACATAGATCAAGTATCGGTACTTGATTTGTGTCGTAGTATGCCTATTGAAATGAAATGTCAGTGAATGTCTTTTATGTATGAGTAATGCAAATGTATTAGTTTTTTTGTTGTCAACAAGATTAGTTCTGTTTTCTTTGCAGCATATTAGATAACAAAACAAAATCGTACATAGTGATAAAATATTTTTGTATTTGTAAACAGACAAATAATTAAGACATACGCGATATTTAGACGACTTTTTCCATTATGACTCAATAGTCATAGAGCAATTCCAATGAATTGCTCTTCCCAAAGGACCTTTGATAGAGATTGCTCGTAATGATAAGACCTAAATTGTACTAAGTACAATTGTGAAAATGTAACCAAATTATAGCATAGCTCTAAATAAACTTTTTGGTGTGCAATAAAGAGTCTATCTACTATGTACCTAAGATGATGTCTTATCATCTTCACCGAACTGTTTAATTAGGGGATGACTTTCACCCTTAATTTTGATATTGGTTAATCTTATAATACGAACCTTTATTCTGACCTGAGCTAATGACACATAAAAATAGGTAGGTACGTCATTGTATTCTAATAGGTATGTAGGTACCTACATATTACATGAGCAATTTTAGACTCAACGCAAGAACAAGACCTAAAAATAGATCCAATTCTTAGTGTGACTACATACCTATCTAAATGTGATCATCGCGTGATATTATCCCAAATGACATTGAAATACAAAAAAGAAGACAGACTGCGAATATTATAATTTCATTACATTGTCATTAGTAAGGAAATTAGTGGTGTAAAAGTAGATCAAGTGCGTACCTATATATCGGTGAAGGTTTTGAGATGATGACATCTCATTATATGGTGGATAATATTTATGAAATAAATGAAATTATCTGATAATTCAAGGGGCAAAGTTATATTGTAGGCAATATTGTATATGCTCGAGAGGCAAATTTTGGAGATATTTTAATTTGCTACATATTTTTCGTGGAATAGTTATTTTTTCCCCGTTTTTTTTTTTTACATTTTCCATTATTTCTTCGCTCCTAATAGTTGCAGCGTGATGTTATATAGCCTAAAGCCTTCCTCGATAAATGGTCTATTCAACACAAAAATAATTTTTCAATTCGGACCAGTAGTTCCTGAGATTAGCGCGTTCAAACAAACAAACAAACTCTTCAGCTTTATAATATTAGTTAAGATTAATTATTAATTATAATATTTCAATTAGTGACAGACGAGGTAGCTGATCGTACGTTAAACCGACCGAGGTAAACATTATACAAAATGTGTAAAATTTATACCTACGCTACGTAAAGACCTTCGAGAGATATTGACATAATACGACTCATTTGTTTAAAAAACTATTTAACTTTGTACCTTATCAGTTAAAGATTAATTAATGAGGATTATCTAATTAGTATTTAAATCACTTCAAATATGTCAACCAAAATAAATTTCCTAAAATATGTTTCCAAAAAAGTAACACATTTTCATTTAATTACCTACTTGACCTTTTAAAATTATTTAAGTATCCTTTAAATCTTTATTTTTAAGGTACCCTGTCGTTTAAATTTTAGTTGTAACATGGTTAAACTGTTATCATTTTACGTATATTCTCTAAAATGTTTACACTTAATGATTCAATATAATCTAATAACGTTATGTGGTTTACAAGATATCGTAATTAATATTACTACCATCCTTATTAAGACTATAATAAAATTATAGGTGGTTCTAACAGAATATTCAGTTTATGGTACTATATTAATTACAGTATTAATAATGACAATTAAACAATAAGGCCCATTTACTATAATGTAGTAACCATAGAAATAGTATATCCAGATAGGATGGTGATCAAACCTTTTTTTAAAGCTCGCATATGTAGCTAATCATGGTCGTTGATGAAGTTTGACTTATAATTTACTTAATCCGTAGTTGACATCAATTCACAGTAATAATATTTTTTTTATTAGCCGATTACGCTTGATATAACCCTTACCATACAGACAATAGTGGCGCGCACCAAGAGGTTCAGTTCATCGTTCCTGCCCCGTGCCATTAAATCATGGAATGCCCTTCCAGCTCATGTGTGTCCTACCTCTTATAATCCTGGGTCCTTTAGGCGGGGCGTGAAACGGCATCTCAGTGGGCCTTTAGGGTAAGGGCGACAGGCGCGGTGGGTATGCCCTATTGTGCCTGTCGACCTAACATTTGGACCTCACGACCGCTTACCATCAGGTAGAGTGAGGTCATCCTGAACGCACTTTTTATAAAACATAATAATACCTACCTATATAAATCTCCATACGTGCTCTTATTTTTTAATTTCCCTCAATAGTATTGGTGCTATAAAATACCGTAAAGCAATTCGGGCGAACGGCTAATACTAAATACTATACGATGCTCCGTTAATTTAGCTGTTCTAATTAACCCTTTAGCTTTTTGTTAGGGTTGACACTTAAGCGAGGCTATTCAAAATGCCCATTTCCGCTTGGATTAGGAATCTTCATTGCACAGTTCTTTCAAAGACAGATGATAACTACTTAATATCAAATTTGACTGACGTTAACTCAAAGTTTCCGATTGCGAGCGGCAATAGCTATTATGATTATGCTCTGGTGCTGTTTGATGCGGGCACTATGGTTTTCAAAATGAAGAAGGACTTTTACTTTTTAAAGTAATTTCACTCTTTTCGATGGATTTTCTTGATTAGAACAAATATGTAACAACAAATATTTAATGCTGAATTTAACGTGCATTATCATTGCTCCGAGTCTATTTTAACATTTTCACTACACATCGCAGCTAATAAGACAAACATACATTAAATCATGAACTATACGTTATTTTATTGTTTTACTTTTTTTTCTTGGTTAAAACCTTTTAAAAAAAAGCTTTATTTTTTTCTTAAAACACAAGAAAGCAAGAGTGGTAGGGCATAGCTAATCTTCGTTCGAATTGAGCAGCCCGTCTGAGGAAGGACCTCCACCCTATAGAATACCGCAGCCGAATGACCTCCGTGTCGTGTTTCTGCCGGTGAGTGGGGTTTCCGGAGTACGTGAGGGGTGAGTATTGGGCCGGGCATGGCGGTGGCAACTCATAGGTAACTGATCAATTACTTGCTCATTGTCACAGCGACTTGGGCTTTTCTTTCGTTTTCCATCAGGTGTATTTCGAGCTACTATAAAAAAAAGTAAGCTTGAAAATTACGTGCCATTATTAAAAAACTAGCTGTGCTCGCGACTTCGTCCGCGTGGAATAGTTATTTTTTCCCCGTTTTTTTTACATTTTCCATTATTTCTTCGCTCCTAATAGTTGCAACGTGATGTTATATAGTCTAAAGCCTTCCTTGATAAATGGTCTATTCAACACAAAAAGAATTTCTCAATTCGGACCAGTAGTTCCTGAGATTAGCGCGTTCAAACAAACAAACAAACTCTTCAGCTTTATAATATGAGTTAAGATAAAAAGAATGTCGACGCGAAATATGCAGGCAGACAATTAAAAATAATCGATCGGCAACCCTGGCCCCGTCTCAATCAAAACCATTAGACGAGAGGAAGTGTCTAATGGGAAGCATTCGGTAGCATTCAGAAGATGGTGTTAAGAAATAATTACAGATCGTCACGCCTACCCTGATTGCTTTTCGTAAGCATTCATAAATCTAATCGATTCCTGCCACTACACATGTTTCTCATTTTGAACGGGCGATAGGTGTTGTAACACGCATTTTACAATTCAAATGAACGAGCGTATTATAATGTTTGTAATTTATTTTTAATATAATAATGAGCAGGCTATAACTTGTAATTAAATTATTATTTTTTTCGTTATTTATCGAGTTCTTCGAATTGACTTCCGCTTGATATTGTGTGAAGTGTCGTGTACTTGTGAATAACTCGTATGCCTACACTTAATCGGTAACTAATGTTCAGGTTTATGTTTATGTGATGAATATTAAATGTCCCATTGTTTCATTAACACGGATACTTCAATAAATTATAGTTTATCGGATTCAGTATAGTACAATGCGCGGTACTAAGATTGGCTAGGTACGTAATCGTATAAGACTAACATTATTATGTATTTGTTTCTTTTTTTACAATTTTATTGAAATTTGAGAGCATAAAACGTAAAATTCCGCAAGATCCAAGTTCGATTCCCGATCTATTTAGGAAAATTGATTTTTTTAAGTTGCGTCCTATCCTTCTTGGAGACACCATCAGGGCCGTAAAGCTTTTGCCTTACGGCCGTATTCTCAAACTTTACTATGCGATGCGCGAACGCACAGACAAAAACCTATAGATGTTTCTGTGTGTTTGATTGAAACCAGATAGTTAGTGTGATGATTTTTTTTTACTTATTTTATATTCTACAAATAATTTATACGTTGCGACATAACTTTACAGTATTTACTTTTTAAATTATAAATAAGTACATAAAAGTTTGTCAAACGAATACCGCTTCAAGTCTGCAAGAAGCTAAAATAGCGTTTAATTACGTTTTCAACGCAAAAAACACATTTACAAATAAATTGCACTCAGACCACAAGAGAGATGTAAAGAAGTCGTGATCGAACCCCCTAATCAGGCTTCGGTTATTTCGCTCGTTAATAAGATAATCCCAATTAATGACTCGGTAATTAGAGGTTCCGTAACTTTATTGGGTAATTGAGCCGCCCGTGGGTAATAAAAAACGTACTCGAATCGGAGTAGTGTTTAAATGCCACCAGTCATAGTATTTTATTATACAGTGTGATGCGTGGATCACATTGTATAATTATGGATAGTAAATAAATATCAAACAACATCACATCGATTTACATTTTTGGCGCGTCTTTGAAATGTGGAGCTGACTGCCGGTACATGGCATTCCATAATACTTATATCTTTTATACGGGATGCGAAGAAGACATCTTACGGGCCAAAAAAGCAACTAACTACTAACAGGTTACCGGCCCGTTGTCACAGTGACTTGGGCTACTATTTCGCTGTCGTCCTGTTGGGTTCGTGATAATTTTCCTAAATTAGCACTAGTCTGAGTGTTTTAGAGACTGTACCTTTAATACACGGGAAAACGTCTGTTAAGAGATCAAATGATTGTGATAAATTCTAGATGAAAGAAAATTGTGCTATTACCAAGTTAACGGCAGCATTTTAATATTAAAAGTATTTTTATCTCCTTACGATCGTAAAAGACATGCCCTATTTCATCAAACATCCTGTATATTCTTACATAGGATGCGTCGGATATCCTCTATTGCTCTGAATCAGCCATCTAGGACAGAATCTCGTTAAAACCCAATAAAACTACACATAGGATCTTGTTACAACGGATGTTAAAATATTCGCGTTGAATCAACACATCCGTGTGAAATAGTCCAGATGACAAATAAATCTGATAGCTACTCTCAAAATCGATACCGATTAACTAAGACAACTTGTTTCATCGATTAATTTGATCGATTTGATGATTTCGATCATATTTCAGAGGACAAGGACAAATTGTTGTACTGATGGCTTCATTTAAGCTTAATTAACTGATATAAAATGCAAATGGATGGCTAGATTTCTATCAGTGTATATGAGCCACTTTACATCAATATGACTCAATTAAAATAAATAACTTTGACTTAATCACACGGATTGTGACAATAAAAATGTTGAATAACTATTATGCCCAAATAGTATGCATTAAATTAATGCGGGAATTGGATCAAACGCATAGTTTTATAGTGCGAGGTATCCGCTTCGGCTTATTAAGAAAACTAAATATAGGAAGGTGTTTGAAATATTATCACTGTTTTATTAGCAATTAATTAATATCGAAAAATAAACAAACCAGAATTGAATAGGACGGATATATTGCACAACATACTCCGACAGAAATAAAAATGCGTGTATTCTTTGGTACAAAACGATCATAAGTGTCAGAGAATACAGATAACTCACAGATACGATCCATCTGCCTAATCTTGATGGACAGAAAGGTCAAATTTGGAGATCATCTATCGGAGTATCATGGATGCTAATAGTTTTTTTAATCTTAAGCCAGTGTTTAGTGGCATCAGAAAAGCTGCGGTCGGAGTATGCAGACAGTAGGGTTGTCCAGTTTTAACACTTCATATGCCCATAAGAATACCCATTCTTGACGAAATCGATAAGCCATTATTTCGCGATTAAATTCAGTCATGCGACCATTGTAAGGGTCAATGAAAAACCTTTTAAAGGTCTAACGTTAATCTAGAATGTGTTTCTTCATGGATATTTGCAAAGACGGTGATTGACCTATCTAATCTGATTTATCTAGTGTAGTTAAGGAGTATAGAAAATACTTTTTTTATTCAAAATGGGTCCATAATTCGTCAAAGGTCAAGTATAGCTTACAAACAAGCGCACGCACCTAACAAATACCAATTCGAAAGTAACATTAAAAGTATTTAATTAGGTCCTTAATGACTTTAAAAAGACTTTGCTTTGCTTTTCATTGATTTTTTTCCTTCCAACATTTCGGTAGCGCATCATGCTATCAAAACCATCAGAGCTACCAGCTGTTGAACTCGCCACCCCTGAGCCCGTGGGAACATTTCACACGATTGTCCACGATTGTTCGCCGCATAAAGAGGAATGTCAAGATGCGTTGTGTAACGCCATTCTACGGTATGACATTCGACCAATTTGCATTGGACGTGTGTTCTTGATTCCACGTGCATTTTTCAAGACGGTTCCCTTCATTGTTTCGGCTAATGTCTATGTTGAGGTTTATGAAGTATTATGTTTGTGCCGCGTTACAATGGTGTGTCAATCGTGAATTTTAATTAATTTACTCATATGGACCTATACACTTTTTATAGTAGCATAATAGGGTCTTCATGCCGCCCGAAAGTGTGGAAGCCTCCGGGTCATGTTTCTGCTGGTGAGTAGAGTTTCCGAAGCTCGTCGGGTTAGGGTTGGGCCGGCATGGCGGTGGCAACTGACAGGTAACTGACTAGTTACTTGCCCGTTGTCACAGCGACTTGGGCTTCTCTTTCGCTTTCCATCAGGTGTAGGGAATCCATTATGTCGAGAAGCCAAGCAACGAATAAATAACAACAACTAGGTAATTGTTTTTCACTACCGGACATGCCTCTACAGTTGCTCGCCACTTTGGGCAAATCCTCTCTTGTAATTAGCTTCTTCTTAATTTGCCACTTCCATGCCAATCCGTAAGAGGATTTTTCATGCAATATATGCCATAGGAAAGTACTTAATATATACGACCTTCGGGTTTTTAGTCCTTGTTTCTGTGATTACGATCGTCAGATCAAGAAGTACATGTATACATCTAAGAATAAGTACCGTAAGTAAGTTTAATCTTTTAAAATATCAGATAAGTGGTTATCGAAATGCTGGTGCCAGTTTTATGATCATATTCAATTATGTTGTACCACTGACGATTTAACGAGTGATTTATTGAGCTAATGTCATTAAGGGGAACCTTTCAACATTTAATTGCGGGCGTTATATCTAAGAGCTGTCAAGTGTTTACTAAACTACCGACTACATATTCGATGAACGCGATTAAGTTTTTTATTTCACTTTTGCATTAGAAAAAAAAAAGAATTTTGTTAATTGTTATCAAAAATTTGCATTAGGTGCAATTTGCAATTGTGTCACTTACTTAAAAATATACTTCAGAAACGCTTACAATGTGTCCACGAAATTATATGTATAAGATGACTTGAGGCTGTACCTGAAATAAAAAAGAGATTTTGTTAGTTTTGACAAATTTCACATATAATATTTGTTTAATATCTACATAAAAATAATACTTTTACACATCTACATATTTGTCGCAAATCAAGTAAGTAGAATTAAGCTCAAGTACGTAGCCCTTCATAAGAATATTATTAGTTCAACCAAAAGGTACTTAATAATGTTTACACTTAACCACGAAGTAATTACTAAAGAAAAAAATTAAAGCGTCAATCAACGGCAGCCGCCTTTGCATAAAATTACCTTTCAATGCCTTTTGCACCACACCGTTATAAAAAATAAAAGTAAACTGTCAAAAGTGTAAAGCATCAATCAGACTTGCCCTTAAATACAAATTTAATGTTATATTCTTGATCCATATTTCTTACTATACGTATTATCTTTTTAATTATTGTACAAGTCCAATGCGTATAAAACCAAAAGTAATATCTTAAGACATACTCTCTGCCCTGTCCTTTATTCAATGTGACTTTCAGCAAAAATTTTCCATTTAGTTAAGTAGTCTTTATAGATAGGTAAATAAAGAGTTATTGCACACCAAAAACTTGACCTAAAGCATGTGCCTAGTCAAGGTCAAAAGTCTAGGTCAAGTTTTTGGTTTACATAAACGTTACCTTGTTATACAATTTAGACGAACTTATCACTATGAGCGACATCCAGACAACCTTTAGGTAAAAGACAGCAAGATGAAGAGTTGTTTTACTAAACAGAGATATAAAACATTTGCCTTAAAAACAATGCGACACAGCCTTTTTATTTTGACTTTACCTTTTTGTTTTGTATTAGTTACAATTCGATGTTTTATATCAGGAGTAAAGATAACTTAATGAAAATCTTCGAACAGAGGACATGTAATTTTATCAAATAAGGAGTAAAGCCGTGAAACATGTTCTGATTATGACACACAATGAAGTAAATATTTAAGAAAATATTAAAGTAAATTTAAAATACAATATTTTATCGAAAACATCAGCTTACTCGTACCTAATTAATATAACAAATTTCCTTCAACCACTTACCTACGCGTCAAATAAACGATTAGAATAATCATTCAGTGAACTTCGTTGAAAGTTCGTAATGACTCAGTAGCATAACTAAAACTCTCATTAGAGCCAGAGCAGCTTATAACGAGCCAAGCATCCTCACTTTGCCTCTGTAATTAATATGAGCCATGGACTTTTGAACTAACTAAACGTTCGTTAACAGTTGGGAAATAAAATTAGTTATAACTGTTTATTCGCTAAGAAATTTATGGGCACGCAATGAGAGTAAGTATGGTTTTCGTTTAAATTGTGGCTTCGAAAGATTATTTAATATTCATATATGTGGTGTTCTAGAAATCCGTTATTGAATCGTGGCGGAGCTGAATTAATACAAAGTTCCTGTAGATACGAGTACAATACAGATTAATGTACAATTTTTTTTTGGGTAGGTTCTAGCGAATTACTGAAGTTTTGCAGTAAAAGAGAAAAAAAACCCCCAAGATTTTGTGCTTTTTAATTCTTTAAAATGGTTCCTTTACCGGATAGGTTTAGCAAACTTTAAGCATAAGTTATAATGTCCCCACCGAGTGGCTAGATCCTACTCTAAACTAGGGTAATAAAAAGGCATTAGTTAGGCAAATCAGACCTACGTTTAGCAGTGGACGGAATAAAGCTGTTGATTGATTGATAGCCAAATCAAGCTGTCTCATCGTAAGAGCGTCAAATGTACGTACGTGTAGTTTTTAATATAAAGATACAACAAAAGGTATACATAAGACGAAACCACGGTATGCAGTTAGCATTACATAAGGCAGCCGGCAGAGCGATATTAACTCTAAGAAAGCTCGATTTCACGAGAAAACGCCGCCTTATTTATTAGCGGAACACAAGCGTGTAATTTGATGTACGCACGCGCACGTGTCGTCGACACAAAATCGTCTTTAGATTACACTAATTTGTCAATTCTACTCGACAACTACTAGCCCATTCATGGGGGCTTGTGTGGGAAACGTTATGAAATTGTAAATGATCATATTTCTTTTAAAATACACTACTATTGCACAAAAGATTCACCTAGTTTTCGTCGTTAGCTATTCATTTGCAGTGCCGTGGGATAGTTTTTGCGGCTCCCATTGTTTCGCGACGCATTCCACAGGACTTGGATGGATTGTTCGCCATTAGGTTATTATTTTTCGCTTATGATTTTAGAGGCTTTTGATTAGATGTACGTATGATCCATTAGATGTATGTAGGATGACGAGCGTTAGATTAGCCTATAATAAACTAGGGCGATAAGACCTTTAGACAAATATGCTGGTCAAGTGCCAGTTGGTTGACTTCCTTAGTATTTCATCACAAGTTGTCTAATTTTCCTCACGATGCTTTTTCTTTACCATGAGAGCGTCAAATTTACATTTTTTATACGTAAACTAGCGACCCCTCCCGGCTTCGCACGGTTGCAATACAATATGCATACGAGTAAACCGTCCTCTTGAATCCCTCTATCTATTAAAAAACTGTATCAATATCCGTTGTGTAGCTTTAAAGATACGAATATAAGCATAAGGACAGATAGAGAACCAAAGCAAACTTTGTTTTAAGCTATGTAGTGATAGGTAGCGCTTGACTCCAACTCGACTGATGTTAAGCTATGTTAGAGTCTACGATGGATGGACGAATTTCAAATTTGAAACCACACTAGTACGTGGCGAGGCTTGAACCACCGCCTCCTATATTAAGGTAACTTAGGCACTAGGCACAGACGCTCTTGAAACAGAGGAAGAGATAACACAATTATTAGATCGTCTAGACAAACACACAATTACAGTCCGTAATTTTACGCATCTTATCACCAGTTTGTATCTGTTTCCGCGTGGGAAAATATGGTATCTACACGACCTTATAACATCAGATATGGGAAGTGTATCCAACGTTATTGAGTTATTTGTAGCAGTCGAGAAGTGGGTGAGGCGTTATTAATGCTATCCTGTGAGCACGGAAAATGGATCTCAATTTTCCATTTAAAAGCTTAATGGTGAATTAATTATTTCCAGTATAACATTTTACACGGCATTAGATTAAATTTTCTTCCTAATGGTTCAGGACACACGTTACACATTTTAAGAGTGGCAGGGCATAACGAATTTTCGCTCGAATTGAACCGCCCGTCCGGGGAAGGACCTCCACCCTATAGAATACCGCAGCCAAGTGACGATGAGTAGTGTTTAAGGAGTTCGGGAGGGGTTTGGGTTGGGCCGGCATGGCTGTGGCAATTGACAGGTAAATGACCAGTTACTTGCCCGTTGTCACAGCGTCTTGGGCTTATCTTTCACTTTACATCAGGCGTAGGGAAGCCATTATGTCGATAGAAGTAGAGCTACGAGTATTATTATGGGCCAGCGTGTCAACTGACAAGTGTATGATTTCGTTACTTTCTGGCATTTTCAGGGGATGGCCTTCGTTCAGGTGTGTATGGCTGACTTATCAATAAAGGGGATATTTGGTTAAAAACAACCATTTGTTCCTCCTTTGTGTGTCCTATATCATAGAAGAATTGCAAATAACATAGAAAAACAAAAATAGACATAGGCACTTAGGGGAAACAAAGCTTAATATGTATATGTATACGTGTATATAGCTAGGTATATAAAAATAATATGACATCTGCCAGGAACTACACATAATTAATCTCCGCGACATTATACTTAATTGAAGCCTATTAAAAAAGTCGTTCATTGATCTACAACTAGTCGCTAACTCTAATAGCTTTTTTATGACATCGTTCGATCAAATTCCGACATTTTGTTTATCGTAACTTAAGGTAAGTGGTGTAGGTAGGTATTAAATTGCTCTAGTTTTGTTTGAAGGTTGAATATAAATTTTGGACATCTGCGCAGTTACGTGCAAAATGTATGGAGCTTAGGTATTGTTCACATAGGGTGTTTTAAAGTCTCAGTCTCAACATTTACTAACAAGCGTACATGTCAAAACGTGGAAACGGATAGTGGTCTTCCGTAGCCTTGTGGTGAGAGTGAAAGAGAGCTTGAAGTCAATGCGGCAACGGACAAACCACCAAATCAATCATCTGTCAATTGCCACCGCCTTGCTGACTGTTAGACAGTTATGGCTATACAAAGACTGGTCCCGAAACGCGACCGTAGTCATTTCAAGAAAAGAAGCCCGAAGTCGTTAAGAGAGGTAGGGCATAGCGAATCTTCGCTCGAATTGAGCCGCCCGTCCGGGGAAGGACCTCCACCCTACAGAATACCGCAGCCAAATGACCTCCGGGTCGTGTTTCTGCTGGTAAGTAGGGTTTCCGGAGCTCGGGAACGGCATAGCGGGTTGGCATAGCAGTGACAGATGACTAATGGTGTATTTGCCCGTTGTCGCAGCGACTTGCGTTCCTCTTTCGCTTTCTATCAGGCGTAGGGAAGCCATTGTGTCTGCTACTATAAAAAAATGTTTATATATGACCAATGACAATTCATTGGTTACCATGGGAGATTGGGATTTGTATTCTTTATTCAACAATGTACTGGTTGTAAATGTCTTTAAATCGTAGTAGATCAGAATCTGTCATGTGATAATAATTTTCATAGAAAAATGGATGATTTGAGGAAATATTTTAGTAATTATATGTGATGTTGTCGGATATTTATTATTTATAATATCTATATTGGAAGATAAGTTAATCGAGAAAAGAAAGTTCCGCCTTACATCCGTAAATCCGTTACACGCGTCAAGACATTATACTACCTATTAACCTTAGTTGTATCATCACATTATAGTGATTCGATCTTATTATACTCAATTCTTCGTAAATTCAAGCTAGTAAGCTAGACCGGATCCACGCTAGAGTCCTCAGTGGTCCCTAATAGCCCATTGAACATGCTTCATGTCAACGACGCAGTATATTAATATTCTACTCTTACTTACAAGTTTGGAACAGCTGCTAATTGCCAAGATGCCAATGATATTTTCGTGTACAAGTACAAGCAAACGCAATTAGATGGTAATAAAAATAGAGCACATAACCTAAGACATGCCACGCTGGGTCACCCAACGTCACCTAGTCCCAAACTAAGCCGAAGCTTGTACTATGGGTATTAAACTTACTGAGATATATTTTTTTTAATACAAATGGGTATTTTTATGCACACAAATATAAGAACTGCGCAACACCTCTCAACTTCAATCAGATTGCGAATCCTGCGAAAGTAGCGCTAATAAGTATGTGTGTACATTCAAAATCGTTACGAGTTAAAATGTGACGCTCATGCTGACAGAATTATGAATAATAGTACAAATCTATGTTACATTTTTAGAACACATAAAGCCGACTTATCCTTGATACGATTATGTGATCCTAACTAGCATAGTGGTCTGTATAGTTTCCAGATATCCAGTCTTGATATGCGTTCTGTTACTACGTTGTAGTATATAAAGAACAAACAATAAATTGTTCAAACAAACCCGCAAAGTGAACTCGCCTTACCCTGTAATCAAGTACAGTATGCATAAATGAATCTCAACATTCCATGAATTATCGAATGGACACTGCATATTAAAACTAGATCGATCTCGCTAAGTAATCGATACCGTGTGGTAACGTCGACACAGTAATTCCGATGACTTTCACTTTTATTAGTTTGTACAGATTTTATGAATCATACGTTTTATAACATCATTTGTAGTGAAGAAAAGTACGCATTTGTACAATTTAAGTATACATCGAGCACTTTATAGTTAGCGTTTTAATAAGTCATTAGGCTTGAGTAAGTAATAAATGAGAAAAGCCAAGTTCGTTTTGCATAAAGTTAAATTGGAAATGTAAAACTTGATATTTGTTTAATTAAAAAGTAAAAGTGTTGATAAGCTGTAATCTCAATAATGGAACCCAAATTGGTACTTTTTATCAGTTTCATGAAATTGCCTTCACTTTTTTGTATTTGTATGAACTTTTTATATTTAATTGATGTAGGCTAATGATTGTACTAATAAGATACGATTATGACCTGTAATTGTTCACGGCCTCACATTTCAATTTCCTCATTATATATGCACGAGTATATAGTAATAAATGTTAAAATCACTTTCGCGTCGTCATTGTTGATAATGATTTTACTTGTTAGTAAGAAAGACATGACCGTTTAATTAAATTTTCTTAAGCAACATTGCACAAGTCCTTTAAAGTCACCGACCAATAAATCAGACAAATTCAATTTGCGCATAACTATTGTAAAGGCCATTGAAAACTCGTGACCAACAATCACTGAAAATTATTTGGTATCAATGTTGCGTATAAGCAGGGTGGCAACGCTTTGTACAAGGCATTAATTTTCGAGCAATTAAATTGTTGCGGATATGACAGTGTTGCCACATCAGACAACAAGCAGTGTAATAAATTGTACAGTTTCCTAATTTTACAAAAAGGGTCTGACATAAAAGTAATGAAAACTACTAAAACAGATATGATTATAATTAATCGGTGGAATAGCATTTTTTGTAAAGATTTTAACGCGTGCTCCTACATATATGGATTATGTGATCCGAAATAAACATTTTTCATTTCATTTCATTTCCTACAATGAAAGTGTGAAGAGCGATTATAAAACCATAAATTACCAGATGGTTATGCTTAAACTCGTTTGTATTGTAGATTAACATCATTTTTATGGTTTTATTCTTTTGACGCTTAATAAAATACATTAATATTTCTCTATTGACGCACAAGAACATATATCATTACATCAGAACCTCACGTATGATTTCTGGTTTTGATAGTTAGGGATGCATGACTACTTATTGTTTAGTAAATGTTTCGTATAATTTTATTTCTCATTGGCGCGGTCGCTAGTCTCTTGGGTTTACCTTGGCTAATACGCTCCCGCCTATCTAGATAATGAAAAAAGAAGATATATCTGCATTTAGAGTACTACATATTGATATAACACGGATGGGCGGACAGACGTAAGAAGGGAATAATGTTCCTAGATCAGTTACATTTTTTTCATAGCGTTTCAAAACTGAGCGTAAAAGATTTTTTGTTATAAATCGGTCACGCCAATTATACAATTGTGAGTTATGCAATAGCAATTTTTCGCGATTTCTTACGCTGATGGGAATTATATTGTTAAAGAACACGACAGCACCCATTCGATGAAACACTTTGGTTATTGAAATCACGAGTGATTTATTATTGGTACGATTTCGTTTTCGTATTTGATCTTACATTATTCCGCAAGTTTTTTTGATGATTTAGGTTTTTAAATATTTTGACAGCAAAGTCAATTAATTGTATGTAATCTGAAACGAAAGTTATTCTTTACACTAACTTCTTTAAACGTCGTGTTGCGGAAAACGCCCAATCAAACTAACTAACTATTCTTTACACTATCAGGTAGTACTCATAACTAAGCGATGACCATCATTGGAGAAGTCTCCCAAAAATAAAACGCTCAATGACGTTATATTACTTATTTATTTCTTCGTATGACCTAGAACGACTTACTCAAATTAAAAAAAAATCCTAGTTATTATCAACTGAGATTACCAAATTGCTTGTAAAGTAGTAAAAATTAAAAACAAGTAGGTAATAAGAAGTGAAAAGGTTCCTACTAATATTTGTACATTAAAACAATTTAATATAACGCTTTCACTAAGCGGATGCCGGCTTTAGAACTGTCGGTTGGAAGGATGCCATAGCCTGAGGCCAATGATTATTTATACACTATTAAGGCCTTCTGTAATAAACAACTGCAGGCTTTGTTGTGTCATTAATGAGGGCAAAAAATAAATCCAATCATTAGTATTCGTTATTTAGTTTATTGGCTGTATAAAAGCTTCTATTTTGGAAGTCTTAGCTATTAATTCACTCGAGGCCTTTGCTAATTTTATTGTAGTGTCGTAAAACGTGATAGACAAGTTAATCACAGTACGAGAATTATGATGTGGCTTCTGTCAAATACTTCTGCTACTTCCTACTCATGTACATTAATTAGATTTTAAGGGAAGTGGATTGAATTCAAACAAAATTATTAGACTTCCTTTCGTCTAAAACTAAATACGATGTGAGTTTCAATTGATAACATAATTAGAGGAACTACTTGAGTGCTAACAACTGACTCGAAGATCAAAGAACGTTTCCAAATAAGTTGCTACCTAGCTGGTATAGAGCTTGGAGAGGATTGAGTATTTTCTGTATTTTAGCTAGCACCTAAATCGTTGTGTTTAAACCCACATATTTGTTACCTAATTTAAACAGAGCACGGTATAATATGCTCGACACTGTCCTGAGTTATATTCGAACCCAAAACCCTTTTATCGTCATTAGCAAACCTCCACTACTAGACATAGGCCTTCTGTCATTAAAAGGGGTTACGTACAAACTTTTCTGGAAACATCTTTGTTTCCAGGCTAGGGTATATTATGTGTTATTCTTTATTAAGCATAAACATCAACAACAAGCAACTAAAGTACACCGCACGCACAAAATATGAGAAAAAAAATCAGTGCACTTTGTATTATTCACACAAAACTTCATTAGCTCCTCAAGGCGTGTCGAATTAGCTCAGATCCCGTACAATAATATGCCCTAATGTCGGTATTCGTGTGTGAACTCGTTTTGTCTTCACAACAATGCGATTCTCATACACCCGATTGCCATCTAGGTGGTAAACTTGTGTGCTTTACGCAACAAACGCGTGTTCAGATAATGAAAGTGATGTTTTTGTAGGCAGAGCACGTGTGACCGAGCTATATGGGTGCGTAATGAAACATAGCCTGAGATCTATGGCAGAATAGATTTAGTACTACGTGAAACTTGAAGAATAGCTACTATAATCTAAGTATATATGTATAAATCAAACTGACATAGTGGTCTATCAACGTACCTACTGCCAAGACCACTGGACGGATCGGGCTGAAATTTGGCATACAGGTAGATCTTTATGACGTAGGCATGCACTAAGAAAGGATTTTGATCAATACAACCCGAAGGGGATAAATTAGGGAATGAAAGTCTAGTCCATGCTGACGGTATATATAAATTAAAGGTGACTGACTGATATAGTGATCTATCAACGTACTGCCGAAGCCACTGGACGGATCGGGCTGAAATTTGGCATGCAGGTAAATGTTATGACATAGGCATCCGCTAAGAAAGGATGTTGATCAATTCTACCCCCAAGGGGATTACATAGGGGATGAAAGTCTCTTCCACGCGAATGAAGTCGCGGTCACAGCTAGTTGAAAATAAATTGCATCGACATCCGTTAACAATGGTGTTTCTATTGAAATCGTACCTACGCATTTAGTTTACTCACAATCCAACGGATAAAGTTGTCAATCCGATGCTGTCATTGTGAGATCTTGTGACTTTTGAATGCTTCATAGCACGATTAGCTACATTAGTAATTTGTAAACAATGGTAAAGTTCGTTACTTAATCAAGCAGAGTAGGTAGATATATAATTGGGTAACTTTTTACAAACAATTATCAATAGTATTGAAGTGTTGTATAATGGCGCAGTAATGTTTTTGTATTAGGTTTATTCTTTTACAACTATTATGTGCTACACATATGTAGTTCGTTCTTTTTTGTTCGATTAAAACAGCAAGTGCCCACATGTTTACTGTATTGACCTCAACCATTTTACTGCACCATTATGAAAATATATCTGAAAATTATGCGACACGGTCTATAAAGTGTCTGTGCATTTTTTTACAATCTGAATTTCATCGAATGATGTACTTGAGTGCAGACTATTCGAATTTCCTTGAATTTTTATTAGCTTCTGTCTGAAATGCTCTTTTGAACGTGACTAGGTGGGAGTGCAAGCAAATTTCGACGATTTTCTTCCTTAAATCTAAGGTGGGAGAGGCGACATTCCTTGGAACTGTAGTTGCGTTGTCAGGTATTGGCAAAACCACTTCTAGAACCGAATTTATTTGTCGTGCATCTTGATTCATGTGTCTGCATCAGTAGACCAATAAAGTTTGTAGTGACAGACATTTTTTTAAAATTGAACGCTCATTTTTTCACGTCTCATTCACTGTTCATATTGTACATTTCTGGTTGCAAAATCCAGTAGTTACTAGGGCATTAAATACGTTTTTGGAATGCTAAAATGTGTCAAACTTGCAACTTTAAGGTGAAGCACATTATTTTCTATTGCGTTTTCAACTCGCTGTATGCGATTTTGTGTTATATTTGTCCTTTTTATGTAAAAAAAAGTAAGAATTATGACTGTTATTATAATAGATGATTCAACGAAGCAAGTTGTGAATTTGACTAAAACGAAGAATGCACATGCATTGGTTTTTGTAACAATCAAATTTTTAATATTGAAATTCATTCATTTTCTCTAACGCTATAAAGACGCCTAGAGACTACATAGTTCTTAATATTGCAGAACTATAAAATGGATAAACATTTTAGGTACGACCCGGGATTTGAACCCGGGACTTCGCCGTCGTTGTGTGGCACGTGAGACCACGACAGTCTGTATATCTATCTGCAGATGTTTATTATTTGACAGCTGTCATATATACTGATACACCCGTAAAATGCGTGCGTAATGTAGTTGACAAGACGATTGTTGGAAGTAGTTCTAGTACTACGATTCTAATAGACCTCATTAAGAGCCTGGTCCAAGTCTTTCTGAGAGCTATAACGTTCATACGGTTTCTCGTAACATGTTAGAGAGTTTAACAAGACATGACATGTTCTCATTATTGTAATGTATTTGCATGTCCGTAATTTCCTCTAGTCGATAGACACTATAAAATATAATTATAAATAACCCAAGACATGCAGGGCCACACAGCGCCATCTAGTCTCAAACTAAGGCGAAGCTTGTACTGTGGGTACTAGACAACTGATAAAGTTACTTCGATACTTTTTTTTAAAAAACAACACTAAAAATATAGTCCGTTGCTTAATTAATGATTTAGGGTCTATATTAATTAATTAATAATTAAGACGCCGATATATGGACTACACATTCACGTTTTTGTAGTAATTTATTTGAAGATAACAATCTAACAACATTTTTTATTGGAATATGTTAACACGCGATTTTATAGTAAGGTCCATTCATCAACAGGTTTTTGTTAATGAAGGTTGTTATCGGATATTAATAAATAATAAAATAAATAAATAACCCAAGACATGCCACGCTGGGCCACACAGCGCCACCTAGCCCCAAACTAAGCCGAAGCTTGTACTATGGGTACTAGACAACTGATAAACTTACTTAGATACATTTTTTTTTTGTAAATAAATACATATTATACATAGAAAACACCCAGACCAATACAAACAGACATGTTCATGAACACAAATGTTTGTAATGTGCGGGAATCGAACCCACGACCCTTGGCTCAGAGGGCAGAGGTCACTACCAAATGAGCCACCGAGCCTGTCTATTAAAGGGAATTTATCGAAAGTATTTTAGATATAACGGATTTGGGCTAGTTCGGTGCAAAATCCGGAATGTCTAAGATTTTTTACAATATTCTCAATATTAAGCACTAATTATTTCCTCAAAGTCCGATTATATACGATATCTTTTGATAAAGTTCCATTAGTAATGAAAAGATCGTTTTTTATATTATTTTTGCCAATGTTTGTCTGGATCAATGGAATACCATTCCGCATCTGTTCAAACGTATTTATCAGCTAAGTAATATAAAAAGTTAAGGTAGTTGTGTACTTATCTAGATAGAGAGATGACTGTAGATTACTTTGTAGGTATATTTATGTACTTATTTTATGTATTTAATATAAAATAGTAAGATAGTTTTGCACCGGGTCACCGATCTCTTTAGTGAAACTGGTTTCCCCTACCTGAAGGTTGTCTGGAAGAGATTGCTATAAGCGATAAGACCGCCTTAATTTGTACTTTGTTTTGTTTGTAATGTGTCTTCTTGTAATATCTGTGTTTTTGTGCAAAAAAGAGCTTCCATTAGAGCATATTACAGATGCGAAACACACCGAAGTCACAAACATCAACCCGCCTTTATTTCAAACTCATCAAATGGTTCAGGAAGAGCAATAAACATGCAGCGAGCTCTATGCCGATAATTAGGCTGGGCTGCAATTATATGCAAATGCAATGGGACAACCGGCTCGTTTTGTAACCATCAATTTGTGGACACACCTTCTTGGGGCAATTTTGCGTGATGCATAGGTGTGTTGTGGGCGGTGCGCATGAGAGATGATATTAACGCGACCTAGTTAGCTTTGAATCCCGATTAGGTTTCGCCCTTATTGTAAAAAAAGTTAAATGGATTAGTGATCTCATCTAGTCTAGTCTTCAGAAAATCCCACTTCCTCCTGAAGGTTGTCTGGAAGAGATCGCTTAATAGCGATAAGATCGCCTATTTTGTACCACATCTTTCGGTAAATGCTTACCATCAGGCGGACCGGTAGCCATTTTGACACTCTAGGACATTCGCCAATAAATGTCCTACGGGGGCGGCATGTTTATGACCCCAAAGGTTGTGTGTAGTAATAAAAAATATAATATAAAGAAAGCAAAATGCATGTATGTAAATTATTAGATACAACCTCACTTACAATTCTTCGGTGTACTGGCCACCACGAATTGTACATAATAAAAAATATATTGTTTGAGTATGGTTGCCATAGCAAAGTGAAAATACAAACAAACGTTTTTGTATGGACTTTTGAGTTCAATTGTGACAGATCTTCATTACGTTAATACCTTGGCTTATATAAGTTCATTAAAATTAATAAATAAGTTCATAGTTCAAGAAGCATTGGATTTAATTTAATACCTACTTCCCAAAGTTCATCCAGAGCAACAGAACAAACTATACATCGGTGGTATTCTTCTTCTTCTTACTGACAAGTTTGTTACGTCTCGCTAAAACTCGAGAACGGCTGGACCGATTTAGCTAATTTTGGTCTTGAATTATTTGTGGAAGTCCAGGGAAGGCTTAAGACGTAAAAAACGGGTGTGGTATGAAGTCTGCCGGGTCAGCTGGTAATAAAGAGATATTTATATAGGGTCTTTAAGGCGTATACAACAAGTTCAATTAAACATCAACTCTGAGTGCTATCTAAAACGATAACCTGTGTTTCATTTAGCACTAGAACATAACTGAGTTCATTACAGCACAGATGTCTCTTACAGTCCCATAAAATATTTAATAACTATAATCTTTCGAATTAAATACACTTGGCCGTCGCAAACATCTTGTTAATAGTGAAAAAAGATTTTACGACCTACCTTTAATTAAGTCACAAAGTATAATGAATACCGGAAAACAGTAAACGTCCAAATAAATAATAACTTGTGGCCTTATACCATTTGTTTGAACACACGCCTGCCTTCGTTTGCTTTTAGTAGCCATGCCCCCGGGTCCTGGCTCTCTTATTTATTGTATTGAGTAATAATTGAAAAGTTATTTTCACACGTTCTTAAACGGTGACTTTGGAATTTTGATTCATTTCGATCGTCGACAAAAGAAGTGTTGTAAGTAAATCTTTAATAACATTTGAGCTCCTAAACTAATTAATAAATTTTAATTTAGGTTTTACTAGGTTTGAACGTTTCTGTGAGTCCTAACATGAAACTATTACGTATTTTGGCTATATCATACTCATGTAAAGAAGAATAAAAATATTATGAGCATTAGATACATACTCTTTATTGGTCGAAAATGATTTAGAACTAGATAAAGTAGGTATATAATTATTGTGGAATTTATTCGTTCTGTTAGCAAACTCTACCAGATAACCTTTAGGTAGTGGATAACAAGGTAGAAAGGGTGAGGTTTCATACCATAAAAGAGTTTCACTATATGTTATTTAGTAAAAATTAAACCAAGTTTTCTTAAAGTCAAAATGCTGTAGCGCCTACTAACGTATGCAAGTTACCAATAAAAAAGGCCTCATACAGCCTATAACTAACATTCAAGCTCATAATTATATGGAAAAGTAGCACATGGCACTACTAATTATAACTAGATCATTGTCGCTTGTCGTTGTCGCCCGATAGGCCAGACGAGTTACCTAACTGTACGCATCTATTGCGATGTGAAAGCAAAATTGTTTTATTATTTTGCTTTTTTTACTGCGTAAATGGCAAAGAAATCGGAACTTTTTTGTGCCTATTAGTAGAGTTGCCTTCAAAAAGGTTTTAATTTTCAATCAAAATGAAGCCTAAGTTCAAATTTTTAAATTTAGAATGCTTATAATTTTTTTGTACCCAATTTTATTTAAATACATCTGTTACATATTTCTACTTACTTTATTTATATAGTAATCTTTATTGCATAATAGAAATAGTGTGTATAGTTAATAGTTAATGCAGCATAGACATTTACTACCAGTAAATATATCAATTTCAACTGTAACAATATCCTACTTGGTAGGTATTCGTATATCACATAAATACGAGTATTATAAATGCGAAAATTAGTAGGTAGATGGATGAATGTCCTATGAATGATGTGATCCTAATGAAACTTTGCTGTAATATAACTCATACATCAGATTTACGATTTATAAACATAATTAAGTGAATAGAATCGCGGGCTGCAGCTAATTAGCGATATTTTTAAAAGCTCACCTACATATACACAAGTCTTTATCTTTCATTAAAATACTTTTAGTAAACATTTTTCATTTTATTTCTGTATTGGTTTAATACGTGCAAGATGTGTATGTTCGAATACTCTTTCAACTCGTAAATGTAACATAAATGCAAATCCCTCTCAACCAACAGACGAATTCATTTCATTAAAAGCTTATCTGTTTCTCTTTCAATTATAATAAGCGCTGAAAAAGAAGCAAGAAAAAAGTTATCAAGCGAAAGCGAATTTTTTTTTCGTGATGATACAGCATGTTTCATTTCTTGTTGTAATCTACATCTGCGGTCAAAGCGGAGCGGAGATTGAATAATGAGAAAACGCGATCGACTTTCGATTGGTGCGATTAAATTTTGCGTTTTAGTAACAAACGCGTGTAGGCACACTTAGTTTAGATAGATAGAGTTAGAGCGGGTTCACACTACGATTCGAACCCGTGAAACACCTATATTCTTCAAAGTACAGCTAGCGCGTAAAATATCACAGAAATAGTTCTACCGATACTACGGAATCTATTTTTACAGATTCGCTCCTAGAGAGGTTCTATTGTACGGAAAAGATTCTTTAGCATTACAGTTGTAGATATAGAAATGGATATAATATAGGCACATAAGATCACAGGCTATTGAACACATGAATTATGTTTTTGAGGGTTATTTTTCTTTATTTTAGCCCGGTAAAATGATTATTTATAAGTAAACGGTAAAGTCTAAAAATGTAAGATTTCCACAATATGCTGAATGATCGATCGCACGTAGTTCAATGACGGCCTGCATAAGTACCGTTTACGCCCCTTTTCAAAGACACAAAATTATAAGAATAAGGGAACATTGTTAGGTCAAACAATGGTGTTTGACCCATTAAATAAACGGTCTTAAATATAAATACAGAAAATAATTTTTGTTACTCTAAAATAGAGTAATATGACATATGTGCGTAAAATTACAAGTACACTAAAATACTCGTAATTTTAAAAATATTCATGGGTTATATAGAATGCGTAATTGTTTAAAAAACAAATAGTTAAAGGCTCTTTTAGACTTTAGGCGGTGCGTGAAATAACTAAGCCCGTTGGTTTTAAATAAAATAAGACTAAGTATTTTTATTCGTTTAATTTTGGAGTAAAATCCAAGTCACGTAATTGCGTAAATTTAAAAAAAAGTAATCACGCAACTAGGTACCTACTTTTGTTTAGTGTCCTTCTTTAAAGGCAATAACGTTCACTTTGTGCGTTTCTACCACGATCTAGTCTGATAACTGACAATTTTTTGTTAAAATCGAAGTCTTGAGTTACGTTTTATTAAAAAAAAACACAAAATATTTCTCTGGCTACGAAACATTTTTTCGCGAGCGAAATGTTTTTATCTGATGTCATGCTGTCGATAAAAATGCCGATGATTTCTCGTAGATTTACCGACGATATTCTTATCGAAAAAGATGCTTTAGGCAATGTAATTCATATTTGTCATGCACAGATGATGACTAGGTACTATTTTTTCCATTAGTTGCTACTAGGAAGCTACTGAAGTCTTAAGTTTTATCTTTGCGAATGTTTGCGAATAAACACTCGAATTTATGCGTACCATTCGTTCGATTTAAGGGCGAGATAAGTACAATTTTGCGAACGCGGTTGCCTCAATTATTTCAACTTCTTTTTTTTTTGGTAGCCGCTGAATGTTTTAAGGAGCTGATACTTTTTAAGGCCGTGCACGTATTTAAAATCGTAACGAATCGATTTTAGCACGTTTTAAAAATTGGAACACACTTATTATGCGATTTTTTTGAGAGAAGATGCCGCTTGTACAGTTACTTCGCATTTGCCGGCGTTTTTATCAGTCAACATGATATACTTAAAGAGCTCCCGTTTTTGGTTTTTGCAACTGAAATTTCTGTAGGTATTGATTGCGCATTTTTGAAAATTATCGGACTACTTACTTTGCTGAGTGCTTTTAAAGATTTTTTTTATAAGTCAGTTAAGATTCACGTGTATTTATTTGTTGTCGATGTTAACGGATACTTTACAAATTCATGAAACTCATTTAATTTAATTACGTCGATTTGGATAACCGTATTTAAAAATACGAAGTGTTAAACCATTAAAACAGTGGTTTAAGGTTTACTGAAGATTTTTAATCATTTAACACTTACATTTTACATAAATGTTGTTTGAATATAGTATTATTACATGTTATTCGTATAAATAAACTCAACTAAGTTAAATTTAAGATACTCCTTTTTTAATAGAATGCAATAGTTATTAATAAGTCCGCTCATATCCCTTACGGCTTTTATAATACAAAATCAATTATTTTATAAATGATTTGCATATTTTACGGTTTTATAAATTAACAAATAATAAAATGACTTTTTACGGCAAATACCTAAATTCATTGTACGCATCGAAGTACATAATTAAAAAAGTTAATTTAAAACAATAAAAAAATATAAATAATTTATCTTTTTGAATCATAATATTAAAAAGGTAATTTCAAAGAGCGATCCCGAACGATATCGTTGACCGATAACTTGGCTCGGGCACAATGGACCGTGCCGCCGTTACAAAAAGCCGACGCCTGTCTTTTCTGGTTTACTAGGTCGGATAATCTTGTTTATTTTATTTTTTATTTGCCACATTGTTGCAACCAGTGAAAATTGCAGTGAAATTGTACCCTTCACTTTTATTTATCGCTCGTGGAAATGAGAAAAGATTATTGCCGTAGGTCAGGATCCCGTGAAAAGATTTTAGAGCACGTAGCATTATCTGGAGCTATGCGATGTTTTGCTATTTTACAGCTGATTATGCATTTTTAAATTACACTGTTTATTTATAAATAAATAAATATCAGACAACATCACATACATTGCTCCGATCCCAAAGTAAGTAGCTTAAGCACTTGTGTTATGGGTATCAGAACAACGAAGGTACCACAAATAAATAATTAAATACAAATATAAACACCCAGACACGGAACAAACACAAGTGTTCATCACACGAATGTTTGTCCCGGGTGGGAATCGAACCCACGACCCTTGGCTCAGAAGGCAGGGGTCACTACCAATTGAGCCACCGAGCCAGTCAATTGAGCCACCGAGCCAGTCTAATTAATTAATCTTATGTAGTTTAATTATTTTTTATTAAATAAAATGCGTGAAAAAGTTAATTAAAGTTACTGTCGTATTACGACTTTTTGTAGACTTGTGACGTTTTGTCCAAACCACAAAGAAAAGACGTAAACTTTAATTTAGTAGAATATTTTTTTTTACATCATAAATTAATTAAATACGTGTCCATTTATTTAAAAAAAATATTTGTATTTCGCCAAAAAAAAGGTATCGTAAATATAATTATAGTTTTAAGATGAAAGCTCTTTATGTTTTTTACGGGTATGAGAAACATTACATGGGATTTTTTTTTCCAATGTTAAATGTTTAATAAGTAATAAATTAATGTAAAATTTTGTACACTTTAACCGTAACTTTTGGCGTAATCGTACTCGTAAACTATTGTATGTTAATTGCCAAGGATGACACTTTTTATATGCCTACCATATATTATTTTTAAGTTTAAGTGCTTTAATTTGTACAACCATTCAATCTTTAAATAAAACCGAAAATACTGTTGTCGTAAAGTTTTTACAACTTTTCACTTCGCGTCATATTTTAGAACCTCGGAGCTTTAACGATTTTCAATTTATTGAATGATAAAGTTTATTAACTTAATATATTATGCCTGAGAAAATCGCGAAGTCTTGAAACAATACGTGTTTTAATTTATCAAAGTTTAAGTATTTCTAATACTTATAAAGGGTTACACGGGTTTTATTTACTCAAACTACTAAGATAGAATAACAAAGTAATCGTAAAGTAAAAAAAGGCACAAAAACTAACTCAACATAAATTACTTGCACTTTTTGCGGCACTTTTTAGCACTGATTTAGTTCACCACCTACATACCTGTTAGACTGAAGGCGAAAAAACACAGCTTAATTCGCTGAACGTTTCAGTGTCATTCAATCAAGCGCACTCAAAAAAAAGTTCATTAAAATCCTTATAATTTATAAGCACAGCGTTTTCACTTTTTACAAAAATCACTCCTTTTGATTTATTTTAAATTAATTTAAATTGAAAAAGTTTAATTTTTTTAAACACACAAGAGCAATAAAGTCAAACAGTTAATGTCACAGCACTCAAAATATCCATTCCATAGCTTACGTTCGCGCGAGCTTTAAGCGTTTATGTGCGAGCTTGTGGAGCGTACGCTCGGTCCGGCGTGGCATCGCGTTATCAGCGCGGGCGGCGCGCGGCGCGACAACAACAGAACTTGAGAGCTCTCAATAATAACAAGAAAAGAAAACGGTCCAGTTTCAGCGAGGCTTCCGGATGGCTCGGCGCGGGCGCAGCTACCCGTCCCGCTCTGGCGGCCTCTCGCTCTAACGGGACCGATCAGTGAACGATAGCGCGCGGGCGGACAGTCGCGCGCGCGACTTCGTGGCCGTCGCACGCGCATGCCGGCGTTTATTGGTGTACGAGCAATGTCTCGGTGCGTAAGTAAGATCGTGAACCTTCCGGGTTCGATCATGTATGACTGTGGAAAAGAACTGGAGAATAGTAATCCCGTTTAGGTTGATGGCAAAAGAGTTTAAAGCGAAATTAATTAGATATAGAAATGGTATTGGTGTGTATGAATTGGGCTTTCTGCGTAAGTAAGATCGTGAACCTTCCGGGTTCGATCATGTATGACTGTGGACTAAGAATTGTCATAGAGCTTTTTTGGAATTAACGCAACATTGGAGCGTAGTAAACTCCAGGCTGATGGAAAAAGAGGTTATACTTACCTATGTTCCATTAGGTCTAGAAATGGTATGAATTGAGCTTGCTGCGTAAGTAAGATCGCGAATCTTTCGGGTTCCTTATGATTATAAACTAGGGATTTTGATATGTTTTTTTGGGATTAACGCAACATAGGGGTATAGTGAATCCCATTTAGGCTGATGGAAAGAGTGTATACCTACATTCATTTGGTCTAGAAATGGTATTGGTGTGTATGAATTGGGATCGGTGCGTAAGTAAGATCGTGAATCTGCCGGGTTCGATATGTATGACTATAAACTAGGGATTTTGATATGGGTTTTTGGGATTAACGCAACATACACATAACATGGGGAATATTAAATCCCGTTTAGGCTAAGGGGAAAAGATTATATACCAAACTTGATTATTTGTTATACATATATGTTGCTTAGCTTGAACTAATCTTCGAGAGAGTAGCTAAGATTTTAACTACTGAACTTATATTTCTCAATGAACATACGTTTTTTCTTCATGCAATAAAACTAATACCCATTTATAGTTTTCTTTACAAGTCTAATGAAAGTTCGCTGTCACATAACCTATCTTACTATTAACCTTTTGTGACGCGGTGGGTTCGGCTGCATGTCCCTTAGTAATTATATTTTTTTTTCTTGTCGTTTCGTCTATATGTTTTATGTGATGTGTATGTAAATTTGATTATTTATGTCTAAACGCTGACCAAAATTGTACTTTATTTTACATTATGGAATACTATTTCTGAAATAAATAATTTGAATTGAATTGATTTGAATTAATACGTAAAGTTTTATTGACATGTTAAACATATAAATACTTTAATAAGCAGAAGTGAAATTAAAGTAACGTAAAACAAGTAAGTAACTTCAAGTTTAACATTTTATTGAAAGTGCTTAGCATATTGATAAGACTATACTAGCTAGCCGTGTCTAGATCTCCCCTAATGAGTGTCAATTGAAATAAAGTCATTTGCATTCTAATCATTATTTAATTGGTCTTCGATTTAATTGGTTTCGGCAATCGTTTGATAGAAGGGTTAGAATTATTATGAGATTTGTATTAAGTCGATTTGTGAATGTTTTACATAATTATAGGTGGTGTGGTTCCTGATATGAGTGTATAAAAGCTAGTATGATAATCTGTTCCTATTTGTTAAGAGTTAGTTTAAGTATTTCTGTATAGTGGCACTGCATACCGGCTTACCCTTGCTTGATGGAAGGCCAAAACGAAGCCCAAGTCGTTACGGCATCGAACAAGTTACCAGATCAACGAATTTAATCAGTTTAAATTGTCAATTACTCTGGTTAGACACTTAATCGGTATTATACCAAAGTGGTTGCCAGTCAAACGAGTAAACTCTACCGACTGAGAATCTCAAATCTACGAAAAAGGAAAAAAAGGACTTTACAAAATATTTATATTTTCATTTATATTGTCACCATTTTCATCGTTAGAAGGATAGTTAAATAACTATGTATATCATTATTTTTACTAGGTAAACACAAGTACTCAATTGTGTTAATACGTGTATACGTGTCGGAAAGAAAGTATTTTCTTATCCGACCTTATCCGACCCTTCGTTCACACTAAATACATTCATGAAACGTTGCGTTGATGTCTTTTCTAAGCGCTCGGAAGAAGACATTTAGTTCGTTACGATTTGTCGGCATTTGGGCAGCACACATAACGAGAGGGCATAGTCAGTTCGGCAGTACTTTTCAAATAACGGCAACCCGAATTAACTACTGCACTTGTTTGATTGCAGTTGCGATTCCCGTACATTTTACTACAAATTAATTATGCGATTTTCGAGTTTGGTGATCTAAGATACAGCGAGTTTGCTTGCTGCCTTGGTACATTAAACATCAGTTCATCACAGTTAAAAGTGTTTTACGTAGTAGTAGATTTATTTTTAGATAGAAAAAGATTATTAATGGTAGGTTTAAGTAAAAAAGCCTTCAAATTGTCCTGAGAAAAAAGCCTTTTAATAATATTATTTATTACTGTACCAATCGACTATGACGATTAAAGCCGATTCGTTTATAAAAACTGTTTTTTATAGGTCACTAAAACAATTTACCCAGATCTAAGCATAGTTATAATTTTTTTGATCAATTTGGGCGATCTTATCGCTTTTAGTTATCTCTTCCAGACAACCTTTGGTTAGAGATACTGTAGCTACCCGAATACATAACAGAATTTTTAAAAATCCATTTGACATCAACATAGTTTTAATATACTCAAAGACATGTTTAAAAACATAATGTGGTTGTTTACATAAAAACGTAAAGGTTAAATCCGATTTTGCAAGAAAGTTTGCTAAAATAAATTATGAAAAGAATTCTCTCTGAGTAAATAAAAAAGGATAATATTTGAGGCTCGAGGGCGCTCGTGGAGTACCGACCGGCATCTTATTAAAATGCAATAAAAATCATCACATTTAATCGATTTTCAAGAATCAGCTAAAATTTTGTAAGAGTTGTCGCGAACATACGGTTCTGACGTTCGGATGACTTAAAGATTTAATTAAATTTTTTTAACAACTCAGACCCAAATGTTTTCGAAACGGTCGCAGAAAGTATCACATGAAGACTGGGGCCGTCTCCCAGAACATCCAGGCCCAATACAATTTCTCATTAGAATAAATAATCGGATGATGCTGAGAGATATTTGTAAACGTTGATAAACATAAAGTAACTGCACTCTGGATGCACAGATCTGTTCAGTGGCATAGCTACCTAGGGGATAAGCGGAGAAGAGAGAGGTATGGCATAGTGAATCTTCGCTCGAATTGAGCTGCCCGTCCGGGGAAGGACCTCCATCCTATAGAATACCGCGGCCAAATGACCTCCGGGTCGTGTTTCTGCTGGTGAGTAGGGTTTTCGGAGCTCGTGGGGGGTTAGGGTTGTGCCGGCATGGCAGTGGCAACTGACAGGTTACTGACCAGTTCCTTGCCAGTTGTCACAGTGACTTGGGCTTATCTTTCGCTTTCTATCAAGCCTAGGGAGCCATAATGTCGAGCTACTATAAAAAAAGGCCCGCTCGAGGCCCTCAATCTCAGGGGGCCCTCGAATCCTTACTAGAAATCTCGAGCGAACTCCACCTCAGCTCTTTTTAGTGCGCGGCAGCGCTCAAAAGAGAGCTGATGACAAAGAAACTGAGCATTTTTAAAGTAGGTATTTTCATATTTAGTATTTTACTTGATACAAGCATATCAGTTTAGATACCAGTTGGGCCTCATTTTTGATTTACCGCAGGGCTCTTGGTTACCTAGCCACGCCACTGGGTCTGTTAGTCTAATTTGTCGGTGTGCGTTGATGTCTTTTATGCGATTAAAGTGATCTTGACAAAATTAATCGAATGTTAACAGTTCATAGAATAAACCATTTTTTGAACAAATAATGCAGAGTATTTATTTTATTAGAACATTATGTGATTGGATTATATGATATAGGTAGGTATGTCTTTGTGAACTTTATTGCACAAATAAAGCAAACTCAGTGCTAGGACCATTATGTTCCACGTCCCTATATAGTGTTCGTAAAAATATTTTTGGAAAATTTCGAATAGCGTGTTGACTAAAAAATTCGTATCACAATTCACAGCCTCATAAAGTCCTTTGACTGAGATTTTAAAAAAGAATATTTAAGCCAATGGAACTTAAATTCTGAAAGCACTTTATAATTAGGGTAGAAAAACCACTTGACCAAAGTTATGGTTACCGAACTGGCGACACAGGAGGGTTTTTCAGGAGCATGTTCCCCTATTTTGGGTGGTGTGTCCCGCACACCACGTTGCCTGTACAGCGTGACGTTTCTCAAACCATTACTCTCTAAAAGAACGTTAAAGTTACCAAAATACACAGAATATTCGCTCGCCATTCTTAAGCTCCCTGCGTATCGTTTAATTTAAGCGCGGCTCAGAAATTACTCAGCTCATTATGTTAAAATCAACACCGCCATAACTCTTCATTACGCTCGGCCTCGCGAAAAATTGTACAGAATGGCCGGCCCCTCAACGTTTTGTGACCCATCGATCCGATATTTTCAATTCTTCAACAGATTTATGCGTATTTAAATTCTGAACCTGTTTACTACGTTTGCGGAGCTTTTTGACGCGACAGTGATGAAATAGGGGTATGTATGACTTATTGTAGAATGGAATATAATATATTTATTGCACTATGTTCGTAGATAGCTTACATACGCATATTAACTAATATAACAACACAGATTGTATGTTAAACATCATCGATAATGCGTTAACTTGTGTGATTGTAATTGTTGTTAATTTTAGTTCCGCAATGCACCGGTAGATGTCATTATGCTTACTTACATCATGGCATCATAACTTTTCCCTAGATCCTTAAGTAAGAAAGTTAATGTTTGTTAATTTAACTATCCGTAGACACAACAAAACGTGTTGTATGCAAAGTTGGCTAGCTTAAAATGAGTCGTGTTTCATACAATACATATAACTATCACCACAATACTATACTACCCTAGAAAAAACTGTTTAAATCAGAGAGACGGATAAGTTTTCTTAAAAACCGTTACTGTATTTTTATAACTCAGTAGCAGCTCCAAATTCAGCGAGACACCCTCGTGCATCAAACTGCATATTGACGAGATCAGAGCCTAATCTTTCTCTGGTAGTGTAACTTTCGTCCCTTTATAAGGGTTTGAACCGCCACGTCCCGTATATTAGTCAACGGCCTTAACCACTATGCCACCGACGCTCTTACTCACTTTTAATTACGTGCATACAAAACCTGAAAACATTACACTCCATTTTAATTAACAACATCTCGGCTAAATTTGACTTTCGTGTCCAAATCGTACCTTGGCCTACAACACTGCTCAAGTCGAAAATTGTCAATTTTCACATTTTGGAGCTATTGATGGAGCTGTTATTGCGGTCCAACTATTGGTCAAATGATAAAGATTTCAGCCAATCAGAAGCCGTAATTCGAAAAGCAGTGACAGCTTTTAAGAGTGGGCACAGCGAATCTTCGCTCAATATGAGCCGCCCACTCGGGGAAGTACCTAAGTAGTAGTAGTAGGGTGGACCCTAGAGAATACCGCAGCAAAATGACCTGGTATTTTTACCGGTGAGTAGAGTTTTTGGAGCTCGTGGGGTGAGTCCTGCATCAGCTGCCGGGGGTTAGGGTCGACAACACTCGTGTAATACTTCTGCTATTGCAGACATCTATTGGCTGCGGTAACCGCTTAACATCAGGCGGGCCGAAGGCTTGTTGCCACCTTCATCATCACCATAATCAGCACGTGTCAGTCCACTGCTGGACATAGGCCACTTCCAATGTTCGCCACTTTGATCGAACCTGGGTGTCTTGCATTCGGCACTTGACAGCCGTGTTGAACAAATCGTCACTCCACCTAGCCTGAGTGCCATTAGTTGTAAAAAAGTCTTCTGTAAAGTTGTTAAAAACGACTTATGCGGTGTCGTCAGCTGAGAAACGAAATGTCCTTTAAAGTGGACCGATGCCTTTGACAGCCTTTCGGCACTCGGTAGGGCCACGTACTGCATAATGAAACCAATTAACCTCACAGCTCCCGCAAGAGATTCGGGCACGTGATAATTTGTTACTTTTTAAAGTGCAACTGATTAACATCTTTTGTGATTAAGTCACGACGGTGTGTCTTATTGTGAAGTGCGAGTGTATAGTAAGATTGCTTTATGGAATAATTGAGGGAACAATAGATACGATATCTACGGGTAGATAGGATATTGTTCGTTGTAGAGGAAGGAATGATACGGGCAGCCCGGGAGTCTTGCTCAGATGAGTGAGATGAACCGCCTGTTAAATAATAAATGTATAAATATCAGACAAAATCACATCCATTGGTCCGATCCCAAAGTAAGTAGCTTAAGCACTTGTGATAAGGGTATCAGAACAACGAAGATACCACAAATAATTACTTACATACAAATATAAACACCCAGACACGAAACAAACACAAGTGTCCATCACACGAATGTTTGTCCCGGGTGGGAGTCGAACCCACGACCCTTGGTTCAGAAGGCAGGGGTCACTACCAATTGAGCTACCGAGCCAGTCAAGTCAATCTATTAAAATCATATCTTTATCCGCGCTCTACCAATGACTGTCTTGACATACCGTTATAGCAAAATTAAGATAGATTTTTGAAGGTGGTCCCATTCAACTCTCCCTACTAAGCAAGTGTCCCGGACTCCCCTAAGAGTCTCGTTTTTATGTGGCTCTAGTTTCTGAGCCGGCAAACGTAACAAATTCAAATAATGTAAGGTTTTCCAGGTAATACGGATAGACTCTACTTACCGCGGCGTTTAGTAGTAAGAATGTAAGACCATTGCTGTAACCAGGGCTTGTATCTCCGAATATAGTTCAGAGCGAAAGCTAAAGACGTATGCGGCAAAAAGTATTCATGATGACACGTTAAACAACACACGAATTACCGTGCACAATTGTATCGCGTTACCACTGTTTCAGTATCCCAATTAAGTTTTCTTCGAAATGTTCCGATGACGAAATGCGAGCGGGTAATGATACAGTTTTGCGCGGTGAAAATGCGAACCTGTTACGAATTGTACGAAGTCGGGCAACTTTTAGGCGGTTTGCAGACGGCGGGAAATATCGTTCGCAATGTAATTGAACCGATAACCGTTGGGGTAAACGAGTTCTGGAGTGGAGACCGCGTCTCGGCAAATGTAGTGTAGGACGCGCTCAGGCCAGGTGGAGTGACGATTTGCGCAGGACGGCTGGCAAGTGCTGGATGCGAGAGGCCCGGGACCGATCGAAGTGGCGAGCATTGGGAGAGGCCTATGTCCAGCAGTGGACTGATGAGGGCTGATGATGATGATAAATGTAATAGACAGTACATCACGAACGATAGAATAAAGGTAATTCTATCATAATATCTAATAATATCATCAGCCTGCAAATGTTCACAGCTGGACCTAGGCCTGCCAATGTCATTTATGATTTGGGGGTAATCGCCTTAGTTCGCTTGGCAGGCGGGTCAGTGTCCTGACTAAGTTTTTGTACCCAGGTAAATGCAGTTGTCCATTTTCTGATATTCTTGTCGATACTAACAATGCACTAAAGAGCAAAAATACCATTGGGCACTGGGGTGGCATGTAGCATTCTACAAAATAATTTGATGCAGTGACGCAGACAGAGGCACGACGAGGCTACCTAACTCCGCGCCACGTGCTTTCACGTGCATTAGAAATTGTGTAGGCAGTGGTAATACACTTTTTTATTACATAAATAGATCAAATCACTATATAAACAATTTGAGCTGTCAAACAAACAATGTAGCAAACTAATAAACGTTTTGTTTCCTATTTACTATTGCTTCTTTACGTCTTTTTGTGCACACTTTTCGCACTGATATTTTCACTTGCCATACCTATACCTACAACCAATTATTTTTTTTCTAATGCGATGGTTTTGTTGTTTGTACTTCCGTCACAGGTGTGCGGTCACGGGACCTAGTCTTTATTCCTCCGCGGTTAAAAAGACCGCCCCGCCACGTCGTATGCAAAGCGCCTTAACTTTCGAGTTCGGAGATGTGCATTGTCCATGCATAAAGATGAGGATTCGTTCATTCGAGTTCGCACTTAGAGTGGAATTCTTGGTAATATTAACGGGATGCATTGCTGTTGGTATTCCTTCGGAGATCAGATATCCTTCGACGAGAAATTTAGTATTATCTACGGAAATCTAGGTTTTAAACATTCTTTTATATAGAGGTACAACATAGTCGCTTGTCTTTAACAGATGGAAAGCGAAAGACAAGCCTAAATCATTGTGGCAACGGAGAAGTAACTAAATTACTTGTCAGTTACTCCGCCAATAACTCACACTGTATACTGACTTATTTCAAAGTGTGACCGAAGTTACCTCACGGTTATTTCGCCGAGTGTACGTTGGTCGTAAGCCAGGCGGGTAAATCCAGGCCCGCCGCTAGCGGTTTAAACGCCGGTGTGCAATTCCTATCGTTCCGCCCCTATCTAGTTAGATTTTTTTTTTCAAAAATGCTTTACAATAAAAAACTACAAAAATTTAAAGAATATTATTAATTTTAAGTAACCTGGACCGTTTCCGGATCTCATTAGGGCTATAACAAAATAATTGAAGTTTGTTGTTCACTCACATCACTTTCGCATTTGTGTTAAGTAAATAAAAACAAAGAAATGAGAATATAGTTTTAAGGAGATTTCCCCTGCTATCTGTGGGATTTCCCTATTTCGCATAGAGCACGATTAACTTTGTTCTCATGAATTTCAATAGATGGCGCTATGTTATGCTACGATATAAAAGAAATATTTGGGTGCCGTTCATCATATTATTTTTATAAGGATAATCTTTTTAGTATTGTGAGGTGACAATGTCTGAATTTTAGTCGATGATTGTCTGATTTGCCGCCCCCCTGAATGCGCCGCCCGCGTGCATTGCACGCCTTGCACGCCCGCTTACGGCGGGCCTGGGTAAATCCTACCAATTGAGTGACGTACTTCTTAATTAGGTCACCGCAAGCGCAAAGTGTCAGTAAAACCTTCGTTTCAGATGCCTTGAATTTTTAAATGGATTACTTTGTAAAGTTTTTATTTCTTGAGAGGAAAGCTAGATAACTTTCGAAATGATCTATCTACCATAATAAAAAGCTTATTCAAATAAATATTACCTTCCCCACTGTATGATGTGCAATAAAGAATATCGTCTGGATAGATATCTATACCTTATACCTACCTATACATCGCCATCTAGCTCCAAACTAAGCCGAAGCTTGTAATATGAGTACTAGACAACTGATAAGCTTACTTGGATACCTTTTTTGTAAATAAATACATATTATACATAGCGCATAGTAAACACTCATTAATAACAGAAAGCAAGTTGTTTATGTAGGTGTATTTACTATTTACAAGTATACATACATATATGTATAAATTTCACTCAATCACAGATTTGAAAACAGATTACGCATAGGTGTGATAATTCTGGAATATAAATCTGTGATTATGTTTTCTAGTAATTCGAAATTATGTTATGATGGTAGAGCGTTATTAAATAACATCAGATTAAATAAGCTAATCCTAGATGAACCTGGCTATGCTGATATTCATATAAAGTAGCTAACTACGATTTCTACTGATTTACTTATTAGTTAGCTACTTCTAATCACTGTAATTCTAGGCAAAATATAAATCGTTTGATTTCTTATTAATTATCCGTGTTTGCCGATAATGGTGCCAAATTAAAAGAAAATCTTGTTGTTTTATTTATTAATCGAGAATTAATCCATTTATAAGTCCTGTACATCCACATTGACTGGCTCGGTGGCTCAATTGGTAGTGACCCCTGCCTTCTGAACCAAGGGTCGTGGGTTCGATTCCCACCCGGGACAAACATTCGTGTGATGAACACTTGTGTTTGTTCCGTGTCTGGGTGTTTATAATTTGTATTTAAGTATTTATTTGTGGTACCTTCGTTGTTCTGATACCCATAACACAAGTGCTTAAGCTACTTACTTTGGTATTAGAGCAATGTATGTGATGTTGTCTGATATTTATTTATTTATTAACGGCCGTATTCACAAACGTTACTATGCGACGCGCGGACGCACAGGTAGCCAAATATTGACTTGACATCATCCTCCCCCCTTCCGCGCCGCATAGCCTAGTAAGCCGCAGACGCGCCAGGTCGCGTGGAAGAGTATCCTAAACAAGGAGACTAACGCACCCGGGAAGAAAAGTCCTGGAGAAGACGCCCGGGCAAAGATAGCATCGAGGCCCGTATCCGAGCACCGCCTAAGCGGAACTCAAGACCCCATAGTGGTAGGTAGCCAAAAACCTATACATAGAAAACACTTGAGTGCCGGTCGTCATCGCATTGTAAATGCCTTACCTACTTCCCAAAGTGTTGCTAGTTTTCACAGATACCTCCGTATTGTTTTTACGGTTGTAAGTCTGTAATGCTTCTGCAATTATTTTTTATTTTGTGACGTAAAGAATATCTATCGACAGTTTTAAATACAATAAGTTAAAAATGTATGTAATAAGAGCGCATTTTCTAGATCACAAAAATCTAGCAAGGTTTATTTATATTTTCATCTTCAGAATTGTTTCATAGCTTTGACTCATTTATAGGAATACGAGCATAACTCGTAAAACTGAATATTTAAGCTATATTAAAGCTTCTAAGAATAAATGTCATTTCAAAAATATAAAATTTCAATTTGGTCATAATAAAATTAGAGAAGTAATGTCAGTTTTATTTCATTCGCATGCCTAACAAACTGTTTATCAATTACTAAGTGAACCAAATCGCGTCTATCTATCGTAAATGTTACTCTATACAACTTTTATGAATGAAACATAAAACATTAACACAACTCCGCAACACCGGAACGTAACATTACTCTGTTGTCACAGGAAGTCTTAAAAAATACACCTCGTTAATAGCTAAGGCGTAAGCGCAAAAACCACATACGCGGTCATAGAACTACTATTACCTGTAAGTAAATAGAAATGACATAGCCTTTTTTGTAATTAGTCCCGTTTTAGAGTGAATGTCAGCGGCTGTTTGATAGAAATGACTAGGGCTTTCTGCTTGTTGTTAGATGCGAAAAAATATTATGTAGGTATTACGGAGACTAACGGTAATATTATGCTGCTCGCAAAGTTATAGGTATCACTTTTTGATAAAATCTCGAAAAACTCAAATTTCGAGTTATTTACTCGAAATTATTTAAAGATTAAAGAGAAAATTTATTTAATTTCGAGTTATTTAAAGGTGCGATAGGTGTAAAAAGCTGTTTTTACACCTATCGAAGCTCGCCTGTCGCTTATTTATATATTTTTTTATGTTTATAAAAACTAGTCGTAGAAAGCGTTTTACTATTTTCCAACAGTTAAGGGGTGACAAACCTTGACAAAAAATATTGACGGCTTCGATGGCGCAATGGGTAGAGCGTTAAACCCAAAGCGCGGATTATCCAAAGATTCCGGGCTCGATTCCCGGTCGGATCAATTTGGATATTTAATTCCTTAACTGTTTTGACTTTAGGAGTTACCCACAGTCATTATCTGGTAAGCACTCCTAAGGTACCTAAACATAGCAGGAAAATTGCAAGAAAAATTCATGTTTAGTACTAGGTAGTTGGCGTGAGATTGAATTATCTAGTACTTTCTTACTCAAACTATTACAGAATAAATAATCGTGATACTTTTATTGGATCTGATTTTAGCTGTCGTGTAGCGTGCGCAGGAGTCACTGGAACTATTCAACTGATAACTGTTGTTTTAAACTACTACGTCTTATGTTAGGTGCATATCCCTTTACTTATAAGCAAAAAAGGTACAAAACGCGTGGCTGGCGTTTAATATTTCAGACATAATTGTTGCTAGAAATGCAACAATTATGTCTCCATCGCGCTTCCATCCTTCTATTATTTCATCTAGCTCTATGTACTCATGCTGTGATAAGCGGTAATTTTTTCGACAGGTGTCCAAAACGAGTTTAATGGTAGTCAATTTCAAAATTGGCCAATACCGCATCCGCAGACGGGCGTCCATTCACAAGAGGCAGTGGTCCGAAAAGTGAAACCTATTCCTGGCCCAGCGACGTTGCGTAAACAATTCTACCAAATTGTTGTGTTGCCAGAGTATTGTTTTTGCTACTACGCGCTACACAGCGTACAAAAAATAGTATGATGTAGCAAAAATTTGAATAGATGAATTTTATTCATATAATTCGCGTTGAATATATGCGTTTTTAAATGCGAAACTTCTTGAAGAACGTCTAGGACCGAGACGTTTATTTTATACAATGAGTACGGCGGCGGTTATACTGCGCATCTTTCGCGCGTTTGCTAAGTGGCAGAAACCCGTGGTTTGGGCACGTACTTCCATTGCTATATTGATTGAATCTGAATGAATCAAAGCATTATATTTTATTATTCTTATGTTTTCTTACTGTATGTATGGCGCTGCTGCTTGCTATTCAATAAACGAAAATTAAATTATTCAATGCACTTGTTAGGTCGGGGCTGGAATATTGCTCCCCCGTCTGGTCGCCACACTATGACATACACATAAAGCGCCTAGAGAGAATCCAAAAAAGATTCCTGTGGCATCTTTCATTCCAGTGTGGTCTTGCTCGGAAGTTGCCATCGTACGCCGAGAGATTGTCACATTTTGGTATGCTAAGCTTGCGGGATAGAAGGGAGTTTTTGGATCTGATGTTCCTATACAAGTTGGTTAGGGGTGACCTGGATTGTCCTAACTTACTGAGCCAAATTAATTTTAATGTACCGATTAAATCGGTTAGACGCAATAAATTTGTTCCCTTCTCAACACAGTGTTCAAAAAGTAATCTAGGTCACCACTCAATTCTAAATAGGTTGCAGCGACAATACAATGTGATTTCCAAATCCACTGAAATTGATATATTTTCGGACAGTATTGGTAAATTTAGATTTTCTGCTCTGAAGTTTCTTAAGCGCACATATTAAAAAAATTTCTACTAATATAAAATAAATATATTTTTTAGTATAAAAGCTTCACATTGAATGCCGTAACAGCCTGTAATTAAGTTGACACTTAGTTAGAATTTAATTTAAGCAAAAAATGTCATGTTTCAGTGTAAACTTGTTGGTTGTTCTAAATAAATAAATAAATAAATAAATAAAAAAATCCATACCCATGAAAATTGGTATGCAAGGTATGAATTTGCATGCAAGGTAGGAATTTTACCATCTTATGCTTTTAATTGTGTTAAATTAAATTGAAACATACAATTACATCAAAATTGTTGAATATTATAACGATATATTATGACGATATTTTTATCGTATTGTAAAAGTATAAAACGAGTCTTGATAATTAGAAATTAATGACATTGCTTATTCGGGGAAGAACACTTAAGTATAATAGTTGCTTTGTATTATCGTTGCTTGCCTTGAAGCAATAAATTTTAAATAATAAAATATAAAACAAAATAGCCAAAATTATTAAGTTAAATAATTTTTAACTGTACAAATCCATTTACCCTGGCAACACCACCCTATCGTTAGCGGATGGAGATGACGGACGCTGTCTTTTACCTTTTGTTCTGAACAAATTATTTATATTAACGCATCGAGTCATTAAAGTGTGTCAGTCGGCTGATTGTATCGACGCTAATGTTTCGCTAAACGCAGATAAGGGTTGCACTGAGTGGTCTGTCGTGTCTAACGCCATATTTTATCCGGTTTCGAATCCGATACGCATTACATACTGAAGGACGTTTGTTAAAGATTCGAGTCAAGAGTTTATTTTTGTAACTAACGTAGAAACGTTCAGAATAAACTGTCTGAAGCATTTATGTACTAAACTCTGCAAGAAATAAACGGGCTGCGTTTGGGTAGGTGGGTAGGTACAGGGGGCGCGATCCACCCATAGGGGCGTAACGGTGTGGTGGGTGCAGCCACATCGTTGCACGAGGACGGCATGAAGGTGGCTAATGCATTCCCCTCTAAAAAAAAGGGGTAGGTAGGTACAAATAAAACCTACTGCGGGCACTAACCCGCTTGCTAAGCGTGGTGACTAAAGCAAATCCGCCCAAATGACAATTAATGTCATTGGGGGAGGCATCAGGCTGATGATGATGATGAAAAGATGTTAAATAAGTATTATAAGAAATGAGGTATGTATACGCACTTATGTAAACGTTACTTAGATAAACGTTGGGCGTTAAACAAAATATACAGAGAAACCGATCGAAAACTCCTTAGTTATACGAGTATTCACACGAAAACCTCTTTTGAAACCTCCAACTCCAAACTTTTAGCGCAATGTTCAGCTCCCGTGCCTACTAGGTCTTAATTTTTTATATAAGTAAATGGGTAGACCATAACTCATCTGAGGTTTAGCGTCATTAGAGCCTGCCGAGGAGCGCCCTCTCGCCTTGAAAATCTGATGATTCTATCTTTATTCTTTAGATAGTTTAGTCTTATACACTGATTCAGAAATTTTCTTGACAAATTGTTCCGTCTTTACCAACCGCAATAGACATAGCATTCCACAGCATTATTTATTGACTTTGTCATAATTAATTTATATTTACAAACCACAATTACATGGGGTCTAAGAAAAATTGCATGACGTCATTAAGCGAAGACTCTTGTTTCAAGTATGTACAGTACAATGCGGTTAGGTTTTTCCGTCAAATACGATATGTTATACGACAACTTAGGTATTTTCTCATGTAACCAGTAATTTCGTAAGCTAATATGCCTAGTCCCCGATACCCATAAATACTTCCACACTTCTATTTTTTTTTCTTCCATTCTCTCACTCGCCCTATGTCTGCGCGGGTTTCGTAATCTATTAACGTTTAAATTTCTCGGTAGGAACGAAGGTACAACAAAATATGTATCCTTCAATGCAATATTAACACCCAGACAAAGAACAAACGCAAATGTTCATCGTATGAATGGTTGTCTCATCAGGTAGGGATTGAATCTACGACTCTTGTTACAGAAGCCAGAGTCACTACCAAATGAGTCAACCGGGCTGGTCCCAGTACGAGTATTCTTACGCGTATTTATTATATTATACTCATGCGCCATCGCACTTCTCAGGATATAATATATTTCTTCATTATATTCCACTACCGTTTTTTCTCATCGGTTTTAATTAATATTATGTTTTAATGTCGATGACGATCTAATACCTACCTGATTTATTACTGTATAACAGTATCGAGGCTACACTCCACATTAGGAATTAGTATTTGCTTAACATATTATCGTGATCTAGTAATGACTTAAGTAACATTACTGTTCCGTCACATTTATTATTAATTTATAAATAATTGAAATAATTGTCGCAATTCAAGTTATTTATAAAATAAAAGCTAGATGAATCAGACTAGATTCTCACTTGGTTCTGTCTAATAACTGTTTGTACGTTCTGTGTCATTAATACGAGTAAGTGTATAATGTAACTAAGTGGTGCATTATTGGCAACGTCAGGGTAGACTTAATTTCCATGGGAATCAGGTTTTATACAATTTAGTTCCGTCCTATTAACGAATCCTACAAGTTAATAACCCAAGTCATGCCACACTGGGCCAGTCATCGCCATCTTGCCCCAAACTAAGCCGAAGCTTGTACTATGGATAGTAGTTTTTGTTAATAAATACATATTGTACAAAGAAAACACCCAGACCAATACAAACAGACATGTTCAATGAACATTGTTCATAAACACAAATGTTTGTACTGTGCGGTAATCGAACTCACGACCCTTGGCTCAGAAGGCAGAGGTCACTACCAAATGAGCCATCGGGCCAATCAGGTACATCTATATGTTTCAGTATTACCGTGGTTCCAAATTAAACTAAGACTTTTCTATTTTGCGCTCATTTTGGTGTTTCTTTTTTTTTCTTTCACTTAAAAATATTGGTATGTGTATTTTGATTGTGAACATTACACGAACAAAAAGATAACGAAAATTTCCTTGAATTATTCCTTTCTTTTATCTTAGTATTACATACCTTATTTATGATAAAATACAATAATTAAGTATGGCTTAAAGTTTAAGAGCGAGACAAGTAAAGGGTCTAACTTAATGTAGCGCTTTCTGTACATTAATCTGATTTCGGTGTAAGTAGCTTATACACTTCAATCAGTATTAATGAAAGTACCGTAAAATCAATCCGTATGAAAAATTACCACCTTTTATCCCGATGTGAGAATTGAATCTGAAAATAAAAAATATGTTTTAAATGTTTAATGTTACCGTAGGTTCGTGATTCGGGAGTTTTATTATCATAAGCGTATCGCAGTCCATTGCTGGATATGTCTTTTCAGTTTTTCGCCACTTTGGTCAAACAAGGCGGATTTGCGATCGCAGCTGCTCGCTCCGGTGACGCTGCTGCCCGTCATCGGCCTGTGATATTTAGCTAAGCCGTTGCTTGCCAGAGCCGCGTTTGTTATTCAGCACGATGCACCACGGGCAGGTGAGGGTGGCTTGGAGCTAAAAAATAGGCAAAATGGGCGCTCAGACGTCGATTTGCGGAATTTACGAGTATATCGGCTAACGGAAAACAGTAGAATATCGAATTTATTGACTTAGAATAATAGCTAGCACCTATCTATAAATTTCATGTAATAGATTATATTATAAAAGGGGTACATAATGAAACATCCGTGGTTGACTAAACATTTACAATATTTATATAATAGTTTGGCTCAATGTTTAAGCTAACGGACAAAAGATTCTCGTATCCTTTCAATTGAATTACACAGGATGTTTTTAGTACTTAGACTGAACAATAAATTTAGTACTGCATTTACTCTTGATATAATTAAAGTTTCATTGCATTTACGCTCGTAATGTGTATGCTTTTGGTGCAAAGCTCACAATTAGTGTGCACACATAAAGTATAAACATGTTCTTTTTTTTAAATTTGAACGGTGCCTAATAAATAAAAGCGATAACTCCACAGATGTAATTAATTACAGATAGACTACACAATTCACATAGCTTTTTCCGTCTATTGTAGTTCTATTAGGCCCACGATGACAGTATATGAAATGTTCTCTGTCCTATTGTAAACTGTGACAGCTAAATTGGCCATTGCCACTGATAATGCACCTATCTGTCAATTGTCACTTCCCATTTAAAATAATATCATTTGTTTTAAACGGTAACAATGATAGATTATTATAATTTGCCCCTTTGTTAAGCTTGTCGAGGGATTCAATTAATGATTAAGTTGACCGCTTAATTTTAAGAAATATTTTCAATTTGAACAAGCTGCAGACTGCAGTGGCTTTGCCAATTGGGATATCAGTCATATTTATATGAAATGATACCTAATTTCGTTTCAAATAAACTATGTGTTAATCCGTTTCAAAAGCTATACATCACTGTAATGTTAGATACATTTAAATCCTTTGAGGTTTCGCGTGAAGGAGTAACAAACAAAAAGATAAAAGTATTGAAGTAAGTTTATCAACTGATACTAGTAGGCAACTGCCTAATACCCATAGTACATAGTAAATACAAATTTAGAGGTTTAAAGGGTAATGAGCCTAAAGATTTCAGGTTTTAATAAAACTTTACGTATCCTAGGTAGTGATAACACAAGAATTGATAATCTGAAAGTATTTATTAACAGAATCCGATTACAAACACTCATTCAACCAGAGAGAGAAAAAGTAATAATGGCGGGCGCTCTATGACAGCTGTCAGTGTCAAACTTCAACTGTCAACGTTAGTGCGGTGACTCTTGAGCGTGGCGAATAGTGCTGTGCCGCAGCTGTTGATTATTCTCCTCTAACAGTAGATACCTGAAATGTAGTATGAAATAAAAGTTCTTTTGTTTTATTTATTTTGTTAGGAATCTTAGAAACCAATATTTTTATTTTTTGTTTATAGTGGCTCGACATAATGGCCTCCCTACGTGGAGTTTTCGAACAACTGTAAATTCAACCCTTAATTTGTAAAAGTAGGCACTCAAAAAGTGGTCACTTAGTTTAACACGATAGGCATTGCCTTGCTGCGTCAACCCAGTGAGTAAATCTTTGAAAGGTACCAAAACTACCGCACCAGTTGACCTTTAGCTGCCGCTACATCTATTGCCACGCGCTACCGCGGACGGGTGCCGTCTGCGCAGATTGCCGCGCCTGAAATGAAATGGTACGCAAGCGCGAAGCGTTGTCATTGTAAGTGATTCCGTAGGTATGTTTATTAAAGCGAGTGCCTCATTGGTAGATCAAAATACCTTGGAATTGATTTGAAGCTCGGTTCATATCCCGACATAGACTTCTTGACATTTTTTTGACCCATCGGAATAATGAGTCGCTGCGTTTGTACACTTATCCAAGTGACTATCCAGTCTTATTATGTGTTAATCATCATACCTTTAATTCATTTGCAATTTTTAATGGACAAAATTAGTCCATTAAAAGTCCCAATTTGAGATTCACATATTTGAACAAGCCCAAATACGGTTCATACAAACGGTACTTTTAAAGTTACGTCTTCTTATACTATTTTTTATGCATGGTATAACGAGTTTGTTTGCTGTCTGTATTAAATGTGGCTTGTATGAAATTGTTTCCTAAAGAAAATTTGGTTTTATATTGCTACTTAAAAGATGCTATAAAAAAAATTATAAAATGATTAAATGGACTCGCATAATCAAGTTTAGTCGTGTTCTATTTTACTCAATAATATAGAAGGTAACTAAAAAATAAAATAATCTCCGTGGGTTTGGGGTAATTGAAAAAAACATCATCAAACATCTTTATTGTTGCACTTTGCATATTATAACCTTGCATTAATTTAGTCCTCAATCAAAACTTTCAACACGGTTTTTCTCACTCACCCAGAGTCGCTAAATCGTATCGCTTGAGTGAAAAGGTCAGGCAACCGCTGCGCCGAAATTAAAGTCCAAAATAATCATTACAACCACAATACCCGTTTCAATCCAGTATTTTGACAGTTAAATGTCGATCCACCTCACAGGGTGCTTACAAAGAAGACGGGTTTATTTTATTCACGAGTGTGTTGCCCAAGCGCTCAGGTGGTTTCGTCAAGATTTCCATTTTGTTTTAATTCAAAAGTTTACAAAATGATAAAAATGTTTGTGTTGCTTAATGACTTCGCAAATTTAAAAATTGTAATTAAACAGTGACTTATACAAAGTTTACTGAGCTGTAATTGTACGCTTGATCATCATGATCAGCCTTTAAACGTCCACTCTGGATATAGGCATCCCCCAATGACAATTGTCATTTAGGGGGGATCTGTCTTAGTCACCACCCATGGCAGGCGGGTTGGTAACTTCAGTATGTTTTATTTGTACCAAGGTAAACGCAACTGCTTGGTTCCCAATTGCATGCTTATGTCTGAATAATCCAGCGCATAGGCATTTTTCTTTGTAACCTCTACCTATTCTATCAATTTTTCTTTTGATCATCTAACTTGATCTCTTTCTGATCGTACTTATATACTTATACATTGTAGAATGGGCCATGCATTTTATTTATTATCATAAATCGGTAAATACTACCTATTGATATTCCATTCATGGCAACTACTGTATACATTTTAATGAATTCAGCTGGGATCATTGATTTTTTGCCGTAATATAATAGGCACCATAATATAAAAGGCACATTGTTGTAATTGATATAGATATCTCACTCATTGATTTAACGTAGCATTAACCAGCAGTTAAGCCTGCCTTATTCAACTTCCCCTAGTATTTTCGGCAACTTTTTTGACCGCAAACAATTATAACACAATAATTTATGCATCGCTGAATGCTTTCTCAGATCGTATCGTTAAGTTTTACAACTTAATTCTGCTCGACGAAGCGATACCAAGGAAAAATCAGTATACATTGTACCGAATATGTATATGCTTTGAAGTATAAGTTTTCGTTGTATAATAAACTCTATTACGTTTACTTAAAGATCAGCACTTTGTTTTGTCAAAAATACCTCTGCGATCTTTTTTTGGGATTGGATGTAATTTGTATATTTTTGTGAAAACGATCCTTTTTGCTCACCAAACGAATATGGATGTGTTCGGGACGAGAATGAAGAAGACTTATGGTCAAATTGTCGTGGATTTACACAAATTTGGCAGTCGAAACATTATAATGTGTCGTCATAGTTTTTATCTCCATAATGATGTTTTAAATGCGATGTGTTTTATAAGCTTTTATTTAAGCGTTTGTCGAGTTTTCTAAAGGTTATAATATGTCCTTGAAGGACTTTAAATATAGACAGCATACTTTTTAATGTAAATAAACAAAAAGCTTTAGCTATACGTCGTTGTTTTATTATTTTTATGATAGTGAAGAACATGTGGTATTATTACATCTGAATTATATTTGCAAACTTTTTTGAAAGATCGTTTACAATACTTATTAGTACCATAACATATTGGCTGTCTTTTCCATAATGGTAAGCGCAAAAGAAGTCCAAATCGCCACCGTAAAAGTAAGGTAACTATATGATAATTCACATTTTTTCCCTAAAGTTAGACCAAATAAATTTTTAATAGACTTGAAAAACATTAGAATTCGGTTTTTGATTAATAAATTCATTTTCATTTTGTATACTCGGTTTTATAGATTTCAGTCTTATGACACCTTTGAATTTTGATACCACATAAATATAGGTACGGCCAACAGAATATGCATTACCATGATAAATGCAATCCAATATAATATTATTTACAAATAATTCAGTAACTTGATATAGAGCCCATAAAGCCGCAAATAACTCCCCAACATGTGGGCCTCAGGATAAACCGTATCTCCGGCCTATTATGAGTCAAATTGTCATGTAATTGTGATGTAAATGTTAATTAATTGTAATAAGTCCGCTTGGGTTTGTCGGAACGACACAGATCCGCGACAACGTGTATAAGAGGTGTTCTGATTTAATAATTAATGTGTAAGTTACTACGAAGCAATCGCGGATATTTGTCGTACTCGGCTCCGTCCGAGTTGTGTTGGTTGATCATTAGTCAGATAGTAGTTAGCGGCATAGAGTGGAATGGTACAGATGGATCTTTGGTTTGGCGGTTCTATTGAGGCGGAACGGAGCTGACTGGTACTGGCTAGTAATCTCTGTGATTGTGGATTTCAAGAAATAGATCGTCTCTACTCTGCTACTCTGTAATGGCACCGCAGCCTTATTTTATGAGCAACTTTTAAAAGAGGTAGCGAATCTTCGCTCAAATTGAGCTGCCCGCCGAGGCTTCACCCTACAAAATACCGCAGCTATTTGACCTTCGGGTCGTGTTTCAAGGACTTACGGAACTCGTTGAGTGAGTGCTGCATCGGTAGTCGGGGTCCGGTTAGGGTCAGAAATGCGCGTGTGATGAAGGCTGCGGTGACCGCTTAACATCAGGTGGGCCGTTTGCTTATTTGCCGCCTTTGTGGTGTATAAAAGATCCAGCTTTATCAAAACAATTTACCGCCTCATTACTTCCCGTGGGTTCCATAAGAATCGGGTCTTCTTGAACTCGTTCGTCAGCTGAAAGTGATTTTGGTTAGTTGACCGTTTGTCACGACCGCAGCAACTTGGCCTTCAGTTTCATAAAGAAGAACAAAAAAGTAATTGAGCCATTTGTTTTGAGATTTTTAGAGGTAAATATAATCTGTATTTAGATAATACCAAGACATAACTCACATACTTTACACTTCTTCTATGATCATTGTGTTAGCACCGCGGCAGTTTGACAGAATCCGATAGGCAAGTAGGTATCTGATATTTCAGCACTATTAAAAGTATCAGTGCTGAAATATCGGATACTCGAAAACTAAGTAAAAAGGTAAAATCCCCGTGAGTAATATTTAATTAACACGATTATTCATTTTAGGAGTAGGTACGGAGACACTCCAACGACGTAGGTGATTGTAGGCATATTACCGATAAACTAGTTGGACATTCTGCAGTTCCGTAATCTTTAACTTGCACCGGTCGGTCAGCTATCTCAGACACAATAATGTGAAGTAACAATAATGGAAATAGTATAAAAACAGATAATCTATCACTTGTCTACATGCATATCTATTCTAAATCAATTGGAATCAACATCGGGTACATTTTATTGAATAAGTACTTTTTATCTTATTGTCTCCAACTGCGTTTCTTCCTCTTGAACCTGCGAACGTTACATTATTTTGTATAGTGCCGAGGTTTTCTTAAGAGATTACAGTGAGGGGCACTTAAAACTAAATAGGTTTTGTAAAGGGTCTGTAAAGCGCTTGCGACGCTCCTGGTTTATGGGTTTTGACTGGCTCTGGAGATTTGAGTTTATTCAAAACTTAAAAATTACTGATTTCTTCTTTCTTTCGAGGAATCTTTGCTAAAACGCTAATATTGTAACCTAATGAAATGTTTATCTCAACTACCCGGCGGGGTAGGGCGGGTCCCTAGTCCGTCGTCATATTAGTCAAATTTAAATTGTATCGCTACAACCATTTACTTAAAGCCCATCTAATACTTCACCCCAGTTATTTCAATAAATCCTTGCCATTTTCATTACGGAATCTATTGCAAATTACACAACCGGGCGAGCGGCTACATCTCACAATGGTAGATGTTAGCACAAAGCCCCAGTTCCATTAGCCGGGAGCGGTGTGATAACGGCGCTCGCGTTATCACCGCGCCCGCGTCCACCCGTGCAGTCGCCACATTCACTCCGCCGCTACTGCGCCCGAACAATCTTGGTACTTTGATACATATATTTCACTAATATGTACTAATATACAGGATGTAAGAAAGCGGCTTATCATCCTCTCGCTTCAAAGCACCCTCACCTGCCCGTGGAGCGTCCTGCCGGTGAAGATTTGGCAACCAACTGGTGGCGGTATACCTAACCATTCCATCACAGTTGAAAGCGTAGCTAATTACCACAGGCCGATAACGGGCAGCAGCGTCACCGTAGCGAGAAGCCACGCCCTGCAATCGCCAACCCACCAGCTGCCAGGGCTGTTGTTAATAGGCATACACACTGTGTGTGACACAATTGCTTCTGCTTAGAGCAATCTCTTCGCAATAGTAGATGTTAGCCCCAAAGCCAAAGTTCCATCATCCGGGAGCGGTGTGATAACGGCGCTCGCGTTATCACCTCACAATGGTATGTTAGCATGAGAGACCAATAGGCCGATTCCGAAATATGCTGAGTTTCGGACCGTGATGATAAGATCAGCTCAGATCAGATTAGTAACAGTTAATAAAGCCCATCCAGGTTGTATAAGATCATACACAGACCAAGATCCATCAAACTTAATGAATAGCGTAGAAACGGGTTACTCCTAAAGGAGAAATCCTGTAATAATGTACTTGTTATAACAAATGTTTAATCTTGATTATTTTTTATACAAAAGGCATATAGCTGGCTACGTGTAGCATTAGTCATAAAGTCTCGAAGTGACGCCGAAACTTCGACGATGATATAACTACGAAGTAATCCCTCAGTATCAAAACTATCCAATCGGCGTACACAAGCAGAGATCATGCGATGCTTGACGTTGGAGTCAAGGAGAGCGGCCGGCGCCGGCCACGCCCGCTCCCCCCTCCCGCGCCGCTCACCCCCCATGCAAACTACAGGTACATCGATAAATCCAATTGTTGGTCATTACGGATCCTGCTCGACAATATATTATTATAGGTTATAAAGGATATGGTACGAATATATCCAATAGGCAAGCTTTCGTGTTTTGAAAAGGTTTGGAGTAGTGGCAGACGGTAATGAGGATTGAGAAATATGAGGTATGACCGTCACAGCATCTCCATTAAATAAGTAGAAGTGTCTTAAAGTATTCAATTCTGGCTTTCGGGGAAAGAGAACGGTTGCTACTCTATTGCAATAACAAGGTATATGAGACCTTTCTTATGCCTGACTAGGTGTAAGAGAACAGAACATCTATAGGTAATGCGATTATCTAATAATAACACCAATCTAATAACTCTTTACGTCTTTCAATCATACCTCGTTAGATTTGAATAAATGATTGTTTGTGCTTCTTCCATTTTACGAGATATTCTTATTCACTTATTAGATTTTTAATTTATACGTAAACTAGCTGTGCTCGCGACTTCCTCCGCGTGGTATAATAGTATTTTTTCCCCCGTTTTTTTTACATTTTCCATTATTTCTTCGCTACTAATAGTTACAGCGTGATGTCTCGTATAGCCTAAAGCCTTCCTCGATAAATGGTCTATTCAACACAAAAAGAATTTTTAAATTCGGACCAGTAGTTCCTGAGATTAGCGCGTTCAAACAAACAAACTCTTCAGCTTTATAATATTAGTTAAGATTAGTAAAATGACTGAGATAAAATTAAATATTCGTATATTTTGAATAACATACATAGATTAAAACATCGATATATTATAACTTGCACATACTTTTTAGTCCAACGTATCAACGTTATAACGCCGTAATAACAACGGTCGTAGTCAGGGGTAAGATCAAATGACTAATATCTTTCTTTTAAATACGTCATGTTGTCAAATCAAAACAGGCACGATTTAAATGTATCAAAATACTTCGTACTTCCTGACACTGAACAATAACAAACTTTCATCACCTGAATATCTGCCGTATACTAGGCCACCCTTGGTACAGAAAGCAGAATTAATTTGAAATACTACGTCCTATTTATACCTACTTTATGAAACTAATGGCGTGCGTGACATAATAATACTTTATCAACATTAGAATCAATTTTTAAATACTTAGAATGTATAATCTTTTTAAAAAATGGCTGTAAGGAGGACAGAGATAGAGTAAGCAAATACTCTTTGCTTTGACGTGCACGCAATTTATTATTTCACTAGAGTCTTGGTACATTCAGTATAATTGTCTTAACATTAAACTTAATTTGAATATGACGGTGTTATGCCGAGTTCTACTTATCAGCTAGTTTCATAGCCGCACTCAGATACATACGAAAGCAATGTAGGGCCAATAAATTTTAACTCTTGACAATATCCTGAATAATACTAAAATTTATTATATTTGCCTTGCATTATACAAGGGCCGGCTCTTCCATACATCTATTCAGGCGTTTGTTAATTTTATTATTGCAATATTTGTCAGTTTAAGCCTTATTTAAGTAGGGATTAGGCAGCCGATTACGCGAAAAAGATGACCATTTTCACGACGGAAAACTATTTTGCTGTTATTTACGTATTTTCAGATACGAAGTTACCTATTAGTAATTTATGCACGAAAGTGTACAGTTATGGCATAAACATTTATAAACTGTACAAAATTGCTGTACCAAGGTTTATAATTCCTGATTTAAAATGATTTTGATAGGGAGGAAGACTTTAAAACTCGCAGTTTATAAATAAAGCTGGCCTTTTTACGAGACTCTTAATGACATGTATTTAGACGTAAAACATTTTTATCGACTTTGCAAATGACATTTGTAGGTAATCAAGGAAGACCAGCCGTTGATATATGTAAGAACTTTTGTTCAGGACAGGCAGGGATGCGGCCGTATGCTTCGGCGTTAATAAAACAAAGGTTCTTGTTTCGATTACCCGTTGAATCAGTTTAATCAGAATTTTCCAAGTAAATTGTTCAAGTTCAGACCCTGACTTCAGAATTGTCCCGGGGTCAGATTTTAAATCCCAGAATACCTAAGTATTATTGCTATCCTCTCGGGACTTAAAATGAGTTCACTATTAATTACAATTAGGTAGGCTTTTAAACTTGAATCAGTTACCAAGTTAGATACCTATAATTATTTTTGAATTGGAAATAGTAAAATAGGACCCTGGAATAATATTAAGGGATAATGTATTCAGCGTTAGCTGTTCACACAGTCTTGTATAGATATTAACAGTTGTATATGAGCATCATTCTTGCTGCGCCCACGCATTGTGCGCGACATAACTTATGCCACTTTGTTGATAGCGAGGGAATTGGCGGCAAATATGCGGATGCACGGTCTAAGCGCAAAATGCCAGGTTCGATTATTATTCTACAGGAAATTTAGTGACTATATTTTTGTCGGAGTTGTATTAGAAAAGTAATGTGGGGAACGGCGAGGAAAATTGTTTGTCAAGATACGTACTCGTTCGTCGGATCGACAAAGGATAGTTATGTACTACGAGGGTAGTACAATTCTGTAGAGTAGTACTACTCTACAGAATTGGTCATTCACTGATAATATGGCATAGATACTATCTTTAACTGGGAGGAAGAGGTAATTTTGTATTTTCTAGCAGTATGAAGATATATTCATAAGGCCAGTAGCGACCCCAGAACTCGATTTGAGTTGCAGGTGTCCATAAGCGGTGTTGACTGCTCATCACATTTGCTCGTCTGCCGCCTCTTGCTTAAAAAAATTTTTCTTTGCTATTACGGGTTTGATGAAAATAAACAAGCATAACCCTTATAATATAATGGTAGACACTTCAGCGAGTACATACTTTTTAAAAAACTAAGCCTATGCGATTAATTCTACATAATAGCCAAGATAAATTAGCCGCATTATGACAGATTATGATGTCAGATTCACAAGGTTTTGTAATAAATTGTGAGCGACACATTTTTATCTGATCGATAGAACACCGATATCCATTGCCATGCATAATGTTATTGATAGTTTATGTCCCGATAAGATCGCATGCCGAGCGTTCCCTTCCGTGGTGTAGGCCTACCCTTAGGCCTTTTTACGGTTCCGTACATCAACATCGTCGAACAACGTTCCGAACTTCATATAAAAGGAAAAGCGGAACCCTTATAGGATCAATTGGTTGTCCGATCCAATCAATTCTGTCTTTCTGCCAAGACCCTCGACTCAGAAACGCGTTGATATCAAGCTAACTCGTATGAAATACTCAGGTCTGCTGTATTTTAAAGCTGTGGTGATACTAATAAATATTTTTCTTTCTTTCTTCTTTCTTTCTGTAGGTAATAAAAAGTCTAGAAATTAAATTAATGCGATGAATGAGAACGTCCCCTTATCTTTTCGCTGCAATGCACACCTGCCCGGGGTGCATCCAGCCGAAAATCAAACGAGGCTCTGACAACCACAAATTTAATGTGAAACTAAATACTACAGGCCGATGACAGGCAGCAGAGTCACCGGAGCAAGCAGATCCCTGCGATCGCCAACTTGCCTGGCGATATAGGCAAAGCCTCCACATGTTTGATCGAAGTAGTGCACAATTGGAAAGACTTATGTCCAGCAGTGGACTGCGATAGGCTGATGATGATGATGACTTGTTGATTACCGCAGCCATTGGGACTTCTCTTTCGCATTCGAACAGGCGAAGTCGTTATTGCTATACCTGTATAAAAAAAAGTTAATCACACCTCGAACTACTAATATAACCCAATTATTGTTGTTTAAATTATAATGTTGCTTTGAATAATATGCATTTGCATACATCAAAGACGGATCAACAAGGAAATTGTAGCGGAAAATCTTTCAACAACTATGTTACTAAAGCTACATCGAATCAATAATCGTTGATATACTATTAAATCAATTTATATTCATTAAATTATGACGCGTTAAGTGTTGTGCAGAGGAAGATACGAGAACGAATAAGGAAGCCCATATGTAGATCAAGTATTCAGGTTACTCCTACATCTCAACTTAGCCTTACTTAGAGCATAAGGTCTACAAATGAAGTTACTATAAAATAAACGTCTAAGAATGGGTAGGCGCATTTTATATTATCACTCTCATACATTTCTTATGAAATAAACACCTACTTATAAATACGGTAGGTGGAATAAAATTATGCTAGTCGTCTAGTTACCATTACGGCGAGCTAGCTAGACGCTTTTATTGTAATTTAATAGAGTATGATTTAGATAATCTTCTAAGGCTAGTTGGTAATAATATTGTACAAAGGTTTTTCTAAACACCAATGTCCCGGCACTAAAGATTTTTTGGATCGGAACCAAAGGATTGGGAACAAATCAGATGCAGGATCAACGGCTTATCACTCATATGTATATTTAATACATACATAAATATTAAACATTTCTTATTTTATACTGAGTAATTTCTTTGCAGAAAAACCCAGTTTTCGATCCGACCCGGGATTCGAACCCGAAACCCATCGGTTGGTGACCTGCGACTAAAGAGGCAGTATAAGATCGGTAATCGAATGACTAGCTGTTGTACTTATATAGGTATTATTAGGATATAATGAAATGGGAAGTTAAAGTGAGATATGGAATTTAGTATTTGTATTTCTAACACATTAGCGCTACATTGTTGCGTTAAAATGGTAGAGATATTTTAATAGCCCTATAAGTATGATATTACTGCCGGTCCGGTGTAACATTGGTATTTAAGTCCTAGCATATACTTACTGTCGTTACCGCTTCTGGAGTAGACTAAGATACAAAAAAAATTATCACTAGGTTAAAACAAAACTTTAAATAAATAAATATTAGACAACATCACATACATTGCTCTAATCCCAAAGTAAGTAGCTTAAGCACTTGTGTTATGGGTATCAGAACAACGAAGGTACCACAAATAAATACTTAAATACAAATTATAAACACCCAGACACGGAACAAACACAATTATTCATCACACGAATGTTTGTCCCGGGTACTTTGTGCGTAGTATTCACGTAATTTTCGATTTACTCGTATACCTACATTGAACATTGATTAATTCAGTCATTAACTTAACTAGAACACTTGTCCTTGGCATTAAGGAATCATAGTAATTAAATTTTATGAAACATCAAATTGACTTCAACCGTTTAAGAGTGTTTCATACATAGAAATGTTTCTAGGATAGAACAGCCCTGTTTGTGCTATGCGCGCAGCTCGATCTTGCGCTATAGTGCATGATTGAAAATGGTATTTGCCCACCCCGGAACAGGAGTAATCTGCAACGGGCCAGAACAGGCATAGACGTGTCCATAAGTTTCTGTGCTACCCGAATCCCTGCAACTTGTTGCCCACTTGGCGACACAGGGCTTAGTGGCCGGTATACACTTCGCACTTAGAATAGAGACACAAAGAGCTTTGTGCATGTTTTTGAATATCCTGCACCATAAACGAGCATCTTGGCATATTATTGATTATCCGACATTAAAAAGGGGCAGGGAAAATTAAATCAAATAACTCCGGAGCACGCTCTCCAAAGCGCCATCGATAGATGACCAAAAGTCCAGCAACCTTAGCGACGGTGATCATCAATACTTTGACGTCTTGAGCCAAGGGTCGTGGGTTCGATTCCCGCACAGTACAAACATTTGTGTTCATGAACATGTCTGTTTGTATTGGTCTGGGTGTTTTCTATGTATAATATGTATCTAAGTAATGTATAATATAATGTATGTATAATGTTTATCAGTTGTCTAGTACCCATAGTACAAGCTTCGGCTTAGTTTGGGGCTAGGTGGCGCTGTGTGGCCCAGCGTGGCATGTCTTGGGTTATATATTTTATTTATTTAAGCGTCACAAAGGGCCTACTACCTATTGCTGATTATTATATTTAATTCAAAATAAGACGTGCTCGCCGTCTACCTTGATATATATTTTTTCTTAAACCATTTTAAAGTGTTCCATATCTCTCTCGGGCATATAACCAGAGCAGCGGATAGTCACAACAATAATTACTATAATACAAGCTAATTTCCAATTCAAAGCAGCCTACGGATAATTTGCATATTAAGTTATTCAGATGTTAGGTGGATCATCTACTTGCCTCCACCGCCTTATTTGTAATTACATGGATTATGCCTCTTGTTTATTCAGCAATAAACGTCAATAAATAATAAATACATAGTTTCCTACATATTAACAAACGATAAGGCAACAATTACTGATGGAAAAATTCTCTTAAGAATCCATTTTGTCATAAATAATGTTGTGATATCTAACGGATAGTATGTACCTACTAATTGCGGTGGTTAATGGATTAGCCTGATTTTATGCCAAGGTGCGTGGCATAGCGCTCTTGATTGATACAGATCATAAAAATTTAACTCATACCCGAGTAGGTACCTATAAAATGTAAAGCCTATGCATATTTAATTGCCTACATAATCGTTACATGTTTGCTTGAACGCGGAGATGAAGTGGTTAGAAGTGTCTTAACACATAAGTTACTAATAGATTTCAGACTGCTTCATGCCATGTTGGTCTAGTAAGTGCAAGTGTCGCCTGACAACAAGAGGTCTCAGACTGCCTGTTCGGGTCAATAATTTGGTATTGGGTTTTTATCTATCTTCTTATCTATACTTATAATAAATCTGTAGAGAGGTCAATTCTGTACATAAAATATTTTTTCAAAATAACTATCAGGGGGTGATAAGTGATCGATACTGATACCAAAAATGCAATCAGTAAAATTTTTGTCTGTCTGTCTGTCTGTCTGTCTGTCTGTCTGTATGTTCGTTATAGAAAAAAAAAACTACTGAACAGATTTTGACGAAACTTGGTACAATTATTCTTCATACTCCTGGGCAGGTTATAGGATACTTTTCATCACGCTACAATCAATAGGAGCGGAGCAGTGACGGGAAGTGTTGGGAAAACGCGAGAAATTTAAACCTGTATGTTTGAACGCGCATTACGCGAAAACTACTGCATAGAATTGAATGCGGTTTTCACCAATGTATTGCTAGAGGTCTAACTTAAAACTTAGGCACAAGGTATAGATGGGTATTATATGGAAGTCCGTTATTTTTGAAACCCGATATCCACGCGAGCGACGCCGCTGGCACAGCTAGTATCAAGAATAACTTAGTAGCATCTCGGAGTCAGGAAACTGACGATGCATCGTAAAGCACCTTAAGCCGTTGGTCCTATACCTGATCTCTCTCTGGTCGTGTCCAACTATCGTCCTACTGGATTATGAGTGTGAAGAAACAGAGAGTGCACAGACCTATGTCTGCATACACTCGTGCACGATAATATCTCCTGCGAGATCTGCTAGTTTCCATGGAGATCGGCTACTGTTGCTGATATTTTGTCAGTTTATACTGTTTCTAAATCTAATGATTTTGTCAAAGTTGAGTATCCACATAATCAACTGAGCTTCGTACCTCACTTAGAAGAAGAAAAAAAGAGCCCTTATGAAATAACTTCGCACTTGGTCTACCTAAGCTCTATTTTCCCAGGAATGCGCGAAAGCAATCAGTAATTAATCTCATAGTGCATACTGGTTTTATAATGTAAATGTTCATATTAGCATACATGTATCTAAAACTGTTAGCTTGAACTAAGGTCGCCTCGTAAACTAATTTATTTGACAGAGATAAATAAAGGTATCAAAGCGCTTATTGTAACTTAAGAAAAATCCTACCTGTTGCCTGTTATAAACTTGAACACATTCGAAATACAATTTAAAAAAAACCGTACAAACTGAAGATCGCATACATTTTGATATGTAAATTAATTATCCTAACATAAAAAACAAATTAATACGTAAATGGTGTTATAACGTGTCAACATAAAATTAGAAATTGTTTTTTATCACTGTTACTCATTTACATAAACAAGTGATTTGGATGGAAACGTGATAATTATTTTATCATCAGAATAATTATACCGCTTTGCAGTATATCAAAAGCGTTATTCATGATATTTTAATATTTTTGATAACGTTTAGTAATTATTTTGAGTGATAGTTGGAGAGGCTTTTAATTAATTTATCAGTGTGAAAAGGCTTTTAATTAATTTATCAGTTTGTGTGATAATAATATGTGTGAATGTGGTAAGTTCATCTATACAATCCATTATAATGGATTGGCGTATGTACTTATTTGAATGCGACTTCTGCATTATACCAAGAGTTCGTACGTGCAATCTGCGCCTGGGTTGTTGTGTTCGTCTATTTTCTTAGAGAAAGTATGTAATGTTGTCTGTTATTTAATATATTTAAGAAATGTATCGTCAGTTCACAATGCGTAAGCAATCAAAATCAAGAAAAATTGTGTTTGCACTACACAAAAAGAAATACAAACAAAAAATCTTTGTGTTATATTAGATTTAATATAATAAATATCAGTTTTTGATTTACTTTTGTAAGACACATCCTTAACAAATCTTCAAATATTACACAATTTAAAAGTTTGGCATAAAACAACGAGTAAATAAAATAAGGGCGAGTCACATGCCTCGGGCTTATTCACCTCATGTTAAATGAAGTGAAGATGTAAGGGCTATCGTAATAACAGTGTTTACTTCAAAGACGGCGGTATAAGATTTCAGATTTTATTTCTTTACCATGTTGCATGTCGGACGAGCTTTGTACCTTAATAGTGGAAATATGATTAAACTAAGCTATAAACAAAGTATTATTTATTTCAGAAATCAGACTGATGACTAGTAGATATGAAATGATGAATATTTATAATGGAGAGATTATTGATTATAAATAGATCGGAGATAGCCTAAGTCTTTTTTAGAGGGGAACGCATTATCCACCTCCGCGGGAAGTCAGGGTGGTGTGTGTGACTCACACCTCCAAATGGAAGGGAATACCCACTAAACTCCCCTGTGTCACCGGCAGGGCAGTAACTTGCAGGGACTCGGGTAGCGCTGAAGCATACGGCCGCATGAGATAGCCAAAGCATAGCCTATACTAAGCGAACAAGTTACTTCTTTATAATATTATTAGTACAAATATGATTGGAGTTTAATATATACTTACTTGGAAAATAGTGACATGACGAGGCATTACGGTAAGGGGCTGTTTGTTATTTATTTTAAACACTCGTAGTGTCAACTGAAAGCAACATTATAGCAATTAAACATTTGCTATGTTCTAACTTATAGTTGAACACTATATCAGTTGGTGTCTGTTTCACTCAGCCAACACTCTGTCTACTTTGGAGCGATGTGACTAATTACATCGCACAAAGTAGCTAAAGCATGACTCATATTGTAAACCTTAATTTATTTTTTTTTATAAAAAGAGCATTCTGGATGACATTCTGGGTGTCAGAATTGTATCCAAGTACAAAATTTACTTATACATTAAAACAATATAAGTGTTGTTGCGAAACCATATGTAGGTAACATTTGTAAAACAAGGGAAAATATTTTATTTTTATTGTATTCGTTGTAGAAATGTGTACTTTTTCTAATTCTTACACAATATTGTGATGACCTCTACACCACCTTATCCACACATCTACCTACAACTTTATCTCGATAAGCTGGTATCGGAATGTCATACGCGTTTGTATCACTAATTAGTTGCGTAGATTTAAGGGTACGGCATTTCGCGATCGGACACGTGTGGGAGGCTTGAAACCGATTCGCGTTCTCTCGTTCGACTCTCTATGTAGATACGCATCTTCCTACTTGTAATTAGGCATTTAATTGCCGGCAGACTCTGCCCTATTGTGCATGTGTGGTGGCTATTGACAAATCGCTGTGTAAGTTGCTATTCGAGGTTATATGAGAGTGCTTTTTGTAATAATACGCTTTCGCTCTGTTACTAAACAATATGAAATGTACATTTTTAGTAATGATAGTGAATATAAATCAAAAATGTTCTCGTGTATTGATTGGATGAAAAATGGTCGAGGTACAAATGATCCCTGTCGGAACTGTCTGTCTAATCAAAAAAACATTAAAGCTTTATAACTCATTTAAAGAAAAGATATTTAAAAAGTTACGATCGTCTTATTCCCTATTGCTCTCGTTTTCATTTACACTATCAGTGTGCCTAGCACGAACATTTTCGAAAAAGTATGCGTAACGTTACCGTAAACATTTGTATGAAACTTGGTACAGCGCCCCTATCGTGCGTAAGAGGTACTACGTTTACGTACGTTAACGTAGTGAAAATTATCGCCCTGTTTACGGTTACGTTACGCATACTTTTTCGAAAGTGTTCGTGCTAGGCACACAGAATATCTACGAGATATTGCATCTTCCAGAAGACCGTGTTCTTACGACGCGTAAGTTTTTTTATATCAACACCTTCCTTGACTTAACCTCCATAGGTTTATATCCAAATCCTATTCCTTAACTTCATTGTCTGGAAGTCTGGGCCTTAGGGCTATTATAAGGGCATACAATTATCCAAATACCTAATGCGAATCACTCGTGAGGCGACGTCGACCGCTTTTTAGAATCAGTCGGTAATCCTACTGCTATATGCTGGCCTAGTATGGCGATAGTAAATGATGGATTTGGATACTTGTCGCAGAAAGTTTGACCTTTTATATCGCTTTCCACCTAGAAAAGGAGACAGGAGGATAGATCAAATCTCAAAAATGTTCACCATGATATCAGTGGAAGACATAAGCCAAGTCTCTACACAATAATAGTAGGTAAATCATCAAGGTTCGCAAACTAGGTAACGCCTTTGCCTTACTTTCTCACGGGTCCCTACACATCGATCGAAGTCAATGTTATCAAAATGGTGTTAACATTTATTTGCTCCAGTTTTTATGTCAGATGTCGTACGCAACAGAGGCAACGTGTGAAACGAACGAACTGTAATTAGAGAAATAATCCGATTGTGCTAAAGAATATTGGTGCAATGGTCGTCACGTCATGTCACTAGGTTCATAGTAAAAACGACGCGTAACTTTTTATTGAGAATGGAGTAACTGTATTGTGCTTAGTACAGTCAGTTTCAGATAAGCTATGCAAATATAAGGTCTCCAATTGAGACGAATCATTAATTCAATTGTTCTCAATCACTAAAGTGCCAAATGTAACTTTGTGATTGTAAATAAACATGTTTCAAACATTTTCATTTTTAAATAGATCTACAAATGATAAACAGCCAAAAATATCCAACATTTTTGAAAGTTTTAAAATCACAATGTAAAATGTATATTAATTGTTCTGTAAGTAGGTAATTGTTTAGCTATGTCATTTATAATGATAACTGTATGAGGTATATGACGTAGAACGAATATCGATAGGTAAAGCTGAACACGTGACGCACTCTCGTTTCGGAGACCAAGAGATTTTGGACCGCTAAGCGATGTTAGGACTAGGATAGTGATTTGGTTCTGATAGTGGTCTTTCGCACGTTGTCAGGCGACAGGAGGCTACTGTATAACAATAAAAGCTAGTAGCCAAGTGACTTTGCTGTACCATCGGAGTAAAGGAGTACTTGTATATCTGATGCAGACTGTACAGCGCTTAATGCAATGCCGATACGTCGAACGATTGCAACGCTAGCGCAGTATTGCGCGCCTGTGGGCGGCAACACGCAACTCTCGGGTCGCTCCGCCATGCAAATGTTTTGTACACAACTTTGGCAGATAGTGTATTTGGAATCCTGTTTGATTTGTGTGGGCATTGTTGGGCTTTTGCACTTTGCTAATATCCTGTTTTACATTTAGTTGGGGTAGCTGAAAATAGATTCGGTGATGGTTTCTAACTGAAGCTGTGCGGCTTCCAAACATCATCATCCTAGCCTTATTCCCGATTGTCGATTGTTTTTTTTTATAATAGCTCGACATAAATAAATCAGGGAGTTTATATTACATTTGACGTCAAATTTGTCTCTACACCCGTCAAATGATTAATCCTTTGACCGCCGAGAAATGAGACACAATATAAAATCTATGGTAAATATATGGTTTTTAATCTTCGTGAAAGCGTCACCGGAGCAAGAAGCCCTGCGATCGCGAACCCGCCTGCCCAGCGTGGCGATTATGGGTATATCCTCCAGATGTTTGCTCTAAGTGGCGAACAACTGGAGAGGCCTATGTCCAGCAGTGGACTGTAATAGGCTGATGATGATGATGATGATGATAAATCTTCGTGATGCATTGTCTAGAGCATTCTCGCTTAAAGTACTAACGTTGGGTAGCGGGTTCGGTCGGATCAATTTAGGAAACAAACATTCGAACCGTTCATATCTTTAAGCCTCGTTATAAAGTTACCGATTTCATTAAAACGTAAACTTAACAAATATTACTCATTACTCTAGAAATAAAGGATACGATTTCTTAACTTTTTCTTCCTGTCCAAAGACAGGAATGACTCAAGCAATTCAATTCAAAATTAAATTTAACGCCAATTGGCCTACAAGACAGAATTGGCTCGTAATCTGTCGATGGGTAAGACGATCGCGTCGTCTCGTAACGCGACACCGCGGATCGCCTATCTGTCCTGTCTCGACGATACGGCACGGGGCCTTGGCTGGCTTACGGAATACGCGTCTCATGCGTATCGGGTGTGGACGCTTTGGAAACACGAGAGTCGCGGATCGTGCACTGAGCATGTTTAAAACTAAACTGCACTCTGGTTTGATTGAATTTCGAAGGTTGACGCAGCAGGTCACAGACTTTTTTCATATTAGCACGACATAATGACTTCCCTACGCCTGATGGAGAGCGAAAGATGAGCCCGAATCGCAGCGACAACGGGCAAATAATCGGTCAGTCACCTGTCAGTAGCCACCGCCATGCCGGCCCAAATGTAACCCCCGGCTGCAGCGCTCACGCCACGAGTTCTAGAAAACCCTGCTCACCGGCAGAAACACGACCCGGTGGTCATTTAGCTGCGGTATTCTATAGGGTGGAGGTCCTTCTTTCAACGGGCTTAATTCAAGCGAAGATACGCTATGCTCTACCTCTCTTAGATTGATTGGAAATTTGTTTTTGTCACCCATGTCACAAGTCACTCTTTTACACATAGGGGGCTCACCTGCGCTCCGATCAACATACCCGAGGACGACAGCGATATGTGTCTTTGGACACACGTAGTCAGTGACGTCGTACTGTGGGGCACCACTACTTCCTCCCGAGGTGTGTTGCCATCCGACGCTTCTAAAATTAGTCTTTAAACAGACTCCGTAACCAGGTTGGTCGTAGCAAGGAGAATATGTTCAGGTTGGGGTTCTTTGACGGGTCAGAGAACTGGCCTGCGAGTGTGGTGCCCCTCTCTAGAGTATATCTCACCTGGTCTGCTGTCCCACGAGTGGAGAGACCTGCTTGCTCACCGAGCTAATGTTCGTGGGTCGGGGTGGCGGAGTACTGGGCACAGCATGTTTGATTTCCGTATGCCATCGAAAGTGGGTATTCCTTTTTTTAACCGACTTCGAAAAAAGGAGGAGGTTCTCAATTCGTCTGTATGTATAATATTTTTTTTTATTTTTTTTTATGTTTGTTCACCGATATTTCCGTCAATTATGGATGGATTTCAAAAATTTTTCTACAGTTCGACAGAGGACACTTCCGAGGTGGTCCCATTATCACCAAGTCAGGATCTGATGATGGGATCCTGGAGAAATTGAGGGCAACAACCGAAAATTGTATGCCCATATGGTGTTTTTGTTACGTAATCATATTTTACTCAGGTATATGCTTCCGGGCGTCAACATCTGGTGCTGATCATGAAGCCACAGAACTCCTTAACGGTTAGGAGTTAGGGGACAGTACTGACATTGGTCGATATTAAACTAGGTAGTAGTATGTACTTATGCAGGACTAATAGGGCAGGTGATTTAGTAAGTGACATGCTTGATTCTAGATCGCAAAGTTTTCACTTGACTTAAAGCAAAATTTTTCATTCCTAAGGTACATTTATTTGTTTGGCTGGCACCGACTTCAAAAATAAGTGATAATTGTAATATTTAAATAATTATGTATTAAAGATAGAATTACTTACGTTATTTATCGCTTTTTAGTTTTGGTCGTTTGTGTTTTTGATCTTTGGTAAATGTTTGTTAGCCTCAACTTAGCTTCGCGCAGCCCCGCCTGTGTCGAATCGCACCCTTACAACAGCCATTGCCAAGACAATTTCCAGAACATAACTCACCGACGACGGCAGCCTTCGCCCGTGATGCCCGCGGACACGTTTGACATTAGCACGAAATAAACATTGATGATGCCCACGTTTATGCACAAACGGCCCATCGGGCTTTCTGGGAAATTTATCGATGCGCTGATGCAGATTGTGAAACTGCAATGGTGTTTATGTAAGCTGTTGAAACTGGTCAGGATATAGACTATTGTACTCTTATAGATCTACTAGCTGTGCTCGCGACTTCGTCCGCGTGGAATAGTTATTTTTCCCCCTTTTTTTTACATTTTCCATTATTTCTTCGCTACTAATAGTTGCAGCGTGATGTTATATAGCCTAAAGCCTTTCTCGATAAATGGTCTATTCAACACAAAAAGAATTTTTCAATTCGGACCAGTAGTTCCTGAGATTAGCGCGTTCAAACAAACAAACAAACAAACAAACTCTTCAGCTTTATAATATTAGTTAAGATTTGGAGTACAAGACTGGAATATGCATTTGAACTTGTAATACCGATGCTAAGCATGTTAGGTAAATTGTAGGTAGGTGTAGATTGCCGGAAATAAATAAACAAGATGGTTTTATAATCATCATCCTCGACTGGCTCGGTGGCTTAATTGGTAGTGATCCTTGCCTTCTGAACCAAGGGGGATTCTGATTCTGATCCACTGCGGGATAGGCTTCCCCCGATGACCTACACATGGACAGGTCCTGAGTTCAAAGTTGAATCTATGATTTATTACATTACACGTAAATGTTCCCTGTGAGGGAGCACTTAAAGAAGAAAGGAAACTTGGTTTTTAAATCTCAAATACATGTATTGGATTCTTCATTTATGCGATATATGATGCATATTCTTCATGCGATAGACATTTCACTGTTGAACATAGACCTCTCCCGTTTTTCGCCACTTTGGTCAAACATCTGGAGGCTTTGCCTCCGACCCCTATGACGCTGCTGCCCATCATTGGCCTGTGCCATTTAGCTACCCCTTCCTCCTTTGTTATTCGGCAGGATGCACGAAGGATAAGTGAGATTGGCTTGGAACGAAAAAATTACAGGTCGCTCCCTTACATCGCCTACCATTTCATTATCTATTCCTAGTAATTCTCCCCTTCCATTTATGTTATTTCCAAACAAGTTATATATTTTATTATAACTTTAAGACGTGCTTCAGAAGCTCTATCATAATTTAACGCAACAAGGGCATCTTTATTTACATCACCAGCTGTCAAATGAAAGCGCTTGGACTAAAGTCACATAATTATGTAAATATAGCTTGATTCAGTTGACTCCACTGCGTCTACGCTAACACAGTTAAATAAAGGACAGTACGACTACGCCAATCTTGAAAATTATCAAATTCAGTCCCACAATATAAACTTTGAAAAATTATTAAAAATTAGTAACTGCATGTCGGTCAGAAGAATTTATTTTTGTAAGACGTAAAACGGTTTACAACTGCGACACTAGATGCATCCCGCAACTAATATATCCATATAAATAATAGCCTATATCCTTATTTGAAGTAATAGTATGAGCTATACTTATTGCTGTAAAGTTTCATTAAAATCCGTTCAGTACTTTTTGCGTAATGGAGTAACAAGCAGCCTGGATGTGTGTTGTACAACAAAACAAACTTTTACATTTATAACAATATTAAGATCTACAACTATGGAATACATCTACGAGTACAATACGAAATTTAATCTATCTTACAACTCGAAGATTAATAAAAAGAAAGCTAAAACTTCAGTACTAAATTATTGGTAATTAACTTACTGCGTTTAAATACCTATCATATTGAGTTATCATTGTACCATCCTGTTTTAATCGCCCTTCTCACGATACTGGCCCGCGCCTGGTCGCTTTTCCCCTAAAACATACGTCCGTAGGGCATCTCCCAGCAACGCCCTGAGCCGAGGCTCGAGCCCCACAGGAGGCGCCCTCAGCAACGTTGCTTAATTTCTAGGGGTGAGAGCCTTCCACTCCCCCAATAGTCCGGTGATGATGACAAGGCCGCACTGGCCATCATCGTAGTCATATAGAAAAAATAAACTTGTTTTAACGTTCAAAGAACTTCTACACTGTGGTGATACTTATGTAGTATAGCTCGTGAATCGCTCCATTTCCCTGGGATTGTTTATGGCGTCGCATGCATCAACCGGCGGAAGTCTTAGGTTCTCGGAGGACAGGAAGCGGTGCCTACCGACAGGTTGTACTGTTGAGCATGAAAACGACTGACACATATCGATTTTATTTCTTTAGAAACTGTGTACAGGTGGCCACAGCTTATAATCTAGTGAAGTAATCTGCATTTGACGCTTACCAACTTGAAAATAGTTTGAGTAAAGACAGCTCACAGGGAGCTCTTATTAAAACAGCACCAGATGAACGCTTGACACCTAGTCGCCCTAGTACAGAACCCTCCCGTGCGCGAGTCCGAATCGCACTTGGCCGATTTTCTTAACTAATGTTCCCATGGATTGTCTAGAATTATTTTTATATCGTTATATGAGGGATAAAATTCAATACCATTTTTTGTTATTTGTCCGTTCCCGCAGCGACTTAAGACTCTGTTTCAAATTTCATGTGTTTCATGGCCGACGGGAGGCCACTATGGTTACTATAAAACCGACTAAGAGAATATCAGAAGTCGGGCAGCAGCATTTACCTGGATACAAATAAACTGCAGTCACCAACCCGCCTTTTTTTTAGCCGGGGCAATGCATTTAGGCATCCGCGTCACCCGGGGTATGTGGGATTCACTCTACCTCGGGATGGTAGGGAGGCAGGGAATACCCACTAAAAACCCCGGCCCCTCCGTCATGCGCCAAGGGGTCGGTGCCGCGGGACTCGGAATATCCAGCAGTACTGAGACAACCCGCCTGCCAAGAGTGGTGACTAAGGGGATTCCCTCTAAATTATTGCTATCATTCAAGGACCTTTACTCCACGTTCGTAACTGATGTTCTATAACCAGATACGGACAAGACCTATGTCCAGCAGAGGACGTTTGCAGGCTGAGGATGAATTTGTACCGAATATAAATCTGTATCATTAATTCATCAATACTTTATTCCTATCTAAACAATAATAATAATAATTTTATAGTATTTAGTGCTTTCACTATAACACCTCATGGTAACCGTTAACCAATGGAGATAACCCCAAACAATTATCATGTTAAACAGTTTATGTGCAATAAAGGAACATTATAGCATTTCTATGGGTGAAAATTTAATTTATTGAAATGAGAACATTCGAAACCCGATAGGGATTCTTCGGTCAATTTAGTACATTTAAGAATTATTGTTATTGGTGTTTGTGCATAATAAAAGAAGGATAAAGATCAAATGACTGCACGTGGATGAATACCTTATGAATTTGAAATGTATCATAAGTGTAACAATTGTAAATCGATATTTTCTAGGCATGTCAGAAAATGTACATTTTGTTCAATAAATAAAAGTTAATAATTGTTTCAGATAATTTAAACCAACAACTGTTCCCAACAACGTTTTCTTGTACTATGAGGATCAAATGGTAACTGGGGTCATCTCCCATCCAGATATTAAGAAAAAAATATCTCGTGCTAGCAGCAAGGACGATTAGCCATTGCGGCACCCAGGCCGTCAAGCGCAAATTATTATTTTAAACAAATCTATAAATTACCCAGTCTATTTTAATAAATAAATAACCCAAGACCTGATACACTGGGCCACACAGCGCCATTAAATCCGAAATTAAGCCGAAGCTTCTATTATGGATACTAGACAACTGATATCAATCGTGCACTAATTGTATACCTACTGTATAGGGATCGAACTCATGACCACTCTGTCAGAGGCAGTGCTCACTACCAATGATCAAACTAGTCCTCATTCTAACTTAATAAACATGCTTATTATGTGGATTGGTTTCATCTTAAAACTGTAAAGGGCTTTTCACTTTTATACTCGCCTGCCCTGTCACCACCGACACCTAATAGCAGGAAGCAGATCACAAATTAGAATAGTATTGCTTCACTAACCGGTGAAAGTGTATGACCATCTGAAACTGTAAACATGTACTTACTTTGATGTGTTTAAGAATAAACATTACTTATCCTATCTAGAGCATTTATTACTAATGTGACACTTGTTATTTCCAGACTTAAAAATCTGAATACCTAACGAATTCCCAAGTCGAGTCGTTACAAGTATTGTCAGATACAAAAGTAACATAATATAATAGATATATTATAAAATGCAACTGGATTTACCTGATGATAAATGATCATTTCAGCCTGTTCAAGGAGAATAATTGCTTGAGAATAAATTCTTGTGCCCTCAAGCAGTAATAAGTAACGCTGCTGTTTATCAGCTAATACCATTTTTTTCCTATTTGACTACGATAAAAGCCAAGGAGGCCTCGACATCATCACTGGTATACAGGGGGAACGGAAAGCTTCACCCTTAGAAGCTGATATCAACGAACCACTGTTAGAACAAATTCTCTCAACATCTATTAACCCGACACTAAGCTTCAAATTAGGTGCGTATCCTTGTGTTAAAACACTGGAGATTTAATTAAACTATCAGAAAATGAAAAAAGGTCTTAAAACCATTAGAGTACAAAAGCACAGTACAGTTAAGTTGCATCAGAGCGCACCTGCGGGTGCATTAATAACTTGATCTGCGTCGCGCTGTCGGACCGTCCGTCCGTCTGTCGGCCACTGATTTAGATGTCCACGCGTTTCCTGCGGCCGTGGACTTTCGTATCGCCGGGGAATTTAACGACTCCATTCCTCCTTAGCTAGTAGAACGATTTAGTCATTTTATATGAATGACCACATGTTAAAAGGGTTTCATGTTTTATGTATCATATTTGATACATAGCGATTGAACTGCGATTGTTCGTGAAGGGTTTAATTTCATATGTATCATAATATCTTATGTATGTAAATAGAAATCTTTATTGCCAGGACAATATACAATAGATCTAACTGTTTCAAACAAATCTGTCAGTCTTGGTTTACCATGGTGATTCTTTAAAAATGTTGATGTAGGTACTTATCTAGTTAGATAGATATGGCAATCTTTGGCAAATAGTATTTACCTACGTCGGTAAATGTAGAAAAACTCTGTTGAACTGGCATACGAAAATTTCGGTCAATTTTCTTGCTAACTTTCCAGACCCTATGAGATACGTTTGTCACTGGTTCAATAAACTTTTATTTACACAACAAAATACATATATTAGAAGATTCATATTCAACTTAACAATAAAATTAATACCGTCAATTTATATGGACGACCCGTTTGGTATCGAAATATAAATCAGCAGGCGCCTCTTTAATGAGATCCTTAGATTGGACCATCTGCAGTACATTATTTGAGACTAGACACAGACATTGCTCGTCTCAAATGTCAAATGCGTCAGCTTAATCAATCGCCAGTCAATTCGCATTCAATTTCACAATAACAAATGGAAGTATTCACAGATGACATTACACTAGACCCGTTTAAATCAGCCACTGTAACTGCCTTTCGTGTGGGTTCAGTGATAGCGAGAGGATAATCTATGAACAGATCACTTTTTAACAAGTTCTTTTCCTGCAGACAAACTGTTGCTTCGATAGTAAAACCTATTAGAAAATGTTCTGAAAAAACGTAGTGTAGGACGATCTCAGGCCAGGTGCAGTTACTTTTGAGTGGCTACCGCGAGAGGGAAGACGCAGCAAGGATATTTTTATGGAGACAGCGGAATACTTTGAACCCAGATGAGTGGTCTGGGTTTAAAGTATCCCGCAGTACTGGTATATGTGGAGGTCATTGAGGGAGGCCTATATCTAACAGTAGACGTCTGCAGGCGATAATGAAAAAAATATAGATATGTATGTATATTATAGATGAGCTATATGCGCCAAATACCTACTAATATCAAATTTTACAACTCGGTAATTACGGTAAAAGCAACAAACTTTTATCCCAAATCAATTTTTATCTATGTTATAGAAATTAATTATAAATGGAACTGGTTATTTATAATTACGATCCTAAACAATTTTCTAAATAATTATCTAGTCCGATGAAGGAGATGGCATAGAAAACAGAATACCGACGTAAACAGCCTTTAGTACATCATTAATGGAATCGGAATTTAATTTCCTGTAATTTTCTACAAAACGACTGCCTAGTCTAGTTCCTAGAGATTCTAATCGTAGTAGTTCATATAATACATTCTAATTTATATAAATATCTCATGCTTTATATAAATTATTAAATTGAGCTATAACTGCCATGATTCGAGAGTCAATAAACTATAGCATAAAATTAAAAAGTGTAACGACTTTTTATTACCTAAATAAATATATATCAGGTTCTAAAATAGATTTATGCGACTTCTATCTGATCAGGTACATCTAGGTCTGTTATTTTGAGCTAAGCTATTAGGTTTTGAATTAAATTTGTTATTTACAATCGACACTTTATTAACTAACTTTGTGAAATTCCGACTTTATGCTGGCATGTTTTTATTGAAAAAGACTCATTATTATTATCTACAATTTCCTAAGCTGTTTATTGAGTTTAGCGTACACATAGACAGCCTTATTCTAAAGTTTTAAGTCTAACTTTTATTGTAGTTGATATAACCAAAAATTATTATTTTTTTAGCTGTGAAACTTGCACGCCTTTGTTTAAATTCTAAGGTTGTGTGAAATTGACCAACCTGCACTTGGCAGCATGGTTGTCTCCTTACTTTGCCAAGTAATACTAGTCAAGGCTTTATCGCCCTGGTTTGGGGTAGACCCACAGGTAGACCTCTCGGTGAGGACATAATATGTTTTATATAAGCGGTTGATGAACAATCGACAAACGTAGCGTAGGACGCCCTCAAGCCAGGGGGAGGGACAACTTGCGCAAGACGACTGGCAAGCGCTGGATGCGAGAAGCCCAGGATCGATCTAAGTGGCAAATATTGGGAGAAGCCTATGTTCAGCAATGGACCGATAAGGGCTGATGATGATGAAGTTTTCCGCTACGAATATATTAAAACCATTAGCTATTTTCCCTGGACATCTTAAATTCTTCACAACATTAAATAACTGATTCGCGATAGAAATATGACGTGTCGTGAACTGTTCTTACATAATATTATGAATAGACTCCATATATGTCATATAAAACATCCCAAGCAGCTAATTAGTTATAATTACTTCATAGATGCCAACTGGTGCTCTTCATTAATAAAGTGTTAGCATTCCTTAACAACATTCCATTTTATGTCACCGTTATCCAATTTTAATTAATAATAACTGAATATTTTGCTAATAAGTGACATACGTCTTATTAATAACTAGCGTTTGATATTTGTATATTGTCGTGTGGATATGCCGGCCGCGCGCGTCATACAACAACAGTCTACGTTAGGTACCAAGAGCTGGCACCGACTTCAAAAATAAGTGATAATTGTAATATTTAAATAATTATGTATTAAGGATAGAATTACTTAAGTTATTTATCGCTTTTTAGTTTTAGTCGTTTGTGTTTTTTTTGAAGTCGGTTTAATTTTTTTTTTAAAATAATTTTATTTCACTATTTTTAGTTGCGTTGATGTACTGTGACCTTGAGTAAAGGCTAATTAATGAATAAGGGAATCCTTAAGAGTTTTACTTAGGAATGAAAAATTTTGCTTCAAGTCAAGTGAAGACTATGCGATCTAGAATCAAGCATATCACTTACCAAATCACCTGCCCTATTAGCCCTGCATAAGTACATACTACTACCTAGTTTAATATCGACCAATGTTAGTACTGTCCCCTAACTCCTAACCGTTAAGGAGTTGTGTGGCTTCATCATCAGCAACAGATGTTGACGCCCGGAAGCATATACCTGAGTAAAATATGATTACGTAACAAAAACACCATATGAGCATACAATTTTAAGAAATAAGAAACTTTTATCATCGACAAAACATAACATTTTCGGTTGTTGCCCTCAATTTCTCCAGGATCCCATCATCAGATCCTGACTTGGTGATAATGGGACCACCTCGGAAGTGTCCTCTGTCGAACTGTCGAAAAATTTTTGAAATCCATCCATAATTGACGGAAATATCGGTGAACATACATAAAAAAAAAAAAAAAAATATTGTACATACAGACGAATTGAGAACCTCCTCCTTTTTTGAAGTCGGTTAAAAATAAAATGTGATAGCCGTTCTATCCTTGATACATTTCTGTGGCTCCGTCCATCGCTTCATTAGTTGCGGGTCAGCGCGACACCTCGCTAATGTGGCCGATGCAATAGTGCGATTGTGCTCTAACTGTCTGCTTAGCACGTAGTGGATTCTGCGAGGCTTAGCAAGTGTTTGTAAGGCTTATCAATGGGTTCGTGGCAACAAAGTGTTGGTAAAAGTAAGGAAGGAAAGTAAGTCATTACTTTGTATACTTACCTACACAATATAAAAATACCTTAACAGGTTTCCTGTCCCGTGTATCACATTTGATACATAACAATTAAAATAACTTTATTGTGACTGATCTATTATAGATAGGGAAAGGGTAATTTTGTACGTGTACTGACTTATAGTTTTGCCTGCATTATGAAATAGGTATGCAAAATGCGATCATGTGACATCTTTCTTTCCTATCAGCGAGAGTTTATGTTCTTCTCTTAGGGCTAGCGTTCAAGCCTATAAAGTGCAGTTTTCACAATTACTAGTTATTTGAATTCATTTTATGTGCATAGTAAAAGACTTATACACCTATCTTAATACATACATACCTATATAACGTCACGCCTTTCTCCCAGAGAAAAAATAAAGTTAAGACACTAAACTTCTCCTTTTATAAAATCGCATTTACCTCCATTTAACACGCGTACCTATAACCTCAATGCTATTAATAGTAGATTTAAATCAATTAGAATAATACTTTGAATAATTTAGAGGAATAATATCAAATGTGAATTCAGTCAATGATAATTTATTTGCATGATGATAATATTTTATACAGGTCTGACTGCTACAGAACAGTGATTAATTAATCAATTAATGTTTGTATATTGATTTACTGAGCAGATAATTTACAATCGTAATGAAATATTTTTATATTGTATAGGATTGGGTTTCAAAATTCTATTCTAATGGTTCTATCTGCCAAATTGAATGGGGGCAGGGGGGGTTGCAGATTATATAGGAATAGATGGACCAGAATCGTCACCCAATATAAGTACATATATATATAAGGGGATGTAAGGGAGCGGCCTATCATCTTTTTGCTCCAAACCAACCGCATCTGCCCGTGGTGCATCCTGCCGAATAACAAAGAGGCGCTGGCAACCGACTGGTGGCGTAGCTAAATACTCGTACTACAGACCGATGACGGGCAGCAGCGTCACCGGAGTGAGAAGCTACGCCCTGCGATCGTCAACCCTCCTGCCCAGCGTGGCGACTGTGAACATAAACCGTTTTTCGAATATAAGAATCAGAAGACTGATGCAGTCTAGTGCTTGAATTCACACTCCCAGTAACCCCCCGAGAGGGGGTGTAATTACAAAACTACTGTAATCACAATGATCACTTAGGAAATAAATATTCAAGAACTAATGATTCACGGGCTAAAGTCTATAATGAATGATCTATTTATAACTCACCATTATCATAATGTAAACATTTTCTCATACCTACATCTGTAACACAACACTCTTAACGATACGTTTTGCATCTTCACTAACAAGAAATTGTACCTACATAATTCTCGCAACCTCTGTTTTACAACTTAATTCTACGATAAACGTCCACACTTAATACAAGTCATTAGACTCTCAATAAAGTTCTCTTTTGACCAGGATCTACAATTACGAATTCAAGATAAACGTCACGGGCAAGACCATAAAACGTATAAAATAATTTCCACGTCAAAGAAAAAAGATCTTATTTTTTAAACAGCAAGATTTAAATTTAGATCTCACCGTTTGATGTTTTAAGACGTTTTTGTGGTAAACGTTCCCGTTTCAAGATTATTCCAAAAGATAGGTGTTGGCTTCATGCAAAATACTTCCCGTTGAGATATGAGCATGGTCCAGTCTCGTATATTATTTAAAGTATCGGGGATGCCACACACGAAGCTACCGTATGGTGCTCGAAGGACCAGTTTGCTGTTCTATGTGCGGCTTTATTAAGCCGATGTTTGAGCTAGCATGTGGCTGGCAATCTATGCAACAAACTTATGGGTTTGTTGACTCATACAGAAATGGGACATATTTAATTTAACTCGCATTCGTGTCAACCAGGGTGGCGCCGTAACTATCGCCGTAAATATGTGGCTATGGTTGAATCTGTCTGTTTCCGTTGCTTTCTCTATAAAACGGGGAGAGCCCTTTAATTCAGCCGTGAATCGTAAGATGCTATGGGAATATGCACTTCAAAACATTGTTAGCAATTAGCCTAATCTACATAGGTAACAGTGAATGTACTAGTTAATACATAATTATATATTTCAGCTTAAAAAAAATATATACTTATTTAAATTTTTCATACTGGTATTTACATAGCTACTCGTATGGAAAATTTCACATCAGTCGGAAATGTTCCAAATTTGGTTTCCAAGACTAATATAAGCTACTAATGCTACTGATATACGTAGGTACATTCTAACAGGACAAGTTAATAAAAGCTGGTAAAATTTAAATGAAATTATCGAAATAAAATAAACTTATTCCTCTATAATCTACTTTGCAGTTTAGTAGATCACATTATTGAAACATATTTAAATCATTTATAATGAGCTATATATACAAGACTTTCGAGTATAAGCCGATGCTATAGTCACTTGATCTTCAATTTTCTTGAAAATGTCTTTTTCATATTTTTTTACGGCAAGAAATTTTATCTTTGCTTTATAAATCTCCAAGCACATCTCAAAAATGTATACAATTTTTAATCCCACAATCTATAAAGGTCAAATAACTGTCTCCACGTCAAACCTAACACCAAACAAGGCTTCTATTTCAACCGTTCCTTCCATTCATCACTACGTTCTTACATTCTACACACCTCTTATCACCCTATCTGCTCCCAGCTATTGCCTAAAACGGCCACCACCCAAGAGTCGGAAGCGGAACCGCCCACACCACGTCACGCTCGCCGTATCGCCACCGATCTTAATTATGAACGTGCCTATCATCATCTTAAATTTTCTACCTTAAAAGGTCTATAAAGTTCTAAGTGTACGCAATTTATTCGAGATTACGGACAGCCCGCCGCTGTTATGTCACGACTGGCGGACACTTCGCGCGTGCCGTCTGCGTTACGTAAACTTCGCTCGATTCACCGTTTTTAGGTTTAATTGTCTCGTTAAATTGTTTAAAAATGTAAATGTTACATGTAAATAAACAAATCTTAGTTTAGTAAATACACAATACATGCCTAGGCTTTAGAATTTATGTTAGTTAAAGTGGCAGTGAGGATAATAGTCAAAGACCAGTGAAATATGATGAGTAGGTTGGCCATTGGGCAGAATCAATACTTGGATAGCAATTATCATATAAAATAAGTTCTTTAGGGTAGCATAATTATATCCAGAGCAAATCTTATTAATACAGCTTAAAATCATAATAATGAGTAGTTTATCAATTACATTTTCTTAAGTAAATGTAAATGTCATAAGAGAAATAAGCCTTTACACATCTTACGGATCCATAAGCTTTAGTATTTGTGTTAGTTAAAGTGGCAGAAAGCAGAATAGGTTGTCGAAAAATGATGAGTCGTGACTGAATTTGTACAACAATTATACATATACTTTGCCTAGTTTTCAGACATTTTTTAGTATGCGATGACAGTCTCTATCTATATATTTTTACAAAATTGGTACGTAGGTACACAGTACCTCTTATATTGAAACTAGTCTATCGTTTCGACGAATTAATGAAGCCTTCAATATTGCTATCAACCTATTTGATCCTTTCTTTAACCTGAGATCATGTGGAACCCATAAAGGGTAATGGCAAGCACATCGTGGTACTTTGAGGTCAAAAGGGCGCTTCTTTTCTTTACTACTGTAAATATATACACAAGTATTTGAGAAAATATAGTTTTGAAGAAATTATGATGTGCAAGAAAAACTACTTAGGTATAATAGATTTATCTTTAATCACAATTCCTTTTGTATATAACTTCATGTCTTAGTGACGTATTGAAAATGGCTCATTTACGTTCCATAGACACATAATTTATTCCTGTTTCCGCCTAGATTCGGAAACTTTCTCACGTTCATTTAGATTTGAATTAATCTATAGACATTTTTAAAATTCATGGCATTGGTACTGAAAGGACTTTCTTTTTTGAAATTTTCTGAAACATGGCCTTCGACAACAGCGAAGCTCTTAACTTTTGAATAAATCAATAAAAAAATTATTCATATTTTTTAATCATAACTAATGCAGCAGAGATTCTGCTCAAGCAACTATTTACAACAAACAACAAAGCATAAAATATACCTCAATAATCGCCATCTCTATTCTAATTACACTATCGCGAGCTATACGGATACCGAGCGCGGCTATAACGAGTATCGAATAAGTCTAAAATGACAGCTCATGCGGGTATCGGCGTCCCGCTATGGTCACATCACGCGCGGGCTATCACAGCTATAACGCAGTTACCTGCGGCCGCGCGCTCCCGGCCCGCTGCTGATACTGCTCTATACACTGACCAAGCGATCTTGGTACTTGCCTTACACATAACTACAGGTCCCTTAGATAAGTCATGTAGTACAACGAGTCTTAAATATGTTTAAAATGACAGCTCATGCGGGTATCGGCGTCCCGCTATGGTCACATCACGCGCGGGCTATCACTGCTATAACGCAGTTACCTGCGGCCGCGCGCTCCCGGCCCGCTGCTTTTACTGCTCTATACACTGACCAAGCAATCTTGGTACTTGCCTTACACATAATTACAGGTTCATGAATAACTTGTGTAGTACAATTAGTATCCAATAAGTCTAAAATGACTGTATCATGTGGTCTAGCGACGCCTTCAACCGTGATGGTTATACCGCCACCAGTCAGTCGCCAGATCCTTGTTTGTTGTTCGGCAGGATGCACCACGGGCAGGTGAGAATGGCTTGGAATGAAAAGATGATGGGTCGCTCCCTTACATCCCTCTTGATACTTGTTACTTTTCATAAATATGAACCTAAAATTAATGCGCCAAACTATACGTCAAACAACCACTTTTCTCTTTTTATCTCACAACATTCTAGATCTTCTTAATTTAATATGGCTGGCACTAACCAACTGATATACAAAATCGACCCTTTTATATGACGTGGTTGAAGATGAAATTCATTTGAAGTTCTACATTATAATACGTATCCTATCTACTCAGATAATATAAGAAATAGTAATATTATCACGGTCTAAATAAATGTATTCAAACATCATTAAACTCGCCTTATAAGTAGGCTTGGTGAAAAGACCTTTGCTCTTCAATAATTTTTCAATTTTATATCACGTTCTAGAGAAAATTTCCTTTTTAAGTAACATGTTAGTGTACACGATACGCACACGCAAAATAAATTATGTGCTAGTAGCGACACTTGCAAATACAAAGAATATTATGAAGTCACAATTTCCATTAAATAGCCCATGTCACATTACTACTCGAGTTTACTGTCCATATTTTCCCGATGAGCATTTAAACGAGATATTTATAAAGGGAACTACAAATACGGCCATTGGCTCCGTTATTTTGACCGAGTTTAGGCGAAAAAATGACTAAAGGATCATTTAAGACCCGTGTTGCGTTTCGTTGGCAAAAACCTCAAAACTTCGTTATACATTAGTGTTTTCGGCAGCCCACTTTGCGTAAAGCGCCGTGTCTCCTGATATTTAGTTATTTCTTAGCAAGTGTTTAAGTCGGTCTCATAAACACGAAGGTTAGGTGAAGCGTTTTAATATTGGTTATTAAGTAGCTGGGAATCCAGAATTTTATCCAGTAAATGCTCCCTAGATATCCTTGATAGAATGCAGAGACGAGTAACAAAACTTTATGTAAAATACCCGTCCGTTGACCTAGACTAGTCGCACGTCGCACAGTGTGCACGGGCACTAAGTATGCTAACGACGCATAAAGTATCAAAACTAATAGTGCACTCTTGCCATCTGCAGCGGGTGTGATTGCGGCCGGCCACAGATAAGGTAAATAGCTCATACAATTGTCGGAATGGGAGGCTCGGTGTATCTTTTGTTAAGGAAGTCGTATCTAATGGAGCTGAGCCGGCGGCTATACTAACACGGTGTGAATTGCCGGGCTGCGTTTTACGAGACGTGCCAATTGGCTATTCAGTGCTTGATAATCTAAACTGTGAAGAAAGTGTGGAGGCTTAATGAAAAGCCTGTTAGTCGCTAGTAGTCAGAAGTCGGAGACTGGAGGACGATGTGATTATAATTGGTTCAGTATTTGTTTCTAAGCCTTATTAGGCAATTAAAATACATATTCATGAAAGTATTCTTTCCTGGTGAGTGGTCTTGTTTATTTTCGTTTCTTACTGGAACGATTATGGGTAAAGCCTCCAGATATTTGACCAAAGAAACGAACAGCTGGAGAGGGCCTATGTCCAGCTGTGGACTGCGACGATGATGATGATGACTAACCGGACTGCAATTTGCCATTTATTAGACAGAATTACTTATTTATATGTTATTTTTTTAGAGAGCGTGCTACGAAATTATTTGATTTAATTGTCGCTGTCCCTTTTTCATTTTAACGAGAGGCTAAGAACAAAGGCAAAGCACGGCGAGAAGACACCGGCTTACGGTACTATTGCTTTATTTATTATTTGATAGATAGGTATCTAAATAAGACAGTTTTCGGTTTCTCTATCAATAGTAGCATATTAAAATGACTGTACCATAAAAAAAAACTTTATTCGCCAAAAGAGGCGTTGGGTGTTTGTTAAATCGCGATAAATTGTTAACAATTCCAATTGTCTAATTGTAAGTGTAAACTTAAAACTTGATAATTTATCAATCGCAATTAAAAATTAAATTCAGTTGTAATTTCTATCAAATAAGTAAAAATTCATGGATTCTTTTTGCTTACCAAGAAGTAACACGCAAATTTAAACATAGTTAAACACTATTGTACTGTAAAAGCTACACATTTACTTAACCGTTACAAACAAATAATCTTACCAGTGTATTCTACTTTGTAATTACAAGATTTAATTGAGGTAGTTTATTAGCTTCATTAGGCTTCTGTTTTCACTTTGCAGATTGCCATTTAGCTTAACAGCAAGCTTATTAGAAGTTAAATGGATGTTTATGGTATTAATATATTAGTTGTTGCATTAATTGTTTCTATCATTTTATTAATAATAGTATTTGTTTGCGGTCTTGCAACTTGTTTCATTTACTTTTGTTACGTAATCAGTGTTTTGCTGGGTGAGGTTGCGAATGTCCAAAGAGTGGTTGGGAGATCTTTGCATCGCTTTAAATACCTCTTGAGGCGGGGTGTAGGCTTCTGCTCTCGAGGGGGTGTGAGTCCCACATACCCTGCTACTCCCCCAGGTAGCGGGGAATGGCGGGGATGCGTAAAAGCATTTTCCTCGCCATAAAAACATAATAAAAAAAAGCGGGGCATAATTGCATTTAACATTAATTATAATTATCTGAACTGGAAAAAGTTGCGAATGGACATCCTTGACATGAAGTTCGAAGAGTACCTATTGTATGTTATGAGACCTGGTTCAGGGTAGGTACTGTCCGAAAGTATACGCGCTGTGCTAGTTTCTAAATCCTACACCGTAAGCCGGTGTCTTCTCACCGTGCATTGCCCTTGGAAGCTCTGCTCTTAGCCCTTCGCAATTAAAACAAATAACATCGTAGCACCCTCTCTTAAAAAAAATTTCAAAGTAACTGAAAAGGAATCTATTAGATATTCTTTGTTAATCAAGGACTGTTTATTACAGTATTTATGAGCATAGCTCGAAGAATGGAGATAGTCAAAAGCTGTATGCACAGTTTGTAGGCAGGAATAGACCATCCTTGTATTACAGCTGTATGTTTAGTAAATAATATAACCGATAGAAAATAGAGAGACTGGGAACTTCACGACTGTAATCAAATCTTTGTACACGAACAAAATCCAAATTTCAATCATACACTGACTCGGTGGCTCTATTGGTAGTGACTCCTGCCTACTGAGCCAAGGGTCGTAGGTTCGATTCCCGCACAGTGCAAACATTTATGTTCATAAACATGTCTGTTTGTTTTGGTCTGGGTATTTTCTATGTATAATATGTATTTATTTACAAAAAAAAAAAAGTATTTAAGTAGTTTATCAGTTGTCTAGCACCCATAGTACAAGCTTTGGCTTAGTTTGGGGCTAGATGGCGATGTGTGGCCCAGCGTGGCATGTCTTAGGTTATTTATTTATTTACCGAAAAAGTAACAGTCTATTTGCAATGACAAGTTAGCAAACATCACATGAAAATTAATACGGCCGCGTGCCGAGTCACTATCCGATCATTTTAATGGCGTACTTCGTTAGTGGTCTGCATGGAGTAACTACAGTAATTAAATTTGCATAGAAATCCCCCTAAATTAGCCCGTAGCGTTGCCTTGGTGGCTTCGTACTCTAAGTAAGAGGGCACGCAAATTACAGAGGCTTAGTCCGCGCTAAACGCTAGTATATACGTCCAAATAACACAGAAACAGGATTATTAATAATCAAGTAAGCTTGAAATTATTACTTGTGTACGTTGGTGAAGTACAGGAAAAATTGTAAATCGTGCAGTTATACGGATTTTGTATCGATAGAATCACTAAACACGATTATTTAATCGTCAAATCCATATAAATATGTTTGTGAGCCATGTTAGGCTCGCTTGCACATGATGGCAAGCAAACGTTGGATGCGAGAACCCCAGAATCGGTTAAAGTAGCAAATGATTTTTAGCAAAGGCTCTTATCGGTCTTTGAGAGACTGATGAGGATAATATGTGTGCTTTATTGTTTTGAGCGCTTTTTAGGCTTCCGTTGCCGAATGGAAAAATACGGAACCCTTATAGATTCGTCATATCTGTCCGTATGTCACAGCCACTTTTTCCCGTAACTATAAGAGCCATACTGTGGAAACTTGGTAAGTAGATGTACCGAATTAAGATTTTCATACAAAAATGAAAAAAAAACAATAATTTGATGGGGTTTCCCATACTTAAAACTGAAACTCAAAAATAAACGTAAACCGCTTTTTACCGCATCCAATCAACTGCAATATAATAAAGAATAAAGAAAAATGTTTATTTAGATGTGTGGTACGGAACCCTATGTGCGCGAGTCCGACTTGCACTTGACTTTTTTTTTATATAGGCTTAGCATAGTGGCTTCCGTTCCCCTGCTAGAAAGGAAGCCCAAATCACTCTGACAACGGGCGGGAAACCTCCATTTCCATTTAGTTAAACTCTGTTTAGAGAATCCCATACTATTGAATTTCGATCCCTACAAAAAGTCACTCACTATGGTTCTTTGAAAATAAGACCTGGCCCTAGATATCGTTCTATGGTCCTTATACTATTGTTATCAGTAAGCGGTGACCATTAGCACACAGTTTTGGTTATCAGCAAGGTCTGAATGCGCAGGAGCATCGCGTTCGCGTTGACCGCGGCGACCTGCGCCTTACATTGTATCCGCAGATCGCGCATCGATCGAGATTAGAGCTAAATTATACTTATTGAATGCGAAACTTATATCTTGGCTACTTGATATAAGTACAATTGTAGATGTAACTTGGAATTGAAAGAGTATTTTTGGCCTTAATCTTTTACATGTGATTCTCATTATCATCATCAGCCTACATCAGTCCACTGCTGGACATAGGCCTCTCGTAATGTTCACCACTTTGATGGATACTGGGCTTCTCGCATCCAGCACTTGCCAGCCGTCCTGCGCAAATCGTCACTTCACCTGGCTTGAAGGAGTTCTACACTACATTTGCCGAGACGCGGTCTCCACTCCAGAACTCGTTTACCCCAGCAGCGGTTAATCGGTAACATGTGATTCTGTCTAGGTATAATTTCCTTTATAAGCTGTTTGCTTAAACGTGCCTATTCTATCGATAAACTGACATACTGGATCCATCTCATGTACCTACATAATCCATCATCATCAGCGTATCGCAGTCCTCTGTTGGACATAGGACATAATATGCATCTCCAGTTGTTCGCCAGCCACGTTGGGCAAAAACTTGAAACCTTTACCCTTAATCACAACAGAGCGTAGCTTCTCGCTCTGGTGACGCTGCTGCCTATAATCGGCCTACAGTTACGCCTTCAATCGTGATGGTAAAACCACCAGCAGGCGGTTACCAGAGCCTCGTTTGTTATCCGGCAAGATGCACCACGAGCAGATGAGGGTGGCTTGGAGCTAAAAGATATATATAATATAAATATCTCTGATAAATTACTGATTAATTAATTATTATGATATCATTTATTAACTAACGACCCGCCCCGGCTTCGTTTTGCAGGTGCAATACTATATGCATACGACTATAATATTATACACATAAACCTTCCTCTTGGATCCCTCTATCTATTAATATCGCATCAAAATCCGTTGCGTAGTTTAAAAGATATAAAAGCCCCTATATGGACAGGCAGAAAACAAAAGCGATTTTTTTTATACTATGTAGTGATGACGTTACATGTGTAACTATTAATAGTCAAATCTTCAAAGTATTTGGCTAATCTTTAGAATTGCTCATGGTAGATACAATCTAGTGCTGATTTTATAGAGTTCGTTTTAGCATAGTGCATTTCCTACCACGCCCAATCATCGACGTATAAAATGACCTTTCCTCCCAAACAATTGCAAAGATTCAAAAATGCTTATTCAATTACTTCTCTTAATAAATCAATACTATATTTGAACTGGATACTCAAAAGATAGATCAAGAGGTCATAGTTCCTTAATTGAAGATTTCTATCTCAAAGCAAAAAATATTTAGACAATTTCCTGGATTATTTATTATGGGGTTCAGCAATAGATTACTTGTAATAGATCTTTGTTCCAGATTTCAGATTAGGAAAGGATAACGTTTTCATTAATGTACTTTTATTTTTTATTCTTAGTTCTTTGGTCTAATAATTGTGTGTGTCTCTCTTAAATATTAGTGTGTGTACGAATATAATTCAATTTATTGCGATTAATAGTAAAGCCTCCAGATGTTTGAGCACTGCGGCGACAACTGAATAGGCCTGTGTTCAGTAGGGGACTATGATAGGCTGATGATGATGATATGTTTTTGATTCATCATCATCATCATCAGCTCACATTGGTTCACTTCTGAACATAGGACTCTCCCAAGGTTCGCCACTGTGCTCGATTTTAGTTATTCATAATTTATTATTTGATGCATTCTTCGAACATTATTCATACAACACCACAAACACACTTGGAATTCTGAATACACACAAACAGTCATACAAATTACCCGTTATCGGCGCAGGCGCACATGCGAGGGTCTCTCACGATTGTCGCCGACTCCGCCCGATAAGAAGTATATTAGGTACGTTCTAAAATAACGACTACAATCGAGATCCACGAAAACTATAATTTCTGTTCCGCAATAAACTTTATCGATTCTCTTATTAAATTTAATATTTTCTTTGGGTACACACGACTTCTTTGTTTACATTCAGAATTCGATAAAACATATTACGATCAGGTTATAGTACAGTTGGGTGTTGAAGTACAAGGCTAATAGCTAGCTAAAAGCATAAATACTAACCTAGATTTGTGTCAACTCATTAATATTTTATTTAAGAACGCCAGATTTAAAGTTTACCTCAAAAGATAAAATAAAGTAATGATTGTCAATTAACTTGTCCATTGAACAAAGCCGATAAATGTGTCAAAGATATATGAAAGTCTGGATTATTCTAATCTACCTAAATCACGCAGGCGTACATTCGCGAAACTACGTCATACATTGTATGTGCACAGTGTTTTAAATATGAAAATATTGAAGATCCAATTTGAGTATTTTATTAATGTATGGTTTATTTTTAGTGCCAAGATTAAGTGCTGGGGTAGCAAAGAAAAATGTAGTCTACAGAGTTATTAGACCACCGCATATGCCTTCAGGTAAGTCTGAAACACGTGTAGTTAATAAAATTTCAGCAACGCTGGTCAAATCTCAAGGAGACTAGTCAAGTACACAGAAGATATTATAGTGCACAAGTGTGCCCAAACAGGTTCACTCTCTGTTTATAAATCTTACTCTAGTAATCCGATGGGACAATAATTCGGAACGACCGTAGAGAGATCAGGCGCTGGATCAACGGCTTAAGTTATGATGTACAATCCACTGAGACTGAGAGTGGACGTTTGCAGGCTGATGATGATGATGATGATCTTGGGCACTCTATCTGATTAAGGGCTTTACACTACTGTTGCCTAGAAGCAATACATTAATGCCAGCCCAATACCACTCTAGCTCCTTGATCCAGTGAGCTACGTCGATGTCTTTGATTCTCACTTCGTATTCGATACAACGCCGAGTATAGCGAAATCAGTAATCCATATTAAATACTTCTTTTTAAGGTATCCTAAGCGGTGGCGGCTTCGAAATAGAACTAATAAAAGAGTCGACCAGCACTACAGTGTCTTCGGAGCCAGCTATAAATAAAACATCTTCGGAATCAACAACTACAAATAAAGTATCATCGCGGCCACATTTTGAGTTACACACATTAAAAGCCGAGCTTCCGAAGACAAATTCAATAGCACGTGAGAAACATTCTACTTCCACACACGTTGATGTCTTAATGTCTCCAGCTGGGTTCGATGCCATAAATGTACGGAAACATCTTTTAACATTGACAAGTGATTATTTAACATTTTACTGGTTTGTTTGCGAATGCGAGACATTAACAGATGTTTTCGTGTCGGAATTATTCGGAAATTTAGATGCCTTGGACAGTTTATTGGGTGCAATAATAGGGAATGCATAAACATTTTTATTACATATCATTAGATATTTTATTACAAGCATCTCATGGGCCAGCATGGATGTGGTAACTGACTGGAAACTGAGGTTTCCCGCCCGTTATCAGAGCGATTTGGGCTTACTTTTAGCTTTCCATCAGGCAATAGGAAGCCACTATGCTGAACCAATATAATAAAAAGCGCGTATACAACGGCAAAAGAATTTAAAATTACTTTTTCTATAAATATTACGAGTAGGTATATCACATTAATACATAGTTAAGGTGTGCTTCTATTTTTCGATTTGTTACGTGCTTAAGTTTCACAGCACTTATTTTATATACTTTTTGCATGATGCATTTAGGCCTTCAATGTTAGGAAGCCAGTGTCTAGCGATCTATAGATTTTATTTTACTGAAATACATAAACATTGCAACACAATCTTTTCCATTCCATATGAAATGAAAATACGTATCCCCTTAATCAAAGGAACCAACCAGCACGTATCAATGAAAATAGAATGTTCCTGATATCGTTTGACTATTTCAGGTAGAGCAGGCGACAAAGATGATAATCTGGGTAAGAAAATTATATGTACCTACTTAAATAAGAATTTCTGCTAATCAACTCCTCTTAGTGTGTCGGTTTATTAGCCAAAACTGTGGTATGTATAGTTTAATATAATTTAGAACTAGAAAACTATACATAAATATTCCATTTCAGATCAACTATTAGGCTTTGCTAGAAGTAAGTACAACAACATGTCCCTGTTATGTACTTTACATGTTTTAATTTCAATTACCCCTTACACATGCAGAATATTATTATGATACCTTAAAAGACTTTGCCATTTGCCTTAATTCTGTGTGGATTCATATCTGGATGGACGAGCGATGGACTGCGATAGGCTGATGATGATGAAATATGTAGTGCTGAACCCCAACTCACCTGACGTTAAGCGACGTTGACAATCCAACAAAATACGAACCGGTGTAATATAACTCTTACATATTTTCAGAATCAGCAACGGAAAATGGCGGGAGAATAGCTAACAAAGACGATTTAGATAAATTACTGCAAGAACTAGCAGAAAAACTAAGTAAGTATATCAATATCTTTATGGTGTGATAGTATTAACCATGGTATTAACTCAAAACAGATGAACAGACAGAAACGGTCATAATCGTGATGGTGGTGATCTCAGGTGATATCATAATCTAATATCCTTAATGAAAGCCGTTTGAACCATTTAAGGCAAAGAATAAATAAAAAATACAAAGGAATACATATATGCTAACGTAATAAATTTATGCGAATATAATGATGCAAACATTTAAAAATAACATTTTCTAGTGTTGCTTACAAGCTAATAATTCACATGATCATAATAAAGTCAATTCGTCTTGTATTTTCAGAATGTACTAAAACTCATACAAATGATGCTAAAGACAGTCATCAACACAAACAATCCATCATAATATCAGCTCCGAAAATTAACAATGGAAGACCAATCAAAATAGATAGTGTTGGACAAGTATTGGAGCTACTAAGAGGAGGTACCTTTATTGCTAGTTCAGTACTATTTCCAATGCTAAGTAATTTATAATTAAATCAAACATCTGTAATGTTTGATCAAAGTGGCGAACAACTAGAGAATTCCTTTGTCCAGCATTGGATTACTTTAGGCCGATGATCATAATGAAGATGAAAGTAGCAATTATGACAAAAAGCGTGGCTACAATGCGTTAATTTTTTGTGAACCGAATGTATTAAACAGTTTTCTTATATATTGTATTCTCACAAAAACAGTTGAATGTGGTAAAGAATAAGTTTGGAAAATTAAATCCATATGAAAGAAAAATTAACAATAGTGTTCAAGTTACTCTTCGTTTTCTTTTAGCACTTATACATGATAACGTGTCTTGAATATCTAAGTTCGTTTTTCTTTTACAGGGACCAAATTCGATACAAACTCTCCTGGTACAAACGACAACCTAGAATGGATGAAGATTAAAATCCCTAAGTCTTAACATTGGTTACATTTTCTTTACATTATGCACCACATATACATGCATAACATAACATAATATACATACATCGGCTAACATTTCCTGTTACGTATACAAAGAATCGATTTTTTACGATAAAATTATATGGGCTTTGATGCTGAATTTATTTGCTTTGCCTCGATTTTATTGACTGTAAAGTTTAGCAATCCATTGAGTTTATTCGTGAAAGGGTCATTTTTATTCGTTTTAATAAAATGGTTAAGTGATTTACACAGTTATGCTTTTTTATTTACTAAATGTACTTATATCATTCAGCTGTGAAAGTGAAAGCTTTTCTTTGAAAGGTAAAATTGTTTTTCAAATATTATTTATAAAGGGATTTTTAAAATAATAATGAAAATTATTTACATGATCAGAAACTTAAAATTGTTTCTGGTTTATACGTAAAGCATTATTATTTTACGTAATCAGCTAAAGTTATTTTTAATTTAAATTTTAGCTGGAGAAAATAATCAAATTCAACAAGTTATGGATGGGTATATGAAAACAATGCATCAACTGACCAGTGGGTACATCAAGTTCAAACGTTTTTTTTGTAATTTTTTTTTTTTAATGTTGAATAAAGTACCTATTTTAAAATATGAACATTTTAATTACAGAGCAGTTTCCAGAGCAAATCATAGAAATGCAGCTGGAAATTAGTGCTCCTATGACGAAAAGGAACCTAATACCTTTGTCTAAACGGTTGAATTATTTGAAATTCCAACCATCTTTTGGCTTGATGAATAAGAAATTTCATTTGCCAAAAGGAATGAGTAAGTAAAAATTTCATTTATTGTTAAAAAACAGCATCTTACTTCATGTGGCATAATTTTTCGTTACAAATATCGTTAATTTTCTAAAAATGTTTTCTTTCAGTCAGATCTAGAAACAGTGAGTAAAAACAATCATGTTATTTATTTTATTATTTTCATTTGACATATAAATATTGGACTAATTTTATAAAGATTTTCGAGATATTATTTATTTTTAATTTCATTCAGATTCAACATCAACCACGACGACTATAATAAATGCTAGTCCGGACTCAACTAGTAAGTTTTGTTCTTTTACGTACGAAATTATTTGATTGGACATAATTTGGGAGTTCTAGAAGTGTTTTTCTTCCAGCTATAGGATACATAGCAGGAACAATATATCTACTCGAGCCAGTCACAAACACTTAAAATATGATTTATGCTTCTCTATACTGTGTAGGCTACAATTATATATAGATATGCTAGCTACTTATCATAGACAGACAAAAACAGACACATTTAATACACATTGGCCTGCCAAAAATGAAGTGTCTTATAAAAAAAATATGAAAATAATAATTTTATTCCGTTACTTTTAGTGTCTCTGTCTCTCTCAATCTCATCTGTTCTATGCAATAAAATCATTTCCCCTACTAAAAAAAATATAGAATAATAACATTTTAAAAGCTGTGAAATACTTTACGTAAGCTTTTTAATAATATAAGATTAATGATTTCAGTTTCTAAAACTATATCTCCAACTACGACTAGTAAGTATTTCTAACTTTTTTCCAAATACATATTTTTAATCCAGCATATTATTGTCACAAATACGATTTATGTATTTTTTTTAATTTTCCAGCAGTTACTACTGCAGAACCAGGAAAAGCACCAATTTACTTGGAAGATCTGAAAAAGGCATTTGAAATGTTTGCTAAGACGCAACCTTCTCACGCGGGTACTTACATTACATTCAAAATATTAACTATTTAGGTATAGCGAGGTATACAGAGTTAGTCTTTGACCGAATATTCATCATGTACAGTTTTCCGCACAATGTTATGCTTCACTGTGAGAGCGTCGAATAACTCATCATTTTTTCGCTCCAAGCCACCCTCACCTGCCAAGTAACAACCGAGGCTCTGGTACCTGATTAGTGGCGGTATAACCATCATTATTGAAGGCGCGTAATAGCTAAATACCACAGGGCGATTATGGACAGCAGCGTCACGGGATCGAGAAGCTACGTCCTGCGATCGTATGGGTGAATCGCAATCATGGCTCTTTCTTTACCCATAATTGCCAGGCCGAACAGGCGTTTCACCAATATGATAAACAACTGGGGAGCCCTATGTCCAGCAGTTGACTGCGATAGGCTGATGATAATTTATAATGTTTTCATAATAATTACAGATTGTAATCATAACTTGGAATCAAACACACAACCGCATTACCCAGCCATACCGCAAAATATACAAGATATATGGCAAACAATAGGAAAAGGTATTACTTTTGAAAATACTATGGACTGGTTACCGAACCACAATATTTATTTGCCTTGCCACTTGTTAAGTATTTTTATATTCTATTGTGTAAATAGAAGATTCCTTTAATAAATTCACTGGCTCTCTCTATGTTTTCAGGATTAGAAGTAGAGTTTAATGTCCCAAAGCCAACTGAAGATAACTTGGATTGGTTACAAGTACATTTGCCTGGTGAAACATGAGGATTATTCAACATACTATATTTACGAGTACACATTAAATTTAATTTATTCCTAATTCGGTTTTGAAACAGGTATCAAAGAAAATACATCAACCTACTTACCTTGTTTCATGATTGATATTACCTCAAAACTAGTTGAAGAATCTATATTCTTATCTATATATTTTACGTGTAGTGGCGGAAAAGAATACGATTTGTATTCTTCGTTATTATCGCGTTATTTGTTAACTTACAAAATTCAAGTGGATGCAAATTCTGGAACTATGTTCAAGCCGCGGTGTTTTCTGAAATCTAAGAACTTCTATAAGACCTCACTTTCCTCACGCTCGCAGTGGCATAGCTATGCTATATTTACTCATGCCCGTGTGCGATATTTAGCACCAGGCAGTTCGTTTGCTTATCTGCCTACCAACAGCAATTAAACAAGGATGCAACAGGACAAGCAAAATCTTCCTCATTAGGCAATCTATTAAATCTGTTTAGTTTTAAGTTTCGTTTTCAAACACCACGCGTTTGCGTGGCGCAATAGCAATTTCGCCTCCTTATTAAGCCAATAATGACTCAATTAACATCTAAGTGCTGACAACAGAAAAATGATTATCTTCAAACCCGCTAGCACTTCCTTAAACTAGCAATACTTAAGATAAATAACTCCAATACTGCATTCATCAATACAAAACGAAGGACGCGTATGACTGAAATACATTGCTTGTCGTAACACTGTCACTGCGTACATTAAATCAAACAAAGAACAAATAAAACCAATCAATTACTGGCTTAAGAACAATATTTTAGGCTACTTGACCTCAGCCATTCGGAGGCAGCGAGCAAAAATTAACTGGAACGTAATTTATGGCCCTCCGTCCGAGATAATTCTATATAATATTATTAACTCATCGGCCTGGACTGACGTTCGGTATCTATTCATAGTGTGGTTTGGCTAAAATGAATCGTCTATACAGCAATCAGAATTGTTATTTAGGTACGAGTACCTACAAAGAGTTTCGAAGATTCAACGATATCTTTTTTCACTCATAATAAAAATTTATAGATTAATAGAAAATTAACTGTCATTTTCGTGAAATGTAGTATTCTTAAAATACTGTAAGGTAAATTAATTACTCATAGCCACCTACATTTCATTTTCCTCGTTGCTTCCGGATTTACAATAGAGCCCGTCGATCTCATCCCATGGGTGTCGTTGAATATGATTAATGGGATATCAGGAAAAGGGTAGAGGCGTTAACCTGGGTACAAATAAACCTACTGCGGTCACCAACCCATCTGCTAAGAAGGCAAATCCCGCAAAATGAACAATTGTTAATGGGGAAGGCATAAATGTCTAGCAGTGGACACATTATGATGACGAATGACGGTAGCTTCTATGAAATCCTAAAGGCGTATTATATTTTTTTTTTATAAGAAAGAGCTTTCAGGATGACCTCACTCCACCTGATGGTAAGCGGCCGTGAGGTCCAAAAGTTAGGTCAACAGGCCCAATAGAACTAACCCATTGCACTTGTCGCCCTCACCCTCAAGGCCCACTGAGATGCCGTTTCACGCCCCGCCTAAAGAACCCAGGATTGTATTGTATTATCATCATCATCAGCCCACATCAGTTCACTGCTGGACATAGGCCTCTCCCAATGCTCGCCACTTCGCTCGGTCCCGGGCCTCTCGCATCCAGCACTTGCCAGCCGTCCTGCGCAAATCGTCACTCCACCTTGCCTGCTTGCCTGAGGGCGTCCTACACTACGTTTGCCGAGACGCGGCATATTGTATTATACTTAGTTTTAATTGCGTAGCCAGAAAACGAAACGGAACCTAAGCTTTTACGACAAAACATCCAACTGCATCCTTATAAGTCACAATGACTAATCGTCGATTTTACAAATTCGGAACTACACACAGTAGTCACAGTTTCACTATGGATAGCGAATTTAGTATGCAAAGTTCTCATTAGTCACCACGCCACCCGCTATGCAACAAAGGATGATGTGAGGCAAAGTCAGTGTTGCCAATGGACGAGGAACAGATGCAACTTGAAACTGGTAATGAAATATTTTGGAACAAAAAATACTTAGGTAACATGATTTTGTAAAAATATAGGTATTCTTATAAAATAATAACCCAAGACAAGCCACGCTACACAGCGCCATCTAGCCCCAAACTAAGCCGAAGCTTGTACTATGGGATACTAGACAACTGACAAACTTACTTAGATTCATTTTTTTTGTAAATAAATACATATTATACATAGAAAACACCCAGACCAATACTAACGGACATGTTCATGCATACGAATGTTTGTAATGTGCGGGGATCAATTTAATTGAGCCACCGAGCCAGTCAATATGAAGTTATATCTAGTACTGTTTTTACAAAAAGAGCGTTCAGTATGACCTCACTCCACGTGATGGTAAGCGGTCGTGTGGTCCAAATATTAGGTCACTGTTGACCAGGCACAGGCACACCAGAGCAAACCCACCGCGCCTCCCGCCCTCACCCTGAAGGCCCACTGAGATGCCGTTTCACGGCCCGCCTATTGAACCCAAGATTGTAAGTGGAAGGAAACACATAAGCTGAAAGGGCATGACTTAATGGCACGGGGCAGGAACGAGGAACTAAACCTCTTGGTGCGCGCCACTATTGTCTGAATGGTTTTCATATCACTTTTAAGTCAATATCTTGTACTGATATTTCGTCACACGGGCACAAGTTACAAAAACAGATAATATTTTTTGATTTTAAAAAACCTGAAAGTAGCATTTTTGGCCGTGTAGTATGAAAGTAACATGAAATGGTCAAAGGTAACAGAAAATGCTACAAAAGTAACATTCTATCAACGCTGGTCATAGTACAAGAGCCGACTATGAATAGGGCCCGTCTTATGCAACCTGATGAATAGTTCAGTATAACGCGGGCCGCTTGTGACCTCCCCTGAGCAGATTCTTATCTAATCTGTACCTCGACCGAATAGCTTTGCAATTAAACTATTAGTTAGAGGACAGTACCGATGAATACCTTTGCTCTTTGTTCTATGTGCCTATGACTAAAGCTACTCTACATTAAAGTTAAGTGAATTTAGAGGTATGTTAAAAACATGGTTAATAGAAAATTGTTTTTATAGTTTAAGGGAGTTTATGGAATATAATGAACCTAGATATTAAGTTATTGTAAAATTATATTATTATTAAGCCTAGTCTAAAATGTGAATACATCCGAAAAGGTAGGATTTGGCGATGTGTAAGCTAAGCAATGTCAACAGCTATTATGTACGCAAATTTATATTCACAATAAATTCTATTCTATTCTATTCTACTCTGCTAGTGAGGAGACAGTATACGGTCTTGGTCGTTATAGGTTTTTTGAACGTCTGTTTATTAGGAAAAGAGGGACAAGTGGGTAGCGTTTGTTAGAAGGGTCGCTAGCCCTCGCTGCGCTTCGGATATTTTGGGTCAACATTTGAAATGAAATGAAAATCAGTTTACTATGAGCATTAGTTAGGTTACATTAATGGTGTTTTAGTAAGTATCCCCCATCTTTTCAAGCAATAAAATTAGCGTATGTGACTCAGGGTAAATGTTACTGTAGCTTACCAACAGTGAAGAATTCTTGAAATTGGCATAATAGTTTTTTTTTTTTAATTTATATAAGCATGCACACGCTCAATAATATAAACCACTATCTGTGCTCCCATAAAAAAATCAAGGATAGAACGTTTGAACTCCTAATGAAGCGTTCTAATATCTGAAAGATGCAAACGTTTAGCACAACTTTAATTAGATTGCACGTCTTGAAGCAAGCGTTAGAAAATACATTCGAAATGCGTATTAGATGTGAACCGATGTAAATCGTGTCTGATTTGACGTTTTACATATAGGTAATGCACAATAGTGCAAAATTAAGTCATACCTTTAGCGCAAGGCCGTACTCAATTAACAAATCCTTAACACAATTTTACTGACCTGGGTACGATAAAATCCCTTATTAGTTTGATTTAATTTTTGCATCATAATTTGACCCGTTTGGTGATAAAATATTTGTAGTATGCAAGATAATTACTCATAATGAACAAGTACAAATCTGCAAGTGCTTATTTACAAATAGTGACACTTAATAAAAACTCAAAACTGTATCGCGACTGCAATGAGATCTATTTATATTCAAATTGTCGTTATAATGCTAATCGTTCAATAATAATTAATTGCAATCGAATTAAAAACCAATTTGACGTAGTAACTGGATTACAATCTGAATAAATAAACACCATTTAAAATAATAGGGTAGATTATGCTTTGGGATGTAAGAGAGCGCCCTATCATTTTTCGCTCCAAGCCAAACTCACCTGCCCGTGGTTGCATCCTGTCGAATAACAAACGGGGCAACCGTCTTGTATGTATAATGATCACAATTGAAGGCGCAGCTAAATACCACAGACCGATGACAGGCAGCAGCGCCACCGGAGCGAGAAACAACACCCTGCTATTGCCAACACACTTCGAGGGCTTCCTGAAAAAAAGAATTGGTCCTATTTAAGAAATTGCAACGCCTTTTTTGCGCTTTTTAATAGACTTTTGAATTAGTTGGAAAAGTCAAGATATTTTTAACATAATTAATTGCACATAGGTATTTAAGTACGAGATTGCCTGGAAAATATCGCTTAACTATAATAATTTAAGATAAGACAAAATTATAATTTGTATAAAGCTTCAATGTTGTGTTGTATGTTAAGTAATTGTTCGGTGTAGGCATAATGTGTAACAATCTACATAAAGCATTCGATTTAAATTGCCTTTAACACTTCTTCTTCTTCTTTTCGAGTCAATGGTACTCTGACTCAGATAGAACCAGCCTTTAGCATTAAAAACTTTCGTAAAACGATTATTGCTATACTTGTTCCTGGCCCTCGCGTTACATCTTGTGAATCACAAAAACATATAAAATGTTCATTGTTCATGCTTCTAGCTACAATATACAGCCATTGAGTGTATACCGCGCCTAATATAAGTACAATAAAAAAACGTGTATTTTAATTGCGCACAGCGTGAGGTCCAGTAATTTTGTGCCCGCTTATAACCTAACAACTTGTCTCTAATAATAGTGTTAGTGCACGCCGTCTGATAAGACCCACCACGGTTTAACTGTTTTTTAATTATTTCTTTCTTCAAGGATGCTTCTGCGTCTCAACGTAGTGCGGATCTAGGTAATAAGTAATGACTCCTATTAGCTTAAAAGCTCTTAATTATGACGAAAAAACAGAGGATCGACGTTATTTATAAAATTAATTAGACATCATCCTACTTACGAGAAGTTAAGTCTAAATAGCCAAAGACTTGTTTCCTATCTCTATTCTTATCTTATACTAGACCGGATAAGATTATTATAAAAAGTTGCTACGTAGTTAAGACGCCCTGCAGCCTTTTGGGCAGCAGTTCAATCTTCCATTAGTCAATGGAACATCAGACCTAAGAAAACTGCTGGCAGTGGCTTACGGTCTGGCCGGATGTGGGGAAACCATGAAAAAATATGGCGCAGACGGTCAGCGGACGGAACCAAGGCTTGTTAACTTGATTGAACAAGTTAACGAGGTATCTGTTTAATTAGTAGTTAAATAATAGATTTGAACAGAGAAACAGAATAAAATTGAGAAAGGTTTTCATTATTGGTTTAAATTTTTAGTACCTATCAGAAGGCCACACTGTAACTGTATTTTCAAACTTTCATAAGCCATGCTAAATATTGGTATTATTATACACTAGCTGTGCCAGCGGCGTCGCTCGCGTGGATATCGGGTTTCAAAAATAACGGACTTCCATATAATACCCATCTATACCTTGTGCCTAAGTTTTAAGTTAGACCTCTAGCAATACATTGGTGAAAACCGCATTCAATTCTATGCAGTAGTTTTCGCGTAATGCGCGTTCAAACATACAGGTTTAAATTTCTCGCGTTTTCCCAACACTTCCCGTCACTGCTCCGCTCCTATTGATTGTAGCGTGATGAAAAGTATCCTATAACCTGCCCAGGAGTATGAAGAATAATTGTACCAAGTTTCGTCAAAATCTGTTCAGTAGTTTTTTTTTCTATAACGAACATACAGACAGACAGACAGACAGACAGACAAAAATTTTACTGATTGCATTTTTGGTATCAGTATCGATCACTTATCACCCCCTGATAGTTATTTTGAAAAAATATTTTATGTACAGAATTGACCTCTCTACAGATTTATTATAAGTATAGAAGATAGATAATATGCTTCTAATTTTGAGAAAATATAATATGGTGCTTACTTAATAACTAATGAAAGTAATTCAGTGACATTATGTTCTTATAAACATTGAAAACAAAAAGTGATCGTAGTATAATGTAATCTACCTACCTACTCGAAAATACTACGATAATTTTTTGTTGTGGGTCAATATGATTTGTTTGCATTATTGACCTGCAAGTGATAAATGCTGCATCATAAATACGGTCCGCTTTATCACTAATTGTAAAGACCTTTACCCATGAATGCCAAGGTTATATTGTCCAAATTAAAAAATTGACTAGTTTAAATTGTACTTACATATTATTTTCACTAATTGGCCATTCTTTACCAATGACGCTTTTTGGTCCTCTGGCATTGTGGATTGATATACCTATTGATTCAACTTCATGGTCTATACATCTATTTAGTAGGTATCTTCCCATTGGATTATGACAGTAGTGCACCTGTGTATATGATTGGCCCGCGACTTTTTTTATGACAGCGGGCAAACGGGCCTGAAGGTCACCTGTTGGTAAGTTATTACTTCAGCCCATAGACGCCGTAGCACAAAGGGAGGCACAGGTGCGATCCCAGCATTTGACAAATTTCATCATCATCATCATCATCAGCCCATGTCAGTCCACTGCTGGACATAGGCCTCTCCTAATGTTCGCCACCATGATCGATTTTGGGCCTCTCGCATCCAGCACTTGCCAGCCGTCCTGCGCAAATCGTCACTCCACCTGGCCTGAGCGCGTCCTACATTACGTTTGCCGAGACGCGGTCTCCACTCCAGAACTCGTTTACCCCAACGGTTATCGGTTCTGCGGCTAATATGGCCAGCCCACTGCCACTTCAGCTTACTAATCCGTTGAGCTATGTCGGTGACAAATTTGTATGCTGCTTTTTGAAGGTCCTTAACTCGTCAATTCCCAGTGTCACCTGTAGGTGACATACATTGGCGATTTTTTTTAACTATTAAATTAAAAAAATAAGGAAAATATATGCAACTACAATAAAGTATACATTCGGTAGTATATAAATAAATATATTTGACAATAGTAATCCATACATAAACTGCCAAATTATTCAATTGTTTCGAACGTTACTGACATTTTTTGGCGCGGGAGCGGTTGGCTAACTTTTTTTTTCTGTAAAAATTTCAAAAGGGTAGGTACTGTAATGATTACTTTTGCAAATTGTTGCTAAGGTATGTAACCTCTAATACAAATAACTTTATTGAGAAATCAATAGTTTTTGTTCTCAAAAAAACGGTCAAATTAGCAGGTGTCACCTGTAGGTGACACTGGGCATTGTTACAATACAATGCCTGTACCTCCTGCGTTCATGATAGCATCTTTTTTCCATGAAAACAATATTGGAGGGACTGGACCTATTAGGGAAAACTGCCTGGAAAACTGTGACTTTATGAACCGGAAAGAGATAAAGAAGAAGCCTAGGAGTGAGCTGGTTTATAAGGTGTCAAAAGAAATAGTCTCCGAGTAAAGTCGCCGAGTGGCATGACAATAGTGTTGATATGGCCTCTAATTGTCATGGATTGTCACCAATAACGAAAGTGGATCATATTGATGTACTAAATAAAAATAAACGTAGTCCAAAAAAATAGCTAAGTTGCTACCCATCCAACCAATTGCCCAATGCTTATAAAAATGTGTAACAAATACATGGGTGGCGTAGATTATTTTGATGGGATGCCGATTCTATGACGAATGGTTTATGAGGTAAAAAATGGTGGTTTCCAGTGTTTGCTTTAGGACTAGATTTATCCTGTCAAAATGCTTGGCTGATTGAAGGAAAGCTTGGTAGTACTCGACTTACTGGGAGTTCCGTAAAGCTCTAGTAAATCGTATTTACAAAAATACCCGGGAAACTCTCAACTAAACACCAAATACGGCTCTTGAATCCAGAGTTTCCATTGAACTAGACTATCAGATAGTGCAGCTGACTATACAGAAAACGATTGTGCGCAACATCTTTGCAAACTATGCCATGAACGTATAAAAAAAATGTGTTCTCAGGTGTAATATAGGTTTACATCGCATATACTGGTACAAATTTCATGAAAAGTAATAAATAAAGCATATATACATACATATATATGTTATCTAATACATTACTTTCAAATCATAAAAGTATAGAAAAGAAAATAAGTTATGTTCTTTTTATTACCATACTAAGTCAAAGGTATATATTATGCCCAGTGTCACCTGTAGGTGACACCCCCCTTACCAGAAAAATAGGGGGGGTAGATTTTTTTTTTGATATTTTTTATGTTATAAATATCTCAGACCGTCAATTAAAACAAAAATAACATACATTTTCAGTTTCACAGAAGCATGGGAATTGACGAGTTAAGCCGTATCCATTGTAAAAAATGCGCATGCAAGCTGATTTCAAAGAACCGTAGCACGAGGCAGTTTGTATGTCCGTTCCGACACCCTTCTACTATACATCGTCCTAATCGTCATCATTATTCATTCAACCAAGTCTTACTATTTTGCACATTCCACACGTGCTTTGATAAACCTCTCAATTTCACAAACACTTTAGCCCGACCGCTCCCAACTATCACAGCCACAATGGATTTTCGACAGCTAATAAACAAATTACAAAGACAAGACAAGACAAGCCGGAGGCATGAATAATCTGTGCCAGAATTAGCATGCCTAAAAAGGCAAACACTATAGTTTATAGAGGGCCGGTCGGGAACACTACGCCGCGTAAATCAGATTGCATGGGCTCTGCACCATTTTGAACAGTTCGCGGTATCGGTGCGGTGCAATAGAGGACGGAGCATTTGATACTGTTTTAATTGGTAACTGGCTCGGTGGCTCAATTGGTAGTGACCTCTGCCTTCTGAACCAAGGGTCGTGGGTTCAACCCCCACACTTTTCAAACGTTTGTGTGCATGAACATGTCTGTTTGTATTGGTCTGGGTGTTTTCTATGTATAATATGTATTTATTTACAAAAAAAATGTATATAAGTATGTTTATCAGTTGTCTAGTACCCATAGTACAATCTTCGGCTTAGATTGGGGCTAGATGGCGCTGTGTGGCCCAACGTGGCATGTCTTGGGTTATTTATTAATTTAACTAAGTATATGGGGATAAGCCCAAAAGCCCAATATTCCATTGGTGTAATTTCAGGGAGTTTCCACAGGAGTTACGACTAGGCGCAGTGAGGTAGACATAGGCAAGACAATTGTCATTTGGGGGATTTACTTTAGTCACCACGCTTGGCAGGCGGGTTGGTGACCCCAGTAGGTTATATTTAGGTAGTTAAAACTGTGGAACTCTTTACCGGAGTCAGTGTTCCCCGAGGAATATAATCTTCAGATTTTCAAGGCTAGAGTGAATCGGTTTTTGTTGGGTAAGCGCGCTTCATCTTAGGCGTCAACATCGCTTAACATCAGGCTAGTTGAGGTCAAGCGCTACCCATTCACTAATAAAAAAAACAAATTGTACCCAGGTAAACGTGCCCGTTTCTTGATATTCCCTTAATCTTCTACGACACCTACGGGATGCGATGATAATGGTTCTATTCTTATTCTGGAAACACGGACAACGAACAACGAGCTCGAAGCAACTTATTATGGATTCTGAATATTTTAGCCTGATTTAAAATTGTAAAAAAAATTAAAGCAATCAAGATATAAGTAGCCATTTGCAACTACAGTTGAGCAATGAACTACAAAATCCATCTTGTTTATAGTATGAAACGCAGAGAGCTACAAATACCCAGCCCTTACTGCGAGTGAGGCGGCGTCTGCAGCGGCCCGGAGCAAAGCGCACCATAACATGACTGTAATATCGGGAGCTACAACGAACTTTGACATTTCCACATAGGGCCCCGATGGTCGACTTTCACCATAAATGGCCAATTTACGGATGTCTGCCGACCGGCCAACGCCGGCTAAACTGTCTCAATTAGTTCCTAGATGGATGACCCCATAATTTCGTCAGGTAACACAGAGATTGCTGGTGTTATTAGGTTAAGTGCATCAGGCGTTCCCATAAAACGTTATGGCTGCCGGGGAAATTGTAACGTCCTTCGGTGTCAAAGGCGCCGCTGAACGAAGATCGTCGAAGATGCGGAGCGGCCAAGCAATGGTGGTGTAAAGCTACCTTTGTATTTGATTATTAGCTCTATAACAGCAACTTCAATATGATTACAATGACGATGACCAACTAGGAAGTACACCCTATCGAACAAAAAAAAATTTAAATCGGTTCACAATTCCCAGAGAAACGTGGTAACAAACGTACAAAAAAAATCAGTGGAATTGAGAAACTCCTCCATTTTTTTAAGTCTGTTAAAAACAGGCCTTACTTATATACTTATAACACTTATGTAAATTGTAAAATATAGATAAATGGATCATTGTATGGGGTGGAGGGCTAATAACCTGAGATACAGGTTTTCCTAATTCAGGTATTAGCCCGCCATAGACTTCACTGGTTCCTTCACTTTACTGTGTCATCGCTGCACTCACTTTGAATGCAAATTACAATAACTACCTACATTTGTATTTATCCAAAATGTGTTAACTTACCTTGTAAAAATAATATCCTCTGTGGAGAGAATAAATAAATGAATTTATTATGAATATCCAAAGATTTTTTTACTAGGCGTCTAATACAGAGAAGTTTTCACAAATCTCGGTAATCTTGTGAGTGCTTTTGCCTTATGTACAAAAAGTCAATGAAATAAGTAGTGCCTGAGAATTTTGATTTCAAATAACGCGAGAGATGTTTGACAAAGAAATAAATTTAAAATGAAATGTCTTAACCGACCAGCTATTAAACCGATTCCGAAGTAAACACTTTCTAAACATGAAAATCAGTTTAAGCGAAGGTAACTATTAATACCTACTCAATTATAATATTAACACCCAGAGACAAAACAAACACAAGTAATTCAGCTGAGTAGGGATAAAACCCATGGCTGAGAAAGCTCACAACTAAATGAGTCAGTCAATATATTATGTTACTATCAATGTATTCCATTAATAAATGAAATACAAAATCTATACCTCAATTAAATTAAAGTGAAAACCGCAACCATTTTTGATTTTCAAATTAAAACCTATTACAAATAGAGTAGAAAGCTTGCCGCCTCACTTTCACTATTCAGGAGGCCCAGGTATACTAAAAGTGGCATTGCGAGGCTCTAAAAATGGCAATCGGTTACCATCAGACCGGCCGTCCATCCACCTGTCATTTCTAATTTGTAAAATAAAAGAGTTCATCAAGTATCAAAAGCGTGCGGTCGGCGTAACTTGGAGCGTGCCATTGGCGCACCCATTCGTCGCACGCGCACGCTTAGAGACCGATCTATTTTTTTGTTACTCTTTATTTTTTTTTTGCAACAGGTTACACGGTGACCAGAAAGGTGAAGTCGAGAATCAGGTTCTCGATCCATTGACTCATTGCGAAAATGTACCGCGAATTTTTGTTGGGAAGCGTGATTGCGCAATCGTTTTTGACACCTCTGATATGTTGTCTGAAATTTGAGATACTATTTTTAATGATAATTTGCATTTATTGTGAGCAATATTTTAACAACTTCGATTTAATTATATATATATAATCTGTTACATACCTATTATGATTAACGTTAAGCAATTCGCTTTCACCTTTTCTTAATATTTTACCAACCCGCGATACAGTATAAACCAGAAGAGCTTTTATTAGGAGCCTATAAATACATAATCAGAGTATTACTTACTACGTTCTCTTGGATCTTGTTCCAACTTACGTGGATCTTGTTCTTAGGATGCGTTTACACAGAATCAGAGCTGCGCGGTTTTTATTTTATTTTTCTAAATGACTACGATGATGGCCAGGGCGGCCTTGTCATCATCACCGGACTGTACAGAGCTGCGCGGAGCGAACAAAAATTTATATACCAATGATCTTGCTTCAATCACACATGTCATCTCTGTTACACAGTTAAACAATATCATTGGTTAATTTTAGTTAGGTCTAAGCGTCCCTTTTGCGGAAACGCATCCTTGAAGTGAAACCAAAATACTATAACAGATTATCATCAGTCTGCTAACGTCCACAGCTGGACACAGGCGGAGGCCTATGTCCAGCTGTGGACGTTAGGGGACGTTGGGAGAGCACTCTATTGCTCCCCGGATCCGGGGGTAGAGGTATTTGCCCTCCCCGGACCAGTAGTGCCGGCCGCTTATCATCTACGGCTGGCCAGGGTAGGCAGGGATGTGGCCGTATGCTTCGGCACTACCCGTGTCCCTGCAACTTGCTGCCCACTGGCGACACGGGGGGGTTTAGTGGGTATGCCCTCCCTTTTTGCGAGATGTGACTCCCACACACCATGCCGCCTCCCCCAGAGACGGCATGAAGGTGTCTAATGCATTCCCCTCTAAAAAAAAAAAGCCCGCAACCACAAGATAACCGCAGTACGTTTTATTGTTTCCTGATATTCCCTTAGCTGTCTTTCAGCTTCAAACTAAGTAATCAAAAAATCTAAGTTGCCACACGGACATATAATTTTATTTCTTTATACTTATACACCATAATTAAAAATAACAAAGACCTTACACGGAAAGATAGAGCAAGGATCAAATCGGGAGCCCGAAGAGCGAAGGTCAAGCTATCGCATCGTGTGGGCTTCGCCACGCCTTCGTGTAATTATTTAATCTGTGACCTCTTATTTAATTTGTGCTCCCTATTTGCAGGCTAGATATTATTTTTAGAGGGCCAGCTTTATAATCGTGCGGTCTAAAGGTTTGTACTAAGGTCATATTGGATCTATTTTAACAACACATGCAGAGGTGAAAATTGCAAAGCGGAATCTGTAATGGATGTAATGGATTTTGACCAGCCCGGTGGAACATTTAATAGTGACTATTTCATCCTTTAAGTACGATATAAAATGAATCATTTCACCAAGTAGGTACAAACATTTTATGCGACATTTATATTTATATTATATTTATATTTTATGATACCGTCTTATCACCGCAAATGTGGTCTGCCTCTATTTTTATAGTAGCTCGACATAATGGCTTACCTACGCATGATGGAAAGCGAAAGAGAAGCCCAAGTCGCTGTGACAACTGGCAAGTAGCCATGCTTCTGATAAGTCCTTATTCGGAACATATCGAAACTTAATCATGGATCCTTTTTCAGGACACTTCAGACAAAAATAGTCTGAGTAGTTCGGCTTACCGGCGTTTCTCAAACAGACCGGAATGCGTATTATTGATGTATTGATAACTAACCAATAGAATTCGCTTCGACAGGAAACCACAAACTGCTACCTAATAGTTTATATCAGACTTGTATCGCTTGTCGATCTGCCAATGCCAGTAACTGTAATTTCGACTCCAAAGGTCATTATAATTACATTGGCACAATGGCTAATATTTTGCACCGCATCTGATCTGTGGCTAAACGTTGTTAAATGTCGTTTTAACTGATCAAATCCGGCTCTTTGTTTCTTACTAACTTGTTATGCGATTTTCTTAAGATAATGTTACATAATGGCCCTGCTTGAACACTTGGACGTATCAAATCATTGTTGCGTTCTAGTTCTTTTATTGTCTATGTCAAAGATAAAAATAAGTGATTGTCTGCAGTTAAAGGCCTACAAAACAATTGTGAGTTTGACGTCGATATTTAGTCATTTATTGTATTGGTAGATAAAGTTTTTTGATGAGATTTAAGTCAGTCGTGAGTTTGAAATGGCAATTGGCAGCCCATATAGCCCGTAAACGTGGTTCTCGGGGAAAGGCAATTCTGGAATGGAGAGTTTTGGGAAAACTGACCCAGAGGTAGGGCATAGCGAATCTTCGCTTGAATTGAGCCGCCCGTCCGGGAAAGGACCTCCACCCTGTAGAATACCGCAGCTTAATGACTTCCGGGTTGTGTTTCTGCCGGTGAGTAGGGTTTTCGGAGCTCGTGGGGTTAGGGTTGGGCCGGCATGGCGGTGGCAAATGAACTGGTAACTGACCAGCTACTTGTCCATTGTCACTACTTGTGCTTTTCTTTCGCTTTCTATCAGGCGTAGGGAAGCCTATGTCGAGCTACTATAAAAAAATGAGACACAAACTATGTTTCCACAACGTCTATACTTAATAGGGCCGCAGGTAGACAAATTTCAAAAGAATATGGTTTAAATCATGGTCTGAACTTAGTCTATACTGGCCGTTAAACGGTTAAACTTAACCGACAGACAAGGACACCAGTTAGACCATTGACGAGAATAAGCACTAATTTATTTGTCAAGCACAGCCTTAGCTTTTATTTGTTCAAACGAATTCGAGTGTCAAGTTTATTTAATCGAGAATTTATTTTCAAATGGTGTAGCAATTAATTACTAGTCATTGGACACGCGTTTAAGGTACCACTTATAAATGCGTTTGCAAAAGAAGCAAAGTAGGTAAGACTAACAAAAATCGAGTTAAATTCTTTATACTTTATTGGAATGACTGCCAGACTTCATATCCATAGATAAGTATACTCGTAACTATAGAAAGATTTATCCCTGTGTTTTCGTATCCTCGATGAATTTCAACTATGTATTACTCTGTATGTACTCATTAATGTTATGAAATTTTTGAGAGAAGCGTAGTTAGATGTCTTCTTTTCTAGACAAGGGCAATCATACTAACACAAGTAGTAGTAGTAGTAGTACAACATATCAGAACAAAGTACCTATAGTTAAATATACTTTTCAGGCACAGAACGCTTTTACAATTTTCGTCAAACGTAGGCACCTATGTTTGTTCCCGGTGGGGATCGTACCGACGACCTTTGAATCGGCATGGTGTGTGAGTACTCCAGAATGAGAGGGCATACCCACTAAGCCTTTTGTGTCGCCAGTGGGCAGCAACTAGCAGGGATACTGGTAGCATAAGGAGATGTAAGGGAGCGGCCTATCATATTTCGCTCCAAACCACCCTCACCTACCCGTGGTGCATCCTGAATATCAAACGAGGCTCTGGCAGCCGATTAGTGATGGCATAATCCACAGGTCGATGATGGGAAGCAGCGTCAACGGGGCGAGGAGCTATGCCCTGCGATCGTCAACCCGCGTGTCCAGCCAATATCCAGCAGTGGGCTACGATAAGCTAATGATGATGGGTAGCGTAGAAGCATACGCTCGCGTCTGATATTACGCATTTACGTAGACCTGAACAAATGCAGTTTTACCCACCGTTCTGTGACACCGTAGTGTTTACTTGACATTCAAATTACGTGCTGATATATTAACAGGCACTGGCCCTTGCGCCACGAATTTTGAAATTACAAATTGCGACTCGAAAGAATAAAAAGAAAAAAAAAGTGTCATTTAAATGGATTCCAGTGACCGATCACCGCGGAACAGAGGTCAAACGTTCTCTGTATTTTTTTTATTGCAGTTTTACTTGCATGGCTAAAGCAATTTGCTCTCATTTCATGCATCAACCTTGCACGAGATTATAATTGCAAAATGTTAAAATGCAACGATTACGCGTCATTTACACTTTACCGTTGGACAGGTGTGAGATTGACAGCGAATTCCTGTCGCTGCATTTCAGGTGGGAAACGTCAGTCTTTTATTACCAAGTGACAAGTCTCTTTGATTGGAAATAGTTCACAGACTAAATTCATAAATTGAATTGTTCCACCTTAGGCACTTTAGCTAATCACCTAGGCAGGGCCGTCTTAAGTATATTCGGCGCCGGGGGTCCCCCGGGGACCTGCCGCCGCGCCGCCCGGAAGCGCTCTGGGCGCCCTGCGCTTGGGTGCCCCGCACCCTTTGCACCCCCTGGTAGCGACGGCCCTGCACCTAGGTGATTAGACCCCCGCAAAAATTTGACAGAAGTTCACTTAAGGCACCTGGCTAGGGGATTAAAGTCGACAATACCTTTTACTTAATCACCACAAATCATCTAAACAGGTGTCCAAAGTGTCAGATATTTCTTTTTTTTTTAGAAGAGCATTCATTATGACCTCGCTCCACCTGATGGTAAGCGGTCGTGAAGTCCAAAAGTTAGGTCGGCAGGCATAATACAACAAGCGCACCGCGCCACATGAGCTGGAAGAGCATTCCATGACTTAATTAACGCCTTGGTGTAAGCCATTATCGTCTGAATGTTGTAGAATAAAGTGTATTTTAATATAGATAGATAGATAGATACTCTTTAATACACAAAACACAGACATTACAGGAAAATATAATACAGACAAAACATAGTACAATTTAGGCGGTCTTATCGCTTGTAGCGATCTCTTTCAGGTAGAGGAAAGCAGTTTCACTAAAGAGTAATATTTTACTATTTAAAAAATAACAAGCTTCAATGCTCATTAAGTAAATGTTCAAAGTATGTAACGAAAAGTGTTCTGTCTTTTATTTAGATCCTTTGTTCATACATTGCAGTTTTTCAGCACGTACAATATTAAGTAGATCAAGTAAATATACACGTAATTCATTCCTGACTTTACCGCAATTCGTCTGGTATAAGTGTCTCAAGTCTAAGGCCGCCTCGAGAGGTCAGGTCGGACGAGTTGCCACGGCCATCATATTGTCGATCGATCAATAATAATCAATACTTTGTTTGTTTACATGGCAAATTTTTGACATATAAATGTCAGTCAGTGTTAACAACTGGCTTCTGTTCGGTATTGGACTTCCAATACTGCATATTTCAAGTTTAAGTAATTTTAAAGTAGGTGATGAATTATAATACTAGACCAACAGGGGTATAAAAATGTTTTTTCACACGCATTATCGTGAAATTTATAAAGCGAACAGGCTTTAACAGAATGGACGATGATCGTGCGGTATGTGTTGGTCGCCCGAGATAACCTGTCGGCCAGACCACTTCGTATCATCATTATATCACCAGCCTATCGCCGTTCACTGCTGGACATAGGCCTCTCCAGTTGTTCACTACTTTTGTCAAACATCTAGAGGCTTTGAAGCTTCCAGATTTTTGCCCAGAGTGGCGAAGAACTGGAGAGGCCGTGAACTGCGATAGGTTGATGATTATGGATTAAAGATTAAAAGTGTTGTTACTGCTAACGCATAGTCAGTTAAATCTAATTTTATGGAAGCAGCTAAACATAAATTTCAAATTCTTTTTAATGAATTTTATTGGAGGCACAGTACAAAGTCCTCAATGCCTAGGTGGAGCACGATCGCTAGATTGTCTATCTGAACGTTTTCACTGCGCGTGAGTGGCGGCTCGAAGGTCGCACAAAATTAAAAGTGTTCTAGTATCTGATTACGGTTTATTACGATTTGAGCTAAGCGTCGGCGCAACAAAGCTTCCTGTGGTGCTGGTTAAATATGGAGGTTGGATTTTAAGAGCTACGTGTTTCTTACACGTGTAGGATAAGACTTTTGGCTCGATTCAACTTAATCATAGAACTACTTGGTACATGCAGCTGCAATTTTAGGCTAAAGATCAAATGGTCCTAAGTTGAAGCTGTTGGCAAAATTTTCTCGATTGAAAAACTGGTTGAAGGTGTTACGACCATTGTTCCATCCGAAGCCCCCATTGCAATTGGTGACATTCTCTTGAACGATGACGATACAATAAAATTCGCCAGCTTCTGAGACTCTACTGTCCTCATAGAAAAGCGTCCGTAGAGGCCCTCGTAGTAACGGCCTTAGCGAAAGTATGTGCAACGATAAGAATAGAATAGAATATGTTTATTTGGTACACACAGAATATTAAATTACACAACAATTAAACAGCTTAGGTCTAAAGTACCAAAATGGTCCCCGCTCAGTATAAGGCCGCAATGAAGTATACATCACGACCACTGGTATTCTGCGGGGCGGATAAGGGACGTACCTAGCTATGTTGCTTAACGTCCCCAGGGGTTCCGCTCCCCGTTGCACTCCTGATGGCACCACTGTATTATATATTAATATTGCAGTCATTTAGGAAAAAAGTAGGCACTACAGCGAATGACGAAGGAAAAATATATAAAGCTATTTATCCTGTTTGACCACACAAGACATGACGTCTTGCCTCTAAAGGATTAAGGGAATGGGGGACCAGACTGAATGCATATTAATTGGCCTAAAAACGTAGAACCATAGTAGTTTAGTAAGGTGCAGTAATAGATTGGTTATAAGAAATAGAATAAAGTCATAATGTCATTTCGTAACATTTCCAGTGCACCTAGTCTCCTTATTATGCTAATTTGTATTCAAATATATTTACTATATTTTTGTTCGTCATGTTTTGCATTATGTCTTAGTCTTTCAAATATATTTTATTTATAAAATGACCTTGTTTGATAAAAAAAATACTTTTCCTTGTCGCTATTTTATAAAATACATTACGTTGCTTTAATCGATTACTATCTATTGATCATAATAAAAACCATTTTGTTCGTAAGCAATCTAGTTTATTGATAAGCAAGCCAATAGAAATATTCTTGTTTACAAAAAGTATCGGTGCCTTTTGTAGTGGAATCGGCGAAAAAATGTTAATATTACGCACGATTACACTGATGTAACATTATTTTAGGCGAACTGATTTCACTAAATTGAAATGTCGGGGTAGATAATTTTTTGTGACATATTGAAAAAGTAATAATTCTAGGAACTCGCCTTTCTCCCCGGTAATTCGATAATGGTAAGTTTTTACCATAATGTCGTAGAAATGAGCTCAGTAGGCATTATTTGCATACTTGTAGACTTTTTATAAAATATTTATTACGATGGAGCTTTTTGTTAAGGAAACTTTACACGCTAGTATTACTAGCTAGTTACGTTTTCGACATTTCGTTATTTCTAGACATAGGTGTTATATACCGTGTATCGAAATAATATAAATTAGGAGCAAATAAAGTAAACGATACGCCACGAAAGTCACGCCTTGAAACTATTACATATTTCATTTAGGTGAGTTCTTTTGCAAATACTTATATCTATAAATTTTTTGCATAAAAATATGTTTTCAAAAGTAAGGCATGACTGCCAGCGGCCTATCAAAACAGTACTTTTTAATTGAAGAATAATAAATAAATACATCTTGCGAGTATAAGCTTTTATTATGATAGTTGGACATTTCGGTACGTCTTATTCTACGATATAATTTTTGGTCCGTTGTTGTTTAAAAAAAACGCTAAATTTCTTATCGCAGTTAAAAATAAGTTAAGTATCTAATAAAAATATTTAATACTTTAAGGGACCGTACTAATAAACAAAAGAATTGTGTCCTTCAAAAACTGTATTCACCAACAGTTGTATTGAAATGCAAATGTGTGTCGGAGCTATTACAAACCCAATCAAGCGGCAAGTTGGCTATGAAAAAATCTATTACTATCCGACTGATAGCCTCTCACCTTATCTACAACATATCTATATAAATAAAAATGGATTTTACAAATGTATGTACGCCCATAACTTTCAAACGACTGCACCAATGGATGGTTCTTGATTTTATGTGTTCGTAATTGTTAGGACAATAATTGAATAATATAAAAAAATCCAAAAAAATATTTAGAGTAAAAAATGGCGTACTAAATAACGGGTCAGCTAACGGCACGTAGTGAAACTTTGGAACTCTTTGCCGGGTTCCTTGTTCCCCGAACTATATTCATCATGTCGTATGGCTTTGCATGTTGGTAGAGCGGTGAGAGCACCAGGAGATTCTTATACAGTCCGGTGAGCCAGTGCTTTACAGTATCCTTCTGCCGCCGACCTGCCCCTCCGTTACGATGGTCAGGACCGGACGTTGCCCAGAGGTCGCGACGTGGACGGAGATACTGTATTATAATCTTCCGATGTTCAAAGCGTAAGTGAACAGGTTTTTCTGGGTGTATGATATCGCTCACCTACCATCAGGCGAATCGCAGTCAAAAGTAGAAAATAAACATGTACCTACAACTTTGTTCGTATAATTTTTAATTATGCCTCTTGACACATCTTTTGGAAACATCCGACATATTTTAATGAGTCTGCCAATTAACGTAGGCATTCATTTACGAAACTCTTCGCGAATACTTAGTTAATGTAAACGACTAAAGGGAGGAATGCTACCGCCCAAGTATTCCCAGAACGATTCAAATTTTTTCGTTTCTTTATAGTTAGCGTGAAAAATAGGACTTTAACATTTTTGAGCGCATCTTACGACATCATTTGTGGAGTTTGAGACTGACGACTAGGACGCATGCTTTATTATACTTTCATAGACAGATTGTCAAACTTGCTTAAACAAAGCTTTTAGCTACATTGGAAATACTCCAGTTTTAGTAATATACTCGTAGTACATACAACATACTTATTCACAAGTCCCCTAAAATTGTCATAGGAGCGTAATATTAGATTTTAGACGTCGAAGTAATCACATACCTAATCATCATCATCATCATCAGCCTATTACAGTCCACTGCTGGACATAGGCCTCTCCAGTTGTTCCCCACTTAGAGCAAACATCTGGAGGATATACCCATAATCGCCACGCTGGGCAGGCGGGTTGGCGATCGCAGGGCGTTGCTTCTTGCTCCGGTGACGCTGCTGCCCGTCACCGGTCTTAAGTATTTAGCTACGCCTTCAATTGTAATGGTTATACCGCCACCATTCGGTTGCCAGCGCCTCGTTTGTTATTCGGCAGGATGCACCACGGGCAGGTTGGCTTGGAGCGAAAAGATGATAGGCCGCTCCCTTACATCCCCTAATATAATCAGTTTATTTTTCAATCATGCAGATTTTTAGACGTTTACTTGCTAAATCTCTTTTGATGTCACTCGCTTGTATTACTATATAACTAATATGTTGGAATAACGTGGCCTTTGACGCTCAAAAAGAAACACTAATCTAAAACCGCCCTTACTTTAAATTTCATATTAGTAAAATATTTCCCTGCGCACAAAGCCGCGGGCTTAACTAGTATCATCAAATCTCGCCTTACTCGTAATCTATAATCGAATACTCCCATTCGATTCTAAAGATCCGACAGGTGTGAGATAAGAACGAAAGCGGGCAGGCGTATCTATTCGGCATATAAAATTAGTTATTATGTGCGTGCCATTGTTATAATGATAGCGCGAATGACGCGCTTATTAGCAACATAAGTAGTTAGATTGACTTTCGTTTACGAACTCTTTTAAAGGTTCCGGTTTTGGTTCTTGGACTTTTTCTGATCGGAAACGAAACTTTATAAGACGGTTGGTAGTTGTATGATGGCTGTGGATGTAGCAGATGAATGTAAATAGATACACTGATAAAATAAGGTATGGTTGGTATATTTAACTATGTATATATTGGTATATGTATCATGTAATGACGAAATAGCTGTTTTGGATCCAACAAAGTGTTTATATTCTACCTCACAAAAGACGCCATTTTGCTGTAAATTGTTTATGTGTTTGATGTAATGCCTCAGGTGCATTTTTTTATAACAGCTATGACTGGCAAACAATAGTGTTGGTATTGTGTCTAATTTTACAGCCCTCTATATACAAACAAAGATATATAACATTTGTACATAGTCTTCAAACAATTATAATAAATTAAGCATATATTTTTTTTGTATATGTGCTTGAAATACAAACCCGACTAATTTAGTCAATAATTATAGTAATTATAGCACATCTAACTACAACAGCATCAACTTTATAAACATTTCACAAAACTAGAGTGCAATTCCAACTTATGATACTTACAACTTATATCGCTACATTTCGCACGAGAAGCTCGTCAAAAGAGTACCTAATTGACAACAAAAAAAAATGTAAAACTTCAATTTGAATTTCGAATTCCAATCCCATTGAAAAATTGAATACATTCCTCTGACCTCCTATGCAAAGAACTGGTCCTTTAAAGGCAATTTAGTAAGCAAAGGTTTTTAATATTCATTTGCCACACTAATTAAAAACCTTTTCCGCGACAATTGAGTTACGAGAATTAGTGCAGAAAAACAGCCATGTTTTGTATTCTTGGAACCTATCATTTTGTGGGCGACCTTACTCGATTTGGAACTAGCTGATTGCTTTACGTTTCTCATAATTCTGTCATAACCAATGAGTTCAATGACGGAATTATGAACTGGGAAATGTATTATTAAGTATCTACAACAAATATGATCTCTTTATTGCCAATATTGGTGATATTTGTTGTCCATCATCATATTTATATCAATGTTCCATTCTTAAAACCTACGTAGTACATACCTTTTACCGAAAGAGATGTACACATTAATACTCTTCTGATTATACTTAGGTCTTTATCCTATCTCCAACAAGAGTGACAGATTACGCAGAAGGTATTTAAGTTTACAATTGTGTGCACAAACAGGTACACTCTCTGTTCCTTCATTCTCATAATCCGATGGATAGATATTCTTTATTGCACACGAAATAGTTGACTTAAAACTAGATATAAGGGTTGAGGGCGACAGGCGTAATGGGCTCTATTGTGCCTGTCGACCTAACTTTTGGACCTCACGACCGCTTACCATCAGGTGGAGTGAGGTCATCCTGAAAGCTCTTCTTATAAAAAAAAAATATATAAAGACATATCGTAGTACAAATTAGGCAGCCTCACCGCGAGCTCTTCCAGGAAACCCTTGGGCAGAGGATTATTAAAAGAACGGGTAAGGAGATAGTTTGATCCTACCGTAAAACGGACCAAAGACTTATCGTGCTTTCCGATACACGGAGATGTATCACCTCCAACTTTCTCATCATCTCGATGGTTGGCGCGTTGGTTTTGTGGAACTAGCTTTCTGCGACATTCTTTCCGAATAGCTACGATTTGGGAGCCTTTATGAAACGAGCGTATTTAAAAGGCCGGCAGAGACCCCAATACTCACTTTGAGTTGTCGGGCGTCTAGTCCATGGGCGGTGACGACTGCTTACCATCAGGCATCACACAGGCTCGTCTGCCGCCTCTTGGAAAAAAAATTGAACACCGGACTAGTTAAATACTAAGTTATAAAGTTAGTTGCATAAGTTTCTACCATCAAGAAGCATACAGAAGCGTGTAGCCATTGAGCTCCGCAGTGTGTTGAAATAACATGAAAGTATAATTTGCTTATCCAGTGAAGCGTGACAGTTCACAATGAAATTAATCTCAGAATCTATTTACAGACCCGGCCCGGTGCATTGTGATCTTGTCAAGAGATTGAATTATTTCATAGAACGTTCACGTGTAACTTAAATGAGTTCAAACGATTCACTTTCTAGTTGTTTGCTTTTTTGTTATTTGTTTTAATTTTGACGTGACGTATGAATTACCTAAAGGGTTAGGTCAGGAAAACTACTTCCATGATCTTAATTATACTAGGATATCATATTTTTTTATATTAGCTCGTCCAATTGACTGCGTCCTGCCTGATGGTGGTGAGCGTTTTTATATATTTTCTAAGAAAGCATTTGACCACAATCACACCTGACGTTAAGTGATGATGTGTTCTAGGATGGAGCGTGCTTACTTAGAAAAAGCCTATTCATTCTAGCCTTAAAAACCTCCAAGTTGTAACATTCAGGAAAGACGTCAGCTGGCAGAGAATTCCATATTTTAGCCGGCTTGGAGCGAAAAGATGATAGGTCGCTCCCTTACATCTCCCATCAAAAATTTACTTCTAATAAATAAATAACCCAAGACATGCCTCGCTGGGCCACACATCGCCACCTAGCCCCAATGCCAAAGCTTGTACTTTGGCTACTAGATGACTGATAAACTTATTTAGTTCCTTTTTATTTTGTAAATAAATACATTTATACATAGAAAACACCCAGACCAATACAAACAGACATGTTCATGCACACACATGTATGTACTGGGCGGGGATCGAGCCCGCAACCCTTGGCTAAGAAGGCAGAGGGCACTACCAATAATGAGCCATCGAGCCTGTCAGTTTAAATAATTGATAATTTAATTATGAATCTACAATATAAGATATGTAATAGTAAATCAAAAACCGTCAATTAGTATGAGGGGCGCGTCGCGAGTGGGCGCGGCGCGCGTCGTGACGGCTGCCCGGCGCGCTATCTGCCCGATGTGGATCTGATACTCAGAGGGACAGGATTGCTTGTGCCATAGACATATGGCACTCTACTATAGGGATCGTGCACAAATTGTAGGTGGCAGCACTACGTAGTGTAAACTAGGGTTAAACATTCAAATTTTTGACACCATTTAGCAGCACCATTGATGTGCACGTTCCCTATGCTTGGCGTTTCTCTACGGGTGTTACGGACTAGCCGGCCTACTTGGTGTAAATACTTTTTCTGATTTTCGTTTGCGTTTTGTTTTGCTTGAATAAAATTTCTGTGTCGGTGTAAGATCTCTCGTGCGTAGTGTCATGTGTAAGTTTCTGTGTTTTGTGTTATTTTATTTTACTTATATATTATTATGTTAATCTTGTTGGTTGTCCTAATAAATAAATAAATACTAGCTCTGCCCGACAGACTTTACCTATATAGTATGAATTTTATTACTTTCTTTGAGTCCCTGTTTTCTACCTTTTTCTCTTTGGCATTCTCAACAACGTGATTGAATTAGGAAAGATGAGATCCGTAGACTAACCGTGGGATGTAAGGAAGCGACCCGTCATCTTTTCACTACAAGTCACCCTCACCTGCCTGTGGTGCATCCTGCTTAATAACAGACGAGGCTGTGGCAACCGACTGATGGTGGTATAACCATCACGATTTAAAGCGTAGCTAAATATACAGGCGTCACCGGAGCGAGGAGCTACGCCCTGCGGGTATTCCCTCACCACCATCGTGCGGTAGGGGAGTCATTACCCCGCCACTCCCCCAAGTGACAGGAATGCATAGCCGCATCTTACCCGGTTAAAAAAAGAAGTACTGTGTTAAGTCTATATGATTAATTTTATTTTTACTAATATCAGTCCCCTGGACTACAGGCGCAGGCGCACAATTTGTGCGGCTCGTGCGCGCGCAGCCAGATAACGCTTGAATAATACATTCGCTCTCATTGCATTGTGCTCCACTTTACAACACGGGACACAGCTAGAGATGTAGAGAACTCGAGTCTTTCAGTCCTAATTCGATCGACTTGACTCAATAAGGAATATGCATCAAATTGTTTTTGTGTTTTTACTAATTTATCGCTCAATAGACGAAAATCTACACTAATATTATAAAGAGGAAAGATTTGTATCTATTTTTGTATGTTTGTAATGAATAGGCTCAAAAAGTACTGGGCCGATTTAAAAAATTCTATCACCAATAGAATGCTACATTCTTCCAATTTGACATAGGCTACATTTCATTTTGAAAAAAAAAATGGGAATCCTTGGTAAAATTGAACAATGTAACCGAAGGTGTAGAAAAATTAGTCTCCCGTGCGAAGCCAGGACGGGCTGCTATACACTATAAAAGGAGAAAATAAAATCTGAATTGGCTAAAACTTTATGAGATACAGTCGCTGAAAGCAAATATATCCATCTCTCTGACAAACACAGACTTTTCTATAGAGTTGTATGGCGTGATTGTAACTTATCGTAATCTGTATAGGTATCGAATCTCTCTGTCTAATCAATAACTTTAAATCTTTATAATTCGTTCAATAGAAAAAATATTATAATAATTTGATATGTATGTATTTGGACGATAAAAGAGTGCAATAAATTTCATTATATAAAAAGTCATGCACGTTATTTTACAAGACTTGGTGAACTAAGTGGGTAGCTAAAAAAGTTTGAGTCTAAAAAAGGGCTAGAGTCTACACGTCTTGAGTGTATTAAGGTTCAATAATGTTAGTAGTTGCAAAATGACTTCCTACTTATTAACGTTTTTATTTTTTTAAATCATATTCACCAAAAGTAGCATTTTATTGCCTGATTCAAAAAGGACTTCCAAACAAAAGCAATTCGACGTGAATCGCCCCGTAAAATGGACTCGAGTTTTATGTTGCGTTCAAAAGCTCAAACAACTTAAGTTTTGTAGTCTTCCAGGTCCTAGTTAGTTAGTTAGTTTGAATGGGCCGTTTTCCGCAACTCGACGACAAAGCGCCTATTTTGCAGGTCCTATTGTAATGAGTCGAGCATTTATTAGTCGAGTCCAAAATGTAAGACTCGAATACTTTACATCTCTACACACAACTCCGGTGGAATTCCTTACACTTTTGTAATAACATCGCACTATCAAACGTTGCCTTTTCGTAATCGATCTTGTTTAACACAAAAACCGATTCAATCGAACGATCGGTATCGTTACAACTGATCGCCGTTTCATATAGATGTTTGTTAAAGCGTTGTTTGGTTGCTTTATCAGCTTAATAAATACTCGTTGCTTCATAAACTCACAATTGACGGCGGTACAAAATTGACTCTGATAGTGTGTCTGATAAATTTATTCTTGGTACAGTTAGCAGCAGAAGTTGATGATCAAATCCAATCCTTAGGTCAATGGGTCCTTAGGACAACTTAGTACCAGTGCTTTTAACTGAAATTAATTGTGAGGTAATTTTGTACATTTATTTAATTTTGAATTATATTCAAAGTTTACAAAAGGTCGATCAAAATGGCGAAATATTGGTCCAGCAGTGCGAAAGGTGGACTGTTGATGATGATGATTCAAAATCTCTTGACCATATATAGGTTCGCTATCTATGGGCTAATAGAGCTCGGCCGCTTGTCACCTTCGGCTGGCCAGGACAGGCATGAACGGGCCGCATACTTTTGTGCTACCCGAATCCCTGCAAATTTCCTGCTCACTGGCGAAATAGGAGGGCTAGCTATACCCTCTAGGTATGGTGTCAGTCCCACGCACCAGGTCGACTTCCCCTGGATTCAAGGTAAAATGCATCTCTTTGAAAAAAAAAAAGATTTCCTGTATTTTTTTTTGACGAAATAGAGGAGCTGGTTGCTCAGCCCAACATCATCGGCGAAATCAAAGACTCCGCTGGTTGGGCCACGTCGAGAGAATGGGAGAGGACCGTGCGGTGAAGCGGGCGTTCGTGGGACGACCATATGGCCGACGCCCTGTTGGACGTCCTAGGCACCGCTGGAGCGACGAGGTCGAGAAAGATCTGCACGAGCTAGGCGTGACGGACTGGAAGGAGATGGCGCACGACACGACATCGCTGGTACGAAGTCGCTGTGCCACCATAGTAAGTAATAAATTTTTTAGCAATAGGCCAGTTATTTCTGCCTACCTGCCTTATATTTGTACACGCACTCGAACGACGTACTTTATTTTTATATCTAGTTGCATAATGTTAATAATGTTCCCATGTAAGTGACTGTAAATTGTCTTATTGGGAATAAAATTCTTTAACCATAACCATATTTCTATAAGTACCTACCTACCTACTAGGCACATACCTGGTGGCCTACCTACTTAAAATGGACAAATGTGGACTGGCAGATTCCTCGTATTTCTCCATAAATCTTACTAATCTAGTGAGGAAACGGTCCGCACTCCGTTGTAAGTGATGTACGTACAAACTATTTGCCTGGAATCCTGTGTCAGGATGCACATCCGACACTGGATTCCTTTTGCGGCTTAATTTAAAACATAGTTGAGATAACTCATTAGTTTGATTTGTAACTACATATTTTTTATGAATAATAAGGTTTTTTAAATAGATATTCTCTGTTGCACTCCTTACAGACTTAAATCTAGGTTACCCCTACCTTTTATTTGACATATTGTTGTACAATTTAAGCGGTCCAAACGCTATGATCTCTTTTGTTGTTTATTTTGCATGCATAGGTACTTGATAGCAGGTTTAGATTTTGTCTTCCAGACACCTTTTGGGCAGATAATTTAAAAGATTGTTTTACATTTACAGTTTTTTATAATAACTTTAAAAAGGTATTCTTAAAGCTTTTGTTCTTTTCCATGTATAGTACAAAGTAATGGCCTCGGTGGCGCAATAGTTAAGAGGGGTAAGCCCTAAGCCAAACGTTCCGGGTTCGACTCTCGGTCGGATCAATTCTGGTTAATTTAGGAAATTCACTATTCTATTATGTGAAATATTTGGCGTATATATTTATATGGTTTATTTCGTCAATAAGGAAACATTATTTTAATTCCAAGGTGTAAGTATTCATGCGACTTACGAGTACCTACTCTTATTGTAACAAGTTACTTTCATGTCGTCCGAAACCCTTTTGAGGTCGGTTTAATTTTTTGTATAGTGTGATAAAGCAACTAATTAAAACTGCCGACATTTTAAGCATTTCCTCTCAATGTTTAAGCAAAATGTTCTTGTATTTTAAACCAAATGAAATAGTGTGAACCTTTCACCTTGTTTTATGCAATGAAAAAAACCACGGATATTTTGTTGAATAATAATTCATCTATTATAATTACTGGCACAAAAATTTTGCTGCACCATGTTTTTTACTGATTGCTTTTTTATTATAGGCTAAAATAGATACTTTGTAAGTTTCTCTTGTCAAATTAACATTGGATTATCCCATTGAATTATGTACAAAAACACACACTTATATGCACTATATCTTATGCATCTTGATAAGTAGGTACTACGTAGATCATCTGCTCTGGTCAAAATATGGTTTCACTATAGAAACATTCCTTCGAAAAAAGTTAATTATCGTTGAAAAGTGGAACTTATTGTCATCACATCACATCCTCTTTCCTTTGGCATATCAAAGTAACCCATGGGTTGGTCACATGAATTAACCCATAGGTTAATTTAAGGCCCTGAATAACCATCTCATGGACCGGTATAGAGGTGGCAACTGACAGATTGATTTGGTTTCTTGCCCACTGTCACAGGTAATAGGATTTCTCTTTCGCTTTTCATCAGGCATGGAGAAAAAAACGTACCTAATACCGTCCAGAAAAAAGGACAATAAACATGGATTGACGATCAATATAGACTTTATCTCACACCGTTCTAGACAAGAAGTCTCGTTTTTTTTATATTTTGTTTGACATAATGCTTTGCGGCAAAAAATGGCTTTGTCAATATTAGGAAGTAATTAAATCGCATTTGACAGTCCAATTAAATGTCTGATGGGTTTTGCGGGCGATCGATGCGTTGGTTTTTTCATCATGCAAATAAAATTGTAAGTGTTATTATAAACCTGTACCTAATTATAGAGAACAACCATTTTTGTTCCGTACTTATAAACAATAATTATGGCTCTGTCTTTATAATAGATCTTTTTATCCATATTTGGATTTATTTAAATTGTTTCTTTTTTGCCATTAACATTTAAAACCAACTAAAAGCGAGTTATTATAGCTAAAAGTCATGTACAAATAAATATTTGATACGTTCAACGCCGTGGCAATTATTAATGTCTGCTAAGCTATGACTTTTCTATAGTGTATGGTTTTAGGCAGGGTTATTTTTGTCATTCAATCTAAATATAGCTTATAATAGTACAGAATAAGTAGATATACTTATTAAGACATTCGTTTTCATCTTAGTGATCTATACGTTATTCAGTTATAACCTGAAAAAAGCCCTAAGTCGACTATTATGATTTGACTAGCTGTGCTCGCGACTTCGTCCGCGTGGTATAGTTATTTTTTCCCCCGTTTTTTTTATATTTTCCATTATTTCTTCGCTCCTATATAGCCTAAAGCCTTCCTCGATAAATGGTCTATTCAACACAAAAAGAATTTTTCAATTCGGACCAGTAGTTCCTGAGATTAGCGCGTTCAAACAAACAAACAAACTCTTCAGCTTTATAATATTAGTTAAGATGATATGATGACCCAAATGGAAATGGGCCGGGAATTGTATTCTTTACCATCACCGCACGGATCAAAATTATTCTACTTTAGCAATAATATAGAAACTACTAAAGTTTTGCAAAATATATGATCTTAACTAATATTATAAAGCTGAAGAGTTTGTTTGTTTGTTTGTTTGAACGCGCTAATCTCAGGAACTACTGGTCCGAATTGAAAAATTATTTTTGTGTTGAATAGACCATTTATCGAGGAAGGCTATATAACATCACGCTGCAACTATTAGAAGCGAAGAAATAATGGAAAATGTAAAAAAAAAACGGGGAAAAAATAACTATTCCACGCGGACGAAGTCGCGAGCACAGCTAGTATATTATAAAATTGCAGGGGAATTTCGGAATCCAATATCTAGTTCTATATTTATTGTGGTCAATTTATAATGATCTCTAGTAGACCCGGATGAATAAATGTTTATGTTAGTTGTAGGTACACGATCGAGATTTGTTGTCTTAGTTTTTGATTGCACTAACAGTGGGCGTCTACCGAATAAGATTATGGTAATTAGTTTTGCTGATAGCTATTTGTTTGTAGGAGTTGGATTTTATTAAGTAGGTAGGATAGGGAATGGTTGTTTTACAATAATGGTTAAGGAACGCTTACAGAAAATAATTTTGCCAAAAGCGTTCTACTTTACGTACAGTTTTTGACATATAACGGTTCACTGTGTAAGTGTGTATGGCTCTTGTCAATAGCCACAGCGCGAAAAGTCTGAAGCCTGATTCCTGTTCAGACCAATTTTAAGAAATGGATTTTTTAATATTATTTCAGAATGAAGTTTATATTTTGTTTTATCTAAAATGTTCGAGTTTCTTAAAAACAACAAAAATATTTGATTATAAAAAATATATGTCAAAAGCGATATACACAATAAAGTTCAAGAACCTTTACTAAAAATTGTATTCAATTATATTATATCTAATATAGAATGTAGGCTTCTCGAAATTCACTTCACATTTCTCTAACCGAGTTTCCCAGCCAATGCCAGAAGTTCTTCTAAGGGCATCAAACGGGTTTCAGGTGTCTTTCTTTACGTCTGCCTAGAGGTGTCAACCCCAATTCAATTCAGAGACCCGCACAAATTGGCAAGAACACAAATAGTCATAAACAAAATGGAAAAGTACATTCATTCACTTCGTCAATCCTTCCGAGCTACCAACACTGCGCTGTCAGTGCATTCCTACATAACTAACTATATATAACTATATATATAAGTGAGTAAACGAATTCATTTAAAAAATTCTCTCCAAAATACAAGGCGCAAATCGATTTTTCGACATTGTCGACTTACGCAACGCTGACGTGCAAAGAAGTAATTACTTCGGTCCCCTTCCGCACACGGCGAACAATAAAATCGCAGCCGATACGAAAACGAACGATTCGATATCGAATTGGATCTCGGTCACTCTTTTTATTGCTAAACACGCAATTCGATGATCGAGTGGACAGCACGTAACCTCTATTGTTAGGAGCATAGAAGTCAAAACGAGACAACGATTTTTTTCGATCATACGTCTGCATTTTAATTAATTTTTTGTAAGAGGAAATCGTTACGCGTGCATTATTGCGTAACTTATCAATTTTTGGAGCGTTTTTGAGTGAGCGACTGCTTTTAGCGATTACGCAAGGAACCGGCCGGTTGACAAGTTGTAGGGCAGATAAAATATATCTTGATACAATTTCGTGACAATGTATGCTTACGTAAAGACGATACCGATATATTAATTGAAGAGTAATAATGTAGAAGTAAGAATGTAGAAGGGGGAAAAGGAAAGAAAACCAGGCTGCTCAAAGGAAATTAATAAAATATAATAAAAAAGTAAAAAAAAAAACAGAAATAAAAACACAAAATTAAATAACACACGCACGCACACGAGATTTAAAAAGGACACAAGCAATTTTCATAGAAACAAAAAAAGAACGAAAAATTTAAAAAAGTATAACCGCGAAGGAGGTTGGCCGCAATGTGGCCAGTCCGTTACACCCACTGACAATTGTCATTTGGGGGGATTTGCCTTAGTCACCACGTTTGGCAGGCTTATTGGTGATCGCAATATGTTTTCTTTGTACCCAGGTAAACGCTGCTGCCCGTTTTCTGATACTCCCATAGTCGTCTTCTATGACACCTATGGGATGAGATTGGGTGATCATATTCTAAATTTATAAACCACACTGATATGTATTTACTCACTAGATATAATGAAATTACGTCTTCATATTATCGGGGTATTTATTTATAATGACAATACAATCCGTTGCTATGGCAACGTTGAGAAGACACCACAGTCCTCCGCCGTGAAATCCCAAGTCGGGTCCCTTAGGACTACTCTTCCGGCCGGTAACATTTGGTCAATGTGGCGCCGCAAGGTCTTGGAGTAGTTGTACCTTTAGGTGCGTTGTCACATCCTCGAATTCGAATCTGTAATTTATTTCATCTTGTAAAGTAGTATCTGCAGTTTCGGATTCGATGGTAGATTGTATTTCTTGAAATTTTCGTAAATTTTCGTTCAAGCTGTCAATTCGTAATTTGATTTCTTCGTTGGTGATTTCAGTTCTTGTATTGATTGAACTTTGGAGCCTTGTAATATATCCTCGAAGGGCTCCTCGCACGCGCTTAAGCTTTTGAGCATCGTTCGTGGCCATCGTCGCCAATTGATATGTATTTACTCACTAGATATAATGAAATTACGTCTTCATATTATCGGGGTATTTATTTATAATGACAATACAATCCGTTGCTATGGCAACGTTGAGAAGACACCACACACACGATTGACGATTGTTTATTAATTGTGCTTAACTGTGAGTAACTTTAAACTGTGTGGTAATTTTATGTCATTCACTTATTGAGATATTGATTGAAACGATGTAGTCAATATCACAGTAACAATAGCCGATTGTCCAGGAAATAGGACAAAGCATTTAATTACCAACAAAAATATCACGATGACCTATTAAGTAGCAATATAGACAGTAGTTAAGTAGTCATAATCTGATACTACAATGGTAATACCAGCATTGCTTCCGCCAGCACGATGTTGCATATTCGTATCGTAAGTATCTCTATCATGTCATTAACAGAAGGCAATATTATTAAGATAACCAATCTAGCAGTCGTAATAAATAGACTAATGAGCGTCAATATCAAAGAGTCAATCGGAATGATCGAACGTTATAAATATAGAGCTGTTAAAACCGCTGCTTTAGAGATCGTAATAAAAGAAAATTAATATCATTGGTTATTATGTTATATTAATATTGTGTTGTAGTAATATATTAATATTATATTATAGTAATATATTAAATAATCATATTATTATAGCTATCTAACATAATTACAAATTAAATGTTTGAATTTAAATTACGATGTTGAAATCGGGTTAGAAAAGCTAGCAATGTTTATAATTAAACTTTAATAGCTTTTTTGGCATGCGCAATAGTTCATGTACCTAAATGTATAATAAATGTAATGAATAAAGTAAAACTAATAAACATAGTAGTGGCTTTTTTACCAAAAAAAAAACTCTAATTATATAACCACATTTGTACATGTTTAATGAAAATATTTAGTTGAATTCTGAAATATACTCGTAATTTGAGATAAATTTCCCTTCATTAAGAATTTTAGTAAATAAAATCTACATATTTTATAGGTAAGTTGAGTATTTAGTTATAAGAATAAAACTTGAGATGAACTTTCCTTCAATAAGAACTGTAATAATAAAATCAACATTAAGTACAAGTAAAGTAACTAAGTCAGTAATATCAGACAACATATCAGACAACATCACATACATTCCTCCAATCCCAAAGTAAGTAGCTTAAGCACTTGTGTTATGGTTATCAGAATAACGAAGGTACCACAATCCGGGTGGGAATCGAACCCACGACCCCTGGTTCAGAAGGCAGGGGTCACTACCAATTGAGCCACCGAGCCAGTCAATAACTATATAGTGCACACCACTAAGCAAATACTTCGTGGTGCACACAAAAAGACACATTAGTTCTTGAGATCCTCTTTATGACGAGGCAAAAGGGAGCTACCACATTGAATGCAAAAAAACATTGAGACAAGCCTCTCACTGAGCCTTTGCGTATCAAGTTCTATATATTATGAACACTAAAAGGTATGCCGACGTCACTTCGCGGTATCGCACACCCACTGCCTGACCTTTAAGGCTTCCAATGCCGTCGTAGTGAAAGAACTGAAATTTACTTTCCCAATATTGATCTCATTTAAGGTTATGTGAAGTAAATTTTAAAGGGCTTCATCATGGTTATGCACGAAATTGAGTCAAAAATGATGATTAGGGGCATTGTGTAGAGCGTTCTCGCCTAAAACGCAGAATGTTCAACCATTTTTGGTTGAATTTCCCGCGGGTCAACTAAAGGTTTGAACTTTTCTAAATTAGCTCTGATTAGGGTATTCTGAAAGACGAAAGAAGATGATGTCCAAGACTAAAGTCTTCATAAAGACTAAATGTCATCATATTTTACTTATATATAAGTAGAAAAATAATCTTTATTGCACACCATATAATTGACATAAAACTATCGCTATGGGCGACCCCTTCCAGACAACCTTAAGGTAGAAGAAATTTGAGAGAAGGGGCGAGATGTTGTCATTCAGCTGACTAGAAACTCATAGACGGGGGTCAGCGTAATGCTACGAACTACTAAATGCCGGAAAATAAATCGAATTATTATTATGTGTACTCCATTTGTATATCAGAGGAGGTGTTTCACCTCCCGGTACTTTGAAAGGCTTGCCTGTACTCACATGTACAGGTCCAATACATGAAGGTCCATTTTAGGCCATTCTTATTAACAAGCCACAGCGGTATTAGCAGCTCCATAAAATCCGTTCTATGGTCAAAAAATCGTGCGCCCGCGTCGCACGAAGGTCGATCGGCAGAGGCCGGTCGGTCACTGCGAACAATAGCCATCTGTTGTAATTACTATTACTTACGAGTTGTGCAACGGACACCGCGCGATACGACACACGCGATCATTCATGCTACACAGATGACGGATAGATGCTGTGGACGCGGTGGAGAAAGGGGGTAACTCAAGAATCTGTAAAATTAAAAACATAATTAATTAAAAACTAAAATGGCTGGGTGGCTTAATCTCTCCATAAATAAGTAGCTAAAGACAAGGGTATTAATTTAAATATCTTATTATATTAAACGTGTAACACACTATAAATAAATAAAATGAAAAAGGTAACACACATATTAACGTCAAACATATATTTTTTTTATATCCACCATCTATATACGAATAATTAATAGTGATTTCGATGTTCTAATGTCAGAACATGCGATGTTATCTGATATTTATTATTTTAATATTAAAAATAAATTTTACTACCACTGAGAGTCACACATAGTTCAAACGTTATAAAAACTTACTTACTTCAGTTTACACAAGCGCACGCCCTGCGGTAACGCAAGCACACCAATCAACATTGACCTCTCATCTTCCCCATCCTCCACTAAACCAACAAACCGTTCGTTCTTCAGAGAGGTCTACATAGCCTGGTTTCCGTACGCTCTAATTATGTTTATGCGCTATCGGATAATTTTGACTTAGAACTGTGATAAGCCAAAATAATGTGTTTCTCATGGCCAGAGATCAATCCAATTATGTAATATAATATGTATCTACATGTCAAACGAAGTGCCGATGGGCATGGCTCGTTTGTAAAGCTTCGATCTGATAGAATTACGATCACTATTGGGAGCTGAACAATGCAATATTAGAATGAAGCAACAAGTGTTCCATTGAGTCATGTAGCTATCAACACAGTCCACTACAGACTGGACATAGGCCGCTCCAGTTGTTCGTCACTTTGGAAAAACATCTGCAGGCTTTTCTCTTAATCGCAACCCTGAGCAGGCGGGTTGGCCATCGCAGGGCGTAGCTCTTCGCTCCCGTAACGCTTTCGCCGTCGGCCTATGGTATTTAGCTTCCTTCAGTCGTGATATTTATACCGTCACCAGTACTCACCAGTAGGTTGCCAGAGTCCCGCTTGTTATTCGGCAGGATGCATTACATGCATGTGAGGCTTGGAGCTATAAAGTTATTACATGAAAAAGTGTGAAATCGTTTACTACTCGTTTGCTGTCATCGATTACGTCTATATTCAAAATCCTTGACAGATTTCAAGTCGTATCCCAAAATTACACAACATTATTAATATAGGTCCGACATTTTATCACGAAAGCTTTAATAAGTTAAAAGCGTCGAAAAGAATCAAATTAATTACTTACAGCGATATTGCGTTAAAATGCAATTAATTGTGCCAATTACCATTTCATAGTCCTCTAAAATTAAAAATTGCGTTATCGGAAAGTGGTAATTTATATCAATGTAATGTGATATCTGATTGTACGCCCGCCCTCCGACGTCGTCTCGACTTTATTTACTCTAGTACAATATGCCTAACAGACATCCCCTATTATATCTAGATGTAGTTCATCTTTAGTATTAATATACTAATCAATATACTTTATACCTACATATTATATAAGCGAAATACCTCTCAATGATTTATGAAATCTCGGAAACACCTATAAAAATAAAATTGGCTTAGTTAATCTAGTTTTTTCCCACTTTCGGGAGGTGTCAGTCCAATACACCATGTCACCTCCCCCCGGAGGTGGTATGAGAGTGCCGAATGCATTCTCAATTCTCTTAATGCATGGCAAAAAAAAGATTTTGCGAAACTACAACCCCTAATATGTAAAATAGGAAGGTGTTACAACATTTAGCACATTGAAGTTTTGCGAAACAATTTTATCAACTCGGCTAAAATATTCAAAGTAGACCATAATGACTCGAGATTTCTCATTTAGTTAGTCACGCTAAAGGATCTCGTATCGTCTATTACAAGATATATAAGTGAATGCACTAACTCTTTTCACGTCCAAATTGATAAATTACAATCAAATACTGCAGGAGACAGTTAATTTTAAATAGCTTTTTAATTTAAGAACGTCAACACAATGTATGAAGGGAAAACCGCAATAAAAAAAGCATTTTGCATACCTACGTCATCCCAGGCTCTATTATATCAAGTTGGAATTTCCGCCTTCCTCCTAAGTTATTCGAGAGTAAATTTAAAAGTAAAAGTAGTTGACATTGAAAAAGTAAAAACTTTTAAAGGAAAAATGCTCGTTAATTTCTTTAAGCACTTATATTTTGGATTGATTTATTAGATTCTGATTTCTATTTTTAAATCAATAATGAAATTATTTACTCGATTTGAAGATTTTACTTTTTATTAACCCCATAAAATTTTCTTGTTTCACAAGATTTTATTTCATTAAAAAATTGGACCGTTTTCGTTATTGAAAATATTTTACAAGAAAAGATTTAGTGTAGAGACACTTCTCTGCTCTATATTTTGTACCAAAGTACTTCGTAATAGTAGTTTTAGGTGAGCAAAACTGGACCTTTTAAGCTGCTTATTACGTTTCGATAATAACCAATCAAACGGTCTATCAAATAAATTAAATCAACAGGATGCGAATAAACGTTAACTTATTTCAACCAGCAATAAATAAACCATATAAAGAAAAACAAACTATTACACTTTAATTTTAGTATCAACTCGAAAAATATTTACGCTTCATAAGGGACGTAGCTTAAATTTAAGTTGCAAGTAACGGATTGAGATATTATTACTAATTGCTCAAAGATAGATCCTTTTTATGGTATTCCGTATAAATACGCTATAATCACTGGGATTTATTTGAATAATTCCTCGGATTAACTTTTATGGGATGAATGGCAATATTTAACATTTTATTGCATTTTTATAGTTACAGTTTTTGAGAAGTGAAGTTTTAGCAATGTTAAAATGGTTGGTGTGAATGTGGAAAGAATTTGGTAATTGACTTAATTCTTATCACTCCTTATAAATTATAGGTTCTGTGAAGTCGTGTTAAATATGTTGAAAGAGATTCAATTTAGTATGTATACCCGACGATTTATTATATACTCGTAGCAGATATTTAAAAGGTATATCTTAACGTCCTTCCTGAAAATTATACCTTTGGTTTGTCAGATATATGTATCTAAAAATATAAGACAGATCTATTTACTTCATAGTAACATCGATCATCATTATCAGCCTATCACAGTCCACTGCCGGAAATAGGCCTCTCCAATTGTCAAAATCCACCCAAAACTTGCCATACATCCACCGCAAATTGTCACTCCATGTATCCTGAGGCCATCCTACACCTACTACGATAGTGAAATGGAATATCGTTAAATCAAGAGAGGTAATGCACAGCGAATCTTCGTTTGAATTGAGCCGCCCGCCCGGGGAAGTAGCTCCACCCAATAGAATACCGCAGCTAAATGACCTATGGATGGGTCGTGTTTCTGCCGCTGAGTAGGGTTTCCGGAGCTCGTGGGGTGATCGCTGCATCGGCAGCCGAGGGGTTAGAGTCGACAACGCGGTGCAATAACCGCTTAACATCTGGCGGGCCATAGGCTTATTTTGTAGTACAAAAAATATCTTTTTTTTTTCTTTTCATTCCAGCCTGTTAGGAAAGCAGAACGAAATATAAATAGTATCACTAGCAAGATATTACGTCTCCCCTCTTCAGTAGAAGCATATCATTAGAGTAATTGAAATAATCCGCCTTTGATTTATTGCATTTGACATGGCAGTCCTCGTTGGGCAAAAACTCGGCACATCCCATAGCTATTATGGCGTGTGTGGCCATACTATGTTTTAAGTTACAGTAACTTTAAAAGCTGTTTCACTTAACTCTTCGACAAGTAGGTAGTTTTACTTTAAGTGTTTTTAAAAGAACATTATAGCTACGAATAAAAAATATTATTTTGATTTGCTTTCGTATCAATAATATTGCCTTTTTTGGCTGCGACGCGACGCTATAGATTCTATTTGAAGAGTTTTTTGTTCGTTAATATTTATAGGCTGTTATAAATCGTTAATATTACCACTTAGTCGGAATGCATCATTCCACCGAGACGAAAACAATAAGAAAGTTGCATTGTGAAAGTATTACAATTAATACATTTATCTACAAGTGTAACAATAGATACAAGGTAATCATGATTCTAAAATACCTTTATCAAAATAACCTTTTTAAATCTTTAGTCTATTAGAATGATGATTGTGCCGCCTTATGGTTATTATTAAAAATGTTGTACATTATCTTATAAAACAGTATTTTTAAGATTAAGTAATGTAATAAGTTTAAATGAGGTTCTATAATGGATAATAATTCAGTCTGAAATTCTTACAGTACCTACCTACTCGGTTGACATAGCGACCCAAAAATGTTTTTAAGTTTATGCCTAAAATTTAAATGTATGAAGCAAGTTTTTGCTTATTAAAATGTAAGAACCGAAGCCTACAAGAATTTTAAGTCTATGATTTTTTCTTGGACACTGAATAATATATAGGTATTACCTACCCAAATTTCTTAAAGACTTATTTTGTTTCACTTTAATAGGGTTTAAGAATATGTGAAACTAGCGACCTACCCTTGCTTCGCTTCGGTTATTTAAGATTATTGCGACGTAACTAAGTATAACAGATTGACAAAGTTATTCAATCGCGACATTTTTTGTAGATAATTATGTGTTCTGCATAGTCGCAGTACATTAATTTGTTCTACAAATAATAGTATTCGCAGCGCACGCGACATAAAAATGTATTTTGCTCCAGTGAAAAAAATAATCGAATCGCTCCAGTAGTTTCGGAGCCTATTCAATACAAACAAACAAACTAAAACAACAAATCTTTCCTCTTTATAAGTAGCTTGCGACTTCGTCCGCGTGAAATTTATGAATTTCTTCACAAATTTTGATAAATTTGATTTTTGGTGATGCTTTGGTAGCTTTTCTACTTGGTAGTCCAGACTCCCCGGGGCTTGGCGGCAATGGTGGGTTACCGTGGGGATTATGGGATTAACTTTAGAGTCCCATATAGATGTTCAAGATCTTCTATTTCATAAGTCTAGAAAACTCAAGTTACTGGTATCATCTACCGCCAATGATCAGCGAAGTGCAAATTACGCTGTCCATAACGAAAAAATAATAACATATTATCCACGTGCGTGCGCGCATTAACGTCCAATTGCTTGCTTAAGAAAATTTCGTACAACCTCGCTCCCAATGGCACAAATAATTCCGTGACCTTGCACCGACGTAAGTGTATCTTTTAATTATTATCGTGAAGGATCGGTTGACACCGGGGCGTCGTGACAAGGTCGATCGTAGCCGATCGGACTAGAAATTGTTGGGTAACTGCGCTGTCTGAATGTGCCGACAAAAAAGAATCACTTTCGATGGAATATTTTAATATATCAGTTGTAGTTCTCGTTATATGTCTGTAGGCTGCCTTTTTTACTGTCTCACTGGCTTAGCGGTCTATGTCAATAGGACTCAAATGTTCCGCGTCAAGATAAGTTAGTGTGGTTATTTTTATGTCAAAAATTTACTCCAAAAGACTGTCAAGAATACTGTCAAACTAATTATATGACTATTATGTATTGTAATTATAGTCTTGTATTGTATAGCACGTACATAGGTCATACGTTTGGACATGGTCTCGTGTCGTATCCGACGTTCCAACTCTGTGTCCGTTCCTTGAGACAACATTAGTTTGGTACCTACCTAATGATAGGAAATATGCATGTATTTTTATCATTTTATTGTTTTGTTTTTCACAAATATTAAACATTTTTTACATATATGAGTTATAAAGGTATTAAGTTATAACAAATAGGGACAATAGGTCCGTTGACGTCAAAATAAATACGCGCCCAAAATCCTTTTTTAGGAGAGGGACTGATAATTATTGCGTAAAGATAGATGAACTGCGTTTATTTATACCAGTTCATCGCTCGTATATGTCCCCACACCGCGCACCCTACATAAAATTTAACGATTCTTTTTATATTGCCCACTTAATTCACATTTCTCAATGAAAAGAAATGAAACAAAATCTCGATATTACGACACAGTAAAAGCGAAAGCTACCGTCCTAGCATACTTGAAATGCCCAGTATAATAATTATTGAAGTAGACATGTCTGGAGCAAGGCCCCGTTGGCATTTCGGATTTTGAGTTTTCACCTGTTCCAGTTTTGATAGGTGATTACCACAGCGAGATCTCACTTCGGATTGTAATTGCCTTCGATCGACATAAAGGTGACGAAGGTACAGCCGAGTAAGCTCGCGACGAAGTGACAATATCTCAAAAATTTTACTTTATACGTATAGAGAGAAGCAACGATATCCACGGTCGGATTTTAAAGGAAAGGCTTTAGATTTTAGCTCGGATTTGAGTGCGATCAGATTTGATTTTTTCAAATATACTAATGCATGTTTTTATTATTATTATTCCACAATAAAATAATAAAGTTAATAACACAAAATTGGCGTAACATGGTTGCAAATTGTTTTTGCTTTTAGCATTAAGACTGTTCGTTACCTAATTTTTGGTTTTGGGTTGGTATTGATTGATGCACCAATCTTCTTCTCATCAGGCCTCATCCTTATCACGTCGAAGTGCTAGTAGGGAAAAAAAAGTTTGATGTGCAAAAGAATTTACTTGTAAATCTACTTGCAGAAATAAATTATTTTATTTTATTTTATTTTATTTATTTTATAAACATTGCGGATGAAAACTCCGATAGCACCCGGGCAATAACACAATTTCAAAATCATAAATATAATAAAATATCGCCCAAAAGCACTCGCAGGAAGACCCGTATTTATTTCTCACCCTTGGTATTCAAATTGTAAAATGATGAAAATTTCACGTATGCGGTCTTTAACTTCGACGTTGATATATTTTATGACCGGTTTTGCTTTATAAAAGTTTATTGACATTTAAAGAAAATTACTTATCGATAATTATCGACAAAGATTGTATTATTCCTAAATTTTAAGTGCACTTAATTATTTGGAAGTTATGACAATTGAGCATAATTATGAAGACACTGATCATGATCTCAATAGATTCATTAATAAGTAGATACCTACTATAAAGATTAGAAATGTTGTCGAAATGACGATACATAAATAATGAATGAGTGAATGTGAATGTGTACTATGTACATTCACTGGGATGTAAGGGAGCGACCTATCATCTTTTCGCTCCAAGCCAACCTCACCTGCCCGTGGTGCATCCTGCCGAACAACAAACGAGGCGCTGGCAACCGACTGGTGGCGGTATATCCATCACAATTGAAAGCGTAGCTAAATGCCACAGGCCGATGACGGGCAGCAGCGTCACCGGAGCGAGAAGCTACGCGCTGCGATCGCCAACCCGCCTGCCCAGCGTGGCGATTATGGGTATATCCTCCAGATGTTTGCCCTAAGTGGTGAACAACTGGAGAGGCCTGTGTCCAGCAGTGGACCGCAATAGGCTGATGATGATGATGTACATTCACTCATTATGCCAAAAGACTGCTACGGTCGAACTTGGCATCTTGAAAACCACTGCAATTTTTCTATATTTTTAGGCACTAGTGCGAATCCACAAAAAAATAACGGTGTGCGGTCGAATGTGGCTCTGAGGGTATTAAACCTTTTTTACATTTGTTTCACTGCCTGAAAAGAAAGAAAGTTATTATTATCACTAATAGCTACATACCTATATGAAATTATAGTTTATGCACCTATAGAGATGCAAAGGTCAGACGTAATCATAACTTTGTAATAACCACAACTTGTCGTATTGTTTAGGCCTAGACAAAGCTGGTATAATGATTTCTTCCTGAAATACTGTTGTGATTTGCGTTTTAGTAGAGATTTTACGTTATTTGCGTGTTCGTTTAGGGGTCATTAGTTCAAACCCCACCAACGTCACAATTATGAAGGCGTACTGAACTTTGCTAGTCGCGCTGTGATTGGTCGAACAAATTTTCAATGCCAGCGTAAATAAAAGTTATTTCACTAACCACACACGATTAAATCAGCGGTCTGACCGCAAAAGGTTATAATTGCTAAACTTTAATTTTCTTCCTGGTTCAAATCATTAAAAAATGTTACTTTATTTATTTTCTTGGAACATTGTCCTTGCCTATGGTATTTTTTCTGTCCCGTTTGATGGTAAGTTTGACATAAGGAATGCTGGCGGTCGTGGTCGGTCGCGACATCGAAACGTGACTTCCAACATCGGTAGAAACCAGTGTAACATGATCTCTCTACTACTTTACTTTCCCCCTTCAAGTTCACTATTGATTTAAAAGTCGGAGGGGAGCAGAAGGTCTTCGTAAACCGGTTATAACATAATCCTATCCGTTGTCATCTCAATGCCGTCTGAAACACGAAGATCCAAATTTTTTCTCCTCGTGCATACTAATGATAATTAATTGTGTGTTGTTAATACGCGGGTCTGTCAATCGAAACTTATTAGAGTCAGATTGTGTACAAAATAATGGGTGGGGTCAGAATCTTAAGCGGTGTTCTGACCTCAGCGCAGAGCTAATAGTACAAAATGTAAGCCTTGCTGTTAAGTTAAAGAGCTAAGTAAAAGTACCGATGACTGTGTAGGATGGGAAGCAAATACTGGTATATTTAATTTGAGTAAATGTTGCTTGTTTTTTCTATCGGTCTTTAGAATCAGCTTCCGGCTGCAATTTTTCCGAGTGGATATGACTTGGACCTTCAAGAAGCGAGCCTATAGATTTCTCAAGGGCCGGCAACGCACCTGGGACTTCCCTGGTGTTGCGGTGTCTATGGGCTGAAGTCACTTACCATCTTGACTTCAGCCCATAGACACTTTCAGTCCCGTTTACCCCCATCATAAAAAAAAAGAATAGTAGCAGGACATAATGGCTTCCCTACGCCTGATGGAAAGCGAAAGAGAAGCCCAAGTTTCTAAGTTTCTGTAACAACGGACAAATAACTGGTCAATTACCAGTCAGCTGCCACCGCCGTGCCGGCCCAACCCTAACCCCGGGCTGCCGATGAAGCGCTCACCCCACGAGCTCCGGAGACTCTACTCACCGACAGAAACACGACCCGAATGTCATTCAGCTGTGGTATTCTATAGGGTGGAGGTCCTTTCCCGGACGGCTCATTTATATTTCAGAATAATTTCTTAAAGAATTGCCTTGCCATGCATTGTTGTGTTTCATTCCGCAGAAATGATTTCCTGATTTTGTTGAATTTATTTATTTAAGTTTTGATACTCGTCGATGAAGATGCAAACTGGAGGCAATCAATAATTGGTTTGTGTGTGTACACAAAATTTACATTTCTATAATGTACTAACATTCACTCTTAGTTTTTTATGTTTCTTTTGATTTCACAGCAAAATTTTGTACATTAATCCGTACTATACAGATATGAGTAGATGTTTATATATGTTATATTGTCTTTGTTTGCTATATATTCAATAACCATATATATATTATTATATAATTAAATTGTTATATTCTGTATGTACATATACCTATGTTGTATAATTCTACATAATATATAAATTAGATTTTTGTAAGGACTTTTTTTTCTCTTTGTACACTCACCGCACACAATTTCCGCTCTCTGCATGACCTGGAGGTTAACTGGTAGAGAATGCTCCTAGCATTAAGTTCGCCTTTTGTACCATTTTGTGCAATAAAGTATAAATAAATAAATATTCTTTATAGCAGGAAAATACGAAAATTTACATTAAATGACATTACAGACACACTCGTGTTTATTGGCTTACTTACTTCAATATAAAAGTACAGAGCTGGATGTGGGAACAGGCAAAGTTTCACGGATATTCCGCATTTGCGGAGCAGGTGACCGTTACAACCCTATTCCACTGCTCGACTAAATAAAATTGAACGTAGTTTCTGGCCATAATCACAAGAACTTATCTACATTGCATTATTTATTTAATCGTTCTATCAACTAGACTACCGACGCGTGCACAAAATGCTATCCTAGATGCACATTATTGTATAAACGATAATTTATACTTACTGTAAACTTGCTGACGTTAATGGACAATATTTTGCTGTAGCCATGCACTGGTATGCATTTCGTCGACCAAGTTATCTAGACCCATCAAATCTGATGATTTCTGGTTAAATTACGTAAGTGGATGAGGGTTCTTGGTAATCTGGTCGTGTTAAGGCTACGCCCAAAGTCGTGACTGTCTTGGTACATGCAAATTATTATGATTGATGAGTATCTTTCGCCGAAATATAACGCACTATGCAGTTAAAGGTGCGTCCTTGTAGGTACATTAAACCACCTGCAGTCTAATTCGGATATGTTGTACAAATCCACCTACAGGCAGATTAATGTACCTACTATGTGTTAACCGGTAGTTAGGAACTGTATTTTTTGAATTTGGTACTTGCTATTGAATGATCGACGGGCCGCTTAATATTGGGGGGTACAAAGGGGGGTTGCGGTCGGTTTGACTCTGCTCTTGTTTTGGTGTACTTCCATTATTGTCGGGTATTAAAATTCGCGAGTGTCTCATTGAGTTCCCGGAACTCGATGGCTATCTGCAGCATTTGGGGCACGTTGCCCTCGGCGGCTTTAATTTTGTTTGCCATGCGGCTGACTTCATTGAAGTCAATCGCGGCAAAGAATCGGGTTACTAAGTCAAACTCCGCTGTGGGATCGGTGGTCGCCTGGGTGTTCTTGGCGGGGGCTCCTCGTTGGGTGGTTGGTGGTTTGGGCATTGCCTGAGGGGCCGGTTGTTGTTGGACCTTTGGGGGGTTTTGCTTGGGTTTGGTAACCCAGGGTGCAGGCCACTGAGGAGCTAGTCTTGGGGGCAATTGCGCGGTGGAGGTGGTCACTGGTCACTGTTATTAGTGGCCGTGAGTGTAGGGCGGGGATGGGGGTTCGCGCGCTAGGCGTCCCCGAGGCAGCCGCCCGCCTCTGAGCCACCTTGTTGTTGGCGCGGGGAGCTTTGGAGCACCCGCAATAGTTCGCGGGGTGACCAGTCTCGCCGCACAGAACACAACTCGGCGCCGGTTCAGTGCAGAGTGCCCTGTCCTTGGGACGGGGACACTCCTGGGAAGCCTGGCCATTCGGAGTGGCTGCCCGCAGTGTTACCGGGCGTATGTACTCCGCGAGGGCGGGGAGTTTGGCCGCGGACAACGTTGCCAATGTCGGCGGGGATCTTATAGTAGAGAAAAATCACAACGCCCCCGCCATGTATTAGACAGGTAACGCCATCTCTGACCAAATCGACGTCAACCGAATTTTAAATACCTTCGGTTGACGTTCGATGTTCAAACAGTAGGTATCTCTGCAAATTTTCAGCATACACTTACATTACTTATGCATTATTTATATGTACATTGACGCTCTTACAATACTTTAATTGTTAGAAAACATAAAGGTACATTTAATCTTAAAATTAATTTTGAAATATACACGTTTCCTACTTCATTAGCATTTTTTTTGTTAATTGCATACACGTGCCGTTTACAAAAAAAATGCTAGGTTAGGCAATGTATATTATTTATACATTGCCTAACCTAGCATTGACCCATAGTAACCTGATTTTGCGAGGTATATTTCTACAAATTTCGTGTAATATTAAGTTACCTAGTATTCTACATTACGATGGATAATGAACTCTATGACTTGCGTTTTTAGGTGAAAAATTATTGGAGAAATTTGATAGAAGATGGAAGGTTGACGTGTGACTGCGTGTATGTGTAGCTATATATACAAAATGTCTTACTTAAGAAGACATAATCTATTAGATTGCTGTAGCTGCCAGAAGTCTTAGAAAAATGATTGGTGCCGCGTTAATTGAGATTGCACTCATCAGCCAGGTTTTAATGGTTTCGGCAAATCGTAAGTTATTTTTGAGTTATTTTGCGGTGACAAAATTATATTAGCTTAGGTATTTTAAATGAGACTAAAACAATGTTCAATGTTCAATGCCCATATCATCCCCGAACCCGTGCATGTCGGAGATTCGGCCCTCGAAGTTGTTGAGCAGTATGTTTATCTGGGACAGATAATCCAACTCGGTAGAAACAACTTCGAGAAAGAAGCCGATAGGAGGATCAGGTTGGGCTGGGCAGCGTTTGGGAAGCTTCGTCACATCTTTACGTCATCTCTGCCACAGTGTCTAAAATCTAAGGTCTACAATCAATGTGTCCTACCAGTTTTGACCTACGCTGCTGAAACGTGGACGCTTACGGGAAGACTAGTCCACAAATTTAAAGTCGCTCAGCGCGCTATGGAAAGGGTTATGCTCGGTATCTCGTTAAAAGATAGGGTACGAAACGAGCATATACGTCAAAGAACGAAAGTTACCGACATAGCCCGAAGGATTAGTACGCTGAAGTGGCAGTGGGCTGGTCATGTCTGCCGCAGAGCCGACAATAGGTGGAGCAGACGAATTTTGGAGTGGACACCGCGTTTAGGCAAACGTAGTGTAGGACGCCCCGCAACCCGCTGGGCGGATGACCTTAGAAGAACTGCTGGCAGTTGCTGGATGGGGGAGGCCCGGGATAGAGAAATGTGGCGCGAATTAAAGGAGGCCTACGTTCAGCAGTGGACGGACCAAGGCTGTTGATTGATTGATTGAAAACAAAGAGAATAGATGATTCATTATGCCGGGCTTATAAAATAAAATGATAGTAATTCATCATCATCATCAGCCCGTGTCAGTCCACTGCTAGACATAGGCCTCTCCCAATGTTCGCCACTTTGGTCGATTTTGGGCTTCTCGCATCCAGCACTTGCCAGCCGTCCTGCGCAGATCGTCACTCCACCTGGCCTGAGGGCGTCCTACATTACGTTTGCCGGTACGCTCAATCCAGAACTCGTTTACCCCAGCGGTTATCGGTTCTGCGGCGGATGTGGCCAGCCCACTGCCACTTCAGCTTACTAATCCGGTGAGCTATGTCGGTAATTTTGGTTCTCTGCCGGATCACCTTATTTCGGATTTGATCCCGCAGAGAGACGCCGAGCGTAGCTCTTTCCATAGCTCGCTGAGCGACCTTTAATTTGTGGACTAGCCGTACCGTTAGTGTCCACGTTTCGGCTCCGTATGTCATTACTGGTAGAGCGCACTGATCGAAGACTTTCGTCTTTAGGCACTGTGGGATCGACGATGTGGAGACTCGACGAAGTTTCCCAAACGCTGCCCAGCCTAGCTGAATTCTCCTATTCACCTCGTTCTCAAAGTTGTTTCCACCTAACTGCAATGTATAACCAGTAAAAATCTGTGGTATTGACTCCAGGATGCTGGCGAGACTGATTGAGACTGAGACAGAACAGGTTGTGTGAGATGCGCTGGTCTAGATCTAGGGACCTAGGGTCGCCCTAAGCCTGGACAATTATTTGGTTGCACACTTTAACTCTTTAAAGTCGTAAGGACCAAAATCGAAAACGATCATTTGTTGAACGGATCGCGTACTTTTGCAAAATAAATCCCTCCCATTTGTCCCTCCCGTGGTCGAATATATGAATTAAATTAATTAAAATCGACTTTAACAAATTTTAGTTCGTATATTCGAACACAGCAATAAATTTTTATTATCCGTTGTACCCCCGAGGGCACAGACAGGGGGACACAGGAAGATGAGGGGCATTAACCTGGGTTAAAAGTGTAACTAAAATGTTTTAACATATTTTATCCTTCCAGCCGTACCTCCTTGCGAGATCTCAGACTCTCACTGTCTCAAGTCAAGAGCACAAGAAGTTCTACCAATGTTGGTAGAAGGAATACCTGATCTGGACATACCATCCTTGGATACCCTACATATAGACCAGATTGACGTAGAGTTGGCTGGGTTAAAGCTCACGATATCAGATATTGGGGTTACAGGACTTAGCAATCTTGTCTTCGATGATGTGAGGTAAGCATGCCAACTTGCTAATGAAAGATAAGATAAGATATTCTTTATTGCACACCAAACAATTGATTTAAAACTATGTATAGTAGACATTATGCTGTACAATATAGGCGGCCTTATCGCTATAAGCGATCTCTTCCAGACAACCTTAGGGTAGAGGATAGTTACAGAGAAGAGGTTAGGTGAGCTATCAACTGAATTAAAGTTAAAGTAAAAAAATATATTTATTTGCATACGTTTAATTATCATCATTGTCAATATCAGCCTATTGCAGTCCACTACTGGACATATATCTCTCCTGGTGTACGTTACTTTGAGCAAATACCTGGAGGTTATACCCATAATCGCCACCCTGGGCAGGCGAGTTGGCGATCGCAAAGCGTAGCTTCTCGCCTCGATGATGCTCCGGCCTGTAGAATTTAGTGAAGCGTTAATATCCCTGCAACTTAGTGGTCTTAGTAGGCAAGCCATTCCAATTTTCTAGAAGGGAAAAGCCCAAACGAGCGCGTAACGCATTCCGCACCAAAAATATTGATAGGATTAAAACTTAAACTAGGTACCCTTAGTTACAACAAACAGATTAGAAGATCTTAAAATGTAACATAATTAACATTAGCATGAATAGACAAAAAAAAATTGTATAGTATGAATATTTTAAACTTATGAAAAAAAAATTTAAATGTTAAATACAGCGTAACATAAATTGTTATTAGCATGAGTAGACAAAAAAAGGGTTCTTATCCTACCTAGTCACAAACTAAAATACCTAAATAGAAGAAAAGTGAATTTCGTGAATTGGCTCAATCGGGAATCAAATTCAGTACCTTCAGATACTTCGCGCTTCAAGCTTTGCGCCGGCGAAGCCATCGAAGATAGTAACAAAAATTATTTTTTTATTTATAGTTATAGTTTCGCCTCCTATTTCAATAATAATAAGTAAAGATAGTCTTAAGTTTAATAATTGTTTTGACCTAATTTTATTATTTTCAGTATCAATACTGACAAGAAGATCCTCCAAGTCATATACCATGCTCATTCTGTTTTGAAGGGCAAATACGAGGCTTCAGGAACATTGCTCAATCTCCCAATTAGTGGTGACGGAGATGCTGTCATAGAAAATAGTAAGTGAAATAAAATATAACTTAATAGTCCCGAAAATTACCGTCGGAGAAAAAGCGACTTTGTTTTATACTAAGTAATGATTTGGGAAAATTATAAAGTTTTTACGCCACTGTTCAGTTATCTAGTACAATATTCAACCTGTGTCTTCAACTTAGCTTGAAACTAGTTGACGCTATGTAGCCTGGCACGTCTTGTCTTTGATTTGATGATAGATGACCGAAATTCACATAAGATACTGTTTCCAAAATAATGCCAGGATCATTACATTCAGAAGCCTACATACTCGTAATTACCAACTTGCTTCCTTTTCCAGAGAATGTAGATGTTATATTACGAATGCCTTACGAACTGGTGAAAAATGATAATGGACAAGACACACTGGATTTGAAGAGTTACACAATGAAGTACAATGTAAATGGTGCCCATTTCGATTTTACTAACCTCTTCGATGGCAACAAAGAATTAGGTGAGTATAATAGGGGAGACGACCATGGTTGAATTTTCATGTTATTTGATGGTTGCCAGAAATAAATTTTTAAAATTACACTTATTTGAGAAATCACAACAAAATTATATTGCAAATTGAGAGCGCGTTAGGCCTTCAAATTTCATCGGGAAAGTCAATTTTAAAAGTGTAAAACTAATCAAAAATCAATATAAACACTATTTATTTTATTTATTACTAGCTGTGCTCGCGACTTCGTTCGCGTGGAATAATTATTTTTTTCTCGTTTTTTTTTTACATTTTCCATTATATCTTCGCTCCTTATAGTTGCAACGTGATGTTATGTAGCCTAAAGCCTTCATCGATAAATGGTCTATTCAACACAAAAAGAATTTTTCAATTCGGACCAGTAGTTCCTGAGATTAGCGCGTTCAAACAAACAAACAAACAAACAAACAAACTCTTCAGCTTTATAATATTAGTTAAGATAATATAAAGTTTGCATATTAGTACAAAACTTGTTTAAATCTGAAATCAGTACATATAATACACAATTACCGACCTGTTCCCACCCAGCAAAAAGAATAACTATGAGCTTTAATTATTGATCTTTACATATATTTCACATTTACCTTTAATGTTAATGTCACAGCAATGCGTTTTTAAAATGGTTAGAGCTAGTTCCACAACACTTACTAGATATAATAATAATAATAAAGTTTATTCAAAAGAAATATTATAAAGTATTATAAATTATAAAGTTTATACACTGTTTAAGGTACATTCATTAAAACATATTTTGATATAAAACCTGTAACATAAACGCACTATTAAATATCGCCATCGAACAAGCTTCTTAAACATACAAAACATGTACGTATCAGCGTACTTTTCACACAAGTGAAGTAATTCTTTCACTAATGTTTCTATAATTGGGTGATGCATCAATATTAATCCAAAACAAAAATTAGTTGTCATGCCTATTGTCCGTGTGGTTTCCGGACTTAGAATCCTCATCCCATTTGTGTCCTATAACACGACTAAGGGAATATCAGAAAACGGGCAGCAGCATTCACCTTTCTCTACAACGACTAGACTAATAAGAATATTTTAATTTTCAGGTGATAGTATGATGACTTTCATAAATGAAAATTGGAAAGTGCTTACCGAGAAATTCGGAAGGCCTGTGTTTGAGGCCGTTCACGAAGTATTATTTGATGCCATCAAGAAGTTTATGGCAACACAATCCGTAGAAATTTAGTAATATAATAATAATTTTATATTATTAAATACTATAGTTTAGATAATAAATTTTGTTGTAAATATTAATTTGTCTACAATTCATTTCAAACTTTCAGTCTTGAGAATAAGAGCAATATCCGAGTAATTTGGCAAAAAGAATAAAGTAAGAAAAATCATAAACTTGTTATTCCTTTACAAAAAAAAATGTACGGATCCTTAGGCATGCGAGACGTCTCACATTGGTCTCGTTTTTTAAATACAGTATGAGCTACTACTGAAACGGCAATTAAATGTATATCATTACATTTTAAGACAAGTCAAAAGTAATCAGTGCGGTTTTTGCAACCGTTCATTTGTGTCACAAAAATCACTTAGCGACAAGTAGAGAGTGATACTGGTGTTAATGTACCTACTTACTTTTCACATTTTTTTAATAAATAAAAAACCGGCATAGTGCATTTCAAGTGCGATCGGCATCGCGCGTGTGATGCATCTGGCGTTGCAGGCGTCCATAGGCTGCGAAGCTGCGGTAACCGCTTAACATCAGGCGAGGACAACTGGAGAGGCCTATGTCCAGCAGCGGACTGCGGTAGGCTGATGATGATGATGTATTGAAACACGTATAAAAAATACCTGGCTGTTGATACGCTCAATACAATATTAATATCCAGATAAACAACGAACATAAATGTTTGTGGGATGTCTGTTTGTCCCGGAATCGAACCCATGACTCTTCGTGCAAGACTGCTTCATTACCACTGAGCCAGTTCAAATTATGAAAATAAGGATCTTATCTTTGGACTACATATAACAATAACATACAATCAGTTTAAAAATAACATACAATCAAATATTGTATGTTATTTTTAAACTGATGCCTTAATGGACTGCATGCGGATACTCTTAAAAAGGTCTGGACAAACAGACAGATTGACAACAAAGTGATGCTTTAAAGGGCCCGTTTGAGGTACGGAACTCTGAAAATGCTTGTAGGTATCACAAGTTGCAGAATCGACGAAATGTGTGTGTACTTGTGATCCTAAAATACAATATACTTAATTGCGCCGACGACCTTCAAGATATAACAACTTTGGGAAATGCCGATGCAGGATATTCTACCGGATCTGGGGCTTTCTAGGGAATTGAGCATTGTGCTTTTTAGAAAGGCCGGCCTTTCATTTGAAACGTTGATTTTAACTTTATATAAATTTATGCGGATTTCCCTCCACGCAATTGTGTTGGGGTAACTTTTCTACACATTCTTTAGGTTTGTAGGAAAGTTGGAATTCCGCGGCGTGATGCATGACGTCTCACGTCTTGATACAGGCTCCTACACTATCGAGGAAAACAGTTGAACAACGTAGGTAGCATGTACGATATAATTTATTTATTTAATCTTTACTGGCTGACTGGCTCGGTGGCTCAATTGGTAGTGACCTCTGCCTTCTGAGCCAAGGGTCGTGGGTTCGATCCCCACACATTAAAAACATTTGTGTGCATGAACATGTCTGTTTGTATTGGTCTGGGTGTTTTCTACTTATAATATGTATTTATTTACAAAAAAAATGTATCTAAGTTAGTTTATCAGTTGTCTAGTACCCGTAGTACAAGCTTCAGCTTAGTTCGGGGCTAGATGGCGCTGTGTGGCCCAGCGTGGCATGTCTTGGGTTATTTATTTATTATTTACTTGCTGTGCCGGCTGCGTCGCACGCGTGGATATCGGGTTTCAAAAATAACGGACTTCTATAAAATGATACCTAAATTTTAAGTTAGACCTCTAGCAATATATTGGTTAAAACAGCATTTAATTCCATTCAGTAGTATTCGCGTGATGCGCGATCAAACATACGGATAAAAATTTCTTCCGTTTTCCGAACACTTCCCGTCACTGCTCTGCTCCTATTGATTGTAGCGTGATGAAAAGTATACTACAACCTGCCCAGGGGTATTGAAATGACGTCTTAGGCTTCCTTCAGATTGACGTTAAACCGCCATCAAACCGCCGTCAAACCGCTACCCCTGTTCACACTACGAACGCGGCGGGGCGCGGCGTTCAAACTGCGGTTTGGCGGTTGATCCGCACACTATCGGCGGCGGCGGCCGCGTTTTGACATCGGCGGGCTAGGGCTGCTCTATAGTCAAATTGTGAATATCGATGAAAGTAGAAGACAAATGCCCATCGCGAATCTTACATATGCAAAGTAAGCGTATCTGCACTACGTAGTGTCACTAGGAAAATAACTTAGTGCCGACGTAAGTTCTTTAGTGTAGGTACTCTCGTAATTAATGGTTCACGATTGGTGGGCAGCAATACTATCCATATTTTGGGTAAAATTTTCAACTACTAAATATTTTTAGCTAGAAGATATACTCTACCACAAGTCAATGTCGCAAAATTTCATATTCATTAATTCTAAAGAGGTTTGCTCTTGTCGGGTGAGCAATATCCACCACTCCCTGAACTCCGCCAGTGCCTTCAAATCCCATTACATAAAACAGTACTCGAAGGTAATATAGAATAGGAAAGAAAGGATGAGAGAGGCCACGACGACCATTACACAACAGCTAAGGAGAAAGTTATTTAACTATTTCCTAAGTGATAATAATGGCCCGTTTGCACTATAAAAAAAATTACCTTTCTTTACTCTTTGTCGAAATATTTTCTCAAGAAACTATCCATTTCCATTTAAAATTATTTTACTTTTCAGCTTATTATATTTAGATATTATCGAAACTTTAATAGCACTATACCTCCATCACTAGCTAGTGACATTTCGTCTTCTGTAGCCCAAGCACGAACTTTTCGTTAATGCGTAACGTAAAGTAACGTAAACGTAAAAATACGCAGAAAGAAAGTCATAACAATCGCCGACTCGATACAAATACGTCGGGGATGTCATCCTTATCTAAACGTTCAGAATCCATATCAAAGAGATTTGAGATATAAACCCGAATGATTATTTATTTAATTAACGGGTGAGTTAAATCAAATTTAATAACTAAATAATGTTTATAATAGTTTGAATTTGAAAAAAATATTATCGTAAATTTTTAAAATTCTAACATTATTTTCAAGTTTAATAGAAATGCTGTTTTTGAACGTCTCTCGTTACGTTTGATACTTTGACAGAACGTCAAACAAAATTTTGCTGGCATATTTATTGTGAAACTATTTCATAATATTGAAAATAAATAAAATCAAGGAAAGTTACTTTATTTTGAAAATCAAAAGTCGTATCCATTTGGAAAAGAATCAGATGGAAGCTGATTCCAAAGAAGTGCACTTGGCACGAGGCGAAAATTGCGTGTGGATGACTTTCAACTATCAAGATGATATGGATGAAATCTTGTTATTGCAACCAATAAACTTTACCTAAATTAAAGGAGGCGTACATTCAGCAGAGGATGGAGCGAGGTCAATAGATTGATATAAGAAATAGTTTGGAATTATTTTTGTACTATCTTTTGAATACATAAAAAATATAAAATATACTTATAAACATTTGTCTTTAATTTACAAAGCTAATAGCCACGAATGCCTACTACCGTTCCCATAGAATCCGTGAGGATTCACAGGGACTGGTAATAGATAGTCACTCGAGGAGACTTCCCCACGTTGTACCCCATCACCAACCTGCCTGCCCAGCGTGGTTATATTAGGTAAAGCCTATAAGGCAAATGTCCAACAGTGGACTGCGTAAGTTTATCAAATTCAGCGTATTATGTGAACATCTTGGAGAGCTTTGCATTAGTTTTATGTTTAAAATTACTAAGCTCACTTCGAAACATAGTCAATAAGTAGAAAAATCTAAATTATCAAGCAAAATATCTTTTCTCACTTAAAAATTTTAAGTGACGAAGTATTCGTAAGGTCTCGATAGCCAGCCTTTGACATTTACTTTACCATACGTCAAAACAAGTTCGCGCATGCGCTTTAATACAAATTGGTTTACGTTACGATACGAAGGCTATGATTTTCACTACGTTAACGTACGTAAACGTAGTACCTCTTACGCACGATAGGGGCGCTGTACCAAGTTTCATACAAATGTTTACGGTAACGTTACGCATACTTTTTCGAAAATGTTCGTGCTAGGCACACTTTTTATAGAACGTAACTTTACACGGTTAAAATAAAATATGAAACAAATTTATTTGAATTTATAAATTATGGTGGAAAATATAAGTACACAATGAGGCCACACTAATTATTTAGAAATGGTTATTAAACTATGGATACATTTTTAGTTAGCATTTTTCTATACCAAAAATCAAACATTATTTTCTATGAAATACGAAATAATGGAAATCTGAACATGATTAATTCATGAATACTTATACGGTACTTATGTGGTATCCATATTCAAACTGTGTTTCTTATTACACATCTTTTATTGTGTTCTCATAAACTTATTTGTTAGCGAAAATCCCCAATTGAACCGGTATCGACCCTGTGAGATTTGTTTGTGTGCGTGTCGACGATAGCACCGACATGACTGATGTGTGCTTCTCTTATTGAAAGTACCAGGAGTGCATATCACATAGGAAGTTTAAATTATTCAATTTCTAAACAAGAAGCATTGTAATATTTGATAAGAATTTCTTTAAGTACCTATTGTGGGAACGAAAACTCCCATTAGATCTACCGTAAAAACAGTAGTAGAACAACATAATACAACATAATTTTAGTATGAAGTAAGTAAATACAATAATTCTTTATTTTCGCAACGCGCTTCAAAAATGGTTACGTTCTGTTAGTAGATACGTAATTGTTTTATTTTTAGTGTTGTTACAATTTAATCGTTACGCTAATGGATCATAATGATTAATCGATATGTAAATAGTACAAATTGTAATCAGCATTGGACACCAGAAAGTTAAACGATCACTAGGAATCGTTTATAATTTGCTGTTCGCTTTAGACAATTGTGACAACTGTATTAAATGTGAGTTTATGAAATTTATTTCTTAAATGAAGATGTTATTATAGATAAAAATACGATAATTTTATAATATAATCAAAACTTAACTTTTGTAATAATATTTGAAGTTTGTAGTCATCAATAAACTTCGCATTTGCAATCAATTTAGTACTCATGGCTCTCAAATAAGTTAAATTGTACTTCTTCTTAAGGTGACCAGAAAGTAATATAAAACAGTAAACAGTCGTGTATCCTATTCCCAAAAACAGAGTAACTAAAGTTACACATAAATTATCTTTAAAGCGATTATCGATGTTTAGATTGTAAATCATTTGGTACTTGAATCGATTTATTCTCACTAAAGAATCAACAATTACCTATAGCCGACCATCGATCTACAACACTACCAGCTGCCGAACCGCAAAACCGCGACCGCTAGTGTGAACACCTCGGCCGTTTTGCGGTTGATCGGCGGTCGATTTGCGGTCGCCGCCGGGCGGATCAACCGCTAGTGTGAACGAAAATAAACGCTAGTATGAACAGGCGCTTATGGCAACGTTGAAGACTCCACACAAACAATACACACCTACTATCTGTTAAAATTATTATGCTAACGTTTTGACTTATATTACAGTCGGTACTTAGCTTTAAACAATGTAAAGCCGATGTCGACGACATAGGAAGATAAAATGATTCTCAATTAATAAAATTAAGTAAAAAGTAAAATAAAATGTCTCTACATAAATTAGTAATGACATTTATCACTATTTCGTGTATGGAAGGGGGGGAGGAGGATTCATCGCATTATTTATTTATGTTCAAATGACCTCACAAAACATTGTGCTTTCGGTAGATAACAATAGAACGTTCATTCTTTGCAGTTTAAACATATTTTTTTTGTATATCTGCAAATTTTCGTAAACATATTATCCATCAGCATACACTTACATTACTTATGCATTATTTACACATCAATTGACGCTGTTACAATACTTTTATTGTTAGAGAACATTAAGTTTAACTTACAACATAAGACATACAATAACAAGACAGACTAAGTATGATGTGTTAATGTTTACTTCAAAATACAAAATTAATCTTGAAATAGACACGTTTCCTACTTCATTAGCATTTTTTTTGTTAATGGCATATCCGTGCCGTTTCAAAAAAAAATGCTAGGTTAAGCAATGTATAAACAATATACCTTCCTGAGGTAGGCGTTTGGCGAGGTATATTTCTACAATTTTCGTGTAAAATTAAGTTACCTAGTATTCTACGTTACGCATTGTCATCTATTGAGTCTACATAGCACGATGGATAATGAACTCTACGACTTGCGTTTTTAGGTGAAAAATTATTGGAGAAATTTGATAGAAGATGGTAGGTTGACGTGTGACTGTGTATACATGTACAGCTTTATATACAAAATGTCTTACTTCAGAAGACATAGTCTATTAGTTTGCTGTAGCAGTCAGAAGTCTTAGAAAAATGATTGGTACCGCGTTAATTGAGATTGTACTCATCAGCCAGGTTTTAATGGTTTCGGCAAATCGTAAGTTATTTTTGAGTTATTTTCGCGGTGACAAAATTATATTAGTTTAGGTATTTTCAATGAGACTGAAACAAAGAGAATAGAGGATTCATTATGTTTGTTTTGTAATATTCTATATGTACGCGAGATTAAAATCTTTCTATTTTGCTTAAACCACCGAAATCTTTAGCACATGTTGCGAATAAATTTGGTACAGAGAAAGATAAAAATTAACAAATAAACCGTCACGTGATTTATGGAGGTCAGGTCTACGTCGTATGACCTAATCTATTAGTTAATAATTTTATTCAGAAGCAAGTAATAGTCAAATCCAAAACAATTTATATACGAGTATAAATATAACAAACAACTACACATAAACTTTTATATATTATAGTAAATAAATTTATAACCAGCAAAAATCTGTGGTAGTGACTATAAGTGAAAATAAATCCCTCCCATTTGTCCCCCCCGTCGTCGAATATATGAATTAAATTAATTAAAATCGACTTTGACAAATTTTAATTCGTATATTCGAACACAGCGAATAATTTTTATTATCCGTCGTACCCCCGAGGGGACAGACAGGGGAAGGAAGATGAGGGGCATTAACCTGGGTTAAAAGTGTAACTAAAATGTTTTAACATATTTTATCCTTCCAGTCGTACCTCCTTGCGAGATCTCAGACTCCCACTGTCTCAAGTCAAGAGCACAAGAAGTTCTACCAACGTTGGCAGAAGGAATACCTGATCTGGACATACCATCCTTGGATACCCTACATATAGACCAGATTGACGTAGAGTTGGCTGGGTTAAAGCTCACGATATCAGATATTGGGGTTACAGGACTTAGCAAAATTGTCTTCGATGATGTGAGGTAAGCATGCCAACTTACTAATGAAAGTTAAAGTAAAAAGAAATATTTATTTGCATACGTTTAATCATCATCATTGTCAATATCAGCCTATTGCAGTCCACTGCTGAACATAGACCTCTCCTGGTGTACGCTACTTTGGGCAAATACCTGGAGGTTATACCCATAATCGCCACGCTGGGCAGGCGAGTTGGCGATCGCAAAGCGTAGCTCCTCGCCTCGGTGATGCTCCGATCTGTAGGATTTAGCTATTATACTGGCACCAGTCGGTTGCCAGAGTCTTGTTCGTTATTCGGCAGGATGTACCACGGGCAGGTAAAAGTAGATTGGCCCTCCCTAGACCTTAGGCTTGTAATTGGTGGCTGGTCGGAGCAGGCAGGGACTGAAGCATCCCTGCAACTTAGTGGTCTTAGAAGGCAAGCCATCCCAATTTTCTAGAAGGGAAAAGCCCAAACGAGCGCGTAACGCATTTCGCACCAAAAAATTTGTTATGTTTAAAACTTTAAAATAGGTTTTTTAAAATAACTCAGGGTGAGTTACAACAAACAGGTAAGAAGATCTTAAAATTTAACATAATTATCATTAGCATGAATAGACAAAAAAAATTGTGTAGTATGAATATTTTAAATTTAAAAAAAAAATTAAATACAGCGTAACATAAATTATTATCAGCATGAGTAGACAAAAAAAGGGTTCCAATCCTATCTAGTCACAAACTAAAATACCTAAATAGAAGACAATTAGATTCAGTACCTTTAGATACTTCGCGCTTCAAGCTTTGCGCCGCACGGTGGAACGAAACGGGCCGGTAATGGTCATAGCATGTTAAAAAAAAGTGTTGATTTTTTGATAATGAAATAATTGTTTTGGATTTAGCTATTGATTATAAGAAACTATTACTAGTGCGGTTTTTCCGATAACTTAGTATTTTCGGCGTTATTAATTTCCAAAGTTTTTTTTGTATGAAGCAAAACATAAAATTGAGGAAATCTCGAAATTCTCAAACAATCGCCTTAATGTATGCATAGTACGTATTTTTGTCCTATTTTAGTGTCTATCCTCAGGTTTCGATTTTTCCCGATTTGGCCGCAATTTCTACTTTTTATCTCTATTCCACACCACCCTAGAGGTTCAGAACTAGGCGCGTTTTTTTTGTAGGTTTGGTGTCCCCTTTAGGCCTAATCCACTAAGGGACCATTTATTCATTACATAAGATGATGGTAGTCCCCCCCCCCCCCCCCCCTTATATGAAATAAAAATTTTAATTTTACTAATTGAAATAAGAAAAAATAAAAATTACAATCACTGCTAATCACTGTCAAAGGTATTAACTACATTAACGAAAGCAAAATTTTCAGTTTCGTCGTCATCACATGTCTCTTCCTGTTCAACAGCTATTAAACTTTGAGCTTCTCTTGACAAAGTTTTATGTTTTCGGAGCAGTTTGTGGCGCTTCGTCGAAATAAGTGGATCTGAGCTGGTCAATACATTATTTAAAATCCCCACTTACTGATGAGGTTTAATTCTTCACAACCACTTTCAATGACGAGAGGCATCACTATTCTTCTTGTTGTTATATCAAGTAATTTAATTTGTAATTTAATTTTGGCTGAGGTTTCTGTCACTCTGATAGCCTTTTTAAGTGGATAGCATTCCTGTTTCGCATGTTGAACTTGATAATAGGATGGAAATATATTGCAGCCTTTTTCATTGGCACTGTTTTTTAAGTATTGTATTGCCACTTGGTTAACTTAAGAGATAAAAATAACCCCAAAGCCTCATCCGGAGAAAACGCTGGTTTTGTTTCTTTATCGGATATGCATCTTTTACCTTTTTCCCCATCTTGGGGATTCTTAAGTAAATGTTCTAATATTTCAGCAATCTCCTCATTCCCATCTGCTTTTAACTGGGCAAAATTTTATTTCGTCCAACGACAAATGGAAATTTTCTGCCCTTCTTTTTTTCTGTTTATGTGCTAATTCAGAAAAAGGTTTTCTAGGACTTTGTTCAGTGGAGACACCGATAGAAACTTTTGCTAGCGATACAAATTGTGTTGATGTACTGGGTACTGCGTGATCGTCATTACTGCTTATCAAACATTTAATAAAGTCTGGCCATATAATGCATGCTTGTAACCATTCGCTATTCTTAGTTTTAAAAACAACTTCTTTACTATGTGCGCTTTGCCATCTTCTATTTAAATTATAACAAAATTTTACACAAAACGATTTTAGGGTCTTATCGTGTTCATCACTTACTTCAGCTAAAAGTTTGGACCTTATCGCGCTGTATAACCTATCACTTTCTTTAATACTACCACTGCCACTGTTTTTTCAAGTAACGAAGAGATCAAGATTTGTCACTAAACCACGCAACATTTTCACAAACTTCACAACACGAATAAATGATTAATATGAGTCTGTCGGGGTAGTGCGTCTATTATGGTGGGTAATAGAACACCGAGGTGGTTTTGAATGCAACTGCACATTCCGTACATTGTCGATGCACCAATCACGTTACGACACGTCACAACTTGTTGTTGTGCTTGCGCGATCTTATCACTTATTTTTCGGAAATTTGTGTCAAAACAAATGACGTCATAGGGTGGTGGGAAATTATAAATATTTTTTAAGCAGTTTAATAGGTATTTAGATGTTTCAGTCAGCTATTTGTGATACCTTACTATTTTTAAACATCAGTTACTAAAGTAAAATGACATGGATTTTCATACAAAATTGAAATGGCTTTATCTCCGAAAATACGAGTTTAATAAAAAAAATGTATAGAATAAAAACGGTTTAAATACATGCTTAGATACCAAAAACATACTTTTCATCCCTTAAGTCCCAACTTTGTAATCCCAGCCCACCGTGCGCCGGCGCCATAAGATAGTAACAAAAAAATATTGATTTTAGATACCAATAGTTTCGCCTCCTATTTCAATAATAATAAGTAAAGATAGTCTTAAGTTTAATAATTGTTTTGACCTAATTTTATTATTTTCAGTATCAATACTGACAAGAAAATTCTCCAAGTCATATACCATGCTGATTCTGTTTTAAAGGGAAAATACGAGGCTTCAGGAACATTGCTCAATCTGCCAATTAGTGGTGACGGAGATGTTGTCTTGGAAAATAGTAAGTGAAATAAAATATAACCTAATAGTCCCGAAAATTACCGTCGGAGAAAAAGCGACTTTGTTTTATACTAAGTAGTGATTTTGGAAAATTATAAAGTTGTTACGCCACTGGAATCTTTAACTTAGCTTGAAACTAGTTGACGCTATGTAGCCTGGCACGTCTTGTCTTTGATTTGATGATAGATGACCGAAATTCACATAATATACTGTTTCCAAAAGGATACCAGGATCATTACATTCAGAAACCTACATACTCGTAATTAACGACTTGCTCCCTTTTCCAGAGGATGTACATGTTATATTACGAATGCCTTACGAACTGGTCAAAAATGATAATGGACAAGACACACTGGATTTGAAGAGTTACACATTGAAGTACAATGTAAATGGTGCCCATTTCGATTTTACTAACCTCTTCGACGGAAACAAAGAATTGAGTAAGTATAATAGGGGAGACGACCATGGTTGAATTTTCATGTTATTTGATGGTTGCCAGAAAAAAACATTAAAATAACACTTATTTGAGAAATCACAACAAAATTATTTTTCAAGTTGAGAGCGCGTTAGGCCTTCAAAGTTCATCGGGAAAGTCAATTTCAAAAGTGTAAAACTAATCAAAAATCAATATAAACACTGTTTAAGGTACATTAATTAAAAAACATATTATTTTTATATGATACCCATAACATAAACGCACTATTAAATATCGCCATCGAACAAGCTTCTTAAACGAGGCATACAAAACATGTACGTATCAGCGTACTTTTCATACAAGCGAAGTAATTCTTTCCTATTGTCCGGATTTAGAAAAGGACCACCTCATCCCATGGGTGTCGTATAAGACGACTAAGGGAATATCAGAAAACGGGCAGCAGTGTTTACCTTTACAACGACTAGACTAATAAGAATCTTTTGATTTTCAGGTGATAGTATGATGACTTTCATGAATGAAAATTGGAAAGTGCTTACCGAGGTATTCGGAATGCCTTTGTTAGAGGCCGTTCACGAAGTATTATTTGATGCCATCAAGAAGTTTATGGCAACACAATCCGTAGAAATTTAGTAATATATGTAGTTTAGATAATAAATTTTGTTGTAAATATTAATTTGTCTACAATTCATTTCAAACTTTCAGTCTTGAGAATAAGAACTAGATATATCAGAGTAATTTGGCAAAAAAGAATAAAGTAAGAAAAATCATAAACTTGTTATTCCTTTACAAAAAAAATGTACGGAACCTTAGGAATGCGAGACGTCTCACATTTGTCTTGTTTTTAAATACAGTATGAGCTGAAACGGCAATTAAATGTATATCATTACATTTTAAGACAAGTCAAAAGTAATCAGTGCGGTTTTTGCAACCGTTCATTTTTTTTTTTTTTTTTTTTTCTAAATGACTACGATGATGGCCAGGGCGGCCTTGTCATCATCACCGGACTGTTGGGGGAGCGGAAGGCTCTCACCCCTAAAAATTTAAGCAACGGCGCTGAGGGCGCCCCCTGTGGGGCTCGAGCCTCGGCTCAGGGCGTTGCTGGGAGATGCCCTACGGACGTATGTTTGGGGAGAAAAGCGACCAGGCGCGGGCCGGTATCTAGAAAAGGGCGCGAAAGCTGGGGGGCGACGCGACGGGAGTCCCCGCCGGCGGGGACGGAACGACGGTTGTCTTGAAGTGTGGTTTGTCGCGAGTTGTTCGGCGGCGGTCATGGCTAGGGTGATGGGGTCGTCGGCCTCCAAGAGGACGTGGCGGGGGCGGCGGCGTGCGCCGCGGAGCTCCTCAAAAGCGTGGTAGTTGGAGGCGTGGACCACTAACGGGTTGGGGTGATGAAGGGCAGAGTCAAAGAAACGTTTTGAGCATTGTTTAAAATACTGCGCGATGGTAGGCAGCTTTAAATCAATGTGTAGGTTTTCGTTTCGGAGGAACCATGGAGCGCCGGTGGCCTTGCGCATGAATCGGTTTTGGATCACTTGTAGCCTATGGATAAGTCGAGGGGCCGCGTGCGCGAATGCGACGCTAGCGTAGGACATTATCGGTCGAATGCATGTCGTGTAAAGTCTGACCTTATTTCTAAGGGACAGTTTACTACGCTTGTTGATGAGGTAGTGTAGGCGGCCTAGCGCGAAAGCGGCTCGGTCGCGTACGACTTTAATGTGTTCTTGGAATCGGAGTCTATTATCAAGGTGTACACCCAAGTACCGGACCTTCCGTTCCCAAGGGATTGGACGCCCGTACATTGTTATGGGTGGCGCTGAAGGGAGGGCTGCACTCCTACGGAAGAGGATGGCAGCGCTCTTTTCAGGGTTGACTTCGATCCTCCATTTCCTAAACCACTCGCCTAGGCGGTTTGCGGCGTTTTGGAGGGTCTTTGTGATTTGGGCCAGTTTGTGCGATGAACAGTAGATGGCTGTGTCATCTGCAAAAAGGGCCGTCTGTGCCGTGAGGGGAGCCGGTTCAAACTTCGGAAAGTCGCTCGTATACAGGGTGAAAAGTATGGGGGAGAGCACGGATCCTTGGGGGACGCCAGCCCTTATCGGGTGGGGGGAGGATAGTGTTCCCTCTACGCGATAGCGGAAAAAGCGATTTGACAGAAAGTCTCGAATGATGAGTACGAGACGATCTGGCACTTTAAGTTCGTATAGCTTATAAATTAAGCCTTGGTGCCAGACTTTGTCAAATGCTTTTGCCACATCGAAGAAGAGAGCCCCCGTTAGCCGTGGACGAGAGAAACTGGAGTGAACCGTTCATTAGTGTCACAAAAATCACTTAGCGACAAGTAGAGAGTGATGTAACCCAATGCGATAACATAGCCATCCTTAAACTTACACTACTATACTATTACTATAACTTAATCTATCTGCTGGGGTGGGGGGTGCGCTCCATTTTACATAAATAAGAAATAACCTAAGACATAAGTCACGCTGGGCCACACAGCGCTATCTAGCCCTAAACATTTTTTTTTTTTTGTAAATACGTACATATTGTGCATAGTTAACACCCAGACAGACCTGCTCAGGCATAAAAATGATTGTTCTGTGCGGGGATCCAACCAAAGACCCTTGGCTCAGAAGGTAGGGGTCACTACCAAATGAACCTTCGGACCAGTCATCCATATCCAGCAGGACATTTGAAAACTGATGATGGCAGAAATGCAGCAAAGAGGTCGGTTGCCAGTAATTAAGAAAAATACGCTATTGAGGCTCAATTCTCTTGGATATATATAGGCTTTCCCTTCATCATCATAATCATCAGCCTATTACAGTCCACTGCTGGACATAGGCCTCTCCAGTTGTTCACCACCTAGAGCAAACTTTAGGAGGATATACCCATAATCGCCACGCTGGGTAGGCGGGTTGGCGATCGCAGGCGTAGCTTCTTGCTCCGGTGACGCTGCTGTCCGTCATCGGCCTGTGGTATTTAGCTACGCCTTCTATCGTGATGGTTTTACCGCCACCAGTCGGTTTGCCAGAGCCTCGTTTGTTGTTCGGCAGGATGCACCACGGGCAGGTGAGGATGGCTTGGAACGAAAAAGATGATAGGTCGCTCCCTTACATCCCAACGAAAAAGATGATAGGTCGCTCCCTTACATCCCAGGCTTTCCCTACCGTAGACAAATTAACTACGTTATTATCCTAGACATAAATCAGTATTACACCATGCTGTACGTTATCGATAAGGCTAAGTACAGACGTGACGTTGTGGCAGTCAGTTTCCGTCGATGTAGATAGGAATTATGCAGTTGCAAAATTACCTTTGCTGACGATATTCAATGAAGTTTCACGTAGACGGCGGGTTCGGTCGCGGCACTATTGCACTTCAAATACGTCTAAAATACCATCATACATATTAAACGTTAATTGGTTTGTCTGCTTTCTTAGTTATGCTTTTCTTTCATCAATCAAAATGCCACACTTTTATCACGATTTGCAAATGCAAACTCTGAAATGCCCTCCCAGCTTCCTTTGCGACTTCTACAGACTTTTTAATGGAGAGTGCTCCAAAGAGCTAGGTATTTAACATAATTTCCATAGCGGCGGTTACTGTTTAACATCAGACAAGTTTACTCGTCTAACACTATTAAAAATAAATTATATTTATTACATTACGATTCACATGCAAAGTACGTAGGTATCGATTAAATCACTTCGAATTGTCTAAGCGGGTCACCTCACTATGAAGCTAAAACTAACAGACGTCAAGTGTGGCCTGTTGGCTTTAGTTTCGTGTGCTGTATTAGTTATTAAATTATATTCTCTTTTCGTCAATAATGTTATGCAAGATGTGATTACTTTAAATAATAGGAACGGTTAGTTATTTAATTCATGTACCTACTGCTGTATCTTATGTTGGTGATCCAATAAATAAATAAAAAAGAATTGTTGTAGTAAAAATCCATATTTACCACAATTTAGCAAGAGTGTTGGTGATCGCAGGGTTAAACCTTTCGCGCCGATGATAATCTTGCCTGCTTTATTGGTCTAGCGTGAACAAGTGCCGCTAAGAGACCAAGAGGTCCCGGGCTTGAATCCTTGAAATAGAAAGGCAACCGTTGAATATACACCAGTATAAGTAATAAGAGATGTAATTTGTTTTATCATAGTAAATTGAAAACCTGTTATTTATTATCTTTCAAAATTGCTATTGGAAACGGATATTTCTTTGTCAACTTGGAACGGACGGCTTAATTAAAATATTGAGAATGAGTGCAGTTACAAAAGATTTGCGCTGATATCATAGCAAAACAAACTTCAGTAAGTAAAATGCAAATTCACTTAGATGTTTTATTTTCGCAAAGAACCAATTTTACCATTCAACTGTTTTAAATAAACGTTGTTACTAAGTAAAATGCAAATCATTTTAGATATTTAATTATTTTTGCAAAGGAACAATTTCACCATTCAATTGTTTTTATCTTTATCTACCTCCATATTTTAACCCCCTACGAGCTCCGGAAACATTACTCACTGGCAGAAACATGACCCGGAGGTCAGCGGTATTGTACAGGGTGGTACTTCCCCGGACGGGCGGCTCAATTCGAGCAAAGATTTGCTATGCCCTACCTCTCTTTTTTGCTGAATTAGAAAGACATGTACCTATTTTTCGCCGAGAAAAATGCTATTAAAAGCATTTTTAAGTAGGTATGTAAGGCTCATGTTGCTAGCGAGTATTGGAGGCAATGTATCTTGCCTCAAGGTGGTGGCGAGGTAGGAAACACCCACTAAAAACCCCGGACCCTCCGTCAAATACCATAGGGCGTCGTCAGGGGTCCTAGAAGACCCATGATGTCCAGACAGACACGTTTCGTGTGAAAGTTACATTAATCCCTGGCAAAATTGTACTGTCACCGCGAACCGCATAAAAAAATTTAAGCAAAATATTAATGAAAAAGTGCACATTATGAGCGCCGATAATAATAGTATGCGAAATGGCGATGTTGATCAAATGTATGAAAATTTGTTTGATGTTATTTCTAAAGAATATAATAGTGTATTTACAAAGAAAACTATAAAGGTCAATAGTTCTAAAGGTAGATTTAGTGAATGGGCGACACCAGGTATTTATAAGAGTAGGCGCAGGTTGTTTGAACTATATGATATAAAAGCTAACTCAAATGACCCTTCAATTATAGAACATGTAAGAAACTACTCAAAGGTATTCAAGAGAGTATGTGCTATAGCGAAATCAATGTTTCTTAAAGATAAAATAAAGAAAGCCAGCAATAAGATTAAGGCGACATGGCAAATAATCAATAGGGAAACTTGTAAGAGTAAAATTAAGGATCGCAAGTTCTGTTTGAAAATCGACGATAAAACTGTTGAATCGGATGTTGAAGTGGCAAACGCATTTGAATCTTTCTTTGCCAACATCGCATCTAAAACGACGGACACATTGAGTTCTAGCCCGCGTCTTGCTTATGACCTCCTCAACACATATTCAGTCGAATGTAAAGTAAAGTTTAATTTTCATCAAATCGACGCCCTAGACATTTTGGATGCTTTCAGAAAGTTAAATATTAAAAAGACTGAGGATTACTGGGGACTTTCTGTTGATATATTAAAAAATATAATCAGCATTATTTCACCAATTTTGGCAACAATTTTTAATAAATGTATTGAAACTGGGCATTTCCCAAGTTTGATGAAACTTAGTAAAGTCATACCACTATTTAAATCCGGTGATAAGTGTGACCCATCAAACTTCAGACCAATATCTATACTTCCCGCTTTAAGTAAAATTTTCGAAAAAATTATATTTAATCAATTAATAATCCACTTACAAGATAATGATATATTGCATAAAAACCAGTATGGATTCACCAAAGGTAAATCCACTACTGACGCTGGTGTAGCGCTCGTAAAACATGTATTTGATGCATGGGAGAACAAGCAAGATGCTGTGGGGATTTTCTGTGATTTGTCAAAGGCATTTGATTGCGTTGATCATCAGACACTACTTATGAAGTTACGTCATTATGGTGTATCGAACGACTCGCTTAGTATGATACAGTCTTACCTGATAGGAAGAATCCAAAAAATTAATGTTAACGGTAGTCACTCCTCTGGCGCCCCCTTGCTTATGGGTGTGCCCCAGGGCTCAATATTGGGACCTTTGCTCTTTTTAGTATACATTAATGATCTTCCATGTTTTGCAAAAGACTTATGTGAGATGGTGCTATTTGCCGATGACACATCTTTAATATTTAAGGTTGACAGACAAAGAGAAAATTTTGACGAAGTAAATGATGCTGTCTCTAAAGTATTACATTGGTTTACAAGTAACAATCTGTTACTAAATGCTAAGAAAACTAAATGTATAAAGTTTTCAATGCCCAATGTCAGACAAGTCAAAACGGTCATTAACATAAATCAAGAACCCATTGATATCGTTAACTCAACAGTGTTCTTAGGTATCACCTTAGACTCAAGATTGCAGTGGGCTCCACATGTTGCTGCCCTGGCAGGACGACTTAGTTCAGCTGCATATGCTGTTAGGAAGATTAGACATTTAACTGATGTCGACACTGCGAGATTGGTTTATTTTAGCTACTTCCATAGTGTTATGTCCTATGGCCTTCTACTGTGGGGCTCAGCGGCAGACATCCAGACCATATTTGTTTTACAAAAGAGAGCTATCAGAGCCATATACAAACTTGGCCCACGTGATTCTCTTAGAGACCTTTTTAAAGAAATAAATATCTTAACTGTTGCTTCCCAATATATCATGGACTGTTTAATCCATGTTTATAAAAACAAGCACAAGCTTCCTAAAAATTCAGATAGTCATAAATTCAATACCAGAAACAGGCACAAGCTAGCTATTCCTAATCTGAGGTTGAATAAATGTGGAAAGTCATTTATAGGGCTTAGCATAAAAATGTTCAATAAATTGCCTCAATGTATAATTGATCTACCCATGCAAAAGTTTAAATTATATATTAAAGGATGTCTAATAAAGAAAGGTTATTACAGAATTGAAGACTATTTAAGTGATAAGACTGTATGGTCAACTGCCAAATAAGCGGATGCTGCTCGCCTGCACTTTATCATAATAAAATTATAACCATTTCATTGGTTGTTTATATAGAGTCATATGTAACTTCTATTCTATGTGAGCTACGTCCTTCAGTTAATTTATTCATTTATTAGTTTTATGATTTTGCCAAATATTTTATATTGGGGTAACTGGACTAGTCATGCTCACTAAAATGTTTCTGGGGTGGTGGCGCTGTGTGGCGGGTCGTTACATTCCCTCAAATATGGTTGAATGAAGCGATGGCTGGTACACACGTCATACTTGTGAACAGGTGCTGCCTTGGAGACTGGTCTACTCCTGATTGCCCTATATAGAGTATGTTAAGGTTAATTTTTTTTTTTTTTATCTAATTTATAATTAATTTTTTAAGGCCCCAGACTGTATGACGTGGTCGTAGTTAAAAGTATGAATGTGATAATAATATTGTAAACACCATTTTGAAAAGAGCAACTACACGAGTTTCTTGCCGGTATCTTCTCGGTAGAACGCTGCTTTCCGAACCGGTGGTAGCTTCGACGATTTGTAAGTGTTTTTCATAAAAACCTATACAAATAAAGATTATTTTGACTTTGACTTTGACTTTGACATACTTTTGTGTTTATTATACTGTGGCACCGGTCAAGTGAAAGGGTCATTTGCGCACTGTAAACTGACCGAAACGAGTAATTATCATATTTTATGCTGCGTTAAAAGGTAGCAGATTTTAGGGTTCAATGGTATGTTTACCCATTAATTTATTGTAACTATTCTTAACAAAAGTTCTTGATAAAAAGTGAATTATATCTTTCATAGGCATTATAATATTATTGTTTTAACATCCTATAGAATAAAAACATTAATGTTGTGTCCCACGGTACAGTTGAATTGGTAATGTTCAGTTTACTATTATGATGAAAAAAGTTGGGAGAGGCCATGTCAAGCAGTGGACTAATAAAGGCTGATGATGATGATGCAAAAATACTTTAAAAACAAAAAGTACCTACATTTTAACCACGTAACCATTAGTGTAGGCATAGTTGTATTGTATTTATATTATGTTTAATAGAAGTACAACATTGTAGTATCTTACCGTCGCCTGATGAAATCGAAAGAGAAGCCCAAGTCGCTGAGGCAACGAACAAGTAACCAAATCAAAGACTTTTCAGTTGCTACCGCCATGCTTGCATGTAAAATAGGTCTAAAAAAGATGTAACTTGTATGTGTGTGTGTGTGTGTTCCGTGTCTGGGTGTTTATATTTGTATTTAAGTATGGTACCTTCGTTGTTCTGATACCCATAACACAAGTGCTTAAGCTACTTACTTTGGGATCGGAGCAATGTATGTGATGTTGTCTGATATTAAAAAAAAAAAACGTTGTCAAGTCAAGTAAGTAACACATAGTGTTCCCGAATGGGAACTCTTTTTTATAATTTGTTTATGTTTTTATACTTTTTTATTACTATTGATTTTATATTGTTTATTAAACTTCACTGTTCCTTCAACAACGGAAAAATACAGTCGCTTAAAATATAGACGGCGTTTTCTTTCATTTATTAAGCGCACATTCGCCTATATTTTTGCCTCCACCAGCCAATGAATGAGCTAAAATGATTAACTACCGGCAGAGGCAACCGTTGTGCGAAAGTGAGGTCGGAAGATGACATCTACGGTGGCTGATGCAGATGAAATGTTGCGCGACGTAGTGGTTTGAGTACTAATATTAAAAATGAAACACTATCTGACCTCTCTATATGATATTTGAAGACAATTATGACACATGATAATGAAGTGCATGTGATGTCGTGAAAGTGACGTGGTGATAGTGCACAGAAGGAAGTAGGTGATTTGATGCTACGTATGACACTATCATCTACGGCCGAGAGGTCAGATAGGTACGCGGCCTCGGTAAACTCTCGAGGCTGGCGCTTAGAGATATCAATCATGATATCTTTTGGTAAGCCGCCTACGCAATCTGAAAGTCCGAGCACCTCAGAGCCTTTGGCTTCTGGTTGTGGGGCGGTGGTAGCGTCAAAAAATATCACCGTTGACCCGTCGTCCAGTGGAGCAAATGCGTCTACGCTACCAGGAAGGCCTGAGAGCGTGACTGCTGCCACTTGTAATAACGGACGCTGTGACGGACCAACCATTGCAGCGGCAGTATTGACAACTACAAGCTCGGAAGTATCGCGTAATGTGGCGGGCTCCGAAGTTCCGCAAATGAAAACAGAAGTGACTATTAAATTGTGCCGAACTCCTTGTAGGCATCGATGACAGATTTTATTTTTGTTGACAAAATGCCATCTGTCATCGATTGTCAGAGCGGAAAATTTCCGACAATTTTGCAAATTGGAATTTTTGCAAAATAAACATGATGCTTTATTTAGGATCACTGGGAATTTTGGAGGTGGTAAAGGCCGAAAAGGTTTCCGAATTGGGTTCGCGTTTGATTCCAAAATCGTGTGGGTTCCGTGACGATGAAGTTGGACCGCGTCGGTGTCGACAACTGCGTCAAACCTCATCGCCAGGTCGACCTCACGATTGAGGAAATCGGACAGCGGCTCGACCCCGGGCTGGCCGACTGCGCAGTGGGGCAACCCCCTTACCTCCGGCCCGAGCCTTGGTAAGGCTCTCACGTCATTTTCCAGCATCACGCCTTGCTCCTGCCTGCCAAAGCGGTGGTCCAGAGCCACGTCGCTGGCTCGGCGGGCTGGTGGAAAAAACATGCGTACCTCCTCCTGAGCTGCGCCTCCAAGCGCTTGATTGAGGCGCACTAAATTATCCGTATCTGAAAAGGGACTTGTGGAATTCTCGTCGAAAGGCGGTAACTTTATTGAGGTCGAGGTATTAGTAGGGTCGTTATTTTTATTATGATAACGTAGGGCTTCAGTTAGTTCCCCGGCAACGCCATCATCCCTCCGGACATCAATGGCAGTGTCCCCGTTCCCTCGGCTTGTTTTAGGCAGAGACAACAATGCAGGGCGCTGATGTACTGCGATGTCCGATAGTGAGCTGGCGTCCATGTATTTTGGCGGGTCCTGTGAACTTAAGACCGAGCCGTTATTAAGCCCTACCTCGAGCCTACTTTCAAGCGCACTAGGGCGTGCAGGGAGAGTCGAATCTGGCAGCCTCTGTTCGACAGCGACGCGGCTCTCCTTACTGCTGCTGATCCTACCCTGTGCCTTATTAGCGGCTAGGTTCGCCCGGTGCTCGATTTCAATAGCTTTAAGCTCGAGCTCTGCTTCCTTGGCCCTCAGTTGTGCGCGCATCGCCGCTACCTCCAACTGCGCGACTTTAAGGGCATGTCCTGCCTCCGCCGCAAGTTTTCTTGCGACGGTTGTCGCGGAGGAACGGTTAGCACGCGAGGCGGAAACAGAGCCCGTACCCGAACGCGAGGTGACGGGCTGTTTAAAAGGCTCCGGGACGATTTCGCTAGTCGCGGCTTGATATTTTGTGTTAGACATTTTAAATATGTAATGATATAAATACCTGGTTTAAAATCCGGCTCGATTGGACCAAAAATATAGGCGAATGTGCGCTTAATAAATGAAAGAAAACGCCGTCTATATTTTAAGCGACTGTATTTTTCCGTTGTTGAAGGAACAGTGAAGTTTAATAAACAATATAAAATCAATAGTAATAAAAAAGTATAAAAACATAAACAAATTATAAAAAAGAGTTCCCATTCGGGAACACATAGAAAAAATCGTGCTGAAAAATCTGTTCATTTTTGAACCTGATTTACATTCCTCATAGATTCTATTTTCATTGATTTACACTTTTGGCTCTTGAAGTATCGATCTTACGTCTTCTCCATCGCATAGCATTTTATGTATAATTTAATTTATTAGGTGTTCACGACCATTAAGTACATTCATCTTTTAGTAGATGTCGCTGAATGACAATAACAGCATGTGCTGTCATTTTGTGTCATATTTGTAAATACGTAGTTCATAGGTACATCGCACAGATGACGATGTACCTATTTACAACGCGGTATCGTTGTGTTTCTTCAACCATATATAGATCACCGGCCTGTTGTATGGGCCGTTCAAAACCAGTACGAATCAGTTCAATATACAAAACAGTTCAAGATCAACAGTGTAAATAAGTAGTTCAACAGTGCAATAAAAGTACCTTTGAAGAAGTAAACAGTGTTTCAGTTCAGTGCTATCATCGACCAGCTAGGACAGTACGCCAGTACTAAACATTAGGTTTATATCCTGACTAGCTTTTGCCCGCGACTTCGTCCGCGTGGCGTTTAAAGTTTTTTCCCGCTAACTCCCGTTCCCGTGGGAATTTCTCAAAATACAGCCATAACTAAACTTTATATTTACTAAGGTACCTGCATGCCAAATTTCAAGCGTCTAACTTAAGCGGTTTAGATTTTTCATACAAAAGGATTTTCCCGCTAATTCCCGTTCCCGTGGGAATTTCGGGAATTCCTTTCTTAGTGCACCCCTACGGTACCTAAGCTACGTCCCTTCCAAATTTCAAGTGCCTACGTTTAGCCGTTTGGGCTGTGCGTTGATATGTCAGTCAGTCAGTCAGTCAGTCAGTTTCTCCTTTTATATATATAAGATTCTAGCGCAAACCAAACACGCATTCAAAGCATAAACCCGTATAGTTTATCGATGAAGCGTACAGACGTGTCGCAACGCTGATTTATGAACGGGATAATACTGCGACATCTCCACGCGTGGGCGGACCTCCACTTTCGAGTCGCAGTGACAGGCCGACGGGCTTAGCGTTGAAATAGTGCCCGACTGTACCTCTCTATTCGCAAACTGGAAATGCTAGAACGTTAAAGGGTTGACATTTGATTGGACAAGTGTAGCGGTTGCAGAACAAAGAATAATTAGAAGTGTTTCGTGTCTTTAAGACATTATGGGTGGTTTTCCGCATTATCGTCGTTAACCTGCAAATGCCAATGATGGTCATAGGCCTTTTTTTACGTCAGGAATGCCTTTACGCATGCACCAGGGACTAGATAGATATTCTTTATTGCACAAAATAAACATTTACAGGAAAGAGTGTACACTGTACAGACATAATAATAGGTACAATGTAGGCGGTCTTATTGCTGGGAGCGATCTCTTCCAGACAACCTTCAGGTAGAGGACAATTGCTAAAGAAAAGAGGGAAGGCAGTGCAAACTGTTACAATATACTTACTTACTTACTACTTACTTACTACTTACTTACTACTTACTTACTACTTACTTACTACTTACTTACTACTTACTTACTACTTACTTACTACTTACTTACTACTTACTTACTACTTACTTACTATTTACTTACTACTTACTTACTACTTACTTACTACTTACTTACTACTTACTTACTACTTACTTACTACTTACTTACTACTTACTTACTACTTACTTACTACTTACTTACTACTTACTTACTACTTACTTACTACTTACTTACTACTTACTTACTACTTACTTACTACTTACTTACTACTTACTTACTACTTACTTACTACTTACTTACTACTTACTTACTACTTACTTACTACTTACTTACTACTTACTTACTACTTACTTACTACTTACTTACTACTTACTTACTACTTACTTACTACTTACTTACTACTTACTTACTACTTACTTGCTACTTACTTACTACTTACTTACTACTTACTTACTACTTACTTACTATGGTGGCACAGCGACCCAAAGTGAGTCTTGGCCTCCGATATCACACGTCGCCACCACGACCTGTCGTGCGCCGTCTCCTGCCAGTCCGTCACGCCGAGCTCGCGCAGATCGTTCTCGATCTCGTCGCTCCAGCGGTACCTAGGACGTCCAACAGGCCGTTATAATATATATAGATAAATAAAATAATATTACCATATAGACTACTCGTTGGTACGGGACACCTGGGTTATGTGGGACTTACTGCTAAAACGGAGAATACCCACTAAACCTGACGGTGGTCGGCTACGAGCGCTCATCTGAGAAAGGTCGGTATGCCCGTCGGGATTCGTCTCAACCCCTCCTCAGCTCAATAGCGCTGCGCCGCCTGTGAGGCCCTTTTAGTAGCCTTTTACGACAGGCAGGGATACCTCGGTAGTAGGTATTCTTACACCCCAAACCGCAGGGCGAAAGTCATAGGCCTTCCCCAATGACAATTGGTCATTTGTCACCAAGCTTGGCAGTTGGTTGTATTTATACCCAGGTAAACGCTGCTGTCCGTTTTCTGATATTTCATTTGTAGTCTTTCACGACAATCAAGGGATGTGCTTTTGATGAGTTCCCTTCAAATTACTTCGATGATAGTTACCCAATCAATCCATCACCAGCCCGGGGAGAGACGACGTAGTGTGAGGCACTGACACCTCCCAGACTGGGAGGTCATACTCACTAAACGCCCTGTGTCGCCAGTGAGTAGCTAATAGCGGGGACTCGGGTAGCGCCAAAGCATACGGCCTGCCCTGGCCAGCCGCAGATGATAACGGCGGACACTCCTAGTCCGAGGTAAGGAGGGCCAATACTCCTATCAATCAATAGCCCTGGTTTGACTACTGTTGAATGTAGGCCTCCTTGAATGATAAAACTTAGTTGTGGTACTATAAAATAGGGTAAACTCCAGTCATTGGACACTACTAGTCATTGGACAGTACACAATTAAACTTAAAATGTAAGGTCTCTAAAAACTAGAAAATTGGGACTGATCTCTTTCTAATCTCTGCTTTTTGACAATACTTTATATTCAAAGCCTACAAATGTTCGTTAACTGTCCAATGACTGGGAGTTTACCCTACATATTCTGACGTTTGTACCAATCGTTGCAAAAAATAAGTTCACGAATATGTAACAATGTACTTAAGACAGACCTTCATTATAATATGGTTCGCTTAATTAATTACTCGCCTTAAGATTATACAGGTGATAACGTAAATAAAACATACAGCTATTAAATTATTTGTCAATGTCCGTCAATGATTATTATTAATTACTATAGGCTCACACCTAATTTGTTAATTATTGGCATACATGCTTGTAAAGTTAGCCTAAATAAGTGATTAGGCATACATTAGGTTTGAAGTTTCCGATATTATATACAGCATGTTGGCTGTTTTCTTTTTTTTATTTCCATTTTTTATAGTGGCGCGACATAATGGCTTCTCTACGCCTGATGGAAAGCGAAAGAGAAGCCCAAGTTGCTGTGACACCAAACGTAGTAGTTAACTGAATGATTCCTATGTTATGTTATTATTATTCAGATTCTCTTTGTAATTGCAATGTTTACATCAAAACAAAATACCAACCTAGTTATAGGAAGAGCGGGACCTCCTGACACAAGTATCTGCGCATACTTAATAGGGGGTCTCAATCACTAAATTGGAAACTGTAACATTTTGATGGTAAATAAACATTTTTTCATTATTTTTTTCATTTTCATTTTTCAACGTGCAAGTAACTGGTCAGTTACCTATCAGTTGCCACCGCCATGCCGGCCCAACCCTAACCCCCACGAGCTCCGGAAACCCTAGTCTCCGGCCGAAACACGACACAGAGGTCATTTGACTGCGGTATTCTATAGGGTGGAGGGCCTTCCCCGGACGGGCGGCTCAATTCGAGCGAAGATTCGCTATGCCCTACCTCTCTTGTTGTGGACTGGTCCGGTTGCTCATTTCGTAGCGACTTCTACCTTCAGAACTAAGAGTCATAGGGTCGGTTCCCACCCGGGTCAAACATTCTTGTTATGAACATTTCGTGTTTATTCTGCATATGTCTGGATTTGTATTTAAGTATGTATTTGTGATTCCGTGAAAGCGAGTGTTAAAACGTGTTTGTCCATAGATATTAGAACAGTTACAAACAAATAAAATCGTGTAGTAAGCAAAGTATTACATACAGCGTAACATTAGTAATTAAAAAATGAACACCATTTATTAAGACCAGATGGATAGAAAATGTGAATTGAAAAATATGTACAGCGAATATGCAAATGTGAGACCTTCATACGCACAGATGTTATCTTGTGATGACGGTATGATGTATATCCGGCTGGAATTTTGATAAAGAAACCAGTACATAGAGATTTTAGAATACTAATTTCATTGACCAATTACTTGTGAGAGAATAAAAATAAAATAAACAAATAAATATCAGACAACATTACATACATTGCTCCGATGGGTATCAGAACAACAAAGGTACCAAACATATATACCTAAATAGAAATATTAACACCCAGACACGGAACAAACACAAGTGTTCATCACACGAATATTTGTCCCGGGTGGGAATCGAACCCACGTGCCTTGGTTCAGAAGGTAGGGATCACTACAAATTGAGCCACCGAGCCAATCAAAACACACAAAAAATAACACACACAGATACACACACACATTACTTGCTTAAGTTCTAAATGTACCTACTTAAATTTTCTTCCGTGCTATGTTTATCAATAGACAAATAGCCTCATTTAATAAAATCAGTCGTAAGCATGTAACCTTCGAAAATGTAAATTTATTAGAATATTTATTTACATATTTTTATTTTTATATAGATTTCACTGTTACTATCAGACTGCTGTCCCATCGCTGTGTGTAAATAATTTACAAAACATACTATTAGGAATTGAACGCTATATCAAGTCATCATCATTATTATAAGCCTTCAAATGTTCACGTAGGCCTCTACCATTGACAAATGTAATTTAGGGGGCTTCGCAGGCTTGGTGACCTCAGTAGGGTTTATTTGTTCCCAGGTAAACACTGCTGCCGTTTCCTGATATTCCTTTAGTCGTCTCCTAGGACACCCACGGGATGAGATCCAAATTCAGAAACCATATAAACACTAATACTGAAGACTTGATATTGGAACCATAGCGAGGTAGGTAGGCTTTGCAATCGTTTTCCTGTGTTTGTTTTTGTCAAAAATAAGTCCCAAATATGCCAGGTATAGCTAGCCTAGAAGTAGATACATAGATATTCTTTATTGCACAAGCATAAAAATTTACAGGAAAGAGTATACAAACATATAGTAAGTACAATCTAGGCGGTCTTATAGCTGGGAGCGATCTCTTCCAGACAACCTTCAGATATAGGACAATTGCTAAAAAAAGGGGAAGGCAGTGCAAACTGCTACAAGTAAAATAAAATAAAATATAGAAGTGTTATTATTAATAACTAGCTGTGCCAGCGGCGTCGCTCGCGTGGATATCGGGTTTCAAAAATAACGGACTTCCATATAATACCCATCTATACCTTGTGCCTAAGTTTTAAGTTAGACCTCTAGCAATACATTGGTGAAAACCGCATTCAATTCTATGCAGTAGTTTTCGCGTAATGCGCGTCCAAACATACAGGTTTAAATTTCTCGCGTTTTCCCAACACTTCCCGTCACTGCTCCGCTCCTATTGATTGTAGCGTGATGAAAAGTATCCTATAACCTGCCCAGGAGTATGAAGAATAATTGTACCAAGTTTCGTCAAAATCTGTTCAGTAGTTTTTTTTCTATAACGAACATACAGACAGACAGACAGACAGACAGACAGACAAAAATTTTACTGATTGCATTTTTGGTATCAGTATCGATCACTTATCACCCCCTGATAGTTATTTTGAAAAAATATTTTATGTACAGAATTGACCTCTCTACAGATTTATTATAAGTATAGATATATTCACCTTCTAAAATAATCGCAAGCCCCCGTTTACCGTTAACAGTAGCACAAATCAAAATCCTTATTCGAGCTGCCATTGAGTACGTTCCGGTTCGTTTTTCATATCCGTTTCTTATTCATAACTGCCTCTAGTGTTAAATAAATGGTTTATTCATCGAAGGATTCTAATAAGCTTGGCTGCGAGCAGCTGAAGCTAATAGCTTAGATCAAAGGTTCTCAAACTCTTTTGTTTCATAGACCACCCTTCACCTTTCTTTTAACTGTCCTCTACTTAAAGGTTGTCGGGAAGAGATCACTTATAGCGATAAGACACCTACCTATATTGTACAACAGATATCTATTACGAGTATACATAAGTAGTTTTTAAGTCAACTGTATCTTTAATTTTAATTTCTTTATTTGCTCACTAAGTGTAGATACAGTGCAGTTGTTATACAGCAATTCTTAAACTAATTAAACTTATCTACCACTTTCAATTTTTTTTTCTGGATCTGGTCCCCTTGCAGCGATATCACTACCAACTTCTACATCTGAAAGAAAGGGAAACTTGCTTTGTGGCTGAGTTTTAAAAAAGGTCAGAGATGCAGCAACGACATGTCTGGACGCGTTGTACTGAATATCCTAGATTTACAAGTAACAGTCGTTGAGCTTCTCAAAATATTATCTACCTTTATAAGAAAAGTCAAGTCAACATCACCTTCACACATCATCACCATTAGCGTATCGCAGTCCACTGCTGGAGATAGGCCTCTCCCTTAGTTGACTTTGAGGCTTTAGCCATAATCGCCACGCTGGGCAGAAGGTTTGGCGATCGCAGCTCCTCGCTCCGGTGATGTCCGTCATCGGCCTCTGGTATTTAGAGCGCCTTCAATCGTGATGGTTATACTTACCACCACTAGTCGGTTGCCAGAGCCTCGTTTGTTATTCAGCAGGATCCACCACTGGCAGGTGACTTGGAGCAAGAAAATGATTGGTCGTTGCCTTGCATACCTTATATCTATCAACCCCCGCTTACGATTATGGAACCCCATATTTATTATGACGTAGACCCCCATCAGTCTCCCATAGCTGAGGGTCTACCCGGACCACTTTGGGAAATACTGGCTTAGATGATATCAAACAATTGGAGATCGCGCGTTAAGGTAACATTGTTAGCACTAATTGTGGCACCCGGTTCCGCCCGTGGCCTCAGGCTTTACATTGTATCTTTATTTAAAACGAACATTAGGTACTATTGTTATAACATAATAAAGTGATTCATTGATTGGTGGGGTACCTTAGAGTTATAAACCTCATTCGACCTTCATAAATTTATATTTAATAGGTATTGAAATGATTAAACGAATTTCTGCAATTGATTAAAATAATGTAAAGAGAATTTCGATTATAGAGGTTTCTTACGAATTTTTTGCGGAGGAGACACAAGAACATTGTATCTTTCTTTACTCTTAACATAACGGAGAAAGTCGTACTTAGCTATGCCTTCAGTTGTCATGGTTGTACTGCCACCAGTCGGTTGCCAGAGTTTCGCTTATTCTTAAGAGATTATTGCTCCCAAATGACCAATGCACCAGTCTCATTGGTCTGACAACCTCCAAGCCAGTGATTAACCAACGCTTACTCATCGCCTCTAAGGCAATCATGGACAAAAGTGACTACAATCTGACCGGTCATGCACGTGCGCCCACTGATTAGTACTCCCATAAACTACCATAAGGGAAACTAGATGAATTATGGCCGATGCCGCAAGAGCGAGGTCTTGACAGATCAGCCGTGCTATCATGTTGCAGGAAGAACAAAGAAATTAGCTTAAGCGTGTGTAATTAGTTTCCTTCTGTGTTTTTTTTTTATAGTAACTCGACACGGCCCGAAAAGGCCGACTAAGTAGTAAAGAACATAATATGACTTAAGATCTAAATGTAACACTTAGTCTGTAATAAAGAATTTTTGAATTTTTGACATATTGGCTTCCTAACGACTGATGGGAAGCGAAAGAGAAACCCAAGTCGCTGTGACAACGGGCAAGTAACAGGTCAGTTACCTGTCAGTTGCGACCGCCATGCCGGTCAAACCTTATTAACCCCCCACGTGCTCTGGAAACCCTACTCACCGGCAGAAACACGACTCGGAGGTTATTTGGCTGCAGTATTAGCAGCATAGGGCGCAGATCCTTCCCCGGACGGACGGCTCAATTCAAGCGGAGATTCGCTATGCCCTACCTGTCTTGAAATATGACGATGATATTCTATCACTTATAAGCTGAAATCACAAAAAGTCCCTTAACCAATTCTTACGACACCTACAGGAAGAAATAGGGCACTGAATTATATACTTTATCCATCCCTGCACGAGTGACGTCGACTCTAACGAACCATTTTTTTTTTATAATAGCTCGACATAATGGCTTCCTTACGCCTGATGGAAAGCGAAAGAGAAGCCCAAATCGCTGTGACAACTGGCAAGTAACTGGTTAGTTACCTGTCAGTTGCCACTGCCATGCCGGCCCAACCCATACCCCCCACGAGCTCCGGAGACCCTACTCACCAGCAGAAACACGACCCGGAGGTCATTTGGCTGCGGTATTCATTTGTCACTCCGACCCAAGTACCTAAATATTGGCAAAAGAAATAAATTAGATTATACAATACCTTGAATTTACTCAGTTGCGTATTCGTTCAACCATAACACCATTTCATCCGCTCAAATTTTTTTTTGTAGGCATAGATTGTTTTGCAAAACAGCCGATGAATCGTGGAGACGTTTCTCAAAAAATATGTAATAGAATCTGTGACCGATTTTCTTGGTAAATTTGTATTGAGTAAGAACAGACCGAATCCTATTTGTTACGGTACGTTCACCTTGAAAATTTCTCAGGAAATTGGTAATAGATTTATCATCGTCTACGTTTGGAAAACGGATTCGGGGACGACCCCGACAACGCAATGTTATAGCGAAACGTAGGTTAGTTTAGATTATTTCACATAATTGAATAGAATACAGTACATCCCAAACTGGGAATGGGTATTGCTTACCCTAAGTGTTGCGGAGGTCTGATGGCAGTCGCTCTGTGTAAAAGCTTAGCCCTCGCCAAATCTCTCAGTTTGGGAAGCCGACCCTGAGACAATCGGGAATAAGGCTAGGATGATGATGAATAGAATACAGTAGAAAGAACTTTGTACGGCACATTCTTATAATTGAGCAAGTGTTCCATACTTTGCGGTGATCACAAAAGTGTTATGTATAAATAAATATCAGACAACATCACATATATTGCTCTAATCCCAAAGTAAGTAGATTAAGCACTTGTGTTATGGGTATGAGAACAGCGAAGTATTATTTACGGCATTAAAAGCGATAGTAGTCTTTACAGCCAAAAGTAATGATTATGTTTGTATACGCCTCAGAACCTTGTCATAGTAATAACATATATATCAACATAATGAAATGAAGCGAAAAGTTCGCATAACCTAGTCTACCATCAGCATACACTCGGTGAAAAACCCGTGATGTAAATACGCGTTTCAAGATTAATCTGTGCATAGCCAGAATTTATCGTACATAGCTGACTTGAGCTTCTCATTCGCTTTCAATTAGACTAGGGGGAACTACTGTGCTATACAAAAGAAAAGAAAATACATGGGTATTATGTGCTGATCGCAGTCAATCTACCAGTCATTTTGTTTGGCAACAGTTTGATCTTGTATATTCAAATATGGTGCATTATACTGCCTTGATTTGTATTTTTTACCAGTAAATGTTATCACTGACGTCGATCTTGTCCTTTTCATATAACGAACGTTGCTAAACTTTTATGAAACAGTTTTGCAAACAGCCTCGCTGACAAGTTTGATTTTTCACCTTGTCGACAAAAACAGAAAATTGGTAATGTAATTACAGTTATTACAACAAAAGTATTACTTCAGATTAATGAATTAAAGTAATAAAATTAAAGGTAACAAATGTTTATTTTATAAGAGCAAGTTAATTACAATTTAAGTAACTTCAGTTATTAACGAGAACCGCAGTGGAAACTGCGTATATGTAAATGTTGTTTGGGAGACCTTAGTGCGGTTTTGCTCTACGTCCGATCCGAATCTGGCCGGAACCTGTGAAAGTATAATAATAATCGTAGGAACTGTAGATCCATTTCTAGGGTAACTTACGCACTAGATAGACTACCAATTCTTATTTTCTTGTACCTAACTTACGCACTAAATAGACTAGGTAGGATACTTATTAGAACCTAAGACCGCTTAAATTGTACTTTGTTTTTGTTTGTAATGTGTTTCCTGTAATGTCTGTGTTTCTGTGCAATAAAGAGTTTTTATCTATCTATCTATCTTCTCTTTCTCAATTTGTCGTGTTTGTAAAATACGTCATCAACCAGTCGGGGATGTAATGGAGCGGCCTATCATCTTTTCGTTTCAAGCCAACCTCACCTGCCCGAGGTGCATCCTGCCAAACAACAAACGAGGCGCTGGCAACCGACTGATGGCGGTGTAACCATCACGATTAAAGGCGTAGCTAAATACCACAAGCCGGTGACGGGCAGCAGCATCACCGGAGCGAGCTACGCCCTGCGATCGCCAACCCGCCTGCCCAGCGTGGCGATTATGGGTAAAGCCTCCAGGTGTCTGCCGAAAGTGGCGAAAAAGTGGAGAGGCCTATGTCCAACAGTGGACTGCAATAGTTATAATGACGCTGACACATTGTATCATTAAAAGGTGCGCCGGCTTTCCTCCTTCACTGATGTACTCTCGTTTTGTATACCTTCATCAAAATCCTTGGTCGGAAATCGAGTCGAAAAATGTCCGTCAAATAACTATGAGTAGGTACACTTCTACTGAACAGTTATAATTTATAGGGCGGTTGCCGGTTGACTTAATACCGCAATCTTAGCCCGCTTAGGGCTATACCCTACTAAGGTGCTTTGGGAAAATCTACGTTTTATCTATAGGAAGTAGATACGAAGGGAATAGTTCTTTCTTACGAAACCTTGCCTGTACGTAGATACAAGTTAGTTTCGTAAGAAAAATTGGTGTAGATCAACCGTGCTAAGAAAACTATATTTTAAGTTTTTTTTCGTGAATCTACGGGGACTTTAAAAATATCTAAGGAATAACGCCTTGTACGTACCAGAAAGTACAGCCTAAGTTATTACCTACTTATATAATAATAAGTAATTTCAAATCTCGGTTGGACCATTTAGGAAACAATGTTCTGGGTGTCCTGAGAGACTCTCTCATTATGATGATTTATTACATGTCATGATACATAGGAAAACCTAGAGATCTGAACGAACATCAACCTTCTTGTTGTTGTATAATGTTTACTTTTATTACTCGTAGTTTATATTCCTCTTTCCCCTTAAAAAATCTACATCTTAGAACTTGAAAGTAATTTTTACCATTGTTTTTATCGGTTCGATATTTATTGTTTGTTTGTGGGTCACTTAAATAAAATTAAAATTTTTAGTTACATCATTATTTGACACAACTGCGTTTAATGTTCCACTAACCAATGAGCGCATGACTATACGCTCCCGTACCTACCTGGGGCCCTACTACAAAACTTGCAGGGAAGCCTAGTGCGACATCAACCCTCACTGATAATAGCATTATAAATTTGAACAATACATCGGTGTAAATTATCCGCAGGTCACGAAGTCCGTAAGTCAAAAAATGGAGGTAGCTAGCACTTGATATCCGGAAAGTCTAACGCATAATTTATGATTGATAAAAGACCACCTGGGACGCACAATTCCATTTGAATAGACTCTATTACTTAGTTGCCCTTAAAAGTAATTAGAAACCGATATAGATCTGTCCGATAACGGAATAAATTATAATATTGAATGTAGTTAGGAATAATGTTGAAAGAAATTATGTTTAAACTGAAACAAGTATCTTTGTCTCTCAAATCATCGGCCATTTTCCAACCGAGCTATCGAGCTCGATAGATTATTTGGTAGTGACATCGTCATTCTGAACCAAGGGTGGTGGTTTCGATTACCACAAGGGCAAACATTCTTGTGTGAACATTTGTATTTGTTCCGTGTTTGTATTTGTATTTAAGTATATATTTGTAGTTACATGAGTATTTAAGCTACTAACTTTAGGATCGAATGTGATGTTGTTGGTTATTTAGATAATATTCTTTACTAAACACCATACAGTTAACTAAAAGGTAAAACAGTCATAATTTATTGTACAATTTAGACGTTCATTATAAGTGATTACTTCCAGACCTTTTCTTCCTTCGGGTATAGAACACTTAAAAAGAAGAGATATAAAATTATTAAAATTAGACTAAAGTAATAATGTAGCCTGAAAATAGGTACCCAGTAGGTAGGTACCTTATGTACTATTAAGATTATAAAGCAGTTTAATAGTTAGTTACCTGTAATAGCAGTATGGTGCATGCTATCAATATGTTATCAATTAAATCAGTTTAAATTGCTTATACAGCGTTTAACCTTAACCTTGTGTGATCGCCACTAAAGATGTGGGCAAGCTGACATACATACGATAATTATTATTGTACCGTCAGCAGCAATCGTACTGTATTCAAATGTCGACTTTATTGCTTTGACTTGAGCATTTTTTTTATAGTAGCTCGACATAATGGCTTCCCTACGCCTGATGGAAAGCGAAAGAGAAGTCCGAGTCGCTGTGTCAAGGGGCGAGTAACTGGTCAGTTACCTATGTTAAACTGTACCAATACTTTTTTTATTCCTAAAACGCATTTATGCATCCCCACTAACCAGTAGCAGGGTATGCGCTGCCCGATTAACCGGCCCAACAGTCTCAAGGCGAGTGTGGACCCTTGCCCCCGCATCAACCACCCGCTGGGCCCCGTCAGAAGGCTGATGGCGGTTATATGCCCGCCTGTTGCGTCCCCTACGATGACGACGCATAGCAGGAGCCGAGGGGTCACCCTCGCGCTCCCGTTCTGATACCTCCTTCCGTGAGATGACCGTCTCGCATACGGAGGCAACAGCCGACCAAGACTCGCGGCCGCTCAACAACGCCGAGACAATATGTATATGTTAAACTGTACCTATAGGTTAACTCGCGCAGAATTAATCTATGCCTTAAAACATGCCCCGTTCTGATTACGATAAGGCCTATCCCAGTTTAGGGCGCGTTCCTTTCTACCGGCAGACAATTATACGAACCGGTGAGGAATGGTATCGAATAGCGCACTTCTCTACAGTAGGCTTAATAAAGTACCGAGCAGATGTAAATGGAACACCGACCGCTTGAGGCTAGGGCGGGGTCCATACAACACTTTCATATTATTACGGCCGCGTTGCGGTGTTGCCAGCGGAGACTTCGATTATTGCTGAATGTAAATCGGAATGATTGGTGTGGTATATTTGAATGTTTGAAACTTTTTCGTCGTCGGTTGAACTTGAATGACTTGTTGCTTATTCTTCGTTTCTTATACATAAAAAGTCTGATGTCTGACTGAGGTATAATTATACATATACGAGTACTATGGGGATCGGTTAGAAGTAAAACTGACAAGCGGTTCCTAAGTACCAAACATGTCAATTCTCGATATTCAATTGTTCTAAATGTCTGTCTGCGTAATAAAGATCCAGGAGTGCTTCAAAGGTAACGTCTTTAGATAAACTTTGCTGTAAGATATTCCCAAAATTATAAGCAAACTTTTTGTGCATAGCAACACCGGCGCATACCCCGCACACACCCGCAGCCGCGCACACACAGGCGCACGATTAGATCTCCACAAGCGCGCGCGCACGCGATCCAACCACTTTCAATGATTCGTTAGCGAAATCATTAGGAGATGTAATGTCGGCGCATTGTAATACGTGTTTATGGTTATTTAAATGATTTATTTTTATTGATTGTTTTTGCCTTGTTGCGAGACAGAAAATAATGATGGTTGTATGAATAAGGCTGTAATACAGCGGCTGTTGCGAAGGTGATTTCTGCTACTATGTTATTTGAGTGTTTGGTAATGGAATCTGTAACTAGAAAATGAGTTGTCAAGTGGGTTAAGTTGGGGCATTCATCACTCGGAATCCGGCGGTGTGTAGACAGCCTCGGACAGCTTGGAGCTGCCGTGACTGATGTGCCAACGGCCTAAATTGTTATCACCCTGTAGACTTTATCATTATCGCTATAAGGATCACAATCGCTCGGGAATCAATCTAAACACAGCATAACTTCATAAATTATCACAATGGGAGAATGAATTTCAAAGGAAGTGAAAATCGATACATATGCATTGATTTAAATTGACAGCTTCGACCCGATTTTATAGCTTACAAACGAGCTGCGAGGCCGTATTTGTTATAAAAACGTCTTCCTTTTAATATTGGTTAACAATCTAGATTAAATTAGAACAATGAATATCTGATTCATCTACGTGAAACGTTTCGAGAAAAGGTAGGTAGGTACCTATTGCCCTTGCGTGCTTCGCTTGGCTGGTCTTGGCGGAAGCACAACTGTGCCCCCAGATAGATTTTATTTTGTGTCTAGAATGTAGGTAGTTCTTTATTGTATCGTAGGGCGTATATTTTTCTCTTGTTTAGGTATATATTTTTTTAAATTTCAGCTTTCTAAAACCAGGAAGTCACTAAGAACTTTCATGATCAGTGAGTCAGCACGGCCGTACCCCTAGATTAAGCATTAGATTAGATTTTAGACCAATTTTCTGTCCTTTGTAATAATACGACTCTTAAAAGATGCCGATGGGTGTAAGTAACCTATCAAGAAGTAACTGAGCCGAGTTCTTCCAATATAATTTGAATAATCTATTTCGATGTACGTGGGTTCAAACTGAGAATCCCCTGGTGGATTAATATGAAGTCATTTACATGCTAACTTTTAATAAAACAAAAGTAAATCGAAATCAGATGATAACCCTTCAATTTTCACCCCCATCGTAAGTAGTGCACTTACATAATATTACTTCATTTGACTGCTACAGTTAATTTTGTTCAGCTTTTAAGGGCAATTCAATTACACGACTTGTCATTTTCGACAATTATTATTATAACCGAATTCGGAACATTGTACAAATTGAATAATACGTTTGGTTGCAAATCAATTACCGTTCTAGCTTTTCGATCTGAATTCTTACATTAAAGGGAATGAAATTGCTTATTACAGGCAATAAAACTGAGAAAATGACACGAAAAACGCGAAACGCAAAGGTTAATCAAATCGCAAATCGCGTACGATACATCGATAAGATGTGTTTTGATTGTCGCAAATTCGGGGTAATAAAATTTTACAATGGTGCAAAAACGGTTCTTGGGGGCGAAGTGTTCGATCGCTTCATTTTTTAAACAGTTAGGCTGCGTGTAATTGTGGGAGAGTATCTTCTTTGTATTACGCAAATAACATTCTCAGGTACTTGCATATCTTAACTAATATTATAAAGCTGAAGAGTTTGTTTGTTTGTTTAAGGAAGGATATATAACATCGCGCTGCAACTATTAGGAGCGAAGAAATAATGGAAAATGTAAAAAAAACGGGGAAAAAATAACTATTCCACGCGGACGAAGTCACGAGCACAGCTAGTATGTAATAAAGTTTAATATAATTCTTAATTAGCGGGATTTGAATCCCGGGTTGAAAAGGGTTGACCCTATCTACTATCTAGCATCCTTAGCACTTGATTGAAAGCACAGTCTTTACTTTCATTTATTATAGGTTAAATAGTTAGAAACTTTTTACTCTTCTTGTAGGTGTATGCAGATACCTACTTAATACTACTAAGAGCAAGTGGAATACTTATTGTTAGTTTCGCCGTTGTTATTATGATTTTAATTTTATCCGCAGAAGCAATAAGTGTCCAAAAATTATCATATCACATTACATTGCAATTATATTTACAAGTACAAACTAGTTACCCACACTACAGCTCTTTGAAGTAACCGATGTGAGTGACAGATTTGCACCTGATCCCTCTCTGGTGAAGCCGACTTTTCTTTTGAAGTGAACGCCGCTTAAGTTTAAATCAAAACTGAGAGAAAGCTCGTTTTTAATTTTAATGCATTTTGAAGTCGCTTCTTTTAATTTTCGGCCTTTAAGTTTTCGCACTCCGCGCACGCTCTGTCCCACGGGAGATGTTCAGGGCAGAACTAAGTTCTAAGATGTTGAGATAGAATATATCTACAATACTTTTCATTGTTTTAAAAAGATTATGAAACTCTATGTTAACGCTAACTTCATTTTAGTTGGTATGAGACTTGCTTGCAAATTCTCTTAATATATTCCGTAAATGGCATCAAAAATGATAAGTATACATATATTTTAGACATGGCCGAAAAGTTAGACGTTTTACGTGAAATATACTTACCTAAATATAATATTACCTAAATACAAAGCAGACTTCAGTATTTAGAGGTAGGTAATAAGTATGCTTAAAACTTAATCGTATAGTCGGGTATATAAAAAACGTAATAAAAGTCATCAACTCAAGTGACGGGCTGGCAGATTAGTTTGATAGTGATAACTGACGAGAGCAATAGAATCTATCTGGTATATAACAATACATAACATCTGGTGGTAAATTTACCTAACTTACCTTTCCTTTATCCATGTATAAAAAGTGAATAAATTACCAGACCTTTGATTCGGTCGAGTCACCACCATTTAAAAATTGTTCAAAATGGCTGATCTCTATGTGAATAAAGCTATAAATATTTGAGCCCCACGATTACCAAGTTCGGGCCTGTGTCCGTACATTTTGGCCCCTGCAATGGCTGTCTTCTTCACCCACGTCCACCCATTCATTAAGTTCGCATGTCGACTGACGGATAATCATTGCAATTATTTAAATTCACACCTTCGGAACGCGAAAAAGCCTCTTTTTGCATTAAACGTTTCGTAAGCGCGAGGAAATGACGTCTCATTCGAAAGGTATAATTAGGGACAACCTTGGGTCAGGGTTGTGCTCGTGTCAGGCGTTAGCGATGGCTCATAGAGATAATGACACTTATTTTAGGAACTTAGGTAGGTACCTAACTTATAAACTTATTTACGTTGACTTTTCAAAACAATAAACTTATTGTTTTGAAAAGTCAACAGGTGTTGAGGCTAGGGGCCTATATACAAAATTAAGGGAGCGAATCGTATTCGGTTCACAAAATGTCATATTTTTTTTAATTCCACCCTGGGCCATACATCGCCATCTAGCCCCAAACTAAGTCGAAGCTTGTACTCCAGACTGATAAACTTACATAGATACTTTTTTTTGTAAATAAATGCATTATTCATATTAAACACCCAGACCAATACAAACAAACATGGTCATCATGCACACAAATGTTTGTACTGTGCGGGAATCGAACCCTTGGCTCAGAAGGCAGAGGTCACTACCGAATGGGCCATTGGGCAAGTCTGCCCGAAATAGTTACATGCCAAATGGTACCATCTGCGCTTAGACAGAGAACTGCAAAGAGTTTCTTTATCAGACTACTGGCAACAGAATTTCGATCGCATGTTTTTTTCGCAATTAAGTGTTTTGAAAAAAATAATTAGACTTATTTTGTATTTGATATTGGATTGGATTGTATGGACGATCACAAAGATCAAAAATGACCGCCTGACAATATTTTTATTAAACCTTTAGCTGCCGTAAAACCAGATCCAAAAGAAAATGTATTATTTCGAGATCACCGGTGACATGGCAGTTAACGTTTTAACTGTGCCCGTCATCACAGCACTGTTACAAGCAATTAATTGAAATCTATACATGCTACAGCTTCTTAAGGCTTCTCTAGGACCAAAGCACCCGGTAACTGAACCGGTTAACCGCCTATTGAGTGTAAGCGGAGGGACGACATAATTCGCTTTGAGCCACCGCTGCGTGGCTACATGCTAATAAATAACTAGGCTTCCGCAGGTGACTTCCGCGTGTGCGTTTGAAATGTTCCCAAAATGTTCGTTAAGGACCCCCTGGGGTTCTTTTTCTTTCGTCGCTTCTCGAAGAATAACTGGACATTCCAACTGTTTGCTACTTTACTCGGTCCTGGGGTTCTGGCGTCCAGCTTCTTTTTTTAACCGACTTTAAAAAAAGGAGGAGGTTCTTAATCCGACTGATTTTTTGTTGAATGTTTGTTACCACATATCTCCGAGAATTGTGAACCGATTTTTAAAAAATCCTTCTTTTGTTCGAACGGTGTATTTCCTAGTTGGTCTCATGTACATCATATTGAAGTTCGTTATTTTTTTTTTCTAAAAAATGCTGTTTTATAGTTGTCGTTGTTATTATTGTGGTTTCCGGATTTAGAATACGACCACCCCATTCCATTAAACCTACTGCGGTCTCCAACCCGCCTGCAGAATGTGGGTAGATATATTTGCCTTAGATTAGGAGGATGCCAAGAATTGCCTACTACGCTTGGCAGGCGGGCCGGTGACCGCAGTAGAATTTATTTGTATCCAGGTAAACGCTGCTGCCCGTTTCCTGATATTACCTTAGTAGTCTTCTACGACACCCACGAGAAGAAGTCACACGAGCAAACCAAACAAGCCTGTTTAAATATACCCCTTGTAGCCACAAAGGGTATATTTAAAACCTTCAATGAAGGGGTCTATTGAGGGCGATAAAAGGCATAAAGTTTGAGAACTTGTACTAGGCCCGACTTGCACACTGGAGCTGTAGGAGTTGCATGTATAATGCGCAAATTAGGTCAGTAGAAAGTTTAATATGAGTTGCGGAGGACGACGGGAACTGGTGTAGCGTGTTGATGCAACTTGAGGATCACGAACAGGGTATCTTAACATGCTGAGCGTAGGCTTCGTTGCTACCTATGAAACTAATTTCAGAATGGAGACTAACAACAAAAAGTTTACTAGGTACTGTAGTAGACACTAATCCACATATGAAATAACCATGAACAATAAAGTAATGAACGATGTGATGGTACCGATGATATCGGCTTGCTATCCTCACACGAACACGTCTTTACTCGGCGGCGGTGAGACACAGACTGACTGTCCTCCCACCTCCCACCTTGCGTGAAGTGTAGGAACGATACGACAGTTGCCAGTGTCAGATGTCAATGTCAGATGTCACTGTCAGATGTTTGACAGTGTGTGTAGTTGTGTGTGTCTGTTTGTATGTTCGTGTATGCTACAACTACACTATTGATACAATTTTTAACAAATAAAATCTAAAGAAGTAAAAATATAATAGTTTAATAATACAAATATCATTTACTTTATTGGGAGTGTCTTTTCTACAATTGTGGTACCCTTTCGGCGTCTATAGTACACATAACTTACCTAGAAAATCTTGTAACACACACATTATAGATGCAATAAAATTGATTGTAAATCAAAATTAACTAAGTAAACCCAGGACATGCCACGCTAAGCCTTAGCTTGTACTATGGTTGTCTGCTACAACTTAGATACATTTTTCGTATGTATATAGATACATTCTTTTATTTTTTGCGAAAATACTAAAATAATTATAAAATTTACAAATAATGCCAATTAATTGCAAATTCGTGAAAAGTTTGATGGACGTTGGTTATTGTTACTATTTCACACAAAACTACTGAAAGGATCTTACCTAATAAAAAATTATAATAATATACATACATCAGATTAACACGTAGTTCGTTATTTATAAGAATATTCACGCAAGCATAGCCGCGGGCTGCAGCTAGTAGTTTATATAAGCATTAATTTAGCTTAGGTAAAATTAATGACATAGAACCCGAACCACTCCTTAAAATAATTATAAGGTAGGTACTTTCGAAATTCGTTCTTGTCATAATATTCAAATATTCAATGTAACTTTATTTTAATTTACTACAAGGCGCTGTGGTAAGCCCGCTGTCCTTTCTTTGAATATAAATGCGGATACGAGTACATAAAATATTATATATTTTTCGACTCTTTTCACAATTCATTAGTCAAATTAGTTAGACGTTTGAAAAAATGACGAAAGATTTTTGTTCCTTGTTTGTTTTATTAGTAGACATCAATTGAAATTTAGAACAACATGATTCTAATAAATGCGGCATTAAGTCCGCCTTTTGTACAAATTGTTATGTGCAATAAAGATTAAATAATATAATATATATTCTACAACGCCAATAATAATAAGACAATCAGACCTACAATCAATATATTATTATCAATCTGTTGATTGAGGAATGTTTCGTATACATTGAAGCGATCCTTCGTTAAGCTTGTGTCACTTGTGTTATAGAACTTAGAGTCGCCTTAAGTACCTATCACAAATTGATACTTAAATGTAATAACTAAGTACTTAACAACTGGACATAAAACAGAAATTAAATTAACAGCACATGAATTCTGTACGTAAATCGAACCCACAGCCCTTGGCTACCAAACGGGCACCACCTGAATCTGACAAATTTGATGACACACCGGCTCAGTCAAAATAATTTAGAATCTCAATATAGTGATTATTAATAGGTACATTTACTGTTAACATTTTAAGGCATGCAAACCAAGTAACAATGCACCAGAAATGTACTACTGTACAAGTTTTAGTATCCTCCTCTCCCAAGACCTGTGTGGTCTGCACAGGCCAGTGGCTAGGTACCCGAGGTACGCACACCAACGCTGGTAACCTGTATTCGTATTCGTCGTCTAGTAAAATAGATGGCCACCCTCCCTTTCACTGTCGTAATAGTGCCACACTTATAGTTCGGCCGATTGGCTACTGCTAAATCACCGTTTTTGTTTTTTTTTTGTTTCGGCATAGGAGGCAAAAGTACAGTTAGATTAAAAAGGGTTAAATATTTGCCGTAACCATAATTCTGCCGTCCGTAACTAAAAGGGAGCTAACCATCATGAGGTCAATTTGAAAATTTTAATGCCATTTCATGTAAAAATCATTATTTGCGAATCTTCGAACAATATTTTTAAAATTTATAGTTTTTGAAATATTATTTCCAAAAAGGTCTCTAACAACTTTAAAAGTAATGCGTTACTTTACTAACAGGGCTCTAACCTTCGACGCTTGACTTGATTCCAGGGCGGTCCCTGAGCGGCATAAAACTTTTTTTTTGTAACCTTTCCTTAGCTAATTTAGTATGCCACTAGCTTTTGCCCGCGACTTCGTCCGCGTGTTTAAATTTATACATACAAAAATTTTTTCCCGCTAACTCCCGTTCCCGTGGGAATTTCTCAAAATACAGCCATAACTAAACTTTATATTTACTAAGGTACCTGCATGCCAAATTTCAAGCGTCTAACTTAAGCGGTTTAGATTTTTCATACAAAAGGATTTTCCCGCTAATTCCCGTTCCCGTGGGAATTTCGGGAATTCCTTTCTTAGTGCACCCCTACGGTACCTAATGTGCCTACGTTTAGCCGTTTGGGCTGTGCGTTGATATGTCAGTCAGTCAGTCAGTCAGTCAGTTTCTCCTTTTATATATATAGAAGACTAGCTTTTGCCCGCGACTTCGTCCGCGTGGCGTTCTAACTTACGCGGTTTAGATTTTTTCATACAAAAGTTTTTTCCCGCTAACTCCCGTTCCCGTGGGAATTTCTCAAAATACAGCCATAACTAAACTTTATATTTACTAAGGTACCTGCATGCCAAATTTCAAGCGTCTAACTTAAGCGGTTTAGATTTTTCATACAAAAGGATTTTCCCGCTAATTCCCGTTCCCGTGGGAATTTCGGGAATTCCTTTCTTAGTGCACCCCTACGGTACCTAAGCTACGTCCCTTCCAAATTTCAAGTGCCTACGTTTAGCCGTTTGGGCTGTGCGTTGATATGTCAGTCAGTCAGTCAGTCAGTCAGTCAGTCAGTCAGTCAGTTTCTCCTTTTATATATATAGATTTACCTGGAAAGAGCTAAAGTCTCTTTAGGTTGCTTGGCCATGCCCTCAGCATTGCTGAGCCTATGGCTACCGTTCAACATAAGACGATCTCTATATATCCGGCAACCTTATTAATTAAAAAACTTGTTATAGAAGGTGAACTGTAAATAAGGAGTTATCATGGATGAAACGTCGACAATGGAAGACCCCCTGTAATGTTTAACATGTTATTACATTTTTCAAAAATTAATTAAAAAGTTTCCAAATTAAACTTGTGTAACTGATTGTACATATTGATTTACACCATTAGTTTCGCCTAACTCTATTCACTTGTCTATTTATTATTGTCTTGTAAACAAATCATAAATGTCAGATGAAAACACATATTTTAGCGTCTACACTTAATGAGAGCATTAACGGAAATGTTACACAGAAGTCAACAAAACATTAATTATGTAGAAAACAAATGTTCTGTGCTGAATTTACTAGTGTAATAATTTTCTAATATTGCAGGTGTTGTTTGGCAATCAAAGTATTGATTGTGAGTATGAAGAATTCCTACGATTGACTTTAATGGATTGAGTTATTCGGGTTTTTTACGCTGCAGACCGAATTTAGTGCACGGAGATCCATCTCCGAGGAGGCTAGACAAGTAAATACGGGAATTAAAGTGCACAAGTGGGTGCTCTAAGGCAGATGTGCCTACAGTCTGTTCACTATCATAAACCAATGGGACGATAGTGTGACAAGTCTGGAGAGAGATCAGGCGCAAGATCAATGACGGTTTAGCGTGATTTCCAATGCCCGGGAGTCTATAATCGTCAATTACGGATCGGACTGAGTAATTTTTTTACAAGAAAATCTTAATTGTTGTACAAAATTCATTCCAAACATTAGTTGAAAGCATTTTATTGAAAATAGAGAATGCGTTACGAACCGTTATATCGCGTAACAATTGGAATTCCATGGTGTAGTATGAGACTCCCTTTAGAAGGGAAGTATACCCAAGAACACATAGGAAGTGCCAGAGCACTTTCCATTCGCGGTTGACATTCGTTTCAGAATTCTGATAGATGTTCAGAAGTCTGATGATTACAATTTTTTTTTATACTTATTTCCCCGTACACAGAAAATATCTATAAAATTGTCTATCTACCTTAGCAATATACAAATCATGACTTAAATATAAACAATACAAAAATGGCCGTCTGTGCCATGAAGTGTCCTTATTTATGATAATGATATATTCAAATCAAGCAGTCAAGACCTATTTTTCTATTTTCAAAGTCCACATTTTGTGCAATACTGAATACACTAAACTATATCCAAGTAACGGTGTTCAAGGCCACAGGTCGCACTATGAATACGCGCGGCCAGTCCAATAAGGTATCTATCCATATACTGATAACAGATAAGGCTGTCACCGGCGGGGCGGCGGCCCCACTAAATATATCCGGCGTGATATAGTGCGCGGGCGACGCGACTTGCGCACAGTGTACAGAAGCTACAGTATGCGGACAACGTGCAATAATTATTTTATCATAATATCATTCTTATATATTTCATAACTATTTATTTAAAACTAAAATAAGTAGATTACAAGGTTCAATTGGTGGGGGGCCGGAACTCTGTAACACGGGGTATCCTAGTACAGGTCCTGCTCTCTCACAATGGCTACATTTTAAATGAAAATATGTCTTATTATTATAATTTAACCCTAATTAAGTTGAATATTGTTAATTATCAGCCCAACTTGTTAAGATTGACAAGATTGTTAATTATGAATGTAGTTTTTGTGATGGAAATAAATGATCTTTTTAACTCGTCAATTCCCAGTGTCACCTGTAGGTGACATACATTGGCGATTTTTTTTAAACTATTAAATTAAAAAAATAAGGAAAATATATGCAACTACAATAAAGTATACATTCGGTAGTATATAAATAAATATATTTGACAATAGTAATCCATGCATAAACTGCCAAATTATTCAATTGTTTCGAACGTTACTGACATTTTTTGGCGCGGGAGCGGTTGGCTAACTTTTTTTTTCTGTAAAAATTTCAAAAGGGTAGGTACTGTAATGATTACTTTTGCAAATTGTTGCTAAGGTATGTAACCTCTAATACAAATAACTTTATTGAGAAATCAATAGTTTTTGTTCCCCACAAAACGGTCAAATTAGCAGGTGTCACCCGTAGGTGACACTGGGAATTGTTACAATACAATGCCTGTACCTCCTGCGTTCATGATAGCATCTTTTTTCCATGAAAACAATATTGGAGGGACTGGACCTATTAGGGAAAACTGCCTGGAAAACTGTGACTTTATGAACCGGAAAGAGATAAAGAAGAAGCCTAGGAGTGAGCTGGTTTATAAGGTGTCAAAAGAAATAGTCTCCGAGTAAAGTCGCCGAGCGGCATGACAATAGTGTTGATATGGCCTCTAATTGTCATGGATTGTCACCAATAACGAAAGTGGATCATATTGATGTACTAAATAAAAATAAACGTAGTCCAAAAAATAGCTAAGTTGCTACCCATCCAACCAATTGCCCATCGCTTATAAAAATGTGTAACAAATACATGGGTGGCGTAGATCATTTTGATGGGATGCCGATTCTATGACGAATGGTTTATGAGGTAAAAAATGGTGGTTTCCAGTGTTTGCTTTCGGACTAGATTTATCCAGTCAAAATGCTTGGCTGATTGAAGGAAAGCTTGGTAGTACTCGACTTACTGGGAATTCCGCAAAGCTCTAGTAAATCGTATTTACAAAAATACCCGGGAAACTCTCAACTAAACACCAAATACGGCTCTTGAATCCAGAGTTTCCATTGAACTAGACTATCAGATAGTGCAGCTGACTATACAGAAAACGATTGTGCGCAACATCTTTGCAAACTATGCCATGAACATATAAAAAAAATGTGTTCTCAGGTGTAATATAGGTTTACATCGCATATACTCGTACAAATTTCATGAAAAGTAATAAATAAAGCATATATACATACATATATATGTTATCTAATACATTACTTTCACATAATAAAAGTGTAGAAAAGAAAATAAGTTATATTCCTTTTATTACCATACTAAGTCAAAGGTATATATATATTATGCCCAGTGTCACCTGTAGGTGACACCCCCCTTACCAGAAAAATAGGGGGGGGTAGATTTTTTTTTTGATATTTTTTATGTTATAAATATCTCAGACCGTCAATTAAAACAAAAATAACATAAATTTTCAGTTTCACAGAAGCATGGGAATTGACGAGTTAAATGATCTTATTATTGGGATGTAAAGCAGTGATCCATCACCTTTTCGCTTCAAGCCACCATCATCTGGCCGTGGTTTATCCTACCGAATAACAAACGAAGCTCTGGCAAACCGACTGGCGCCGGTACAGCTATCACAATTGAAGGCGTCTATGCCACAGGCCTATGACGGGCAGCAGCGTCACCAAAACTAGGAGCTTCTTATAACATAGTGGTGGCTAAGGCGGTGTAGTCGAACGATGTAGTAGTGGCGAGGAAAACTTAGATCAGAGTAGCACGGGACCTTGTCAATGGCAATCAAGAGAGGAGGCCTATGCTCTACAGTGGGACCGATATGAAGGGCTGATATGTTCGTGTAATATTTTTAAAGTGATCTAATCCCCCTTGTACACATTTTTTTCGCTGCCAAAATCTTCGTGTGAAGGCACGGTAGTCAGTGACGTATGGACCTCTATGGAAGCTTGTGCATGTCGTGTGCGCTGTATCTGCCCTCAGCGCTACACTATACTTAAGGCCTATTTTTTCTACGTCACGGTTGTTCAACCGTACGCGGCGGCGAGTTAGCTGTACAAGATGTGCACAAGGGGCCCAAGGCTTTATTAGTGATCTGTTCCCTATTCTTGCTTCTTCGTGCGTTTTTGGGATGCATTTTTCCTGTGCAAAAATTTTCTTTTGTTTCGGTACGTCAAAATCTGTACAGAATCACTTCACTTTAACCCAATACACTGTGACGCGACGACCGGCGCGGTTGCGAAATTAGAGCGGGCGGCACGCGCGCATGCGCACGCCGAACCCTGCCTAGCATTATCAGTCCGTTGTGTTATGTAATTAGTGTTGTACGATTGTGATAGTTTGAGCGAAAAGTTGGTATCACTGGCATTGTACGTAATGATAGTACACGATTGCGGATGAGGAAAACGAGTCACAAATCTATTACATGCGTTATCTTTGTATGAATGAATAACCTTGCTGATCTAGTGGACCTAAGTGTAACTGGACCAAATCTTGAGTAGGCTAAAAATTTTCATTTGCTTTTTATATGGAAAACTTAGTAGCAGCTCCGGGGTCAAGAAGATGGCGGTAACTGCATAAGAATGGCAGATCAAGTTTATTGATCCTACAATAATGTTTTACTAGTGCTATAGGTATATACCTACTAACTTTTCGAATCATTATTTACCTACGTACCTATTATAAAATCTAGTATATTTTTTGCAATGCAAATTTCACGCTACGATGCAAATCTAATATAATTATGTTGATTTTCAACACGTCAATTTTGATATTTACAACACTTAACTAACTTTATTTTTATACTAGCAGTGCTCGCGACTTCGTCCGCGTGGAATAGTTATTTTTTCCCCTTTTTTTTACATTTTCCATTATTTCTTCGCTCCTAATAGTTACAGCGTGATGTTATATAGCCTATAGCCTTCCTCGATAAATGGTCTATTCAACACAAAAAGAATTTTTCAATTCGGACCAGTAGTTCCTGAGATTAGCGCGTTCAAACAAACAAACTCTTCAGCTTTATAATATTAGTTAAGATAAAAGGGCTGACTTAAGCATTCCAGCTTAGGTATCACTTAACCCACTACTGCACTGTAGTTGTCATTTTTTAATGACCGATTTATTTATTTTACGTTGTTAACTTAATTTACGAACATTAAATATTTTCGAATGCCGACATGGCTGTACCACCATCAATGAAAATATTGCGCAGACTGACACCACAATACCAAATTAGTCAGATAAAATCAAATCGTGCACAAATATAAAGTAACAGATCACTTTTATTGCCACTTAACTAACAGTGCCCATAAAGTAACTACGGGGCCGATTTTAAGAGTCGGTTAATTAAGATGCCCTATAAACGGTGTTTTAATTGGGCCCGAACCAAGGCGTCCCTTTGCATGTTGATTTAATGTGCATCATTACGCTATGTGGTAATGTGCTTAAGATAACTTGATGTCATTAGGGTACTGTAGTTAAACTTATTGTTATAAAATGCCTTACTGTTTTACTGAATAAATAAATTACCCAAGACATGCCACGCTGGGCCACACAGCGCCACCTAGCCCCAAACTAATCCGAAGCTTGTTATATGGGTACTAGACAACTGATAAAGTTACTTAGATACGTTTACACAAATAAATGCGTCAGACCATTCGCACAAAACCACCTGATCTGAAGCTAGGATTTCGTAGCATATACGGGTCAGGTGATGTCGCGAGCCGCCTCTCAAAACACCCAGATCGGAGACAGTTCAGAACTGTTAATTTCCTAAACCTAATCCAAAAAGAACCTTAGGCACTTCTTTCGAGCTTTAGTTAGGCTTTACGCAGGAACCTTTGCATTACTGAGGCCAGCAAAAGCTAATTCTAAGTTATTCATTGTACTACGAGTATTACTTCCTACCAGACGATGAGTGATAACGTCTTCCAAAACACCTAGACCCAAGTGTGTCGGTTAAAGTTAGGCCAAATGTCAGGTGTAAAAAATTAAAAATGTCTGACGTATCTGTTTATTTATTAAAGGTAGATGTGAAACTACGGAACCTTTACACCTGAACGCAATTTCCACGAGTCCAGTTTTCAGTAATTAACCGTTTGCTTACGCAGAGTCCCAAAGATCGAGGTCAACACTTGGACCTTTCACCTCATATTTCGCGAGCAGGCGACTCAAAACTCCGCTCAGATCGATAGCCAGATAATAAATGTGTTAATGATTCTTAACGATAACACGAATATGTAAAGAAAATTTAATTGGCGCTTTGCGATCTTTTTAGGCGTTATCAAGTATGTAAGATGCTTATCTCGTCTGATTTAATCGTTCGCGAGCATTGATTATAATTTATTTATCGAAGCTATCAATTTTTTCTCGTCCAAGTTTGGATTCGGTACGTGTTTGTGGAAAATGTGTACGATTTTTGCGTGAATTTGAACCAATTTACGCGTGAGAGACGGCATTTTAATGAATCCGATATGTAAAAACGCGCAAACCGTTAGGTTTGGATTGAAATACGAAGTATAATTATGACTTTAATACGAAATACGGTAAGTGACGACATTAACTTGTTGCTAATTAACGCTTCCTTTGGGGTTATCTTTTTATATATAAAAATGAATTCCTGTTCGTTAGTCTCGCTAAAACTCGAGAACGGCTGGACCGATTAGGCTAATTTTGATCTTAAATTATTTGTGGAAGTCCAGGGAAGGTTTAAAAGGTAAATAATGGGTGGTACGAAGTCTGCCGGGCCAGCTAGTTGTAAATAAATTATTTAATTAAAGAACTATTCCGACCTACCTAAGCGTATGTACACGGAAAGAAAGAATTAATCTTAAAATTCACACGTATACCTAGAATACCTACGCTCTACTCATATGCTCATCATCATCATCACCATAAGCATAAGCCTAAAGACGTCCACTATTTGACAAAGGCCTTCCCCAATAACATATATTATTTCGGGGGGATTTGCCTTAGTCACCACACTTTGCAGGCGGGTGGATCACCGCAGTAGGTTTTAGGTACCCCTTAAGTCATATTCTAGATTCAGAAAGTACGTTAAGACGTGATTTCCGTGTGTGTGAATCTGAAAACCCCAACCCCAACACCAATACCGTCCATCCTTGAAGTTCACGTTTCCGCCATAACAAATTTTAAAATAAGTAGCTAATAGTAAAGAAATTACATTTGCAAACTAGAAAGAAGCGTTTAACCCCATAACGAGTATGAAATGAGCCGAGATTGCCCACACAACTCCAAACTAAACCTAATCCTTTTTTGCTCCTATAAAATTATTATAGCCCAAGGAAAAGACAGCAACTAATTACATGTTATTAATAATTAATTAAGAATTTTATTCCATATTTATTAGAACATGGTCGTTTAGAAACCCGTAGCTGCACCTAGCGGGAACTACACAATATGTAGATTACTACGAGGTTATAAATCTTGATGGTAATCTAAACAAGTTGCGGATATCCATCTTATGTAGTCACTTTAATTTTGCAAAAGGAGATATTCAGAAAAACAGATAAATATTCGTCGCAAGTGAAATCCTCTTGTTCGCAAAGGATGTGAGCGAGATTTAGGATCGTCTATATATCGAGATATAAGATAACATCTGGAAACTTGAAGACAATCTTGATTTTACAAGTGTCTTGTTACTTAGAAAATGCCTCAGAAAGATACTGGATAAATTTGTAGTAACAGGGGCCCTACTGCAAAAAACGAAAACGATCGTTCGTTGAACGGATCGCGTATTTTTGCCCCCTAAATCCCTCACATTTGTCCCCCCCCCCCGTGTTCGAATATACGAACTAAAATTCATCAACGTCGATTTTCAACAATTTAATTGATATATTAGAACACAGGAGGGACAAATGAGAGGGATTTATGGGGCAAACATACGCGATCCGTTCAACGAACGATCGTTTTCGTTTTCTGTAGTAGGGCCCCAGGTATGTATCACACACGCAAGGTCTTACCATCCATCTGAAACTTGACGACAAAACACCTTTTAATTAAAGATAAGATAAGATACAGTATGATGGTCTTGGTAGCACAATAGTTAGAGTTAAAGTTCCCAGTCTGGTCAAATTAGAAAATGCACCTAAATTGCCTCGTATCTGGGTGTTCTGAAATACAGTTACCAGCAAGTTATACTTATAGTTTCAGGGAAAATCTTAGTTTGAGACCAGGTCACTGGTGGGAATAGTCTGTAAATCGGTCGGTTTATCTGTAGGTATATACAAACACAGCATACCTATAGGTATGCTTTAAGTCTCCGTTTCTTTGCGTCGGGGGCTAAGAAAAGTTGATGAAGAGAAATTAATTAATGCTAATACAGGCTTTATCTTTTCTTTATTAATTGGCAAGAAACAGTTTTCCTACAATATATTAAGCGTCAACACATTCGTATTTCTGCCAGTAAGCACTCGTTTAGTGTACGCAGTATGTGACTGTAAATCTGATGGCTATCGGCGCCCGCGCAGCCATCCATCTTCCTTCTCCTGCTCTGATTCGTATTAGAAAGCCGGACGTACAGAATTTGTGCTTATTTGGCGTAATTAATATGCGTAGGCTAATTGTTGGTGGTCGGTCATCTCTATTATGTTCTTACGGTCTTATATAGAAGTACTGGATGTGTTATTTTGGGGATAAAAGTATTGTTGTTTCTTCAAAATAAGCCGACGGTTATACTATCGGTGTTAGACAATAATAAACCCATTTTTAAGGAGGTACTTATTTCTGTATATAAAAACACTCGGACCAGTACAAACAGACACCAACATGCACACATATTATGTCCATACTGCGTGACGATCAAACCCGCAACCATTGTATTAGAAACTGTATTCACAACCACTAAACCTTGGTCTACGAAATTTGTTAGTGTCTTCTTAAAATCAAGTCAACAACTAGACAGCCTAACTTAGCCAATAAAAGGTCGCATACACCTTTCCACTGCAACTTCAACTAAGATAATATGACGAAGAAACACGGAACTTGTTAACCGCCATTACCTAAATGTTACTAGCCCAACAATATATTAGAACAATTTATTCGTCAATTAACCGTGCCCTATGCCTAATCAATAGACCCCATACCATATCCAGCGATGCAACAATCTACGCCATCTTAGCCCACACATTTCGTTGATAAATCTTCAGGCAGATTCGCTCAGAGGTAATAAATTTCACAAGATTACTGACGGTATGATTAATAAACGTGTTCTGTTCAAAAATGAAGAGAGCCGATCGATCAACGTGGGTGTTTAATTTGTGCACACTATCATTTATCTCTATCGTTTAGTATGGTACTCTATGTTACGGTAATGGTACAGGTTGATTTGACGGCCGGTGGGGCGTTTAAAGGCGGTTTTAGATTCATACGAACTTTACAAAACTACAAAAAAAACATCAAAAAGTTTTCAAATGTACGTACGTAAATTAGCTTTGTTGCGTCTTGTTCTATTATTTAAAATTGATGTGTGAAATTGCACGCTAATAAAACGTAATTCCAAGTTTATTTTCGTATCCAGAAACCTACAGATAATACAATGAATTTTCTCCTTAATGTGTATTCAAATCCATAGACGAGAATTGCCTACCACGTCACTAAAGATCTACGAACACAATAGCATTAAAACTTTTGGTCTTCTAGATTTCCGTAGGAAGTCGTAGTCAGATCTTAAAGGATTTTTTTTTATCATTTTAATATTAAAAGATATATATATTAGCATAAAAATAAGTAAAGCTAATAATGATAATTCTTGCATAAGTATTTTTATGTAAAAGGCAGAATTTAACTCTACGATAAAGTGTAAAAGAGCTCTAAATGTACGTCATGGGGCAATGATATTTACCAATGTATATGGTAATACTAATAATGTTTATCACATTATTACAGGTGGCGAGTGATTTAAATTGAATTCTGCCTTCATTACAATTAAGTAGACATTAGTGAAATTTGCGTAACAAACATTTTGAAAGTGTATGTACGGCTTAAAGGATCTTTGTTTGTAATATTACGAGTACATACACATTCTCACAATGATTAATATGAGGAAATAAGTTTCAAAGTAAGGTTTTTCCACTCTTAGTTAATTAGAGTTTTATGTGACTTGAGAATAAGTGATACTTGGTAGGTCCTCAAATCACTTACATCCGAGTAATATAAAGGACGTTAGTTTCCTAAAATGAATAAATGAAATACATTTATTTTCAGCACAAACAAAAACAATACACAGATAATAAATATAAACAGAACACGTAAACAGAAGGAAAATAAGAAAAACAAATAAAATGAACATTAACATAGTGAAGAAACTTATTGCGCACATCACGTTAGTGTCTGCGCAGCCAACCAAAAAAATCATAACTATAATATGCTCCTGACCGGATTTCGGCCATAGCAGCCAATCTCCATAGAGACTAGCCAAAGACTCTTGTACTATGAGTACTAGACAACTGATAAACTTACGTAAATACTTTTTTAAAATAAATACAAACATAATAAATAACTGTTCATAATTCAAATACCTCCCATTAAAACTGATATCCAGCTTCCTTATTAAAGCCATGCTGAAACAGTTCAAGCCATACCTTTTTATGATAATTCGATATCACGGAAGGGCAACCGATAAGGCAGCCGCATCGGCTACGGCTATCAGATGCGTCCCCATACCCGATGCCACCGAGCTGGGCCGTAGATGATCTCGCAACAATAATATTATTAAATTTAACTAGCGTTGTGGTAAACGGCGACTAGTGGGTTTTGATACTGGACGGTTTCCTAAATCAATTTAATTTGTTTTAATCCTTCTGCTTACATATCATTACCCTGTCTCATCATCATAATCAGCCTGTAGACGGCCACTACTGGACAGGCTTCCCCCGATGAAAATAGGGAATATGCATGAAAAATAGTTTCATGTATTTACTAATTTGTCGTAAAATAGATAAAAATATACTACGAACTATAGTGATAACAAAATGAAAATTGGCTGAAAAATGGGCAAGATACAGGCGTTGAAAGTAAATATATCCGTCTCTCTAACGTGAAACAGCTTTCTGGAGTTTGTATTGCGCGCACGGTACGTGACGTCATCCGCCACGTCGGATCTATCTGACTATAGTTCATTCGCGTTAAGAAAATAGTGACTGACAGGTCACTGACAGGCCACTAGCCAATTAAAACGCTAGAAATTTTATTTCTAGAAATTTTATTTCTAGCGTTTTAATTGGCTAGTGGCCTGTCAGTCACTATTTTCTTAACGCGAATGAACTATAAACAATAAATTTAACGCTTTATAAATCGCTTAATAGAAAAGATAGTTTGAAAATTCTTCGATATTTATGTATCTGGATGATAAAAGATCTTAATTAATCCATAAAAAAATCCTGCATATTCCCTATTGTTATTTGGGGATTTGCCTAAGTCGCTGCGCATAGCAAGCGAGTTGGTGACCGCAGTAGGTTTTATTTGTACCCGTGTAAACGCTACTGCCCGTTTCCTGATATTCCCTTAGTTATCTAATACGATATCCGTGAGATGACGCATCCAGCATCTTCCGGCACCCTCTATTTGGCCTGAGAACGGCCTCACTACATTTGCTGAGAAACAGTATCTACTCTAGACCTAAACCTTACCTCACGGTTGTCGGTCCTGCGGCTAACATGGCCAGCCACTTCAATTTGCTATTTCCACTGAGCATCTATCGGATAAACTCATATATTCAATGAACTGCTTAGTACATTATTTTATAAATACATATACCATGCTTGGGCCCTGTTGTACCGTTACTACGCGTTGCCCTATAATCAAAGGGCTATGTTAATCGGTAAGATGGCACAGCATCAAAGTGGTTCGTGCGCAATAGAGCCCAGTGGCGGTTAATATAGTCTTACGAGTATATCTCCACGCCGGGAGGGATACGGGAAAACTATGGGACACCATGCCATAGAGCGAGTGATGTGTCAGAATTGACAGGTATTTAAGTGTGCCATTAGTTGTATTTAACGGCCGTATTCACAAACGTTCCTATGCGTCCCGCGCACGGGTACCCTCAAACTTATAGGATTTTAGGCACTGTACGTACGCGCGACGCATAGTAACGTTTGCGAATACGGCCACAAGTGATGCATAAAATGAGGTACAATAAAATTATTAGTCTTTTGCTCTAAGATCCCGCTATACAACGACCTTCACCGTGACGTTTATTGGATGAAACTTATTTCATAATTATGTAATTTTAAATATGTCAATAAATGGGTTGCCTATCAAATTTCGCTTTAGGGTATGATTTGATGAATGGGTGGATGGGATGGTTAAACATTTCACGGGTTTGATTATTAGATAAATTCTATTATTTCTTCATTACTTGTTGTTGTCTTATACTACATATTGAATTGGTTCCCATATCAGAACAGGTTAGTACCATATCATACTATCAGCGATATATTTATTTATTTAAACTTTATTGCATAAAATGGTACAAAAGGCGAACTTAATGCCAGGAGCATTCTATACCAGTCAACCTTTGGGTCATGCAGAGAGCAGAAATTGTGTCCGGTGAGTGTACAAAGAGCAAACAGTCCTTACAAAAGCCTAATTTATATATTATGTAAAATTATACAACATAATAATATGTATACCTACTGATCATTTATCATTATAATATTTTCAAAAAGACCACTTCTAACGTATTTCAAGTCTATGCTCATTTGGCGCGGTATGTTGCGCGCGCATTGTTCGTCGCGCGGCGTGGGGCCGTCCAATAAGGTAGCCGGTTCGATCCCGAACACCGTTATGAGGGCAATTGAGATCTCTCGCGAAGGACTTTATATTCTGGATTATTACTTTGGCCATTTCGGTATAATATTTATGAAATACGCTATTGTCTGGTGTGACCATTATTCATTGTCCTGGATATTTTACTGTCTAAATTGCTGTGTGCTGTCTCTTCAGTGCGACAATTTTAATCTTATTTATTTATTTAAACTTTATTGCACAATAGAAATAGTGTACTAAAGGCGGACTTAATGCAGCACAGGCATTCTCTACCAGTCAACCATTGGGCTAAGCAGAAATAGATGTAGGTAGTGTGCTGCAGAGTTGGAAAAATTAAACAGCAATACGTATAAAATAATATACATACATATACATATAAATAATAGTAAGGACGACGACAGAGTAGTGAGACGACTTCGTTAATGTTGGATACGAAAATGTTTCTGGACTCTAAACTTAAAAGCTGCTTCACTCGGGGCACTCCGGATGTTTTCTATACTAATTCGGAATCTTCTATACTTATAATAAATCTGTAGAGAGGTCAATTCTGTGCATTAAATTTATTTCAAAATAACTATCAGGGGGTGATTAGTGATCGATACTGATGCCAAAAATACAATCAGTAAATTTTTTATCTGTCTGTCTGTCTGTATGTATGTTCGTTATAGAAACAAAAACTACTGCTATCAACAACCGCCTGCCATGCGTGGTTACTTTGGCAAATCCTCCAAATGACAGTTTACATTAGGGGATGCCTATTATAGGCCTCCAAGACATCCAGATTAGGACATTTGCAGGCTGATGATGAAGATTTTTTTTTATTTATTTTTTTTATAGTGGCTCGACATAATGGCTTCCCTACGCCTGATGGAAAGCGAAAGAGAAGCCCAAGTCGCTGTGACAACGGGCAAGTAACTGGTCAGTTACTTGTCAGTTGCCACCGCCATGCCGGCCCAACCCTAACCCCCCACGAGCTCCGGAAACCCTACTCACCGGCAGAAACACGACCCAGAGGTCATTTGACTGCGGTATTCTATAGGGTGGAGGTCCTTCCCCGGACGAGCGGCTCAATTCGAGCGAAGATTCGCTATGCCCTACCTCTCTTATCGAAGAATTTATATTATGATTTGTATGTATTGAGTGATACTTTTAACCCATATCTTCCCAAGACTCGAAATCATAAAATATTCGCGGTTTTTATTACGTATATTAAAAAAATACCTCTTCAATAAGACAAAAAATGACCTTAAATTTTTCAGACTTTTATGGAACCTGAATTTCAAGACCGCACCTTAAATGGGGCGCTGGGAAAATATGCCCATGGGTTTTGTATGGAGAAATAATATACGTGATGTTATGTTGGACCTCTATTATTTGCAAAATTAAGAGATATTAGACTAGTTAAAAATTATATATAATCAAAGTAATAAATAGAGTGTAGAAAAATATACTTTACAGTGTAAGTGGCATAATTCAGGACAATGGTGATGGAAACCCACGTCACATAATTTGCTGCAACGAAACTTCGTATGTTTGTAGCCTTTATGAGATCTAATTCGGGTTGTTTCTTTTTATAGTGATACAGCATAGTAGCTTTCTTTTGCCTGATGGAATGCCAAAGCGAAGACCAAGTCACTGTGGTAATGGACAACTAACCAAATCAATTACTTTGGATTCGCCACCGTCTCGCCAGCATGTAAAAATACTCTTGCCACTGATCCTGATATACGACTGAAGTAAACTCCAAGAGTGTTTCAGTGAGTGTTCGGTAGTCGCCAGCCTGACGGGTAAACCCTGTTACTGGTGGAGACAATGGAATCTAAAGACACCTTAGTCGATTCATACAGCTCCCACCGAATGAGATAGGACGATGATTTGTATTGTTTATCTGTCACCGCATGGTTTCTTATTATGTAGAGATGCATTATGCATTACGCATGTGGTCTCATCAGTTCAGTCAGTTTTTTAGTTTTTTTCTGGAGTGACACGTTCGTTTCAAAAGAGACAATGTTGCTTTTCCTAAGATTCTAGTAAGGTTATACTATTGTAGGTAAATGATAAAACATAGTTAGAATCTTTTACGTATCGTGCTTTTGAGTGTCGATACAATTGGTACTCGTTATTAGCACACACATTTATCGGAAACAAATGATTTGTTAGTACCATTTATTCATTATTATTGCCAACATTTTGGACAAGCCTATCGATTCCACCCATACAAGAAGCTTTTTTCATCAGGGCAGAGTCCATTATTGGCTGGTATAATTTTATAAACTTTCAATAAATAACAAATATAACATAAATTATTGCATAAAACATATAAAAGGTACATACAAATAAAATAAAGGTAGTCAACATCCACGATGCCTCCTGTTCCCAGCGCACCTTAAATGGGGCGTTATATATAACCTGACAAAAGACATATCTAAAAACAAATTTTCTTCATATTCATAATGTTACCCAATAGTACAACATATAAGTTACTAAAAACATAGCTTCACTAAAATTATCAATGGTTATTTGTAAGAGTTACAACTTACTTTTTGTTGGCATTGACTTGGGTTGAAATTCACAAAATTCGAAGATTTATAAATACTTTACGTATAAGTGAAATCACTATCAAATTTTATTAGATTAACCGCAATGACGTCTAGTGTAAGATAAAATTTTAAAATCTACCCACACTTTCACAATTTTTATTTTGTCATGTAAAATGCAAGTGCACCTTAAATGGGGCGGTGGGAAGATATGGGTTAATGTGGGTGTGTTTCTCTTACTACTTACTACCAATGCAAATAAATCGTTCGAACTAATGTAATATTTAACAGTGATCTAGTCTTTTCGATGTTTCAACAAATATTTTGAAAAAGTCAATTAAAAATCTCCAACGACAAATTTCGGGTCAAAAAGTGCCTGAATGACAAAACTAGGAATCGAATCATATACAAAATAAAATAATTTATTTCTACACATAGATTCAAGAGTAGGTAATACCTACTTTTGCACGTCAACTTTTTTTTCCTACTAGCACTTCGATATGATCCCCAGATTTTTTTTTTAATATTTTGTAGTAATTTTATTGTCTTACATTAATTCAATATTTGTCAGAAGCAGGCAAGTAGCTCATTATGAAAATGAATAAAAATAAAATTAAAATATTTTATTGGAACCAGTAAAAATGGTTACAAACAAAAAGACGTACGATAACAGCTGTATTAGTTAGAGAAACTGTGTTACAGCTATTAACGCCCTCCTTCAACCATTGGCAAGTACAGCACATAATCGGTACATTATGTCCATATGATATTATCGTCTAGGAATCAATCTTGTTACATTTAAGATTTCGCAAGCTGAACATACCCCTGTGTGCAAGCGCATGAGGAAGCAAATACACTCTCATTAATTATATTAGTTAAGACATCCCTCTTTGTTTGTAAAGAGGCAGGACGGCGAATGTCCAACACACGAGTTGAGCTTTCAAGTCGTGAGCGAACTAAACACTCCTGTATAAAGTTAATAAGAGAGGGTCTCTTTTAAGGACACGCGTCGCGTCGGGCGATACGTCGTCGTGATAAGGGTATCAGAACAACATAAAAGATATCACAAATATTAGGTACTTAAATACAAAAAAAAACAGAATCGGAACTAATTCCAATGTTTATACGACCCCACGAGCCCTTGGCTCAGAAACACTAAATGAGCCAACTAACCGAGCCAACGACTGAAATTTAAAAAAAAAACGGCCAACTGTGAGTAGGACTCGCGCGGATCGCGCACGAAGGGTTCTGTAGCAAAAATTTGCGTTTTTTGTATGCGAGTACTCCCTAAATATTTATTTTTAGTATTTGTTGTTATAGGGATGTAAGGGAGCGACCCATCATCGTTTCGCTCCAAGCCAACCTCACCTGCACGTGGTGCATCCTGCCGAATAACAAACGAGGCGCTGGCAACCGACTGGTGGCGGTAAAACCATCACAATTAAAGGCGTAGCTAAATACCACAGACCGATGACGGGCAGCAGCGTCACCGGAGCGAGAAGCTACGCCCTGCGATCGCCAACCCGCCTGCCCAGCGTGGCGATTATGGGTATATCCTCCAGATGTTTGCCCTAAGTGGCAAACAACTGGAGAGGCCTATGTCCAGCAGTGGACTGCAATAGGCTGATGATGATGATGATGATGTTGTTATATGGAAACAGAAATACATCATCATCGTCATCAGCCTATTGCAGTCACCTGCTGGACATAGGCCTCTTCAGTTGCTTGCCACCTAGGGCAAACATCAGGAGGATATACACATAATCGCCACGCTGGGCTGGTGGGTTGGCGATCGCGGGGCGTAGCTTCTCGCTCCGGTGACGCTGCTGCCCGTCATCGGTCTGTGGTATTTAGCTACGCCTTCAATTGTGGTGGTTATACCGCCACCAGTCGGTTGCCAGGGCCTCGTTTGTTATTCGGCAGAATGCACCACGGGCAGGTGAGGTTGGCTTGGAGCGGAAAGATGATAGGCCGCTCACTTACATCCCATAATACGCAATCATAATCTGTAAAAATGTCTGTAAAGAGAAATACATCACCTGTAAAAATTTCAACTCTCTAGCTATCATAGTTCTTGAGATACCTGGTGTTACGGCTGGAACTGGGGTCTAGGGGTGTGGAATCAAACACGATAATTGGGAAACCACAAACACTTTACTGCACAGCCGCAGATGGACTGTAAACTTCAACTGACTGCTAGATAAATAAACAATAATATATCAAAACCATAGCAACATAAAATACTCTTAAAAAACACTTCTAAATACAAAACTATATATAAAACTATGTACATAAGCGTATATAAAAAAGGTTGTCTGTCCGCAACACCTGGTGACAGACAGACAGCGAAGTCTTAGTAATAGTGTCCCGTTTTTACCCTTTGGGTACGGAACCCTTAAGAGAATTAGGCTGCTGTTCCATTGTGGCGGCGCGGGGACTTTGGAAAAAAAGATACAGAGATTTTCAAGTCATGTAATTGGTGAATCGCGGCACAGCTCCGCTCAACCTTAATGAAACGGCAGTCTTAAGTCGTCAGTCAGTCGTACTTTTTAACCGACTTCGAAAAAAGGAGGAGTGCCAGCGAAACAAATAAATGTATATGTCGCAGTCATCTGGTTGAATCTGCTATTCAATTGAATCGCTAGCACGTTCATTGAATGACGACATTCAATTGAATGACTAGACCGAACGTTGACTAAACACGCGTCACTTAACGTCCAACTAGGTAGCGGATTGAAACATAGCCCTTTGAAAAGAGCGGACGTAAAAGCAGTCAAGTGATTGTAATTTAGTTCATTTTTTTTCCGCGCGGCGTTAGTAGTCACTAAAACAAATATGGCGTCGAACATGATCACCTGAGTGTTGATATTTTTTTGATTAGATTCATTTTAAATTGACTTATACGTAATAAAATAGTGTGACAGCATGGATTTACCTATTAATACGCCGCCTCCGGATACTTTTAAAGAAAAATTAAAAACGAAACATTAAACAGTCGGCTTTTACCCATTCAACGACTATGCTAAAATGACGTTCAGTCAAGACGTTGAACGTTTCATTCAATAACTTGACGAGTTGTCCTTTAGGCATTCAATTAAATGTCGTCATTCAATGAACGCGCTAGTCATTCAATTGAATAGCAGATTCAACCAGATGACTGCGACATATATAGTGCAGTCAATGAAGCATTATAGGTCCGAATTTTTTTACTGTGAACCGAATTGCATACAATTTTGGGATTAGGTTCATCTTACCATTAACTTCAAAAGTGAAAATGATTTGAACTCCGCCACCACCATGGGGGTGGTTGCCACCCCTTCTCGGGGGTCAATGGTTGTTTTTTCAAAATAACCTCGGATATCGATTAAAGATCTAATTTTAAGCAAAAAAGTTTCTATAAAGTTTCTCGAAAAATCTAATACTTTTCAAGTTATTGGCAATTGAAAATTCGCAAATTTTTCACGATTTTCATCAGTTTTTTTCAAATATCTCCAAAAATATACGTTTTATCGAAAATTTTATAAGGAACGAAACTGTAGCAGGTAAAAAAATGAACAATTTGGTTTTTTACAAAGTATTCTAAGTGCAATATTAAGCTAGATATTAAAGATCAAAGCCGTTTTTTATTTTATCTGAAATTTCATCGATGTAGTCAATGCCATCTAGCAGCGAGCAAATGCATTTTATGCTTTCTAATCGAAAAGGGTTTTGTAGTGCTTGAAATAAGCTTTAAAATGAGCTTTATCAAAAGTCTTTTGCACGTAAAATAAGTGAGCTATATTGCAAATAAGCGGAGCATCGAATGTTTTTTCTTTTCAATCAATGGGTTTAAATAAGTGCCATTTCCACCAAAACTAAAATTAATCATATTCCGCCTAGAATTAACTTTATTATGAAGAGTTTTATAGATTGTATTAGTTTGGCTGCTTTAGGACACATAGTTTTCAAAAAAGTCACGATTGAAAAAAAATCGAGAATTTCAAATTTTTAAAAATCCCACCCCTTTTTCATAATATCTCAAAAATGACGACAGATACGTATAAAAGTGTAGGGATAAAAAATTTAGGTATTTTTCTGACAAACAATTTGGGTTTTTTGTTTTTTCTATCAAATAAAAATTGACGGAGATATGATTGTTTAAAGAGCGCGTGGCAGCGCAATCACAGCCTCCCTTAATCGTGACTTTTTTGAAAACTATGTGTCCTAAAGCAGCCAAACTAATACAATCTATAAAACTCTTCATAATAAAGTTAATTCTAGGCGGAATATGATTAATTTTAGTTTTGGTGGAAATGGCACTTATTTAAACCCATTGATTGAAAAGAAAAAACATTCGATGCTCCGCTTATTTGCAATATAGCTCACTTATTTTACGTGCAAAAGACTTTTGATAAAGCTCATTTTAAAGCTTATTTCAAGCACTACAAAACCCTTTTCGATTAGAAAGCATAAAATGCATTTGCTCGCTGCTAGATGGCATTGACTACATCGATGAAATTTCAGATAAAATAAAAAACGGCTTTGATCTTTAATATCTAGCTTAATATTGCACTTAGAATACTTTGTAAAAAACCAAATTGTTCATTTTTTTACCTGCTACAGTTTCGTTCCTTATAAAATTTTCGATAAAACGTATATTTTTGGAGATATTTAAAAAAAACTGATGAAAATCGTGAAAAATTTGCGAATTTTCAATTGCCAATAACTTGAAAAGTATTAGATTTTTCGAGAAACTTTATAGAAACTTTTTTGCTTAAAATTAGATCTTCAATCGATATCCGAGGTTATTTTGAAAAAACAACCATTGACCCCCGAGAAGGGGTGGCAACCACCCCCATGGTGGTGGCGGAGTTCAAATCATTTTCACTTTTGAAGTTAATGGTAAGATGAGCCTAGTTCCAAAATTTCATGCAAATCGGATCACAGTAAAAAAATTCGGAGGTTAGCCCGTATTTTTCGCTTCATTGACTGCACTAATATTGTCGTGTGGATTTGCTGGCCGCGCGCGTCATACAACAACAGTCTACGTTAGGTACCGAGAGGCTGGCACCGACTTCAAAAATAAGTGATAATTGTAATATTTAAATAATTATGTATTAAGGATAGAATTACTTACGTTATTTATCGCTTTTTAGTTTTGGTCGTTTGTGTTTTTTTTTAAGTCGGTTAAATTTTTTTTTTTAAATAATTTTTTCATCGGATAATTAGAATTATAAATAACAGTGTTCTGATTTGGTAGACAACATAACTTTACTACATTACCATTATCAAACTGATTAGCAATAAAAGATATGTTAATAATACTCATAAACATTTTATTAATAAGCTGAGGAGCCTTACATCGGCCCGACATGGGCCGTACCACCTACATGCATTTAACACTGCATAATGTCTCCACTATAAATACGCCGTAAAACTAACAAACACGTAACTTCGTGGTAATTTTATAGCCGTTAGTAGGTACTCAAACGGATTCACCTAAGGCACTCTTCACATTCTCGGCAAAAGTAGAGAATCTTCAGGTAAAGAAAACACCTATATAAATACAATACGGATGATTACAAGGTATGAAAATGAAGAAAATAATTAGTCCGTCTCTTAGACAATAAAAAAATATAAGACCCGTATTTTTTGTTTTGTCGAAATAACAAGAAAATACTTAGATATAGCGCATTAAAGTTACGGAGTGGGGGCTAACTACGTCACGTTAGAGTATATTTTGTACTCTAACGTCATGTGACATTTAAAATCAATGTATCTTCGTAAGTCTTTGAACAAGAGGCAAAATAAAAAATACGTATCCAATATTTTTCATTAATCTATCTGATGGACATTAAATTATTTTTTAGTCATCATCCCAATTAGACATTTTAAGCACACAAATGTTTGTATTGAGCGGAGATCACTTTGGTACAACTGCCGTGATATCCTTAAAGCTTTTTGCTGGTTATCTATATAATATACATATTCGTTTATTTATGTGTTTTGTACCTTCTATTCTATCCAAAAGTAAAATTTATGACAACCTTTTTGGCAAAAAACAACCGACTTTAATATTTAAATACACTAGGACCAACTAGGACAAGATTTTTTCAAATCGGTTGACAATTCTCGGAGATATGTGGTAACAACAACTTCTCCTTTTTTTGAAGTCGGCTAAAAGTACTTTAGTACTTGAACACTGTTCCCCACATGGAACAATACAACGGCCTTAGCCACTCGGCAATCGTCGACAAATGTTTCTCTTCTCAGCTAACTACGGGAATGTGGAGGCACCCTTTAAGTGGCTTATTAAATCAGTGGATGCGTGGGCGGGGCGTCCCGCGGCGCTTGAATAGCCAGAAGGCCCTTCTGGGCAGCTTTGAGAAATCCCTTGAGGTTGCGTTAACGTTAAATGTACGAGTATTCAGTAGCTCCTTTTAGTTGCGAATATAATATAGGTAGGTACATAAATAAAAGCGGCAGGGAATGCACACCAAACGATTTGATGTCAAACTAAGCTTTGTAATTTGATCTAGTGGTTGCAAGTTACCTAAGCACTGAGAGGTGCAGGGTTCGGGTCCGGTCAAAAATTGTTACTGGAGGAGAAATTATGAAATGCTTTAAAAGAAATTATGAATTATGAACCAGCATGAAAAAGCGCATGCTTTTCCAAAACCTTGGTAAAATTTGAACAATATATAATTGTCTACCCCGTGCGAAGCCGGGACGGGCCTTTAGTGTATAATAAACTAACAAAACAATCGTACCACACGCGGAAGTCCATAGCATACCATACACTGCCCGGGCAGCAAGCTTGGAGCTTTTAATTTGAATACCCACAGTATCCCCACGCACCTAAGAGTATCTTCATTGTGAACATCACTAACATTCTATTGAAATGGCGGCGCGTACGCACGACGCTCCAGGAACATCTTAATACGGAGATACCCTTATACGGACAATGCCGGGGGCTTTTTAACGGACGTCAGTTTTATAATATAAAGCAAAATAATAGTCATACTCTTTTGATAGATATCAGGAAAGCTGGCAGCAGCGTTTGCCTGGGTACAGATAATAACCTACTGCGGTCACCAACCCAGCTGCCAAGCATGATGACTAAGGCAATGCCCCTAATTATCAATGTCATTGGGGGAGATCTATGTTTAGAAGCCAACCGCGATCGCCAACCCGCCTGCGTGGCGATTATGGGTATATCCTGCAGAAGTTTGCCCTGAGTGGCGAGCAACTAGAGAGGCCTGTGTCCAGCAGTGGACTGCAATAGGCTGATGATGATGATGTTTAGAAGTGGATTTCTTCAAGGTGAAGATTATTTTGATGACTTGTGCAGATCTGAGTGCTAGATAATTAGGTAAAGTAAAATGCGGCTTATGTTACCTTGAAATAGTGTTTATTACACTATTATAGAACTAATAATTATGATAAAGAGAAGAAGAACCAGCATAGAATCTATTATTACAAACAACCAAATATTATTTATATAATATTATAATTAAACAGTTTGCACGACTTTCCTCTCTTCAGAATAGCACAATTCCTCTACTTGATGATTGTCTAGAAGAGATCGCTTACTAGCGATAAGACTGCCTAAATTACAAGTGGTACACCACTAGTTGTCTGTAATACCTTGTTTAATTGTTTTTATTTTGTGCTATAAAGAATACCTATCAAATACTAAGAAAAGAACGCAAACTATGATGGAACACATTTTCAGAAGTCATCTGTCACAAAACATACGGATCGCGATTCTGTAAACGACTTCATGATATTTCCCACAGCAAATGGCTCGCCATAAACGCACGCAAAAATAATGATAATATACCAGCCATAAACGTCACGATATGTCAGCTATTTCTCACAATTTATTAATTGCAGACCCAGCTGAATTACTAAAGCGGCTACTTATTTCCTTCGACGTAAAAAGTCAGCAATTATGTGGAATACAAAAAAGTTGAAAACTATGTTCACGTCAGAACATTTCCTATTACAAATATGATTTATTGAACGTGACTTCTCTATAATTGTTGACGACAAAAGCAATTTGTTTGACACGCATCTCGAACAAAGCGATCACATTTGACATGTGAAATGACGACCTTGACATGACAGATAAGTACAGTCGAACGCGTGGCGAATCGGAGCGTGATCTAATCTACATACAGTCACCTTTCACACAAACATCCTTGCGTTACATAACTATAGCATCATCAATCAAATGATAGTATGGGAGGTCGTAAACAATTTGGCAACAGTGATACCGCAGCGGTCAATATGCCTGAAGAATGTCCACTCCCCGAGCTACTATTAATAATATAATTTTAACCTTTACTAGAATTGGTAAGTTGGTATATGTCTACGTACCAAGTGGCCAAATCTTTGATGTACCAATAATTCTGCTGGTAAGGAACAAAATCGACCACTGAAGACAGACCGACCTAATAGTCCCATAGAAAGTACAGAACAGTATAGGTTCATTCCAGGTAAAATAAGAAACAAGTAAACAAAAGGTATTTTATAACTGCATATTTTCATCTCATTATAAGTTTTTATAAAGAATCGAATATATGAAAAGAATATAAAAGGATTAAGGTTAAAGGATGCTTTAACTTTAAAATACTTTAATTGTTGTCTGAAACCGTGCGTGGCGTGTATCGGATGTCAAATGACTTGACTTGTGGAAAGCTCGTTGTGTAGCCGGTGACGGCTTCCATCTATAACCGAAAACCTTCGTATGACAAGAGTAGTTTTTAAGGAATCCGCGAAACCAGCATAGGTACACCCGAGATACCTACATACGCAAATATTACAACTAAAAGCTTGGCTTAAAAGTTTATATTTCCAAGAATTATTACAAACAATCAATTAATATATGGTTGTTACTCTATCACACAAACTTATGATAAATAAGTTGATATGATAGATTAGCAACCCTCTTTTTAATAAATCAAGCTTCCCATCGATCTATCATTGGCGACATCTCATATTCAACCGTTTCTCCGGACCTAGATTCAGCCATTTCCGCGATCGTTGCCAACTTTCTTGTCATACCCTGTACTATAAGGACCGTATGTAAATTCAATTTCAACCTGGAGATTACCAGGACTCACCCACGTGGCGGAATTCGCGATCGATTTTCGACTTTCGTTTCGAATCGACTAAACGGAAAGGGCATCGACACCGCTTAGATGTAAGGTCGAAATTCGTTTCGAATTCAAATACAATTAAAGTGACACATCGTGTGTGGACTGAAAAGCGTAGTTACTTTGCATACAAAGCGTTATAAATATTTCTTATGGCTAAGACATCCTACCCTCGGTTTTGAAAGCTTGAACGGATGACGCGCTGTGATACATCCGAATGCGTTATATGCGCCAAAGTGGATGTAAATGTATGTAAAATAGAGACATCTCGTTATGAAATACGTTTGTTGAAGGGAACACTGACAATGAATTACAATTGTTTGAACATTACAGTAGCCCGTTTGCTGAATATATATATGTCGCAGTCATCTAGTTGAATTTCCTATTCAATTGAATCGCTAGCGCGTTCATTGAATGACGACATTCAATTGAATGACTAGACCGAACGTTGACTAAACACGCGTCACTTAACGTCCAACTAGGTAGCGGATTGAAACATAGCCCTTTGAAAAGAGCGGACGTAAAAGCAGTCAAGTGATTGTAATTTAGTTAATTTTTTTCCCGCGCGGCGTTAGTAGTCACTAAAACAAATATGGCGTCGAACATGATCACATGAGCGTAGATATTTTTTTGATTAGAATTACTTTTAACTGACTTATACGTAATAAAATAGTGTGACAGCATGGATTTACCTATTAATACGCCGCCTCCGGATACTTTTAAAGAAAAATTAAAAACTAAACATTAAACAGTCGGCTTTTACCCATTCAACGACTATGCTAAAACGACGTTCAGTCATGACGTTGAACGTTTCATTCAATATCTTGACGAGTTGTCCTTTAGGCATTTAATTAAATGTCGTCATTCAATTAACGCGCTAGTCATTCAATTGAATAGCAGATTCAACCAGATGACTGCGACATATATATGTAGAATAGTTTATGCTAGGATGAGGCTAAATACCGTTTGAAAGTGGGATTTTAAGATTTTTTTTTAATATTTGGGAGATTTTGGCTTAAGCTGGTTGCATATAGGGCTTACCCGCCCAGTTGGCGACCACGGTACACTCGCCGAGCATCCGTAAAGTGACTTCGTTACGGCAAAAAATAAATAAGTAACCGAATCAATCACTTGTCGAATGCCATACTGGTCTGTAGGATTATTTTGGCTATACACAGACAGATCCTGAAACGAGAAGTGACCTAGGTCACGTTTCGAGTATAAGATGGCCTCCACTGCATGACACATCATGGTGGATCGTTAGCTTTGATGATTTGTAAGTGTTTTTTGACTCGGGCGGGTAAGGCCTACTACCGACGGCAGCTGAAATAACAAGCAGTCTTAGAGACCCCGCAAATCACATACTTTCTATCAGCTGATAGTTTTGGTCGGGCTCATAATCAGTATGAAGATGTATGGAAGTCCACACACTATAACTATTTGCTGATCTTCCCACCGATTATAATTATGGGGCCGACCAAACTATCGGTCGATAGAAAGTCTGCGGTTTGCGGGGTCTCTTAGTCGACTCTTACGACACCCCGGAGCAAAATAGGCGTTAAGCTTCCCAGGTATGATAATAAGTTAACACATTTACACCTCGGCGACACGCTTGGGTTTTAGGTTAAACTTCTATACCTACATTGAAGTCGGTGCCACTTGCAGCATTCGCGCAGACCAGGTGCGCACTATCGGTGCGCAGGCGCCGATATTTCACCGGGAGCTGCTATCACCTGTCAAATCAACAAGTGTTCCGCCCGACAACGACCTATTTAAATATCAAACGTTTTAGACGTAAATACGAATGGTAGAATGTGATTTAATGTCTTTGTCGACTAGTACTTATTTTAATTTAAGACTAAGACATGGTAGGCTAAGCGACATTCTCTAATTCTGTTCTCCCTCTACTCATCATCATTAGTCTACAAACTTTGAACGATGACATCTCCTGGACTGCGACTAGAGTAAACGGAGCGAGAAGCTACGCCTTGCGATCGCCAACCCGCCTGCTCAGGGTGACGATTATGGGTATGTCCTCCAGATGTTTGCCCTAAGCGGCGAACAACTGGAGAGGCCCAGCAGTGGACTGCAATAGGCTGACGTTGACGATGATCTCTGAAGAGATGGGTTTACGCGATCGAAGAAGAGAATCTGAAGAGTATGCAAATTGTATAAGTTACTGTAAGCACACGGTAAAAAACATCACTATGTTGTACAAAAGGACTCGTTTTAATATGTATATTGCAGTACGTCTATCTAGTTAGATCCTAATCGCAGCTATATCAAATCGTCAATAGTGTCAAATCAGCATTCTTGTGCAACCCCGGGTTCGTTATAGTGAAAGCGTCATCCTACACGCGGCTATGACGCGACGAGGCGCAATTACATAGATTTGAATATTCCACACCGAATTTGAATTTGAAATAGTCATGATTCATGCTGTGAAGACATCGGTAACAATTATTACATATTTTTATTGGAGTCCATGCGTTTGTTCTTGGCCTATATTTGTTCTTTGTTTTGAGACGACTTTGTTACACTCTTAATAACTACCTAACTTAAAATTTTTGAAAAAGGACTTTTTATGAAGAACCATTTTTTTAATACATTCTTTTACAGTATTCTGGCTTTTCGTGGGCTTTCAAGCGTGTGCATCCATTGATCCATCCACACATTGGATTTGACGCTATTCCCTGTTTTCCTGTGAAGAAAATGGGCGTCATCAGAGCGAGGAGCTACGCCCTGCGATCGCCAACCCGCCTGCTCTGAGTGACGATTACGGGTAAAGCCTCCAGAAGTTAACCAAAGTGGCGAACAACTGGAGAGGTTTATGTCCAGCAATTATGGACTGCGATAAGCTGATGATGATGATGTTGAAGCGTATTAATACAGAATGAGCATTAAGTATATTGCATTTTACAGAAATCTATTCCAGAAAGATAGTAAAATGACTTTTAAATCTAGGCACATACCGCGGCGCATAACGGTTTTGTGTATAGGCCCTAACGCGAGTGGCTGCGTCAAATCGGGTTACTTTGTATCTTGCGAATTTGTAGTCGAAAATGTCAAAGTCATTGTTACCATGAACTAATTCATTGAAGGCCCGGCACATTTAGGAATGTCTTGTTAGATACCCGAGTATTTTTGAGGACAACAAACATAATATGTATTATATTCTACTAGGAAGTATATTTCTTCCTCTTGACAGGCGAAAGTGAATAAAGACATATTCACCTAGTACATATTTATCAAAGAGACTAGATCTCTATAGAAACCTTGACATCTGCTTCCAATCTGTTACCGTTAATTCGGCCCTTTGCAATGCCCAGCATTTGGGCGTAAGGAACTGAGAGTCACGCGACGTGTTTGGGCATTGCTTAAATAATATGCTGACGCTTCGTCCGGAATAACTCCCGACGTTAAATGAGATGTAAGATCTCTTTATATTTCTACACGAGAGTTACGATTTTTTAAATAGAGAAATCTCAATGAAATCGTATATATCTTTCTACGTGGGAGATAACATTGCCAGCTATTTATAGATCTCCCCCAAAGACTTCTATAACGGCCGATCGTAATCAGCCCCGTCCTGCCACTTTTATTGTAACGTCCACTCATAGGGGCATCTAGCGCCATGCTTGCTATCAAAACCTCCCCAGTCCAGAACTTTTCCGAAGAGTTAAGATATCCCAGAGACATTCTGTCCTTTCGAATTTCGGAGTGACCACTATAGCACATCTTAGGTGAAACTGGACAGCATGCAAATGTCGACCAGTCAGCCCATGCACCAACACGCTTAAACAACATTATTTTTAGCGGAAATCGAGCCTTAAACCTCTTTTCACAAGGCCCATGTCCGTATGTGGACAGCATCTAATTGGATGCACCTTTTGTTGCGATCTCGTTGCGACACAAACGATACAATCCGACAATGGTGCGCACACGCAAACACGGCGCATTCAGGACTCGCTATATGTTGGACAGAACCAAGAAGATTGTGTAAGGACGTTAATTTGTTGGATTCAAAACCCGCCACTTGCCGATGTGTTTTCAAATTTGTTTGTAAGTACGTTTATTCGACGCCGCGTAAGATAACTGATGGCTTCATGAGAAAATCTGCACAACTGTTCATACATTCTAAGATTATGTGATGTGATTGATCACCAACTTAGCCGGGATCATTGACCTTTTATCATTGATAAAACCTTCATCATCAGCCTGAAAACGTCCACTGCTACACATATGCCTCTAACTAAGGCCCTATCGTCCTAATTTAGAATAACCTAACTATGTCCGGGTTGAAAACACTTTATTTAAGTAGGTTATGAAAATGTTGTCAGAATGAACTTTTCATCATTCATTTTTTTAAAGTTAAGCTATTATGATCCTAAGAGCATTACAATTTGTTTATTTACTTATCAACTGCCTAATATTCTTATTGGAAAATGTATAGAAACTTTTTACGTCTTTGATGATTCATTGTCATTAATGCACTCGAGTAAAGCACAACGGCCAAATAACCTATTGGCTGCCCTGTAAAATAGCTCTGCCCGTTTCCAAAACACGACCGGTGGTATGGTCCATACGGATTCTCTGGGGGGACGCGACATGGTGTGTGGGACTCACACCTCCCGAAATGGGAGGAGAGGAATTTTAAGAGAGGTATAGCGAATCTTCGCTCGAATTGAGCTGCCCGTCCGGGGAAGGACCTCCACCCTATAAAATACCGCAGCCAAATGACCTTCGGGTCGTGTTTCTGCTGGTGAGTAGTGTGTCCGGAGCTCGTGGGGGGTTAGGGTTGGGCCGGCATGGCAGTGGCAACTGACAGGTTACTTGCCAGTTGTCACAGCGACTTGGGCCTCTTTTTCGCTTTCCATCAGGCGTAGGGAAGCCATTATGTCGAGCCACTATAGAAAAAAAAATGGGAGAGCATATCCACTAAATCCCTGTATGTCGCCAGTGGGCAGCCTGCAAGTTGTAGGGACATAGGTAGCGCCGAAGAATTCGGCCGCATCCCTGCATGCCCTGGCCAGCCGAAGATGATAAGCAGCCGGCACTCCTGGTCCGGGGAGGACAAATACCCATACCTCTGGCTCCGGTGTGCAACAGGGTGCTCCACGGGCGGACCTCGTGCAACGGTGTGGCTGCACCTACCACACCGTTACGCCCCTATGAGTGGATTGCGTTTCAAGAAGTCCCTTATTCAAGGCTTACGATATCCCTGCAAAAAAATAGGGGCAGTGTTTAATATTCTTTTCCGTCACCGCTCCGGAAAAGGCATCATCAGTATCTAAGGCAATTCCTTCCTATGTAGCTATTCCATTTTGTTATTTGTATGCATCTAACTCGTTACTGGCTCAGTGCAATGTGAATTGCTCCCAACTCCTTGGATAGAACCGTTGTAGATACCTTTTTAGAATCTTTGCTTGCTTTGTAGCAAACCAACTGGACTGGTCTAAATTAGAAGCTTTGAATTTCCCCCTTTCTTATATAGGGGCTAACATGTCTGCTATTCAATTTGAAACTGTAATTCTAATGGAATAAAGATCAAATTGTTCGCTATTTTCGTACTTTGGACAGAACCTATCTCTGACCAATACAATTTGTAACGCAACTAGGGATTTTCGCAATGTTTCAATTCAATAGACCACTTAGTAAGATAGAGTTGAATTTATTATTTTGCTAACGTTGTCTTTGGATGCTTTCCTGTTATGTCGGGTCCGGTTGACCGATGCCTATAAATTTTTGTCCACTTTATGTGGCCAAGTAGGGGTCCGTTGAGATAAGTAATAGTAAACTTGTCTGGGCACTGGGGAGAACGTTAGATTGGCTCTTAAACTCTCTCCGATCGCGTAAACCCGTCTCATAGGATGTAGATTTAGAGGAATCCTATCTTTGACAGATGGTGTCGCAATGGTTATAGCGTTAAACTTAAGTTCAGTTTCGCACTACGTCTGATTCGAATCTGATCCGAACCTGTGAAAATAAAGTCCTTCGTTAGTAACCATAGAACTATTTTTAAATTTTTATGGTAGTAGGCGTGTTGCCGTAAAAAATCTTATTTAAGATTATTATTTAAATATAAGAGACACGTATTTTTTAAAATTACAAAGAGAAGAAAGATTATAGGCCGCTCCCATAAATACCTATTTAATTAAATCGTATAAAATATATTCGTAATAATATGTGTAACGGCTTAATTAAGTAAATTATTTAATGTCAAGTTTATGCTGAATCTAGCCTTAACACTTCATTAATGGTAAAATATAGAACCTATTTTATATGTTCTAACAATACTAAGATGAATAACACTAGTCCTAATAAGTAAGTTCTATTTATCACAACTAATTCACATATCATTACTAACGATCTTTGTGAGTCAAACCTCTAGTTTCATTCGCTTATGTCGTCGATAAATTATATTTTATGTCCAACATATTTTATTGAAATATCACGCTATCCTTCTTGTGATTCAGACAAACGTATAGGCGATCACGTCATTTCTTAGTAATTGTAGATGTTAGTAGTAAAATGATAATAAGATCATCATCATCATCATCATCAGCGCACAATAGGCTCGAGCTTACCTTTACCTTTATTTATCCATCATTGTTTCATCTTGACTGGCTCGGCTCAATTGGTAGTGACCCCTGCCTTCTGAGCCAAGGGTCGTGGGTTAGATCCCCACACATTACAAACATTTGTGTGCATGAACATGTATGTTTGTATTGGTCTGGGTGTTTACTATATATGATATGTATTTATTTACAAAAAAAAATGAATCTATGTAAGTTTATCAGTTGTCTAGTACCTATAGTACAAGCTTCGGCTAAGTTTGGGGCTAGATGGCGCTGTGTGGCCCAGCGTGGCATGTCTTGGGTTATTTGTTTATCTCATCTCGTGGGTGTCATAGTAGACGAATAAGGGAATATCAAGAAACCAGCAGGCACCTACGGTGGTCACCAGCTCGCCTGCGAAGCCAAGCATGGTGACTAAAGCAAATGTCCCCAAATGACAAAATTGTCAAAGGAGAAGGAATAGGGTTATTTTTTTCTTTCTATTTCTTAAATTTAGGAGGTTACACGAGGCACAGGTAACTTTAGAGGGCTATATTTTTGTAATTTTTGATCTAATAGGCTTGTTGCTTTGAAAAATGTAATTAGTGCGTCTTTTAGCTTATTCAAAAATAAAAGACAAGTTATATATATATTTAATTAAAGGTAATTTGTAAGTTAGACTAAAAATTACAAAGTTATAGCCCGTTGAAATTACGCGTGACAGAGATAAAATACGGACTAAATATAATGTAATTATTTTGACCCCCAAAACATCCCTATTAAGAAATAAAAGAAAACCTGAAAGAGGGACTAAAAACATTTTTTACGGCAACAAGCCTATTGTGATGGTTATATCGCCACCGGTCGGTCGTACCGCTATGGTGTACAATAAAGACTAGATCGCTCTCTAAAGACACGAGGTGTAAGGCTGGACTTCGGGTGATGATGATTATATAGGTACTTGAATTGTTCATAGTACGCACAAAAGACACGTCACTTCGCCACCAATGTCCTATCGTATATTTCACTTTGACACATCAAGCTATCATGTAGTGCGCAAACGCATTAGCGCATGTATTAATGAAATATTAATGTACCCTGCCCTTACAGGGACGCGGTGTGGAGACCAGTCCTCGCCTTATGGGCCTAACGATCCACACTAGAGGAATTCTTTTTTGCTCACTAGCTCCAATTTATATTGTAGGTTTTATTGCATACTGGCTTCCGTAGCCGACTTTGCTCGATGAGTTTCTTGTTCGTCATGGAATCAACACCATCACTTTCACTGCTGGACGCCTCCCGCTATGACAATTGTCTTTTGGCGGGATTTGCTTGGCACTGTAAACTAATAAAAATAGTACACATATCCACGCATCAAAATTACCCAAATTTATCAAAATTACCCAAATTTATCAAAATAGAACAATAGACAAAGGACTGTGCACTTGGACCAAAATTTGATCGGTAACCCATTATATTATATTATTATTGACCCGGCATTATATTTATTGACATATTTAATTACATATAAAATAAGTTTCTGGGATGTAAGGGAGCGACCCATCATCTTTTCACTCTAAGCCAACCTCACCTGCCCGTGGTGCATCCTGCCGAATAACAAACGAGGCGCTGGCAACCGAATAGTGGCGGTATAACCATCACAATAGGGATGATGACTAAAAAATAATTTAATGTCCATCAGATAGATTAATGAAAAATATGGGATACGTATTTTTTATTTTGCCTCTTGTTCAAAAACTTACGAAGATACATTGATTTTAAATGTCACATGACGTCACGTTAGAGTACAAAATATACTCTAACGTGACGTAGTTAGCCCCCACTCCGTAACTTTAATGCGCTATATCTAAGTATTTTCTTGTTATTTCGACAAAACAAAAAATACGGGTCTTATATTTTTTTATTATCTAAGAGACGGACTAATTATTTTCTTCATTTTCATACCTTGTCATCATCCGTATTGAAGGCGTAGCTAAATACCACAGACCGATGACGGGCAGCAGCGTCGCCGGAGCAGCAGCGTTGCCCTAGGTGGCGAACAACTGGAGAAGCCTATGTCCAGCAGTGGACTGCAATAGGCTGATGATGATGAAAATAAGTTTCAAGTGATGATGATGAAAGGTTAATAAACGTCTCGATGAAGGTTGTATAACGGGATCTTATACCACATAGATATATTCCGATCGCCCATGCTTTAGTCGAGAATACTACCCTATGATTTCGCCACAGAGGTCGTCAAATATAGTACCTATCTGTTTTAGATTAGATACCTATTCAATAGTAGCCTGTTTTATATGTAAACTGCCTGATTATGTCTAGGAAAATACACAAATCGGTTGCTGTATTTTAATGTTAAGGTAATGACAAACAAACATTTATACCAATTATGTTTAGGTAGTATTTCGTTAGTATTACAATGTTGCTGATTAACGATAATCTCAAATTGTGAAAAAATTGTTTCTCACTTCTGAATGCGATTTAAAAATAGTAGCACGACTTAATAATGTTTTTAGTATTCTAGTAGAATTAATTGGATTTAAAAAATTCTAATAAGGTATAAGAAATAACAGTATTTGCATACTTGTGTATAAAAGTACTGTGTTAATACTTTTTTTTTTCTTTTACCATAAATAAATATAATTTAATTAATCATTTTAACTCGCACGTTATGTGTATAAACGTTAAGATTATCTTTTAATGCACTAGCTACAACTTGCGGCTTTGTCCACGTGAAGATCAATGGTATGTCGTATGATAATATTATCCTTATAAATTGTAGCTTATGTGTTAATCGGACACAAGAGTTACATTACCTGTATACCTATACCTATCATTCAAATCCTGTAGTAGTTTTAGCGTGAAAGACTTACAAACATCCATCCATTAAAAATACCAACCTATTTACAGAAAATACGTCTAGTGTTTAGGAATTACATATTTATATTTTCTACCTACGATTTGTTAAAAACCTATTAGATATGCCTTTTTTATAGTAGCTCGACTCGGCTCGGCTTCCCTTCACCTGATGGAAAGCGAAAGAGTGACAACTGGCAAGTTACTGGTTAGTTACCTGTCTGTTGCGACTGCCATGCTGGCCCAACCCAAATCTCCCACGGGCTCCGGAAACCCTACTCAATAGCATAAACACGACCCGGAGGTCCTTTGGGCTGCGGTATTCTAAAGGGTAGAGGCCCTTCCCCGGACGGGCAGCTCAATTCGAGCGAAGATTCGCTATGCCCTACCTCTCTTAAAAGCATGATAACCTACCTACATAATGTTTTATCATATGCATTTCTTGCATAAGTATTCATTTAATTAGCGACAATCAGTATATTCCAAATCTTTTAGCCACATCACTGTATAATGTAAACACATGTTTACTTCCATCCAAAGTCGTTAGCAATCGATGTAGTAACAAAACAAATCTATTAACAGACCAGCAGCGAATGCTACTTTCTTCAAATAGAATGTACCACTTCCGTAGATGACTATGTAAACACGCCAGGAATCCTACTCACCTCAACTTATTTACTAACAAATTACGACGACAAAGTCTCCACAATCCATCAATCAGTATTTAACAAGCAATCGTAAAGATCGACTCGGTAACGCATTCCGAAAATCGATTTACCTAATTAGAATCGATTACGACGGCCCAGGAGATGTGTTGCTGCAGATGTGTTTAGCCGATCATTTTGGAATATGTCTAATGTTTTTTTAATATGTTTGGTTTTGTTTCTTTTAAGACAGATCTTTCAATCGGCGTATAAAGTTTATTCTTACCAATCTGTTCGTCGTCTGGTAAGATGCCTTGTGTCAGAACGTCATTTATTATTACACCATGACCTATGCAAACAGTCACATGAGAATGTATCAGTCTGTTAAACTTGATCAGACCATTGAAAAATCAGGCCTTGGCAGAAGATTAATGCTTAGGGTGCACTAGTAGAGCGTTAACTATTTCTGATAAATTAACCCTTAACCACTGACGTGTTATTTTGTTACACTACCACTGACGTACGTATGGTATACGTACGTTACTTTGAAGACGTTCTAATGCGTCAATTGAGCGTAACTTTGGTGAATACTGTAATCTACTTATTTAGACACATTCAAATGAAAAAGGAATAATAAAAAAATTGAGATAATAATTATAGAAAAATATTTATTAATCAATAACCACTGAGGTAACCGCAGTTATATAGAATTTTTTTAAAAATCAACACAAAAATATTCTCTAACAATAGGATCTTCTTTTTTGGTTTTAATAATTACTAAAGACGTCTCGAATTAGAAAAAAAATCATAAATAACATAAATTACAATATAAGGCACTTTTTAACAACAATTGTTACAGGTCGGTTTAGAGTACTGCAAGCAGACAGGTTGACGACAAACTTGACAGCCGTAGCGGGTTTTGCGATGTTTCAGTTCGAAACATATATGACAATTCACTTGAACACGTACTATTTTAGATGTAGATGGCATAGAAGAAGTATTAAGCAGCTTACGGTTCATTTTATCTGCCGACAAATATAAACAAATATTTAAAAAAAATTACACTAACACTGACGCTACGTACCACATACGTCGGGTGGTCAAACTCACCTGCTTAGGAGCGCGCCTGGCGACCGCTTTCCGCCGCCGCACACGCGTCACTGGCAACTAGGAAACTACCAAAAAGGACGCGCAGAAATTCCCTCGCAATTTGAAGTGTTGAACGAAAAACCTTTTGGGTGACGTACCACATACGTACGTCAGTGGTTAAGGGTTAATCATCGATAGTACCAAAATAGTGATTTAGATGTACAAGTTAATACAGGACTACCTACTCTCCCCAGTTCAATACTATCTTTGACCACCTGTGTATTGACAATAAAAAAAATTTCTTTCTTTCTTTCTATTGCAGTCCACTGCTGGACATAGGCCTCCCCTGTTGTTCGCCACCTAGGGCCAAATTCTGGAGGATATACCCATAATCGCTACGCTGGGCAGGCGGGTTGGCGATCGCAGGGCGTAGCTTTTTGCTCCGGAGACGCTGCTGCCCGTCATCGGCCTGTGGTATTTAGCTACGCTTTCTATTGTGATGGTTTTACCAGTCGGTTTGCCAGAGCCTCGTTTGTTGATCGGCAGGATGCACCAGGGGCAAGTGAGGGCTTGGAGCGAAAAGGTTATATAAAGGGTATGACAATGATGATGTACGTGGCGGCGTATAAACCATGGGAGGCTGTTGCGTATAGAAGTCTCGCCTTAGCCTCAAAAGCCACGGACGCTCAAAGTCATAGATGATTGTGTTGGTCCGCATGACAATCGAACAAGCAAAATTATAAATTAAGTATGAATTAAGTTAGGTTAATAATATATAATCAAATATATATATATATATATATTTGTATATATATATATTTGTACATAATTATTTATGTACCCTAATAAAGCAATAGGCAATAATAATAAATATAAAATTTATAATGTATGATAGTAGATAGATTAAGTTATATATGTAGTAGTGTAAGTTTAAGGATGGCTATGCTATCGCATTGGGTTATATCTGTAATGGTAGCTTAGGGTTTTTAAATAAATAAATAATAATACGATCGATCGACGGACGAACGATCTTTCGTGGATCCGTCAACATCGATCTTCATAACTTAATCCATTGAACGATCGTTATATTAAGTCCTAGGCTCTTTACAATATGCCAAATAATTCATTTCGGCTGCAACAGATCGATTACACCGTTCCTTGTGCGTCGCGGCCGCATTGCATGCGACGACGCGTTGTGACATCTTCCACATATCTTGAGCGCTTGCGCATCCATCTTAAACGGCCGGTGTCTAAAATATGTAGCATCAGACTTGTATTGGAAATGAATATCTAATGTATGTGAATAAGTATAATAAAACGGATGGAGCGACGATTTAGTGGCAGGACTTGACGGAATGTCGGTTAGATGCGGTTCAATTAAAGTATTTCAGTATTTAGGCGGTTTTATAAGTCAGCTGTGGAAGTAAGAACCGGTTAATTTGTCAATTTGATGATGCACAAGTTTATTTTGAAATAGACATTACAAATATTATATTTTCGGTTATACCTAATTGGTAGCTGACAGTCAAGATTAGATAGATATTCTTCATTGCACGAAATTAAATAATAAACGTTTACAGAAAAGGTTTTACAGAGAGCTATGGTACAATATAGGCGGTCTTATCGCTAGTAATCGATCTATTGCAGACAACCTTTGTGAGTCTAGAATTCTAGATGCTGTAAAACTACAGGCTTTCGGACTGATATTTATTATTAGTGATATTTATTATTCTGATCTGATTGAACTAAAGAAATATAGATTAGAACTTTCTATTAAATTACCACCAATATTAATAAATGTATCGTACCATCAGGTGGAGTGAGATCATCCTGAAAGCTCTTCTTATAGAAAAAAAAATCTAAATTACGAATCGATTGAATGGCACATCACCACTTCTGTCTAAAGTTTCCTCTGCCTAAAGTTTGTCTGGAAGAGATCGCGGTAAGATCTCCTAAATTGTACAAGATATGTCTACTAAAATAGACCCTTAGATTTAACTCAATTGTATGGTAAGATATAAAGAATTTTTATCAACTATTTATATTTAAATTCGTAGTTTAAACGTCATAAGATTAATAAGGATTTTAAAAATACATTACATTAATTTCTGCTTGCACAAAATATTGGTGAACTGAGTTAGGTATAATTTAGTAATATGCCTTATTGTTCTAAGCTAATATGTATATATGTATAGGTAGTAGAAGCATTGATCTGTACTCATAATACGAAACTCATTTATAAGAAACCTAATTAGAGATAAAAAAAATTGATTACTCTGTACCCTTATCGATAAATAACAAAATTAAACATCATTAGGATTAAGGAGAAATCGCTACTTTAAATAGAGCTGATTTGCGCAAAAGATAATTTTTATACTAAGTTAATATGTATTACAAAATCAACATTACTTAGATTAGAATTTTAATGAATTCCGAGCTATCTGTAACGGATACGCATTTTTGGTGTTCCTTACAAAAATGAGAAGCCAGCAGTATTTACATCATCAATGCACTTTATTAGGGATTAGATGTGAAATTAATATAATTACATATTTTTATGAATTATTTTAATTGCCATTATTGATAGAGAGAGATAATAATTTAGTAACATTAATTGACCAAAAGTTGTTTAGATTTGACATTTTCGATGAAGTAATTTATAAGTTTAACTCATTCGCCACACAAGTTTGTTTACGAAAATTCATAGTTTAAATAATTTTTATAATACCCTGATGGTAAAAAAGAAGGCTTACTCAACGCGGCAACAGACAAGTAATGAAACCAATCACTTGGGAGTTGCGACCGCCATTATTCAAAAGTTTAAAATGCTTCCTTATAGTTCACAAAATTGTTCAGAATAAGCTAATTTAAAAACACTGATTCCTTTATCGTCTTTAAATGAAACCCGCAACTTTTGCTAAACGCCTTAGATAGTAAAAAAGACCACTGAGTTGTTTTTTTTCATACATTTCTATAAAATAGGTACTAATACCTGTTAGGGCAAAAAATAATAATTCAAAGGTACATAGATATTTTTCCAATATTCATACGGAACACTGATTAAAGACTGACACTGGCTTATCCATATTTTTTACCAACAGTCCATCAGATAAAAACCGGTGCAACTATCGAATCGCAGACGCAAAGCATCAATTAGTGCAGACTGTTTAATTGCGATGGAATTAAAACCTATATTCGCGCTAGCTAATCAGCCGCATCTCTATAAGGCGCGGGCGCGTGCACCAGGGCCGGACTCTCGAAGGGCCTTTACTCAAGGCTTAAGCCAAGGAACCTTCCAGGACCTTTTTTATATCAATATTTTTTTTTATCGGCTCGGTGGCTCGTTTGGTAGTGACCTCTGCCCTCTGAGCCAAGGGTCGTGGGTTCGATTATACACATTTGTACAAACATTTGTGTTCATGAACATGTCTGTTTGTATTGATCTGGGTGTTTTCTATGTATAATATGTATTTATTTACAAAAAAAAAAGTATATAAGTAAGTGTATCAGTTGTCTAGTACCCATAGTACAAGCTTCGGCTTAGTTTGGGGCTAGGTGGCGCTGTGTGGCCCAGCGTGGCATGTCTTAGGTTATTTATTATTTATTATTATTTATAGTATCGACTATTTCGCGGAAATGTAGAGTTAAGCGGATATTTATTTGGCATTGTCAATTGTTAAGAGAGACACTTATAAAGCGGAGTGCGCCGATGTCTAGTTTCTTTAATTTTCTGCAACTTTTTACGCTCTCAGAAACATAACTCTTTTTCTCTGACAAAATTACAACACAGGTAGGGTGGTCCTTCATGACAAAGTAATCTTCGCGCGCAAAGCAAGTTCTCCACTCGACTTATGGCTCAACTTTCGATGCACGCACGAAGACTATTTATTAGACATTGATTCTATAACTTGATCACTTCATGAAGTTCTAAATCACAAATGAACACCAAATTTATACACCAAAACCGTTTATACATGTAACAATATAAACAAATTTAATAAGTTTCTTTAATAATTTTGTTGTCTGTGATAATTTATTTAGTTTGCAACAAATAAATTACAAATAGCATTTAAACAAATACCTCCAAAGGTAGTAATTAGGTACTAGAGGCGCTATGACTTATGTTATGTACTTAGGGCCTCATGTTACCTAGCTACGCCCCTGGTTGCAATTAGTTTGAAAAACCGACCCTATAAAGTGTATGGTATTGCTTTTTTGCGATCACCGTGGTGTTGATCGTTCTTTGAATTAGATTTCAACAGTCAGGATGTGTGGGTACGTACGCGGTTGTTATCGTAATTTTGTTAGAGAAATATTCAAATAGGTGTTAATTGCTCGTAAGATTCCCCGGTTACGATTAACAGGGAATTTTAACTGCGTAGATTCTATTTCAAAGTCGATTTTTTTTAGCTTTTTCGGCTTTTTTAATTTTAGGTAGCAGGAAATTGGATGCTAAGTATATTAAATTCGTACTTATTTGTCATGCTAAATAAATAATCCCTGTAACCCCGAAAACTTCGTAATATGATATCCGACTCTACCTAAGGGTAAAGACTTTTGTTAATTGTTTTTTTTTAGGTAATTTTATAGCCCCGCAGTTAGAAAGTTGAAAGTCGTTCTTTCATTAGTCCTTTGCTAAATGTTTCTTCGGTGTCTATCGAACTATCGTCCCATACGATTTTAAGTGTGTTCCTATTTATTATCTTAAATTATATATCTGTCTATAGCGATGATTTCATTGAAGGATTTATCTGAATTATCGCTGTGCGGAAGAATACAAAGGCCGTCACGTGTTTTATTATCTCAAATTCGTTCTTAAATTAACTTTACGGCCCAGTTTACGATGTCCTGAAATGGATCGCTTTTCACCTTCGCAATGGATAGCGAGGTCGAGGTGATATGACTCATAATTAAGCCGATTTTGTAATTAGTATTGTTGTTAAGGCGTGTATTACACCGAGAGCGGCGTGGGGCTGAAGCGAGTGAAGATAAGCCTATCTAGGACAGTTGCAGAGTCAATGAATACTTACATACTATACCATTTTATTTACATTATATAGGTATTAGCTTTGTACAATTGTAGGTACTCGTACATATAGCTACGTATAGACGAACACGTTAGCTCTTTTGTTAAATAATGATATTCAACAACCATTTTGAAGTAATCTAAACTCGTTTAGATCAAAATTGGCTTTTGCACGCAGCTTTACTTATACATAATATATTTGAGTCCTTTTTGCAGGACAAAAGAATGTGCGTTCCACTCAGTCGCTTCGAGCTATGTGTTTTCAAATTACAAGATGATTACAATTAAACGCTAAATGCAACCGGCCATAGGATCGCAAAGATTTGAGCTCGCACGAATACTAGCTCCGCATTCAGTGTACTTCGTGCCTAAGGTGAATTAAATTGGACCCTGTCAATTGTCGAAACATTTCTTTTTATTTAGAGCTACAATTACCGAAAGGGAAGAATTAATCACTTAAAAAAAATCCAGAAAACAGTTGTTTATTAACAAATAAGATACGGCCGTATTTTAGTTTTAGCCCGCCGTTTTGGTTATTTATTTGTCTATTAGATATTTATCTTCTGTGCACATCACTAAACTATTTGAAGAGAGTTCAGTTCAAAGATTCAGATCACCAAGAACAGCTAATTAACTTTCAATAGAATCTCATCTATGAATTCGTTTGTTTCTCTTCACAGTTCTACGGAAAGCTTATTTCGTAGCAAAGCGCGTGTGCCGTACCGCCTGTGGAATACAAACATCTATTTGTGCTATCTCGAGCCTCAGTAGTGCTGTGCCCACTATTTCATTTGTACCCCCGTTGAGAATTTTAATCGCATATTAAAGCGTTGCGTTGTGATAAATTTATATGGAGCAGAACGGATATATAAGCGATCTGGCGAGCGGTAGATTTCTCCATATTAATTTATGTGGCGTAAATATGATCGTGATATGCGGTACTTACAAAGTTATTACAGATGGAATTTATTATAATTGAAATCAATTTAAATTCAAGCATGTTGTTTGTTTTCTGTTTAAAAAGGTTTTAGTCAAGTCTAGGTCAAAATCATCATCAATTATTAGCATAGATTTTTTTAAACATTCAATCATCAAACTACCCCTCGCTTAGGAAAGCAATATTCTATTGCGAAGACAGCGGCAAAAATCACGTGTTGCTCTTTTCAATGTGTTTACAATGATTTCATATCACATTTATCATCATTCTACTATAATTTTGTAAAACTTGTTTAAATATTCGACACAAAATGATTGGTATGTTTATTAAATATTTAAGTGCTAATTACTTCATATTTCTGTACGGCGTTGTTAAGGAAAGTCTTGAGCATTAGCAGAAGAAAGGAATGTGAATCAACAAAGTAAGAGTAATTTCGTTAAAAATTCCAATGACGAACGCATATAATGACGTCAATGAACGCTCAATGTACAAACGAAGCTTAAAATACCGTAGGAAAATCCACTACCTCCCACAAATATCCTTCGAGAGGGGAATAACCCGATTCTGCCACGCGATATGCTGCATCAGATAACTAATTAACTAAAATCGTCTCAGTCGGCAAAAAATGCTGTCCTTCACAGAACCGGTAGTATCCGCGTACATATCATGACGTACCTATTAACAGGATTTCACTTTTCCTCAATCGTTGATTGCTACAAAACGTCATCCTTGTCAAATTATATTGAACGAAAGATTTCCATTGCATTGACGTACTTGCACAGAGAGTCAATCTAAAAATACACCTTGTAAATTGATATAGTTTAATACAATTCAAGGCGTAGTATATTTCTTGCAATATTGTTGGTTATAGGAATTGCCAATTATGAGATAGTGATACATTAAACTTCTCTTTATGATGACGTTTTGATAGTAGATTGATTTTCATGATATGTACAAGCCCTTATGAAGCCACGGCGCCTGTTTTTTGTAAGCTCTGGTGAGTGAAGCCCACATTATGAGCTATTTAGATGTTTCGATTCTTAGCATCTATTTTTTTATTATTCATTATGGGTCCTATATCCTCTGGAATTTTGCCTTAGGTGGCAAACACCTGGAGAGGCCTATGTCCGGCAGTGGACTGCAATAGGCTAATGATGATGATGATGATGAAGCGTTGCTGCCCGTTTTCTGAGAGCCCCTTAGTCGTCTTCAACTACAATCGCGGTATGAGGTGGGTTGATCTTATTCTAAACCCACGGACACTAATACCCACCGGTCACTTGTCAGTCCATCGACGCGTGGTCACTGTACCGGCACGGTAATGTATCGGTATCGGGCCGCAGCACATCACTGGCGGGCGCGGCGGTGTCGCAACCCCGGCACGCGAGCGACTGCTCAGTACTGCCTGTTCTATAGATGTCAATGCATTTAGACCGCTCTAGAAATAATAAATATTATACAATCAAATATTAGCCTAATTTTAAGTAACATTATTAAAACGATATGTACTCGTATTAAACGATGAGACCTAGCACGGTGATACTATGCCGTCCAAAATAAAAGGGCCTCAGTCAACATCAAAAGCTTATATGAAGCCACGGCGTTGGTTTTCTGTGAGCTCCCGTGAGTGAAGCCCACGGATGTGTATGGATTTAGTGGATGTTCGATTCTGAGCCTTAACTCTAATGCCTCGTCATCAGCCTGGAAACGTCCACTGTTGGATACGGGCCTCCCCCAATAACGATTGTCATTTGGGGGGATTTGCCTTACTTACAATTACTGTTGGTGACCGCAGAAGATTTTATTTGTACCTTAGTAAGCATTGCTGTCCATTTTCTGATATCCCCTTAGTCGTCTTCTACGTCACCCGCGGTATGAGGTGGGTTGATCTTATTCTAAACCCACGGACACTAATACCTACCGGTCACTTGTCATAAGCAGAGCAGACGCGGAAGTGTCCGAGCGGTCAGTGCATCGGCGCATGGTCACTGTACCGGCACGGTAATGTATCGGTATCGGGCCGCAGCACATCACTGGCGGGCGCGGCGGTGTCGCAACCCCGGCACGCGAGCGACTGCTCAGTACTGCCTGTTCCGTTAATGCCAGTGTATTGGACCACTGAAATTCTTATTGGGCAACTAAAAGTTAAAGTCTAGGGTGGTTGAAAGTTGTTAAGAAACTAGGAATCAGAAGAAATCAGAACATGAGATTCTGACTGCAAGGGAGATCTATCATCTTTTTACACCAATCCAACCTCACCTGGCCGAATAACGTAGTGCCTCCTGCCGAATAACAAACGAGGCTCTGACAACCTACTGGTGGCGTTATAACCATCACGATTGAAGGCGTAGCTTAATATCCCAGGCATAATATAACGTCACCAGAGCGATATGCTACGTCTTGCGATTGCCAACCCTCCGATTATAGAGATGAAATTTCCTCAAAGTCAGTGAATTTCGCAGAAGTCATGACTCTCAGCATTTAGGAATACGACTCGAAGAAAAGGAAGTAGGTACGTTATTGTTACAGACCTTGCTAAAAATGGGTCATGTTTGTATCATTTTACCGAACTAACCTATGTAAAATTCTCGTATTCACAAACAACAGTTATTTATGATTGAAAACTAACAACACACTGCGTAGTAAGGCAGTAAATTGTAAATACAATGGCGACCGGCACTCAAATGTTGTGTGTTGAATAGGTTTTTGGGTACCTGTGCGTCCGTGTAAAACGTAACGAACGAAGAAACCACGTCCTAGTTGTTCTTACGCGAATCCCGCAGTACGATTCAATCCATTCCAAACACTGAAACGAGTTGAATGCCGTGACAGCAACGCGAGTTGCCCCAACTGACCTAATCTCGGGCGCATGACGTGTCGCCGCTCGCGATCTTATTTGTAGCCGCGGGTCACTATTGTGCGCTTCTGGTGCATGCAGCTTAGGCATCATACGTCCATAAGTACGCACAAAGCAGGATAGTAGAGGATCCCGCCATACAACGACCTTCACCGAGACGTTTATTGGATGAAACTTGGTATAAACAGGTAAAGGTAAATCGATACTTGCGTTTTGCATCTGTCTAATTAATTCAATCAATCAATTAATCAACAGCCCTGGTCCTTCCACTGCTGAACGTTGACCTCCTGTAATTCGCGCCACATTTCTCCATCCCGTTCTTCCACCATCCAGCAAAACATACCCTGGACCAAAATTTGATCGGCAACCCATATGCATTATATTTATTGACATATTTAATTACATATAAAATATTTTCATCCAATAAACGCCTCGGTGTAGGTCGTTGTATGGCGGGATCTTAGACCAGGACTGATTTTGGTTCACGGCCGTCGTAGGCACTAAAGGCCTTGTGACACCAGCCTATAGGCGCCTGACGAAGAGGCTGAAAGTTTTAGTGGGTATTCCTTGCTTTCACACCACCGTCATCATCATTATCAGCCTATTGCAGTCCACTGCTGGACACATGCCTCTCCAGTTGTTCGCCACTTGGGGCAAACATCTGGAGGATATACCCATAATAGCTACGCTGGGCAGGCGGGTTGGCGATCGCGGGGCGTATTTTTGTTCAGGCGACGCAACTCCAATACATTAATTTGGCACTTCTAATTGTAATTAGAAAATGTATACTAAGGTCTTCCTTTTGTAGATATTTACTATACGTACAGCAGCCTAAAATATCCAAATATCAATAAAAAAGACCGATTCCTAAATTGGTCTGGACAGAAATCATAGCTGGAGCTTAGGCTCCATATTAACAATAAAATAAATAAGTCAGGAATGTCCCTATCCCACCTTTTATTCTGGATACGACGCGATGCGCCCGTTCCTGGAAGGACATGAAGTGTGCCCTAACCTGTGTCTTTGTCTCGGCAGGTTAGTTTTTGCATATAACCTACACGTCATTTAGCCTTTGACCCAACAACCGAGCTATCGCCGGAGCACTAGACCTCTTGGGCTCATTAATTTAAACAACACTTGTAACGAATCCTCTTTATCTCTTGTGTGCTTTGTTTAGTATTTTGGAATCTAGGGGATTTAGTTAAGCTTAAGCAATTTTGCAGACGATTTATATAATTAATAAGTAATTGTTCACTATTCAATTGTTCAATTCACTGGAAATGAAGTGTACATAATCATTGGTGTTTAATAGGTATCTACCTCATAGTTTTAAATTTTCAACTCATAAATTTGCATTTTGAACGAAGCCTTGGTGATTATAATAATAGGAAATATGACTTTCTAGTAAAGTTGGACTTCCTACTTGGTACTGGACTTGGTTGGATAATCCTAAACGGACTTCTTCAGTTTTTAAATGGAGCATCGAAAAGTACAAACTAAATTGCTTTAGTCATTAAGAAAATGCTGTTTAAGTATATCTATATCAACGTCTAGTATTCAGGATCTGCATATTTGCACCCAGCGTATGTATCCTCATTTGCTTTTCCTTTTTATAGCATTTCGATCACTATATCTTTACCGGTAAAGCACTTTACGCAACGCCACACAGCAATGTTTGCTCTGTATCCGTCACGAATTACATCTAATTGTTTTTATTAATTGTTCTTTAGAACACCCATTGTTGTGGGAAGATTCAAGTCAGCGATACGGTTGGTATTGACGATATAATCAACGCAACACGATCCATCACTGTACTGTCAAAAGTACTTATTCAATCGACCGTGATTGTGTATGTACGATTTTTAAGTTGTGACTTGTACTCACCTAATTAGCTGTTTATGTAGTAATCAATGTAACGTGTATTTTTAACGCTTGATTGATTCTATAGTGAACTCATGGAGGTAGAAAAAGGATTTCCTGACTTTTCCAGTGGTGGAAATATAATGTTGTTAGCACTGAATAACATATGAATAATTTGGCTACACCTGTTAACGGATCATGTTTGTTTACAACATGATCCGTGCCTATTTATGAATTGTATGATTCAAGTTTTGTATAAAAATATAATTATATTGGAGTCAAACAATCAAATTTATTAGTAATAAATCACTTGAGACATGCCACGCCGGCCACACAGGGCCATCTAGTGCCAAAATAAGCCGGAGCTTGTACTATGGGTACTAACCATATAGGATATTTGGGTACTAGACAACATAAATACATTACTAAACACTAGGTACTTATAATAGAGATTTTTTATAGTAGACTGGCTCGATTTGAGAGCTTTCCGCTCCCCCAACAGTCCGGTGAAGATGGCAAAGCCTGGCCATAGTCGTAGTCATTTAATAAAAAAAAGTTTTATTCAGCGCACATTAAAAAATACAGGAATTTTGCCAAATCTAAAGAGTAACTTAAGCTACTTACAATGTTATACTTACAAATTGGTATCCACTCAGCAAACGTCAGCCAAGACGCTGATCAGCGGAGCCGGCAAGACGGAATAACTTCTACCTCTACCTAGCTTAAAAAATGTATGAATCAATAAAAATAGGATTTGTTAAGTTGAACATCCGGCATATCAACCGCTATAACTAGAAGCGGTCAGTAATCGAAACGGATGTGGCTCGTAAAATTATCATTTGTGATTTATCATAGCGAGGTGGGTGGAGGCTTTGTATCGGCGATCAATTATTCGCCTATTACGCCCCGTTATAGGGTTCTGTAGATAATTTTCTTAGGAAACCTTATTATAAATAAATAATAAATATTTATTTATTTATAATAAGGTTTCCTAAGAAAATTATCTATTATCTATTAATAATAAATATTTATTTATTTATTTAAACTTTACTGCACAAAATGATACAAAAGGAGTAGTGGAGAGTGGAAGGGTAGGAGCATTCTCTACCAGTTAACATCAGACTACATCACATACATTGCTTTAATCCCAAAGTAAGTAGCTTAAGCACTTGTGTTATGGGTATCAGAACAACGAAAGTACCACAAATAATTACTTAAATACAAATATAAACACCCAGACACGGAATAAAAATAAGTGTTTATCACACGAATGTTAGTCCCGGGTGGGAATCGAACCCACAACCCTTGGTTCAGAAGGCAGGAGTTACTACCAATTGAGCCACCGAGCCAGTCAACAGCAGTAGTACTGGCACCGAGCCAGAGCCAGTAGTTATACCAGTGACAATGTGAACATCTGCTATTGGTCTTAAATAATAGGTAGAGCCCTGGTTTTTGAATCGTAGCGTAAAATAAAGAATTACTTACCTACTCCAAAAATACACTTTAGATGAGTAATCCAAAAATGCATTTAGAATAGAATAACACTTTATTTGGTATATTCTTATAGAAATTCATCATCATCATCAGCATATTGCAGTCCATCGTGGACATAGGTTTCTCCAGTTGTTAGCCACTTAGGGGAACCATCTGGAGGATATACCCATAATCGCCACGCTGGGCAGGCGGGTTGGCGATCGCAGCTTGAAGCGAAAAGATGATAGGCCGCTCCCTTACATCCCCATAAACAAATTAAGGTAAGTGTCCCTATTACGGAGGTAGTCAAAATCGGTTCCTATTACGGTGGTATTTCTATTTTCGAGTTTTATTTCTATTTTATTCAGTATAAGTGCACCAAAATGTATATTATTTATTCCAAATCTATTCCTTCATCAGTTGACCGAGTTTTGCAAGTATAGCACACATACAACACAACAAAATCAATCAATTAGTGTAACGACATCGATGTGAGAGAGGTTTTCATACAAATGCGCAACATCAAATGAAAGTACACCAATATTTATAAACTAAGTTTTTCGTATTAATAACCCGTTCAAGTTCGTTTGTGTGTTATTTATTGCATTTTCCTACTATTACAGCAGCTATTTAAATAGCTTAATTCATATTTTAAACTCATTTTTACCCAAAAAATAAGAAACAAATTACCACCGTAAAAGGATACAAATTTTATAGGTTGATCCTAATACGGTGGTATACCTCCGAATTGGGAAATATACTGGAAATGTTTAATTGTTTATAGCTTTTAATTTATTAACTTATTGAATTAGTTCCAAGTTTTATTGAAATAATCATTAATCTTTTAAATTAAGGACCATATTCTGCGGTATGCTATCTTTTTTAGAAATCTAGTTAAATATGAAATTTGTTGAGCATAAAATGTTGGTTTCTTAGAAGCGGTAAAATAAAAAGCTGTATTTTAATTGATCACAAATCGTTTATTTTGTATAACTGTTGACTAAAATTTAACACACTGAGCCAAAAAACTGTTATCGTGTGATTATGCATTTACACTCTTTTGTTGATCGAAATTTTGATGGGTCAGAATTAGGAACATTATAACACGAGTAGTGTTCCTATTACGGTGGTAGTTATTTTTAGGTAACTCCGTATTAGGTTATATGGGTTCCTATTATGGCGCTATTCATAAAATATAAAGTTTTATGGTTCAGTAAATAAATAAAAAGTTTTCTATAATGTTTTATGGATTCTTATTTAATAAAACCAAAAACGATAAAAACTTAACAATGTATGTAAATAATGTTATTTAAAGAGAAAAATGCCCATCATAGTATGGAGAATAGTACAGTTGTGTTAAGTGTTGCATCAAAACCAAAGTTTTATTAGGTATCTAGAAAAAATATAATAAACCTATTTTCCAAAAATGTAACATTTATACTTACTACGAGTAGTTTATTCAAAAAAAAATCAAAAATCAAAAATATTTTAGTTTATTGTATGTAGTAATAATAATTCGTTTCAACGAGATCTTTCTTAATACGTCACTGTTAGAATTTAGAGGGTGCTAGGTTCTGGAGAATAAGGAAAATTCAAGTGATTCATACATCTCTGCTATATTTGCAAATTTTATTAAAAGAGAATCAATGTTATCAAATCAATGAATGAAAACCTTACTTTACTTTCATCACCATCATCAGCCTATTGCAGTCCACTGCTGGACATAGGCCTCTCCAGTTGTTCGCCATCTAAAGCAAACTTCTGGAGGTAATCCCCGTAATCGCCACGCTGGGCAGGCGGGTTGGCGATCGCAGGGCGTAGCTTCTTGCTCCGGTGACGCTGCTGCCCGTCATCGGCCTGTAGTTTTTAGCTACGCCTTCTATCGTGATGGTTTAACCGCCACCAGTCGGTTTGCCAGCGCCTCGTTCGTCATTCGGCAGGATGCACCACGGGCAGGTGAGGATGGCTTGGAACGATAAGGTGATAGGTCGCTCCCTTACATCCCTTACATACAATTTACTTTACTAACACATATTTTATATTATTTAATGTACGTAACATTATTTGTTTCTGACCCTCCGAATTAGGAACCGTTTACCGCCGTAATAGGCACTGACCGAAATTATACCTCCGAATTAGGAACAATCGACTCGGCTATTTAAATATTTTTTAAAAAAAAAACTAACATCAAGAGAATCACAAAATCAATAGAAATACAAAATATAATAACCACTTTTGACGATGAAGTGGTTTTGCACATTTAGAAATACTTACAAATGCTTATTTTTGTCTCCTAGTTTCGAATGTTGTGAAATACCTCCGTAATAGGAGCGTTTACCTTAGTTTATACTTATAAACACAAGTTTCAGATTTATGCGGTAAACCTAATACGTTTTATACGGATCCCAACAAATATTAAAAGTGGCTAATACTTGACCGTTCAGCTGTCAGTTTTGAGTCAGGTGCGCATTTCTAGGATTGCAATAGAGAAGGTTAGTGCGGTACAGATTTTTTTCGTGCGGTTAGTGGTCAAGTAAGTACATATCTATCTTAATAATGTAATAAAGATTACATTTACAAGACGCTAGATGCATTTGATCGCCAACCCGCCTGCCCAGCGTGGCGATTATGGGCATATCCCTCAGATGTTTGTCCTGAGTGGCGAGCAGCTGGAGAGGCCTATGTCCAGCAGTGGACTGCAATAGGCTGGTGATGATGATGATAGATGCATTAATCAACTATAAAATATTATTCTGTAACACATACGAGTATACAACAAATTTAATCAGGGTAAAAGAAATTCATTTTTTTTATTCGATTGAAATGCAGGTTTTATGATGATGTCGTCATCGTCATATCGCAGTCCACAGCTGGACATCACACCTCAAGATGTTCCCCACTTTTTTCAATTCTGGACTTCTCGCATCCCAGCTTTTGTTAGCCAACATGTCACCAGTCTGCTATGGCTCTACACAATTTTATATGCCTTATCCTCTTTGGATAGTAATTAGTCTAACATTTTCATAAACAAGTAACAAAAACACAATACTTGGGTAATGTTTTGTATTATTAAGTATGTGTTGTTATCTGACATATTATTCCTTTATTTACGGTACCGTTGAAAAAGCAAAGATTAACTAACATTTTGTCACGTATCAATCCCAATATTAAAATATTTCCAGTGCCGATTCCCATGCTCGATGAAAAAGCTCACGTCAGTGAAAAGTTAATGAAGTTCTTTACATCGATGGACGGACAGAAGAGAGATTTATTACTCCACTAATGACTGGTGGTTAAAGAAAAAATATTCATGTCGCGGACAAACTTGCTGGCGACGCGATCAGAATAATGTCTGGTTCATTGTTAACCAACTTTTTTTTGAATTATAAAACCCCACCAACCTGTGTATTGCAATACAGATATTGTATTTGGTTAGGAAATAATAAGTGATTACCTACTTCGTCGCAAATTAGATCTAGAACATTTGCGACGAACGACTAGTTTATAAATTGTTGTTTGATGTACTTGAAAAAAACACATACCTAAAATTTGACAATTAATAAAAACAAATATTTTATTCTATAGGGTGGAGGTCCTATTTTAAGTAATGGAAAATAATGTTTACCTTTTATATCTGACTGCAACACGAACAAAACATCCTGATTGCATTAATTGCCACGAGCTCCGCAAGATGTACGATGAGACTATTCGTATTGCAGAAATGATATTACCAATGTGTGGTATCATTCGGCAACCACTTTTTACCGCAGGTAATTGTAATTATATTTATTTATTATTTCTGAATTACTCCAGGAAATTGAGATTCACGGCGACACGTGCAAGTAATAACTACGTTTGTAATTTCACCAAATGGGATGAGTGTTGGTTTTGTTTTGCGCGTTCATTTCGATCAAAGATTGCGGCTTTTCAGTTATGAGTTATGATTTTAGAGACTTTTGTAATATTTTTTATAAGAATATATATTATTGTGTTATTTACATAGTACTTATAATTAATTCGAGGAAATAAGAACGGGGTTTTTTATTATGAAATAAAAACTAAAATATGCTGTCGCATAGATAAGTTGCATTAGAGTTTCTTGCTGGTTCTTCTCGATAGAAACTACTATCAATTGGTAGAGTATTTTTTTATTCATGCTTGACGATTCCTAAGGGCCTGTCATAATAAAGTGTATTATGTGACTAAGTATATTTTTCATTTCATTTAATTTCTATTCACTCACCTAAGCTTACGAGTTACCATCCGGGCAACGTCCGGGACCAACCATTTTTTTCTAGAGGGGAATGCATTAGGCACATTCATGCCGCCTCCGGGGGGAGTCGGGAGTCCCAAAATGGTAGGGCATACCCACTAAACCCCCCTGTGTCGCCAGTGGGCAGCAAGATAAAGATACATTTATTTACCAAAACATTTCTGTACATATTACATTTGCATGAATTCAGATGTCAGTGTTAGTTTTAGGTGTCACATGTTTTGCCAATATATGGCGTGTAGCAGGGACACGGGAATCCTTGGATAGACCATGTTGAAAAGGATGTCAATCACCCTTAGAAGCCAGCCTGCCGGCAGGTAGAACAGCACTCTGTTGAAATCTCGTGTCGGAGACCAAGATCCATTTTGGATCACTGATCCAGCACATTAAGTAAAAAAGGTACCTACTTATAGAATAGAATAGAAAAACTTTATTTGGCACACAGAAAAGAACTTAGATGTAACTTCAGGCTCAGCTTGTTTTTGGTAAAATTTATTACACAGTGATTAAATGTTTAAAAAAGATAGCACTACTAATCGTTTCGCTAGCCGGAAACAAAATGTATTGGTGTTTGTTGTTCATTAACCAAAACTCGTATTTTTTCATTTGATATTCACTAATCTGTTGTACTTTGATTGCCAGAAGGCCTAACCTTATAAGACAAGACGGTGCCGCGCCAACGCGAGTAAATCCCGGCGAGACTGGGCAATCCGACCACAATATACATTCCCGCTTTTGCCTTAATTGCCCCGCGTTATTTACACTGACAGGGACACGCGCGCGCAAATGTAACCGTCATTGCAATTAACTGAATACTTTGTGTTATGTACTGCGCCGATTGAAAGGCCGGCCGAGATGTTAACTTAATAGATCCATCTACTTGTTTTGCTTTGTTAATTTTCGTTTTCATTGTAACTTTTTAATTCTGCGAAAATATTTAAGCGCCGAAGTGTGAATTGAAAGTTTGGGCTATCAGAAAAATACTTATGCACTCTTAACACAATAAAGAAAACTACTAGATGGATTTGAACGGCAATCTTGTGGTTTTATAGCTATAAATTTCAGGCAACATATAGATTGAAACTTACCAAGAGCATACCTAATGATTTGTAAAAAAAAACAAATTTTTCCTAATTTTATTATGTTGAACTAAATACATAATTAATGGAAATACAGTAAGTAACAAATGCAAACAAAAAATACTCAATTAATGTAATTTGATCTAAATTTTTTACCTATCCAGGTATACAATTCTGTTATCAACCAATCAATCAAAACAGCCTTTCATATTCCACTGAATGCAGTTAGAAGAGACAAAAAATCCGAGATAACTGGAAATCCATAAACATCATAGTTTAATTCTACTGCTGATTGGAAATAACTTAACTAGAGCATTTTTTACACTGAAATATAAAACCGAGATTACCTAAAACTGGAATCTTGTCTAGTTGATTGACATCAGAATCATCTACATTAATACGTATGAATTAATTAAAAAACTTATTGATACATAGAAATACCTTTTTAGGTATATATTAGGTCGAATATTATCAACGTCATCATTATTTTTTTAACATACTGATTTTATGCCAAAGCTTGATACATATTTCACGAACGCAACCAAAAGGTAGTTAAAAAAATGTTCAAACTTATTGACGCTTAAATTTTATTTAGCGTTTTTGCAGTATACTAAATATAATTCTTAGCCTAAAGCAAACTTACTTAGATTCTGTAGATTCCTGGTCGAGTGATGAATGAAGGTCTGGGTGTTCTCAGATATTTTTATAGGTACTCGTACAAAGAAAAACCTTAGCGTGAAACTAGTGCATGATGTGAACTATCTGTCTTCATTACTTTAAAAAAATATATTGTCTTAACATTTCAATAAAATCAATCTACCTATATCGTTCTTTCATTTAAGCTGTACAGTAGTGATAAGAATCTATACAACAGATTCGTCCTTTAAACGCTAGCCGAATAATTGACGGCAAATGATCGATCTACAACGATTACATACTCACTGTCACTATTTGGATCAATCGAACGGGGGTCACAAAAGATCGACCTTTAAGTTTTTAATCGAGTAGGCAGATATTATATAAGAGATCGCTCCGTGGCGCGTTATCAGTGAAAGCAAGGACGCAACAAGGACAGCAGATAACGTAATTATAGCTTATTACAGAGCAACCGCTCGCCTGCGCCGGAGTTGAGGCCACAGTACATCTTAACAACAACAGATATAATAAATATTTTATTTTTAGTATGACAATTGTCTTATTGTCGCCCTCAGGCCAGGTGGAGTGACGATATGCGCAGGACGGCTGGCAAGTGCTAGATGTAAGAAGCCCAAAATCGATCAAGGTGACAAACATTAGGAGAGGCATATGTTCAGCAGTGGACTGACATGGGCTGATGATGATGATGGCAATTGTATTTTTTTTATAACAATAAATACTTCAATTATCTTTCCATCTAGTTATTTTTAGTTGAAAACTAAAATGAAACACTTTTCATTTTCATAGTTATTTATCATTTTGACATACAAATTGCGTAAAAAGGATTTGATTCGACAAAGTCACCAATATGTCACCGTATCAATCCTATGTGGAATGGACTATAGCGATGAGACCGCCTAAATGGTACATACTATATTTAAACTTTGTAATGTACTTTCATTTTAACGTTTGTGTTTTATAAATAACTAGCTGTGCCCGCGATATCGTCCGCGTGGAATAGAGTTTTGTCCCCTATTTTATCCCTTTGGGGATAGTATTGATCAAAATCCTGTCTTAGCCGAGCTTACGTTATAACATCTATCTGAATGCCAAATTTTAGCCTGATCCGTTCTGTGTTTTGGGCTCTGCGTTGATAGATCACTATGTCAGTCAGTCAGTCACCTTTGAGTTATATATATTTAGATTTCTATATGTTAACTTAAAAATATTCAGCAAAAGTTTAGTTACTGTTCATTTCCTGCCTTGTGTAAATGAGCGGTATCCTATAATTGCAGGCGATTGAACTGGGTACGACACGCCTCATTGTCTAGAATAAAGAAGTAGTGAATTGGTTCGAGTTTACACCGAGCCGGAATGTAGTTACAATGAGAGGCAATCATTTGATTATTTAATACAAAGTATTTTAATTGAAATAAAATACAGCCTCTTGAGAGTCATTCGAACAACAATAACTTTTTGTATGGGACTAGCAAGGAATCAGAAAAAATAAATTAATTCGGTATTAGGTCCTATCGTCCTATAGTAGCGCCAGTAAAATATAGGTTTTTTTAGGTTTTAATAAGGAAGGAGGAATTAACTTGTGATTAAATAATTATCAAACAACATTCTTGTAGGTAGGTACTTATACTGCCAAAGTTAAGAACGGTATACCATGCCTAAACGTTGGAAATACCCTATCCTAGGTATTGGTCATTAAGTAAACACGCATAATCACCTGTATGTCAATACTGATTCAATCAGTACTGTTTGATAATTACAATCGACGCTCTACTGTACATAACTTTTATGATAAGGGTTAACTATCCTCTACCCAAAGGCTATCTCCCAAATCTAGCATCTCTCTTAAACTTAGGCTATCTTATCGCTAGCTGAGTGATCTCTTCTAGACAACCTTGGGTAGGGAATACCAAGATAGAAAGGATGATGTTATGTAGCTCATACAATTTATAGTGTATATTTTGTCTAGGTCTAAGTATTTTTTTTTATGTACAATAAAGAGTATTATCATAAGCCTATCGCAGTCCACTGCTGGACATAGGCCTGTCCAGTTATTCGCCGCTTTGAGCAAATTCCTGGAGGATTTACCCTTAATCGCTTCGCTGCACATAAAAAGTATCTATAGTGTCCACAAATTCCCGATAATACACATAACAGTTGCTAATTATTCACCTTGTTCGTAGCTCAATGCATTACGAGTTCTCTAGCCATAATACCGATGCAAATATAGGGCCGCTATACATTTGCAGTGAGAACAGTCTCAATAAGGCTCTTGAGAACACCTCGACACTATCGTGTTGTCGGGATACTGCCCACATTCTAGCTTAGAAATGGCTTACATGACGCTAACTAGTATAAAAGCGTAATATTAGTTAGATTACAAAAATGGTTTTTACCAGTGGTAATAAAATCTACGTCCGCCTGGTTTCTGGATTTTTAATAAAATTATCTCTGACTTTAGACTACTAAGGGAATATCAGATAAAACCTGCTTCGGTCAGCTGCCGCCTGCCTAGCGTTGTATCTAAATCCCCCTAAATGACTATTGTCGAAGGGCTATGCCCATCAGTGGACGGTTACAGGCTGATGATGACCAGCTATATGGTTTTTTATTTATTTACTAAAATGGCGCAGCGACCCAAAGCGAGGCCGATATCACATGTTGCCACTTTGAACGCTCTTGCGCCACCTCCAGTAGGGATTCTCCACCGCGATGAGGTGATCTAGCCCACAGGGCATCGGCATATAGTCATCCTCCCCACGTCTCATGGTTATTAGTTACATATTTACGATTCATCAGGCTGAACAAACCGACGTACTGAGTCCAAAATTACATTACAGTTATAATACACCTTTTATCTGTAATTTACTCCAGACAACGACCCTATAAACGGGGCTCAAGCCTTGCATCTTATGGGCCATGGCAGTGGCAACTGACAGGACTAATCGGTTACTTGCCCGCTGTTGCAGCGACTTGAGCTTCTCTTTCGCTTTTCATCAGGCGTTGGGAAGCCATTACGCCGTGCTACTATAAAAAAATAGTTACCCAAAGCCTCCTACGCGTAACCCCATGTAACCCTATATCATACAGGCTGACATCGCGGGCATTGTGCGTCCTTCCTGCGCAGGCGCCGCGTTGCGCAAGCGGACACCGCCGTACGCGAAATGTGTCTTATTAGCCGCTCTTTGGAAATGTCATACGGCAGACTTATATGGTACCAGAGTGTTGGCAGTAGCAGCCCTTATTCTTTTTAACAATACTGCTATTGGATCTGGTCTAAGTACCTACTGTACGGTAACGAGTGGGGGAAAAATATCTTGCTAATTTCAATTTCTAGTCAAGTTTTGTAGTAGGTAGGTATAATCAATATATAAACCATATTTCGTGTGTTCTAGTTGAGTAGTTCTTGAGTTATGAAGGAGTGAAAAGTGGCTCAAAATGGTTCGTGTAAAATATGAATACCTACACAATATGGGTGCGGTCACCAGTTCTCTTCGCTGGAACTTGGCTGGCTCTCTCGTACATGTCTTAATCTAGTAAGAATAGGTTTTAATTATAGTTTAATTTAGTACTATAGTTCATTCGCGTTAAGAAAATAGTGACTGACAGGTCACTGACAGGCCACTAGCCAATTAAAACGCTAGAAATTATAATTTAATAACGCGAATGAACTATAGTAGTCGATTTTCAATAAAAAAAATATATTTGGTTTCATTTTTTTCTTAAAGTACTTGACTAGTTACAGCTTGCTGCCCTGTCATAGTTAAGTAATACAATAATGTAAATCTTGCTTGTTTACTGATCAATATTGTCTATATACTGTTGCGTTGCTAATAAATCATTCATTATAACAAAAAAAAAGTATCGGAATCCATAATACATAATTTTGTTCCATTTCGTACCTACTACAAAGAAAAGAAAAGAAAACCAATTGGAAATTTTCCTTATGACCGCAGCATTTTCGACGAAATCCCTAGTTATTTATTTATATTCTTTTTCATTATAAGTAATTTACACTTAAAAGTAATAAATTCACTTTGTTTATTAAGAAAAATGCATGAAAATTCTAAGTCAATTAGTACTTTTTAGAATAAACGTTTCCAGTGGCATCTTCTTATGCTATTTTAGTAAAGATACCTTACGTTTTAACCTTAGTAAAGATTTTATAGTTTTTGTGATGCCAGACAGGGGTGAACGGCCTTAGATATAGAATGCATAGCCTTATTGTAATTTTGATGGGATAATTGTTCTCTTTACCTTATTTTCATGGTAGCCTATTTTGTAGTCCGTAAGTCCAACCAGTGTTGGCTAACTGAACGGAGCTGATAGCACGGTGACTCAGGGCTGATGAAAAGGTTAGCTTTGGATGCTGTCAATTATGCTGACAGCCGACAAGGATTGCGAACCGGACCAGCGACATTACTTTCTCTTGGTTTGTTGGTAGAATCCATGTTTCACAAATCAGTTTCGAAATTAAGCCTACATTGTTTTTGATTTTAACAATAAAAAGTGATTTCATTCTGTAACTTAGATCAGTATTGTATTCTTTTATGTTGCTCAAACGGTTAATAAAGTTGTATGGAAAAAAAACTACTTCTTAGGAGGATAGGCCAACATAATATAGTCTGTACTGTAGGTGTGTTGTAGTTTGGAGAAACATTGTTAGGTAAGTATTGCTCTACTGCAAACTAAAAGAAAACCAAACTAAAATTGGGCACGGGTATTCGAGGGCTGTATTCGATACAAATTAGCTTTTTATGACTGCGTAAACATAGGGACGAAAAATCGATAAATAAAATAAGATTTCAGATTGTACTGTTTTTATTTTTCAATGCATAACAATATCCATATTTCACAATTGAATTAACATGAATATTGAAGTGTTTACCATTGGTTTTTATTTGTGTGACGCTAAAATCCTTAAAATTATAACTAACGTCTCAAAGTGATGATATGACAGTACGAGTACAAATATCTAATAGCTGAAATATGTTTGCACTGCTTTACAATAGTGAAGGAGAAATATTATACAGTAATAAGCATTAAAAATTCTATTTTACAATTATGTTGCTAATAAACTTTACATGTTTCAAAGATGCAGTAGCCATATTAAATCCTTTTTCTAATGAAAAATGTGCAAAGTTCTAGAATAATGTGAAAGGAATTATTTATACAATGTTGAAATGTTACACATTTTTATTGTCAAAAGAATTAATAAAAATTCAAATAGGTACTTGCAGAATCGACCTTAATCTATGATATTGTATGTATTCCAACTATGTAGCTTAATATACGGATTTTATTACAATGCCTACCTTTGAGCTTTTTCCTAAATCGTGATATGCTTTTCGTGTCAACTTTGCATTATGTAGAATATTTTATGTAATAGTGTAAATAACAATATAACAAAATAATGTGATTTAAGAAAATGTCTTAGAAGTAATTACAAATTTTTAGATACAAATAAGTTTTTTCACTTAAATAAACGTTTTCACAAACTGACAAATCTAATTTCAAATGAAATTTTATATCTTTTATAAAGAAAACTTTGGTAAGTTTTTGACTAAGCCATAAAATTAGCGCTTTTGCGTTCATTAAATACTCGTTCATAATAAATAAAATAAGAATTTGCATTTCATTCAAAATTTTTCTTTAAACAGTAAATCGACTTACAATAACATCTATATTCTTTAAACAAACTTATGCACCTATGATATTTTTATAATATTTACAATTTCTAATCGTACGTTTTATTCTTAACAATAAACTAGGAACTAATAATAACGTACTTCAAATTTAACAATACCTTAACTAACTTATGTTTGTCATGTACATTCTAGAAATATGCTCGTATTTGCTATCGATACATTTTTAAAAGTGATCAACAAGATTTTTAAACATGTGCTGTGCAACAGGTTTATTACGAACTGTGGTTTTTATTATTTCATTAATGAAATGGGCGAAAAATTTTGCGTTACTGGTGCTAGGCCATGAAATGGGAACCATTTATTGAGACCATGTCAAAGGGATTTTTTATTAAATAGAAACCACCAGATCGCATCACATACTCACCAGGTCCAACTAACGTCATTGATTCATTTTGACATGGCCCTGTCGTTTACATAATTATTGACCAATCGCATGATAGCTGAACCGCGGAGTACATAACGCCATCTATCGAGCATTTCATTTTGAAACACTATCAATGGTCTATTGTATGTCATGTCTACACGTAACGATTGGAGTGCATCACCCTATGCCCATTGCCAATGTTCAAACATTATAGATTTGTTACCTTACCGCGTATTGTGATGACAGCATTTTAAATAACACTACTAAAAATATTGCTCTCAATTCCAGTTAGAGAGTTGACATACGTACTGGGGCACCCGCTTAACGAGACTCGGACGACTTTTGTGACCTTTCAAATTTTAATTATTCTCATATTTTCACTAATAAATGTCAATGCTACTGACCAATTACTTTTTTGCAACATATTGCTGATTGTTTTTCGTAATAATCGAAGTTAAGTACGAGATTTAATATGAAATTAAAATTAATGCGTTACCAAAGAAATGTCTGATGAACGCATTTGCCCCAGCGGTCTGACCGATCCAAACAATTTTGATTAAGAAATTACATTATTTTTGTAAGCAAGTTGAATTTTGTACGAATGTACGAGGCAAATATTGTCTTCTTCTATCCGTTTTTCTTTTATTTGTAACTGATAAACACTGAGTGTCATTAAAGGTCAAAGTCACGGGGTCATCGAGTCAACACCTAAACGCTACTCGAAGGGCTGTTGCCATAGCGGCGGCGGCAGCGGGTACATCGGCGGCTATGTGGAGATAGCCAGCGACGGGCGCACGGCAGCGTGAGCCGGCGCGTGAGGCGACGTCGCCGGCGGCGTGCTCCCGCCCGGCGAACACGTCACCTTACCCATAAACGACCTTATATCATCGAAATAAGCATCCTCGCGCTCCGTGTCCGCTGAACTTGGCGAATCACCCCCCTCCGCTTCATGCTTCTTCAGATGCCGATCCAAATTAGTCTGCTGGCCGAAACATCTATCGCATAAAGGACATCTAAACGGCCTCTCCTTATTATGTATGTTCCTCACATGCCGCTGCAGGTTCGACGAAATCGAAAACGAACGCTCGCAGTACTTACACTTGTAAGGCTGCTCCCCAGTGTGCGTGCGGAGATGACGAGTCAAATTCGCACTTCGAGGGAACACTTTCCCGCAGAACTTGCAGGCGTAGCGATCCCGAAGTTTGCCGGTGCCGGCGCTGATCTCGCGGAACTTTGCGTACGCCGGCTGCCGGTCCGGACCGTCAGTACCGAGAAGTGGGGATAAAAAATTAAACGGGCTCGGTACGTACGGGGAGTGGGAGGGATTCAGAATAGAGTCTGATGAGTGAAAGGACGGAAATCTTGGGCGGTACATAGCGTCGATTATGTTGTTGTGCTGTGGGTGGACGGGCATCGGAAACGCGAGCGGCGGCGACACTAACGGAGAATCATCGCGTTTCGGCTCCACTCCTTCAACATCTACATCGCAAGTGTCATTCTCTGGAGTCTTACTCCTTTCTATTGGGCTTTCTGGCGGAGAATAAGATTTGACCGAAAGATCGCGAAAGGAACGCTCGTTTATATCGCCTTCAGACTCCTTATCGCTTTTGCGAGAGACCGACAAATCCAGTGGCTGGTCACCTTGGTCTTTCTTCGTCTCCTCCTCGACATCCGAATATTCTGAATTCTTATCATCCTTTCCAATCTTAGAAAGATCTTTGGGCAGATTCGGAGAAACTGATTTCCTTGATATGTCATTGTTGTTAAGTTTTAGTGAAAAGTTGAAAGGTGATTTTCGTTTCATTTCGTCTCTTGTGAAGTTGAAAGGAACTATCGGGGTGGGCACTGACATCACTGGAGACGGCCGGTGTTGGGACGAATCTTCTATTGAGTGTGGCGAATGCTTATTGTATAAGTTTTGAGACTTGGGTGTCACTCTATCGGCATTGTCATTGATTCTTGCGTTGGTATCAAAATCCATATCCTTGGTCTTTTTGACTTCCTCTAGAGACGTTGAGCTGTCCATGCTCTTGACAGACATGCGGCCTTCTGGTTTTGAAACCATATTAGCGTTGGACAATGCAATGTCGTGTTCCATAGCTAGACGAGCGCCTTGTACATTGAAGAGGAGGGGGTTGAAAAGGTCTGTTTGGCAAGCGGCGGCCGCTGCGGAGAAGAGAGCAGGGTAGTATGTATTGTAGGGGAGGGGTAAGGCCGGTCCCCTATACAAGGGGAACGGATTGGGGTTGTTGGGGTTGTTCATCCCGACGTACGCCAATGGGGGCTTTTGGGATCCTCGTAGGTTCACGGATGCTGCAGCGGCGGTCTCGCAGAACCTCTTGTGCTTAGTGAGCGACGCGTAGGAGTTGAAGGACTGGCCGCATTTGCCGCATTCGACCAGAGCTCTGCAGGCGGAGTGCATCCGTTTATGTCGGCACAGGTTGGAGAACTGTGTGTACGACTGGAAGAGAAATAATTTATTGTTAGGTTCCATATCTAAAAAATTAACACTACATTTAGCAGAAAATCGCCAAACATAGTCCTTTCGATAACCATGGAATTGTGACTCCCGCTTCAGCCTTCCATCATTTCTGCAGCCTTACATTAGCACGAAATGCAATAGTGTGACTCCCTTTTTAGTCTTCTATCAATTAGAAAAGCATAGACAAGAGGTAATTACAATGCTGTGCCCATGGCTTTCCATATAAGGCAACCTCTTCCTTCTCTCAGCCAGTTACTTTACAAAAAGAACAGTGTCCCAAGTTTCTTACCTTGAAGCAGACCTTGCACTGGAAAGGCTTGACGCTGGAGTGGATGTGCGTGTGCTGCTTCAGGCCGGAGGAGGTGGCGAAGGTCTTCCCGCACTCGGGGCACGCGTGGCTGCGCGCGCCGACGTGCTGAGCGCGAATGTGGCGCTGGAGGTTGGAAGGATCGGTAAATACCTGAAATAACATCAGGTTTCGGACAACGTGAAACGTTATGTTGAAATTTGGGGAGATGTTTGGTGGAATTTTTCTTTTTTGTGGATTTTAATAAACATCATCATCATCATCAGCCTATTACAGTCCACTGCTGACATAGGTTTTTCCAGTTGTTCGCCACTTACGACAAACAGGAGGATATACCCATAATCTTTGATAAACATATTTTTAGTAAATTTTTATTGTTCTGTACTTATATACAATATAAAATTACCCCAGAAAATTATGAGAATCCATTATTAGAAAAAAGTGCTGAATTCAAAATAGACTTTATTGTCTTGCAATATCACTCTAAGGTATTGGATGTGTCAAAAAAAGGATATCATCATGTTTCAGATGACATGCTATAACCGTATCGGATATATGCAAGAAGGAACAATGATGCTGAATATCAGCTAGATTGATGCTTTCGATTAGCAAACGCTTTTAGAAGTCAAGAGATATCTCTTGACTAAATCTTCAAATTATCTATACTTATAATAAATCTGTAGAGAGGTCAATTCTGTACATAAAATATTTTTTCAAAATAACTATCAGGGGGTGATAAGTGATCGATACTGATACCAAAAATGCAATCAGTAAAATTTTTGTCTGTCTGTCTGTCTGTCTGTCTGTCTGTATGTTCGTTATAGAAAAAAAAACTACTGAACAGATTTTGACGAAACTTGGTACAATTATTCTTCATACTCCTGGGCAGGTTATAGGATACTTTTCATCACGCTACAATCAATAGGAGCGGAGCAGTGACGGGAAGTGTTGGGAAAAAGCGAGAAATTTAAACCTGTATGTTTGAACGCGCATTACGCGAAAACTACTGCATAGAATTGAATGCGGTTTTCACCAATGTATTGCTAGAGGTCTAACTTAAAACTTAGGCACAAGGTATAGATGGGTATTATATGGAAGTCCGTTATTTTTGAAACCCGATATCCACGCGAGCGACGCCGCTGGCACAGCTAGTATTAAATATGGTCATACTGATAACAGCGGTCAATCTATAGAAACACTTTACCAGGTTCTATGGTCCCATAACTTAAATATGAATTAAAGTCGGACAAACTATGTTCCGTAGGACTAATTCCGACTAGACCAGAACAGTATGCGTAGCACAGCTCCCACTGGGAATGTCGCTTGACTACAGTTTATTTTTATACCACTAGAGTTGCGAACAGTCTACGAACCCTTTTGTATCAAACGAAAGTTGAATAAAGAAAAAAAAAACAATTGCTATCCACACCTTAGGGCAATTCTCGCAGGGGTATTTTCTGATGTCCGTATGCGCAAGGGCTCGGTGGCGCAGCAGAAGTGCGCGGGAGCTGTATGCGCGGTTGCAAAGCTCGCAGTGGAAGGCGCAGGCGGGCTGCGCGTGCGCATGTATCAGGTGCCTGTCGAGACTGTAACAGAGAATGTGTTCATTAGTCATTTGTATGATATATAATACTTTTCTGAAATAATGAATAAATAATATAATATTAGTAAGTTTTGGAAAGGGAAAATTTCAGTTCGGCGGGCTTTTGTTGAAAAGTTATTATTATGTAGTCTACGTACGTATGTGTAAGTGAGATGGGATACACTATTATTAAAGTGCCAAATTATGTGTGCGCAAACGCAGGTCCTGAGTGAACCTCCGCTTATTTTTTCAATTGACCGCTTACTATTTCCAATAGTGAGGGGACTTACTAATTAGCTAGTTAGTTAAATGGTTACTAAAGTCACCTACAAAATATACTTTAGATAGGCTCAAGATGTAAGGCCATAAAATGATTTTAAAAATCAAAATTAGTTTACGAAATATAGCTAAACTGCCATACAAGATTATAAACATACTTTTGAAATGTCAACTTGATTAATATTATCTTGAAACTTATAATAATCAATTTCGTCTATAATCCTGTCGGTTCGCTATGTGAAATGGCGATGAGTGTATTGCAGATTACCAATTAGCAATTAAACGAAAAAGAAATACAAGATTAATTGGCAAACGTCTAAAGATAAAGATCATTCGTATATCTCAATTTGCACAACCAATTTAATTAATAAATCACAGTCAAAACAACGGAGCAATCAATATAATTACACGAAAATAGTTCGGCATTAACGACTGCTCGATGAAAATTGTGGAGCTATAACTTTTGACTTATGAAATCGCCAAAGGCATACGGTTGCAGGTCACATGTCAAACTTAAGTGCCCTTTAAGCTCAACTACTGTCATTTCACAATATCAGGTGCTTAAATAACCATTTATCAATCATACTCTCAAAAATTTACCAACCTGAACATTTATTAAAGATCTGTCGTGTCAAAATATGTTACAGCCATTAATATATTGCCGACAAGAGCTTAATAACCACAATAGGTGTTATTAAAGTTACTTATAAATATATCTTAGATTGATAATAAAGATATTTCTTTAATAGCTATATCTTCGCTGGAGATAATTTACGTTTTCAATCGGAGATATCACTTTAATCAATGTGTCTATTAGAAAGTGAAGAGAGTACAGCCTACTAGGTAACTCGAGCAAATAAAACATGTATAAATAAATATACCCGTCTACTTGCAGGAAAGACAAAGTCATAACATCTATATGCATCGGGATCGCCTACGCAGTTTATAAGTTACGGACGCTCGCTCCATATATAATTCAAACGTGTTTCGGTTTCACGGAAAATGTATGTATTCATTTTTGCAATAAATTCAACATGTACACGTTTTATGAGCAAAATTTGCAATGTACCCGGAGTGGCTACCATTAGATGCATACTTTATTAATAAGATTCATCTTCCCTGTACTCAGAATGTAGGTCATCCGTCGGGTTTCTTTATGGTGTTAAAAATATAAACGAGGGTCAAGAAAATCCTGTTAGCACTGTCATAATATATCGCTCGACGTTTTGATGGAAAACGTATATCATTCGCAAAAACCGTCTCAGTGGCATAACTGGTCTGCCACACGCAACCCTTACTGCCTGCGGTGATTTTCTAATGTTGCACCTGTTGTGTGTTGCTATAAGTAAATTGAAACATGGTACGATTACATCGCTGGGCTGTTGCTGCGTTGTGCGCGGCGAGTTGGTAGCTGAATGGAAATGTACGTTTGGCTAGTCGGGAGGTACAGCGATGTCAAGTAGATGAGACGACGCGTTTTCACTCTTACGGACGGCGGGGCCGTCGCCGTATCTTTTAATTAATCTCAGGAATAAAATCTACCGTCGGTAATGGTTCCGTCGCTTACATGCTGTCCACTCCGTTGCGTAGTCGTACCAGTCCTACGCGATCGTGGAGAGGAGAGATTTCGTACATCGTTAAATCAAGCGTTTCGTTTAGTACTTATGCTTGTTAGTCTAGAAACGGGCAGTTACCAGTATGTTAAGCAAGCCGAGTAATTTTGTCGATGTAAATGTGCGCAGATGGTAACGTATGAATAAAGGTGAGGAAACTTGCGGCAGATAAATTAGATCAGCTTTAAAATATGTTGAGTTAGTCTCTAATTTGAGGAATTTTTCACCTATAATGTTGTTTGCATGCAATACATATCTTCGAAGTAAATATTACATAGTCAAGTAATTTATAATCTAAACTGTTAATAAATTATTTTCAACTTTATGGCACTAAAGTAGAAATTAATGGTAATAGCAGACTTTAATATGATACATGTAAGTGAAGCGTGTAGGATAAATATAGATTGGTTTAGTATTCTTACGAATACAGATACTTGATAATAGATACCTAAATAATTTCTTATTCCATTTCCTATGATTCTATTTCCTTACAACTCAAGTTAATGAAAAGATATGATAAAAATAAATAAATAAAATAAAATAGTTTATTTCATAGTTTGACTTATTTTTACACATCGTAACCTAATGATACCAGTTCCTGAAGAAAGTATATTACAAAATCTGAATGGTAGTAAAAAAAACCCGTAGTGCATTTAAACGACATTACTGAAAGCTTCTTCCTAAACCTCCAGTCGTTCAATAATCTCAATTATGAACTACCGGACTTCAAATTCATGCATTCGCACCTCTCACTTTTAAATCTTGGCTCCAATAACTAGTCTCCTAATGGTGTATAATATTAAAATGTAATTAAATTCTATTAACTGTATCTGTTTAGCGGATCCGTAATAGAAGCACGCAACGCAACGCATAGCCCGGGGGCTACTTTGCAATCCGTATCGCTGCAGTGATCTTCGGCCACTCAGCTTTTAGGGTTCCCTGCCCTAAGAAGAAATAAGAACCCCTTTATAAATACTTAATTGACTTTGTCAATACCGCAGCCAAATGACCTCCGGGTCGTGTTTCTGCCAGTGAGTAGGTAGGGTTTCCGGAGCACGTGGAGGGTTAGGGAGCGTGTGGATTTAGGAAGCGTGTGGATGTACGATTAAATAAGCGCTCAGATTGTCAATTTTTTCGAGTCAAAGTTGTGTCTAAGTCAAACTTCTAATCAACGCGATCAAGATGTGACCTTTTTTTAAGCCGAGGAAAATGCTTTTAGGCTTCACCCGGGGGGAGTTACGGGGTATGTGGGACTCACCCCGCCTTAAGGTGGAAAGAAGGCAGGGAATACCCGCTAAAAACCCCGGCCCCTCCTGTCAAGCGCCTATGGGGATGGTGTCACGGGACCCGGAAAGACCAGGACTGCCTAACCCATTTTATTGTTCGAGGAACAGAAAAACAATAACTTTCCTCTACCCGAAGGTAGAAGGTAGGAAGAAGATAGTCTACATTATACAACAGATGTCTACTATACCCAGCTTTCAAGTCAACTGTATAGTTTGCAATCATTCTATCTATCTAAACAATGCCTTACACTACAAATAAAAATCATAGTGAAAAATTGGATTGAAATCTTACTTTTGAATTAGTACCGGAAAAAAGTCATGAAATTATTCTAGTACGGTTCTCGACATATTAATTCTAGTCACACTTGGCCGATTTTTTTTATTATTACCACAACCTCTACAACATCTATGTAAACGTTTCTAAGATCGATTGTGTACCTCTTAATAGCTTATTGCGTAACTTTTAGGTACACAATTGAAAGTGGCAGCGAATTCTTTGCACTGGAATGTTACAATTTGGACAGTTACTTGTTGCTATCGAACAACGCCAGTGGTTTGATGGATTCTTTTATAAGAAAAGCTTTCAGGATGACCTCAGTGCACCTGATCGTAAGCGGTCGTGAGGTCCAAAAGTTAAGTCGACAGGCACAATAGAACAAACCCATTGCGCCTGTCGCCCTCACCCTGAAGGCCCACTGAGATGCCGTTTCACGCCCCGCCTAAAGAATCTAGGATCGTAAGAGGATGTGGTTAAGATTGTAGGTATCCATGCAGGAAGCTGCTAACGTCCACTGCTGGCTGAAGGCCTCTCCTATTGACAAATCCTATTTGGGGGGATTTGCTTTAGTCACCATGCTTGGGTTGGTAACCGCAATAGGTGATATTCGTACCCAGGTAAATACTGCTGCTATTCTCTTAGTCATATACAGGATACTCCTGGTATTCTCTTAGTCATATTAAGCTAATGTGTTTTCAAATTCCAAATTCATTATGAATAATGCTCAATCGAATTTCGGTTTTTTTAACCATTGGCTGATTGACCGAATAAATACGAGTAGGTCGAATCGGAATCAAGAAATGATATCAAACAAATATAATCACATGAAATAATATTCATAATCCATCGCAAGCATTGACCTAACTCTAAGTTATACCTTTTTTTTTTTTTTTTTTTTTTTTTTTTTATGCCGGGGAAAATGCTTTTACGCATCCCCGCTACCCGGGGGAGTAGCAGGGTATGTGGGACTCACACCGCCCTCGAAAAACGGGAGGGCGGCACCCCGCCTCAAGATGGAAAGGAGGCAGGGAATACCCACTAAAAACCCCGGCCCCTCCGTCAAGCGCCTATGGGGTGGTGTCACGGGACCTAGAATGTCTAGAACTACCGCAACACCACCAGCGCTGCCCGCTTACGCAGGCCCAACTGCTCCCCCCCTAAGGGGGAGCTACGGGAGCGGCTGGAAGGGTCAGCCCACTCCCATCCGACATAGACGGGGACCCGTGCAAGGCGGATGGAGGTGCCCCCGCACCAACCATCCGCTGGGTCCCGTCAGGAGGTTGTTGGCGGTCAAATGCCCGCCTATTAACTCTAAGTTATACCTAGACTAAGTACTTGAATTCAATATTAATATTTAAACGTAGACAAATATTAATATTACCTACATGCCACTGGAATGCTTGTCTTGGGCGGAATTCGAACTCGCGACCTCCTGCGCAGAGGTCATTGTCAAACATGCGGGGTCAGTACCAGTTTTTTAGTGTAAGCAACAAGATGTCAAGTCAGCTACTTAACTCTTTTTAGATTCTTACATCAAAACTAGCTTATGCCTGCGACTCATCCGCCTCAATGTCCCAAGGGAATAGTCATTACTACGGGATGAAAAATACTTTATGTCCAGACGGACTGAGAACAGTACGCTTAGGCGTACTGTTCTCAGTCAGTCAAAAAGAAAAAAAGGTTAGCCTTTTTTTCTTTTTATAGTCATAAGACCGAATGACCTTTTAATCCTAATTTATTGTTAACACTATTATGTCTGGAAATCTCGGTCTAACGAGGTTATGACAGAGGGGGCAAACGGACCTGAAGGTCACCACCCCATAGAAACCGCGACAAAGAAACTTGTAAGCTCACTTTTTGAAGATTCAAGTCGTATATAGTTTTTAAGAGAGGTAGAGGCCATAACGAATCTTCGCTGGAATTGGGCCGTCCGTCCGGGGAAAGACTTCCACCTTATAGAATACCGCAGCCAAATGACCCAAAGGTCATGTTTCTGCCGGTGATTCCGGTGAGTAGTCCGATTTCCGGAGGGTTAGGGTTGGGCCGGCATGGCGATGGCAACTAACAGGTAATGACCAGTTACTTGCCCGTTGTCACAGCTACTTGGGCTTCTCTTCGCTTTCCATCAGGCGTAGGGAAGCCATTATGTCGAGCTACTATCAAAAAAAGAATATGCTTACAGCTGGAAGCAGATTCCAAAGAACCATGTGTTATGTACATCAGTTGATAAAAGGTGAAGAGGTAGGGCAAACCTTGGTTAATCGGTGATAGTTAGGTTTTTTTACAATATAAAATTATCTATCAATTCAATTATTTTTGAAGGATTACTTATCAAAAGGTCATGAAATTGTCTACCATTTCTGAACTTATGATTATATTGATGATTTATCAAATTAATATAATGACATTTTTATTAACACATATAAAAAGTAGGTAATTTGGTGATATTCAGGTTATTATGTGACATGTGCTTGGTTATTTAGTGATACAGTCAGGTTAAGCTGTGATACAATTTTAAATCAGAAATAAAACAGAATTTAATAATCAACACTAGATTTTTTTTATATTTATTAATAGTTTAACGTATTTATTGGCACAATCATCTTTGGGTTACTTATTCATTACTTTAGGAACTTTGTTATCACACGAATTGCTTAAGAATCAAAATTTACTTAATTTTTTAACTAACTTAGTCAGACAACTGACATTCAGATCAAAAGAAAAATGCTGGATTTAGGATAGTTTGGCATTTCATATGGTACCAGGTTTTACAAAATTGGCATTCAATCCATTCTGCACCATTTTGCGGTTTTATAAAATAGTGCTTCCATTTTTTATGTCTGTTACGGCAGCTCTAATACTAGATGCATTGTACTTTGCTTCCTTCGGGCGTTTTTTCGTAGGAGTACCTAGCCTATAAAAAATACAAATTTATTGTGAGATTTGCTATTAAAAACATTAAACAACATAGTTTGAACATTATGTGCATTGAGATTAAGTAGTTAACTTGGTTATTATGTGATATGAAACAATACACAACATCGAAAAAAGTTAAGAAATCAACTGCCGAAACTAAGGATTTAAAAATAGAAAAATGCTACATTTACTTATACGAATGTCATTAATGGGTTTAAAAACTCTTACCTTAACGAGTTTTTTCTTAGTTTTAGCCATATTTTCATTTGGTTTAGGACAATATCAATTTTCTTTACACCTTTCACCGGCAAACTAACCTTAGGACGCTTTCATCTGTTGACTTGACATAATTTTTTTTTCTTAATTTTGACGGATGCTTTCGGATACTTGTGGTACGTTAGCATGTTCAAGCACAGTGCCGCCACCTACTGGAAATTATTCTGAGCCCTAAAGATATTGGGTAACTCCGCTATGTGACCTTAAACAACCATCACCGAATTACTCCATATCACGGATTTACCAAGGTTTGCCCTAACAACAAAATATAAAAACTCACTTTCAAATAGAACGCTAGTCGTCTCCCAGATCTACGAGTAAACCCATAGCAGCATTAGTAATTTCTAACAACATCGGATCGAACTCGAACGGCAATAAATAAATGATGTCTAGAATACAGTGTAGTGTTTCCGATCAGCGATCTACATGTTCACGAATTGATAACATCCAATGAACAACTTTCATTCTGGCCGATCCATTAGACTCCACCCACACCGGCCACTGCCACGAAACGGGGCACTAAGACAACGCTTTACATAATAATGGCTATTTTGTAATCACGTTTTTACATATTCACGACTGCTGTCTGTTAGTTTATTGGTTAGCTGGTTAGTTAGTTCCGCCAATATGCATAAAGCATTTGCTAAAGAAGCGTCGAATAAATTATTACTAATAAATGCGCCGGGAGGTACTATATTAACGACTCTATTCACTACATTGAATAAAACAAAGTCGCTTCTGTCTTCTGTCCCTATATCCCTAAATCTATAGGGACAGAATGTCCCTATATGCGCTAAAATCTTTAAAACTACGCAAGGGATTTTGATGCGGTTTTTTTAAATAGATAGAGTGATTTAAGAGGAAGGTTTATGTATAATAAAATACCCGTAGCGTAGCGAGAGTGAGTCGCTATTACTATGTAAGTAGTAACGTATTCTAGAAAATACGGATTCTAGCAAATTTTAATTTTATTAGTTGACAATAACTTGGGCAAATCCTCTGACATTTGCCTTATACGAGGCAATAATATCCCACACATTTTGAAATCAATAATAACTCAAGACTGCTGAATTGATCAAGATTGTTCGGAATAGACGATTATATTGACGGATAGATAGATCAAATGTAAATGAAAAAGTGTATCATTGCTTTCTTACATTTTCTACACACACTTGCCTTTGACCTTCCATAGTCTTGATATTGAACCGTGTTAAATACAGTTACAGAACGCAAGAGGTGCGCAATAATTTTAAATGTGGTAATCTCTAAATAATGTTTCTAAAGTGTACATATTCTTCTATTGCCTCTATTCTAGGGCAAACAGACAAAACAAAATGCTTCAACAGGTCAATTGAAAAGCGCCATTTTATACGTGCTGTGAACTAATGATGGACTACGAAGGATCGTGCTTACATTTTAATAATCGTCTCTAGAACCAACGCGCTAACAATCGGTTAAGAAATCCCGTAGCCAAATCGATAATTGATCAGATAACACGATAATACTGCTCATCTGTTTGTTTTTGTATCTTTAATGAATAATATAAAAAATGTAATGTGATAAAAACAATGTATCTCTGAAGAGGCTTGCCAGTATTGACCATCAAAGATTATGAAAAGTCTTTTGAAATATTATATGTAAAGTCATGTGCTAAGTTGAAGTCCATTTCCTTCGTCTGTATCAGGCCATTTCAGTTAACTACTGGACATAGGATTCTTTAATAGTTCGCTATTTTGATTGAACTCTCTCTATGATCGGAGTCAGATACTTGGAGAGTACCTAACAGATGTAATTTACACCTATTTTATGAAAATAAAGTACTGTTGTTATTGAAGTTGCTAAATAGGTTTGGGTTCATCCCAATAAACCGCTTCGTATTACCAGGGAGTATTCTGGTCAATTCTGGTTTGCTAGTGCTACGAATACGCAAAAACGCGTTTTAGTTTTGCTCATCCCGTTACATACTCGTAATTACAATATAATAAATTAAACTTAGCATTCTAAGTAGATCTGTTCACCAGCAGCAAGATAAAAGAGTCATTGTAAAACCAAATCTACCGAGCGTTACAAAATCGATTCGGTAATTTCATCAGTGGCCAGATGGGATCGGGCTGATATCGAGTAGGTGCGACCGGTGATCATCGGAGTGACGAAAGCAAGAGTGGAAGAGAGATCCGAATGAAGATTGTAATGGGTTTGGTAACCTGCGCATTACGCCCGAATTGGTATTAGGAGCGCTCGTGACAGTGTGCGTTTTATCAGAAGTAGATTGATGTGTGTTATTGGAAGAGGTGTTGTAATTGCCGTTTGGAGGTTCAAAGGGTCGTCTACTAGGGATTCCTAGGTCTTTAGTAATGTCTTCCTACTGGTTTCAGTAGTGTCGTAACGCACTGCAAACTGATTTTTAAGCAAATATGTGTACCTACATACAATCAAGTAAATTAACATGATGTTGTTATATGAACTTAACTATGAGTAGGTACAATTAAATGTGGCGCATACACTAGATAAATCATGTGTGATAATCATCATCATCAAAAAAATTTTATATGTAAGTAGTATCGTAGCAGCCGAACCTTACAGTCTACGACTTGCAACCTATCTCACTAATGTACCTAGATTTATTATTTCTGTATTTTTTCATAGTACATCAGATACTATGAAATGATCACTGTCCCTATTGCATGTACTTGTTTTAAGGAAATTCGCTTATACTAGGGTTCAAAACGCAATTTTATACTTTATTTAAAGATATTATGACTAATGTAGTTAAGCGTGTTTATAAAATAAATAACCCAAGACATGCCACGCTGGGCCATACAGCGCCATCTAGCCCCAAATAAAGCCGAAGCTTGAACTATGGGTACTAGACAACTGATGAACTTATTTAGATTTTTTTTTGTAAATAATACTTATATAATTTATAATATAAATAGAAAACACCCAGACCAATACAAACAGACTTGTTTATGCACACAAATGTTTGTAATATGTGGGGATCGAACCCACGACCCTTGGCTCAGAAGGCAGAGCTCACTACCAATTAAGCCACCGAGCCAGTCAAAGCGAGTTTATCTATCGTTTTATTAGTTTTAATTCGTCAATTGACACCTTACCTCTTCTTTTAATTATCCTTTACCCATAGGTTGTCTGTAAGTGATCGCTGGAAGCGATAAGGCCTTATTTGTACCTCGATTTGACTTTGTATCTAGTTTTAAGTCAACTGTTTGGTGTGGAACAATATCTGTTTATCTCACTTTCCTGTATTCCAATCTAACTGTACTAGACCTAGATAGATAGCTAGAACATCACCCATCTAGAACATTTAATCGATACCACGAATCCAAACACCGATGGGTTAAAATGTCCAAACAAAAAATCAAATAGATAATTACTAATCGATCTTTGAATGTCCCATAAAATGTAGGGAACATTTAAAACAATAGTGATGGCGCGATAAGCGAGGATACCTCGAACGGTGCATGTCGATAATCTGAACTGCTGCATTATTGATGAACCTACGGCCGCTCCAATAGAATATGATGACACGCCATTACAGCCTTCCAGTGCTTGTCACATAGATAATAAATTCACGATACAACCGTTCGTGATGAGGCTCTTAGTTTAATGTTGCTCTGATTTTATCGCGCTTTTGAACTTTTACTAGCGGACGGTCAATATTGGAAGTTTATTAGTCCTGTTTCGTGTTAATCAATTAGGTTGCCACTTTTTTTCCATAAATTGGCAATCAGTGAATAGGTTGAACAGACAATCGTATTTTGTTTTGGTACAGTAACTGTTTTTAATGATAAGGATTTATAGAATAACTATGTATTAATCTGTGTTTATAAGCAGAACCAGTTTTGTATTCTGAATTTTTTGAGTGTCTAGTTATTGTTTAAAAAATCTGTTTATACGGCGGTTCATTGACACTATAGGCAAAATTATAAATGCCATTTTCACAATTTTGTAAATTATCTTATAAAAATACATACTCTCTATAAACATTATACTTTTTTATTACCCTCCTTTCTTCGGCAGTCGGGTAAGTTTCTGATATCAAAAATTACTTTGACATCAAAAATCACTGGAATATTTTATCTCAATTATAATCATATTCATTCACAAAGAGTTCCTGTTTTAAAAATTCAAAAACGGCAAAGAATTACGTAACCCATACTAGGATAGGCATCAGAATGCATGAGATGTCGACTGGCGTCGCAAGCCCGCACCGCCTCACAACAAATCATCGAGTGTGCTATCGAATGGGCACATCTCTACGCTAAATAAATCGTTACTGGACCGTTCCGACCAAATAATATTAATGGGGGGAGGTTAATAGTTTTGAAGACGTTGAAATTGATCGACTTCTGCATCTCGCGATGTGAATGGTTTGGTCGAGATAAAGATTTGCTGCGTTATGTCGGCTTGGTATGGAATTTATTCGCGCTGTGTTATTTGCGATTACAGTACTGTTTATTAATGTTCAATAAGCAACTGTACCTTTAATATTTTATCTGCACGTATTTACAAAGAAACTAAAACTCATGTCGTTTAAATAACTTTCTGGTAAGAATTTTACGCTTAAACGTTTAGATAGATCATCTACCCAAATGTTGTTGGAAAAGAGGTCGCTTATAGATATATAGCAACCTAAATTATTCAACAAATGTCTACACCTAGTGTTAGTTAATTATGTAGTATGTACAATCCCTACAATAAATATCACATTTAGTCAGAAACTCTAACACCTTTTATATCTTCTATATACCGGTTAAATAAATGAATATGTCGCTGTTTTATGATAAAGATAGGTATGTTGTCAATTTTATGCTTCAATGTCAGTGATGAAAAATTATCTTGCAAAGGTCTTGATCTAAGCCGGATTTTCTATTATAACTATTTTACTCGGCTTAAGTGGTAACTTCGTACATAATTGGTACTTACACATCAATGTTGGGGAATGGCGCGTCGCAGAATGAGCAGCGAGGTTCAGCGTCTTCACGCTCCTCTTCCTCAGGAGTGAGCTTGTTGCTGGAGCCTTGGTGCTCTGTAACGTAAAGGTTCAAGGCTTAGGAAAAATATAAGAAGAATTGGTTTGATGTTTGTGGTAGCAGCAGCCGTGGAAATTATTGAGAAAGGTAACATACCATGCTGCTATACGTAGATAAGTTTAGTACAAACATCTTTTGTGCTTTTCGTAAACTTACATAGTACTCGTATATATAGTATAGTATAGTTACATAGGAGTAAGTTACTCGTATTATAAACATAATAAATAACGAAAACGCAATAAAAGTAGTTATAATATCACCTTTTTTAAACAAGTATCTCAGATAGGTCCATAATATATATTTGTAGTACCCCGTCTAACGTTTGGTCCAGGAACGTTAAACGGGGTACACAATACAAATTAGCGTTACAACAGTATAGTAAACAAGAAAGCGACCAATCTAGCCATAATGCTATACCCAACCGGAGGAGTGAATAAATAACAAATTAACTCGTGTCAATGGCGGCGTCGGGCATCGAAGAGTTATGCGTCCGGCGCAGAGTGTTCGCGGTATAATTGCGGGCTTTCTATTGATTTACATGCCGCCTCGTGTACTGCCCTTAGATAATCTGGATAGGATGCACAACTTGGATCTGAAGACCCTTGGGGGCTCAGATCGGCGTTCAATCCGTCATCATCGCCTTATTTAGTCATAGGAGAACCATTGCTCCTCAAATAGCTACTTAATGTTCAATTGCATGCGGCCCTGTCACCCTGCGTGGCACAAAGCATTTCTTATTGTTCCATCATAGAGTTAATTTACAGGCGGATAAGAAATAATAACAAATATTTTATGCCAATATCATGTAAATACAATAATACATGGTAAACGAAGCAATATTTGGAAAGAACAAGGATGCAGAGGTTACAAAGGCCTTTAACTTTGTAGTGGTGAAATCTGTGGATGATAATATAGTCATCATCATTATCAGCATCTGACAGTCCACTGCTGGACATAGGCCCCTGCAAGGATGGTAATAGTTCACAATCATTTATTTTAAATGGTGATTAATGCATGCTTTTATTGGAATACTAGCTGTGCCGGCGGCGTCGCACGCGTGGATATCGGGTTTCAAAAATCATAGTTTTTTTTTTAATATTTTTCATGTACGGAATTGACTGCTCTACAGGTTTATTGTAAGTATAGATTGGATGTTTTTAAATTGGTTTATAGATGTTAAATTGGTCCGAGGTGAGGATCCACCTTATGAAATGTTGAAAAACGGTGACCAAGCCCTTCTCAGCTGAGGAAAGTCGAGCGTTTATGAGTTAGCATTATTATTGCTCGCATCAATGGGGTTGTTTATAAATAAATCTTACGGCGCCAACTCCGCAACTTAGACATCACGAAAACTTAATTTTCTTCTCTCTTGTTGTATATAAAGTCGCAGTAAATATGTTATCTTTACGATACTACTTTCGAAAACGATGAAGTGAATTATGTTGTTAATGATTAAATGCCAGTTGTGTACGCACGTAGATTGTAGACGTATACAATGATTGAATGCTGTGAATAATAAGCTTTCATTGCTACAAACACTTAGAAAATAATGATAAATTTTCTAACTTTCGTCTCTCGTACGATTTTTCTGAATGATTTAAAAGTCAAGTAAAAATCAGAAATCTATTCATGTAGTATGCACGTGTAAGCGGACTTTCTTTGGTCAAAAATTGTATTTCTTTTTTTAGTAGCACAGCACAGAGGCTTCCCTTCGCCTGGTGTAAATCTAAAGAGAATTACCTACAATTTTCATTAAAAAATGTTGTTTCTATATAACACTTTTATACCCTCCTTTCAAAAAATTAGACTTCTATGTCTGGAAGATATCGCTTAATAGCGTTAAGCCAAGTGTACTACAAGATGTCTGTAATACCTTTTGCTGTACAAAATATCTATAACTAGCTGTGCTCGCGACTTCGTCCGCGTGGAATAGTTATTTTTTCCCCCGTTTTTTTCACATTTTCCATTATTTCTTCTCTCCTAATAGTTGCAGCGTGATGATATATAGCCTAAAGCCTTCCTCGATAAATGATCTATTCAACACAAAAAGAATTTTTCAATTCGGACCAGTAGTTCCTGAGATTAGCGCGTTCAAACAAACAAACAAACTCTTCAGCTTTATAATATTAGTTAAGATAGATAGATATATGAGTAGGTATATATTTTACACCAAACAGTTGACTTAAAACTAGACACAAAGGTATATTAAGGCACAATTTGGCGGTCGATCTCTTCCAGACAATCTTTGGGTTAAGGATATTTAATTTAAAGAAGGGTAAGGTGTCAATTGATGAATTTAAGACTATAAACTATGATTTTATCTATCTAATACCGCTCCCCTTTAGCCATGCACATATCTCGTAGCACCAATCATAATCAATAGATCAGGAAACCTGTGATCAGAAGCCAAAGCCGTAAGGTGTGTTCGGTGGCATCACCGGGTAACGGCTCAGATCCGGTACGGAGTCACGACCGAGCAGTTACGATCAGGAAACGGTCAACATTATCGGTAATCAGTTGTCATGCCGACTTCGCACTGATAGAAATGTAGCATTGGCATTATTGATTTGTTGTTTTGGATTAATGAAGACTTGATTGCACCCGTAATTGTTGAGGAGAAAATAGAGAGTTTGCTTTCTCGTGTTTTGTTTTATTTTTGGGAGCGGCGCTCAATTCTCCATGTGTATTTATATTCTTATCGGAATACAATCAAGCTATCTCAAATAAAATTCACTATCAACTGTACTTAGCAAAAAAATCTTAATTTATATCTTTCAAACGTAGGTTCATATTTAATGAAGTATACGTATCACACGCTAATAATTTAGTTAGACATTTTAAACATATATAAAAAAGTTAAAGTTACCATTAAAGTACTAACGGACCTTTGTAATCGCAATCGTAAATTTAATAAAACTGCTCAGCGCTTATAAATGATTTTCTTATTCACCTAAATAGTGGATTCGGTTTGGTCGGATCTATTTAGGAAACTAGCTATTCTATTTTGGCCCGAGTCTGGGTGTTCTAGTTGACGCGCACAGTCAATGTAATAATTTGTAGTCATAGTACAATCGAAAGCTTTAGGTTTACGATAGTGATCTGTGTCGCATTGTTACTTTTTTACTAAACAATTCAACTACTTAATATTATAATACGAATAGCGGTAAGAACAATTGTACAAAGGCTTATCACGCTTCTACATGGATTAACCTGCCAATGCTCGCCGAAATAAAATCACAACGCGAATAAATATTTCCCCGATGATATCACACAATTTTATCCCGCACTATCACGGCCTCGTTAGACAATGCGCCGGGCGGGCACTTGTCGTGACCGGATTATTCAGCACGTGTCAATTCAACATTCGGTACTTCCGACCAGCGACGCCCCACCACAAAGATCATAAATTTTGCACAGTACATTTGAATGTTGAAATGTCACGTCTTAGTCCGCCGGGATACCTAGAAACGTGCGGATGTAAGTGACTAACTGCATTCGATTTTGATCTAAGAATCGATGCGTGGCGCAATAGACATGCTAAATCTATGGATTTAATCTTTCACTTTGCAATCATTTGGTAGGCCATATTGCAATAGTGGAACTAGCTATCTAATGAAGACATTTTATCACTGAACCAACTTTGGTACTGGTAAAAGATTTTGTAGAAATAACACATTTCTGAACTCAGTTAAATAATGTAGAAAGATACAAAAATTACTATAATACACACCGAAATTAAAAATAAAGATCTTTGATGAACAAAAAGGTATATAAACCTGATACAAAATAAAATAAAAACTTCGATGAACACAAAAATAAACACAATTCTCAATTAAATATATAATAACAAACGTACCTTTCTAATCTCATCGGCTTGGACTCCCGAAATTCAATAGCTACTATTAAATAAGGATACGCTATGATGCACTAGGATGCTCAGAGCCAATCCACAGGTCAACCGATCCGCCTATGGTGTCTGTATTGTACTGAAGTGTTTGTTACAATTATCATGGGGGCAACTCACCCCCACCCCACCTGTGAGGGTTAATATGCTCACTTGACCCGCCATTGGGGAAAACTGGAAATCATCTGTGCGTGTCGCATCGACCGTTCGCGGTTTTTCGAGTGTTAATTTGGTGTAATTAAATTGTTTAACTTTTGACTTCATTGTACGTAGAAGCATAATAGCTTCTTTGACTGCGGTACGGAGTAGAATAACTACATCTTAATTTAACAGTTTCTCTATCCTGTGTATCACATATGATACATAACAATTGAAATCCTATTGTGTCTGGACCGTGGACAGAGGAAGGATTAATGCAGCGTTACGGTAATAATAAGATGTCTTCTTCTGCTATAGCTGATCTGATAGTGGATTAATGCAACGTTACAGTAATAATAAGATGTCTTCTTCTGCTATAGCTGATCTTTCAGATCAGCTATAGTTTTGAAGTTCAATTTTACTTTCTACTTCTATGTCAGTAGGTAATGCTGAGTGCTAACTGAAAATATTAATGCATATATGTAATTAAAAAGAAAATATTAAACTGCTACCAATGAAATGGTAGATAAGTAACAGGGCACCAAGAAATGCCAGAATATTGTACATGCATTCGAATCTTATGTTGTTGTGATAGTTTATATAGATTTAACTACGATTTTGTATCGTTAAGGTAAAAAATCTGGATAAAGGGACAGAAAACATGAAGTGCACTTTAGTAGTAAAATTAGACGAAGTGCGCTTAACACGCACACCAAGAATTGAACGTTGATAAATATACGTGTAAATATACGTGCGTTACTTGAGTTGACTCAAGTAACGCACGTATATTTACACTGTATACACAAAGGCAGAGGAACAATAGTATGTAACGTTTGACATTTTCGCAGTTGTGTACTCGTAATATAACTTGATAGATAGCTTCTTACCTAATATGCCTACTAAAAGTCTGGTGTAAGAATTTATTTGTGTGTACAGGACACAGGCAGCAACATTTGATTGAAGCACCCGCCTGCCAAGCGTGATCACTAAGGATCACTCTTTAAAATGACAAATGTCATTGGGGGAGGCTTGTGTCCAGCAGTGGACATTTACAGGCTGATGATAATGAGAATTAGATAATCTGCAATCATTTCATCCATGTTTTCAACAGCATCTTAAGCTAAAGGTTAATTTTGTAATAGCCAAGCTTACCCTAAATGCTACTAAAGGGTTAGCTACGGAGACTAAAAAAAATTAAGCCTAAGTTTTTTTACTTTTCTAGTACTAATAGTACAAGCTTCAGCTTACTTTGGGACTATTTAGACAATGCTGTCTCGCCCAGCATGTTATTTATTTACCTATCTTAAATGTCTTTCCTACTATCTCTAATGTAATTTCGCCGCTATATCCCGGGCGGGGGTGTTCTAAGCGAACGTTAAGTTTTCCCACGCGCCGCCAGATGACGCGGCGCGCGCGCACCGTGACCGTGCCTTACCGATGCCAACGAAAGCGATGCAAACGATACGACACCTGTTGTTTGAAGAACGTATGGTCACTGAGATGGGTGGGTAAGTGTGTGGGAAATGTGAACATTTGTATTTCGTCTCAGAATGTAATTTTATGTGACCTCAGCGATTAGTCAATTGAGATACTTTTTTAAAAAATTTGGTGGGTTTTTTTTTTATATCTTTTACTAACGGCTCTTTTTTTTATACCACTAAAGTGGCAAACAAGCTTACAGTCCCGCCTGATGTAGAGATTACGAGTACAGCAGCTTAACCCGCCAGTAGTCGCGCATGGGTCGAAAAGACCCAGAGGTGCAGAATTTGATCCGTAATTCCTTTATTTTTATTTTTTTTACCTTGCCGCGCTAGATACCTTCAAGTGACTATATAGTGAACTCGTACCTCCTACCTCGGCCATTTTGCCTGCGGCGTTTGAACAGGACGGACGTTTCAAGTGAGTATGGGTCGTTTAGACCCTTACGCGACGGTTCATGTAAGTGTTTTTTGTAAGTTTTAAAAATATAAATAATTGATATTATTAATTACAGAATGTCTCGTATGCGATTAAATGCCGTGATCATTGAATAAATATTATATGAAGATAAATCGAAGTAGAAAAATGTCCGGAAATCGAAGATTACTTAGAAATGGATGAACATGATTCTAATTCTTGACAAAGTTCGGAAGAGGAATCTACTGAGTTTTTTATCTTAAAAGTTTTTACCTACATCAGATAATTTATTTCTTAAAAGAACTGATCTAAATGATACATACCAAAAATTAGTCTAATCCAAATTTGATAATTTTATAGGACTTTTTTTGTGATAAATTTTGAAGCTGATTGTTATAAAACTATGATAGTCTAATTGTTTATAAGTTTTTTTTATACGAAGATACTCAGATACTATTATAATAACATAATTATAGTTGTTGAATATTGATAAAAATTAATAATTACCTATGTTTTCTAAAATGAAATGTTAAAAGTAACTATTTTCTAGCACATTTTTAGTAGTATAGATAAAGTTGATTGTACAAGTAAAACCAATTAAAATGTCAAATTACATTACTTGTTTTATTGTTAAATTTATAACAAATACATTACTTTATCAAAATATATATGTCTTGTGATTTAAATCATCCATTTTATATCTGGGTCTTATCGACCCGTACGCGACTGTTGGTGTCCCAAATTGAAGCGCGAGTACTGGCGGGTTAAGGAAGCGTGTTGACGAAAAATTAAGTAGGTACGTCTCGTACGTTACTGTTATAAAAAAGTAGATGAGTAGTTGTACTCAGAAATAGATATTGCTACATAAAATAAAATACTCCTACTATTTGGTAAGAGTAACAAGTTTTTAGGTAGATTGACAGACCAAGCTATTCATTTAGACACATTTAGAGTAATGACACATTGAGAGTAATCAAGTGCTCGACAGTCATTTTATTGAAGAAATTTTTCTTCTAATGATTACAATTTCACGCTAAACTTACGACCAAACTATCATTTTCCGGTTTACAATAATAAACTCTGTGTACTACTAATTTCCTTGACAAGGCTGAGATACAGAAGGCTGAGATAATTCTAAGGTACTATTACATCATTATCTAGTACATGCTATTAGAATTACTTCACATGAAAGATGTATAAGGAGAAACACAGTGTAGAGATAATGACAGGATAGAAATTTAAAGCAGTGCTTGTATAATAATGTATCTGGAGAGCCTATTGAAAGTAGCGTCACAAGTTTTGTTTAAACGGGTTGTGGAATCCGCAACCGTACCTAACAGAAACTGTGTTTTTTTGTTCCGAATCTCTGTTAGAGTAGTAATAAATGTAAGCAAGTATGTAACCGTAACTCAATAAATAAACTATTTTTTTATTAAATTCGTATTATTTTGCCTGACGACACTATTGCATTACAAGTGCAATACCTGTGTGTACACGTTTATAACAACCGGAGCGTTTTCTTACGGTGATTTATGGGTTTATGTTGATAATCTGGTCGGAGCAGCGTATGCGCCGCATCGCACCGGCCCGCGGCGTCGCGTCGCACGCGCACCTCACCGTTACGCCTCGCGGTGCGAACGGTCGCGTCAGTATTGTCCGTTGCAGATACGCGTTAATTTTAGGCTTCAGTTTTAATGTCGAACGGTATTTGTGAACTGAAATTATCCTGTTTCTGAGATGTTTTATTATTTATGATGATTAGCAATTTCTGAGATAGCTTTGACATTTTAACTACTTATTGTCAGTGGTATTGTTCCATTTGATAAAGTTCATATGGTAAACGTCTTTACTGCGATCTCATGGATAATTATTATTATATTATTTATAAAAAACCCAAAACAACAACATTATAAGTAAAAATATACATGATTTTTAAATGAATACAACATAATAATAAACAACTGTAATCAGAATATCAATAGTAATTAGACAATATGTCACGATCCTAAGAAAATGTAATCAAAATATCATAAGAATCGGCTGAGTAGTACGTAACAAACAAACATAAAAACTCTTTCAAATCTATACTACTTACATAAAAAAAAATTGTGAAACATTGCCAATTTTACTTTAAGTAAATGTCTTTAAGAACTAAACATTATGCAGTTTTTTATCGTTATTACTTCAGATTTGATTTACTGCTGGACCAAAGAAAGAACATGGCTAAGGAATGCATGTTTTAGCATAAACATATGCAGTAATTTAGAGGACACACTAAAAGTCGAAGTCAGAAATTCAAATGCAAATCACAATAATACATCAACTCTTTCTTTAGCGGGCACCAAACTGCGCCCAGATTCAACAATAAAATTGTTTCGAGATCAAAGCGGTCAATCTATCTCTTGTTTCATTGAACTATCACTGACTGTAAATCAATTAAAGTAGTATCTTGCCACTTGTGCAATACAGAATTATAGGCAGGTATAGTTAGCATTAAATGTTTATTGTGTACGATATTTCATATCAAAGGTTAAAAATCAGCGTGATGCCTAAGCAATAAAACGAATAGAGGTATCTAGTATACAGCTAAACAATGCCAATGACTATATTTGTGTATTCGCAAATTATTTATCAGTCATTGTCCATTTAAAGGTTATCATGATGACGTATGCATCGGATTTGTTGAAGTTAATTTGCCAGAATAAAGAGAAGAGCTTAAAAATAATCCCGTTTGAAGTTTCCGCGTCACGATAACTAAGCTATTGTGGTGAGAATTATTCAATTTCACGAAACATCTAGATTAGATCTGATCTGCGAGCAAAAAATATGCGAGACAAAAGTGCCGAGCTAACCCTTTCACTGGGGGCGGAGATATTAAATTGAAATATTTTTATTTTATCGTCCGTAATATTTATTTGATTGTTAAATAAATACGCGATGTGGGACGCCCTGCAATTGTGCTCGGTTTAATGGGGGCCGCGCTATTGTTGACGGTTAATTTTTTGATTAATCATTCCCGTGTTCGTGGGGAATCGTTGCGATTCTGTGACGTTACTATTTTTGTGTTTCTCTTATTGTTGCGCTATCGTGCGTGTCTTATTAATGTACGTTGTTCGATCATTAGCTTAATTCTATGTGTACCTATATGAACATTTGAACGCTTTTATAGAAATCATAGCAAACCATTAGAAATGTAAACGTACTGTAACTGTACGTGTTAACTTTATTTTTAAACGTAACATCAACTTAAATTCTATGATTTTTATATATGCTCTACAAGTAGCAACCAGTAATACTAATTGAGGAATTTAAGTAAGCATTTACAGGAGTAATACCTGTAAATTGTTACGTGTATCAAAATGTATCCATCGAATACAGATGTTCCTTTACATTCCATATTGAATCTGAACTCAAACATAATCATGTGAAAGTATTTTTATGGATGCAAAACATTCTTAATTTTTAATAAATTTTTTTGCTTACAATTTAAGACAGAATTATTTTCTTCATGTCTTTAAATATATCAAATGAACTTATTTATTTACTACATTTAAAAAAACTGTCATAAGCACGTCACAAGTTTAAAACGGATAATACATGCAAAACCATCCCTTATCAGGGTCGAAAAAATTAATCGCGCTTTGATAACAGCTACTACAATAGGCGCCCGCGCCGGACAAAGCAACGTCATCAATTTTAATCTGCGCGACAATTGCGCGATGACAAATGTCAACGCGCGCCTCATTTATTATTACGTACGAACGCACGCGGCGGCCGGACGGGACGGGCTAATAAAGGGTTAACTTATTGTTAGCTTTACGGGAGGCAGATTATTTTTGGTATAATATTTTAATAAGTGCGTGTATGTGATTGGGCTGTTCTTTATTATTGGGCTTGGAGTGACAGAAAAAAGATTTTATTTCCTTGTAATTAAGGACTGTTTAAGAAAATTTTTAGTTTGGGATGAACATTATAAGTATATTTTAACTATGATGACTGCCTTGTATAGTAAAAAAAAAGAAATACAGTCAGGTATGTTACTATTTTGACAGAAAAAATAAATGATCATCGGAATAGAATAAAATAAATAAATAACCTAAGACATGCCACGCTGGGCCACACCTAGCCCCAAACTAAGCCAAAGCTTGTACTATGGGTACTGGACAACTGATAAACTTACTTAGAGAAATACATATTATACAAAAGAAACACCCAGACTAATACAGACATTTTAATGAACACAATGGTACTGTGCGGGCATCGAAGCTGCTCAGAAGGCAGAGGTCACTACCAAATGAGCCATAGAGCCAGAATAAAATAAAAAGTATCCTTGTTTATAGAGACTTAAAGCAAGCACTTATGAATCGTCAATTTACAAAAGTAAATAAAAAGGATTAAATTGGTGTCAATAATACAATATATCCTGGGTGGTATCAGAATTCACGGCTTATGATAAAACAGTCGACATCCAAAAGTCAAAATTGTCTACTTTATAAACGAAAGCCTTAATAAGATCGAAACCATCTGGCACTCCAGACAGACATCAAGAAACAGCCCGCCTCCATTATTGGAAGCTAAATAAAAACAATCAATCACATCAACCGTAGCTCTCACACACGTCTCCAAATTAATCCTTTGGCAAAAAAAATATTCGGTCCTTATCGTAAATTTATTCAATGGAATAGCTCCCTCGTGAAGAGCGATCGATCATGTCTTGCGCAAACGTTTGTGACAAATGTATAAAGTGCGGCTGCAAATCGATTCTAATTAGTGATATTTAAGAGTCATTGTGTATGGAGTATTGGCGCGTCATGCCTATGATTGGGCTATGTGGGTGTCTGGAATTCGGCTGGCTAAATGTGGAGAGCTATAATGCATATGTTACAGGCAATGCGTTATGATTTAGGACGCAGCTTACGATATGCGCGTGACTTCGTTGTTAATTTTGTTGAAAACAAGACGATAGATGTGATGTATGCTTTTCAAAATGAATTGTTGAAGTGTCTGAGATTTAGTTGACTGGTGTGGCAATATGTCAATGATCATCTGAAATCCATTTCGTGCAGAGTACCTACAATTTGTGTCGTAATGTATCTTAACGCTTGAATTTAATTTAGTAATGCTGCGAGTATTGTCTACTAGGTATTCGGGTAGTAAAAAGATGAGAAAAGTATACGACACAACTTTATATGGAAAACTACGTTGTTTGTTTGACTCTTATTGTAAATGCACTCTTTAGTGAAAGTACAAGTAGCTCTACATGCAAATATACTACCACTAGCTGTGCCTGCGGCGTCGCACACATGGTTATCGGGTTTCAAAAATAACGGACTTACATAAAATGGTACCTACGTTTTAAGTTAGACCTCTAGCATTGGTAAAAACCACATTCAATTATTACATGCAGTAGTTTTTGAGTGATGCGCGTTCAAACATACTCTGCTATAAACTATTCACTGCTCTGCTCCTATTGATTGTAGAGTGATGAAAAGTATACTATAACACTATAAAGTAATACTATAAAGTGTACTATAACCTGCCCAGGAATATTAAGAATAATTGTACCAAGTTTCGTTAAAATCCGTTGAGTAGTTTTTTTCTCTATAACGAACATACAGACAGACAGATAGACAGTCAGACAGGCAGACAGACCGTCTATGGATTGCAAGATAATATGAAAAATGGTCATTTGTTTACGATTAACCTATATCTCTACATATAGTAAAGTACTAAAGAGTCAAGTTAACTTCATGTCCAAACAGTGGCCTATAACAAGCGAACACAAACACAATAAAGTGTGCAATAATTACGCGTAATTGTAAAGGCATAAATCACGGTCGCGCCGGCTGCGCGCTGTGTCGCCGACACACCGGAAGGCGCTACAGGAAGCACTGAAGACCCCTCGTCATTGGATGTAGAGGGACTAGATACGAAACCCGGCATATCTGACTGCCTTACCAGACAGTTTGTAACTATTCTTGCAGTTCAGATACATTATACCTTTAAGGTAAACGCTCCTATTACGGAGGTATTTCGCAACATTCGAAACTAGGAGACAAAAATAAGCATTTGTAAGTATTTCTAAATGTGCAAAACCACTTCATCGTCAAAAGTGGTTATTATATTTTGTATTTCTATTGATTTTGTGTTTCTTTTGATGTTAGTTTTTAAAAAAAAAAAAAATTAAATAGCCGAGTCGATTGTTCCTAATTCGGAGGTATAATTTCGGTCAGTGCCTATTACGGCGGTAAACGGTTCCTAATTCGGAGGGTCAGAAACAAATAATGTTACGTACATTAAATAATATAAAATATGTGTTAGTAAAGTAAGGGATGTAAGGGAGCGACCTATCACCTTATCGTTCCAAGCCATCCTCACCTGCCGGTGGTACATCCTGCCGAACAACAAACGAGGCTCTGGCAAACCGACTGGTGGCGGTTAAACCATCACGATAGAAGGCGTAGCTAAAAACCACACGCCGATGACGGGCAGCAGCGTCACCGGAGCAAGAAGCTACGCCCTGCGATCGCCAACCCGCCTGCCCAGCGTGGATTATGGGTATGTCCTCCAAAAGTTTGCTTTAGATGGCGAACAACTGGAGAGGCCTATGTCCAGCAGTGGACTGCAATAGGCTGATGATGGTGATGAAAGTAAATTGTAAGGTTTTCATTCATTGATTTGATATCATTGATTCTCTTTTAATAAAATTTGCAAATATAGCAGGGATGTATGAATCACTTGAATTTTCCTTATTCTTCAGAACCTAGCACCCTCTAAATTCTAACAGTGACGTATTAAAAAGATCTCGTTGAAACGAATTATTATTACTATATACAATAAACTACTCGTAGTAAGTATAAATGTTACATTTTTGGAAAATAGGTTTTATACCCAGTTCAAAGGTCAAAAATAATAATATTTTTTCTAGATACCTAATACAATTTTGGTTTTGATGCAACACTTAACATACCTAACTACTATTCTCCATACTATGATGGGCATTCTTCTCTTTAAATAACATTATTTACATACATTGTTAAGTTTTTATCGCTTTTGGTTTTATTAAATAAGAATCCATAAAACATTATAGAAAACTTTTTATTTATTTACTGAACCCTAAAACTTGAAATTTTATATTTTATGAATAGCGCCATAATAGGAACCCATATAACCTAATACGGAGTTACCTGAAAATAACTACCACCGTAATAGGAACACTACTCGTGTTATAATGTTCCTAATTCTGACCCATCAAAATTTCGATAATCAAAAGAGTGTAAATGCATAATCACACGATAACAGTTTTTTGGCTCAGTGTGTTAAATTTTAGTCAACAGTTATACAAAATAAACGATTTGTGATCAATTAAAATATAGCTTTTTATTTTACCGCTTCTAAGAAACCTACATTTTATGCTCAACAATTTTCATATTTAACTAGATTTCTAAGAAAGATAGCATACCGCAGAATATGGTCCTTAATTTAAGAGATTAATGATTATTTCAATAAAACTTGGAACTAATTCAATAAGTTAATAAATTAAAAGTTATAAACAATTAAACATGTCCAGTATATTTCCTAATTCGGAGGTATACCACCGTATTAAGATCAACCTATAAAATTTGTATCCTTTTACGGTGGTATTTTGTTTCTTATTTTTTTGGGTAAAAATGAGTTTAAAATATGAATTAAGCTATTTAAATAGCTACTGTAATAGTAGGAAAATGCAATAAATAACACATAAACGAACTTGAACGGGTTATTAATACGAAAAACTTAGTTTATAAATATTGGTGTACTTTCATTTGATGTTGCGCGTTTGTATGAAAACCTCTCTCACATCGATGTCGTTACACTAATTGATTGATTTTGTTGTGTTGTATATGTGCTATACTTGCAAAATTCGGTCAACTGATGAAGGAATAGATTTGGAATAAATAGTATACATTTTGGTGCACTTATACTGAATAAAATAGGAATAAAACTCGAAAATAGAAATACCACCGTAATAGGAACCGATTTTGACTACCTCCGTGATAGGGACACTTACCTTAATTCTTTAAATTTTTAATCGACTGCCTAAGGAGGAGGGCAAAGTTTTTCGATTGTAAGTATGTGTGTCTGTTTCTTAGATAAGTATTTAGATTTAGATAGATGCTTTATTGCACACCAATCAATTGACTTATAACTTGATACAAAGATATACTTATTAACGTACTAGTTAGGCGGTCTTATCACTTTAAGCAATATCTTCCAGACAACCTTAAGGTAGAGGATATCGAACCAAAAAAAATATAATAAATTGCCTATTAGCATAAGTCATGGCGATAAATAGAGATAATGATAAATAATTAAGAGAGGTAGGGCATAGCAAATGACCTCCACGTCGTTTTCTACCGGTGAGTAGGGTTTTCGGAGCTCGTGGGGGGTTAGGGTTGGGCCAGCAGGTAACCGACCAGTTACTTGCCCGTTGTCAGATGGACTTGGGCTCTGACTTTCGCTTTACGTCAGGCGTAGGGAAGCCATTATGTCGATCTTCTATAAAAAACTAAAGCAAGTCCCATGCCACATCCAGTGAACAGTAACCCCCGACCTACGAGAGCCGCCCTTATGATAATATAAGCATATGCGTGATTTTTCACATCGGGCGGCGCGGCGCGTACGTCGCGATTTATCTAAATTAAGGATCGCATGCGCGTGCCGCCACCGGTGTCCGCGCCCTGTGATTGCACCCTCGTATACAGCGTGGTTGGTTTTAGTCAACTTAATAATAGGACATAGCCCAAGACTTAAGACACGCTGGGCCATACGTCGCCATCTAGCCTCAAACTATGCCAAAGCTTGTACTATGGGTACTAGACACTTAGAATTTTTTTTTTCTTAATTAATACTTAATATACCTACATAGTAATCGCTCAGACGGACTGATGACAGGGTGGGGTGGAGGCAGCTCGTCAAGACTTCGACCACGACCTTCAGTAATGAAGACAACGACGAAGAAGATACTTAATAAACACATGTTCATTTTACATCAATATGTTATCCTTTGTTGGGTTCCTCTTCTGAGCCAAGGGTTGTCCCTTCGCTCAGAAGGCAGAGGGCACTACCAAGTGAGCCATAGAGCCAGTTAAACTTGAAGTTAAAGGTTGCTTACGAGCGATGGAAACGGCTATGCTCGGTGTTTAGCTGCGGAATCGAATCCGAAATGAGGTGATCTGACAGAGAACCAAAGTCGTCGACATAGCTTTGACTTTGGAATGCAAAGGGCTGATGCTGATGTTTTGTTAATTTTTTAAGCAAGCGTTGGATGGACGACCTGCTGAAGTCCTAGAATCGCTCATGATGATGAGTAGAATATTAATTAAGTAGTATAATAAAGTAGATAGAGAGTTCAATTTAATACAAATACTTAACAAATTACGGGTAGTACATTATGTACTGGGACAACATTTTCCTGAATGGTACCAAAACTGACAAGATGTGTTGATCAATGTACATGAATTTTTAAATATATTACGTTACATAATAGGCCTGTTTCCGTAAAAAATGTAATTAGTCCGTCTTTTAGATTGTTCAAAATTAAAAGACACGTATTTTTTCATTTGTAAATTAGACCAAAAATGACAAAGATATAGCCCGTTAAAATTACGCGTGACGTCACAGAGTGGGAGTATTTTCGCCACTAAGTAACGTCAAAGACCCCCTCTCCTAAATTTTGATGCCTTATATCTTTGTTATTTTTTGTTTAAATGAAAAAAGGAAAAATACGTGTCTAATATATTTTTATAATCTAAAATACGGACTAAATATAATGTATTTATTTTGACCCTGGAAACACCCCCATTACGAGTATGTACTGAGACGACATTTTTGTGAATGGGATCAATACTTACAAGATGTGTCGATTAATATACATGACTTTTTAAATATTTTCCTAAAACAATGACGTCACTTTAACAATTCCTAGCTGGAGCTACCTGTGAACAGGTAACACCTAAGGGTCACCGTGGCCAAAGGGCCAGGGCGAGGGCAGGTGACTCCAATTAACTTCGCCCCGTTGGCAGCGGAGCGTGAAAAGCGCGTGACCGTGATTCAACTGATGCCAAATTGACGCACATGGCTTTCCCTTGATTGCTTTAGAATATTTACAACTATTATATATTCGTTTTATTGCTTTGACTTCTTTTTTAACGGTAATTGGGTTAACCCAACGAGTATTGGCCGTCCCAAGACATTTTCATTCATCGATTAGGATCGTAAACGAAGATAAATGTAACAAAACCATAGAATGGCTCTGCTAGTAACCCTTTAACCACCAAGGCCAAACAAAATCAAAATTATTTGTCGAGCCCATCATCGAGATTTTGTTTTTGTTTTTAAATAAACATTGGAGAAACTATGAGCGGCCACTACGGGGCCGATTGATCGATGAGACATTAAGTTAAGCAAGTGCTTCTTAATTCTAATTAAATATCATATGTAAGCATTATGCCTGTATACGAGTAGGTATCTAGATAACATACAAAATATTATGTGCGTCACGTGAATTTTTACAAATGATCACAGCTCATTGAATGTCAACTTCATGGTACAGTATCTACTTATAAATTTTACCCTTTCTGCTAATTCTCGCAAAGTCGGATGCTTATGACAATTTTATAAAAACTAACCTGTTTTCGTCGGCTGATGAGAATGGAACACCTCTTGAAAGTCCAAAGGAGTTCGCGGTCCCAGAAGCAACTCTTGCCCTGACTGGATGTCGCGGATCACCTTGTACCACAGCTGAAAATAGTTTTAATGAAATATTAAAGAGAAACTAAACTTTTGTTTCATTTTTAATAAAAATGTAACTCTTCTCAAAGCCTTATTTACTAAATTTTCTAATGGATAATATTAATTAAAAGCACAATTCTCTGTGCGCCTTATTTATTTTCCAAAATCAAAACAATTAAAATGTCTACTTTCAACGACGGTTTTACCTTAAGGCGACGTCATAATTATGGACAGGGCTAATGAAAAAAAGCTTTTTTATTTGAATTATATACATATAGGTAACATATATATAATTATCAGATAACATGTGTACGTATACACATACATACACCATACACATCATATACGTCGTTTGAAATGGAAATACGATCGCCGTTTTATCTAGATATTTCTGTGATTGAATTCAAATACTTTGGTAATACTAAAACGTTGTTCTCCGCATTAATTTTATTGATTGTCATAAACGTAGATTTAACCTCCACGAGGGTTGAGGTAAGTGAATCTAATCACCGCATCTGTTCATTCCCCTCCCCTTGACCGGAAGTGGGTCACAGTTGTTCAACTGAGCTCCGATTTTCTGCCACCGGAAGTGCCAACGTTCCACATTCAAATTTTATTGGGGTACGCCATACAACGCGTAATGAGGGTTGTGACAATGATTTCAACGTTATTTGTGCTTTTCAATGCGATCTGAAATAAGCAATTAATAGTGCGGAGACAATAGTGTTTTCTATTGTCAAGCATTTGAAGGTTTTGTAAGAATGTTTTGATGAGGGGTAAGCTGTTTTTATGAAGATTTGTTCCTACATTGAGTTTCGAGTATGTTGATATTAAAATTCAAGTAACAATAATAACAGGGTGGTAGCTAGATATGTGTTGAGATTAAGACTTACCTATTTCTTAAAATAATAAATATAATATCGTATGTATAAAAAGTCTTTGGTGCGAAACTCCGTGCATATTCTGACAGGGTGGCATGTCGGCAAAAGGCCACGGGCCCCACTCATAAGGGGCCCCTCGCCAGAGAAGAGGATCTTTTTTCTTTGCGTTCACAATATTAACACATGGCTGGGACCCCCATTTAAGTATACCTAATTCTTGTGTTTGAAGACCTCGCTCTTTCTTATAATAAGCAATCCCAAAGATACTAATAAAATGGTGTTATTACATAATAGGTAAAATTTTTGTGTATTAGGTGCGCGCGCGTGTTTATGTGTGCATTTTTCTCCGTGTGCGTGTGTGTGTATTTGTGTGTGTATGTATGTGTGTGCGTGAGTGTGTGTGTATACTTGCAGTATTACATACTTGTCCGTATTCCAGCTGATGCTGCACGTTGGCGTCGTGAGGGTAGTTGGTGGAGCGGACCAGCTTCAGCCAGTTGCCTTTCTCGGTGGTGGCGTCTAGCCATCCTCGGATGTCGTGCAGCCCTTGGATCTGTCGAACAAATGCCATGATCACATCTACTACAAAGTTGAGGACTTCCTGGGCGACAACATCTCCTGGACGACTGCTTCCAAGAGAACCCCTTTTTACATTGTATAGCTTCTGAATTTGACTTTGTTTTATATAATATTAATCAGATAATATCAATGATGTAATATGATATGACAATTATTGTGAGAAAAATTGGCATTGAAAAGAGCAACTGTCGAGTTTCTTGCACGTTCTTCTCGATAGAAGCTGCATTCCGAAACCGGTGGTAGTTTACTTCCTTTTAATTTAAATACTTTAATCAATATTGACGATTTATAAGTGCTTGTAAAAGCCTATATGAATAAAGAAATTTTTGATTTTGATTTTCGTACAAGCTCTGCTCATATCATCATCATCATCATCATCATGTCATCCAAGCCGTTTCCGGACACGGCGACTCTTAAATGTTCAGTCTGGATAGTGTAGGCTCTAAAGTGACTCACAAAACTGAACTTCGATCTGAAGATTCGGTCACACGATACTTAGTAGAGCCGAATTTATAGTATAGTTGTAGGAGGGCTTCGGACGAGTATTCCTTATTTGGCGCTTTGCGTCAAGGTTTTCCAGACGCTTTTTCTCAAAGGAATCCACATTTGCCACTCATATCAACATTGTCATCAACCTGCAAACGTACACTGCTGGACTTGGGCCTCCCCCAATGACAATTGTTATTTAGGGGGATTTGTCTACGTTGTTTGAGTACTTACTACGCTTGGCAGGCGGGTTGGTGACCGCAGTATGTTTTAATTGCACCCAGGTAACTGCTGCTGCCCGTTTTCTGATATAATAACCATATCCAAATGACAAACAGCTACCGAATGACACTCAAATACAATTTCTAATTTAATGTTCAGACCGAATAGGTGCTTTAATTTAAAAAAAACATGTTCATTCTATGATAAAAGGAAATGAGTTCTAAAATGGTGGGCTACTTATTAAAAATTGGGTATCACAAATATGTAACTATTCTGCAGTTCACCATTAATGTAAGTAAACAAAAAAAACAAAACACAAAAGCTCTACATAGAGTAAGTTTATCCAAAAACAGCGCCATCTGTACAAAACTTAAGGAACTACTCCTACTGAGTCATGGACCTCAGAGCATTGTTACTACTTGCACTTGTAGTAGAAAAAATCGGAATAATGTAGTTTTAGGTATTCCACTATTATTTTAATTCGCTTTGCAGCTTCAAAATTTCAGAAACTGTTGTTAATTTATATGTAATACGTGAAATATACATTTTAATGGGACACTTTTTGGACAATACAATTTGCTATCAAACATTTATTTGGCCACAAAAATCATTGCTTTTAACATTTAAATTCCAGTAATAAAATAATGCATCGTTACTGAAAACATAGCAGAATCTACAAGCAAATTAACACGTAATGCGAATCAATCCATCAACGCGCCGAGTGGCATCCCCGCCACCTAGCGGCAGATGTCGACAACGGACATTACATCGGACACCGCGTCGTGCGATAGATGGCGCCATTAGTCTGCGTCAAGACACTCGGGCACACCGCAAAGGTCCCCAAACTGTTTTAATATAGAGCAGGTGGGACTGGTTTGTTGAGGGTTAATTCCTATACGCATTAGAATAGCGGTGCTTAGAATAGCTAAAATCCGCTGAGGTTGACAAACTATCACCGTTTTCTCTTTTGATGAGTTTATAAATAATTAATTTTTAGATTGGGTGCTTGGTAGAGCCCTACTAATCGCAACAGAATGCCTATAAAAATATATAGAATCATTTTTAAGAAGATTTATTTAAGATAATCCCATTCCGAATTATCTAAACTAAAAGTAAAAAGTAAGTATAATTTAAGTAATATTTTAATATTAAAACGTAGAACACAAATATCCGTCATATTAGTGAAAATTTATACTCTGATATAATTTGTACAGTTCCCACAGATTTCCTACTATTTCACATTTGAAAATTAACTTTATTTAATTTTCTTTAATTGCTTCTATAAAAACATTATCCTCCTTTCTTATGCAGTAGGGTTAATATAGTACCTATTATTAATCAAAGCAAATTTTGTAGACCCTATGTCAAAGTTTCTATGAAGTATCATAGAAACTTAGGAGTACCTAGATAGGTACTCTTTATTGCACAACAAAAAATTTACATACAATTAGGCAAAGTTTATTGTACAATTTATATGGTCTTTTAGCTACGATGCATCTATTAGCGGACATTTTCTCTTTCACAGGTCAGACAAACCCCAGTTGGTCAATAGCACTTTGGGAATGACTGCTCTACGTCGATTTATCATGAGACCCTCGTGATGATTTAATTTTCATTGCAGGAGTCGTTACTAATAGCGTTTTTATAGCGGGCTGGATAATTTATGTAACTTAATTTGCGTTACAGTTTTGAGGGATAGATAAAGTGATAAGTCGAAGTGGTTTAACGTGGGGTTGAATACGTAACAATTTATAGACTTAAATGTCATTAGTGAAAGGTCTAAATCACCAATCGCTCTACTAAAATTAGTATTGGTATAAGATTTTAGCTAATATTTCTTGATTTTACTTTGTGTAAAAGTAATATGCCCCTTGTGCTTGAACAAAATCATGAATCATTCAATTTGGTGCAGTCGTTCGAAAGTTATGAGCTCACATACATTTCGAATATCAATTTTTATTTAGGTACCTACGTATATTTGTGACCGGGCTATAGGATAGGAACTTTGTATGAGCGCATTTCACTATTCCCCGTCGGGGAAGCCAACATAACAACATCAAAACAAAAAGCTGCAATCAACTCTTCAATACGCCACTATTCGTATTAATACGTTTTCGTAACAGACACTCAAGTTACCCCCCGATTGAGTCATAATGCCCAATAATGGCCGTTCACCAAGATGTGTGCCTTCCTGATAGAGGGTTCCGTGTTTGTTTCCACGCCAAATTAGGGTTCTTTACGTTGATCTATTGCTACTGTAAACACAGCTCCGGTGTGGGAGTGTCATATCGATTGTTAGTACAAGGGGTATCTTTTAGTGTCCTGTTTAAAAAATATTGCGCAAACTTTCGAAACATTGACGTAAGCATTATCATGTGACACTTTTTTTATAACGAGATAATAATAATGTTTGATAAACGATCATTTAATCAAAAACAGGTAATCATAATAAAAAAGATAGGCTAATCGAATATAAACGGTAGTGTATTATGTGATTGGTTTGTTTTACCTGATGACATGATAACTGTAATGTATGATGATTAATTTTGGAAATTAGACAGAGAATAGAGATTAGATTTCGTAAAAAGTCATGTGATAAATAATTCTAAATATTAATTCACAAATTGAAAACGATAAATAATAATCAATGACGTTTTTAAGATAACTATGTATTTGGTTAAATTTGGTGATCAAGTAGGCAATCCTATTCTCACTATTGTCATTTATTTATTAGTATTATTTACAAAGATTTTAGGAGCTTACCGAAATACAAAACGCTTTTATTTTTAAATTATTAGTCTTGCTTTCCATTTTAGGGGTTTTCGTAGGTTTTCGAATTATACCTACCTAGGATAAACCTAATTCATCTGATAATATTGCGTTAGTTTCATTGTAATTATTATTATTTTGCACTAATAGATTCTTTCATTTCATATTTAGGGTATCTACTTACTTCCTTTTTCCGATGTCTATGACAGAACAATTTTACTTAATACCTTAAATCATTGAATATCAGATAACGATGTATCACCCACTCAAATAAACAAGGCGTCTAATCTCTCGGAAAATTAAAACGCGATCCCCACTTTATCATCTGCGAAGGAAATTACAAGAAAAAATAAATAAAAAGCATCTGTTGCACAATAAAAGCGAGAAACAAGTAAGGTATTAATCAAATTTAATGTAAAGCAAGCCCCGCGTCACGGACAAGCCTTCCACTGCATTTATCACGATATTAAAGCTACCGGGTATGAGTAAAAAGATAATTATCTTACGAGGCAACCCTCGTCTTAAGTTAGGGTTGTTCGTGCCAGATTGTTTTTCGTGTGTTTTGCTTTTGCCTGGGTAGAGAATGGGTAGAGATATTGTTTTGATACACAGCAAAAATTGTTGCTCTAAAATTTAACCGAGATAAATTTGAGAGCAACAATTTTTGTTGTGTTTAGAAGTATAGAATTTTGATAGTTTATTCCGTAACTTCATACGTTGAATTTTTGGCTTATGTATGGATATTTTTTTTGGAAAAAATGAATATCATGTCATTAAACGATGAACTTTAATTAACCAAACGTAGGACTAGAGCAATAGCTTTTCTTTGGTAGTTCCAAAAAAATGTGTGTACCTGTTTCAAAATATTTGAAAACAAACTAAAGGTCTGATTTTTGAAAGCCTGTCGGACTAGGTAGCTACCTATATCAAGTGAATATACTTCCGTAAAAGTAGACAATCGTATTTTTTTTGTTACCTAATCAGGATTGTTTAAATATATTGGTATAGTGTAGGTACTTAGTCAGTCATACTTGCAAAGCCTAACTTTGACATAAACTTCACGCTACCCAACCGAAAACCCACTGGGAGACAGCCCTAAAACACAGACGATGAGTAGCCGAGTGCCGGCGGCACATGTTCGCCATCAGTCATCGATGATCGTCGGTCAAGGATGCGAATTGCGTGGACACTTGCTACACTGGGGTGCCAACCCTAGCGTGAAATATGTTCAGGCGTCAAACGTTGCTAAACTTCTGTATGATCGAATTGCCGTGCAGTGAGTTAGTTGATTTGATATAGATAAGTAAGATCAAAAAATCTATGATATTTTTGTAAACAATAATAAAATTAGTAGAGAGTTATGCTTTAAATGCGAATATAACTCTAAGACAATTTTAACCTCAAACCCCTTAAATAATTGAAATGAAAATATTCATAGCTTCCGGAAGGAAAAAGGTTAGTTTCTAACACGGCGAAGATCTCGTGTTAAAAGAGAGTTAAAAGATACTAGATAATATAGAATTACAATCTACATTTGATTTTCAACAAATGATTACTAATTAGCAAACAACATAGGGGCGGCTAGTTATTTCTTAAAGCGTTGTCAATACCTACTTGATACTTTTTAATCGAATTTAATCACTCTGTACTCTACTTACTAATTATGAATTATGTACTTTAGAGCAGGCTCAGCCACTTTTAAAACTCAAATTCAATCTACATGATCCGAGAAAAAATAATTCGATCTGTACCTACTGACTACATCTTACCATACCATTAACGAAACATGTAATTACAAGAAAATTAAAACCCGCTTCTTTATACATTATTATATAACGAAAGGCCTCATTGAGCGAGGCTAAAAGCCGCCCATCTCATGCAGGCAGCGGCCTGAATGGCTCAAACGGCGTATTATAAAAAAGCCGCAATTTAGCCGACGCGGGTAGATCTAACATTCGCCACACAGCTCGGATCGCAATTTCCCGGAATACTCGGGGAAAGCTACAAATGTTCGTGAGTCGTTCGCGTCAGAAAATTACATTTCATAAATTTTAGTGAGGGGAAAGTCGTACGATTGTCGATAAACATATCCGTTATAGTCCATGACCAGATAAAATCATCATTTTCACCATTCATCTGAAGACGCCCACTGCAAGATATAGACCTACCCCAATGAAATTTATCATCTGGGGAGATTTGCCTTAGTGACTACGCGTGGCAGGCGAGTTGACGGACACAATAGTTTGGCAGGCGGGTTAATGACCCCTATAGGTTTTATTTGTAACCACGTAAATGCCACTGCCCGTTTCCTGATATCCTCTTAGTCATCTTCTACGACACCCACGGGATGTTTGTACAATGTAGTTACCAGTTAAAAAATGAGAAAGGTACGATATTAGATCGATATCACCGCGTCACATCCCTAAAGTCTGAAGAGGCCGACTTGCGGTGATCACGCGTCGGTGCGCGAATCACACGACTCGTTTCACAAGATAACAATTTGTGTGCGCGTTTATTTACCGCACCGCCGCCGCGGCAGCGGGCAACCCCCGCTTTACATAACGTGCCTTTTGGAAGTTGTCTGCTTACACATGACCAAGTTTGGTTTGTAAGTTTAGAGCTTAAAGTCATTTTGGTGGACGACCTAGTTTGCGCAGTGGAAAGTTTTTAAGTAGGAGTGTATGCGAGATGCCAGCCATAGCCAGGTGGCTAATGTGTGTAAACAGAAAGAAAAAATGTTTATAAGGTACCAAAAACACAGTACTTAGCTCAGTAAATGGGGATCATATCTACTGTCAAGTGAATGCATATTTATAACTTTTAAGTATCAGTCGAAACATGATTACAATACTTCATATAAGTATTTTGTAAGGTTTTACAAAGACCCCTCTTTCTTCGTCTTGACTGAATATTAATCGGTTTTAATTAAATTAAAAATGTAAATTGGAGGTATGTTATTAAGTAACTAAGGAGTTCCGACATTATATGATACCGCTAAACATTGCATACGGACACTTTTTCTTTTTTTTCTAACTACGGAACTTTATCAGAAAGTTTCCTGATTGCAACCTATGTATTGTTTGACCATCGCCGGTGACTTATGAAGCTTTTATCTGCGCACTGAAAGATTTGTCTTCAACAATCCCTTATTTATGGTTGCTAATGAATTCTTTCTTATAATATCTATGGCGATTGCTGGAAATTAAAACTTGTTTTCGGGCGTAGTTGTAATATGTACAATAATAATGGTTTAGAAGTAATACAATAATAATATGTAGCTTTAATGATACATAATTGAATTGCGACAAGCGATGCACGACCGAAAAATTTAAAAACATCTCTTTCCAAAAGAATGTTTACTTAAATAGATCACCTTGTAGATAAGGTCCATTAAAAATCCCCAAAAACCCTATCTAATTAGCTTAACAAATCACTTAACTGACTCTTTCCGTCCGGGTACGACGAAAAATTTCCGCCCGGCGGAAAAAAAACCGAAAGTCGGAACCCTCATCGGGGTTTTTTCCATACATCTTCCTCATGTTTCAGCGGTTTCCTCAACTGTCTCCGTTTATCAGGGAAACATTGCTTCCGTGAGTGTCCGCGGTGCTTTTATCATGAACTCTTTTGTTTTCAACGTGATTTAGTTAATACCTAATGTGAATAAGTTATTGGGTAAGTTCCTTTATTTGGTAGAGTCGGAAGTTTAATTTTGTTGTATATCTTTTGTTCATTATAATACACATTGTTAATAGATCTTACACACATAAAATAACTTTTTTCTATTATAGAAGAATTGATATAAATAATATCATGTAAACAGACTTGTTGACTTGTTAGATACATGAAAATACATTATACGTAATTATGTACTTGTATTTATAGTACCTAATTTATTTGAATTTGGAAAACAGTTTATTTTACCTAAAGTTTGTCTGAAAGAGATCGCTACTATCGATAAAACCACCCAAATTGTACTACATTAAGTCCGCAATAAGATTGTCTTGTAAATTGTTTTTATTTTGTGCAGTTAAATACCTATCTTGTCATATCAAGAAAACACGAGTTTTCTTTTATCGGCCTCAAAAATCTTAGAATTGGATGTTTGAAGTAAAATTACAAAAATATTTTTATACAATAATTCAAGATGACCTAAACGTGACCATCAAGGCCTTTCCAACGCATAAATTCACCTCTGCCCATTCAAACAGCCAACAAAAGTCATCAATAATAACGAATCGGCGAAATCCTTTTGGTGCGGTGTCAATTTCCTGCGCGTTCTCATAAATTACCTGTGCCCTCAATAGGAGGTTCCCTGTTCATCACTGTCACCGTATCCCGAACAAATTATCTGAAAATTAGGAACACCTTATACGGTCACGTTTTGACCATTAAAACGGAGACAAAACGGACTAATTCCTGACGCGACAAAATATACACGCGCTATCATTGCGCAAAAAATTAAAAGAGTGCATTTTGCATCCATTGCACATTGGAAAGTGGACTCTATGTTTTGGGGTATAGGGACTTTTTGTGCAGATTGAACAGTGGGCAGAGGAATGAAAATGTTAGGCCGCGTCCACAACCAGTGGGTGTTATGAATGCGATGTGCTATTGATAGTGTATCAACCCCCCATTGATCGGCACAAAGACTCGTATCGTTTGTTCAGTGATCGGCGAACAATCACATTGCTACCAATTGTGGATATTTTTGCGTTGTTTTGGTGTAACAACAAAGGTTTTCGCGTTCGACGCGTAGTTTGGGGTAAGTAGGTATAGCGTATTTGTGATTCATTTGCGCTGTGGTTTTCATAATACAAATCAATTTTGTTATAGGTACTTAGCGCTTTATTGTGTGAATGTTATTTTATCATTGTAATTGTCTTACTTTACGTAAGGTATAAGTAAATGTAACTGTTAAGAAAAAAATATAATATGACTTACTTATATTATAATAAGTAACATTTTTTTTATTTTATTAACTGGCTTAATAAATGATAAAATTGTTGAATTATTTTATTACATGCATTAATCATAAAGATATTATTATGTTGATATTTATGTAACTTGATGTCTAGTCGTGTGTGTACATACTATAACTTTTAATTTGAACAAAAATTATGTGTACGAGCTCATACTATTATTTTGTTATTTTAATAAAAAGATACGTACACGTCTTTTAAATGCTGCATCGCATTCCCAAAAGCAACATTAACACGTAACTATTAGAATCCTTTAGTAGGAGCGCAAATCGTTTGCAGCGATGCGCGCTCACATCTGGGCGCATTAAAACGGATTAACTGGAAGATTACACGCAAAAAACCTCGTGTGACAAACGCACCGACTACGCACCGTGACAATTGGCCGCGAGACGAATTATTCGGTTATATTTGTCGGTGATTTTTTGTCCAGCGCTACTACGCTGTTGATACACTGTGCAGGAGGAAGTTTTTGTATTAGATTTGGAATAAAGACTACTTATTTATGTCATCATGTACCTATTATTTGATTAGTGGTTTATATGAGTGGTATACTTTTAATTTTTTTTACGATTTAGAGTGTACTGTAATCAATTGGGATGATATGCATATAAATTACATATTGTGCATACCTACCAATACAATAATTAATTTTAATTTTCTTGTGCTTTCGTTTTTGAGAAATATCATTGGTTTTGGAAATACATATATTCGTCATCTGAAAGTTTGGTTTTCTTTATTGGATTTTGTTAAACTAAATACAATAATGATAACAATCAAAGATCAATACGGGTTTCAGTCATTACTCACTAATGAGATAAATAAACGTTCATTGCCGTAATCGCTATTTGAGAATCGTGCCGCAGGACTCTGCGGACTAGCAAACCGATGTTTCAAAATAGCCGGTGCACCATCCAAGTTGGCCACTTGGCATCGAACGCATCAACAATCGCCTCTGCCGAGCTTCCACTATAAACAGCGCTTAACCTAACCCAATAACCGGTGCTATATCACGTTGCTTTCGGGGTATTTCGATATTTTGTCTACACGGATGCTGGCGATGCTGAATAACCGACCAATTAATTCTGACCCGTCAGCACTTCCAGGCCACGGGAGATTGCAAATTTTAGGAGCGGCGAGGCGGCTCTACAATAAGTGGTGGCCAGTAACATTGTGGTGCGAACGTGCCGTGGCTTCGACTTCACGAGCTATTATTGTTCTGGCCAGCTCAGATGAAATATTGCCCCACTGTGCACGCCCGCACTGTTTTGCGAACAAGAATTTGTTGGGAAAAATATTGGTGTAAATAAGAATCCGCAAAGAGGATTCGTGAGTAAACTTCGCAATGGCCATACATAGGTACCTAATGGTTAGTGTAAAGAACTTTCTGAATGCCGAAAATGTATGCCGATTTAAGCCTAGAGCGCCAGTATATTCACTGAAACACAAAAACTGAATTATTTAATCACCGACCTTCATAAAATGTACATAATTAACCGTCGTACACATTAATTAATGACAAGGAAGGTAATTTACGAGTTGTTTGTCCACATTGATAAATCTGAATGCTAATTATAATACGCAACACAATATAGGTACACTGAATGATTCGTTCTTTTATTTGGAAGATGGCGAAATTTAAAAAAGGAATCATATTTAATGGTTAAGAATAATTTAAAATGTTTGAACATTTTACTTATATTTTCGCTTTTGTTTTTTTTTATAATAATTATATTAAAATTCAATGGGTATTGCGAAATTATACTTTTCGTTACTTTGAATCTAATTCCAATTTAGAAATTTAATTATAACCTCTACATAGTTACAAATCTTTCTCCAATGCTTTTTTAAACTATTCCATTTTTGGATTGTCATTCTTATAACGTGGATTCCATTTTCGAATGTTTTAAAATTACTTTAAAAAATAATAAATCTATCATCAAATTCTCAGTTAATTAAAGTGCGCAACAAATAAGAACAATATTTGCGCCATAAAATGGAGATAAATTTCATGTTGCACCCCAGCTATCCGAAGCTTATTCCTCAAATAAGCGTATCGCAGGGGTGATGCGACAATGACAGTATGCCGAAGATAAATTTCTATCACGCCTGGGGATTAAGCCCTATTGTGCATCGGTGTAAGATTAACTGATAAGTGTCTGCTTGTTAATAATAAGAATGTTTAGCTACTTGCTTGGGGTGCGAGCCCTTTTGGTGTCAATATTTATGACGTGCTTTTTTAAGCGTAGAGAGCCAATTTCGTTTATTTCGGAAACAATAATGTATTTTCAAGGAGTTTATTTTAAGATGGTGTAATCGCAATCAAGAGATGGTACTTTGTTAGCTTTTACCAGTGGATTCTTTTCTAATTAATAGATGTGAATTGGATTTAAATCAAGGTTGCACTTGCTATGCGAGAACACCTAGGCTCGAGCCAACTTAGGAAAAACGAAAAGCTTGATCGCATATAAAGTACCTACAATTAATTTGAATGCAGTTTGTTTTTTGTAGTTTGATTAATCAACACACATTTTACATGAAATGACACAAATTTTACATGAAAATCAGTTAATTTGATGTAAAATGTGTGTTGTTACAAAGGATCGACATAGATGTTGACTAAGCATCTTGAATGAAGAAAAAAAACCCTTAGGTCCAAGAAATGGTCCACATCAGCATAGTCCCATCTCTCTTTCATCTTTATCAGTCATACTCAGTTTCAAAATAAGTTAATGTTTTCAAATTCCTATCTCTTATTTTTTTAATATTCATCTGTGATCGTACAATATTTATTTGTACCGACACTCGTGGACCCACCAGGTGTGATGACATTGACAACTTGCATCACACAGATGCGATATGCGATCCCGATTGTGTTCGTAAGCGGTAAGAGACAAATAAACACATTGCGCATATTTGCTTGTTGGCAGATTGGCAGACAGGATATGGGCTTCAAGATAGTGAATTCGAAAAGCTAAGATAATTAGTATGGATGGGTCAACGTATAAGCTACAACTACATGCATAGTATTTCTTAATTGATAAGATATCTAAACGTTTTAAAATACCTACTTATAAAATAATGAACGATTGTAAAATCATTAAAATTTTCGGAGAGGCGTATCTTCTTTTAAATGCTATCCTCTGCCCAAAGGTCGTCTGGAAGAGATCCAGACCAGCATAGAGAGAGAAATTACAATGTATCTAGTTTTAAGTCAACTGATTGGTGTGCAATAAAGTAAGTATATCTATCTATGTTATCCCAGAAATCTAAACCTTTTTCCTCAAATAAGTAATAAATTAATAAGTAAATAATAAACTTGCTATTTGAACTTGACACAAATTCTCAATCTTCCGTATCTACCTTAGCAAAATTCTACACACGGAAACGAGTGAATCTATCACGTTGTGCTTTATAGATCGTTAAAAAGTCGGCCATACAATTTATTTTTGCTTGAATTTTAAATGTAGGTATTCCATTTTTGAATATTTATGAAACATCGGGCATATCGTCTAGTCTTAACAAAGCCGAAGCACAGAAGCCATCGGTCGGCTTCGGTCATTACTGCTTGTGACCTGAATCAGAGAAGCGCTGCTCTATCCTAATAAATAATTAAGGTGGCATACTTTGACCAATTAAAACAAAACACGGTTAAAAACTGTGTTTATTGATTCAGTAACTGGCCACAAACTAACTTTTTATATTTAAACTGAACATTTATGCACCATAACAAAATAGATTGTATTCAGTGCTACCGATCACACATAACAGAAGTATGAGCGCATCTGTTCATTGTAAGACGAGATCATACGCGTATCGAATAAACAGTATCCACGGTGGTAAAAACATTAACAATAATATTTTTTATTGTTGCTATCACAATGCATGGGGCACGTCAGCCGCCTACCGTAATGAAGATGTAATGGGGCCGCGTGTATCACTAATCCTTTGCCGAAAGGGGGTGGCCAGTTGAAAAGATGTCACACGAATATGACAGATATTTTGACAGTAATGCAACGGATTCAACGCTGCATTGGCCGATGAATGGGGCGAAATTAGCACTTATAAAATTGTTTCTGCTGTGAAATTTTTAAATTCAATTTGGACGTTAAAACTGGATAATGTTTAGGACGAATGACTCCTCTTCGAGCAATGAATTAGAATTTACGTTCTTGTTGTCCAGAACAACAAAATTAAAACAAATCTAAACTTATATTAATATAAAGAGGAGAGATGTGCATTTATTTATGTGTGTGTGTGTATGTCTGTAATGAAAATACTCAAAAACTACTGTGCTGATTCCAAAAATTGTTTCACCTTTGGAAAACTACATTCACCGTGAGTAATTAAGAATCCTTATAAAAACGCTAAATATAACTCAATGAAACGTTTATTTTAAATACCCGAAGACAAGCAAGGGCGGATCGCTAGTAACAAACATTGAAGAATTTGTTATTCATTTGTTCACTGTTTTGAAATATTTACGAATCTAGACTAATGAAAATTGCATGCAATTCTATTTAATAGAAATAAAATTTAAACACAGCCTGTCTTTTCAAAATAACTAACAATATTGACATATGATTCGCGCAACAACGCTTCGGAACCGAAAATCAACAGAAATGTAATAAATTATTCACGGCCAGTTTGCTTTATTACAATCAATGCGAATAAGCCAGTTTGAATATTTAAATGCTACAAAAATATTGTATAATGATATTCTATTGCCAATCGGATGTCAATTTTACCAATGTGTCTCATAAAAAATTAATAATTCATTATCAAAATTAGAGATTCATATTTTTTGATTGACATTTGCTCAGATGACTCCATTGTTGCAGACTAGTTTGTCTCATACGATATTCATTTGGAAGATAAGTGTTCTCATAGATACGTAGTAATATCTCAAGTATTTTGATATATTTGCATATTTGTGTGGTCTCATTGGGGTTAATTATTCGGTACCTATACTCATCCGAATTCTTTTTGAATCCAATTTTACAAGTAACTTCGATAAGACTTGTGAGAAAATATTTGCACGTTTGGTGGAGTGGTAATTGAATTAAAGGGAGTTTTATTAACAAATGCCAATTGTAAGAGATGCGTTTGAAGAGATTCCGTGACGTTTTTGTTTGTGAATGAAAAAAACTCGCCAATCAAGTTTTCATTTTAAAGTTTGAATACGGTGACATCCCTCTTTGTCAAATTTACCGTTACCTTTCGTCTTTTTGGGTAAAAAAGTGTGAATTTTTATTGAAAAAATCGTTGACGGGGGTCACGCCTAAACCGAAATTAGGGTTTATTCGTACGCAACCTTTCATTGCACTTTGACACGGGATGGTAAGGGATTCTTTGATTACCCGGATGTTTTTTACGCGGAAGATTTTTATTGAGATATCGGCTTTTGGGAAACGGTGGTTAGATAACGTTACCATCTGTGATTGAACAATACGCTAACCCCTTTGAGTTTACCCAGACATGTGAACTTATTGAATCGATCTAATCCTTTCGATTCGTTACTTGCGGGGTATTAAGAGTAGGCGAATTTTTTTGGTAACTAGATAAATTTATAGCTACATTGAATCGTATCAATAATACTTTCAACTAGGTCAGTAGCATATTAATCATTAGAATATTACCCACTTTATGCTTTTTATATTTCCAAATGTATTGTTAACTTGCACATTTATGTTCAGGTCCTTAATAAGAAAAAGCAATTAAGACAGTGCGTACTTACTAAGCAAATATAAAAGCCAGTTACAAATTTCCCTCAATTAACATTAAAGATGGTAAGACTAGACATTAAAGTTTAAATTTTTGTTAGTTTTAAGACTTCAGCTGCATTCTTTAATTTTATTTTATAATATAATAGATAAATAGTACACATTCTAAAAAAGTTACTGTTTCCGAACTAACAATCAAACAGGAACATAGCAAAAGCTACCAATTTCATAAAGTCAACAGCGCCTCATTATCTCGGTTCACAAATGATAATGTTTCGCAGTAAACTGTACTTGTTAAGGAGACATCAAAGCTCCTTTATGTTGTGCGGTGGTCCGTGAGCGCGGTCAGCGATCGGCTTAACGATTCGGCCACAATCGGCACAAAGATTCGACCACAATCGGTACAAAGATTCGGCCACGATTGGCGCAGTTAGCCGGCGACACGTACGCGCCAGATCAAGCGATTCTTGTGTGCAGTCAGTGGGAAACGTTGAAAGAGCGAACGCGATTTGACATCGTTACTTTTGAAAACAGTTGCTTTTAATAAGATGATCTTGCACTTTAAGCTGTAAAAGCGAACGCTTAAAAGCTAACGTAAGTAGGTACGTTTCAAAACTAAAAGTAAATTAAATTAAAAAAAAAATTAAGGTTAAAAAGTAAGGGTTTATTAACCAATTTAATGTTAGCTTTTCGTTTATAATTAGAATCTTTTCCCTCAACCTTTTCTGTTTAATTTATCCTTTACCTTAAGGTTGTCTAGAAGAGATCGCTTAAAGCGATAAGGCCGCCCAATGGTTGTACATCATTGTTGTTCGTCTATTATACTTAGTTTTATGTGAATTGTATAGTGTATAATAAAGTATATCTATCTTTAATTATTTATTTTTAGTTAGGTACATATCTATGCAAAAACTTTAAATTTTAATTATCTAATTATGGCTAAAATCTAAAATTTTTATATAACACAATATGTTATTTACACGTTTTGACTATGCAAAACATTTGTTCAAATCCTCATATCATATCATAATTTTAACCTTAAAATGCCGAGTTCCCTGAACTTTGACGTCGCACTGACAACAAATTTCTTTCACCATTGTGTCCTCATCGTCTGATTACACCCACAGAGTGCAGTTGATGTCCGGAACTAAACGCCGGGCCGGACAACAATGGCGGTTTGACTGCAACGCAACACCACTATCAGTCCGATAGCTGCGCATCTGATACTCGATAGCAGCGCATCTTTGCGAACTATTGTGCAGCTTCCGGCGTTTTGAACGAACGTAAGCGATTAATGTTTTGGGATCTTATTATGTTGGTTATGTTAATAGCTTTTGTCTTTAGTACCATGTCAAAGTAAAGTTAAGTGCATTACGCCTAGAAATCTGGATGGAAACAGACAAATATGTTATTTTGATGTCAAAAGTACTAATGGTACTAAAGTGTTTTTAACTATTATTTAAAAAAAGGTGGGTTTTGGATCATTTCTCTGGATGCTTTATCTACCATCAATTATTATAAATACATATAATATTATATGTACGTACACACGTCTAAGTGTACCTAGTCAAAAGCCTAAAAGCAATATAATATAACATTAAGCAAACTTGCAAAGTTATCTTAAGCGTTAAGTTAGTATAATATCAAATTTATTAATAAAAACAAACAATCAAATCTTTCCTCTTTATAATATTAGTTTAGATGATAAATAATTTGTAAGTCTAGAAAATTATAGATACAGATGTATAGTTAAATGGCAAATTCTTTAGCTGCATCTTTGTACAATGCGTTTAAAGTGATTATTTCGATACCCATCTAAGATATTAATAATATCGACTTATTACAATATTTCAATACAATACACCTTTAAACTAACACGCAACGCCTACTTTATATTTAAAGATTCGCACTTCTCAAAATTTAACGAGAAATCTAATACTTCCACAATTCGCGAACCTCAGGGATCGGATCTAACAATCGATTTCCGTTTCCTATGGACAGATAATCGTACCACGCCCTTAATGCAATGAGAAATTGAGATGCACAGACATTACGATTTGGACGTTAAAGAGATCATTCGAGCGAATATTGACGTTGTGCATAAAGATAGATAGGGATTGTGTTACATCTTGATAATAATGTCCTTTAGAAATCTTTTCGACGCTGTAAAGTCTATCAAAATTAAAAAGGTATCCAAAATCTTATCCACAGTAAACCTATTACTTAAATAAAATGTCCAAATTTTCATGACTTCAAAACTTTTGATGATGATGATATGAAATTTTTGGCACTTAACATACCTTTATTAAAACCGACGTTAAAAAAGGTATGTGCGAGTTAAATCCCGAACTTTTCATATCCTAATCTAACGTTAAATTTATTCTAGCAGATCTACTCATTGAAATTAGTATACAGTAGTCAGTACCTTTAACAAAATTACTTATAAAATAATAGTCAAATTCGCGACCGTATTCATTCAATTTATCAGTCAAAAGCAAACAGATCAATCAAAGGCAACGAACTTCGGACGACCAGCTTCTAACAACCAACTAAAAAAGAACATGCTCACTCCTTTCAACGTCTCAAATATTAAACAGCCATCCGTCACATAAATAAAAATAAACATCTCAAAAACAAACAATTGCACTTTTGAAATGTTGTACCTAACAACTTAACGAAGCGTGGAGCCCGTCATACAAAAACCTTACAAAAAAAGGACACTCGAGTTGAACTCGCTACTCGAGCCAACGATAAAATCGACAGTTTATTGCATCCGCCCGACGTTTCAGTTTCTGAGCCTAATTTATTAACGAGAACGTTTTTGACGTTCAATTTTTATACTTGACCCGACGCGTGAGTGCTCCTTTCTTGAAGCCCAAGAAAGAATGCCTTGTCATCACCGGAGAAAACCTATACTTAAGTAAAGATATACGTAGTTACCATCTACGTTTATCTTGTATATAGATTGTACAAATCCTATAATAAATGCGAAAGTTTGTGGATGGATGTTTACTCTGTCACGGCAAAAACTACTGAACAGATTTTAATGAAACTTTCCAGAAATATAGCTCAGATATGAGGTTAACACATAGGCTATGATTTATAAGAATATTCACATAGACAGAACCGCAGGCCGCAGCTAGCTAAGGTCCTATCATAAATATAATCCAAAATATGGTAAGTCTTTAGAAGTTACTTGATGCGTAACAAGCTGGTACCCTAATAATAAGTAAAGAAAGCGATCCTATTAAACTTTATTACACAAAATGGTACAAAAGGCGTATGTAATGCTAGGAGCTTTTCCACCAGACTATTAGGCCATGTCATGTAGGAAGCAGGTTCGTGTCTGCGTCTGTTACACAGATACTCAAACAATTGAGACGATATATCGTAATAAAAAGACTATAAAACTTACCTCCCAAGCATATTTCGGGTTCAACGGCTGCGTCGCCAGCTTCCCAATAAAAGGGCCATACTTCGCCCCTGCAGCTATGTTAGTCCTTGCAAAGACGCCATTCCCCTTCAACGTCAGCTCAATCGGCAGTTTAAGCTCCAGGCTTTCTCCAGGATCGTCATCTTTAGTGTTGTCCTCCTTCTTAGGACTATTCTTGATGTCAAGGTATCTTTGGTCCTGTTGGTCCAAAGGTTTAGGTAGGTATCCTGTCCCGTAGTCCGGGTATGGCGGGATGTAAGGGTCGGGCAGGCCGAAGTCCAGCGAGGTATAGTAGTCCTTAGTGTCGGCTCCTGGCGGCATGTTCTCCTGCTTGATGTGGACGAGGGTGGGCGCTGACTCTGACGCGACCGAGTCTGTCGGGCTGGGCGGCGGGCTACCGGAACCCTGGCTGTCTGCTGCTGTGGACAAATGGCAGGATGTTAGATGATGTTGGAAACACGAGAAACAATAGAACATCGATTGTGAGATTTGAAGAACTGTTTATTGACAGTATATTTTTGTCAACGACGGCACTAATGAGAGTGTTTCTAAATGAAGTGATCTGCGGTCCAGCTATCATGTGATTGGTCAGTTGCTATGTAAATGTCAGTGCCATATCAAAACGAAACAATTACGTTACAGTTGGACCTGATGCCTATATAGGTGACATCTGGTGGATTTCTTTTTCAGAAAACCCTCATTGCATTACTTATAAAGACTTATAGGTTATAAGGTGTGATTTCACATAAACCATACACAGCATAAACTACTGTTTGACAGTTCATAATCTCCAATTTTGTGTATGTAATACTCGTAGTAGCTTTATCTCAAAACTATTAACATAGTTACCTATCCTCATACATAATAAAAAAGCTATTAAACTTATTGTTTTGTAAATAAAGATCAATGCAGACTTTCAAACAATTTTTTTCTCACCAACTTTATGTTCTGAGACGATTTTGAATTACACTCGTGTACTCAACACGGGATATAAATGAGACTTTAGTTGGAATGTACAGACAAAATCTATGACAAATATCTTGATCAAATCAAAACGCGAACGACATAGCAACGCGCTCTCACTTTCTGGATCAGCCACGGAAAAAAAACTTAAAGACTGAAGACGTGCAATCTGCTGTCTTTATGTCGGTTTCCGCTCGCCACAAAGAACTTCCGCCTGTCTCTTGTGTCTCTGGGCATCCCCACAGAATGCAAATACAGTGCCATCTTTGCCTTGTTTATTTTTGCCAATGACGCCAATGTTTGAACCAAGCTAGACCAGTTGGGGCCAACCTTGGAGGCTTTAAAAGGTTTACTAACTATGAGGGTTTTGAGCAGACTAATTTGAAATGGATATGACGTAAAGCTGCGGTCACTCATTGGAGATATTTGCACCAATGTAACGTTTTGCGCCCAATGCACAAATGTGTGTATCGGTACTTTGACAGAACCAAGTGAGCAGTTATTCTTGCAAATACAAACGCCTAGATTTGTCTAACTAAATTGTCAAAACTATATTAAGTATGAATTATTGTTAAGTTAATATAGTTTCAAAACATTGTCAATGGACTATTTTACATGAACATTCCAGTGTCATTGACACTTCATACATTTTATCTTAGTTAACATGTTTTTCAGTGAGGCCAGACAACTTTATCAGACGCACTGGAGCCATGCGCTATGACGCTTTGTATGTGGTAATCTGCGAGACAAGTCAGACACTGTTAACGACTGTGACTCATTCAAGTAGGATATCAGCTGACTGTTCGCCGTTTTTGTTGGCATTTGTTACGTAATGTACAGTAAAATGCTACAATATGCGACACATTGGAACTTTGTCACGTTGAACCTGTCAAATTTCCTCTTAATGATAATAAACATGGTATGTAAGCGAGCTCCAAGCCAACCTCACCTGCCTGTGGTGCATCCTGCCAAATAACGAACGAGGCGCTAGTGGCGGTATAACCATCACAAATGAAGGCGTAGCTAAATACCACAGACAGATGACGGGCAGCAGCGTCACCGGAGCGAGAAGCTACGCCCTGCGATCGCCAACCCGCCTGCCCAGCGTGGCGATTATGGGTATATCCTCCAGATGTTGGCCCTAAGTGGCGAACAACTGGAGAGGCCTATGTCCAGTAGTGGACTGCAATAGGCTGATGATGTTAATAAATATGACAATCATGTCATTTATTGTTGTGACTAGGTTCGGCTTCGGTTAGTGGCCCCGAGGAAGACGATGTCACGTGCTTTCGGGCACAGTCAGTGGCGTCGTGCATCGCAAGATGCAGTGAGGACACCACAGTACCACACCGTCCTCCCGAGGTGTGCCGTCGACGCTGGGGGGCGCAGCGCTGCCTCGCTGTGGGGGGTTGTGTTGAATCCCTCCAGGCATCCCAACCCCCCCAGCGACCTACACTGTGCTCAAGCTGTTTGCTTCAGAATCAGAGTAATGTATGTGATGTTGTCTATATTTATGTAACATTTACTCGTAATTAATATTCTTAAGACACGTGCACATTCTATCTTTGTCCATACTTATAACCAGGTGAACACCCTAACAGTACGAAGATCCGTTATACTTAATTACTCCGTATTAGTCAACATTTACTCTCAAACAAAATAACAAAAGGATGTCCATATTTGCCAAAGGAAACATGCGTATTACACGCACGCGTCATCAATAAAACGCACCCTAAGCAAATACTACTGAAAGAGACACACTATAAATCATAACCACCCCATTACCACTAATATAGTTGTTAAAACAACCCCATATCTTGTCTGTGTCTTCGCGCACGTGGCTAGGAAAAAAAAGCAATAATTTCATGGCCCTATAAAAGATTAAAGAAGCGTATGATAACTGCTTAGCATGACAAAAGTGCATTCAATGCGCAGGATGTGTTTAAGAAAGAGGTTTTGAATCGAAAGGATGAACTTGGTTGCTATGGTGTGGTGCGTCACCTGTCGTACTTTTGGGCATAAGGATGAGCTGGGGTAGTGTAGAAACTTTATTTGAGAATAAGTAATTTATCTTGTTCTACCTACACTAATACTATAAAGAGGAAAGATTTGAAGTTTAGAGTGTGTGTATGTTTGTAATGAATAAACTCAAAAATTAATGAGCCGATTTCAGAAAAGCTTTCACCATTGGAAAGCTACATTCGCCATGAAGAAAATAGGATAGCTAAAATAGGAAAATAGCCCTTACTAAAACGCCAAAAACCGAGGGAGGATGGCTAGTGTTTTATAAATTTGCAATTACGGTCAGTTTGGTTCCCTAATTTCTGGGGATGGGCGTCTATAATCCCGAATCCAACTAATTTTCGAGTTTCTACGTTTTGGTTTCAGTCATTCAAACTTGGAATACTCTGTTTCGAAAAGAAGTACAAAAACTTCCTTTATTTCCTTATAAACAAAACACTATAGGAGTAATGACTCTTCTGAATTTGAATTTTGAATTCTAACTGGCTGGTTAGTACAAGAGTAGACGCATTGGAACGAAATATCGCAAAACCTACAACTTTCTTTTCAAAACCTACCTAACTAATCCTTCAAAAACATAACTGGCCACGCAACCGCCGTAAAAACTGTCGTTCGAATTTCAAATTCAAATGAGCGTTCTCCGCGCAATGTCCATTAGCCGCGTTGAGGCGAGCGCGGCGTGCGAGGACAATGCGGACGAGTCGTCGTTAACTCCGGTTTCCGTGGAAATGCGCCAGATTTATAATAAGAACGAGCTGGAACACGGAACGCGGTGGAGACGTGGGTTTGATTGTTTGGAAAATTAACGCGAACTATCGAAGTTTATTGCGTGAGCGTAGATTGACGAGGCCCGCAATTGCGCTCACGTTGCCGTATTACACCTCATTTTACGGATCTTGAAACATTACAAACGTAAAGTACCTATCCTTTTCATATATCCGTTTTTAGAGTAGGTACTTATTATGTATGACCATGTACCAAATATTGCAATCGGGTAAGAGCAATCTGTAACATCATCGCCTATCTAGGATATGGATCTTATACAAACTTTCGTCATAGACAGGTCTATTGAATTCTTTTTGGCTAGCGGTAGCATCACTGGTAATTGAACTATCGTAACATACTGACGACTGATTTTAATATTCTAAGTAAGTAAAAATAAGAAACAAACCTCCTTCTTTTTGAAGTCTGTTTAGGATGAGAATTAAAAAAAAGTCTATTAAATTTACATGTTACAATAGGAGCGCGTTCACCCAACAAAAACCGATCTACTCTCTTGAATATCTGAAGATTCACCTATATCTATCGGCAAACACGGACTCCATATCCTAGCCGTTCGCACTATGAATTTCTTATAACAAGATATAATATTATATACAAAATTACATGTTAGAACCTCGATGGAGCACGCTCACCCAAAAAAAAACGATTAAAAATCTGAAAATTATATGTATCGGGGAACACTATCGGACTCTGGCGTTCGTTCTTAGAGAGAAAGTTTCCTAAAGATAGTATAGTAAAGATATAGCGTATTATTATTTAAAAGGCCGGCAGCGACCCCAGATTAGCGTTGTCCATGGCCGGTGTTCACTGCTTGCCATCAAGCATCACATTTGCTCGTCTATCGCCTCTTGCCTTAAAAATACTAAGTACCTACCTATAAAATTATCTTTCACCAGACCGTCTCACCTCTGTCCAAGATCCCTCTACCTACAACAAGATTTCACGAGTTAGCCACGGCGACTGTCAATAGCCACGGCTTCACTCCGTCACTAAGTTCACGGCCCGACTCATAAGTACCCCCTTATTACCACCATATAAGGCTCAAAATACCCCTACATTTTACAAACCGTTAAGTAACCATGCAATACTTGGGCCGCATCGGACATACGGAATTCATTTGAGACGACACAATGGGAAGGTATTCATGGAAAGCTAGACTTTCTGCCATTAAACGGCGGTTAGAAACGGTGTGAATAATTTAGTAATCGTAGATATTACGAGTACACCTCAGTTACAAGAAGAATAGCTATACCGCTTAAATTGTGCAACAATTGTATAATACGGATTATTGTGTATGATTCTTCTCTTTTTAAAAAATCGTTGTTTCTATCTAGTTTTCTACCCAGCCGGTTCTTGTCGATAGAAGCTTAGAACTTTTCGAATAGAGTAGAACAATTTCAATTGTACTGACTTTTTTTTTTATTCTATAATATTATTCTCTTTGTCGTTATTCTAAATACGGTTATGTGTGTATTTTTTAACCCGTCATTTCACCAGCAAAACAATTCTTGTATCTCAAATGCATTTTACGTGAAGTACCTACATAGATATTAATTCCAATTTTCAGTTAAGTCAAAACAGTTAGATAAAAACTCTTTTTCTCATGAATATGATGATGATGAAAAGGTAATTAAATACAGTTTTCAACTTCATGGTAAGAAAAATTAAATTAAAAACATAATAAGGAATAAGTGAAGCATATTTCAATCCTGTAACGGCCATTTAAGTTCAGACCCAATTTGCCTAGTCTCCTTTCTAGTTGGGTACTTACTTAGAAACTATGGTTTTAAAAAAGAAGAAGCAGACTACCCATTTCGTAACATTAATTGCATAATTAGATGATTTTTGATAACCAAGGTTTGATAATTACAATAGAAGTCCAATTTCTAAGATCATTTTATTAATAGTTTATTGAAACAAAATGTCATTGCCGCCATAAAAATTGATTTGCATCTTTTAGGTACCTAGGTAGGTACTCAACTTAACATTCACATATCAAAAAAATCGGTAAATAAAAGATCAAAGTCACAATCGGCTATGCAAAAAAAGGCAGGTGAAAACTGCAGTGAATCCTATTTAAACCAAAGCGGTATAACATTTTTCACACCATGATATTCCAAACAACATCTTAATAACTTTAAGCTGCTTCAAACAACTAAAATAAACAATCTTTCAAACGACCGGCCTCTGTCAAAGTTATCTTTTTAAAATGCAAAAAAAAAATAAGAAAAAAGGTCTGCTATCTTTTAGTCTGTGGCCTTTTTCGCACGCCCTTACGAGAATCGAAGATAGCACTTGAATTTTTTTTTAATTGTTGAGACGCGCCGGTTGGCGGCACTTATTTGCGTTTAACAAGCGGAATGATCGCTATTACTAAATCTTCACAATATAAAAAAAATTTGGGTCAATTTGTGAAACGCGACTAAAATAATACTTTTTGTTTTTTCTCAAATAAAAGTGATTTGTTATTGGAAAAATAAATTAATTTACATGTAGGTTGGATATATGAGATTACCTAGGTATAAGTATAAAATGTATTTAAACAAAAGATTTTTAAAATTAAAACTTGTTAAATACCTAACTAGTTTTAATTAATTTAATATTAGATTCGATTTATATATTAGATTGATTACATGGTTTTCATGATGATGTTCAATTAGATTAACCGGTACAACCAAATACTTAATTTTCTAAATGCCTTGTACCAACGATTAAGACAAGGTAAATTTTAAATTATCGTAGGTAATTGTAATTAGAATATTGGTAACATTTATAACTTTATTAATATTCCACTTACCAGACAATTTCATTTTCGGGCTCGCATCAAAGTCAAGCATTTGACGAAATTTCATCATTTTTTCTCATGGTCCATGAACGAAAATATTTTTAAAACAATTGCGTCCGTAAATCCTAACAAAAATCTCACAAACAAAAAAATAAATAGCACTTAAATTCACCACACATTTAGTTAGAACATCTTCGAAATTTTTAATTGGAACGCGTTCGAAATTTGATTTCAGATAGTGATGTACGCGCGATCGAGTGGCGGTAATCGAGCGTGACAGCTCGTGCCGCGGCGATGTGCAGCGGGCTCAACGCACGGGGCCAGAGTAACGGGAGGAAGCGAGACCCAGCTCATCCCTAGAATCCCGAATCACATACCCTCGCCGGGCCGCACCCCGCGCCGCGCCCCGCCTGTGTCTTTGTGTTACACCCCTCTCTCTCACACGGCCCGGGGTCGCATACAAGGTTACCATCTGAAAATACGCGGCCGCTTTTCCAATGGACAACGTTGAGAAACATTTTCTTTGGCAAATTGAAAATTGGTTTTACGGCGGGGAGTAGACTTTTGGCAGCCTTTTTTTTCAATTGAACACTATTTAAATACATATTAAAAAAATTAATAAAATTTTCGCGTATACCTTTTTCTTTCTTCCGAACACTAGCAAAATTTTATTTTAATTAATAGTTACGTTGCTACGTAATATAAAGATTAATCTGATCTATGTAGCAGTCTTGCGTTATGGAAACAAAAGTAACTATTGTTTGTACCAAATTCTCAATAATGGATAACAGTAGCATTGATTAAATATCCACGTGCGGTTGTATAAACAAATCGTAAATAACCATAAACAGATTCTACGAATGTTGCTTATTAATTTAAACATCGCATCAGTTTCCTAACTAAGAAACTTAATTGCAATAACCATTACAATGTTTTATTACAAGATCGACCTACAAACAATAGCCCTTCAGTTATCGACACTGCCTAGAACAAGTGATTATAACGCAACCAGTTTACGGAGACCTCTAGCATTCTACCTGTGAACCCTATTCCTACAGTTTTCGCCTCACACAGCGGGACAGGGCGTGTCTATCGAAATTGGTCGCCGATACCAGACAAGGCGATTAAGAAAACAAAGCTGATTGAATGAGCGCAGCCACCTTATCGTCTCGGATTCAATCCTACTGCCACTGGTCTGAAACAAAACATTCGACTGTAAACAATAGCTTACAGTGTACACGACAGTTACGTGACTGCGCTGACGTAAAAACTGCAAACGTACACATTCGATACGTAAAGAAAAAATTTACGAAAATTGGAGAAATCTTTGCTACAGTTTTCGAAACGTGACGATAAAAATTTACGAACAATGTAGAAATAGCCGCAAATAAAGATACGTCACTAAATCGCTAGCGATTTTATTGACGTGCCAACTATACTGCATTCGCTGAAAATAGCGCACTCAGTAGAGTATGCCAAGTGAGACAGCAGATAACTAGATAACGCTCAAGATCTCTGCGAGCGGGCGCGATTGGGCGAGAACGGCGGTGGGCGTGGCCTCCGCGCGGATGCGCCAATGGGATGCTCCTTATTATCTGCGTCTTTGTCTGTCAGGATTCTGTAGTGATGTAGCACAGGTGCTACGAGTCGCCATGATATAGCTTTATATACCGAGTATCGATTAGGCGATGTCTATGTGCTAATGTTACCTTTGATGTGGCTGTTTAGGTGTGTGCCTTTGCGTCTGCACGAGATTGGATAAATAAGACCGTTATCAACGCAGACTAGTCATAGTTATATGGAAGCTCTATAATGTTACTTATACCTGAGACGCATGATAGAGTAAGATACATTAATTGTATTGATTGTCAAGAAAAGAATTGTGCAATGCTTTATCTTCAGGACGATAAAAATTATGAGACAGAACAGATTTATCTAATCTATTGATAGTTCCACCAACACTTGGTGGTGGTAAAAGGTGGGAGAAACATGATTCGAGGTTGGGTTCCTACTTAAAGTTTTTTAGGATTTATTGTTAGGAATTTTGATTTAGATGGCACCCTCTAAAAAGTTTATAGCTTTTCTAAGTAATTTTAGCTTTGCTATGCTTTAAACAACAAAATGGGTTTGTTGAAAATAAGTTAATTCCATATAAATTTGGTTCACCACAAAATATTTAAGTTTATTGCTTAGACGCAACATATTTTATTTAAAAAAAAACATTTGTTCGAGAGACATTTCATTTTAATATTTGATCCTAAATCACAACCTTACTTACTCACAGGTATATTATGCATAAAACTTTATTCAATGACATTTTTATGCTATTTATCTGACCCTAGAATCTTAAATATCATTTTACAAGCAAACTCATTCATATGCTAGATACTAATAAAAGAGAAGCTACAACTCTAATGTCATAATATGATAATTTACAATATAATGTTGTTGAATCCACATTTATTCAGACACAAACCTATTACAACTCCTCGTGAAGGTGCCAACTACAATCGATTTGCGATAGACACGATAGATGATAATCGATTTCCCGTTTCTACTGATGCCGTAATCGATTTCACACTTTCTGTATTAATCAAGATGTGTCGAGCTACGGGAATTGAGTGAGAATCGGCTTGTGTTGTGTTGTGTTAAATGGAAAAATGGAAACTGCATACCAATTCTAAAGTAGTTAGTTAACTACTTACGTCTGCTTATTAAATGCATAGGAACAAATTTATCTCAAGCTTATTTATTTAACACAAAAAAAAACACAAATAAGTATTAGACATTATCATTACTTTTCCCAAATTAAAGATTCTTAAACAATTAGGTATTTTATAGAAATTAGCCATCTTGCGCAAACCGTCACTCCACCTGGCCTGTGGGCATCTGGCGTTTGCCAGTTTCCATTCAAGAAGTCGTTAACCACAACGGTTGTAGGTTCTGCTGATAGGACCAGCAATACCTCAGTCTGCTAAATCACAGAACAATGACGGTTGATTCTCTATCGGACCACCTCATATCGGATTCGATCCGCAGAGATACGCCGAGCATAACCCTTTCCATATTCGCTGATTGATTAAAATCCCGCGACCGTCCGTAGATACCTAATGAATTTATTATGGCTAATTAATAAAAACCTTAATGCAGACCTGACAAAATATGCCACAAATGTTTTATATGATTCTAATCAAATAAATTCTACAATAGTAGGCAAATTTGGTTATAAATCTAAAGCACAACAGATCTTCTTGCATATCTGATACGCCAGTTTGAATAATAATGAGGAGATAAAGAAATATTGTGTATTATATTATATTACTTCGTGCCTAAAATGAATATAGGAGGTTCATTGTAAAACATTTCGTAGCATTGTAGCGGTGCTATGTCGCCTCTCCTAATAAATTCATGTTCTCCACGCTATATTAAATGATATAAATTCTCATTCTCCGCGTGAAAAATGCGGCGCATTCACCATAGAATATTGTTATGAATTTGTTTCGCTTATCTAATAAGATGGCGTACATTTTCACATAAATTATTAGTAATTTTCCATTTGAACACAGATTTCTTGTGAACTTTCAAGAAACTAGCGTACTATTTAAAAGGCCGGCAACGACTTCAGAACTCGATTTGAGTTGCGGTCGAGTCCATGGGCGATTGCTTACCATCAGGTATCACAAATAGTCGTCTGCCGCCACTTGAATAAAGGTACGTATAATGACATACTGATAGACGAGTAAATAGCTCTAGATAATTGGAAACGCCGCAGCTCAAACTAGTAATATAAATTCACATTTTACCTTTTCATCATCATCAGCCTACTGCAGTCCACTGCTGGACATAGGCCTCTCCAGTTGTTCGCCACCTAGGGCAAACATCTGAGGGATATACCCATAATCGCCACGCTGGGCAGGCGGGTTGGCGATCGCAGGGAGTAGCTTCTCGCTCCGGTGACGCTGCTGCCCGTCATCGGCCTGTGATATTTAGCTACGCCTTCTATCGTGATGGTGTTACCGCCACCAGTCGGTTTGCCAGAGCCTCGTTTGTTGTTCGGCAGGATGCACCACGAGCTGCTGAGGATGGCTTGGAGCGAAAAGGTGATAGGTCGCTCCCTTACATCCCTTTTACCTTTTAGATAGCTATAAAATACATAAAATATATTTTACCAACATTACCAAATATAGCAAAAATCCTTTGCCACTTAGAAACACTGACCGGACCCATCTTGATTTTACCCATGCCTAGCTGATAGTAAATAATGTAACAGGGATATTTAAACAGCTTTTTAAATGCATAATTAGGAAATTCCCACGACATTTACCGCATGGATCGATGGAAGATAATTAACAGGTCAATGAGAAATAGCTAGATGTATACTAACTTTTATGTCATTGCAATAAGGTTAAAAAATTAATGAAGTAGTTTATAATATTATGCAAATAAATGCGTTTGGTAGGTATTTACACTTTTGGTTTTACCGTAATCAAACACTTTACCCAAAAATCCAACGGTATTTGTTAAAATTTACCTGTCTGAATAGTAGTTGTGCCTATATTTGCCAACGAGGAAGCGTAGTGATGTTTTTTTTTATATGTATAACTAGCTGTGCTCGCGACTTCGTCCGCGTGGAATAGTTATTTATTCCCCGTTTTTTTTACATTTTCCATTATTTCTTCGCTCCTAATAGTTGCAACGTGATGTTACATAGCCTAAAGCCTTCCTCGATAAATGGTCTATTCAACACGAAAAGAATTTTTCAAATCGGACCAGTAGTTCCTGAGATTAGCGCGTTCAAACAAACAAACAAATAAACTCTTCAGCTTTATAATATTAGTTAAGATAATATAATATAATTTATTTATTTAATCAGACAACATGGTCCAAATGTGTTAGTACCTACAGTGAGAACATATTACCTATCCTACACAACATGTACTTAATTGGATTAAGTTCTCAATATAAATCATTTATTTAAGAGGCGGCAGACGAGCAAGCGTGATGCCCGATGGTAAGGGATTTTCTAAAGTGGCGGTTGAAAGAAGAGGCCCTACACTTAGCTGATTTTAATAGTAGCTCGACATAATGGCTTCCCTACGCCTGATGGAAAGCGAAAGGTATGCCCAAGTCGCTGTGATAACGGGCAAGTAACTTATCAGTTACCTGTCAGTTGCCACCGCCATGCCAGCCCAGTCGTATCCCCACGAGCTCCGGAAACCCTACTCACCAGCAGAAACACGACCCGGAGGTCATTTAGCTGCGGTATTCTATGGGATGGAAGACCTTCCCCGGACGGGCGGCTCAATTCGAGCGAAGATTCGCTAAGCCCTACCTCTCTTGTGTGCTACGGTTATATATGGGCTAAAATTATAATGATGAAGACCTAGGAGGTATGCAAATATAATAAAACGAAAATCAAAAGCGCGTTTTTCATGAGACTACGAACTGAACAGCAAAATTCATACATACAAAATAACAAAACCCAGTCAGAATAGAAACGACCATCAAAATACGTGTACATTTGTCAACATTGTTACGTACCTAAATCAAATACTGAACTAAAGCTTGCTTTGCGCAAACTTTAGTGGCGATACCTACCATCGAAATTCGAAACAAACTCCCCACTCTCGCAAAGAGCTGAATCCCGTGCTGAATACAAAACGACGGTCGTTTTCCTGGCATTTTCGTCGGTGGATTTCCAACTCTATGTCTCATGTAATAGAGGTGTAAAGTTTGAGGAGTGTACGTGATGTTGGCCGCCCGGAGTTTTGCGGCGACAGTTTTATTTGCGAACTGCCCCCTATAACCTCCCTTTGTAAGCGGCCTGATAGTACGCTCTCCCTATTTACGAAGGTTGAATGCCTAAGCAAAAAGTTGACGGAAATTATACCAGTCGGTGTATGAAGGGGCTGTGCATTGCGGGAAAACGGGAAATTCGTAGGCGCTCATATTTATTTCTATTAATACTCGTGTCTAATATACCTATATTGGGAACTGAATTTTGCCTTTGCTGGTATATGGTCGCTGTATCTTAATAAATATCAATTTAATCTGAGTAAGTACTTACATCAGATTTTTGTACAAATCCAAGAACGGATTTTGCAATACATCCGATCCGAACGAACGAAATTTATTAGCTAGACAATAATTATACGTACTGACCACAACGTTTACCATAAAATATAAAATAATATACATACCCATTGGTACTTAAACATTTAGGCTAAACAAATAATAGACAGTTAGGTACCTACTTACGTATAAATATTTAATGAAACATCACCTTTAGGTATGGAAAATAAAATCACGCGTAAAGTGTTTGCCTAATTTGTATTTTTATGTCTTTTGCTGTTCAAAATGTAGGTATCTACTTATTTAGCCTCATAGGAAATGCTCCAGACGACGTGAAGCAGACATGCTTGTATGTTCTACGGTGGCATGCTACCTACTACTAGACGTACGTGGCAGTCATACACATTGTTAGTCAGAACTAACTCATTCACCCATTCACTAGTAAGTAACTCGTAGATCAACCCATACGTAACATAGGTTTAACTCGTAGATCAACCCATATGTAACATAGCTAGGTACGTATAGAGAGTGCCAGAGCGACTCCCGAGCTCATTGTTGGCCGGCCGATAACGGCGTGATAAACTACCTCCTCCACTGTCCATTGCATTTGAAAGGATAAACGATAGTTTAAAATGTCTCTCCGTAGACCGGGCGTAATCGATTGCCGGCTGAATGCGATTCAATCGGACCGATATCGAATATGGCTTCAATTTACATTTTTGAACGTTGATGTTGCGAGATAGTCGAATAAAAAAGTAAGTGTTTAGAAATAGAACGCGAAAAATTTAAATTTGGAAGATCGGAAAACAAAACACATTCTTAGGTAAGTATAGGTAAATACGCAAGGGTTTTGAACACGATTTTGAATAAGTATCAATCAAAAATGTTTTTTTTTCCTTCAAAATATTATTTAGCGCAAAATGTTATATGTTATAACTTACTTACATACTTTATCAGGACATGTTCTGACTAGAAAAGTAGATGACATTACCTGCATTGATCTATGTTACAAACCTACCTACCTACCTGGCCTCTCCCAATGACAAATGTCATTTGGGGGATTTGCCTTAGTCATCACGCTTAGCAGTGGGTTGGTGACTGCAGGTTTTATTTGTACCCATGTAAATGCTGCTACTTGTTTTCTAATATTACCTTAGTCGCCTTCCATGTCTTTGTAAAACCTTACAAATTATATTAAGTTATCATGTTTTGACTGCTACTTAAAAGTATATTAATTGACTTGACAGTTCACATTCCCGTTAGAATTACAATACCTATTAATGAAACCATGTTACAGCGGAACGTAGTGCAGTGGGAGAATCGCCTCGAATCTCTACATTTAATGGATCCTGTTATACTGATTTTTAAATTGTAAAAATACCATACACTACATAGACACCTAAACTCTAAAATAACAATGTAAACTCCAATTGAATTGAACTCTCCATTCCTTCCGATTCCTATCATTCGAAATTCGAATTTAAATGGCCCGAGTCGACAAAAGACGGTCATTCCAATTTTGAGTGAGACGCGCCAAGTCGATAGCTCGCCCGGGCGACTCGCGATTTATGCCGCCCATAAACCTCCATTCAGTAGTAATGCGCTTACTTAGTGGCGCTAGTGAGGACATGGAGGTAGGTAGGTACTGGGATTGAAATACACTGTATTGATGAAGCTGGCTTAAAATAAAGTTCTTTATAAATTTGTCAACGTTCTTTTATCCATTTTTTTTATAGTAAAGAAGCTTTCTGATTCGGGACCCCACTTTATTTTGTTTCCTGAAATGCAACTTGTAATCGAATTGAATCCTATATCGATTTATATTTCAGTCCAATGCGATTAATGAGAAAAATCTTCACGAGATAGGTATATGGATTGTTTCCCGACTTATTTAGGTATATGGATTGTTACTCGACAGGCTCGGTGGCTCATTTGGTAGTGACCTCTGCCCTCTGAGCCAAGGGTCGTGGGTTCGATCCCCACACATTACAAACATTTGTGTGCATGAACATGTCTGTTTGTATTGGTCTGGGTGTTTTCTATGTATAATATGTATTTATTTACAAAAAAAAAAAAAATGTATCTAAGTAAGTCTATCAGTTGTCTAGTACCCATAGTACAAGCTTCGGCTTAGTTTGGGGCTAGATGGCGCTGTGTGGCCCAGCGTGGCATGTCTTGGGTTATTTATTCATTTATTTATTTATTTATTTTGATAGAGTCCAATTTCTTTGGCGTTGAAATATTTAATAATGCAAAAGGCAATGATTTTTGGAATTTAGAATGATAAATAATTTGGAAATAAGAGGTCGGGAGAGCTCGTACTTTAGGTAAGTACTCGTATTTTTTGTGCAATAAAAAATACCTCTTATATATAATAAATTTTTCTTAGCTTCAATTCAACCTAAATAGTGCTTAAAAACCTGCCCAGTTTGGTATTATTTTTTCTATTTTATTAATACATATTTTAATAATGTATGTTAGACAGGCAGTTACTAGTAGGTATGTTATATTTGAAACATCACGAGACGTTTAATCCCTCCGATATTTCTAGCCGATGACCACAGATGTTGAGCATTTTGATTGAAACTTACTATTTCGAGAGAAATGGCACGCCATTGTGTGTTTAAAATAACGCTGACGTCTTGCGGTTATCGAACTTTGTTATTTTCAAAACCGTTGGTATTTTGATAGTTTTCTTTAATACGACATGGTTATAAAGATAAGCAAGTATTGTAAATGTATAGGAAGTAGATTTACGATTAATGCGCCGGTTTTTCAATCAGTTCAATTATGTTTCATTGTATTTGTCCCATAAAATTATTTCAATGTAAATTCGGCATATTATATAGCTACTTCTTTAAACTTTTCAATAGAGCTTTGAGTTGCAGCATAAGGATTTAATTCTTTGCTCATTAATTTAAATAAAAAATCTTTCCTTCAAAAATATTTTGTCGAAATGATGCAACCTTTTTACTCAACATAATATGACTCAGTACAAGATTATCACCACGAACCCACAAGTTTACTCAACTGGATTAGTACGTACATATACACCTAAACACGTTTCAGACATGCGAGAAACCCGTCCATCATGTTCCAGACACCAATTAGCTGTTCGCCTGCTTCCGTTGTCGTCGCACGTTCGCCTCCGAATACCGCAAATTGTTTACCTTTTCCATGATAATGGGGGTTAAAAGGTACGAAGATAAGATAGCGAAAATAATTGCGGTAACGAAATTTGAAAGTGGAGTTGAAAGCACAACCGTCTTACGTTCTTACTGTAAGTTTCGGAATTAGTTTAAGCTCGACTTGGTAGATTTTCGGTCTCTGTTTTACGAAACACATTAACTTTTACTATTTACTAAAATTATAAATGCGAAAGTATCTTCCACGACCCAGAGAATTAGATTCACATAATGTTTGAGATATAAATACTTAGGTAAAAAATCAAAATAATTAGGTGGACATTTATGTCTGAGAAATACTCGTATGTGCGTATTACACACCAAAACTATCTCGGACTCGGAACTAGGCATAGTATAGTACGTTTTTGTACAATTTTATCTGTAAAAATAAACGAAGAAAATTAATTTCTTCTAGGCACCGTTGTTTATACGACATTATCACATATATTCATTGGGATTACGATAGCCGATTGTTTTTAACAGACTGCAGATAAACTCGGAAAGAGTGAACCACTCAAATTGGCTGAATATACTTTATAGAACTTGCACCCAATTCATTTTAATCACGGTTATCAATTAACCTGTAAATGTTACGTCGGGAAGTCGGCCAGTGTTCACCCTAACCGTTTCGGGGGAGCTTCGATACTCGAAGTATCATGTCAGATTAAGTAATCGCGGTGTAATTGAGCCACGATCACAAAACAAGGGCTCATCAATCAACCCACCCCAGGGTAGCGGCCTGTCGGCATAAGTTATGAGCAGAAGCGATTTGGTTTGTTAGCTGAAGTGAATCATCTTACATAAGCTGACTTTTTGTTAACTGTACTATAGTCCAATCTGAAGACTGCGTCTGACAACGCAGTGATTCAGCTAATGTCAATGTCAGTTCAATAAAACAGGTCATAAGGCAGGAAAGTATTGCCCCAGGCTACCGGCCAACTGCATTTTGACGTGTCTCTTAAATACTTGATATTGGCGAATTATCCGCTTTAACTACACGCGTGATAGAGTCCATTACAAAAAAAGTTGGCCGATTTTTATAGATTATGTTTAAAAATCAATTGATTCATTGAAATGTATTTTTTTGTCTTTTGAAAGCATTATTTATTAGATAATGTTAATTTTAACTCAAGATAGTTCACTACGCACCTAATGAACATATGAGAAGGTAAAAAGAGAAAATAAAACACCCTTTTGTCTTCTCTTAACTTACACCAAGTAAGTTTAGTGCCGGCAACAGAGTTATCCTCACTTCAATTTTAGCAGTCATTAGGAAATTCCGCTAATGCGGTTTGCCCGTGGTGCCCTGCAGGATACTAAACACTTCTCTCACGCATTCTAATTGAAGCTTTTAGACTTTCCTTAATGGAATGGATGCACGGATAAGACATATAGCATAATGGACATTTTTTTATGTTGCGTATTGAGGAGTACCTCATTGTTCTAATGGTATTAAGTATTAAATCTCGGGGAAAAATTTTTTACTAAGTTTTTCTAAGTAAATCCTTATTTGTTGAGTAGCAGCTCCGGAGTAAGGAAGAAGCAGTTATATACCCCCAGGCCCCAGGCATTGGAAATAACGTAATGACGTTGACCCTGCGCTGATCTCTCTTCTATGTGTGGGATAGGACGTCCTATGTCGAGAACCGTCTTAATATATGTCACTTTAAAGGAACTATTTGCGGATTTCCTGTGGTCAACATTATTTACAAGAGAAGTCTTATAAGAAATTAAATTAATATTCGCGCCTTAAAAACTTATAGTACCTTATTTAAATTGCTCATATTGTATGTATTTCAACTTGGATCATACTATAATCTGAGCATTTCACTTTTAGACGCAACATAACTTTAAAAAACACATCTTCATTAATTTATCAAATCCCCGTCCGGCAAAATGGCATCAAAAACTCCTAGTTCCGTATTCCATATTTGTAGTTATTATTAGTCGAGGCCGTGACGAACTCCTTGCATACTACAAAGGGCACAATGGGCCGGTCCAAATTACATAGCATGAGCGCAATTACAGAGCCCAACAACAGATACATTTGTATGACAATGACGGACTTTTTATGTGAAACGCGATACTGCGACTGGGGAGCGCTTCGTGCGTTTGCGAATAAAATTGCCGACTTCTTAATTTTGATGGTGATTTGCACTTATTCGCGGGAAAAACTGATTCGTTGAGTATTATACGTATACGAGGAAAGGTGACGTCATTTGACATACTTTTCATTATCGCGTCAAAGATTTTGTCTGAGTTTCGGGAAAAATTGGGATTTCTAATGTCGAAACATATTAGTGGCAGCATGAAATGTCTATAAACGAAGACTAGAAAATGTAAGTAATAAATAAATGAAACGGTTTAACAATGGGCCATTATAATGTAGACTAATAATTCTTGTCAAAATATTGTAAATAAAATCTCTCGACAGAGAGGGCTGTAAAATACGAAAAAAAAAGTTAACACGTTATAATTTAATTAATGAGTATTTCAGAGTTCAAATATTGTCTCTCATAAAAAAAAACATTTTTGATTGAACTGTTATGCCGTTCGTATACACACGATGACTTAACAATCTGTTCCACTAGTACCAATGAAAGTAGAGCATCAACTTCTACATAAAACGGACAAACATGCAATCACGTCTAAGAAAAAACTTCCAAATACATAAATCGATTTCGCCAGATCTACACGCCGACACACGTTCACTTATCATAACCTTCACAGATAACTCTAATTAATTACGGGACCATTGCTTAAGTTACTTCGAATTGTTTACGTGACACCGTAGATTAGGAGCTTTGACCTCTCACCGGAGGGCTCCTAGAACTGATAGCTGTCTGCGCGCGCGCCGCGTCCGGTCAAATTCGGGGAACTTTACTTTTTTAAGCGATCCGATCGATGATATTTGCTACTTTATTCTTTTGAATGTGCCGAAATTGGTACACTTAAAATTCACTTGTATTGGTAAAGTATTTGTTTATCAGAGAATTCAAATACATATCATTACAGACCACTACACTAGGCACTAGAGAACCAAAGTTACATAGAGCTCATCCTAAGCCCAGCTAATAAATACTTAGCAAGCCGAAGGGCAGTGGGCTGACCATATAGTCGCAGAACCGGCAACCGATGGGATAAACGTGTTCTAGAGTATATACCGCTTCTGATAAACGTAGTGTAGGACGCCTTTAGGCCAGGTGGAGTGAAGAAGAACGACATGTGTTGAATACGAGAAGCCCCAGATCGGTCAAAGTAGCGAACAATGTTTGTTACTGCGTGGTTACGGTTTAACACCAGATAAGCCGCTTACTCTATCAATAGCAATAAGAAAACCATCACTCAGCAACTCAAATTGCCACTGTAAATGACATTCCTACATAACTACATACAAAAATCATGCCAGCCGTTAATAGAAGCGACGTCAAAGGCTCCCGTTTCGCACGTCGTTCCGTCAAATGATAAAATGGAACGTCAGAGAGGCGTTAGGCGCCCGGCTGCGATCTGTCACCGGTGACTGCGTCAAAGGGTTCCGTCGAACCGGGAATTAAATCGGTCAGCGGGTGGCGCGATTGATCCCCAAATGAAGGAAGCCACGAGTTGGTGCTGAGAAACTCGAGGGATTAACCTATAGTTGATCCTGTCTTCTGTGATTTGTTCGAGTTATCTGGGAGAAAATGTATATTTTTTCTAAACAAGAATACGTTTAAGGCAAGTACTTTCAGTATATTACTTCCTAGTATCAGTTAAATAAAAGGTTTATGAAACAGAAATCATGTTCATCATTACAGTCGCGGTCGGATCAATTTAGGAAATATTATGTTTTTCAAAGTTTTCTTGGCATGGGTAATCTATGAGGCGCCTGATTCGTGCTATAAGAACTGTATTACTTGAATTTTGTTGGAAGAAGAATTAGAATCACACAATGAAACAAACAATTTACGCTTTTCTAATCAAGGAAACTCATACGTAACTACGAAATAGCTCGAACTTTCGACGAGACTATAATTTACATCATAATGTAATCAATTCGTAAACGGAATGTAAATTTTATTATATTCCTTTGTATTATGGCCCCTTTGTATTAGTCCAAATTAGTTTGTAATGGTTTGTAATCATGGTCAGTACTAAACTTGACATAAACACTCTGATATTACGCAACGTTTCTTAAGACTTGTCGTTGTATATCATGTTGAAAACTTTGATAATAATAATTACATCATCAATAACCATTGCTAATGAAATGAAGCTATTCGAAATGTGACGATCCGAAAACAGCCGAACTTATGTTGTACTTTTAATACTTTTTTGCTAATTCTTACCTTACAGAGAGAGCACCTTAGAATCATTTCTATTGTACTAACAATTTACGAGTATAAAGCGCCTTCTACCAGTCCACGTAAGTAAATAGAGATATCAAAAATCCCACAAATCTGATTCCTTACTTTAGTCAACATTCTTACATTCCAAAACGCAATATCCAAACTGCGGGCTAATCGTCATTAATCATGAATTTTCCCAATACAGGGAATAAGAAAAGCATTACGGAAGTGAATTTTCATCTGTTACCCCAATGGTGCGATCAAATAATTACCTTTTCGATAAAATATTGGCAGGGCCTTCCCTCGCGAGCGCGATCCTCCCTGCGAGCCACAATTGTCGATGTCACGTTAATTTACGAGCTTCAATTATAAATTTTACATCTTCACACCCTTCTGAGGAAACATCGACCTTATCTTCTTTATAATAGAGTCGACTACAACCTTACAAAAAACCAAAGAAGATTGAAATTACGTTCCGACGGCTCGTCGTGTCGAGGGAATGAGATTGTTTAAAAAGTATTTTGAGTGAACTCAAAATTACTTAAACAAGATTGACTTGGAGCGAGACCGTGGCCGAGAAAAGTTTTCTTTGATTGATTTTTAATTTGAAATTTCACGTAAATGTTTCCTGGTAAGGATAACTTGGAGAGATGGCAGCTTAATGGTAGAAATGCGATTTGTACAGCTACGTAAATAGTTTTTATGATTGGTTTAAGCGTGTTATCCTTCTAGCTGTGATTCATCATTTTATGAATTGACGACTTGGGAGCCTTCGAGAAACGAGCGTATCTACTCCTATTTAAAAGGGCCAGCAGCGACCCCAAAACTCGATTTGATTTGCTGTTGTCCATGGGCGGTGTCGACTGCTTACCATCAGGCATCACATTTGCTCGTCTGCCGCCTCTTGCATATAAAAACGAAACTTTGGAGAGATAAGCATAACCCAGCATATAATGTTCACAGCATATCCAGCCATAACATTTTAATTGCAATTTTATCCATACAGTTTTTTGTTACAGTTTGCATTGTGAAGATAAATTGTTAGTTAACGCATGTGATAACTAGCGTTTTAATAGGGGACACTAACACTGTTTCCCGTAATTAAAACTGTTTGTTCCAACAAAATGATAAAAGTGATGATTAGAAATAAGTATATAATTTTAACGATGGTGTTTATAGTATTCAACGTAACTACAACGGTTTCCTCATTGACCTTTAACACAAGATAACTGTAATCCACGTTTAATTAGCTTATTTTTGGCGCAAACAGCGCTGTTATCATCGATGTAGTAAGATCTATTGGTTGTGTCGCTCATATTTTGATGCGAATAAATAATGTTTAGGTATCGATTTAGTGAAATTAGTTTTTGTTTAGGTGATTGATTCAAAATCTCGCTCGATTGTATTCTGTTTCGATTTCACCGGTTTTTACCACATTTACGATTGCAGATAACATAAAGTTGATAGTAATTACAACTTGAAATTACGTTATCAGAAAGTTTGCATAGTTTTTAGTAAAATGACTCAACCACCTGGTTCGGAAAGTGACTTCTAACGAGAAGGGTTGTCCTCAAGCAAGAAACTCGACAGTTATTTTTTTCATGGCTAATATTTTCATAATAGCAGATTTATGGTTCCGAAATGATAAATCTACGAGTATGTTTCTGCCAACATAATTTTATCCATGATTATTGGTAAACTGTTGCATTTTTTTAAACTGCGTTGTACTTATATACCTACTTCTGGCAATGGCTTTATGAGTCGCTCAGTGTCTACTCAAAGATATGATTAAACTGCCAACTGCCACGAACTTTATAAAAATGTTTTGACGAGGGTGCCCCATTAATTTTGGCGACAATGTGATAAATAATGAGTGAGGTGTAATGCGGGGGCGGGATCCCTCTAAAACAGGACTTCTCTTGGGGTGTATCAGACACTTTGTATGACTCAAATTTTGTGGGGACGCAAAGTGATTTTGTAAAGGGCAAATTACGATGTGTTAAAATTTGTAATTGATTTTGGAAAATTAATTTTCTGAGGCTGATTGTATTGTCGGAAACGTTTACATCGATTCTGGGATGATTAATCACGATCATAACAATGGTGATAACAAGATAGATTAATAAGTAGTATCAAACAAAATCACATACATTGATCAGATCCTAAAGTAATTAGCTTAGAACTTCTTATGAAAATCCCTGTAAACGTTAGTTATGTACTGCAAATATTTTAATGTTCATCTTGATTTGGTTCCGAACCTAAGACTCTAAGTCTCATTAGCTAGTAACAAATAGTGTCCACATTGTATAAGATTTGTAGGTTTAATATTCACATAGTGCGAAAATTAATAATTCACCTAATGAGCGAAAATTAAAAAAAAACAAATACCTATTTGCTTTGAAATAATCTGTGACGTCACATCATAGATCTGTTCACGACTCGGTGACAATATCCTTTGATGTCAAGTACATTCAATTGGCACTTTGACGTCACACTTCTATCGTGTACGTATTATGTGTGTTATCGTTAAACGATTATGTGGCTTAGTGTTATTACATTACATTTAAAAAAAAATTAAATACGCAACTTTTAGAAAAGACTTTCGAAGTTATAAGCTGTAAGAAAAGACTTCAGAGACACACCAACAAGACAGGATATCTCTGAAATTGACAAAGTTTACGTCTGAAACTACTTAAGCAATACGTTACATAGATATAATCTATTTCTGCTTAGCCCAATGGTTGACTGGTAGAGAATGCCTATGCGGCATTAAGTCCGGCTTTTGTAGAGTATTTATTTATATAATAAAAATAATACTTCAGAAACCAATGAAACAACATTATGTGATTAAAAATAGGAATTTTATTAAGATGACGCTTATTGGATCGTTATCTAAGTCAGCACTCCATTAAGAACTCTATACATGATAACTTTACGCTGGGCCCCCTAAAGTCATAACATAACCAATGTGTTGTTGGTGTAAGTAACATAAGATAAAGAAAATGGACATATTTTATTAAATCATAAATCATTTATTTTGCAAATATGGGTAGGTACATGTGATGGTATATTGAGTAGCAAAGAGGCATTGACCATTATTTTGCCTTTCGGCATGCAAGTAAAAAGTGTACAATAAATAACAATAAGTACATGCTGTATTCGAATGTCAAATCGTAAACTACATAAAATATCAAAATAACGTCAATAGTAATAATAATTGAATAAACCTTATACCTACCTACTAAAATCCTATTCTAGTTCATTCATTAAAGTTACTATACCGACAACTGACCTTTTGAATGACCTCTGACTTTTTTTCGCATTATTTTTTTCACATTACTTCGCATTGCGCATTTTCGTATTATTTAGAAAAGTTTCACTGTATATTTGCAAAAATATAACCTTTTAACGGTACATAAAAGTTGGTCTGATATATAAAAGCGTTTTAAAACGCCTATTCAAAAAAATCAAAACAAAGTCGCTTCCAAACGTTGCGTTAAAATAAAATCTACGCGCAGAAAGAATAAGCTCGAACTCCCCTCTTCAAATATTTCAGTAGGTGTCTGTATCTAAAAGCGTTTATAAAAAGTTAAATGGAAATATCGTCACAAAGAAAACTGTTATTGGAAGGCGACCGCTACCCACACCACGGTTGGGACGCAAACCCTCACTGACAGCCACTTTTGAACGTGACCGCCCTATTTGAGACATATAGAGACAGTTTTTGAGTGAGGGCGACGGTACCTTATAAGGTAAGAAATGGTTTCATCTCGAAGGTTTAATATGCCTCTGGAATTTTCGAAAAGCTTATTTACACTCGCATAAATAAAACGTTTGTTTTCTCTTGCTTCAAGCTTCTATATAATCAATTTAGAAAATACCTATACTTTTCTTGTTTTGATATAAATATTCCTTCCTTCCTTTTTCTCTTTCGCTTTCCATCAGGCGTAGGGAAGCCATTGTGTCGAGCTACTATAAAAAAATCAAATGGTAACATATTAGGTGCAATGTATAGGTACATCTAATACAATTCAATAAACGTATCAATAGACCAATGCACCACATGAGGAACGACATTTTGCGTGCCGAAAGCGCCACGATTTTCAGTAATAAATTTAATGTACGAGTATAAATTAAATAATTCATTTAATAAATTTCTCTTTGACTTACACAATTTAACTTTATCTTTCCCTGGCCTCTACTATCTCTCGATACAGTATCTATACACCAACAGTACAAGATAATACACAATCAGAGATCGAATCGTATTACGGATCGCTCAATCAAGCAATGGAAAAGCCATTTGCGTTGCGTAGGACTATCATCAAGACAACTCACCGAGCAGGAATCTTGACTGATATCTGTGTGTTAAACTAGATATAAGAGATAAGATGGATAACTGTTTATGGAAATTTATATTATTATCTGTCGTGGGTACATAAATCTCCTATCATAGGTTTTTCCGTATTACTAAAACAATTATATCAGGCTAAACCTTTTTATCTCTGAAATAAAATCTACTAATAATATAATTTATGCGCTGTCGGTTGATGACTAACCATCTCTATTCAAACTAAGGTTTTCCCTACCTTCTACTAAGAGTACCAGATTTTGACAGGAGGTCTCTCTCAGAACACCCAGATCGGAGACAATTTAGGAAACCCGGAACCTTGACATCGTCCGATTGACTCTCTAATCATTACGCCATCGAAGCCGTAAAATTTTTGAAGAACATAGCTCTTAAACAATGGTAATCAAGAACTTAAAAATAGGGACCGTAGTTCCAGTATCTATGTATATGTACTCGTAATAAATAAACAAATCTTCTTTTTCTTTAGGTATGTAGGTACATAAGTTATCAGTTACAGGTTATATAATCATACATACAATGAATCAATGTTTGACGACAGGCTGGCTAGAAGCCATTTGCTCTTAAAATAATATTATCTAGGTATGTTTGTATGCGCGTTGCCATAGCAATGCGTACTTCTTTCTTTCTTCAGCTAGATTTTTTCCGACACAATTTTAAACAATTGAAATTTAACAATTCACTACTCGGAAAAATATTGTTTTTGCGCACAAAAGACGTCACGTCCGCTCATTGCAGTGTTCATTTCCCAATCAAAGCAAACAACACGCGAGCAGCTGCCACAGGTTTTATTAAAAACGTGATGAGTAACCCGTGATATATGGCGTTGGGCGCGCGTCCTACCGCGGCCCCCAAAATGGAGAAATCATAGAGACATAAATAAATACCCCAATGGATGATGATGTAAGAGAGCACCCTCACCTGCCCGTGGTGCATCCTGCTGAATAACAAAAGAAGGTCTGGTAGCCGACTGGAGGTACAATCATCACGATTGAAGGCGAGCCAAACACAGGGCAGGGATGACGGGCATCAGCGGCATCATCGGAGCGAGAAGCTGCGATCGCTAACCCGCCTGCCCAGCATAGCGATTATGGGCAAAGCCTATACAACGTCAACGTCATAGAGGCGGAGGACATATTTGTTCAACAGTAGAGTTCTATAGGATGATGATGTTGACACCTTGGGCCACACAGTACCCAATCAAAACCCAAACTAAGCCGAAGTTTAAGCTTGTATGTACTAGACAACGGTCGACATATTGATAGATTCTTCTTCTCGCCTCGTACTCCTCATTACTGAGGGTCGTGATTCCTCCTCTGAATCACCTTATCCCTGACAATGTTGAAAGAAAGAAAGAAAGTCGACTTTGCCAGTACCCATCAGCTGTTCCAGGTTATAGCATATAGATAGATACAGGCCGAATTTGAAATCGTTGCATACTTTTAAGCAGGCTTATCGACACCGAAGCGCCACATTTTTCGTACCCCGCCACACCAACCTTCCCTGACACAAGCCCTTTAGCGCGAACAGAAAAATGGCGTTTTAAAATTATGCAATTTTTCAATGATCCCGCGCACGACGCATGTACTCGTCGCCAGACTGATTTACGACCCACTGCGCATATCTGTTTGACTTATTGCTTCATCAGCCGGTGCTAATAATGCTTTTTTTACAGATTGTTCCGTTAGATTACCGTAGTAATCTATGTATGAGGATAAAGCCGAATCGTGTGAGTTACTATAATCCTGACGAAGAAATTACCTATCTTTCCCGCTCTAGTAGAAACTAGAGCGGGAAAGATAGGTAATTTCTTCTTTCATTTATATTCTCCTTTCTCTTTAACATTTAGCCTTTTGTACACTGTTGGTTTTGTGCAATAAAGATTAAATAAATAATTACCATCATAATAACTACCTGCAATAACTTTTGGATTTTCCCGTTGCATCGTAAAGATATGAAATGTTCGAGATTTAACACGGACGACACGCCGGAATATAATAAGTTAAATCCCATTTAATCTAAAGTAGTTTCAAAACATAAAATATCTATAAAAAATAACAGACATACCTATACCTACTTAGAAGAAATATCGACAGTGTCAGTTTAACGAACTGGACCGATGCCGGTGGCTGTCTGACCAAGGGTCGTGGGTTCGATCCCTATCCGGGACTAACATTCGTGTGATGAACATTTGTTTGTTCCGTATCAGGTACTGATACCCATATTTGGGATCAGAGCAATGTATTGTCATGTTGTCCGATATTTCTTAATTTATTTAAACGAATATACCTAACTAATTACAGTAACGTATTGACAGAAAAAATTGGCAACTTCCGTAGTGTGCCCCCATCGTCTGCATTATTAGCTACTCAATTTTGGAAATCGTAAAAAAGTACAATATTATTAATCCTGCACATATCCAAACAATTAAAAAACCTATGAATAGCTACAAACGGCACAGATCGCTTTTCGCAATTCGGACTCCATCATCTGCAGTCAAATTATCGTAATTACTAACCACGGGACCACTCCAAAACTCTCAGGTTGCTGTCCAAATACCGTTAGGGTCCGTTACGAGTCGCACAGTCAAAAGGAACAGAGGTCGGCCCCATATCTATTCTTCCATACCCCTACCTTGAGAAAGCAAATATTCATCCAAAAGCTTCCTTATTCTTATGTAGAATAAGATCGTATTTGGAATGAAACGATCAAACATTGAAAAGTCGAGTGACTAGCGAAGAAATCGTCAATAAACAAAAGTTTAAATTAAATTAATGCTGTACTTCTTATTGGTATGTGAATTTATATACAGCATGTTTGTTGTAAAGACTTTTTTAGTGTTGACGAGCAGATTGCGTATTGGAGTCATATTTCACAAATTAATCACACATTTTTACGTCAAATAACCATTCTAATGCTTTCAATCTACTTTAAAATATTTAAATATTACGTTAGGTTACCATAATCGATTTAATTCTAATCTAGACAATTATTTAGCTATTTTTTTTTTTTTTTTTTTTATAGTGGCTCGACATAATGGCTTCCCTACGCCTGATGGAAAGCGAAAGAGAAGCCCAAGTCGCTGTGACAACGGGCAAGTAACTAGTAGCTATTTCGAATTTAGGCTCATAGGTATATAATTTTAAAATAATAATGGTTAAAAAATAAACGAAAGAATTTAGTTAGCATCATAAAATAAAATGCTGTGTGTAGTATAAATCTGAAAATAAAAAGAAATCAGTTCAGCTTATTTATTTATCTGTACTAATAGTTCTTTAAATAAACATAATAGGTTTTTTTAATAAAACCATTAGAACCGAACACCATATATTTGACCGTGCGAAGAACAAAACGCAACTCTGATATGGCCCTTGAAGCAATAAAGGCATCCAGATATTCAAAGTCACCGGTTCCTGGATTGTTCTCCACCCCAGTCTTCGGCACAAAGGATGTCCTGATAAAATCATTCTCTGTAATGAGTGCCTTTGCTTGGATTCTTTCGCACACCACTCAAGTGAGGTAAGTTGATTGTGATAAACTAAGTCCGAATAATAGCCAACCGGTAGTTTTAAATGTTTAATTATGGTTTTTTCTCTTTATTTATTGTATTACTAACAAATTTCTCTTTTTTTAGGACACATACTATTTATTTAATGTTAAGAACATAAAAAATTAAATGTAAAAATAAATAAATTTTAATTTTTAACCTAAAGTAATGTGTAAATTGACCATTAATTCAATAATACTCTACTTTAAATGAAATAATAAGTTTCAGTGAACTATAAGACGTTAGTAATTTTTAAAAAACCTTTTTACGTGTTCCTAAGATTTTTTTGTTCCATCGATTGTTTGTCATCCTTGAACTTTGCAACAAAAAAAGTCGCGCTCGTTATCAAAATATGACACATTGTGGGTCACGCCACGGCATTACCCTTTCGTTTCACTTTCGTTTTTTTTCTCCAGTTTTGGTGTAAAAAATGCTATTTTTTTGCCCATCACTATTGTGTGAAATTTCGCACGGTTCGTTACAGAGTCACGGCTGTCGTATTTGAATGTGACACTAATTTCGGTTTTCTAAACCCTTTCAATGATGCTGCAACTTCTTCTTGTCTTTTCTTCGGGATGCGTTCCTTTTACCTGTCCTTATGGAGATGTCAAGGGTTGATCTTTCCCTTGACCTTTTGACATGAGGGTTAATTTTTTATTGGATTCACGGAAGTGGGTTAATCAGCATCGATTGTTGTTTATTTTTTCATCAGTTAGAATCTATTCTACGGTTAGATAGTAAGCTATATTTTATCTTTGAGTACATCTCAATCTCGCCTTTTTAGATTTCAAACAGGCGTAAGTAAGCCAGTCTTTTGAGCCAATGAAAAAAAAAACATTTTTATTCGAATTTTCGGGTTAAAATTGTTATATTGATAATTTAACTAGTAACATTTTTAGTCTTCTATCTATACATACATATAATAAAAATGTAACGAATCGCTGTCTGTACATAGAAGATATATGTGAAAAAATATTATGGGAGGCCTTTATTAATGCAATAGTACCCAAAACAATGATTTTTGGAATTTTTGTCTGTTTGTCTGTTTGTCTGTTTGTCTGTATGTTTGTGCACGCTAATCTCAGAATCCGCGTATCCGATTAAGATGGGGTTTTCACTTATATATTGCTGGAAGCTTCCCTTAACATTTAGTGTTTGTTTCATGTTAATCGGTCCATAAATAAAAAAGTTACGCCGATTTAACTAATCACGTCGAGCCTGTTGTACGTTTGCGCGGGTATATAAAGCGCGCCGAGATCTGCGCCGCGCCGCTGCCAGCTGCCAGGTACTGGGGGTCATTAAAATCACTAGGTACCCAAAGAAACTATTCCACGCGGACGAAGTCGCGGGCACAGCTAGTCATAAATATACATACATGTATGTGTACTATTACATCAGCAAGATAAACAAAATACGCATTCATATTGTTCAAACAATCCAAGCTTAGGGGAACTTGCCAAACAAAGAATCTGTACCTCAACAATCTTGTTAAGATAAACTCCTATATATAGGATTTATTTAGAAATATACTCCATTCAACACGTCCAAATAGCGCAGACATTACAAAATACAAATTGTAAGGTCACCTGCAGCGAACCTTAGGTGTGCATAATCTATTATTTCAATTGAGCACTAAAAACACTTTTAAAACGAACCTTTTGCGCATACGAATAAGGTCCACATTAATATCAGCGTGTCCCTTATAGGAATAGCCACAGGGCGTATCTATATTGTCAAGGCAGTCATGTGAATTATAATTCCGACCGAATCCTTTTACCGATTATCATTTGAATGACAATAAAAGTCATGTTATGAGGGGTTTGACAATAGCTAAGAAATAATAATCTTTTAACAGTTCAACAAGTTCCTATAATACTACGCCTTGTAACTTGTAAAACTACCTAAAAGCATTCGTTTATTTCACCGGACTTATACTGAGCTATATTTTATTAACTTTTTTACCAATTAGATAATGGTTGCCGATTGCTTTGTTCGTAGCAGTATTTGATTGATTACTAATTATCAATAGATACCACTTATCTGACTGATGTTTGTATATTTTGTACTAGCTGTGCCAGCGGCGTCGCGCGCGTGCATATCGGGTTTCAAAAATAACGGACTTCCATAAATTGGTACCTATATTTTAAGTTAGACTTCTAGTAATACATTGGTGAAAACCGCATATAGTTCCGTCCAGTAGTTTACACGTGATGCGCGATCAAACATACAGATAAAATTTCTCCCGTTTTCCCAACACTGCTCTGCTCCTATTGATTGTAGCGTGATGAAAAGTATACTATAACCTGCCCAGGAGTATGAAGAATAACTGTACCAAGTTTCATCAAAATCCGTTTAGTAGTTACTTATAACTACTTTAATTAATAAAAGTACCTACGCTTAATAATTTTTAATTTGAACGAATATTTTACAATATAACAACAAAAGAAATTCAAATAAACTATTTAAACACTAAAAGTCGCGCTGATAAGCACGGTTTCTCAATATCAATTATTGTCTGTCAATAAGGTCGATCGCTCTGAACGCATCAACAGCCAAATATTGAATGAAGCTAGCTCACTCTCGGACCTCCCGCCTTTTTATACCGTACCGCCGCCGCGACCCGTGTCGAGCGCGGCAACCGTTACACAAAAATAATCCTTATAGCATGATTCAGTATTCACGTGCGACGGCGCGATGGCTTATTTCATGTATAAGTTTGGTGTTTCTATACCGATTTCTATGATTCTTTTTTTATTGAATAGGTAATAATGACAACTTTTTTAAATTAGGGATGAATGAGAGTATTATAAACGTAAGAGTAAACAAATATAATCAGAATGCTCCGAACTGCTAAGCTATCAGGAGTTACACGTGTTATTGTGAGTCAACCATAAAAGATAGACATATGCTGTTGCGGGATATTTTTTAGTCAATTTTATGTAAAATATTTCTGTCATACATAATTTCTATGTAACTTTAACCATTAAGGCTGCACACGCGACGGAAGCTTAAAAAATGGAGTAACTTCTCCCGTTTTCCCAACATTTCCCTTTACTACTCTGCTCCTATTGATCTTAGCGTAATGAAAAGTATACTATAACCTGCCCAGAAGTATGAAGAATAATTGTACCAAGTTTCGTTAAAATCCGTCGAGTAGTTTTTGTTTCTATAAGGAACATACAGACAGACAGACAGACAGACAGACAGACAGACAGACAGACAAAAATTTTACTGATTGCATTTTTGGCATCAGTATCGATCACTAATCACCCCCTGATAGTTATTTTGAAAATATATTTCATGTACAGAATTGACCTCTCTACAGATTTATTATAAGTATAGATTAAAGGATAATTAATAAATGCCTCTAGTAGTAAATAATAATTAATGAATCATTACCTACCTGCTTTATGTGTACAGATGTGCATTTTTTTCTTAGTATCATGTTGTTACACCATTTCACCCTAGATATAACTTTTTCAAATAAAAAAAGTGTTCAGGATGACCTCACTCCACCTGATGGTAAGGGGTCGTAAGGTCTAAATGTTAGGTCGACAGGCATAAGACAAACCCATCGCGGATGTCTCCCTCACCTTAAACGCCCACTGACATGCCGTGTCACGCCCCGCCTAAAGAACCCTGGATTGTAACAGGAACTAAATTTAACCGAATCACTAATGGAAATAGAAAAACGATTATTATTATTGGACGTACACAATGAACAGACATTACACTAAAACATGAACAAAGATAAACACATAACAGGTACATGATAGTTAGACCGGTCAAGACCGTTGCGACGTCCAAAACAAAAGAGCCTCGCTCAGCATTAGGCCGTAGCTCCCGTAGAAGCTACTACATAACTTTTTGAAGAAAACGTTAGATAAGCCTTTATTGACTTTCTTTTCGAATGACGGCATGACGAATGACGGCAGTGTAGCTATCCACAAGTTGTATAAACTAAGTATGTACATAGACAATAGCCACTACACACGCCCACGAGACAGAGCCCGCTACGCGCTACGTCGTAGCCGTAGACACAGATCGATCTGCGGCTACAAGTGACAAACTTTTTCAAGATGGCGCACGGGGGGAAGGGGGATGCTCATATTTTTTACTGTCGGGGTGAGCAGCGGAGCCGATCGGTACACCGCTCTCCACTCACGCGGCCTCTTAAAAGCCTCTTCCTAGGGTCCTTGGCAACATGCCCGCTACTACATGTGTCCTGTGTTCCTTTATGTGTAATGTACAACCGTCGAACGCTTTCGTTCCCTTTGATTCCTTGTATCATGTAATTTTAACCAAATATGAACTATGTAAATGCAAGCAATTCAGTGAGTAACGCAGCCAGCGTCCTGGAGCCACTGCCACAGGGGCCTGTATTAGATTAGATGATATTTAATGTTTCTACATACTCGTAATGTAGTTGAATTTAGGTCTAGCTTTTATTTATTTATTTTTTATATATTATATGTAAATTATTCAGCATTTAAATAAATTATTTGAATATGATAAACATTGTAAGGATTGGCTTTGGAAAATCAGTCATGTCAAGTCCAAAATATCTTTATTCATATGGACAAGCACTTATAAATAGTCAAAACGGCGATAATTTTCACTACGTTAACGTACGTAAACGTAGTAGGTACCTCTTACGCACGATAGGGGCGCTGTACCAAGTTTCATGCAAATGTTTACGGTAACGTTACGCATACTTTTTCGAAAATGTTCGTGCTAGGCACACAGTTGAATTCAGTTGAATTCTCTAACACCGAATTTAGAATAAATCTTCAATTAAGATGAACCGACAAGAATCTCGATAATTACTCTACTAGTCACTCTACTCTAAAAGATAAACTAAGTATCTAGTTCTCGCTAAAAGTTACAATATGAATCCGGTAGAGTTATTTAAACTGAATTTTGACGATAAATGCTCGTCTCAAGTCTTTAAGAATAAAGATATTTCTGATTTGAGCGCTACGTGACACAAAGACGTCACATTATCTATCAGATACGCGATATCTACGTGTATTAACGTAATAGCACTACTTAAAACACATATTATCTTAAATGTGGGATACATTATCTTGACTGAGATAACGGCGGACGTAATCAATGTGTAGAATAGACTTCTAATACGTAATCAGATGCTTCTACGCTTAATGTTTGTGATTAAAATCGCTAGTTTGGAACGTTCCAACCCACCTTGAGAAGGATTGGTTAAGTCGTTATTTAAATAAAAACTGACTATCAGCTCTTAACCTAACTTGTTGTTAACTTTTGATTAGTATTACAAATGCGGCAGTTTGTTGTCCGTATGATTTCCGGATTTAGATTAGGTACAAAAAAGTATCTAAGTAAGTTTATCAGTTTTCTAGAACCCATAGTACAAGCTTCGGCTTAGTTTGGGGCTAGATGGCGATGTGGCCCAGCGTGGCATGTCTCATTTTATTTATTAAATTTACTTTTGTTAATTTAAATGAACAAAATGTTTCAAATTGTTTCGGAATCAACAAACTAATTCCGGTTACCACAAGAGCAACGCGACACGAGCCAACACAGACCTCGACCCTTCCACGAGCTAATAAAGAATGTATGACTTAATAACATTTGAGTTACACAGTAGATAAATGGTATCTGTAGACAATACGGGCCGAGGCGGGGCCAGGACAAACATCCTCAAGCTATGTTCACCGCAAACGCTCGTGGTGGAAGAGGTCGCTACTGAAAATTGATTCGCCTGTTAAGATATTAAAAAAGAATATTTTTGGCTGTGTATGTTATTTTTAATCATATTTTGAAGTCTAGAGAAACTCTGCTTTAGGTCAGCACTATGTAGAAATAGATTCTCCCATTCACGTTCAAATATTTGGGTGTCTTTCTTCTATACAAATCATAAACATAACAATATATAATTATTATTTAAATAACAGAAAATCATAATTTTGTAGGAACAAAAAAATATTTGAAACAGGGTAACTAAAAAATATCTAAATACGTGTGATGTTGTTTTTTACCATGTTCTTAAATAATTTGAATGTATCCCGGAATACAAAATTTTATTTAACTTAATTGTCTAAACTTGAACATCAATCTTAGAGTTAACGAAACTACGTCGAAAAGAAATCCCAAGATTGATATCAAAAAATTCAGTTACTCCATTATTTTTGTAATATCCGAATACAAGCAGAGTACACAAATCCGGTAGTAGCTTGAAATTAATTTCATATACCCTTAGGTGATGCGGGGCGCGGAGGGCGCGGGAGAGAGCAAGCGGAGTTGCCAGCTTTGCCAGGTACTTTGTGAAGGAATTTATTACGATCACTATTTAGTACGTTTAACGCATTGTAGACAATTTATGTCACCATTAACGGTAGGTAACTTATGTCACCAATACGGATGGCCATAAAATGATGCTCATACGAAATTAATCCTTAACATTATGACTTCTATGCAGACAATAGCGCAATAGAACACTCAATTAGTTTTTTTTAATCTAGAGAAACTGAGCCGAACCTTGTTTAAGCTAGCTAATAAGTAAAATGTACCTACTATAATAAGTATAAAATGGATGTCACTAAGTACCTAAACAAATTTTCTTTCTATCTTTTAAATGAAACGACAAATTTTCCAATACCAAATCCTGAATTTCAACTAGCAAAACAGTCAATTTTTCGTCTTTTTCTACATTTATAAACCTATTAGATGAACTTCAAAATTCTACCAAATCTCTTCCATTGTTCCTCCTGGCAACACCGATTACCGGTCCCGTGACGTACGCAAACGGACACACGTGTGTGTTGCGGGCGGGATCACGGCGCTAACAGCCCCGGGCAGTTTTGATTAGCCCGTCCGAATGAGCTAATTACCGCCACACGCTCCAAATGCGAAATGCGGCTTTTAATTAGATAGTCTGTGTACAGCCAATATTGTGGTACCGTGTGTACTCTGTACGCTATCGAATGCACGCGCGAGTTGGTACTTTAGCGTGTAGGTGCGGACTAAAATGTAAAATGTACAGTTTTAACAACTAATACAGCAGTTAACGTAGCATGTTTAAATGTTTATCATTGTATTGTTCCAAATAAATAAATTATTATTATACTTATGTTTGAATGTTCAGGATTAGGTACATAGATGAACATTATAAGGAAGGAGATATTTGAGGATGTAAGGGAGCGTCTTATAACAACCTCGCCTACCCGTGGTGCATCCTGATTTTCCGCAACCAGAAAATGTGTATGCCACTATTAATAAAAAAAATGTTTCAATGAAGTGCCACTAACAGTAACATTTGCATTGATCACAACTCATAAATCTATTAGATAACAATTCATGTACTAATTCGACATTCAATCAAAGCCTTATTAAGTGATGACTGATGACCAATGAAAATTAAACTTCAAAACCATGCGAAATCACTTAACAGCAATTTTAGAAAATTTTAATAATACTTTAAATGCTGCATTAGGAAGGGAGTCTCGTCCCTATAGGATCCCGCGTTCCGACCAACAAAAGGGTTTTAAAAACAAAAAGAACAAAGGCGGAAAACAATGGACACAGTTTAATGTGAGAGTTTTGCGCCCATTATGCTGGATATGGGAAGAACAGACGAATCATTGCTAACGAATAGGATTTTTGTTTAGAGAGCTGTCTGGAGTGCCCGAGTCTAAATGTTTTTAACGATTTGTATTAAGGACCTTTTTTCATGTAAAGGGTTATTTGAAAACATCAACAACAACTTAGATAATGACTGTAGTGCTCAAATGTTCATCTATTTATTTGGGAGCAATATCGAATTATACAACATTTATCTTGCTGTGGAAAGGATAATAACTAATTTATTTATAAATCTATCTAATATGTATAACTTGATGTTTTGTTATTGCTTGCATATACCTAAATGCCTAATATGTATTATAGAAACTTTGCAAATATTCTTCATTTATGTACCTAGCTAGGTTTAAAAAACTTTACTCACGAATCATCATCAAAAGCAGTCAGGTGATAGTAATTTAGTTCATTTTTTCCCACGCGGCGTTAGTAGTCCCCAAAACAAATATGGCGTCAAACATGATCAAAAAGATATTACCAGTATTTATATTTATTAACTAGATGTGCCGGCGGCGTCGCACGCGTGGATATCGGGTTTCAAAAATAACAGACTTCCATAAAATACCTATCTATACCTATACCTAGTGCCTAACCTCTAGCAATACATTGATGAAAACCGCATTCAATTCCATGCAGTAGTTTTTGCGTGATGCGCGTTCAAACATACAGATAAAAAAAAATCCCGTTTTTCCAACATTTCCCTTCACTGCTCTGCTCCTATTGATCGTAGCGTGATGAAAAGTATACTATAACCTGCCCAGGAGTATGAAAAATAATTGTACCAAGTTTCGTTAAAATCCCTTCAGTAGATTTTGTTTCTATAACGAACATACAGACAGACAGACAAAAAATTTACTGATTGCATTTATGGCATCAGTATCGATCACTAATAATAGTTTTTTATATTTTATGTACAGAATTGACCTCTCTACAGATTTATTATAAGTATAGATATAGATTAGATTTACTTTAAACTGACTTATTCGTAATGAAATAGTGTGACAGCATGGATTTACCTACCTATTAATACGCCCCCGCCGAATACTTTTAAAGAAAAATTAAAAACAAAAACAATACAGTCGGCTTTTCCCATTCAACGACTATGCTAAAATGACGTTCAGTCAAGACGTTGAACGTTTCATTAAATAACTTGACGAGTTTTTCTTTAGGCATTCAATTAAATACCGTCGTTCAATGAACGCGCTAGCCATTCAATTGAATAGGAGATTGAACCAGATGACTGCGACATATATACCTATTGTTTGAACTATTATTTCTCGTAATCTCAATCTGACAAGGCATGCTAATAACTAAACCGATGTAGTTTAGACACAATAATGTGAGCAAAATTGCTTTCAGAACGGTTTTCAAGTCTCTGACGAATGACGTTAGATGGACCCAATGTACCGATTTCCATCACTCGCCGCATTTCCTAGATAAGGCAACAATATTATCGTATCTAATAATGCACGAGCATATAAAAACACCGTGAATAAATACCATTTCACGGTAAACACATCGTATATGGAATCTGCGTTTAATGTAACTACCTACTATGTACCAGTGATATTCAAATAAATATGTTTTTTTATAGTAGCTCCGGGGGGAGTCGGCATAGTGTGTGGGACTCACACCTCCCAAAATGAGAGGGCATACCCACTAAACCCCCCTGTGTCGCCAGTGGGCAGCAAATGGCAGGGATACGGGTAGCGCCGAAGCATACGGCCACATCCCCGCCTGCCCCGGCCAGCCGCAGATGACAAGCGGCCGGCACTTCTGGTCGCACTGCCGGCCCAACCCCAACCCCCCACGAGCTCCGGAAACCCTACTCACCGGCAGGAACATGAACCGGAGGTCATTTGGCTGCGATATTCTATAGGGTGGAGGTCCTTCCCCGGACGGGCAGCTCAATTCGAGCGAAGATTCGCTATGCCCTACCTCTATTAAAGTTTGTATGAATACTTATTTCCTCACTAATGTGTGTGGAGTGACTACAGGTTTTATTTGTATCCGGGTTAACGCGGCTGCCCGCTTCCTGGTATTCCCTTAGTCATCATCTAGGACACCCAGACGGTGGTCCTATTCTTAACCCATTGGACAACAGTGGTTCATCTTGATATTTCGTTGTCTGTCCGAGAGACCACGCAATCAAAATATGTCGAAGCTTTACAAAACCTCAGACACGCTGATGCCAAAATCGAGAAAAGCTACACGATTATGGTATATGAGGTTTAATCTTCTATACTTATATTAAATCTGTACAGAGGTCAATTCTGTACATGAAATATTATTCAAAATAACTATCAGGGGGTGATTAATGATCGATACTGATGGAAAAAATGCAATCAGTAAAATTTTTGTCTGTCTGTATGTTCGTTATAGAAAAAAATTAGTCGACGGATTTTTCACAAAACTTGGTACAATTATTCTTCGTACTCCTGGGCAGGTTATAGTATACTTTTAATCACGCTACAATCAATAGGAGCAAAGCAATCATGGAAAATGTTGGGAAAACGGGAGAAATTTTTAGTTTGATCGCGCATCACCCAAAAACTACTACATGGAATTGAATACGGTTTTCATCAATGTATTGCTAGAGGTCTAACCTAAAACTTAGGCATCATTTATGGAAGTCCGTTATTTTTGAAACCTGATATCCACGCGTGCGACGCCGCTGGCACAGCTAGTTATAAATAATAATAAAACAATTGTTCCTAATTACAGACGTCACTTGATTGTAATGTTATTCAGTAATTACTTACCTATCTATTGAGATATCTGCCAGAGTTATCATATTTTTTATAAATAACAAGTACTTATTTATGAGCCAAATTTAGCATTTTTAATATTTTTTTGTGAAGTCATCCTGATTAAAGCCAGGCCCAAGGTGAGTATATAAACTTACATACGTTACGTAGGTAAGGTACAAAATAACAACTTACAATTATACATAATCATCGCGTCAAAGTCTTAAGTCTTTATTTTTAGGTAACAGTAGGATCTACAATGCTTACAAACATGTGGAATTATAAATATATGTACTTCAAGTTCAGACCTTAAAGCCGTATTCACAAAGTCGTGTCGTGCAAACGCACAGGTAGTGTTCGGCTACCTGTGCGTTTGCACGACACATAGTAACGTGTGTGAGTAGCCGTAAGTATTCTGCGCGAGGCCTTGGCAGTTGGTGGCGTAACTTGGCCTGAGGCCTCACAGATACATTAAATACATACCAATTACGAGTATTATTATATATCCTTCAATACCTTCCAATATGTTCCTTTTGTATATGAGATTGAGACAAAGCTATGAAGCGACATTAAATGTTCTGACGAATTAACAGACACGCACTAAGATGCAGAAATAACCATCCAATCAGTGACTTCACGGTCCACCGATTTAAGAGTCGTTATTTCTGTACGGTCGTCTTATGGTCCCCGCTCTTGGATGCGGTCAAACGACCACATTCGCGTATATATAACTCGCTTTACGCGGCTGATACGAAAACGCAGAATAGCGATGTAATTGGCCATTGTTCTATGCTATTTAGAGTTTACTCCGTAAAGGTAAATTGTGTGAATAAAATTTACGAGTTTTTTGCCCTTCGCCGTCGGGGGGTTGATACTGAAAATAAAGTTAGGACGGACCTTCTGAATTGTACATGAAATTTTTTTGAAACATAGATTTTAACAATCATGATTTTAATTACAACAATACTATTTTTAAAGTCTTACAACAATACTATTTTTAAAGTTCCGTTCTTTAAAAAAAATTACGGAATCCTCATCGGATCACTTTAATATCCGTATGTCAAAGTTCGTTTTCTCAGAAACGTATCAATATTAAATTCATATCATATACCTAGGTACTTCAGATCTACTGTCTCTTGAAGCTGTGAAGAAAACAAACTTCTAAGCCAACGCAATCAAATGATAGCGCCGTTTATCTGTTAATACCCGCATGGAAACAAAACCTACAGTGTAGTTACTTTCCATGAACTCAAATTAGATACGAAGCAACATCATTTTTAGTTCTATACCTAATAACGTGTTTCAAAATATAACCTTCGTACCACGGTACAAAGTCCGGTCGCATCATATCGAGGTATCTTATCTGTTATCATTATTTAAACTGCAGGAAGCGACTGACACGTAAATAGATAAATGATGTTATTTTAAACGTAAACTAAATATTTAGGTAATGAATGGAGTGATTATTTGATAGGTTAACTTGTCTGTTCTTAGGAAAAACAAATAGTCAATAAAGATTATTATGATTAAAAATACTACAGTAAATTCACCAAATATTAACGCACAAATAAACGAATAAGGCAATAATCACAAACGTATCTCAAGTGACTAGTAATACATAAGCCGAGGACAATTTTCCGCATTCCTGCGTCCGGGGGTTGTCAAAACGCGGCCCACCCCATCGGATTGATAAAATAGCTTCCGCGAATAAAGGCCAAAACGTTAGAAAACCCCACAAAAGGCCCAGGCACTCCAGAACCCTCCACCTAAACGCTTTAACTATGTCCCAACCCCACACTCCAGGATTGCTCACTCCACTTGTCTCCAAAAACCCGTGAACTTCTCACGGAACTTTGAGCCTAATTGTACAGATTTACGTGTCATTTTCGGGTGGTTTCCCTGTGATAATGATGGCACTTGAGCCGATGGTTTTGGTATGGCTCCTAATTGGTGAGGTCCTCTTGCAAAACTGTTGCACGCGGTACCCTTATGTAATACCTATTGAAAGAGGGTACTAAGAGCACCTATATTGTCTGAGGTATAGACAGAAACCACATCTTATGTGTTTGTACATGATTGTAATGGTATACCTAACAGCGATGTAGCTTCTTAAGTTACGATTTATTTAATCTTTATTGCATATAAAAATTGTACAAAAGGCGGACTTAATGCCGCGTAGGCATTCTCTGCCAGTCAGCCATTGGGACAAGCAGAAGTTACTGTGCTACAAACAAAATACTTACGTATAAGAGTAGGGTGACCCAAAAACAAAATTAAAATTACACGATTTCTCGAAAACTACAAAAATCGTAGAACAAAGTGGACAGCACACGAGTTCTCGTCTTCATATAGTATGGGATCCTTTAAACGAAGCGTGAAGAAGCATCTTGCAGGCCAGCATGGCTGTAATGACTGACTGGAAACTATGATTTCCCGCCCGTTGTCAGAGCGGCTTGGACTTCCTTTCCGGCTTTTCATCAGGCAGAGGGAAGTCACTATGCTGAGCCAATATAAATAAAAATACAATTTAAATCGATGGGGGTTAAATCGATAGGTATGACACTCGCCTCAGCTCGCGCCGTCTTGACGCCGTAGAAGAAACACCCTGTATAAACACTTATAATGTATCGATCATACTGTGAGACGATGTTTCCGTGCTACGGTGTGTCGCGGTCGCCGGCAAAGGAATGCGGGAAGCAACACGCGCGGCCGATAAACCGCCCGGCCGCATCGACGGTAATACCCGCCCGGGCAACTAGGGTTGGCCATTTCTTTACCATAAAACCTATTATTAATAACAGGGATGCAACCTATCATCAAGCCACCCCCACATCCCCCCATCAGAGTCCCCAAGATTCAGGGTAATGGAGCCCATTGCTAAATTCTTAGTTATATCATGTAAATGTGTCTTTTTTGGAAATAAATATTATTATTATTACATGACAAACGAGGATCTGGAAACCGACTGGTGGCGGTATAACCATCACGATTGAAGGCGTTGCTAAATACCGGAGCGAGGAGCTACACCCTGCGATTGCCAACCCGCCTGACCAGTGTGGCGATTGGGGGTAAATCCTCCAGGTGTTAGCCCAAAGTGGCAACCTACTGGAGAGGCTTATATCCAGCAGCGAACTGCCATAGGCTGATGATGAAATAATTCGACCGCGACGTCCTAGTGTTACACCGTAAACAAAATAATACTTAGTGGGTACTTAAATTTTAACTTGTTTTTCTTTGTTTTAACAATGTTTTTGTGGTTTCCGATTTGGAAAAGGACCACCTCATCTTATCCCGTGGGTGTCGTAGAAGATGACTTAGGGAATATCAAGAAACTAGTCACCTACCTGCTAATCGTGGTAACTAAGGCATAAATCCCCCATATGACAATAGTCATTGGTGGAGTCTTATATCCAGCAGTGGACGTTTGAAGGCTGATGATGGTGACTCATTAGATAATGTTCATTACTTATTTCATATATTTTTGTAGATCGATTTAGATTTTGGAAGTAGCAACCCTACATGCAGCTTACAATAGGCTGTGAGCTCGAGAAAGACGCCATTCGTCTCGGCGGCTAATTAAAATCGCGGGTCGTCCTAATTAAACTTAAAATGTTATATCATGTAAACAAATAACTCAAATACAAATAAATTTATTTGCTTGAATGTGGTACAATACAGGTGTTACATATTCATGAGGTCAGAATTCACCAGAAGCTGGCATGCAAATTTTAAATTACGAAGCTTTTTTTAACAATTGATCAAAATAAATGTATTTTAATGAAAGGTATTTAGAATATGTCAGTTTTTATATTTAAATAATGCCGATTTATCATGTCAAATATCATTACTAAGTCAATAATTGTAAACCATGTTAGCATAATATTATTATCATCATCAAAATTAAAGTACACAATAAATAATAACATAGATCTCCGAGGAACTACAGTGGCCGAGAATTAAAGTGCTGAAAATATTCCTTTATTGAGTAGAAGCATTGTTTTACAAGCCATTTTTTTAAGTTATTTTTAAAGATATTAATGGGTAGAGACTTAATATCATCATTTAACCTGTTAAAAACTTTTTTAGCTGTACAATACGCATTTTTGCTATACAGAGCCGTTTTTCTTAGAGGAAGTTGTAATTTGTGTGGGTATCTTGTATTAAAGTTGCATACATCTTTTTTAGTTTTGAATAAATTGATATTTATTTTGACGAATATGCATAACTCATAAATATCTCAACATGGTACAGTTAATATCTGAAGCTCCCTAAACAGAGGCCGTGATAGTATTTAGCTACGCTTTCTATCGTGATGGCTATACCGCCACCAGTCGGTTTGCCAGAGCCTCGTTTGTTGTTCGGCAGGATGCACCACGTGCAGGTGAGGATGGCTTAGAGCGAAAAGGTGATCGGTAGCTCCCTTACATCCCCAGGCCATTATAAGGAACCAAATGTTATAAGAATTTTATTTTCGTTCCAATTTTTCATGCAAACTAATTCGAATAAGGAATACAAAAACGTGTTATTTGATCAGCCCGCCGATAGCTACAACTATCTTATTTGCAGTCACTGTCAATCGAATTGCTTGTCACAGCCAGAGATTAGAGCCTCTTTTACTTTCCATCAGACGAGGGGAAGCCAGCATAATCTTGTTCTACTATAAGTATTGGAAGAAAATGATCTCCCTGGTATAGGAACCAACCGTTGTCGCCCGACTACTTTCGCGGTATTTTCCACATAAAATTATGTTCAAACTCTTATCATCAACGCTACCCATAACGGATAGAACCACGTGAGAGATAATTCATATCTATTAAATAACCTTGAGATGATTATATTCCGATTAGATTGACGTAAGTAACGTAATACGAGAAACCTATATAAGTAAAGCTGGCGTATCTATTTGTTTTAATACTATCTACCCTCACAGTTAATGGTAGTAGTTACGCCCAAGAACTGCACAATGAAAGATTAGGGGATTTTATGCTATACGACTAATATTTAAAAAAAGCTTAGACAAACATAGGTATTCCAAATACTTATTTTTGTCATAAGTTTCCAAATGAAATAACAATATAATTTTGACATGAAAGATATGAAAAAAAAACATACATACATAACGTCACGCCTTTCTCCTAGAGGGGTAGCCAGAGACAACGTCCTTCCATTTGCTACGATCCTGGCACATAACTTTTGCTTCGTCCACATTCATCAATCTGTTCATACATGCTCATCGGTAAAGTACTTAGTATTTTACCTTTTTTTCGGACACTTTCTATTTGGTCATCGAATGTCTTTCTAGGTCTTCCCCTTCGAAAGATCCATTCACGCTCTCGCTATACTTATAAAGAAAAAAGAAAGATAATTCGAAATATAGACCATTGTTATATCGAAGGTAATCAAGTACCTAAATAATCTTAATGATAGCCTTAATTTTTTAACTTTATATACACGTGTGCGTTGGTATCTGGTTTCTTAGTAACAAGGCCACCTGATAAATATTCCATTGAAACATTGTAGAGACTTATCAAACACACATAAAGTATATATCCGCAAAGATGTCTACCAAAAACATATCTGGAAAACTGATGGATAAGATACCACATCCAATGAATCTCAAAGTCATCGTGTCAATGCCATTTTTCTAGGAAGTATTGTTTGTAAAACCCATATTTATATGTCCATGTAGCCTGTGGTTTTGCACATAAAATGATAATATTATAATATTCTTATTATTCTTAAAATAATATCAATTGACTTAGGCTATACGTTAATCTTACATAATGTACACGCCGAATAACAAACGAGGCGCTGGCAACCGACTGGTGGCGGTATAACCATCACAATTGAAGGCGTAGCTAAATACCATAGACTGATGACGGGCAGCAGCGTCACCGGAGCGAAAAGCTACGTCCTGCGATCGCCAACCCGCCTGCCCAGCGTGGCGATTATGGGTATATCCTCCAGATGTTTGCCCTAAGTGACGAACAACTGGAGAGGCCTATGTCCAGCAGTGGACTGCAATAGGCAGATGATGATGATGATGAATGTACACGCATTGACTTAGAAATACCCGAATCGACGGATGCACACACGAAGCAAATTTGCTTCGTGGATGCACATTATATTATTGTGAAGTTTCATCAAAACCCATTCAATAGGTTTCGCGTCAAAGAGTAATTAAACATGTATCCATACAACTTTCGAGTTTATATAAGTAGGAATAAAATCGTTTATGGAACGTTAGTACAACACGATTACCATAAAAGATATCCTTTTTAAGTATGTAAAAACTACGTAGTTTCTCTAGAGAGTATAGTTATGCCAAGAGTTTGGTAAAGCGCCAAATCCAATCATCAATTGCCTCAAAACGCGCTAAATTGATGGAAAATATATCTTTATTTTTTCCTCAACATTGTGAGGAATAGGTCAACATCTAAAAAAAGCTGTTTTGATGTTATTCAGTTCTACCAAAACATGAAAACAAAGTAAGCCAAAGGATATAAATGTTATCAGCAGCATGATGCGCTGTCTTTCAGATAATAAAGTTTTGTTAATATTTCATATTTATATACCTAGATTAAAAAATCGCATCAATCGTCACGTCGTATCTATATACCGATACACATAAGCTCTGTTATTGTTATTACGTACATATAGATACACAGATATATATATATATGTAAAGATATTCGTATACGTGACTGGAAAAGTAGAAAGGACACACCCAAATTTAAATAAATAACTCAACACATCAATATTATGTTTAATATGTTTAAATTATTGAGCCCGTGCGAATATAATGCAAGGGTTACGATTCGGCAAGTGGGGAAGAGATAAAGCTTTAATTAGATTAATTAATTCTCATATGAAATACTTGAAAGCCTATAACCTATAAAAAAACTCAAAACGTTATCTAAAACTGGTTCTTTCAAAACAACAGTAGATTGCTGTTTCACAAACTCAGGTACCAGTATGTTTCATTTTAAACGAATGTTAATTCACAAATATATACCTACATACAGAGCTTACCTTATACCTCCATGTATCGGAGAAAATATCAATGTTAACATACCTGATCGTTTTGCGAGCTACTGCCACCGTTTGCGGTATTCCAATCCCGGTAGAACACAAATCGTTAGGTAGGTACTATTACGAAATTCGAGTAAACAAAAAAGACGTGTAACGACTTTCAGTCACTTATTCACCACTGACAAAAAATAATAATACTAGATAAGGCATAATGTGTGAGTCGAGCTGTTCGTCTTTGATAAGCACTCGTATCTTCAACGATATCGTTTTAATTTTCAATTCTAATTAGGGTGAGCTGACATAGACGTAACGTTATGTGTACAAATGTTAGATCTATGTCAGCTCACCCTAGCTCATATCATGTCTACGCGTACATATCGAGATATCACATATTAGTATGTGATTTCGATATATTTCTAGTTGATAACTTCATGATACCGAATCCCTGGCATAAATGTAAAATAGTTTTTTTCTCTGTCTGTATCGAGACCTGGTTAAAAGCTTAATTGAAACCACCGACTAGAGAGCCGGTGCTTTCCTCGGCCAGAGTATCAGTCTGCCCATACAAAGAGGAAATACAACTAGATTTTAGGTCTTAGCACAATGCCTTTTGACATATTTATTATTTAAGGACTAGCTGTGCCGGCGGCGTCGCACTCATGGATATCAGGTTTCAAAAATAACAGACTTCCATAAACCTGGTACCTAAATTATGAGTTAGACTTCTAGCAATACATTGGTGAAAACCGCATTTAATTCTATTCAGTAGTTTTCGCGTGATGCGCGATCAAACATTCAGATTTTTTTTTTTGTTTTAAGTATATAGAAGATAGAACCTACCTGCATTTTCGTCATTACTTGCCGATGGATCGCCCTCTTCTTCGTTTCCTGAAACAATATAGGTACACTATGTTAATGAATGACATTCAAAATGAAGTTTAATACTCACGAATTAATATAGGTTAATAATAAAATTTACGATACAGTTCGAAAACATCAATTCTAATAGACTAACTCTTAATCTCAAGGCATAGTTTCTTTGACATTCATAAGTCAATGTTAATATCTCTTCTTCAGCCTGTTAGCCACCCAATGCTGAGTGTGGGCCTCTTCAAGCGGACTCCATACCTTGCGGTCTTGGGTCTTCCTCATCTAGTCTCTCCCGGCAATCCCGATCAAGTTATCGGTCCAACGCATCGGTTGCCTGCCCACATTTCGGCGTCCAGTACGAGGTCTCCATTCGAGCACGTCAATCTTAACTAATATTATAAAGCTGAAGAGTTTGTTTGTTTGTTTGTTTGAACGCGCTAATCTCAAGAACTACTGGTCCGAATTGAAAAATTATTTTTGTGTTGAATAGACCATTTATCGAGGAAGGCTTTAGGCTATATAACATCACGTTGCAACTATAAGGAGCGAAGAAATAATGGAAAATGTAAAAAAAAAGAGGAAAAAATAACTATTCCACGCGGACGAAGTCGCGAGCACAGCTAGTGTTAATATAAGAAAGACCCATGTTACTTAATTAATAATACATTTACTAGCGACCCGACCGGCTTCGCACGGGTGCAATACTGTATGTTTAATACTATATGCATAATACTATACACATATCATCTTGTATCCCTCTAACTTTTTAAAAAAATGCAACAAAATCCGTTGCGTAGTTTTAAAGATATAAGCATACATAGGGACAGACAGAAAACAAAAGTGACTTTGTTTTACCTATGTAGTGATTTTTTACCTGAAAAGTTATCCATATAAACTACCCAACTGGCGAGTGATACCACAGCACTACAAAACTAAGTAAATGACAGGTAAAAATCTAGCAATTGTTTAACACATCTAATTTGTCGGTTCCACAATGTGGTAGCAAATCTTAACTTTGTTTGTTTGTTTGAACGCGCTAATCTCAGGAACTTCTGGTCCGAATTGAAATTGAAAAATTCTATTTGTGTTGAATAGACCATTTATCGAGGAAGGCTATAGGCTATATAACATCACGTGGTAACTATTAGGAGCGAAGAAATAATGGAAAATGTAAAAAAAAAAAACGGAGAAAATATAACTATTCCACGCGGACGAAGTGGCGAGCACTGCTAGTCCATTATAAAAAACGAAGAACGGAAATGACGTCATAGATTTTGAAAGCATATTGCATTTATGATTATTACATTAATCGTATAGAAACTGTTCTGAAGAAAATAGTATCAGGACAGTATTATTATTACGCCGATAACAGTATCCGACGAAGATAAAAATCTGCGCAGCTAACAAACTTTGTGCTATATTTACAGCTTGTTATCGACACATCGCGCAATTACCGTAATTTCTATAAACTATTATACCGTCACAAAATTTTGAAACCATTGCGCAGTCCCTACGTTAATTTGTTGTATACTTGTACAGTGTTATGAACTGGCTGTCAAATAATTCCCTTACCCTTAATTTAGAAAAAACGAAATTAATCGCCTTTGTTCCAAATGCGTCATGTCGGCCTCTATCCCCGGTTGAGATTCGAGCACATACTTGTGATGCGAGTCGAGCATCGGATGTCTGTCAATGTACCACAATACAACAAATATCGTCAATTAAATATCTGGGCTTGGTTGTGGATGACACACTTTCGTGGAAGGAACATATTCAAAATTTAGTCTCGCGTATGAGAAAGCTCATGTTTGTTTTTAAAAAACTTCGACCTGTTTTATATTTTCCCACGCTAAAGATGGTGTATTATTCTCTTTATTAGCCCAGACTTTAGTTACATACTGTATTGTAGTCTGGGGTGGCTGCGTGAAGACGCACATGCTTCGTTTGGAAAGAGCTCAAAGAGCGGTCCTCAAGGTGATGACCTTTAGGCCTATACGGTACCCCACTGCTAAATTGTTTGCTCAAATTAAGGTATTAACTACCGTCCGGAAGAAGGAATAAACACGCACACACGATACATACGCGCACCCACATTAACACAAACACACACACACACACAAGAGACACTTTAAGAGAGGTAGGGCATAGCGAATCTTCGCTCGAATTGAGCCGCCCGTCCGGGGAAGGACCTCCACCCTATAGAATACCGCAGTCAAATGACCTCTGGGTCGTGTTTCTGCCGGTGAGTAGGGTTTCCGGAGCTCGTGGGGGGTTAGGGTTGGGCCGGCATGGCGGTGGCAACTGACAGGTAACTGACCAGTTACTTGCCCGTTGTCACAGCGACTTGGGCTTCTCTTTCGCTTTCCATCAGGTGTAGGATAGCCATTATGTCGAGCCACTATAAAAATAATAAAAAAAAACACACACACACACACACACACACACGCACGCACACACACACGCACGCACACACACGCACGCACGCACACACACAACACCTAACACTTTTGTTTTTCATTTTGATTTGTGTACCTATTATAAATTATATTAAGGTTTAATAAAATGTTTCATTGTATTGTTCCAAATAAAAAAAAAATATTAAATTATTATTATTAAAAATTACTGCTATCATATTAAAGCGAGACACAAACCTTCGTCGCCAAAGCCGGTATCCCTTAAAAAGTTTTCCCACACAACTTTTAGGGCACTATCACTATAATCAACACTAGTTTCCTTAAAAGTGTCCTTCTTATGGCACTCCAAACCCTCCTTGCAACAGCGACTGTCGTTCCTCCGACAATCGTACTTTTCACACCAGTTCAACCGAACCTTACTCTTCCCAGGGACATTATTCGTCTTTCCTTTCTCCAAGCTCCTAAACTTGTCCAAACACGACAAAAAGTCACTGTTATCCATAGTTTTTGAGTTTTCACTACCGTTGATGTATAAATACAAAATTCGTTAGCACTTGGCGAAATTTTAGCTTTCTTCTCGAACAATGGCCGAACGAATGAATATTTTGCAGCCAACGCCCGGCAAACTTGCAAATGTTGTAATTAATATAGATAAATACACATCGTTTTATCACTTTGACATGATCATATCAGTAGAAATTGATATTTAAGCATGATTTTCAACTTTATATCTAACCGTTTAAAAGTGTTTACACGTGGAGACTTATTTGTAATCTAGTATATTTTTATATTTCACGGGTATCTTAAAGTCAGGTAACATATCAGTATTATAATTTGATAAGATGTGACTATCGGCACGTTGTCGAATTTCATGCGTAAATCAGACAGATACAGAGATAAATGTACTGTCGCATATAACAGTATTAGCCGTAATAAAAGTTAAGTCTTAGGTCTAAAGTTCCGTCCCCGCTGGCGGGGACCTGCGCCGCGTCGCGACGTCCCTTAGCCTCCGCGTTTCGACCGCGATACCGGCCCGCAACCGGTCGCCCACTCTCCTTAAAACATCGTCCGTAAGGACCCTCCGAGCAACGCCATAAGCCGAGGATCGAGGCCAACTCGGGGGCGCCCTTAGCTATGTTGCTTAGTTTACCTACGGGTGAGAGCCTTCCGCTCCCCCAACTGTCCGGTGATGATGACAAGGCCGCCCTGGCCATCATCTTAGTTATTTTTTTTTCCGTTTGGCTGACTCGGTGGCCCAATTGGTAGTGACCCCTGCCTTCTGAACCAAGGGTCGTGGGTTCGATTCCCACCCGGGACAAACATTCGTGTGATGAACACTTGTGTTTGTTTGAAAGAAATTATGTTAGAAACCTCAATATCATTTTAAAATACCTATCTATAGATACATTACATGTATAGGTTTGATGAAAAAAAAATATTTTTGAGTTTCAGTTCTATGTATGGAGAACCCCAAGAATTTTGTTTTTTTTCTGATTTTATTTTAAAATATTATTGCGGTTTACAGAATACATCTACCTACCAAATTTCAAAAATGTAGCTCTTATAGTTTCGGAAAAAACTGGCTGTGACATACGGACGGACAGACAGACAGACATGACGAATCTATGAGGGTCCCGTTTTTGCCATTTTTGCTACGGAACCCTAAAAACAGTCCATCACTAGGTTTTTTTTTTTTTTTTTTTTTTTTTATGCGAGAGGCGGCAGACGAGCAAGTGTGATGCCTGATGGTAAGCAGTCGACACCGCCCATGGACACCCGCAGCTCTAGCCGAGTTTAGGGTCGCTGCCGGCCTTTTAAATATGAATACGCTCGTTTCTTGAAGGTTCCCAAGTCGTAGGTAAGTAATGTTTGAAGCATTGATAAATAATAGGAACTTTCATCCATTATCAACCTTATTACAATTCAACAAGGCTGATTAGTTGCAGCTATGCATTTTTAATTAATGTAAGCAATTACATATGTTACGCTTAATAAATAATTATGTGACCTAGCTTGATGTAAGCAAAAATCATAACATCTGCCCAAAAACAAATGCAACAATACCATATAACGTTACGGCACCTATTATTGCAAACGTCATATCAACCCTCAACTGCTGCACTTAATCATATCTCATTTCGGCCAACCCTCTAGCAACCGTCTCAGACGGGCAACGGTATAACACCTTTCCACCCACTTACGTCGAATGAAGTCGAATAATACATACGCCACGCGACAGGACACAAAGCGTGCACTCCAAACCATCATTACAGAAGACCAGCTGCCTTCCGACTTCCTCTTCATACAAAACTGTGTAATACAAGATGTGGCATTGTATGGTTTTAGAGTTCATTCATTAAAGGAGCAGGATTGGCGCGTGTTCTTATCTTTGAGCGCAAGACGCGTGCCGAACTAGTTTTATTATGCATGTCTATGGCCGAACTTATTAGGGTGGCGGTGTGTTGAAAGTTTTAGTTGTGTAAGTGAAAGACGAGCTATGAATAGTAAAACACTATGTTATATTTGCCTTAATTAAATTGATAAATTCTCCCGTTGAATTGATTTGTGATACCTTCGTTGTTATGACAACACAAGTGCTTATGCTACTTACTTTAGGATCGGAGCAATGTATGTGATGTTTGTGATTCAATAATCAGGATGTTTCGAAACTAAACGATATCCTCTTTTTCTTTATCAATCATCCTGTTGTTAACAATTTATCATCCCATAATTATGCTTTTGCTTTTGAATATATTATTTGAATGTGAAGCTTTTATTTATATAATTAGCACATTAAGTGGCTTAATCGAAAGCGAAAGATAAGCTTAAGACACTGCTGCAGCGGATAGTGAGCGGATAAGTCCACAAATCAGTCACTTGTAATGGTCAATGATGGAGATATAAAGATAGATATAGGTACTTTATTGCACATTTACAAAAAAGAGTATTACAGACATGAAGTACAATGTAGGCGGTCTTCTCCCTAGCAGCGATCTACTCCAGACAACCTTCAAAAATTTTTTTCAAGAAATCCAATTAAGCCGACCACCACCAAAAACGCATATGCACAAAAACACATGGCACAAAATCAGAGAGCACTCGAGGGGATCCGACACAATGGGGCGAGGTCAATAAAACTGCGCTCATTAGAAAAGGAACCAGTCGCAAGACGCGCCATCTGCCGGGAGGCGTAGCGTCTTCCGCTGCTTTGTGCTGCGCGGGCGCACCGGGCCGCGCACGCGCTGCCAGCCAGCGATAGGGTCATCTGCCTCAAGGTATTGGACGCTATTGTCCGGATGAAGACGAAGAAAGTATAGTTGTAAGAAAAATATAAGAAAATAAGTTTCTACTAACATTTTCTGTAGTTTTAAGGAGGACTTATGGAGAAACCGATTATCACCATTACATATTATTGTATTCACAAATATTACTATGAGGTCGCGGACGCACATATACCCAAAAACCTTCACTTCAGTAGCGGTGGGCATTGTAAATATTCTTTGTGAATAAGGGTGATTATGATAAACATAATAAATAAATAGCTGGTATTACATGGTAAGTTGGCATTACTTACTACTAACTTAAAACAAAAAAAAATATGACAAATGATTCTATTACTTAACCGCCGTGTTATTACGCCTCGCTAACAAAATTAACCCTCAAACGCCGCGGCGGTGTCACTACCCCTGTTTGCACGGAAGCTAAGCCGCAGTAACTGTGTTTGCTCGACAAATTTATGTGTCGTTGTCGTTCGGCACAAATCTACTTATCTACCAAAGCCACGCCTAAATATCAGCTTTGGCTACCAGACATCTGTGAATGTTCAACTGACATGATGGCTTTTATTGGTGCAATTTAGACGGCTTATTAGTTACACTGTACACTTATTGGGAAATTACCTTTTTTTTTCAATCCACTATACTAGTACGAGTAGTAGTAGATTGTGCTAATTCTACGTATAATGCGTATAAATTCACTTAATTTGTCAAATATGAGCGTAGATATTTCTAATATTACCAGTAATACATCCAGATCCAGAAAAAAATCCATTTATGTGTGATATTTCTGTCTTATAATACACATGCCTGCCCAGCGTTACGGTTCTGAATAAAGCCCCCAGATATTTTCCTACAGAGGCTAGCTAGAGCAAGAGGACAACTTGAGAGGCCTATGTCCAGCAGTAGACTGCAATAAGCTGATGATGATGATAATAATACAACTATTTGTATGTATATTACAAATTGTACTTACATTCAGATTATTGATAGATTGAATCTGGTTTCCTCTACCTAAGGTTGTCTGGAAGAGATCGCTATAAGCGATAAAACCGCCTAAATTGTACTTTGTTTTCGTTTATAATGTGTTTTCCTGTACTGTCTGTGTTTTTGTGCAATAATGAGTTTCTATCTATGTATTGTAGCCATTGCATTTAGACGCTGAGTCATCCCATCAACCAATGTTTACACTAAGTGAAGTTTCATGATTTCGGTTTCTTACGATTGAAGTGATGGCATTTCTATTCACACATTATTAATTCTACAGCGATAACACTTGCCATATTGCACAACACGTACACACAGACATCAATAGATGAGTGTATTATCGTGGCTATCGGAGGCACAGCCATTGTCCAAGACCATTGTGTTGCCGCCTTCACCCATTGTTCCAACTTATGTACAAAGCTCAAACGCCTGCTTACATACACTGTTATGACTTGGAATATGTACTGATTCAGTTCCGAAGGAAATCACGTGTAAATGGTGGTGCTAGAATATTATTTCTGTGACGGCGATGTCGGTAACTGTATTACATAATATGTTTTCTATTAAGTACAATTATTCAATGTTGTTCGTGTTTTGAGTATGTTCTAAAGTTATGTTCGTGCTGAATAAATTGGTACGCACAGAAATGTATCAAGGATAAAAAAGCCATGTGTGCTGAAAATGTGATTTATCTTGCACTATTATGCTTAACTTGTAAATGTCAGTTCGGAACGGTTCTACTCGTAAATGTATTTAAGGCTACTACTTCGTTCGTTCGAGGAAACCCATAATGTAATTGGAGTTGTTTCGAGAGATCCAATTCCTAGCGCTAGAAAATTGTATACCTACTTTGTGTAATTCTAAGTAAAATTTTTGGTGAACAACATTTATTTTTTATATGTACTACTAGAGTTGACAAAAAGGATGCCAGCCCGCCTGATGGTAAGCGATCATCGCAACATATCCCCGCCAGCAACACCAGGGGCATTGTATATGTTTCGCTGACCCTAGAATAAGGAATATCTGTCTAAGATAATATGATGGCCGTTTAAACCAGGCTTTGGGGGACCTGGCGTTAGAGCAACATTTAGGTTGATTTTTGATAGGTGGTTCATCTCTCCCAATTGATAAAGTCTCCGGGACTCCCCCTACCTATAGAAACACACTTAGATTTGTGTAAACCGCCCCACTAAACGAATTTCCTCGTATTTTCCCCACACACAGGATTTACAGTTCCTAAATCGAGTCACCGAAATGAAACATTCGCATATGAACTGCGAATATCTTGTAATGCGAGTAATAACTGCGTGTTGCTGTCAGTTGAACGGCAAATCCGCGCGAGCTGCGAGTTATAAAGTTGCCGGGAAGCGGTGCGTCGCCAAATTACATGATTTATTGTCATCGCGATCACGCGGTAATTTCGCTTTGCGCCCGCTACACACGGGGTGACACATTGTAAGCTGTGTTTGGTATTAACGGTGGTGTTTTTTTTTCATTTTGGGCCACTTTCATTTATTTTATATTAGCTGATACATAATTATTTTAACAATTTTAGTAATTTTTATATTACACAAACCTTGTTCTCACAATAATATAACCAATTTAGAGCAGTTGTTCGAAGGTTATGAGCATACATACATTTCGAAAATCCATTTTTATTTACATAGTTTTCCTGTTATGTCCTTCTGAGGTACAACATAGAGAGCCCACTCTCAAATCACCAGATCAGTAAAATGATAATAGTGATAAGTAACCGATTGTTGGCTAATGGTTATTGGTTGAATCTACTTTGATAGCTTCAATGTGTGTAGATTTCGAATCGTACTGAATTTTGTCAGAAGTAATCAATGTACATACTTTAAGAGACATGTTTGATCACTTGATCTACTATCTAAGTAACTTCACTTTGTCATTTCTAACACCGATTACACCTGTAGTTTTGCTATTACGAAAAGATAGATTGTCGTCTATGTCACTTTGGTCTATTTGAGGAGGAGGAAAAGATATTAAAAAGCTTCATTAGTTACAGAGACGATTCATTGCAAACAATCGAATATTTCCTCTCATATAAAAATAAATATTGAAGACTAGAGCATTCATAGAAAAGCACGAATAAAACTGCAGTAGTATGTAACAATTAGCTCGCCGAAAAATAGGGGCAATATCAAACGAAAATATTATAATAAAGTATGAAGCTATATTGTGAATGTGACAGTCCGCGTGTCGGGCCCCGCCATTTAAGGGTTAACGTGGGGTAGTCTTTGTGAGACGGGATTATTTAAAGAATGACTTCCGACCGTTCATCACTTTTGTTCGCGCCCTGTTTTATTAACCGTTAATAGAGTTATGACAAAGTTTCCGCGTTCAACAGATGTAGTAGGTGTTGGTTAGAGATGTTGGCATGTTTTGCGGATGTCAACAGAGAGAAGTAAAGATAAATTTCTTTATTATGTGAAGGGTAGTTGTATAGAAGGTTGGGTAGGCACATTTAGGTAGAACTCCAGTCGCCTGATGGACAGCGAAAGAGATGCCCGAATCACTGCGGAACGTATAAGTAACTTCAACCTCTTCTCAGTTGCCAACCCCATTTTAGTTAATTTATAGCCAAAATTAACTTTTCCCCTTTCGCCTCTGATACAGGTCATCCGACTGTAAGAGTCTGTTGTCATACTGTATTTCATGCTAGGTGACTAATTAAATTAGGCACTTATACGTTACTAGTTCCTTTTAAAGATAACTTTAACAAATCTTGATATTTGAATGGACATTTAAAATCAAAATTCCGCTTACAAAGCGCATCAAATCGAGACAAGGAAAACACGAAAAAGTAATATCGCACTATCCGCGTGTTCCATAAAGTCCGTAAGAAACTGCATCGCCGACAAGCAATAAAGCGCTGCAGTGACAACGAACATGAATTAACTTTCAGAGCCACCCTCGCTGCACTATCAATCGTATTAGTGCAGGGGCCAGACACGGAAACGAAAATGGAAATTATGTTTATTGCAACAACAACTATGATAAGAACCGTTTTTTCTGCTTTAATGAATGTATTTAAAAGAAAGAATAATGTATTATTTGGTGACATCCTTTTTTCGTAATCTAGCAGAATTATTACTTATTAAATATACACAATAAAATGTCACCAAAAGGACCATCAGCATTTGTCGTGGTTCTAAGAGACACTGTGATGCTGGTCTTCCGCACCTGTTTTTAAGGAGATGCAACTGTGCGCACCGTTAAAGATAGATATTACCTACCTTATATAAATTATTATTTTTATTATCATCATTACGTAAAAAAAAATACTTCAGTTACATTATATCTATAGATAGATATTCTTTATTGCACAAAATACAAACATTTATGGAGAATGTACTACAGAAAACTAGTGGTACAATATAGGCGGTCTCATCGCTAGTAAGCTATCGGTTCCAGACAACCTTCAGGCAGAGGAAGAAACCTATTCTGAAGAAAAGGGTGAAGTTGTGCAAACTACTATGTTACACATATTCCACTATGTGACAGTAGCGAACTCTACATTTTAACAGTGTGACAAAGGTAATAATTAAAAAGGAAAATTCAAAAAACAGTGGATATCCTCCCATATTCCCTAGTCATAGCGCCTAGTATGTATGGCTAAGATTAATATGTATGTATCAGAGGAAGAAGGAAACCTATGTGCCAGTAGTGAACTCCACATTATTATGATGTTATGACGGAGATAGTAGAAGTATTGGCTCCTAGTCTACAAGACACCAACACGTTACGTTAAGTGGTCCGACGGACCCCGTGGCGATTTAATTCTCTTCTCACGCGACGGAGGGTTAAGGGATTACGCGGCACGCGCCTCTACAGATATTGTCGATTTAGGACAGATACGCCCGAGTAATGATGCTGACATAATTGTCGAGAGGATTTGCCGATCGGCTTTGGATGCATTTGTGTTAATGAGTTTCTTAGTGTATTGGCAACTTAAAGAAAGAAAGAAAGAGATACTGTATTTATTATTTATCATACCTACTTTACACTACGCCAATCATGAAGCTGCCTGGCCTGAATGTCCTATACTACGTTTGTCAAGAAACGGTATCAACTCCAGAACGTTGAACGTCCAAGCAAGTTGGCTGGCAAATGCTGGATGAAAGAAGCCCAAGATTGAAGAAGCATAGGCCTCTTCAGCTACTAGACAAGTGGACTATAAGAGGCTGATGATGATAATAATCAACATTTTAATAAATAAATTATATATTAAATTATTTGAACTTTCAAATTTCAGTCGCAAAACTGTAACTATGTGCAAATCTTTTTTGTACTTTAAAAGTTATTAACGTACAAACGATAAGTCGGTGCTTATGCACTAAATTATCTTACGCCAAAAAATAAAAGGAGATAAATATGTAAGTACAAGTTTTTTTGCCAAATTTTTATTCGTGCATGAGTTCAACTCGCACTTGACCGTTTTTTTTTCTATTGTCAGCTTCCAACATCACAAATCATTAGCGGGCATTATCTGAGATCGCGCCATTACGGTGACGTCATATTTCGCGCCTTCGCCACGCGGCTTACCCCCGGCCGCGCAAAAAGCGTTTCAATTGCCGGAACATTACGCGAATTAAATGACGAATGCAGTATTAGGTATTCGTTTAAAATAAACTGTTAAGTTATTATTTATTTATTAAATATTTCTAGTCTATTTCGCCTATTTGTCTATTTCTATGTCTGTTACATGTATATTTCGCACCTTTTAAAATGGAATTCAGTGTTAGCACATGTGTTTCCTCTTTCTAACAGTATGTGATACGTAAATAAAAGCATGAAGAAACATCAATCTACTCAGCGTAGAAATGAAAATTGATAGGAACATATTAATTCAGCTCACTATGAAAAGGAAAGTCCTGTGCTATACAGATTATAAAATACCTATATGGGGGACTAGGTATAATCACATATTTCTATTTTTTTATTTTGGCAATCGGAAGTTACCGCAATAATTGAGCTAAATTTCTCACATATCGAACTAGTTACATGTAAACAATTTTTACCATAACCGAATCTTTGTCAGAATGAGAAGAGTGACTTTAGAAAGGCCCTCTTTCTAAAATCTTGGTCTTAAATTATTATGCAGCTAAAAATAACAAATATATCGTTAATCTCTTGGCCTAGAAATGCATTCGAAAACTAAAATTAAACAATTCTGCGCAACAAACCATCCCAATTTTAATCTATACGTTTAACAGAGCATGCCCCGTAACGAAATGATTCGGGTTCCGCGACATATGTCCCCCCGGCGATAATTCACGCAATTGTCCTGGATATCATATTATTGAGTTACACATGTCCTGCGCAAATATAGATACGGCAAGCCTGACACAAATGACCCCAAGCTTAATCTAATGACCCCATTACTGCAGTGGGAGGTGCTAACTGTTTTTTGCTATAATTTGTATTGGGAACGATAAAGGATGCGACCATTAATAATTGTGTCTTTATTGTGAGATCATAAAAAATTAAATCTATGGGAAGCTATTATAAGCGTTATCAATATCTATATATGTTTTAAGGTCTATAAATTCTGAGCAATACTGAAAGTAGGTTTACCGAGATTGTTATATTGTTATCAAAATGAGGTAGGTATACCTACAAGGAGTAGATAATGTTTCATAGTAATTTGATACTTATACTTAGCCTTTTTTAGCATAAGAAGGAACATAATTGGGTTTTTATACGAGTATGTATACTCATAATAGGTATGACTAGAAAAAATATCATCGCCAAAGTATTCACTATTACGAGTAAAAGACCTAAAGAAGCACGAAACAAGAACGCTTTGACACTTGGCTTTTGACAAATCTTATCAGTTTACACATTTTTTAATGCTAAAAAAATAGATAGGTACAACATGATAATCTTTCTCCACCATCATCGTGTAGCGAAAGTATAATCCATAAATACTGGATAGTCAAGTGGCATTCATATTAGTAAGAATCTAACACTTTATCTCGGCAGGCCACCTACGAAATGTCACACTCTCTATAGAGAATGCACGCTTTGACGCTTCACACTTATCGGCAAACGTGACAAGTGTTCCAATGGGAGAACTTTTTGTGCTCAAACGCCGTGCCCTTTTGTCGCGAAGGTCGTAAAGAGCCTACTTTATGACGATGACTTCAGTTTCAAATCGTCCCGCGGATAATAGCTACTATTCACTTAGGGCAGGAAAGTAGTATATTAATATAGACATTTTTGACAGTAAATCAGGAAACGATGTGTCTTATAGAACAATAGTGATTGTGTAGAACCAAACTGGCAGATTTTAAGTAAGAATGGAAATGGATACTCACAGGCTAATAAGGCTAGAGCCTAGGACTCAAAAACCAAGGGGCTGCGGTCCTTGGATTAGATATACCTATACTTGCTTTATAATACGAGTATTTGTTAATTTTTGGGTTAAAATATGCTCTCACCAAAATTTAAAATGGCCAAATGAGACGGGGGTTACGGTTAAGCCGGGCATGGCGGTTTGCAACTGACAGGTAACTGACTTATATACTTGCCTGTTGTCACACGACTTGAGCTTCTCTTTCGCTTTCCATCAGGTGTAAGGAAGCCATTATGTCGTGCTACTATAAAAAAACACTTTTTCGATACAGTACACTTAGTTATACCTAACTGGGCAAAACAATTTACGTCACAGATAAAACGTATTTTTAAAACGCAGTATCTGATCTACGAAGATCTTCATTATACCTAGCTCCAAAAACCCCATTAGGTATATTATCATAAGATCTATGTTCTTATCACCACAACCGTGCATAACAACCAACATAATACACGTGTAATCTAAAAAACTCGGAAATACCCGACAAAGTTATGTCTCCACGTTACGAAGTGACAAAAGAAAGCTAAGAAACCTACACGATGCCAAGTAACAGCACCACGCGTTACGTACGCAGGGGGATATATAAGGACTCTTTAACTACTGCGCATTTGATGCGAAGCTCACACGTAACATGCAAAGGATAAGAATAAGAATGCTTTATTACATTGGGACATCACAACATAACAAATGATAACGTCACAATATACACAAACACAACAAAACAATGACTAGACACATACATTTAAAATTCCACAAAAATAAAACATAACAACAAAGACATAAAACAGTCGGACCGGACGTGGTGTTGTGACGTCCAATATAAAAGGGCCCCACTCAGCATTGAGCCGTGGCCCGCGTAGCAAGCCACGGCGCTGGTTGCTGGTTGGTTGCTGGCAAAGGCTGTTTTTCATCTGTATACATCGTGTTCAGAATTAAAGAAACCGCCAATAGCGGGGCTGAAGCGCTTTTTCCTAAAAGTTGATCTAATAAATATCAGACAATATCATATAAATTGCAATTATATCATTTAGCACCTAAGGTGTACCGATATTATACGATGTCCTTTCTTTACTATAGTTCATTCGCGTTAAGAAAATAGTGACTGACAGGTCACTGACAGGCCACTAGCCAATTAAAACGCTAGAAATTATAATTTCTAGCGTTTTAATTGGCTAGTGGTGGAATAGTATTTAGTTTTTTTTTTTAAATTTTTTTTTCGTCTAGTCTCCACATCCCAATTATTACGCAACGGTGTTACGTAAGCCAACATTAAAAAATATCTATCTGCCCACGTTAAAGTTGGCCACCCTACCCGCCCGCCTCGCAAAGATAAAACAATGGCCCGTTTGATCTGTCACCCCCCGCACTTGTGCGGCGTCCGCGCAGCGCGAGTTGCGACGCGCCCTTTGTGCGCTGACGTCACGCGCGGCTTCCGTCTGACGGTAACCCGCCGCTAGGTTACGCAACGCAACTCACCTAGTACGGGAGCCGGGAGCATAATCACGTAATTAAAAAAATCAACCTTTTTTACTTCTTTATAATAGTATAATCAGCTTGCGAACGTCCACTTGTGTGGATACACTTATTTATACACTAATTGTCTTTTTCAACTTCATCATTAGCCTGCAAACGTGCACTGATGGACATAGGCCTCCCACAAAGATGCTTGACAGGCGGTTTTACTGTTCCCAGGTTAACGATACTGCCCGTTTCCTGATATTCCCTTAGTCGTCTTTTACGACTTCGGGATGATATGAGGTGGCCATAATGCTAAATCCGTAAACCTCACGGATTTTGAACAGTAAATATAATAAAAGTAACATTGAAGTGACGAACATTTGAGTTTGTTCCATCTCTGGAGTATGGTTCCAGGGTTATCCTATCATCCGTAACATTTTTTTGAGGTTCTAGATTACGCAAGGTCCAATAAGTATATGTCTTAAGATATGGCAGATCTTACTTATTACAGTGTAGTGATTGACACCTTACCTTCATAATACTTTGAAGAAAATCGAGATATTTAATTTTTAAAAAAAGTAAATGTATCAGATGCGCAACAAATAGGATTAAATTTAGATGAGTACACAACAGGATTATTGGAAATGTGAATTAGATAATCCGCATTCTCGGAGGGCACAAATTACCATAAACTGTAAACGACAAACTAAAATGCTTTCTCTTCCTTAAATGTGATTATATTGCAAATACCTCCTGTACTATTTGCCTACTTTACGAAGATAGGTAACTACGTATTTAATTACGCGTAGAACAAATTATTGTTTTGTTGAGAAGACTCTCAGTGGCAGGGGAAATTGGGGAGAAAATTATAGGTGATGGTTTATCTATTTGTACCTTGTCTTTGTGATACTCACCAGGGGGTAAGAAGATGCAAAGAGTTCTATAATGAACTGATACAATCGGTAATTATAATAATGAAGTCAAAGAAAATCATTTGCAAAAATCAATCAACAGCCTTGTTCCATCTACTGCTGAACGTAGGCCTCCTTTAATTCGCGCGTGGATATACGGAATACGTTGAGCGACTTTAATTTGCAAGTAAGTAAAGAACTGAAAAATTATAAGTCGATGATATCATTTTTACTGTCGTTACTATTTGCTTACGATGCCTAGCAAGTGCTGGATGCGTGAAGCCCAGGATCGAGCAATGTGGATGGGCTTATTCTCAGCAAAGCTTATGAGAGGTTGATGTTTTTCGAGATAAACAACTGTTATCTTTCTTTTTTATGAAATAAAATAGCTTTATTACTTAGTCTTTACTACGACAGTAAAATCATATCTACTGTTGCGTTATATCATTATCAAAACAAAACACACACAAACCTATTTTTTATTGGTTACCGTTTATCGATACAAAGGATACAAAGTTATGAGACATACAAAAAACGAGGCAATCAAACATACAAACTGAACTAATTAAGATACAACATCAAACTTTGTCCCAGTTACGGAAACTTGTTTCGATAAGGCAACAATGAAAATTTATTTGTGCGGATTGAAGAGCGGGCGCCGGGACGTCATCTGGCGGATCCCGAATTATTGTTATTAATTAGAGGCCCGGTTTAATTAAGTAGGGCGCCAATCACGCCGTCATCGCAGAGTTCGCGCCGTCTTACCGACGTCTTTGTTAACATCGCTGCCATAGACTTACTAACATGACGACGCTGTATTTGAGTAACCATAAACATAACCTGGGCATCACAGATGCTCCCCATGCAGAGCGTGCCTAGACGCGGAGAAAATTCTGTTGGATTGGCGATTGCGAAGCCGAGTCATTTGCGATTTCACCACTATCGAGTTTTTCTGGATGGGGGATGTAACTATCATCTTTTCGCTCGAAGCTACCTTCATCTGCCGGTGGTACATCCTGCCGATTAACAAACGTGGCTCTGGCAACCGACTAGTGGAAGTATAACCATCACGATGGAAGGCGTACAAACGATGGCGGCGGATAGATAACAGCGTCACCGGAGCGAGGTGCTACGGCTTGCGATCCCGAACCCACCTGCCCAGCGTGGTGATTACGGGCAATCCCTCCAGATGTTAGACCAAAGGGCGATCAACTGTAGAGGCCTATGTCCAGCAGTGACTGACTGCGAAAGACTGTTGATTATGATAATAATGACGACAAAGCGTGCTTTGACGCAGAGCATCATCGGATCAGCAAGCTGAGGTTACAGTGGGCTAACATTATTAGTCGCAGAACCGACAACCGTTTGGGTAAGGGACTTTTAGATTAGATAAAGTTTGTAACCGTAGTAACCGACCTTACCGGCTGCCTGCCCGGCAGACACAAGCACCAGATTCTTTACTAAAAATGAAGAGACAACTGCATTAAATTATACTCATTCTCTAATAGTATACACCAATCAGATCAATCGAACTTTACATTCGTACATACAAAAAATGTTACAAAATCCCGATTAATGGAATTTTTTCCTGTTTAGGATAAATTGCGAATTGTATGTCGCAATTTATCTAAATAAACTTATTTTCCTTATTATATTTCCTCTTGACCTAATGACTCTAAGCGACTTATCTGCTCTTAACAGTAGATATTGATTTATTTTAGTCATTATTTTACTTAATAAGTTAAGCCACCATGCCGGGTCATTACTAACTACTATTACATACTAAATGTACTTAGTATACTTGGCTTGAAGTGGCCTATACTATAGTGTAGGCAGCAGTTCTGACCTTTTACTGCCGCGAACCCCCAAGGAAATCAAGATGCTGAACATAGGCCTTTCCCAATGCTCGCCACTTCGATCGGTCCCGGTACGTCGATAGATAGATAGATATTCTTTATTGCGCACCAACTACTAGATATTACTTAAAACTAGATATTACAGACACTTCTTGCACAATTTAGGCAGCCTTATCGCTATCAAGCATAATGCCTAATGCAAATTTTCGGAACATCTTACTTAGACATAAGTAAGATAGAACGGTCCGAAAATGATGGTTATACCTCCACAAATCGGTTGCCTCTTTTGTTATTCGGCAGGATGCACCACGTGCAGGTGACATTGGCTTGGAGTAAAAAGATGACAGGTCGCTTCTTTGAATTGATATACGAATAAAGATAGGTTAAAAAGCTTCAACGTATATTCGCTACAATTCCAAGTCACACACGGGTGTAGCTGTGTAGGTAGCCGTAGCGGTCACTTCTAACCAAATCTTCAGTCTACATCACTCGTCACTCCCTGAGCTATAACGGAGCGGGATAATTTTAATAGTACGCGAAACGTCGGGCTTAATGCCGCCGGCACGTGGCGCCCGATCGTCTTCAAGTTCATCAGCTAATTGTTAACGCCGGCCCATAAAGATCACACCTACGCACGACAGCTTGGAGCAGTAAGTTACGGCTTAATGTAACTTGAACAATTGTATGCCTTTAATGTGATTTGAAAGTTGCTGAAAATTTGATTACAACAGATTATTTTCCTTTGTCTGACAACTAATGGGTGTTCAGGAGTACACATAAATATTTGGGAATTATTATCACGTATAATATTAAATTTAACGTGCACATTTAACTGTTTTATTCTGACTTTTCTGCAGTGTGATCCCACACTGCAGAAGTAGTTAGTTAGAATGGGCCGATCTTTGCAACTTGACGATTGTGCACCCATTTTATGTGGGGAGAATGGGATGTAAAGGAGCGTCCTACCTTCTTTTCGTTCTAAGCCTCCCCTCATCTGCACGTGATGCATTCTGCTGAATAATAAACGAGGCTCTGGCGACTGGTATAACCATCACGATTGAAGGCTATGCAATATAAATAATCACGATTGAAGGCTATGCAATATAAATGTTAATAAAAATAAATCTTAAATAAATATTAATCAAAACTTATATTAAAATATTTATTCAATAAATAATTGAGGATACTCTTCATTCATAGTGCGAGCGGCTAAATTGTGGAACTCTTTGCCGGAGTACGTGTTCCCCGAAGAACTTAATCTACAGATTTTCAAGGCGAGAGTGAATCGGTTTTTGTTGGGTAAGCGCGATTCATTCTAGGCTCTAATATCGCTTACCATCCGGCTAGTTGGGGTTAAGCGCTACCCATTCTCTTATAAAAAAGAGGATAGGTACAAGAGGTTCACATTGAGCTAAAATTCACATTTCTAATTTACAAACTCGTATCCTATCACAGGGCAAATCGCGAACTAATCATTTAAACTGACTGAAGCTAGACTCAAACACGGAGACGAAAAGTTCCAACGAGAGCATGCATGGTGGAACGGGAGAGGAATTACGAACTCGCTCGCCACCAAATAGTACAGGCGGTAACGCTTAATATTAGAACAATGTAGCTTATCTATGTAGTTGAATCTATTTTTTTTATTAAAGAATGTTATCAAATCTCCCTCTTTTCGTTAGGGGTCTTTCCGAGACCTGAGAGCCTTCAGCTCCTCCAACAGTCCGGTTATGATGACAAGGCCGGCCTGTGCATCATCGTAGTCATTTAAAAAAAAAACTCTTTTCACGGTCGTGAGGTCTAAAAGTTAGGTCATTAGTCTCATAATCAGCCCATCGCAGTCCATTGCTGGACACCTCTTTATTTGTTCGTCACTTTGGGCAGGCGGGTTGGCGGTCGCTAGGCGTATCTTCTCACTCCGATGGCGTTGCAATTTAACTTAGTTGAATATATTATTAAATAAAAAAGAATAATTAAAACAACAAGGAAAACTATAATTTGAATAAGTAGTGATAACGCTGTATTAGGAAACATTTAGGGAAACAATTGTGTCTATTAGATTAATATGTATTGACGTTAATTCAGCAGAATTTTTAAGAACTGCTCGACAAAACCAAATATAGGCATGAATAAAGGAAAAATCTAATTGAAACGACATCTGAACTATATTAATAATTGAAATAGGCTTCCGGTTTTATTTAAGGAAATGAAATTTGCTTTTCCCGATGGCATAATTATGTTAATTTTGATTTAAAAAATATGACGTCACGTTATTCATAATGCTAGCTTGCTAACCAAAGATAATATAAGTAGTTGAAAATGGTGAATGCTAAACTACTTCACTACATAGTATAAAACACGGTCGCTTTTTTTCTGTCTGTCCCTATGTATTGCTTATATCATTAAAACTACGCAACGGATTTTTAATAGATAGAGAGATTCAAGAGGAAGGTATATAAATGCATATGGCACCCGTGCAAAATCGGGTGCGAGTCGCTAGTATTATATAAGTTCTAAGCTGCCCGCCACTGCACGGAGCAGATCATCATCATCATCGTCGGCCTATCGCATTCCACTGCTGGACATTGGGTCCTTCCAGTTATCCACCACTTTGGGCAAACGACTGGAGGCTTTACCCATAACCGCCACACTAGGCAGGCGGGTTGGCGATCGCAGAGCGTAGCTACTCGCTCCGGTGACTCCTGCCCATCATCGGCCTATGGTATTTAGCTACGCCTTCAATCGTGATGGTTATGCCGCCACCAGTCGGTTGCCAGAGCTTCGTTGTTCGGCAGGATGCACCACGGGTAGAAGAGGTTGGCTAGGAGCGAGAAGATGTTAGATCGCTCCCTTACATCCCCGCAGATGATAAACTCGTGCGTAAATTATCTTCACCCTCCCGCGCTACGACAACAAAGTTCCGTGCAATTTTCGGAGCATAACATTTCCCCCAGCCTGTCCCATTAATTCTGGTGAAGAAGGAAAATTCTTTAATTCGTCGCGCAATTAACATCCGGCCTGACCTGCGAGGCCAAGTGTCATCATAAGTTTCAGAGCGCGTCATTAAGGCCATCTGCACCGCGGTAAATAACGAAAAAAATGGGCAAGCGCGAGTCGGTGTGGCATAAACATGGTTCCATTGGTATCCATGACAATTTTTAAATATTTTTTTAGATTTTATGGCGAAGCATTTCATGCGTTAATTTAACATTAGATCTTTTCTTAATTGATTTGGATTTGAAAGTACTGAGATGTGAAACTCAAAGCACAAACAAAAAGCTTGGTTTGAGACAACATGGTTGGATTGCCTTGCATCACTTTTGTGACTTCGTGCATAGAAATATAGAGTAGGTATACCATGAGATTATTGCGAGCATTACAAGAATATTGCAAGAAATCTTATATTTTATTGACAATTCAGTTCATTTGATAGGCACCGGCTGAGGCACCTTTGTGGTTGCCTTGTGAATTACAATTGGCGTAGCTCTGTCGCATTATATCTACTATGTTACATCATACTATAGTTCTAACTTTATAAGTAACAAACCGTTTTAAGATGTGTCCGTTTTTCATCGTACCCAACGGAACCCTAAAAACCCGACAAGTGGGGGTCGGAGGGGGCGAGATGAGAGATTTTATTTAACAAAGTCTATATTAACCCGATGCAATTAGAGAGAGTTAACGAGCAAACGGTAATGACTGGAAGGCTCCTATTCTCAGAAACACTAGAGAATTGCACTTTGGTGATGTAGTTTGGCACAAGTCGTGAAATAGTGTGGTTATATAGAGATTATAAGCTAAGATTCAGAACGATCAATAACTTCTTTCTCTTTATAGTGATAGGCAAAGTATGTACCTACCTAGTTAATTGATCACGCAAAATAATTTTATAGTTTTCACAATAACAGAATGTACCTATATTATCTAAATGGATTCGGTTAATATTTCCAATAAGAGTTTGAATATGGCATAGTATCTTATAAGTTATTTAACTCCAATAAGATATATCGGGAGCCGCATATTCAACCTTATTCCACTATCACAAGATGACCTGACTAGAATGGCGAGAGCAAACAGATTGCTCGATCTTTGAAGTCCTGCCATAAAGCAATTGACTCCTTAAAATTCTAGGTGATTAAAAAAATATTGACTATAAGTAAACCCTGACTTAAAAACACAAAATGTATTAGAATGGAACGACTTTAGGAGCGCTAAAATTGTGACATATATTTTAACTACATACAACTTGCAACTTTGCACGCATGAATATCGGTGATATGTGATATGATAACACGCTGATTAACTAAAAACTATGTAAATCTGATTCTTATTTTGTTACTCTAAACATCCATCCAACTAATAAACATTCGCTCTTATAATAATATTAGTGGGATGTAAATGAATCGCTCGCAAACAAACTCTACTCGAGTCAAGAATATCCCCCGCCATCGCGCTGACACATTACTCGCGAGTGATGCGAATCCAAAGCTGCTTTGAATATAATAATATTAATAACCGTAACGCTGGCTATTTATTGTTTAATTAACCGAAGCTGGTCCAAGCCTCGCCATTAGCCTTAACTGCCCCCGTTATTGTTTATGGCATTCCAGGCGACTAAATTGGAGAAGTTGAAAAAACTCAGTTATCGCCTTATGGGTTTTCCGTGTGCGGATTTCCAAAACGTTTGAACGTAGTACCGTAACATAAACAGTAGTATAAGACGCATAGTTTGTACTGCAATGTATTTTTATATGTACATATATATATAGACTGATCAACTACCTATATCTATGTTTCAAACATTAATCTAATAAGAAAAATTTGGGTTGTGCCCAGATTGAAAAAATTCAGATGAAAATGTAGATAATTTCCTTCCGAGAATCATAGAATCATTCTACTTATGCTTGACGATTTGTAAGTATTTGTCTAAAGACTAAATGAATGAAATAAAAATGAAGACACTTTGTATTGTTTTCTAATAAGAAAATGCTCATCTTAACTAATATTATAAAGCTGAAGAGTTTGTTTGTTTGTTTGTTTGTTTGTTTGTATGTTTGTTTGTTTGAACGCGCTAATCTCAGGAACTACTGGACCGAATTGAAAAATTATTTTTGTGTGGAATAGACCATTTATCGAGGAAGGCTTTAGGCTATATAACATCACGCTGCAACTATTAGGAGCGAAGAAAGAATGGAAAATGTAAAAAAAACGGGGAAAAAATAACTATTCCACGCGGACGAAGTCGCGAGCACAGCTAGTAATTTATAATTTGAATCTTTTTGTGTCATTACTCATTAGAGACAAACTTTAATTCGACAATTACCAACTACATACCAAATGGTTATCTCGCTGACTTTCTCACATCGCCTAAAACACACATACATGTCTATGTAATAATAATAATATTTATTTATTTATTAATATGTGTTTGTGTTCTAGGCGATGGAAAGATGTATTAGGTTATAAGACTGACTACTCTCTGTAGTACTGGTGGTTTAAAGACAGATTTTCATTAACAAAGTAACTGAATAGCCAAACACACTTAAAAGCTACTCCAACTTAATTAATGTACCATTACGTTTCAATATAAAAAAGACCCTAGCGACTTAATTAAGATACTCCTCACGCTACAGAAACTTTTAGAATTCCACAATGCTAAAGAAAAACCCGTTCAAATCAACGATCGTAAATGTCGGTGCTAACAAACCGGTTATTTCGCTGGAGGAAGCACTCACGATAGTTAGGGCAAACGATGCCAGTGTCATTAGACCAAATTGCTGCTGTAACTAGTGATGGGAAAGTACCGGTATTCCTGAAACACACGTTTCTTGCCGGTTTTTTTGACAGTACACTCCATTTTAAACTGAAGATTTTGATGGTAGTATTTTAAGACAGATCTCTATGGGGAGTGCTGGAGCCTTCATCAAGTGGGAGAAATTAACCGTCTTTGAAAAATCTATTTGAATTTTGCTCTAACGATACGTCGAGACAGTCATTGGTAGACCGCAGTTATAGGCCTATAATACTAACAATAAAACAGAAAATTGCTGTATCTAATTTATCTATTACAAAATGTGTATATCTGCAAGAAGGAAGAAAACTCTTTAAAACGGCTTTGCGCTTTAGGTAGGAAGGCCTACCTAAGGTAAAGAGTTTGCTTGATGCCTTCATCAAGCAGAGATAGAGAGATCAGGCGTAGGATCAACGCTTTTACGTATTTTCAGATGCCATTTGTGACTACCAGACCAATGAGGCAGTCTTGGTAGGTCTTCAATAATAAAAGTAAGTTTACTAATAGTTTTTAGTAATAGTTAAATTACTTACCGATTTGGTAATCGAATTTGGAAATATCGGTATAATAGTACCGATAATCCCATCCCTACACATAACGTCGGTTAGCATGAAAGACCTGCATAGTCCGCGGAGTATTCGAACCGACTTGATTGTTTACTGCACACCAATTTCGTAGAACGGAACGCTCTCTATTCAAAATCACTCCGTATCAGCTAACGACGTGCGGGCTGAATTGTCCGTAGACCGAAACGTAATTTAAAAAGTAAAAGACCGGAAGTTCCCTTTATTACCTAATTGGAACATAGATAAATTAGTTTTACATAGATAGGTATAAATTAATGCCTCCTTTGATCATGGCATTCTTTGATAACCATTACAAAATAATTAATAAGATACGTACCAACTCTATACAAAGGCATTAAAAATTTAAATAAGAAAGTTAAAAAAAATTGATAACAGTTCGTGGGGTTTCCAGATTTAGAATAGGACCACCCTATCTCACCCCGGGGGTGCCGTAGAAGCCGACTAAGGAATTATCAGGAAATAAGCAGCAGCGTTTACCTGGTTGCAAATAAAACCCACTGCGGTCACCATCCCGCTTGCCAAGCGTGGTGGCTAAAGCAAATCCCTCCAAATGACAAAAGGGTAGATGATTATGTTTAATTTACCAATGTTATTTGATAACTTCCTTAACTTCTATTTGAGAAATCACAATAAAATTATTTTGCGAAATGAGAGCGCAATAGGCATCAAAGTTCACCGGGAAAATCCATTTCAAAATTGTGAAATAAATCAAAAAATATTTTAGCACTAATTAAGATAAGTACATTATCTAAATATATATAATTCAAAGGTGACTGACTGAAAATTCAGCCCGATCCGTACGGTGGTTTGGGCTGTGCGTTGATAGATCACTATGTCAGTCAGTCAGTCAGTCAGTCTTTGAATTATATATATTTAGATACAAAACACCACTCATTATTCACGTCACACTCGAGTAGGAGTTAGTATGAAGCGTTCTTGGGCGAGTTTGTGTTTGTGATATCTCGGGTTCTTTTTAACCGACTTCGAAAAAAGGAGGAGGTTCTCAATTCGTCTGTATGTATAATATTTTTTTTTTTTTTTATGTATGTTCACCGATATTTCCGTCAATTATGGATGGATTTCAAAAATTTTTCGGCAGTTCGACAGAGGACACTTCCGAGGTGGTCCCATTATCACCAAGTCAGGATCTGATGATGGGATCCTGGAGAAATTGAGGGCAACAACCGAAAATTGTATGCTCATATGGTGTTTTTGTTACGTTATTATATTTTACTCGGGTATATGCTTCCGGGCGTCAACATCTGGTGCTGATGATGAAGCCACAGAACTCCTTAACGGTTAGGAGTTAGGGGACAGTACTGACATTGGTCGATATTAAACTAGGTAGTAGTATGTACTTATGCAGGGCTAATAGGGCAGGTGATTTGGTAAGTGATATGCTTGATTCTAGATCGCAAAGTCTTCACTTGACTTAAAGCAAAAAATTTCATTCCTAAGTAAAACTCTTAAGGACATTAATTAGCCTTTATTCAAGGTCACAACACATTAACGCAACTAAAAATAGTGAAATAAAATTATTTTTTAAAAAAAAATTAAACCGACTTCAAAAAAAACGCAAACGAACAAAACTAAAAAGCGATAAATAACGTAAGTAATTCTGTCCTTAATACATAATTATTTAAATATTACAATTATCACTTATTTTTGAAGTCGGTGCCAGCCAAACAAATAAATGTACCTATATTGTCGTGTGGATTTGCCGGCCGCGCGCGTCATACAACAGCAGTATACGTTAGGTACCGAGAGCTGGCACCGACTTCAAAAATAAGTGATAATTGTAATATTTAAATAATTATGTATTAAGGACAGAATTACTTACGCTATTTATCGCTTTTTAGTTTTGTTCGTTTGCGTTTTTTTTGAAGTCGGTTTAATTTTTTTTTTATACAAGCGAAGTAATTGTTTCAGCAATGTTTCTATTGTTGAGTGATGCATCAATATAAGCCCAAAACAAAAACCAGTCATCATGGTGTCCAGCTTTGGACATTAAGAAGGCTGATGATTATTAAGATATAATTATCTACGTGAGCATTTAATAAAGTAATGTCACTAAAAAGCCCTCATCTGTTTGAAATAAATTTCAATACAAAGAGGCAACGCCCGGTACCGCTACTCCTAGGATAAATAACGAGTACCTAGAATCTAGCCATAAAATGTATAAAATAAGATTACATCTGAGCAAAGCACCATCTAATACTTACCATAACACAGCTACCATTAATCAATCATACACAAACTTGAATTATGATATTGTTATGACCTACGATCAATTACATCGGAAATATTGATGTTATAGCGAAACGGATTCGTTTGACTCCTAACCTTCTAGAACTATCGCCAGCGTAACAAGACCCACCCTGCGTCCTTTAGCTCACTTGATACTTCCAAGATGGTGGAACGTATTGAATGTTATCATAGGTCCAGTTAGGGTGGTCATGATACGGGTGCACTAAATGACAGGCGACATCTGGTGAGCGTTATAAAAACAACCCTCTCCGGCCAATACTCGTGTAGTTGTGATAGTTCCTTGTAAGGGGGCGACTACACATATCTAGGGGCGACATTTGCGTCTTACGAGGTTAATGCATTATCCAGTAACTATATGTTTACAACTTTCTTAGCTTCGTTTCAATAGCTAAACATCACGAGTAGTAGGTACGTGCCTACATTTAAATATAAAAAAAAGATATCCAATGAATAATCATCATCATGGACAAATGATAAACAAATGAATTTAAAAATAGATAAGTATTCTTAATTTGCGACTTGAATTTGTACAGAGATAAAACTCTATAACACACTTACAGTTATACATAGTATTAGGCTGTCGGCCAGTGAGGTCACCCTGAATGCACTTTTAATGAAAAAAAGTATTTATTAATTAAATTCCATAAATTAATTCTGGCCTACACTAACACAAACAAAACACATCTCATATTAATTAATCAAACTGATATTTTTTTTACATTTAAGACAATACTTACAAATCGTCTAAGCTTAATTTACCTCCGTGTATTTGCTCTTTTTAGGCAATTGTTTACATTACAATTATATTTTCTCGCATCATAACAGCCTCAGCACATTATAAACGTTAATTCAAACATCGAAGTAACAGTATATTCCCCCAACTTCCCCCAAAAACAATTAAAAGCCAATAGTTAAAGTCTCGCGTGATACGTATCTGCAAGTCAATTAAGGAGTTCAGAATTCCACATAAAATCGCTGTCTTGTTTTCCGCCGCACGCCTTATCATCATATTCGATCTGACTGTGCGGTCAGAAATTACCCCCCCTTTTATGGATATTTCACCCCCCGGGGGGACACTTGACCCCCCTATCTGGATACATCATCTACCCCCGAAATGGACTAATGGGCAAAACATTGATGTTTTTTTTACTAGAAACGACATGTTTGAGAACTGAAGACTTTATGCGTGAACGATTGAAAGTGTTTTGCTCTAATACTGGTGAAGATGAATCGTTTTATAGTTATAGATTTTATTTTAATTCTTGAATTGATAATATTTTTTAAATCGGTGGTTATGTCTTAATAGTTTGTATCAATCAATAGATTTAAAAGTAAAAATAAATGTAAGATGTTTATTACGTAATAAAATATTCATGTCCTCCTAGTTTTTCACCCAATCAATCACAGTGCTCAGGTTATGGTGAAAATTTTCACTTTACCAACTTCGACATTTTACGACGAAACCGCTGCTTGTATTTATAAAATAAAATAAAATAATTGTTTTTTCATTAAGACAATATTTTAGCAAGGTAGTGGATTGGTGCTTCCATTTAAGCAAATTAAACCTGTGTGTGTGAACTGCGCTCTCCTTATCAAATAATTAATTACATAGAAATATACAAATTAAGCCAGTGTTTAGAAGCTGCGCTCTTCCTTATCACAAGTTATCCCAGGCCATTTGTCATATCCAGCTAGCGTTACGTCTGTGCGCCCATCAATAAGGCAAACTTTATGTCCTCTCGCATAATGCGCACTTGATGACACGCGCTACTCGACAATGCGACATCACTCCGAATTAGCTTCATATTGTTTAGTGCAATGTGGCACGTACGCATGTTATGTAAAAGATAAACTAATTTGCGCAAACTGTATAATGTATAATGCACATTTGTCATGACTTGACGTAATCGGACAAACGATAATAACAAAACTAATATCTTATTGCGGCACATTCCAAAAATCATGTGGTTTGATATAGGTAGATAACTATTACAGATAAATAGAACCATTTACGTCATAACACCATATATTTACAGGAGTGTATACCTAATGCGCAATTACAGTTTAATACAATATCGGTGGTCTAATCAGAGAGATATCTTAACAAACAAGTTGTAGGAAGAGGCGATCAATTTTATTGATAACATCTGACCAGCATGACACCTGGGAAACTTAACCGACTGAATAAAACCTAGATCCAAATTTATAGATAGATAGTTTTTTTTTTCATAATATAATATAGGTATACTTTGAAAGTATTTTAGGTATTACAAACTCGGAATAGATAGAAAGCCATAACTCATCCCTTTTATTGCTTATCATCTATGCAAAAGATCTTTGGAATAAATGATTAAGATTAATTGCCGCCTAAATTGAACACAATAAGTTTGAAAGCTAGTCCTAAAAAGTTATTTATGTAGGTACAAATTATGTCCATGTATGTTAGAGATATTTATGAAATTTCTAAAGACAACAGCCAAGAAAACGCTTGGATTCCTGTTCCTATAGTGACAATAATATTATTTATTTGTACTTACATACAGCCCAAATTGTCGTACAATTTAAGATGTAAAATTATTATTTTTTTATAAGAAAAGCTTTCAGGATGACCTCACTCTACCTGATGGTAAGCGGTCGTGAGGTCCTAAAGTTAGGTCGGCAGGAAAAATAGAACAAACCCATTACGCCTGTCGCCCTCATCCTGGAGGCCCGCTGAGATGCCGTTTCACGCCCCGCCTAAAGAACCCAGGATTGTAAGAAGAAGGAAACACGTGAACTAGAAGAGCATTCCATGACTTAATGACACGGGGCAAGAACGAGGACCTCTTGGTGCGCGCCACCATCGTATTTTAATATTTATATTTATTTTTTATTACTATGGGTGGCAGACGTGCAAGCGGTGTTAAACGGTTACCGCCGCTCATAGACTCTGCAATGCCAGGGGCACAGCTAAGCCGCTGCCTACCGTGAGGAAAGAGTTCTCTTTAGACCGCGTTTGAAGAAGGACAAGTCGTAGCGATCGGCAAACACCGCGGCTGGGAGCTCATTCCAGAGCTTACACGTACCCGAAAAGAACGATCGTTGGAAACAAACAGTTCTTGAAAGAAAGGTTTCCAAATGGTACGGATGGACTCTGCTGCGTCGTCGAGTAGTAATATTTTTTTCTATTAAATGACCTGTGGTTACACTTCGTTTCTTATAAGTACACAAAACATTTGTCCATATCATGATTGAATGACCTGATTTCTTAAAACAGGTTAATTTTAATCAGCATCATCATCAGCCTATCGCAATCCACTGCTGGGCCTCTCCAGTTCGCCACTTTGGGCAAACACCTGAAAGCCTTATCCATAATCGCCACGTGGGGCAGGCGGGTTGGCGATTGCAGGGCGTAGGAGCGAAGCGTGTCTTGGTGGGGCTCCATATAAAAAATATTTGGGGGGCCTTAGGAAGGGAAAAGATTTGTCACAAAATTTGGGAAGTTTTTGCTTATGCACTTCGGGGGCCTCCATGGTCCCGGGGGCCCGTATAATTGATACGGCGGTAGCTATGCTTCTGTGTAACGGTTATACCGCCATCAGTCAGTTACCAGAGCAGGATGCACCACCGGCAGGTGAGGGTGGCTGGGAGCGAAAAGATAATTGGTCGCTCCCTTACACTTAGCACAATTTTAACACAATTACCTAAATAAATATCCCAAGATAAGCCACGCTGGGCCACATATCGCCATCTAGCCCCAAACTAAGCCGAAGCTTGTACTAGACAACTGATAACCTTACCTAGTTACTTTTAATTGTAAATAAATACATATTATACATAGTAACACCCAGTACAAGCAGACATATTCATGCATACAAATGTTTGCACTGTGCGTGAATTGAACCCACGACCCTTGGCTCAGAAGGCAGAGGTCACTACCAAATGAGCCATAGGGCCAGTCAAATAATAAAATTAATTATTTTTTAAATTCAATTAATTATGCATAATTAATCATTATTATTAATTCTTATCTATTATTAATCATAATTAATTAATAACCTATTATTATTAATAATTAGATAATCAGCCCAATTCCTAAGAATAAGTACCTACCTGTTATAACTTCAATACAAATGGAACATATTTAATACCACTTACTTGATTGTGGGGTCTTCAATGCCTTATTATTCTTTATATTTAGTTTCACATCATCAGTGTTGTAGCTACAGGGCGACAAGTAGCCAAAATGACAGTGGCCCTTATTGTTATCAAAAACGTCCATGGATTGGCACACTCTAATGGCATAGTTACGCCTCTGCAAAAGACTGTTATATTAATGAAATATTGCCCTTAACGCGGGAACACACTATGAAGTCCATTGCATTATACCTCTGTACATGTAAGATGTTGGTATCAAGATTGGTTGTGATAATGAAGTGGAAAGTCATGGTGTTATCGTAAAAGCAACATAGAAATAACAATGATTACGCTCTTTATATAGGAGATCTGAAAATAAGCCGCAGATTACCGCAGAACTCTATAGAATACCACAGGCAAACGACCTCCGGGTCGTGTTTCTGCCGGTGAATAGGGTTTCCGGAGATCGTGGGGGTAGGCGTTGCTACGGCAGCCGGGGATTGGGGTTAGGCCGGCATGGAGGTGGCAACTGACAGGTGGTAGACTGATTCGCTATGCCCTACCTCTTCATATTAAGTTTAAAATAATTATAATTACAATAGAGGGATAAGAGTAGGAATAGGGATAGAGATAACGTACGAAATAGGGTACCAATAGACATAAGACCTAAGTCTTCTTCTAAATCTAAATATATATATAATTCAAAGGTGACTGACTGACTGACTGACATAGTGATCTATCAACGCACAGCCCAAACCACTGGACGGATCGGGCTGAAATTTGGCATGCAGGTAGATCTTATGACGTAGGCATCCGCTAAGAAAGGATTTTGATCAATTCTACCCCCAAGGGGATGAAACTCTATTCCACGCGGACTAAGTCGCGGGCACTGCTAGTATTTATATATGAATTTAGTAACTTAGGTCTTGACAGACAAACAGACAACAAAGTGATCCTATGAGGGTTCCGTTTTTCCTATTCAGACACGGAATTCTAATACACCTCTATCTGCCCTTGTCGTTTAACAAAATCGTAAGTCATAATCTATATACTTATAATTAATCTGTAGAGAGGTCAATTCTGTACATTAAATATTTAAAAAAATAACTATCAGGGGATTATTAGTGATCGATACTGATGCCAAAAATGCAATCAGTAAAATTTTTGTCTGTCTGTCTGTCTGTATGTTCGTTATAGAAACAAAAACTACTGAACGGATTTTAACAAAACTTGGTACAATTATTCTTCATACTCCTGGGCAGGTTATAGTATACTTTTCATCACGCTACGATCAATAGGAGCAGAGCAGTGAAGGGAAATGTTGGGAAAACGGCAGAATTTTTTATCTGTATGTTTGAACGCGCATCACGCAAAAGCTACTGCATGGAATTGAATGCGGTTTTCATCAATGTATTGCTAGAGGTCTAACTTAAAACTTAGGCACTAGGTATAGGTATAGATAGGTATTTTATGGAAGTCTGTTATTTTTGAAACCCGATATCCACGCGTGTGACGCCGCCGGCACAGCTAGTTTTAAATATGACGTGTCCGAATTTATAAACTCAAAATTCCATACCGACAGTAGAAAGTGCCTCAAAAAATCATATCTCATGCCACCTCTTCGCCCACCCACGACCCAAATGTTGTTATGGTGAATATGAAAATGAGTTTCATTAACGCCTGAGTCACAGTCACCCCCTATCTGCCGCCCTGTCCCACCTTACCCTTGTCTAATGCTCTGACTTATTACACTAGCAATTTTTATTTGGTCATAATAACTGTCTCGGCGGCCATAACCGACAAAGAAAAATAAAAATTTTAACGCGAAAATGTCGTGTCAGCAGTTTAAATGCTGATAGAGGTATGGAAATAGGTAACTTATTTGTGAAGATTTTTAAGCTTCGAAGGAAATAAATGACGATGTATATACGTACCTTGTTATACGTGTAACATACGTGTTAGTGATGTTCTGGGTAACCGCATCCGTAAATAAAGACATCGAAGATCCGAAACCATATCCGTTACTTTTATCGCGGAACTTTTTAAATATATATGTGACTAGGTAGAAAAGAAAGAACATTCAATTAATAGAACATTATTAAGTTTTTATTTGAATTTGCCCACCACGTGCACGATGGGTGACCTTTGTAAAGCGACCAGCGGCCTCCAGGTCGCCAGGTTTTGGGCTGGTTCCGTTTGAGGTGAAGTATCATTAACTCGAGAAGAAGAAGAATTTATTTGCACCTATTGCAAACATTTATCGACAGGTCATTCTGAAAGCTCTTCTTATGAAAAAAAAAAAGGAAATCCCGCGGAAGGCAAGTCGAAAGTTGTCCGAATCCGCATAAAGCAAGAAAATAAAGATGTGTAGCCATATCCGTGACCATGTTATCTTGACACGAAATATCCGGTTCGGTAAAAGCGGATAAAAAATGTGGACGATCGATATAAAGATAATTTATTCAATTGTACTAAATTGTTAACTAATAATAAGTGCCCACCATTAACTGATAATTAAGGAATTTATTACAAGATATAAATTGATATACATTATCGAAAGGATCTATTTTAAATATCGATTAAATAATTTTATAAAGACTGACAGAGCATAATTTATTACGACAATTATCAAGAATTTTAAAATTGACTTGAAATTCTTGATAAAACAAATATAATGTCATGGCGTCTTCGTAAAAATATTAAGTGTGTTTAAAAGTAGGTTGTCCAAGCCTACACAGCCCCTCCCGGCTTATACATACACATAGTATGGAGTATGCCAGTAAAGAAATAGTCTTCGTACTAGAAAATTTCAAACTAAAAGTGGATTTTAACATATTGAATTTTGCGTTCTCACCACCGTTCGTCTTGTTTGCGCATTCACACTCCGTTTTACAATTTATGATGCGAACTTTCCCCAACTGACAATTGTTATTTGGGGGTCACCTCGCATGGTAACCGCAGTAGTCTTCTATGTCACCCACGGGACAAAATACATACTTACCCGGTGACGCTGCTGCCCGTCATCGGTCTGCGGTATTTAGCTACACCTTCAATTATGATGGTTGTACCGTCACCAGTCGGTTGCCAGCGCCTCGTTTGATATTCGGCAAGATGCACCACGGGTATGTGAGGTTGGCTTGGAGCGAAAAGCTAGTAGGTCGCTCCCTAACATCCCTTACATCCGATATTAAATAGTGTTTCTGAATACTTGGAAAAGGTTCACTGTGGTTCCTCCCACTATGGCAGCGCTATTATGCGACAGGAGCCGAGCGGCAGCTAATAGGTGTCATTACTGTGTCGCTCAGAAATTGCTTCACTATCGGAGGAGTTATCAGGGTTGTTTTATAGGTCCAGATTACATGGTGCCTTTGCGCTATGCGGGCTTCGGGTACGGCACGCCCCACCTCGATTGCGGTGGGCGTTTCGATTGAGTGAATTTCGTAATGGTCTTATTGGTTTTTTTTATATTGTCACAGAAATGGTGGCTCCTTTCCGCTTGGTGCTAAGTTAGGAAGAGAGTTTTTTGAATAAACTAAGCCGAAGCTTGTACTGCCCAAAGGTTGTCTGGAAGAGATCGCTCAAAGCGATAAGACCGCCCAAACTTGTACGCCAATATCTTTGTGTTTAGTTATAAGTCCTATGTAAGTAAGTTTATCAGTTGTCTAGTACCCATAGAACAAGCTATGGCTTAGTTTGGGGCTAGACGGCGCTGTGTGGCCCAGCGTGGCATGTCTTGAGTTATTACCTACTATCATCAATTTCTGTTCAGTCTAAAGCTCACCTCACCCTTTCTACTCGTATTCATTTTTTCTCTACCCTAAGGTTGCCTGGAAGAGATCGCTTGGAGCGATAAGGCCGCCCAATTGTACTACTGTCAACTAATGTCTACTACGAGTATACTGGTTTTAGTATAAAGTATATCTATCTAGATATAAAGTAACTGCTATTCCAAATAGGTAAGGCGCGGATCCAATAATACCATATTCCAAAGCAGTTTCCACGAGTAATTAATATAAATATGACAATAAATAACACTGATAGTGTTGGGCGCGTTAATGTATTCGGGTACGTGCAGTCCGGGTCTGATGTGATAACGATACACGGCGCGTTATGAACCAGACGTCCGTGCGTGCAAGGATAATCCGCTGGTTGCACTTCCGTGCGAGCGTAGCGGACATGACCGAGTCTTACTCGTAATTTAATAAATATGTACTAGCTGTGCCAGCGGCGTCGCACGCGTGAATATTCGTATAAAACATAGCCTATGTGTTAATATAAGCTACTAGCGACCCGCCCTCGTTTCGCTTCGGGTGTTTCAGATAAACATTTTTAAACTAAACATAGCCTATGTTACTCAGTGATAATGTAGCTTTCTAATAAAAAAAGAATTATCAAAATCGGTCCAGTACTTTTTGAGTTTATTCATCATCATCATCAGCCTACATCAGTCCACTGCTGGACATAGGCCTAGGACATAGTTTATTCGTTACATACAAAAACACACACACACACACAACAACACAACATATTACTGAGAAGTTTCATTAAAATCCGTTTAGTAATTTTCGTGTGATGAGTAACAAACATCCATCCATCCATATATCCATCCAAACAAACTTTCGCATTTATAATACATACATATTAATAGGAAGTAGAAAGAATAGGATATAGCCACAGTAGCCACAATAGTATAAGGAAGGACCTATCATCCTTTCGCTCCAAGCAAGAGAGGCAGGCCATAATCTTCGCTCGAAATGAGAAGCCCGTCCGGCGAAGGACCTCCACCCTATAGAATACCGCAGCAAAATTACCTTCGGGTCGTATTTCTGCTGGTGAGTAGGGTTTCCGGAGCTCGGCATTAAGGTTGGACCGGCATGGCGGTAGCAACTGACAGGTAACTGACCAATTACTTGCCCGTTGTGACAGCGACTTGGGCTTCTCTTTCGCTTTCCATTAGGCGTGTGGAAGCCATTATGTGAAGGTACAAAAAAAACTCTACATTGGCTGCTGTGGTCGACATTTGGTCAGAGGACAGGTATAGTATACCTGTATACCCTGACTATCAATCTACCATCGGAACGTATCCACTACCAAATGACTTCCATCCTATATCCATTTCTGTTCGAAGGGATAAACAACTTCAGACTTGTCTCCAGACTTCCATAAGCAGCACCAATTCGTAGGTGCATGTGATAAAATAAGATACAAAGTACATGATAACAAGACAGTGGAAGCTCTTTATGACAAACTGATGTTATCACAGGCAAAGCCGCGGGTACCAGCTAGTTCATAATATAAGACTATGACTACACAAAATAACTCTACTCTCATTTAATATTCATAACTATACAACGGAAGACCTACTTTATTCAATTCCGAAGAAAAAACGCAGCACTTTAACCAAATTTATGAAGCCTATCAAATTAGGCTGTTTGATAAAAGCGTAATGATAAAGTCGCGACAAGCATTAGGGCCAGTAAGGGCCTATATAGTTTATCATCCGATCTAAGTCAGTGGCCAAAACTGCTCATGACTATAAATTGGATTGTGAGCCCCGCTCTAATTTGATTAAATGTCTTAATGGTGTAAATATAAAATTCACTTTTGATTGCCTATCAAATGTGTATTTATTTGATGTATGTATAGGTAGAACACACGAGGTTGATTGAGACACAGACGAATATCACTTTTACTTATCAAAAATACAATTAATTATGGCATGTAATCATTTACGTACTTATTTCGTACTTGATTTACCTACCCTTTGGTGCATTGGCACCGAGACGTAAACACATAAGTTAAGTATGTAATTACCACTTTTTTAGCAATGTAAATACTTATTATTCTACCTTACGTAACAAATAAACGATATGTATATATGGAAAAGTTTTCCAAACCGTTTTTCAAAATATTGTCTTTATATAATGAGTAATCAAAACCTTTAAAAACCTTAGTATCTATGATTTGATCTGAGTATAAAACCAATACATTGATGCGTCTACTTACTCGTATAGCATTTGTCAAATTCTACAATAGAAATGAACATTTTCAAATGTTACCAGGTACTTATGTATAATTATGATTAGAACCAATATACTTAATATTGTCTATCTCCGCCGATTTCGTGATTTCACCAGTTATCGGAGAACACCCGTCCGCGGCTATACAGCGTTCGCTCATTAGCCCGTCCGTAGTTTCATGCCGCAGTAAAATGCTTAAGGTCTTTCATATAAGAATATTCGCGTGTGTGGCAGCGTAAATCACTGGATTGTCACTGCGGTGGACTTATAATTTTATTGTCGGACGGAGCGACACGACATCCCAGTCACGCGACGCGTCGCAAGAACGCCTCACACGACACACGGATCCTGTTTTTATTGTCCCGGTCTAATTATGGAGCTATTTCGTATTAGATCGGAGCTGAGATTGCCGCCAGACTTACCAATGGGCGGTCTCCTTCGTGAGAGATTAATTGTAATTGGGTGGTAATATAAAGTGGATGATTATACATTTTTGATAGCTCATGCTTAGCGTGTACGTGTCTGGAGCGTTTAGCCTTTTAATGTCGTTAGCCAAGCTTCTTTGTGTGCTTTGGTGGGTTGACATGTAAATAATAGCTGTTATGTACAGCGAATGAATCGAGAATACAGAAAGCTAGGTAGCATATGCTTATGAAAACACATTACTTCTTATTCGAAGTTGCAGGGTGATAGCAAATTGATTAAGAATTTCGGACTCACACAATTATATATTTTACCAATAGTCCTGTCAAAATAGACAGAAATAATGTTAAACCTACTTACTTATTCCGTTGGCTCTGTAAGCTGTATTGGACCCTGTAGCCCCCGTCACAACAAGACGCAATTCTTCACTATTTTGAGCCATCTCAGGACAGTTGGTGACTCGGAGCCCAAGTAGTCCTTCTCCACTTCGTCACTCCGTTATAACTTATCCATAACTTACATAGAGTTAAAAGTTGATACAGACAAATAGTGCAGATAGCAAGGTTCTTGTGATAAAACTTTGGCATTGTTCATTTGCCGACTTCAAATCTAAATGGATTTTTGACATTACATTTGTAATGGTTTATTTGTTGTGTATACCAATTTTCAGTACTATCCGAATTTTATTTTTAACAATTTTGCTAGGCTGCTAAGAAGAGTAATACATATTTAGTGTATAAGAGTAATTACATAAGTATCACATTATTTCTTTATCATTCACATCCGTTAACGATAATCACAATATTGATGTATCGGCTATAAAATCTTTCAAAAGCTGTTTTATAATCTCATAATATTAGTGATAACTTATCACATACATTACAATACAATGAAACCAATGTGCCAGGCATACAATGTAATTATAATATAATATAATAACTGGAACTATCATATGATTACATCTTATATCTAAAGATATGATGAATATGCGCAACCGTTTTCAATAGATTTTGTCTATTTTTTTCTCTATAAAGAAATATTCTATATAAATTCTAGTGTTACTTATTAAACAGTGTGTGTTTATGTGTAATCATTATGTTAAGTACTATATAGTTCAATTTACAATCTTAATTTCATGCTAAGCATGACTGCTACGAATGAAGCTCGTAGCAATATGTACTTACTACGGAATACGTCATAGTCGTAGTGAACTATCTTTTCAATTATACTCAGTTTAATGTAATAATAACAAATAAAGTTATGTGGCAAGCGAAGAAGTAAGATAATGTCAACAAAAAATAATAATTGTGCTTCCATATACGAGTATATGTATATTTTTTTATAAAGACCACAATATATATTTATATAATATATATAAATGTATTATTTATATTTTATGAGTGATCTTTTCGAGACAAAGATGAGTTGGCCTCATCATTGATTTTTCATGTAAACAATTTAATGCACTAAAATTGTACTTGAAACCAACGACACGGCAATGTTAATACATAAATCGATGAAGCAGTCTCTTGGAGACAAATTAGATGCACAGTAATTTCTTACCTGAAATTCGCAATATCTATAGCTTTCCTCCGTATTGTGGTAGTCTAAATTGAGCCACAGAAGTAGACAGGCCAGGTATTGCGACGCTTATCTCAGTATGCGAGTTCGTGCGGGAATTCGACCGGAGTCGAGCGGTCGGTACGGGCAGAGGAAACGTTTTTGCCGACCATTACTGACCATTTCTTTGCCAACCTATTACGGTCTCTTGGAAATGCATGTAGGGAATGTTCAAGATGAATAGAGTTTTTACTTTCTGACTAGGATTATATATCGGCCGAAAGGATAGTCGATTTGAGAGTAGATAACATGAAGATAACAACCACCAAAAACAAAAGTTTCACTGCTCTTACATGTTCTTCTATCTCTATACTTATAATATATCTATATAGAGATATGTAGAGAGGTCAATTCTGTACATGAAATATAATTTTGAAATAACTATCAGGGGGCGATTAGTGATCGATACAGATGCCAAAAATGCAATCAGTAAAATTTTTGTCTGTCCGTCTGTCCGTCTCTCTGTCCGTCTGTCTGTCTGTGTCTGTCTGTATGTTCGTTATAGAAACAAAAACTGCTCGACGAATTTTAAGAAAACTTGGTACAATTACTCTTCATACTCAGCTAGTTGAGTAATATATGTAAGAATAATAAAGAAACTGTATAGTTATATATGTATTATTATATTTATTGTAGATACGATGTTGTGATTAAACCATAGTATAAGCTTCAGCTAAGAAATTTGGTTCAGGAGAGATGTGAAGATACTTCACCACGCTTTTCTTTTTAAAACAGCCACCATATAGTGTTTTCGATTGCCTACACGCCTGCCCAGCGTGACGATTGGGTGTATCCTCCAGATGTTTGCCCTAAGTAGAGAACAACTGGAGAGGCCTATGTCCAGCAGTGGACTGCAATAGGCTGATGATGATAGTGTTTTCAAGAAAAAAGATAAAGTTAAATTAAATCGTGTTAATAAGACAAAGAGTTCCCATCCGTCTCTCCTGGCACGAACACAACATTCAGACCATTTAACGTAAATAAAGATACCAGTATCGTCCGCTTGTCGTCTCACATTTCCATTAAACAAACCCCGACACGTTGTAAGCGAGGCTCAATTGATAATCCCTCGGTATCTACATCTAAATTGAGGTTAATTGTCTCACGGGCGGGGGCGAGGGCGGGCGGCGATGTAAATGAGCCTATATCAGATGGACCCTTTCTTTGTTTGCGCTCTTCATGTGTGCAAATTGAAACTTAATTGCCGGCCTACTGGGCTGGTTGACTGTTAAGGGTTTGGTTAAAAGAGCAGATTGTTGAGTTATGATTTTGAATGAGTAGCAATAATAACATGTGTGACTTACTAGAACCTGCAAAATTTAAGATTGCTTTTTTTAATGTCACCATTTTGTGTTTGGATCTGCATGTATATTTTTTTAGTTGCGTTATCTATACATAAAGTATAGGTAAGCGTAAAGAAATAAATATTCTGTACATTAAATATATTTTGAAAACAACTATCAAGGGTGATTAGTGATCGATACTGATGCCAAAAATGCAATCAGTAAAATTTTTGTCTGTCTGTCTGTATGTTCGTTATAGAAAAAAAAACTACTTAATGGATTTTAACAAAACTTGGTATGATTATTCTTCATACTCATAATAGGAGCAGAGCAGTGACGGGAAGTGTTGGGAAAACGGGAGAAATTTTTGCCATGCCAAAAGTTTCATTTATGATAATATCATTAGGAAATGTAGGATTACTAGTACTTACTGTATCTAAAAGTCATCGCGTTGAGACATCCGACCTTAAGCATTTGAACATGGCATTCGATATTTAAACTGGAAATCGGAATAAAAAACGAACACAAAAATAGCGACCGCAAGCAAAAAATAACTAAGAAATATAAACATTGAGGAAAGTTTTCAAGTTGGGAAGACGCAAAAAGGCAAAATAAAGTTTGTTTAACGTCCACCCGAAATATAGACTGGATTCCTAACAATGACAAACGTCCACGCAATTAAATCGAGCGAGCCGCGGAGGCCGCCCGCGCCCTCTCGCTAGGGCTGCCTGCTTAGCCCTTATTTTATTAGTAACAGACATATATACTACTTTCATTAAATGGTACCTAAATTTTGAGTTAGACTTCTAGCAATACATTGGTGAAAACCGCATTCAGTTCCATGCAGTAATTACCGCGTGATGCGCGTTCAAACATATATAGGTAAAAATTTCTCCCGTTTTCCCAACACTGCCCTGCTTCTATTGATTGTAGCGTGATGAAAAGTATACTATAACCTGCCCAGGAGTATGAAGAATAGATCAATAGGACCAGAGCAGTGAAGGGAAATGCTGGGAAAACGGGAGAAATTTCTATCTGTATGTTTGAATGCGCATCACGCGAAAACTACTGCATGGAATTGAATGCGGTTTTCACCAATGTATTGCTAGAGGTCTGACTTAAAATTTAGGCAGTCCGTTATATTTTCAAACCCGATATCTACGCGTGCGACGCCGCTGACTAAGGTAGTGATAAATATTTATTAGGCTTAAATATCAGTATATGACTAAACTAACACTAGTACAGCACAGTTATCTACTGAAACTTTTGAAAGCATACCCATTAGGTTTCGCATTCCATGTCTAAAAAAAGGAACTTTCATAAAGATAAACGGAGTTCCAACAATAAAAAAGAATGGCAGTAGCAAGCCCTGACCAATACCTACTGACATTTATTTACCAAACGCCCATACGATAGGCGGTGCCGGCGATATTATCGATACGAATCGTCGAAATTGTACGAAACCGCCACGCATCGAAGATCGACCACTCATAAGTCAAAAGTCACGCAGCCAGGCTCCTGCTAATTGACGTGAATACGCCCAACGCTCGCTTAATAAGCATTTATATGGGTATAACTCCTATTATCAAAAATACTTAACCTATTTATAATGTGCCGGTCACAATATTAAGTGCGGCTGTAAAACTGTTGGTTTCTGGTTTGACCATCAACTTGGCCGCGGCGGGGCTTTCTTTTGTTTTCTTTTTGACGCATTTTTAATTAATGTTAAATTTTGTACTTAGCGCAATATTAAATTTCTGTAATACCTATTTCTGTTTTATGGACTAAAGAATATCTATCTAATGGCTGCTATCAGATTGAAAACACACTTTAGCGTACGTAAATTTGATCGTCGTTTTTGTAGAATAGAATTGTTTAAAAGGTTATCTTATGTCCATGTCTTGATCTTTATCTTTAATAGGCTCATATCCGGCAGATTCTGACTAATTAAATTATGAATAAAGTATTCATGTTTTTCAACTATTAGAACCCCATGTTGCCTAACCATAGTCATAGGCATCTTCGTCTTTCACACTATCCTCTATCACAGAGCATAATTAATATTAATTATTAAGTACATTGTGCCATGGAAATGTACGTAAGGTAAATCTTACTACTCAAGTTAAGTTTTATATTAGTTAAGTTTATTTTTTATACATTTTATGCATATTTCCTATAATATAAATTAAGCAGTAAATATAGCAGCAAATCCGACATCATTTACATTGTAAATATCGGTATTATTAAGACTTAGGTGAATCCTATCAAGAGCCTTAATAGCTAGTCAAAGGCTTTGTTCATGTTCATTAAGTCGTTGAATTTCCGCAACACAGAAACTTATGAATACTAAATGTAAATATATAACATACACAAAGCCGTACTTCAGTGTCAACCGAAGAAAATATAATTATTCAGCTAGCGTGACGAAGCAAACTCTGTCAAGCGAAGCAATCGAATACGGAGGAAATAACATGAGCAATTAAGAGATTTGGTCGTGCCTCCGGTTCGTGCTAGGAGGCCGTAATGGACATGCGGCCTCATTAAGGCCTCTCGGAAACCTCCCAGTGTGACCTCCGCCGATAACCTGTCAGATTTCATATTTATCCTTCAAGCATTCGAGGCTCAATACATTTTTTAATTGTTACAATGTTGCAGTAAGATCGTTAGGGTCTCGATGACGCTATGATACTGTTAGTAATAGACTCATCAGGATAACTTTAGTTTAAGAGAGGAGTGATTGGTGTCGAAAATACTTAATTTTCGAAATTAATGGAAATCGATCCCGAAATCTTTAAATACGACCGATAAGAAATCACTAACTTTTTTTATTACATCACTAAGCGTTTGGCCGCTATCTCACCTAATTTTCAGCAAAGAAGCAGCTGCCAAGATCATCATCATAAGCCTATCAAAAACCACTGCTGGACATAGCCTCTCCAGTTATTCACCAATTTGTGCAAACATCTCGCCGGCGGTTATACCGCCACCAGCCGGTTGCCAGAGCGTCATATGATATACGGCAGGATCCACTACGGGCAGGTGAGGGTGGCTTGGAGCGAGAGCCCTAAAGAACTTCAAATGATACTGTTCAGGGAATACATCATACCTACTCATACATACTCGTACCTTATAATTTATTATATTTTTACTCAGCAATACCAATTAAAACACATGAACGGCCGTTGCGCAATGATCGCGATCCTCCGCGACCCATCGTAAACGTTTAATTGGTGATAAAGCGTAATTGGTCTCGCCTATCGCCCGCTAATGAAATCGAATTACATACGGCTAACGATCCAACCGATATCTACTTACAATGTTTGTTCACGCTTTAACGTTTAAAATTTTTATTGTTTTAAGTTCAGGTCCTTATATATGGTCCTTCGAACCGGATCCCAAATATGAAGAAAAAATAAATTAAACAAAAATCTGCTAGATGATAGGCTCAACGTAAATAAACTATAACATAATAAACAAAAGAAGTGCTTTGCGTTTATTTTGCCAACTTTTTTTTTGTTTTGTATAAAATCTTTTTTATTTATTTATTTAATCTTTATTGCACATAACAATTTGTACAAAAGGCGGACTTAATGCCGCGTAGGCATTCTCTACCAGTCAACCATTGGGCTAAGCAGAAACAGTAAGAAGGTAGTGTGCTACAAACTAATAGGTACATAATTATGATGAGACTTATAGGAAGACCCAAAACAAAAAAATAAAAGAACTAATAAAGAATAAAAATGTTATATGTTGATTCATAGCTTACGTAATTACACGTACATAATAACTATTACTATGCTGATACAAATAATATATATATATATATATATATATATATAAGTAGGTATATAAATATGTATAAATAAATATAAATGTATAAATAAATATAAATACATAAATAAATAAATAATAGGACGACGACGAGATGTGAAGAGAAGCCACTAACGCGCGGAAAGTTGGAGCTGATAATATTTAATAACCTTAATCTTAAACGATGCCCTGCTAGGAGCACTACGGACAACAAGTAGGTAAGTAAGTATGAATGGGAGGTTGGCCTCTATGGAGCCAGTTCGTCACACTAGCCACGTATGCGGGACATATTTAAGTCAGCAAGTGCATACGACACGACCGGAGAGAGATCATACGCAGGACCAGCGTCTTAACATGCTTTCCGATACACGAGGCTCTATCACTTTTCTTCCTCGATAATGATTTTACGCATGCACCAGGGCCCTGGGTAGAGGACACATGGGTTATGTGGGGCCTACTCCTATCTAGCGGTGAGTTACAAGCACTCTGTCTGAGGGGGGTCAGGATACCCGAAAGGACTCAACGCAATCCTCACACCGCGATGGCGCTGCGCCGTCCAACGTTGGCCCACCTCAAGAGGTCGATGCGGTGTCCTCTCGGCGACACGACGCTATTAACAACTGTGCTGAAGGCAAGTGTCGTCGTTTTCCGCAAAGCCGCTAGCCATTTATTGCCAGCCATCTTTGCAAATCGTCGCTCCACCTGGCCTGATGAGAGTTTCCTACAAAACGCTTGCCGAGAAGTGGTACCTATTCACTCTAGTACTCGTTTACCCCAAGCCCACTGCCACTTCAGCTTATTAATCCGATGAGTTATCTGGATAGTGATACTGTAGCAAGCAATTACAAATTTTTTAATTACGGTTTTAAGTCAGTAACAATAAATCAATATGAAATACATAAAAGTCTCACAGAGAATATTCACATAAATAATTTTTAGACATATCTCACTCCCATATTTATAAAATTTGAATCCAGTTTAATTGCAATTTATGTAGACGAAAGTATGCCAAAGCTCTTTAAAAATCACTTTAGTATAATTCGTAGAGCAGTAACTAGCTTGTTATTTTTTTTACTATTCGCGACCTCGTAAAATGTCATGTTCGCTCATTAACGTTTCATGCTTAAGTTGCCACAAATTCTCTAAAGGCACTTATGCGTGAACCTTTACATGCCTAAACGGATTTAATTAGGTTAATCTGGCTTTACTAATAGCTTTTCAGAACGTAAATAGGTAATAAAAGTTGCTGGGATATCTTTGCAAGTCAATGTCCTGTTAAACTTTCAGATCAACGCTAGCATATGCTTGAAGAGTACCTAACTGTTTTGATATTAGACTATTTCAGTGTAAATATTAGGTACTCTAGACACATAAATACATAAATAATATAATAGACAAGTAACCCAAAACACACCCTGGGTCACACAGCGCCATTTATTCCCAAAACAAGCCAAGGCTTGTACTGTGGTTTACAAGTATGAGTAGTTTTTTTTATAGTTGCTCGACATAATGGCTTCGCTACGCCTGATGAAAAGCGAAAGAGAATCTCAAGTCGCTGTGACAACGGGCAAGTAACTGGTCAGTTACCTGTCAGTTGCCACCGCCATGCCGGCCCAACCCTAACCCCCCACGAGCTCCGGAAACCCTACTCACCGACAGAAACACGACCCAGAGGTCATTTGGCTGCGGTGTTTTATAGGGTGGAGGTCCTTCCCCGGACGGGCGGCTCAATTCAAGCGAAGATTCGCTATGCCCTACCTCTCTTAAGATGTAGCCTATGTAACTTATTTGAGATTTCGAGCATCAAGTTATAACTTGAGTATACACAAAAACACTATTTTTATCCTTCATTGTTATACCTAAGTGACATTTAAGCTGAATACGGTTTGGGATGAATGCTATAATTTTAGAATTAGCCTTTTGTGGCAAAGTTATAAAAGTCAAGTTCGTGTCATTTCATCAAACGCGACTGGACAAAGTAACGTGACTTAGACTTACTTACATAGCTATTTTTATTACTTTCGTTTTATTAATGGAATTCGGAACTTTTTACGTAAACATTTGAGTAGTCTTCATTGCAGGGAGCGTTGGTTAATGCAGATAGGCCGTCCACCGATAAATTATTATTATTTTAGCTTAGCCTATGAAGTTAAACCACTACTTTATACATGAGGCATAGTTTGCAGTGTACTAAAATCCTTTTTTAGAGCCGAGTTGAGTCCGGAATGACCTTGTGCAACGGTGTGCCTTCACCCACTACACCGTCACCCCAAGTTGAGTAGATCTCGCCCGGTGCTTACCACTCAAGGCTCTGAGTAGACGCTCAAAGGGCATACGACGCGTACTCTTTAAAAACATTTGTGTTTATTCCGTGTTTGGATGTTTATATTTGTATTTAATTATAATGTATATATTTGTGGTACCTTCCTTGTTCTGATACCAATGATACAAGTGCTCAAGCTACTTACTTTGGAATCGGAAAATCAAAGCACCTGAATGTGATTCTTGTCTGATATTTATTTATTCTTATTATTACTATTTGTCATGTATAGTTCTATTTGAGTAGCTTCATCATCATCATCAGCCTATTGCAGTCCACTGCTGGACATAGGCCTCTCCAGCTGCTCGCCACTTAGGGCAAACATCATACCTATAATCGCCACGCTGGTTGGCAGTCGCAGGTCGTAGCCTCTCGCTCCGGTGACGCTGTTGCCCGTCATCGGCCTGTGATATTCAGCCATGCCTTCAATTATGATGGTTACATCACCACCAGTCGACTGCCAGCGCCTGGTTTGTCATTCGGCAGGATACACCACGGCTTGTTGAGGTTGGCTTGGAGTGAAAAGATGATAGGTCGCTCTCTTACATCCCTGAAAAGATGATAGGTCGCTCTCTTCCACCCCTGCTTTCCTAACATCCATCAGATATTGAGTAGCTTACGCGTTCACATATATGTGGTATCAGAGGCTCACTATACCTATGCTTATGGACAACCAATATTGTTTAGTATCCATGACCTATAGGTACAACGTTTTAGATAGGAATGTAATTTTATCCAGAGGTGGCGTGATAAATACCCATATTATAACAATCCACAATGGTTCCTCGGTACGTGCCCAACGCACAAACAAACGGGTGTTTTGTCTTCGGACACTAAAATGGATACTTATTTTGGCTACTTACTGCATGCCATTCACAATATGTGATACTTTTTTTTGTTGTAACTTAAACATAATGAGATATAAAGAACCTTTCTCTTAGTGCATTCAAAATTAAACTTGTACAACATATTTTGAGAAGTAGTTATAATTGAAAGATTGCACTAGGTGAATATTTATCTGCCTAATATTGTAGAGGTAGTCGAGCGACGTCCTATATTTTTATATTTAGTTTATCATCATCATCAGCCCATATCAGTCCACTCCAGTTGTTCGCCACTTGGGGCAAACATCTAAACCTATAATCGCCACGCTGGGCAGGCGGGTTGGCAATCGCACTCGCAGAGCAGCTTTTCGGTCCGGTGACGCTGCTGCGCGTCATGGGGCTGTGGTATGTAGCTACGCCTTTAATTGTGGTTGGCTTGGAGCGAAAAGATGATAGATAGGTCGCTTCCTTATATCCCCATGTTAGTTATTGAGAATAAATTCTTTAACCATAGTTACAAGCTAAGTACTCCTTATTGCAGGGTCATGTACACAAATTTGTCGATTATTTATTATAAAGCCGCAAGCAAATGTTAGTCCTACAAAAAATGTTTCAACTAAGAGTATTTTTCTATTGTGACCGTAAATCTAAGGCAATATGAGCTTTTATCTACAGGAAAATGCTGAATGAGTGACACGAATAGGAAATCCCTGAAACCGCAATGAAAGTGTTCGTAATGGACGGGTCGGATTTTCCTTTATAGATTACTATAGAATAATCTCTTTTCTAGGTGTATGGAGCTGACCGCCATTGATAAAGCAACTTTTGTGTTTGATGTTTCCTTATAGAGATGTTACTGCCCCGTTGATCTAGCGGTTGACAGGTGACACCTGACAATCAAGAGGCTTTGAATCCCAAGTTGGGTCAAGAACTGTTACCTACTACAGTTTTCTGTGTCGAACAGCGCCGGTGTAATAGTATATAAGGGATGCCACCCTCACCTGCCCGTGGCGCATCCTGCCGAATAACAAAGACGCGCTGGCAACCGACTCTCATGAAAATTTCTCCCGTTATCGAACCTTTGGCTCTGAAAGCACGGGTCACTACCAACTGAGCATATCCAGTCAGAAAATAATTATCCTCCGAGTTACTTATCGCTTCACAAGTCTATCGAACTGTTATCACTTGATAGATGGAGGGAGCAGCGTCCTTTGCCATTGTCCTCTGTGACCGATCGCTCCGCCGACCTTCGTGTCTGATCAGTGCGATATCGGATATTGATGACCTTTAGTAACTTGAACTAATAGATAAATTGACCTTTGGAAATGTTTTATTCGTTGATAAAAGTTTCTGTACTGTAAAAGTAATGTTAAGTAAGATGCAAAAGCAGCGTAAGATGTCCGTAATAAGGTTAATACAGGCAGCTTGCATTTTATTTTTATAAAAGCTCGTCAAATGGTATAGATCAATGAGGGTTTCGGGATCGGCTCCCGTGTGCGTTTAGATTTGCTTCAAATTGTATACTAAATGTATAGTAAACGTATACTAGATTTATAAATAAGACTTTAAACTTTCGAGATTCATAACAATTAACACTTAATAACACTTAATTAGTGTGAGTCAGGCTCTAGATTAATTATGTGGTTTATTATTATGCTTAGCTTAACGTTTCGGCTGTGTTGCAACAACCGTGGTTACAGGCAGACTGAGCCCAGGTATCAACTAGACTATGTTAGGACTTGACCTGACCAAGTGCATTTAATAAAAAACTCTTATATCAATAGAAATGGGTAGGTACACCTATCTACAGAAAGATTTAAACTACAACTAAAAACATATAGCTTCGCGTGTGTTGTGTATAACTAAGTTGTCTAGCGTAGTCTAACCAAATGACGGAACAAGCAACAAATATGGGTCAACCTCTAAATCGATAACACTCAGTCTTTATCAGTAGCAAAACGCCTTTGTAATCTCCGCCGCATTAAGATTCCACCAACAGATTTGTACAAGACATAATGAACCCGGGAAAATTGATCAGCTACCCCATAATAAGGTTCGTGTGTACAGGCTATTATCACAATGCGACGGCGCGACGCGCGGAAACTAGATAGCATCAGATCGCGCGCAGTGGACAATAACCCTTAGCTACATTCATTTATAATAATTAGCATAAAACAGTGCGCTGTTATGAGTTGTGATAGTTTTGGTGTTCCGCAGTGATGGGGAAAAACGGATGGTAAAGGTACCGCTCGCAATATTTTTTTAACTGACGAGAGAAAATGCAACTGCTCAGCATTATAGGCAAAATCTAAAATACAAGATGTTGATTCTTAAAAAAAAAAACACAAAATGAGATAATAATATAACGTATTATTTAACGTATGTATTTTAGTAAATGAAACAAAGCGGCAATTAATAAGATGTTAGACAATAAAACCATATTAACATTCTAAATATTTTTAGTAATTATATATCAGACTAGAAAATCAGTTGTATAAACTACGGTCTGTATGTACCTAGGTGTAATATATTTCCCAGATTGAAACCAACTGAAATTATAACCTTTAGAGGTTTCATCTTTGCGCTAAAAATTACACATACGGTTCATTAAATCCAAATAAATAAGAGGCATGATTAATATGATTCGTTCAAAGTGAGCTTAATTAGAAAGCAGACACAACGAAACCTTTAAAGCATATTTTATAGATACATTATTTTTTTAAACTGTCTCTGTGTTTAACCCTTTGAAAGCCGATGATCGCCACATCAAAGTTTTTTCTGAGTTTATTTGGAACCCCAGTCTCCGTCCCCGTCACCAATCCCTTAAAACCAGAACGACAATTTCCCTACCTCAACTTGTTCCATTTTCCTAAGGGCAAAGGCACCTTTATCTACAATAACGGTCGCGGTTCAATTCGTAATTCGCCGCTGGATATTTACAAGATTACTGAAATAATCTCTTGATATAAATTTCTCAGTTAATGTGACGAAAATAATGAAGTTCGTTTACATATCTGCGAGTTAAGAGTATGCGTGTACACGAATATTTAGGATAATTAACGCGGTAGGTATTTCACTGTTAGTAGGCACTCTGAGACCTAATTTATGTCTTAACCTAAAAACAAACCGCTTTCTAACAAAACTTCATACTTATTTGTAGTTCTAGAATTTTAGAAATCAAAAACATGCGATCAGAACGCGTTAACACAGGGATTAATCAAATTATCGGAACAACTGGTAGTAACGTTTGTGAATACGGCCGTCTGTCACTGAAGCTTGTTTGTTAGCATAAACAAATATGAAAGTTGATTACACAGATTATGCGTTCTGCAAGGATAACGATTCGCAGAGTAATTAATGTGTTCAGAGGCGAAGCCCTTCCGCGGTTACCTGCGACCCATACCGCAGGGACGCGCTAATTAAACTCGTTCACCTGTACCTGTACGGGAACGCAGTTTCAAGTCATCGCTAACATTGGAAGTATAGCTGTACATGTTGCCAATATTCATGACACGTTTTAAGTATGTAGTGTAGTTACGCTGATGGAATCTAGTAAGAGAAACCAATGTCGATTGTAGGGTATCAGTATATCTATCATTATATCACTTAATGGTAAATAGACACGGAACATAACTTAAGGGACAAACATGACCTATTTTCAAACTCGATCTCTACATGCCTTAAGAGGCGAGTGTTAAATCTGGACTTTTAAACAGTTTATGACTAAATAAAAGAGTCCACATTAAAATGAACTTCGTTCTACTATAATATACTCGTATGTAGAAGAAGACCAATAAAAATGTGAGCTTTTAAAACTGGTTAAATAATATTCTGTAGTAATAAATAAAATCAGACAAATATGTAGAAGAAAAAAATGGCCAGATTTTATATTTACCTACCGTGAATTTTACCCTCAGAACGTACTGCCTATTTCTGTTAAAAAAAAAGCGGAGTAGATTAATTGAACAAGTCACTCCGAGTATTTCCTTTAAACATCGACAGACCCCATCATCATCAGCAAACGTCTACTCCTGGACCTCCCCTACTGGTAATTGTCATTTGACAGACCCTGTTTGTCTGTAAGCAGCCACAAATTGTTCAATAGGTAGATAAATGATTATATTCTCAGTAGGTACCTACACTGATTACATAGGTACATGCCAACTATACCTACATGCGAATAAGATGCAGAGATTTATTGCAGATATAAATACTATTTCATACCCACCAGCGCGGTGATCTCAGCGAGATAACCTTATCTACCTATGACTCACAGTTACATAGCTGGGCAGTACTGGTCACTGATTGGCAATATATTTATCAGTAGGAAGAAAACTGACACGTCATATTTCCGCGGTATGTTTTAATACCTATTAGCTCGGAATGAGTGTTCCAATCATACTGCGATTGGTTTCATCATCAATCAGTTATGTAGCATGTTCTTAACAAATCAAATCAAATCAAAAATCTCTTTATTCATATAAGCTTGAGACCAGCACCTATAAATCGAATTTAAACGAATTAGAACTAAGCCCTGGGATAATTTAATTCTATCCTATCTTATCCTATCCTATCCTATCCTACTATTTATAAATGCGAAAGTTTGTTCGGATAGATGGATGGATCTTTGTTACCCCTTCGCGCGATTAGAACGAATGGATTTGAACCAAAAATATACAGCAACATAGCTAATACATTAGATTAACGCATAGGCTATGTGTATAAGCATAATTATCACATATCACCGAAATTTATGTGGGTAAAAACAGCGATCTTCAGTTAGTTTATTGTTTTTTTTATAATAACACGAAATAATGGCTTCCCAACGCCTTATGGAAAGTAAAAGAGGCGCCCAACTCGCTGCGACAACGGGTAAGTAACCAATGAGTCACCTGTCAGTTGCCACCCCGGCTACCGATGCAGCACACTCCCTCCACGAGCTCCGGAAGCCCTACTCACCGGCAGAAACAAGACCCGCAGGTCATTTAGCTGCGGTATTCTATAAGGATGGTGATTCTATAAGGATGATCAGGATGTAAGGGAGCGACCTATCACCTTTTCGCTCCAAGCCATCCTCACCTGCCCGTGGTGCATCCTGCCGAACAACAGACGAGGCTCTGGCAAACCGACTGATGGCGGTAAAACCATCACGATAGAAGGCGTAGCTAAATACCAGAGGCCGATGACGGGCAGCAGCGTCACCGGAGCAAGAAGCTACGCCCTGCGATCGCCAACCCGCCTGCCCAGCGTGGCGATTATGGGTATATCCTACAGTAGTTTGCCCTAGGTGGCGAACTACTGGAGAGGCTTATGTCCAGCAGTGGACTGCAATAGGCTGATGATGAGGATTCTATAAGGTGGAGGTCCTTTACCGGACGGGCGGCTCAATTCAAGCGCTATGTCCTACCTCTCATATACTTGTTAGTTCCACCTGCGCACATTCTCAGCTAGCTCTGTGGCTCCTGTAACCTCCGCATATCAATGTTATCAAACAAGTGATTACGTGTAACAATGAGGGCATGTTTTCAAAATCGGAATCGGACCTGTTATTGTTTCCATACGCCTGTCAAGAGCTTACTTCCCTAACAGTTAAGGCGGGCTACACACTTATACGCGCAGATTCTGTAACTCTTGTCTGCGAATCGAATGTCTGTAATAAATAAACAAAATCCCAGACAACATTATATACATCGCTCTCATCCCAAAGTAAATAGCTTAAGCACTTGTGTTATGAGTATCAGAACTATGAAAGTACCACAAATATGTAAACACAAATGTTCATCACACGAATTTTTGTCCTGTGTGAGGATCGAACCCAAACCATTAGTTCAGAAGGCAGGGGTCACGACCGAGGGGAACTGAATCACCGGACCAGTCATGAAAAGGACAGATTACTTGGTATAGTTAAGATAAATGTAATGAGTTCTTTCAAGAGTATGTATACCTCGGTAGTATAGTAATTAATTGAACAAAAAAAAATACATAGAACATAATGATTCGCTCCCTTACAAAACAGAAAACCAACACATAGAAAACCTACGTGCAAATATAGTGACCGTGATACCCGTATATGTATGTAGCGCCCTTAACAAATGCGTATTTCAACCATAAAGTGGGAATAAGGAGCTAGCATAATTGGCACAATGTTTTTATAACAAGTTAACAAGTTGTTATTGGTTGTGGAAACTCAATCCCGATCGCTAAGCTAATATTCAGGTAAAACAAGCCAATCCACTTTTATCGTGGGCTTTATCATGGCATTTACTATGGCTTGTGTAAACATCTGCCTGTTGAAGACGGTGTATAAAACTTCATACGTCCATGGTAGGTATATAGTAGAGGCAATACGGGGTTATGCTTGAGGTTAAGGACCTCTATAGGCGTCTATGTTGTAGTACTAGAAGAATACAATATTTATATGTATGTATAGTCACCCAAACAATTCAAAATTATTTTAAATTTTGTGAACAGATTTTTCTGCCCGTCAACACGGAATGTGCGTCAAGATATATTTGTGTTAACTAATTTATCGCATAATAGACATAAATATACTATGGTAAGTGGAAAAAAAAATTGCTGTTATCAAAATTACTTAGTACTACTTTAACTAACTGCTACTTCTGTGGATGTTCTATGGCGCGTGGATAATATGACGTCACATTATTCTAGTATCTCTCTATCTAATCTTAAACTAGAAAAATTGGTCACAATAGATTGCCGGTCAAAGATGCCCACGTAAGCTTAGGTACTCCAAAGCGTGCTACTGAAGTTATGGGCCGTCAGGCCGTCACGAATCTAGAGCTATCTAGATATTACTTTTTTTTTATACTAGCTCGACATAATGGCTTCCCTTCGCCTGATGGTAAGCAAAAGAGAAGCCCTAGTTGCTGAGACAACTGGCAAGTAACTGGTTAGTTACCTGTCAGTTGCCACTGCCATGCCGGCCCAACCCTAACCCCCCACGAGCTCCGGAAACCTACTCACCAGCAGAAACACGACCCGGAGGTCATTTGACTGCGGTATTCTATAAGGTGTGTATTACCATCGTGTGACCCGCAAACTAGCTCTCTATTGATCTGATCTAAAGAAACCTTTAAAATTTGTTTCGGCGCTAGAATGATGATGTTTCTTCAACCGTAATCGATCAATTTGTATTAAGTTACTCACATTTTAGCCTTTGTCTCGTTTTGTGTTAACTAATAAACCCATGCCCATTCGACGCTGGAAGTAAAGGTATGTGTAGGCAATTAGTTTCTTAATTTCAGTTTAAATACCTTATGTAAAAGTATTCTGCGATCGACGTCCTGTGCACACAAGATTTAATTTTCTCAACAAGCGTAACGTAGTGCTGTACGCCGTTGAGTCTTCGAGTCTGACGTTTGATAGGACTCTAATCCATTATGAGTAAATAATGGTAGAAAACAAGGTTTGAAATAATGATAATTATAAGCTATAAAAGCTTATTGCTAGATATATCAAAGATATTAGATATTATGTAGACTGTATTGTAGCCTAAGAAGACCATAAATGTCTGCATAAAAGAGTAAGCAAATGCGCACCATACATTAGTACCTAAGTACCTACTATACCTATTTGTTTACATAAGTGCACAAAGACATCTTGTTGATGGTTCTCTCTCAAAATCTTTTGGGACTCTAAATTGACACAACCGGGCATAGACTCGACAGTTTAAATTGTACAGAGAAAAACGTGTAAGTTGAAGATTTCTGCGCGAAATATAATTGAACTCAAGAAAAGGTATTGTAATTTATGTATTATCTGAGTACAGTCATGAATATATAGGTTCAGATGATATATGTACCTACATATTACAAGCGCAGGCAGCGTCAGATTGTAATTCTTTAATCATAGCATTAGATTAGCATTATATAGGTATGTCACGAGCAGATGTGACGCTATAAGTAGTTAGTATACGATTAACGGTTAAGGTGTGTAGCACACCGTGTGCAATAAAGAATCTATCTATAAGCCGGGAGGCTTTGGGGGACCAAAGACTACCTCAGTAATGGAACATCGGTAGGACTCGAATGTTCCCATCACTGTTCCTCACACAATTCCTTCACGTTATACATACATATTTATATAAAAGCGGAAAGGACCCTGGTGCTGTGTCGGTTAATTTACGAGGGCAGTCACATCCGCGCCATCTGCAGGTAAGAAGTGGCGCGCGCGCAGGCACGCACTCACACACACATTTAATATAGAAAATACACACACTTAAGGATTCATACGACTACTGAAGATGAATTAACTGAAAATATTATGATTGGCCGATGATTCAATTGGTATTTGAAGTTTTTGAAAATGATAAAAGCGTGACAGTAGAATTCATGTCTGGTCACTGATCATCATCGTCATCATCGGCCTATGATAGTCCACTGCTGGACATAGGCCTCTACAGTTGTTCGCCACTATGGGCGAACACTTAAAGGTTTTACCCGTTATCGCCACGCTGGACAGGCAGGTTGACGATCGCAGCTCCTAGCTCCGGTGATGCTGCTGCCCATCTCTACCGATCGCATGGTTTATTTAACTCATCTAGTACATAAACTAGAGTACATTACTCAACATTTTAATTGGCAAACTATTTTGTTACAGAGTTTTAAAATAAACTAAGTAAGTAAATACCTCACTACTTTTATAGATTTTTAATACGGAATAAAAAACTGTTAATGACAAAATTCATAGAGCTTTGGTGGTTCTTAAGAATTCTGTTGACTTTACGAGGTAGGTGTAAAAGTTGCATAAGGTGTGAAAAAACGTGAAAAAAACAAAGAAGATAATCTACGCCAATTGTAGCTGTAAGCTAATCTTATTGCATACTACCCCGTATATTTACATCTCAATACAAATTGAATTTAGAGCTTTTGCGGAATCAGACGCCAGCTTCTCAGCCGTAGCGTAGCAGTGATACCTGGGCAGGCGTGGTTGACCGGCGCACGCACACACGCGCAACCGCCTCGCCGACTGTCCACCGGCCGAACAATCGATCGTAAATCACCTTCGATAAAATTATAGGTGGGAACACAATGGATCTCGCCGTGACACACCTGCACCCGATACCCAACCCTCCGCTCATCACGCAGAGTCCTATTTCACACACCACCTGCCGCTCCCGCCACGTAACTCTCACACTCCGAGATAAAGTCTACATTCGCACGTGTACAGACAAGAAATGTTTATTTTGAGAAACAACAGTCGCGCAACTATAACCTCTCAGCTCGTAATCTTTGAGATGATAATCCCGCGGCGAGCGTTCGACTCACGTAATTGCGAAATTCACGCTTCATGGTGCGGTACAAAAATAAGATTATGGATTCTGGTGAGCACCGGCGTTATTGTGATTCGAGGATCCGTCCATAGGTATGTCTGCGGAGTTTACGACCACTATTCCCGGAGGAATAAACCGGCGGTTATTGAATATTGCGGTTATTTGTGGAGGACAGCGCTATTGTCCGACCCTCGAGGTTTGCGGAGCTGAAACTGGGAAATATCAACCAACTAAAATTGATTCGCCATTTTCAATTTACAATGCTGAGTTTTAATACGTTTACCTTATCATAGCTACGATCCTTACCTACATCCTTGCAATACTTAAGTTTATATTTATTTCTGTTTATCTATCTTCAATCAGATGTCCTATACTGTGAAATATCGAATTGTAGAAAGAGGCACGCTGCTTGATAACCAAACTGATCTTTATGTACATATTTATTAAAATTTCTAAGGCTTGATTCATGAATTAAACCTGAATTCATGTACCTACAGTAATCACAACATGAACACCTATTTAGCTAAGGAACCAATCGGTCGATCGATGGAAGAATGAATTTGTCGACATCGATCGATAATGATGAATTTCATAGAGGGATGGCATCGGCATCGATCGATTTGTATGGTAACACCCTGAAGTGTCTACACTTTTTTAAATAATTTTTCTACACGAAAAAATACCTACATTCATTTCGCTTACTTTACGCCATTATAAAACGGAACTAAACCATCTAAGTGATTAAAATCAAAGTTAGACTCAACAAATCAGTGACTTGCCTAATTAACAAATCTCGATACAGAAACAATAAAACTACAATAAGGCACACACGACTGTTACATCTACCTATACTTGCAGATATATGTGACTGAAAATCCAATTAACGTCAGTTTATAGCAGATCATTACGGTTCTAAGCACCAGAGCCAGCATCATGCCCTCAGCACATAAGCACAATACATAAAGCCATTTGATACTACAATCCTCTGTTATCCTCGGCCAGCACAATTAGAACTTTATGTCCCAGTCAATAAGGTTGAGTGAGGGAGAGCGTGTACGATCAGGAATCTGACAAAGGGCGAGATCGAATTTCCCGACACTCGGACGGAGGCTTTACGACAGTCGTAAAGACGTGGCCAGATATTGAACGAGCCTGCCTGACGTAGCTATACTTACGGACAGACATACACGGACGTTTTATTAGTGGCGAAGAATATTGCTACAGAAGTTTTTTAGTAAGGAATATAATTTCGGTGAAAACCCGGCCTATAATCTCACAATGCTTACAGGCCTCACGAGAAGCTTACTTGGAAAATCTACACCTTTTTACTTCTTTTCATACTACATATACACCAGGGCCTTTCATAATCTAGATGTCCCGTACAAGGTAATCTAGGTACCTAGTTACCTTATTAAAAACTCCTGTTAATTAATGGAGAATAACCATTAAACCTGATTGTGGTCAGCTCCGAGCACTTATCTGAGGAGGGACCTAACCTAACCTATATAGAGTATGTTAAGGTCAATTTTTTTTTTTTAATCTAATTTATAATTAATTTTGTAAGGCCCCAGACTGTATGACGTGGTCGTAGCTAAAAGCATGAATGTGATAATAATATTGTAAACACCATTTTGAAAAGAGCAACTACACGAGTTTCTTGCCGGTATCTTCTCGGTAGAATGCTGCTTTCCGAACCGGTCGACGATTTGTAAGTGTTTTTCATAAAAACCTATACAAATAAAGATTATTTTGACTTTGACTTTGACTTTGAACGCCCGTCGGGACTCGATACAACCCCTCCTCATCTCAGTAGCGCTGTACTTCCTGGAGAGCAGACGTCACACCTCAAGCCGACGTTGTGGTGCCCTCCTGGTATGACGTCACTGACCACGTGTGTCCGAAGACACGTGACGTTATGTTCCTCAGGGTCGCTGACTAGAGTGCAAGGAACCAAGCCAGCCACGACACTAAAGGGCTTTTTAGTCGCCTCTTATGACAGCCGAAATGAGGTGACATTACCGACATAGCTCACCGGATTAGTAAGCTGAAGCGGCAGTGAGCTGGCCACATTAGCCGCAGAACCGATAACTGTTGAGGTAAACGAGTTCTGGAGTGGAGACCGCGTCTCGGCAAACGTAGTGTAGGATTTGCACAGGACGGCTGGCAAGTATTGGATGCGAAAAGCCCAGGATTGATCAAAGTGGCGAACATTCGAAGTGGCCTATGTCCATGAGTGGACGATGATTATGGGATCATCATCATCGTCATCAGCCCGAAAACGTCGACTGCTGGACATAGGGACACCACGCTTACAGCAGGTGGGTTGGTGACTGGAAGCAGAATTATCTCGGTAGTATTCTTACGCCTCATGCCGCAGAGTTGAAGGTATCATTCCTTTTCTGAGCTACTACCATACAAAAACATCTATCAAGATAACAAAAACGTTATCCTTAATAGAGTTTTAAAGAGTCAGACTCATTTATTAAATTTACTTACAATCAGAAAATAAAATAAAACACTGTGAAACACTGCATTGTGAAAAAAGAAGAGGTCCATTGCTAAATTTAAGTAGATAAAAATTATCTAAAGTGTCTTTAAAGTTATCTAACGTCTGATAATTTTTATTAAAAACCCGTTTTTAATAAAAATTATCACTGAATCCGATAACGCTATTACCTACCCTTTATTTTCGTCCAGCCTAATCGTCTTGTCTTTTGCGTTCATTTTTGTTTGTTTGATAGCGTTAGTAAGCGTTTATCTTTTCTGAAGTCGTCAAACAAATCTGTTTATTTGTCAAGCAATATCCTATGTATTTTCCGGAAAGGCGAACTGCTACAGTAAAATCATTCAGAAATCGTCCTAATAATATTCTACAGTTACCATCATACAGACTAACTTTAGTAAAAAATAATGCATTTGTAATGGCAATCAGGGTATTTAATGCCCTACCTGATGATATAAGAGAACTCAAAGGTACTCTTTTTAAGTCCAAATTGCATACATGGCTCGTGGACAAAGTGTTTTATTCGGTAAATGAATATTTAACTAGAGATAACTAGCTTCATATAAAATTATACTAAGCAGATAATAAATATTATTTCTTTCAATTTTATGATCTCTTATGCAAGATGATACCTAATTTAAATTATAATTTATTGTAAAATATATTTTATTATTAAGAGTAATTAATGGATAATATGGGTTATTATAACATAGGTATATGTTTAATATTAATAAAATTAATATTAATATTATTTAAATTAAGATTTGCATGCTAAATAACTGGCAATGTTTTAGTGAGACTAGCTTAGAATTATCATAAGACCATAATTATGTACTACCTAATTCTGTGCAAATAAATGTTTGAGTTTGAGTTTTGAGTTTGAGTTTAAAAAACCGTATCAAAATCTGTTGCGTAGTTTAAAGATAAGACAGACGAAAGCGACTTATTAAAATGTGAATAAAAGCAATTTAAAAGAAGCTACCGCCGTGTTCGGAAAGTAGTGATCAATACTGATGCCAAAAATGAAACCAGTAAAATTTTTGTCTGACTGTCTTTATGTTCGTTACAGAAATAAAAACTACTACACGGATTTTAACGAAACTTGGTACAATTATTCTTCATACTCCTGGGCAGGTTATAGGATACTTTTCATCACGCTACTATCTATTGATTTGGCTTGGCCCTATCCGCGTATCGAAGTTTCGGTCTCACAATGGTTTGTTGTCGCCTCAGTAAGAAGAAGAATATAAAGATAAAGATAATTTATTTGTTCCAAACATGTGTACCCACATAGATGTAAGGTCAATAATAAAGGTTTAAACATGTCGTACTTTTACGGTGTACAAATTATATAAAAGTTTGACTAGTTAGGTACTAATAATAATTCATTCATGCAAAATTTTTGTCCCATAAAATATCCGTCAATTTATAATAACATTTCTTAATTAGTATTTAGATATTTTTTTCACTTTACATCTAAACTCACTTAATTCTAATTTTCGCAATGTCAGGGGGAGATTGTTATAAATTCTAGGTACCATACATAATACACTCTTATTCATGAGTGTCGTCTTTGAAGCCGGCACACATAATCTTTCAGTTGACATTCCGCCTTTTCTTAACTCTGCAAAATGCATTTCTCGTAGCATTCACGCGTTATAAAAAGTGGATTTAAACGCGCTACTGCCGTTTCGAAACGTTGCTATTCATGTTACAGTTTAATGACACACGATAAAGCCAGATATGGACGCTGTATCAATATAATCTTTATGTTCTAACGTTGCATACGGCCCATACACAAGAGCGATGACTACACACATATAAACACACACACGTATTATAACAAATATTTCGATCCAATATTAACGTCATTTTTCGCCCATGTAAACTACGAAATTAATATAAATTACGATGATGAATAACTTTATTCATATCTCAGTTGTTTCTTTATTTTGTCCATGAAAGGCTATTCCGTCCACTTTCCACCAGCCCCTGATGCATCCTGCCGAATAACATACAAAGCTCTGATAACTGGTGGCGGTAGATACTTCACGATTACCTAATACGAAGGCGTAGTACCACAGGCCGATAACGGCCAGTCGCGTCACCGGAGCGTAGAGTTACGCCCTGCGATCGCCAACCCGCCTGCCCAGCGAGACGATTATGTGTAAAGCCTCAAAAGGCAACCGAAGCCACTTCATAGGCGTGTCGCCTAGTGCACCGTGATCGCCATCCAGGCGGGTAAACCCTTCCACAGTCTTGAAAACTACAGAATTACCATAGTTAGTAAACTACCTACATAGTATTTTGGCGAGTGTTTTTTTTTATAGTAGCTCGACATAATGGCTTCCCTACGTCTGATGGAAAGTAAAATAGAAGCCATGTCGCTGTGCCGACGGGTAAGTAACTGGTTAGTTACCTGTCAGTTGCCACCGCCATGTGGGCCCGACCATAACCCTCCACTAGCTCCGCAATCTCTACTCACCGGCGGGAACACGACCCGAAGGTCATTTGGCTACGGTATTCTATAGGGTGGAGGTCCTTCCTCGGACGGTGGTTTGCGATGGTCATCGGCCAGCTAAAGCGAATCTTTCGACACCCACGAAAGGAGATTTGACGATGAAATGTACTTATTCTTTATCACGGATAAACAAACTATTGAGAAGCGGCGCACCTGTTGATAGTCACGTGCCTAAATGATAATACATAAAGTAATTTATTCAACTAAAGATAAATCCACTTGATTAATCTGCTATTATCATTGTCGCTGCTCGCGATAAGTCCCCCTTAATTATACCTACTTCAATAAATCTGTATCTAAATAATGCTTGTTCTGTAATAATTGTTTTTACATAATGTGTATTAATATAAAGGAATAAAGATGTAAGGATGCCTAGCATCTTTTCGCTCCAAGCCAACCTCACCTACCCGTGTTGCATCCTGCCGAATAACAAACAAAGCGCTGGCGTCCAACTGGTGGCGGTATAACCATCACAATTGAAGGCCTAACTAAATCCCACAGACCGATGACGGGCAGTCGACCCCCGTCTTCGTTGGATGGGAGTGGGCTCACCCTTCGGACCACTCCCATGACTACCCCTCAAAGGGGGGAGCCTGTTAGGGGCCTGACCTGACCGAGCCGCGTCGGTGATATCTTGGTGGACATATGCATAGGACCCTCGACACCACCTTTAAGGCGCATGACGAAGGAGCCGGGGTTTTTAGTGGGTATTTCCTGCTTTACTTCCATCTTCGAAGCGGGTGAGTCCCACATACCCCGCTGCTTCCCCAATCAGCGGGAATGCCTAAATGCATTTTCCCCGGTAACACAAAATAAGGGCGGTATGTCGGTAGTACCTACGCACTGATCCAAGACTCGTCTTTTGACACTGTGGGATCGACACCGCGACGATGAGAAGGCCCTACGAAGTTTCCTATATGCTACCAAACCTCGAATATCCGTTCATCATCAGATTCATCCATCGCTGTCCACTGCTGAACATAGGCCTCTCCAGTTGTTCGCCAATTTGGGCAAACACCTGGATTTGCGTTCGCAGAGCGTAGCTCCTCGCTCTTGTGACGCTGCTGCCCGTCATCGGCCTGTGGTATTTAGCCTTCAATAGTGATAGTTAAACCGCCACCAGCCGGTTGAGAGAGCCTCGTTTGTTATTCCTCAGAATGCACCACGGGCAGGTGAGGGTGGCGTGGAACGAAAAGATAATGGGTCGCTCCCTTACATCCCCGTACGGTATCGTAGTGAAGACGGCTTGATTGAATATTTTCGTCTTCAGACATTGTGGAATCGAGGATAAGAAGACTGTACGAAGTCAGTTACTTACAAAGTTGAGTGATAAAAGCCCATTGAAGTATTTAGGCCCACAAAGTAAACTTTGAAGTGAACACAATGTCGGGAGTTGCGTTGACATGCAATAATCTATTCCTGCCGTGATGTAGAGCCATTGTAGGTTTTTTAATTTCTTTTACTCGTAAAAGTTTAAGGTCATTCATATTAGAAGGAAAAGCATTTGACTCGGAAAATACGTACTTAATATCACGGAAATGTAAAATAGAATAACTTTCTTCCTTCTAGCTTCTCTATCTTATTTTACATCTAAGTACTAGCTTAGATGTAAAATTAGATTTTAAATGATAAATTAGCAACCCGTGTTTAGAGAAATGCATTTGAATTCACTAAAATTATTATCAGTGTATTGGGTATTTACATGTAAACTTTCCTCTTGAATCGCTCTATCTAATAAAAAAATCGCATCAAATTCCGTTGCGTCGGACAGACAGCTGGTGTCTTTTGTTTTATACTATTTAGTGAAGCGTGACTCAATCTTGCACTGATGTGCATTTTTTGTAAGCTTCGTTCGGTTAGCGCATATGTCAAATTAGAGCGGTTCTTATCCAATGCACGTTCTGAATGTGTTTCTAGCGTCCGTTTCAAGAAGAACGCGTAATCTAATTAAAATTGAGCGAGGTTGTACACTTATCGCTATCTTTGTCAAATTTGAATGCTTCGCTATGATTAACAATTTGCTTGGTGAAATGATGACGATAATGACTGAAGACTTTTTATTGATAAGAATCATCAGATTTAGGTGCATAAGTACTCACAGATTATCTAATAAGTAGACCACCATACTGAGACACACTGAAAAAGGACAACTACTTACTTACAAAAGGTTTTAAATCTATACCTAATAAAGATAACTTAGAAACAAAAACACAATGTATACTTACCCAGTTTTTAATAAAACTACCCCTTCTATATGATAAACAGCTGACGGCATATTAAATTTTACTATAAGTAATTAATTGGCGACCCAAAAGTCCAAAATGTCAATTTTGAAATATCTTTAAAATACAAATCATTCGATTTATAAAATTTTTACTTACCGTTAACAAAAGAAGTACACACTTACATATTAAGTAGAATAAAATCAGTATTAAAAATATTTATTGGGTCATTCATAGGAAAAGTTTGTAAATACCGGTGAGAAAATACCTACCGGACACATCTAAACAAAAGCAAAGTCACGCCACACCCTACATAATGAAAGTAAATAATGAAAAGCTTCTAAGCGCATCCAATGACAAATGACAACGGAGGGACATCCCTCCCAACGCGGCCGCAATAGAACATCGACCGTAAAGTCTAGCATTAAAACTCTATATCGCTTGGCAGCAAGAAGAGGATGCCCCGACTATCTTGTCAAGCGGGGGAGGCGTCGACCAATCACCGCGCTCGGCGAGCGCATCACACTGTCCTTATCTTCCATACCTACTGCGCATAGCGTAAACAACGAACGTTTTAAAAGCGTTCGGAAATTTCGCACTCGGAAACTTCTTGGGTCGGGTCTGCGCAGACCCTGTCAAAAATGTTCTGGTAAGTTCAAATTTGGAACTCTTGTTCGCTCAAAGACGTTAAACTTTTACAGCCAATGATTGCTTACTTGCTTCTGTCATCGAATCGTTGCTTGTTTTTCGAAGTTTATATTCTTTCATTTTGTGGTACAGATTATAATTTGAAGGCATTTGTTTGTTAAGCTGCTAGAGACATGTATAGATTCACAGAAAGGTGAAAATTTATTTTGTCTCGGATTTTGTTTACCTACTTGCTTCTGTCATCGAAACGTAGCTTGTTATTCGAAGTGTAAATGCTTTTTATTTGTGCTACAAACTACCTATAACGTGAAGACATTTGTTTGTTTAGCTGATAAAGAAAGAAACAGATTCACAGAAAAGTGAAGATTTATCTTCAATTGTTGTCTTGCTTTGGTGTTTTGGGAAGATTAGAATTTCAGTCGTCCTGTGTTGTCTATGATGGCTACAAAGAAAAGTTGACAACTCACCTTGCGCCCTCAGCCTTCTAGCGACCGCTTTAGACCGCATCGCCTCCACGACGGCGTGTAAACAAGACAGCGTCAATAATTCACCGCGATCGATGACAACGCGAACGTGTCTTTCGACTTGTCTCTAGGTGCGCGGCGTGTCAGCCTAGCGGCCGGAGGTACACTGGCACACGTGGTCGGGGAAAGCGATTTTCACGCGGGAAAACGCGAGTGACCGCGCTGTCTCGGCCCGCGGTCGCAACTGTCAGTGGCGCGCGCCCGCTGACGACTCACGTCTAACTTCTTATGGCTTTTTTTTCCACTGTGTTGAACGTCACTTGTGACGGGTTAACCTGAATGTCGCGATTCATAAATGGAACACACGGCGTTTGAAAAAAAATGTTAGGATGGAAAACTATTTCTGAACTGAATAGACTCGGGTAAAGACCGGTGTTTCTTCTGTTTTTGAATATCACTTTGTGATTGGTTTTGCAGTTCTGGAATCTGATGCCTTCTGTCTTTAAAGTGAAATGATTTTATTGTAATGGCCAGTATGTTAAAGATCTGTTTTAAAACAAGATCTTTTTTGTTTGTGTCAGATATAAATGGCAAGTTCGTGCCTTACCTAAAAGTAAATAAACTGCGGTATGGTGGGTACAGCTTTCAAGACTAATTGATATACCTGAATTATTACGTTTATAAAGGAATATACAGCGAATAATGATTAATATGATATAATGATGACAGGTATCGGACCAGTTACTTGCCCGTTGTCACAATGACTTGGGTTTCTCCTTCGCTTTCATCAGTCAGGCGTAGGGAAGCTAGTAGAGCTGCTATAAAAAAAAAGTAAATTGCATGGTGCTAATTTCTGTGGTGTGTAGATTTGCTTCGTGAAATCCTTAAAGTTGAAACTAAGAAGTCCCTGAATCCGCAAAATTGCTAAAATCATGATTACCTATTGTCGAAACGGGTATGTGCTTGACAGAACGCGCTCACCGAGCAAATATCGGTTTAAACTCGCCTTAACATCGGAAGACTTTTACCGAGAGGTATAACCTCCCGGTAAACAAAGAAACCGGCAAAGAGTTCTATAGCTTAGCTGTTCGCACTATGAAGGTAGAGGCGAAACGCTCTGTGGTTTTTGGAACCTGCACAGTACCTATAACAATGCCTATTATCCGTATTCCCAGTGGATATTCCCTTCGACGTCTTCTACGACACCCACGGGATGAAAGGGGGTGGTCCTACGAATATTCTACACAGGCCTATGACGAGTAGCAACTGCCAACCCACCTGCCCAGCTTGGCGATTATGGGTAAAGCCTCCAGATGTTTGCCCAAATTGGCAAACAACTGGCGAGGCCTATGTCGAGCAGTAGACTGCGAGAGACTGAAGATAGTCGGATTCTATGTCCGGAAACCACGCGGTCAATCTATCATTATCAGCCTACTACAGTCCACCGCTGGACATAGGCCTCTCCAGTTGTTCGCCACTTAAGGCAAACATGTGGAGGATATACCCATAATCGCCACTGGGCAGGCGGGTTGGTGATCGCAGGGCGTAGCTTTTAGCTCCGGTGATGCCGTATCTGTAGAATCCGATATTTTTTTTTATAAGAAGTACTTTCAGGATTATCTCACTCCACCTGATGGTAAACGGTTGTGAGATCCAAAAGTTTGGTCGACAGGCATAATAGAACAAATTTTGCGCCTGTCGCCCTCACCCTGAAGACCCACTGAGAAGAGAAGCCGTTTCAAACCCCACCTAAAGAACCCAGAATGTAAAACTATTTCTGAACCAAATTGACTAATGTAAAGAACGGTGTTTCTTTTGTTTTTGAATATCACTTCGTGATTGGTTAAACATTTCTGGAATCTAACCTTTTGTCTATAGAGTGAAACCTTTTTATTGCTAATGGCCAGTATAATATGAAAGATCTGTTTTAAAATAAGAGCTTTTTGTAACCTAACGTTATGCGCCCAATGCACCAATGTGTGTATCGGTACTTTGCCACAATGAAGACATTGAGAGCGTTAGTATTGGGCATCGGACAGTGATTGGACGCTAAGTTGAATCCAATGTGTGACCGCGGCATAAACTCAAAGTTCGTGCCTTAGCTAAAATCTATCTATAGACATCAAATTTCCCACGTAGCCTAGCAGACACTGGCTATCGAGGGGGGCAGGCGACACGAGGCCGTAAATATGATTATCAGGGGGAGGCGGCGTCCACTAATCATATTCTCTACAATTTACATAAATATTAGCGTGTTCCGTGACACGGCGGTCATTAGGCGAGTCTTTAATGAACCCTGAGGCCGATGGTAGATACGGCGGACTGGTCACTTTGTCTTTTTTATGACTGATTACTGTCGTTGAACGCCATGTTTGCATATTCAAACGCCTTCGCTTGGTCGGCGGACGGATTTGGAGATAGTCGTGATAAAATACCGAATGTTAGATATATAAATAAAAAAAAATTAAGATATTATTTTTTATAGTAACTCGACATAATGGCTTCCCTACATGATGGACAACCGAAAGAGAAGCCCAAGTCGCTGTGACAACGAGCAAGTAACTGGTCAGTTAGCTGTCAGTTTCCACCGCCATACCGGCCCAACTCTAACCCCTCACGAGCTCTGGAAACCCTTCTCACCGGCAAAAACACGACCCGGAGTCATTTGGCCGCGGGAATCTATAGGGTGGAGGTCCCCGGACGGGCGGCTCAATTCGAGCGAAGATTCGCTATGCCCTACCTTAAGTATAAACGTGTTGGATATCCTAACTTACATCTTATCTTATATCCCACAGAATAACAAAATAAGCTCTGGTGGCAGAATTAGTAACCATCCCAATTGAAGGCGTAACTGAATACCACTGGATGATTACGGGCAGCAGCGTCACCGGAGCGAGGAGCTACGCCCTGGTATAGCCAACTAGCCTCCAGATGTTCGACCAAAGTGGCCAAGAACTGGAGAGGCCTATGATCAGTGGACTGCGATAGGCTTATGATGATGATAAACTGGGAAATGCGTAGGTGGGCCGGCGATTCCACACTTTTCAGTTCTTCGGCAAAGCTTAATCATATCATCATCATCATAATCATCAGCCCATCGCAACCCATCATCATCATCAGCCTATTGCAGTCCACTGCTGGACACAGGCCTCTCCAGTTGTTCGCCACTTAGGGCCAACATCTGGTGGATATACCCATAATCGCCACGCTGGGCAGGCGGGTTGGCAATCGCAGGGCGTAGCTTCTCGCTCCGGTGACGCTGCTGCCCGTCATCGGTCTGTGGTATTTAGCTACGCCTTCTTTTGTGATAGTTATACCGCCACCAGTCGGTTGCCAGCGCCTCGTTCGTTATTCGGCGGGATGCACCACGGGCAGGTGAGGTTGGCTTGGAGCGAAAAGATGATAGGCCGATCCCTTACATCCCCTTACATCGCAACCCAGTGCTGGACATAGGCCTCTCTAGGTATTTGGGCAACACCTGCAGGTTATGCCCATAATTGCCAAGCTGGCTGCTCGCTCCGGTGACTCTGCTGCCCGTCATCGGCAGTGGTAAGTATGTGCCCGTCATCGGTCGGTTGCCAGCGCCTCGTTTGTAATTCGGCAGGATGCACCACGGGCAGGTAAGACGCGTCGCCACAGCTGGTAGATAATAGGTTAAGTTAGTTACTTACTTAGATCAAAAATACAACCTGTCATATCACTTCTACTCCTCGGCCCCAAAAAAAAAATTCATAACTACATTTAACACGCCTTACCTAATCTCGAACACAACAGGAGAGACCAGACCCCGAACGCAAATTATTAATTACAACACCTCGAAACGAGTTAACCCTTCCATAAATTACAGGCAGATGCTTGCCGAACCGACCCCAAGTACCGGTGTCGCCACCCGCAATCTGCGACCGCAAACTTTGAAACCACTGACTCCCCACACACAGAACAATGCACCTTAGTTACGACAGTCTAAGATCGATTTCGGAATGAAACAGCCCGCCTTTTTGTCTTTATCGCATCGGGAAACTGTTTCTTCCTTATATTATATCGCTGGAAGATGTTCTTACGTACACCAAACGTTGTTAGACTATAGTTATTCCACGCAAATCCCAGCTCTGACCTCTTACATTCAAAGTCGAAATTCTAACGGTTTACATTCAAACATAAGACGTTAGGACTAAAAGAAACATGTGATATGATATCAAGGCGAGACAGAAAGGGACAGTAGAGCGCAGGCTCCTCGGCAGACGTCGCGGTCGCCATGGCAACGCATCGATTCGCCGTCTGCCCCCCCTCCCCCCACCACAGCCTCACGGTATCCAGGTCATCTGAAGGCAGCATCTGAAAACCGATGTTTTAGATTTAATTAGGTTAGACTATGTGTGCGCCACCGGTGGGGTTTATTAGTTTTTTTATGTTATGTAGGCAAGCATAAACTTAAATTTGGGTAAGGCACTCAACAAAGACTTTAAGGACATAAAAAACAAACAAAAAAAGCGTAAAACTAAGTATTATAACTTTGTAAAAAATGGATATCTTCACGATATCACATTAGATATCTCAAAAATTTCAATTTAAAAAAAATCATTCAATCAAAAATCAAAAAAGTGTTATTAACATCTATCATTTACAGAATTTCCAGAGATATCCAAACTAAGCAAGCTTGTATCTTGGATACCAATTACAATTGCACCACATTGTTATAGTGATACCTACTGATGCAAAAGGTATAAAGCAACATTATTTTAGTGGTCACCTTCGTTTTACATACTTACGTTATGTATTATAAGTTACATTGCCTTTATGGTGATGACATATGACTTTTGTTAATCTCTATTTAGCAAGATTAGATACCTACAAAAGTTTTACATAACAAGTTCATTATCCGTTTCACTTATCTTTGAAAGCGCTTTACATTAATAATTATAAATAAGTAGGTACTTTCTTGCACTACAATGTTTTCTGTAACTAGCATTGCCCATGACCTCACTCGCGTGGACTATACCAGTTTTTTCAAATTAAAAAGTAGCCTATATTCATATTCTAAAGACTATCTGTGTACCAAATGTTATAGTTTTGGCGTAAAAGCGTGACGGACAGTTACTTGAGTTTTCATCGCCGTCGTAAGCTTGCTGGACTTTCGGTCTTTCATTAGTTGCATTTTGGAGAGTGGGCTACAGAGTTATTTGCCTATGTGGGATTAAGTCGTCTGCCTTTTGTACACTACTTTATTGTGCAGTAAATAATATCACTTGAATAAATATTACTTGGTTGTCTAATACTCGTAGATACAGAAATTACAAAAAAACAATTGATCTGGGCTGGGCCAGCTAGTTTCTGATATAAAGAGACATATTATACTTACATGCCAGCACGCTAAAAGCGACAAAACAAGGCGAAATTAACCATCAAATTCTGTTCCCAAATCATTTCAAGTCGTCCCATATTCTCGAGAACTCCGCAAACCGAAAGGAAACATCACGGTTTATGACCAAATTGCCTCCCATTCTTTGATGTCGGGACCGTCCAATCTGTGTCAGGCGACAAAGGCCCGGTAATAGGGCCTCTTGAGGCAACCTGTGCCCTTTGCCCTGCGCCCCTCGCCCCGCTCACAAATTAACGTAATTCAGATTATTCAGAAAGGTGAGCGGCGACTTTTGCTACGGTGATCGATAGCTGAAGATAAAGATATTACCGCACCACCTTATAGTTTTCTGGCTCGCCCAATGGTTTACTGGTAGAGAATGCCACACGGCATTTAGTCTTCCATTTGTACTTTCCTTGTGCAATAAAGATTAAATAAATAAAGCTGTTACATAAGTAGTAAGTATGTGACGTAAGTCCAATCCGTCAAATTTCCAGTAATCTAGATAGATATATTAGGCCCCTCTTTCCCAGTGGATATTTTGGGCCTTGAGTGCCCAGAGCCCCGCGATGAATAGTCTCTAGTTCCTGTCAAATCTAACAACATACTGTTCTTCTGACGAAGTCATAGCGCCCCATTATCCTATTATGCTATCAATAGGTTAGAGACGGTTACGGAATAATGGGGTAGACGACTATGTTTGATTTCTTATGGTAGACAAATAGGTCTAAGTATTAGTCGATGGCTGCCAGAATAAACTATTAAAATGACACTTTGAGAAATAAAAACAAAATTATTTTTCAGCCCTTAAAATTTCATCTGGAAAGTCAATTTCAAAAGATTGAAATTAATCAAAAAACTCTATAAGTACATATTTTGATATGAAACCAATTCCATACCAAAACGAAGTACCTATTTAACTCTTTGCATGCACTGGTCAATCACATGGTTATAAACTTATGGGCTCACCAACAAATTTACCTGTTTGGTAGCGAGTCAGGTTAAATGCGCAGACTATGATGCTTCAGACTATCCGTGACGCACTATTTTGCAATTATATGCAGTAACGCACACGACGCGCATAAATCTGTCGCGGATATTTCACAGACTCAACGCACACGACGCACATCTTCTAATATTTTCTTTTTAAATGTCTCAGACGCAGATCGCACAAAAAGTCTGTCGTCTGCGCATCCCCTGAGGCACCATTTCATTGATCTCCGTTATTTTTGAAACCCAGTTAGCAATGCGTGCTAATTTATTAATTTTTCGTTAAAATCTCCCTAAATAGACTCAAAATAATATGGACATTGAAATCAAAATCATTTACGACCCCATTACTCATCGGATCTCTGTTTCAAAATATTTTTTTAGTAGTTAGATTTCAAAATAACGCTAGGTGGGATACAAAATTTAATCGATAGGTAGGTATCGGTTAAACCGTTTAAACATGGAAAATTAAATGAATAAGTTTATATAATAACCAACAGAACCTAATAATAGGATATTCAGCTATAAAAACACAATCTTTCTTGATAGGTAGGTACCTAGAACAGGATGAGCCATAAAAACATCTTGTTTTTATTACTCATCCTGTCTGAAGGTGTCATCCGAGTATAATTCGGCGTAAAATCGAACAAACTCGAGAGTTGTCCCGCCATAACTGAGTAATCTCGTTTGCGACGCTCATAAACAAATATTGGAAGCATATGCGAAGGTTCGATACGGTAAATTATAACGTATCTTTCTGGAGATAGGGTTTTAAACTGTTATTTGAGTATTATTTTTGATTTTGATTTATTGTTTGAATGTTAAGCATAATATATTCTTACCGCAAGTAGATTTACATACCTACCTAAATAGTTATTTTCTAAAATTAATTTACTGACAATGAAGTAAGAAGTGCATAGTATGTAGGTACCAACTCGTATGTCTTCAACTTGAAGACTTCAAATAAAACATGACTGACATCTTGCGTAAGTTACAACCATTGACTACTGCCATCTATGGAATAAAAATGTATCTACTTGCAACCAGATTATCACACTAAGTGCCATCTAGCGACGAAGTGAAAAACCACACACTGTTTCAACTGGACAATAGGTCTGTAATGTATCACAAGATGGCGGTAGAATTAGAAACTACTATTCCGACTAGTGATGCCACTTAGTTTATTAAAATTGAATCTGATATAATATTTCCAGAGTTAGGTACTCGAATCAAAAAATATTCTCAAGGCTTGCATATGTCGCAGTCATCTGGTTGAATCTGCTATTCAATTGAATGACTATATAGCGCGTTCATTGAATGACGACATTTAATTGAATGCCTAAAGGACAACTCCTCAAGTTACTTATTGAATGAAACGTTGAACGTTTTGACTGAACGTCATTTTATCATAGTCGTTGAATGGGTAAAAGCCGACTGTTTAATGTATAGTTTTTAATTTTTCTTTAAAAGTATCCGGAGGCGGCGTATTAATAGGTAAATCCATGCTGTCACATTATTTTATTACGTACTAGCTGTGCTCGCGACTTCGTCCGCGTGGAATATTTATTTTTCTCCGTTTTTTTTACATTTTCCATTATTTCTTCGCTTCTATTAGTTGTAACGTGATGTTATATAGCCTAAAGCCTTCCTCGATAAATGATCTATTCAACACAAAAATAATTTTTCAATTCGGACCAGTGGTTCCTGAGATTAGCGCGTTCAAACAAACAAACAAACTCTTCAGCTTTATTATATAATAATTAATAATTAAGATAAGTCAGTTTAAAGTAAATCTAATCAAAAAAATTTCAACACTCAGGTGATCATGTTCGACGCCATATTTGTTTTAGTGACTACTAACGCCACGCGGGAAAAAAATGAACTAAATTACAATCACTTGACTGCTTTTACGTCCGCTCTTTTCAAAAGGCTATGTTTCAATCCGCTACCTAGTTGGACGTTAAGTGACGCATGTTTAGTCAACGTTCGGTCTAGTCATTCAATTGAATGTCGTCATTCAATGAACGCGCTAGCGATTCAATTGAATAGGAGATTCAACCAGATGACTGCGACACATACCTACATCACGGTATCAATGCAAAAACTTGTATCACTTATTATTATGCTACGTATGCGATAACAACGCCTCAGATGACTTCAATACAATAAATTCAGAGGTGTCAAAGAATAAATAAAACTCATCTTACTTGATTAATGAATGACCCCTACCTATGAGAAAGTTTAGAGATCACACAAAACTACTGGAGATCACAGTAAATTATTGTGACCATTTTCGTGAATTTTAACGTTTTAACTTAATAAATAACGTTAATAAGGATTTATACAAAAAGATAGCAATTTGTAACGTGACAGTCCACAATCACCTACTTCAAATTTTAACCCATCATAATAATGCTGCGATGGATTTGATGATCCCCATAATTTTAGCAATCGCAAATAAGACAAATCCCTATAAGATTGGTTTACCTAGGATTACAAGAAGCCGGCAGGGTATTGATTGACAATTGCCAATGGCAGTCCACTGCTAGACAAAGGTTTCTCCTATTGTTGGCCACTTTATCGGCATATTCGAAACAAATTTGTTACAAATCTTTAAACACATTCTCTAGTCACAAAGAGAAATTACGATGCGTGATATTATAAAAATATTAAATAATTTTATTTCATTGATTTATAAGTTTGTGTGTCCCATCACTATTATTGATGAAAAATAAAATGGCGACTGTTTTACCGACAAAATATTATTGAACGCATGCGCGTCGGACACATTTTGTTTCGTCTCTTTTTCTATTGGTTGGTTTGTTTTGTGATTTGTGTCATGCCCCGGACCCCTGCTTGTAAAATTCTGCTTGTGTATTTTATGTTATTAAATTATTTGCAGTAAATATATAATTAAAATTGAATGGTAGAATTAGTTACTAAACTATATATAGTATTGTGATGATAAGTGCTGTGAGTAACTGTAATCAGCGCTGGGAAACTAAGGCGGCACCGTGGAGTCACGAAAACGAAGGTAAAAAATGTTTTTCATTGTTTCTGTAGACGTTGTGTTACACTTTAATCGATGTTGTGCTAAGGCTCAACAAAATTTCTTCATGAAATTGCATTTATGTTTGATAAAATAATAAAGCAGTAGCCTTCAATTAGTTTATAATGGGGTAGTCCAAATCCATTTCCTTTCCTCTCTTTAGTCATACGCCGCGCACATGGGTCGATATTAATAATTTGGTGTACCAATGGATAATTTAGCTAAGAGTAACTTCCTACAATGTATATTAGAAAAAGAGAAACAGGTAATTGTTTGCTCATAACGTGGTTTTGTTTCTACCTATGTCTGAAAATAGTAAAAAGTAAACAAAACCCCCACGCTCATACAAGTCTTCAACCGCGTCGTGATCGTTTTGGGATTGTTAAACGAACGAGTCAATTCGTCCCTGACTCAGGATTAAGTAAAAGCTACAGCTAGGTACTTCTAGCTTCCGCCTGTAGTTTCGCTTCCATGGAACTAAATTGTCGCCAATAATGCTATAGGATAAGTCCATATACTTTTCAATTTATTATAATTTATTATGTATGCTAGTTAGGTACCTCACTTCATGAACCTAAGATTGAAACTGAAGGTTGAGACTAAGAGAAGACAAATGTGTGTACATATGTAAGTTCTTTATTTACCTATAGGAAATCAAAACAAAGACATTTTATTGAAAATTATTACTTAAATGTCTTCAAAGATCCTGCTCTACTCACTAAATTATAAACCAGCAATCTCCAAGGAAACAATCCAATTAGATATAATATAACAGTTGCAGATTGATGACTGCATTATTACATTTTAAATTTTTGCCTGACATTGGGATGACCAGCACACCATCTTATTCCATGGGTGTCATAGAAGACTGCTAAAGTCATCAGGCAATCATCAGGCAGCAGGAATCAGGCAGCAGCATTGACCTGGACACAAATATAAATATCAGACATCATCACATAATATATTGCTCTAATCCCAAAGTAAGTAACTTACCCAATTCATTGCGACTGTACTTTTTGGAAACTTTTGCCCGTGGCGGCAAACAAACTTTTTGAAATTTGAGAACTAATTTGTATCTGTCAAACCTCTGAAGTTTTGAAATTCACGCTATATCCTGAAACAACTACACTACAGGTAAGTATAAACTACAGAAATAATAATAGTAGTCTAATTTAGCAGTAACCCTTAAAAACGACATTTACACAGTGTTTTAACAAATTGAAAAAGACGCCTCTAAAGCGTCACACGCCATACACAAAAGAAATTAATGACGCCCGTGGGGCGTCATCCGCAAAGAATCGGTTAAGCACTTGCATTATGAGTATCAGGACAATGAAGGTACCACAAATAAATACTTAAATACAAATATGAACACCCAGACACAGAACAAACACAAGTGTTCATCACATAAATGTTTGTCCCAAGTGGGAATTGAACCCACGAGCCTTGGCTCAGAAGGTAGGGGTCATTACCAATTGAGCCACCAAGCCAGGCTGAAATAAAATCTGCTACACTACCAACCTGCCTGCCAGTTATGGCAAATCCCACCAAATGACAATAATTGTCATGGGGGGAGGCCTATATGGATGTTTGCAGGCTGATGATGAATGGGACAACAGTTCAATATAACCAGCATGCATCAGAAGTATGATAACTTACTGAGCATGCTCTCCAACATCCGAGTGTGTTAAGTCATTTAAAGTCTCAAAAACCTAATAATAACCCAATAAATCCAGTGGAGAATACCCCAGATTTCTAAGCAGCATTTGCTCTACCTAAATGGAAGTGAACTTAGAGAGAAACTATTTTTAGATTATATAAACCAAAAATCTGAAAATCAGGTGGTCTCTTTATATAAAGTGTGATTGTTAATTTAATCTTCCATGGGAATGTAAAAGAAATGAGAAAATCAAAAATGTAAAGTATGCATGCAATATAATATGTATTACATTTGTATAATTTCTGGTAGAAATCTTATTAAATATAAAAGATAAAAAGTGGAGGAGTTATAGCATTCTTGCTATAACATATAAGATCCCAAGGTTGATGACAAACTTAATTATGTAATTGCATTTCTATCACTATGTTTTTGAATGCCAGAATTTTTTCACTTTACTTGATCAAGCTAAAATGTAATATCTGCCATCTTTTTCATCTTCATGTTATGTATGTCCTTTCCTAAAGTCTCACCTTTCTATGTAACCCACCTAAATTGGCATTGACTGGATGAGTAGCTGCTGATCATGCAAATTGGTGTATCAGCTACATCCTGCAGTGTGCTGCCACAGGCTCTTAATGATAATGATGATGAATACATGATTTTTCATATATTATATAGATAGCAGCATGACTTACCTATTGAATTTACAACTTTAATTAAATATACTTAATTTACATTGGTGATAATACTAACTTCTTTTGTATAGAACCAGAAGAACAGAGTCTAACTAATACCTGAGTAAATACATAATGTGTTTCATTTTATACACAAATCTACTCTCTGTGTGAAGATTGACTAGTAGAGAATGCTCCTAGCATATTAAGTTTTTGCCTTTTGAATTTGTGTAATAAAGTTTAAATAAATAGAATATTTCAAAATCTGTTCTTGAACTGAATGTATTTGCCCTAGTTATGGTCACTTTTGTATCACCCATATTGTATACACACTGTTTACCTATTCAAGTTATTTATACAAATAGATACCTACTTTGTAGCGTCGATTGACGCAAACTGCTAAGAATAATTACGTTGCATTTGCGCTTGTTTGGGTTATCATCTGTAGCGATAATAATTATTTAATCGGAAAAACGTTTTAATTTTATGTACATATAATGTTATTATGTATTTACTAATGGTATTCAAATAAGTTTAAAAACAGGAAAATGTTATATTTCTATAGTAGTTCAATGAATGAATATATGATATGTAAGTTAACTTTCTGGGATACCTATCACAATTTTAAAATCACATTTGGACTTTCCAAAACATTTATTCAAATTGCTACTAAACTAATATAGACGACGTAACAAAATCAAAAATTCCTTAAAAGATTCAAAGTTCGGATTTACAAAGTGATAAAGTAGTTAGGTACAATTTAATACACGCATTGTGAATGTTATTACATTATATCACTTGAATAGATAGCCATCTAGAATGCTAAAATCTCTAATATTCGTGTAATTACGGGTAAGAATGCCCATTGCCTTCCGCTGCTGAACATAAATTTTCTTCGGCTCTATGGTGCGAATTCATAGCCTGCGAGGTTTTCGTGACGTCATAGGTACCAACCAACGTATTTATATCTATTCTAAGGTACATTATTACTTTTGTACAAATTTTCTTATGTGTAATACTCTAATATAGTAAAAAGATCCATAAAAAGTAATACCTAACATAAAGTTGTCTGTTTCATAATTGCCCATCTGATAGAGATACATTTCACTTAAGAAAAATATTCGCTTACAAAAATGTAAAAGTCTGACAACGACCTACCACGCTATACGTACTAACGTGAGTGTAGGAAAACGTTTATTATATTCAAAAGTCTACCTGTTAGGGCGGTCGCTTCGGGAGCGACTCAGCAAAAAGTAAAAAGATAATTTTTCGTGGAGCCCGGGCCTCGGACGAGAAAGAACAAAGGTTTTATGCTTTTACCTAGTTATAGCTAGTTATTCGGGCTCCCTGCAGGTGGAACTTGTTATCTCTTCCCGAGAATTTCTTTATTTTATTTTTTCGTGCAAGATCACGAGGGAGAAAATTTCTATGGTGTGAAAGTATCGCCATAAAGCGGTTTGTACTCAGCGCTCAGTTGGCGAGTTGGTTACAAACATTTTTCTGTAACAAAAATGTAATGTAGAGAAATAAAGAGGGTTCAAAAACATTCGAATTCAGTTAGCCATACTTAACGATTAGGGTTTCACTTATCAGATGCATTATTGAATCGATCGATAGTTATTTATGTGTTTTCGTCGTGCACGCAAAGGAGTTATTCAAATTGAAGCAATACAAAACCAGCTAGGTACGTATGCGTTGAAGTTGTTAGTTATTAGCGTCGCTCGGTGTTCATCCGGCTCGGGTAAGACCAGCCATCACGTAAGCGAATGGTGTTGGTAAAAAACTCGACTGGTGGCATTCACCCGGTGCCCTTGAACCGTCCGTTCGCCGGTTCACCACCGCTCGGAAGGACCAGCTGTTCTAGGCCTTGAGTCTAGGCCGTTCAACCTGCTCTGAAGCTTCTTTCACCTGCGACTGATACGTCAACAACGGGAACGACATATCCACTAGCTCTATGTTATGTGACGGTCATTAATCTTTATTATTCCTCTCTCAAGATGGCGCTCGTTAGAACATTTACGGTAGAGGTGTTTACTGCTCGTAAATTTTGTCTTTGACTGAGAATAAGAATACTGGCGTCATGTAAGATTATTATTTGTCTATTCATAGAACCAAGGCAAGTTAAGATAGAAGATATTCTCTTCTGCACAAAACACAAAAGAACCGGAAAGTACATTACAAATCTAATTATACCTAGTACAATTTGGGCTAAATAATTTAGGTCTGATTTTTCTATGGCTGGATTAAGTTTAAGTGATAAAAGCTAAAAAGCCTTTTATTGATTGCAAAAGTCATGATGTAGATACTTCATTAATAAATGTACCACACGACGTTCTGCCATCAGCAAAGTCTTTTATCAGTATGTTGAATTTTATCCGGCGATTGGAAGATCAGGTCTTTGTCTTTTCTCTGAAACAATTTTTAATTCGGTAAATAGTCATAAAACTCTTCTTTTGTAGCAATTCTTCTCTTTACGAATAAGTATTTATTGTCATTTCCTGCGAGTTCCTCAATTGACGACTTCGGACGATATCTTTAGAGGATCTTAGTGTCTCTTTGTCTCTGCACAAAGGCTCACTGTCTGGCTGATCTCTATCTGTTCCATTCCTAAAAGATTTAGTGCATTATTTAAGAACATTGCTCTTGTAGATTTTACTGAGTACTATTTGGCTCTTTTGAAGATTTTTAGCCGTAATATGTATGTAGAGCGTTTCGTAAATATAATGTAGAACCGTTTTCTTTAACAGGGTTTTTATGTCGTCATAAGACTACATAGCTCTAAAGTCGTTTAAGCGACTTAATTTTACTACTCCAAACAATTTCAGACTACGTAAGTTGGAAGTGATTTGCTTAAGTGAGATTTCTTCTCGTCTACTTGAAATCTAGAGATATTCTGATATTTTCAACTAGATTGGCCCGGTGGCTCAATTGGTAGTGGCCCCTACCTCCCGAACCAAAAGTCGTGGGTTCCAACCCCACCCAGGACAAACATTTGTGTGATAAGCATTTGCGTTTGTTCTGTGTCTGGGTGTTTAGAATTTTATAATATAGTTGTGGTACCTTCTTTGTTCTAATTGATACCCATAACATAAATAATAAAAATAAATAAAAATAAAATAAAAAGTATTTATTTCAGATAACTAAAGATCCATACATTGTTAGTACAAGCTTAATTTCTATGTTAGTACCTTATTTCTAAAACTGACCTTGTTCTAAACAACATTTTGCCGATCAGTGAACATTCCTCACTGTCGGCTATCTCCTTCAGCACGCTGTGGCGGCTGCCGCGCACTCTGTGCAATAAAGATGCGCTCTTTTTGCGCATGATGGCGTCAAAGGTATCGACGCCCGCCAGCGCAAACATTGCGGACGCGCTACAGAACCGCGGCAGCCGCAGCAGCGCCCTGAAGGCGTTATTGTATTGGATACGTAGGGCGCTGTAGGCCTTTTTGGTATAGTTGGCCCACAAACTGCACGAATAAAATGGCATACAATATGCTTTAAAAAGCGTAATTTTGAGTGTATCCGTGCAGCGACCAAACCTGTGTGCCAACATATTTGCTCTAACCGACAGCGCCCTACGTTCCCTGTCAATATCTTCATCGTCTTTAAGGCTGTCAGTAACGATATGTCCAAGATATTTAAATTTATAAACTCTTTCTAAGGGTTCGTTATAAAGTTTTATGGGGGGTACTGACGTAGGACATTTACTGCCAGCCTTAAACACCATGAACTGTGACTTCCCGGTATTGTAAAGCAATCCATGCGAGACGGCGAACCTTTCGCAAACTCCGAGAAGCGCTCTTAACGCACCAACCGAGGGTGCCAGCAGCACCATGTCGTCTGCGTAGCTGATATTATTGACGCACACGTGGCCAATGTGGCAACCGACACGCATACCGCTGAGCTCCCGGATCAGTGCTTAAGATACTTACTTTGGAATCAGAGCAGTATGTTCTGATCTCTGATGCTTAATTCCATTTAGTTGTGGCAAAGCAATTACATGTTCATTAATTAATGTTATAAATCGAGTAAGTAATTTATGTTAGTAAAGCTGGTATGGTGAGCTAAGTAATTTGTGTATCAAAAACAATGGGCTATTGTGGCTAAAAATTGTAATTAGTCCGTCTTTTAGCTTATTCAAAAATAAAAGACACGTATTTTTCCTTTTTTCATTCAAATAAACAATAGGAAAGATACAAGGCATCAAAAGTTAAGAGTGTGAGTCTTTGACGTCACTCGCTCCCGTAAAAATGCCTCACCGAGTGACGTCACGCCCAATTTCAACAGGCTATAACTTTGTAATTTTTAGTCTAATTTACAAATAAGAAAATACGTGTATTTTATTTTTAAATAGCTAAAAGACGGACTAATTACAATTTTTAGCCATAATAGCCTATATTCGGTTCGCATACGTGCCTGATGTCATGTAATTCCAAAACTGTAATGTGCAGCAACCGCAAAAGTTAATCCCCAAATGAGTAAGTAGGCCCAAAAGTTCACGCTCCCCGGTAAACTTAACAACCTTAGTTCTGAACCGATATGATTTATCGATGTTTGTTTCTCCTTGCATCCCCTAGACAATGTAATTTTTTCGCTATAATAATTTGACTCATGAGGAAAATCGTTTTTAGGGTTCCGTACAAAAAAAGAACCTATTGAATCACTGTGTCTGTTTGTCTCACAACCGATTTGTTCCGAATTCTTTAATTCATCTAAATCAGGTGAAATTTGGTAGGATGCTGTAATCCTTGCTTGACCCAAACACGGATGTAAAAGTAAGAAACAAGTAAACCCTTACGGAGTTCACTCTCTCGCATCTCCTCGTTATGAAGTTGTCAGAAATATTTTTGTAATTATGTATTGTTAAACCTCAACTCGCACTTGACCGGTTTTTGTAAAATATGTACTATCGTATTAAAACAACATATTACCGATGCTCATAATTTGCTGGCTACTACAACTCTTGTGCGGTAACTACATTAATCTACGAAGTAATTGGATGTTAATTAACTTATTAACAAGCAACTGTTAATATTGCATGGAATATTTTGTGTTCTATTTTAGCATATAAAATGTCGACATATTTTTCAGACGTTCATATGACTCAAGTGAGAATATCAGAATAGTTATACCTTGTAGTCGCTTATACTTAGTTTTCTTAGAAAGAACAAAAATTTGTTTTTTTTTTATATTACACATTAATTGGTATGACCATTTAAAATATCATTGTGAAAAGTGTGCACTATAAAAGACCTAAAGAAGCATAATTTGCAAACATGAAACGGAACTTTTATTAGTTTGACACTAATGTAATTTGTTTTCTTTGTAATGTACCGACTACTTTTGAATCAGACAAATAGCACGCCTTACAAAAACGAATTGTAATTACGTTTCCCCATGCATAAACGTATCCGATACTTATTGTTTATATCCAAACGGATCAACAAACGTTCGGACTTACGTTAGTCGAAGCGAAATGAAACTGGAAGTAATTAAACAATATTATTAAGCATGCCGTTTGAACGCTAAAATTCTCAATTATCCTATAGTGATTTAGAACCAGAGGTGCCAGTGTCCTGTATCTGCACTTATTAATCACTGGCGTGGCAGATTATTAATGATTAATTCTAACAAAGGCTAGTAAACAATCATTGAGGTATAGATATTTAATAACATTCCGCTACACGATTCCTGCGGGCATAGGCCTCAGGACGGTTTGACGAAGATTAATTAAGTTGCCCAATGAATGGCACGACCTAATCTTGGTTCTTGTCTTACAAGGCACTGTGTTGTTCGCTTCCTTACACCACACCACATTCGTTCCTTTGATCGCTAATCTATTTTTCTGCAGTTGTCCGGTTGTTGTTGTCATGTCCGGTCTGGCAATTTTAGGTAAATAATTCATTTACATTGACTCGGTCATGCATGGTTCTGAAAGACGTTCCCAGTACTTTGGTCTCTCTAGGTGGTTGGTGCGAATAGTCTGGCGCATTTATTTAATAGGGAATATGCATGACTTTTTTTTATGGATTTATTGAGATCTTTTGTCTTCCATAAATATCAAAGTATTTTTAAACTATCTTTTCTATTAAGCGAGTTATAAAGCGTTAAAGTTATTGATTAGACAGAGAGATCCGATGCGGTAGTTGACGTCACGTACCGTAAGCGCCGTACTAACTCCATAGAAAAATCTGTTTCGCGAGAGAGAGACAGATATATTCACTTTCAATGACTGTATCTCGCCCATTTTTCAACCAATTTTGATTTTGTTTTCACTGTTCGTAGTAGATTTTGATCTATTTTACGATAAATTAGTAAATACCTGAAACTATTTTTCATGCATATTCCCTATTGACCTGACACCAAGTTAGGAAGAGGACAGTTAGAAGAACTTATTTAATGCAGACAGTGTTGATATTCTGAAATGTCGCGAAATTTATATTCACTAGACTCTTGTTCCTAAATTAAACGTGCCAAACGCTTATTTAGACGGCTGCAATAAAAGAAATTAGAAGCATAAATATGCAGTCGTTTGGTAGGCCTATGCATTACGCCATCCGCTCCAAACATTTCTGTTCAACGTTCGTTTATTTGCTTACGAACGTAATTTGCTATTTGTGTAGGTACCCCGAGTGGGTCGTAATATCGCATTGTTAACGCCGAACCCATTAACAATAGTCAAGAATCGAAATCAACCGACTGTAATTATCGGTACACAATCGATTCGGCTCTTATGATGTCATAGGCTAAATGATATTCTGATTTGTTACGGCTGTTTGACGGTACCCCTTATCACGCACATCCTTAATCACTCCATCCATAATCCATTTATTTATTGATAAAAATGTAAACATTTTTCGTGTTTTGAACTGCTAAACCGAATGAAATTGGTTTCAAATTGGGCAATTTTTATTGGACGGATTTAGACTATTTGACCAACTGAAATGTAATATTCTTGCTTATGCTTTTATTCGTTTTTGTTTTTTTTTTTCATTTTCCTTGTGTTTATGTGTTCTGTGTATTGTTTTTTTTTGTGCTGCCAATAAACGTATTTCAATCATTCATTCATAATATGTTAAAATTCACATATGACAATACAATTTAAATAATATACACCTGATAACTATAGGGATGTTGACAACAGTCGCAATAAATTCAAAAATACCATTGGAACACCTTGGTTCCTTAATAATTTACCTACAATTTATATTTTTAATTATGTACATTAAAATGACAAAATATTCCCTCTGCTTTGACTAGTAAAATAGTGACTTTATATTTTCCTGAAGCCCTACAAAAATGTTATACCTATCATGTTTTGACAGCTACAAAAGAGTAGGTAGATATATCAATTGATTTGAGTGGACTGTCAATCCCTATTAAAATAATTGTATTCGTATTCTAGCTAATTTAAAACCATAATATTGCAACTATTCTTGTAAAATGGAGTTTCTAGGAAAACACTACATACGTTTCCTCTAATAAAACAACAGTAGGTATTACTAATACCCTACCGTCCTTGATTCGTGCAATAATCATGGAAAACGTGTCGGTAAATAACATAAATTATAATTTACCTTGTCAATCACTGTCCAATTGTGCCATAAGTATCCCTTCCCTTGCCACTAACAAGCGTTTTGCTAAAATGTCCAACATATTGAATTGCATGTGTGTGTTTTTACTTTTTAGTTTACCTAGTTTGTACAGTTGGTACAGAAGTTGTAACAGATGCAAAGCGAAGCAAGTGGACAACGCGAGTCCTCAGTACTCGCGTCACGTATCCGCTGTCAACTTTCGCAATGCCACCTCAAACAGTGAGCAGACCGAAGGCTGAATAACAGTCGACGTTGCGAAGACACTTCTTACAGAGGATTATAATGCCACTACTAATGTGGACGGAATTTTACAAGTACATTTTTCTCAACATATTTCACGGAATTCCTTGCGTGTTACCTAAAAAGCTCGGGGTATTTTTACTGCTCTCTTCTTTGAAACGACTATGTGGCGGTGGTTTAAACATTTTATTTCAGACTTGGAGGATACGCTTATACAAGTTTATTATATTATCCTTTCACGACAACAAAGGCATGCCGTTCACGACGTACACCTAAAACTAAATGCTTGCTTTTGCAATTCCCTATTTGTTTCAGAACGAACTTGTCTAAATCTGTTGTATCACGCACAAAAAATCCCTGGTATTAGTTTCCGGCGCGGTATTTCTGAACGGATATTACTTGCGACTACTCAGATGTTGCGAGTGTCTAATTCGTGTTTAGATATTCTGGAAGTGGCCTCGAGTAGACGTGACCTAATGCTGATTGTACGTCTGTAGATACGTACAATCGACGGGACTCTGCAGTCCTCTTATTAATTAATATTGAATTATTTATGTTGTGTCTACTTATTTCTTTACAGAAATAGGATCTGAATCAAAATGACAATTCCTGAAGGTCGGTACTTCACTCCTAGGCTACAATCAAAACACTAATGCATTATTAAACATTTTCTGTCATTCATAAGATTTCAAGAACACGTTATTCATCTCAGAACCTTAGTATTCAGGATTTCTTCATTTTCTTACCATTCAGGAATAGTCAATACCCTATTACATATTCCACTGTCAGGTAGGTGTAGTATGTATGTACAGTGCTCTTGCGCAACGCAGTGGGGACACAGCAAGGTTTCGCGGGTCGCGTACGTCGCGTCCTTATCTTCCTTATTTTGGTTAGCCATTCACTCGTGAATTTCACCTTGCGCATGCGTTACTGTGGTAAATAAGTGAGGTCGTATACTCATAGTTTACGTCTATTACAACGCACACCTTGTGTATGCCAATTTGTTCGTTTACGACTTGATATTAACTTTTTACACATGTATGAAGTTACATAAGTATGCCCATAAGGCGCCACATTATTATTATTTTTTGTAAAAAAAGCCGAGTTTCCAGCAAGAAAGATATTTTTACTGTCATGTTAAAGATCTTATGCTAACAATGAACTTTAAATAAACGCATTCCCTTTTCTAGAAGGATAGCTGGACGAGATCGCTATTAGAGATAAGATCGCATAAATTGTACCAATTTGTCAGTTTTAAGTAGTCTTTTCAGTAGTACTAATTACAGAAAAGTTATTACAAACGACGCTTTGCTTCGTAACCTGCTACTAAACTCGGCTAGAATAAGAAATTCGGTACACCTTCCATTTTGCCATTAGCAGAACTATTGCTCTTTCAAAACCAGTGCCCAAGCTTCGCCTCCCGTACATCAGGATTAGCCTGATTGATAGCCGTTCAGACAATAGTATACCTAATTATTTTGTACGGGCCCGGGCCATTTATAACACAGCTCGTTTTCGCTCCGTCTTCGATGTAACAAAGTACTGTAGAAGTGATAAAAGGACTGATATTTTAGTGTTAATAAAATTTTGTAGCCTTAAAATGTTATGATGTTACCTTTATTATCGTGTTATAAACGTTACTAATGCCATACTCAATACGCTGTGTTCTCGTACAAGTGCAATTTTCAGAAAACCATGCCTATAAATTCTTGGAAAACATTTTCTTGTTGGCTTTGTTAAACGATTTATTGTTACACTTTTAATAAATTGTGTAATTGATACCCATTTTTTTCATTCTATGCCTATTGATTCTTCGAGATTTTTCCCGTGGACTTAATTATAAAATAACGTGTATCACGATAAGTTTAGCATCTTATCATTACGATCCTTGACTTACTCTGGGCGTTTCCCGCGATACTCTACAATTAATCGGATCAAATTAAGGTAATCGGGCGTGACCGATTAAAAATGACAATATTTCCATAACAATACCTTGACTCGACTTAAATACTGAAAATGTACTAGGGCTCTATCCATTATGGTCGCAAGACCGAGATTTCCAAACAATGGGATTTGGATTTTAAACGGACTAGAATCGGTCTCAGAAGAATAATGGTTTAATGAAATAGACTAGCCACCTAATTCTTTGTAATGAAACATGGCGTTAGTTGTTCATATATTTTATAATCTTTTAGTAATATCAGCTACGGAATATTTCTTCTGCATATTAAATGACGATCTTTAAAAAAAAAACGATTTCGAGAAAGCCTGCTGTTTCTCCCGAACTCTCGGAAGCATCAGTAGTAATTTCCTTCGGCGCCCCACGAACGATATTCGTCACTTTTTGCCGGATGCAGACAGAAATAGAGCAATTTGTCGATCCCTCGGCGACGAATGAGGTATATCTCGAGCAAACACTGGAATTTCTGTCCTGAAATTTGGAAACGTCGTTAAATAAATCATTGATTTACTTATGACTAACATTTAGCCGTGGCTTCGGTAGAGTTCCTTGTTCTGATTTACGTTTATGACGTAAATTTTAATTGCAGACGAATTTCCAATATGAAATTGATTATGCTCTTTTTTTATCAACATCTATCTAGGTATATTGATATTATGGTTGATTACTATTACGATGACGGATCTTTGTAATTTAGTTGCCCCCGACTGAGAAGTTTAAATCTCAAGAAGTTCCTCTTTAATTATTTTCTGTCACCACAAAGATTAAAGCTATGCAATTAATTTTCAACTTTTTTTACTAATTTGAAGCTAGTCTAAATAAAGGAAAAAATATTGAATCCTGTCCACAATTCCACATAATGTAAATTTTATAGCCAAAATGGTTTCGGTGGAAAGGCTCATTTCCAACCAGATAGGAATGTTTACAATGACAAATTGAAAACTTTGTGTGGATTTATAATCTACATTATTCTATATGAATATGATGATAAAACAGAAATTCCAATCGTGGGACTTAATACATTACATCAAGAGGGTGTTTTAGTGGAACATTTCCCTCGGGTTGGCCTCCGTAAAACAAACGGTTCGCCTTTGACGTTCGATATCGGAATGGTTTATGTGCAATGTCGTAAGTACGTGCCGGGGTTGAAGAATGCGGACGCTTGGCAGACTAGAGATGTGTAGCAAGCGTTTAAGCCGCATTGGAAAATTACAAATTACCTCCTTTAAAGTTTCGACGTAACCGCTTTAAAACCCGGTCGGCTGTTATCAGATTGACCTCTCGGTGATATCTTAGCGCCCCGAAATGAATATCAATGCGGTTGGTTGTATTAAATCGCAGTCTGTTCTTCGGCGGGATGGTTGGGGCAGATGGAATGGAGATTTGGACTTTCTAAAGTATTAGATAGCATATTTTAAGGGTAGACAAATTGCGGACTTAGGTGTCATTCCGTGCTCCCAGGATTGTATCTACCAACGGGATGGAAATAGATTTATATATTGAATTTGCATATTAGGTAGTACCTTCGTCGGTTTTGAATACCAAAATACAAGTATTTTGTAATCACATTAATAACGTGGTTCACTAATTAAAATATTAGTTGAAGTAACATTATCATTAAAAGTAAACTCGAATGATTGGAGTGAAAGCCAACAGTATTTGATTAAATGGAATATTCCAAAGCATGGATTGACACACGTCGAAGATTACGGTATCTTATTCACATATCTTTTATATATCGGGTGCCATTAACTAGGCTCCGCAAGAAAAAAAATATATTCGATCAGCGTCGCGGAAACCTTTCATGTCATGATGAATTTCGTCAGATTACAGCGTCTCGGCATTGGGCTGAGAAGCGAGGCGGCGGCGTTAAGGGTACATTATCATAGGGTGGGTCTGGTCGCGGCTGCGGCTCGCGCGCGGGCACATGGCGCGGGGGCGGGCGCCGGCGGCGCCGCGGCGCTGGCAGCCGTCAGTCGGCAGCCGAGCGACACACGGACCGAGCGCCCGCCTCGCGCTCACGCGGCCGCGACCGACCTCATGCCGATCGCGCGACACGCAACTACACAACCCCCGACACCGATACCTAGCCATCCCGAAATCGACCTCCGCCTATAGACCCTATACAAAAAAGTTTATCGACCCTCACGCTGCCGCCATAACAACCCTTATTCACTTCGCTCGCAGTCGCTCCCTCTAATTATTGACTCCCCTAAACTTTGTTGAAAAATCCAGTCGCTCTTGATTCCCTTTTATTGCTGGTAATATTTTTATTACTTCGCCTTTTTCCACGCCGTTATCGGGAGTTCATCTCGGCAATAGTTCGAGCCGTGCTTCCTCCTTCGCGCGTTTCCTCGATTGATTTAATTAACCTATAGAGGTGACAATTATTTTTTTCCTAGATTTCATTAACCGGAAAGTTTCTCGTTGGAGGCTGTCGCCAGTGTAAGAGTTGCCAAACGGCTTTGCGTCACCGTTATCTGTAATCGGGTCAATTAAGGCGCTGAACCATGACACTGCGTTGACATTGGCGTGTTTGGTTTCCCCCGTGTGAACAGTGGATGTGACAGTGGCGCGCAGTGGCCCGGCCGGGGGTTCATGGTGGCATAGAGCGCCGCCCCGCAGCGGATGTGCACACCGCTGCCGGCCTGGTGGTTCGTGCCGGGTGGAATGCCAGCTGCTCTTGACCTAACTAGGTAACGTTACAACAACACTTATGTACCAAATACGCATCAATATTCATGAACTCATCCCGTAATTATCGATTCATGAATATGTAACACAAAATCTAGCTGTTTTGAACTCCAGACTTACTCATATTGATTTTTACGCTTTGATGCGGCCTATAATTCATTTTGGTTAACCAATATGGTAGTGGTATACCAATTCGATTTAATCAAATGTCATAATTTAATGACGAAACAGTAATATTATCTTAATAATTCTAAGAATCCGAGCTGCATTGCCAAAATAGTAGCACGTTACTAAAAACATTAGTCTCCCCATAAGGTGGGCACCGGATTGCCATATTGGAATCGGAGGTCGTTAATGCGTGACGTAATAGAGCTGATAACATAATACATTTGCCTTCGATAACACGTTTCTTGATGTTGTGTGGTTAATTTACAAATGGCAAAGCGTTGAAAGTGTTTCCAGCGAAACCATTGTTGATAGTTCAATCGTTATATCATTAACAAACATTTGTGTGGAGCGGCAATTCGATAACAATAACAAATGCTTCTGATTTCATTTTGTTATGAAAGAAAGCGATAATAAACTACATTAGTAACGTAATATTGCATTCGTACACGTGATTATGTTATGTCAACGTGTTTTTTTTTGCAATTGGACATCTGCGTTCCTCTTTGATGATAAAAGCCATTTTCTGTCTACAACTTATTCAGTCGAAAATTTAAAATGCTCCCTACTCCTCTAAAAGCTCCATTAACGCGTCCTGCAAATGGTACATTACATCCATAAATTATTATTCGCCGCTTTATCCAATTCTCTCATAAAAGTTACAAACTACTCTAAAATCTAGACGCGAAATATTTCCATCAGTTGTAACGCGAGCGACACGACTAGTTCTGGCTAGCTTTATCCTTGTAGCCTTCAACAACTTTAATCACTTGAAGTTGAGAGAACGTTTACCAACGCTTTAGTCACTACTCGGACCGTGGCAACCATGTAACATTTACGGGGCGTTTATATTCAGCGTACCACCCGCGTCGTCGACTCACGTCCTCACGACGAAATCGGAGACGCCTTGTTGGTGGTAAAACATTCATGAATTAGCCACGAAACTGCTCACTTGAGTGTTTACAACGCTCGGCAGAACAGACAGTTTTTATCTTCATACAGTTGCAAGACAAATAGTTGTGGCTTTAACCTGTCTCATCGGAGCAACGTTCACAATGGCAATCTATCTCTGCTCCCTCAGGAGTTTCCGCGTCGCGACCGCAGACTTGTTCGCGGTGTAACGAAAATATGGCATTTTCTCTTCGCTCCGTGTTCGATAGATAGCTACCAAACTGAAAATGTAGCTCTGCAGTCCGTTTATAGGTGTACTTTTCTCTGTCGAGATTATTGTTATTGCACTGTGTACCTACAATGTTTCGAGTTTTATTAGGAGTAGAGTCTGAGTACCGAAGAAATGTTGAGTAACATAAATTGCTCTATTAAGGATTTTCAGAACTTAGATCAGACATTTTTTATTGGGTAATTTGGTAGACATTTCTAGCAAATACGCTCCATATACTTTCCTTAGACGGGTTATTGTTCGATAAGCTTTGTAATTTACTACGGTCTCGTGTCGTAAGGAGAACACGCAACTCTTATTTGGGTCCGCCACCCATTGTAGCGAGATAATCTACTTTTTAACTGAGTAATCGCTCGGAAAATTTAACGTTACATAATTCTGATGGCTTTATTTTCCCTTTATTGGTCTATCAAATCTTCGGAAACTTAACATAGAGCAGAGCTAATTAATTGGCAGCGCCATCAAGTGTTTCTTTAAAGATTGCTCATTTTACAATATCGTTCTGTAACGTACTGCGTAAAAGCTATTAATGTGTTGTATTTAATTCAGAGCACCCCACAATTCTCGTTCTTTAATGTAATACGCTCGTAATTAGCATGAAACCGTCATTTTAGTGAATGGACTGGTTTGGAAAAATGCTAATATGTGGTTTAACGTTTACATTAAACGTGCACCTAAAGGAGCGGCGTCCGCTCGCGTCCCGTTTCCTCGAAGCGACAACATTTTATCAGAGTTCAGTGTACCGGAGTGAGCTTGTAAACATGTGTGGGGGAGTGCCAAGAGGCGAGCGGCCTCAGCACGCTCGCAGCGCCCGTCAATGCCTGCCACTCTGTGTCGTGCTATTTAAACTTGCCTCTTTCATCTACTAACCTAACGCTTGCTTTACAATTTTACTGCAACAAAAATAAGTAAGTAAAAGTAGTTGGTGGCCAGTATAGTTATACGTATTTGGGAACTATATGTAATGATCATTACTTAAACTAGATTGCAGTTTAAGTGATATGCCATGACTCGTGAGCTGTTTTATATCAAGCGGCTTAGGCTGTATGTCGCATCCAAATCAAAACCTATATACATCCACTTATAACTTCACATGGCTTTGGATTCGCAATAAAATTCAAACGTAATTTTCGGAAGTTAATTGAAAACAGTTTTAATATTAATTCTGAATTGTTTTTGGGTTTCGAGTATTGAATTGTTTTTTTGATTAAAAGGCGGTCGCCTGATCTGCATTAACGAATGCAATTAACAGTCCTATAATCATTTGATTTTATTCGTATGCCATACATTATCAACGTGTCTGGCTTACTAGGAAATACCAATAGTTTATGAACTAAAACTTCAATGCCACTGAGTGTATAGTGCCCTTCAAATTACTGCCTCAATAGAAGGTGATTCATGTCGTTAATAAATTAATGTTGTCATTATGTTCAGCTATATAAAAATTTAACAGATTTAATTATACATATAAAAAACCTATTCAAGCTCAGAAAGTATCACTTAAATGAAATATCAATATACATACTCTAATTTTGTTTCTTTTCTATTTATATGTAATGCATTGTAAGTTTTGTAGCATTTATTTCCACGATTACATATTAATAAATGGTCTGACCACGTGATAATGCTAACATGCAGCTTATTTACATATTTATATGGATGTTTCATACTAATCAATATTAAAGACGGCGCCACGCCAAGTTGGCAACTTTAGACTTTATAACGCTCTTAATTCGTACTGTATAAGGATTATTGTTGCATTCGTATGTATAGCTGTTGTGGCGATTACTGTACATATTTGTCTTAAATATTATTATAATGGTCTGGTCGAAGATTGAGGTTATCTAGTCTCGTATTCTAATTTATGTCATATTATTGTTTGTTATCGTATATTTATAACATACATACGTACTGATGTTCACGCCAGAACTAGGTTTGATATTATATTTTCGTGGTTGTAGTACGTCAAAACATAGCACACGTTTTATACCTAATTCATACACTCCATTTATTCAGTCTTCGTGAAACTGATGATGACCAAACTGTACTATAAATTGTTAATTCCCATCCCATGTAATTTCTGGAATAATATTATTTTGAAGAAGGTCCTTGTTACCATATTTTCAGTCAATGATTCTGATTCTGTTATTATCAAATGCAAAGTCAGTATTGTAATAAATCATATGAGTATGTATTGTATGTAATATACCTAGTAGTTAGTTTCTACCTCATAAGCTCAAGACGGGTCACATACATCACGTGTGTAATCATACATCATGTCGTTTGTCACACCGAACTAGGTCCTAGGCTATTATCTACGGATAACAATCCCTCTTGACATGGGTCGAGAGTTCCTCCAAATCCGACTCCCTAAAATGTAATTCAAAGTTACTAAATACTTTCACTGTCACGTAGCTCCACGTAACTCACGTAACGTATTATTCTGTCGTTGTAAAATTTAAATTATTTTAACCTTTTAGAATGTAACGCAACGAGGCGTTTCCTCTATATCACAAGTTAAGTGTTTTTGTAAGGGTTATTTAAGAGTTTTATTACATGATAAGAGTTTTTTTTTAAATAAATATGTTGATTCCTTATTATTTATTATTGTAGAGCTAATATTTGAAATTTGTAATATAATTATATTTCATCACGTTACGTCACTACATCTTGATTACTTTATTATTTTTCAAATTAACATCAGCATTAATACCAATCAGCAATATGTTTCTTTGTCTACGTATATATTTCTTTATATGGTAATGCTATTTTAATTGATTCATACAGATTCACACGACTTCATCACTCTCTCTTCAGTACAGTTTATTTTCTTAACCTGAAGTTAGTTTTGAACTGTTCACTCACTTCGTAAATGTATTTGTGCAATATAAAATATCTGCCTATCTACACTTCTCCAGTAGCATAATACAAGCATCAGATGCTCAATGATCAAATAAATGTTACATTTTACTCGAGTTAAACATGTGATTTTAATCGTTAATACATATTTTAAAGTCTCACGAGACATACTCAAGGATAAATCTCGAGGTGGCAATGGTCAATGGGCCGGGTGTGCGTTCAGTACAATCAACTTGAGCAACATCATGGAACTACTTAATTCGTGAAGCTCGTAGGCGTCGGTTGGGCTTCCGCGTTCGTCAGCCTTATGTCGGCACACGCCGACAAGGTCGTGCGAACCTCTTTGTCTCTATTTCGATGTGAGTACATAAAAAACGGCGGTTATTCACACAACGGCGAGTTACACGAATACATGTCAGTCCTCCTGTCAGAAGCTGACGTCACTTTCTTAATGTCTAATTGAAACGGTGCGTCTATGATTACCCACGTTGTATTTTGTTTTAATAAACCACGTGCTTTGTAAGCACAAAATACCTATTAGCAAAGTCAATTCTATACCTACATAATATCATATACCCCCACTGGGACTACAACGAGTCAATCGAAATTAACTTTTTAAAACGTTGGAACCGAGTGTAAACACGTGGGACTCTACCAAATCATATTTGTGTTGAAGACACCAATTTTGCTTGTAGTTTTCTATACTCTCCTGAATACTTTTACGAGCCATTTTTTGTTAACAACCACATTGCACGAATGTTTTTTAATTAACGAAATTGGATTCTCGAAAACGCCACTGTAATTGAGCCTCGAAACAAAGCGTTCGGTACATTGTACTAAATGAAAAAAGTTAAAAGTTAAACTCTATGCCCATTTCGCGGAGAATTCGTTCATTAGCGGCGTCGCAAGTTGTTCACTCTTCCGTAGATAGTGCAACTTTATTTCGTTGCAGCATCATAGTTTTCGCAGGTAGTTGGTCGTTACTTCGAAAACAACGTCTCTGGACATTGTGAAACGACACGAAACGTCTGGTTTGTTTCAACTTTTCTTGCCAAGTCAGGAGCAACCAGTTCTATATCAATTCTTGCAGTCTCAACGTCGTAATTCAATGCAGAAACGAGTAGGACGATTAAGTGGATTCTATTGTATCTAGATTGCAATGAAAAGATTAGTCTCGGCAAGATAATGTTATGTTGCCTATTAGATGCAACAAAAACCTTTGTTCTTCAGGAAACTGAAGACGAATGTTTCGTAAATTGTACGTACAATTCTGAGATCAATCGGGTACGTACGCACAACATGTCCGGGGTACATTATCTAATAGACCGATTTAAAAGTGATGATGTACAACACAACCAGTTATTATGCTTGTACGTTTGTTATTGATTTGTTCTACTTGTTTATCTGCAAATGCTGGGAACTCCATTACATGTGGACTACATACAACAATATTATTGTTGATCAGACTAGTCTTATATCATGCGTTAATCTCGATGGCACCTGCTCTGCTAACGCTTTGTGAAAATGCTTAGCTGTCTTTGTAGAATTGTGACAATTGTACAAATTATTGCAGAACTTGATATTTAGTGAGTATTTTCTTTTCAGCTCTATAACATACAACACATCTTAGTTTTCATTAACAGTGTGGGTAAGGGAATAGTTGTAGGTTACCCGGACGAGCGACGCCCCCCTCGTGCGTTGAACTGCCAGTTATATTTAACTGCGAGAACACGTGTGCGTCGGCAACACGACACACCATACTCTCCAACATCGAGGCCATTTTTAACATCAAAATCATTCAGGCTGGCGCGTCTGGCAAAAAGATTAAGATTTAACAATTTCTGAACCGAACTTCAACTAAGATTAGGTATACCTCACATATGTACACATATCTGTCTCCGAACCCATTCATCGCTATGCAGACTCGGTGAAGTTTCAAAACGCCCTTTAAAGCTAGTTCGGGAAGCTTTTAAAATTTGCATTCCCCTGTGGCTTTAGACGGCATTCAGCCGCCAAAAGTACATTGTCGCCCGGCCCTCTATGAAAGTTCCTTTCTGTAGGGTAATGCATATTGTAGGGAACAAGGTAAAGGTATTCTGCGGGAGTACCTGAAGATTCACAATGGCGTACAATGAACCCACTGAGACGCCCACCCAGTCCGTCATTGTGCGTTCGCCGGTTGTACACCATTGTAGCTTCCTGAGTGCACGTTGCATTGCGTCGCGATTGCAATAGATTCCACGTTCTTATGAATAAATTATACCATAGCTCACTACGTGTAACAGATACCAGTTTGGGAGCGACCGTCTGCATTGACTTATCCTTTCTCCGTGTCCTTTGCGCGTCATTCGAACTTAATGCCGTATCATTCCTCTCTGCTAGCACTTTCTACACATTCTTGTATTTCACTTCTCTTAATCATGTTTAATCGTCGTGATTATTTATAATAAACGGTGGTATTTTATTAATTTATGGTGTAGTATGTAAAGTAAACAAATCACTTACCTACTTTACATATCGTACATCTAGTTCTTAAAAGATCCAAAATTGAGTCAACTATTCCACAGGGTTCCTTTATGCATTAAGTGCTTAAAAGATCTTATTTATAAATCGACAATAAATGTCTTTTAGAACTAGATGTGCGATATGACATTTAAAGTCTTTTTATAAATGTGCCCATCTCAGTTGAGCCAATTTAGAACCTCAACACATATCAACACGATGCTACTAAAAATATATCCAATCAAAATATTCCGATTGAAATCTATTAATATTAAAAAGCGAAGGTAAAAAAGGAAACATTTCACCGATAACGCTCAGTTAAATTAATTCGAACGTCACAAACAATTTATTGTTCAAATTGCTCGCGAAGTTATCGTGAATAGGTTGCGGCAATAATTTGACTAGATTGATCGGTTACCCCGCATGCTATTCGCATCGGGAATAATTGGGATCACAATCAACTCGGATAGAGGTATTTTGGCGTTGACTAAATGAAATTGATGCGTTAACTTTTCCATTATGGGCGGAATGTCTGCGCGTGTTGGACGTGCTGTTTGTGCTTTAGGAATTTAATTACGGACTAATGATGCCGTAATTGACCTACATGTAAATTACTAATGATGCTCCATGCGTTGGGCTGATGTGGCGACGTGAAATGTACATTTTATGCTACGTGTCCCTTGGAATTTTAGTAGGAGAATGCGACGTGACCAGAGGAATGAAAGAATCCGATCTTAGTAGAACTGTTGAGAGAGACACGATTTAGTAACCATCATCTAGTATTTATGGTACTAGTACCATAAAGCGTTGCATAATGGTACTAGTACCACCAGTTATTTGGTATCATGGCGCCGATAGGGCCTCACCATTGTATTTCATATTAATGGTTAATCCTCTCTAGATTTATATTCATTTATCTCATTACGACACACTCCATGGATTGAATACGGTTTGTTCATGGTGGGATGCATGGTATTTATTGGTTATCCAGAAAAAATATAGGTGCATCACCCAAAATGAATCTAACCGGAATAGGTTTTATGCGCCTTAACAGTGTTTTTTAACCGACTTCAAAAAAAAAGGAGGTTCTCAGCTGTACACTTTTACATAATATATTTTTTTTAGATTCCAGTATCTTCTTTTTTTATTATCCATTACTTGTTCCGCAATTCCTATTTCACAAATACGTTTGTATTGTTATAATATTTACTACAATTCTATTATTTTATTTCTTAACTAATTCTATTATCATGTTTTATGTACAAATTAGTCGCTACGTTAGTAATAATTAATTGTGTAATACAATGCACGTTGTATAATTAATCAACGCCGTTTAAGCGTTGCATAATTTGTATAAAATGAGTTGGCATATAAAACATGTATTTGTACAATAGTTTAATACACGAAAGTGCGGAACGTCACCGGACAACAATGGAATGGAATACGAAGTAAATTGCCGCACATTTGTATCATTTACATTGAGTTTCCCACTAATGAATCGCTTTATTGTCCGTTAAAATCGAGCTTCGAATTTTAGCCACAGCTTAACCTGTTTGGATTGGTTTAAAGTTACGAATTGCTCCCGTTTTTGTGATATCGAAAAAAGTTTTTTATTAGAATGTAACTATAGCACCAACCTACAACACGCGCCTAATAAAAAATGTTGAACAAGTTTTTGCCTTGCTCTAAAGCTTGGCCACTAATGCTTATGTTAGTCTTTGTATAATCGGTTACAAAACCTCATGTTCTGGTTATTGAAAGTATATACGAGTATATATAAAAACGGCTTGTCTACACATATCAGTAACAAAATATGATCCCCCCAAAGTTGTTCGCGATAATCCACACGTGCGAAGTTGTGAAAACTTGCAAGTTTGTACGGGATCTTCAAGTATGAGCGGAGCCGGCGGGGTGGCTAGCTTAAGTAGGGCTATCGATTTGGACGATGTCGCCGTAACTATTTAAGCTTTAAATGAGGACCATTCTATGTAAGACGGCGCATACAACGCCGCTAACTTTTCGCCGTAAACAAGTTCCCGGCTCGCCATCGGAAACTTCTCGATGTTCGGTCACCAGAAAATTATTTTCTTCGCTTCAGCGGGGAATCTTAAGTTGGATTTTCATTAAAATTATTCAGTTAATGCACCGCAAAAAATAGGCACACGAATTTAGAGGCCCCGTGGTGCGAACTCGTGGCGGCCGGGCGTATTGATCGGTGTGCGCGCGCAGCGTCTGCCCCACTGTACACACAGACGGCCGCGCTGGAGCGTTCCGTCGCCGTCGGCGTGCCGCAACTGAAGTGAACACTTAGTCACATCAAAGTACCATTGACTGATGAGATTCCACGGCAACAACAATCCGCTTGTTGATAACACAGCTACCTTTTATATTTGCCCCGCACCCGTTTTATGGTGCTACAAACTTTTACGCGGATCGCAGGTATCAGAACGAACGGCGGAACTTCGAAACGTGTTGCTTTTGCCACGTGACTTGACTGTATACTCCGTTACAATTAACGTAAAAGAACTGTTCCTCAGAAAAGTCTTATTGATAGTCGTAGTGGTAATAATCGTAGTAGGTAAATGTATTGAATTATTATTTTTCAATTTTATTTATGGCACGCAACAAAATACTGTAATTGTTTCTAGTGTAATCGAATATTTCTCATTTACCCGCATGGTCTTTCCTACGGTTTTCTCCACAGGCCCTTGACCTACTCTTAATAATTTATGTTAAGGCTAACCATTAATTTCTTTGTTTTCCTTAGCTCAAATCAAATTAATCCAAAAATCATTATGTCTGTTTCGCAAAAATGTTTATCAAAATTAAATAAGATACAATTTATAAAAAAATACTAAAATGTATTTGTAGTACCGTCTCAATTTGGACGCAACCTTCTGTGCCTTAGATACGATCAGCTGGTTGCGCTTATCTGACCTGAGGCTCCCGGTCCCGTTGATTAATTGCCCACTCCGTACCCTCCTTGGGTGCCGCCCACCCTTACACCGAAACCCGAGAGATCTTTAGCTCGAATACATAGCTTTCACTTAGATTCGCTCGAGTACGGAAACTCTAAAGGGTCAGTAGCCTAGTTTGAGGTACGGAGTTGCACTGAATACATACAATCAGCTGTGTTGGCCGCAAATCGATTGCCAGGCGTTTATCTGACGCCCTCCGGTGTGATTAATCGCCGGTTTCATAGGTCCCTCGGTCGGATTACGGCGATCCTTTCACGTATCTAGACATCGCAGTTTAAATCAATATTGAATACGATAAAATTAAAATAAATTTAAACTCTCTAGAAGAATTTATGAGATGTAAATCCCACATTGGTTGTTAACTTGTTAATAACTAGTAGCTCATACATAACCATTTGAATGAGTTGATCTGCCACAAATATACATAAGTGTATTTTCAACGCAACGAATAATTAGTTAGGAATTCTTGGAATAAATTTGATAGGATACGATTATCGGCGGTAATTTTGGTTGATAGCCAATCTGCCTTGATTAATTTCCCAATCCTCGCCTGTTCCGCGCCCTATCTTTTTACATGGATTTACGAGTAAATCTTGTTTCCGCAAGTAGACAAATAACAGTGAGCAGTCAACCTGCTGTTCCGAAATGAAAACATTCACATGATAGGTAGCGAAGTTTTTGTAATTTGTATATAGTCACTCAATGTAATTACATATACGTAATCAGATATTTATTGATTTCTCTATAGATTGAGTGGCTCTCCTTTTCCTCCCTAAGTTGGATTGTTGCATTTACACATACCCTTGAAAATGACCTCCCGTCAAATAGGCATCACCATAAGTAAACTAATAAACTTCCTTTACATCTTAATTCGGAAAATAATGTAAAATGTGATGTCATTATCCACTTAAATTATTTAACCTTCGCACCTGTGACTAATAACGCCTTAAATAAATAGAAAAATCTTTTATTCATTTAAAAGAAGAACGTCGAGGAGTTAATATTTAATATTATATGACCTCTGTGAAGATTCAAATCGTATTAATAGCGACGGCGTTTATTAAAGAGGATCGTATTTAATTAAACATTATTTAATATGAAGCAGAGATCAAAACCTTTAGTTGGCCCTTGGGGCGGCAAGATATCGAATTGCCAAATATCTCGGGAGTCTCCCCGAGGTCGCCGGGACTCGGGATAAACTCTAGTGGTAGGGGAGCCCAAGGGGGGATTTCGGGAGTTACTAAAGCGCGGCAGATTAACATATAGGGAGATACCTTGTACCCGATTAAATACTTCCAACAAACATGAGTCCCGTAAATGCGGCCGCCCGTCAAGGATAAAGGATCAGATTAGTAAAAAAAAGTTGATCATCAGAAATTCTTGAGCGCGTCAGATTAAGGTAGGGTGAGTTAGTTACATGCTAAAAAGTATATATTCCACTAATCTGACAATTTCCGATTGTCGATAAAAAGTTACTGGGTTACAAACTTGTAAAAAAAAAACGTCATCTCGACTTTCTCGAGCGTGGCTAAATTTTTTTTTATTTTGAAGGAAATAATTCAACGTTCACAAAAAATATATAATCTGACGATTTCCATAAGCCGAAGTAAGGAAAACTAATTAATAAAGTTTAATGCGTGCAGCTACGTAATCCCTGTATTCCCCACTCCGCGTTTCTATTCCTCTCTCACTTTTTCTCTATCTATGACTCTCTCACTCCGTCCCCACTCTGGTTTCTGTTGCCATGACGCCATGACGCCAAAGATTTGAAAAAATAAAAAAAAAAAATTTTCAATTGTCAGATTAGGCGAATCCCTCTAGATAATCGTCAGATTATGAGACAGCACGTCTAGGGTATATAGATGAACCATATATATCTTAATCTGACGCGCTCGAGTATTTCAAAATGGCGATTTTTTTTTACACAGTTTAAAAATGGCCGCGAGTTTGGGTCACATCCAAATCGTCAGATTATTATATAAGCGCTTTTTTTTAGGTTCACTTAACACCCCCTTAGAAAATCTGACGCGCTCGATTAAGTTTTTTTTTTTATCGATTTCAACCCTTACGTATGACTACCCCCACCATGGAAACAATCAGATTAACATACGTACATCTTCCAAAATACGTAAAACATTTATGCTATCAATATCTGACGCGCTCGAGTATGTCCATGCATCGTTTTTTTTTTACATTTTTGAAAATTTATAGCCGCTCCCCCCACCAATGAAAGTGTATATATTATATAACATTTTTTTCTTCTAATTATCTAAGCTTCGCAATCGAATAGGTCTCTATAGTGCTCGAGTAAATCCCGATTTAGCATCCCGGGCTCCCCTACTATAGTAGGTTTTTGCGCAAACGAGATACAGCCAAGATCTTTTGGGAGTAATCTTTAGAAACGAAGCTTACTTCAGCTACGTTTTTATTATTATTCGTTTGTAGTTGGTCTTAGATTACATTACACTAAGTAACTTGTTAAATTTATGATTAGAAAATATTTAAGTTCAATCCAAAAAACTAGATACATACTTACTAAGTAACCACAGCTGGTCTGTAAATACGAAAATGACACAAATTACGTAAATGGTGTTTACAAAATGTGCTCATAAGGATAATGGTTTGTGTAGGTTAACACGTAAGCATATTACTGAATAAACATAAGATAGGTATTTAATGTGGTTGCAAATAGCGGCGCACCACACTGCCATGCCATAAAATTATTATTTGTAATTTTAACGCATAGATATGTGGTTAAGTTTCCAATTAATTCTGCAAAATTTTACAACCGTTTAATACTGCAAAATCCGCCAGGTTGTTTCCAGCTGAACTGCCATTGCCTTTGATTCAAAAAATGGCGTTTGTAGCGTATATGCAAGCGAAATTTGATTTTACTGGAACACTAGGCGTTCCCAATATCGTTGGGGGCGGATTCGTTGATAGGTCATTAATTTTGACACGCTTTATTTTAAGAGAGGAAAATATTGCATCGGAAGCGAAGAGACCAGTTCGTCCCATGTAATTGATGTCACTGCAGTGCTCGTGTTATTAGTCTATCAGCGGCGATCGGACATACTCGTAGCTGCATTATGCGCACAGGACCAGCTTATTACAGTGGATACAAGGACAGGGAATGTTCCAAAGTTAGGGACATGAGTAATACTAGTACATCTGTTTCCCAGCGACGGATTTACTTTAATGGTTTCTGAACATAGTGGCTCATCCATCACTGAGCGCAATCTACATACTTTGAACAGTACTGAAATATTGTTAAGCGGACGTTTCATTCCATTAAGCATTCTACTATAACGATGTAATATTTTTCCTTAACGGAGCAATATAATATAGTATACTTTGTATTCTTTTGGACAGCTTGCCGAAAACAATACATTTATGCCACGATTCGTAAAATATTCTCAGCGGTATTTTCTGCCTGAAATTTTTTTACTTGTACTCTTTATCGATATAGGGACATCTTTATATACTATTTTTGGACCTGACCTGAAATCTGAGTATATAAAGGGAATAGTTAATAAATTAAAGACTTTTTGACAAACTAAGTTTCGTAGTAGAATGTGATATTTGTGGTTTTAGTGTACTTTGGTGTCCCTTTGTGATTTTTTATCATTTCATAATAGATTCTATCAATTAAACGGTGTTTATTTGATGTTCCGATATTTTAAAGTTTGGTTTAGGAATCCTGTTAGGTATGTACTACCCGTCAATAGGATGTCTTTGTTTTATTTTAATATGGACTCTATCGCGCGTGTAGAGTTAACGCGGATAATACGCCAATGTCAAGTGTTTAGAAAGACACGTCAAAGCTGGCCGGTGAACTGACGCTATACTTTTCGGCCTAAAATATCCATGCTTCTATACAGTCATAGGCCGATGACGTTTCATATCGAATGCTATCAATGTCCGTCGCGCATACACTTGACTGGCAACCTTGCACCGTTCGTCAGCAAACATTACCGGCCATTACTTACAGCCTCATCTACTCGTTAGCCGCCTGCGAGGTCACAGATACGGGTTTGGCACTCGATTGTTAATTCACAAGTTTGCCCGCATCACTACATATTTCGCAATAGGCTTAAACCTAATGGGAGGACGCTCGGCTATTTTCGAGATCGCACTATTCTGGTGTGCTACCCTACCACAATATGTAACAGAAATGCTATACCTACTCGTACAATTTGAATTGACGCGGCCTAATATTTATATTTAAATTCTAGTTTGATTAAAACGTGGTTATTATCGTGCTACATAGACAACGCAATTTAATTAGATTAAGAGTAATATATTTTGTTTGAAACATTGAAACAACTTACAAACATATCGAGTTGTGCGTGTTTCTTTTATGTTTAGCTTCAAATCACTAAAAGCGACTTAATAAGACCGCCCATTTAAACAATTGCACCCGGATCATCTTCAGAATTGACCTCATGTCCAACTAAAAATACTAAAGTGGCTTGAATTGGCAAAAAATCTGGCATTGAATACGCATTACTCCCTTTTCTTCAACCTCAATTCATTCATCCAACCTGATAGCCGCCCCATCTCTTCCCAATGAGTATCGTAACACGACTAAGCTACTTCTTCAGACGTCAAGAAGTTTTACACATCTAGCTGACGACAACCGTATACTTGCGAAACACCCGTGCAGTGACCTCAAGCGATGGGAAGCCACTTGCTGTGTCACTATAAAAAAATCTTCCAAATCCCCTTGTACATTTTTGCTATCGCCCACTTGTTATTATATTACACTTGTCATACAGCGTTGAATCACACCATTTGTCTGTTGTGCAATAAATATAGATTAAATAAACATCATTGGTGGTCACTTTAAGAGCCAAGATGTCATAATCCACTTATGTGTTGTTCCAACTCCAACCGCCCGCCCTACATCGATCCACGCGCTGTGGTCACTGCGGACAATAGCTTATGAACTATCCTTCTATATCGAACACATATATATTCCCTTACCAATGGGGCCTACAGCTTAATGTCTGGTAAAGTCTTAGTAATCGTTGTTGCCATTAACATAATACGTCTAACTTGATTCTTATTGATACGGATTGAGCGACAATGGGTAAAAACTTGCAGTAAGTTGACTAATGTAACTTTGGTGGGATTTTTCAATTGATGGATAAAAATAAAATAAAATAAAATTTATTTGGAACTTTTTTATGGTACAAATTAATAATATATTTTTTTTATTTTTTAATTGATGGATAAAGTTTCACAGACTGATTGATATAAGGAAAGACAGCTAATTGGAAAAGTCAAGATGTATTCGTTGAGAAATAAAAATACATGGGACTATGTTTTAAACTAAGTATCAGTCTGATTGGGCGATTGAAAAATTGGCCCTAAAAATAAATAACGTTACATTGTCAAAGACTAATTCTCATTCTACACGGGAATAGCCACTCTCAATTATAATGGTCAATTTTTTAACGTACTACTTTGATTTATACACACGATTAACAAAAATAAAAGCTTTTAAAAATCACTTAAATAGTCAGACCATGACCATATAATGTATCCAACTGGCCTCTAAGGAATACAAACATATAAAAAGGATTATTGCTGTTTTCATGTTAAACAATTACATACCTACAGTTTTGCGTGTTTTAATCGCGTGGTAGTAGCTAATAACAGTAGATAGTAGTAGATGTTTAAAAATAATTATTTGAGCTCATTGTATCGTTTATTTTAATAATAAACGTACGTAAAAGATTGGAGAATGTAATAACGGTGAATATTACTGGGAGATAAATATACTTTGTATCCAATGCGCAGGTGGCCGAACGTTAATATTTCCTCGTACCTGTCTCTATATTTCATTTACTAAATATAAATGTAATGGAAAAGGTTAATAAAATCCTAACCAGAACGTATTGCGGAAAACTGAGAGAGAAAGGTGTTTATTTACCTATTTATCTTCGCACACCTCGCTCGAACGTTGCAAATGGGCAATGTCTCTATGCGAGTGTAACAATCGAATGTTTACTTTGTTTTCCTGTCTAACTTTCCGCTTGGCTTGTTTCAGGTACATATATATCTGTCAATACGAGTTTTTTTCATCAGATAAATTTATGGGCATTGTTTTTTATGTAAGTATCTTTTTCAATTGTTCTGTGTTATATTGAAACCGTCTTACGTGCTCGTCATAGAGGCAACAGTGATATAAAAGGAGTGATTCCGATAAGTTCTGATTATTATCACATTAGTTTAAATCGCTATTACAGTAACAGTTATTTGATCCAATATTTGGACCTAATGAAATAGTTTAAAAAATACGAGTAATGATTAGGTACACAATTATTCAAATGCAATCTTGACTATTGTCGTAATGATGTGCGAACGTTAGGTGAAGAAGAGTGATGGTGCACCAGTAATTGTCTTATAAATTGTATTCAACTAAGACATTATTCATCTGATAATAACCCAAAAGATACTCATTTTTACGCCTTAACACATTTCTACATTATCATTTAGTAAATTGTCATTATCTAACTTGATCACGTTCTTTACTTCACAAAACGTGATATTGTACCTACTGATAAATAAAATGTTATTACTCAGATGACTGATCATTATCCAATCTTGTAATTGTCACAGATTACACATTTTTGTCGGCATAAAGTGCTTTGTTTCATTTGTCTTAAACTTCACTTCAGTTTTCTATCATGAGTTTATTTATTTATTATTTACTAACAATTGCTTTGTTTAAACTTTGAATTGTTGTTGTCTGTTAGAGATTAGTCATTTGTCATTACGAAATCGCTATGCAATGCTTATTGTGTGTTTTAAATCTTAATGTCCTTTTATTTTACTCGTAGTTGTTTATACAACAGTTTACATACATATCTTTACTTGTACATAGTATTAAGTAATATCAGAAAACAATAACAGTTCACTTGATAAGAATATCACTATTACCATTATGGCTCGTAATTTTGTGATTAAAAACTTCTCTATACGGGTGCTGCCAAATTCTGTCTGAAATGAGTTCGGGTTCGACAGTTTGATTGGATCTCTCGATTGAGTCTAAGCGGATACGCCGCGGGCCTAGGGGCATTGTTCGACGATATTATGTGTTCTGCCAATGAGTTTCGTACGAGACTCCATCAGCACGGAGTACGTGTGGGTACATAAGAGCTATAAAATAGTAAACGGGAAAGTAGCGTTCGAAAACTGCGAGATTGGAGCGTAATGTCGGCGAGAACGTGACGATAACTGCGACACCTGTCTCGCCGCCGGTGAATAACGGCCTTATCACGTACTCGGGCTTCGCGAATGCTAGGAAAAAGTTAACGCATAGCGGTGCATCTTTGCTGCACTTCTCGCTCCACCATCATTTGACACACATTCCGATCGCAGACACAGCTGTGATTTATGTTCTTGTGTGCACATGAAATATTACCCGGTAACTATTTTCTAAAGTCCGCGAACGCTAGGGATTTGAAAGTGCGTAATCAAAATTTAAATTCCAGCGACGATTTTTAAGTCTTATAGAAAGATGACAAAACCTTGAATTTACGACATTTTCCACGACGTCATTATATAAATTTACAGTCGCAAAGTGAAAATACCGTTTCATTCCGGGGAGGCTAAAATAACATTTTATAATTACTAAATTGTCTATTACGTTTTCTCTAATTGGTATCTACCTACACATTAAATATTGTTTTTCCAATGAAATCGATAGAGTGGAATCAGTGTTATTTGTATAACAAATAAACAACTTAAATTATACCAGACATCTTCTATTTATTATTATATTATTATCGATGTTTATTTGGAAGACCTACAGTAATACATGATGTTATATTTACAAAGTTACCTAATTGTGTTATTCTTTAGCAAACTCAAAGATGGTTAGTTCAATCAAATGTTTTGTACGTGTTTTATTGAACTGTATATTTATTTGGATTTTAGTAGGGATTCCCGTAGCACACAACCAGTTTTCAAGGAAACAGTAAGAAACACTTATTGATACGACAAAATATCTAACGGAGCGAGTTGCGTGGGGGAAATGGACCGAGAGCCTGTTCACGCGCAGCGCTATAATAGATCGTCATCCGTCCCAGTTGGTTTCGGCGCGCTGCACCGAGCACGTGTATCTACAATAAATATTTGGTGTTGCATTGCAACACATCACTGACAGTACCGCTAGTTAACTCCGTGCAGTGTCAACAAAGTGAAAAATACTACCGTTTGTGATTATGCCATGCCAGTGTTAACGACACCCGCCGCGACAACGATGCGTTTCATCCTAATTTGCCGTAATTGAGGTACGCTGATACTGTTATCAATTATCGCGTTATGTCTCTGTTTATTTGTAAATATGAATTCTTATATCATAATTTCTAGTGTTATTTTCCTGTGGTACCCTTTGGTCACTCGGACAAGTGGAAGAGTCATGATAATTAACACGTGATAAAAATATTGTGCTGATTAGGTATATTTATTAAGCAATACTAGTGATTTGTGTGTGAATCATTTAAAACAATAGTGATTAGATATAAATGTAAGTACACCAATAAGTACCATACATAAAATATTAATTATTACTAATTAACTCGTTTCGCAAAAATCCAAATTAGTTGTATGTAGGACTGTGCGTGTATTTTTAAAGTAAAGATCTAGTTCGAGTAAATTATTATAACCTTTTGTTCATACTTACATACAAAGGTATTGCTAATGGCCTTAGTACTCATGTAGCTTGACCGCAGAATTATAAAACCAACAGTATTTAGATAGCTGAATATCGGGTTACTCTGATGCATCGGCGATCATAACACTGAACCGAGGCTCGCTCGTCTGGCAGTGCCCTGGATAGCTTAAGTGGCATTGGTCATGCTACTCTGTTCCAAATGTGAACGAGATTTGGGTCACAGAGAACATAACAGAACTAGATTGGACTAAAGCAAATGCTAATAGACGATACAGCCCAGCAACTTTCCTCAGAGCTATTGTTTTACGAAAACAGCTTTGTTTTAAAATAAAACTGTTTTAAAAGTTTTATGTAGTGCACACACATAACTTTGTATTCATGATATTCTGGTTAGTATTATGTATATTGTTTTACGAAACTAAATGTTAGCTTGAAATGCTTGAATGAATTATCTCTTGAAATGCGACTAAGCTTTTTGAAAGGAAGGTCTATAATTCGGATAGCCATAAAATTACCTAGCAAGCAAGAGTTTAAAGTAACTCCTTATCACACAATCAGATCAAGGACTTCAGGCGCCTTTTCACCATTAAACCAGGTTACGCGATTAAATTATGTACCAATTATTTGTATCATTATGAATGACTACGATTTACTTTGTAACAATAACTCTACCATATGCATGTTTTTAAGTGGTTTTGCAATAATTCATGTACCTATTATAATAATGAAGAAAATAGTTTTTTTTTTTGACTGAAGAAAATAGTATGTAGATAATAATATAAACCGTAACATACCGTAAATAATAATAAGTGCCTACTTTAACGATTGTATAATGAAGAAACATGATCAATCTAAAACATTACAATATAGAAGAACTAGATCGTCTAGCACAGCGTTATCTCTGACCCTTGTCTATAAATTCCACTAATAACAGTATCGCGATATTCGTAACCCCTCCAGAAATACGCAAGAGCGAGTTCGTTATCAGTGCGGATGTAATATGTTGCGGTGACCCGGCTTAGGGTCGTATGACGTTTGTACGATTTCGTACATACTGTATCTGCCAAACAAAAAAAAGGCACGTCGTGGATACGTACTTGCATTTTTTATATCTTACAAATGACTCTTATTCTTCGCTCTCGCATTTTATTATGACTAACACCGACGAATAACCACGTTTGTGCGTGCAGTGTCTTACGTGGCGTTATGAATCAATGTTTTATTTACGGAAATCAAAACGGGGGAGCTTAGTGAGTGAGCAGATTCTTATTATAACACTTCCTCACGTAAAGATATAGCCGGCTAACGTACAATAGTCAAGAAGTTTATTCTTATCAGACATACACCCGTGGCTGCATACGCATACGCGCGCGTATATCACCGCGATCTGTAAATGTGTTTTATTGTCGACTTAAAATTTGCCTTTCAATACGTGGCATGTTCCGATTTGCGACGTAAACATAGTTACTGAAAGTGGAAAGCCTTGGTATTATCGAGTAGGGAGCACGAGTGTATGCTTATTTGCAGCACCGGCGGCCGTTCTACGTGATTGCGCAAATATTTAAGCTGTTGCCGATTCGTTTTCATGCATGATTCGCACGTCGAGTTCGCTTCGATAACGGGATATCTGACCTAAAAAAGGTAATTTGTCTCCATTGAGGTGTCGGTTACTGAGTCGGCTGTCAGCGCACAACACATGTGATGTATCTTGTAATGAGGGCACGTACGCGCCGCTTGACAAGGAACAAATACTGAGGGGTGTGTGTTCGCGGCATCCGAGAGATTTTTCGCTACCTTTACCTTTGAGATTTTAGCTTTCGTGTGCTTAGGTGTATTTTCCTTTCGGCGAATTGTGGAAACGTTTCGTTGTTACGACTATATCGTCAAGTTATGTTGTACAGACTGTTGAAGTCGGCTCTCTCAACTAAAAAAAAGTTGTCTCGTATTACAATACAGTTTACTTATATATTCTCACGAACTTACTATATTAAATTACTTGAACTTTGTCAACGAAAAGAATTCCCAAAATTTATCTCAGCTTGAGAAATAAAACTTTTACTTTAGTACATGTATTAATCTTACTGAAATTCTCAACATTATAATAAATTCAAGTAAATTGCTAGAAGTGGCAAATTTACGATCTCAATATCGAGATACTGAATACGTGTAACAACGGAATGATGAATAATTTATACAAGAGGAGGTACTGGCTACATATAGCAGTACTGGTGTACAGAATCCCTGTCTGTCCGTGTTTACTTGGTTAACTAATACTTGGGATTAACTTCGACAAACTCGGATCAATGTACATTGTTAATTTAGCACGGTTTTAACTCGTAAACCGTCCGCTTTGTTTTGCCTTTTGGAAATTGGAACGAAACAGAAACAATCGATTGCTTGAAACCTCTCATTAATTATGCCACATAATGTCATTTTCCTGTTTAAATTGCACATGGAATGTCGCTTAATCAGCTGTTGAAACTTCTGTTATTAATTTAGTAGCCTAAAAATAGGGTAACTGCCACTAGAAGGAGCATTCTTGAACAACTATTTTCAGGCCACTAAATTTCCAATAAGCTGGTTCTCACCTCTCTCAATCATTAGATGAATAATTGGATATAATTACCTGAGCAGATATATTTTAACATACGTGTCCTTTATTTTGTGCTGTGTAATCTGTACCTATGTATTGTCTGTACCATTTAAAGGCCAATAAATTTTTCTTTCTTTCTTTAAAAAAATTACCATAAATAGGTCTGATGCTTTTAATTCACATTTACATGGTCATGAAAAGTTTATTACAGAAAGATGCGTTATAGATTTTAACTTACGTAACGCTAAAAGCCTATGATAATAACGTTGCATCCTGACCTTTCTCTTTGAAACCCTGCGTCCGCTACGATAATCCGAGATTAATAAGTGTGGGGAACCAGTGCTAATGGATCATGGTCAGTATATGCATCCAAAGGAGCCTTTACGATATTTTCCCGTAACCCTAATACATGGCTTATTTCAGTTTATTCTTTGGACAAGGTATTATTTTCTACTTATTTGTTTAAGCATAGGAAATCTATGCTCACTGACGTCTTTACTACTGTTGTACCAAAGAGTTCTTCTCATTCACTTGAAGAAGTATGATTTTTTTGCCACTGCCAAACTAAGAACATAACCTCAAAACCATAAAGAGATTATCTCCCCTCGAGTTTTGTTATATATCGTTATCTTTATAGCATTTTCAATGCTTGCAATGACGCTCTATTTGTACATAACGAGCAGATTTGTTAAAATATAAAAGTAAATATGCAATTCACTTCTGGTTGCTATTGTATTGCTTCGCGGTATGAAACGCGATAGTTATTCTTACAAATGAATTGTTAAATGTATTACGTGCTGAGCGACTGTGACAAGTATCACGATAAATGGGTAGCAACTAGATTTAGTAAGAATCAAGACCACCATGGGTATACCTAATGTCAACATAATAATATTGCAAGGCAAACACTTGATAGACCGTCTCTGTTTCTTAGGAATATGCATATTTTTTTACTTTCATGAAAGCGGTAATGCTGGACATTTTACGCATTATGTCCAATTTGTAAGATATCCAGTGTGCTCATAATTTCCAATTGTCACAACCGGTGAATGATTAATGAAATGAAAGTTAATTTATGTAACAAAAGCTAGAAAAAGAAATTATTTTTAAGCAACATTTTTTTTTATACAAGAGGCGGCAGACGACCAAATTATGTGATGCTTGATTTGATGGTAAGCAGTCGACACCGCCCGTGGACACCCGCAACTCAAATCGTGTTTTGGGATCGCTGCGGGCCTTTTAAATAGGAGTACGCTCGTTTCTTGAAGGCTCCCAAGTCGTAGCTGTTCGGAAAGACTGTCGCAGAGAGTTGGTTCCACAAAACCGATGCGCGAGGCAAGAAGTTCCTCGTAAAGCGTACAGTGGAGGATCTGAGGATGGAATTGCAATCGGTTACGTGTGGTGCGGTGAAGAAACTCAGCTGCAGGCAGTAAACCAAACAATTCTTCAGAACATTCTCCGTGATACATGCATTTTAAGTAATCAATGTGTTCACGTATGTGTATTACGGTCTAATTTTTGTGTAACTATATTTAATTTTTTAATATGTATTTCCTGGGCAAAATAGACGATAATTTTCACAATTTATCGTCTACTTTTAGTTTTCGTAAATGAATTTGGCATAAAGAGCATCACGCTATTGAAGTAGGATTTATTGAAGATTTTCTAAGTTTTATTTCGAAAACATGGATAAAAAATAGATTGGATTAGCGCGCGCGTCCATTGTTCAAACAAGCATTGGCTCTCTAACGAAGCCCCAGCTTTGCTCGAAATCCTTTATCCACGGCATTGAATTGTCAATAAAACTGAATTTTCCCGTGCTTTCTTGCTGTTCAATACAAAAATTGTAAGTCAGATTTAGATTTGAGTATTAAGGAAACCTGATTTTCAGTAACAAAATATAAAAGGAGATTGTGTCTTATTAATATTTTTAAAAGCCTTTTCTTTATTCAAAATCTTTTCTTTAACGTTTGCTTTTGATGTTAGTATAGTCATTTAAAACGATTTTTATTTCCTAGCCATAAAAGTACATTTTGTGTATAATCGTAAAAGCACAGCGGTCGTTTATGGCTTGAACCGACTTTAACAATCATTATTGTTGTTAAATTTCAATTAGGTTAGTCTTAACTCTAAATAATATAGCGATACATAAAAATACTTACGCGAGAGATGTTTCCTTAGGGAGTAGGTTTGTACTACATATATTTTTAAAAATTATAGCCACAATTTAGGTCCTGTGTTAACGTTTTGTTATCTATTTTTTTTCTTTTGGGGTCCATATGGTTTCCGGATTTAGAATAGAATAGAATCATCCCACCTTATCTCATGTACTAAGTGTAGTGACTCGCAAAATTACGTCATTGGGGGATGTCCAGCTGTAATCTATTTTTTGTTTAGGTTAGAAACGGACGAAACATAATAATATTGAGTACGGCTGTTTCCTTAGTGTTCTGTACTTAGAACCCCAAATAACTTGGATCTACCCTAAAATATCTATCTTTAAACCAAGTTTTTAAGATAAAACAATTGAGACCTCAATATAACCTACCTATTTGTATGGTGACTGGACGTGTCATAATATTTGTAAGACCTTCCTATTTCTATACCATTTATGTGTATACTACAATCACAAGAACATTAAAACACGTGTCGTTGTTTACTACATATACGCAGTAAATAATAAAGCTAGAGCTATTGCATGTATGTATGATCAAGATTCTTATGTTTTTTTCCTCGTTGTATTTGTTCGGTCTCAGAACTTTGTTAATTATAATAAGTGACTGGTTTTGTCCAAGCCCGAATCTAAAATGACCTTAGCCTTTCCTCCTTAAGAATACGTAACTTTATTTAAGCGACGTCACGTTTTACGGCTCCATTCCAATTGATGTTTTATTTTTGCCCTAAGTATGTTGGTTATACCCATTGATTTTGATTATTATAATTTTCCCTACGTAAAGGATTTTGAAAATTATTAAACCTAATTTTTGCAATATAACCAGTGAAATTAATCAACGCATAAACGAGATTCATAATTATAAACGACAATATTTATACAACGCTATATTTATTGTATGTTATACGTGAAAAGTTCTTAAGTGAAAAACTAGAAATAGAAAATCATGTCTGATGTTTAGGTTATTGAAATTTCGGGTTCATATCATAATATTATGTCATACCTTTTCTGTACTAATGATAAGTTTATCAAAAAATAACTTATCAAATGAATTAATTGCAGTCAAGCGCAAACCCAAATTAATCAAATTATGTATGTACGTAACTATACAGTACAGGTTTTTGTACCGGACTGATAATAAAAAACATGAGGTACGTAGGTAGCTACTTTTTCCATTTTTATACTATCTAGAACAGCTTGAGCTAATTTGCGATCTGATTTATTGATAGCAGCAAGGGCAAACTTTCTACGATAATTTGTTCAAATTGTTCCCATTGAAACTCATTTTGTAGTACCTACACTCACCAACTACGATTGTAACAGCCGTGTAGTTGCGGACGCCGACCTAATTAAATGTTGCTAGACTTGAAGACAGTGCAGTGTTTTCATTTCAACGATGGAAGCTTAGTTCAGTTTCAAGTTTTAGTGCAAGTCTTGCAGTTGTAGTAGTACTGATTCTGACTACAGATGAGGTGCGTCCAGTTGTAGCGTTGGGTATAGATTTAGCTTTCATTACAATGTAAGTAAGGTGCTGAAGTGATTCGTTATGTATGTAGAGTTGACCTCAAAGTTAACATTACATCTTTGGTAGATATATATTCATTATTGCACACGAAACAGTTGACTTAAAACTAGATATAAAGACATATCGAAGTACAAATTAGGCGGCCTTATCGCTTAAAGCGATCTCTTCCAGGCAACCTTTGGGTAGAGCTTGGTACTTACTTTATATTTATTGATTCATAATCAGTCTTCACATTCACTTCTGAATATGCCTTAGTAGGCAGGGTGGTGACCGCAGTATGCTTTGTTGAAATGAGCAGCAGCGTACCCAGGTAGACGCTGCTGTTCCGTTCCGTTGATATTCCCTTAGTAGTACTTTTACGACACCCACGGAATAAGATTGGTTTTCCTATTCGGATTTTAAATACGAAACCACACGGAACTTTATTGATGAAGAATCTTCTTTTACTGTGTAAGATTTTTCAAAAGTTAAATAATTGACGTTACTAAATCTAACATGTAATTATTGATTGATATACAGGGTTGACAGAAGTAGGTAACTTGACAGATTTCCATACGGAATCTGGGATCCGAACATTAAAACTAATAACACCTAGTTGTAGTTTTTGAATCACGAAATACAAACCCTATCAACAAATTTTATTAGCGTTTACTTTACGACTTACCTATGTACATTTTCAAAAAGATAGGTTATTTATCTTTTGAAATCGAATCTTAACAGTTTTAAAATTGTGGTTATAATAACTAGTGTCTTAAACAAACCTGAAATTTTATGTTCATTCATTCAATAAAACATTACACATTTAACTCTTATATTGCGGTATTCGGCCGCGTAGCAATTTCTTTTCAATTGTGTCTGAACTCTGAATGCAGTAAGTATGTATTTGAAATTTTAAAGAGCTACAGCAGTCAATGGTACCAATACTACATTTACAGTAACGGAACACCTATAACCATAAGTAGGAAACACAGTCTAAAACGGCTAATAAGTCGAATAAACATTGCAAAAGATAACCACGGAAGGTCACCATTTGTACAAGAAGATATTTCAATAGTTCACTGCGTTTGTTTAGTTTTCGTCAACTGAGTATTTTTTTGCTCGGTCACAGCGGCCTTCGTTGCGTAAGACGCATCGGTTCCTCTTCCTTGTTGCGTCTTCGATCGCTATGACGTGCCCCATTTCCGCTGATCAAGTGGTTTATTTTCCATACCAAACATCTTTATTTGCCATTTATTCAATAAAGATCATAATAATTCCTATATTACATATTTATAAGGAGTATCTTAGGTAGATAGAGTCATCGTTTAACATTACGAGTTAGATTCATATTTAAATATCCAGTTAATTTATACTATTCACCCATGTTATGTAAATTTAATAAATACAGATTTCTTACATGTTTATCGCTGTCATATACCTTAGCAGAACTAACATTTAAAAGTCCGATAAAAGAACTTCCAATAGGTTGTTTTTGAATTATACTTGAAAGGTAGTAAATAGTCTGTTTCATTCATATAATAATTATGTATAGAAAATAATAAGTTAGCTAGACTTTTATTTATTGCCTAAGATGATTGTACAATAATATAATCAAAATCTGTTTCAGTCGAATGTAGAACGCGCAAGATTAAAAATATGTACTTATTATCATACGTTTCAGTCTCATATGCTAGAAACTGAAAAAGTACACTAAAGTTGGCTACTAAATAAATTTATTCTTCCTTATTAGTTAATGCCTACTTGTCGTGCAGTATAATTTATCATGTTATTTCATAGAGCAGTTTCAGACAGACAGGGTTTTATGAAACGACGAAATATCTTTTGGCTGCAGATAAAAATTTACTAATGCATTCGGCTTTAATCATAACTGTAAATACTGGAATGCATTAGAGAAAAGGCGGCACCGAAAAATTTATACGTTTTTTAGCAAGCACGAATTCAGTAACGTTTGCGAGCTTTCATTTAGTGAAAAGCGCAATTCTGCCCATTCACTGTGGCCGCCCAGCGAAATCGTTATCATCTGTGCTACGGCAGTTCTATTTCCTAATGGCGGTTTCGCGTGCATTTCGTTTTTTTATTACGTTCCTTAACGAATATACTCTCAAAACATCCATTTAACGTTGCATTCTGTTGATATGACCTCTAAGTGATAAGCGTATGCAAAAATATTTTAAATATGAAGACAACGCGAGTGTAAACACTCTACGTAATGATTTATCGACACATTTTTATCAATAGGCTTCATTCGTTTTTTTACAACGGTGGTTACTTATATCATTAATTATTATCATAAATGTATGTGTAAACAGAGTAAGTATGTAGAAACTAAAAGTTAATACATAATAATTATCAAAGTATTGGCTGATATTTCTAAATTTTTATGGTTTTGTATTGTACTTATATTCAAAACTAAAACTTAATGTTTGATAAATGTCTGATGTATTATTATACATACGATATTTCATACATGATCTTTTAAATTGCCTGCTTCACCGTCCATCCATGATAAAGTAACACTCCTATTTGGCACTATCATAGTTTTATTTTCTCCGTAACGGCATCAAATTGTTGTGTTCGTTATTTTGCGAGTGCATTTTCAATATCCATAAATATCGTATTCATGATGGGGTATCGATTCTGGCGGTGGCGCTATCTTCGTCTGGTAATATCAGCCCACTAGCGCTGGGTGGCGGTTTATCTAGACCCGTCGCCGCGTCGTCTGCCTTGCTTAGGTTATTCATTTATAGCATTTTTAAGTAACTAGCTATTTTCTGTGAGAGCATTGTCATCACATTTAAGTAATGTTGCTCTTTATTTTTGTACTATTTGTTATTTTCGAATATTTTTTCTTAAACTTCTTATTTAAGGAATAAAATAGTTCTACGATACGCTAGCAGTACGCTAAGAGTTTGCTCTTACACCGATAGCGTATCGTAAGCAACAAAATTTAACAGTAAGGCCCTGTCCGCACAGCGATTTTTCACCGCGCGATTTTTTTTCCGCAATTCTGTAACTCGTGCAACACTATAGAAGTATCCGCACTGGCGATTAAAAATTCGCGCGGAAAAAAATCTGTGAATTGATGCAAAATGACCGCGATTTTTTTCCGCGCGAATGTTTTGTGCAATATAAAGTGGTACGGGCCTGTCCGCACAGCGGAAAAAAAATCGCGCGATCCGCTCAGTCGTAAACTAACAGCGCAAGGAAGACGAGATTATGGAAGGAAATATTATATAGATATATTTTACTTGGGAACAATATAATGTTGTTGAAAAAAAACAAAAATGTGAATAAAGCTAATAGTTTATTAATTTGCCTAATAAGTACTTTTAAATTATTATTATAAAAAAATACTGTGTCAATACTCATTAGATGTTCACATCGCCGTCGTTTTAACATCATAATTGAGCTATTGATGGAGTATCAAGTAAATTAAAATTTTTCTTCTGTCCATTGTACACGTCCGTTTCAGCCGGGAACTCCATCGAAATGACAAAATACGCGCGGAATTTTATTCGCAGTGCGTATATAATGTGATTCCGGTCGCGGAAAAAGAATCGCGCGAATTAAAATCGCGCGGTGAAAAATCGCTGTGCGGACAGAGCCTTACATTTTCAATATTACTTAGTTAATCTGCTTCTGCTTCGTTTGGTAGAGACACTGCTTCTGTCGTAAGTACGAATCTCATCTATAATGTTTTATTTTATATCTTGTAGTACATATTAGGTTCTTTTTATACTGTACAAAGTAATGCTTGTATAATGTCTAATATTTATTAATGGATATAATCATTTATATGCTACACATAGTAAAAATTCCGTCCAAGAATGAATATCTTATAAGAAAGGCCCCGTTTAAAATGCAAAATCGTCTAGTCCACCGCCCGACCGCTCAGTTTCTGACTTTCGGACAATAAACTAAATTACTTGGAGAACAACGAGACGAGGCGGGCTACAATGATATTTCGGTAGCCGGGAAAAAAACAAGAGGGTCGTTTCGGGACCCGCCGGGAATTCTCCCGAGCGCTTTGTGCGCCGCGAGGAAAAGAGGCTAAGTAGACAGCTCAGGAAGCGCTCAGGATACTACTATTTCATGCTATTTACATCGCCACGTCATTGTGGATGTCCGCTTTTAGATACAATTTACTTTGGAATTTGAATTTAAGAACAACTCACTGAGACGTCCCGCCGACAGACTTCCTCCGCGCATTCAAATATTCCAACGTGTAAACGTTTGTTTTGTACTCATTCAATATTTATAGCACGTGTTTCCGCGATAATGTTATCAGTTTAATAGACACGAACACGAGACGGTAGACAGAATACATTACAAAACAATGGAGATAAGCCGGATTAGATTATCTTAATTCTGATGTAAGTAACCAATAATGATAAGAATAATGCTAAATCACTTAACAATCCGGTCAGTGACTCTTCGAATAATGGCTATTAGGGTGGCGGCTTGGCAGCCCATAAGACGAATTGCCGGTCACAAGACAGGTGAAGGAACTTAGTGACGTCACTTGTATTTGCTTGCAGGTGTGCCCTTTGAATTCCACTTTCAACACACACACGTACACACTCGCACAGGTAGTTAAAGGGAGACACCATCCATCCATACCAAAAGCAAGAATCGAAAGTTTTTAACAGGAATAGTAGCACTTATAAGAACTTTGATTTTAAATATGTGCCTGTTTATAAATAGGTTTTACTGTTTTTTTAACCTTGACTTTATTCATGACGTTATAGAGACGTTCGTTAGTCGTTAATTAAATTTCTTTAACGATATCCACTTAACAGTACTTCGTTGACGCTAATGCGAGTTGCAAACTGTTATTTTGTCCAAAGAAAGGAAAAAGCTATTTGCATATTCTTAACTGTTTAAAACTCCCATCTTACACACACTTAAAGTATACAATTAAGTACTCAAAATTAACGCCCTTTTTCATGAAACATTTTGCTGGTAACTGGAGTTCTGGTCGCGAGTACTGTAGAGTCTTTGTTCTTAGAAAATGTTCTCTCCACAAAGAATCGGTAGTAAGTACAATATCTGTTGAGTTAATTGTTCAAGCACGAGCAATGGTGAAAGTTGGCCGAGCCTTCGGAAATGAGTCATATTTGAACAAACAATATGCACATTATGTAAATTAGGACATTCATCCGTAACTCGCATTTTGTTTTCTCCAAAACCTGCACTACGCTCTACGTGTTACTCTACCCGTAATCATCAAAAATTATTATTATACATACTTAACTAATATTTGGTGCATTATTATTGTAATCCAACGTCATAAAGTACACAAACTGCAACAAAATTCAATGACCTGCATTTTTATAACGGTTTCTTTACCGATGCAAGAACTTTTAAAAATAACCTCTACTAAAATTTTAAACAGTAAAACCAAACGATCCAACACTACGTACAATAACGTCTTATCGGAACAGTCTCCTACAAAACGATCGCTGATGACCGGATCCCCGGCGTGGGGGGGTGGGTTGCCGGGATTGTTTTGACGGGCTGGAGGGTCGCAGGCGCGTGCAGACCGGCGCGGCCGACGGAGAGCGGCCCTAACCCCCCACCGCCCACGTACCTGCGCGTGCGCCGCGGGCCGCGATGCGCACCTCCGCTTCACCGCGCCGCGGAAACGGCAGGTACTTCGCGCTCCGCCCGACCACAGCTCAGTGCGCGCGCTCTCTCGCCGCCGGTGGTAGTGTACGTAGTGCGCGGACGCACGCGCGCGACCCGCGAGCATGGTGGTGGCTAGCTGGTGAAGTGGTTTTATCAGTGCACCGGTTGACTGACGACATGTCCTGTGACAGGAGAACGAGGGCCGCGCGTTTGCTCGATCTGCGGTGAGTTCGCAACGCAGCACCATGCTTCCTGTCACGATCGACCGATCCTTTGTTGAATCCTCGCGTGGAGTGATGTGTCCGTCTCTTTTCAACGCGTTGTGTCTGTTGAGCAGGCAGATACAGAATGGTGTTTGTGTTGTAACTGAATGTTTATTTCATTTGACTTGTAGTGAAGTTGTGTTTAAAATTGTTATTATTAAATGGTACTAACCATTGGTGCTACACTCGATTTAACATCAGTGACGTATTGATTATATCATAAATAGAGTCTCTAAGTAAAATCTAATATTTCAAGTACAAAATCATTAATGTTGCGACCTTGACAGACTAAGTTACGAAACCAGCGACCCGAGCACACGTAATCTTAACGAAATTGGCGGTCACGATTTTCTCTTCAAGCCTACACAAGGCTCTAAACCTTCAGAATTCCTTATCAGATTCCATTAAACCTAATATAAGCAAAATCTCGGTGAACTGTTTCACCATAAGGGTCATTTTGCGTTTAAACGTCTAACAACAATGGGGTCATTAGCGACAAGCCATTATTCTGCGTTGCACCATCGATGCTATAAACGGCTAACAGTGCACTTATGCGGCGGTGATTGCAAGAGCGACTTCTTTTTGGTGAGGAATGTGGTGTGCATGCGACGAGAGCGGACCGGGCCCAGGCGCAGAATCGCAGATGTGGGGCGAGACACACTCCCCGCCTCGCCTCCCGGCCTTGAAAGGCTCTTGACCAAGCCAGCGCCGTCGATGTCGTATTTATTGCAACCTCCACGATCCGTACCGACGAGGTTATTGACGCCTCGCTGCTTACCCCCTCTCAGCATCTTTTTCATGGGAACTCACATAAAAACAAACACGACTCAGCTAATGCTCGCCTTCTCCTTGAAGCAATTGTTCTCACGTCGATCTCGTTATAATGAATAACTACAATACTTCTTACGTCATAGCTGGCAAGTTTCCGCCTTCAAAATTTGGTAGTTAACGACGTGAGTCACGCAACTGACATGCTTCATAATAAATCTATATTTTTACAATGTACAATGCTGAATATTTAAAAGCTTGGTGGTGCATTGTCCTGTTTGTGACCCATACTTGTACCGCCAGAAGTCACGAGTACATAGTAGACAAGCCAGTACAATCTATAAATACACTCGTCAGGCGGGCACCTACACAGGATCGATGCCCAGCCGGTCCTAGGTGAAGGACGATTGTTCAGTTCTTCGCCCCTGCACAGACGCAACATCTCATGACAAAGCGCTAAGTGATTAATAGCTTTAAGATGGAATATTCGAAGAACTTGACGATATCATGATCTCACGCATGAATATAATCAAAACATTTACTATTACATTGCGTGCGTCAATTGGCTGCATAATGAGAACACATATTATCGGGGCATATTAAAAACCTAAAAATATTTACTTATTCCAAATTTAGCTCGCCGCACCTCAAAATTTCCTGTATTATATTTATGACCGAATTGAATCAGCTGTCTGTGTAGGTACCATATGGCGCCGAGATCCTCACTTCATAAAGTGAATGAGGCCGGCATATGTTACCGCTTTCACTCCCTACATCACCATCGCCGTTTCGAGCCAATGTTTATATACATGCGTAACAGCAAAATGTGACGAAAAACTCGGCCCATTCTTTTTTATTACATACTAGCAAACCAGCCCCAGCTTCGCATGGACTTTAACATTTCTTCGAAAAAAAATTTTCTGTGGACTGCCTATTTTCGATTGAAAATGACTGAATGTTTTGGCAATTTCAAAAAGGAAAACCCTAAAATTAAGTCGTGGAGCAATGCGTATAGTTTCGGCATTCGGTTTTTATATATAATGTATGTATATGATATCAGAAAAGTTACATCGCAATAAGGAAAGCTGGCAATCCAACTTATAATAACGTCATGGGAGGCATGCGTGCCATAGGGGCATAAATCCTCCGCCTTGATAGCGCCGCCATTACTCCACATGTAAAATCGTTTACTCATATCTACCTTGATAATATTATACAGAACGTAACTACCTCTCCAGACGTTGAGTCTTTGGTACGTACTTACTTGGTGTATGTTGAAGCCAGCGAACCATTGGCTGAACAATGTATTTTAGCTTTTAATTTTGTGCAATAATGGCTGGCAACAAAGTATTTAATTATAATGTAAAATAAAGCGAGGCGCATGCAGCACCACGCGTGACCCCGATGAAAGCAAGGGTAGTTTTTGCCGACAGCAGCTGGTAACCCCACGAGTGACTCACGTCCTGTGTCTGTGCCCCACTGTAGGGCGGGGTGCGTGTCATTGACCCCACTCGCAGCCCTGTACCGACACATACATACGCCACACAATCCATTGCCCTTTGTGCTCTCTATTATTTATAGCATTTTTGCCATATTATCCCTGCTCTTTTTTCGTCTCTACGCTTCTGAATTACCAATTTTGCACGGACAAGTGATGTCTTTGGTTGAATGTCTAATAAAATTATATGTAAAAAATGGTCTGCGCGACGCTATGACGCTTGATTTGTCATTTTTACTTTTACCAAACCCATTATTATCCACTTTAATAATTTTCGGCACCCAAAATTCTCGGAACAGAAATGGAAACTGGTAAATTATATAGCAACTGTCTATACCTACTTGTCTTCTGCGAAGTTCATTCATTTTATTGGCCAATAATTATCAACTAAGACAACCTTTTCTACAGTCTATGATGAATGTCATTGAAAACATTAGTTAAATCCCGGAATGACATTGAAACTATGGTCGATAGCCGCAAGGCGTTTGATCCGACCACAACCGCGTTTCATACCGGTTTCTTCCGAGCCGAGACGCATCGCATTGTTGATCCTTCCACAGAAAAACAAATGAAACAAAATGTTTTTTTCTCGCTCGCCAAGCGTTGTTGCCGGCTGTCATGCTCCGGAGTTTAAAATTTTGTTTCATTATATGGTATTTCAATGATATTGGCAAGTAGTTTAGACTATTTATTCCCAAGACCACATCTGTACTCACGGAAGCGTCCAAACCTCGTCATCAACGTAGGTCACGCTTCGCCGACGCGATTTGCTTAGCAAATAACACTGTTTCCTGCCAACCCTGCGACGTTTTAGTTACGTGTTTCCCAAGCAAAGGCATATTCAAGTCTGTCTATGTATAATTAAGATGAAATCTACGGCTCAAGAACGATTACCTCATTCATTGCCAATAGGCAGGAATTCAAAATTACTAAGCAGTCGTCCACATAAACTGCTTGCACAGGTTTTTATAAATATAAAATCATATTTTTAATGGCGTTGTTTGCTTCACTTAGCCGCTACAAAATTCAAAAAGTTTACGATAACATCGTTGCAAAAAGCCACTCCTCATTTAACCAGCTTTTATACTAACCTGTAAACTGCTTTACGCAATACTTGTATTTGAATTACGTATTTTTTTTTTGGTAATTCAGTAATTTCTATGCAAAAGCGTCGCGAATTTTAGTCGTGTCTCTAAAACACTTATTAGAATTATTAAACTTAAGGCTACTTTCCCTGATGGAGGTACCGTCGTAGTCGCACATTACGACGAGCTGACGGCTGAGGTACGAGAGCATGAATAATAGGGAATATGCATGACTTTTTTTTATGGATTTATTGAGATCTTTTGTCTTCCAGATACATAAATATCGAAGAATTTTTAAACTATCTTTTCTATTAAGCGAGTTATAAAGCGTTAAAGTTATTGATTAGACAGAGAGATCCGATGCGGTAGTTGACGTCACGTACCGTGAGCGCCGTACTAACTCCATAGAAAAATCTGTTTCGCGAGAGAGAGACGGATATATTCACTTTCAATGACTGTATCTCGCCCATTTTTCAACCAATTTTGATTTTGTTTTCACTGTTCGTAGTAGATTTTGATCTATTTTACGATAAATTAGTAAATACCTGAAACTATTTTTCATGCATATTCCCTATTCAGATCGCCGGCACCCTTCGCTCTTTGGATCGGCCCGCGTGAAGGCACGGAGAGCCAGGAATTTCAGTGGTCCTAGCGCGAATGCTTGCTCGCGCTAGCCTTTTGGATAACATTTCGCATCTAGTTCCTTACTCTTGTGAGAATATCTAAAAATGCCTTCTTGTCATCATTTCATAAATTTTTATTAAAATAACATTAAAACTTCGTTGTAAAAATGGATTATATAATCAATAAAGGCAACGTTAACGGAATCTCTTTTCAAGTATCCACGTATATGTGTCATCAAAAACAAGGATGGCAAAGCGCTTAAATGTAATGTAGCTCTAGTTCAAAGACCGCCGCCTGTTTGCACACACTACTCGGAAAGCTCTCGTCGGGAGTTTTATGTATGTGCCAAAACGTTTCTAAACTTTTAGTTGGGAACACACTTTGATCGTGGGAATTGGAATTGTTTTTAAATTGACTTGACTGTGTACGTGATCAATATAAATTATATAGTAGTAAAATTCTGTTCAGAAATGTTTTCTGGCAATACACCTAAATAAATAATGGATAATAATGTACACAATAGTTGGAAGTAATTAAATACGCAGTTATTTTCGTGAGACAGATTTCTTAAACCATTTAAAACGGTGAACGAACCAATGTTTCAGCATGAAATATTTGTTATTTCCTGTCGCGGCCGGTAAAATAACTTTGTTTCCTGAACGTGAATAAATTTTAAGTTGATGTTATGTAAGTTATTCATTTCTCATTAGATATGTCGCAGTCATCTGGTTGAATCTGCTATTCAATTGAATGACTAGCGCGTTCATTGAATGACGACATTTAATTGAATGCCTAAAGGTCAACTCGTCAAGTTATTGAATGAAACGTTCAACGTCTTGACTGAACGTCATTTTAGCATAGTCGTTGAATGGGTAAAAGCCGACTGTTTAATGTTTAGTTTTTAATTTTTCTTTAAAAGTACCCGGAGACGGCGTATTAATAGGTAAATCTATGCTGTCACACTATTTTATTACGTATAAGTCAGTTTAAAGTAAATCTAATCAAAAAAATATCAACACTCAGGTGATCATGTTCGACGCCATATTTGTTTTAGTGACTACTAACGCCGCGCGGGAAAAAAATGAACTAAATTACAATCACTTGACTGCTTTTACGTCCGCTCTTTTCAAAGGGCTATGATTCAATCCGCTACCTAGTTGGACGTTAAGTGACGCGTGTTTAGTCAACGTTCGGTCTAGTCATTCAATTGAATGTCGTCATTCAATGAACGCGCTAGCGATTCAATTGAATAGGAGATTCAACCAGATGACTGCGACAGATATACATTAGAGATGTTCTCCCGAAGAAGATATTGCTAAGTTTCTCATTCGGCTCGCAGACGCGGGCTCATTCAACGGCGCTAAAGACATTTAGAGGTGGCGGAGGGTGCGCTTATCTGCCGGGGAGTCGCGGCGGGCCGGGGGAGGGCTTTGTTCCCACACCGGCCGGCCTCTCCAACCACTTAGAAGATTGCGCCGCTTTGTCTTCGCCTTATACTTCTTTGTAACATGGATCTCGTCTTCAATTTTGGTTTTGCATTTACACCAAGCGACGCAAACTTGATAAAAATACTGTCTCAAACATTTTACAAATTGCCTATGATATCACTTTGAATTTATAGTGCTAATCACATTTGCTTTGCACTGGTGTAGGTACTCAACTCCTACCTCTAATATCGTGTTCATTATGCCTTCATTGTATTGTGGTTATCAGTGTTGAAACAAAGATCGATGACCTAGTTTCCTATTCGTCTTAATTCTAACATACAATCCGTCGTAATCTTCCGGACTCTTTCAACAGGGCATCAATATTAAAGTTGACGTTGCTTTTTCGAAACCTTATATGGTTTTTTCATCAAGTACAGCAGATCTATCTAGGTCCGAGCCAGGCGTGGCGGCGAAAGCAGCGCTCCCTTGACACGCTACGGCGCGCGCGCATTGCAGTCAAGGCCCCCGGCCGCCGGCGCATGCGCGACCCGGCTCCGCGCCATGCACCGCGCTAATGAACAAACAATATCGGCAAATACATAAACATGCCCTATTACTCACCGATCTAATCGATACCACCGAACTCCCCGCTCTCCGACACGGGAACAACTCGCTACTTCAATGGTAATCTCTGCAATTTGATTACGTCACCATTATTTGTAAACGGACATGTATTGTGTTTTATTGCGGTTTTTCCAGTGATCAATTCGATGGTGTAGATAAGCACGTTACCTTTTTTACTGTCTATTGTTTCTGTCTAAATAATTAAGGTAAGAATCGAATAGTTTTCGGTGTGTTTATGACATTGCATTTCAAAATGTTATTATTTTTGTATTCATAATTACTGTTGAGAAGAGACAACAAAGCAATATGTAACCTTCTGCCGAGTTGTTTGAATTTAAATATGTACCGATTTCACTTTTCTCATCAATATTTAGGTATAACGCCTCTTCCAAACTCTACTACAAACTATATTAGGCTGGGCGGCAATGTAAAGTTATTTTTATGTAATACGGCGTTTTTTGTAAGTGATTAATATTCCGAAAGAATCTGTCGAAATTCAACAGAGCAGGTGCATGTGACCGTGGCACAATAGCTTCGTTAAATAATGCCGGAGTCAACACATCCTTGACATGACGAATGCAGCCAGCAACATGCGCGCGCGTCACTCCACCGCGCTTGTTATGTAATCATCACCCACCGGTATCATTATCCAACGCCTCTTATATCATTCAATGTACAATGGATCCCCTTTTATATGACAGCAAACACATTGAGTCGATGTAAACACATATAACACACTCAAACAACAATATCTTACGCTCTAACTCTAAGCACGGTTTCATTATTTATACGAGCTTGCTAACACACTCTTAAGCAGACATTGTGACAATATTATAATATTATCAGCTTTACGGCTTTCAGTACAATGTCTGAACTTTTGTAGTAGTAAAATATACTCTATAATGGTTCTGACATAGAAATTATGGTCTCATCTCCTGCTCTATGTTCAAAAATTGTACAATAATGTAATATGATATTTCCATAAACATGAAATCAAAGGTCTTAAATGATTATGAATGTATATTTAATGCATTAAACACCTTGTGAAAATTGATTTTCAACCGTAATAGTCACACTAGTAACAGAGTCCATTGCATTTTTTATCCTTGGCACGTGCGTATGTTACGATTGACGAATAATTTTTATGAATGTATAACCAACTAAGTTATTAATAATATTAGCTTTATACTTCACCATAAAATAAACTACCAAGCGTTTAATTAAACATTAGTGGAAACATTCGTAACAGCCGTGGATATAGGAAAAATCGTTTCTCGGTACGCATGCGAACTTCAAGTTAGCGGCGTTCGGGGCCAGGGAAACTGTTAAGTGGGTTTTTCCTTGACACGAGTTGCAACACGGCAAGGCGCAAGGTTGCCACGACACGCCCTGCCGATTATTTAATTGTTATTTAAACCCAGAGACAGTGCATCGCCGCGGTGTCGAGGTCCGCGACCAACGCCGACACAGATTGGACCAATGCTCGGATTTACCTAATTTTCTTTAATTTTTATATTTGTTCAATGAACATTCGTAATGGATATGATTTAGGAACCTTCGAAAAGCGAGGCTACAAATTTCTCAAGGTCCGGCAACGCACCTGTGACTCCTCTGGTGTTGCGGTGTCTATGGGCTGAAGTGATCACTTATCATCAGGTGACCTTCAGGCCCATTTGCAACCGCTGACATTTTTAATTACTATATTATTTATATAGTTTTACCATCATGCAAAAATACCGTAAATAAACTCAATGTTAGGTATATCATCAAGACGCCTAGCAATAATTAGCGAAGAATCTCCGTTAATGAATAAATAATTCTTAAATGACTAGTATTATCATTAACTGTAACCTCGTCCCTGTTTCTTTGCATTCAAGTTTTAACGCCGCATATAAAGTTTTCAACGTACACGCGCCTTATCTTTCTTGGATTATAAACCCCACTAGACGAATAAATATTAAATATTTAACGCGCGATAAGCAAACCTTCCCCACGAAGCTTATCTGCCCGCGAAAGAGATTACCAAGTTTAACTATCAATTTGACAAAGTTTCGCGAGTTTTGATGTTGAACGTGATAAAGGAGTTAGTGGCAATTCGAGTGATAAGTTCCTGTATTGACGCGGCTGCGAAGTGAGTTTGTGCCCGCGACTGTGGAGCGCGGCTGAGACGGCATTTAAATACATTGAGTTATTTAAGTGTCCATATACGGCAAGCCCGAGACGTTTCGCAAGATGACCCTTACCATTAATGCTGAAAGTGGCAGCTCACTTTCTGCACGCAAACGGGGAGATATTAAAATACTCGATGCGCGGGTCTCGCATCGTCACATTAACTTAATACGATACCGGTATGCATAATTATCTCGCTATTTATTTTACCAACAACTCTCATTTACTAAATCCCCATCATTTCTCCAATTAAGCACTGTTTGACATTGTAGCGTTTTAAATTCGTTTAAATAATAAATGTACGTGCTGTGATCCAATTAACAATTAATCCACCCTCCGCAAAGCTCGTTCAGTATTCAATTCAGTTTCAGGACACAACGTTTCAATTTCGCTCGTAGATTTTGTTTTTGTTTGTTTACCGAATTAATGCCGTTGCCAATCAGTATTTTGTTAAATTTGCTACCTTGACCTAAAATTGTTTTTATTAAAGAATACATTTAATTATATAAAATTGTCACTGCTGTCTTATTTATTTGTCTGTGAAAAACTTATTGCAAATTTTGCCAATTAAAAATACTTACTGTCATTGTAATAACTTCAGATAAAAACATGTCTCTGAATTATTCGGAACAGTTTAATAAATCCATATTTAAGTAATCTATACCTCTCTGCCACATAATCAAAATAGAAGCCACTTTGAGATAGGAAATTTCCTAAACTAAGTAGGATAGTACGGAAATAATTTCCGTGCTACATTTCACCTTCGTGGAAACGAATCGTCTGATATTGCCAATTTGAACACAAGTCGTTGACTTTCATGACATGGATTGGATTGCACGATGTACGCCGAGGGATATAATATTTACAATGGTGACGTCCAGCCAGCGTACGTCATTCGACTAGTTCATTGTTCGGGCGCGTTGGCTGGCGCAAGCTAATGCTGTCGGCCTAGCAACGTTCGCCTGTTCCATTCACCTCTCACCGAGCGTGAACGGTGTTGCGAACAACCGCACCCGAGCTTTACATTTACTCACTGCTTTTAAAAAGAACCACCTCTATTTCTACATTTTGCAGAGTTTATAAACCACGCGCGCTAGCTTTTCCCACGCCGCCAGCGCGATGAGGCAATTGAAATGATATCACTTATCTACCATTTCAGTTGCTAGCCTTTCTCGAACCCGTTCTAGTGTACGATTACTTAAAACGACACGTTTCAAGCGATTGCACATCGCCTATACGTATACTGTCCTAAATACGGACGCACGATCGAGCGAGTGACGGCGCAAATAATCCTCATCTGACCTCGGTCCAGGATTTGCGTACGAATAATTGTTAAACTCCACGTGGAGCGGCTGGAGCCGGCATTTATTCGGTGACGTCACGCCAGCGATACGACTATCACGTGCCATATCTGTTTGTTTACTATCGGCCACGTGACGTGAACTGCCCAGATTATATCCCTCCCATTATCGGCCAAATGTTCAACTATGACCCACACTCCTCCCTACAACGATCAACATGCACGTACATTTCAGAATCGTACTTTGGCACAATAACTTACCAACACATTAAAATAAATTAAAGGCGACCACGCGTATTGTTGTTTAAAATTAATTTTAGTGTCGTAAGTTCCGCTGTCTGTCAGGATCAATGAACTGTTCAAGCTATTTAAAGTCACATTCTTTTGTGGCCGTGATACCTACATTCATTATTGCTTTTGTAATTTTTATAGTTCAACTTCAGACAAATGCCACTACCCTTTAAAAATAACTCATTGATTTATACGACGAACACCCAACGATTAAAATACAAGCGTGTCTCACAGTAATTATGGCAAGCATGCTCAAGTTCACCGTTTATCAAGTGTGTCAGGCCGGTCGCCATTCTAGGAACACAGCCGTTTAACAATGATGTTGGTGTCGGTGTGTTGTAGCGCGACGCGACGGGAGGGGACACATTCACTGCCTTTCACTTCCCGCTTTTGTTATGGAGCCGCTCTAGGCAACGGAAAGGCAGACGACCTTGTAGCTTGCGTGCCTTCTAGGCGTCCCTTCCCATCCAACACGCCATCTATGCAGCCGCCGCCGCCGCCAACAGCCTAAATGCTCTTGACGCTGATGACATCATCTCTAATTTGCGAACGTTTCCTCCCGACCGATCAGTTGCACACCATAATGATATATCGCCACACCGATATTATATAGAAGCCGATACAAACAAATCACCGGCAAACAATTCGGCGTTCATATAATCAAAGATTTGCTGAGCAATTACATGACATCATGGTCAAGGATAAAAATAAATAGCAATTAAGGCATCGGTCATAGAACATTCGCATGTGTCGGTGGAGCGAGGCTCCAGGGCCGTGTTAACCTTGGCTGTTGAGCGGTGACTTTCACGGTTAGACGGCCGTCGTTACATAAGATGCGCGGCTGCTCCGCCTGACCACGACGCCCGACATCTGCTGTGACGACACACACACTCGCTAACGCTCCAACCGGTTCCTCGGATGTCCACAATAGAATTAAGTAATAATTACAAATTGAATACGTAATTGACTGTTGTAAATTCATGACTACCGGCGGCCTTTAAACACTTATCAAAGTTTCATACAACTTCATTACTGTAATTGCAAATCTACGCCAACGATGGAAAAGGAAATTCAACACTTTAGACTTATCATGGAGGTCGAATGTTCCTTTGTTGCTGTTTTTGCCGACAACGTAAAGGTCAAAATCGTTAAAATGTTAGGTGCTTGGCGGTCAGTTCGGAGAAAAATCTCACCCGTTACCACTTTATGACACAGACAATGTTCTGCTCAGCAACCTCACATTTCGTCTGGCAAATTATAATTGTTATCGATTTCGATACTTCGTTGCAGTCAATGTTCGAGGAAATTACTTCTCTGTACCGTTCAGTTCTTCCTGTCTTCCTCCTTGACCGATCTCAATATTAACAATCTATCACACCTAACAACCCCTTCTTAGATCTAGATAACACGTTGTTCAACGCTTGAAATGACTCTTTGCCGAGCCATGACAAAAGGCTTATAATAATTTAACAAGCAGCATACTGCAGACTCGCCTTTACCGTCAGCAGCAAGCTGTGGAACTGCTTTCGGAATGTTACCGACACGTAACAAAATAGCTGACGTAGCTAACCGTCGACAACAAACTGAGGTTCGTGTTTAAGAACTCTTATAGCGATATAGATAGTATAAAAGGTTCCAAAAACTCGCACAAAGATCGTTGCTTCTACATTTGTAGTGTGAACGCTAAGCTATATATTTGCCTAATAATAGGTATATCTTCAGATTTTCAAGGCGAGAGTGAATCGGTTTTCGTTGGGTGAGGGCGCTCTATCGAATGTTCAAACACTAAGTAACGTCATGCGTTAGTAGTACATAGTTGGGGTCCAACGTTTCCCATCTAATTATATGAAAAATATGAGTAGGGGGAGTCCGGGAGACTTATCAGGTGGGAGAGATGAACCAATTTCAAAAATCATTTTGCTCCAACGATACATCAAGCAAGACCTATCATTAAAAACCGTATCGTCTTGTCGTATCGTTAGTCTACATTTTATTTAAAGGTAAAAGTAAAGGTAGCTGATAAAGTCTTCCGGACTCCCCCTACCTATACATAATATAAGACAAGTTGGTAATAAAGTAGCACCAGATGTACTAAAATTATCATTATTGTGTTCCAGGTACAAGAGCGGGGTGCGCTCAGTGAGGGGCGGGGGCGGCGGCGGCGCAGAGGAGGCGCGGCGCAGCGGCCTCAAGGCGCTGCCGAAGCGCGCCCGCACTCGCTGTAGGGGCATGAACATGGGTCAAAAGCTGTCCGGCGGTGTCAAGTCGGTGTCGCGCGAGTGCACGGCGCCGTTCAAGGCGGTGGTCGCGCGAGAGCTGGCGCCCGAGCCGCCCCGGCCCGCGCGGCTCGACGCGCTGTTGGACGCGCCGCCCGCGCACCCGGAGCAGCAGCTCAAGCATGCGTGGAACCCAGATGACAGGTGTGTAGTGTGTAGCAAACCCAAGACATGCCACGCTCAAGGTCCCATGACACTACCCATTAGGCGCTTGACGGAGGGACCGGGTTTTTTTAGTGGGTAGTGCGTATTCCCTGCCTCATTTCCATCTCGAGGCAAGATGCCGCCCTTCTGTTCCTAAGGGTGGCGTGAGTCCCACATACCTCGTCACTCCCCCGGGTGGCGGGGATGCGTCAAGCATATTTCCCCGGGTCAAAAAAAAGACATAGCACTCTGGGCCACGCAGCGCCACCTAGCCCCAAACTAGCCGAAAGCTTGTACTGTGGGTACCTACTAGACATCAGGTTAACTTACTTAGATACTTTCTTTTTTGTGAATAAATACATATTATACATAGTAAAGTGCGGGAATCAAACCCACGACACTCAGTCATCCAGTAAAGGACACTCAATTATCTGCTACTGTTTACCTAGGAATAAACCGTTCTTAGTTCGTCACTTTACCATAATAATAAAATTGATAACTAGTAGTATTCTGTAATCAAAACAGTTGTTATGTATAATGTTATGCATACCAAATCATCTTACGGACGGTATTTTTAATCACATTTATGATAATATGTATTCAAATCCCTATGTAGAATACTACACACCGTAATGTACATAAAATAATGAATTGTATGTATATGAATACCGTGATTTACCTATTGTAATCCCTGGAGTAGCAAGCTTTGCATGCAAATGTCAATTCTCCAAAGACTGAAGGCGGATTAGCAAGCTTAGGCAGATAATATTGTTTGCTTTGAGTTACCTAAGCGATCTTAATGCACGATATTTCAATTGTCTAAACTTCCGATTTTAATGTTAGCTGTTTCTGTCATAATAAGTTGTCAATCTAATTTCTAAACAAAAGTGACTTAAAATACCATAGTTACTTGAAAGTTACAATTTATTTTATGCCGTTAAAATGATTTGAATAACCGTTTAGTAGGGGGATAATAAACGATAGACACAAAAGGTAATAAAGAATTGTAGTTAATTGGACGAAAGAAAGTCGATAACTACAAGTCGCAGTGAATAGCTATTGTAAATTGGTACTTTGTTAGACAAGACTGTAAGACTTGATTTTTTATTAACTAAAATAACTACCGCGCTTAAGAAATTGAAGATTCTTTGTGTCCTGAAAAATGTATTCTATATTTTCTGATTGATGTCAACTTTTGTCAAAGATTTTGCATATAAAGGGCTGTGGACACTGTTCACTTACTACTTCCAATACACCCATAAATGTTAGTTAATTCTAAAAGAATTGAATTTTAGGTATCTTATATTCTTAAAAGCGCTCCAGGCACAGTAAAAATCTATTGTTTTTTGGGTAGCGGAATTCGGCCGATAAGGGTTTTACGGATTAATGATCAAACGCTTTAAAAGCTGATAAAAAGAAATTCAAACAAAGTTCGCTATAGATCTTCTTGCAGCACACTGCAAATATTAATCTTCTCTACCATCACTGTAAAGCAAAGCTATTCGCATTAGAGCGGATTGCGAAGATTGTTGTTTAAAACGACTCGCTAACCACTAATTGTCCCATCGCTAAAGACAATTACTAGGTACCGCGTTGCTCGTCCGGGCTGGTGACCCAATCGGCTACCGGAAAATATGTCGACAGATGTCTGTGCTGTGAGGGACGATGACATGACATCGCGGATGCGTTAAGCAGGCTCGGCGCTCGCAATTACCCTTGAAATGTATAGTTCAAGGTTTGCCAATTTTGTCTACACGCATCTCTGGAAAATACGTCAGAACATTACGCGTGGTGGTGAAAATATATGTGTATATTTAATGTTTCCGTATTATGTTAACGTCATACATACATCGTTTTATGCTTCAGCTACATAAAATTTGTAAAATACTTCTATAAGTTATTAACTTGAATATGTAATACCACAAGAAATTTAAAAATGTTGTTTGTCACCGATATGCCGGTTTGAACATTTAATATGTTAATCATAATCTCTTTAGCGTAATATAAAGATACGAGTATTACCGAAACATGTTCTGTTTTTTTTTAAAAGCTAAATCATTAAAGTAATCGCTCATAAGCTATTAATGCTTTAAGACCCTGCTTTAAGGTAGAAGGGGTAGGTCAAACAATAAAGATTTACCCATGATAAATAAAGTCGATGTATTATCGTGAACCGTAAAATTGTATGGCTGTAATTTTTATAGGAGTAATGTAAAGTTGTATTTAAAACGAAGTAATCGTGGGTGTGATAAATGTCATTGAGATTTCACCACTGTCATAGCGATTATGCTCCGTTTTTAGTTTTCTATCAGTGTAAAGGATGCTGAATTGCTTGTTTCTCGCATCCAACTCGTTCCGTCCTCTCCTTTCCACTCCCGAACAACATGTGCTGGACAGCGTTGTCATCCGCATACCATCCAGACGATGGTGGCGCGCACCAAGAGGTTTAGTTCCTCGTTCTTGCCCCGTGCCATTAAGTCATGGAATGTCCTTCCAGCTCATGTGTGTCTTTCCTCTTACAATCGTGGGTTCTTTAGGCGGGGCGTGAAACGGCATCTCAGTGGGCCTTCAGGGTGAGGGCGACAGGCGCAATGGGTTTGTTCTATTGTGCCTGTCGACCTAACTTTTGGACCTCACGACCGCTTACCATCAGGTGGAGTGAGGCATCCTGAAAGCTCTTTTTATGAAAAAAATCCAAGACTTGCCACCCATCCTGCTCAAATCGTCACCTGGTCTGAGAGCGTCCTATCTATACTACTTTTACCGAGAAGCCATACCATTCTTATAACTACTGCGTTCACAATGTACCACGTGTAGTGCATCGACTGACAGTGTCTTGTCAAATATCACTGAGGAGGCAGGGCAATCTGTGTCTGTTATGTGGTGTTGCGAGGCCGATTCAAGTTAGGACTCTCATTTGCGTTTTCTACCACCTGTGGTGCGGACAGGGATGATAATACACTATGCAATAAATGTCGCGTTTGAGTCTCATTAATTAAACATTTATGATGTCAAATTTGTGTACATAATATGTATATCTAAAGCAACGATCATAATTTTCCAGATCACTAAACATATTCGTAAAGGAGGAGGACGCGTTGACGTTCCACCGGCACCCGGTGGCGCAGAGCACGGACTGCATACGCGGCCGCGTGGGCTACTCGCGCGGCCTGCACTGCTGGGAGGTGGTGTGGCCGGCGCGGCAGCGGGGCACGCACGCGGTGGTGGGCGTGGCCACCGCGCACGCGCCGCTGCACTCCGTCGGCTACCAGAGCCTCGTCGGCGCCACCGACCAGAGCTGGGGCTGGGACCTTGGCAGGAATAAGGTGCGTGCAAAGCCTACGATCTATGATCAGCATCACTGAACTGTTCGCTGCCGTCGCATCACAAGCCGTTATGCCATATGAAATCCATTGGGCTTTTTTTATAGTAGCTCGACATAATGGCTTCCCTACGCCTGATGGAAAGCGAAAGGAAGCCCAAGTCGTGACTTGACATGTCATATGTAAACACTGATTCTAAATATTTTATTACGTAAGTAGATATAAATCCACAAAGGTTTTGTGTGACGCATGAACACTTCCACGAACACGCCAGGCATGTGTTGAATGTTTAGGTACGTAATACGAATTTTTAAAATCAGGCCAGGTTTTTGTTGTTTAATCTTATGAGCAATGGAGGCTTTGCAATTATGAGAGCTACTGAACAGAGGGTTTTTTTTTCCAGTGCTTTTTGTCCAGCCTAAAACTGTTTTTTATGCTGGAGATAATGCTTGATAGATGCACATACACATGGTAGAGAATTTAATACAATTATGAAACCTCTCATAATCAGGTTAATCTCTGCCTTCCGGGAGTGTGCCTCTTCTTTTCTCGCCAATGCCGCCTTGGATTGTTGTCAAGCGGAAATCTCAATTTATTGTTTAAGATCGTTTGAACTTTAGTCGGTGCGGTTATTCGTCGCTACATTTACTCGACGGTTGATATTGCAGTTCTTGTTATTACTGTAAACTTCTATAAATAAAATCAATTCCTTTCTTGCATATAGACTAACGACACGCCAAACATCTCGTAAATCCTTCTTTCTTTATAATTTATACCATTTTTGTCTAATCCCTAAATCCCTGTGTGCACTTAAATCTTTAAAATTTAATGCGGTTTTTTTTAAATAGGTAGAGTGATTCAAGAGGATGGTTTATCTACACTAATATTATAAAGAGGAAAGATTTGTACCTATTTTTGTATGTTTATTACAAACTAGGCTCAAAAAGTACTGGGCCGATTTAAAAAATTCTTTCACCAATAGTATGCTACATTCTTCCAATTTGACATAGGCTACATTTCATTTTGAACAAAATTAGGGATCCTTGGTAAAATTTGAGCAATATAATTGTCTACCCCGTGCGAAGCCGGGACGGGCTGCTAGTGTATAATGAAATACCTGAAGCGCGTAGCAAGGGCGGATCGCTAGTTAATAAAAATTTTATTTTCAAAAGACACATTTACATGATAAAACTAAGAATTTAGCAATGGCCCCCCAAACTAGGAAACCTTTTTATTTAATTTTTTCTAGAGGGGAATACATTAGGCAATGTCATGCCACCTCCGGGTGACATGGTGTATAGGACTCACACCTCCCGAAACGAAACCCTGGAGTAAACAACGATACATAGTTTTACTGCAAGCATGTTTACTTATAAAAAAGAAACCATATCTAACAAAAGTCCACTTGTGTTGCAGGTATACCACAACGCGAAGGGCACCGGCGGCACGGGCACGACGTACCCGTCGCTGCTGCGGCCCGACGAGCAGTTCCTGGTGCCGGACCGGCTGCTGGTCGTGCTGGACATGGACGAGGGCACGCTCGCGTTCTGCGCGGACGGCCGCTACCTGGGCGTGGCGGCGCGCGGCCTGCGCGGCAAGACGCTCTACCCCATCGTGTCCGCGGTGTGGGGCCACGCGGAGATCACAATGAAGTACATCGGCGGGCTCGATCGTGAGTGCATTCACCTTTACAATGCTGGACATAGGCCTCTCCAGGTGTTCGCTACTTTGGGCAAACACCTGGAGGTTATACAATTAATCGCCACGCTGGGCAGGCGGTTTGCCGATCACCTGTTACCACTGCCGTGTTTCTCGGTAGGGGCCAGGGGGCTTACCTTCACCGGTCGGCTCAAGTGGAGAAAATCACAATAAAAATCCACCGTGTCCAGTGAGGGTTGGTGTGGGGCCACAAGTGGGGGAGCTGGCCGGATCTGCCTAGCAGACGGCGCTGAAGGTGGCGAGGTGTTCTGGCTTTGCCGCATCCCGTGTTCCCATCACCCAAGGCGCATTGGCGGTGACGACCGAGGTTTTTTTAGTGGGTATTCTCCGTCTCGCTTCCATCTAGAGGCGGAGCTGCTTCCCCGAGCAGGAGGTATGCGTAAACTGCATTTTCCCCCGGTGAAACAAAAAATAATTATTATATAACTTATTATATAATCGTTTTTATGTACGTCGTCGCGTTCCGTGATATTTTAGATAGGTATGATTTATTACATGCGTAATGTTTACGGAAGTCGTTGGGATTAGATGTACGTGATTTTATTGCGATTTTATGTACAAGGTTGAGATAAGTTAATATTAGGTCATTTGTTTTGCTTTTAAAATTAGATCAGTTTTTTTTTTTATATGTAAGGAAGCATATTTTGTTATACATATACTACCCGAATAGATTATGCGTCGGACTGTTTCGCAAAACGAGGCATGTACTAGATTTTCTTAAAAATAAAAATTTTTACTCCGACATCACGACTTCTGCATCCCCGGATTCCCTGGTATTTTCGACTTTTTTTTATTGATTCATCACTGATCTCGTTATGATGACAATTTCGGATTTTGCAACTCGATATTCTGGCGACCGAACGCATCGTCCAACTGTCTCTCCTACCTAGGGTCTCTCCCGCAGGATCGTCGACTCGGGTCGCTGTCGGAGGGTACTAGCGGTCGATCGAGGATACGTATATTCAATTGTATTCGTTTCGTTGCAGCGGAGCCGCTGCCGCTGATGGAGCTGTGCCGGCGCGTGATCCGGCAGCGCGTGGGCCGGCCGCGCCTGCGCGCCGCCGCGTCGCGCCTCGCGCTGCCGCCCGCGCTCACCGCCTACCTGCTGTACCGCGCGCCCTAGCCGCACGCGCAGCCGCGCCCGCGCCGCGCGCGCGCCCGCCCGCCGCGCCGCGCGAGCCGCAAGCCGCGCTCCTAGGCCGCCGCGAGGAACACGCCGCCCGATGCTGCGTCGGCTCGTAAGCCCCGCCCCCTAGCCCGCGGCGGCGCGCAGGCCCCGCCCCCCACGCGCCTAGCCGCGGCCGGTTGCATAGCTTCGAACGCACCTGTTGCGACACACGCTGTTGCAAATTATTTGTCCACTGACTAAATTCAAAAGGTTGTGGACTCGAATTTTGTAATCGCGAAAGACGCTGATTCTAGAAACATTTTCACTGTCTCGTGTGCTCAAATCCGCGACTTATTAACTTTTTTAGTCGTAATGTATGTAAATAACATACATCCAGTAATAAAAAACAGCATTTTTACGACACTTAAGAAAGTTATTAATGTCAAGTACTCGAGTGCGTGCATAAGACGATCAATGCCTTTCGTGATTACAAAATTCGAATAAGCTTTCGAACGTAGAGGCAGTGGAAAACTAATTCGCAACAACGTGTGTCGCAACATCGGCATTAGAAGCTACGTAGGGCGAAGACCTTAGCCGCACGTGCAGCGCGTCTATACACGCTCGGCTCGCACGTGGACGCAGCGTCTAATATCGTGCAAGCGTGCCGGCCGCGTTTGTGTACAAACCACTCGAACCACCTCTGAAAAAGGTCTATCGGCCTGAGTAGGACGCGGTGGACGATACGCCGTCTAGCGATAAACATACTGTTCAGTTACATCAGCTAATATGTATCCGTTGATCGATTTTCTACTAAATATAATAAAAAGGTTCAATTGCTATAGCAAAAAGTTGTAAAACTAACCAATGCAAGGAAATACTGTTTATTTGTTTTACATATTGAACTTGTATAGATCTAATTGAAAATCTGTCGATGTATAAATGCTAGTAGATGTGTCGGTTTGTCGATATCCGGTGAGTTTATCACAGAAAGCTGTGATATCCTCGTCGTCGGATGCGTATTCGAGTGTATGAATCGGTGCGGTGTACTTTCGATACGCCTCCAGGCGAATTAGGTCCTAATTGGAGGTGTGTGCGCGTATGTCAGGTCCATCACTCAGATATAGTAAAAACAAGAAAGTTGAATGCTCGCACTGGGAAACGATAGAACACGCAACAAAACGGGCGTAATTTTACGTATTACGTAAAAATAAATATATATAAATTATATAGACAAAAAGTTTCAAAACGTCATGTCGATTGACATCGCGTCAGTGACAATGACATTGTGTAGAGCTTACGTCCCTGTTTTTACTATATCCATACCGGTCCCAATATGTTTCGTCCGCGCTCAGACATCAAAATCTAGCTGTATCCGTGAGCATAGTGGCGGGCGAGTGCGAATAGATTCCTCCGTAGTGGCATATCGCGGTGACGGGAGAAGCGATTGACAAGAATTTCTTTGCTGATTCAACATAGCACGAACTTATAGAGCGCCTAGATTTATTATTCATATACAAGTGAAGTTTTACGCGAATGGTATTGCATCTTGTTTGTGCCCAGAGACGTTTTTAACGAAGAACTAAAGCGAAACTCTTCTGCGGGTCCGGCGGTTTATATTTATAGCGGAGTGAAGATTTTAAGCGTACAAGCACTTCTTTTGCATTTTTATTTTTTTAAATAAGTGCTGTTATCGTATGTTTGATAACAAAGTCCACCCGCAGAATAGTTTTCGCTTTTTGATCATATTGGTTTGCAAAGATTATACGACTGGATCGGCAACGACAGCTCCGAATGTGACCGGAAGCCATTTTAGATATTATTATTTTGATACAAACTGCTACAATTCCAGCATAAATACCTTAATTTTATTTTAATGTTATCTGTGATAATTATACTTTAATGAAATGACAAATTGAACTCGGCAATTGTTTACTGGATTCAATGCATTTTTCCCCTGTATCTGTTGCGTTCATGACGAAATTCTTCCGCACTGTGGAGCGACGACTGCCCGCGGGCGTCGTCTCGATCGAGCGATCGGAGATAGCGGCGGGCGAAAGTGCTACTACTGTTCGGTTACCGATAACAAAACATTTTATGGACAATTTATAAGCGATAATAGTAAGTTAGCTGTGGCAATCAATTATTTTGTGTTAACATTGATCAACTTTAATGCAAACCGCACGTGTTATAAAGCCATATTGATCTCTTAAAATGCGATCTTCACTCTGACGCCGTGTCGGTGTAAAGATGCGTATTTTACATGTTAAGAAATAATTTAGAAGGAACAACAGCAAGTTATAATAACTCACGAGCCTCGGCAACAGTGACGACTGCTGAGGCGGTTGTTCGAGCAACAATAGCGTCCCCGGGCCGAGCGCCCGCGTCTAGGCCAGTGTATCGTTGGCAATCTTACATACTATTTTATAGCTCATTAAGTGACTGGTTTATTTTTTTAGTTTAGTACCCTTAATTCCTATTGTAAAAACGTGTGAGTGTGTAATGTATATATTTACGACTATACGCATTGTATCCACATGAAGTGAATGTGTCACCCAGGGATTATTTTAGCTGTACATTTCTGAAACTAGACATATTTAGATTGGTATATTGCGAATTAATCTCTTCTCGTTATGTCTTCTTTTGCGACTCTTAGACTAATAGATATAATGCAATAAATTAATGAAAATAGTATTTTCAAAGCACTGTACTAATCGAATCGTCAGCCATTTTTGACCCAAATTAGTTGTATTGTAACATTATAAAGATGTGTAAGTACTTCCATTTTAATAAGATTTTTTCATATGTAGATTGTACGGCAAAGTAGACATCCCATGTGGAGCTCACTTTTGCGATGTTAATATTCACATCATGTCTCGCGCCTTCGTGTTTTATATCACATATAGTGTAGTTCTGTTGTAATGCAAAAAGCTACATTATTTTGTACTGTTTAGAGAGAGGTTTCATGTGAATATTGACATGAGGTGAGGATGAACTATGATAAACTGCCAAATGCGAGGAGTGCGAGTGCGCGGCGAGTCGCGAGTGCGAGAGCGTGAATGCGGACGCGAGGCTGCGCTGTTGTATGTTGATGTACGATAGAGGGATATTTTCATTGTGTAAGAGATATAATCATGATAATATACACCAAGCTCGATGTACTGTTGACGCGGTCCTTTACGATAAACCCCCAGCAAGGACCAAACGCTCTCGTTTTTAAACACCCGTGATTTTTAGTTTTTCCTTTTGAATGCAAAACTTAACTTTACCTCCCGCACTTCTCTATATCCTAACGAAAGGGGGTTTACTGTAAGGGATCAATTAGCAAAAGTAACCATTTGAATTTTATGAACAGTCAAATTTAGTCCTGTATATATAAAATATTATCATTTTTGCGGTGTTTAATGACTTTATTCTAAGTGGAAAAGCATTTTAGTTTTATAAGTTGTAGGCAATATTATTAAAAGGTCATTTCTAACGGATCACTGCGATCGACAGTCGAATCTCTTAGATACAATGATTTAAAAAAAATAGGAAAAACGATTGGAATAAATATAACTGGTTAAGAAAATAATAAATAATATGAATATAAATTGCTTTTTATTTTTACTTAATCGCTTCATTACTAGGACGGAGTATAGTATAAATATTTCATTTCTCATAATAAGTAAAAAACATTTCACAGAGTTACTAAATTATTAATGGTTAACAATACTGACAAATACATTTGAAAATGAAAAGCTTAAACAATATTTTCATCTTTCGAGAAAGTCATCGCCAAACTTAAAAAAAAAACTAAATTAATACATACCACAGATCTCCAATGTACTTATAAATTAAGGAGGGGGATCAGTCACAGAGGGTGCGGTGCTCCAAGACCGTGTCGTCAGTGATGATGATGGTGTTCTCGTCGGCGAAGTCCTGAGGCAGGTCGATTTGAGCCGTCAACTCTTGTAGACCGCCGATCAGCTCGTTCAGAGCCTCCTGCGCCAAATATAAATACATATTTAAAAAAAACAACCCTATTAGATAGTAAAAGATATATTCATTTGGGTGATCTTTTGTATTAATGGCCGTTAGTGGAGAAAATATTACTATTACACTATACAACTATAAAAATATTATTTAGTTATTTTGTAAAATTGTTATTACAAAATAACTTGCTAAGACGTGATCAACTATATATTTTGGAACGAGGTTTTATTTCGGCACTGTTGCAAGCGCCACAATCACAGAATAACTGCAGTTTTTTGCTGGTGGGTGTTATTTACAGACATTCTATTTACCATCTGTCAGTCATGCTATACATAACACCTACCTTTAAAACCTTCAGTTCTACCGCCATGATAACTCATGGCGCTGCCAACTGTGCCGCAATATCGCCCCCGTGAACAAATATAACCCAAGACATGCTACGCTGGGCCACACAGCGCCATCTAGCCCCAAACTAAGCCGAAGTTTGTACTATGGGTACTAGACAACTGATAAACTTACTTAAGTCTTTTTTTTTGTAAATAAATACATATTATACATAGAAAACACCCAGACCAATACAAACAGACATGTTCTTGTTCATGCACACAAACGTTTGTAATGTGCGGGGATCGAACCCACGACCCTTGGCTCAGAAGGCAGAGGTCACTACCAATTGAGCCAGCGAGCCAGTCTCAATATAGGTATGTAGTTCCGATATTGACTGTGAAAGCCTACCTTTGTCTCTTTAAAGTCCGCGATATGTTCATTCAAGGTCGTGTCCTCGCCCTCGAACTGGCCCGCCAGGCCGTGCAAGTGCTCCGGCAGCAAGGAGGTATCCAGCTCCCCAGTGGACTCGTCCCTCAAGATTCTAGAGACAACACACACAGTTTTTATTTTTTAAGTAGCTGTGCTCGCGACTTCGTCCGCGTGGAATAGTTATTTTTTCCCCGTTTTTTTTTACATTTTCCATTATTTCTTCGCACCTAATAGTTGCAGCGTGATGTTATATAGCCTAAAGCCTTCCTCGATAAACGGTCTATTCAACACAAAAATTTAATTCGGACCAATAGTTCCTGAGATTAGCGCGTTCAAACAAACAAACAAACTCTTCAGCTTTATAATATTAGTTAAGATAGGATGTGAGGTGTAGGGCGTCAAAGCGCAGTTGGTGTTCAGATAAGAAATATCGATTTTAAAGGTACTGTACCTAAAGGCTAAAAACAAGACTATTACTTAGACTTCGTAGTCTATCCGTCCGTCCGTATTTTAGTCACCAGGCTGTATCTTAATAATCTCTGCTTTGTCAGTCAACATGTTATGATCGCTACAAGTAGAAGTATATGAAGTACCTAAGAAGAGAAGAGAGAAGAAAGTCGCTTTTCGTTTCTGTTTGTCCCTATGTATGCTTAGATCTTTAAAACTACGCAACGGATTTTGATGCGGTTCTTTAATAGATAGAGTGATTCAAGAGGAAGGTTTTTAAGTTACTAGCGAATCGTTACGCTTCGGCTATTTCGCTTCGAATAACCGCATCAAAATCCGTTGCGTTGTTTTAAAGATTTAAGCGCACATAAACCAGGATATAGAGGGACAGAAAAAGCGACTTTGTTTTATACTATTTCTATTTAGTGATATAGAAGCGAAGCGAGGGCGGGTCGCTGGTTTATGTAAATTCCATACTTACTAAAATGCGAACGTGTGTATGTCTGTCTGTACCTATGTTAGTCTTTGTTTCACGGCAAAACGGAGCGTTGAATTGACGTGATTTATTAAGTGGAGATAGTTGAGGATGAAGAGTAACATAGGCTACTTTTTTACCCCCCACTTCCTTAAAATGGGGGTTGGATGTTTATATGGAGCATTTACCCCGAATATAACGCGAGTGACGTCGCGGGCAAAAGCTAGTGTTTCCTATAGTTCAGTCACCAGTTGTCTCCATTTCTCTCCATTTTTATGCTGAGTGAGGCCCTTTTGCATTGGATGTCGCAATAACGCCGTGTCCGGTCTTTTCGTTTCGTGTATTACATTTGTTTTTGTCTTAACTTTTTATGTATTTTTTCTTTCTATGTATTTTGTCTATGCCTGTAATATGTGTTTTGTCATTGTAATAAAGTTTTCTTATTTCCCGATCCTGTCCGGAGCTCAATAATTTGTTTATTGATAGTCACCTGAGTATCCTCCGGCGCGTGTACTCTGCGCCGGTGAGCACGGTGAGCGTGGCGAGCGTGGAGGCGGGCGCCTGCCGCGCGCGCCGCTCCACGCGCGCCCAGTCCAGCGACAGCGCCACGGCGTGCCGCGAGCGCGCGCTCACCACGTGCCGCCCGCCCGACACCAACGCGCCCTCAGACAAGCACCGGTATTGCACTGAGAACATAAATAAATAAATAATAATCCAAGACATGCCACGCTGGGCCACACTGCGCCACCTAGCCCCAAACTAAGCCGAAGCTTGTACTATGGGTACTAGACAACTGATAAACTTACTTATATACTTTTTTTTTGTAAATAAACACATATTATACATATAAAACACCCAGACCACGTGTTGTGCCACTCAGAGGGCAGAGGGCACTACCAAATGCGCCACCGAGCCTGTCATGTGCAGGTATTTAGTTGGACCGAGCTGTAAAGTGACGTCGCAAGTCGACGTCGTGTGTGCCTATTATGTGTATCGGATAGACAGATAGGTATTCTTTAATGCACAAAACACAAACATTACAGGAAAGTACATTACAAACTTATTATAGTAAATAAAATAAATAAATAACCCAATACATTGCCATCTAGCCCCAAACTAAGCCAAAGAACTATGGGTACTAGACAGTTTTAACAGATTAATAAACTTACTTAGATACTTTTTTTGTAAATAAATACATATTATAAATAGCCCCAGACCAATATATAGACATGTTCATACATATAAATGTTTCTACTGTGCGGGGATCGAACCCATAACCAATCAATAAAATCAAAATCAAAAATGTCTTTATTCATATAGGCTTAAGACAAGCACTTATAAATCGTCAATATTGAATAAAGTAAATTAAAAGCAATTAAACTACCACTGTATTCCGATTGCAGCTTCTATCAAGAAGAACCGACAAGAAACTCGACAGTTACTCTTTTCAATGTCAAAATCCTTAGCTCATATGGCTCAGAAGGCAGAGGTCACTACCAAATGAGCCAAGAAGCCTGTCGATATAATTTCATGTCCCTCTAAGTATTTATTTATCTCTAGTGACAGCTAAATGGTCTCACAGTTAAAGTGCACGCGGGCGTAGACGAAGGCGGGCGCCCGCGTCCTGTTGTAGAGCGTGAGCGCGACGGGCGCGCGGCCGGCGGCGCGCACCAGCGCCGTGTCGCCGTACGTCACCAGCCCCGACCAGCGCATCGACTCGCCGCTCGCGCAACCGTACAACTTCACCTGGAAACGACCAAAATCATAATATTCCGTCCGTTAATTAGAATATGGGATGTAAGGGAGCGACCTATCATCTTTTCGCTCCAAGCCAACCTCACCTGCCCTAACATCCTGCCGAATAACAAACGAGGCGCTGGCAAAACCGACTGGTGGCGGTATAACTATCACAATTTGAAGGCGTAGCTAAATACCACAGACCGATGACGGGCAGCAGCGTCACCGGAGCGAGAAGCTACGCCCTGCGATCGCCAACACGCCTACCCAGCGTGGCGATTATGGGTATATCCTCCAGATGTTTGCCCTAAGTGGCGAACAACTGGAGAGGCATATGTCCAGCAGTGGACTGCAACAGGCTGATGATGATGATAATTAGAATAGCAGTTGTTCGCCACTTTTGACAAACACCTGGAAGCTTTACCCATAATCGACTCGCTTGGCAGGCCGGCTGGCAATCGCAGGGCGTAGTTTCCATTGAGAGTACTGTTGCCGATATCGATAGTCAGGCTTTAGGGATGTAAGGGAGCTACGCATCATCTTTTCGCTCCAAGTCACCTCAAGTCTGGTGACTATTATAGCCAAGCGTGGTCGCTTGGCTAGCGCATTAGCGACCACAGTAGGTTTTTTGTGCTGCTGCCTGTTCCCGATATTCCCTTAGTTGTCTTTTACGACACCCATGGGATGAGATGGTGGTCCTATTCTACATCCTAGAACCACATTGATCTCTTATTAAATCTGAAATGCAGTAATTACTTTACAACTGAAAAGCACTGAAAGTTACATACCGCATGAACACGAGATTTCATTATGAGAATAAACTTAACAACAATGGTCTTATGAGATATCCCTGAGGGACAACTATCATATTAATGCAATTTTTTGACAAACAAAGGAGCATACTCCTTTCAGTTAAGTAGACTTATTTGAATATTAAAACGTTGTCAATTCCAAGTTTTATATGAATATCCAAATAAGCAAACCCATTGTTAATTGGGTACGACTAATGACTCAATAGCTTTACTGGGGTCGCAAACTTCCAATCGTTTATACCTAAAATAAAATCAAAAACTCACCCTTCTCGTAACATCACTAGTCTTATCAAAGGCCAAATGCAACGTAGCTGACTGTGGTGAATAACTGTTCGGCGCAAACACTATAGGCAAGGTTCTGCATTCACAAGGGCCAAAAGGTAGTAGATACGCTCCCCGTAACTCGCCCGGCAAGTCTATCGAGAAACCATCACCCACGATCTGGCACTTGATATGAACCTTTTTGTTAGTGCTATTCTTCAGACTTATCTCTTTCCTACCCGGGCGAACCCATGATAAGTTATTATGATTGGTCTTGATAGGAAATGTCTTTTTTTTCTCTGCTCCTCCAACTATATCAATTGTAGTTTTGGCATTTGATGTGGCTTCCTCTAATATTAGCGTCCTGTTAATTTACAGATGTAGGTAAATGTTCAAAATTACTAATTTCGGGTTCATAAAGAATATAAAGCTTGCAGGAAAAGTACATACGTTTCAAATACGGAATCTTCAAATCCCGTATAAGACATGCTGATCGTCTTTGATCCACCCGGTCGTAAGTCAAATTTCGCTGGCGTTATATTAAACGGAAAGTTGGTTTGTCCTGGCGCATGCTTGAACATAACATTCCAAATGCCAGGTATCGTTCCTGTATTAGAAACTGTGACATTCGTGGGTTCTGAAAAAATGTGAATATTATAACACAATTGTACGAAAATGTTGTTATTTTTCTATGTATCGATAAGTATTTACCATGTGTCAGATGAATTTTATCCCTTGGAGTATTTATTACCAAGTTCACTGAGCCAACAATGCCCACAAGCTCCATTCTTCTCAATATTGTCTTCACTCCAATCAAATTCACATTCAGAATCCCAGTAAAAGACGCTAATGGCTCTGCTAAAATAGAAAAATATAACAAATTAAAATTACATATTGATAATACCACATAAAAATAATCTTAGTTCAGCAAATCCAAACAAACTCACTTAATTGTAGATCGGACAACTTTGGCGCGTTGAACACAATGACAACATTGATCGCATTGCCGCTGGACAATCGGCAGAGCAGTTTGCTCATCAGCTTACCCTTCCCTTTCCCTGGCATCTGCTCCTCCGGTGAACCCTGACGGTCCATCAGCACTTTAGTCACATCAGACTTCTTCATTTCCTGCACACTTTTTATCGAGAATATGCTGTCGCCTTCACTGATAGACAAATCTAGCTGAAGATCCGTTGGGCAGTCGCTCATGAGTACAAACGACTTTATCAGGCACGATTTCTCAGAAGTCGGCGGAAAGCATAACTTGTTCACCCCGTCACATGATAACGCCTGTATCGCGGGCATTTTTATGTTGACCTCAATACTGCCCGAATGCTCAAGATCCCCGTCAACAGAAGCATCTTTGAGTATCATTGTGAATGGCAATGCAGTTGTCATTTCAACACTCGAAGTCAAGTGTAGAGTGAACTGTTCAGATTTTCCAGGTGATAGAAGTATAGGGAATCTTGGTAGTTCTACAGTGAGATTCATTCCATTGTCAGGCAGTTCATCAAACTGAAATTTGGCTGTCAACCAACTGTCGATCAATGTGGTAACAGTAATAATGACAGGGCAGCTCACGCCTGCAAATAAAACAAGAATTATGGTTTATCTTCCATGAATCGTGATAGGAAAAATTGGCGTAACCCAATATTATGGCATACTAACCGACAAATCCGTTAGCTTTAGTAGTCACAATCTCAGCCCATTGTTCTGAAATTATAAATCCATCACATTTCATAAAAATTATGGGTAAATTTACCTAATATCAATGTAAAGGTATTATGACAATGATTTACTGAACATTGCCTGGCAGATTAATTGAGACAGTGGCATTACTGTGATGAAAAATATTATCTTTTAAAACAGCAGTGTAACGGTTGAGTTGCTAGTTCTCATACCTATTATTAAACTTATGAAAATGTTTAGTTATGTTACAATGAGGTTACACCGCTTCCTGTTTCAGTGAAATCAAAGTAATTTGTTAGTAAGAAAATTAGTAATGAATGGAATGCATGTTATTAACTAGTTATGTTGTTAATGCACGCTTCCCACGGCAATTAAAGAGCGCCCCACAAACCTTTAGCCAAGCCATCTTGTTTCATTCGCTTCTGAAGTAAAACCTCGTGCCAATCTACAGACTTATCTAATTCTTTGTACTCTATGTTGGGAGGAGGTGCATGAGATTTTCTAGTTTCGCCTGAAACGTAACTACGTGTATAAGATAATGGCTGGCTTTACAATTTTGAAATAAGAAAGTTACAATATCAAAACTATTTGATTGAAGAACCTACAAATAAAATTGATAGATAATGTTACCTCTACTGGTGTGCAATGGGCTGTCTCCAGATTTGAAACTAGCGAAGTTCTCGTGAACAGTACTGAGAGTGGACTGGCTTTTACTGGATGGAGATTTGGACTTAGATGTCCGTTCAGTTTTAGTTTCCTCCTCCAGTAACAGGTCATTATACTGGGTCACTACTACAGTTGGTGGTTCTTTGTGATTATCTTGAATTTTCATCTTATCCAGTGATATGACTGTATTGATACTTCCTGCAGAACTAGCAGTGGGACATCTCTTGGAATCTTTCAGTTTTGCCACATGCACCTCTTGAGTAGCTCCGCAATCTTGTGTGTTCATTGTAATCTCAGTTAGAGGATGTTTCCTATTGATTGGTCTCTTAGAGTTTCCTAATTGGAGTATATCTGTGACGCTAACATTGGATTGCTTTCCTAAAAAATTACTAAATTTCATTCAGATGATTCTGTGGGATTCATGAGTTTGAATCCCACTTGAATCATTACAACTAAAACTAATAGGACTCATCCATAGTTTACTACATATTCAATGTCACATATTAATAAAAGTTTCAGTTAGAATGTTTAAATGTTACAAATAAAAACAAACTCAAGGTTACTAACCAAGATAATCAGCAATCTTCGAAATGCTCAAAGAATTTTCGACTGAACAATCAGTGTCGTCAGTGATCATTCTCAAAGATGACTGCAAGTTTCTTAACAATACATCCGTAGGCTTCGATGTAGATGGGTTCATAAATGATTTCTGGCTACTTGTTACAGGATTCATATTTGACGAAGACCCATATTTTTGGTCTATTTTGTATGTAGGGTGTTCTATATTAGTAGTTAATCTTCCGCTAAGGGGATCATGCTTAGCATTGGCAAGTTCACAATTATTTTGCTTTTCCATTACAGTGCTTAAATTGTTCTGTATACGATTCTGTGATGGCTTATCAACGGCATTCCTTGGCTGTTTTACGGGAACACTGTCTAGTGACTGATCCATTCTGTACATGTTTGTTTCTTTACCTATATGTGATATATCTGCAGCGTTTGACGAAACTAAAATTTTCAAAACAAAACCATTAATGACATTAATAGTTTTCCTAAAATAGCTCTTATGATAATTTCTACTAATACTAACCTTCTGTTATACTGGGTTGCATTGACCGATCAGGGCTGTCAGTCTTGCCCAACATTCTGCCAAACTCTGGACATCTATTCTTGAAGTATGCCCCAACTGACATGTTAGAATTGTTCAGCCTAAAAATTATTTTATGAGCATAATAAGGGAACTTAAGATGTTGAATATAATATGGGAACTAATTTCCAGTTATCCATCTATGGGTTAAGGCAAGAGCGAAACTTACGTCATACTTTCAGCAAAGTTTGTTTGCGTACTTGGGTGCACTGGAAGAGGAGCTTCCCTCATAACTAAAGATGCTTCATCAGCTGTTAAATCCCTCTGAAATATTTATGTAATTGTTTAACTTTGTTTGAATGTGTGAAAGATTTACTTCATAGCCCCAAAATAATCAGTTATGTTGACAAAATCATGATTGACAATTCACACAATAACATGAAATGGGAAATACATGAAAAATTACTTGCCTTTGAATGGAATGAATAATTAGTAGCAATGGAATGTCTCATAATATCATGAATCTCGGAAGTCTGCTTGTCCATCTGGCTGGTGATGCTGTTGAGTACCAGAGAGTGCCTGCCTAATTCCTCAAATGTTCGTGTTGACCCAAAATCCGCCTTTTCCTTTATCTCATCAGCACCAGTTGATCGGCCTGTCATTTCGCCAGGATTAAATGCAGTCTGGAAATTTTACAAGAACCAAGATAAGTATTTTCTCAGACTCTTGTTTTTGCTAGTAATACAGCAGCTACAATATGTGGAATTAAATAATTACTTACCGATTTGCTTAGTGAAATGTCACCAATGCCAGACTCTCCAAATCCTAAAATGATATCATAGTTTTGTTAAGAGAGGTAGGGCATAGCGAATCTTAGCTCGAATTGAGCCGCCTGACCGGGGAAGGACCTCCACCCTATAGAATACCGCAGTCAAATGACCTCTGGGTCGTGTTTCTGCCATCAATAAAAATGTTACTTATTATAGTATTTTAACACAATAACAAAAATACAAGTGAACCATACCTTCCACTTTCTCTAAATCCAATATGCCTGAAGAGGACTCATAATTTGTGCTTGTTCTATTCAATGTTGCTTGATGTGATGTAAGCCTGTAAAATTTAAATCACAATCGTAAAATTAAAATGTCTTGTGATATACATAACTATGTAGGTGCTTTAAAATATTTTTTAAATTATTTGAACTTTAAAACTGTTTTGCAGAATATATTAAATTACTTTCATACTTAATTTACTATTAGTATCTTTGTATTGGTCAAATTTATATAGCACTATCAGTATTATAGCAGCTTCATGATCATACTTCTATCCTATGATTTTTTTAATAACTTTACGGTAGTCTCATTTAGAATTTAAAGGGTCAATGTGTAGGCATAGGTACCTCAAGGAACAATAGAAAAAAAGGTACGGACTCGTATTGTACATTTTTAGTACGTTATTCGTGTTTTCTTTAGTGTATTCGAAATTAAAAGTGACACACTACATACCGTTTCAAATCCTCATCATTCAGCAAACATCTCCTCGATGATAAATTGAAAGACTTATCCTCCGCCAAATGTATGAGCCTTTGAATTTTATTTGGTGTAAGCGGATTATCCATTTCAAAGCGGTTTAAACTCGATGTATATTTATTTTTTTCCATCAATCAAACAATTTAACTCACAGTTTGTAAACTTTACGTTATAATTCAAAATTGTTGAACAGCTGTCGAGTCGATTCCGCAATGACATTTCATTGACGTGAGTTCAAACGTACAAAAAATCGGCAGAAAGCTCACATTCACGGAGTTCATTTCAATAGTGTACATTGGCCTTACATTTTATTTGGTTAATAGGCTATTCCGGTCTCATTCAAAAAGTAGTTCAAATGCATCTTTTAGTGATAAAATACCACGGAAAAATAGAGATATATTTTATTAATATCAAATAATAAAGAAAAACGACTTTTAATTTTTCAATTAAATTACTTGCTCGAAAACAGCACAACTCTAGTCCGCCGTGACTTTTACGTCACACTTATAGTAAACATCACGCTTCACTGAGAGATTAAAGTTATTTTCCCAAATACAAAATGAACTATAGTCCATATCATTGGTGTCTTGTGTCTGAATGTAAGAATACAAGTGTTAGAACGCCGGAAAAGTTATGGATACAAGTGCCAACAGATTTAAAAATGAGAAATACGTGGCTAAAGATAGCATGAAGAGATCCGAAGTTATTGTCCACAAAGAGTAAATACTATTTTTGTGAAGATCATTTTGATGTAAGTATGCAATTTAATAGACCTTCAAAACTTGCAAAATTATATTCACAATATTGCAAAACTAATATTTCATAGGTTATGTCTTCGTGGAAGATTAGTGCTTTCTGCTTTGATAAAACCATCTTCCATGATGAAATTATATTATAGCGCCGGAATATCGAGAAACGTGTTAATAATAACTAAGAATTTTCGAATTATTGTAGTAAATGTAGTAGACACAGTACTGAGATTATTTGTTTACAAGACAGATTACGTCAAAACTTTAGCCAACATGACGAACAGCGTTTTCACCAAATAGGCTATTCCACCCTATGAATAAAAAAAATTAAAATTATGTTTATATGATAAATCATGAAAAAGTAAACCAAGAATATTAATATCAATTCATTAAAGTGAAAAATAAATTTAATATTTCCATTTTAAAATTCATGTTTTTTAATCTGTCTCCAATTTGGTGAAAACGCTGTTCGTCATGTTGGCTAAAGTTTTGACGTAATCTGTCTTGTAAACAAATAATCTCAGTACTGTGTCTACTAGGTACATTTACTACAATAATTCGAAAATTCTTAGTTATTATTAACACGTTTCTCGATAGTCCGGCGCTATAATATAATTTCATCATGGAAGATGGTTTTATCAAAGCAGAAAGCACTAATCTTCCACGTAGACATAACCTATGAAATATTAGTTTTGCAATATTGTGAATATAATTTTGTAAGTTTTGAAGGTCTATTAAATTGCATACTTACATCAAAATGATCTTCACAAAAATAGTATTTACTCTTTGTGGACAATAACTTCGGATCTCTTCATGCTATCTTTAGCCACGTATTTCTCATTTTTAAATCTGTTGGCACTTGTATCCATAACTTTTCCGGCGTTTTAACACTTGTATTCTTACATTCAGACACAAGACACCAATGATATGGACTATAGTTCATTTTGTATTTGGGAAAATAACTTTAATCTCTCAGTGAAGCGTGATGTTTACTATAAGTGTGACGTAAAAGTCACGGCGGACTAGAGTTGTGCTGTTTTCGAGCAAGTAATTTAATTGAAAAATTAAAAGTCGTTTTTCTTTATTATTTGATATTAATAAAATATATCTCTATTTTTCCGTGGTATTTTATCACTAAAAGATGCATTTGAACCACGGAATATTAAACACAAGAGGAAAGGGCATAATCTAGTCAGTTCATAGAAAACTGCTGTCGCCAAACTCACACAATAACATTATACGCACACATAAAATTAACCAATCATAACTATAATAATTTCTTGAAATCACAAAGATGTAACCGCTACTAACAATAACATAAAAACTACCATAATGCATTTGAGATAAAGAAGAATTTAGAAATTACACTTTGAGGGTTTTACGGCATATCATCGAAGTGCTTTTGGCCTGCTTTGACTAGTTAGTTCACCTACTGAACGCTAGATGACACTCTTAAAAGTTGTACGCTGTTTAACACCTTACGACAATCAGCGTAAGGTTTTAATTTATACGCATGCACTTGCTTTTTTTCTAGAATGTTTATCATGACATTTATTATCGTCGCTACTCAAATAGGGATGGGATTAATACGAATATTATTGGTGATGAAAAATCGATTACTTCTAAAATAATTAATTAATATTAGAATAGATATACATTAACATTTAAATACACTGACAGAAGTTTCACATTTAATGTATATGTTACGGGTAATGCTAGAAGTTGGAGTAAACCTAGGTTTACCCGGGTTTACTTAGGATTACCCAAGCTACTTAGGTAAAGTCCGAATACAAGGTAAAATAAATTCGTGGTTTACCCATGCTCACCTAGGTCTACCCAACTACTGGCTGGGTAAACTTAGGTGTTGCCTAATTTTCTTTCTTATTTAATGAAATAGGGTTCACTACTAACGGTTCATCTGATGGTAAATGATAACCGCCGCACATATACATCTGCAACGTCAGGAATTTCGAATCATGTCACAGAAGTTTATCTTGCTCAAATAAATAATTTCAATTTTAATAACAAAGACCGCTATTAGTTTTTGCTATTAAAGCTATTATTAAGTTTATGCTCACTAAATGTTGTTGTAGATGTTTAAAATGCCCTTGAAGTTTCATTTCACTAACCCACTTGGCTCCCGGAGCCACGCACAAGTGCGTGCTCCCTACAGGGAATTAGCCGTCGGGTAGCAGCCATCCTCTACTACCCGCCGTTGCCCGGGGTACGCCGGGCCGTCTGCAAGCAGACGACCACGCGTGGAGGCTTCCCTTGTTATACCCCAGCTTGGGTAATACTAGGTCAACCCGGGTAAACCTAGATTTACTCCACCTTCTAGCATTACCCGTAACATATATAAATATTATTTGTGTTAACAGATCTAAAAACCCTATAATAATAGAAATTATTATTGGGTTTTTTAGATCATAAGGCCTACTTACACGACAAGAAGTATTGACTAGATCTACAAATGTATTATCTACGAGCCGTTTTCTGCTTAAAAAGCTAGCAGCTCCAATATAATCAATTATATGACGTTCAACGAGCTTTGAATGGAATAGAAAAATCCTGTCATTTTATGACATTGAAAAAGTATTTAATGTAATTTTTCCTTAAATTCCGTAACAGTCTGAAATGGGTATTCTATGATCATCTAGGGAGCTACACCGAACCATATTTTAAAAAAGAAAACAGCTCTTTGTAGGGAACTTCATAAAATAAAACTCATTTAAAATAAATAAAATAGTTTATTTCTGCAAATAGATTCACTAGTAATACTTTTGCACGTCAAACTTTTCCTACCAGCACTTCGACGTGTAGCCTGCCGAGAAGAATCCACCGAAGAGCCGAATCCACTTCTCTTTTGCATTTGGATCTTTAGGAAAACTAAAACGAAAATAATCAATAGTTTACAATAAGGCATAAAAAAAAAGTGTAATAGACAAAATACATAATAGGCTATTCCACCCTATGAATAAAAAAAATTAAAATTATGTTTATATGATAAATCATGAAAAAGTAAACCAAGAATATTAATATCAATTCATTAAAGTGAAAAATAAATTTAATATTTCCATTTTAAAATTCATGTTTTTTAATCTGTCTCCAATTTGGTGAAAACGCTGTTCGTCATGTTGGCTAAAGTTTTGACGTAATCTGTCTTGTAAACAAATAATCTCAGTACTGTGTCTACTACATTTACTACAATAATTCGAAAATTTTTAGTTATTATTAACACGTTTCTCGATATTCCGGCGCTATAATATAATTTCATCATGGAAGATGGTTTTATCAAAGCAGAAAGCACTAATCTTCCACGAAGACATAACCTATGAAATATTAGTTTTGCAATATTGTGAATATAATTTTGCAAGTTTTGAAGGTCTATTAAATTGCATACTTACATCAAAATGATCTTCACAAAAATAGTATTTACTCTTTGTGGACAATAACTTCGGATCTCTTCATGCTATCTTTAGCCACGTATTTCTCATTTTTAAATCTGTTGGCACTTGTATCCATAACTTTTCCGGCGTTTTAACACTTGTATTCTTACATTCAGACACAAGACACCAATGATATGGACTATAGTTCATTTTGTATTTGGGAAAATAACTTTAATCTCTCAGTGAAGCGTGATGTTTACTATAAGTGTGACGTAAAAGTCACGGCGGACTAGAGTTGTGCTGTTTTCGGGCAAGTAATTTAATTGAAAAATTAAAAGTCGTTTTTCTTTATTATTTGATATTAATAAAATATATCTCTATTTTTCCGTGGTATTTTATCACTAAAAGATGCATTTGAACTACTTTTTGAATGAGACCGGAATAGCCTATTAAATCGATGATATTTCAACGTGTCACAACCCTAAAGTAGGTTCGACTTGGGACGTAGTTTCTGATTCTACTATTCGATACTAGATGGCGCATGCGGACCAGGCGTCAGACAATTATAAACTTTATTTCAGTGTACATACGTGTGATTCTTAATTTACACGAATGCTTTAAATGGATAGAGGTTATGCCGAAAGATTATTTAATTAATAAAAAGTAAATACCGACTTACCGATGATAAGAAACACATGTTCGAAGCAAGTTCTTAGTACTACTATTGTTTTTGCACTCAAAGACGGAACATCGAGTCAATATTGAGAGTTATTTAATAAAACACTCGAATGAAAATGCCGACAGCGCACGTCACGATACATAAGCAACCACAAAGCGACTGAGTCAAGTTAAGACTCGCTGTCCTTAACTTTGGCACGCGGGCCACGCCCACACGTCCTTTCCTCTTGTGTTTAATATTCCGTGATTTGAACTACTTTTTGAATGAGACCGGAATAGCCTATTGGAGACAGATTAAAAAACATGAATTTTAAAATGGAAATATTAAATTTATTTTTCACTTTAATGAATTGATATTAATATTCTTGGTTTACTTTTTCATGATTTATCATATAAACATAATTTTATTTTTTTTTATTCATAGGGTGGAATAGCCTATTCGTTTAGGGGACTCTATTTGTTTCTATATGTTATAAAAATGTGTACATTTATGTAAATAAAGACTGGTTTCCATAATAACTTGGACTACCGAAAATTTAATTCGACGAGTCATTGTGTACAAATAAACGTTCATTTTTTAAGTCCATGTTGGTCCATGTGTACGACATGGTCACAGAGCTCATTGACTGCCCAGAGCCGTAAAACCCAATATAAAAAAAAACTTGGGCGATTGGAGCAAGGACTGTTTAATCGTAAACGTCCTTGGATTTGAGGTGTATCCCAGAACATCCAGACTTGAGGAAATTTTGATTTAATGGTGTCAAAGAACTATAAAGTAAATGGGGTTCTGATTTTACCCTTAGGCTGTGGGGCCCAAATAAAAAATAACACATGAACTTTATTGACTTACTGATGATGGTTGATGTATAAGTACAGACGGCCACTCTTTAACCTACCCTTACACTACCTTTTTGTAGGAAGTTGTATATGGAAACTTGGAAAAAGTGGGTTGATGTTAGGCTTGCCAACTTTTTTTACAAGAAATAAAGTATATTAGGCCTAAGAAAACAAATTAAACAGTATTTTAGAAAAATGAACAGTATTTTATTTATTTAATAATATTAATTTTATTTAAGGGGGATGTAAGGGAGCGACCTATCAACTTTTCGCTCCAAGCCAACCTCACCTGCCCGTGGTGTGTCCTGCCGAATAGCGAACGAGGCGCTGGCGACTGATGGCGGTATAACCACCACAATTGAAGGCGTAGCTAAGTACCACAGACCGATGAGAGCATCGTCACCGGAGCGAAACGCCCTGCGATCGCCAACCCGCCTGCCCAGCGTGGCGATTATGGGCAACTCCTCCAAATGGTCTCACATAAGCCACGGCCCCAGTTCCCGGCGGCCCCGCTATCCTTGGTCACGGTGGCGACCACGGTAACGGCGGGGCGGGGGGTGCCAAGAATCACCGGGCTACGGCTGGCCTCCACACCAAACTGACCCTGGCATCGTACAACGGCCGCACACTAAGGCTTGACTCGCATCTGGCGCAGTTGGAGGTGGACTTGGGAAAATTAGGTGGCACATACTAGGGCTATGCGAAGTCCGAAGAGAGGGGGAGGATACCGTAACCCTAGAGTCAGGCCACCTCATGTACTTCCGCGAGGGAGACCAAAAATCCCAAGGTGGCGTCGGGTTTCTGGTCAATAAGTCCCTCTCCGACTACGTGGTGGAAATGTCCAGTGTGTCGAACAGGGCAGCGTACCGTATTATCAAGCTCACCGAGAGGTATAGCCTCAAGGTGGTGCAAGTATACGCACCGCCCTCGGCACACTCGGATCAGTTTATTCCGAAACTATAAGAGCTACATTATTGAAATTTGGTACGTTTTTGTTTGGTACGTTGATGTATTCTGTAAACCGCATTAGGATTTTAAAATAAAATCAGAAAAAATTCATCCCATACATAGAACTGAAACTCAAAAATTTGTTTTTCATCTAACTTATACGTGTGGGGTATCTATGAATAGGTACTTTAAAATGATGTTGAGGTTGAGGAGGAACCTTACGTGCGCGAGTCCGACTCGCACTTGGCTGGTTTTTTTATTTAGTTAAACTCTAACTAAATAAAAAAAATGTGTGAGCGAGCGTCTAAGTCTCACACGTATAGTGTAACATCTTTGATGCTGAAAACAGTATGTATATTTTATACTTTTTTTTTTGTTGAACAGTAAAAAGTATTTTGTAGTGAAAAACAGTATAATACTGTTTTTAACAGTATAGTTGGCAACCCTAGTTGATGTGTAGTTGCTGTCTGTACAATATTTATTTATGCTGTTATCTTTAGACCAGCCTATACAATCTTAGTACAAATTGTATGGCAATCACATAAATACAGCTGACCAAATTTAATTGTACACAAATATTTAGATGCACACATTAGAGCTTATATCTTTTCAATTTACCTGGGTTATACTATGTTAGTTCCATATTTGAATTCTAGGTGGAGTTTATATTCATTGATTAAAGTTGGTATCTATTTTCTATACAATTGTAAGGATTAAATTGCCTTTCAAATTCGGTAGCATATTTTAGTTGCGACGTTTCGACAATATTGTACAGTTTGTGAAGTTTTTTTTTATTACGGTCCTTTTATTTAAATTTAGAAGCCAGATGAACGCTAGTTATATTTCACTTTAATTTCATTTATTCCTTATATAATATATTACTACACTTAATTTATTGAATATTGCGTTAAATAACGTATTATTCTCCATTTTCAGTATTTAGTGATTTTAAACTGTAAACTATAGATTCAAATTTCTGGCAACACAGTACAAAATGGCGTGTTTTGAAATATTCCTTTCAGTCAATATTAATTTATCAAGTTTTCAAAAGTTTGTGCTTTTATTAGAACTTGAAACTCCTAGCATTTTTTAAAACGGTCGTACAAGAAGCAGGCTATAATGTGATTGCTAAAGTTTGTGCCCAGGGGACTAAAATCCGCAAGAAAATTGTAATTGCAAGAAACCCGCGGAAAGTTTATTCTACATTCGATAGAAAATGTGATTTTAATAACTTAAATGATAATGAAATTAAATATACATCATGAAGTTAAATATACATCACACGAACAATAGAATAAAAAAAAAAAAAAAAAAAAAAATTGCTGAACTCGAAACCCAAAAAGCCAAACTGGAATCTGATGTAGCCAAACTTGAGATGCGCCTTTGCCAGACTGAAAAAATTTCTAGAAGCTGTAATCTCGAAGTTCAATGCATCCCAGAGCGCCGAAATGAGAACTTGTCTGTTTTGTTCAGGAAATTATGCGAACATATCAAAATGCCTATAGCGGATAGTGATATACGGTCGTGCCGTCGCATCGCGAGACTAAATCCCTCGTCTGCACGGCCTCGGACCGTATTAGTGACCCTGCCGTCCGAACGTTACCGGGATGCGATCTTGTCGGGAGTCAGAAGATACAACAAAGGAAACCCCAAGGACCTGCTCAACTCGACGCATATGGGCATCACAGGCGATAAACAGCTTATATATGTTGGAGAGCACCTGTCCAAACAATGCAAGGATCTACAAGCAGCTGCTCGCAAATTAGCTAAGGAAAAAAACTATAAATACACATGGGTCAAATTCGGACGCATATATGTTAGAAAGGATGATACCTCCCCGGCTATCTATGTTAAAGATTTGAATACTCTTAATAAGTCGGTTATATAATATTATGTATTTTATGTATTGGTATTTTTGTATTTTTTTATTGTATCTATTAAATCATACCTTTTTCAAGTTATTTGGATTAATTACCACCTATTCGTTTATGAAAATATTTTATCAAAATGTTAATCGCATTAGAAGTAAGTTAAAGCTTTTATATATTAATATCCTCAACGAGGATTATGACATTATTTGCTTGTGTGAAACCAACCTCGATAGCTCCTTTTCTAATAGCGAATTTGTAGATGACAGGTACAGCGTGTTTAGGAGGGACCGCGAATCGTCGAGCTCTTCTAAGTTGCATGGAGGGGGAGTCTTATTGGCAATCAAGAGAGATCTACAAGTAGTTCGACATCCAGAATTCGAAAGCTCCTTAGAAGATATATGGATTACGGTATGTGATAATCCCGGCCCCCGTGCGTATCGTCTCAACATATACCTAGTTTACTTACCTCCGGACCTTAGTGTCGTGCAATGTCAGAATTTCTATGACAAGTGTAGTAATACTTTATTAAATCTTGATAATTCTACTTCTAAAACCATCATTCTCGGCGACTTTAACGTACCTGGATTAACGTGGACACATGACGAAAGGCATTCCCCTCGGCTGAGACCCAGTAATACTTACGACACCAAATCGTCATTACTCGTTAATCTGTTAGACCTGGGCGGTCTTTATCAATACAACCATGTCCGTAACATAAACGACAGAACTCTTGACTTATTTATGACGGATCTAGCTAACATCACACTATCAGAATGTGCTCCCCTGTGCACACCTGACCGTCACCACCCAGCCATTGAAATAGACGTACCCAATAATCGGAATGTTAAGAACCTACAGCTTAATGCCATTTCTGTCCCCAATTTCCGCAAATGTGATACTTATAATTGTATACTACAACTCGAAAAAATTGATTGGGCGGAAATCTTACACCACAAGGACATTAATTTAAACGTTGAGTGTTTTTACGACAAGCTTAATGGGATAATAAGAGCTAACACTAAGTTCAAGCGTATAGGTCAATCCTTACACTATCCCATCTGGTTCTCTGAACCACTTAAAGCCTGCATTGAAGAGAAAAATAAAGTACATAAACGCTATAAAAAATTTAATAACCCAAGAGACTTTGATGAGTTTCGGCTACTACGTTCTAGATCTAAGGCTCTAATAAAAGCTTGTTACGAGTCATTTCTAACCAATGTCGAAGAGTCTCTAACTGAATCTACAAAACTTTTCTTCTCATTCATTAAAAGTAAGAGGGCGGGCCCGGTGATACCCGAAACAGTTAGATTCGGCGTCAGAGAGGCTACTGGTGGTGAGGCTGTAGCGCAGCTCTTCTCTGAGTACTTCTCATCTGTCTTTGTGCCTGACAGCCAAACCCCTTCTCCGTCAATCACTAATGTTAATTATTCCCTGTGTTCCATTAACATGTCTAGAGAGGACATAGTAAAGAAACTTACAGCCCTGGACCCCAATAAAGGTGCTAGGCCAGACGGAATTCCTCCCCGTTTTATTAAGCAGTGCGCATCAGCATTAGCCGATCCACTGTATATTCTCTTTAATGGATCTCTGCAAGCTGGTACCTTTCCGGCTATTTGGAAGGAAGCGCACATAGTTCCCATTTATAAAGCTGGAGATAGTAGTGATTGCACTAACTACAGGCCTGTTAGTATTTTGTCTAGCTTTGGCAAGGTCCTGGAGTCACTAGTGTACGATCACCTCTATCATCACTTGGCTCCCCATATCCATCAACAGCAGCACGGATTTGTTAGAGGAAAGTCCACGGTTACGAACCTGCTGGAGTACACTGACTTTATATGCAAGACTTTTAACAAACATGGCCAAGTTGACTCTATCTACACCGACTTTCAAAAAGCTTTTGACAGAGTCAATCACAGGCTATTGGCCCATAAACTAGAATCTGCGGGTGTGCATGGGTCCCTTCTGAGATGGATGAAATCCTACATATCGAACCGCAGCCAGCTAGTGGCTCTAAAAGGATACTGCTCTCGGAAGGTCCCTGTATTATCAGGCGTTCCTCAAGGATCGCATCTCGGGCCTCTTATGTTCATTCTCTACATAAACGACCTCATCCCTAGACTAAATAACACCTCACTACTCTATGCAGATGACCTGAAGATTTTCAGTGAAATTAAAACTGTTCGCGACTGTATTCAATTGCAAAAAGATTTAGATACGTTGCTTGACTGGTGTAAAGATAACGACATGAGCTTAAGCATTAAAAAATGCTCTACGGTAACGTTCACTCGCATGAAAAGTCCTATCCTCTTCGACTATACCATCAACAACACATCTTTGGAGAGGAAAACTGTGATACGAGATTTAGGCGTTATCATCATCATCATCCTAGCCTTTTTTCCCGATTGTCTCAGGGTCGGCTTCCCAAACTGAGAGATTTGGCGAGGGCTAAGCTTTTACACAGAGCGACTGCCATCAGACCTCCGCAACACTTAGGGTAAGCTATACCCATTCCCAGTTTAGGCGTCAGAGTTATCATCATCTCTGATATGATGTAACGACTGCTATCTGAGTTGGTAAAGATAGCACCCGGGACCAACAGCTTAACGTGCCTTCCGAAGCACGGAGGAAATCGGTGTCAAATTTTGGTCACCCATCATCGGATTGACCGCGCCAATTTAGGCGTTATATTCGATGCAAAAATGGGTTTCAACCACCACTACGAAGCATTACGTAAGAAATGCAATAAGTTATCGGGCTTTATATGCAGGGCAACGCGCGAGTTCAAATCCCCCAAGAGCCTTCTTCTGCTCTATAAATCGCTGATACTTAGTCAGCTCGACTACGCGTCAGCCATTTGGTCACCGCAATACAACACTCACGTGGACATGCTCGAGTCAATCCAAAGGCGCCTACTCAGGGTACTGACATTCCGATACGGCCTCAAACGTGAGCTTACTACGTACACGGAACGTCTTCATTACTTTAAACTTAAAAGTTTGGAAAGTCGAAGGTTGCATGATTTGAATTGTCTTCACAAAATATTCCACTGTTCAATCAACACTTGCTTACTATCCGACCTACATATCCGGGTTCCCACTCGCTCTTGTCGAATACAATGTACTTTCTTTGTCCCCTTATGTAACAACAATGTGTCCTCCCATAACCCGATTCACAGGATGTGTCGGGAATACAACACCCTCCTTCAGAAACACGTCGAAGTGCCTGACATCTACAATTGTAAATTTAACAAATGGAGATCTGTACTTGACAGACTCATAATGTAAATGCTAAATCATGTTTTCCTTGTAAATGTAATTATTTCTTTCCACATGTACATATATTATATATATTTATATTTATTAGTATTTATGTTTATTAATATATTATAAGAATATTTGTCATATTTTTTTACGATGTGCTGCTTATCACGCTGTGTACACATCAACGTGGATTTATGGCCTTCTTGTATGTTAGTGTTTGTTTAAGTTAGAAATGTATTACTGTAAATCTGTATTGTGTACCTAATAAATAAAAAAAAAATAGAAACCAAGATTCTAATTTTATAGTGGTGTGTGGTGTGTAAAAATGTGAAAGATAATAAAAGTTTCTATGATTTTACACTTATCTTTTATTTTTCAAATGTTGAATGATTTGCCAACCTTATTGTTAGTTTGTGTTTCTATGCTTAAGTTAATAAATAATTAAGAAAAATGTGCTTGCGGTTGGCAATTCATAGCAAAAATTCATCATTCCTTAATGAAATAACTGTACGTACTTATAATTAATTACAAGACCAGAGTATGCTGTAGTTATATCGCTGTATTGTGATTATGTATATTGACGAAAAGTTGCCGTAAGTTACCGTCGAGTGGCGCTGTATTTGTTACCTCTTTTGACAGCCAAGATTGGTCTCTATTTCAGTATATTACAAAGTACTCTGTGCTTTAGACTAGGTACAAAAATAAAAATACAATGTGGGTTTTAAAATTGTATTGGTTAAACAATTTACAACATAGATTGCAAAAGATATTACCAATTTATACCAATACAAAAATAATTGGCATTCCCAGGAAAAAATAAAAGTAAATTGATAATAACACCTTTTTGTTAACTTAGATACCTACTCAAAATTTCTTAACTATAAAATAAAAATCACATTACATATCTCTTACTTAATGTAAGAGACTTGTTAGCTTGAATTGGGACCTGTCAATGGTAAAGCGTTTATTTCTTTGTTGAGCCTAATCTGCTCATTGATTGCTCTCCATGCATCCTCTTTCTCTTTCTTAGTTATTGGCCTCTTTTTCTGTTTAGCGGCCACCATCTTCTTGTAAATATCAATGCATTCCATGTCAACTTGATCCAGTTGCTTTTTGAGGTTCAGTCTAATCATCTCCTGCTTACACATGCCTATAAGGTTTTTAAGATTGCGACAATTGTCTTTCCTCACTGCAGTCAGCTCAGTTTGGCATTTTTTAATTTCTGCTAAAATTTCATCATCAGCCGGGTTAGTCAACGGTGGCAAATCTTCAGGGTCTAAAATACCCTGTTCCACTAATTCTTTTCTAAGACATTTTTCTAAAGTCAGGGAGTTTTTGTAACTGTTCTTTGTGTTTGAGATTTGCTTTACTTTCACATCAGGTACTTCGTACGGCATCACATTCTCCTCCATCAATGCAGACACCAGCCTCTGTGTAAGTGGACCCGTAATCATGTTTTCATTTGATTTTTCTAACTTCTTCCTTATGCTTGAAGCTTCAGGTGACATCCCAGATTTCTGTCTATTTGGGTTTGAAGCATTTTGGTCTTCGGCCAAGTGCTCATCAGCCCACACCTCTGAATAGTGCCTGCCGAGGGGAGGTATAGGTGGGAGTGTTGTGTTACTACTTTGTGCTAACAGAGATTCCAAAAATTTTATATCATCAAGTGTGATTGGTGCACAGTAGGGTTCAACGGAATTCCAAAATTTGTATGGAATGTTATTCTTTGGCAGCGCAAACTGAGACATTTCTAATTTCACAGAATTATCAGAATTTAACTGATCATTAGGGTAACTGTGGGAGGTACCAGAAGCGTTTGCAAAATTCTTGAATTTGGGAACTTTTGGTTGGTTGGACAATTTAGTGTAATCTTTGGTCTTCATTATCTTATCCTCCATAAATTTCCGCTTAACTGGGTACTGTAATTGTTTACCAGCAGCTTTTCCTTTCTTTTCCCTTTTAGATTCATTTGTATCAATACTCTCGATTTCAGAATGGAAATAACGGACCCTGAGAGCAGTATTGCACAAAAGGGATTCTAGCTCTAACTGTAGAGCATCTAGCTCGTCCATGCCGATCGGTTCATCCGAAGATCTGGCAGCTATGGCCGTGAATCGTGGTAGATGTACTGCATTGTCTTGGATTTTTATATAAGGTATTGAACATGTTTCAACTTTAGTTTTACCAGCTGAAACTACACCTGGTATTTTAGCCGGCTTATTGTACGGCGATATGCCGGGACTTGAGGGTTTTCCATTATCGTGTCCTTTACTTCCAAGTCTTCCTTTGCTATTGTGGTGCATTCGCTTGCCCAACATTTTGCTTCAGCAAATTAAATTCACCCGCGCAGAAGATATGGTCACCTAAGTTTGTCTATGCATTGACATACAATGCGTCACTCACTGTGATCAATGCAAGGTTTTGTAGTAAGCTTAAGTTTTTACTTCACAACATACACATCATGGTAATTTATTAGACTGTTAATTACTAATTATGTACAAGTAATTGACGCAAAGCACAACTAATTACCAGAAAATACCACAGGTTTTAATACGACACTTGCGACGGAGCAAAACAATATGGCGTAAAATTTTTTTTCAGCAACATTTCTTTTTAATATTGTGTTTTACGGCTCTGGGAGCGCGCCCTTTTAAGCCAGTTTTCACAAACAAAGTATAGCCAGTTATTAAAAACCAAAACTACTTTTTTGACTGGACGGCCAGCAGCATGATATTAGCATATAGTTTTTCTTATGTATGTTCTGGTTTAAAATTTTAAAGATTGAAATAGATACATACGTATGTATGCCTTTACAATAAATCATATGTTTACATGAACATATTATGTACCTTTATAACTGGCGGCCGGCATTATAGCACAGGTTATAATCCGTAGTACCGATGACACACAATGATCAAGGTAGGTCTGTATTGATCTGACATTAACCTGAAAAAAATTATAATCTACCACAACAAATGTAATTAAAATGCAATGGCAACATTGTAGCCAAATCATAGAGCATTTGAAAATGAAGAGTTATTGAGTAGTGTTGTTGCATTTTTTACTTCAAATCAAATTGTTTGATTTTGTGAATTTTTATTTTGAATTTTTTCTTGATTTTAGGATAAGCTTTTGTGCAACGCAGTGATTTCGCCAATGTCAAGAAAACTCTTCTTAACAAAAAGATACAGACACTTGCAGTTGGACAGCGTAGTGTAGTAGTGACAATTTTATGTAAGAATCCGAGTTTACTAAGTAGACGAGTGCATATCACAGCCCCAACATAGCTGTCATCAAATGGCTGTCAATGTCATAAACGTCAAGTGTGAAAGAAAATTCTCCATTGCGGTCTCCTCCACAGAGTACTTTGTAATATACTGAAATAGAGACCAATCTTGGCTGTCAAAAGAGGTAACAAATACAGCGCCACTCGACGGTAACTTACGGCAACTTTTCGTCAATATACATAATCACAATACAGCGATATAACTACAGCATACTCTGGTCTTGTAATTAATTATAAGTAAAGTATTATTTCATTAAGGAATGAATGATGAATTTTTGCTATGAATTGCCAACCGCAGGCATATTTTTCTGAATCATTTGTTAACTTAGGCAAATAAACACAAACTAAGATTGGCAAATCATTCAACATTTGAAAAATAAAAGATAAGTGTAAAAACTTAGAAACTTTTATTAACTTTCACATTTTTACACACCACACACCACTATAAAATTAAAATATTGGTTTCATAATCATATAAGTTCTTAAAATCACATTTTCTTTCGAATGTAGATTAAACTTTCCGCGGGTTTCTTGCAATTACAGTTTTCTTGCGGATTTTAGACCCTTGGTCACAAACTTTAGCAATCACATTATAATCTGCTTCTTGTACGACCGTTTTAAAAAATGCTATGAGTTTCAAGTTCTATTAAAAGCACAAACTTTTGAAAACTTGATAAATTAATATTAACTAAAAGGAAAATTTTAAAACACGCCATTTTAATCTGTGTTGCCAGAAATTTGAATCTATAGTTTACAGTTTAAAATCAGTAAATTCTGAAAATGGAGAACAATACGTTATTTAACCCAATATTCAATAAATTAAGTGTAGTAATATATTATATAAGGAATACATGAAATTAAAGTGAAATATAACTAGCGTTCATCTGGTTTTTTAATTTAAATAAAAGGACCGTAATAAAAAAAAAACTACACAAACTGTACAATATTGTCGAAACGTCGCAACTAAATTATGCTACTGAATTTGAAAGGCAATTTAATCCTTACTATTGTATAGAAAATAGATACCAACTTTAATCAGTGAATATAAACTCCACCTAGAATTCAAATATGGAACTAACATGGTATAACCCAGGTAAATTGAAATGATCTAAGTTCTAATGTGTGCATCTAAATATTTGTGTACAATTAAATTTGGTCAGCTGTATTTATGTGATTGCCATACAATTTGTACTAAGATTGTATAGGCTGGTCTCCTCATTATTCGTTTCGGTGCTTTCTTCACGTTATTAACAAATTAGTGTGAAGTTCTCGAGATTTACAATGATTTTTGTGCTGAGAATTTAGATACAAACTGAATGTAGCACTTCGATAACCCGATGGAAGTGATTTTGTTTACATCATTCTCTCCTCTGGACACATTTTTGTTTTATGCCTTGTTGCAGCTTGAATGATAAGAAGTAAATGTATGCTTTAGCTTCACCATGGGAGACTTGATGTTGAAATGTCCTCTTTGTTGCAATAAAACTTTTGATTCCAAAATATCACTGATAGTTCATTTGGCAAATATATTATCTAATTTGACTTGTCCAATTTGTGATAATAAATGGTCCTCATTAGGCCAGCTAATAGAACACTTGAATCTTGATGAGTGCCAGCCAGAGTATATTATTGAAACTTTAGAAGAAAACAATGATGATTCTGTTGATGCTTCAGTTTCACAAAATCAATGTGAGAATGGTAAGGGTTGTTCCTTTGGCTACTGAGAAGTAGATAATGCACTTGAGTCATCGAGGAGACAATAGACTACTTATTATTATCATGTTTTATATAATTTACAAATATAGCAATAGCTATTTTTGCATCAAATGAATTATCTACTTTGTAGTTGACTGTACTAGATCTCATTATTAAATGCGAAAATGTTATTGAATGCGAACGCCACTCAATTTAAAGACTGGCATAAAATTTATTGTTTTTCTTATTCAGTTACAGATAATATTAAAACAGATGAGTACGAAACACAAATATCATCAGACAGTGATCAAATATCGAAAGAGTTCAACGATAATGCCTTGAACGATGGCAAGATGTACATGACTCTCCTCGATGACAAAAGCAAGGGGTGTCTGCAGACGCAGGAGCTGAAACTGGTGTGCCCGGACGGTCAAATGGAGCAGTTTGTGTTCATGTCACAGGGCGGAACAGGGCTGGGGCTTGAAAATGCTGTGGTCACAAAGCAGAATAACGATGGCACTATTTCTTTGACTGCTGTTGAGGGTAATAATGATTTTTTTTTATATTGTACTGTAGGGTACAAAAAAGGGTCTTAGATTTACGGCTTGTTTCAATGAGGTCTTCGGCAGATTGAAGGGTCTGTTGGGCTTTCTGGAGGAGTGGGGCTAGATAAGGATAACATAAGGAATTTTGTTTATACCATACTACACATGCCAAATAGGCACACAGACAATGAGTTATGAAAAAAAGCCTAGCCTAACTATGAGATGCTGGGCGTCGGAGCTCCTTGAAATCGCATCTTGTTATATTGCAGCCCGCTTTGCGCAACGCGACAAGTGACGCCCCACATTTCTTAAAATGAGGCCTTATGGTGCAATGATTACACGGCCGCGGGACTTCGCGAAGCTAACAAAAATTTACCAATGAAATTGTTACGCTGAAAAAGGAGATGAGATGTGTGATTTGAGGATAACTGCTAAATTTTAGTTCACTCTATGCAGCCCCATTTCTGTGAATAAGTACCATTAGTAAAGTCATGCCTTTACTAATGGTATGTGTACACACTGTTTGTTATATGTAACTTATATTTTATCTCTACAAACATTGGTATAGCAAATGTGTTAATAAATTTCATACTTTACAGACTTGAAGACAAAATCTGAAACTGTGATTGCACCTTCGGAGAGTGAGGTGGTGGATACAGAAGAGTTGTACAGTTGCAACACCTGCGGAGTATCCTTCACATCAGTTATAGAACACATACAGAACTACCATAATGACCAAGAAGTCGTTGTAGAGGTATTGATTGCAAAATCTGTTTATTTTTCAGAAGTAATTCTTCTGAGTAAAAAATTCATCTTCTGGCTTTATAGCCAAAGTTAATAAATAAATGCGCCAGCCAAAATATACTAAAATTTTATAACTTAAATATATATACTAAGTTATGGCTGACAGGTAACTGACCAGTTACTTGCCCGTTGTCACAGCGACTTGGGCTACTTTTTCGCTTTCCATCAGGCGTAAGGAAGCCATTATTTCTTCCTTCCTATTGTATTATGAAACTGCCGCCTGGGGCACCCGGTTTGTTGCAATACAGCCAAACGTCAATTTGTCTAAACATTAACTTAAGTCCTACATAATAAATGTTGCGTTTGAATGCCATTAAATTGAGTTTTAATTGTAAAGAAACATGAATGTTTAAAATCTTGTTAATTTCAGCTGCCATACTTAACCATGACAATTAAATTATGTATTCGTTTCAGGAACCAGTCGATGAAGAGGACAATGGCTTAGTTACACCAATACAATATGACACCCACACCACCGAAGAGCCCACAGACAAACAAGAGGCACCTCGCAGAGTGATCACCGACACTGGCGATATTGTGGAAGCGTCTTTGATAATCAACAGCCTTGAATCTAATGAAGTTATAGGTATATTTAGATTTTTTACTTTTAACTTGGGGGCCATCCACAAATTACGTTATAGGATTCATATTTAAAAGGCCGGCAGCGACCCCCAGAACTCGATTTGAAATGCGGATGTCTATGAGCGGTGTCGACTGCTTACCATCAGGCATCACACTTGCTCGTTTGGCGCTTCCTCTTGCATAAAAAAAAGGAATTTCATGAATTTTCCCCTATATAAGTTTGACGTAATTTATGTATGACCCCTTGTGATTCAGCAAAGCTGTGCTTTGTTTTTGTTTGTTTTTTTAAATTACAATGAGGGCCAACTCAGACTGGCGCAGAGTCGCAGCGACGCGGCGCGTCATCATGACTCGCGAATCCTTTCGATATTTACATAGTACAAATTTGTACTTAAATAGTAGAACAATAAAGATGAATATGCTTTAGGCGGAAAAATATGATGCGTCGCGTCGCTTCGACTCTGCGCCAGTGTGAGTTGGGCCTAAGAGAGGTTTATTTGCTTAGAATATTATTTGGTACAAAATGCATAAAACATCAATATTATTTTCGATTATGGCTTTAGCAAAGTCTGTGATATAATTAAAATGTTTCAGTGCCAACAATGTTGAAAGACATGCCTAAGGCAGAGAAGCAGAATCGCACACAATCTAAGAGATTTGTACAAATTGATGAGTTTTGTGAGAGTATGGTGAAGAATATAAAGGGAGATGTAGATGGTAAGTGATACTTTGTTACCAGTTTATTTACTGTAATGAATTCACTAAGGGGATGGAAGGGCGACCCATCAACTTTTTGCGCTAAGCCTTACCTGCCTGTGGTGCATCCTGTTAAATAACAGACGAAGCCCAGAGCTTCGTCGAGCAACCGACTGATGGCGGTATAACTCACAAGTGAAGGTGTAGCTAAATACCACAGGCCGATGACGGGCAGCAGCGTCACCAGAGCGAAAACCTACGCCCTGCGATCGCCAGCCTGCCTGCCCAGCGTGGCGACGATGACGATGATGAATGCGTTCACATATTTAAGCGTATTTATTTCATAATTACTATTTGTATTTTATATCTGCCGTCTTCCATTATTCAGAAAAAGATGGACCATATCACAAAGTAATAGTGAAAGAAGTGCAGGCTATTGGCGGGAACAAAGTGAAATCATACTATTGTATGTCCTGTAACATATATGTCACTAATTTAAAAGATTTCAAGCTTCACCCATGCAAAATTCGTGAGTATATAACTTATTTTCATATTTAAGATTTTGGTTAATTTATAAGAATTTTAATATCTGTTTGAGAATCTTTATATTTATAACTTACCATATATTTATTGTTTGTTTTAGTAAAATACCCGTGTCCTCATTGTCCTGTTGCATATGAAAATTCAAAATCATTATGTGGTCATATGAAAGTACACAAACAAGCACAAAAAGTTAAACCAGGTGAGAAAAGTTTATAATGTCAACAAATGTAGCAACTTGTTATAAAAAATTAAAATTGTAAAAATAGCTTTTCTTATGGGACCCATTGCAGGGCACATTATATGTAATGTACACCATTTATATTTACTTCTGTTTTCTTTTTAATTTCATATTAAAGACGAGGTAAACACCAACCTGCCAGTTACATACGAGTGTGGGATCTGCAACACTGTGTTCCTAACAAACAAATCATTAAAGCTACATAAAAGGATGCATGACCCAATAAAGTGAGTACATATACCTTATGTTATTTATGTATTAAAAATCTTTCATACAACATTTTAACAGGCCATTCTTAAGGTACACAAGCATCTCGTCTACATCTAAACTAATATTATAAAGCTGAAGAGTTAGTTTGTTTGTTTGAACGCGCTAATCTCAGGAACTACTGGTCCGAATTGAAAAATTATTTTTGTGTTGAATAGACCATTTATCGAGGAAGGCTTAAGGCTATATAACATCACGCTGCAACTATTAGGAGCGAAGAAATAATGGAAAATGTAAGAAAAACGGGAGAAAAATAACTATTCCACGCGGACGAAGTCGCGAGCACATCTAGTTTATTGTAAAGAGAGAAATCGTGCTTTGTGTTTTCAAAAATCTATACAACTGAAATACCTGTGATTTAGAATACAGCCCATCTCCTCCCATGGGTGTGTTTAAGACGACTAAGGGAATATCGGGAAATGGGCAACAGCATTATCTGGGTACAAATAAAACCAACTGCTGTCACCAACTCGCCTGCCAAGTGGGATTACTAAGTCAAAACTCAAACGACAATAGGGATGTTTCCAGGGCCAAAATAATTACATTATATTTAGTCCGTATTTTAGATTATAAAAATATATTGGACACGTATTTTTCCTTTTTTCATTTAAACAAAAAATAACAAAGATGCAAGGCATCAAAATGTAGGAGTGGGGGTCTTTGACGTCACTCAGTGGCGAGAAAACTCCCACTCTTTGACGTCACGCGTAATTTTAATAGGCTATATCTTTGTCATTTTTGGTCTTATTTACAAATGAAAAAATACGTGTCTTTTATTTTTGAACAGTCCAAAAGACGGACTAATTATATTTTTTACGGCAACAGGCCTATTGATGCCAATATATGGAGGAGGCTTATCAAGCAATGGACGTTTGCATTCTAAAGATGATATAACTAAACATTATTATAATGTTAAACAGGTCACGTCCAATAGAGCCTCCGGTGGAAAACTCGGACGGCACAGAGACCAGCTCGGACAAGTACAAATGCAGCGTGTGCGACAAGTTGATACCGCTGGACTACCGCGCCATACACCAGAACTCGCACGACTCGAACGAGCTCAACTGCGCCATATGCAACAGGAAGTTCCACTCCAGCGAATATCTGGAGATGCATATGAATGTACATAACTTGGATAAGGTGAGTGGAATATAAATAAATCTTAACTTTTAACTAATATTATAAAGCTGAAGAGTTTGTTTGTTTGAACGCGCTAATCTCAGGAACTACTGGTCCGAATTGAAAAATTCTTTTTGTGTTGAATAGACCATTTATCGAGGAAGGCTTTAGGCTATATAACATCACGCTGCAACTATTAGGAGCGAAGAAATAATGGAAAATGTAAAAAAAAAACGGGGAAAAATAACTATTCCACGCGGACGAAGTCGCGAGCACAGCTAGTAAATAATATAATCCAAGACGTGCCACAATGGGCCACACACATTTTAAGAGAGGTAGGACATAGCGAATCTTCGCTCGAATTGAGCCGCCCGTCCGGGGAAGGACCTCCACCCTATAGAATACCGCAGCCAAATGTTTCTGCCGGTGAATAGTGTGCCGGGATTTCCGGAGCTCGTGGGGAGTTAGGGTTGGGCCGGCATGGCGGTGGCAACTGACAGGACTAGTTAATTGACCGAAGTCACAGCGACTTGGGCTTCTTTTTCGCTTTCCATCAGGCGTAGGGAAACCTTTATGTCGAGCCACAAAAAAAAATATCGCCATCTAGGCCCAAACTAAGCCGAAGCTTGTACTATGGGTACTAGACAACTGATAAACTTACTTAAATACTTTTTATTTTGTAAAATACATAATTTATACATAGTAGACACCCAGACCAATACAAACAAGACATGTTAATGAACACAAATATTTGTACTGTGCGGGAATCGACCCACCACCTTGGCTCACAAGGCAGAGCACACTACCAAATGAGCCATCAAGTCCCCAAAAACTTCCATAAACCATGACAAGAGACAAATGAGACAATGGTAAAACTGTTAAAAGGTAAGGGAGCGATCTATCATCTATTCCCTCCAAGCCACACTCTCACCCTCGCGTAGTGCGTCATGCCGAATAACAAAGGCTCTGGCAATCGACTGTTAACGGTATTCTTCTCTAAAAGAGTACCTTTATGGAATTAATAGGCACAATGGACCTGGTCCAAATGTGGTGAATTCCTTTTTTCTGAAGACCCTTATTGCTATTTTTTATTAGCACCTAAATCCTACTTCAAAATAATACCAGGAAAAAAGTTCATGGATTAAAAAACTTGTTCTTTGCAGGTGCCAGTGAATAAATCATATAAATCACTTCCATATAGCTGTTTGTATTGTAACCGAAGGTTCGCGAGGCCGCATGAAAAGGTGAAACACGAGCGAATACACACAGGTAAGTTATTGGCAATTATAGGATGGTTTACTATGTTTTGCATGTTATTTAATTTTATAGATACTAATTAGAAAGAATTATCGAAATTAAAGTAATTACAGATACTAATTAGAAAGAATTATCGAAATTAAAAGTACCGATATATTTTTTTTTAATTATTTTTATTGATTTGTGTTCGGTTTTGTTTCTTTGTAAAAATCTCTTTTTCCTTTCTTATGATCAGCATAGTTGCATGAATTTATAGTCTTGCACTGCTTACTTGATACCAATGCTGACACAGTAAAGACATGCTGTTCACACATGCTTGTGGAGATACAGCCTAAACCCGTGGCATAACTTGTATTACCATATTATAATTGTATTCACTGTATTTCTGTTGTGTGTGACAAATAAATAAATAAATAAACCCATTAGTAGGATCACAACTAAATTATATTGCAAAATGAGCCGTCAATATGCCTTCAAGGTTTATTGAGAAAGTCTGTTTGAAAAGTGTGACATTAATTCATATCGTCTAAATATGATCTAAATCCTATTGTTCTGTCTATTGTGTCTGGGACTTTGAGCCTTACGACTTTAAGCTGCAATATTTAAATAATTAACTTAAGACATGCCACACTGGGCCACACATCGCATCTAGCCCCAAACTAAGCCGAAGCTTGTACTATGGGTACTAGGCAACTGATAAACTTACTTAGATACTTTTTTTTGTAAATAAATACATATACCAGACCAATACAAAGAGACATGTTTATGAACACAAGTGTGCTGTGCAGGAATTGAACTGACGACCCACTCAGAGGGCAGAGCTCACTACCAAATGAGCCATCGAGCCAGTCGAAAAAAAAGATTGAATGAGATTGATGATAACGTAATGTATTACGTTAGCATGAATGGTTGACGTAAAAAGAGGGGTGTTACAAGTTTGACATGAGTGTTCGTCTGTCTGTGGTACTCGTATCATACGTAAGTCCCTAACGGGTGGGTGAAGCAATTTTGATGAAACTTTTTTCACTTACCTATGTTTCTATACCAGCAAGATGCATCGATATTGACCTAATATCGATCCATCTTGCCTCCTGATTAATCTTCTGAAAAATAGTCAACGTTCCTATTAAAGTCGTAAGACAGACTCATAATCATCATCATCAGCCTATTGCAGTCCACTGCTGGACATAGGCCTCTCCAATTGTTCGCCACTTAGGGCAAACATCTGGAGGATATACCCATAATCGCCACGCTGGGCAGGCGGGTTGGCGATCGCAGGGCGTAGCTTCTCGCTCCGGTGACGCTGCTGCCCGTCATCGGTCTGTGGTATTTATTAGCTACGCCTTCAATCGTGATGGTTATACCGCCACCAATCGGTAGCCAGCGCCTCGTTTGTTATTCGGCAGGATGCACCACGGGCAGGTGAGGTTGGCTTGGAGCGAAAAGATGATGGGTCGCTCCCTTACATCCCACCAGGGACTACCAGACATAATTCGATTTGTATCATGTCAGGAAATTGGGCCTTACGGGGATAAATGACGAATACGTCCAGCAGTGACCGGGCCAATGCTGTTGATCGATCTAAGTTAATGTGTTTTTTTTTGTCATGTGGCAGGCGAGAAGCCCCATTCGTGCGAGATATGCGGCAAGTCGTTCCGCGTGTCGTACTGCCTGACACTGCACATGCGCACGCACACCGGCGCGCGTCCCTACTGCTGCAAACACTGTGGCAAAAGGTAATAATTATGTACTTACTATATTAATAACTAGCTTTTGCCCGCGACTTCGTCCGCGTGGCGTGTTTACATACAAAAAAAAATTCCCGCTAACTCCCGTTCCCGTGGGAATTTTGCAATATCCTGTTGCAACTAAGCTTTAAGTTACTAAGGTGCCTGCATGCCAAATTTCAAGCGTCTAACTTTAGCGGTTTAGACTTTACATACTAAAGGATTTTCCCGCTAATTCCCGTTTCCGTGGGAATTTCGGAAATTCCTTTCTTAGTGCGCACGGTAGGTACTAAGCTACGTCCGTCCCGTCCAAATTTTCCAAACGCCGTGCGATCGCCAACCCTTGCAATTATCAAGTGACATTTCGAATGTTTTTACTATTACCTAAAATGTTTAGCACTAAAAATGTTATATACCAAGTAAAACGGACCGGTGAAGCCCATTAAACTAGTGTTGCCGCTTAAATACCAATAAAATAAAAGCAAAGCGTTTATAAATCTGGGGAGTCGAGCGTGACAAATTTTATGATCGGCGCCTAGCCTGTTTAAGTATACCTACTTTAATAATGTCTGACCGTGCCAGTTCTTAAGTTCTTTAAGAGAGGTAGGGCATAGCGAATCTTCGCTCGAATTGAGCCGCCCGTCCGGGGAAGGACCTCCACCCTATAGAATACCGCAGTCAAATGACCTCTGGGTCGTGTTTCTGCCGGTGAGTAGGGTTTCTGGAGCTCGTGGGGGGTTAGGGTTGGGCCGGCATGGCGGTGGCAACTGACAGGTAACTGACCAGTTGCTTGCCCGTTGTCACAGCGACTTGGGATTCTCTTTCGCTTTCCATCAGGTGTCGAGCCACTATAAAAAAAAAAAAAAAAGTTCTATTTCACAATAACGTCATGGAAAGTGGTCATATGTCATGGAATTTGATTGAAGTTGATGAAATTATGTTTTTGAAAGTTACAGTTGCTTTTCATCAGGGTACAAACTATAACAATGTTGTATAATAGAATAGTACCAATATAATAGAATAGGATGCACCTTAGTGAATGTGCAGATAAGTTGCATGATTTCCACCCCTTCTTTTTAACTATCCTCTACTTGTGTTGAAGAGATCGCTTGTTGCCGTGTTATAAAACCACCTAAATTTCAACACAATTATTTTTCCTTTTAGTTTTTTTATAGTAGCTCGTCATAATGACTTCCCTACGCCCGATGGACAGCGAAAGAGAAACCCAAGTCGCATTGACAACTGGCAAGTAACTAGTCAGTTACCTGTCGGTTGCCACTGCCATGTCGGCCCAACCCTAACTCCCCACGAGCTTCGGAAACCCTACTCACCGGCAGAAACACGACCCGGAGGTCATTTGGCTGCGGTATTCTATAGGGTGGCGGTCCTTCCCCGGACGGGCAGCTTAATTCGAGCGAAGATTCGCTATGCCCTACCTCTCTTAATATCTGTCTACTATACATAGTGTTAAGTAAATTTTATGATATGGAAGCAAGAACTACCTATACATTATGTCACCGGAAAATAGCAAGAATCGTAAATTGATCAATTTCCTAGTTAGATGATTAACTTAAATAAATCTATCTTTAATACATAATTATTTAAATATTACAATTATCACTTATTTTTGAAGTCGGTGCCAGCCTCTCGGTACCTAACGTAGACTGTTGTTGTATGACGCGCGCGGCCGGCAAATCCACACGACAATATACATTTATTTGTTTGACTGGCACCGACTTCAAAAATAAGTGATAATTGTAATATTTAAATAATTATGTATTAAAGATAGATTTAATTACGTTATTTATCGCTTTTTAGTTTTGGTCGTTTGTGTTTTTTTTGAAGTCGGTTTAATTTTTTTTTTTTAAATAATTTTATTTTTCTATTTTTAGTTGCGTTAATGTGCTGTGTTTTACTTAGGAATGAAAAATTTTGCTTTAAGTCAAGTGAAGACTTTGCGATCTAGAATCAAGCATATCATAAGTGATATGCTTTGGTGAACCAAATCACCTGGTCTATTAGCCCTGCATAAGTACATACTAATACCTAGTTTAATATCGACCAATGTCAGTACTGTCCCCTAACTCCTAACCGTAAAGGAGTTTTGTGGCTTCATCATCAGCACTAGATGTTGACGCCCGGAAGCATATACCTGAGTAAAATATGATTACGTAACAAAAACACCACATGAGCATACAATTTTCGGTTGTTGCCCACAATTTCTCCAGGATCCCATCATCAGATCCTGACTTGGTGATAATGGGACCACCTCGGAAGTGTCCTCTGTCGAACTGTCGAAAAATTTTTGAAATCCATCCATAATTGACGGAGATATCGGTGAACATACATAAAAAAAAAAAAAAAAAATATTATACATACAGACGAATTGAGAACCTCCTCCTTTTTTCGAAGTCGGTTAAAAAAAAAAAATAACCCAAGACATGCCACGCTGGGCCACACAGCGCCACCTAGCCCCAAACTAAGCCGAAGCTTGTACTATGGGTACTAGACAACTGATAAACTTACTTAGATACAAATTTTTTTTGTAAATAAATACATACTATACATAGAAAACACCCAGACCAATACAAACAGACATGTTCATGAACACAAAGGTATGTACTGTGCGGGAATCGAACCCACGACCCTTGGCTCAGAGGGCAGAGGTCACTACCAAATGAGCCACCGAGCCTGTCGAATTTTGGAATATAACAAACGGTTGTTGAAATGTATTATTTAACGCAATGGATTTCTCTTAATTCATTAACTTACTGTACCTGGCAGTAATTTAATAACTTACGATTACGACACAAGTGAAATCGCCCTCACATGGGCCAATCTTTGCTCAACTGTACTATTTTACGGTGCACTAAGTATTACCCGTAACTTAATACACTGTTCCTTGATTGGTTGACGGGATAACACCACGTGAGTCATTTAACCAATCAACGTTCACCTCGCCTTCGTCGGATGATAAATTACCTACATAACTACGTTAAATAATGCATTTCAACTGCCGTTTTGTTATTTTCCTGGAGTTGATCAACTACCTATGAAATTGATTAACTTACGAGTCTTGTTATTTTCCGGTGACGTGACATATGTATGTCAGTTGCCGGCATCTTGTAAGTCGGTGTGGCTCTAATTTAGACGAAATGGCGGATTATTTATTTACCTGTTCCCCCTTCCCCCCAGGTTTAAAGCTCACAGCGTGTACAACCATCATCTACTCACGCACTCAGAGGTCCGAGCGTACAAGTGCCCGTATTGTCCGAAGGCTTTCAAGACCTCCGTTCAGCTCGCCGGCCACAAGAACTCGCACACCAAGCCCTTCTCTTGTCAGCACTGTAATAGGTAAGTGACCTAACTGTTGTAGTCAAGTGGGAACTTAAACTAAGTTTGTGTTCATTAGCTTATCATAACTTTACTACATAGTATAAATGTCGCAGTCATCTGATTGAATCTCCTATTCTATTGAATCGCTAGCGCGTTCATTGAATGACGACATTCAATTGAATGACTAGACCGAACGTTAACCAAACACGCGTCACTTAACGTCCAACTAGGTAGCGGATTGAAACATAGCCCTTTGAAAAGAGCGGACGTAAAAGCAGTCAGGTGATTGTAATTTAGTTCATTCTTTTCCCAAGCGGCGTTAGTAGTCACCAAAACAAATATGGCGTCATAGATGATCAAAAAGATATGAACAGTGTTGATAATTTTTTGATTAGATTTACTATAAACTGACTGATTCGTAATAAAATAGTGTGACAGCGTGGATTTACCTATTAATACGCTGCCGCCGGATACTTTTAAAGAAAAATTATAAACTAAAGTTGCCTTTTACCCATTCAATGACTATGCTAAAAGGACGTTCATTCAAGACGTTGAACGTTTCAATCAATAACTTGACGAGTTGTCCTTTAGGCATTCAATTGAATGTCGTCATTCAATGAACGCGCTAGGGATCAATTGGAGATTCAACCAGATGACTGCGACATATACAAATAGTTTGAGTCTCACTGAAATTTGCCCATGAGATCAAGCGTGCAACAATTTTATTAAATGTTGTGCATTGTGCGCAGGCCGTTCGCGTCGCTGTACGCGGTGCGCGTGCACACGGAGACGCACCTGCGGCAGAACAACCTCAAGTTCGCGTGCGCGCTGTGCGGCGCCAGCTACGCGCGCGCCTTCGCGCTCAAGGACCACGTGCGCCAGGCGCACCGCCAGCACCCCGACGCGCTAGAGGTACTGCGCACACCCATCCATACAGCAGCGTAACTACACACGGAGACGCACCTGCGGCAGAACAACCTCAAGTTCGCGTGCGCGCTGTGCGGCGCCAGCTACGCGCGCGCCTTCGCGCTCAAGGACCACGTGCGCCAGGCGCACCGCCAGCACCCCGACGCGCTAGAGGTACTGCGCACACCCATCCATACAGCAGCGTAACTACACACGGAGACGCACCTGCGGCAGAACAACCTCAAGTTCGCGTGCGCGCTGTGCGGCGCCAGCTACGCGCGCGCCTTCGCGCTCAAGGACCACGTGCGCCAGGCGCACCGCCAGCACCCCGACGCGCTAGAGGTACTGCGCACACCCATCCATACAGCAGCGTAACTACACACGGAGACGCACCTGCGGCAGAACAACCTCAAGTTCGCGTGCGCGCTGTGCGGCGCCAGCTACGCGCGCGCCTTCGCGCTCAAGGACCACGTGCGCCAGGCGCACCGCCAGCACCCCGACGCGCTAGAGGTACTGCGCACACCCATCCATACAGCAGCGTAACTACACACGGAGACGCACCTGCGGCAGAACAACCTCAAGTTCGCGTGCGCGCTGTGCGGCGCCAGCTACGCGCGCGCCTTCGCGCTCAAGGACCACGTGCGCCAGGCGCACCGCCAGCACCCCGACGCGCTAGAGGTACTGCGCACACCCATCCATACAGCAGCGTAACTACACACGGAGACGCACCTGCGGCAGAACAACCTCAAGTTCGCGTGCGCGCTGTGCGGCGCCAGCTACGCGCGCGCCTTCGCGCTCAAGGACCACGTGCGCCAGGCGCACCGCCAGCACCCCGACGCGCTAGAGGTACTGCGCACACCCATCCATACAGCAGCGTAACTACACACGGAGACGCACCTGCGGCAGAACAACCTCAAGTTCGCGTGCGCGCTGTGCGGCGCCAGCTACGCGCGCGCCTTCGCGCTCAAGGACCACGTGCGCCAGGCGCACCGCCAGCACCCCGACGCGCTAGAGGTACTGCGCACACCCATCCATACAGCAGCGTAACTACACACGGAGACGCACCTGCGGCAGAACAACCTCAAGTTCGCGTGCGCGCTGTGCGGCGCCAGCTACGCGCGCGCCTTCGCGCTCAAGGACCACGTGCGCCAGGCGCACCGCCAGCACCCCGACGCGCTAGAGGTACTGCGCACACCCATCCATACAGCAGCGTAACTACACACGGAGACGCACCTGCGGCAGAACAACCTCAAGTTCGCGTGCGCGCTGTGCGGCGCCAGCTACGCGCGCGCCTTCGCGCTCAAGGACCACGTGCGCCAGGCGCACCGCCAGCACCCCGACGCGCTAGAGGTACTGCGCACACCCATCCATACAGCAGCGTAACTACACACGGAGACGCACCTGCGGCAGAACAACCTCAAGTTCGCGTGCGCGCTGTGCGGCGCCAGCTACGCGCGCGCCTTCGCGCTCAAGGACCACGTGCGCCAGGCGCACCGCCAGCACCCCGACGCGCTAGAGGTACTGCGCACACCCATCCATACAGCAGCGTAACTACACACGGAGACGCACCTGCGGCAGAACAACCTCAAGTTCGCGTGCGCGCTGTGCGGCGCCAGCTACGCGCGCGCCTTCGCGCTCAAGGACCACGTGCGCCAGGCGCACCGCCAGCACCCCGACGCGCTAGAGGTACTGCGCACACCCATCCATACAGCAGCGTAACTACACACGGAGACGCACCTGCGGCAGAACAACCTCAAGTTCGCGTGCGCGCTGTGCGGCGCCAGCTACGCGCGCGCCTTCGCGCTCAAGGACCACGTGCGCCAGGCGCACCGCCAGCACCCCGACGCGCTAGAGGTACTGCGCACACCCATCCATACAGCAGCGTAACTACACACGGAGACGCACCTGCGGCAGAACAACCTCAAGTTCGCGTGCGCGCTGTGCGGCGCCAGCTACGCGCGCGCCTTCGCGCTCAAGGACCACGTGCGCCAGGCGCACCGCCAGCACCCCGACGCGCTAGAGGTACTGCGCACACCCATCCATACAGCAGCGTAACTACACACGGAGACGCACCTGCGGCAGAACAACCTCAAGTTCGCGTGCGCGCTGTGCGGCGCCAGCTACGCGCGCGCCTTCGCGCTCAAGGACCACGTGCGCCAGGCGCACCGCCAGCACCCCGACGCGCTAGAGGTACTGCGCACACCCATCCATACAGCAGCGTAACTACACACGGAGACGCACCTGCGGCAGAACAACCTCAAGTTCGCGTGCGCGCTGTGCGGCGCCAGCTACGCGCGCGCCTTCGCGCTCAAGGACCACGTGCGCCAGGCGCACCGCCAGCACCCCGACGCGCTAGAGGTACTGCGCACACCCATCCATATAGCAGCGTAACTACACACGGAGACGCACCTGCGGCAGAACAACCTCAAGTTCGCGTGCGCGCTGTGCGGCGCCAGCTACGCGCGCGCCTTCGCGCTCAAGGACCACGTGCGCCAGGCGCACCGCCAGCACCCCGACGCGCTAGAGGTACTGCGCACACCCATCCATACAGCAGCGTAACTACACACGGAGACGCACCTGCGGCAGAACAACCTCAAGTTCGCGTGCGCGCTGTGCGGCGCCAGCTACGCGCGCGCCTTCGCGCTCAAGGACCACGTGCGCCAGGCGCACCGCCAGCACCCCGACGCGCTAGAGGTACTGCGCACACCCATCCATACAGCAGCGTAACTACACACGGAGACGCACCTGCGGCAGAACAACCTCAAGTTCGCGTGCGCGCTGTGCGGCGCCAGCTACGCGCGCGCCTTCGCGCTCAAGGACCACGTGCGCCAGGCGCACCGCCAGCACCCCGACGCGGCGCTAGAGGTACTGCGCACACCCATCCAACAATACCACCAAATTTTTGGGGTACCCCATACATACACCTGAAACTCAAAAAAAATTTTTGCATCAAACCTATTCGTGTGGGGTATCTATGGATAGGTATTTCAAAATGATGTTGAGGTCATTTTTTTCTAAACTGAATAGTTTGCGCGAGAGACTCTTCCAAAATGGTAAAATGTGTCCCCCCCCCCGTAACTTCTAAAATATGAGCATGATAAAACTGAAAAAAATATATGATGTGTATTACTACCTACGTGCGCGAGTCCGACTCAACTTGGCCGGTTTTTTTTCTAGAGGGGAATGCATTAGACACTTTCATGCCGCCTCCGGGGGGAGTTGGCATGGTGCGAGTGCGGGACTCACGCCAATCGTAAAAAGGCTCTGTCACATTTGTCAAATCACAATTTGTTGCAGGGGCCTATGCTGAAAACAAAAGATGACTGGACCATAAAAGAGGATGTTGCGGACGTCGAATCAGAAGCTGTGGTGACTCTCAATAGCAAGGAACTGTCACCAGTGGTAAGTATTTTATTTATTTACTAGCTGTGCCAGCGGCGTCGCTCGCGTGGATATCGGGTTTCAAAAATAACGGACTTCCATATAATACCCATCTATACCTTGTGCCTAAGTTTTAAGTTAGACCTCTAGCAATACATTGGTGAAAACCGCATTCAATTCTATGCAGTAGTTTTCGCGTAATGCGCGTTCAAACATACAGGTTTAAATTTCTCGCGTTTTCCCAACACTTCCCGTCACTGCTCCGCTCCTATTGATTGTAGCGTGATGAAAAGTATCCTATAACCTGCCCAGGAGTATGAAGAATAATTGTACCAAGTTTCGTCAAAATCTGTTCAGTAGTTTTTTTTTCTATAAAGAACATACAGACAGACAGACAGACAGACAGACAGACAGACAGACAGACAAAAATTTTACTGATTGCATTTTTGGTATCAGTATCGATCACTTATCACCCCCTGATAGTTATTTTGAAAAAATATTTTATGTACAGAATTGACCTCTCTACAGATTTATTATAATATTTATTATTATTTATTTAAGGACAGCCAACAAAACAATCACTTAATAACATGGTTTTAACAATGGTGCTATATTAATGCTAAAGTATCGGAACTATGATGTAGTCATCATCATCATCAGCCCGCTAAGGTCCACTGGTGGACAACTGGACTGCCTTAGTCACCACGCTGGGCAATCCGAACAATTCGAATCCGATCTGAACCCGTGAAAATTGTACCCAGATAAACGCTGCTGTCCGTTTTCTTCTGATAATGTCGGTTTTTGTTAGCTAAGCACGCTTCATCTTAGGTTCCAACATCGCTTAACATCAGACTAGTAAGAAAAAATAGTCATGTAGTCTTACATATTATAGATTTTTAAATACATTTAAACGATGATGTAAGGGAGCGACCTGTCACCTTTTAGCTCCAAGCCAACCTTACCTGCCCGTGGTGCATCCTGCCGAACAACAAACGAGGCTCTGGCAAACCGACTGGTGGCGGTAAAACCATCACGATAGAAGGCGTAGCTAAATACCACAGGCCGATGACGGGCAGCAGCGTCATCGGAGCAAGAAGCTACGCCCTGCGATCGCTAACCCCGCCTGCCCAGCATGGCGATTATGGGTATATCTTCCTGAAGTTTGCCCTAGGTGGCGAACAACTGGAGAGGCATATGTCCAGCAGTGGACTGCAATAGGCTGATGATGATGATGATGATGAAATACATTTAAACGAATAAATTTTTTCGCCTTCAAATACAATATTCTCTTTGCAGATAACCCAATTGGAATTGACATCGAACGAGTTAATTATTCCTTGATCCAGCGACTAATGCCCACTCGCGCTGGCGTGGAAATCTATTCAGTCTTAAAATCTTAGCCATTGCAGACGCACTGTTAAAGCGGTTACGCACTACGTCCGGGTCCGAATCCGATCTTACCCGTGAAAAAATAATCTGTAGGAACCGTAGAACTATTACTATGGTAATTTACGCACTAGATACTGTAAATCGCTCGTGGGGTGAGTGCTGGTTGCATCGGCAGCGGGGGGTTAGGGTCGGGAAAGCGTGTGATGCCCCTGGTGTTGCAGGCGTCTATAGGCTGCGGTAACCGCTTAACATCAGGCGGGCCGTGGGCTTGTTTGCCTTGTTGTAATGTAAAAACAATAAAATTAAAAAAAAAATAGCGTTACTGTACCCTGCAGGCAGGTCTAGGTACTTATGTCAGTTCACCACGTCCCATGCGAACTAATACTTGGTCTAAATATATTTTTATCTACTTCATGCGACTTTTTTTTTATTGTCGAATATAGAGCGTGTACTTAAGTGTGCTCGCAAGAAGTTCGACAAACTACATACCTATATACTAGACTCTTAATTGTATTTTCATGGTTTTTAATCTTGCTTTTATATTTAAAAAAAATTGCTATTTGCCCCCTTTCTTTTCGATTTATCAATTAAATATCACCCATATTTTACTTTTTGGATTGAACTAGGGGTCGGGAGTGGCTGCGACTGGGACTCGCTCTCAAACTATGTCGCACACAATCACCTGCCTATTATACCCCCACCGCCTGCACTATGGAGGATATCTTCCAGGCGACTGACAGCGGGATTTCCGTTGCTAAGTTTTGACCGGAATTTGTTTTTGTTTTACTAGCTGTGCCCGCAGCTCATGTAGGTGTGTCACAGAAGTGTTTCTTCATCCTTTTTTTTCGCAATAAAAGGTAGCCTATGTCCTTTTTCAGGGTTTAGAGATTATCTGTGCTCATCAAAATCGGTTGAGAGGTTTAAGCGGGAAAGAGTAACAGATAGAGTTCCTTTCGCATTTATAATATTAGTAGGGAAAGTAGGGACTATATAGTGGGGATTTTATCTTTTTTATGAGTTTATCACTGACTCGAGAAGAAAAAAATATTAAAATAATTGATCGAATTCGCATCAGGCGCAATGCGTAACCAGCCTTAGTCCACTCGCAAAACAGTCGCAGTCTGCAAATGACCTTAAGTTTGAGGTTTATTTGATTAAGTGGTTAAGAGAATGACAACCACATTTAGGTGCAGCGCAGAAGTCACACTTTTTGTGCGATAGAGTCTGCGTCTGAAACATTTAAAAAGAGCGTCTAGGTCCCTACAGCTCTGCCGACAGAATGATCGCAGATGTGCGTCGTCTGTGAAATATCCGCGACAGATTTTTGCGCGTCGTGTGCGTTACTGCATATACTTAATTGCATAGGTTCTATTTTCACAGACTAAAAAGTGCGTCAAGGATAGTCTGTCGTCTGCGCTGCCCCTTATTAAAACTTTAAATAAGTCGATTGTTATTAAATCACAATTAGGATTTAGAATATAATAGTTAAATAACTGTCTGATAATATTTTTTTAAACATACCTAATCTTTGTATAAAAATACATATTGCTACCTACGCTAAATATGAAATTGTCCTAAAATATAAGCTTACATAGTTTTACCTATAAAAATGTCAGTACTTACATAACAATAATGGAAATAGCAGAATATTGTTAAACTATCATGAATTTAGCGTGATAATAAATTAATACATATTAATGTACATTTAAGTACTTCGTTAAACAACGAATGTTAACTAATTTTTAAATGTTAAATGAATTGTCGGCTATTAAGTAGATCGAGCTTATTCGCCTTGATTCCTTCGTCTTTTATTCTTAAGAATTACTGAATCTTCCTAGTCATATTAACTTTAAATTAAGATTTCCCAAATTTATGTTACCGTTAAATTGTAAATACCGATTATAATCAGTCTTGCAAGATAGTAAACTGTCGAAAATTTGTGAACCGTAACAATTGCTTACAATTTAACGTGTTATGTTTCGGTAGACTGATCTATCAACGTGGTAAATTACTGAATAGGCTAGTATGGCTAAAATTTGTACATAATTAGTACGTCTTTTAGCTTATTCAAAAATAAAAGACACGTATTTTTTCAGAATTTCACTTTCTATCGATTATGTAATAGTTCACAATCTTTCGACAGTTTACAATCTAGCGAGGTAGATTATAATCTTACGGTATTAGCAATTTTACGGTGACATAGCTTTCTCGAATGTCTACTTTATAATACCGTTATTTCAGTGCCACTGATTCTGTATTCGTTATAAATAATATACTTTCTGGAAAAGTATTGCTTATTTTACAAGACAGTCAGCATTTTATGGCATTTGTAATGGGTTAATTATTTTTATTCAAAAAGTAAATTTTATATCTGTGAGTTTAGGACCGGTTTCACTAATTGCTGATAAAGTTACTGATAGTTGTCTGACTACTAGATCGATCCAAAGATTAAGTAGGTATCTTTATTTGTCTAGGTTTAAAAAAACGCAAATCTAAATGCAGTTTTCTATTGAGAAGAAACTGACAGAATCTAATGCTACATAAAGAATACAATTAATTTGTATACTGTCGGGTACAATGGGTGTAAAATGCTTGATTTTAATTATTGGAATAAAAAAATGTAAAAAAAAAAGACCGACCAGAAGCTACAGCCTTAATAAATCCTGATTTTTACAATTATAAACGTTACATTGTACTTCTGAACATGTTATAAATGTTCAGAAACCTTACAAATTCTGTAGTTATTTGCGTATCGGGAAATTATCAGACTATGTGGTGAAGTTGGACCTAATAGTTATGGGACAAATATTTAATTATTTGGATGTCATTCTCTTGTCAAAATATAATAATGATTTTCCATGTTGATAATAATAACTACGTATATATTCCAAGATTCGCTTCCAGCAGACTGAAATAGTGGGCATTAGATATTGTAGATGATAAAATAATACATTTTGAGATCAGCAATACATTTGTATTTATTATATTTTTATTGTATTTTGAAACTGCAATCAAATATTATTATTGTGTAAAATATGTAACTATGTACTTAGCGTTTAATACATATATCGATAAAATAATCAAATTTTGTTTTTGTTAATTTCCAGTACCCGCTATTCAGAACTTTTATACCTTAATCATCGCAATGGGAGAAAAACGACACAAGTAGATATACTAAAGCGTGATTTTATTTTTACGATTCATTAGAAGTTTATAACAATAACACTTAAGCTACACTAAAATATTAATTATAAATGTACAATTTTAAACTTTGGTGGATAGCCGTATGCTGAATTTATTGTATTTTTCGATAATAAGTTTTTTTACAATAAAATAAAATCAAATTTACACTAGTAAGTATAGCTCGATAATATGAAATGTTTGCGCACTAGAGATTATTGTCAAACCTTATTAGTATTTGGCCAACTAAAATAACTATCACAAAATTATCGTATTTTTAACGATGTACCTACTATAATCTTACTAATAAAACTATACTTATAAGTAAACATATAAAAATGGAATATTTATAGCGTCTTTTCGAACTCCTTGCAGAGCATTATGTTTTATCACATTTTAATCCACAGATCGCACTTTGTTCTCGTAAAGTGTAGTAAATAACTGACCTTTAGCAATCCAAGTAAAGTTGTCGGTAGCACTGTCAATTTGGAAGAAATTTAATTTAAGATCATCTAAGAAAGTTATTCGTTACCTATCTGATATAGGCAATTCATTGCTATATTGAAGTAGGTAGGCAAACACTAGGGTCACTTTTCTGGGGTGCCGTTCTAACGTACACGAATTACTGTCACGTTTCGTCAATTACGATCTGTATCACGTCTGACCATTGCCGTTGGTCCACTCGCCCTCCATCCGCCAGACGGAGAAGGCGTAGCTGAGCTTGTCCTGCGCGAGGTACTTGCCGTGGTCGCTGCCGGCGTCGCTGCCGCTGTCGCTGGCCGCCTCCCCGTTAGCCAGGATCTGGTACAGAAACTCGATGTAGCGTGTAGCTAATTGCAGCGTCTGGATCTTTGATAGTTTGTCGCTCGGCAGCGATGGGATGATCTGGCGCAGGCTCGCGAACGCCTCGTTCAGGCTCTGCGTGCGCTGCCGCTCGCGAACGTTCGCCATCACACGCTGCACCTGCATCTCCTCGTAACTCTGCGCCTTCTTCCGCGACTTCGACCGTTTCCTCGACCGACGCTGCTCCTCCGTCTCGATATTCTGATCGTTAGTCGAGTTTCGAAACACTTCCCCCAACTTCGGCATGTCGTTCTCGTAAAAGTTTCGCATTCTATCCTGCGAGTTGGAGTCGTCAAAGTAGAAATTTCTAGAGAATTGTCGTTCCAAGGTTTCCCTTTGGTACTGCTGGTCGTAGGGCGGGTACTGCTGGTGCTGGTAGTCGCGGTCGTCGCTGTCGAACGCGACGTTGGGCGGCCAGGGCTGCTGCGCGGGCCGCTCGGAGCCGCTGCTCAGGTCCATGAGGCGCGCGGGCGAGGCGGGCGCGAAGCCGACCACCTCTGCGTGCCGCTCCAGCTCGACGGGCGCGTAGCCGTAGTACTCGTCATCGTCCGGGTACTCGGCGTCCTCCTCGCGCTTGATCGGCACTGGCACTTCGCACGTCTCGTAGCTCATCCTGCGTCAGTGGAGTGAGCGCGCGGAGCGGAGCGCGGCCGGACTGCGCCGTCGTCCTGCGAGCGCCCGCCCCGACCCGTCCCTTCATTGACAAGATACAAAAAATAAACCATTCCGCCGCTCCGTTGCGCCTCCCAGCGCGCCGCCCCTCTCTCGCGCGCGCGTCTCCCCGCGCCACAGACTGAGACGGCGCTATCGGGTGCTGTGCCGATCGTTTTTGTTTATCTTGTCCATCATTTCTGAAACGTATTTACCGCCCGTAGGTACATAATAATGATGGTGGAGCTAGGTGTGTGTGCGTGGACGCCATGGCCGATCGCATCGTTGGTCACGCATCCTGTGTGGGGGCTGCGTTACTTGAAGATTCAATGCTCTGAATATTGTTTTATTGACGTATGATTTTTGCATTCCCTTTGTTGGTAGAATAGGTACCTAAATATTTTAATTTATGAGTCATTATCTGTTTTATTTAATTTGAACGAATTTTCCAAATTTTAGTTTTACATTACTTACCTACCTCAAAAATTAATAAAGATAGGTACAAATAAACATGAATAACTTTTATGTCAGCACAGCAAACAAAGTTCAAGAAATAAGCAAAATCCTCTTCTAAAATTTAACAGCCTGTAACGGTAAGTAGTAAAATATCCTAAATCCGGGCCGACGCTTAATGCATTTCCAATGAAATCGAACCAGAAATGCCAATAAAATGTGACTGTACATGAAATTTGGCGCCAAGGGTGTTTTTTGTGAGTCGCGTCGTCCTGTCGGCCGCACTATAAATACCCGTGACGCAACGGGCCGCGGTCCCACGCTCCGTGCGGTGATCCTGCCCAGCTTGAAATAATGTAAATATTTTAATATTTATCTCGTTCCCAATAACAAAGGTAGCTAAAGCTCGGTATCTGTACAGTGTTAATCTATAATAGATACCTAATATCAACATATCTTTCTTCTTTTTCTTAATTAATTATGGTCGAAAAATGGTATGAATTTACTTACTCGGCCGCGACCACCCGCAAAGATTACCCTCAGGAACTTGCTTTCGACCTTCCTTAAAAATCCTTAAAAATGCGTAAGCTTCTGATGAGTCGGGTCATTTTCACTTTTTTGAAGTTATCTCTTAAGATATTTATCAGGGGGAATATGAAGTGACACGACGACACGAGACCATATTAATCATCATCAGCCTATTGCAGTCCACTACTGGACATAGGCCTCTCCAGTTGTTCGCCACCTAGGGCAAACTTCTGGAGGTGGAGGATATGCCCATAATCGCCAGGCTGGGCAGGCGGGTTGGCGATCGCAGGGCGTAGCTTCTTGCTCCGGTGACGCTGCTGCCCGTCAACGGCCTGTGGTATTTAGGTACGCCTTCTATCGTGATGGTTTTACCGCCACCAGTCGATTTGCCAGAGCCTCGTTTGTTGTTCGGCAGGATGTACCACGGGCAGGTGAGGATGGCTTGGAGCGAAAAGGTGATAGTTCGCCCCCTTACATCCCATACTAATATGACCATATTAATATGAGTAGATAATTATGTAGTTGAGTAGTTTACCTATTTAAGTATTTCACGTTACTGGCCCGCGCTGGTCGCTTTTCCCCCTAAACATGCGTCCGTAGGGCATCTCCCAGCAACGCCCTGAGCCGAGGCTCGAGCCCCACAGGGGGCGCCCTCGGCAAAGTTGCTTAAATTTTAGGGGTGAGAGCCTTCCGCTCCCCCAACAGTCCGGTGATGATGACAAGGCCGCCCTGGCCATCATCGTAGTCATGTAGAAAAAAAAACTACTATTTTATTATTTCATAGGTAAGTACGTACCTACGTAACTTGTATAATGTTAGTGAACTCAACTCTTCAATTCCTGTTTAAATAGAAAGCCGTTATTATAATATATTTTTAGAGCAGTTACCACAGCAGTGACTAAGCTGTTAATTTATTAATAGGTTCATTATCCAGGCTCTAAAAATATCTATTGTATTATATTTTTCTCGACAGTCATTTTACATGTTGAAACAGGGGAATAGTAGGGTGTCATATTATTTACGAAGATACATACGTATTAAACGAAAACAGATTAAATATATTTAAACTTTATTTTAGATCATTGAAGTTAGCTGGTCTTTAAAAAAACAGCACTACTTATTGGTTTTTACAAATTTATACCAACAGAAACACAGATCATACTAATGATTGTCCCGGATGGGAGTCGACCCCGTCGTGGGTGGGTTAGATTCTTTCCTTGGTTCAGAAGGCATGGGTCACTAACAAACGAGCCACCGAATCAACCACAATTATTGTTCTTCATTTTTTAATATTTTAAAAGGCACGGTCTTTTGCCTTGGCGCATGAAATATGTCTATTTTGCCATTCAGCTTCCTAATTAAGCAAGTATTAAAAAACAAATGCAGTAGTTAGGCGGCTTGCCAATAGAATTATCACCACAATTTTCTGTGAAACGCTTATTTATCTTGTCGGCAGTTGTCGGCGTTTTCAAATATTTCAACATGTGCTTTGCGCCTGAGGGAATTCCGGACCCATTTCGGTTCATTCATGAAACGACTTTATAAGTAGACACTTACCGTTATCTAATAATGTCTTTTCCGACACACCTGATAAAAGGTTGAATGGGTATGGATTATGTTATACCTAAGTAGCGCTGAAATACTTAAGTGACAGGAGTTTTTTTTGAGAAATACCTAAGAAAATTGTATCTTTCGGAGATAATAAAATAAAATAAAAATTATTTATTTCAGACAGGGTCCATAATGTTAGTAACAATTAATCTTAAAAACTATGTTAGTAGGCAAAATAATAATTTATTTTATTGTCCTATTTAGCTGAGTGGGATGCTTTAAAAGAAAGAACTAAAAGATAAGAATAAAACAATTCAATAATTAATTGTTTCACGGAACCTGTGGGAGAATATTAATAATGTAAATAATTATTAAATAATCTAGGAACGTTACGAGCTAGTAAGATATATTTATACTTTTCTAGGGCAGTAGATTAGCCATCTCCTTTTCATAGTCTGCGATAATCCGTCATATTGGTCGTATAGTCGTAATGCAGGGTAAGACAAACGGTGTCATCCCCTCGCGTCTACAGATGTTCGGTGGTGGGATTAACGCGCGGCGTTTATTTTGTTAAGGGTTTTACGACGGGCTGTGGTTTATTTTCTAACCTTTTTGTGGGTGCTGTAAGTGACACCTGCTTTAGATAACTAGGTAAGTGCTGAAGTTGTAAAAACATATTTAAAAGTGTCTGGATGACGGTATGGCAACTAGGAATAAAGTAAGTAATTTTTTTTGGACTATACGAGTACTTTGAGCAGATAAAATTAAACAAATTTTTACAGCTGTTGCATCCGATTAGCATTGTTTAAGCTTTACATAAGTGTACCTGTAAAGTAATATGCAATTTTTTTTTCTTAGTAAAAGTCTGTCCATTTTAATAAAACAGGGTTTCTTGCCGGTTCTTCTCATTATTTAAGCAATCTGCATTTCGAGGAACCTAATCTTTACCTAGTGTAGATATTTAAGAGGAGTAGGTAAGAGACGATGAATAAGAGGAACACTGATAATTTTAGAGGCTCCATGTGTTTTTTAAATAGGTACCCTAAGCAAAGCAAGGGCGCGTTGCTAGTATAAAGTAAGATTTAGGTTTCTGTAAGTACTTTCTAAGTGGGTACTCTGTACACATTTTTAAATAAAATAAGTAATTACAATATGTTCATCTAGTTTCGCTTCCGGTGCTGCCATGATTAGGGTTCTTCTCTAGCAACGTTTTGTGACGACTACGTCGGTTCTCGTTGTAAACCATTTGTAAACTTCGAAGCCCCTCCTCTCCCAACCTGTGCGAATCACACGGGCGTTTGTTTATTGCAGTGCCTTCGCCCCGCCCCGCCTACATCCACCTTTATTTTATTCAGGTAGGCAACTTTTTACGATGTCAATTTACATTGCGTTATAAAGGTACCTAAACAATGTTATGGCGCAATGGTTTAGAGCTTCCGAAGGCTCCGGGTTCGATTCCCGGTCTGGTCTAATTAGGAAATTATCTTTCTTACTTGCCTCGGTTCTGGATGTAGTCATCTGATACTGATAGGACAAGGGAAAACCTTAGTTTGAGACAAGGTTGTTGGTATGCACATTTAGATACCTAGATAATTATTTTTTATATAGGCTCGTAGCACAAGAATTAAACATTTATAGTATAAATATTACAGACATATTGTAATAGGTACAATGCAGGCGGTCTTATCGATGAAAGCGGTATCTTTCAAACAATCTTTTCAGGCATATTTTGGTATTCAGTTATTTATTTATTTACATACATTAACATCATTTTATTTAAATTAATTGATTGGTGCAGCAACCCAACCCCTCTCGCTTTCCATCAGGCGTAGGGAAGCCATTATGTCGAGCTACTATAAAAAAAATGAGTCTTTGGCCATCGATAAGAAGGGCCTCGATTAAAATGACTTGTTTATTGTAGGAATTGCTGAAATGCTCGTCACGCCACCCCAGTGTAACAGTTTGGCTCCGACATTATAAGCTGTCATTTGCTATGCAGATACAGAAAATATTAATCTTAACTAATATTATAAAGCTGAAGAGTTTGTTTGTTTGTTTGAACGCGCTAATCTCAGGAACTACTGGTCCGAATTGAAAAATTCTTTTTGTGTTGAATAGACCATTAGAAGTCGCGAGCACTGCTATATTTCTTTGGTAAATCCCCATTGTATGTGGGTATGTTTTTATTGCGGTCGGCCCTTATAAAGATATTGCCTGACGCCCTTCACTCTAAACTCTAACTATAAGTAGAATTGTTATGTTTTAATACTTACCATAAATCTCTCCCATTTGTCCCTCCCATGTTCGTACACTCATCCGAACTAAATTTTTGAAGAACGAACGGTGACGCTGTAATTGTGATTGTCGTTATTAAAATTATAAAATACGCATTAGTAAAAAAACGGCCTCGGTAGCGCAAAAGCCAAAGCGTGGCCGATCCGAAGGTTTAATTTAGGAAATGTACTTTTCTAAATTATTTCGGGTCTGGGTGTTCTGAAACAGTTGATGCCAGCCGCCCTGGGCAGATTGTCGCTCCATCTAGCAATGGGGCACACTTCGACTCCCTGTGTGCGGTATTGCAGAACTTGTACTCTTGGTACAAGGAAAAACCTTATTTTAAGACCATAATATTTAAGAGCCCGACCTGGGCATAGCAAGTACTCGCTCGAATGAGCCGCCCGTCCGGGGAAGGACCTCAACCCTCCAGCCAAATGATCTCCGGGTCGTGTTTCTGCCGGTGAGTAGGGTTTCCGGAGCGCGTGGGGGGTCAGGGTTGGGCCGGCATGGCGGAGACAACTGACAGGTAAATGACCAGATACTTGCCCGTTGTCACAGCGACTTGGGCTTCTGTTTCGCTTTCCATCAGGCGTAGGGAAGCCATTACGTCGAGCAACTATAAATAAAAACCAGGTTGTTCGTGTGAATTGCCTGGCACATTTAAAAGAAAGTGATCCTCAAATTTTTACTGGGAGGGAGGATAACGCAGTTCGTAAATATTTTACATTTTAAGCAGATGGCTTAATAAATCGTTTATATTTCAAAGTACACTAATAATAGACAGCAAAATAAACAGATAATGCAACGGAAACTGACTAAAGTCAAGCAATAAAACATTACTTAGTGTACGAAGAGAGTTCCCACGTTGGTGCCCACAGCTGCGCGCAGTATGCCGAAAATGTTACCGATGACCATTGTCTCTGTAGGTAGGATAATAAAGCGGAGATTAGTTCACAATTTCCCAAACTGCAATACTGTTTTCAAAATAGTCGATGTCGTAAAACATCTGCAGAGTTTATAGGGAATGGCTGGCACGTGTGCTCGATCTATAGTCAGGCTGTACCTGCACACTGATAACGCTATTGTTTACCGATGTGCATTAGCCCATTAATAATCTTTTTTGAACACCTGCAAGCTCATGAATGGGTATTTCGACTTGTCTGAACTTGTAAGTAATTCCCTTTACCTAAATTAGGTACCTACCTATATATTTTTTGTTATATCTCAAGTCACGGATGAGTAAGGGAAATATTTCATCTGGTCAAAGGTTAATATTTCAGATACGTATCAATATAAATAAGGATGGTGAAATGCCAAGTCAATTGATATACTTATAGGCAAATGTCAAAATATGATTGCTTATTTTGTATGGATGAAAATATGCCATCACGATATCACGAATTTTGCTATCAAAGCCTGAATACCTACCTATTAGTTAACAAAATTAAATGAATTATAACGTAACCACGGTATTCGATATTAGGTAGGTATACGACGTCCTCTTTCACTATAATTTTATTTAGGAAATTTGCAACTGGTGTCCACATCCTTTTTACCTACACCAAACAATATTATGAGTGTCACCACGTGTTAAAAATCTCGGATAGTTATGTGGCAACTATCAAGTGTGACTAATAAGTGGGCAACTAGGCCTAAGAGATGTAAATTAAACAGAAACTTGTACCTACTATTATGCCAGTGGTTATATGCAATTTTAATCTTTACAGCCACAACGTTTTCGAAAATCGGTAGCAATTTGTCATCAAATAAGTAGGTAGACCGCACGCTTTATCGAAAGCTATATTACCGCTGAAAATAAATCGTTATACCACACCTAAGCCAATGAGCACCAACAAATTTCGTATTTAGCTTTATTTCAATTTTATTTGGTCGCCGGAGACAGGCTGTCATTTAGTAACGGGCAATAACTCATCGCGCGATCGTAAATGCGGCTAAAGATAAACAGTCCGTCAGGACTGAACACAAATAATACTATTATGCTTTTCGAAACACTTTCTGATGGATAAATACAAATACATCATTATGTGATCTCCATTGTTTTGTACAGTTTGTTAACATTTTCCTTGCGCTGCTGTTTGCTTTAGCGATAATACTTAATCAAGATTATCCTTTCAGTAAATCTATCTTTCAGTATCTTTCAGTCTATGTAGATTTGCAATAAAACTCATCATCTCTCTCTCTCTCATCTCACTCATAGTTTCTATAATGCGGGTTTTTACACCCTCTTCAATATGGATAAGCAAAGCATTGGTTGGCACATTCTTATGACGTGCTTGTGTTATAATGGATTAGATAATTATCCTGGGTCTGTATCTACTGTTAAATAATTCGTTATTAATTATATGTAAGTATTATCGTTCATTCATTCAACTAATGACACTATGACAGTTTAAAGCGGGCTATGGTTAAAAATATTTTAAAAATAATAATTTCTGGATCAGTCAGCGGTAGGTAGGTTTGATTTCATAAAATTATGTACATAGGTACCTACCGGTCTGCAGGGTCAGTTAACAAGTTGATTTTATCAGATGTTTTATTTGCCGAGAAACATGATCCATCGAAACAGCAGTGCTCTGTGCAGAAACCTACATTGGAAGATGACGTAACGAGTACACCAGACGGCGAGATTTCATTACAGATGCTATATTTCAGATGCCCCCTATGACAGTAACCATCGCCCGATGCCAAATGACGTATGAGGTCATCATTCAATCTCTTTGTGCAGTTTCGAATGGGCTAAGCTCGTTTATGTTGCAATTCTACGAACCACTCGACAAGATATTTGACGATGCTAATAGATTAGATAATAAATTACATAGAAATGTCTTGTTTAGTCTATTTAAATTTGTTGTTATGTCTTTTTAAAAGTCCTTTGAATGCTTTAGCGATACTTACAAATTATTTTTTTAAAAAGCAATAAGAAGATATATTTGAAAGAATTTACCTATGTACTTACTAAGGCCCATCACACAGGATCGTGATTTTGAATTCAAAATCGCAATGCGAAACGGAAGAGGCCACTAAAGTTATCAACGCGGCGGGGTATTCAAAGTAAATACGCTTATTTTCGCGATCGTGTCCAATCCGGGCGTTCGACGACGAAGGATAAGTCCGCAGCGAATCGGTAAATTTTAATATTATTATACCTACATGCGCGGCCATTACTGTCTTATTGATATTATGAGCGGCCTTATAAATTGGAAACGCGATGAAAACTTCATTATGTGATGTGCAATTCCGGATGGATATTTTAAACTTGATGTTCAGTATCTAGAGCTAGTTTATTAAGGCAATATTTGTTCTTGTGCCTTGCTTTTGGAATTAACTGTAAAGCAAATCGTAAAACTAGGGCGTCCATGGGTTGAGATAACCGCTTAACAAGAGACGGACGGGTCGGTAGTAATTCGGGCTTGTAAAAAATATTGACATTCATGTAAAAATCAAATCCATTTCAATTCAATAGGTAGGTACTTATTAAGTCCATAAATATATTTGGCCTATATATTGATGGACACCATAATATACCGAACATATAACTTGAAACTTACCTAGGTACTGTGTCATATTATACTTAAATTGATCTCATAAATGTTTAGTGTGTCACATGTAGTGAGCACATTATAGAATTCAATGAATGATTGAGCATTGAAAAAGGAACAAGGATGACAGCTATTTATACCTACTAATTATCCTGTAGAACGTGGCACCAAATGTACCCGACTCCCTACATACCAAGGAAATGACATGCACGAGGAATCAATACAGGAAACGGGTATGCACATGCAGGACAAAATTAGCAAACTGTCCCCATCACGTGCGCACGCGCCGGCCGGCGCAATGCGTTGTGGAACAAAACCTAGCCGTTATTGTGGCATTATGACATATCATCTGCATGCAGCTACACAAACTGAACAACTACTGGTTATATTTAAATTATTATACTTATTAAAAACGTAAATAAATATACGTAGATATAGGTATGTCACCGGAAAATGGCAAGAATCGTAAGTTATCAATTTCCTAAGTAGTTCCTCAATCTTGTTAACATTGATCATGCGCCTAAATATCAGTAGGTCCTCTTATCGATCTGAAAAGAAACCGGTAACGTAAATAAAATTCTCGGGTCTACCGATAAATCTTACCTATCATCTAGTGCTCATAATATAAGTGCGCGTAATGCCGGTATTTGAGAATAAACGAATGAAAAGAACTAACTAGATTGGCGCTATGACTCAAACTGAGTCTTGGACTCCAATGATTAGACCCTCGAACTGTAATATTATAGGTCTGTCATACGCACCTCAGTATTACGGTTTTATATATTTTATATCATCATACTTTTTTACTAAAATCTAAAACGAATCCAAACGTTAAACGGCTATGATAAATTAGTTTAACTTTATTCACTCTATTTATTTGAACAAACGCGATGTTTATATTATCGGTGCGTAATTAGTTGGCATGGTTCCGAGTAGGTAGAGGCGGGTTACGTTACGCCGGGAGTCGAACCCGCTGAAACAAAACGGTTCGTGTGAAACGCCGCGTCCAGTCGGACAATACCGGGATGCGATGTGGTGGCCACACTTTACGTAGATAGGTAGAAAAGATAGTTATTAATATCACTTTATTGCACATATTTAACTATCTACACTACAAGAACCATTTCTCTGTTCACATAAAATATGGTAGCTAAATAAAACAAATGAATGAACATTAAGTACGAGTAGTAGATACTATGCAATGCAAGTTTTAAAGTAACAGCCAGGCGGGCAAAGTTTGCTTTGCATTAGCTATTATACCTACCTATTTGACCTCTGTGCTGATCCTAGAGTAATGTACCTACCTAATGTTTGATAGCATACTTTAAGTACCTGCTGAAGTTCAATTTTGTGTACAAATAATGCGTAGACTCATATAAAGTCATCAATCAGTAGCCGCATCTCACTATACCTATTATGTGCGAACTGGAAATTAAATGGGGCGGTTGCCCCATCCACGCCCACTGCGTGGGTAACCTGAGTGTACTATCTTACGTAGCCGATCTGTCGATTACCTACCGTTCAAGTTCCATTATTGTAGGATTGTCCAGGAAGCTAAGTGAGTGATGGTGTCAGAGTCAGCGTCGGAGTTGGCGGCGCGGAGAAAACGCCACACATGGGCCGCATCTGCGCGCGCGCCGCTGGAGGTGTACCGCCCTCGCATCTATAGTGTAGGCTTTCAAATTTTACTTCACCTTTGCCAGCAGAATATCAACAATTTTGCCTATTTTAGGGTTTAAATTTAAATAAGCGTTAAACAACCTAAGTAGGTACGTATAAATAGTTCGCGACAGGTTGAGATGGCAGCTGGGGTATACCTACTACACTGGGCCATAACCAGTGACTTGACCCTGGAGATCCTGATAAACTGGAGAATAGACGGAGGCGTCCCAACCCAACCGTTCTCCAGATTATAGAAATGTCAATATTATTAATATAACTACTGGTTTAAATAACATGTCACATTGTAAGTAACATTTTGAGAGTCGGTTATATTGTGATGTACCTACATTAACTCATTATTTATAATTATTGAAAGGCAGGTCAAATCAGGTCAATAATAGGTACTCGTAAGAGGAATAGCGACAGTTAGGTAATAATCTTAATAAAAAAAATATGGTTGACCTTATTGAGAAATCTACCTCCTTAATTCAAACTGATGACTTTACTTATATGTACCTTCAAAACAAAGAAGAAATTTATTTCATGCATAAATAAATACAAGACAAAAGAATAAATTTCTTATTTTTCAGGCAGATTTTAAAATTAATAAATAACAAGTTGCAAGTGCGATAGTAATCGCCAAGGCGTCAATAGACCAATGGTTTTTATCAGCCGCAAGTCAGGTACCACCCGGACTATAGATCCGGCACAAGTGTGACGTATTTCTCCTAAACGCAGCTGCGAAGGCCTCTGCAGATGTTTTATGGCAACGAACATTTCCAAGACGCTTTAGTTATTACGATATTGCCGTTTAGGACCTAATCTTCGTGTTATTATGCACAGAAACAATGGTCATTGGCGGTCAGTGGCAGTGGGCATTTTCGGCATACGGTACACAGATGTGCGCGTTAGCCGCTCTCGTGGGAAACTGAGATTTTTTAAATTGTTTTATTGCTGGAGATATAAAATAATGAACAAACTATTTGCGTTTAAGCGGCACAAAATTTTACATCCAATGTTTCAAATTGCGCCAAGCCTTCTTATTAGGTAATACTTACTATAATGTAGGTAACATTCTACATAATTATAAAGCCATAAATTTCAATAAATCGCATCTGTAGGTATTCGTAGTAGTAATTTAATAGTGTTTCTCTTTGAATACTCACCGCACATAAATCTGCTCTCTGCATGACCTAAACTAAAGGATAACTGGTAGAGAATGCTCCTAGCATTAAGTTCGCCTTTTGTACCATTTTATATGCAATAAAGTTTAAATAAATAAATAGTAAGTAGCAGTAATTCTATTCTACCTCGAATGGTCTAATCATAGCCAAGCCAATTCCGCCTAATGTTCAAGAGTGTCGGGTTTGAATGCCGGATTCGGCTGAAAATTACCTACTGGATTTTTTTTATCGAAGTTCGACATAATGGCTTCCCTACGCCTGATGGGAAGCGAAAGAGAAAGCCAAGTCGCTGTGACAACGGACAAGAAACTGGTCAGTTGCCACCGCCATGCCGGCCTAACCCTAACCCCCCACGAGCTCCGGAAACCCTACTCACCGGCAGAAACACGACGCGGAGGTCATTTGGCCGAGGTAGGTATTCTCTCTATAATTATAAGGTCCTTTATCCGGACGGGCTAGCCCGTGGAGAGTGAGGGAACACGGGACCGTTGCTGTAGGTAGGTACCTACCATACACAGGCACACACTTCTGCAAGACAGTAGGCCCAAGGAATAGTAATTCCTACCTGCGGGAATCGAACCCGGAATCTTTGGATTGTGCCACCGAGGTCGTCAAATGTTATAAAAGAAGAGTCATGGGATTAAGATTAAGGGGTGTTTCACACCGTCGTCCTTTCGTATCCACTATATAGGAATTGTGCAATGCGCTGTGATTAAGGTTTTGCCACAGACTAATAAATAGTTACTACGGTTTTGCGTCGTTAAGTCCCTCACGGCTGAATTTTGTCTCGTTTATCTATTTTTACCCGACCGCCAAAATAGGAGAGTAATGTATGTTGGGCTGAGTAGGTAATCAAAAGCTGCTGATTGTTGATTTTACGCAATCGCAATATTTGCAATTAATGTTGTAAATGAGCGGTGTTAGTAACAGAGGTTGCACTTGGGCTTTTATAAATCATTCCACACAACTTAGATTAAACACTTTTATATGGATAGAGAGCCTGACGTGAATCTTGTTGGAGGTCCGACGAACATATTTTTTCCCTTAAATGACTATATAAGCCAAGGTGGCCTTGTCGTCATCACTGGACTGCGGGGAAGCGGAAGGCTCTCATCCCTTGACCATCTCGATTTGTCTAAATATGCTACGTCATGATAAAAACTCCACATGTGCGTTGTAGGCTCCGTTGGTTGAACATGTATGTATTTAGCAATTTTGTAAAATAAGTATTGTAATTTTGTAGTTAGTTAGTTTAGACGGGCCAGTTTCCGCAACCAGGCGTCTGAGCGCCCATTTTGCGTGTGGGTGGGCCGATGTAACTTAACATTCTAAAATGTTTTTCATTCCCGCCACCCCAGCTCATCCAAGAACCTCAGCAGGCCATTCAACCTGGTGAAGATGTCTTGGAGAGTGCCGGGCTGGCCAAGATGTTTCAGCCGGAATGCTGCCAGTTCGGGACATTCCAGCAGAATATGGGCGGCTGTTTCCTCCGTCTCTAGGCAAGCTCTGCACAAGGGGCTGTCTGTGATGCCTAGGTTTTGGAGGTGTTTGTTATATGGCCCGTGGCCTGTCATGGCCGCCACGATCTGCCTTAGTTGGGCTCTACTTAGGTTAAGTAATCGTTTAGTTAGTTTTGGGTTGATGGCCGGTAGGGCCATTTTTGTTTGACGGCAGTCTGCCTCACCGATCCAAAGTTGTTCATGGATGGCTTTTGTTCTGGCCCGGATCTGTGTTTTAATCCAGTTCTTTGGGAGTGGCACTAAAGGTTCCGGACCTTGTATTATTGTTTCGGAACCCTTCCTTGCCAGTTCATCCGCCTTATCGTTACCGCATGAGTTGCTATGTCCCTTGATCCACTGCAGGGTGACATTGTTATGCTCGCATAGTTCCGTCAAGGTGTTATGACAATCCAGCACTAATTTAGAGTTGCAAGCGTGACTCTGTAGTGCTTGGAGAACTGATTTGCTATCCGATAGGATGCGTATGTTCTGGTCTTTGATTCCCCTTTGGGTCGCCGTGCCTGCGGCCGTGGTGATGCCGAGGCATTCGGCTTGGAAAACAGTGTTGTGTTTGCCCAAGGGTTTGGATATGTTCATATTTAGGTCGTAAGAGAACACTCCGCATCCTGTGCCTGTACTGGTTTTGGATCCGTCAGTGAAGATGCGGAGGTCACTCATATTTAGACCTTCTTTGCCATCGTCTTGTAGTTCTATTCTGTACTTTTTGTGAAAGATGTGTTTAGACATCATGTTGTCGTTCGGTGCGTCCGCTAGTGGGATGTCCGCACCTACTTTTTGCAGAATGTTAGTGTGCTCCGTTATGGAGGGGCTCAGCAGTCCAAGTTCTTTTAGTCTGTATGCCGTTTGGGCCGCTTCTTGTTGGATGAAGAGGTGCAGCGGCATGAGATCAATAATTGCCTCTAGGGCCGCGGTAGGGGTTGTTCTCATGCAGCCTGTCACCGCCATGCAAATTGTTCTTTGCCAGCTCTGTAGTTTTTGTTGTGTGGTGGTAAGTTTGGTTCTTTTCCACCACACAAGTGAGCCGTATGTTATCATTGGTCTTATTACCGCAGTAAAAAGCCATAATGTTAGCTTGGGGTTAAGTCCCCAGCTGTTGCCTAGCATTCTTCTGCATTGCCAGAAGGTTATGCTGGCTTTGTTCAGCTTGTTTTCCAAGTGCTTGGCCCAGTTCAGCTTCCTGTCCAGAAGCTGGCCTAGGTATTTCACTTCGCTGCTCAATTGCAGGGTAGTGTTGAAGAGTTTCGGTAGGTTGTAGTTACCTAGTTGTTTCTTATTTGTGAACATAACTAATTCGGTCTTAGCTGGGTTCACATTTAGTTTGTATGCTTGGCACCATCTCTCTACAGTAATGAGTGCGCTGCGCATCAGTTCGCAAGCTATTCCAGCGGTTTTGCTCTGTATGAGTATGGCCAGGTCGTCGGCGTAGCCTACTGTGAAATAGCTGTTCTGGTTTAAGGTAGTTATTAGTTCGTTGGCCACCAGGTTCCATAGTAGTGGTGAAAGGACCCCACCCTGAGGGCATCCTTTGGTTACTAGGGCGCCTTGGTCCTTGTCGGGTCCTATTCTTACCACTCTGTTAGCTAGCATATTGTGTATCCAGCTTCTGATGGTCTGGTTCACATTATGCTTTGTTAGCGCTGAGTCGATGCTGTCGAAGTTAGTCTTGTCAAAGGCCCCTTCAATATCGATAAAGGCGCCGAGACAGACCTCCTTGTTCTCCAGAGATCTCTCGATCTTGTTTACCACGGAGTGCAATGCGGAGTCTGTTGATTTCCCCGCACTGTATGCGTGTTGATGTTTATGTAGTGGGTGTCTCAATAGTATCCCATCCCTGAGAAACCTGTCGCATAGTCTCTCTAACGTTTTTAGTAGAAAGGATGTTAAGCTTATTGGTCTGTAGGCCTTGGGATCGGAGTAATCGGTTTTACCTGGTTTGGGAATGAAGATTACTCTTACCTCCCTCCATTGCTTAGGTATGTAGCTGTAAGCAAGGCTAGCCTTAAATATGTTGCATAGGATGCTGTTGAGGGTGCAACTGCCCCATTGTAGGAGAGCCGGGAAGATGCCGTCGCACCCTGCTGACTTGAAGGGTTGAAATGTGCTCAGTGCCCACTCAACCCTGTCAGGGGTTACGATTTCCTCGGCTATCTCCCAGCTATTTGGGGTAGAGCAGTGGGTTGTGTCAGCCCAGATTGTATCTCTAATGATTTTACAGTCTGGGAAGTGTGTTTGTAAGAGGATTTCTCGGGTTTCCTCTGGGGTTTTAGTGTAGGTGTTGTCCGGTTTCCTGAGGGAGCCCGCCTCCAGTTGGGGTCCCTTTCTGAGGATTTTGCGGACTCTGTTTGCTTGTTGGGCGCTCTCAATATTGGTGCAGAAAGTTCTCCACCCTTGGGAGCGCCTGTAACGGAGTAGTTTCTTGTATTTCGACTTCTCGTCGTAATGGTTGTCCCAGTCTGCTTCGTTGCAGGTGTTAATTGCTCTATTGAATGTTTTCCTGACCCTCTTTCTGGCCCTGTCAAGGTCTTGGGTCCACCATGGTTGGTTTTTGGCCCTGCCAGATTGAGGGTTGTTTAGGGGGCAGGAGGTTTCGTAACTCTCTATGGTTGACTTAGTTACTGTACTGACGTATTCCTCCAGGCACCCTGTGTTTTCCAATTTAATTGGCGTTTTCAGGTCGCGGAGTTTCAGGCTTAATAGCTTGCTGAACATCGCTTTGTTTGTTTTGCGTGGGTTTCTAAATGGTTGTGTAGAGGTTGTTTGCAGGTCAATGCTAAAACGGATCCACCTATGGTCTGAACATGATGCCTCGTCTGAGACATGCCAGTTTTTGATCATATCGGCGCCCCTGTTATTAGCGAGTGTTAAGTCTATGATGGTTTGAGATCGTCTGGTGACAAATGTGGGTTTGTTACCTGTGTTTATGACGTCTAGGTTGGTAGTGGCAAGAAAGTCAATGAAGGTCTTACCCCTGTTGTTGGTATCCTTACTGCCCCAGATAGTGTGGTGACAGTTGGAGTCTGTTGCCACTATGATGTCGAGGCCCTCTGCCTCGCAGTACTGGATTAGACGCGCCAGGTCATGAGGAGGTGGGTCCTCATTCTCGGGCATGTAAACTGAGGCTAATATCAAATCGCCTCCGTCTGTTTTAGTTCTTATAGTTGTTATATCTCTGGAACAGAAATCTGTTAAGATGTTCGCACAGATGTTGTTAGTAATGTATATGGCAGCCCTAGGGTGGGCTGTGTTGGTAACCATCAACTTACCGTTGAGATTTGCTAAACCCTGTATGGTGCCAGATCTTGACAACCAGGGTTCTTGTATAAATGCTACGGCCCAATCATTAACCTCCAGCCACTTCCGTAGTTGGGCCGTAGCAGTTTGGCTGTGGTGGAGGTTAATCTGCAGGGCTTGGCTAGCCCTCAAATGGTGAGCCATCCGTGGTATCCTCCCCTGCGTCGAGGACCAGGTCCTCTAACCCCTTCGCCCACTCTCCCGAACACTCCGAATCACTCCCGTCGTCACTCGATAGAATGACGTCGGGTGCTACCTCGGGGTCGGTGAGCAGGGCGTCGCTGGGTGGTTCGCTGTCACCGGTGGCCTCCGGTGTTGGTTGTTCTTTGGTGGTCGGCTGCATGGTGGGTCCGGTGCGACCCGGGTCCATAGGAGGCAGGGGCGCTTCCGAGAAAACGCCTCTGCTAACCTCGAACCGGACATACACAGAACCCATGATGTATCCCATCCTGCGATCCCGTTCTATTATCAGAGGTATGATGTCGTCAGGGATCCCGACCACGACGAAAGTCCCGTTTTTCTGTGGGAGAGTGGCGTAGACCAGCCATCTCTCCACGCCTGCCCATTCGTTGAAGTAGCGCAGACACTCGCCGATCTCCCTGTGGGTGCCCGCCCCCGGGATCATGATGCCGCACCTCGTCCTTTTCATGACCTCCGCGGGCCTGCACACCTTTAGGGTATCGCCTGAGGAGAGTACTGTGCTACCTACCGTTGTCTTGAGCCACTCCAGGGTGAGGGAGTTGGAGCACCCCACCTGGAGAGACCCGTTGATGTATGTGGGTTTCCCCTGGAAACCCAGTCGTTCTTCTGGCGGAGGGAGTTTGCTCTGTCTGATGTGGGCCATAACCCTCGTCGTCAGAGTGGCCTCGATCTCCGCAGCTTGTTCTCTGGTCAGGCTACCAGTGTTGGTGGTAGTGATGGCCGCGATGATTTCAGCCCTGGAGGCTGCGGCGTAGGTTTTGGGGGCTGAGTCGGTGCGCTGCTTCTTCCGATCGCCCCTTGGTGTTATGGATTCGTCCAGGGTCCGCTTGCTGGCTTTCGGCCCCGGTTTGGTGTCCTTTCCCCAACCTGTCCCATCGGTCCGGCTTTCGCCTCGGCAGGAGGGGTCTGGGTCCCGCCTGACGTGCGCCCCAGACCGCTGGGTCCAGGCTGGGGGTTGTCCACTGCCAGTGCCGATGCCTCTGCAAGGGCCTTCCTACCGCGGTGACGCTTACGCGTCTTCGGGTTGGGGCGTTTTTTCCTGCCCTGTACGGGGTGTTCTGTGGTACTCGCGGACGACGCTGTTTGTTTTGGCTTGGAGCTACGTCGCTCCACCAAAGTCCAGGTGTCCGCTGTGTAGGTGTCCAGAGAAGGAGTTAGAGGCACCTTTGTTTCACCTGCGCGCTCCCCTGCCCCGGTTTCAACCGGAGTTGCGAGCCGAGGACCTTCTTGTTTGGTAGATGGTGCCGTCAGCGCCGCAAAACCGGCATTCGCCGAGGGGGAGAGTGGAGGATCCGCAATGGTTTTCGCCGTGCTCGTGGCCGCCGCCGCGGTGCCGCCCGCCTTTGCCGCCGCCGTGTCCGAGTCCTGAGTCGGAGGGTGTAAGGCCATGGCTCCGGCGAGAGGCACCCCGGCCGCAGTCCCGAGGTCCGCGGGGTGTGGGTTCTTACCCGTGTTGCCACTGGTGGTTGTGTCGAGTTTGGAAGGGTTGGGGGCCTTGGCTTTCGCCATAGCCGCCGCTCTCCTTTTCCAAACGTTTGAGCTGGAGCTGGGTCCGGCCGCGAGGGTGTTCGCGGCTAAACCACAGGCTCCAGAGTTAGTAGTAGCCGAGGTGGCTGGAGTGCTCACTCGAGGGCCATCGGGTCTCCCTTCTGGCCTCGTTCGAGAATCATTTAAATTTTTAGGCGCTTGTTTTTTGAGAAATCCTTGTTTATCCATATTTTAGATGTTAAGGGTTTCGCCCGTGTGTTTCCCACCCTCCATGGAGCCCGCAAATGGGAGTGCCCTTACACAGGGCACTAGGATTACACACGGGTATAGGTGGTGCTGGTTGGCGTTACGGTGCGACATCAGGCGCTCAGACGTGCCAGGTCTTGCGATCTGGCACTATACGGGGCTGGTTGGCCGGATTTCGGGCCAACCAGGTGCTCCCCGTACCCTTACTCCCTCAGCATGACCGCTCCGCTTCCCCAGCACCACCTCACCAGCGACCCTCTGACGGGGCACTATGACCATCTCCTTCATGGTGGTTAGTCATGAAGGCCACCGTTTCGGCTTGAAATCCGGACCAAAGGGGGCGTATTGCCGGTTGGTCTGACTCGACTCAACCCCCCAGGATTCCTTCATCCCCGCCTGCGGCGCTCAACTGCGCAGGCCCTAGCGCAGGTAGGTGCATATGATTTTATGTAAATATAATGATGGATAATTTACACAAATACGCGGGCTATGAAGATTTTCGGTGTATGCCCAGACACATGAATGTAACAGTTTTATAAGGTGATAATATACTTAAACTACGTTATAAGATACATAATAATAAGTATCACAGTCCCACCTACTGGCTGTGATAGGGTAATAGACTAAAGATATAGGTTGGATTTAAATAATGATGGATAAACATACATTGGTGTATATTATATGCGTATTATACATACACTACATAGAGGGGACATAATCCCTCCTCTTTTATCCGGGCTTGGGACCGGCAGTATTCATATGCAAAATGCACACAAATACAGGCAGAGTTCGTTCGAGTTGTAATTTTGTAATGATTGCTTGCTGCGCCCCGCATAATACCATCTGATGTTTGTATGCGGAACTAGTCATTGAATGTTGTAGCGTTGTTAAGATAGGTGTGGCTACAATAATTTAAAATATGTACAAAAAGAAAGAAGAAGCGGCTGAAGCGGTAAATAGTCAATGCATCAGTTTTTTTTTGTGTCTTTTTGGCTATGCACGGTTTAATGCATCAGTTTAGGTTTCTAAACGAATATTAATATGGCGACTATGGCCCGATGGCGTTGACACTGACATTTGAATTGACACCGAACTCGTTTTGAATTTTGATGCATTTTCGAAAGGAAGGGCTCCGTTCAATGCGCTTGCGCATCTTTTGGCTGGCCGCATGGTAATTAATATAGTTTGAATGAAATCATAATTACAAACAACATGGAAGGAGGAGAATCGTTCTTGTCGTGTGCTGTGAATGTGGAGTGGATGACTCCTCAAGGATCCATCATAAGAAAAGTGTCTCATAAAACGGCTTCGCTACGGTTGACCCGAAATGAATTTCGCGAAATGTATCTGGAGATTTCAAGTGAGAAAAGTGCTGTAGTAAGGCTGGCACTGAAAGGTATCAATGTGTTCAAAAAATTCATGGCCGAAGGTAAAGCAAGCATCAAGTTTCAAGAAGTCTGTTGCACTTTGTTTATATCCAACGCTCCACCGACTAATCTCGTTTCCTTTCTACGTACGATATTCGTTAAAATGACTGGTGATAAGGAACAGTCGAGTAGTTCCAAGCAGAGTATGAGGACCAAGTTGTTAAGTGGTAAAGCTCAGGGATTTGAAGAAATCAGCCCCGTGACTGTTAGTGACATGCACAATGCTAAAAGTAAAATACCGAAGTCTACGATGACTACTCCTTCGCCGCCGTCTAAGAAGCGTAAAGCTGAAGACATGACTAGGGGCCCTGCTCCGAAGAAATTGTATTCTCCATCACCATTGACTAGTACAAGCTCTTTAAATACAGAGCAACAGAGGGTGCTGGAGGCATGCCTTAGAGGGAGCAATATATTTTTCACTGGTTCTGCTGGGACTGGCAAAAGCTTTCTGTTGAAGAGGATTGTGGCTGCTTTACCACCAGATGTTACATTCGCTACAGCGTCAACTGGTGTCGCAGCTTGTCATGTTGGTATGTATAAATTTGGAAATATTCTATACTGTTTTAAATTTATTTTAAAGAATTGATATTGGCTTGTTTCAGAGAGATTTTTTTTTTGTGATCTAAAATTATGAATCCAGACAATTATCTACATGAAGCTATTGTTTAGTACCTAGTTATTACTGGTAACCTTAGGTGTGGTAGGTGTAGGGTGGCATGATGTTTGAGCAGAAGACATTACCTTACAGAAAAGCCCCTTTAGACCATGTGAGCTATACAGCAATGTATAAGATTTTGTAATTAATTTCAGGTGGTACCACACTACATGCTTTTGCTGGAATTGGAGATGGCAATGGATCTCTAGAAAATTTATGTGAAAGGGCCATGAAATTACCATTAGTGGCTCAGAAGTGGAGGAAATGCAAACATCTTATTATAGATGAAATCTCTATGGTTGATGGATCATATTTTGAGGTGAGTTTTAATCAAAGTTTTGAGTTTATAAAGATCAGGGTTTATGATTACTGAAAACATACTTAATCTGATTTATTTTCCTGTTACAGAAATTAGAGGCAGTTGCAAGAAGTGTAAGAAAGAATGATAAACCATTTGGAGGGATACAACTCATACTGTGTGGTGATTTCTTGCAATTACCACCAGTTGTTGACAGAAACAAAGTTGGGAAGAAATTCTGCTTTCAATCACCTTGCTGGGACAAATGCATAGAACTTTGTTTTGAACTAAAAGAAGTACATAGGCAAAAAGATCAAGAATTCATTTCTATTCTTAATAACATTAGAATTGGCAGAGTAACTAAAGAAATTAGTGATCGTCTTTTAGGGACAGCTAGACAGAAAATTGAGAGTGATGGCATTCTTGCTACAATATTATGTTCTCATACAAATGACTCTAAAACAATTAATGATACAAAGCTAAAAGATTTGACTGGTGAATCTAAAGTATTTACATCACAAGATAGTGATAATTCAAGTAAACTTCTAGATATGCAAACAATAGCCCCATCAAAATTGATTTTGAAAGTAGGTGCACAAGTTATGCTTTTGAAAAATATAAATGTCAATGCAGGCCTAGTGAATGGTGCTAGAGGGGTCGTGGTAAAGTTTGAGGAAGGATTTCCTGTTGTGAGATTTAAAAATAAAAAAGAATACACTGCTAGAGCAGAGCGCTGGTATGTAAAAAATTCAAATGGCAGTTTGCTTTGTCGTCGTCAGGTTCCCCTTAATTTAGCTTGGGCATTTTCAATACATAAATCACAAGGACTAACTTTGGACTGTGTTGAAATGTCTCTGTCCAAGATATTTGAAGCTGGCCAAGCATATGTGGCACTCAGTCGGGCGCAGAGCTTGGATACCCTAAGAGTTCTCGATTTTGATTCGCGTCATGTTTGGGCTGATCCGAGTGTGCTCGAATTTTATCAAAAGTTTAGGCGCCGATTGCAACAGATGGAAATAATACCACTGGGGAAACCATTGTCTGATAAGACAAACAAAAAAGCCCATCTTAGAGAAATATTGATGAAGCAACTAAATAGAAAATAATAGGTCAAACTGTAAGACTGTAACTAATTAAACTAGAAGAATTTGTATAGTTTATAAATTTGTGTACATACGGCCACACATCAACCTATTTCTTTAACATTAATTCTAGACTTGTAGAGTACCTATTTTATTTCCTCAAAACATATACCTAGTCTATCTACATTTTGGCAACTTGACATGTAAATGTAAGTATAGGTTGATAAATGGCTTTCTGTACAGGATATTTAAATTAGGAGATGAATGAATTTTATTATTGAAGACTGTATTTTTTAATTTTAGCAAATTATGATGACACAATGTATGTAATTTAACTTATTTATTTTTAGGAAACAATAAATAATTGTGAATAATACAATACTTTGATGTTTTATTAAGAAGTTTATTTAAAGTTAAGTCTTATTAGTGAACAAAGTCATACATCTAATTATTATCTGGATTCAACTGCAGTCAATATTTCGATTTGTTCTTCAAGGGTGGCATGTTTCTCTTGAAGGCTTTTTACAATATATTTCAATGATTCAATATTCTGCTCCATCTCCTTTTTAGACGATTTAGACTCTTCCATGTTTTTTTGCAAAACAGCCACATGTTTCTTATGCTGCGACACTTGTTCCATCAGTCTAGTAATCAAGTGGTCTTGCTTCTTTGCTACTAACAATAATTCAACATCCTGTGGGGTATTGGGTTTACATTTTAGATCATCATCAATATAATCATCCATTGCAGTAGGTTCTCTCACTCTGTTCATAAAACTTCTAACATCAATAATTAATTCAGCTTGACTCTGTTTATTGATCAATCTTTCAAGTTTTGTCTTAGAGCCCATTTCGCCTCCCTAGAATAAGAATTAATATTTTATAAACACATCTCTGCCACAAACATGCCTCACATGTTCAGTCTAATCTCTGTCAAGAACGGGTCTGACACAGAATGTGCACTTCACAAAATGAGCACTCACCCAAAATTCTAATACGTAAATTTCGCAGAATGTGCATTTCTCAAAAGGGGCACTTCTCAGAATGTATTTTAATATCCTAAGAAAGTGCACATGTTACGAAGTGTGCATTTTGCAAAATGCACATTCTGCGTCAGACCCTCAAGATAATGCCATGCATATTTTAAATGTTTTTCAAACTAAGCCTGGTTTTCTGTTCAATATGGTGCTGAAAACATACTATCCACATTTTTATACTGTGGCATGTCAATGAACTATATTATTAACACATTCACTTCCACCACAATTTATGTGAAATCATGGTGGAAACTAATGTGAGAATGAAGAGTGTACCAATTGCTATGAGAAAATATCAGAAAATGGGTACTCATGACATTAAATTTATTAAAAATATGTTTGAACTTGTATATAAATTCATTTCCATTTAAGACTCACCTTCACAACTTTGTGCACAAGTGTAGGGAAGATGGTGGGTATTGCATTTTCTTTGAGTTTCCTTTGGGAATCAATGTATCTATTTTCGAAATGTTTTGAACATAATTTACTTTTAGCCCAATCCAGCATATTACATTTATTTTTAAGCAGCATACGCCATTTATTCCTCATGTCACGTGAAGTCGGGCATCTGAAAATACATAATAATGTACATTATATGATAATACCTATATATTTAATTATGAGAACATAATATACAGTGTAAACATTGTGATATAGGAGTACAGAGAAAATAATGGGGAGATTCATAGTGCCTAGAATTTCATAGTGCCTTGAATTTCAAACATTTGCAACAACACAAATCTTAATTTGGACAAATAGTAGGTATGAATTATCTGGCACATTTGTTTATTTAAATTTCTCAGTGGTTTCAAAGATGTATCCATCTTTTCTTCCATAATTTTGCCAAAAGTACCATAGAAGTTGACACGTACATGCTTTATACAAGGCAATAGAGTTGAAAACTCTTCATGTTAAAATGTACACCTTTATGCCGAAAACAATACTACAAAGTACTCTGTGGCCGAAAATACCGAGGGCGGGCAAGCAAGAACACTAGAGATGAGATGCGTTTATCAATGTAACGCGCCATGAGACGGAAGTTTTTACTTTTTAGTACACAGTACCATAATTTACAAGGTACAAAGCAGATTAACAATGTATAAACCCCGCTTGGGTTCTCATATCACTATTTGTTATTGTTTACTTACGAATAGAATGTAACTCCTGGGGGTTTGTTGTAAACACTCGTTTTACAGTTACTAATAGCACAGTGAACATTGGACATTGTAAAAAATATTGCTGTCTCAATGAGTAGAATTTGAATGTCGGAAAAACCCAAGCAAATCAATGTAATTTTAAATAACAAACACAATAACAGCGACAAGACAAAGTGAGCGACGATTCTGTCAATTTGAGAATTGAGGTTATTTTTTTGACATTTAGCGTTTTGTTTTCAAAGCGACCCATATTTGTTGAAAAGGAAATTAAGATATGCAGCCAACACATTTTGTTATGTTGCCGGCATAGACGTATACGTCCTTGGTCGCCGGTGCTAGAAGTTGGTTCTGCTTTCAATAATTAAATGATAATATCAAGCAGTTTAATTATTGCTAGACTAAATAGTGTATGTGCATGTAATAGGGCAAGACTAGCCCTAGATGATTCTTTTGAGGGTAGTCAAATGAAAAGCTATATGGTTGATTTATTTTATTGCTGCCTTTTTATCCATGTAATAGTTATCTTTTTGTTATTCTAAACTTCAGTGAAATGACAAAATATGATAAAGGTATTCATCATGTTAATTTGATAGATTTGGATATGGGACTTGGATAACTCAAGGACATTCCATTAAACGTCCTTGGGGTAACTTGATTTGTGGACTGTGAAATAAATAACACAGAACAATCATTTCCAATAATTTATTTCTTGAATATTGATAATAACAATGATATATGAATTTAATTTGATATTTAAACATAATACGCGTTAATATTTAATCTGTGACACTTATAGCAACAGGTGGAATGAACCTCCAGACATGGCTGACCTCCCCCGCGCAAGGCTGAATGAGGGACAAGTGGTCCGAGTCCTTTATAACTGGAGTTTCTTCGAGCACTGGTTCTGTGGTCGAGCATTGAATGTCGATCTTGTAGTCCCCAGGAGTTAGGAATACTACAGTGCATTCGTGATACGCTTTTGCTGACTCGGCGAGTGATGATAAGACGATTCTGGAAATAAAGAACACAAATGTTGGAAAACAATCCTAGTATACAATTGTGTAGAGATTTGTGAGATATTTAACAGTCACAGGTCTTCCAAGTCAACCATAAGACAAAATAAAAAGATGTGCTGTTTACATTATCTACTACGACAATCCTTATCTCAAGTATGAATGCAACTACAAACATATCTGGAATTGTACCAGATTTTAAGCTAAGTATGCTGCTATTGTTGAAATCCAGGTGGAATTGTACATAGAGGCAGATCTTGCACATCATAATATGGCCACGCATCTCCTCTTGGACTGGTAATGGTCGTCACATAGGTACATACTTGTTGTTCCCAGCAGTTGCGACGCGGTTGTCCAGCTTGTAACTCAGCACGCCGTTGTTGTAGTCCTGGTAGAACTGCACGGAGAGGCAGAGCTTGCGCAGCGGCCGCGTCAGATGGTTCCAGACGGCCACGCGCAGAGAGAGACACTCGCCCGCAGTGCAGCTGTACTCCTCTTGGGGTTTGATACACTGCTTGTTTACGCTCACCTCTGCAATGTAAGTACAAGATAATGTCAACGCCCAGAGAAAATTTCGGGATGTAAGGGACCTATCATCTAGCTCCAAGCCAACCTCACCTGCCCATGGTGCATCCTACCGACTAACAACCGAGGCGTGGTAGCCGACTGACTGGTGGCGGTATAACCATCACGATTGAAGGCGTAGCTAATTAGGCCGATGACGGTTAGCAGCATCACCGGACGTCCTGCGATCGCCAACCTGCCTGCCCAGCGTGGCGATTATGTGTGTAACCTCCAGGTGTTTGCCCAAACTGGCGTGCCCCTTTTTTTTCTAAATTACTACGATGATGGCCAGGGCAGCCTTGGCATCATCACCGGAGTGTTGGGGGAGCGAAGGCTCTCACCCGTAGGTATACCTACTAAGCAACACAGCTAAGGGCGCCCTCGAGTGGGGCTCGGGCCTCGGCAAAGGGTGTTGCTGGGAGGGTTTCTACGGACGATGTTTTGAAGAGAGAGGCGACTGGTTGCGGGCCGGGGACGAAGCGGCGCAGGTCCCCGCCGGCGGGGACGGAACGACGGGCGTGGAGTGTTGGTCTGTGTCGCGAGGTCTTCGGCGGCGACCAGCATAGCGGGTGTGATCGTTCCTACTATGTGGGGTGGTGACGTACCCCAGTTGAGCGGCGACATGCGCACGATGTCCATCATGGCCTGCGAGAGCGTGATCCCGCGCACGGAGGCGCGGCCGCGCGCGTCGGACTGCAGCAGGTGCCAGCGCAGCGCCACGTGCTCGGTCACGTGCTCCGCGCACATCTGCTCGAGGCTGCTGCCCGACGCGCCCGTGGTGTTGGACTTGGAATCGGCGGTCTCTGCAATGTGAGACTTAGGTCAAGGAACAATGAGGGTTCTCTGTGCACCAGATGGCACCACATAAAAGGCAGGTCCAACTGTTACGTGATTGGTTCATTTTGACATGGCCCTGAGGGTAGTGACGGGAGCAGCAAGGGTGAGTCGAACGATTTTTTTCCTCGGGAATCTCTTTACGCATACATCAGGCGCACTCCTATATCATCACCCCGGCCCTTCGCTTGTCCGTCTTCGGACGTAGGCCTCCTCTAAATCTCTCCATCTCTGCCTACTTCTTGCCACTCTTATCCCATTCGGTCCAGCCCTGTTGGTTATTTCATCGAGCCACCTCATTGGGGGGATCAGCCTCTACCGCGACGATTTCGTCAAAATCATCACTCATCAACATCATGGAGAATAAACAATAAGCCATGGGACCAGGGAGTCGGGGAAGCCCCCCAAAGGCGCTTTTGGTCGCCTCTAGACCAACGGAACAGTCAACAAAACAAAGTGTGTACATTACCGTCATCTTGCTTCGGCTGCGGCGCGTTGAAAGGACACCGGTCCAACGGTACGGGCACGCGACGAGACTCCTTGCTCTCGATGAGGATGTGCTTGGTGGGCGTGTAGTGGAAGTCCATCTCCTCGCTGGTGAGGTTCGTCACGTCCAGCACCAGGTACAGCTGCGATGGACTAGAACCAACATGGATTTTTTAACGGACTTAAAAAAAACCGGCCAAGTGCGAGTCGGACTCTCGCACGTAGGGTTCCGTACCACTATACAGCTAAATAAATGTTTTTCTTTACGTTTTATTATATTGGAGTTAATTAAATGAAAAAATTAGGTAATTTGATTTATGACGTTTAAAAAAAAACTACTGGCTAGATTTCATTCAAACCAAATTTCGTTAGTAGTTTTCTTATTGATACACATGATATATTTTTTTCAGTTTTATCATGCCCATATTTTAGAAGTTACGGGGGGGGGGACACTCATTTTACCACTTTGGAAGAGTCTCTCGCGCAAACTATTCAGTTTAGAAAGAAATGATGTTAGTAACCTCAACATCATTTTCAAATACCTATCCATAGATACCTCACACGTATAGGTTCGATGAAAAAAAAAATTTTCAGTTTCAGTTCCATGTATGGGGAACCCCAAAAGTTTTGGATTTTTTTCTGATTTTACTTTAAAATCTTAATGCGGTTCACAGAATACATCTACGTACTAAATTTCAATAATGTAGCTCTTATAGTTTCGGAATAAATTGGCTGTGACATACGGACGGACAGACAGACAGACAGACAGACAGACAGACAGACAGACAGACAGACAGACATGACGAATCTATAAGGGTCCCGTTTTTGCCATTTTGGCTACGGAACCCTAAAAAGGGGGAGATTCTCAATTCGACTGAATGTCTTTTCGTTGTATGTTTGTTATCACATATCTCCGAGAATTGTGAACCGATTTGAAAAATTCTTTTTTTCTTCGAAAGGTACTTCCTAATTGGTCCCGCTTTTATTTTATTCCAAATGAATTTCCGTTAAACTCGTTGCGAAGTTTAAGTTACTTTAGCGGCCTAGGTACCAAGCACAGTTAGCTAATTAGATTCCATTTCTGAAGTGTAGTGAAGGGATAATTAAAAATCATGTCTTGGTTAGAAGTACATTATCTAGTTATGACTTACCGCCATTTGTTAAATATCTTATGTATAGGATTAGCTTAACATGTAAAGCTATGACTAAGAGGATGACAATCTATCTTTCAGCCACATTTCAGCAAATACAAATCTGCTTTGACTTACATTTCCGCAGGTAAAACATCCCAGTGCGTGATCGATACACTGGGCAATAGTTCCAGGTTGATTTGGAGTGTTGACTGCCGACAGTGGACCTCCTTGCCCGCTCCTCCAGAGTATCTAATGATGACCTGGATTTAAAACAAGACTCATCAATTTATTTTATGTTTCTATAATTGTAAACAATTTTGTGTGTTTTCCCGATTTAGAATAGGATGGAGTGGTCCATCTCATACCGTAGGCGTCGTAGAAGACGACTAATGGAATATCATGGGCAACAGCATTTACTTGGATACAAATAAATACAAATGTTTCTGCCGGTGAGTAGGGTTTCCGGAGCTCGTGGGGGGTTAGGGTTGGGCCGGCATGGCGGTGGCAACTACAGGTAACTGACAAGTTACTTGCCCGTTGTCACAGCGACTTGGACTTCTCTTTCGCTTCCCATCAGGCGTAGAGAAGCTACTATAAAAAAATCTTACTGCGATCACCAACTCACATACCACCTCAGCTTGGTGATTAAAGTAAATCCCCAAATGACAATAATTGTCACTGGGGGATACTTTATGTCCAGTAGTGGACGTTTATAGACTGATGATGAACAATTTTCACATTTTACCTGTGTCTCAATTTGTCGGCCTCTGGAAGGCGGCATGACGGAAATCGGTGCAGACCAGCTTGTTGTATGAGAATTGGTCGATCTGTAATTAAAAACGTTATTATTATAGGTGTGAAGGAGTATGTTATGCATGATTTTCATGTGTTCATTTTGAAAACATTTTCAAAGAAAGTCCTTTGGGCTCTGAGAGATACAGACGATTTCTTCCGATTATAATCCGATGGATTTATTCAAAGTATCCAAACCATTCACCGTCTTTTCAAGGCTTTTTTATTGCCCCATTCCTTTTCCAAAGCCCTAGTGTAATGAAACTCTGCAAATGGCTAATTTTCTATACCTTCTACAGATTCTGTAAACATTAAAATTAAAATAATTGTATAATGTTAAATATCTACCTGAAACTTCCCGAAGTCCTATTCCCCAAAAGGCCGCTACTCAAAGACGTATGTGGATTTGAACTATGCGTAGGCAACGACGTCTGAGCGTGGGGTACAGGCGACCCCACCCGTGAAGGGTAGTTTGAAGTGAGACTGTTTGGGAACAAGTTCTCCCCCACCCCGCCTAGGTCTAGGAACTCGGCTTCGCCGTATAGCTTCATGTTGATGACGCAGGTTTCGTTGGGCGGAACGGGCAGTTGCGATTGGATATCCTCTACGGAGTATTGGAACACTTTCGACTGAAGTTGGCTGTCCATGTTAGACTGTGGATAGAGATGGAAATTTTGTAGCAATTTATACTTCATAACACATAGCTACCAGAGTTCCATAATCCTACTTTAGAAGAATTAATAATTGCTTAGGTAATATTATAGAAACTTAAATATTTCCTATCAGCTTCTCAGAATATAGCAAGTACAGACCAATTTAGATGACCAGTTAAGACATCAAAATGTTCAATCCCTTTTCAATATTTTTTTTCACTTTTTGGTAGTTATTTGTGGTATTTTTTAAAAGTAAAACGATTATATTATTTCGGTCATACTGATATTTGAAAAATAGGACATTTATATGTAAGTAGAGTAGTCTAAATGCTTACATCATCCGTATTTTAGATGTAAATTTTATGGATCGTCTAGCAAATGTATTGTATAAGCAATATTTTCATATATAGTTTTCTTATAGATATACTTATTTATAGTAACTACATATACATTATATCGTAAAGTCTAATCTTGATTATAGCTTGAAACTTACCTGTATAGCTAAATCCAAAAACTCAATAGGGACATTGCTTGTGTTACTAATTTTCATACAACACTCTGTACTCTCTCCGTTGTGCAGAGAAATGTTTGTTGTGCTCCCAATGTTCTCCAGGCTGGACATGCTAACATTGCCCGTGGGCGCGACTGTCGTCTCTATTGTTATAGTCGGAAGGCTCGGAATCACTTCAATGGTGTACGAAGCAGGAAACTTGTTGGGCAAAGGCATGTTCTTTAGCCGGCAGTTGGACTTAACGCCTAGGGTGTGTGTTGAGTATCCGAGTATTTGCAGTTCCCCGACTTCTTTGGGCGTTCCATGAAGGTTGACTGTTGTAGGCTGGTCCGGGGATAGTATGATCGTCTCTGGTATGGACTCGAAGACCACGCCCGAAGTGAGGAGACGCATGTTGGACACTTTCAACTCGAAGGGAAGAGGGTTTGTGAGTTTCATTTGAACTTCGCAGATGTCGTCTTCTACCCACAGGTACTCTAAAATAGTTAAATGTCATTGGTATATTAGTGTTCAACAAACCGCTCGCCTAAAACGCGTAGTTACTACATATAAAAATTTTGGTGGGCGTAGTCTGATTCTTTATTATTGTTTAAAAAAAGGTTCACTACCAAACTATGTTGGGAACAAATGTCTAGTCTTGACATGTAGCCTCCGCCGGGCCCGGCAGAAGGGATGGGCCAATGGACAAGGGTTGCCGACGACCGCATAAAGTAGAAGAGGCTTAGCAGGAAAGTAGACCCTGGGATCCAAGGCACAACAAACGGGACGGGAACAGTGCCGTAACTAGCCTTTTGTGCGCCCGGTGCGAGCTTTCATAACTGCAACTACACGAGTTTCTTGCCGGTGTCTTCTCGGTAGAATGCTGCTTCCCGAACCGGTGGTAGCTTCGACGATTTGTAAGTGTTTTTTTTAAAACCTATACAAATAAAAATTATTTTGACTTTGACTGCGCGCCTGAAAAATGTTGTCTGGTCATTTGTGCGCTCCTCCAGAGTCTGTGCCCTGGGCACCGCTCTACGGCACTGGACGGGAATAAACGTGTTGAAGATGACGACTTACCCATCTTCCCTTCGTCCTTCTTGGCGTTCCGCTCGAGGCTGCCGAAGTGTATGGGCGTGAATATGAAGGGCCCGTGCTGCGGCTTGGTCCGCAGCAGGGCGGGGCGGCGCGCGGGCGGCGGCAGGCGAGGCACAGTTAGCTAGTAACTGGGCTGCTCTACACATAATGTACAGTGCACTCACCCATCTTGCCCTCGTCCTTCTTGGCGTTCCGCTCGAGGCTGCCGAAGTGTATGGGCGTGAATATGAAGGGCCCGTGCTGCGGCTTGGTCCGCAGCAGGGCGGGGCGGCGCGCGGGCGGCGGCGGGCGCGGCGCGAAGGCGGCGCAGTTAGCTAGTAACTGGGCTGCTCTACACATAATGTACAGTGCACTCACCCATCTTGCCCTCGTCCTTCTTGGCGTTCCGCTCGAGGCTGCCGAAGTGTATGGGCGTGAATATGAAGGGCCCGTGCTGCGGCTTGGTCCGCAGCAGGGCGGGGCGGCGCGCGGGCGGCGGCGGGCGCGGCGCGAAGGCGGCGCAGTTAGCTAGTAACTGGGCTGCTCTACACATAATGTACAGTGCACTCACCCATCTTGCCCTCGTCCTTCTTGGCGTTCCGCTCGAGGCTGCCGAAGTGTATGGGCGTGAATATGAAGGGCCCGTGCTGCGGCTTGGTCCGCAGCAGGGCGCACGGTGTTTCCTGAGACCATAAAATCGGACATCCGTCTTTTTTTTAATATTTCGAAAGAATTAAGCCTATAAAATGTAAGAGTAAAACTCCCGTGTTTCAATTCCACTTAGTTACCGAGTAATATTTTTTTGAAAATGGGTACTTTTTGATACCGGTAAATCTTAAAATATTTTTCATTAAAAAACGGTGTGCGCTAGATATTAATTTCTCTTGTAAGAATTTAGCAGGGTTCATATTGTAAATTTTAAATTAAGTTTCCAAGTTCTCAAACGTGTATTTGTGGAAATATAAAATAAAATCGTTTTTTTTTCATTATTTTTTTTCTTCAAAATTACAAAGTTAGAGCATTTTCTTTTTAATTGAAATAGCATTGATTTATCATAATTAAATAGATTTCAACCGTCTGTGTTGGGTCTCATTTCCCCCCGCTGCGGCCAAGACACCTTTAGCCGTCACTATGATCAGCCGCGTGAGTCTGCGCGGCTGGCAGCGGGTCCACACCACCTACCTACCGTCCCGTCTCTTCCCGCTCGCTACCCCGGGCATCCCGGGAGCGAGCTTTCTACACCCATTATTTATATAAGTATATATTTACACGGTTAGGCGGGGCTAGGGCTCTAGGGACTTAGCGTCTTAGGGGTAAAGGGACTCTAGGATCACTAGGGAGTTAGGTTCCCTTCCTAACCTCACATATTTCTGGCTGGCGGGACGCGGTGCCTTACAACCACCGCTCCTGCCCGGACATTTTGACCTTGGCGGGTCGGGAGGAATCTCTCCTGCCCGTACATAATGGTCCTTCGACGAAACTTGAACCATGACCTAGGACAACCATTCCTGGGGGAAGCTAGATCCCATATACTCTTAGGGATTCTAGATATTTATCAACTTTACTTTTTACAAACAATCTATCAGCGGTGTATCTAAACAATAGCTCTACACTCGCATAAATATCATAACATACTTTATTATTATCAAGTTAATGTAAACAAGCTTCATGTTACGCAAGCAGAAACAATTAGCAACTACATTTTATTAAATTAAATTATGTACTTTCAATCATTGTACTGATTTAGCAATGCAGCATTTTTTACATCGGTAGTGTAGGGTACTAGGTGGGGAAATTAATTAGCATTAGGTTTATCATTTATCAATTAAGTTTGTCACCGCAGACAGCGGGACAAACTATCAAGCAAGCATTATGGAGCAATCAAGGCTCCTGGTCAACTAAGACCTTTTATCACTTATCAAGTAGGTAATTTTAAGTTTGTCACCGCAGACAGCGGGACATACTAACAAACAACATTATGGAGCAACCAAGGCTCCTGGTCAACTATGACCTTTTATCACTTATCAAGTATTTTTAAGTTTGTCACCGCAGACAGCGGGACATACTAGCAAACAACATTATGGAGCAATCAAGGCTCCTGGTCAACTATGACCTTTTATCATTTATCAAGTAACTTTAAGTTTGTCACCGCAGACAGCGGGACATACTAACAAACAACATTATGGAGCAACCAAGGCTCCTGGTCAACTATGACCTTTTATCATTTATCAAGTAACTTTAAGTTTGTCACCGCAGACAGCGGGACATACTAGCAAACAACATTATGGAGCAACCAAGGCTCCTGGTCAACTATGACCTTTTATCAAGCAAGAGCAATCAAGGCTCATTAGCAAGTAATTTAATTCTATCACCACAAACAGTGGAACAGACAAGCAAGAAAACATCATGGAGCAAGCAAGGCTCCTGGTCTACAATGACCATTAGCACGTAGTTTAATTCTATCGCCGCCAACAGCAGGCAGATAAATATTTGATCAATTAAGAGCACCAAGGCTCTTAGTCTACAATGACATTTACCATCTTGAGCTGCCACCATATACATCGGGGCAGATAAACCAGCACATCAATTTTGAAGCAAGCAACTTGACCACATTTTATTAATCACTTTGTATCAATGACAAAATTTAAGAGCTATCAGGCTCTTGGTCTAACAAAGACCATTTCAACAAGTACTTACCATTTAAGCAACATTTTTCTGTTATTTATTCTGTCATACAAAGTGGAAGATTCTCTACAGAGAATTAACTTGTTTTACCCGAACATACGGGAATACTTAACACAATCCCGAACAACGGGTCAGCAATTTAGCATTATCAAGAAATTATAATCAATAATCAAAACAAGTATATCAACAAGAGCATTTTAACATACATACTTCCACTTTTATTAACATAACATAAATATCATCGGCAGGCCCATCACAATCGCACTATCAAGCAAGAAGATCAGAGAACTGACAGCAGCGGATCGGTTGCTGGCCTTCCACAAGCGGAACTCACCAGTAACTGAGAAGTCGCATATGCTGTTCAGTAAACACCTGCCTACCACTATCAGAGCAAGACGATCAGACATCAACACCAACAGCACACTTCGATGGGATCTACCTACGAGCAAGCAACATCAACTTCGCTACAGTCATAGCATGTATCATGTCCCAGCGATTGGACCGGTCACTGGCCTCCTACAAGCAGGTCTCACCAGTGTACTGAGGAGCCATTAGTTGAGAGTCAGCCCGGTTCTGACACCTGTAGCGAAGACACCAGCAACGAGCAATTACCACACAACTAGAGGACATCGAGTCAGCGCGACCAAGCTAAGGGTCGTCGCAACATCAGGCACGGCACGGGACGGGAACCGACCACCACCATGACAGCGCGCCGGCTATCCCCTCTCCTCCTGCATCTTCTCCGATTGGGGAATATGTACGAGCTACGTCGTACATGGTGCAGCCGTCAGCAACGACCTACATGCAGCGACCTGACCGATGGACCCAGCGAGTGCAGCGTCGGCGTTCTACACCGACGGCACACAACCCAAGACCCTCGACAGTGTGCATACAATTAACTTTAGTATAAATAGCATTGATTTATCATAATTAAATAGATTTCAACCGTCTGTGTTGGGTCTCATTTCCCCCCGCTGCGGCCAAGACACCTTTAGCCGTCACTATGATCAGCCGCGTGAGTCTGCGCGGCTGGCAGCGGGTCCGCACCACCTACCTACCGTCCCGTCTCTTCCCGCTCGCTACCCCGGGCATCCCGGGAGCGAGCTCTCTACACCTAATATTTATCTAAGTATATATTTACACGGTTAGGCGGGGCTAGGGCTCTAGGGACTTAGTGTCTTAGGGGTAAAGGGACTCTAGGATCACTAGGGAGTTAGGTTCCCTTCCTAACCGCATATATTTCTAGCTGGCGGGACGCGGTGCCTTACAACCATCGCTCCTGCCCAGACATTTTAACCCTTGGCGGGTTGGGAGGAATCTCTCCTGCCTGTACAGATAGATCAGAACATAAACTACACACACACAAAAAATCGAATGCGTATCTCATGGAATTCGGGAGATATAGATATTTTTCGATTTTAGTCAGGGTTGTCGAATATTTTCCGGTATTTGAAAATATTATGTTATACGTTTTTAGTTACAATATATTACAATCTTATCTTAGCTTCTTAGCAAGTACCTTTGGCCTTTCAGGGTGCGCTGAGAATATATAAATAAATAAATATAAATATTAGACAACATCACATACATTGCTCTAATCCCAAAGTAAGTAGCTTAAGCACTTGTGTTATGGGTATCAGAACAACGAAGGTACCACAAATAAATACTTAAATACAAATTATGAACACCCAGACACGGAACAAACACAAGTATTCATCACACGAATGTTTGTCCCGGGTGGGAATCGAACCCACGACCCTTGAATTGAAGACCCTTGAGAATGATCCTAGGAATTGGCTAGACTGACATTATGTGAACCGAAGCAATGGCCATAAGACCTGCGTGATCAAAGGGGAACAAGACTCATTCAAAGTATCTTAGGTTAATTAGGCAACCAGAAATCCGAAATTAATATTTATACAATTACTTACTTAAACTCATTAGTATTTTTCATAATTAAGTATTTACAGTAGCCTCCTGATTAAAAGCGACGATATGAAAGAAGATATTTCAGTAATCTTCTGTCTCTAATATCAAGTGATTAACATCGTCTTCTGTTTCTTCATAATCTGATTTTGCCGTGGTGTCTTCAGATGTGCTACACTTTAATAGACCAATAGCAGTTTCAGGCAAGGGCACCAGAAATAGATATTTTAATTTAAATAAAAACACTCAGACACGAGACAAACACAAATGTACATCACATCAATGTTTGTCTCGGGTGGGGATCGAACCCACGACCTTTATCAGTCGGGTAAAAGAAAGAAGTCGGAATAATAGGTTTAAAATACCTAGTACTTATTTTGAAGTAACATAATATATTACCGGTACTATTGCTGAAGTAGTTTGGTGATAACCCTATGATGTCAATTACCGGTATTTTTTTCAAATGCAGTTTACTACGAGATTCCATGAGATACGCATCTGGTTTCTTTTTGTGCGTGTAGTTTATGTTTTGAACTATATTCTTAATTAAAAAGAAAATGCGCGAACCTTGTAATTTTGGAGAAAAAAATTAAAGAAAAAAAAACGAAATTATTTGATTTTGTCATGAATACACACTTTGGAAATTCCAAAATAAGTTGAACATGTACAGTTGAAAGTGCTCTTAAGACCTAGAAAAGAAATAAATTTCTAGCACTTTCCATTTCTTTATAAGAATTTTTTTTCGAATTGTAGGTATAAAAAAATATCACTTTTCAAAAATTTATTACTCGGCAACTAAATGAAATTGAAACACGGGAGTTCTACTCTTACATTTGATAGGCTTAATTCTTTCGAAATATTAAAAAAAAAGCGGATGTCCGATTTTATGGTCTCAGGAAACACCGTGGGGCGGGGCGGCGCGCGGGCGGCGGCGGGCGCGGCGCGAAGGCGGCGCAGTTAGCTAGTAACTGGGCTGCTCTACACATAATGTACAGTGCACTCACCCATCTTGCCCTCGTCCTTCTTGGCGTTCCGCTCGAGGCTGCCGAAGTGTATGGGCGTGAATATGAAGGGCCCGTGCTGCGGCTTGGTCCGCAGCAGGGCGGGGCGGCGCGCGGGCGGCGGCAGGCGCGGCGCGAAGGCGGCGCAGTTAGCTAGTAACTGGGCTGCTCTACACATAATGTACAGTGCACTCACCCATCTTGCCCTCGTCCTTCTTGGCGTTCCGCTCGAGGCTGCCGAAGTGTATGGGCGTGAATATGAAGGGCCCGTGCTGCGGCTTGGTCCGCAGCAGGGCGGGGCGGCGCGCGGGCGGCGGCGGGCGCGGCGCGAAGGCGGCGCAGTTAGCTAGTAACTGGGCTGCTCTACACATAATGTACAGTGCACTCACCCATCTTGCCCTCGTCCTTCTTGGCGTTCCGCTCGAGGCTGCCGAAGTGTATGGGCGTGAATATGAAGGGCCCGTGCTGCGGCTTGGTCCGCAGCAGGGCGGGGCGGCGCGCGGGCGGCGGCGGGCGCGGCGCGAAGGCGGCGCAGTTAGCTAGTAACTGGGCTGCTCTACACATAATGTACAGTGCACTCACCCATCTTGCCCTCGTCCTTCTTGGCGTTCCGCTCGAGGCTGCCGAAGTGTATGGGCGTGAATATGAAGGGCCCGTGCTGCGGCTTGGTCCGCAGCAGGGCGCACGGTGTTTCCTGAGACCATAAAATCGGACATCCGTCTTTTTTTTAATATTTCGAAAGAATTAAGCCTATAAAATGTAAGAGTAAAACTCCCGTGTTTCAATTCCACTTAGTTACCGAGTAATATTTTTTTGAAAATGGGTACTTTTTGATACCGGTAAATCTTAAAATATTTTTCATTAAAAAACGGTGTGCGCTAGATATTAATTTCTCTTGTAAGAATTTAGCAGGGTTCATATTGTAAATTTTAAATTAAGTTTCCAAGTTCTCAAACGTGTATTTGTGGAAATATAAAATAAAATCGTTTTTTTTTTCATTATTTTTTTTCTTCAAAATTACAAAGTTAGAGCATTTTCTTTTTAATTGAAATAGCATTGATTTATCATAATTAAATAGATTTCAACCGTCTGTGTTGGGTCTCATTTCCCCCCGCTGCGGCCAAGACACCTTTAGCCGTCACTATGATCAGCCGCGTGAGTCTGCGCGGCTGGCAGCGGGTCCACACCACCTACCTACCGTCCCGTCTCTTCCCGCTCGCTACCCCGGGCATCCCGGGAGCGAGCTTTCTACACCCATTATTTATATAAGTATATATTTACACGGTTAGGCGGGGCTAGGGCTCTAGGGACTTAGCGTCTTAGGGGTAAAGGGACTCTAGGATCACTAGGGAGTTAGGTTCCCTTCCTAACCTCACATATTTCTGGCTGGCGGGACGCGGTGCCTTACAACCACCGCTCCTGCCCGGACATTTTGACCTTGGCGGGTCGGGAGGAATCTCTCCTGCCCGTACATAATGGTCCTTCGACGAAACTTGAACCATGACCTAGGACAACCATTCCTGGGGGAAGCTAGATCCCATATACTCTTAGGGATTCTAGATATTTATCAACTTTACTTTTTACAAACAATCTATCAGCGGTGTATCTAAACAATAGCTCTACACTCGCATAAATATCATAACATACTTTATTATTATCAAGTTAATGTAAACAAGCTTCATGTTACGCAAGCAGAAACAATTAGCAACTACATTTTATTAAATTAAATTATGTACTTTCAATCATTGTACTGATTTAGCAATGCAGCATTTTTTACATCGGTAGTGTAGGGTACTAGGTGGGGAAATTAATTAGCATTAGGTTTATCATTTATCAATTAAGTTTGTCACCGCAGACAGCGGGACAAACTATCAAGCAAGCATTATGGAGCAATCAAGGCTCCTGGTCAACTAAGACCTTTTATCACTTATCAAGTAGGTAATTTTAAGTTTGTCACCGCAGACAGCGGGACATACTAACAAACAACATTATGGAGCAACCAAGGCTCCTGGTCAACTATGACCTTTTATCACTTATCAAGTATTTTTAAGTTTGTCACCGCAGACAGCGGGACATACTAGCAAACAACATTATGGAGCAATCAAGGCTCCTGGTCAACTATGACCTTTTATCATTTATCAAGTAACTTTAAGTTTGTCACCGCAGACAGCGGGACATACTAACAAACAACATTATGGAGCAACCAAGGCTCCTGGTCAACTATGACCTTTTATCATTTATCAAGTAACTTTAAGTTTGTCACCGCAGACAGCGGGACATACTAGCAAACAACATTATGGAGCAACCAAGGCTCCTGGTCAACTATGACCTTTTATCAAGCAAGAGCAATCAAGGCTCATTAGCAAGTAATTTAATTCTATCACCACAAACAGTGGAACAGACAAGCAAGAAAACATCATGGAGCAAGCAAGGCTCCTGGTCTACAATGACCATTAGCACGTAGTTTAATTCTATCGCCGCCAACAGCAGGCAGATAAATATTTGATCAATTAAGAGCACCAAGGCTCTTAGTCTACAATGACATTTACCATCTTGAGCTGCCACCATATACATCGGGGCAGATAAACCAGCACATCAATTTTGAAGCAAGCAACTTGACCACATTTTATTAATCACTTTGTATCAATGACAAAATTTAAGAGCTATCAGGCTCTTGGTCTAACAAAGACCATTTCAACAAGTACTTACCATTTAAGCAACATTTTTCTGTTATTTATTCTGTCATACAAAGTGGAAGATTCTCTACAGAGAATTAACTTGTTTTACCCGAACATACGGGAATACTTAACACAATCCCGAACAACGGGTCAGCAATTTAGCATTATCAAGAAATTATAATCAATAATCAAAACAAGTATATCAACAAGAGCATTTTAACATACATACTTCCACTTTTATTAACATAACATAAATATCATCGGCAGGCCCATCACAATCGCACTATCAAGCAAGAAGATCAGAGAACTGACAGCAGCGGATCGGTTGCTGGCCTTCCACAAGCGGAACTCACCAGTAACTGAGAAGTCGCATATGCTGTTCAGTAAACACCTGCCTACCACTATCAGAGCAAGACGATCAGACATCAACACCAACAGCACACTTCGATGGGATCTACCTACGAGCAAGCAACATCAACTTCGCTACAGTCATAGCATGTATCATGTCCCAGCGATTGGACCGGTCACTGGCCTCCTACAAGCAGGTCTCACCAGTGTACTGAGGAGCCATTAGTTGAGAGTCAGCCCGGTTCTGACACCTGTAGCGAAGACACCAGCAACGAGCAATTACCACACAACTAGAGGACATCGAGTCAGCGCGACCAAGCTAAGGGTCGTCGCAACATCAGGCACGGCACGGGACGGGAACCGACCACCACCATGACAGCGCGCCGGCTATCCCCTCTCCTCCTGCATCTTCTCCGATTGGGGAATATGTACGAGCTACGTCGTACATGGTGCAGCCGTCAGCAACGACCTACATGCAGCGACCTGACCGATGGACCCAGCGAGTGCAGCGTCGGCGTTCTACACCGACGGCACACAACCCAAGACCCTCGACAGTGTGCATACAATTAACTTTAGTATAAATAGCATTGATTTATCATAATTAAATAGATTTCAACCGTCTGTGTTGGGTCTCATTTCCCCCCGCTGCGGCCAAGACACCTTTAGCCGTCACTATGATCAGCCGCGTGAGTCTGCGCGGCTGGCAGCGGGTCCGCACCACCTACCTACCGTCCCGTCTCTTCCCGCTCGCTACCCCGGGCATCCCGGGAGCGAGCTCTCTACACCTAATATTTATCTAAGTATATATTTACACGGTTAGGCGGGGCTAGGGCTCTAGGGACTTAGTGTCTTAGGGGTAAAGGGACTCTAGGATCACTAGGGAGTTAGGTTCCCTTCCTAACCGCATATATTTCTAGCTGGCGGGACGCGGTGCCTTACAACCATCGCTCCTGCCCAGACATTTTAACCCTTGGCGGGTTGGGAGGAATCTCTCCTGCCCGTACAGATAGATCAGAACATAAACTACACACACACAAAAAATCGAATGCGTATCTCATGGAATTCGGGAGATATAGATATTTTTCGATTTTAGTCAGGGTTGTCGAATATTTTCCGGTATTTGAAAATATTATGTTATACGTTTTTAGTTACAATATATTACAATCTTATCTTAGCTTCTTAGCAAGTACCTTTGGCCTTTCAGGGTGCGCTGAGAATATATAAATAAATAAATATAAATATTAGACAACATCACATACATTGCTCTAATCCCAAAGTAAGTAGCTTAAGCACTTGTGTTATGGGTATCAGAACAACGAAGGTACCACAAATAAATACTTAAATACAAATTATGAACACCCAGACACGGAACAAACACAAGTATTCATCACACGAATGTTTGTCCCGGGTGGGAATCGAACCCACGACCCTTGAATTGAAGACCCTTGAGAATGATCCTAGGAATTGGCTAGACTGACATTATGTGAACCGAAGCAATGGCCATAAGACCTGCGTGATCAAAGGGGAACAAGACTCATTCAAAGTATCTTAGGTTAATTAGGCAACCAGAAATCCGAAATTAATATTTATACAATTACTTACTTAAACTCATTAGTATTTTTCATAATTAAGTATTTACAGTAGCCTCCTGATTAAAAGCGACGATATGAAAGAAGATATTTCAGTAATCTTCTGTCTCTAATATCAAGTGATTAACATCGTCTTCTGTTTCTTCATAATCTGATTTTGCCGTGGTGTCTTCAGATGTGCTACACTTTAATAGACCAATAGCAGTTTCAGGCAAGGGCACCAGAAATAGATATTTTAATTTAAATAAAAACACTCAGACACGAGACAAACACAAATGTACATCACATCAATGTTTGTCTCGGGTGGGGATCGAACCCACGACCTTTATCAGTCGGGTAAAAGAAAGAAGTCGGAATAATAGGTTTAAAATACCTAGTACTTATTTTGAAGTAACATAATATATTACCGGTACTATTGCTGAAGTAGTTTGGTGATAACCCTATGATGTCAATTACCGGTATTTTTTTCAAATGCAGTTTACTACGAGATTCCATGAGATACGCATCTGGTTTCTTTTTGTGCGTGTAGTTTATGTTTTGAACTATATTCTTAATTAAAAAGAAAATGCGCGAACCTTGTAATTTTGGAGAAAAAAATTAAAGAAAAAAAAACGAAATTATTTGATTTTGTCATGAATACACACTTTGGAAATTCCAAAATAAGTTGAACATGTACAGTTGAAAGTGCTCTTAAGACCTAGAAAAGAAATAAATTTCTAGCACTTTCCATTTCTTTATAAGTGTTAAGTCTGCTAAATAAAAGTAAACACATAAATATAAAGGTACATACATAAATAGATAGAAATAAATATATTAAAACAATAGATATAATGTTTGTATAAATAAACAATAATTTGTAAAATTGCATGTTCACCATTAGTTATACATTAATTCATAAAAGCATCAATAGATGGCGCTGTACGCCTTTACACCGCGCGAACGTTGTGATTTTCAAATATTACTAATACTTTACTTTACAAACAATAAATTGCCTCCGTTCTGAGTGTGGAGTTTTATTGAATTTCAACTCAAAGCTTTTGGGATCCTGTACCGAATCTGTACAAGGTCCTTCGAGCCGGATGACGGTTTTTGAATGAAGACGCACACAAAGTTCTGTAAATTTCAAAATTTGAATGTGGAAGCACAAAGTCGACCGAGTGGATTGCCTAACTGAAGTACATTGCTGCCTTACTATCGCTGGTCTACGGAGATTGCTGAATGGACGCCGACTTGTATGGAGGAAGGAGCGATAATACAGAGAGCTAAGTAAAGAAGTGAAACCGTGAGTACAGTCAGTGTTTATTACAAGTGGTAGTTTGGACTTAGAAGTATTTCGGAAGATTTTAGGACTTAGAATAGTTTCGCAAAAAACGACGAGACGGGGAACCTATGCCCGATTTCAGAGCGATATTGCGAAAAGTCCAAACACTTAGAAAATTTTTGCGAAAAATCACACTGAACTCAGAAAATTTTGAACTCGATTTCACTTCGGTAGTCAATTGCTTCAGTCATAAAAGGATCATTTTACACGAGCAAAATGGAGAGAGACTTGCGTGTACTACACGACCTAAAATCGCAGATTGAGAAGGGTTTCACCAACTTCAAGAAATCACCCAAAGAGCGCATAAATGACACATACGTCAGAGCTAGACTTGATGCTTTAGAGAAGCAGTATAAGGATTTTGTTGAGAGACATGAAAGGTTGATAGAAGAGTACGACACTGAGGAGTTGGATGATACAAGCTACGTAAAGCAAGATGTTTTTGAAGAAGTATTCGAAACGTTTTTAGATTACAAGGTTCTACTTCAAAATTCCCTTTCCAAATTAGAATCCGTGTCAAAGCATGTAAGCGATGTTTCATCTAACGGTGCCAATAGAAATTCGGTTCTCAAGTTGCCTAAAATTAAGTTGCCAACTTTCAGCGGTAACTATGTTGAGTGGTCATCGTTTCGTGATCTATTTACATCTCTCGTTCACAATAACGCTTCTCTAGACGACGTTCAGAAATTGCACTACTTGAAAACGCAACTGTCAGGTGAAGCAGAGCACCTCATACGCCATGTACCAATTACGCAGAATAATTATGTAAAATGTTGGAATATGTTAAAGGATCGATATAATAACAAGCGATACATATCTTTTTGCATTCTTAAACGCCTGTTCAGTCAACGTAGTGCTGTACATGAATCTTCTACCGCTCTTAAAGAATTGTTGGATGTAACTACTGATTGTTTGCATGAACTGTCAAATTTAGGTATTGACGTCACTTCCTGGGACGTTATTATCATATACGTTGTAAGTATGAAGTTGGACGCCGAGTCGCGCAAGCAGTGGGAGTTACAGGTTAGTGATACTTCTGGCGATTTACCTACATTGACTCAGTTCAAAGATTTTTTATGTACGCGTTTTCGCGCTCTAGAGTTTTTAGAACCCAAAACCAAATCTAAGGTTACACCAAATGTGATTTCTAATCCTAAAACTTTCCATACAACTACTAATATTTCGTGTCCGCATTGTGCTGAAAGTCACAAATTATACAACTGTAAGAAGTTCGCAAACGAGGATGTTGATAAACGTCGTAGCATTGTCCACTCTTTGGGGCTTTGTTTCAACTGCCTCGGGTATAATCACTCGAACAAGGTTTGTCGCTCGTTCACCAAATGCCGTATTTGCAAACGCAAACACCACAGCCTTTTGCATCCCAAAAGCCAATCTGACACTGCAGCAACTAAATCAAATGCTGACCACAGCGGCGTTGATGTTGTGTCAGATAGCGAGGCCATCACTAACATTGCAACCCATTTTTCGCAAGGTACTACAGTCCACCAACAAGTTTTATTAGCAACAGCCCTTATTAAGGCTGAATCAAAAGATGGGTCGTCTCAAGTTTTGAGAGCGTTGTTGGATCAGGGGTCAGAAGCCTCATTTATATCAGAAGCTGCCGTTCAATTGCTGCGGCTTAAGAAGACGTCTACTAAAAGCGCCATATCAGGTTTAGGTGGGGGGCAGGGTGACCTTACCTCTAAGTACACGGTAATGCTCAACATTCAGTCACGCTGTGATCCTACCTTCTCCATTCAGGTAAGAGCCCATGTGCTCGGGACTCTTACGTCAGTTTTACCTAAAAGAAAATTCAGTTTAGTAGATTGGCCTGACATTGCTAATATCGAATTAGCTGACCCAAATTTTAATTGCCCCAACAAAATTGATATTTTGTTAGGAGCAGAGACTTATTGTCACATTTTAAAAGAGGGACTAATCAAAGCTCCCCAAGGAACACCCATTGCCCAAGATACTTACCTTGGATGGATTATCTCAGGAACAATCGAAGATTGGAGCCAGGACTGTCATCACAACGTCATCGTCAGTATGCACACACAGGTTGAAGAAAATGACTTGCTGAAAAGGATATGGGAGCTGGAACCAGAGCCAGTTTCCCTCAAGAAGCGTCTAACTAAGGAAGAACAGGCTTGTGAAGACTACTACGCTGCTACCACTCGAAGAGACGAGTCTGGCCGATATGTCGTGAATCTTCCTTTCCGTTGTGTAGATCCTCCATGTAAGTATGGAAACTCGAAGAATATGGCTGTGAAGAGACTTGAAGGTCTTGAACGGAAGTTCTTGAAACACCCTGAAATCAGAAAACAATACACAGAGGTGATTAATGAGTATTTGACACTTGGACACATGGAAAAAATTACAGATGAAAATGAAAGAAACAAACCTGATGCTGTATATCTGCCACATCACGCGGTGATAAGGGATGATAAGAGCACTACCAAATTGAGGGTGGTATTTGATGCATCGTGCAAGGGAACGAATGGCTTCTCCTTGAACGATACCTTAATGGTAGGACCCACACTGCAAGCAGATTTACGGCACATTATCATGAAGTGGCGCGTTCATCCTATTTGTCTGTCTGCTGACGTCATCAAGATGTTTAGACAGGTAAGAGTTTCTGAGGAACACGTCGACTTCCAAAGAATAGTATGGAGAGAAAATGCGGAAGACGACATTGAAGACTATCGCATTTTGGTTGTATCATTTGGTACTGGTTGTGCCCCGTACTTAGCGGTCAAGACAATGCAAAGAATTGCTTGTGATGAAGGTCATAAATATCCATTGGCCGCTGAAAGGATAAAATCAGATGTGTACATTGATGATGTCATGACAGGGTGTCGATCGGAAACCGAAGCAATCGAAGTCTACAAGCAGTTAAACCAGCTCCTCGCAGAGGGTGGGTTTAAATTGCAGAAATGGACAAGCAATTCAGACAAGCTCTTAGAAGTTTTCAATGAAGATGCAGGAAGAGATATTGAGATAAAGCAAGATCAAGTAATGAGAGTTTTGGGACTTACCTGGAACAGAACAACTGATGAATTTGACTACTCGGTGAAGCTGCTTCCACGCGCTGCCACGTCCGCACCTGAAACAAAAAGAAAAATTATTTCGGAGATTTCACGTCTGTTTGACCCACTAGGCTGGATAGCGCCGTGCATAATTACCTCAAAGGTTTTTATCCAACGGCTGTGGATCACTGGAATGGGTTGGGATGATGAGCTGCCGCCGGAGCTGCTGAAACAGTGGGAATCATATCGGGGTGAATTAAGCAAATTGATACATTTTCACTTACCGAGATGGGTAAACACCACGACGAATGACGCCAAAGTTGAGCTGCATGGATTCAGCGATGCATCCAGTATCGCATACGCTGCCGTCATATACATCCGTGTGGTTGATTCAATTGGCAATGTCCAAACCCACTTAATTACCGCCAAGTCCAAAGTAGCACCGATAAAACAAGTCTCCATTCCGAGACTTGAATTATGTGGTGCTGTTCTTGCAAGTCACTTGCTGATTGAGGTGGCCGAAGTGTTGGGAGTACCGAAGTCTCACTTACATGCGTGGACCGACTCCACAGTAGTGTTAGCCTGGCTTAATGATCACCCGAGTCGGTGGAAGACGTTTGTGGCCAACCGCACGTCGGAAATCCTCGGTCTTCTAGACAACTCTCAGTGGTCTCATGTGCAGTCGAAGGATAACCCTGCCGATATTGCGTCGCGAGGCACCACTCCTACTGAGCTCTTGAGTAATCCTGTTTGGCTACACGGCCCAAGTTGGTTACGCAATGAGTCTCTAAATTACGAGAGGCCCAGCTCAACAAATCACAGCGACGAAGAAAGAACAGTACGCGTCCATACGACGGCGGTAACCCCTGAAGATGAAGACGATTGGTTGTGGGACAGATTTTCTTCGTTGCGAAAGCTGGTCAGAGTGGTCGCCCTTTGCAAGAGATTTATCAGAAGATGTCGTGAGCCAAACGTCAAGGTACTGCCTTACCTTTCTGCGTCTGAAATAAAGGAGTCGTTAAAGCTTTGTATTATGAAATGTCAAAAAACTTGGTTCCGTGATGATCTTCGTACTCTCCATTCAAAAGAAGAGGTTAACAAAAGTAGTCCCCTTTCTTCGCTGTCGCCGTTTCTTGACGACGACGGAATTCTACGAGTCGGTGGGAGAATTCAACGTTCCGAATTACCACCTGAAAGCAAGCATCCTATTGTTGTCTCACACAAATCAAGGCTGGCTAAATTGTTGATAGCTGACGCTCACGAGCGAACGTTTCACGGAGGGCAACAATTGATGCTCCGGTTCTTGCAGTCTAAATATTGGATTTTGAGAGCCAAAGGTTTAATTAGGTCATACATTCACCAATGTGTTCCATGTATTCGTTACGCAGGAATTTCACGCAATGCGTTGATGGGAGAGCTGCCTTCTTGTCGAGTCACGCCTAGTAAGCCGTTCTTAAATTCAGGCGTCGACTTCGCAGGCCCCATAAATATCCGATTTTCCAAGGGACGAGGGCACAGATCATACAAAGGATACATTTGTTTATTCGTGTGTATGGCCACTCGTGCTGTACACATTGAAGCAGTCTCGGATTTGACGTCAGCAGGGTTTCTTGCTGCCTTCAAAAGGTTTGTCGCCAGACGTGGCCATTGTAGCCACCTCTGGAGTGACAATGGCACAAATTTTGTGGGTGCTTCTCGCGAACTGCGTTGTCTGTTCGGTGACGAAAGGAGTCAGGTTGCTTCTGAAATTGCTGATGCTTTAGCCGATAACAACACAGACTGGCATTTCATCCCTCCTCATTCTCCAAACTTTGGAGGGCTATGGGAGGCAGGGATCAAAAGCGTGAAGCACCATTTTAAACGAGTGATAGGAGATAGCACTCTTACCTTTGAAGAGATATGCACAGTTCTAAGCCAAATAGAAGCATGTCTCAATTCAAGACCGCTATCTAAGGCCAGTTCTGAACCAGATGCAGCTCCGCTTACACCTGGTCATTTTTTAGTAGGGCAACCTTTAGTATTGCCACCAGACTACAACTTCGAACAACATAATCATATCAGCACCTTGAGGCGCTGGCAATTGACGCAAAGAATGGTCCAATGCTTCTGGCGACGGTGGTCGGCCGAATATCTGACAAACTTTTTTCAGCGTCATAAGTGGTCTGTACGGACACCGGGATTCAAATTAGGCGATGTAGTCCTAATTAAAGAGGATAATTTACCTCCAGCAAGGTGGTTGTATGGAAAGATTGTCGAATTGCACCCGGGTAAAGACAACATTACGCGCGTGGTCTCGCTTCGCTGTAAAAACTCCGTTATAAAGCGTCCAACTTCGAAGTTGTGTCTTTTACCAACAACTGATTGTTAAACCTATTAATAGGTAGTATCTAATTAAGTAGATAGATGCCTGTTTTTTTTTTTTTTTTTTTTTTTTTTTTATTGTTTGTGATACTTTGTTTGTAATTTGTTATTCCGTAACCAAAGGTCAATATGTATACTGTTAAAATGTTGTTACTGTTTTAACTTGATTTTAGTTGCTTTTTAAATGTTTGCCTTAAGTATATTTAAATATTAAACTTTTGTAATTTGTAGCTATCTGTTCTCATGGTGGGCGGATTGTAAAGACTAGTCTTTGGTGGGCGGAATGTTAAGTCTGCTAAATAAAAGTAAACACATAAATATAAAGGTACATACATAAATAGATAGAAATAAATATATTAAAACAATAGATATAATGTTTGTATAAATAAACAATAATTTGTAAAATTGCATGTTCACCATTAGTTATACATTAATTCATAAAAGCATCAATAGATGGCGCTGTACGCCTTTACACCGCGCGAACGTTGTGATTTTCAAATATTACTAATACTTTACTTTACAAACAATAAATTGCCTCCGTTCTGAGTGTGGAGTTTTATTGAATTTCAACTCAAAGCTTTTGGGATCCTGTACCGAATCTGTACAATAAGAATTTTTTTTCGAATTGTAGGTATAAAAAAATATCACTTTTCAAAAATTTATTACTCGGCAACTAAATGAAATTGAAACACGGGAGTTCTACTCTTACATTTGATAGGCTTAATTCTTTCGAAATATTAAAAAAAAAGCGGATGTCCGATTTTATGGTCTCAGGAAACACCGTGGGGCGGGGCGGCGCGCGGGCGGCGGCGGGCGCGGCGCGAAGGCGGCGCAGTTAGCTAGTAACTGGGCTGCTCTACACATAATGTACAGTGCACTCACCCATCTTGCCCTCGTCCTTCTTGGCGTTCCGCTCGAGGCTGCCGAAGTGTATGGGCGTGAATATGAAGGGCCCGTGCTGCGGCTTGGTCCGCAGCAGGGCGGGGCGGCGCGCGGGCGGCGGCGGGCGCGGCGCGAAGGCGGCGCAGTTAGCTAGTAACTGGGCTGCTCTACACATAATGTACAGTGCACTCACCCATCTTGCCCTCGTCCTTCTTGGCGTTCCGCTCGAGGCTGCCGAAGTGTATGGGCGTGAATATGAAGGGCCCGTGCTGCGGCTTGGTCCGCAGCAGGGCGGGGCGGCGCGCGGGCGGCGGCGGGCGCGGCGCGAAGGCGGCGCAGTTAGCTAGTAACTGGGCTGCTCTACACATAATGTACAGTGCACTCACCCATCTTGCCCTCGTCCTTCTTGGCGTTCCGCTCGAGGCTGCCGAAGTGTATGGGCGTGAATATGAAGGGCCCGTGCTGCGGCTTGGTCCGCAGCAGGGCGGGGCGGCGCGCGGGCGGCGGCGGGCGCGGCGCGAAGGCGGCGCAGTTAGCTAGTAACTGGGCTGCTCTACACATAATGTACAGTGCACTCACCCATCTTGCCCTCGTCCTTCTTGGCGTTCCGCTCGAGGCTGCCGAAGTGTATGGGCGTGAATATGAAGGGCCCGTGCTGCGGCTTGGTCCGCAGCAGGGCGGGGCGGCGCGCGGGCGGCGGCGGGCGCGGCGCGAAGGCGGCGCAGTTAGCTAGTAACTGGGCTGCTCTACACATAATGTACAGTGCACTCACCCATCTTGCCCTCGTCCTTCTTGGCGTTCCGCTCGAGGCTGCCGAAGTGTATGGGCGTGAATATGAAGGGCCCGTGCTGCGGCTTGGTCCGCAGCAGGGCGGGGCGGCGCGCGGGCGGCGGCGGGCGCGGCGCGAAGGCGGCGCAGTGCGGCGCGCGCGCGAGGCTGGCGGGCGGGATCACCGCGCCCGACTCCAGCACCAGCGGGACCGGCCCGCCCTCGCACGCCGCTGATAGCGCCTACCCAAAGTATGGACTAATGTAATGTACGGTTTACATTCAGCCGCTGCCGCTGCTGTTGCTAGGAACGTTTCTCTAAATATTTCCGCGGCAACGTCGACGCGAGTGTTCATATTCAGCCGTCCTACTTCTTTATCGAATCATTATGATATTTAATGAAAGAAAAGAAAGAAAGAAAAAAAAATTATTAGTCTACAAATGATACACAGACAGTTAACACATAAACAAAGCACATTAAAGAATTACACAAAATAAAGAAGTTAACAGTATACATAGTGAAAATATATAATATTATGTCAAGAATAATAATATAAATAATAATAATTGAGTTTATATGCGTAGGCCAATAGGCTCCGCCTCAGCATGATGCTGCCACGGCGCGGAATAGGTGTGCGCCGCGCCCGCGGCAGCGCTGGTATTCTGACGGAGCCATTGTGTAGGAGACGTCGAGTAAATCAGAATTTTTAATGATGATATGTATGTATTTAATATTAAAGTATTTTTTTTTTTGTTGAGTGAGATTGCTGAATGTAAACACTCGCTCGCGTTCGCGTTACCGTCCTTTGACTTCCGCGCGAAAAACCGACAATAGAGGGAGCGCGGGGCAATGTCAGCGTCAACGGCAGAATCAACGCGAATCATCTGTTTACATTCTCGCATTTCCCACTTCCCTGCTTACTTCCCGTCCCAACAGGGCTGAATGTAAATGATGCATAAGTCTGTGCAATAACGAAGCCCACGGCCAACTTGCTGGCTCGCGAGCGGCGCGTGGGTTGCGCGCGAACGGCGCACGGGCGGCGCCGGAGTGGAGAACGAACAATTTTTGACAGTGCACGCAACGTGGTCTCGCTCTCGTCTTGGCTACGTTTCACATGAAAATGTTTTTGTGGGATGCTAAAAGTATCGCGAGTGTGTAATCATTCGCGACTGCATCGATGCGAAAAGCCTTATGGAGTGATTCTCACCTGTAGTTGTATAGCCAGGTCCCTGTGCTCCTGCCGCGAGAGGTGCGGCCACATGGTCTGCAGCAGGAAGGTCATGTGGCGCGTGGCCAGCGCGGGGTGGCCCATCCGACGCGCCGCCACCACCAACTCCTGGAGCAGCTGGATTTGCAGCGCTGGCCAACCTTTCAAAGAAACGAGAAGGTTACGCCCATGTCACGTCGGTAGATCTGGATTTCAATCAATCAACAGGCATGGTCCGTCCACTGCTGAACGTAGGCCTCCTTTAATAAGATTCAGTACTTTAATATAACTCTTAATTATTTTTATTTGCCTCAAATGTAACGTAAACGCCTTCTTTTGATTAGATTCCTCTACCCAAAGGTGGCCTGGAAGAGATCGCTTAAAGCGATAAGACCGCCTAACTTATACGTCAATATATCTTTGTATTTAGTTATAAGTCAAATGTTTGGTGTGCAATAAAGTATATCTATCTATCTATGTAAATGTGGCGTCAAAAGTTGCACTGGCCATGTAAATTAATCATTATTTGACAGACATTTATAGGCATCTCAATTATTTATTTCAATGTTGCTTTGTATAACGAATTCTCGTCGATGCCGAATATTATTTTTATTAAATTAATTGAGGTATAACTGTTCTGTACAGCGGCGTTATAATTGACATTGACAATAATATGTTTAGATAAGAAATAATTCATGGTTTTTATATGAATTGGCTTACCAACTTGATGTTGCATAACATAATTAGGGTCGAGACTAAGCTTGTGTCCCGGGAAGCTGTCCAGCATGAGGTAGTAGCATCGCTGCCAGTCCGGGTTGGGATTGTTCGGGCTCACTTGCCGCGTGGCCGCGAGACGCTGACAGAACGCCGCTTTGCGAAGAAAACCTAGTAAGTATGTACAAAACAGTTAACTAAAGCTGGCAAGTTTACAGTACTCACACACATTTATGAAATTGCACTATACAGCATGTAAGGTAAATCTATAACTATCCCCTTCACAAGCATAAGCTAGAATGCACGAATAGCTAAATTCCAATAACGAATGTATATTTGTAATGAACGTGTTGAGAAAGTTTTCGAAACCGAGTAAATTTCCCGATTGTGTAAAATTACCAAATAGCCCCTCGGAACAGGAATACAAATTTTAATGGAAAGTAAAACACGCATATAATTTTTCACATGTGTGACCTCATTATTTATTGTAATAGAAATAAGGCATAGGTACTCGCCTATTTCCTTATAAAGTTCTGCTAATGTGTCGAACCTCTGTATCTTCTCTTGCTCACTTAGTGTAAGGTTAATAAATATGACGTTCTGCAAGAAGCTTGACGCATGTAGACTATTATTTTGTTCCACAGCGATCCTGGCAGCTTTGAAACAGGCCTCAGTCTCAATTATCCCAGCGTTTTGGTACTTGCTGTAGTGTATGATCGCTTTACGATACTTTTCGGCTATATCCTCGGAGTTTAAAAGGTACTGGTTGTTTATTTGAGACGGCTGCCTCGGAATTGATGTGGAGTCGGGGCCGTAGAAGGACTTTTGACTTTGATATTCAATGTCACTGGAGGAAGCGAGAGATTCTGAGTCAGCGTTGTCTGTTTCCGATTGTCGTGAGGAGGTCTCAACACTTTCGGAGGATGAAGGCGTCAGCTCACTGGGAGGGTTGACAGGACTAGAGTTTTTAGAGGACCTGAGAGGGGATGAGGTAGCTTTGTATTTACGGAAAGGGTCAACGTTTGGTTGAAATAGAGAGAGTGGTTTGGTTTTGTTTGGTGAGCTCTCTTGTAGGCTAGCGTTTCTTTGTAATGGTGTTGGATTTCGCAAGTTAGGGTAGAGGAGAATCGCTGATGCCGCACACAGTCCTGAAAATTAGATTAGTACAGATGAGCTGAGTTAGAGTAGTAAGTCTAAGGACTTATTAACCATACTCCACTGCAAAATGCTTCATCTATCATGCAATACTTAAAGTAAATCTGATAGCATCAATAGGGCTTAGTCATACCTTCTTTTGCAGCCGCCAGCCAAAGCCAATCATTAACTGATTTGAGTATTTCTGCAGAGTTATGGTACAAGGCGAGACTGTCTGCTACCAGGCCGGATTGCAGGGTCAAGTCAGCGAGATTCTTTGTCACGCGGCCCATGCAACGCTTCTTGTTGTTGCGGGATTCCATGTCAAGTCCTACAAATATTTGGATCCATTATATTTAATCTGCGGTAGATATATAAAAATTGTTCTCAAATTAAGTTTTGATTTTGACTAAATCTACCAAAGGTTAATTGTCTGGAAGAGATCGTTAATAGCGATAAGATCGCCTAAATTGTACAACAAATGTATACTTTCTAGTTTTAAGTCAACATTATGGTGCAATTAAGAGTATTCATAACAAAATTTGTTTCCTATGAGGATACAATGTATAATGTTTAATGTAATTAATTTAGTTCCCAAATTAGCATCTTAGGTACCTATTATGAATTGGAACAATTCTTACCTACAAAATCTTTCTTTTCAAATGGAGCGAGAAGCAACGAGACCTTCTCGAGTTTCTCTCTAGATCTCTCAAGCCGTTTAGACTCGACAACCCAGAAAAGAGAGTTGATAAGATCAGCTACATTCTGCTCCAAGTCAGGCACTGGGTCATTCTCGCCGTAAAACATGGCGTGCGTTTTGAAATTAGACGGTGTTGTGAAATTTTCTTCTTGTACAGGCAAAGAGGTAGCAGAGGAGGTGGACCTTGGGAAACTTTCAGATGATGATAGACTATCTCCTTGTTCGCTTGGCAGTGAAAATCTGAAATATTCATTAAAATGGTCTTTTGATGTTTCTATAACAAGAAAAAGAAACATGTTCCATCAGACAGTTCTCTATCTTTTTTCCTGAGAAGGTGATTTCTCTACATATATTTGTTAAATAAAATCGGTTCAAAAGTTTTGTTTGGAACACATAAATATCCAGATAAATAGCTCATGAAAAGCCAGAATACTGGAAAAAATTAGTTTTCGTGTGAACGCGCCACAGACTGGCAAGCAAAGTTACTTTCGCATTTATAATATTAGTTAGAAAGGAGGATTTATTAATTAAATAGTGGTGGTCAAATGAACTGAAGTGGGTCATTCGGGACTATACCATGTATGAGTGATAAAAGTACCTAAACTTATCGATACATCGGAACATATAGATGTAATTATAGTCATTAGTTTCGGTTTTACTTCGCAATTAAATTTACAAAGTCCATTTTACGCACGATTTAAATTACGCGAACGTTGCGTGTTCAGGAAGTTAGGAAAAAATTACATTGCTGAAGAAATTAATAAAACATTTCCGTATACAATGAAACACATTTTAAGCAATGTAGATCTAGCATGAGGAATTCCAAATAATGAACGGAAGGAGGTGCGGCGAGGCGCAGTGCTACAAAGTGGATCAATATAATTTGTATGCTCTATAAGCCAATTCGAGTTAGTAAGTGCTAATTATTAACATAGGCCGTAATGATCGCTGCAACAATGCCTTCTGCTTTAGGTACTCTCTTTTCATTTTTAATTATGGGAGAATCCTGACAAACAGTTTTTTTTTGGATTAGAGTTTAGCACTGTTACTTACTATTAAATTTTATGTTTAATATTATTTAATTAATTGTTTACACTAAAGCAAAAAAAAAATTAATTAATGGTTCTTAGTTTGAAAAATCATACTGGAATGTTTGTGTACTATTCATCAAATAACACTTGATAATAATGTAAACAAAGATTAATGGAATTTTCATTAAGCATACCTAAACTTAGTTGTCTGTATCTCACTGAATCTTTCTGATTCATTCATTAATGCTCCAGATAATTCCCATTTGCCAAAAATTTACATCTTCAAACGTGAAACGGCATCTTAGCGGGCCTTCAGGATGAGGGTGACAGGCGCAATGGGTTAGTCTATTTTGTCTGTCGACCTAACTTTTGCACCTCATGACCGCTTACCATCAGGTGGAGTGAGGTCATCCTGTAAGCTCTTGTTATAAAAAAAAAATACTTTTTTTATTTGTAATGGGTTTGCAATTTTCATGATGAATGATGAACACATAGTTTTCCTTATGTGTAAGAAATACTTACTTCTCACCCAAACTGCTGCTCTCTTTAGAGACTTTGTCATCCTCATACACACTATAAGTTTCAGGTTCTTGCTCTGGTTTCTTCATATTGCTCACTGGGCCGAACATGAATGCTCGGGAGTCAAAGAGAGTGTTTGAGTACTTCACCTTCAGAGATTCATGGACACGGCACACTTCATTCAGTTCTACTTGGTTTGTGAACTTACTCAGTGTTATCAAGCCCAATAAACGCCTGTAAAAACAAATTTTTTACTTTATATTTGAACCAAAACTCATCAGAACAGCAAGTCATACAACAAATTTTTGTGTGGATGAATATGTTTGTTTGTATTGGTGTTATATAAAGATATCTTAGTAAACTTATCAGTTGCAGTTGTCTAGTACCCATACTACAAGTCTTGGCTTAGTTTGGGAATAGATGCTGTGTGGCCCTGTGTGTATATCATGGAAGTCTAGAGTTATAAATGTTATTGAAAATCAATGCAGTTATATTTTTTATAATAAATGAAATGCCAGATAATTATTGGTCTACATACATCCTAGTAAACCTACCTACAAAAATCTAAAAAGTTTACTAACCTGTGTGTCTGAAAGTCTCCCCAGTCATTGTTTTCCACTGGGTAATCTCTGACATATCTTACCCAAATATCTCTAACTTGTCCCGAAGAATCTAATAAGGAAAATAATGACTAGGTTATAGGTTATAAACAACTATTTAACTAAATAATAACATTGAACTTCTTTATCAAAGTTACTACATAGATTTCATATAAGAATAGTTTTCAAGATCCTGTAATCACATTTTTGATATATAGGTATAATTATGGTACTTTGTAGAATGTACTTATTACAACACTGCTATTCAACATATGTTTCAATTGAAAACATTGAATTAATGAAATAAAACAAGTAAGCACTTTTTAAGTAGGTAATGGGAACATCTGGAATTAGTTAATAATAAATAAGAATCTAATATCATTTGGGTCACTCAGACTAAAAATTATCAAAATTTAGCTTAGATTCTGCCTTTCACTTTCCAAAATACCATCAAAAAATTTGATAAAGTTAACAAACCAGTAACTTTGATGTTGTTGACTTTTTGTATCCGCTCCCAGAGTTTGTTGAAGTTCTTGAGCATGCCGCCAATGCCTTTGACCAGCACCAGCAGGCAGGCATGGTGCTGGGCGTGCTGTGAGTAGTCTGGGTGCGACATCACCGACTCTCCTGGCGCGTGAGACAGTATGTAGCTCACCGAAGAGCGCATTGATAACGCATTTGATTACTAAGCTAAAATTATGGGGTGTAGGAAGGACGCACGCACGCTGGCCATTCGGCAAGTTATTCGTGAGAGGCGGCTAAGATATTAAATGTATTGTAAAAAGTATTTAAGTAGGAAACTAAATCAAACACAATTTATTATTTTCTATTTACGTGTAGCGAAAACTAAAACCGAAGGCGTAGTTTTGACGTTTTCGTTTAGAAACCAGTGGAATGATATTAATAAACTTTTTGTGGATTAAAAAGTAAACTGTCACGCAACTCAACACTCAACTTGACAAACCGTCAAGTTCGACATTTGTGTTTGACAAGCATTCATAACCTAAAAATCACAATCACTAAATTTTATTTATTTTGGCGCCCACTATTTTCTTTTCACATTATTTATACCTAATTTCCAATGGCTTCTAAAGAAGGTGGTGATAAGTCTAAGGTACAGTAAATATAAGCTTGTACGTAGCCATTTAAATCAAGTTTCAGTTTTCGTGAATTGGTTATGTTATTTACAGGCCGGCCAAGGAGCAGGCGATAATAAAGAAAAGCGAAGAAAGGAATCTATTCTTGATTTAAGCAAATACCTTGAGAAAAGCATTCGAGTTAAGTTTGCCGGTGGCCGTGAAGCAGCCGGTATTCTCAAAGGATATGACCCCCTATTAAATCTTGTTTTAGACAATACTACAGAATTCCTCAGAGGTATGTTAAAAATCTTTTATTAAATTATTAGTTCTTAGTTGTCGTCCTGTGAACAATTCTATTTTCATGAATCTTTTATTAATTTTTGACTGGCTTGATGGCTCAATTGGTAACCCCTGCCTCTGATCCAAGAGTCGAGGGTTCAATTCCCACTTGTGACAAACATTTGTGTTTGTTCCGTGTCTGGGTGTATATATTTTGTATTTAAGTATATATTTGTGGTACTTTCGTTGTTCTGATATCCTTACCACAAGTGCTTAAGCTACTTGCTTTGGGATCAGTGCAATGTATGTGATGTTGTGTGATATTTATTTACTTCTTGGCCTTACTTTCAGATCCTGATGATCCATACAAACTTTTGGATGACACCAGAGCCCTAGGCTTGGTGGTGTGCCGAGGTACCTCTGTGGTGCTCATCTGCCCCGTGGATGGTATGGAAGCTATACCCAACCCCTTCATCACGCAGGAAGGATAGTATACCAGTTATTTATGTATCATTTTTCTACAATTAAGTTTAAGAGATAAGTAAATTTTAAGGACATAATTGGGTTTTTCTAACATATCCCTTATTTACTCTAACGTAAGATTGAAATCAAAATGGGTTTCCATGTAATAAGAGTGGATTCATATTTCTATGTACTTTCTTATTAAATGGAAACCTATTTATTTGTAAGAAATATCAAAAATAAACTAGTAAAATAAAAATCTTTTAAAATTGAAAAGATTTTATTGCATTCCTCTTTTCTAGTACATAACAAAGGTATAAAAAAATATAAATATATCTTACATTTTATAAGTAAATTATTGCACACAATGTTATAGTTAGAATACTGAAATGTGAAAATAACATAATGAGATAACTTACCAGGCTACATTTAGGTCTACTTATAATTAAAATTGTCAAATAATTTAATGTTAACTATTAATTGGTAACTAAGTCTTTTGCGGGCTTATTCTCAATTTCTATTTTCACGTGGATTCAAAAACTTGTTCACACATTCATTCATTCAAATTTGACATTATTATTTTACAATGAATGTCAAATTAGAATGACATTCAAAGTTTCAGAATCTGAATGGAATTAGGCATTGTAAAGAGCCCTGCATATTTGTGGGATTCAATGGTTATTCTACACCAAATTCGTTTCTTAGCCAGGGGTAAGTTTTTGGACAATCTGTGCAAGTTATCATGTATCTATCGAGTGCCATCATTTGTGTAGGCAGTTTGCATGTTGTGGCCTGTGGACAAGCCACTTCATACTCTGCAAATTTACGCTCCTGGCACATCCAAGGTATAAAGTTTTTCACCTGGAACACTGGTGTTGGTCTTTTTATCCATTCAATCAACTGTTGGTTCGTGACAAAGTATACATCGGGAAGCTTTAAAACTTCATCTATGAATTTCTGTAACAAAAGATAATTGTTTATGGTATAACTAAAGAGTTAATATTCTCACGCTTTATTACGTGACTAGAGTTAGCAATTGCACATAACAGGGTTACATTTTGAATGATTTTGTGTTGAGAAAATCTTATGTAATCAAATCTTTACTTGTATAAAAACAACATGCCTCTATAAATAATTATATTATATTTGTAGGGGCTGTGAATCATAGAATTAGTTACAATTTTGTATCCAAAGGATATAAGGCTTACTTTACTATAATGGAACTCATCCACTGCTTATGATGGACTAAACTTTCTATACTATATCTGTTGCGTATCATGCATTTTTTACTTCCACCCACATTATGCATGCGCTCGAATATATAGCTTTTTGTAGAGTATGGTACCTGAATCCATAATTTTTGCGAATCCTAACTCAACTTGCCCGTTAGATAACGGTTTCTATATTATAGAGTGGTCTCGTAGGCGTTTAGTATGAACAGCTACGACTTAAGTAGAGGTTCCTAAGTCGTACGAGCGTACTTTTGTTCTTTTCGGTCTTTTAAAGGCCGGCAGCGACCCCAGGACTCGATTCGAGTTGTGGTCCATGGGCGGTGTTGACCGCTTTCCATTAGAGGCATTTCACACACTTGCTGGTCTGTCGCCTCTCGCATAAAAATAGCAGCCATTATATTATTTGCGAGATAAAGTCTCTATAAAATTGTCAAGGTCTTTATTCGTATTGGCTTCTACTAACCTTGAATTCCGTTAAATAATCACCACCCGATTTAAGCCAAGTCGAGTCGAGGTGAATGCCGAAAGGCGCCCGGTTGCTCAAGTAGTGCCTCTTGAAGTTGTCTCTGAGGGTACTGTACACGTCGTTGTTTTGTAGTTTGGTGGGGCACCGGTCCAGCGTGGCGCAGGTGTCGTTGCCGTTCACCAGTGGGTTGATCACCATCTCCCAGAGGCCGGCGTAGCTCCTCGTCGGGCAATATTGGTTGTCTCCTGCAACGTACACGTGTGCGACGTTTTCTCAGGGGAATACAGAATGGGGCCTGTAAGTCTAAAGTAGATAAATAGGGGTTTCGTTGACTTTATCCGTCATATAATGGATCTTGCATCAGCTAGTAGTAAATTTAAACAAGTAAAATTTAATAAAGTTCCTTTTCCAAGACTGTAATAAAATAAGCTTCTTGCAAAACCTAATCATTAAACTTTAAAATAAGAATAGTTATCGTTATTAATGAGGGCGTACTACCGCATTCTCTTTCAACGGTGCATTATGTCACTGCGCATCTGCGCCGGAGTGCGTGGCGCAACCTGCCCTCTTCGAGTCAACAAGCTCATAATATTCTTACTTCATCATCAGTCGCACGCTCCAGTTTTTATTAATGCGCTAATTAACAAGTAAGTACAATATCATCTGCGTGAATCATCTGGGTAAGCGAGTGTGACTGGTATAACGTGTCGGTCTGTGGCAGCCGTTGAGATTTGTTTGTTGTTCCTAGTTGAGTAGGAATCTAGCTGCAAGTAACGAAGTTAGTTCATAATTTGTTTGGATGAGCAGGGCTATTCACAATGCTTATTTCCGCTCGGATTCGAAAACTGAATGAAAGTCATTAATGTGACTTGTTGACTACGACTTTCGTTGAAGGTAGGCATGAGAAAGTTTCCGAATCAGAGTCGAAATTGGTATTGTGAATAGTCCCTCTGATTAGGGTTGTCATCGTTTCCGGAGTACCTACTTACTTTAAATTCTTATTATTATTTTAAATTCTTGTACGGCCACACATGAACGCGGGCGGAGATTGTGTAAATAAAATTATGTAAAAAATATACATACAGACGAATTGAGAACCTCCTCCCTTTTTGAAGTCGGTTAATTAAAAGCAAAACTGTTGAACTGTGAAACTCCTAAATCCGGTGTTCTGCACTTATTTTCCTAATTGACTGGTTTTAGAGACTTCCCTTGATAAGGTAGATAATGGAATTAGGGTCGCTTTCTTGATAGGGTGTATAAAATTGATCGACAACAATCGATTTCGATAGGTAATTTACCTATCGAAATCGATTGTTGTCAATCGATTTCGATTGTGAATCGATCGAAATTAACCGACTCAATTGAGTGTTAACTAAATTTTACCTAGACTTGTTTGAATGACCTAAAATCTGCCTTATATGATTCTTTTAATTGATGATTGGCAGCGAAGTTATAGAGTAGAGTCATCATGTTCCGTCCGGTGTAGGATAAAAAGGTTTTATGGCAGAAATGAACCTTTTTGAAGGTGTTGTAGGTAGAAAAAAAATATTACCGCTGTTGAGCTCAACACTCTGAGCTCAACAGATGTAATATTGTATTTTCTATCTATAAAAACGCCAAGATAATAATATTGAATTGTCAATTGGATACTTTACCGACGCATGGATGAGGGATCTTGTAGTCGAGTGTGTAGGGCCAGTAGGGCGGGTCCACGCGTGGGGCCACGATTGTAGCGTCGTACACGAAGCCGAACTCTTGCATCATGAGGAACTGTCGGTTCCACCCCACAGAGAGGTATGGTGCACGGAGCCCTCTATAATGTTAGAAATGGAGTGAGATTTTCTTTAATTACTCGTATTATTCTTATATGACCCAAGAACGAGCGAGATATCCAGTCTAGTTATTATTATCGATCGCTTAATTAAGTCCATTCTTGCTGAGTAGGTACAAAGTAAAAAGTAGAGATTGATGTTTAAAAATTAACTTAACAGAATTGCTGCTTTTCTAGTCACCTAGACTGGATGTCCTTCTTACGTGATTTTTTTTTATAGTAGCTCGACATATTGGCTTTCCTATGCCTGATGGAAAGCGAAACCTGTCAGTTGCCACCGCCATGCCGGCCCAACCTTACGGTTACCCATGAGCTCCGGAAACCCTACTCACCGACACAAACACGACCTGGAGGTCATTTGGGTCCTTTCTGTACGGGCGGCTCATTCGCTATGTACCCCTCTTAATTCTATTCGGTGATTATTTTGTGAAGGTTTTAAGTAGATATTAATTGATTAATAATGTAGGCAGGTAGGCCACTTTTAGAAAACGTAGCAGGATTATCCCTCTAAAATACTGTCTGATGAGGAACCTGACGTGGCTTGTAGTTTTCTTGTTTCCGTTATATTTAGTAAGACACGGTAACGTAATTTTTGTACGGTCTAAAATATGCACAGGTTGCATGACATTGTGTAAGGTATGCAATTTATTATGTAAACGTTATGAATATTTCATAGATACCAATGTCGTGTATTAATGGAAATGGATTTATTTTTCTTTATAATTTCTAACCAACTTTTGATGTGGGAGAACATTGTGTTGCTATGTGGCTCTATTGTCTTGTCGGTCCAGCGGTCGCAAGAGTTACCAATGGACCGAAAGGAGTCAGGTTTCGAATTCCGGTCAAGCCAAAAAGGTTGTTTTTCAGGCAAGAAATTGTTCGATATTAGCACCAGAGTCAGGAAGTGGATCAGAAAGCACGACCTTTGTTAGTTCTCTGCTTGTCTGTCTGTAGTGCCATATAATTACATCGGATTATGAGAGTCAAGGCACAAAGAGTGCACCTGTGTTCGCGCACACGCTCGTGCATTTTAATATTTCCTGCGTACGTGGCAAGTCTGCTTAGAAATTGGATGCCGGGGCCGAAATTCAGTTAAGAGATAGTAATGTGGCTTGAATTTAGAAGTTTCGTCCTCACCTGAAATCTTCCATGCGAACTCTACTAAACCTATTGATGATGTTAGCTTGCCCAACCATCTCGTCGAACCAATCTTCAACTGTCGCATTTTTGGACCACCATTCTTCCGGCCCACGATTTCTGAAAATGATAGCCGAGACATTAATCTACTTGTTATTGGTAATGAACAATTTACCTACTTTCGATATTGGCGTGAGGAACAGCATTTCAAGAAACTTAGCGCCAATTTAACGATTCAATCGCATGTACCTACCTAAGATATTTTATAAAAAGAAAGAACATCGCCACATATAATCAGCGGCCAGCTTTCCCATTTCCTTACTAATATTACCTACTTAGGTACTTAATCACTTTTTATCGCCTATTGTAGCATTAGTTTCATAAATTCATTCAGTGCTGACTTTTTTCACTTAAATACCTGATACATTTAGGCATTCTAGATCTTTTATCAAGATATAGATGTCACCGGAAAATAGCAAGAATCGTAAGTTGATCAATTTCCTAGGTAGTTGATTAACTTTCCGAAAATAATAAACGGCAGTAGAAATGTATTATTTAACGTATGTATTTTAGTAAATTGATCATTTTACGGGGTCTTGCCGTAAAATCATCCGACGAAGGTGAGGTGAACGTTGATTGGTTCAATGGCTCACGTGGCGTTATCCCGGCAACCAATCAGGGAACAGTGTATTAAGTTACGGGTAATAGTGCACCGTTAAATAGTACATTGAGCAACGATTGGCCCATTTGAGGACGATTTTACTTGTGTCAAAATCGTAAATTATCAAATGACTGCCAGGCTACCGTAAATTGATCAACTAACTGAAAACCATTGCGTTAAATAATACATTTCAACTACCGTTTGTTATATTCCGAAAGTTAATCAACTACCTAGGAAATTGATCAACTTACGATTCTTGCTATTTTCCGGTGACATAGACATCACAGTCACTTTCATTTAGAAAAAAAGCATATAATGTTGAGCCTACGCCGGAGTCTTGTTGACACTTTCTAGTTGCTAAGCTCTTGCAGTCGGTAAGCCTAGCCATTCTAACATAAACACATACATTTAGTAAGCCATTATGCTGTGGTGCTAGTTAGGTATCTAAGGTATCTACCATATATCTCTTGTTGTGTCCATTTGGCTATTACTTACAGTACAACAACGGGCCACGTCATGTCAGCCATTACTACGAGTATAGGTGAGGTAGGTAAAAGAGAAAATTAAATTTGACCCCAAATCTCCTGACCCGATCTTTATAAGTACATATACCTAAAACGCACTCGATTAAATCACTTTTCAAACATAAAAAAAAACAAAATCAAAATATCTTCACCCGTACGGAAGTTACGATGCCAGAGACAGACGCACACCTAGACAGAAATCACGAGAAATAACTCTATCGAATTCTAAAAAGAGGTGCTTTTTGCGTCGGTTATTAAAAAACAAAATCAAAACTCACGTGATCGAATTGATCGCTATTTCATGGCCGTCGTTCCAGAGTTTCTGCACGTGTCTGTAGTTGGTGTAGGAGTGGGAGACGAAGAACGTCGATTTGATGGGGCAGCCGTTGGGGTTCCGCCTCTCTGGCGTGAACAGATGCTTGGTGTAGATGTCCCAGTTCTCGTGGTTAACCGACCCGGTGAAGGTTAGCGTGATCATTTGGGGCGTCTGATGAATAAAATATGTTTTTTTAATTACCCAAGACATGCCACACTGGACCACACAGCGCCATCTAGTCCCAAACTAAGCCGAAAGTTCTGATTGAATCGGATCTTCACAGATAATCTATATGTATAGAATGATTAATTCGCGATTTTGCTGTAAAAAGATGGCCATTGGTTAACGCAAAGTTTAGTAGTGTTCCCTTAGAAGCTAGTAGGGAAATCCCTTCCATATCCATCTTCTTACGAAAATAAAAGAGCCAGAACGATTTTTCTGCTTCTGCAAGTCCCTTTTCAGTTACTGAAGGTTTTTTTTTTTATAGTGGCTCGACATAATGGCTTCCCTACGCCTGATGGAAAGCGAAAGAGAAGCCCAAGTCGCTGTGACAACGGGCAAGTAACTGGTTAGTTACTTGTTAGTTGCCACCGCCATGCCGGCCCAACCCTAACCTCCCACGAGCTCTGGAAACCCTACTCACCGGCAGAAACACGACCCAGAGGTCATTTGACTGCGGTTTGTTCGGGTCGGTACAGTTAAGCGACTGTCGCAATTCCTGTCCATTGCCTGATTTGCGCAATTATGACGTCTGCCGCGTCGCCCTGTACGTCTTTTACCCGCTATCTTGCCCGCGAGCGTTTAGTCAATGTATTCATTACAGTAGCACATTATATCGATTTCATTTCAAACTCCGAACATTTTGAAAAAAAATATATTTACCTGGCTGGATATCAAATTTCCTGGAGTTTGGGTGCCGTTCTTGGTGCAGAAACAGTTGGGTAGTTCGCACATGTGCTGGTCGCAGGGTGTGGCGGCGTTTGGGTCATAGGACACGTCGCACCATCCCTAGATAAAGTCAATAGCAGTTTCAATTAAAGGCTCAATGGTGTAAGTAAGAAAGTCTAAATCAATTTTGTAATGTCTAGAAGTGCACAAACCTACTTATATACAGATAAGTAAATACATACGTCTTATGTTTCCATGCGTGAATGTTCGTTTTTTGTTTGTCACTCGGGTGTTATTTCAATCGCTTCAGATACATTAAATGTTTTCTTAGAACAGTAGAGTTTAACGAACCATTTGTTCTGAATAATTTAATATCTAATACTTTTACGAGTTACGAGTAGACATTGGAGTGATATTCGACTGTTTGATCGTATTTAATTCATAGATTTGTAAGCAATGCGAAAAACCTCAAAGTAGTGGTTTCAATTTTAGAAGCAAGCCTTAGAGTTACGCGGTCTAAATATGATTGCAAATTTTGAATACCAGGTCATATCTACAATTCAGGTCTTCATGCAAATAATGATTATATCCCAATCTGGGTAAAACTCGTTCGCTTATATCAAGTTTAAGCTTGTAAGAAAACAAGTTCTATGTTCCCACGTAGAGTGGGCACCTAAATAATTCTCACCAGCTTTCTGTCAAGAAATTTGACATCAAATGAACATCAACAAGTTCGCTTCGCCAACCGGACGCATTTCTTGAATGTTCACTTTTACTTGAATGATAATAGTGCACGTGGGACGATTCTAAATCAACTTGTAACTACAAAAGAGACTTACCTAAGTTACCTAATCGTACTGTGGTATCAAATCGGAGCGATATCTTTGTCTGAATTTACTTACTCGTAAATCGATGTCGGTTACGTCTAAGTTAGCGACAATGTCCATATAGCTCGGACCATTCGGAAAACCATTACCTATTTGCTCACACCCTCTACAACCAACCATCACCTATTTGCTCATCATTAATTGGCATACTCGAATACAGATTCAGCAGGTTATATTTTTGTTTTATCTTTGGCCATAGGAAATATCTATTTGCTAGATGCTAATAAATTATTGATACATTTATGTAGAGAAGCGATCGAGTTGATACTGTAGTGTTTGTAGTGATAATGTAGTGTGAAATGCCATATCTTTGAAGACGCTTTATCTGAGATCGCAGTTTGTGTAGACTTGATGTGAAAGATTATGGCTCTTTGGCTTCGCTTTTGGGAGCATTATAAAGCAGTGGATTGAAATAAGCCGATTTGATTGATTGATTTGGTAAGCTATGTCAATAAGTTAAAGTAGTCAGGTATATACATAATGGCTGATTTTTTATTTCCCGTGTATTATTAGCTAGCTAGGTGGATTGTGGAAAATATCTGTAAGTGAAAGCGGCAAGTAATGGTCTGTAAATTTCATAGGTTCCTGTTTGAAAACCTTCTTGCTAACTTGTTGGTTACCTAATCGATCGTAGAGGGGAAATTACCTGCTTAATTAAGTCTGATACCTACAACAAATGTTGTACATTTTGTAGGTTTAATGTATTCTCTTCATGACGTGTTAATGTGGCCGAGGCACTGTGGACATAATTGTTGAGCTTTCTAAGTAGTTTCTTAAGCACACTCAATGTGATCTTGTATCGCGACATAATGTGTCTGTACTCGTAAGTTACTTGTGAAGTCATTCGTTGGTTGCGTAAGGAGTGAAAAGATGTCGATCACATCGCGTCAATATGTTTTCACTCTATGTTTGGCTCCAAAATTAGGTGTTTTCTGTTTCCACATCTAAATATTATATTAGTTTAATCTATCCTTATTGGAATAGGCTAAGAATGTGTAGCAATTAGTTAAACTGGAAAATAGTACCTACCTACACACTAAGTACCTATGTGTGTATTATTGACGCCATCATGGCTATCCAAACTAGTGCGTGTGTGCTAAGAATCAGTTTTTCACATCCAATTACCGGAGTTATGCTTCAACACAGACCACGCACTCAGGAAGCCACACTTCCTAGCATCACCTGTAAAATTGGCTACATCACAGCTCACCATTGTCATCCACTATGTAAGTAGGTTGTCCTTATTTATTTTTCTCATTTTCATCAAAATCAGCCTCTCGCAGTCCACTACTGCAGCCATAATAATCGCCACGCGCTGGGCAGATGGATTGCCGATCGCAGGGCGTAGCTTCTCGATGTCATGCAGTTACTGGCCTTGAATCTATTATTCGGCGGGATGTACCTACCGCGGGCAGGTGAGGTTGCATTGGAGCGAAAAGTGGTTCACTCCCTATACCTTACAAACATCTTTATGTACGTTAATTCCATTTAACACTATTTCAGTACTAGTTAGAGGTTGTCTGTTGTTACCTCATCTGAAGAATCGTTGCAGTCATTGGAGCCATCGCAAAAGTACTCTGCGGGTATGCAAGCGCCGTCCGCACAAGCGAGATGCGTGTCGTTGGCACAAGTCGCTCCTTCCAAAAGTGGTTTCGGTATGAGTATCTCTAAAATGACAACAACAAGATAGGTAAGTACCTTTGTTTAATCAATCTTCTTTTTCTTCGCACTAGTGTTTAGCGTAGCCGAGTTCTTTAGGTAATCATAACAGGATTTGGCGACTAAAAACGCAGTTAAAGTAACGCAATAAATTAAGCTAGTACACGTACCTACTGCTAAAACATTTGAAGGACTCCTTCTGGTGTTGATGGTTGATAAGCTTATTAATTTATTGTAGACTCGTATTTATAGTAGACATAGGTCTCACAGTTAGGGTGCGTTTCCACAGAATCGACGCTGCGCGGAGCTAACGAAAATTTCCCAACGGTACTGCTTAATTCAGGGCTGTTGATTGTAGCTTAAACCTCACATCTCATCTCCCCTTCATTTAAATGGAACAATATTATTTTTTCATAACACTGCGAAACACACTTTTATGGATCTACTTCCATTACACAAGATCTTCCCCTATCATCATCTTACACCCACCTCAAGCTACATACCAAATGTAAAAAGAATCTCATCACGTTGGTACAAAAGATCGCACAACGAATTTCTGAAGTCTAACTGTGAGATAAGACGCAATTATTATCGAAATTCAGTCAGAAATCCTCAACCCACTTTGATCGACTTTTGGCATCACTTTCATAAGTAGATGACGTACGTAGTGTATCTTCTTCTTTATCAACCAATACCTACTGTGCCACTGCTGGGCACAGGTCTCCCCCAAACTTTTCCACAGATCTCTGTCCAAAGCCAGAGCCTTCCAATCCTTTAATTGATGGACCAGATCTGGTAGTGTACCTACTTAGTTAAAATTTTTGCTCAGCGATACTAACCTGTGGTGAGGTCACAGTTAAATACGTTCTGTGGCGAATCGCACTTCTGTCGGTTCACGTCAAACAGCAGCCCCTCAGAGCAGCGGAACTCGTACACATCTTTGTCGACACACAGGTAGTATTTGGCGCATTCATTTCTAGTCCACATAGACTCTTCTAGACGGTCAGGGTTTCTAAAAAGGAACATCGTGTTACTAACGTTAACGATTATCATATTTTTGTTTTATAGAATAAAGCTGACTACCTACTTCTTTTTAATATACGGCCAGACGGCCACTCATTAATCTTGGGGCTGATTTAATTAATAGCTTAGAGGCAAGGCTCTGCACCCTGCCCCTTCAAGCGAGTCATGAATCTGGATTAGTGTTTTTGGTACCTTAGTCGAGTCTGATTTCCATAATGTATAAAAGCTACATAGCTTACCAACTTTGGAATCAATATACTAGGCTATTGTGTGATGTTGTTGGTATATTACAAAAATCCAGTTCTACCTTCTTCCTAAATCGTTTATTCTTTTAATCTATCTGTCATTGATTTGTCAGTAACTTGGTTTACATCAATACAAACGGTCTCATCTAAAACTAACATGCTTTTTATTTTCCTTGTCCTGCGCCCTATACCAATAGGTTATGGGCCCAGACATTGTAAGTAAATAGCTCGTAACGATAATAAAATTTTTGGATATCACAAAGTGAAAAATTCGTGGGTGATTTAATTTTCAACGTTCAAATGACGAACGTCCCAAGACATAGAAATTTCGCATGAAGTCACTTTAAGTATCATCCGTTGTACCCGACGAATGCAACGATGCATGAACAAAGAAAAATCCCGTAGCTAAAGGTACCATAATCGAAATTTTGTGAGACGCATTTTTGAATTTCGCACAAGACAGTGACATTGCAGAAGCCATTTTTGACAATAAAATTTATGAAAGACGGAGCTTGGATACGCAATTGGCATTACGTAAACAATTATTGAATTCACAAATTTTATACCCTAATTTTATTATAATTGATATCCACGGGCGCTAAAATTAACGAAAAGGACAAGATTTCCCACTTATTTTCTTACTCTACCAACTACCTACTACTGTCTTAAACGAGGATCACTGTACTCCATATTGCCAAAGAAATATTCACAAGATGTAGTCTAAACCATAATAAGAAGATACCTATGATGAAATTCGACGTACGAGGATGTTTCTATTTTTACAAAGAAGAAATTGAACAATCATAATCAGAACGAAAGCAATAAAGTACCATGGAATTCAACACAAATGTTGTCTGGAATGTATTACGTATTTTTTGGACGGCGACACCTTTTTCGAATGAGATTGTCAATTGAGATTGTTGTTGATACAAGAAATCACAGACACATAGCGGCTCCGCCATGCAGCAGCAGCGCACTCGTTGTAGCGCATGAGCTTCAAAACAAAAACGAGGGCAGTTTTGTTTTCTTTTTATGTTTTAAACAATGTACCTACTTAAATTATCCGAATGTAATGACACTACTAATGAAATAACTCTTCTTTTAGATTCGGGAGCTGAGGATCTTTATTGTTAGCTCCAAGCTGATTATCATCATTTATTCACAACAAGTCGATAAAATACTTGTATCGCTAAATATGAAGCATCGCTAATATGAAGCATCTATACGAAAATGGTAACGAGGTAAAATTTATGTTATTACTGAGCTAGAATGAACTTCTAGCTCAGATACAATAGAAAGTTGTTTTTTTCTATTCGCCAGAGGTGTCATACCTACCTAATATCCTTTATTACCAAATCTGATGCAATAAGCAGGCATGGTGGTAGCTTCTATTATAAAGTTATATTTATAAAAGTCATACCTATAAAATTTTACAAAAGTTATATTTGTATAAGTAGGATAGAGTAGGTGTTATATTTATAACCCGCACAGCAATAAGAATTATTTTTGGAAACTTTATTTAAGATTATACTCTCTATATACTATTTGCTGCACTCGAAATCTGAAGTGTTAAAATATTTAATAACTATCTTTCCATTGGAAGTTAATATATTGTGAAAATCGCCCCAAGTATCTGTCAAATGTGTTCAAAGATTATGGTACAGGCAAAGGCATAAATTTATCAATTAACAGTGCTCTATAATATACCCTAACAAAATGAGGTCAAGTGCGAAATTGACAAATAGTTTTGAGGTGAAGATATTAACATACATACATACGCTATAATCTGATAAATGAATAATAAGTGAGATAGATATAAGCGCTGGTTAATAAAAGTGCTCAGAATAAAACTAGAAATACCAAAACCAAAGTCAATTAATCAATTTTAGTTATTTAATTATTTAAGCACCAAACTAGCCAATTGATTATGGCTAGAGATGTGTCATCTAACAAGTCAAATTTTGATGAATCTAGGACAATACATCGCGGTGATGAAATTTCCACCAAAATCAACAAACTGAACTATTACAAGTCGGTAGAGTTGATAGATGCAGGGACCCGCCAGACTCGCCAAAATCAGCAAGCCGAATGAAACGGTGGAGTTGATAGGCGACAGGGAACTCCCAAAGAAATCAGCAAACCAGACAAACCTGTGGAGCTGATAAGCGATAATGAAATACTCGCAAAAATCAACAAGCCAGATAATTCGGTGGAGTTGATAGACAAATAAACGTAGTGACGTAATTAACGAATCATTAGACAAGACACGTATGTATGAAAAATTATGATAAACTTATTCCCAATTTTATTATGCTATGTATTAAATTATAATGGTTTAAAAAAGTTTGGACCGCTTACAATATCATCTTGCGGTGCCCCTACGAGGCGTCATGTGTATGTGTACAATGTACTATCTAAATTACATATATATATATGTATAACCATGCAACAAGCAAGTAAATAAATAAATAAACCAACAACCGACTGAAGGAAAGGTTGTAAGTTTATTCACAAAATGGCAAACTTAATGCCAGAAGCTACCAGCCAACCTAGCTATGCAGTTTTGTGTGCGGTGTGTCTGTGCAAAGAGAACACAGCATACCTATAGAAAAATGGGGACACATAATTTCCCTTGAGTTGATTGTTGTCCCTAAAATGTATAGGTATTTAATTTTAAGAAAAATACGTACGAAATACGTTTTTGAGCCAAAAGAGCCAAAATATTTATGTATTTTCAATATACCCTAAGGAAAACCACAATTTGTATAAAGTAAATAACAACTACGTAAACTAGGTAGATAAATTATAAATATGAAATAGAAATGTACATAATATAAGGCTTAGTATCGCCCTGACCCGGCATACGTAGTGTGACTATGTTTATTAACAATACATAATAGTAAAACCAATAATTATCCAGTTTGGTACAGTCGTTCGAAAGTTATGGGTGCAATATTTTTCGAACATCCAATTTTTATTTTATAGATAAAATAATACGATTTATACCTACAATTAATAATTATACAATAAAAAGATTATAAAATAATAAATAAAACAATAGTATCATGCAACAACATAAATCCCACAGGAGATGAAGAAACAAGCAGACATTTAAAAAAAAAAAAAAAGATAGTATGTAGCTTTTAGAATGATTATATTGAAAATGATTATTTTAAATTATATTATAAATACTTTTAAATTGTATAATCATACGTGTGTGAACGATTGAATTTTTGAGGGGGGCTGTTGGTATATTACAAAAATCCAGTTCTACCTTCTTCCTAAATCGTTTATTCTTTTAATCTATCTGTCATTGATTTGTCAGTAACTTGGTTTACATCAATACAAACGGTCTCATCTAAAACTAACATGCTTTTTATTTTCCTTGTCCTGCGCCCTATACCAATAGATGTAAATGTTGTACCTCTATTTACTTACAATGTAACTTCTTAAAGTCTTCTAAAGACATTTTATTGTATTAAAAAAAAGATATACCTACCTATTCTTATTGGTTACATATTGTCTCAGCCATTATATCGATGTAGGAAAGAGCGAAAGTGAATTTCTCAAGACGCACCAAGGAAATAGTGTGAGCGCAAGCCATCGGCGTTTGCTCAGTCAAGGTTGCGGCGAAAGTCGCGGGTCAACGACCTCAATCGCGGGAAATGCTTCCTACGGCCGCGGCGCCACTGCCGCGTGCGTAAGCGCACTCCGGAAGTTATGTCCGATTGGCTTTAATTGTTGTTTAAATTATAATGTTTACCCACTGACACACTATTGGAACGTTGTTATGCAACTGCACGTAGACATTGTAAACTTCCTTTTTTTGTATTCTAATAGTTTTGTACAATTTCTTCCCGTACCCGCCTTGGTACTATCTCCAGTATTTAAATAATTATTATTATCTGTTATTACTGTTATTAGTAAGCCCACCGATATCGATAGCTACAATAAAAAGATGATTCAAAGCGTTAGATATTAAGATACGAGGTATTCTAAGGAGGTATGTATTTCTAAATTTAGAATAAGTAGGACCTTCTCTATCCTGGAGAAAGTAAAGTCACATGGAAAGAAATGCTTTACCACGACTTATTGTTTATTTATTGAAATCTTCGCTCGAATTGAGCAGCATAGCGAATCTTCGCTCGAATTGAGCCGCCCATCCGGGGAAGGACCTCCACCCTATAGAATACCGCAGTCAAATGACCCCTGAGTCGTGTTTTTGCCGGTGAGTAGGGTTTCCGGAGCTCGTGGGGGGTTGGGGTTGGGCCGGCATGGCGGTGGCAACTGCCAGGTAACTGACCAGTTACTTGACGTTGTCACAGCGACTTGGGCTTCTCTTTCGCTTTCCATCAGGCGTAGAGTAGCCATTATGTCTAGCCACGATAAAAAAAAAAAATATGTGGCAGATAAAGGACATATGAGGCTAGGGTAGCCTCTTACTCTTTTACTCAAATAAACTTACTTAGTTACTTTTTTTGTAAATAAATACATATGTGAAGGGGAGAGATTTACGCACTACCAACTGTTCGGTGGTGACAACAAAGAAACCCCCAGGTGGCTTTATTAATATGCCTAATCAAGAGTTGAACGACGGTGCCTAATGCATTCCCCTCCCTCTATATTAAAAAAAGGAGCGTATATGTACTCTACCTAGGTCTCTATTTTTTTAAATTAGATAGATCAGTGATGTATGAACTGAAGAGAACATGTTGCGCCAACCCCAGATAATGGGAGCAGGACAGGCGAATGATGACAATGACTGATGAAGTTCTAAAATCGTTAATTCTATAGAACCTACATAACCAAGCGATGATAAATAAATATCTAGGTTTCTAAGAACCATAAACGAATCGGGAACAATTTAATTTGCTATACTTTTAGAATAATGTTAGCAGATTTCTCCTGAAGTCTACTTATTGACTTTGTGTTAGAATTTGGCAATGGTGGACGCTTCAGACATGGTGTTTAGTTATGCTTTGACGCTTTCAAAACCGATAAGGATAGAATGTCTCTTGCTGTGTTTTCACTTTGGAGATAAATTACCGTAATTTTGTGGTTCGTCGTCACTACAAATTAGGTGTTATCAATTTAAACGCAGGTATTTCGCGGGTGTATAAAACTGTTTTTTTAAGAATAGAAGGTAGGTCTGGTGTAATACCTAAGAATATCAATAATGTTAGATTTTTATGAACATGCGATAAAGTTTCCGAACCCGAGTTGAAATCGGCATTGTTAATAACCCCGACTCGCATTCGGAATCTTTGAATGAGCATCATTCGAATTTGACATTATCATTAGTCAATTAATATGAATGACCGTGCGAGAAAGCTCCTGAATCCGAAAGGAAATGGGCATTGTGAATAGACCCGTCGGTCATTTCATTAACTACGTCCTAGGTTACGCGTTTTCACGCTTTCTCTCTTCTTCGGCTAATAGTGTGATCCTAGGAGGTCACCTGTCTGTTGGTATTCTATGGTTTTTTGGAGAGTGTGTGACGGAATTATCTAATTTGACTCTTTTTAGAATCGGATGAGCAGGAATACGGCGAATAGGCACCGTCAGGTGTACCTACCATATACATATGGTGCAAGTTCCAAAGACTGGCAAAACGCATTTCGCCTGTACCTACCTTCATAGTGCAAACGACTAAACTATGGGAACGCTGTTCCCTGAGAGATATAAACTTCCGATGTTTTGTTATTTATTTATTATTTATTTATTTATGTTCAAGGCGATATTTCCCTATTCAATTCTGGTTTGGTCAATTTGGTAAGCCATCTATTTCTGGTCTGAGGTCTATGCAAACGTATTAACATGTAATAGATAAGTATCTACACTTCTATAGTCATGATGTCACAAGTGAAAACATTTGCTTGACCAGTTCATTAATGTGCATAGTATAATGTGGGGACCGGGACGTCGAAATGAAAGAGGTGTTGCCTGATGGAAGTCTGCTTTATTACTACTTATTAATACTAATTATAATGTCTTATATGTAACCTAATAGGGAAAGGTGTGTCATACACTACACCTCCCTTCCTTTTTTGAAAAAAAAAATACCAAATGGAAAAATTATTACATGTAAAAGAAAAAGACGTATTTTTTTTTTACTTGAAATACATACAAATGTAAATGAAAATTAAATCTTAAAGTAATATTTAGTAATACAATCCCATATAATTAATTTGGACATAATACAATACAAAATTAATGCAACAGTAAAAAAAATTACAATAACCAATATATTTTTTGTCTATTTTTGTTATAAAATTCTTATTAAAATTACCATAATATATTTCTCATTTTCCACACATTTACATTATTTTATTGTTTTACAGTTCTCACATTTATTCATTTATTATTCGAATTACACAAAGAGTCCATTTCTGTCATAAACATTCTTTTATTCACGACCTTATTTACTCATTATCTATCATAACTCAATTTCAAAACAAACATTCTTCATATTGTAGTGGTACATTTTTTTTTTACCTTGGTACATTTTCCTTTTATTAGACCTACAAGTCCTATTCATTTTTATTGGTACATAACTATATACTAGTCGACTTCACTTCATATTTATTATAACATCTTTATTCACTCATTTATAGGGTGACAAATGACCCTTTAATTAGAAGATCATGTTTTAAGTCTACTGGACTCCAACTTATCTCACGGAGGAAAACTCGTTCACACCATGATCGAATGGAAGGATCTGACACTTCTTTGTACCATAAACCTTTGTTAGAGTACCTATCTCCAACGGGTTGCGGCGATGAAGCTCGTTCACGTCGCCTTGCCCTGAAGGACCTCTATTTGTACCTTAATTGTGTACCACATACATAGCATAATTCCTTTTAACTAACCTATCTATACACATCAGAAAAAATCTGTTCGGGTCCAGGTAACATTCATAATGAATATATTTGACTCACAAAATTTTATAACACAGTTTTGGGTGATCAATCCAAATACCTAGATTCCATTTATTTTATCAGCCAAATTATTCGCATATCTAAATCAACATTCAGTTCCTTTTAAAATCACATTCATTATTCCTTCAACACTTGAACAAACTTTCAAATAATTCCTTCATATTTACTTTCATTTATATTTACTTACTTTTTATATCTACTTTCATATCCATACTAAATTATTTTGTTTCCTACATTATTTAAAAGAAAAAAAAATATCATAAAAAAATTAAAACATTGAATCTCCTACTTGGGTTGCATAAAAACATTGTAACTAACTGATTAATTGATCTTGTAGGTAGGTACTGACAACATTCCGTATTGGACACCGTTTCGCGTTACGAACAACGTTCGAAACCTTATTTGGCATACAATTCAAAACAAAGACGCGACCCAGTTTATCATTCCGATACTGAAATGTGATCTCTGAATTACACATACTCGATAGAATGGAATGTTCCATTATTCTAATATAAATCGCTAAAATTATAGGTATTAATTAGCTAATAAACAATTATTTCTCTGTATAATTATTCAAATAAACATATTAAGCATGATTAAAAAAAACATATTCTCGAAAGGTAATTTAAAATATAGGTATTTAAGGACTTTTATTTTTTGCAACTAAAATCAAGTAATTATTCCTGCCTTTTTCGGTTATCTACTAAAAGTAATTATTAGTAAAATAGTACGATACAATTTTAACACAATTCCTTTTTGACACAATATTCATCCCAAGTTATCTTGTTTCTTACAATATAAAAAAAAATCATCAAAAAATTAAAACATTATTAAGCAAATGAATTTTTGACAAGAAATATTACACTACACACACAGATTACGTATAGATAATGCAGTTGACGCCAAATAGATACCTAGGTCATATTTTTTTTTGTATTGAATTTCTTAAACAGTGTACCTACTAAAGATTAGTTAATAAATTTTTTTTTTTACCTATTATTATTATTTTTTTTTTTTTACTAAACTAAAACAGTACTTCCATCACTCCCTATCATCACATCACTTGCGAAGCACTACACTTTTTGTGTCAAATCACTTATCACTTCCATCTCCAGTGGCTGTGACTGGTCACCTGGCCTGGCTGGCCAGCAGCGGCATCCATCTCGGACACGAACAACTCCCGGCTCCTTGCAAACTCGTTCAATTTTCGACATCTTCTCCCAGCACTCAGCTTAACTGGATGAGAGCACTCTCCAGTTTCCATGTCTCCAGTGCCATCCCAGGCTCACTTTATGTCCTTGCTCCATACTTTTATAGCTCCATGACGTAATACATTTTTATTAGTCCAATACTTTTACAACACTTTGTTTAATATTTATAATTGTCCTAATTAAAATTCACTTTTCACTACATATTTAGCGAAAAAAAAAAATCAGTCTCTTATTTGAATGCACAGCACTGCCTTATGAGGCAGCCCTGGCACGGTCGCCATATAATGTGGGGACCGGGACGTCGAAATGAAAGAGGTGTTGCCTGATGGAAGTCTGCTTTATTACTACTTATTAATACTAATTATAATGTCTTATATGTAACCTAATAGGGAAAGGTGTGTCATACACTACAATAGTCTGGCGTTTACATTTATTTAGTATTCGTTTGTAAATTTCTAAATAATAATTGATTCTAACATTAACGCATTCGAAGTAAATATTAATGTTCTTTTGTTTAACCGGTGATACCTATCTATTTCCCCTTACACAGGATCGAGTTTAAATTGAAAATACGACCATTTATTGACATACGTTTGTACACACGACTCATTAAACAATGCAGGAAAGAGTGTAGTGAAACTTAATGTCTGTCGTAATGCTTAAATATAGTTATAATAGTCTGTAACGTTATTTTATTTAAAAATAAACTGTAAAAAGCATATCGCACCTGAAAAATCTTCCGCTTACATGGCACTTCACATTGCTACTCAAGCTCCTTTTGTTAACTTTGTGATTACATTGCACTCCTGGAATTAATTTCGTAAATCGTTAGATAAAACATTTTCTTTTTCAAAACTCGTTAAATAACGGATTGGAACTGGCTGGATTTTCAAAGCACTCCAGTTGCTACTTTCATGAAGAGCACTAATTACCTAATAGAAACGTAATAGCAACTAGCGTTGTGAGTCGCGGCGGGTACTGAGCCATGTTGCAGCCCGGGGTTCTGCAGAAACACTGAGTTATCATTATGCGCTCATTCATTCGCCACTACTTTCTTTCACTTTATTCGAGGTAGGCATATGGGGGGCTTACGTATTGGCCTGTTCATCGAACGTGGGGAACTCTTGCGGATCTACTGATGCATTTTTCTGATGACCTTGATCGGTACTGTGTTATACTTACTTCAGATTACCTATAGTACCTAGATCAATAACAACAGCCGCATAAAAGATAAAGAAAACATAAGTTATTGTGTAAGAAATAAGTAATTCTTAGTACCGTTAGTCTACGTTAGTCCAGTGCAATCTGTGGTCTACTAGTGATAGCAAGTGTGTCTAGACTAAGAGGTTCCGGGTTCTAATCCAGCGTTGGGCCAAAAAGTGGTACCTACTGGGTTTTTCTGGTAAGAAATTACTCGGTAGCGGCCAAGGGGGCAATAAGTTGGTAGTGGTAGGTAGGTACATTCCAGTTCACTGGAAAGTGTGTCAACCCGTTTGGTCCTGATCTCCCTCCGGGTCGTGTAGAAATACCTACCGCCCCATCAGATCATGGGAGCGAAGGAACAAATTGTACACCTTTGTTTACGTAAACCAGCGTTTACACATGTAGCGACATGTAGCAACATCTATCTATACATCGCTACAATACAGAATCCTACAACGCGCAAACGAAGTTTTCATCACGACTCGCTATATATACGAAAAACCAAGATGGTCCATCGGACCGCGGTCCCCGAGCACGATCACCTAGCTCGACGGAAGTACTTCCACTTTTCGTAGGGACAAGTCTGTTCCTACACACACATGTGCACTTTAATATGCGTTCACTCCTGCGTTCTTGGTTAGACTCGACCTGGAGGTCGATCGCCTGTATCCTTGACGTTGCAACCTTATATGACAGTATGGTCGTGAATTGAAGACAGGCTATGTGGTTGGCCATTATGTAAACTGGAAACCCGAGACCATAAACATCTTCGAGCTTCAAGACAGAGCTCAAACTAGAAGCGAGTTCCTTTTTTGATGTCGGAGGCCAAGAAAGCGATGTAAGTCGGCAGCCCGCTCTGCCGTCCTATCACTAAAAAGCCGTTAAGCCACAAGAGGTCAATTTTGAGTTTTTAAGTTAGCAGTACATAATTTTAAATTCTCTATCTTTCTGTATAAGAAACATATTTCCATAATTTATAGTTTAGGAGATACGAGATGGACGTATGCCGCTAAGTGACACCTTTTTTGTAAATTCCTTAACTTAAAAGCAGCTAGACCACGTTCCTTAACTTAAAAGTAGTTAAGGACTCTAAACTGCCGGAAAACGAAATAAAATACTATGCTTATACTTGACTATAAGGTAGTTATGTTATGCGACTAAGCTATAAAGTCGTTAAAGTATTTTGACTGCCTTTTAACTCTGTATTATGATCAAGAACAATGTATTATAAACTTGACTAAAAGGAAGTTAACATTAAATATTTATCTAAAAGGCAGTAAAGCGCCCTTAACCTCCTTTAACACTAGAAAGACGGAAGCAGTCATTTGACTGCAATTTGAATTTAAATTTTGAATAACTCAAAAACTATTTGACTCAATGTATTGAGACTTTGTGACTTTTATTAATATTACTAGCTAAATGAAACTATGTATGAAAATAACTCTCGTCTCTTTTGTTTATTATTTAAAATCGTGATATACCGACAAAGACGGCGGCAGTCATTTGACGGTTGATATCGGATAAGTGTTTATTTGTAATAAAAGAAGGTAGAATACAAAATAATGAGCGCTTTATCCATTGTTTGGAGAGCTCAGCACGTTACATGACAATGTTGAAATAGATTCTAATCATCCAGAAACTGTGACTTTTTACAATGCTACCAAGTACGGCGTGGATGTGGTTGACCAGATGGCAAAAAAATATAGTGTCAAAGGGGCATCTCGAAGGTGGCCTGTACAGGTATTTTTCAATATTTTGGACCTAGCAGGGATAAATTCCTTCATTTTGTATAAGAAAATGTCAGGCACCAACATAAAACGAAGGAATTTCATACTAAGTTTAGCAAGTGAACTTAGCGGCAAAGTAGAAATTGAACCGAGACCCTCTGAAATCGAACTGTCGCCTGAAGAGTCCGCACCTTCTACTTCTCGATCTTCTCTTCAAAATCCGGAAAGTTGGAAAAGGCGAGAATGCTATACCTAAACAGAAGTGCAAAAATAAAACTAATAAAGTATGCGGCTCTTGCAAAAAGCCACTTTGCGGCTCTTGTAACGTAAATAAAATGTTAAAATGTACAAATTGTATGTAAATTAAATAAATAATTATATATTATACCCTGATTTATTACTATACTTACCAAATTTAGCACATAAATAAAAAAAATATATGAAATAAATTGGGGCAGTCATTTGACCGGTCGCCGTCTTTGTAGGTAGGTAGATTTTCCCGTCTTTCTAGTGTTAAGGTAAGTATCGATATTCAATTATTTTTCATTGGTACAAAATTAAAAAGCGTTTAAACCACATTACTTTGCTAAAAAGCCGTTAACAACGCGAGGCGTGGAACCCTGGGTCAACTCGTTGTATGGCCTTTTGGCGCAACTAGTCGCAGGGGGTAAACGTGTGGTGCGTGGCTATAATATTTACGTAATCAAAAACTGTCAAGAGTTATCTAAATCAAGTTTAGAGTATGATCATGCCGAGTTCTAAGTTCTCAGAACAGGCGCTCAATCGTCGAGTTGCTCAATCGTACTAGCCCTTGTATACCAAACCTAACCGCTTGCCTAAAGCCTTTTTAAAAATAACATTAATCAACAAATAATAACAATATTTGTTAAAAAAAATAATAATAACAATATTAAGAACGTTATTTTTTTATTCAAGTAAGTGTTGGGGTGTAATCATTCATCATTTTAGTATTGACAGTCATATCTAACCATTACTGGTATGGCTTTTATTTCAACCGCCACTTTTCACTTTACAATGTTTTCTGACCACCGTCGCTATGTCATCCGACCATTGCGTGGCTGGTCTAGCACTAGATCTCCGCCCAAATTCGCAGTCAAATGCCGAGCATATCGCGCGCCATAGCTCTTTTGCTACCTTGGTTTTGTGCATCAGTGAGTGCCCTGGTCTCGGTACCATACGTAATGGTAGGAATGACACATTGGTTAAATGCCCTAGTCTACCTTACACCTACAATGCCTATCATTGTGGAATTTTGGACTAGAAGACGACTCTAGCTTGCTGAGTGCGGCCCCTGTACTGCAGCGGCTGAACTCTTCTCGCAATCTTTTCCGTTTGATTCTCTACACCAAAGGATAGTCTATGTCTAAAGTAAATGTATTCATCGACCACCTTTAAAGGGTCGTCGCCGACGATCACATTCGGTGTAGGAAGATTAAACATTACTTTTATCTTGGACATATTCATCCTAAGGTCTACTTTAAGGGAAGCGCTGTGTAATTCAGAGAGCATTATCTGAAGTTCAACAGGAGTTTCAGCCAAAACGATGATGTCATTGGCAAAACGCAGGTGGGAAAGGTGGTTTCCATATATATTAACACTTATCTCATTCCAATCTAAAGTCTACATTAAATCCTTGAGAACATTTGTGATTTGGTGAGACAGTGTCTCCCTGCCGAACTCTTCGTTTGGTTCATATGGGACTGATAAGCTCATGCATGACCTGCATAGCTGCTGGCCCCCACAACTCTCAGAGACGGTCGACTTTTTTTGTATCGTTATTATAGCAATGAAGCAAGTGCACGGCTAAGTGCTCGACACTATCGAATGCTTTTTCGTAATAAACGAAAGCTCAACACAGGGGCCGGTTAAACTCGCAACATTTTTCCATTAGTTGCTTTATCATGTAAATGTGATCCCATCGTGAAGAACCCACCCCGAAAGCCAAGTTGGGGTGTAAAGAGCTCAAAAAACAACTAGGCAATCAAGTCAACCTCGTCTGTACATGGTACACCCTGCTGTATAATAAACGAGGATCTGATGAAAACCCGCCAACGCGCACTGGACCAGCGTGACGGAAATCGGTCCATTTCCATTCGTGAGTTCCAGTAACACTTCTGTGCCTCCTTTATAGTGTAGATATATGTTACAGCTAGAACCCAAAGTGAGGCTACGTCTAGTTTTAGCCGGTTAGAACTAGGTGCCACTTACTCTTGGTTAAAGCCTAGTAATAGCTGATTGTTTTGGGGTAAAACTGGGTCAGACCAGAATTATTCAGGCTAAAACTAGGACCAGTCAATCCCTGTTGGATAAAACTAGGTGCAAATGTTTAAACGGGCTAAAACTAGATCCAGCTAATCTTTGTTGGATAAATCTATACCTACTCCGTTTCAGCAGCAGTGCTAGGGAAACTTTTTCTATTCGCTAGTGACCAAAATGTATACGGAATCGATGTCTGTTAAATGTATGGCAATTACTGATGGTTTTTGGATCTTATCGTTTCAGCGAAATTTAATAAAAATATCTAAAAGTATGATCCTAGTTGTTTTTAATACATTATCTATAATGTTTAAATACGCATAGGAGTTGAATAGAAAAACACGATATAAATTTCCAACCTCAAAGTGTGCAAATGTTGAAGATATTCATCTAGACAGCATTTGAGAGACAGTTAAGAAAGTTTAGAACCGATGAACAAAGCTACTTAAGAACTCTGATCATAATTCACATATAAAAATTAATTTTATTACGTTTAAAGTTGTATGCACCTAGTAACAATTGTGTTCTTACGTTGTATTTGATTAATCATTGTTCTACCTGAGACATAATTGATAATTTCTTTAAAAATTTAGATTTTCTTTAAAATTATTGCTTATAAATGTTTTAAGTTTAAAATATTTTTCCCAAAAATACTTATCTAAAAGGCGGCTAATTAAAAGTGATGTGATTATAACTGCTTTTAAGCTAAGTAATAATCCTTAAATAAGAATGAGCACATATTATTCCTTACCTAATAGGCCGTTATGGGCTAATAACTACTTTTAAGACATGAAGTGCTTAATTTTAAATAAGTTGGTTACTTATCTAGAAAACCGTTAAATCCCATAACGGCCTTTTTGATAAGTATATCTAATAACTATTTTCAAAAATTACAGAATGGGTAAATCATAACAAATTCCTAGACTAAAAAGCCGTTAGGGTGTACTTAACGGCCTTTTAGTGCAGTATGATAATGAAAAATAAAAAATAATACTTCACTATAAGGACGTTTATAGAATTTCCAAAAAATGTAAAGTACTTATCCAAAAAATAAATATGTAGTAAGATACACGAAAATGTAAAGTAAAGATGTGTATAAAAATATTAATCCTAGCTACTATACTTTCAGAGAGATGACATTTTTCCCGTTTTTTGCAGATTACTCAAAACTTACTTTTGAGGCTTAACGGCTTTTTAGTGATAGGACGGCAGCGCTGCATTCTCTGCGGTTAGAGGTTGTTGATTATGCTATACATATAGTATGTAGTACATGCTATGTAGCTACCTTCCTTTATATAACCTAGGTATTTAAAATTCATGACCTATCCTTCCTAACAAAACCATCTCTATACAAAATGTCATCGACCACGGTACAGTCGCATAGCCATAAAAAAGTAAAAAGGTGTTCTTTTGTACAACACGGCTATTTTAATGAATGCCGATTTTAGAACGATCACATATCTATAATCTGTGGGTGGAGTTGAAGTGTCGAATCCGGGCTGTAAAAACCGACATAAGATGGTTTGGTACTTAGGTGACATTGTCAAGAGGGCGTTAGCGTGAAACAAAAATGTCAAAATCAACGTCAAAAGTGAAAATTTTGTATGAGGAAGAGCGTTAGTTCCAATTTCGACCACATGCCAAAATATCCTAGTCGGTCTGTAAACGTGAAATCATTATTAAAAAAAAGAACTGTCGAATGCCGTGCCGGTCGGTCGTGTTGTGTGTTGATTTTACGAAATTAAATTTTACTGAGGCATCATCCTCCGATGTAAAATGAAATTTATCAATGCAACTTTACAAGTAATTTTCTTGCTAAACGTGTGTTTGGCGACGTTATCGCCTCCTTCTGAAAAGAAGGGACAGAAAGGTGTAAAAGCTCAAGATGGTCCACGCAAAAACAATGTTTTGGATCGGAAATTAGTGATCGAAGCACCTCTCGTGAAAGATATAATCAAATATCATGCCACGTATCATCAAGACATCGCAACAAGGAACTTTAAACATTCTGTCTTGGGATACGTAACTCCTGTAAGTATTTCAATTTCCTGAATATTATTAATCAATTAATGTTAATATATCAAAATTCGGTCAGATTGTAGGCTTGGTTATGATGTATTCAATGTTTTATCATCATAACAAACACAAGAAATATTTAAAATGTATCAGCTAAGTAATAAAGCTATACATATTTTATTAAGCACTTATTCTTGGATGCATGTGTGGGTATGTTTTACATCTTTCTGATTAACCCTAATACATAGTTTTATTTACAACTAGCTGCGTTCGCGTTTGCGTCTACGTTTCTCATTGCAATTATTCGAATTTTTCTTGCTGTAAAAAGTTGTAAAAACCAACCTTGAATGTTAATGAACATTTTAAATAAAGATTTGGCCAAATTGGTCCAGGCGTTATTGAGTTATGCGCTTGCCAACACATTTAGTGATTAATTTTTATATTATAGATAAATCATACCTAGAAATATAAAAGTTGTTCAAAGTAGATTAGTAAAATAGTTACCATATATTTTATAGCATTTAGCAAGTACTCATAGATATTTTATTTTTTATTTTAGTGGAACAATAAAGGCTATGAAGTAGCTAAGACATGGGCACCTAAGTTTAATTACATTTCGCCGGTGTGGCTGCAGGTGAAGCGACAATCACCCAACATTTACATAATATCAGGCTTGCATGATGTAGACCATGCATGGATGAAGTCTGTGAGGCAGAAAGGATCTTCAAATAATCTTAAAAGTAGGTATAATGTACTGTAAACATTTTGTTTCATATGTGGGATTACAATGTTGTGTGTGGGACTCGCACTTCTCAGACTGGGAGGGTATTCACACTAAACCCCTTGTGATGGACTGTGTAATACTTAGGTCTCTTTTACACAGTCCATCAGGCAAATGAAGAATTAAAGGAATAGGCAAATTTTGCTGTGGATTGTAAAATAACCTTGGAGAAGTTCCAAGTTCCATTTTGTAAATAAGTTTTTTGATGAATATAATGGGAGTTTATTATATGTGTACAAGAATACATAGTTGTTATGTAATTTTAAATAATGTATGAAAATCTTTTTCAGTTCTTCCCAGGATTCTCTTTGAGAACTGGCAACAGTCGGACTTGAAGTCCTTCTTCATGGAGCCCTCGGCTCATACAGAGCAGAAAGCCTTGATAGATGAGATCAAGAAGGCTTGTAAGCAGTGGAAGTTTGATGGAGTGGTCCTAGAGATACTCTCACAGATCGGGAAGTATGTGGATAAGTCTGTGAAGTTTATCCAGCAGTTTGGTAAGACATTGAAGTTTCTGAAGTCAAAGATAAATCTGAATAGCCTTGTATAAGGAACTGAAAAAGTACTTAATAAAAAATAAACATGACACTGTATGCGGCAGCCGACGCTGAGTCGCATGTTATGTCCTAAATTCAACAATAAGGCACATGATCCAACCCTCAATGGGCTGACTCGTCTCCTAAAACGAGGCCTTACCTCCTTTAGACTGCTTGCGAAAAATTGTGAAGACCTAATTCTCAAAAGATTGGTAACATACATTGACATGAGTCTACATTTAAGTTTAAAAAACATACATAATACTTTACTCCTGAGGATGTCAAAAGCAAAGCTAGGATAGTTTAGGAATTTTCTAATTAGGGTGTTGACAATTTAATAGATTGAGTGCCATGGTCATTGGTGACTGACAAAAAATAGTTTTTCTATTTTGTATAGTTTCTCGACAGTCATAGACTTGAGAATCTTAGTCTATATCTGTGTACACACCTGAAAAAGCTAGATTTTTGTTTACTGTTAAATTTTGTTACAGGTTTAGCGATGAATGAAGATGATTTAAAACTAATTCTAGTCTATCCACCGTTCCGGGGCTATCCTACTGATGAGTTCTTTATACAAGCATTTAATGATATTTATCCTTATGTTGAAGCTGTGTCTGTGATGACATATGACTTCTCTAGTCCACAAAAACCAGGTAATTATGACTGTTTTTGTCCAACAATATACCTATAAGTTCAAAGTCAAACTAGAGGTATCAAGATAATTCATGTTTATGATATTTTCAGGACCCAATGCACCTTTGTATTGGATGAGACTGTGTGTAGAAAAATTAGTAGGCGATGAAGAAAACCCGTCCAAACGTTCAAAAATCTTAGTTGGATTAAATTTTTATGGTAATTCATACACTGCAAATGGAGGTGGTCCTATCGTAGGCACTGAATATGTAGAATTATTGAAGAATGCGAAAAATAACCAAGCTTTACAATACAATAATAATACTGCTGAAAATTATGTTGAAATTCGGTGAGTGTACAGTTTTTTTTTTACTTTCCTATTTTAAATTTCTTTTTTTTTATATAAACCTTTGTGACAACAAGGAAGGCCCAAGGAAGCAGTTGCACAACAGTGGGAAGACTTGGGCCAAAATAAATAAATAATACAAACCACAGTTCTAACATAGACTTTAATACTATGTTAAAATATGCAATATGTTTATGAAAGACAAAAGTATTTGGTGTTACATGTGTTATGCATATTGTTTAAAGTATTCATTGCCAGTAAATGATACAATGTCATGTGTCATTGTTGCATGGATTCCAATGGATCATTGTTTTTCATTGTTTACATCGAGGGTTCCCAAACTTTTTTCTTTCGATGCGCACTTTTACCTACTTACGAAATTACGATACTTATACCTAATTACCTACTTATGGGGATGCCTGCAACACAAGGGGTGTCACACGCATTGCCCTCTCTTTAAAACCCTCTAAAAGAGGTTGTGAACCTCTTTGTATGACCTCATACTGTAGTCTCCGTTGAGTGCCAAGGCTTGGCAAGAAGTAGGGAATGCAATCCCGACTCAAGATTGCAAATTTGAGATTGCGGGAATTTGCATTGATGACTAAATGTTTTTTTCTTGTTTCAGGACTTCACAGGGTACAAAGAAGGTGTTCTTCCCAACTCTGTACTCAATACAAAAGCGATTAGACCTGGCGCGAGAATTCGGTACTGGGGTGGCCATATGGGAACTAGGCCAAGGGCTAGATTACTTCTACGACTTATTTTGATCACTTGTGATATTATATGTAAGGTAATAAATTATGATGATGTGTACAACCTAGTCACAGTCATTTATAAAAATAAATAGACATTTCTATTGCAGGTAATAAATTTATTCATTCACTAATTCTCAACAGTTTACACTATTACTTTAACCATCTTGTTGCTATTTCAAAATATATTAGCTTTTCATTCTTATTGTCTATACTCTGAAGTCTCTCTCTTAACTCTAAAGTCTATATTTGTTGTAGTTTCATGACAATCGGTCATGTAGTTTCGGAGTATAATATAAAAAAGTTTATTTTAGCGAACAACAAATAAAACTTTACAAAATTACCATAAATTTATTTTTAAATAATTTGCATTATGTACCTATAACAAGATTTCCCAATTTCATTCTGATTGGGTTAAACTAAAACCTAAATAATTAATTACATAAATAAATATCTCCATTATTACTTACATTCTTAATAATAAAGTCCTTGCTATATAATACAGATGTAAATTCGGTATCTTTTATTGGAAATACTACATACATGAGTCAGGTCTTTTACAAAAAGTACCTACCTAGGTAGGTACGTTACGTTAGTACATTATTGTTTCAGTCTTCCAAAATTTAATTAATAAGACTAACAATAACCACAAAGCACAATTTCTTTACACATTGTGTCTTCAAAGTAGGACAATACTAGCTGTGTATAGACTCACTGAAAGCACAGGTAAATTTGTAGCGAGTATTATGCAGTCTAAAAGTACAATTTAAGGTTGCATACAGGCATTAATCCCTATTGTGCAATACAGAAACTATAAGTTTTTTTTTAATTTTTGTGTACAGTCGAGTAAAAATGCTTTTCACAATGCCTATTCCCACTCGGATTCGGAAAATTATACCACATAACATTCATTTATCTAAACTAATATTATAAAGCTGAAGAGTTTGTTTGTTTGTTTGAACGCGCTAATCTCAGGAACTACTGGTCCGAATTGAAGAATTCTTTTTGTGTTGAATAGACCATTTATCGAGGAAGGCTTTAGGCTATATAACATCACGCTGCAGCTATTAGGAGCGAAGAAATAATGGAAAATTTAAAAAAAAAAACGGGGGAAAAATAACTATTCCACGCGGACGAAGTCGCGAGCACAGCTAGTATTTGATATTACTCGTAGTCTAGTACAACGAATGTCAAATCTGAAAGACGTTTATTAAAGTTTTCGAATCCGATTGGATATAAGCATTATAAATAGTCTTGCTTGTGATAGGCGTCACGTTAAACCTTGACAGGGATAGTGCTAAAATGTACCTAGTACTTGTACTAACTACCATTTTGCGCTAGTTTAGTGGTTCAAGTGACATTTCGAGGGACCTGTTAACATCAATTTTGCATCATTAAATGAGTACCCTTTTAATGCGTTGATTCCGCTTAGCCACCGGCGACGCTGGGTTTCTTCTTTAAATCCATCATGGACTGCGGGCCTTTCATCACTCGGTGCATCAGATCCCAGCACATTTTGGCGGGGAGCAGGCTGGAACGGTAAATACAAATGCCTTATTGACGGAGGATGGGCGACTCTACGATCGAACAAAGCTAGGGTGCATTTCTACTGATTATTCCACCTTACCACTGCAAGGCGCTCCATCGGTAGGGCAAAGTGGTTCACTTGATATTCGCAGTGGAATCTGCCCCACTAAATTATAACCCATAATATGCTACTTGCTAAACCTACACTTTAAGACTCTAATAAGATGTATTTTGCAACCCTAGTGGTGCATTTAGTTTGAAAGCAGTGCAATACAGTAAATCGATTTAGTGGGGCAGGTTCCGCTCCGAATTTTAAACTTTGGAACATTTCCACAAAGTGGAATAATCCTGTTTCCAGAGGAGTCAAGCGACTTGTAGCGTGAAGCAAGATATGTGAATTTCTGCGTGAAGCGTTGATAACACTCGCTTCACGCAGAAATTCACGGCGTTTAAATGAGAAACAAGAGTAGGTACCGAATTAAATAAACAACTCTATTATCTAGGAGTTCTATGACTGCTCCAAAACAATAAGAATAACCTAAACCTGAAAATGTATCTCAATGCAAAATGTATTCTATGTCTTTGGACATTTAGTTGAAAATTTGTTTGAGGAAAGTTGGCCGATAAGATGAGGCGTGTGATACTTGGCCATTTTAAAAGAAGGTATACCTTTTGCACATTAGTACCTATTGTATGAAATTAATAGTAACAGCGTCATGAAGTGTTTCTAGTATAGTAAAATCGGCATTGATCGACATTCGTATGTAGATAGGTTAGTAGGAAGACCACTTTGTTACTTAGCAAATTCTAAGCACGCTTACGTTACTCAAGGTTGCTAACATTCCTGTTTAATTTACATTGAATACGCCTAATCAATCACTGCCTATCATTATAATCGAATCTGTGATGTTGAAGTACCTAGTGTAGATATGAAAGGGTCAGGAATTGAATTTTGAAAACTAGAATTTGTCCAATATTCCTTTCTTCCTTTGGTAGTTTCAATAGGGATGTTTCCGGGGTCAAAATAATTACATTTTATTTAGTCCGTATTTTAGATTATAAAAATATATTGGGCACGTATTTTTCCTTTTTTCATTTAACAAAAAATAACAAAGATACAAAGCATCAAAATGTAGGAGTGGGGTCTTTGACGTCACTCAGTGGCGAAAAAACTCCCACTCTTTGACGTCACGTGTAATTTCAACGGGCTAGGTATATCTTTGTAATTTTTGTTCTAATTTACAAATGAAAAAAGACGTGTCTGTTATTTTTGAACGATCTAAAAGACGGACTAATTACATTTTTACGACAACAGGCCTATTAAATTTCCTTATTACAAGTCAATGAACGCCTTCTTTACCTAAGCCGTTTAAAGAGAGCCGTTTCCTTATGGGAGACAGCGGCATGGCTGTGCCCCTGGCATAACTGATGTCCATGGTTGGCGGTTAACGTTTAACATTAGACAGGTCGCTTGCTCGTCTGCCGCTGACAGCAATAATTTTATTATAAAAAAAAAAATAAAACTCGACTACACACTAAAGAAATTGTAAAACCAAGCAGCAAACCAAAGTATCGCAGGCGGGAAGATCAAGCCGTTTTGACTTGATCTCTCACAGTAGGTCACAAAGAAACAGACATACCTACAGTCCTACACACGAAAGCCTTTACCCTCCTGTGGCAGCCGGGTAAAAAGTCCTCATTCTCCTGCCCTCTTATCCCACTCTAAGTGGGCACAGCATGCACAGCATGTGAAGACAGCCAATCTAAAGACATTTCTTTAGGCTACCGAATCCATACCACTTGAGAGGCAGCAGGTATCTGACGGAGCCGGGCATGACGCAGTTGACCTCGTTCTTGCGGATGGAGTCGATCATGGTCTCGGCCACGTAGTCGGGCTCCAGCATAGGCTTCAGCCGCGGGGTGACGCCGTCGAACAAAATCCTTACCACTTGAGAGGCAGCAGGTATCTGACGGAGCCGGGTATGACGCAGTTGACCTCGTTCTTGCGGATGGAGTCGATCATGGTCTCGGCTACGTGGCCGGGCTCCAGCATAGGCTTCAGCCGCGGGGTGACGCCGTCGAACATAATCCTTACCACTTGAGAGGCAGCAGGTATCTGACGGAGCCGGGCATGACGCAGTTGACCTCGTTCTTGCGAATGGAGTCGATCATGGTCTCGGCCACGTAGTCGGGCTCCAGCATCGGCATCAGCCGCGGAGTGACGCCGTCGAACAGAATCCTTACCACTTGAGAGGCAGCAGGTATCTGACGGAGCCGGGCATGACGCAGTTGACCTCGTTCTTGCGGATGGAGTCGATCATGGTCTCGGCCACGTAGTCGGGCTCCAGCATCGGCATCAGCCGCGGGGTGACGCCGTCGAACATGCCCGTGTTGATGTACGACGGGCAGACTAGGGTGGCTTGGATGGTGTTGTGGCCGTGGGCCTGCCAATGCAATGAAAGTTTTGGACTAAAATCTAACTCTTTAATTGTTTTATATGTATTACTTTGACTGCGCTTCAAGTCTTTTTTTTTAGTACATTTTTGTTTTTTACGTCGTTTTCGTCGTCGACGACGTCGTCGTCAAATTGTCAATATTTTATCTTTTCGATGTGAACTAAATATCATAGTAATAGTGTCAAATTTGAATTAACATGCTAAAAAGTAGTTTCCAAATCCCTGTCGAGCAGTCCTGATAGCGAATAGTTCCACTTATGGTAAGTCGCTTTAAAAAAAATGTTTGCTTTTTTAAAAGCTTTTGATTTTCAAACACTAAATCGTTGCGTGTATTTTGTTTGCCTTAGTAAACTATTATACAATTCTTGTGAGGAGTTATGGGCTATTAAAGTGTCGAAATGGCCCTAAAAGTTATGTTGGCTTCTAATAAATGCACGGTCATGAAACAGTTCGGTTCATATGTGCATAAAAATCACATAAGGATGCGTTTGCAAACTGTTAGCTAACATTTCGCGTAGAGACACGAAGTGTCGTGAAGAATATTGTTCGTGCAAATGTAGTCGTTAGATAGTCCAGCCTTTGCGGGTTGGTTCATGTTGTCAACATTTCGCCATTTCATAGAGATTACCTAATCTTTTTCTTCTTTCTACAATATGAGAGTAGAGACTTTAACCTCGTGAGATACAGATTTCCAGACACAATAATTTTAACAATAGACTTTGGATTTTAAAAGGACACTCGGTTTATGATCTTAAATGAAGATTCTATGTATCATCTTGAAGGTCAACTGATAAAAAAAATGTGTTACCTATGCCTACCTACAGCAGTTAGGAAACAAACGCACTTTCTTTTACCATCACACAATCAGAAACATAATGCCTATAGCTAGGTACCATAGAGGTTTAGGAACAATGAAGAAATATTACCTAAGGCAGTTCACTTAAAAAAATATTGCAGAACTTAATCTGGGGTTTTTTGGATGCTTAACCAAAAGAAACCCTATATGTATTGCCGTAATTCCACGGTTTATTAAGATCGATAGGTTGATCGATGATGAACGAAATACATTTAGCGAAATCATAAGCAAGTAAAGCATTTGAGAATTCGGCCGATTTTCGGGATTCTGTAATGGCTTTTTAAGGGCTATGATTTTAGTTGCCATTGACACGAAAAGAAGAAGAAGAAGGGCTATCTTCACCTCTTTACTGATTTAGCTTACCCTGAGTTCAGTGAAGAGGCTCTCATGAAACCCGCAGGTGGCGAACTTGGTGCCGCTGTAGTCCGTGCAGCGGTAGGTGCCCAGCAGGCCAGCCACGGAGCCCACGGTCACGATGTGACCCTTGCCGCTCTTGATCATCTCCGGCAGGAACGCCTTCACCGTCTGGAAGATTAACACTTTGGTAAGTCAACAAAATATGTTGGCATGTATTTAGTAGCTTTCTACGGTATGTGGTAGCTTTCTTATGCATTGGTACTACAATGATATAGCCGTAAGGGTGTTTCAAGTAAACGACCAACATGCGACCCGCGACGATGGCACGGCGACTGCTCGTGACATCCGTACGGTTCATTTGGTAAGTACGAGTATAAGGCTGCACAGCTGGGGTTCAACTGAAGCGGAGCGGAGATGAGCTGTACCGCGATTTATCAATCATCATCATCATTATCGTCCTATTGCAGTCCACTGCTGGACATAGGCCTCTCTAGTTGTTCGCCACATAGGGGAAACATCTGGAGGAACAGAGAATGCCGTAATTGCACAAACATTAGTGCACTATTATAACTCCCGCGTGTTTGAGGCTAGTCTAGTTAGAGCTTAAGATTAAATAGTGCATATCGGTTACTAAGAAATCTACAGTCCTAGCATGACGCATGTGTCAACTATTGTCTCGCTCAACCATATCGAAGGGAACGTAACTACCTATTCGCCACCGATTATTAACTAATTTCTCAAGTTTACTACAAATTCTAGTTTGCGCTTGTGCGTACAATGTAAGATAGTATTACTATTGCAGCGATGTGGTTATAAAGTAAGTAAATATGGATACTTACCCAATAGTGCGAGAGTATGTTGACTTTGTAGGTGGTTTCTATCGCGGAGTCCGAGAGCTCGAGTAGTGTGTCCCCGAACACGGTGCCAGCATTGTTGATCAATATGTCTACTTTGCCTACCTGCCGATAGTAATAATAAAGTTATAGGAAATTGTATAATGTTATAAGAAATTTTATAGGATCTAAACAAATCGGTTATTATAGGAGTAATTGATCGTTTATTACCTTTTGAATCAATGTTTCTCCCTACACACGGCCTTTTAATACGCACAAGCTACTAACTAGGTACCTATAGTTACTTGGGTCTGCATTTTTAATTCAAATTATCCCGCCACCGGTCCGAATTATTTGAATTTCAATTTTGTTGCATCGATTCTACAAACACACTTGTATTTGTTTGGCTATTTCATGCATTTGAGATAGAGTTCATGAAGTTTTGTCATTTTATTGATGGCAGCTTCGTTGGTTACTAATACCACTGCTATTTACTCTAATGAGCTGAATACCTGCCTCTTTTTTAACTTTTTCTGCCGTTGCGTATACCGCAGGTCTGTCTGCTAGATCTACGACATAACTTGCTATCTCGTATCCTTCATCCACCACCGCTTGTACGGTTTTCTGCAAACCTGCCACATAAAGTATATCAATTAATTATAACTTGCTATCCTTACCTATTAATAAATAAACGCTTACAGGCACGATGATGGTCCGTGTTTTAACAAATACCTACCTATGTGACGTGAAGATTAGGATTTAAATTACGTAGATGTCTAATTTGTGCTACGAGTTTTCCGAAGCTCATTAATTATTTGCTTAATCACTGGTTATTTTTAATTATTCATCTTTCGCAGCTATCCCAATTTTAGTGCCGTCATATTTTAGGGAACTACCGATTTTATTGTCATTGGCAAACTAACCTACCTAATTACTTACTGTAAAATTTAATGTGATATATTTACTTGAAACTATATTGATTTGTCTAACCAGAGGTAAAAATATGGTAGTTCAATCTTGTACCTACGCCCTAGATATCTTGACCTTACATGGACACGTAACTTAACCAGTTTACAGGACATTCTCCTGCTATTAAATTGCCTATCATATTGCGATCAAATCGATCGAAACTTATTGGACTAGATACGTTCAAATTGAATCAAACTTGAGACTTAATCTATAGTTGTTGGTAAGAGATCCAGGTATATATGGAAAGAAGAGTCTCCTAGAACGCAGAGAGACTGGCCCCAATTTGTTTCCTAAATTGGCCGGATCGCGAATCGAACCTTATCAGGCTTTTGTACACCTGCGACATTCCGAACTCTATGGTTTCCGCAACTTGACCATTTGTAAGTGACTTTCTTGAACTCTAATAAATAAAGATTTAATTACTTATTCGATTTTACTTCGGCACCTACTCTTGGCAATAAGTTCCTACTCTCTACAAAGTAGCTGTTCATAATTGAGGCTATATTTCACAGTTCACTTACCTTCCACGCTAATATCCCACACGATGACCTTCGCTCCAAGCCTCGCCAGCTTGACAGCCAGCTGCCGCCCCACTCCGCCACCCCCACCAGTCACCAGCACCACATCGCCCTTGAGGCTTTTCATAGGCCTTATAGCGTTAGGCACTAAGGTCCAGAATAGCGACTCTAAGATGTAGTAGCAGGATAGCAGGAGAAATAGAACTGTGTCCTTTGCGATGTCGAATACGCTAGCCATTTGGGAGTGGGAATTCAACTTTGTTCCTTCCAACATTGTGCAGATACTGTAAAAAATATAGCGAGCTATCAGATAATTTAGAAGTCAATGTTAACTTATAGTCTCAGCCTGACAAGTTGATCTACAATTAAATAGTTAATTCTTTGGTAAACAATACAGTAGGTATTAATCATTACTGTTAAATTCAATAACACTGTAGACAATTAGATCTTCAATTATAATCAATTGTCTAACAAAAATAGTTTCATTTTAGTTTCATCAGTTATATGGGCCGGGTATAAAACCTGCTTTATTTCCTGTGACGCAGAACCATTTTATATTTAAAATGCTCGATTTCTTTCCTACTTTGTTCCTACCATCATATGCACACTATTTACTTGATAGTATTAGGTACTTACTTACATTAGTGGTTGAAAATTAGCTATTTGTTTTAATAATTTGCAACAACATAAATTCGTTTATTCACGAAACTGCTTTGTGGTGTACCGAGTAGGTACTAGCTGCAATTATCGTGTCTGCTCCCATGGTCTGAGTTCAGACAAAATTACTTACGAAAAAAATAGACGTGCTAGCATCCATCCGGTCACATTGATTGCAATTGCAGCATCGATATACATAGAATTCGTCCATTGTTTATGAACATTCTTTCTAAAGTGATTCCTGAAGAGGCTACAAGACGTTATCTGGTATTCAAATAAAGAAAAATACCTGCGATCAATCAATCAGCGCATTGCTGTTCATTGCGGAACGTAAGCCTACCACAGAGAACGCCTAGAATCCCGACTCTGAGCAATCCGTATCCATCCTCGGCCAGCCATTTTCTCAATCGTCCATCGTCCCACCGTGTTGGAGGGTGTCCTACACTTTGTTTACCAAAACATAGGTATTTATTTCAGCTTCACACTTTGCAATATTAATGATAAATGATTTATTAGTGGCGAACAGCTGGAGAGGCCTATGTCCAGTTGTGGACTGTTAATAGGCTGATGATGAATTATCTAAGCACTGACTTTACAAAATTAGCTATATTTTCGAAAAGCCGCTACAATGTTATTCATCATCACCATCCTCGGATTATTTCGCAGAAGTAATTTCATCCGTCATTATTATAATACGCCGGCTGTTCACTTGTAAACCTCAAGAGAGCTAATCTATCTGTGGTTATCTACCTCATATTGCAATATTTAATGGTACTGTTGGTACTATGTAGTAATGTAGTATGTAAGTATTGTTATCCTATAGGTACGCCTAGATTTTCTTGTATCTGCTAAAAATGGACGACGTAATAAGAACCAATTAAAACATAGAGACCAATAAACAATTTTTATAGTCGATGAAGCTTTTCGCATGTTTTATTTATTTATTTCGATTATGGTCGATAACCTTTTTGGCATAGGTATGTGGAAACTTTAAGGGTTCAAACGATCATTTAATTGGTATTAGAAAACTTTCACACTCATGTGGAAATTGTCTCGTTAGCTGATGATAAAATAAAATTTATTTGCACAGATAACTGACATCCAAAATTTGGCTGGATGTATGGATATGGTTTCTTTCATACGAAAACTATAGACCGGAATTTAATGAAACTTTACTATAATATAGCTGATACATCAGATTAACACATAATTATCAGGATATTATCATTTAACTGCATATGCAGCTGAACTGATTCTTCCTGCCAGGGACTCAAATAATATTGCACATGTCATGGTATCATTACACTCGCACACCATACCACCGATATGCACGAGAGAAAAGCTCAAGTTACACCTTTCTTAGTAAATATTGTGACCTTTCAATATGTAGAGACATTCATTTAATAATAACAAACTTTTTACACTTTTTGTTTACCTATTTGTGCCTACTTCAGAACGCGAAGTGTCAGTTTGTAGAAAGTAAGAAGCAGATGAAAGTTGTTTGCTTGACCAATCACCACCATAGTTTGGGTCATTCTGGTGTAGGTAGTATTGTATGAGAATTTTAGTCAGCAAGCGCTGCATCGATTTATATGTCTCCATTTGTAGTCCGGCGAATTAATTTGTTTTCTTTTAAAAGTGAAATCTTAAGTGGTCAACTTGATTGGTCATTTAATAGTGGAAGCGTGCATACTTTATTTAAATTGACATACATTCTGAATTAAAGTCTAAACAATGAGTCATTCATGTCACAAGACATTCTCCTAAGTTTTTTGTGCACTTATTTTGGTTTAGGTGTTGTATGCAATAAAAGTTTAAAATGCTAACACAGTTTAAGGCGTACCGTAAAAATATGGACTAGGTGGATGTTTCTTTTATAACTTCAAACAATATTATATTTTGTAGCATAAATATAATTAGTAAAAAGCTATTTAGAACATAGTTTTTAATTTTTACAGTCATGAGTGACATTTTAAAATGTAGAGTCGCAAAAATAGCAACAACGTTATCATCAAATTTTAAGTTTTTTTTATTTACTGATAATATAAATGTAGAACTTAATAAAAAAGATAATACCTTACTTACAATAAATTGTATAAGACAACTAAAAGTACCTAGTTTTATAATCAATTGCTACAAAAATTTACCGCATCCGTTTCAATTTTATTGCGAGCATAACAATTGGAGTGTAATCAATAATTTTTTTAGTGTGCATTAAATTTTTATAGCTGCAAACCTAGACAATAATATACTATTATTAGAAACTGAACAAGCAGTAACTTTTGAAAATGTCTTCACTTGCTTTTAAATTTAAAAATAGATTTATAAAAATACTATATAAATACTTAAATATACAATTACGTACCCAAATTAATTATTTTCTATTTATCACAATAACGATCCGTTAACAGATAAATATGGTATGCGCATGCGACTTGCGTGCGGTGCGTCCGCGCCGGTCAGACTGGCGCATTTGCTCTACTCTCGCGCTTTCACCTACAACGGTACTATGCCACCGTAGTGCATAGCGCCTTAGGAATAGGGGCCAATGCATCTGATACTGGGCTACAGAAGCGCAGCGGGATGCAAGCGGTAGAGACAGGCGGAATGATACGGTCTTGATCTTGCGTGATAAGTGTGAATGTGTTGTATGTTGTATGGTAGGCAGGCATGTGTGATGGAAATAGTCGCGTTACATTTTATACGTGAACTAGATTTCCTCAGGTGAAAAAAGGTCCATCTTTTTTACATCTACGCTAAAAGAGAAAGGGTATGTTTGTAAAGAATAAACTCTGCCGATAGCACAGACAGAGCATAGGCTATGTTTATTACTAGAAAAGATTAACGGCCGTATTCACAAACGTTACTATGCGAGGCGCGGACGCACAGTGCCTGATATCCTATACGTTTTTGGGTACCAGTGCGTTCCCGCGACGCATAGTAACGTTTGTGAATACGGCCGTAAGAGTCTTTGCTATAACGTCAAATAATGTATATTTATCCGAAGCGAAGCGAGGCTAGTGGCTAGTCTTGCATACAACTTCTCGGATACAACAACTCTTTGGATACAACTAGAATAGAATAAAATAAGGTTTATTCGTGTTTACTGTTATACTGAGTATTTCAGAGGTGTATTATTTGTTTAAGCCAGTACCTAAACGTTACTGTTATGTAGGTTTTAGCTGGTTTTAGCAAATTAATGTGCACCAATCCGTGTACTTTTCGGGAATGCCAATTGCGGTTTATGACACACATTTTATTCGCGAGAATTTGTCGTGACGTATTGCGGTGTAACATACTTTTGAAAGTCCCGGCTGTTTGTCCGCGTAAATCTAGTGAATATTAGTGTGTTATGTGAAATAGCAATATCAACAAACTTTCGCTTTTATTTTATTAGTAATATAAGGATAAAGCGTGGAACTTGATTGTGGTGAAAGTATTATTCAAATTTATCGTTATACCGGTTTTGTAAACAAAATAAAAAAGATATGAAAGAGTGATGATCAAGATTTAAAGTCACAAGACTGAATGTGTTTTTAAAATCTTAATCTATTGTTAAACCTATTTTGTCTGGAAATCTCGGTCTTACGAGGATAAAAAATTTAATGTCGTTTGTTAGTACAAACGACATTGAGTAGTCTCAACTCTCAATGGACCGTTCTACGTTTTTGTTTGTTTATCAACCTGCGTTGTATAAAACATGCGTACCTATTGATTGAATGATATGAACGCATCATAAGAAAATAGACCTTATAAGTATAGGCAAATGTGCAGGAAACACATTCGATTACAGGATATTACAATAGTTATTTCCAGCCGCAATGGAGTCTCTTGCCTTATTGTTTGGCCTAGAGGTTGGTTTTCCCCACCATAATGGCATTGTATTTCATTCGTTTAACATTTAAAATAGTTTTTATTTGTTTTTTTTTATATATTATATTATTGAATCAACTTTTATCTAACTATTTATTTTTGCAAAAAAGTACCTAATAAAATCTAGAATTTAAAATTGCGATAAAAAATACTACTTTCTGTTCAACATTTAATTCCTCATTTTTAGTTCTAGCTCAAATAATATTACCTACATATTAGGATTAGAATATAAAACTTAAATTTTTACATTAGTCTAACTACTAATGTTATGTTTTATTATTACAGGTAGTTTATATGTTTATATTTATATGATTCCATACAAAACTTTATCATTTTAAGGTTTGAATTAAAAAATGATATAATGGCATAATGTTACTGGAAATTCATATTATATTCTTTGTGGTTTCAGAAAACTTAATCAAAGGTTGACGCGTTGAAGTCTTTTTAACCGGACCAATGTCAAAGTCATTATTCTAAATGTTTTATACATTCTAAAGTTGTGCACTCTTTGCTAATATGCATTGCTGTGATTTATTATAATGATATTTATAATTTTGTAGCAAATACGAGATAAAATTTTGGGTGTCTCATGATTGGTGGTCTATTTGAAATGAAATGAAAATAAATTTATTGGAACATATCTACAATTTGGTAGGTCACTTAAGTCTAATTACATGGACAATAAGGTATGCATCCAAATAGGTGATTTGCTCGTACTTACTATGTAGTTTTAATTCCTGCGAATGGATACAGGAAAAATGTTATGTGTACCTTTAAAATTACTGAAATGAAGGTGTTGTTCTGTAAAAAGTAGTTTTAATAGAAACATTTTATTGCATTCTAGAGTATGAACAGGTGACTAGCGCTAAATAACATTTATTTAGCTAGCACTAAATATTTTTACAAGTATGACTTACACCTAAAAAAAGTTGCTTAAAGGCGCATATCGCAACCCTGGACTAGATTGTCAGACGGTAATGAATGTCTAATGTTTAACTAAATTCTTTATAAAATTTCTAAACTATCAGTCCGAAATCTACTGGAGCAAATGAGTTCTGGCTGGAGTGAGTAATGGAGTGAATCTGTCCAGCAGTGGACTGCGACTGCGAGGGACTGATAATGATGAAATAATTTTTTTTATAGTAGCTGGACATAATGGCTTTCCTACGCCTGATGGAAAGCAAAAGAGAAGCCCAAGTTGCTGTGACAACGGGCAAGTAACTGGTCAGTTACCTGTCAATTGCCACCGCCATGCCGGTCCAACCCTAACCCTTTCACAAGCTCTGGGAACCCTACTCACCGGCAAAAACACGACTCGGAGGTCATTTGGCTGCGGTATTCTATAGGGTGGAGGGCATTCGCAGGACGGGCGGCTCAATTCGAGCGAAGATTCGCAATGCCCTACCTCTCTTATTTTATTCAGTCAATTTCGATTTGACCTACCCAAGCATTATACTCATGTTGTTGGTATGTACGTAATTTGTAGGATGCAAAGATTATTTGTGTATTGTACAGAGCATAATCTGTATGCAGGCGGCGCATAGTTCTCGTTAACAAAGGCCGCACGCGCCTGCAATCGGCTTAGCGTCTGTGGACGTGTTGGCTAATGCGAGGAAACGGTAATGACACTAGTGCGCTGCAAGTAGCAAATACATATACATACATACATATCAGACAACATCCATCACATACATTGCTCTAATCCCAAAGTAAGTAGCTTAAGCACTTGTATTATGGGTATCAGAACAACGAAGGTACCACAAATAAATACTTAAATACATAAAATACATATTATACACACCCAGATCCAGTAGTTTCAACTATTCAACTAGTTAGTACCCGTGGTTAGTCCGGTCAACGGTTAAAGTCTGTGATCAGTTTCATTCCATAAAAAGAGTCCAAACACTAAAATAAACTAATAGTAAAAAACAAAGTTGCTTTTGTTTATCTGTCTCTTTGCATGCTTAGATCTTTAAAACTATACAACGGGTTTTGCGGTTTTTTTTATAGATAGTCGTTGGTCCTACCCCTATCGTGTCGAACTATCCCTACCGGACGATGAGAGTCACGGAATAGAGAGTGCACTTGTATTTAGGCAGGCACACCCTTTTGCGCAGTGAGCAGGAGAGTTTTATTATCATAAAGGAGCCTGCCCACTACACCGTATCATACCATGGCCGTGCTATGAACGTGTCAGACAAAAAAGTATTCTTTGTATTGAAAACTATGAGACGATGCCCATTAGACCGTTCCGTCACCGACCAACACCGTCGCGTGCCATGCACGGACAGTTCAGAATTGTCGGCGAGAATATTTTGCCGGTGGCGGTACGCTCCGCGCACGGCACGCGTCGGTGCCAAACCGATACGTGCCGGCAGCAAAACGGTGATAATACGGGTTATAACCGCGTATAAGGACCGTTATAAACGCGTCTCAAATGCCTTCTCTGAGTTTAGCAAATTTAATTGTACACAAATATTTAGATTCACACATAAGAGCTTATATCATTTCAATTTACCTGGGTTATACCATGTTAGTTCCATACATACGGGTTGCATACGGACACCATACCGGCATCATACGGGCATCATACGGGTTGCATACGGACACCATACCGGCATCATACGGGCATCATACGGGCATTAAACGCCGTCGACTCGTTTCAGTGGGAAAGCAAGCCGTATCGTATTACCTTCCGTGCTTGGCACGTTCATAGTACGGCCATGGTATGATACGGTGTAGTGGGCAGAGACCTTTATGTATGAAATGTCAAACTTACATCAAGTAGCGTAGTTTGAACGTATTATTGCGTAAATAGAGTAATACCGTACTCAAGGATTACGAATGGCTTGATCAGATCTTTCAGAGGTGCATAATTCAGTTCGATAAGAAAAATAAAACTAAAACTGCGCAGACAGATGTTACTACATAATAAATATAATCGTAGTGAATGCTAAAAGGGCGTTCTTTCAAATTTATTATTCCAATGATATGACAATGAAAGTAATATATTTTGAGACAAAGTCTCGCAATGTGTCCTGTTTTTAGGCCTTAAAAGTTGGCACTATGTGTGACTTATAATTCTGTGTGTCCTGTAAAAAGTGATACAAGTCGATTTGCTTGTCGATAGTACGGGATCTTATACTATATGCAAATCGACTTGTATCACTTTTCACAGGACACACAAAATTATATTATTATAGTAGCGGAAAATTATACTAAAAAATCAAAATTCTTTTCACTCCATTATAAACGGGTATGTATTTCGTATTGTTTTATTGTGTTAATCAATAACTTGATGTTTCACCAAAATAAATTTTTATTTAAATATTCGTGTTAAAACTAACCCGCAGATAGATAGGTACGATGAATTGATTGATACGCTCACCAAATTTAATTTAACTACTGACCTCTGGGGGAAAATGTAGGCATCGACTAGTCGGAGGATTATAGTGCTTAAGCCTTCATCTCTGTCGTAGCATGTAGCGCGTCGTAGTCTTCGATTGTGACGCCTCGTGTTCGCTATAGATGGCGCTACGTGTACTAAATGTTGTTAATACTTTGGTTTAAGTGAGGTTTAAGCCATTGTGTACCATATCAGGTGCCGGTGACCGGGAAACAATAAAATATTATCAGTTATGTTCCTATAACTTTGCATATGAATAATAGTAACTAAGACTTCATTTCATTTCAACCTACAACAGTCATAACACTTCATAAGTGAAGAAGTAGAATTTAGAATTTTTGATAGAATTAATGGAATATATAGGTGTTATATTTGAATGTGTATGTAAGTGTTTTTAAGTAGGTACATTTTAATGTTTTCTACGTTTACCACAAATTACTCTTATTATTATTTATACTACATAGTGTTAAGTTTTTAATTGATGATAATTAGGTATAGATCAACTATGAAACAATTTCATTTTTTTCTTGTTAAGCTTTTGGTAATAGTTTTATTATTTTAATAGAATAGAATAGATACACTTTATTGCACACCATACAATCAACTTAAAACTAGTAAAATGGACATTAGTTGTACAATTAGGCGGCCTTATCGCTCCAAGCGATCTCTTCCAGGCAACCTTAGGGTAGAGGATAAATTAAACAGACAGGGTTTAATCTTATCAGTATCAGTATGAATCACCGTAGTGTACCTATTTATTAATCACTAGCTGTGCCAGCGGCGTCGCACGCGTGGATATCGGGTTTCAAAATAACGGACTTCCATAAAATACCTATCTATACCTAGTGCCTAAGTTTCAAGTTAAACCTCTAGCAATACATTAGTGAAAACCGCATTCAATTCCATGCAGTAGTTATCGCGTGAAGCGCGTTCAAACATACAGGTAAAAGTTCTCCCGTATTCCCGTCACTGCTCTGCTCCTATTGATTGTAGCGTGATGAAAAGTATACTATAACCTGCCCAGGAGTATAAAGAATAATTGTACCAAGTTTCGTTAAAATCCGTCCAGTAGTTTTTTTTTCTATAACGAACATACAGACAGACAGACAGACAGACAGACAAAAATTTTACTGATTGCATTTTTGGCATCAGAATCGATCACTAATCACCCCCTGATAGTTATTTTGAAAATATATTCCATGTACAGAATTGACTTCTCTACAGATTTATTATAAGTATAGATAACATGACCGCTGTCTCAATTTGCTGATCTATCTACCTATGTGCGTTTGTATGCAAGAACGGCTTTCATGTGCGTATTCAAAGGAACTTATTAGTGCTTATCAATCTAGAGATCGAAGACACCTGACGTGAATGTACCGCGCTTTTATGTTCTCTTGCGGTCGAGACAGATAATATAATTAACGTCTCAAGTCACAATAATAGTTGTATAAAAGTAGCCATATTGTTCATTGAATATAATGCGCCTCTTTTTCTTTTGACTTGTGTATGCTAAGTGGAATATCAGCTCGATGCTTTGGAGGCTGGTATTTTTACCACTGGGTATATAAATAAGTATAAGTTAGATACGAGTGTTTACCACGGTAGGTGAATGGTTAAGCGTTCTCGCCAATACCACGGCAATCGGAAGGTTACGGGTTCGATTCCTGGTCAATTAAGAAAATGGACTTTTCTAAATTGTCTCGGGTTTGGGTGTTCTGGGAGACGTCTCATAGTTTGACACCGTGGTTGGTGTTAATTGTCTAGGAAAATGTTGTTTGGTCTACTTTAATTTCTCAGTAACCCGAGTGTTTCTTTAATGTAAATATACCTAAATAAAATCCAACTAAGTATTATACTACTTAGCCGCGTTATTATTTTCACAGTAATTTTGTAACTTTTTCGAGTTACCTCACAATATTTCATCTATTTTGTTTTGATTTCCATAAAACTAGTGCAGTTTACAACCAATATGTAGCCCTACCTAACCTAATGTTGTCTAATATGTACTTTCCATTATCACGAAAGTAAACCGCTTCGAATGATCTTATTATTACTTACTACAAAGATGCGATAGTATCTTAGGTGCAGCGCAGACGGCATATTGTTTTTAATGCGGTCGAGCCAGCGGCGCACAAAAAGTCTCCATGGCGCGCAAAAAGTCGGTCGCAGATTATTCAGTCTCGATGCACACCACGTACATCTTCGATCATTTTGTCGGCAGAGCTGTAGGCCGTGCGTTACGTCCACCCTTAGCAAATGCAAATCGCCGACTTAAATGTGCGTTGAAGCAAACGTAATATTTTTTTCGCACACTTTTTGTACCGGTGCAGTCTGGCCGAATTACACGGATTTTTTGTGCGCTGGACACTTTTTGCGCGTCATATGCGTTACTGCATATAGGTAATTCCATAGGTCACAGACTAAAAAGTGCGTTACGGATTGTCTGTCGTCTGCGCTGCCCCTTATGAACATAACATCGCTACGGATGCAGGTGCCGTCAACCGTGGATTTATAACGACCATTGTAAAAAATACCGTTGTGTATACCATCATAACACATCAGTTAATATCCCGTGTTTTACTTAACAAGCAATCATCAAGATAAGTGTAGGTTAAGCGATAGTTAGGTAATACCTAGGTCATTCTTTTGTCAAAATAAGAGGTATGTTATATACAAATTACGGTTGCCCAAGGTTTCCAAATTGCCAAGTAACCGACCGAGGCTAGTGAAAGTCGATGTATTTATTCTTATAGTCATTTTTTATACAATACAGGAAGATTTTTAATCACTTTGAGCCTTCGATTGCTCCCCATACCTACCGTATATACCGTACGTATTTGCCCTCCCCAGACCAGGAGTGCTGGCCGATTATCATCTTCGACTGGCCAGGGCAGGCAGGGATGCGGCCGTATGCTTCGCGGCTTCGGCGCTACCCCAGTCCCTGCAAGCTGCTGCCCACTGGCGACACAAAATCAACTTCACCCAGGTAAATGACCTAATTAGTCATTTGTTTTAATTTATGCCATAAAATAAATGCTCAACGAACCACTTAGGTTATCTTAGTAGGTAGGTACCGTCCATGGTAGGTACCTAAAAGTTAGTATGTATTGTTACTCCAACTCTAGATTAGGCTATCACGAGGGTTCAAAGATTACCTAAACAGAAAAACGTCAATGTCCTTAGGTGTTATGAGGTTGAAAGTTCTTTCTAAGTAAATAAAATAATGATGTATGACATTCATTTTAGTCTACAAATATATCTCTAACTTAACTTTATTAGTAGAGTTAAAAAATGTACAGTTCCGTTCAGTAAGTGTGCAGTTCCACTGAGACGGAACTGAGCAGACCGGATACGAGATGACTGCGATTCACCAAGCAATTGGCTTGAAATCCACATCCCTGGAGAAAGAGAGAGATGTAGATTACAACTTACAAGCCATGTGAATGAAATTCATCAGAATCAACAGATTGGTGATTCGCAGCATCACAGCTCGTCTCCGCTTCGCCTCAGTGGGACCGTAGCCGTATACGTTATGGTTTACACTTCACTTGTGTCACACCTGTTATCAGTTAGACGATCCTCAAAATGTCTAACTGAAAAGATCTTACGGCCGTATTCATAAACGTTTCGTCCGAACACGCACAGGTACCCTAAAACCTATAGGATTTTGGACACTGTGCGTCTGCGCGTCGCATTTGTGGACATGGCCGTTGGGGGCAGCGCAGACGACAGACTATCCGTGACGCACTTTTTTGCAATTATATGCAGTAACGCACACGACGCGCAAAAATCTGTCGCGGATATTTCACAGACTCAACGCACACGACGCACATCTTCTATCATTCTGTCGGCAGACCTTGACGCTCTTTTTAAATGTCTCAGACGCAGACTATCGCACAAAAAGTCTGTCGTCTGTGCAGCCCCTTAAGCTCTAACCCGTTGTCCTATGTGAGCGACGGTACGCGACATGTAGCGACGCGACGCGATGCTACATAATGCGACCAATATTTCACGTGGTTCTGAATAACGCGACTAACGTAGGCTACTAATTCATACAAAATCTACTTGATATTTTCGCGTCGCGTAGCATCACGGTCGCATTGCCGCGTTTGTCGTTAGCCTAGGACAACGGGTAACTCACTATACAAAACTTGACATACGGCTACCGGGTCCATGATAAGCTAAGTGAGAGCAAGTGTCCTTTGTAAACAATTTTATCATCGCGTTATGCGATAATGACGGCTATTTGATGTTTGCACACCAAAGTCCTGCATTTAGCCGGTCAATTAATTAAGTGTAATTATCAAATGTTTGTTTCAAACTTTATTGTTATCGTGGGAGTGGTGTCACCCCGTGTGGGGGCACAGTGTAGGGGACATAACAGTAAGGAAGCTTGCAAGATAATGCACTCGAAAGTACGAAAACAGATAGAATTAAAAGTAGTGTTAATTTTATTCTATTTTTAAAGAGGCGATAATGCTTCTCTTCTATGATAGCTGATTCAAATATTTGACACCAAAGATAATGTTTGTACTTTATTAGGTTTTATTTGTATTATAGAACCTAATTATTAGTTATATCATAATTCATGTAGAATCGTATAAAGTTTAGTAAAAATTTGATTGCCAAAGGTAGCTTTCATACCATGGTAACCTATAGTAAGTAGTGACTCTGAGCAATTTAGACGTGTGACCACACCAAACCCCGCCTGCGTCCCCGATTTGAACCGGTGTAAGTGAATCACACAACGGCGGGACCCTGGTTTTGTAACAACAATGTAGAACTCATTAAGTCATTACACAGGTGCGCTCGAAGTGTAATGTCACGTAACTCCGTGTCTTCTCGGATGCAGTTCAGTGTATGTCTTACATACAATAGTCCGAGGCGCTTTATTCAGCTGTTCCGTAACGCTCGTAACTTGCGTGGGCGTGGCAGGGCAGTGACCGATTGATCATTGAAGCCGATCGTCCACTGCCAGCTACAAATAAATTAGAATACTTTAATTGAGTATAGGGAAATTAGTAGGTAAGCACACGAAAATGCTATTGATGCATAATATCAAGAATCTAGGACTCTCACAAAACCAGAATTTTCTATGCCACGAATGTAAGGTGACGTTATCCGTAGACATCGGATTTATCTGCCAATAAAAATGATATTTCAAAAATTATTTGATACTTGTGTATGTGGATGATGCTTTGTTCAATTAATCCATAAGAAAGTCATTCATATTCCCTATTCAGCCAGTTTTTAAGCTCCAACTACGCGAGCTGCGCTAACAATATTACGCCGGCGGTAAGTTGTAAATTCACTTCTTGTATTTTCGCAAGCAGGCAGTTAACTAATATTTATTTATGTTATGGTAACCAGACACAATGATGGTATCAGAAATATCTAAAGTGGATGCAAAAAGGATTAAGTGCGATGTGGACCAAACGCGATTTGGATTAAATGCGAAATAGGCACATTTCCGACTAGTAGACCAAATGCGATGAAACGTTTTGCTAAATAATAATAATTAAATAAAAATATTAAATATGTAGTTGATTACTGCAAATAGATTTTGCAGAGCACTTCGACGTGTTGCCTGCTGAGAAGAAGTGCCGCAACAAACTCAACAGTTAGCCATGCTTGAGCGTTTAGAGCTGTGTCACTGGTACCGGAGGCGCTGTGCCGGCGGGCGGGCGGCGTGAAGGTCGGCCAGACGTAGGGTCGCAGCATGCGCGCGCAGCCAGCCCGCTCAGTCGATGCGCGCCCGGCGGACCAGTGGCCCGCGACCTCTCAGTGCCGACCGCCACCCGGCGCCAAACACGCTCGCAACCGCGCGCTCGTTCCGCTAGAACACACTCTAGACGAAAACGAGACAGTGACGCCGATGTGTGTACCTGATCACCTTATCACTTGATCACCCCAAATTTTGTGATTTTCAACAAATGACTATCGACTGTTAGGTGAGTTGCGTACACCGTCGTCAATTAAACGATTCGAGTTCTAACGTTTTCGCGTGGACCACGTTAGTTCGAAAGTATTTCAAGGAGACCCTCCTTCTCATTGCTCTCGAGTTGAATTAAAACCTATGGTTTTTAACGAAATTGTCGCTTATCTGCGTCTGTACGGCGCATCATGCTTAGTCTAACAAGGTTTGTTTATGAATTTGTTTGTACACAAGCACTTCAGATTGGTAGGTACATCCCCTTTTATCTGTCACGAAACTTTAAAAGCTGATTACAAAAAGAGTGCAAAATAATGTTGTGAATTTTCAAATTATAATTAAATATGTAAATGTAATGAAGAAGAGCGGAAGTGCCTGTCACAAGTATTATTCTATACTTAGTAGGCAATCTCGAACATGAATGCATGTATATTGTTAAATGTTTTAAAAGGAAATAAACATTTTGATTTTTTGTAGGTATAAAGTGAAACGTAAAACTGAACAATTAAATTAATTAAGTACTTGTTGAAACTGTTCAGTAATTAAAATTTTTAACAATTAAATTTCAAAATATATTATGTACCAATAAGCAAACAAAGCAATCAATTTGTTCCTATTTCATAGATAATTACATCTATTACAATTATCCTTATTCGTCGATATTGACCTGTTGTAACATTGGCCTCTTTTAAGGATTTAGCTGCCACGTGATTCTCTGAAACACGCTTATCGCAACGATACCAAATGTTCAGTATTGTATTGGCTGGCATTAACAATTATATTAGGTTACGCAGAAATGTCACGAACACAAATCTTCAACACAATAATTTTCATCCTCAATACCAAATCATTAGTACGTATTACATTGCTTACACTAAATCATGTTCAGCTTGAATATTTATGAGCAGACTATATTTATTTAACAGAACATTATTTTTCGTGCATATTTCCACGAGTTAGGTATACAATTACGTTGCGATACTAATATCAGCGGGCTGATGATGATTAATTTCAGCGAACCTACATATCATCAGTGTTCAATTCCGGTTGCGGTCAAAGGTTGTTCCTTGGACCCCGAGGTTCGCTTTACGGCCTAAAGTTGAGGAGATTAACCCCAACTTTTAGCTTCAGCACAGACAGTATCCCTTCTGGTGAAACTATCATCATCATCATCATCCACTGATGTTGCTGATGACGACCCAACGATATCATGTTTAGACCAAGGATAGCATTCAGCCAGAGGCTGCATAGCTAATCATTTATTCCTTACGCAGCTCCCCGACCCGAGTTTACTTTCAAGTTTCTTGCTAACAGATAGCTTAAAACCTGAAAATGATACTATTGATCTCCTTATATTACATATGTAGGTAAGCTTCTTTAAGTAAGCTCTCGTTAGTTGGAAGTACCAACCAATACTTAAGAAATGTTTAGCTGCTTGGGATTTGATGACATCTCAAATTGAAACACTAACTTTGTCTGCCTGCGCTGCGTTTAGTAACTAAAATTAGCAGATACTTCATGAAATGGTCAAGAATATTTGAGCAATTCTACCGTGGATGCATGACATACTTATCTGTCTATGTTTTGCTGGTTTTATATCCAGTTTATTTATTGTAGGTATGTGTATATTTTGTGGGTACAATGTCATGTTCCTTCAATCAACATCAAGGAATTGATTATTAAAACATTTTTCCTTGTATATTGCAAAAAAGGTAGTAAGGCAATCATAAATGCAGTGAGGTGAAAACCAATTTACAAAGATTTCAAGTAAATTACTAAATCAAAATTAACATCATTAAAGGCTGCACAATAATAGTCATTTACTTTGTTGTTATCTAGTTATAAGTGCATTTAGGTTACAAAGTAAAAAATGGGCTATTAAAAAAATCTCTGGTAGTACCTACTTACTAATAGGTTTGTACTACCTATAATTAATGATAACATATTCGATCAATGAGGAGAATAGGGGAGATGATGATTTGATGGTTGCCAGAAAGAACCATTAAAATAAAACACTTATTTAAGAAATCACAACAAAATTGTTTTGAAATTGAGAGCGCGACAGGCCTTCAACGTTCATCGGGAAAGTCAATTTCAAAAGTGTAAAATTAATCAAAAATCATTATAACACTGTTTCTTAGGGTACATTCATTAAAACATATTTTGATATGAAACCCATAACATAAACGCACTATTTAATATAGCCATCAAACAAGCTTCTTAAACGAGGCATACAAAACACCACGCAATACGAAAGCGTGACGTCACGATTTCGTATCAGTTTGCATGAAGCGTTTTTGGGCGAGTTCATATTTGTGATTTTGAAATTGTGATAGCTCGGGGACTTTTCATACAAGCGAAGTAATTTTTTCACCAATGTTTCATACATCACATATGTACCTACATTGTTCTGACCCAAAGTACCTAAGTAGCTTAAAAAGCACTGTATGTAGGTACTTACCTAAATACAAACACCCAACTTAAGTGTTAGGTAAATATTAAACGAAATCCTATAATTGCCTCTGAATATTTTCTGTGAGTTTTATATGTAGTTGTAAACTGTCATGTTGCAACTAAGGTAGATGTCAATCGTCAATAAATAATTATTTAAAAGATCATGTTGTGTTAAGCAAGTTGAACTGAAGTAAGCAGTACAATGCAATGCCAGCTCTTACAAATACATTTGGCATGTGTAATAAATCAAATATTTAATTACCTACGTTTATGAAAATAATGTACCTATTTGCAGACTTTAAAATGTGTGTGAACTCAACTTGGAATGGATTAACCCAGCAAAAATTACATTGTGTAGTAAGACAAACAGACGAAGAGTTTACACTATGCTCTCTTAAAAAATAGTACCTATACTAGATATAAAATAAAAATCGATCTTTTTCAAAATGAGTACCTAACTATGTCAGATGCCAACGGTAGATCATAATTTTCAGAAATAGAACAGAGGAGAATAGAGGTCTCTGAGAGACCTTTATAATTCTATAGATAGATTAATTCTGTAGATCTGATATATGGACGACAAGATTAAAGTTATCTCAGTACTAATTTTGAAAATTGAGATTAAATACATAGTCACATAAATGTTAAAAATATAGCTTGCTTATTATTTAGAATTATGTTAATAAGTGAATAAAACGACATGGCCAGGCCAAAACTAGCCACGGTTACCGTTGTATGTTTCCAAAACTTGACAGACAGGTCCAACGCAGCCGAACAATGCGAGCGAAGAAAGGTGTGCCTGTCTTCCATATCATTCGTTTGATTAACAGCAAAAGTTGATGATCTGCTGCATTTCAAAATACACCTTACTACATTAGCTTAAGAATCGAATGCATCATCTACTTTTAATGATGATTGTACAAAAGCAAGTTGCTATGTTTACATTTGGTAAGTATTCTCTTGTGAGGATTGAAATGATGTCAAACATGTTGTAGAAAGTGATGATATGTATCTTTTTTTTATTATAAAGTAGGTGGGATCAGTCACAACGAGGCTGTAACATCAAATCTTTTGTTGTACGACTTAAATACAGTACAAAGTTCAAGGTAAATTAAGTAGACGTACTCGTTTGTAGACTGTACCTTAACTCCGAATCTTTGAATCTATTGTTGAAAAGTGTGACCGTGAGCATTTTATTATTTGTTCGTGACAGAATTTAATCATCTTAGGCCAATATTTGAATAGTAGACATGAACGAGCGGTCGATTTGTTTATCACAGTAAATCAATACAACGGATTATGATTACGCAAATAGCTATGCTGCACACTCATTTCCTCATTAAAAATAGCCACGATTATTGAGTATTTTTAGTTCTTTATTGTCCTTATCATGAACAGTAATCCCGCTTGTTTTCCCTTAGCTCACTTTTCAAGGTCTTGTACTGGATGGACATTTATAATTGGAACTTACTCAAACGATATTCAACCTCCTAAAAAAACTATTTTCTTTTGGAATGTTACAGTACAGTTTGCATTGCATGAATATGAATTTCAGAAGATTTCCTGTAGACACTTTTTGGTTTTGGGTCAGAATCGACATTCTTGGAGATCCAGTGTGTACTGTGTATGTTATCTGGGTGTATGCAACTATACTTCCACGAGGCTTTCCCTATAGGCTTTATTTTTGCTCCGTTTCGTCATTCCGTGACATCGGTCGAGCGTGCAAATTTACGTATACCTTGCCTACGTATAGTTTTATGAAGCACCGCACTGCAACGCTTGTCATCAGCGGCAGATGGTTTATAGTTCATTCGCGTTAAGAAAATAGTGGCTCATCACCGACTGCCGGCCAAGCCATAAGAATGAACTATAGTATATTTGTATGGTCGACCGATGTGAGCCAACGTCGGCTTAGAAGGAAATTAAGGCTTACCAGATCTAGGTAGGTAAGCCATGTATGCAAAGTCTAATTCTGTGAAGGTTACAAGCTTTTTTTTGTAATAGGCTTTTTTACTATTCAATGTTTCAATATCTGCAGCAGAGTTTTTATTTTATTTTTATTACTGTTAACTTTTAGTATTTTGACCTCGATAATTAAATCTGATTAACTCACAGTTAATTCCATTATGGAAATGATCAATTTCCTAACAACTTCGTTAATACCATCATCGGTGTTTCCGTTTGTTTCGCCATAAATGGAGCATATCTTTTCGATGGCATTAATTTATCTATCTAGGTACGAGTAGGTAGATTATGATGACTCGCACTGCACCGGGCCTCACACCAATCATTTGATATTAAACTAAAGTTTTCTTTTGTGCTATGTACCTATGAGTACCTACCATAGAATTACATGACTGGGGGTGTACCTCAGATCATAATTCTATGATCAATGATCTAGTCCTCAGACAAATATTTGAAAAAACATTATGTAATTTTACTCGGTCCGCGTGTTATAAACTAAATGATATTATTTAATATTTTTTTATTTAAATTATGGTAATCCCCAGTAATCGGTCGATTGTTGTTATCTGAATATGATATTATGTTCTAACAATTTTAATATAATTTTAGTAAACACACACAAAATTATATTTTGATACGAATAACAACGGTTATTTGTATTGCAATCTCAATAAATATTATTTATAAGTAGGTACAATGACGGGTAGATAATGGTGTCTGGTCATGCGATGTGTTTGGTGAGCTATTTAGGAACACACATAGGCAGATAATCTTTAGATTGTCTTCGTCTACACTGGTATAAGTTCAAGATTTTCTCGGTATTCAAAGTAAAGGAAATCTTGTGTACATACTTTAAAATATAATCCTATCTTTGCCGAAGAGTATGAGAGGCACGCGGCAGTGGAGACAAGACAACAAGAGGTATCATTAATTTAATGGCCTGGCACATTTACGAATAAAAAAGTAAATAAAATTATATTTAACCATTATGATCATGATCCTAATAAGTCAGTAAATATTTACAATGTTTTAGATTTTAGAAATAGATCGTTGAACTTACCTTCTCAAGTCAATGTTACTCTGCCTTCAATAGATCAAGCTTGCTTTTGGGATCCAGGGATTGTAATAAATATTAAATCAATTTATTATTTGATCTGTGCGGGATTCGAGTACTTAGGTCAAAGTACGAGAGAATTTAATAATATTTTTCTGGAACTCTTGTACTTTGATTGATAATTCTCAATATTATTATCATTAATAACTCAATGGAGTTAAAATACTACGAGTAAATATTCCTCTTGTGAAAATTTTATTCGTTCTGATAGAGCATATTTAATTATCTAGACTTAACACGGCTAGTCTACAACATTTAACAAAACCTGTTTATAAGTATTACCTTCTACCTACTTGTAACATAATTAATAACATAGAAACCTTCAGAAATAAAAAGTAACATCAATTAAACAGGTCGGTATCGCTAGTATCTTATTATTTATTGATATGTCATTTTCAAAAGAGGTTTTTCTGGTTTAAATATCACAAAATCTTCGCAAGGATTTAGTGTAGCGGAAATAATAAAAGATGATTAAGTATTTTATTGTTGATCTTCTAGCGAGTCACTAACGAAGTGAATAATGATCGTTTAACGCTAAGTACTTACAATGTCAGGGTAAATAAAATATATAAATTAATTCTTAAGCATACATATGATAATCATTAATCCTACTTAATCATTTATTTGTAGGTAATATTTTTTACGTAGATCTTCAATTTGACAAGTTAGCTAATGATATCGCGTCCCGATGATTTTTCATAGTTTTGATTAGTAGTAGGATCGGTTTCTTCAACATGACACAAAAGATATTGTCCTTCCACATACGGAACAAACACAAATGTTTGTCCTGGGTGGGAATTGAACCCCTTGGTTCAGAAGGCAGGGGTCCCTATCAATTGAACCACCGGGCAGACGAATAGTTTGGACTGAGAAAACGTTGGCATGTCATGTCGCGATCGAAAGTGCAAGTGATAATTTGTGTTGCACCGCGCAGCCTGCGTTCGGTCGGCGCCTAATCGGTCGACTAGTATTCGTATATAGGAATGTCCTTCCGAATCCGAAGTCGCGTCGGGCAGCGGTTTTGAAACAGCGAGGCCGCCCGGTGCGCGCGCGCAGCGTGCTCGCTTGTGATCATCTCGCGGGTTGCAATACTCACCTACTGATTATTATGTATATTATTAAATCCATCGTAATAGTAAATGGTTGGTTGCGATTCCCTGCTAGGTGGTAATGTTAGGGCTTGCCAAACTCTTTTCCAAAAGTGTTAATTTGTTTTGTTAATTATGCAAAGCCTCTCATTGTCATCAGCTGAAAATGTGCATTGCTAGTCTGGACATAGGCCTCCCCCAATGACCTCCATATAGATCAGTCTTGGGCGGTCGCTATCCGAAGGATCCCTGCTATTCCAATCAGTTCGTCACTCACGGTAGCACTTGAGAACCGTTAGAATCGGTTGATCATTAGTTCTGCGAGCGAGCGTGAAGAAGCATCTTTCAGGCCAGCATGGCTGTGATGACTGACTGGAAACCACGGTTTCCCGCCCGTTGTCAGAGCAGCTTGGGCTTCCTTTCCCGTTATCCATCAGGCGGAGGGAAGCCACTATGCTGAGCCAATATAAAAAAAAGAAACCTCTATGCCAGAAATTAATTCTGACAGTGACATAATCTGTAACTAGCTACACGATAAAAGAGTATATAACAATCTCTAGTAGGTATAATGTCACGATAGAACTTAAATTTTAAATAAGGTCTTGGACTCCTTGCGTGGTAACCTCCAATGTATCTGGGTACGATAATATCTGACGATAAAACTTGGAGTAATAATAAAACAGGCTAAGTCAACAATTTAATTGAAAAGGTTTGCCTTATTTATTAAAGCTTTATAAAACACATTTATCTACTTAATCAATTATAGGTAGGTAGAGGATGCCACAAAAAAGTAATCCAACAAGGTTGTACAATGGGCACCAAACGTTCAGATTCTTTATTCTCATCAAATTAGCTTTTAATCATCGTGCGCGCCACTTAATTACAGTTTTTACTTACTGCATACCTACAGGTTTATATGCAGCCTACATATAGCCCGTGATAATATTATTATATACAATAGTCCGTGTGTTGCCCGGATTAAGAATTAGACTATTTAATCCCGTGGGTAGGTATCGTAGGAGACGATTAAAGGAATATCAGGAAACGGGCATGCATTTCCCGATATGCATTTACCTAGGTAGCGCAGACGACAGACTATTCGTGACGCACTTTTTTTGCAATTATATGCAGTAACGCACACGACGCGCTAAAGTCTGTCGCGGATATTTCACAGGGTCAACGCACACGACGCATATCTTCGAATATTCTGTCGGCAGACCTAGACGCTCTTTTTAAATGTCTCAGACGCAGACTCTATCGCACAAAAGTGTGCCGTCTGCGCTGCATCTAAAACTTACAGCGGTCACTAACCCGCCTACCAAGCGAGGTGTCTAAGGCAAATCCTCCCAAAAGGCAATTGTCACTTAGGATGCCTAAGTCCAGCAGTGGACCTTTGCAGGCTGATGATGATATAGTTGCGCGTAGGTTAGGCAATTAAAACAGTCGACCCCAGTAGGCCTTATCTATTGTCTATGTTGTAAAACAATAGAATTATCAGGGGTTCAAGGGTAATGATAGGGTAAGGGTAGTGATTGTTAACTGCTTAATGCCTGTTTACGCGCGTTAATCAATTTAATGGTCGATTAGGCGAGGCGCGCGTCCGGTTGTGCGCAGGCGCGGCTGCTAGCAACGCGCGTTTTTGGGGTTCCGTAGCCAAATGACGGAAAAACGGAACCCTAATAGATTCGTCATGTTTGTCTGTTAGTATGCAACTTTTTTCGTAACTATAAGACGTATAGGTACTGTTGAAATTTGGTAAGATTTTCACACAAATATATAAAAAAGCAATAAAATTTGAGGGTTCCCCATACTTAGAGCTGAAACTCATTTTTTTTTCATTAAACCCTTACGTGTCGTGTATCTATGAATAGGTATTCGAAACTGATATTGAGGTTACTAATATAATTTTTTCTAAGGTGAATAGTTTGCGCGAAAGACACCTCCAAAGTCTAAAGTAAGAGAATGATAAAACTAAAAAAATATATGATTTATATTATTATGCGAACTACTAACGAAAATTGGTTAGAACAAGATCTAGAAGCTAGAAGGTAGGCTTTTTTAATCGTTAACCGCAATTTACCATTCATTTAATCAACTCAATTTTAAAAAAAAATATATGTTACTTGGTGATACTGGCTTGCTTGGACTAGCCCATGAAGGGTACCTTTATGGTCGAGTTCAACTCGCACTTGGCCGCTTTTCGGTCGGCGACCATGCGCCCGCGCGGTCAGTTTTCGGCAATCTCGCGAAGTTACCATCTTCCATAGCGCGCTTTCTCTCCCACTTTCACTAATGGCCCACTGCTTTTTATAAAATACGAATTTAAGTCCAAGGTTATTCGAGTTTAAAAACCTAAGTTATTTTTTACAGTTCAATGTTCTAGATTTATAATTTATTACGGATAAGACCTTAAATAAATGTAAATGGAAGCCAAGTCCTATGGACAGTCCGGAAAATGCTAATGATAAATTTTATTACTAGCTTGGAAAATAAGTTACTTTCTGTCTTTTTTATTGTTATTGTTTTTATAGCAAAGCAAACATTATCTCATTATTTAATTTAAGCGATAAGATCGCCAAGTTTGTACAACAAATGTGTACTGTGCCTAGTTCCAAGAATTTTTTTGGTGTGTAAGTAAGAGTTTCTAAGTAGTGATTGTATAGTCACTATGGGCATCCATTAGAGCAGTAATAATACTCTCCTTACCGAATGACCTCGGCAGCCAGGTAGGTACCATACCACCATCTCGGCAGTCAGGTACCTTAATAAAGTGCACAATTATGTCGATGTACAAACAGATGCACTCCCGGTTCTTTCTTACATTCAGATGAGACGATATTAGGTACAGGGCCTACAACGGTTCTGTGTATGGGGATCTAACACCACAAATTTCTTGACTCCAGGTTGCTAGTGACTTATTTCTGAACAGAAAAATTCAGGAATAATTGTTTTGACTCTACTCGGATTTTGAACCCAGAACCTTGGTCATTGGCGTTTGAAATGACAAGACTGACGAATCAAGTTATTAGTAATCCATATTCGTACGAACGGTGACTTTGTGGTTACCGCCATAAGTTATTCGCGTTGTCTGTTATTGTTTTCATCGTCGGAATAATCGATGTAAAAGATTCGTATGGCTGTTCGAGGTAGAGAACAATCGACGAATGCCTATTATTATGACCGGCCGCTTTGTGAATCATGTTAACAATCACGCGATTAAACACTTCGTGTCTACACGTATTTATGTGCTGGTATATTTTGTAATGTTTTACCTTACCTGCTTTTATTTGCCGTACGTCACACTATCCAAATCGACATTCAAATCCTCAATCAGCATCAAGGTCAATGTGTTATAAAAATATAACTTTTTGGTGCTCGAAAATACTATGCAATCAATGTTGTATATTCTGTATGCGTGCCGAATCCACTATCAAAATACGATTATACTTTGATGGGATGTTCTAGAGACTGTAAGAGTTCAAAAAAGTAAAGGAAATTATACCGTATTTCGTTAAAACTCTAATATTACGTATACTTACTTTGTGTCGCATTGCAATCAAGGCGGGTACGGAGATGTATAAGTAGGCACTCTTTACAAAACGTGTGTTACTAGGTATATAATTTATCTGACAATATTATTTTGATAACGGCGTATGGTAGGTGTTATTTGTAATTAATTATGTAACAAGGCCTTTTAAAACTCGATGAGATATAGCCCATAGATTACATGTATATAGCAGGAGTTATGCTCCGTTTAATTCAATATTTCTTTTCAAACTTTTGTTATTATGAAATCATGATGAAACCTTTGATGTACCTACTTAGGTATTACCTTTTTCGCAAGAATAACGGTCCTTATTCATAAAATATACAGAAATTTAAACTTGTAGGAAAACTCGCAGTTTCCTCGCAGTGTATGTAGTGGAGTAGCTAAGTTGAAGAATAGGAACGTTCTCGCTAGTAAAACTTGCACATTAGGTATGTGTCGCAAATTGCGGGTAAAAGCGCAGGCAAAGTTTAGTTCGGTACGACTGTTAAGAAATTACATATAAGATACTTTATGGAACACAAAGCAATAAGTTATTGACAAGCTATTAAAAAATAAATAAAAATCGGACTATTGTCTCACAAATCTACGAGTATTATGCTAAATATACAAATAAGATGATACAAGATTTTGCGTGATATTCACTGTGACTCTAAATAGAGCAAAATATCGAATGAAAAAAGTCCATTTTAAAAATATTTTTTCTCTTAGTATTATGATACTATATTATTATGACGACTGCAAGCGACCTTATCCAATATAGAAGAAAATAGTTTTCCTTCTTAATTGATCGGACCGAACTTTTATGCAAATGCCTGACGCAATGACCAAAGACGTCATAGATGTATGTTATGGGTAATTATGCATAATTATACGAAAATATTATGAAATGTAGTATTGTGGTAATTATTAAAAAATATCCGCTGTGGAGGTAATCTAACAAGATTTTTTTTGTTAACGTTGTCATCTCATCCTGTAACTGACAAGGCAGTACCTATACTGTTGTGTGTTTTTGTACTATACGGTAAACTTCCACCCGATGACGTAAGACTTGAAAAAAGAAGGTATAACATGTACTTGTATTGTTTTGTTGGATTAGGTCTTAGTCTTCAAACGAAATTTATTAAGTTTGCACGTTTTTTGAAGTTTTCCTAAATTAATTTTTATCTTAAACATTTTTCATTTAAGATAAAAATTAATTTAGGAAAACTTGCTTTGCCCTGGTATGTATCTTGAACAATTATTAAAGTAGATAGTTTATATTAAGCCAGTCTGACACTTACAGGCATATAGGCACTGGATAGACTGGATTCTAACACAGCTATGCCTTTGCGATTTATGTATTCAGTAATGCACACATCAATAAGCAAAATGTAATCTATATAAATAGTGTTATTTCCAGAGGTACTAAAGATCCTTTAGAAATAACAGTATTTATAAAGATTACAAAGTCAACAGTACCTAATCATTAATTGTAACTCGTTCGCAACGCTCTTGAGTACTTATACAAAGTAAGAAGTTTAATTATTGCGAGATCAGAAACCATTAAAGGAGTCAACTATAAAAAAATAATTGAGGAACACTGCCATGTGTATTTAATTATCATCAATAAATAAAAGTACTTCATTTAGACACGTAATATCACTTATTTTCGCACTTTCGAGGTCTTCAACAAAATCTTCATGTCAAAACTGAACTAAGAAAAGATTTTGAATAATTTTTGTAACAATTTATTTCGAAATTTATTGCTTTATCAAAATTACTGATTAAATAAAATATTGTACAGATTAATTTGCAATATTAATCCATCCAATCCATTGCATTCCAACAATATTAATATGTAAGTAGGTACAAATATTTACCGGTGATAAATACTCATTATACGAATCTTTTATTCTAAGTTATGGTCATGACCAAAAATTCGTAGCTTTTCTACGAGCTAACTACTATTGTTATGCTAATTACGTTCTGCGCATTAGTGAAGGATAGTTTTAGGTTGCATATCATCGAAATTATTTATTTTTATTAGTTTACTGTACCGCAAACACATATTATATTTTCTTACTTATGCATCTAAGTATAAATCTACTAAGTTGATAACGTTAACATAGTTACACATAATTACAAAAGAAGATTGTCACAACAGTAAAGTCACGAACCTTGTCGGATTTCTTTGTATAATCTGAGTATAATTAGGTATCGTTTATCTTGACTGCTTTGAATTGTATCTTTAATATGGTATTTCCATATTTTATGGAGAATTTCTCCATTCGGTTTACTTAGATTTTTCAAGCATCATGAAGACAAGAAATATACTTTAGTGCCCTTGGGATTCGGTTTACTTAGATTTACCTAGTGTCATGAAGACGAGAAATATACTTTAGAGCCCTTTTAATTACTAGACTACCCTAAATTTGACCTATATTGAAAATGTCACTAATATTTTATTCTTGTGCAGTGGCGTAACTATAGAGGCCCGTTGCAAATTCATTGAATTTTTAGTAAATGTGTAGGTAATAAATTTATTTTGGGAGCTGAGATTGTCTTCGGACTGGGGCCCCTTACGGCTGGGGGCTCGGCGCATTACCACTTACCGACTTGCCACCGTATACCTAACCCTGTGCTATGTAAAATTGACAGAGGAGATGAAATCTCCTTCTAATTGTCCGGTGATGATGACAAGGCCGCCTTGGTCATCTTAGTAATTTAGAAAAAAAAACAGGTCGAATCGGAAGCGATTCAAATACATCCGGGCGAAACACCTAATAAAACAATATTATTATTGAGATTAATTTCGTGCGTATCAAGTAGTATCAACTATTACCTAAGCCAAAAATTTAATTCATAATAGTTATGTTAACCTTACGCGTTCCATTACATGTAAAGCTGTAAGTATGTATAGTGATCTCGTGTACGAGTCCCGTCAACAAAAGTTTAGTTATAAATGTTTCAGCAAACTTGTTATTAATATGGCTCAAGGCAGTCCATAAATCGGTAAAGGGCCCGATGGGTACAAGTTTTACGGCTACGGTGTCTATAGTGGGAAATAGTTGTTGTTTGTGCAGTCCCACTCGTAGTACGCCGGTATGCTGTCAGTTTGTGCAACTTGCATTCACCGGCGCGGGCGCAGCGCGGTGTCGCAACAGCGACGATGTGTGAACGGAAGGACTGAGAACATCTATGATGCAGGCTTTATCTCAGAATAAAGCTATAAATTTAGGTATATTTAGTACCTAACAAGTACCAAATAATACAAGTACATGATGTACTTACAGTTTATTATTTGATTCGAAATCTGACCTGCTTCTTTTTTTTGGAGGTTAGTCATTTAGTAACTGTACACTAGGAGTATGGTATAGTAATAATAGTCTCTTGGTCAAAACAACCAATTTCTAAAGAGCCAAAATAAGCAAAAGATATCAAAGTGCAAGAGTGTGTGCGCAAACGCACACAGGTATACGCTCTGATCCTTCACTCTCATAATCCAGCGGAACAATAGTTTGATACGACCAGTCAGAGGTCAAAAGAATACTTATTTAGTGTATGTGAATACATGCTAATCATTTCGTTATTATAGTATCGCACAGTTCATTGGCCCCTTAATCCTCTAAGCCTTTTCCTCCTGACCGAGTATCGATCAACGGCCAACCTTCGCGGGCTTCACAACGACCCGCGAGATGCGGCAGTGTGTATGTGCATAAGCACTTGTGCAAATACAGGTGCATTCTGTATTTCTTCACTTTCATCTTAGGCTCTAATATTGTAATATGACCTAAAAGATTAGACTTCATCGGCTGAGGTAATCAGGATAAAGGAATCCTTAAAATAAGTACTTACCTATTAAGACGGTAGACGATCATTTATATGTTAGTTATGTAGGTGCATAAAAAGTTGACTGCCTTGTTGTTCTAATGGCCGCAAGTTCAGCTTACAATCACGCGGTCCTAGGTTTGAATCCCGAGTCGGTTTTTCTGTAAAGAAATTACAGTAGCAACTTCGGAAACAGGAAGTTGGTAGTGCATCGGGAAACACTTTAAGCCGTTCCTGCGACCGATCGTCGTATTAATGATGAGACTTAAAAAGAATAGAGAGTTCTGTGTTAGCGAACACTTGTGCATTTTAATATCACTGCCTACCTAAATTCGGTAAGAGAGTATTATTACTATTACCTTAAATGAAACACAAAAAACATTGCCTTAGATTGACTATGACTGTTAGAAAAAGGCTCGTGAGATATCTAGTCCACCATGAATGTCTGTAGAATTCTACTTTTAAAAAATCTTCTTTACGTTTCGCTGGCAAATCTAAATCAAACCTGCTGTGCTCAGTGCTCCGCCACACCAACCAATCTTAATCACGATGGAAAATTCTAATAAGTGTAATAGAAAGATGTAGGAAAAACTAAAGAAACGTAACCATCTGGGAACGCCTAGTGTTCACGCTACAGTGACCGGCTTGCCTCACGTCAGACGCCGCATCCGACAGACGATATCTTCGGTAATAAAATAATGTGGACGTTTTGCCACCGTCTTCATGCAGTCGCAGATCGATTCGTGTTCCGTGTGATGCAAAGGCACGAACGATTGACGTGTTGGAACAACTCGTAAATGCTTGACATTATTTCACCTTTATTCCTTCGATGAAAAGAAAGAGCGGAGGGAAAATTTGTGCTCATGGAATTCGCGGATCGTAAGCAAGATTTAAAATGGAATTGAATATCCAATGTTATTGAAATGCAATATTACAAACCGTGAACCGCGAAAATGTGCCTCCGAGTGAGAAGCTGAAATCTTAAAAATACCTTTAAGTTGACTTTGAAGCCCCACGGGAAGACACGGGGTGGTTTATCCTAGAAGAATATTAATTTATCGTGTTAACAATAAATATAGAGACAAAACAGAAAATAGAAGATTTGAAACTAAAATAAATATTATTTTCTTTAAATGAGTAAAATCTGAATTTAGTACAGAAGTTTGTATAAAATAAGACAATCAAAATTTTTAACACCAGAAAAGTGAATGGGAGGAAAGATCTGGGCTAACCGACTGCAGATACGTGATTAAATCTGACCGGGTGTTTACTAAGATTACAGTTGATTGAGGAAATACAAAAATAACGTCGAGATAACGAGGGAAATGTCTTTGGATATTCACTTCACAGTACTCAGAGTATCTACTATTACAGTTGTTCAAATGCAACATACAAAGGCGGATCCAGCAGTAATGAGAGGTTGTGGGCACAGTCCCGTGCTTTTTTACGATATAAGTAAGATAGGGCGCTTATTAATATAAATATGCTATCACATCATAGATGATCTGAGAAAGGTTAGATAAGTGTTTGGTTTCCAAATGTGATTGGACTTTCGAAAATCGATAATATAGGGAAATTCAAGCCAATTAAGAAATTACGCTCAAGTTTGAGCCTGCTTGATTCCACCAAGTCGCATTTTATTCTAGGAAACTTTCATTGTACAAGGGCAATAATGATCATGTATATTAACGGCGAAAGCACAAATTGTACCAAATACAAAGGCCATGAAAACAAGTTTCGCGAAAGCCGAACAAAACGCATTTTTGATCCAGTTTCAACAGCGACATGTTGATCTTGAAAGTATTGGAACGAGAAAATGTTTTATGTAAACGATATCATACTCGTATTACCTCTTTATTTGATGCATCTTTGTTTTTTCTAGTTATGCCGTTCGTGCACCTGCAAGTCTTTTCATTAGGTAACGTCTATCCTTGCATAGCATATTGAAAAAAAAAGCTATTACACTATACTTACCCTATCAGACCTGTCATATTCAGTAGCGGTTTAGTTCCTCTTTTTAGGGTAGGTAGAACCAAAAAGCATCATTGAAAATTGGGACGTGTCTGATATAATACGACGATTCCCTTAGACTCTTCTCTAATTCGCGAACGAAGACGATCAATTGCTTTGTTACTATCAATCAATATTTTTAATGCCGATGCTATCAGGCTAGTAACAATTTGTTACTAACAAAGCCATAAAAATATTTCCTTCCTGTTATAAAATAAATAAATATTACTTCCTTCTTTTTTAGACTTATAAATTATGTCATAGAATAATACCAGTATGCATACTAAGTACATAGGTATATACTCGAGATTTCTCTGATGGATGTGATTGGTTAAGTATTACGATATTGTTTGACACCTAGGTAACTGAATAGAAACTGTTGCCTTTTCATTTTGACGACAATATTGTTCAATTTCATCCAAGGTTATATTAAGACACGTTGATAAATTTATATACAGTATTCCTTCAATTTTCCAAAATAGGTAACTCAATAAACGAGAGATCTTGTAATAATTGTCTCGAATCGTCTTTCGCAGTACACTCAGGTCTAAACTAGAACTTTGTGACGTTGTTTTCATAAATTGGGCTAACTAGGATCTATTCAAATCTAATCAAAGTAACGTCTTATCGCGTCATTGCGCCGCGGCGCCTAAATCTTAGATTTGTATTGTAAACAATTTCTACCTACTTTATGCGAGTATATTTAATTTACTCACCGGCTTAAATTAATTCATTAAACGTCATTTACATTCGATGATCTTTAGCTTATCTTTGATACCTACATGTAATTATATCAGTCCAAGCCTCAAATACGTCTGAGACAGGGTCACTAAAACATAAGTAGTCCGTCAATAGTACTGTCACGTCAGTTCTTGTACACCCAGCACGTATTGAATGCCTGCCCTGCACCTTATGTTCTTAGCTATTGTCTTCGCTTTGCCTATTATTTTACTGATCATGCATATTCTATATTGACAACTGAATGCACATTCGTAAGATTTATTTAAATTTTCTGGATATTTGTGTTAGGTTTAGCGGATATAAACTAAGCGGTTTTATTAAAATGTGCGTAATGTAATCGAAACCAATTTAGATTGGATGTCTCCAACAATTTCAATTCAGATGTGCTGCCATTGCGTAAAGTGAAAGAAAGTATGGTGATAGCGATATAGTAAGTAACTGGATTAGATATTATGATATGATACGACAGTGGTGGGAAACACGAAGTGTTGAAACAAAATGAAGATTTTTTTTTCTCCTTTCTTCGATAAGTGTCATTACTTCCATAATTTCTAAATGCATTCTTTGTTATGTACGTAAGTATATGGTTATTATTAACTTAATTAAATTTTGTCAATTCTCATTACGAAGGTAATAATCTCTTGGAAAGACCCAAGACTTGGTACTTCGAAAAGAGCTTCACATAATTTGCACTTGTACTAACAAAAAAAAATATCGTAACTAAATACGTGCTAAATACATACTTGCAAGATTTCGTGCATATTACGTATATATCTACTGTAACCTTATTATTATTTTAATTTTTATTTTATTTGCTACAGTCTGATGCTTTTATTTTACTAGCTGACCCGGCTTACTTAGTATCGTTTATTTTTTGACTTAATATTGTTTTGTAATCTTTATCTTTATTACACAAACGTTTTCCTATCATGAAAGATTAAATAAAATCAATAAATAAAATCATCCAATTTGGTGCAGTCGTTCGAATGTTATAGAGTCACACACATTTCGAAGATCCATTTTTATTTTTATTATAATAGAATATGTTAAGTATAATAAAGCATATTTGGCGTAGTCAAGTAACTGTAAATCGGTCCACATTTTTACCCCGATTAAGTAAACCGTGCTAAAAATGTGGACTTAGACGATGGCCGCCAATATAGTAGATGACCACTTTTTTATATTAATGTTTTTACACAGCAAACAATAGTATCTAATTATACGCTGTTTAACACTTATTTTCAGTGTTAACATTAGGTAGTAAATGGAAACTTACTGAACATTTGCTGCAAAAAAACTGAACAAATGGTTTTTTTTTTCATTGCTTGGTAATTCTTTATTTTCGGGCTTGTTATTGACTTAAAAACTGTAGGTATGTAAATGGCATTAAAACTTTTATTTTCAACTAACAGTCATTTGCTTTATTTATTTTTATTTATTTATTTTGCATTGCAATGTTGTCGATTGTACCGACTAGTTACTATGTAAGTCGTAAATATAAAGGATAGGTAGGTAATTTAATTATAATTATGCGTTTGCCAAAGAAATATATGTATATGTCTACATTCTAAAATATATTAAGTCATACGACAATTATATCTATTTATTTTGGTTATGTACCTATTTGCTTAACATAAATCTCGGAAAGAGAAAATTTCGGGTATTACCCCTCTAGAACATGATAGGTATCATACGACTATTCGTATTATATTTGTCAATGCCAAAACAAATAAGTATATTAGTCAGACTTATTCATTGAGGACATATTTTTGGTTAACTGTAGTTACTGTGTAACATTATGAAGTAAACAAAATAATTGAAACTACGCATAATAATTCATATCATCTTTATCGCACTGTACTCAGCACTTGCCGGCCGTCCCCCGGTCAAAATCAAAAACCGTCACTCCACCTGGCCTCAGGGCGTCCTACACAACGTTATAATTCATAGTCTATATAATATTGTTTAACATCTTTTCCCTTCTTTACAGGTAACAGAAGAATATCATCGCTCGACAGGAATGTGCACGATTACAAACCAATAAAAGTGATGCTTAAGTGTTGATATAGCAGTAGTTGAAAAAAGTTCTAACACGAAAATGTCGGTGGAAACACAGGAATACGTGCCTGGGATGAGGCCGGGACCTCTGACCAGAGAGATTCCGGAGTGCATGAGAGACAAGTACACAGTTTTGCAGTCCGTTATGGACTTAGTGATATTCGCAGTGATCGGGATCGGGAAAATAATATATTCGATATACCGGACCATAGTGGGGGTGCCTAATAGAGACTTGAGAGGCAGCATTGCTCTGGTGACCGGTGGCGGTGGAGGTCTGGGCAGCCTCATAGCTTTGCGGCTGTCCAGACTGGGCTGCACCATCGTATTGTGGGACATCAATAAGCAAGGTCAGTACTACATCTTCTTCTTTCTAATTTACCCTTGTAGGGCACTGTTTTCCGCCACTTTAACCGTACCCTCAGTGAAGAACATCAGCTTAGTCAATAAGCATTTACACGTATATACTAGGGGCCTTACAGTAATAATCGAGAACGATCGTTCGTTTGGTATAGCAAAGTCGTTCCTCATGAATTTTGCTCCTATGTAAGTATACGAACACGGGAGGAACAGGTAGGAGGGATTTAGGGCCCAAAAATACGAGATCCGTAGATTGAACGATCGTATTTTTGTTCTTTCGTATAGTACACCTGTTCTCTCTGTTTAGACTAACCTGAGTACGAAGTTTGATTAAGTTACTACCAGTTCAAAGTCCAGCTTTCAGACTCTACTGAGATGGAATAAGTACTCCATTATACCGCAGCACGGACGGTCTAAATGCTCACAGGAATTAATGCGCGAATAAAAACACAGATAATATAATTTGAGTGATACCTACCGACTTTCGCAACTCGATAAAACAGTCGTATGTACCGCTTACCTGTGCATTAATAAGTTAGAGACCTTCAAAAACATTTGCATCTGTGTCAATCGATCTTCGAGCGAGGACGCATCGATTAAGTGGAGTTTTTTAATAAATATCATAATGTATTAAAACTACATTAAAGGTTATTACATCCTTAATTAGATAGGTGTCCGAAATTCAGTTTTAAGTGACGCGGGTTTGTTTTGTTGCAAAACAATTTTATACTTTTTGTTCGAAACCATTAGCAAAAGCAATCATAGAAATAATTGTCATAGAATCATAGTTTTAGTATATTTTAGTACAGTGAGTATTACAATATACTAATTTAGATTTTATCAACAATAAGTTATATGATTGTTATTGCTAATATAATCAGTAGGATATTAAACCGTTATTTTTGAATATATATCTTATGGAAAAGGGTAATTGATATTACAGATTTTAACACACCATTAATTGTATAAATAAAATAAAATAAAATAAATAAAAATAAATACTGAACACTTATTTCTCGTACTGCACAGAACCTAATATGTATTTAGATAACCATACCTCATCGTGAGTTGTGAACACATAGAGATGGTTTCCCAACGTGTACGAAGACACGCATTCTTGTTATCTGTACGCAAATCGTAATGAGTATCATGTGTATTGTTGCAAAATTTTACTACTCTCGTAAACATCTGTGAGTTAGGATAATGTCGCAGGGATTTGTTGACAACGAAGCATTGCAGAGTGAACTGCTATAACTTGTGATCAGTAGGCTTGTGTATAAGTTGTACTTGTGTTATGTGGTGTATATTTGTTGTGTAAAACAAATATTTCATCATTACTGCATCTTAACATAACTACGAAATGTGTCAAAAGTATTTCGTTAGATATCCTCTGTTCTGTATTTGTATCCCTTTGATATGTACGTACGTACGTATGTAGTTGGCCACACATCTATTTAACCCTTTCTTTCGAAATTCTCCAAAGAATTTTCATCTCAACCCGTTATCAAGCTAATCTATATTAGATTGAAACGTGGTGTGGCTGTGACAATAAAATGTGTATGTATATGTATATGGTAATGTTTCAAATAAATTACGTTTGCACCAATGTGGTGCTTTTACTTTTGTACAACCAAGAAAAAGTTGTACGTCTGTTAAACAAGTAGGTATGTAAGCGGACGTGAATGTCCACAAAAATAGGATGCATGGTCACTATGTGTAGAGAAGTGTGAAGTATTATACAAAGTACGAGATACTATTATCTTGTTTCAGTTTACAATTGTTGCTTTCATTATGTTATTTACAGGTCCAGTAAAGCTCATAATTTTCGTAATTCATTTGTACAAAACTAAAACAAATACCAGTAATACCTACAACAGGCGCGATTTTTGCCCTTTTATGTTCGATATCAATAATCGCAATAGGTAGGTCCTTGAAATATTCAGTTATATTTTTACTTTAATAATAAAATTAAAATAAATACATTAACGGGTGCACTCATACAACAAAAGTGTTTTTTGCAACTTTTTAACGTTCAATGGTACGGAACCCTTCTTACGCGAATCCGATTCGCACTTAGGCGATGTTTTGTCCATTTTTTGTTCGCTCAGCTACAGAAACACTTCCTTTGATTTTTATCTGTGGACAACGCGGAGATAAAACACCGTTTATGACTTTGTAACTGGTTCATCAATAAACTAGTTTAACCGATGACGTCAAATAAACTTAAAAAAAACTGTTTGTTAATTAAATGGCACTCCTAAACTATGAAATCATACCTAATTCCATTTTTACCATATAAATCAAAATTGTTGACGAAGATTATATCACTGGCAAATGCTGGTAGAAAAATTACGATAGTCAGATGTTTGATATGGGTTTAGCGGAGGCATTCGTTCAAATATTTGCCCTTCACGACTTGTCGAAACGGCCAATGTTTGCCGGTCCTAAGGCCAAAGTCGCTATTGCAACACCTGACTGTCAGCCCACTTTACAACCTTTTATAGATAAAGGTACCCTGGTAAGTAAAAGTCCATTTACACAATTTTCATGAAGTCATTGTTTGTAATACTATGAATGGTTTAAGCTGTCAACGGGCCAAATACTGAAGCTAAATAATATACGTAGTAACTCAAGCAAGACATCCCACTCTCGGCCACTTAGAGTCATCTAGTCCCAAATTAAAAAAAAGCCAATGCTGTACTATGGGTACTGGGCAAGTCAGACAACATAATAACGTACCTACTTAGGTACTTTTTTGTAAATAAATACATATTACACGTAGAAAACACCAATACAAACAACAATGTTCATGTACACAGTGTCAGAGGGAGCGTTCACTACCATGAATGAAACAAACTGGTCGTTAATACTTCGATGTAATTTTTACACTTTATATGTACTGAAGGAATTACAAACAAGTATAAACCATATCGATGATCATCAACCTTTTTATTTTTATACATTTCATTAGAATAAGTATAAATGATGATTTAACCAAATCGTCTGTATGTATAATATTTTTTTAAGCACAAATGAACAAAATGAAAGCGCGTTCATGAATCATCAAATTTGAAATTAGAATTTTATTTTAAAAATATGTATGTATAACCTTCTTGCTTGTTCAGCTTTACGTTAATAGTGAAAAAAAGTAGAAATAATTTTGCCGCCAACCTAATATAAAAAAAAGTTTATTTAAAATTCTAATATTAAAAAGCCTTCAAAAAAGTCCTATAACTTCGATACGATGCGTATCAAATGAGCGCCAAGTGTTATTAGATTCGTTTAAGTGAATCAGAGCGAGGGTAATTGTTGTTGTTCACTAATTAGTGTGTATACGGCCGCAATGGGAGATTAAGGCGAATTAATTAATGTGGCGCTATGAAAAATATAAGCAGGTAAGTATTCCTAAAATATTAGTGTAGTGGTTTCTGGATTAAGAATAGGATCATCCCATCTCATCCCGTGGTTGTCGTAGAAGACGACTGAGGGAATATCAGAAAACGGCAGCAGTGTTTACCTGGGTACAAGTAATACCTACTGCGGTCACCAAGTAGCCTGCCAAGTGTGGTGGCTAGGGCAAACCCCCCAAATGACAATTGTCAACACTACACTTAGTGTTCTTCGGGACGAATATCTCCAGCAGAGGACGTTTGCAGACTGATGATAATGCTGTAGTTTTTTTTATGGCTTTGCACTGAGGATGTGCATTTTAGCATTTTTAGCCAGTGTCAAGTAAAAGTTAGGGAAACGACAGGAAAAAAAGGAAAAACGGAACGGAATTTCAGTGATCAGCAGAAAGGTATTATTAAACAGAAATACATATACAATAGATGCTGTAGTTGCCTACTTAGATAAAAATGTTCAGTTTGAAAATATTTGTTTTTCTGACATCCCTATAATACTTTCATCAGTAAGTGGTTAAAATACGATAGGGTACGTTTATACTGAGGCAATAAAAATTGGAAACGATCGTTCGATAGACGGATCGCGTATTTTTGTACTCCTTTTGTGTAATCTCTGCCCAAAAAATCTGTTCCTCTTGTGTTACAGACATAGTTACGAATCAAATTAATGAAGATTCGATCGACGGATCCGCAAGAGATCGTAGTTCGTCTTTTATGTTATAAAAATCCATCGAACGATCGTATGTTTTTTCGTTCGATTGTTAAAGTAGAGTAACAGGTTTCAGGTGCAGGCAGGTCGGTACGGTTCGGTGCCAGCCAAATAAACCGATACTAATCAATGCGACAGTTTGATTCTATAAACAAGTTTTGCCTGTACCTACCGGTTTATACCGGAAACATGTTTATCTATGTACGTATCCTTATGAACGACACTTACAAAGTTGAATTCCTTGCCGAAAGCAGATTAGTTAATATTTTGATTCCAAGCAAATCTTTCTGCAGAGCAGCCGTTTGTACCCAATCGAACGTACAAATCAACCTTGAATGCTCATGTTTGTTTTTTTTGCAATAGTTGTTGCTCATTTTTGTTGACTACTCTATTCTTGCCAATAAACGTCTAGGTACCTACATTTAACCTACCCATATTACATACGTAAACACCTGCTCGAATAAAGATAAATATAATTTATTGTCCTCAATTTTATTAATTGGTAGTTAATTAAAGAAAACTGTTCTAAAACACAGTCTAAGCTCTAATTGATCACAGCTCTACATATATCTCTACAACAACAATAACGGTGCGCTGAAGCGATTTCCATTCTTCTCTTACATTTACCCTTACATTAACTTTTCCTCTCAATTGCTGGATATTATGTCCGTCTCGGCCTTCCTGTTTATTTATTTAATCTTTATTGCACAGTAAATAAGTGTACAAAAGGCGGACTTATTGCCTGTTCTGTGGCCTTCTATTTTGTTAAAGTAAGTACAAGGTGGCCCACCATTTTCCTTCTTCTGTTCTCAATAGTGGGTATAGCCTCCAGGAGTGAGAGTTGTCCAATTGGACTGCCATAAGCTGATGATGATGATGATATGTTCAAAACATTTATTTTCCTTAACCATCCCCAATACCTCCCCATTCGTCTCAAATAACGTTGTTACACGATCCAAATAACTTGTCTTACACTATAATATAATAGAATAATTCTGTAATATTTGCTTTAAATTTAGAGATGCCTACTCTCGCAATGGCAGCTAAGTGTTGTACATCAAATTAGAGGCTCTCGTGTCGTGCTTGGGATACAATAGTTGAGTAACTGCCAAATAGGTTGCTTTACATTGCCTCAACGTGCATTGGGTCTGTGATGTTCTATTGTACTAGCTTTTGTTACATACATTTGTGTTTCTTCCATCCTTCGACATGGGATCATTTAAACGGGGCATGAAGAAGCATCTTAAGGATTACCCTGTAACCTGCCCTTTGTGACAGTGCCTTGGGCTTCTCTTTCGCTTTCTATCAGGTAGGGAAATCATTATACCGTACTACTAAAAAAGCATTGTCACCATTCTCAGCGTTATTAAGGAATTTAGCTTTCATCGAAATTTCTGATTTGATTTACACTCTATATTTTTCGCTTTTACAACAAAAAGGTATTTAAAGTCCATGCCTTAATTACTCCTGTTCGCTATTTGTCATTTTGAACTTATAAACTGCTGATTTCCGACCGTGGTTTCCTCTGCATACATTTTGGTGGGTGGCAGAATGTTTTATGCTCATTTTCCGGGATATAAGCAATTTGAACTCCCGCTACCACTAACATAATTAATTTAGCCATTTATACAAGGTTCCCCCATCATCGGAGTATATTACTACATTTTTATAATATTACGTAAGGACACTTTACATAAGAATATTTTAAAAGATTTTTGAATAATCAAATAATAGTTTGAACATTAACAAAAGTTATCTTTTTTTTTTGTATATAGACTCCATATCACGCGTTTATGTTGACGCGGATAATTCGCCAATGTCAAGTGTTTAGAGAGACACGTAAAAAAGTTATCATTTTGAGTGATATGTGCCTATCGAGAGGCACGTCTCGAAGACAGATGACAGATTTTTTACAGATATTCTCTATGTGAGATACATATCTAAAATTCGAACATAATCAGGTAGTCATAAAAAACATTTAGCATTAGTTATGAATACTCATATAAATGTTTTTAAAAAAGCATTACAGGCGTAGTATTTTTCTTAACAATAAAATACTATGTACTAGGTAGGTACTACGTAAGTTCTCTTTAGAGACATACAGTACAGTCCTATTTTAAAGTTATGTGTGTGATAGTTAAAATATAACATTAACTGACGTGTTGCAACGCCCTTAACCTTTTAATTATAGACAAGGTCTGTTGCACTAATACGCCGTTTCCTCTGGCGTGTAATTACAATATAACTAACTTCTTTTCGCAATGCGCTCGCACCTCAGTTTGTGATATATGTGACTATCGGACATAGGAAATGGGGTAATTTATTCTTAATTGTTTAGCTAATATACAATACTAACGTGCATTCTTTATATTTTAATGGGAGAACACATTTTACAAATGAAGTCTTATCTAAAAAACCTTACCTATCCATTTTTCTATACAAGATAAAAATAAATTTTGCAATATTAGGAATTGGAAAGAAAACGGCTAGAAAATGCATGGGAAAAGTCAGCAGACTTGCTTTACTTAAGTAAATACTAATACCTATAGTAAAAATAACAAAAAGTAAACACAGACAAAAATACAGAGCAACAGAATTTTTACAAGATAATAAACTTTGTTTTTTTTTTGTTTTGGTTGGTTGCACGGATTGTGCATTTGCCACAGTACCTACATGTGGAATGTAAGAGACATTTTATTTATGAGGTTTGAGGAATACGAAGTGTGAGGAAAAAATTGAAGAAACAAGAATTATCATAGATAATAAACTTAAAGGAATAAAGTTAAAATATATACTTATGTAAGGAGCTTGGATTCTTTGCAGCCAGCTCTTAACAATGGATTTTTAATTATATGTAGGTAGTACATTATCCTCGGATGAGTTAAATGTAGGAAATAAATGCAAAGTATTTATTCTGATTTCAAATTCAATTTGACTTCCTCAGAAACATAATTGCTCTCAATTCAACAGTCGCGATCTGTGTAACTGATCTGTTAAAGTTTCAACTTATACTTACGGTTTTAAAAACGATGACCTTGGTGTAGTCAAGCCTTTTTAATCTGTATACTTATGCAAGTACCCTTGCACATTCATGAATTGCACTTATGCCATAGACCGTGGCTTATCGTAACCGGTGAACAATCTCTTTACAAGTTGCCTCTTGAAATTGCGATATAATTTGCAACCAATAGGTTGATGATAAATTATGGAATTCGGGACGAAGATATCGTAAAGAGATGGTATGTTACTATGTTCCTAGAAGTCCCTAGAAATTCCTAGAAGTTTTTATTTTTTCAGATTTATTACATAGACAGACACTGACTGCCCAGTTTAAACAAACATATCTAGATCTACACCTTAACTGTTTTAAAACTTTTTAAAACTAATTTTCTATTTTCTTTACCTACTTCAAATATGTATAGAGTAATATAGATAGTATGCCTTCAATGCCGGTTTAAAGTTAATTAGTATGAATGTCAAATTTTCATTGCTCCTTTTTGTGCAAAAGAACTGTATCTTTGTCTCCATTGTTCAGATAATTAAACAGTAAATCTTTCAAAGTCATCTTTGTACCGGTGTCAAGTTAAGTTTCTTCTCATAGGCGGAAATGATTGAAGACAAACACACGCCGAGGCTTCTCTGTAAACACGAGGAGTGAGCCAGTGACGCTCTGGCCTTGGCTCCGAGTAGATGCGCAAGCGCAGACAAGGCCATATGGGACCCGACCGCAACTATGCAATTACTACTTACACTTTTTCAAGTTCGTTTCATAGTCAAATACATCAGTATGTATTTGACATCAGGATGTAACGTATTCAGTAATACGTCCACGATTATAGACAACGCGGAAAAAGTCTGTTCTTAAGTGAAAATTCATGTTAGAATATAATATTACTACCTAAGTATTTTTTGATGTTTAGAATACCAATATTTTAGAGATAAATATTTCCAACACTAATTGTTGCTGTTATTATGCCGTGACTTTTCACGTACCAATGTACATTGACTTCTTGACAGTAAATATCAGACCTTAGAACTGGAGTACTTTGGATTCTTGCCTTGAATTCGTGTAATTTGTATAGACAAAATATTAAAACATGAATGAATAACTAATACATTGTAATAAGATCTTAATCTTTTGCGCGTTCGAGATAAAGCCTGTTGTGATTTTCTTGGTCTTCCACTTAAAACTGGTTATCTATTGAATGACCTTGCTGGGCCTAAAATTGCCCTACATTATTATTTATAATGACGTATATCGCTATTAGCCACGCAATTTGTCAGTAGGTAATAAATGTACGTAACCACTGAGGTACACAACTAAAGCCTTATGTCTTGAAACCTTTTAGCAACGTGTTTATAAACTTTGTTCCTTTAGGACTATTCCACCTTCATCAACCTTCTATTATCCTTACTAATATTATAAATGCGAAGGTAACTCTGTCTGTAACGCTTTCCCGCTTAAACCTCTCAACCGATTTTGATCAAAGGCACAGACTAACTTTAGACCCTGACATAGGTTAGCTTTTATTGGGAAAAAAGGGGATGAAGAAAACTTCTTCTGAAACCGCGGGCACAGCTAGTTTGCTGTAAATGCCTTCAGGATAGAGCCGAAATTTAAAGTTTGAAATGAATGAACCGTGTCTAATTTTTATCACGTCTATAAAATGTGACTCGCCAATAGGTAATATACAAGTACATAATGCTACGTCTAGACATGACGGTTTTAACATGTTCACGTAAATAATTGTTCAAAGTCTGTGCCTGGCTTGCGTACCTATGTCAGACCAAAAACTGCTGCTATTTTTCACACCTATAGAACAAAATATACCCAAGGTATAAATTCGTTTGTAAGTGGTATTGACTTGAAAATTGATTATGTCACAGACAGTTTTTTTGACAATGTGTAGTAATTAGCGCAGCAAGACACTTGAACATAAATAATTAAGACGTTTTATCTTTCTTTGCATATAAATATAGTATGTCATTTGTTACTTTAGTAGACAAAAAGAAAAACTGTTAAACTAAACATCCGTTGCATTCTAAAGGTATTAGAAAGTACAAGTACAATGTCACGAGTACTTCATACTAAAACCATTTATACTATTAGCATTGCACGGTGAATGAGAGAGAGCCTCGTAAATTAGGGACAGGTGTGTTTCTCGCCAATGGCGGTAGGTTTTGTTTGTTTTATTGCATAAATGACATGTGTTTGCCAGCTAATATGCTGTAAATCTAGGTGTAAAGTTGTCTATTAGTATTTACGTAGGTACTTTTACAAAATATGGTTGTTCACCATTCTCCTACAAATGTTACAATGCAACCTTTCTGGTCCCTCACGACAGAAAATAATATACCGAACCCGCCGCGGTGGTAGTTTTTTTTTATTTCATATCGTTCCACTACATTAGTTAAATTCAAATTACTTTAGGTATTCGTTATCACAGGTGATACAAAGTTGACACAATGTTGAGTTTTAAACTATAAGATTTGGATTTTTAAAGGACATTGGGTCTGTAAGAGGTTAAACAAATAAAAACAGCAATTCTTTTTGTTGTAAAGTAAAGGTTTCAAAGAGAAAGTGGTTGCAGAAACCAGAGCGAGCATTTGGCAACGGGTGACAAAAGTGTCAGTGAAGAATAGCGAACTGATGAGCGTCGTCGCTGCGTGTGGTCACCCGCGCATTTAGGGCTGCTACAGGGGTGTCTTTACTTCTTCATTTTTATATTTGACAAATACCACTATATGTAACAAGTTGAAAAGTAATTGCGTTTTTAACTAGATGAGAACTATCAAATACTGTGAAGGTCGGTGGAATGACATCTGTGGAACGTTGGCTGGTAGCGGAAGGACGCGGATTACTTAAGATCGGGACAGAGGGCATTCTCAGGGGATAGCCTACCTACGTACAGCTGCGGACGAGGAAAGGCTGATTGTTATGGACCCAAAAACGTACAGACCTACCAGTGGATTTAAAAAATCTAAATATGGTCGAGAGAATACCGCTTTATCATAAGCCAGATTAACATAATGGTTGTGATGGATCTCGGCCAGCGAAGCCTAGGACGCAGTGTATGTACGCATATTCTGATTCTGTAGAAGGACGCTTTTAACCGGCGGATCATGAAACAACTATGTCAAAAGCAATCATTAGCCAATCGCAGTTCACTGTTGAACATAGGCTCCAATCTTTCGCGTCTTAGAGCGAACCTGGGCTTCTCGAATCCAGCACTCGTCAGCCTTCTAACGCTAATCGTCACTCCACCTAAGTACCTACGTCTCACACTGCACACTGAAGAACCGACAAGATAATATTTGAATTTAGACTGAACGTATTTTATATGATCTAGCGATTTTCATATAGGTATAATTCGAAACGTTAGGTATAATTAGTATACAGTATACAACGTTTCGAATTAGCAACCCTAAATAAGTTACAAAGCCCTAATGCGAGTTCGTTATACCTTATTATGTGTACGAAATGTATTCACACACTTAGTATCACGTAATTGGTGGTACTTAAAGTTAAGGTCGTAAAAGTGTGGAGACTAATCAATTATTACATTTTGTGACGTAAATGGATCATCATATCTCTGTAGATTCTTTGCTAGCACGACAATGAAAGATCTGCGAGAAGGAATATAATTTTAAGTAAAAAAAGTAAAAAAAAAAATTTACTATCACAAACAAGCTACGATTAGGTAGTAGGGGATACCGGGTACTCCCCCGGGTCTCCCCTACTGTGGTATGCATTTCAATAAAAACATATTATTCAAAGAAATCGTTTACATTGCGAATACTTTCCTAATAGCTTCGCTTCTTTTGAAGTAAGTCTTCAGAATTTCCATTATAGCTTTATTAACCTAATCTTTCAATAGTAGTAATAAATTTGATAGTATCACGTTAGTTGTATCATTATTTATTGCTATTGTGTATCCGTTGAAATGAAAGACATTACGTTTGCAATCTCCGTCTGAAGTGTGATTGCTCTTGATCTTTGGTGTAGTGCGTCTAATGCGCAAGAGTCGATCCCGCACCTCTGATGGCAATCATTAGCCACGCTCGTCATTACGGAGAAATAAAGGCTAGAAATTACTTCGCATACCGCCACAAGTTCTGATTGACTGTAGGTACTTGCACGCGTCTGTAGATTACTCAGCAAGTACTATGTACTTACACTAAGCAAGCTTTCAGTGTATTATGTAGGAACATAGCCTAAATAGGAATGTAAAACTCTCCCAAAGCTGCATTTGAAGTACAACTTATTTTAGAACGACCATATAATATATGGTCGTTCGTTTCGTTTTTAAAATCCACACTACACTACGCCCTTGGGTTATCACCATGTTTCTTCGCCTAGATCCAATATATGGCTTCCTGTATTCACCTATATAATCCGTGTCGTGATCTCATTCTATTTGGCCGTCTTTGCCTTACCGCCCTTATACATATAACATTGTATTCCTGGTTTTAATTAGCCTTAAGTGCATCATAGTAGAGGCTTATGCTATGTACCTTTTTTCTCTTTTGCATCAGTGAACTCAACAAGTGAACATAACTAATGAGTTCCAACTGTCTCCATCCGGTTTCCGAATTCTTAGTTTCCCATTCAACAATGTCGCACGAATGTTCACGCAGAAGTGTATATTATTTTCAATTATCTTGACAATGATGAATGGTTCGTCTGCCCGCTGTAATGGCTTGTTTTTACGAATAAACTGCAATTACAGCGTAATTCATCAACGAAACTGCCCCATCAAGTAGATCGCGACCAGCACCGGTTGGCATTGACCGACTGCGAATGTGAGACGACGCGCTGTTCTATTGTAGAGGCTTGGTATTTGGTTACACAATGTTTATTATAATATTGCATGCTAGAAAATTTATGTTTACTTAAACGCGTCTGTACAAAAATGGAAGCGCGGCGTAAAAAACGGGGTTGGTTTAGCATTGTAAAACGGTAGGCAAGTGGGTGATAAAATGTTTTTCGGCGATGCCGACAAACTCTACACTAATCTTGATTGATATTAATTGAAGTTTTTCAAGTGCTTTTCTTGTGAAAATATTTCGACTGTTTGACCGGCATGTGCCTAATTCATTTAACCTGGTGACCATGTTTTATGATGCCAGAGGCAAGTTACCTTTCACCCAGACGGAATCACTCCGGTGAAAGAAAATTTGTGTTTACATCTAGATTCATTTGACTATATAACGGCAAAAGCTTATTTATTACACTAGGTACTAGTATGCCCGTAAGGATAGTGCGTTCAATACTATCTGTTCATTCGCACTCGTATTTAGTTATTAAAAAATTGATAAGCGTACGAAAGTCTGTAAAAAAAAGATATACGGTTGCTTAAAAATGGAAAAATTAAACACAAAATTACGAGTAAGTACATCTTTACCATCATGTACACTTTCTACAATCATGGTGATGTACATTCGTTTTCAATTTAACAGCCAGCTTGTATGCGCAATTGTAGTAATTAAGTTTTAACATTATAATTTTAAAAGTGGAACCATTTAATTTGCCATATAATAAGTGCGGGTAATAATATCCTATATTCATATTTAAGTTTGCTTGCTCTTTGTATGATATTTCTTGTTCTGTATATGTAATTTACTTGTGTGCAGTAATCATTGATCAATTAAATAATTTATGTTCCGTAAAAACATGTAATTAAAGAGTATTTAAATTATTCGGCACTTATTACTTTTCATTGATAGATAGCTGTGATAATAACCTTGTGCAATTTGTTCGGCGTTGACCGCCGAGATCGTTAATTTACTTCGAGCACGAAACACAGTGGCGCAAGATTGAGTGTAAAACCGTTTTATGGGTGATGATTAATGCATTGTACATGAAAGTTGATTAAAATGTGGAAAAAGGTAGAGAATTTTAGACAGGTGAGACATTAAAGCTTTATACGGATTTGATACATTCCAAGGGTTCTATCCAATAAAATTTTTCAAAAAAGAATAGGTATTATGTTTACAGTAAATGTGAGCGATAGGTTCAACTTTTAATAATTGAGTGGTTTGTTTTCACCCGAAATTGACGTACATACTAAACACAGGTAGACCAATATTTTTTATTGGATTACTCATCTATTAGGTACATTGCTCTCTTGTTGATATTTTAATCAACGAACGATACGGATGAAATTAAGTGAATATTTTGTGTAATAACATCTTTCTTAATGATCGTATTCGTGCATTGATAAAAAAAGATGTTAAACTATATTGCCAATAATATCTACATTTTATTGACTAGTTTATGTACTCGTATCTTCAATATTCGGTCATCGGACTCACACTGTTGTATGAAAGTGCTATTTGTTATGGGAAATAATTAAATCAAGCTTGAAAAGAATAAAATAATATACATACATGCATAGGTATATTATTTTACTTCTGTCTTTATGTAATTTAATAAATGTTTCGCAGAAAATTATAAATATTTGTAATTTCGCGCATCCAATATTTATACCGATTCGTAATGTGATTGAGTAACGTTCCAAGCCATTGTGTAAAATTCCAATAATAATGTGTGATGAATTACTTACGTGAAAGTTGACATTCGTTGTACTTATTTATAAAAGTGGAAAAGCTATGTTTAAGTAATATAATTTTTCTTATGTAAGTATAAATTTCAGATTAATGTACATTCCAGAAACCTTACAACAGCCTACGCAAAGTCGATCTCAATATTATTGTCAGAAACACTTTGAGATAGTTCTGCAAGATTATTACCTACTTAACTACGTTTCGTTTTTCAATCAGTCCAGTCCACTGCTGAACGTAGGCCACCCCCAGAAAACGCCAACCATCCCAGTCCTGGGTACTCCTCTCTCGTCGTCATCATTATCATCATTAGCCTATCGCAGTACACTGCTGGACATAAGCCTCTCCAGCTGTTCGCCACTTTAGGCTGGCTAACACCTGGAGGCGCTTTACCCAAAATCGAATCCACTCTCGTCGGCATCTTTCTCAAGTCATCGTTCGACCGCGTTTACCAAAATAAGGTTTCCCTCCTACTCCATTGTCCATTGGATTGCTTGGAGACATGACCTGTCCTGTTTACAGTTACAAAATGAAGTCTTAGGCTATCTTTCGATACCCAAATCAGCTAATTAATTCAAGTTCATAACAGTGCGCACATCGTCTAAAAAATGTAGTTACTTAGCGGTATACGTAATGAATTACGGCCTGTTGTGTTGGATCGCGCTCTTGACCGATTAGTCTTGAAATCGCAGGCGCAGGCACCTGCTTCGATCCATCGCACACGATAACACGACATTCGTCGCTTGCGCAACATCTCCCGCTCACCTTGACACTTCGATATTATTGGTTCTAAATTATTTTTTTTAGACATAGACACATTTATGCATACTTAGTTACATACGACGTACGTACTTTTTATTAAAGGTCTTCTAATTTCTCGAATAAATATTTGGGACAATATTTTTTTCACTGATTCGTTTTTTTCGTTCGATTCCAAGAACAGTTAATAAATTACATTTCAACACAATCCATACAGTAGTTTTTGCGTGAAAGAGTATGTAACAAACATTTATTCATCTAAACAAACTTTCGCATTTATAGTACACACTTATTATAGGTAAGTATTATAAGTACTTAGGATATTTTAATGATTTTCCTAATGTAAAACGTGAAACCAATTAGTAAGATCTTTTAATGATTTACCTAATTTAAAATTTAAACCAATTGACTAAGTACTTATTTAAACACGTGTTACAAAATAATTGCGTTATTTCTCAGATAACGTTAGATGTTATATTAAAGATCCAAATAATGCTTTGTAGATTTCCCCACAATTATCATTCATTTAAGATCAGTAATTCTAAGCCCCTTAAAATGAGGACTAAATTGATTTGACATTAATAATATTGAAAATTCATATCTTAATTATTAATTTCGAGAAACTAACAAAAACTTGATGACTACAAAGAAACCCTCATCCTTCAATTAAAGTATCATTAGCATACAGAATATAATAAATATAGGAGTATTTTACTCATTAGGGATCTAATCTATCAGCACGAGGCCACAATTAATAACAAATCAATGATATTCATAATGTTAGTATCAAAAATAAGCACATGCCTTTTTAGGTCTAACTGTTTTTATTGATAGTCATCTGTTTTTTAAAAAATACTAATAAAATGTAACAATTTATTCCTACCGAGTAGGCGCGTGATGATTAAAAAGACGCAAAAAAAAACATGAATTTAATGAGCTTATGATGTACGTACATGCATCAGATTAACACATGGGCAATAATTTATGAAATAATCATTTCACATTATCACTGATATTCACGCGGACAAAGCCGCAGGCTTAGGCAAGTTAAGTTATAAAGCAAAGCAATGCCATACGGAAGCATTTCCCGCGCGGCACGGTACAGTGCGCGTGCGCATGGCATTGACACGCATGTGCCGTCTCCAACTGGACTATGATATGACGATCTTTCGAAGGCGTCTCTTTTATTTATACCAGCACGGCATAATGGCTTCCCTGCGCCTGATGGACAGCGAAAGAAAAGCCCAAGTCGCTGTGACAACGGGCAAGTAACTGGTCAGTTACCCGTCAGTTGCCACCGCCATGCCGGCCTAAACCCAACCCCCGGCTGCTGATGCAGCACTTACCCCACGAGCTTCGAAGACCCTATTCGGTGAGTAGGGTCTCCGATGCTCGTGGGCTCGTATAGACCCTACTCACCGAAAGAAACACGACGCGGAGGTCCTTCCTCGGATCGGCAGCTCGATTCGAAAATTCTTAAATCTTCACTTTAGTCATACATTTTTTTAAGTTCTCAATACCAACGCATTAATCGTTGTAGAATTTGAATGTGGATACTCCAAATAAAATTAATCAGTAAGTAATTGTTACATTGCCGAATTCGGCCGTATCATGAATGAGAACATTATCATGAACACATAGACGACCTTAATTTTAACGGCTATATTCTTATAGCAAACTGTCCCGCTTTCAGTAATATTCATACTACCTGTAAACCTATTTAAGTAACTTTTTTGTTAAAAAACAGTGTCGGCTTTGGCAATGTTATCAGTAAACTTAATTTAAATACAAAAGGTTTTTGGAATATAATAAAAAAAATTACGCTATTTCTGTGGTTGACGTTGAAAGAAAACTATCTATAGGTACTTAATAAAAATATTTTAACCAAAAATTCCACGATGGTGCTAATGACGCACAAAAATCAAGTTTTAAAACACCATTTCATAGGCGATTATTATTACCATGAGGACAAGGCGTGTAAGCCCAAAAAAGTTTCTGCAAACAAGCTTTGACATGGCGCTCACATTCATATTCGGAACTTTCGGTTCGACCGTTACTTTCTACCAACTGTACTTTAGGAGCCATTGACCATGGGATTTTCGTAATTAAATCGCTTTCTTATAGAAGAATTCGCCTATAGATAGCCGTGACGAATCGGTATTAGAAGTATTATCTGAAGTTGGTAATTGTTATTGTAGTCTATTTGGGTTTTTACGTAGCTCAATTTGTGTACTGTACATTCGTTCCTAGTAAAGTATGTATGAAGTTTAATAACCTGCGTACTTTTAAGCGTACCTTTAATAAAAAGTTTTATATATTGTTAAAAGTAAAATAGATTTGTTGTAAATATCGAGGGATATACATCGAAGTTTGTGACGACCTGTAACACGTTGGTCCGTAACATGAAAAAAGTATCTGATAGAGAATAGAATATGTGGATTATCCAGGTCCGGGATGGTTGGTGTTCTATAGGAAATATCGATGATAGGACTACGGAGTACCCTGGACACATAGGGCTCCCATATACATAATATACCTGTAGTAAAAGACAGCGTAATTATGAATAGTGTTGTGTTAGCGAAAAAATATATTAGGAAGTTGCTGCTGTTGCTGTTCACTGCCAAGTGCAACAGCCGATTATATTACTTTGCATTAAACATGTAGATTATTTTATCAATGTCATATGGTTCAATACAATTCGTCGTGATTGCACACACTTTTGCATGCTATTAAAATGGTTTCGTAACAGAATTAGTGTCTGGCCCCTGGTTATGTGGCTCTTGTCAGATTGTGGTCAGAAAAAAAATGTTTATAACGGTCGCGTGGTGGAGAGGGGGGACATCAAGCGGGGGGAGTATCGTGACCATTTTCGTTTTTGATTAAAACGGGACACCGTATGCCGTTAATGGCCGTGTAATCAAATAAAATTATAATGATCTTCTAGCGTATGCGCCTGCTTAAAGTTCGATTCCCAATTAGGTTAGTAAAGGTACTTTTATTAGAGCTTAGGCCGTGGACAGCCCTTGTCATATGATAATAGATCGAGATACATTTCGAATCGAATCAATTTAAATTGTTGTCGCGGGCGAATTTATAGTGTGTCCCAGATACACAATACATACACGTTTACTTACATTATGTATGAGAATGTATAGAAAAAAGAAAAATCTTGACTTATCAATAAATTTAAATTCTTGAAGTCCAACTTAGATCCTACGACCCATACGATCATCTTGCAAAAATGTTAGGTCGTTGCTTGATTCCCAAAATTGACGAAAAAGATCGTTAAATCTATCTTTATTACTACACATGTAGGTATTCCACAAAAATATTCTATTGAATAGATATACTTTACAAGAGTACTGTTTGAGTAGGTAGGCTTCTAAACTCCTACTTTTTAAAAGTTTTCTCCTATGTGGATATGGTTATAATGTTACATACGTAGATAGTATATAATTAATCTGTTGATGTGTGGACAGGATTATGTATCAAATGTGATACATAGTACAAGCAACTTAATGAATAGGACTGTCCGATTTAAAACGTAACGTGTGGTATCTGAACTTGAGTTCATTAATGGGCAGTCTCTCTGAGAAAGCATCTATAGAGCCTTGACCAGGGTTCACGACCACGCGGCCGTCAACCTTCGTTATTGTATTTTAAATCAATTTAAATTTTATAAAAAAAAATAAGTACATAATATTCAATCTATACTTATAATAAATCTGTAGAGAAGTCAATTCTGTACATTGTATATATTTTTAAATTAACTATCAGGGGATGATTAGTGATCGATACTGATGCCAAAAATTCAATCAGTAAAATTTTTGTCTGTCTGTCTGTCTGTCTGTCTGTCTGTCTGTCTGTCTGTCTGTCTGTATGTTCCTTATAGAAACAAAAACTACTCAACGGATTTTAACGAAACTTGGTACAATTATTCTTCATACTCCTGGGCAGGTTATAGGGTACTTTTCATCACGCTACTATCAATAGGAGCAGAGCAGTGAAGGGAAATGTTAGGAAAACGGGAGAATTTTTTGGAACGCGCATCACTCATAAACTACTGCATGAAATTGAATACTGTTTTCACCAATGTATTGCTAGAGGTTTAACTTAAAACTTAGGCACTATGTATAGATAGGTATTTTATGGAAGTCCGTTATTTTTCAAACCCGATATCCACGCGTGCGACGCCGCTGGCACAGCTAGTATTATCTATAGACGTCCTATCAAATCGGGGTTTCTCCAGATTTTTCGTTCTCCTCAGTTAAATTAATACGACTATTTTCTTTGTAACGTATTGACTGGACCGGTAGTACCCACATTTGGTGATGACCATGCTCTATGAATCAAAAGTCGTGGGTTCGATCGCCACCTAAATTCTTTCTTTGGGATCGGGTCAATGTAAATGGATCAGTCGACAGCTATAGATATTATTTTATTTTTATAAACTAGCGACTCGGCCGTGTTCGCACGGGTGCAATACTATATGTATATATAATTATAATATAAACCTTCCTCTTGAATCCGATCTCCTTGAATCTATTAAAAACCGCATCAAAATCCATTGCGTAGTTATAAGAATAGATAGGGACAGACAGATAAAAAGGCGACTTTATTTTATACATAGTGATATTAAATTGGGCTTTATTTAAATTTAATTGATACCTACTCATTCCTACTCTGTTTAGCACAGGTTATACATGGCTGTATGAGACTAACGGAAAACAATCCATCTACGCAAATCGCCGATAAAGCCATAATTAGGTACTTAAATAATAATAAATACGTTACACAAAATAGTATCTACTATTAATGAATTTAATAACAATAGGTAGACCTACTCACATAAATATTCTTACGTAGAAATTTACATGAATTACGCAAAATTCGTCAGTTCACAACACAAACATGTTTTGGGCAACAAGTTTTGGTACTTATATAGGTAAGTACTAGTAAAACTGGTTTTGCGAAACGTTAGCTTAGGATTTATTAGGAGATATACAAGCATATTATCGAATACCAAATAACCATTTTTATTTTTGTGATAATTTCATTGTTCGTGTAGGTAATTTGTTTAGAGACACGTTCGCTTAAACGAAGCCTGAGGTCAAGATACCAAAAGATTTTAAATACGTAAAAAGTATCAGCATAACATGAAGAAAAAGCACAAAAAACATACATTGTCTTAGGAAAAAAATTGTTTGTTGCGCTATCCATCAATTTAAATAGCTTTTTAACCGACTTCGAAAAAGGAGGAGGTTCTCAATTCGTCTCTATGTATAATATTTTTTTTTTTTATGTATGTTCACCGATATTTCCGTCAATTATGGATGGATTTCAAAAATTTTTTCTTTATTCGACAGAGGACACTTCCAAGGTGGTCCCATTTTCACCAAGTCAGGATCTGATGATGGGATCCTGGAGATATTTAGGGCAACAACCGAAAATTGTATGCTCATATGGTGTTTTTGTTACGTAATTATATTTTACTCAGGTATATGCTTCCGGGCGTCAACATCTGGTGCTGATGATGAAGCCACAGAACTCCTTAAGGGTTAGGAGTTAGGGGACAGTACTGACATTGGTCGATAGAAACTAGGTGGTAGTGGTATGTACTTATGCAGGGCAAGGGCAAGTTCACAGCACATTAACGCAACTAAAAATAGAGAAATAAAATTATTTTTTAAAAAAAATTAAACCGACTTCGAAAAAAACACAAACAACCAAAACTAAAAAGCGATAAATAACGTAAGTAATTCTATCCTTAATACATAATTATTTAAATATTACAATTATCACTTATTTTTGAAGTCGGTGCCAAAGAAATCAATATTTGTCCTGTTTGCCGGCCGCGCTCGTCGTACAACAACAGTCTACGTTAGGTACCTAGAGGCTGGCACCGACTTCAAAAATAAGTGATAATTGTAATATTTAAATAATTATGTATTAAGGATAGAATTACTTACGTTATTTATCGCTTTTTAGTTTTGGTTGTTTGTGTTTTTTTCGAAGTCGGTTTAATTTTTTTTATAGGTATACGCAGATGACGACAAAATAAATACGACAGACGTACATGCAAATTTCATATATGGAAATCTATTTATACAGGTTGAATAATGCTAGTAATTATACGCCAGAGAAGACAATGCATACCGCAAAGTCCCAATTTATAGTACCTACTAGACGATGAGGACTGGGGACAGCTTCCTTCCACACTCTTAAACTTATTTAAAGTATGTGTAATAATAATACGTTACCCAAATCTGTCAAAATATTTTAATGGAAATTGAACCGTTTGCGGATGAGACCATGGCGGCTGATACTGACCCCAGATAATGTGAACAAGGCAGGAAAATGATAGCGAACCCTTTGCGTTGGGGTTAAATGAAATTTCTATAAGAATAATTTACATATTAGAAACGTTGATGTGTGGTTTGTACACCTGTCGTGGATCGGCTGCATGCGGTTAGTCTGATTAATACCTACGAGCAAATGAAAGCATTGGCATCAGAAATGATTTGGATTGGCAAGGTGAAAGGTCGAGGTATTGAGACACGCGTTTCAAAGAAACAAAAGAAAATTATGTGTGAAAAACAAAATTTTGATACCCATTGTTACAAAATACATGTATACAATTATATGTTCTGAAACAATAGTCAGCAAGGTCACTAATGCAAAATTCGTGATATTTTAAATATACGAGTAAATACTACTTACAGACATACACAAGTTTGTGACTACTAAAGTAACAATTAGCTACCTAATACGAGATGCAAATAACAATGTGAGTAGGTATATGGCTTTAAACAGAAAACTAATTATCACGATGGTGTTAAGTATAACTTAGGAAATGATGTAACTACGTAAAAACTTCTAGTAAGAAGAGCTTAAGTAACAAAGGGGCCAAACAAACACTAGGAGACACACCATCTTTAAATAATTAAGTTCTTTACCGCACGCTAATCACAGATTACGTTAATCACACAGAACACTGCAAATGTTTTATCCAGTGGTTAAAATAATATACAAAGTAATTAAGAAAACGTCAATTTTGTTTTTGTTTGTAACTATATCTACTAACATAGTGGAGTGGATAATAGTTTTCATTATAAAACAAGGTACGAGTTATTTTTTTGTAGCGCCAATTTACAAAAAAAGTTCACATTATAATTGCAGCTAGATGAATATTAATTAATTGTGCTTATCTTTGTTTCAGGCTTGGAGGACACAGTAAAGTTAGTCAAAGGGGTCGGCGGAAAGTGCTACGGCTACGTAGTTGATCTAGCCAAGAAAGAGGACATCTATCGGGTCGCTAAGCAAGTTGACCAAGAAGTCGGCAGGGTAAGTTGAGCAAAGTTTCATAATTTGACATAAAATTAATTTCACACACTCCTTACTTATTGTGTGTGTGATTATTGATAGGTCCGCCTAAAACCCGAAGCTCCGACTTTAATATTCTGTGTCTACGCCGATTTCGGCATACTTAGTAATTTCGAAGTGGTATCTAAGTTAGCCGTAACGTACGGGAACCTATCAATGTAAAGAGTAAAGTTACTTGATTTACGTTTACATATTTTAATCTGATGCCAAAGTAAGTATAACAATAGGAAATGAGAAGCAGCTATAATATAAGTGCCTAAATATTATTTAAAGTTTGTAGTTTTACTAGTATGTTTAGACTCAAGAAAAAATGCCTATTCATCTTTGACAAATAGTCTAAACATAATCCAACGGTTTTCTTAAATCATTGGTAATAAAAAAAACTACAAAGCGCAGATTAAGTATTGTTGTTATAATGAATTACCCGGGTAGAAACATAACTTTACAAAAGCATAATATATCTCGGCTGTCAGAAAGACAAAGCTATTGAAGATTGACACGCTCGAGTATTTTTATTTGTGACTGAATTTTAAGGTTTTTGAAAATTTGTTCACGTTCTTACTTGCTACTAAGACTTTAAAACCTAAATTTCATAATGTGATAGGTCCCTTCCACGATTTCTTAATTAAATTTAGCGACCCTACTCCCATAACAATAAACACCAGGCTAGCATTACCGATAACTTAAAACAGTTTTCTTAACTTTTAGTAATGTCTTTATAACCCTCATTATGAAATTAAATTATTTGACTGTAAAACAACCACATGAACAGAACATGTTTCAACATTAACATGTTTGTCGCTCTCGATATGTTTCGTTTATTTGTTAATGTTAAATAAGTAAATACCACAAGTACTTCGACATTTATATTAAACGTGCTGTAACTTGATTGGTAAAAATATAGTTATTCTTATTATCGTGTCAAGTCGACATGTCGATAACCAATAATCGATGTAAAATGTAAATGTTAGTGTAATCAAAATGTCAAAAATCATCGATTTAAAATCACTGGTGACCTGGCGCCGAGCAGATTTTCCAATGTTGACCTTAAGATAATAACTGGAAGTAACAAGTATATTTAATTCGTCTCGCTTTTGATAAACTTTCGCTTTGCGTAAACGGATATGCCTAGTTTTGAAAAAGTATATAATTGTTTAAAATTTTGTATACCTAGTTCATTTTGCTTTGTAGGTATTGAGAACTTGAAAGAAACATACGGTAACAGTTAAAATCCCTAAATATTAAACATTGATTTTCTAATTAAATTACATTTTTAACTAAATGATACAAGTATTATATACTTTAATAGGTAATGCTTTTTTTATAAAAAGAGCGTCCAGAATGACCTCCCTCCACCAATGGTAAGCGGTCGTAATAATTAAGCAGATAATGTTGTTGGGAGTTATTTCTTAGTAAATACGATTAGGAAGGAGTAGGTAAGTATTTATTGCTCAAAAACTAGTCGACTAAGTACGGCGTGAGATAACCGGAATTTGAACATTCCACTTGGCTATTATAGTAGGGGAGCCCAAGGGGGGATTTCGGGAGTTACTAAAGCGCGGCAGATTAACATATAGGGAGATACCTTGTACCCGATTAAATACTTCCACCAAACATGAGTCCCGTAAATGCGGCCGCCCGTCAAGGATAAAGAATCAGATTAGTAAAAAAAAGTAGATCATCAGAAATTCTTGAGCGCGTCAGATTAAGGTAGGGTGAGTTAGTTACATGCTAAAAAGTATATATTCCACTAATCTGACAATTTCCGATTGTCGTTAAGAAGTTACTGGGTTACAAACTTGTAAAAAAAAAACGTCATCTCGACTTTCTCGAGCGTGGCTAAATATTTTTTTATTTTGAAGGAAATAATTCAACGTTCACAAAAAATATATAATCTGACGATTTCCATAAGCCGAAGTAAGGAAAACTAATTAATAAAGTTTAATGCGTGCAGCTACGTAATCGCTGTATTCCCCACTCCGCGTTTCTATTCCTCTCTCACTTTTTCTCTATCTATGACTCTCTCACTCCGTCCCCACTCTGGTTTCTGTTGCCATGACGCTATTGAAAAAATATTTAAAAAAAAAATTCTATTGTCAGATTAGGCGAATCCCTCTAGATAATCGTCAGATTATGAGACAGCACGTCTAGGGTATATCGATGAACCATATATATTTTAATCTGACGCGCTCGAGTATTTCAAAATGGCGATTTTTTTTTACACAGTTTAAAAATGGCCGCGAGTTTGGGTCACATCCAAATCGTCAGATTATTATATAAGAGCTTTTTTTTAGGTTCACTTAACACCCCCTTAGAAAATCTGACGCGCTCGATTAAGTTTTTTTTTATCGATTTCAACCCTTAATTATGACTACCCCCATCATGGAAACAATCAGATTAACATACGTACATTTTCCAAAATACGTAAAACATTGATGCTATCAATATCTGACGCGCTCCAGTATGTCCATGCATCGGTTTTTTTTACATTTTTGAAAATTTATAGCCGCTCCCCCCACCAATGAAAGTGTATATATTATATAACATTTTTTTCTTCTAATTATCTAAGCTTCGCAATCGAATAGGTCTCTATGATGCTCGAGTAAATCCCGATTTAGCATTCCGGGCTCCCCTACCATTATATAAATTAACGGAGACATATTATATATGCGTAGGCGAAAGATCTATTGACAGCATTTAATCATCCGTAGATAATACCATAGAAAATTAATTTTAAAATACATAGGTACATGGTGTGTATTGAAAGTTAAATTGATTTGCCTATATCAATAGGCATCAGCATGTCGTAGTGCGGAGGTCTTTTGCTCGAATCTCACCAAGGACCAACATTTGTGAACAGAATATTTGGGATTATACAATTATGAGATGTTCCTTAAAATTCTTTGTCTTATTTATTTAAATTAACGAGCTGATGGCCGCAGGTTTAAGTTCAACGATTTTGCTTTGTTTTGTTATACCGTCGCTGTCTTAATATTCAAACAAGTATTTAAGCTGCTTAGCTTTGGAGCGGACGAAAGATGTCTGATACTTATGATTTATTTAGTACCTAATATCTTTCGGCTTTAGGTACACGTCTCACAAAACAGTACACAATGCCTGCCTTGTCCAACAAAGACACTTTTGGCAAATAAATTAAACAAAAATATTTTTGAGACAGAAAATTCATGGCTATTCATTGTGACATTCAGATTACCAACTTATTGAAGGTCAGTAACTGGCTCGGGAAATTGTTGCCCAACGCGAGTCGGTGCGTCCATTCCGTTTCGTCATCGCATTAGCAATGATAACAAAAACTTTGACTACTTCAAACTTATGAAAAAGGTGACAACAAAGTTATAGGTGGCGGTGTCTGAAAGTTTATGTGCGTTGACAACAAGATTTACAACAAAACTTAAGTTAAGCTAGGCACTAAGTAGGTAGGTAAGACAATACACTTATACATATACTTGACAGGTCCGACAATGCATTGTTCAAGTAATAGCAAGAATTAGCCAGACATTCCATTAGCGATGTCATAGGCACCCTTCTTTTTGTTTCGTGGGGGGCAAAAGCATTTACGCATCCCTGCTACTCGAGAGGTAGCAGGGTGTGTGGGACTCACTCTGCCTCTAGATGGAGGCGAGACGGAGAATAGCCACTGAAAATCCCAGCCGCTCCGCCTTGCGCTTTGGTGATTTTCTTAAAGTAGTCGAGCTTTTATTAAAGTATTTTGTTTGTTTGGCGGTCAACTGCATACTTCATATCGTTTCATACCATATTTCTTCATCGAATTTTTTATAATTAAGTGATTTTTTACATTAAATGAACACTGACGAATCAATTGAGCCATTATCAGCTATCGAAGCACGATAACGTAATTTCTTTTCTTATTATACGGAATGGGTGGGTGGATACATCCTATCTGAAAAGTATATCGTGCTGAAACGTCATGGTGTTTATATTATTTTTGGTCAAAAATTTGCGTCCATCTAGTAAATTCACTCAAAATCACTGTATACTGCACCGTGAGTGCGTATTGAAACTTTCAAGCCCAATCTACCTTTCAGTAGGTAATACTCTTCTAATAGACCTCTCTAAAACAATGTCTCATTATCACTTTCAGGTGAATTTGCTTGTCAACAACGCCGGGGTGGTATCAGGCCGGTATCTTCTGGACACGCCAGATCATCTCATACAGAGAACGTTTGACGTCAATGTTTTGGCTCATTTCTGGGTAAGTCAGAATAAAGTGGCCAGAATAAAGGTCCGTTTTCACAGAAGCGTGGATCTAACAAAAATTACCTAAATCCCACATCTCATCTTGACTCATGTTTTCCTCCGCTCAGCGCCGCTCTTGTAACGCATCTCTAGGTGTGCTATATCGCACCACGACTAGTGCAACGTTTTAGATAAACTTCAACAAATGACGCTTTAGCCTCTTAGGTTTAGTTATCTGAGAGATTCACCATACAAACCTACAGAGCATTTCGAAGATTCCCGTGGTGAGACTATTTTTATAAACGATGATTTGCATAATGAAATGTTTAGTTTGTTTTGTACAAATAAAATAAAGTTTGCAAATATTATGCACAAAAGGAGTCAAAATAAGAAACGACGTGTGAATTCAGACACACTTTATTGTCATCATGTGTCACGTCGTGTTAGTATACGACTTGATGACATTAACACAAAGGATAAGTCCTTTGTATAACTTACCTTGTATTGTTATTGTTGGGCACTGAACTTTGTTACTTCAAATAAAACCGGCTGCTGTTTTGCATTAAAAGGAGATATTGAATTCTTACATTTTGTTTCTTTCAATCATACCTGTCAATAATAATTGACGTGCATGCCTAAATTTTTGGTAGAAGTAGTATGTTAATCCTAAATGCTAATAGTAGGTACCTTTATATGGATAAAAAGTAAACTAATTTTGTTGATGTATCAGTAGTCTAAAAGGCTTAAAAGTAGCTGGTTGATTTTAAATTCAATTCAGATTGACTTCTGGATTTAAAATCATCACTATCATTACAAAATAAGAATTTCAAGATTACCTTAGAGATAGGTAGAGAGATACATAGCTGCAGTCAGCAAACCCGGCCAGATCAAGCTTTTTACCATTATAATATAAAAACAGCTATTCTTTAAAAGTTTTACAACAAATAATCCGTAACATCGGGTCAGAGGCCAAAGTCTCTGCATGGTCTCGGTACCTTGAGCTGTTGTTGACTGTAAATAAAGGAACTAATAATAATTAATAACCTATAAACCATTCGCTAAGGTACAGGGGGGTAATATGGTCACCCTAAGCTTTGAGAATTTATAGCTCAATAACTAAAAGGAAGAATGAAACAAAAATACACAGTTATATAGTGAGATCAATTTACTTTTAATAATAAGGCACATTATTTTTGGGAACATTGAGTAACATACTTAAAAATCGACATTTAAAAAAATCACAAAATGACCATATTTCCGACATGTGTGGAAAATATGGTCATGAAATGTCCATATTAACAGTATGGGTTTCTAGGAACTACAAGAAGAGCAAAGTCTCATATCAGCCATCCTGTCTTCCTTACAAATAAAGCAAAACCAGGACTCCGACTTCTTTGTTCCTTTTTTCTTCTCGTTAGTCTTCTTCTGTCGAGGTTTACTAGTTTTCTGGGAAGGTGATGCTGAATTATTCTATTTGGAAAACATCGTTTTTTGTAATTGTTGTGCTAAACTATTGGCTTTCATCGATTGTTTGTTGGCTATGTATGTATCGCTTAAGCGTTCGTCTCGGAATTTGAAACTCTTTTGAAGCTGTATTAATTTTTTTTCTCATAGCTACAGCATGCAGCGCCACTTTCATATGTTCTGAACTCCAATTTCAACTGATATTTTTCTTTGTATAGCGAGCCATAGCCTAAAACAATCATAAAAAGCAATCATTAAATTTAAAATAAAAATAAAAATTACATACTGCAAATATGGTCACTTCCATGACCATATTTAACAAGGAGGTAATTGCGGATATTTTTTTGAATAGCAAAAACAAATTTTACTTAACATGTTAAACACACAACACCACTGAAAAATATAATAAATTATCTCAATACTTACTCCGGTTATAAATCATCACTCGTAAAACTGTATTTACGACGGTATTTTACTTCTGTACGGGCAGGAGCGGTGTGGTCGTAAGGCACTGCGTCCCGCCAGTCAGAAATATATGAGGTTAGGAAGGGAACCTAACTCCCTAGTGATCCTAGAGTCCCTTTACCCCTAAGACGCTAAGTCCCTAGAGCCCTAGCCCTCCTAACCGTGTAAATAAATACTTATATAGATAATAGGTGTAGAGAGCTCGCTCCCGGGATGCCCGGGGTAGCGAGCGGGAAGAGACGGGACGGTAGGTAGGTGGTGCGGACCCGCTGCCAGCCGCGCAGACTCACGCGGCTGATCATAGTGACGGCTAAAGGTGTCTTGGCCGCAGCGGGGGGAAATGAGACCCAACACAGACGGTTGAAATCTGTTTATTGTTAATTCTAACTGGTCTTATATACTATGGTTTATTGTATACACACTGTCGAGGGTTTTCGCTTGTGTTTCGTCGGTGTAAAGTGCCGACGATGCACGCGCTCGGTCCATCGGTCAGGTCGCTGCATCTAGGTCGCTGCTGACGGCTGCATCATGTACGACGTAGCTCGTACATATTCCCCACTCGAAGAAGAAGAAGATGCAGGAGAAGAGGGAGTAGCCGGCGCCTTGGTATGGTGGGGGCCGGTTACCCGTAGCTGGTGTTGCAACGACCCTTAGCTTAGTCGCGCTGACTCGATGTCCACTGGTTACGATTGCTAGTTGCTGGTATCTTCGCTACAGGTGTCAGAACCGGGCTGACTCTCTACTAATGGCTCCTCAGTTCACTGGTGAGTCCTGCTTGTAGGAGGCCAGAGACCGGTCCAATCGCTGTGTCATGGTGAATGGTATGTCTGTAGCGAAGTTCTGCTTCACGTCTGCTGGTGTCATGGTTGTTGGTAGGTCCCATCGAAGTGTGCTGCTGGTATTGATGTCATCTGGTGGTTTTGGTTCGTGGTTGTTGGTGTTGGTAGGCAGGTGTTTACTGAACAGCATATGCGACTTCTCAGAGTACTGGTGAGATCCGCTTGTGGAAGGCCAGCATCCGATCCGCTGCTGTCAGTTCTCTGGTTTTCTTGGTGGTGACTTGGATGTGGTGATGATAAATGTTTCATCCTGCCGATGATAATGGTTGATGTTAAAAAGTGGAAACGTTAAGTAATAGTATTGGTTTTGTTGTTTTGATAAATTTAGTAGGTAAGTAATTGACTCGATGTTATGGTACGTATTTAATTGGTAATATAAATTGGTTATGATGTTATAGTCCCGTTATTCGGGCGCATGCTATTCCCGTATTTTCTGGGTAGCATAGATAATTCTCTATAGAGAATCTTCCACTTTATGTAAAAACTTAAATGAACCAAAAATAAATTTAATATTAATAACATCGTATAACCTGGTGTGGCCTTTGTTAGACCAAGAGCATGCTTGCTCTTTTTAGTGGTAATTAAAAAAAATATATATATTCATAAAATATGGTCAAGTTAGACCGGGAGCCTTGATAGCTCCTTAATTTGGTGTAATGGTTTGTCTGCCCCGATGTATACGGTGGCAGACCAAGATGGTAATGGTAAATGGTCTGGTTGGTTGACAGACCAGGAGACTTGCGTACTCCTTAATGGTGTTGGTTAATCTGACGCAATGGTAAAGCGTTCAGATCAATTTGTTGGAGCGTAAATCCAACAACTTACTACTAAGATATAATGCTTAATGGTCTACTAGGAGTCTTTCTTACTCCTTAATGGTATTTGCTTAATCTGACGCAATGGTGAAGCGTACAGATCAATTTGTTGGGGCGTAAATCCAACAAACTACTACATACTAAGATAAAATGGTCAATGGTTAATGGTACGACTATACTAATTAATTTCCCCACCTAGTCTCCTACACTACCGAAGTTAAAATGCTAAAGTTGGCAAAATAATCCAATCATTCATAATGTTTCGTAAATTGGTTTAATAAAATGTACCTATTTGCTGGTAAAGTGATTCTAACTTCGTAACATGATACCTACTTGTTTATATTAACTTGCAAATAATAAAATAATGGTATGATATTTATGCGAGTGCAGAGCTATTGTTTAGATACACCGCTGATATTTGGTTTTTGATTAGAAATGGTAATATCTAGAATCCCGAAAACTTTGTGGGATCTAACTTCCCCCAGGAATGGTTTATATCCTAGGTCGTGGTTCAAGTTTTCCCCGAAGGACCAAAATGTACGGGCAGGAGCGATTCCTCCCGACCCGCCAAGGTCAAAATGTACGGGCAGGAGCGATGGTTGTAAGGCACCGCGTCCCGCCAGCCAGAAATATGTAAGGTTAGGAAGGGAACCTAACTCCCTAGTGATCCTAGAGTCCCTTTACCCCTAAGACGCTAAGTCCCTAGAGCCCTAGCCCTCCTAACCGTGTAAATAAATACTTATATAGATAATAGGTGTAGAGAGCTCGCTCCCGGGATGCCCGGGGTAGCGAGCGGGAAGAGACGGGACGGTAGGTAGGTGGTGCGGACCCGCTGCCAGCCGCGCAGACTCACGCGGCTGATCATAGTGACGGCTAAAGGTGTCTTGGCCGCAGCGGGGGGAAATGAGACCCAACACAGACGGTTGAAATCTGTTTATTGTTAATTCTAACTGGTCTTATATACTATGGTTTATTGTATACACACTGTCGAGGGTTTTCGCTTGTGTTTCGTCGGTGTAAAGTGCCGACGATGCACGCGCTCGGTCCATCGGTCAGGTCGCTGCATCTAGGTCGCTGCTGACGGCTGCATCATGTACGACGTAGCTCGTACAACTTCTAAACAAAAATTATAAGCGAGCTGCAACTTGTGGCTGTTACCAACTTTTTGGGCTGTCAAAATGGTGTCGGTAAAACTGCACAGGTGAAACCCGGTGCAGTATTAGGCATATTCATAGACTATTTGCAGGTAGTGCCCTCTTTTAGATTTCGCTTGTACTTTTTGAAATATAGAAAAGTGACCATATTAACAGGCTGACCATATTACCCCCCTGTACCTTACAATATTTTTATATGTGTTTCGATTCGACAACTTGAACTTGACCTTTTCACAGCGATTTGATAAATCGTCAGGTATTGAGCGTAATTCATTGTAGGCCTTTATGTAGCTTAACATCACAGGCGAGGTGGGGCGAATCGCTAAACATTGAAATGTTTTCCATGTTTTGTCTTTTTTCAAACTTAAAAAAAAAAGGTTGAAAAAAGACAAAACATACTCGTAAATATAAAATTCTAGGGTTCTGTACCATTACCATGTGTTCCGGTTAATGTACCGTAATAGTTATCATCATCAGCCTCCAGACGTCCACTGCTAAATTTAATGGCAATTGTCATTTGGGGGGATTCGGTTGGGTTGGTGACTGCAGTAAGTTTTATTTATACCCAGGTAAACGATGCTGCCCCTTTTCCTGATATTCCCTAAATCGTCTTCTTCAACGCCCTCGGGATCCGTGGGCCTATTCTAAATCCTGAAACCACAAGAACATGTCATGGTAGAAGTGCTGATTGTGCCCGTCTATCATCATTAGCCTATCGCAGTCCGCAGCTGGACATAGGCTCTCCAGCTATTCGCAACTTTAGGCTAACACCTGAAGGTTCTATCTACCCATAATCGCCACGCTGGGCAGGCGGGTTGGCGATCGCAGGGCGTAGCTCCTCGCTCCGGTGACGCTACTGTGATAAATATCACAGCAGCTAAATAGCTACGCCTTAAATAGTGATGGTTATACTGCCACCAGTCGGTTGATAGAGCCTCGTTCGTTATTCAGCAGGATGCACCACGTCAGGCCCGCCGTAAGCGGGCGTGCAAGGCGTGCAATGCACGCGGGCGGCACATTCAGGGGGGCGGCAAATCAGACAATCTTCGACTTAAATTCAGACATTGTCACCTCACAATACTAAAAAGATTATTATCCTTATAAAAATAAGGCATGTATTTAACGCTGCGACAAATAAATCTGATTTAAGGTTTATAAAATAATTAAAGTGGATAGGAAATATAATAGGTTGGCTGCAACGGTGGAGTACATTATTATGTAAAAACTGGCAGCATTAAAAAGTAATTTTAAGCTTTACTTTAATTTAAACTGGCATCGAGTTTTTCTTTCGGCAATTGAATTTATGGCTAAGCGGAAACTCGGAAGCAACTAAAAAGTACAAAATAGGCATTCATAAATTGTAAAGTAGAGGTATCTATTAAAATGATTTTAGGTAGTATTTAATAAGATTGAGATCTAATTAACATAATATGTGGTGTGACATGTAAGCTGCAAATAAAGTAAAAAATGGCATGCAATTTAAATATTGTAAGTTTTATTTCTTGACTTATTTTTAGGGTTCCGTAACCAAAATGGCAAAAACGGAACCCTTATAGATTCGACATGTCTGTCTGTCTGTCCGTATGTCACAGCCAGTTTATTCCGAGACTATAAGAGCTACATTATTGAAATTTGGTACGTAGATGTAATTAAAATTTTAAAATAAAATCAGAAAAAATCCAAAATTTTTGGGGTTCCCCATACATAGAACTGAAACTCAAAAAAAATTTTTTCATCAAACCTATACGTGTGGGGTATCTATGGATAGGTATTTGAAAATGATATTGAGGTTTATGACATAATTTTTTTCTAAACTGAATAGTTTGCGCGAGAGACTCTTCCAAAGTGATAAAATTAGTGTCCCCCCTCCCCCCCCGTAACTTCTCAAATATGGGCATGATAAAACTGAAAAAAAATATATGATGTGTATTACTATGCACACTACTAACGAAAATTGGATTGAATGAAATCTAGACAGTATTTTTTTTTAAACGTCGTTAATCAAATTACCTAATTTTTTCATTCAATCAGTGGTACGGAACCCTACGTGCGCGAGTCCGACTCGCACTTGGCCGGTTTTTTTATTTGTAAGGGCGAAAAATTAAAAGACATTACGGTTACCAATAATCAATCTTTATTTATTTGTTTATTGAACTACGTAATTGTTACGAAATTATACCTAGGTATATAAATACTAAAATTATCACTGGATAATTAGGGCCGGCTTCGATTTGGCGGGGCGTCCACGCTTTCTTTATTGCCCTATTGGAATCATTTTTGCCTCCAAAGGCGGCGTTGTTAATTTTAACCTTAAAGCAAAGCCCAATATATGTTTACAGGTATAAACGCCTGCCGACGTTTTCATTATTTATTATTTCCAAAAATAAAAAAGGATTCCCTAATATTTATTTTAGTATTCAATTTAAAATTAAAGCTGCTCGTTAATTATAGCTAGAAAGTGTTTTTTTAGATGGAAGTCTACAGTAGCCATAATAATATTATTTGCTATCCGACTGTTAATATTAGTCGCCATGTCATTATTTTTAATACCTCACCTATAATTTCAATCGCCATATATAAAAAAATACTACCAAGAAGTCGCAGCCGTTATTTAGTTTTTTATAATACTTTGCAATTGCTGGCTATCCAATATAATTGTAGCCAAATTATTTAAACATTGCCCAATTATATTTGTAGATGCCAATAGTTTATAACCCTCTTAATTTTTCATTCGCCTCAATAATAATAAGCCTAAAAATAATATGATGAACGGCGCCCAAATATTTCTTTTATATCGTAGCATTACATAGCGCCATCTATTGAAATTCATGAGAACAAAGTTAATCCGTATCGTGCTCTATGCGAAATAGGGAAATCCCACAGATATCAGGGGAAATCCCCTTAAAACTATATTCTCATTTCTTTGTTTTTATTTATTTAACACAAATGCGAAAGTGATGTGAGTGAACAACAAACTTCAATTATTTTGTTATAGCCCTAATTTGAGATCCGGAAACGGTCCAGGTTACTTAAAATTAATAATATTCTGTATATTTTTGTTGTTTTTCATTGTAAAGAATTTTTTTTTTCACATTTTTATAAAAACCTAGGTTTTGTAGTTAAAAAATGTGAAAAAAAAATCTAACTAGATAGGGGCGGCACGATAGGAATTGCACACCGGCGTTCAAGCCGCTAGCGGCGGGCCTGCACCACGTGCAGGTGCGGGTGGCTTGGAGCGAAAACATGATAGGTCGCTCCCATACATCCCCGCCCATCTAGTCTGATTCTAACTTTAATTATCTCATTTCAGACGGTAAAAGCCTTCCTGCCGTCCATGATCCAGAGCAACGACGGCCACATAGTGACGATAGCATCCATGGCTGGCTACGTAGGCGTGGCCAAGTTGGTGGACTATTGCTCCTCCAAAGCTGCGGCCTGCGGCTTCGACGAGTCTCTGAGACTCGAGCTGGACACCAAAGGCATCAAGGGAGTGAGGACTTCGCTCATCTGCCCCTTCTTCATCAGATCTACGGGAATGTTCGACGATGTCAACTCTAGGTAAGAACACTTCAATCAATCAATGAACAGCCCTGGTCAGTCCACTACTTTTTTTATTATTTTTTATAGTAGCTCGATATAATGGCCTACTGAACGTAGGCCTCCTTTAATTCACGTTTCTCTATCCCGGGCTATCTTCTTAGTGTTCTTATACTTATTACGTATTAAACAATGGTCAGGTGAGTGAGACAAAGACCAGATGTTGCGCACCTATTGACTGACACATAATTATAAAAAAGAAAATTATACATTTCTTTACTCGATCACACAGAATTATTAATTCGTCCTCAATAAATAATTCTGTACGATAGTAGTCGAGTAATCGATAATAAAAATCCAACGTACCTATAAGTTATATTACTGTATAGTTTCATTGAAATCCGTTTAGTAATTAATGCGTGAAAGAGGAACGAACATCCATCCATCCAAACAAACTTTCGCATTTATATTATTAGTAGGATTGTTGTAAAACTTTCTATAGCCTTAAAATAGGGAGCAAGAATGAATATGGCAACATTTTCAGTATTTAATTTTTTTCTGACCAATTTCCGCGGTCGGTTTCTTCGTTAATAGATACATTCTGGAAACACTTGCTAAAAATTGTAGTAGAATTGTATTGTCTGGAATTACTTTAGGGAAATCACGACATTAATTAAATTTAGAGACACGACCGTCCGCAACATAACAGGCTAAGCGTGAGGTAATAGTTATTATCCTAAGCATTAAATTAGTGCTGTGTATTATTTTTAATGTCAGATAATCTGCCTACATTAGCAATTTCATACCGTTTTTGCGAGATTATTATATAGTCTGATCTAGGATTCCTAATAAAACACGTAGGGTACAGATATTTTTAACAGTAAAAATTAATTTAAAATTCCGATTTATTCCTAGGATGCTCAATAATTTTATTCGAAATTCGAAAATATTCGTTTTGCCTAAAGCACGGTTTCGGATTAAAATTATTCTGTTATGAAGTTATGTAACGTTCTTTTCTCAATTAACTCAATCTATCGTGTTTTCCTACCAATAACATTTACGTGTACTACCTATCTTTTTAAGAGAGGTAGGGCATAGCGAATCTTCGTTTGAATTGAGCTGCCCGACCGGGGAAAGACCTCCACCCTATAGAATACCGCATCCAAATGACCTCCGGGTCGAGTTTCTGCTGGTGAGTAGGGTATCCGGAGCTCGGCAGTGGCAGCTGACAGGTAACTGGTCAATTACTTGCCATTTGTCACAGCGCCTTGGGCTTCTCTTTCGGTTTCCATCAGGCGTAGGAAAGCCATTATGTCGAGCTACTATAAAAAAAATCTACCAAGATGACACTCAAACTGTCAAAAATCATCTCAAGCAAAGTGTAGCTTCTAGTTCTATACGTTCTACCCCTACACAAATTAAAATATCACTTCGTTTTTTAAAAAGGGGAAGCATTAGGCACCTTCTCGCCGAATCCAGCACTAAACCCCCTGTGTCGCTAGTGGGCAGCAACATGAAGGGATTCGGGTAGCACAGAAGTATGCGGCCTCGTCCCTGCCTGGCCATCCGCACAAACTATCACTTACCAGAACCCCGTTTACTGTTCCAGATTCCTCCCTCAACTGAGCTCCAACCATGTCGCCGACCGCGTAGTCAGCGCTATTCGCACCAACGAACCCTTCACTATCATTCCAGGAATCCTGAGGGTTCTGCTACCACTTAGATGGTAAGTAATATAGGTTTGCTATGGAAAATATGTTCTATATGTATAAATATCTGAATTTATTGCTATTAGGTGCTATCTACATATTTTGGGAATAATATACTTACCTAATATAATGTTTTGTCTTGAACGAATGTAGGTAATACGGATGATGGGTTGTAAGTGAGATGAAAATATTCTAAAAATGATAATGAAGTTTTAAGCTTTCAATAGAATAGAAGCTCATATACGCAACGAAACAATAGAGAATAAATGTTGTTCAAGTAGCTAGTTCAGGGGATTGCTTATTCGTAAGTAAGGACAACACGCGAATGTCTTTTTAGCGGTTTCTTAATGCCAATGGTAATGATGACGAATTTATAATTTTAATCTGGCTCAATTCACAATTGTAACTAAGGTCTAAAATTAAGTACCTAAATTTTGCACATAGATGCATACTTATATATGTATAAGTGCAGTACATCGCATTTATTTTCATACTTCCTTTTCTAGGGTGATCCCATGGCAAGTCCTCTCCGATCTGATCCGCATGATCGTCCCCGACGCGATGCCGGTGGCTCACGCGGTGTCACCTGCGCCCGCGCCGCCCGAGAAGGCGCACACGCCGCTCGCCAAACTGGACTCGCGGCCCATGTCGCTAGTACCGCCCGAGAGACACGACAGACAAGTCTGATAGACCACGCAGCAGGTGATAGTGGACATACTGGAATGTAAGACTTTAAACGTAACACCCAGATCAATACAAACAAACAGACATGTTCATGCACACTGTGATACACACAAATCTTTGTACTGTGCGGAGATCCACCTCGTGACTACTGCATCTGTATTTTCGGGTAATTAAGTTTTTTCCTGATTAAACTTTCGATTTCCGTTACATTCAAAATTTAGAGAAAGGCATAGCATTCAGCAGCGTGTATTAGAAACGCGCGTTTTCGTTTTCGCGTCGCGACGTAGGCACTGATTGTTGATGATACGCGCGTCGAGTGCGTAAACGCGCGTTTAAACGATACAAAGCCAGCGTAAGCAGTATTGTCGCGACCATAATATTCCAACAACCATTGTTCAACTGGAGGAGCCTCTGATCGAATTGATCAACGTAAAAGGTACGGGCGCAGTAGAGGCACGTTCCATGGTCGTGAGCTTAGGTTACGAGGTTTCATTCTAATCTCTCGAAGAGCGTATACGTACGATACCTACCTACACGCACTAAGTACGTTTTTTTACTCCCTAAAAGACAACTGAATTTGTTCTAGTAAGTATGTACTTTACCAGAACAATCCGAGTCGGTTTTAATTAAAAAGCAAAACTGCCCTACATTATTATTTTTTTTTTTTTTATAGTAGCTCGACATAATGGCTTCCCTACGCCTGATGGAAAGCTAAAAAGAAGCCCAAGTCGCTGTGACAACTGGCAAGTAGCTGGTTAGTTACCTGTCAGTTGCCACTGCCATGCCGGCCCAACCCTAACCCCCCCACGAGCTCCGGAGACCCTACTCACCAGCAGAAACACGACCCGGAGGTCATTTGGCTGCGGTATTCTATAGGGTGGAGGTCCTTCCCCGGACGGGCAGCTCAATACGAGCGAAGATTCGCTATGCCCTACCTCTCTTATCTACATTATTGCAAATAATTACTGATTGACTTAAAAATTTTGACTAAAATACAAATTCTAATATTTTAAAAAACAATAATTGTGATAAAATGTTACATTATTGTGTTGACTTCTGGTGTGTAGTATTGTTTTTATGACTAAAGGGAAACTGTGTCTGTTATTAATTTTAATACATGTACTGATATTATAAAAGTATGACAAAATACCTACATTGACGAAAATTTTGGTATACCTATGTTACTTATATTCCAGTTTGCTAGTACCTATATTGTATGTTATGGGGATTAACTGTAGTTAGTAAGTAGGTACTATTAAAAATGAATCAAGGGGCCTTATTCAATAGACCACCTGGGTCTGTTCTAGCATATCGTAGCGATAGAAAAATAAAACAAACAATTGTTTTCTCGAAAAAAGAACACGTTATAATTTCAAAATTAACCTGCATATTCATTTCAAGAAATATTTTGAAAAACATAATTTGTTTTTACAGAAATATGTACCTAAGTAATTATACTTAATATGTATCTTGGAAAAGGGTGTTTTAATTAAAAGTTATTTTCTGTTCTTAGGACTCTTAAGCCTTATTGAAATGGTTACAATAAGTACTTAGTCAAACTAAGAATATTATGTACCTATAGTGTGGTGTGATTTTAGCGAATTTATATTACTTACTATGTAGCAACTATCGCTGGTGATAACTAACAAATGTTAGATATTTTATTTGTAAATATATTTAGTTTGTACTTTATAACAATTTATAAACATCTTTGGAAGGTAGTACAAAATATTTGGTAACCACGTAGAGTATTGTTTGTAAGTACTTTTATATATTTTAGAGGACATATAAGTTACCTAACTGTTTATATAAAGATACAAGCTACTGTGGAAATGAATTAAAAGTAATAATATTGTCTTATTCTTTTTCAACACACGATCTTATAACGACGCGGATGCCTACTTTTATAAATAAAACATAGCGTTTCCTGTTGTTGAGGAACGATATCGGAGTAATAACAAAGGGTCAGAATTATATCTCGTTTGACAACATTGTAACCCCCACCCTATAGAATAACGTAGTCAAAATCCGGACACTTTTGAAATCGAAACTCAAATTCTATTAGATAAGCGATAAATCCACAATCAAGAAGGCACGGTTAGATAATATAATGAATGAAAAATTCTGAAGTGTCCGGGGAAAATCCATAATTCGTCCAAATGTCCGGATTTTTTTCCGTGTTATCCGGCGCCGACAATTTAGGTAATGGCAACCCTATACCTAAATGACACCGCCTTCACGTGTGACTAGTTAAACACTACGCTTGTAGTAATGGATAAGTAGGTATCTGAGCTCGATAGCACTCATAAACTTCAATGAATCTTTAATTACTAGATGTGTTTATGTTCAACTATAAGGTATCAGTGGGTAGTCAACGAAGGAAACTGAAAGGGGGTGTTAAGTGCCTAGAAATTATATACACTTTCAATGATTATAATACCTATTACTAAATATTATTAATCATAGGTGTACAATAAAGCGTGTTTATGCCTTTGTAACATAGATTAAATTTTTGGTTGAGCAAAGATAATTTTGCTAAAGATGTTACATAGTCATAAAAAGTTGTTTATCAAAACGTGTTTTTCGATACGAGGTGATATATGAATAAAAGAAATATGTTATTTATGTTTTTCATTTAATAAGTAGTTTATTATGCAAGTTATTTTGCCCATGAGAATATGTTAAGTACATACACAGGTAGGTTCAGTAAAACACTAAGTGGCGAGACGTCTTTCAAACTTTAGTTTACTTTTTACGAATATGAATGTATGGATGGATGTAAGTAGACGACATAAAGCCACCACCACACTAGCGTTTTTTGAGTGCCGAAAAAAGACTACTTAGGTACGTTCAAAGTTCAAACGCTAGTTTTAGGGCACTCTTACTCACGTACTCTACCTATTTAACTATTATTATGTATAGATTTAAGTAAAGGAACTCGAATGAAACTATTCCTTTAATAGAAGCAGATGATGATCATTATGATTCCATCGGAAACTAAAACATAAAACTTATTCGTGAAACTGAGTAACTTATAAGTAACTTATCATACCTACATTGTAGACGACTAGGGTTTGTACTGTATTTCAACAATCCATTATCACACAGGTTAAGTAAAATTAAATTCGTGTTTTACAAACAAAGCAAAGGTTTAAATAAATTAAAAGATATACCGCGAAATTAATTAAAACTTGGGTAGATGTAAATAAAAGTGAGGTAACAAAAGCAACGATTAATAGAAAGTAATAACAAAAAGGTAAACAGTAAGGTAACATTCATAACATTCCTAATTCAACTCACACATACTATCTCATAGTACCCTCAAGCAAATTATAACTACCTATGACACAAATAATACCTACAAACATTATGACTTAAGTATGTACCTACATACAAAATTAAACTTTATTATGAAAACGGAGGATTAAGTTAATTTAATAATAAATAGGTAACAATAAAAAAAATAAACAAGACAAGAGAGCTTGTATGTAACAAATCGAAACATTCAAGCCTGAAATGTTCGTTTCTCCTTACAACTGTAAGGAGAAACGAATGTCTAACTAGACAAATACCTGTATTTTATGCATATCTGTATACCTACTAAGATTGGAAAAAATACAGAAAAAATTCAAGGAATTTACCTAGCGCGTTGAGCACAAAGGAAAAAACTAAGTAACTTAATAAGTACGACACCGTTTCAAAAACTATCGCAGCTAAGTAATATAATGCCACAAATGCAAATGGAAACCCGAAGTGACCGAGTTCAGTTTTCCTTATTTGTTCAGCCTTCTTATTCAAAACTTTCCTAGTTAATCCAAAACAATATCTCGCCAATACCAATAGTCTCAAGATAAATTGACCTTTTAACGGCTTTGTAGGTATATCTATATACCTCTCCTATCTATATATATGATCTGCGTACCTCTGATGGCACAGAACCACCCTTGGAAGAAATAGGGACTAAACTACATATTTTATGAGGAGAATTCCAAGCCCTTGGTATCAAACATTCCCCTTACTGCTTGTGGCCTCCTATACTTTCTTAACATTACAAAGGAAACATCTATTTTAGGGCGGGGGGCATAATGTCCTCAGTCGTGGTTGTCCCTCGGATAAGCCTCTGGCATCTTAAACTCTGAGATCGGTGATATGTACAACGGATTCAACTCCTGCATATTTTTCCTGCTCTCCTGGGCCTCTTTCGCAAACTTTGCATAGGCTCTTCTATCTGACATTACCTGTCCAATTTTCACAAATAAAATGGCCACTATTCCCGCCAGTATGACGAATCCCATAATGTATAGAGCGCTGGACATGATCATGGCGCTGGTGGGCTGGTCGCAACTCTTCGATCTGATGACTATCTCCATGGCAACCATGGACCCGGTACCAGCAGTGTAAGTATATTTGTATTCGCACTCCTCATTTCCGACTTCAAGCCGGTAGATGCACGAAGCCAGTCCACTCTGGGAGTCGAGTAGACCTAGAATTTAATAAAAGACATTTTAGATTTGATGAATGTTAGCTAACGTATAGTTTTGATCGACAATGCAGGCTGTCAAGCTTTCTGCATAGGTTCCTTGAAATATCAAGTCTGAAGTTCCATAGCTAGGCCTGAATAAATGTTTCTTATATGATGATATCGTTTCACTTGGGAAATATCGATAGTAGATACGTTTTTAAATTCACCATGATTACACCCCGCTTTTGTGGAAATGCAGCATTAAAATAGCGTTCTTAGTATTCTGATTAGAAATTTCTAATGCCTACTGACCGCTGATTTCTAATGATATTTACTAATTATTAGGTACGTTTATCACATCGACTACTTAAAGAGCAAGCAATGATTTGATTTACCTACATAGGTACCGAAAACTGTTCAAGTCTAGCTTTAAGTATGGGTACCTACTATTCCTAAATTACACTTCAGTGCAATTTGTTAACCGCAGAAGCGGTAGACAGAGTGCCACATAATGATACCGTTTGAGAAACCACACTTTCGAGTTCTAATGGCGACCACGAATAAACTACTGTACTCGTAATTAGCCTACTTCGTGTAGGTAAATGAGACACTTTCATTTTAAAAGAAACTTTTGAGAGCTTTATTAGAATTATTTAAGTAATTAGCTAAAAGATGTGTGAAGTTGCAACAGCCGGAGCAGCGCGCTCAACACTCTGAGCTTGATGAGCGTTTCCGTTTCTCGACCATTCATATTTGAACCGACTAGTCGGTGTACCTATTAGGTACCTACTCTTGTAGTGATGTAAGGCGACATTGCTCAGCGTTAACCAAAGGTTCGATCATCTTGACATACACAGCGGGTTCTCACAACTGGTACAGTCTCTCATTATACTAAACAGTGGCAGTAAGTGTAAGTGACAAATGTATAATCTAATGGAGTAGAAGATGTATAACCTGCTGAGGCGAGGTAGGTAGTACTGGTAGGGTTCCGCCGCCACGCGCAACGGGTTCTCACAACTGGTGCAGTCTCTCATTACGCTAGACAGTACTGCTGATAACTCCTTGGGTATGACGTACGTACCTGACTCGTGCAGCCTCTCGCTGACGGTGTAGTTGACGCTGCCGATGGAGCAGACGTCCAGACAGGAACTGTTGAGGTGGCAGGCCACGCAGGGCTCCGCCGTTACGCATAGTGGATTCTCGCACGTGGCACAGGTCTCGCAGTAAGCGCCTATGTACTTGATGCTGCCCACTGAGCATTCGCATTTGCCTGGAATTAAAAAGCTTGTTAAATACAAAGTGACGTGTTACTATCGAAACGAAACGGTAGGTAGTATCACCCCTAAAGTAATTAATATAGGCATCTAAATGAATACCTACCTAAGTCCTAAGTGCGTCAAATCACGATTTCTTATAACCAATGTCTATTTCCTACCAACCTCACCTGCCCGTGGTGCATCCTGCCGAATAGCAAACGAGGCGCTGGCAACCAACTGGTGGCGGTATAACCATCACAATTGATGGCGTAGCTAAATACCACAGACCGTTGACGGGCAGCTGCGTCACCGGAGCGAGAAACTACGCCCTGCGATCGCCAACCCGCCTGCCCAGCGTGGTGATTATGGGTATATCCTCCAGATGTTCGCCCTAAGTGGCGAACAACTGGAGAGGCCTACGTTCAGCAGTGGACTGTAATAGGCTGATGATGATGATGATGATGAATGTCTATTTTGATTTTAAATGTTTTATATAAAGTAATATGAAAGCGTGCCTTAAGACGATTAACACACTGGCATGAATGACGCAGCGTAGCTCGTGAATTCCCTCGATTATGCAAATCTGCAGTCCCGCAAGTAAGCGCGTAGGTGCGTCGAAACGCATGGGGCATGCTTCTTGGCAATGTGTTAATCGCCTAAATGGAGTTTATCATTTATAAGACTGTTGGTGAAAATGGGCATTAATTAGTCTGCAATTATAATTATAGAGCCCTTACATTACGTCTTGCCCTTAAGAAAGTGTGGAGAAATATGGTATGACGACAGCTGAACTTTGTATTTGTATTGCCTTTCATGTCACCCAAGATGGATAACGTATTCTCGAATTAAGTGCGACCTGTGTGCCTAGCACGAATACTTTCGAAAAAGTATGCGTAACGTAACCGTAAACAGGGCGATAATTTTCACTACGTTAACGTACGTAAACGTAGTACCTCTTACGCACGATAGGGGCGCTGTACCAAGTTTCATACAAATGTTTACCGTAACGTTACGCATACTTTTTCGAAAATGTTCGTGCTAGGAACACTGGTGCTCACCACAAACGCATTCCCCGTTCCCCGAGCAAACATCGGTGCTGCCGGGCGCGACACACGAGTCGGTGCGGTTGGGGCAGTCGCACGCGGCGCCACTCCAGCCTTCGACGCAGACGCACTGCCCGCAGATGCAGGACCCTCGATCCACGCCGCCGCACTCCACTCCGTTCTCACTGAAAACGGAGAATGGTAACGTTGATTAACTTAACATCTACTAATGCAAAATAGCCCACAAAACGTTGAGTTGTGACGCCAGCTAATAAAGCCTACCGCGGTCACACTCCCCTGTGTGTTGGTGTTGACTAAGGCAAATCAACAGTGTTCAGCAGTTCGCATTTACAGGCTGATGATAAAGAAATATTTTTTAATAATTAAGTTTACTGAACGAATGTGTTTTATGTCACTACCACAATCCCGAGCCACCAAAGTACACTAGCAGTTTCTCCGTAGTAAGACTTTGCTTCGAACTTACTCGCAGGCAGTCACGGGTAACTGACTACAAATTCGTATTTTATTCACATTCAATGAGCAGTTGACAAACAAGATGCATAGCTGACAGCGAAGATAGTTATTGATTCGGTGCCAAATTGAGGGTTTGATTCGTCCCTACTGGCACTGCATTGGCAGTATAATTTGGTACTAGCCGTTCTAGCCCAGCTTGCAGTCACAGCACGCATCGGTGCACGACTCACGACAAGGCCTCTGCCTTTCATATCACAATCAAATGTTCCTATGGCAGGCACCACACTGTTCACACAGACAGTCCCCGGGACTAGAGCTCGCGGTTTTGTACTAGTCTACTGATTACGTCAGACTCACAAGCTCCTATCGCAGCCTGGGTCGCTGTCGCACTTGCCGCACAGACAGTCCCCCAACATTGCGCTACTCTACTGATGACGTCACACTCACATGCTCCTGTCGCAGGCGCTGCACTGGCAGTACCGGCCGGTGTAGCCCGGGTCGCAGTCGCACTTGCCACATAGACAGTCCCCTGCGCCGGAGCAGGCGAGAGCCCGTGTGGCGTTTGGCTCGCGACACTGCGCTACTAAAGCTGCTGATGCTTCTTCGTTCTCTATAGAGCAGTCGCATTGAGGGCCTGACCTGAAATTAATAGGTTTCATTGAGGTTATAACGGTTACGACCATTATCAGAATATAAGTACAAGTTAATTAAGAAGTGCTAGCTTTCCTACAAAAATCCTTCAGCTAAGTAAAATAGCCTTGAAACTTTTCTAATGACTGTTGTATGATAAATTTTCAAATTTTACGTCTGTTATAAAATATAGCTTGGTCCAGCCTTTTTGTGAATTGAATCTGTACATATATGAGAAGGTAATAATATTACATACAGGTAAACCTAAGAAGTATGACAAATAACTACTGTGGACAAAATTTTAGATAACTACTTAACTTTATAGTTTAGAACTTATTACCTGAACCTTGGAATCTTATGATGAATCATCATTACACAATTCACACATCAGTTTTCGCAATACCTATGTCCTCACCGAACTGAATGTATGTAGAGGCATAGCGACTTTTCATTTATGTAGGTACACAGTCAGACACAATTATGCCACTACAGGTTTATAACTAGTATTTTTGTGGTATAAAGTAACTCTAGAGCCAAAGATTCTGCTGGTCAAACGTTCACTAATGCACCGTCATGCAGGCGAAGGAATAGTTCATGGGTCAAAATGTCTTTTGAGCAAAAAGTTAAAGGTTCAATAATTGAATAATTATTATTCTGTTGGCTAAACGTTCATGGAGCAATGTATTGTTGGCGAACCGTTTCAGACTCAGAAGTTCAGCCCATGAGTTATTTTGATTAGACTTAATACAAGGATATCATTAACTATAAGTACTTATATTTTTGCGACTTCTTATATTTACCTAGTATTTTTATGAAATTAAGTATTTTTTACTAAACAAAAGTACCTAAGTAGGTAGGTACATACGCACCATCCTTTATTGCACTGACAGACCCCACAAACGAGGTGAGAGTTTAACGGACAGGTCAGAGACATATCCTTAATCAGATCAGCCTCGCAGTCGCAGCCGCACTGAATATCCACATCCAGAATCAGGGAATCCTGACCTAATTGACTTTCGGCTATGCGAATCGTTTGACTCATCTGTAAAAAAGAAAACAAAATTAATCAAAAAACCGTCCCAAAATCGGTATCTACTTACCTAATCCCAGTTTCGTGATTAAAAGCATCGTAACGGTAATGATGCACGGATACAAACACTTTCATTACTTCTCATGTGTATAAATAAAATTATGTGTTAAGCACTCGACCTTATTTATCCCATAAGTTATATGGGTACTCAATTTAAATGCATCGACATATTTTGATTGATATCGATGAATTGATTAACGTTTTTTAGGAGCGCGAAGAGGAAACTACTTGGGTACATGTACTTATATTTTATTGGAGGTTTCATCAGCATTAATTACACTGGTTAGTAATCTAAAAGTTTGTTCTAGTTTATACGCTTGTCTGTCTTGATTGCTACTCGTTTTCTATTGTGCGTCCAAGTCAGCTTTTTTGACAATTTTTAATAGATTAATATAGATAGATAGATATTCTTTATTGCACAAAATACACAATTAGTACAGAAAAGGTGATACAGACATCTTGTGGTACAATCTAGGCGGTCTTATCGCTAGTAAGCGATCTCTTCCAGACAACCTTTAGGTAAAGGAAGTGTAGATTTCTGAAGAGAGGGGCAAAGTCGTGCAAACTGTTCATTATCTCATAGTGTGACTGCTGCACAGAATAAATAAACCATACTTACACTCTTATACTCTGAACAAGATTCCAGAGTTATATGTGCTTCATAATTCAGCGTCATTCCATACTCTACTCCGGTACATCTAGTGGTCTCTATCAACGACCCTCCTTTTATTCCACAGTCGGTGAAATACTTAATCTTCAATGTGCCTTCACTAGAATTGTCTTCAAAGTCGACAACGCTCACAATATCTTCGTAGCCCATTTTTACCAGCTTCAGTATATTAGAACTGTCACTTTCCAATTTGGCGACGTATGTGAAATCATCCAAGAGCTTATGAAGATCATCATAGTACGATTTCACGCTATCGGTAACAGCAAAAATAACGTTGACCTAAAAATAATCACGGTTTATTCCAACATTCGCGTGCAAATATAGCAAGTATGTGTTTATCTTAGCCATTAAACGCTAACCGTGGCCAACATTTGCCGTTTTAATCTGAACAAACATATTTTACCTTGTGCTTATCTAAGAGTCTATAGACTTGTCCTATAGATGGGTAGTCGTATATGACGGAGTCTGTGTAGTAGCCATTGTCGTCGAGGTGGCATTCACCATCATTTCTCCTTGTAGCACCTCCTGGAAAATCAAAATAATGAGTTTAATATATCTTATCTTTAAATCTTTAACACTAGGTATCTTTATTCTTCTTTGACTTTTGTACTAGCAACCGTTTAAATATTATGTAAGAATCGTTATTTATGCCTGATTCATCCATAGACTCCAAAGTTATAAGAACCTAATTGTGATTAGGGCCACAAGTAACTGATCAATGAGGTACTTGCTGGAAGAATGTTATATCATTCGTGACTTGCTGAAGAGTTTAAAATGCTTGTAAAGGTTGTTGTGCGAGCCAAAGATTACAATTTTAGTTAATAAAACGTATTCTTTCTGTAGCATCAAGAGTTTAGATTCTCCGAGTAGGATGGACGGATGAATGGATATTGGCTACTCTTCCATGCAAAACTATTTAACTGATTTTAATGAAACTTTAGACTTGAAGATTAACACGTAGGCTATGATTTATAAGAATATTCACGAGGGCGCAAGCTGTAGCTCGTATATTATAACTTACCAAGCCTCCCATCCCCAGCGGTATGTATGGACCCGTCCGTCAGGAGGATGACTATCTTCCTGCTGTGCGTGGACCAGCCGATGCGATCTCCGCAGGCGATGACTTGCACCAGCGCGTCCAGCTGACCTTCAGCATTGTCCAGGTTGGCAGTCACGGAGCTGGTGTTCACGTTGTTTATGAATTCTTTCACCTGTGGGGGAGAAATTTTGCAGGTGTATTAAAGATTGTCAAGGCAGCATGCGTCTCCTGGGACCCCTTGACGCTTGTCGGGTGCGTGTATCTGGCCGCCCCACCACCCTGAGGCAGGGTGCCGCTATTCCTTTTCCCAAGGGCGGCCCGAGTCCCAAATACCCTCTCCTTGGGGAAATCCCCAAACGATGGGGAAGCTTTAAAGTATTTTCCCTGGCTTAAAAGCCATTTTGCACAACACAAGAGTACCTATATAACCTTGCGCACCTGTACCTGTACCTCGTAAAAATATCTAAATGAGCGTTATAGGTAAAATCTAAAGATTTCAGCAATATGTTTTCATGCTGTGTTGCTGAAATATGCTAACTACTTTATCCATAAGATTATAATGAGATAATAATATGTCAACTAACATTAATAGTTATGTACTAATTAGATATTTATTGCCATGACGTCGTCGTAAAGACTAGCACTAAAACTCAATTTTATTTGTATAACATCGACCACTGGCAGCAATTACAAAACGTAAACATTGATCGACATTTCATAACGTTTAATGGTCATAAAAATATCAGGAAACTGCGTGGCAGGAAACGAGCCTAATATGAAAATCACCAATAGAAAAATGATAAACGATCTTTGTAAATATCTGATAGATTGATTGGCCCGATGGCTCATTTGGTAGTGACCTCTACTTTCTGAGGCAAGGGTCGTGGGTTCGATCCCCGTACAGTACAAATATTTGTGTGCATTAACATATCCGTTTGTATTGGACAATCGTACGATCGTTCCATGCACGGGTCGTATAGTAGAGTATTTGCTGTATAAATTGAGGCTGTTTTGTAAAGAGTACCCACAAATCTTACGCTATACTTACCAGGGTTTCTCAAAGTGGTGTTCGCCTTTAGCCGGTAGGGGATTTGCGGAAAGTTTTACGTATGGTGGCTGGTTGGCTGTCAAGGGTTTGCGATTCACAAGAAGACGTGCACGCGACTGAGTCCATATAACCACCATATTTTCTTCTACAGTAAGGTAGCCTTTTTTATTTGGGGTTAGGGGTTCGAGATCGTTTGAGAAATTATACAAGGGTACGTGGGCCAATAAATTTGAGTAACCGTGCTCTATACGATACCTGGTCGGTTAGCGAGATATGATGCCTGTAATTGTAGGTGGCTTCGCAGGCATGCTCCTCCATGGCGCAAGGGTTTGCCCTTCTCTTGGCGTCCACGCTGATGTACGGCATCACCGGCTTGTCAGCGAAGCTACCGAAACCCAACCTGTAAGTATATAGATACAGTTGTATTAATAACCAAATTAGGGTTCCATCGAAACGGAGCTGCGCGAAGCTAACAGAAATTGAAGCTGATAGCCGCTTCTATAGAACATACTCGTACCTAAACCTACTTCCAGAATTGAGAATTAAAGTGTGAGAATTCACAAGTTGTGCTTATTAAAGTTATTTGTGTTTATCATGTATATCATAAATATTAACTAAAATTTTATCAATTATACATTATATTTACCTATCATTAAAGACATTAATTAATTATTTTACATAATTTTACTAAGTTAGAATATTAGCGTGCTCAAGAAGACTTCCCACTAACACTAAAATTAGTATAAAGATAAATACTACGTAAATGTCAATAATAACATGTTTATAGTTAGATAATTACAGAGTTGTGCTTATGAAAATATTAATTTATATTGACGATAACATGTAACAGTTGCTAAACAAGTTATAGAGATAATTCATGTTTGAAAAGCTACATATGCAATGCATACTTCTATCATATAACAAAACACTGACCAAGCGGTGAAGAGAGATATATTGAATTACTAGCGACTCGCCCCGGCTTCGCACAGGGGAAATGCGATACTAAATATTCCAAAACTTCTAACTTTCCTCCTTATACTAAACAGTTATAAGGAAACTATCTGCCTAATATCAAGTTTGTAGGTATTTTAATTTCTGAGATTTCGTATCAGTTTTGATTTCGTATTTAAATAAAGATTTCATTACGTATTTATTCATTGTTTCGTATCTTAGAGATTAGATATAAATAAAAAACTCTCATCCTAATCTTCAACTACATTTTAGCTTTAAAACAACACTAATATGTAATAATGAAGATAAATGCTAATTCTTCTCTAATATTCAACTGACTAAAGTATAAATCTATCTACTGCTACATACTTAAATATTTACACTTAGGTATTTAAATTTCGTGAATCAATAACTTACCTAAAATTATCAGTAAGATTTTTCAAGGTATTCGACAGGTCGTCTCCTAAGTTCACGAGTGTTTCCTTGTCATCCTTCATTGACCACGTGAGGTCCATCAGGTAATATAAATCTAATGGGTAATTCTTCGCTGGGCGATATGTAAACTTCACCTTTCTGGTTTCACCTGAAAGAAGCAATATTATTAGGTAAGTATAGCACCAGTGTATTAGGCATAGTTAACGAATTACGCTATATCTTATAAAATATCACTAAATAAACTTAATCACTAATAGCGGTTAATCGGTTATCACGTGCATCTGTCTGTATGTGCTAGTGAAGTGCCGTTGTCAATACTGCATTCCTACCAAGACAACCTAGTATTTTCTCTGCAACATTTCAGACACATCCAACGTCTGCCAGTTTTATAGCTATTTCCTAGGCAGCTGCGTCGTAACATACGCCACTTCTTGAAACTGTGGACGTAAAGTTACGTTCGAGCTAGGATCGAGCGTCAAACGAGTATTTATTTCCTCCGCTGGCTCAACGTGTAATTATGACCTCTGACCCCCAGCCACCAGAGCTGTCACGCGGAACTCACGGTGTCGAGCATCAAACTGAACAGCTAAATACCTTTGCTTAACCCTACACGCGAGGTTTGACCCCAGAACGCCGTGTACTTATGGGAATTTCCACAAATTCAATGTTGTTTTTGTAGTACAACTGTGGTTAAAAGTAAGGAGTTTTAGGCATCATAGGCAGGTTAAACATCCTTCTTACTAGAATTTCTTTAGATACGAATATAGAATCATTTTCTATGATTGCCTTATGATTGATTGCTTTTGATTCGGATGTAAGGATTAGCTCCAAGCCACCCTCACCTACCCGTGGTGCATCCTGAAGAACAGATAAAGCTCTGGCAACAAGACTGGAGGGGACGTATAAACATCACGATTAGAGGCGTAGCTAAATACCACAGGCCGATGACGGGCAGCAACGTCACGATTATGGGTTATGGGTAAAGCCTCCAGACTTTTGTAAAAAGTAACGAACAACTTGAGAGGCCTATGTCCAGCAAGGAACTGCGGACGTATGTGTCTCCAGGATATAAGTATATATCCATGTTGAGGCTGGAGCTGGCGTCGAGGGGTGTGAAATCAAAAAATCACTGGGGAAACCAAAACACTATAATTCGCACAGCGCCGCGGTGGACACTATACTGACTTCAAAACAATAATAATAAAAACCATAGCAACAAAACAGTTCTACATAAACTATGTACAAAACTATTAAGAAAGTAAACGTATCCCTAATAAAAAAGGTCGATCTGTCCGCAACAACCTACTTACGTGGTTTAAGGGAGAGTCTGATATGCTGTGGCTGAATTTGCACCACATTATCGAGAGAGTCCGGCTGCACGTCTTGTAGCGAGCTGTTGGCGACCACTTCCCAGACGGATGGTAAGGGCCGCTGGATCAGTCCCTGGCCGCACCCGGCTTGCACTAAACTGGTAAGGACAAAATATATTTATTTTTTAAACAAATAAATGCGGACTGTTCACACCAACCACGGTTCAAACTAAGCTTTCCTTTGTACTATAATAATCTAGAACGTTTATTATCTAACTTTGTGTCTAGTTTAAAAATAACTGTTTTGTGTGCAGTAAAGTATATCTTTCTATCTATAAGTACTAGATTATAATAGGGCCGTCTCTCCCAGAACACTCCAGTCCCGAAACTTAATTTCCTAAGTTGAAATGAGCAGGAATGGAAACCGGAAGGTTCGTATCGTCCGCACGCTTTAAGCATAGCAGAGCGTAATGTATTACTGGATAATGACTTTTGAATCGCATGACTTAATTTTCCGAAGCATCTCAGATGTCTTACGAGTACCTACATTGCTTTTATTTCATTTCGTAGTAGAGTGAATGGTGCCACAATATTTATAAAAATATAATAATAAAGTTTTATGAAGTTACGAAATGTTGTAAGGTTTTTAAAGCATATAGGTAAATCGTATAGAGACAAAATAATAAAGATCCGCCAGTGAAAAATAAATCAATCAACTTTCTCCAGGTTCACTCTTCCTTAATCCATGCACTGGATTATAAAAAAAAACATAAATTAAAATGGTTATCAAAACAAAAACAGTAAAATAGGTTCAATGAACTCGCTATGGTTGCGCCGAAATAAGACGGTCGCATTCGCCGTCATCATCAAACATTATTTAATCGTGTTTCATTTGATACAGAGATCGTAAAGCAGCATTGCACTATGCTCGTCCGTTATTACTGGTAGGATTTTATCGACGCTATTTATAAGAGAACGTAAGTAACAAGTAACACACTTGCTCTTTATAATTAAAAGGAATAAACTTGATATTGTGATTTTGAAATATCAGCTTCATTATTATAGTGTCTATTCTATCTTGTAAAAGAACGGTTTCATATAAAATTTGTGAATAAAAATTATTGACTGGCTCGAATCGAAAGCCCATTTGGGATAATGAAATGAGAAATAGCCTGGATATCCTATGTCTGGATATCCTGGAAAATGTTCCCAAATAAAGGTCAATAAACCGCATAGCACTTAGGTACTATTTAAATTCTAATACTTTGTATGAACAGGGATGCGCGTTTGTTACTTTTTCACGCTAAAAGTTTCATTAAAATCTTTTCAGTAGAAAAGATTTTAATGAAACTTTACTCATCGCTATGTGTTAAACTACGGTTGCGTTACATACCTATTTACATAGGCTATAGCAGAATATTATCATTTTACATGTCACTGTTATTCACGTGGGCAAAGCCGCAAGCTACAGCTAGTTAATAATATACCTACAGCCGCCTGCATTCTACGGACTATTTTAAAATTTAAATCAGTCACAAATTATGAGGTGCAATCCAACGAAAGCGCCACATCTAAATGCGTTTCCTCTTCCTGCCCAACCATCCGAACCTTTTCACCGTAACGTCACGCTTTACATTTTCCACGTCTGTTTATGGACTAGTCTAAAATAGACTTGTAGACGAGTCCATTTGTGTGGAGCGGTCACATCGTTCCTTATACGAAGTGGCTTGATTAAAACATGTTCGGTGAGAGTACTGAAACGTACGCACGAGCCGCTCTTTAAACAGTGCCGACGTTACGTACAGGATGTTGGGAATATTATGTGGAGATGATACAAATTCATTTATTTGGGTTTGAATTGGGTGGTAGGTAAATTCATGACTCAAAATCAATGGGTAAGTAAGTAATCTTTAAATCATTGGTGATTTAGTGCTAAGAAAGTTTAAAGAATTAGAAAGAATTTAATCCAATATTTGCTTTCAATTCTATTTGTTTACACGTAACAATGTTAAAACATTGTCATTTATTTTGTTTCTTGTCTATGTTTGTAAGGCCTATGAATTTTCGTCTATTGAAACAAGTCTTCTAGCTTTTTATTTAGATTAGTTTAAAATTACATACATACCTATAGCGAACACACAGTTTTAGTGTCGTTACAAGCGAGTAGACCACTCTTTCCCAAATTCCCAATGTTACTTTGAGCAAGTATCTAGTGCATCGCGATCAATAGGCCCCCTTTCAAGATCAAATACAAATTCCCTACTTAATTCCTGTCAGATCTAACAAAATACCGTTCTGTCAAAGTCAGTGTGCTAGGGCCCCATTATCCTGTTATGCACAGGCCTCCAATAAATAAATAATCCAAGACATGCCACGCTGGGCCACACAGCGCCATCTAGCCCTAAATTAAGCCGAAGCTTGTACTATGGCTACCCTTTGGACCAACAAACAAATGTGTTTAAGACGGTCCTGCAAGCGGACACTCTGTATACGAAGCGCTGTACTCTATGCCAGCGCCTTGTGCCTTGCGTCGTTCCCACGTTCGCTCGCCCGGAGCCGGCCCTGGCTAATCAAGAGATGGTCGTGTGATTGATTATTGATTGTGGCCGTGCCCGCTGGGATGAATGCTTTTCAATGGCCATTTCAACGCTACACGCTGCGCCGGTTAATTCCGGACCCGGTAATGCGTGTAAGTTTTAGATAAAGTTACTAACGTTTCTTTGTGACCACACATGATGGTTGTACACCGGCGTTTGGTATTTAGGTATGTAGCTCACGGCATTCCAGACAGCATGTAAAATTTTGTTATAGGCTCTACCTATCCCTGCTGTATACCGTAGTGACCACTTTACCACGCCTAACACAATCTCCTTACATAATCACAGTTTGAAACCCACACTAAGATTTAAAATAATAGTGGACCTCAGTCAATACCAATTTGGAAGTGGTGTACCAACATCCTCACCTGCCCGTGGTGCATCCTGCCGAACAACAAACGAGGCTCTGGCAAACCGACTGGTGGCGGTTAAACCATCACGATAGAAGGCGTAGCTAAAAACCACAGGCCGATGACGGGCAGCAGCGTCACCGGAGCAAGAAGCTATGCCCTGCGATCGCCAACCTGCCTGCCCAGCGTGGCGATTATGGGTATGTCCTCCAGAAGTTTGCTTTAGGTGGCGAACAGCTGGAGAGGCCTATGTCCAGCAGTGGACTGTAATAGGCCGATGATGATGATGATGATGTACCAACATCCTTGTGCATCGGAAAACCATTGGCCCTACGCCTGAGCTATCCCTGATTGTATACCTAGCGTAATCTGTGCTTCGAGCCGACTATAATGGGATTGTAAAGATAAAATCCTCCTAATTATGCGTACGAGGTTGTATCCTATGATAGTGTAGCGCTATTCATACAGAAGCCCTACAAAACTCTAAAGAACTAGGCTCTAAGAAACTCTATCCCTACAGAATAGCTTCTGTACGGCCAAAATTCGAATTTTTTGTCTGCATTTGATGCACCTATTCACTCATTAATTGTGGCCAATTAATATTCTGACTAGCACTATATTGTGAAAAAGAAAGCCAAATGAGTAGCTACCTACGGTGGATAAATTACAAATGTCTCGGCTTGAACGAATTATTTTCAATGACCATTCGAACGCTACTCGCGCGGTTAATTTCGGAATCGCTAATGCGTGTAATCTTTAGATTGAGTTACTAACGTATGCACTCGTTCTTATTTCTTTGTGACCACACATGGTGGTATTTGAATGCCTTTTATTTTGGTCAGTGTTTTGTGTAGAGATATTGAAATAGCTTCAAAAGCTATTTATAAAACTGAAGACTTGTCTTGCCATTCAACCTGTCTGGCATTATCACAGAGGAAATAAGTACAAAGAAGAGACAGCCTAACTGGACAGCAACTGGGCACTATAATTCTTAACTAGGTCCTGCCATCATCACCTATTAGTCTGCTCTACAGCTACAAATCTGTTGGATGTTCGAAAAGCACACAGTTGTTTTCAATTACCATCATCATCCCAATTCTAAACTAAGTATCTGTAGGTATCAACGAACGACCAGGCGTTACATTTCTGTAATGAAATATATGATGTGACAATCCTGATCACCTCAATGTGTGAAAAACAATGCCCTCATCTGTCTCTCCTCCTGGATAATAAAAGATTAAAATAGAGTAGAGTACCTACAATGTATCTTAAAAATTCCTGACCGAATTTGCAAGAATTATCTAGGAAATTACCTACTCAAATAGTGCACAAGTGGTTATGTATGTAGGTAGGTACGCTTCCAAATTCAAGTGCACTTTCTTCCCTCTTACAATTCAGTGGGACGGCACAGTTCAACAATACGAAGAGCAATTAGGCGCAGAACAGGTTACCTGTCCTGTATATCACATGCGATACACAGAACAGTTAAAGTTATATTGTGTCTAATGTTGGACAAGCAGTTAACGAACTTTGAACCTTTCCGATATAAGGAAATGCACTTTTCCTTACATCGGAAGGTCAATGTCGTTCATCAGTGTATTGCAAAGCAAGGGTCTTCTCCTACCTGACTCGTAGTTTAGCTTACCTCTCATCGTCGTTGCACCTGGGAGCAGCCGAGCTGTAGTAGGGGTCCGCGCACCACCGGCAGTGCTGCGCCGCCGAGAGGCACGCCCCGCATTCGTCGTGCTCAAAGCATGCTAGCTTTTTCAGCAACCGTTGATCGGCTATGTGAAGAAAAGTTAATGTTTTAATTGTAGCTTAACATGCTGACACTACTGCTGGTTGTCGCCAGCTAAACAAGATGGTTCGATTTAACTTGTGTAGTTGAGTCAGTTTTCCATGCATGTGGCATATAAGGTTTGCGGTAGATGCAGATAATTATAACTTAGGTATTATCTGCTCGCCACTTGGGATAGCATTTTTGTTACTAATCTTACAAATAAGACTCATACCAACCTACCTACGTATAGACTTTGTGTATGTAATGTTATGTTTATATATAGCGAAACACAAGCCTTATTAAAAGCTTTAAAAAATACGATAACGACTTTACTGCTTTTCATTCCACCTTTTCAACACTGTACAACCAATTTTCGAATTAAAAAAGTCGATTCAGTACCTACTGAAAGCGTGATAGAGACAGATACTTTCGCTTTTATAATATTAGTAAGGAAGTAGTGATTTAACGTGTCGTGTATGATCGACTCTATGAAAAACTGGCTCCTATGCAAGTTAAGCCACACTTGGTGACCGAAATCAGCAATCCGCATTAGATACATATGTAAATATTATAGTAAAAACCCACTAGATCTCGTCATAAATCATAACCTACTAATTTTATATACCTACCTACGGTGACGAAGGCAAACATCTGTTCAATCAAATCTCGATAACAGCCCATGGTGCGCATATGTTACAGACATTCGTTTATCCTAAACAAAACTGCAGTACACTCGTACCTACCCACTGTACGCATACATCATTAGATGTTTTATGGCGATGTAAATGTCTAACGGTTAATATTGTGCTTATTTATAAAGGTACAATTACTTGGCAATGTTATTGCTTGTTTTGTTTACTGTATTACCGCCATTAATCTAAACGTGTAATATCTTAATTAAAGCCTACATAGATAGATATGACTCCAACACTACACTATTTAACTTGTAAGGATAGATTTATTTGAAATAAATAAATAAACATTATAGGAAAGCACATAATATGGCTAATAGCGATCTCTTCCAGACAACCTTATGGGTGAGGAAATGAATGTTACTATTGAGAATGAGTAAAGTCGAGCAAAACTGCAACTTTTCTAGCAGAGGCTTTAAATTCGAAGAAAACCTAGATTTTTTTCATTACAAGCTAACCCGGCGAAAGTACTTAACTAGTATGGCCATGTTTTATGTTTTTGTAATTTTTATTTCCTGACATTCCCTTAGTTAGTCTCAATCAACCCTAATGCTCCCAATACAACCTTTTCTTGTCGCCAAGCGCCCTAAATGGGAAAATTACATACGTCTTCATAAGTGTGTGACGTCGGTGTTGACACGATTCGAGTGGGCGATCAACGCAGGATTGGGCTCTGCCCCACTAGGATACCGCCGAGACATGCTCGGGTCACAATGTCAACTTCGATTTGGATTCGATAATTTTGCGAAAAGAGATTATGTGGTCTGAACTCTTTATATAGTATAGCCATGATTTGTATGAAAGGAAATAATAATAAGCGTCTACTTCGCTTGTGAGGGGAAGTCTCAATGCAACTTTAGTTTCATTGGAAGGAGATAAAAATAGTGTTTATGTACTGTACACGTTTATTTTTAAAAAGGATTTGAAATACATCTAGATCAGTCAGCTGACAGTTCAGCTCATTGTACGAGTATAATTAGAGATTAAACGAACTTACCTTAAAGTGAAGTTCTATCCTAATTATACGAAGGCTTCGTTCGAAGAGATTAGCATATATACACTAGTAGTAACGCGCAGCACTCACCGTTCCATGCACTATTTTAGAAATTTATTCTTTACTTTTTTTTTTTTTTTTTTTTTATGTCGGGTATTTCGATATTTGACTTACTGCAACACTGCCGCCATATTGCTCATTTAGTTTAGAGATGATGTTATATTTTACGACTATATTAGGGAAGGAGAAAGCGACTGGGTGGGAGGGTTGCTAATCTCTTCGAACGAAGCCTTCGTATAATTAGGATAGAACTTCACTTTAAGGTAAGTTCGTTTAATCTCTAATTATACTTCACGCTTCGTTCTCGAGATTAGCATATATACACTAGTAGATATTTAGAGACCGTCGTAAAATACCTATGCCATAACAATATTCAACTACTTAAAATTTTTTATTTAAGCCACTTTTTGTATAGAAGCAAAATATCAATTAGTTTACCTATTTGTTTGTTTGTATCATTCAACATAATTCTCACGATACAATTATTCGCACAATAACTAACAGGCCATAAATTTTATAACAGGTTATAAAATTTTGCAAAGGTTTGCAAGCTACTCGTAGCGCTCGCTCTAACCAGCACTTTTTCTAATCTGTGTAGCCGACGTCGCGGCGTGCCGGGTTCAATACGCAGTGAACCTAGAAGTATCAATTCCGCTCATTCATACATAGAACATCTTTAATCCATCGTGACAATGTTTGTGTCCCAACTGGCTTATGGGGCCTGTTGAGACTTAGAAACAGAACATCATTATTCTCTCTATAGCTACTACTATGTAACTTCGATGTACCTAAGTAAGTAAAGTTTTTGCGGGGCAAATCTGGACGTTCATTAAAAAATGGGAGAATTAATAAGGGTTGAGCTGCTCCAGGTTTGGACGTCTTTATTAAATATACGTTACCCTTTTTGATTTGAAAATGTCTGCACTCTATGTGCAGTAGCAAGGGCCAAAAGAATAATAAGTTTCATTGGTATTTGACATTTGTTAAGTTATTTATTTGGATACCATTTTTCAAGATAATTTAAAACCAATGACGTATCCCATGTCTCATTATACTTAGGCATTGGTGGCCTGGAGCGGAACACCCCTTTAAAAATCGTTATCAGAAATGCTCTCCTTCAAAATCAGCCTTAAGGCCGGATATTAATGTGGGTACATTACGGGTGTACCGTACTGAACTCCCTCATTAAACAAAATGGTCAAAAAAGATTATTATTGCTGGAATCGATACTTCATAAACATTCAACTTATGCTGCTTACAATAAGTGAACCACTTTTTATAGCACCCTTCGTATTGTTCATACGAGTTTTCTGACAGAGAATTTAACATTATATCCCAATGAAGATAGCGGGATACCTCTTATTAGCATTGCCTCCATGACAAGACTCCTGCCACCAGGGTAATCGTTGTGTGCATGGGTCGGCAGCTGGAATCAATTGATATTACTGTATTTAATTCGTATTATTTAATATGGGCATGTGCCTGAAATAAATGATTTTTATTTATTTATTTATTTATTACGAGCATTAAATTCTCTGCGGCCTTAAAAACCAGAAATTCTGAAACCAAAGTTTCTAAAAGAGTGGGTTCCACGGTTATGTAGGCCATTGTGGTACAACCATTATACCCTTGGGCTATTATTATAAAGGGAGGAAATGCATAAAAATAGCAATTTAGTAAACGCATTTACGGTGTACACATACGGGTCCTGATGCCAGGAGACATAGATAATACATTTATTATTAATACGGCTGGCAAAAAGGTCTATAATATTTTCGGTGCTTAACTTGAAAACTATTCATCGTAGGCGTACTAGTCTGAAAGCTGCCATTCTATGTCAGGATGTGTTTGTCTCGATTCTGCATCGGCGATTGCGTTTTCCGATGACCAAATATACGACGCATATAAAATTAACTTTTTGTTTTTACGTGTAACTTGTGTTCGATGTGGAAACTGGATACCTCCCATACGGTGTAGGAAATAGCAGTAGTATTGTCAATACGTAAAAGGATCTAACAGTCAGAAAGCTGTTTGACAAATATCTTAAGGCCAATAAATGCAGCCATAATTTCTAAGAAATGCTGCCTGCCTTCGTCAGTACTCCAAGGACCACTAGCTCCTCGCTTACCACATGCTAGACCCCACCCCGTTGTTGAGGCATCTGAAAAAAGTTCCAGGTCATAATTGGCATCTTTGATTTTACAACTTGCACCGTGGCTTTTTTCATCGTTAATTATGAAAACTAATGCCTTATGCAGCTTTTTAGTTTGCTGAAAATTCAAGGCATGTCTTATAATCATAGTCGGTGAGACATAAATCATCTAAGTATATGGTTGATACATAACCAGCAGATCTCTATAGTTTTATAACCGGCTTCATCATTATCAGCCTATTGCAGTCCACTGCTGGACATAGGTCTCTCCAGTTGTTCGCCACTTACGGCAAACATCTGGAGGATATACCCATAATAATCGCCAACCGGCTTCATAACTTTGGTAAATGCGTATGGAGCCGTGTTGAGACCAAATGGAAGGACGTAAAATTCAAATATAGAATTTTCAAATTGGAATCTTATGTACCTACAAGTGCAATAATCTTCCTTCCTTAATTAAAAAAATAGGCGTCTATTAAATCCCATTATTTAAATAGCTGTCTTGTGAACCAAGTTTCAAGACAGTAGACCGTAGCAGACCTTATTCTTCCAATCGGAATAGATTCGTATCAATTTATTTGTTCAAGGATTTAAACCGCGAGATGAACCGCATTGTGCCCTTTGGTTTAGGTATTAAGAAAATATATATTGGCTTTCACGAGCAGAATACTAGTAATTTATCAGTGGCTTCGGTGTAATAAGCCCTTTCCGACTCGAGAGTATTTCCTCTTAGCATATGGAAAGTTTGGAACGGAAACTTTGAAAAAGGAATTTTATAACCTTCAATATACGACAAAAAGCGGGTCGTTAGTTATCATCTGCCACCACCACTTAGCGGCGAGTGTAGCTCGGCCGTTGCTGATGATGCTGCAACTGCGATGAGCTGCCGGGTCGATTGTTCGTCGAGGTCGCTGCAGGCTGCCTCATCCTCGGTGGGCCCATCGGCTTGGACCCGGATTTTGCCAGTTTAAATTCCTATTAGGAATTGATGTAGAAGGTGCTTGTTTTTTCATAGACGTTTTGGGCGTTTGTGGTTTTAAATCCGTACCAGGTTTGCAAATAGCTTTAATTTCAAGGTCTCAGCCAAGTTTTCACCAAATAGATACTTGTCTATATTGGTGCATCTGGTGCTATCTGCATGTTGGCATTCGCAAATAATCTGGATTAAATCCATCAGCAACTTCAGTAAGGTGTCCTTGTCAGGCAGAATAAGAGATATTTATAGATAGATATTTTCTAAATGACTACGATGATGGCCAGGGCGGCCTTGTCGTCATCACCGTACTGGTGGGGGAGCGGAAGGCTCTCACCCCTAGGTATACTAAGCAGCACAGCTAAGGGCGCCCCCGAGTGGGGCTCGGGCCTCCTAGACCGAATGTGGCCCAATGTTGTAATCTAACTATAAAGATAGATTTTCATGTAAATCTTTTCCCTATATTTTATCAGTAGTTGGATCTATACCAAGTATGTCCAATAATTCGCCATCCAAGTTGGAGGAGCCTTCTACTGTAACTGGTCCGACTCACATGACGTCCACCGTCGCCGAAGTATACGGGGCGGCGCGTTATGCGACGAAGTTGTCACTACAGAATAATATGAAACTGTCTTTTCACCCGGAATCTCATAGCAAATAGGAGGTGATTCTGATAACCCTGTATTCGCCTCAGGCAATATATTGGGTGAATCATAAATAGCCTCTTCGTCGTCCTTCAACCTAATCCTAATCACATAATCGTAGTCTGAAAAGACATAATACTTGTAAATAGATGTACTAAGAGACAGTCCCTAGTTGTATTAACACGTACTGTCCGCAAGACACTCGGTGACGTTATAAGATTGTTGGTTAGTAAGAGGCAGTCCCAAGTTGTATGAACACGTACTGCCCGCAAACCAATTATTGGTATTGTTCAATAACTTTTATCAGTAAGAGACAGTCCCAATGCTCAGCACGTACTGTCCGCAAACTGTTTTATTATATTTTTACACATACGTAAATATCACTTCATCGTCCGTCAACCTTACATACCTAATCGTAGTCTGAAAAGACATACAACTTGTAAATAGGTGTACTAAGAGACAGTCCCTAGTTGTATTAACACGTACTGTCCGCAAAGCACTCGGTGACGTTATATAATTATTGGTAAGTAAGAGGCAGTCCCAAGTTGTATGAACACGTACTGCCCGCAAACCTCATAATTATTGATATTGTTAAATAAAATTTTTATTAGTAAGAGACAGCCCCAATGCTCAGCACGTACTGTCCGCAAACTGTTTTTATTATATTTTTACACATAGGTAAATATCACGCTAATAAAACGTACATTGTTAGATAAAAAGGCGGTGCAAACTGTACCGCCCTTCTGGGCGGTATATCAACTTATTAAGGAAAATCTGACCAAATATTTAGTTCGAAATTCATAATTTCATTATAACTGTTAAAATACGTACTTTACATGTGTAAATAACTACCTATTTTGCATACCTCGTACTAATGTATCCAAATCGAAAAACTATTTTTATCGTTCTAAATAGATCGTGTAAATAGGTACCTTGTTTATCCATCGATGTTTCTGACGATCGGGGCGATAAGGAATCCATACTAGAACGGCGCGGCTTGCGACGCCGCTTGCGCGCCAATTTCTTTTCGAGCTTACTTATTTTACGTTGTATACGATCACAATCCTCACTATTATTTTTGCGTTTGCGCATATTTTTTCTATTTTATACCGCGAGCATAGTGTGGAACGGCGAAGCACTAAAACACGAATGAGCAATATGGCGGCAGTGTTGCAGTAAGTCAAATATCGAAATACCCGACATAAAAAAAAAAAAAAAAAAAAGTAAAGAATAAATTTCTAAAATAGTGCATGGAACGGTGAGTGCTGCGCGTTACTACTAGTGTATATATGCTAATCTCGAGAACGAAGCGTGAAGTATAATTACGGCTCTATAGATATTTTTTTATGTCATTTCAATTTTTCAATTGTATAACCCAAAGATTGCAAAAGAAAAATTATCGAGTATCTTGCAGGTTCATCTCGTACGAAACCGGCTCCAATGGTCGAGTCAATTCTATGTCATTGACGATTTATGTAGATGATTTTTTCTGACTTTGCAATAGCTGGATGAAGTAAAACACTAAAAAAATATAAGACAGGTAAGACAACTAGAACGATTTATGTTACATTCTTTTCTGTTTTGTCGTATGTAGCACCCTGTTTTATCGTAGCACTCAAGTGTAACAAAGACCAATACGGTGGACACACATTAACACCACCGCCACACGTGTTCCTAATCAAGAGTTAGCCAACAAATCGATGGGGAAGATTAAGCCGTGCACCAGCCGCCAATTACTAGGAATTAAGTTTTTGTTCAGAGCATTTTGACTCTAACTAGCTGGATGTGATAATTACGTGCCAAAGGTCACGACGGCACGTGAGAACTGCATTTAGCTTAGGCTTTCACACCAAGATTGCATCTTAATTGAAGGTACATGACGGCAAAGACCAATAAATTATATGTAAAGTTCTCGAGTAGTTGACAGGTTAAGCCTAATTTGATCGACAAGTTATTTGACGATACTGCGTTAGGATAGGGTTAACTTCAAAATAAAATTCTTAAGGGAAAGTAAAGTTGTTTAAACCGCAGTAACGCTTTTATTATAAGCCATTAGAGTACCTACTATCATGTAGGTAGACCTAGGTGTTTTTATGTGGTTTTCCTTATAATTAAGTAATCAGGCTTTGTTTATCGTCAATGAAATATTTTTTCGGGACAAATAAGTACTAGGTAGGTACGTAAATTCAAAAAAATGACCAACGTACCTACGCTTTTTCCCAAAGATACTCTATTTACCTACAAACTTATTGATCTATGATTCACTCTAAGTAAATGATCAAACTAAATAAATAAATAGCTTTTCCGAGTAAAACACCACCTATACCTACCTTAAAGATACTAAAAATCCAACCGACAGATGCAGGATTTCACGTTTATGACTTAGCTAAGTCAACGACACTATTTATTACCGTTAGCAATTAGTTATTCGAATTGTTTAGTAGATGCGGCATTTTACTCAGTATACATCGCTAAAACGATGAACGTAAGTGTGTCACTAAAATAAATGAATTTTAATCATAGGTGCATCCAAGTTCGGTGCCGGTAATAGCGCTAGACGAATAAATTGTTTAGTATCTATGCATTAATTAATCGCTTTATATTCACTTCATGTTGCATTGTTTTTGGGAACCGCTGCCCTGCCCTTTCTATTCAACCTACTTAGTTCGACAATGCAGCTCGCCGCATCTAATGACTATATGCGTTTGTGAAGACAAAGAGACGACGTTTTATTATACGTTGTATTCATCGGTGATGTTAAAAATCAAAGAGATATCTTAAAACGTAACTTATGTGGGTAGGAATAGTTTGCTGTGTAGTGTGAAAATAATTGAAATACGATTTATCACAATATCTATCTAACCTACTTACATAGGTATTATTGTATTACCTGTAAACCTACAGGTAGATTATTAGCATGTAGCCTAATTTAATTATTTGATAAGAAATTCACTAATGAAAAGGAGGAAGGAAAATATATGATTATTATGTACCTAAGTATTCGTTAAAAACAAGATTAACCATTTTGATAACTAGCTTACCTACCTATAATTATTTTAAGTTCCACAGCCAAATAATTTTAGGTCCCATCTTGATCCCAAAGTATGTAAATTGTGCAGTTACCTTCAAAATATAGGTATCTAGTTTTACTGAGATTATTATTGGAAAGGTGAGAATCGAACTTACGACCAGACGGCGGGATCCCCACAATCAGACGTACTAAAAATTTGTCCGTATACATATAATAAGCCAACATTAAACTCTAATATTCCACTTACATAGATTTTTTACCGATACGAATATAATATAGAAATATTAAACTAATGTTTTTAACATCCGATCCGTTAGTTCAGTCTATAAAAAAGTCAGTCTACAAAAATAATAAACAATATAGGTAGTTCTTATTCCGATCATCCGATAAAATAAATATTTTTTCAGCTGCAACTTATCGCGCGCGGTGAGTTCCGCTACATGCACTCTGAAACGCCCCGTTTTCACCCACTACATTCTCTACTTTAAAAATAAAACTGTCAATAGAAGGCGGGATATTTTCTATTTGAGAAAACTAATGCCCGTAGCAGGTGGGTACCGACACGCGCCACCCATCTATTTTGGTAACGTAGACATTAAATAAATCTTCCCTTTTGAAGTAGAACGTTGGCATTCATGTTCAGATAAGGATATAGTTTTATTTTATTTTAATTACACTATCTTACGCCGAGCACCCTACTTCAGACGTCAACATGGTTTGAAAAGAATAAATAGGAATGTAGAGATGTTACTTTTTGAAACGACTAGTTATCTTCAACAATCATAATTATGTACATAATACCTATAGTAAATCAAGTGACGCATTCTTCTTACTCACAAGATTTCACGTTAAATTTATGTTCTAGAAAAAATCTTACAAGTATGGACAAACCTATGTAACTTAAACATTAATATGGTTATTAAAATAATAACAAGTTAACTACCTATATATATGTATTATTCATAGACCTAGGTATGTATGCGTACAAATGGTTAGTAAAATTCTGCAACTGAAATCACCTTCATGATACAGGTACCTATGTATCACTCTATCTGACTTATGCATTGAATAAAATAGTTATTGAAATAACAACAAGTTAATTACATACTTATACCTATGGTTGCATACAAAAGTAAGATAAGATTCTGCAACTGAAATCACCTTTAATGTAAAGTTTACTTAAAACTATTACTGGCTTCACTTGTATTGAAATCAGCACATGATCGACATAAGTATCGACTGAAACGATACGATATCTAGGTTTTCAGGGCGCACCGTCTTATCTAGACTATCAGATAAACAACTCTTACCTTGACCGTTGACATGTCCAATAAACACAAGAACAGCAAACACAAAACACACCGCGTAATTGAACATGATCACCGAGGATGGCATCTGGCGTGTATTTGCACGTTGCCTGTTGAGTGCCGCGATCGGTTTCGCGATGAGTAAGTGATAAGGGCTGATAACAGATTAGGGCCCGCGCGGGCGCGGCCGCCCGGCCACGACTCGACTGGGCCGCATCAGAAACACTTCTGAGTTTATGTTTCGCCGTACGCCCATGCGGACATATGCGCTGCGGAATGGCTTGCTTACCTACTATTCAAATCTTTAGAGTAACCACGCGTAAATATGTATACGAGTACCTTGTTTGATGAATGAACTATCGAACTACATGCTTGATGCGTCGAAGAAGACATTACTGAAACGTGTGCGTCTTCTGGATTAAGTATGCAGAGCGTGCTCAGTAGACTTGAACCCAAGTGCGTTACCGAATTCGTTGCTAATACTTACCATTAATTTAAGGTTTGATACACATTGTCCTCTCCAACTAGGTAAGTAATACTAGGTATATCATACGTAGACGACAAAGTTAACATTAAGTGCAACAATAAGTAGTTCTGAAGTATCGCGACGGCACAGACTCTTCAGCAATTGTGAGAGCCATCATCGTAGTGATATACTTATAAAACTAACCTTCACGGGGATGGTTCGATAGGAAATTCTATTAGAATTCAGATGATAAGCATTGTCCACCACAGTCTATAATAAATAAAAAGGCTATCGACAGGTACCAGATATAAGAACGTGGGTTTCTGTGAAAAATTAGTGTGTGGTGTTGAAATTCAGTAAAACCTAAAAAATGAGAACGTTATCATTAATCGTCAACATTATCACACTCTCAGTGTTTAAGCAATGATGAATTTTAATCTCAAGTGTAAAGAGCTAAATAATGGCACATTTATAGAAGGAATTTACAACATAAAGCATTCGTGATAGAGAAACGCAATTTGTCTCATTACCACAGATACTTAACTTGTTTTTCTTTCTCTAATCTACTCCCTCTTCTATTCCGACGTTTGGCATATGGGTCTGAAGGTCACCTGATGATGGTAAGTTATCATTCATTTCAGCCCATAGACATCGCAACAGAAGAGACACAGATGCATAGCCAGTCCTTGAGAAATTTGTCGGCTCGCTTTTTTAAAGGACTTACAGTCTTATTATGTCTACAATATGACAAACCAACGGCCTCCAAACATACCTAAGTGAAAAGCTACCAACGAGGATATCAAATCTCTCTGGGAAACAAACTATAAAAACATATTCAGGTGAGTCCTGAGGATAGGTATTAAGTTAGCTTCAATGTCAAACATCTGCTCAGTATCAGAGCGTACCAATTAACATAATTAATTAAGTTAACATTATTCAACAGGTTACCACATCTGCTTAAGAAGAAAACAGCGCCTTGTAGGGCTCTACATATGAAGTCCTTTCCATGTTCGTACTCAAGAATCTCCTGCATGATGTTGACATGTGGATTGCATAATTTTATCCAAGAAATTATGTCGAATGTTGTACCTATTACATATCACATAATGATCTCCTAAAATACATAATATCCATTCCTTACATAATGATCGCTTTCTGCAATAAGACCGCTTACATTGTATTACTATAGGTATGTCTGTATTCTGTAATACTTTTTGCAATAAACAAACAATATCTATCTATCCATCATATTATACCTATAATGAGTTAGTTAGGACACGATATATTTCCTCAATGTGGAGTGATGAAGGTGTTCTCAAAATGTTATTAACAAAATAATATAAAATAGGTAGTTAGGTACTCTACCGAATTTCTATCATCATCATCAGCCTCTCAGTCCACTGCTACTGGAATTTCTATGTCACAATTTATCTAAATCAAAACCATACTTACAACTTTATATTAAAACAACACAACATATTAACACAATGTTTACATGAAAACAATGTACACAAGAAATTAATACCATCTCTTTTGCTAGTACCAATCCTAACACATACGAACGTAACTCTAATACCTATTCTTTCAAAGTTAAACGGCTGAACCAAATTTGATGAATTTTTTAAAAGCGATAGTTCCGCGCTCGAGGAGCCTGTAGTCTTCTATACTTAACCTCCAACTCCAAGAACCATAAATGTAGGTAATGTATTCAAATATGGTTTGATTTATTAAAGGTAGTTACAATTCAAAATAAAGTACCTATGTACGTACTAATAGGTACCATTGATTTGTTCAGTGGTTCCTACATTAAAGTACCTTATTATCTCACAACTAGGAAGCAATACGTAAAGACAGGTAATTGCTTAGGAATAACTAATGACTGCGTTTCAGCCTACAAAATCAATGTTCGTCAGGGCGATATTCTGCCTAATTACTAATTACGGCAAGCTGTGTTGCCTCACAAGATACACGGCAGCGAGTCACGCATTCGGCCGCTCCTACAACCGACTGTGTCCAACGACCAATTAACTTGAACTACCACTCCTCTCCCTATTCTAGTTACACACACGATGAGAGGAGAAGCCCTTTCCCAACACGTAGGTCTCAATAAACTGGGCGCACAAATGCAACCAGTAGGCGTACGGTCGAGGCCAAAATCACAAAGCGAACATTTTATTCCTCTAAATGTTTTGCCGAACACACGTAGGTATTACATGACACAATCGGCTTGGCACGTAGGCGGCAGGCGGTCTGCGACTTCTGTATTTGTCTGTGCGAACAAATTGACAAATTTCCTTAAGGGGATGATGGCGAAAATTACGCAACCATATCTACCCACATGCGAGTTCTTGAATGGACATATAAGGATTGTTAAAATTTCCATACAAGTCACAAAAATAAATAAATAATTTAATTAACCTACCAGATAAGATCACCTCAATCTACAACAATCCAAATTCCTATCGTTATTAATATATAAGTAGCTAAATAAATATATAATTATACAGTCAGGTGTCATTTTCCTAACTTCTGTTAAAACGCACTCTAAGTCAGGATAATGGATAAACCATGATAAACCATGACTTAATCACCAATCTATCACAGTGGACATGGCTGGCTGGACATAGGCCTCTCCAACTCGTCACTTTCGGTGAACATCTCGAGGCTTTGTCCATAATGGGCACGCTGGGCAGACGGTTGGCGACCTACTTATTATTATTACTTATACTGAATATCAAATACGAAAGTACTTTGTGAAACTAAACTGTACCTAACCTAATATTTATAATCGGAAGTGTAACTTTACATCTTAGTACGGTAGGTACATATGGGTAGTTGCATGTGATTGTATGCTTGTTACGCTAAGATAAGTGGGTTCAAATGTTGAAGTGTCGCATGGAGTGTGTATTTTAAATGGAGGAGCAAGTAACAGTACTTAGCGAGTGCAAGAGGCTCCATTACTGGGCCCAGTAACCATTTCCCTGTTCACACACTCGCCTTGTGTGCATTAATGATTGTACCGTGCTTTTACGCCGAATGAAAGGCTTAAGACGTTGGTTTCAATAAGGCGATAACCAATCTAAAAGGGTCTAATTATTTCCCCACATGCCGATAGATGTAGAATATTTACTCATGACATCCCTAGGAGATTTAGATTTCTTCATAATGGCCCTACAAAAATTTTGCCCGCAACAACATGCCATTTTCAATGCAGTGATGACGAAAGTGACAGTGGGTAAGTAGCTAGATACCGTCTGACTTATGAATAGCAAATCAAGAATTAAATAAATGAAACGCAAATTAATGATCTAATAATTATTATAATTTTAAAGTCTTCTGTATTCGTTAGTAAATCGCAAATATACATAAAGGTGCATCTACATGTTTGTAAAAATACACCCAATACACCTATGTATCTGCATTTTAAAATCACACTAAGGAGGAATATGTATAAAAACAAAAACATATCCATCCACGGGTAGATAACTTAAGGTGAAATCCCACTTTTACCCTTCGAAATAGGCGAAGATTTAGAAGTATCTGCTACACTCTTGAGACGACGCCTGGTCCTACCAGAGTCTCTAGTCTTCTCTAACATATCGTAGAAATGGTTGACGGGCTCAAACCAGCCGTACCCTTGCTCCGCCTTCCCCAACCACACGTGTTCATTGGGATCGATTAGTGTCAGAAAACCAATGGGAGAGTTCTCTGCGAAGTCGCATCTTAGTATGCTCCCGTCTGGGTAATAGTACCTTTGAACAAGTAGATACAAATACAATTTTTTTTATTTCAACAAGAAGCTTTACAGTTCTTTTGCTTACACTATTTCTAATAAACATAACTTACGTCTATCTTGTTGTGTGCCTCGTCTTTTAAGAAGGTTCCGTGGTGCCCACACTGGAAAATATCCGTATTGTGGGAGCCTATACGATTTACAATATAGATAAGCAGCCTCGGTTTTAGCACTGTTTCATAAAATCAAAATTTGTAATGAATGAGAAAGGAAACATTTCAATAATAATAATGTAATAAATATCATAAATACCGCGAAGAATACATATTCAAAATCACATATCTGCCGTCCTATCACCAAGATATATAAGATAATGTAAGGAGGCTCTTGCACATAGGACACTGGACCAGTTGTTCACCGCTTTAAGCAAACTCCTGGATGCTTTACCCATAACTAATCGCCGCGCTGCACTAGGAGGGTTAGCGATCGCAGTACCTATGCCCTGCGATGCTCCTCGCTCCGGTCACGCTGCTTCCCGTCATAAGCCTGTGGTATTTGTATGATAATGTGTGATATGTGTGCTTAAGTGATGCTGTAAATTAAAACACTGGGACAGGTGATTGAGTTCGTCAAATTCTTATTCTAGTAATTTCAGTAAAATACCTTCCTCGCCCAGCGTAAGACCAGTCCTTGAAGTATCCCTCAAATCGAGAGCCGTCAGTGAAGCCGATGGTCACCTCGTCGCTACCTCCAAGCTTATCGGCTTCCCATGTGCCCATGTACGTGTCACCTTCCACTGTGGTGTACAAACCAGGGCCTGAAATAAAAAGATCAATAAAAACTTTCTTTATGTCCAAGTTAGCTTCCATAAGTTAGATACATAAAATTAATTATCCCACCAAAAACATTTTCATGTACTATCTATATGAGTCTCACTGTAAAAAAAGCTTCAAATCTCATGTAGAGTTAAGTTTTATAGAGTCTCATAATCTTAGTCAATCCGGCATTAAGTAGGTAGATGCCGTGCGGTGTTAGGGACATCGCCCTAGGTACGCCTAGGGGCAATTCTGGCGATTAAGGCCAATTGTGATTGCTTGCATTGTTTATTTGTAAGTTTAAGTAAGTAACTATAGTTAACAAAACAAAATATATTTTGAATAGACGATAATTGGTTTATTAAAGTCTGGTCTGCTAAGGGGCAGCGCAGACGACAGACTATTCGTTACGCACTTTTTTGCAATTATATGCAGTAACGCACAAAATCAGCCCTAAATGAACACAATATTTTGCGAGAACCTAGTTAATTAATTGCGTACCTAACTGTCATTCATTCACAGATTCACTGCTGATTGCGCGGAATGAGTAGAACATCAAGAGGCGAGTAAGCGCATTTGACATATCCAAAATGAGAATAACATACAGTGCACTGGAACATTATTAGACCGTGACTTGTAGTTCCTAGCTACACATGTTTGTCCCGTTTGGTCGCTTTATTTATTGACCATGGATGAAGCTATGACACGCGTCATTAGCTAATTGACAAAAGATCCAATGTACTTCTTACGTCAACTTTTCCTGCCGTATTTAGTAAATAACCAAATGAAAATTAGGTAAAAGGTCAATACCAGGAATTTGTATTCAGAATCTATTGTAAACATGTCTAGAAACACCCAGACTGAAATCAAATTAAGAATAATCGTTTGCCTCGTTCGTCGTGATTGCGTCGAAACGCTGGTAGGAAAAGGTTATGACGTGCGAAAGTATTACTACTTATATTATAGTAAATTTATTTTATTTTTATAATATTTCGGGAATCTAACGCGAAATAAATCCGCAGGATTTCGACAGATAGATGGCTAAAGTTTAAAATGCATCCTCGCTGTTTTACACCAGACATCTTACCGTGCATTTTCGCGACTCTATCTTTCTTCTTCGCTTCAAAGAAGCCGTCATAAATGTCACCGGTCTCGTGGTGGAAGAAGCCTTGGTCCTGCACCACGGGGACCTCTTTCACGGGCTTCTTAATTTCAGTGTTCTCAGAGGCTACCTCAGTTGATGTGTCCGTCATATTTCAAGAACCTGTTGTAAACTTAACAACACAAAAAGTATAAATTAGTTCAAAGATATAATAATAACATGCCTGCCATCTTGGAAAATAGATAAATACCTACACTAATATTGCGCGAAAAAAATTTAATAGGACTAAACAAAGTACCTACTTACCTATACTATTGTAAAGAATCGAACCAAAGGGAAAGTTCCTTATAGACGTAATTTAGAACCTTTTAAAGGTCTTTCAAATTAAAAAACAACCTGCTTATAATTTTCTTTAACCCTAAAACTATAGTTGAAAGTGACATAGATAGAACCTAAAAACACATTGTAAAGTTCTTTTGATTTCAAGCTCTAACCGATACCTAACTTTTATAGTTGTATTTTAAGGTACAATACATAACATCATTCCATTGCTAAATCAGTACTCTCGATTGCCGAAACGACCGGCTGCAGCGCATAGAAAATTGCCATGGGGCAGACGTCTTAACCCCTAGACCGCGGTAAAAGCCGGGCCACAAACCGGACAGCCTTGTACCGTTTCATAGGGTCCAAATTAAAAAAGAATAGAAATGGTGGGACCCAGGGACCTCTTGGTTCACCCTTCTATGCTCCACGTCTAACCATATAAATCGTGCTAAGTCAAACATGTAGCCAGAGATTAATGCGTGCCCATTATAAACACATGCCTAACCTTACCTGCAGACTCTTTAATTTAAATGAAATTTCGCGTGTCTATTTTTATTTTGCTAATGAGCGTTTGACGTAGCGACGCGTGACAATTCGTCCCTGACATGCCCCGTTTGCGCACTTCACACGATCGCGTCCGTGACCTAATGAGGTTTTATGATAATGAGGTGTCAAATAAATAGGAACATTACTGCCTCAGATTATAGACATGATTTCTTTTAAATGAGCCTGGTTCAGTTATAATTTGAATATGCAGCAGGGCTTCAAAATACCAATTTCAGCTTGGATTCGGAAGCTTTGCAAGAACGCCATTCAATTTGATGCTCGGTGTACTACGACCAAATTTGAATGAACATGTGAGAAAGTTTCCAGATTCAATAAGAACAACATTGTAAACAGCACCACTAAATAAATTAGTATTCTATGAAATAATCATGGAAGCAATAACTACTAGTTACTTCCATGCAAATTATTTACAAATCTGTATTGTTACTATAAAAAGTAATGAACAAACAAAAGATAGACAAAACGAAATTCGTTTCTAGCATTCTTGTGAAATAATCTTTTAAGAAGAAGAACAGATACATCTTTTCTGATACAAGAACAGATACACCGATACACCTATCCTGCAGATTTTTGTATTACAATGAAGTGTATTAAACTCCAAGGTCCGACGCTTTAGCTTCGAATTAGATAATAACTAGAAAACTTTAAAACTAATCGAAAGGTAAGATGATAGTGACAATTGTCCACATTGAAAATAAAACGACGTAATTTTATTTATAAATAAAATATATTCCACTAACGATCATAAAATCATCTGGCAGCATCAAAATATATAAAGATGATGTTAACAAAAGACCTTATGTAATATGAGTCGTCACCGAACGACGTCAACAGTTACAATTTCGTATTTACACTTCTATCTCGACTACCCAGTTAGACGTGTTTCTGATACATACCTATGAATATTATGTTGTATACATAATAAAATAAATAAATTAACTAACAAACTGGTAGATCTTTGCTCCAAATTATTCCAACTACATTTACGTAAAAATGCTGAAGTTCCGATATTTGGACTACAATATTTCATTTATAAGCTCTAACTGATCGGCTCGTAATACATACATTACGAAACAGAATCTCAAGGCTGGCCAATATAAAATAGACTTTATGTTTTGGACGATAAGCCTCCTATTACAGGTTTGAATACATAATATTCATTGTACGGTAGTTCCTTAATTCACTAAATAAATAATCACTTAGATAACAGCCGCATGTCCTTCGAATGGAGTGGAATAGTTAGTCTAATATTCGCCAAACCTAACACTGAATACATATATTATAAACCCTTACATATTAGATATGTAAGTGTCTCAATCACTATATAGTTAACATATACACACAACGGAACAAATCATTCCACGCCAGTCGAAGGCCATTCAGTGTAATTTAATTACACTCTGATAGCAATTCGCCAACAAGATTTGCAAACATCTCTCGTTCATATCAAGTCCGACTACAAACAGTTATTCTGTTACATGATTGTTACCTTACACATACAATTGCCACTTATCTGTAATTATGTACAATAAAATTATTAAAAAAAAAACTTCAAAATATAATAAAAAAAATTACACGATTCATTGTCCATATAAATAGATTGATTCAACAAAAACAATGTAACAAAAATGTGATTATTTTACAATGTTTGGTATTAGATTTTATGAATTACTTTCATACAAAAATCACAGTCAAACGCTCTTATACAAAATAGCAGACATATAAAAGGTAAAACGTGTTTATACACTCAAGACTGCATTTGCTTTGTTGCTATTTCGTAAACACAGGGAGCAAGTTCAAAGAGGAGTTGTAGGCAATATTTTCTATGAAACCATGTGTGTCATTTACAGAAGGTGAGGGGGGTATTATTTGTAACACTTCTCCTTTAAGGCAATCTGCCGGCTAAAAGCACAAGTAGATACTTGATATGTAGTTTCACTTGCACTAGATGTCATTAACTATATGTAAAAGGGACGTACTTAGAATCTACCTATATATCAGGTAGTGAAATTCATTTTGCCATTACCCTGGGATTTTGACAATTTTATAGTTTCTTTACGACAGATGACACATTAATTACAAAAAAAAATAATTAAACATAACCCAAGACATGCCATGCTGGGCCACACAGCGCCATCTAGCCCCAAGCTAAGCCGAAGCTTGTACTATGGGTACTAGAACTGTGTGCACGTCCGAACACCCGAAGCTACAAGAGCAAACTAATAGGCCACGCCTACTAATGACGTTGTAGTGATGACGTCAGGACTTAGTTGGGAAACAGTGCGTTGCTAAGACCGTCTCCTCTTTGTACTTGCCTGGAAAAACACGGTGCGTGTACACTATAGTTAGTACTTAAAGTAGAGATGTGAGCTAGTCCGTTTAGCGAATCGCGTTACGTGTTTGCAAGTGGGTGTGTGTTCACAGAATGATGTTGGCGGGGTCCTCGAGGTTCTCCTTGAACGCCTTCATCCATTGGGCTCCCACCGCGCCGTCGATCACCCTGTGGTCGGCAGACGCCGTGAATGTAACGAACTTCGCGGTTCTGAATCTGTGGAAAAGAAACGGAAGCGTTTATGACAGAGGTTCTCATTACCTTACCTTACACTTACAGGTTAAGAAATTTTCTCATCGCATCTTACCCGCACGATAGTACCCTATCGGCTACGTAATCTTTGTTATATGTATATTGTCCACTCTTTGGGAACTCTCTAACTCTGGTTTATAATAAACTAGCTGTCCGCGTGAATATTCGTATCAAACATAGCCTATGTGTTAATTCAATGTGTAAGCTATATTACTGTGAAGTTTCATTAAAATCCGTTCAGTAATTTTGTGTGAAAGAGTAACAAACATCCATCCATCTATCCATCCAAACAAACATTTATAATATTAGTAGGAAGGTTATTACGTTCTACAAAGATGGCAGTTGTAAATTTTGTAATGATCACGCATTAGGTCGGTAGTCGATTGAATACTCACCCTTGTGGCTCGTTCTTGTCGGGAATGACCAGCTCTTGCAGACCGCCGCACGCCAATATTAAGGACTGAGGAGGATTAATGATCGCGTTGAACATGGTGATACCTGGAAATGACATTAAAACAATTAATAAGAATAAAACAGAAATTACCCTTCTTTGGACTACAAATTTCGATCGTCTGACGACGAATGAAAAGCTAGAAATTCGGACAGTCATACAATTACTCACCATGGAGGAGCTCGGTGGCGCCGCGGTCTTGTACGCTTAACAATGATCGCAAAGTTGTGCAATCATTGGCGCGGTCAATCCGATGATGGGTGACCAAAATTTGACACCGATTTCCTCCGTGCTTCGGAAGGCACGTTAAGCTGTTGGTCCCGGGTGCTATCTTTACCAACTCAGATAGCAGTCGTCACATCATATCAGAGATGATGATAACTCTGACTCCTAACTGGGAATGGGTATAGCTTACCCTAAGTGTTGCGGAGGTCTGATGGCAGTCGCTCTGTGTAAAAGCTTAGCTCTCGCCAAAATCTCTCAGTTTGGGAAGCTGACCCTGATATAATCGGGAAAAAGGCTATAGTTCATTCGCGTTAAGAAAATAGTGACTGACAGGTCACTGACAGGCCACTAGCCAATTAAAACGCTAGAAATTATAGTTTTAATTGGCTAGTGGCCTGTCAGTGACCTGTCAGTCACTATTTTCTTAACGCGAATGAACTATAGGATGATGATACAATTACTCACCATACATCCCCAAGTTGGAGACAGTGACGGTGCCGCCCTGGTACTCCTGCGGCTGCAGGCGGCCCTCCTTGGCTTTCTGCGCGAGCTCCTTGACCGCCCTCGAGATGTCGATCACGCCGCGCGAGTCCGCGTTGAACACGATGGGCGTGATCAGGCCGGTGGGCGTCGCGACAGCCACGCTCACGTCTACGTTAGAGAACCTGTAATCATATCGACACATTAAGCACCTTGCATTAGGCGGTTCTCCCATGGGCTTGCCTTTACTGGTTGGCCCAAGTGGAGAAAACCACAATAAAAATCCACCGTGCGGTGGCGACTGCACGCCCGACGGGGTCCAGCGAGGGTTGGTGTGGGGACATCTCCCTTGCCTTGCACGGATTCCGTCCTTGGAGGAGGGAGACGGCCTTTTCAGGCCGAATCCCTGGGCTGCCCCAAGTGGGGGAGCCGGCCGGATCTGCCTAGCAGACGACGCTGATAGTGGCGTGGTGGTTGTGGCTCTGCCTGTCCCACGTCATCATCACCCAAGGCGCATTGGCGGTGACGACCGGGGATTTTTTAGTGGGTATTCTCCGTCTCGCTTCCATCTAGAGGCGGAGTGAGTCCCACATAACCTGCTGCTTCCCCGAGCAGCAGGTATGCGTAAATTTGCATTTTTACCCGGTGAAACAAAAAAAAAAAAAAGGCGGTTCTCCCATTCCGCATTGTGATATGAAACTTAGAATACTACCGAGGTGTCCCTGCCCGTACCCAAAGCACGCTGGTCGGACGACATCCAGAGAGTGGCCGGAAAACAGTGGATAGGAGAAACCAGCAGCAGAAGTAGATGGCGAGGCTTAGGGGAGGCCTATGTTCAGTATTGGACTCAAAAAGGCTGACCATGATGATGATCCCTGCCCGTCGTAAGAGGTGACTAAAAGGGACACCACACCGTCCCTCCGAGGTGTGCGCCCAGTATGGGCGTTGCTTCTAGTTCCATGAAGAAGTTCGTAGAAGACACCGGAAGTGTCAGCGGTTCGTCGTCTGCTTAACATAAGGTAGGACGCAGTCATTTTGACAAGCGACGAAAAGAACGGACCAAAACGGTCTGATAAAATCTGCGCGGGTACAGGATGTGCGTGGGAGCAATTTTTTTTTTATAAGAAAAGCGTTCAGGACGACCTCACTCCACCTGATGGTAAGCGGTCGGGAGGAAATCCTAACAAAACACCATCGGCGCGGGGTGTAGTGTAAATAATCGCCTTAAAGCCACTGGTCGCGATCAGTAGTAGATTAATATGATAATATAAATAAAGTTGTCTGGTTTCTCGGCAGAAAATATAGAATTTCGCTGTATATGGGATGTAAGGGAGCGACCTATCATCGTTTCGCTCCAAGCCATCCTCACCTGCCCGTGGTACATCCTGCTAAACAACAAACGAGGCTCTGGCAAACCGACTGGTGGCGGTAAAACCATCAAGATAGAAGGCGTAGCTAAATACCACAGGCCGATGACGGGCAACAGCGTCACCGGAGCAAAAAGCTACGCTCTGCGATCGCCAATCGGGCTGCCCAGCGTGGCGATTATGGGTATAGCCTCCAGAAGTTTGCCCTAGGTGGCGAAGAACTGGAGAGGCCTATGTCCAGCAGTGGACTGCAAAAGGCTGATGATGAGGATGCTGCATAAATGTTTGTACTTACTGTCTAATGTAAGATTCCATCCAGTGAGCGTTAGCAGTAGGCACTCGCTTGCACGCCGCTGCCACGGCCTTCACGATGAAGTCGTTTACTGAAACCTGCAAACATAACAAATTTATTTTATATCTAGGTATCTGGTAATACTTGATTTGTTTAATGAAAATAGTTATTATGTGTCTTCTAAAACACACAGCGCTGGTATGAAGAAAGCTGATGTGAACATGCCTTTAAACCAGTTGTCTATGGCCGAAACTTACCAAATTGTCTATGTTTCCTACCAGTGTGCACCCAACGAAGGTGCCTGTCACTAATGACATCTCATAGCGTTTGTGAATTTTGCCGGCTAAACATCGTGAAGTTTCAAAATTTTATTTTTGTGATAAAAGTAATAATGAAACTTATAAATAAGTGTGTTATAAAATCACACAGCGTCCGTATTTCTCGGGAATTATGTTTTTCCCGCAAAATTGTAGTGAAATACCGTGATGAAAACGGAATGTGTTGAACCATGCGGTAGAGGTAAAGAAGTCAAGAATTTTTGATCAAATCTCCCAAGGAGATTCACGGTGAGATCTACGCTCAGAGAGCGTGGTTTCTGATCTTTTGTCATCTCCCTTATCTGCGGAGGATGAGGAGGACATTTCATCATCTCGTCATAACGAGAATCAAGAAATTTTGTAAGTACAGACCAGTTTTAACCGGCTCGGAACCGCGTGTTGGTGCTTTAATACCTACAGCATTTGGGACACATCTCTCAATATTTAACACTATCACATTTAGATACTGTTTCTAAACATACTTGCGATTTTAATCCATCTGGACAACCAACTGCCCCACTTCATTTCAATTCATAATCTTACATTCCATTTTTTCGACAATGCCAGTGAACAGGGAATGTCTACGAGAATTAGTCCATCTGCAAAATCTGGCACACCTATAGAGTTTGACCGATGTAGAAAGGTTTTCAGTACAAGAGAGCTTTGTAGGTCTTAGACTTGTTATGGAACTGTGCCATGTTAACAAGGGTGAAGGTTATACCTACCACTGCCTATTGGCAGGTTTAACTAACAATATTTCAGGACAGAGACATTTACATTTAGAATTACATGAAATACCTTCATGACTGGACTTTCACAAGCCCAAATATTTGATATAAAAATATTTTTTGGTTGGTACTACAGCCCTAATGTTTTTAATAAATAGTGTAAAAGTGGAACATCTAATGCGACCATTACCTGGTTTCAGATGTGTTAATGATACTTTTTGTATTTTTTATTCTGTAAAATAAATAATTCAGATTCTAATATGAGGTGTCTATGAGATAATCGTTAGTTTCTACATGGCGGGCTTATAGGAAGTCTGAGACCTCAATGCCAATTATATGTGGCTATAGGGCTGAGTGCATTGAAGTGAGGCAGTATAAGATTCAGAGGAAATAGAAAACCCTAATTTGAGAGGTACTCATATAGATAGATCTATACATTTCACATATAGGAATGTCAATTTCACTGATGATTGATGCCTTACACGTTAATAACTTCACAACAGGTTATCACACCTGGCTCAATACATCTTCCGAGAGGGAGAAAAGAGAATCAGGCTGATCAGAGCTATGTTATTTGTTTCCCTAACCTGAAGATTGCCTGGAAGTGATCGCTGGTAGCAGTGATCACTACATCACTGCACCTAGATTGAGCTATGTTCAGTTTTTAATGTACCTTCCTATAACACGGAGTTTGTGCATTAAAGAGTTTCTATCTCAGCACATTACAGGTTCAGGGTGCAGAGGTTTATAAATTACAAAATAAGGACTATAAATTAGTAGTAACAGTAATTTGTGTAACATCTTAATACGTAAAGAGATTGATCACAACAAAAAGTTGATGACAGAACTCCTAAATTAGTTGCAAAAATCTACCCCTCTTCTCACGGAGGAAAGGGGGGGGGGGGGGGGGGAGCATTGCAAGTGGGGCAAACTAAAGGAAACCCCCCATTGCAGTTTCCCAATAATCAGGTTTATAGTGTTAACCTCAAGTGAAACTCCTGTATAACCAAGCATTATCAACTTTTCTTACTATTTATCTCAAACTGGAGTTGAGAGGATCTTTTTTATAGACCAATGAGTGGCTGGACAATAAAGTCCTTAGTTCATTGCTTGCCCCTTGGAGCTCTTATCAGTTCCAAGAATGTTTGCCACAATATTTAATTGGGTTGCGGAGACCCTATGGCCTCAAGGTTTCCATATAATTTTATACCTGGCTAGATTATATAAAGCTTGTTAAAGACCTTCTGACAAACTTCTTACTCGGGTCTCGGAGACACTGAGAACAACTGGAAACCTAGTAAGCTAGCATGTGTATTACAAAGTCAGTTCTAAAGCCTGTTCAAGAACTAAAATATCCCAGGTGTTCCTATTCCCCATGGAACATTAGACCAGAACAAGATAAGACTTCGGGAGTCTCAGGGAAGGTAATAAAGAATTAAATTAATCAACAAGATATTGAGTTGCACAAACAGTTCACTAAAACAAGCTCAGGGCTTATTTAGTTTGCAAAACTTTTACAACTTACATAATTTTGAATAGTAGACCTTGATGTCGCAAGTACACAAGTCTCCAATTTTCTTTACTCTAGTTTCCTTTAACTGAGAGAATATTAAGTACAATATCAATAGTACTGATAGTAGTGCTTCATTTCCTGATAACAAATGCAGCGGATGCAGACTAGGGAGCTCGTTTGAGCAGTTATCTATCAGAGATTTGAGCACCATACCAGCTCCCCTGTATACTATAGGTGGGGTTTTTGTTATAAGTACTGTGTTCTCTTTATACACTCACTGCACATATTTTCTGCTCTCTGCATGACCCAGACATTGACTGGTGGAGAATTTTCCTAACATTGGGTTCGCCTTTTGAACCATTTTGTACAATAAAGTTTACAAATTATAATTATATTTGCAACAATAAAAAGTCAGCGGATGACTTTAAACAGAGCACATGATTTATTCGAATCAGATATCAGAAGGGAAACAATCCCTAGTATTACTGAAACTGACAATCAGGCTCTTAGAACTGACCGAGAGGCTTCTCATGATACTCTCAGCCACCCATCTCCCGGAGAGATTACACAAAATTGCAGACTGTCGGACAAGGTGTTGCAAAGTACCGGAGTGGCATTTTTCCCCCAGCCGCGGAGGCTATGTTCAGAGAGTGGGGGTGTCCCAGACGTAGATTTGTTCGCGTCACGGCTGGTGTACCCAAGTATGTAACTCCAGAAATGGCTTGCAAATTTTTTGCAACTCCCATCAGCCGACAATGGGACCTTATGTTGGGACGGGCATTTCCCCCACCCAGCTTAGTATTTGTATCAAGAATACCTTAATACTGGATCAAAGAAATTTATATACTAAGTTAATTGTTCCGGAGTGAACCAAGTGCTTTTGGTTATCAGACCATAAGAAGCAGGCAATTTTTGCCAATACTGGACCTGCGGAGGGTCTTAATAAAGAACACCACGGGCACCTGGCCTCTTTAAGTAGACATGTTGTCTCTTCTGACTTAGAAGATTGAGGGTAGACTAAACAAGTTGCCCTGAATCCATAGGAGAACAAACTTAAAAGTAGTTGGCGGACATCTACCTTAACATCATACAGTTCCCCAATTAAGTTGACTTAGTGTGGGAATTATCAACTGGTTTCTCAATGGACTGAGGGCTAACAAGTTGCCCAATTTCTAGCAAGATTATTTCTAGACTAGAATAAAAGCTAGCATACAGAACTATCAGTATGCACAAATCAGCTGTATCTACTTACTGTATGGCATCAGAAGTAGTTTTCAAAATTGTCTTCTTTATCCAGCAGGTATTGAAAGCATTTTCTCCTGCCTGATCTGAACAACAAAATTACTTGTGTCGGACACTAAGATTTTGTTAAATATCTAAATAATTTTTGCAATATTTGCTAAATATTCCTTTTAGATGGGCAGCCTTTTAGTTCTGCCTCGTGTTTCAGGTCATAGAGTCTATGATCTCACCTTACTTAATATATATTCTTAAAATCGAATAGATATGACAGACAAACCTACTATAGGGTCTAAATTTGACTCTCAAGACTGATTCCAGAACCCGCAGGCATTCTGCATGGTTGCTACGGCAGCATCCGAATCAACAGATTTGTCCTGTGATGACAGATGATGTCACATCAAGGATACGAATCCTATATGATGATATAAGGATATCTAACTATTGAAAGGGTTCAGATCAGAAGACTAGTTTGTTCATACCATTATCAGAATGGTGAACTATTATTGCAAACTGGATTGTAGTATCTTAAAGGATGCTAAGAGTGATGCCTCACCAGGCAGTATCAGATCAGCTGTAGCCTCAAGAAGTTGGCTAGGGTATTGTCTGATTACCTGTCCAGAAAATATTAGAATGTCTGAAATGCATTCAGGCAATTAAGGAGTATTATTTAATGGTCATCCAATGAATAGTGTACTTAGTACCAATTCAAGCAGTATTTATTTACTGTGCCAGCTATTCTAATAATTATGCAAATAAGTTGTTATTTTTCTTATTAATTATAACAAACTTGCTTCTTTGCAGGGCACTTAGCCTTGTTGAGACATTTGATCTCATTTCATTTAGAAACTGTTAGTAGTTTCACCTACAGCTTTTACTGTAAGTATGTTGATTTTACTTAAATATACATATATGTATATGAATACAAAATATGTAGTTCATATAGACCAAGGTATGTGGATGTATCAGAAGAAATAAATTAAGTTGTTATTTGTTTTTAATTTTGAATAAACAAATTGTTCTTAATACTTTTATAAACATATTCATCATAGCGTTTGTGTTTCCCACCAGCAGATACCAAACAGGTCTTCATACCAGCGCTGTGTGTTTTAGAAGACACATAATATGACTGTTTTGCACTCCAACAAAACAGGTATTATGTGTTGAATAAAACACACAGCGTTGCAGCAATGCTCTTGCTGGTGATCTGAAGACTACTATGAGATGTCATTAGTGACAGGCACCTTCGTTGGGTGCACACTGGTAGGAAACATAGACAATTTGGTAAGTTTCGGCCATAGACAACTGGTTTAAAGGCATGTTCACATCAGCTTTCTTCATACCAGCGCTGTGTGTTTTATTCAACACATAATACCTGTTTTGTTGGAGTGCAAAACAGTCATATTATGGTTCCTCTTCCTTACACTGCAAAGTGGAGTGCACAGCTTCTAAGGATCGCATCTACAGCAGCTTCAAGGAATTCCTCAACATAAGCAGTCAGTACTTCAAAACGTCAGAAGGAATTCCTTGCCCATTTCTACTAACATCATTTTTTACTAGATTGCATGTTTGCGTAACCTAAAACTTATGTTTCAGGTTTATATACCATAAAGGGTCTACGTTTCTGCTCCGTATTTTGTCACGGACATAATGCACTATATTTCTGACCATCAACCTTCTCACAGCCTTCTTCAGGACCACAGTCTTCTCCACATTGACGATGACGCAGGCGGGTAGTGCGGGATGGTCTGCTTGGCGAACAGAGAAAGCTCCACAAAGGAAGCCAGAGTTCACTGACCTTAACATCGACCTTCTCAGCGGCCAGCCGCTCGTTGGCCGCCTTCCTTATGGCGAGGATCTTCTCCACGTTGACGGTGGCGCACAGCCAGTAGGAGGGGATGATCTCGCTTGTCGGACAGAGAAACATTCACAAAGGAGGCTAGAGACTAGCCAGAGTTCACTGACCTTAACATCGACCTTCTCAGCAGCTAGTCGCTCGTTGACCGCCTTCCTCATGGCGAGGGTCTTCTCCACGTTGACGGTGGCGCAGAGCTGGTAGTGCGGGATGGTCTGCTTGGCGGCGGAGAGGCGCTTGGCGATGGTCTCGCGCATGCCGGACAGCGGCAGGTCCACGTAGGTGGCGCCGGGCGCGGGCGGCGGCGGCGCGACGGCTGCACTCGGCGCTCCTGCTACATCCCCGCTCTTCAGTGACCCGTATAGGCCTGAGCCCTGCCCTGTAGATGGTATGCCTAGTTGAGGGCTTTCCGATATATCTACCAGAGGATAGCGTCACAGACGAAGAGAGAGAAAGAGAGAACTTTGGTTGAGTTTCTGAATCAGGCAAAATAGGCGCTCAGACGTCGAGTTGCAGAATATAGCCCGGTAAGGCTGGCTAATTTCGATGTGGGATTCCAAATTAAACTTTATCTTCGCGACAAAAATGCTCTACTTACACATAAAATGGAGCGCTTCGTATGCAAGTAGAGCATTTTTGTTGCTAACGTACATAAACAGACTAAACTTTGGTTAGACGTGAGTATCGTAGAAATATCAAGAAACAAATGAAATATCAAGAAACGGGCAGCAACATTTACTGCCTGGATACAAATAAAACCTACTGCAGTCACCGACCCTCCACCCACCAAACGTGGTGACTAAGGCACATCCCCCCATAACACCATTGTTATTGTACGAGTAGTAAGCAAAACAAGAAGCCTAGAATGCCTAGAAGCAAAAGACAGTCGGCTGCTGTTTTGAAAATATGAACTGTAAATACATACATGTAAGGTAGGACTATGTTCAATATAGCATGATAGCTGTGCTCGCGACTTCATCCGCGTGGAATAGTTATTTATTCCCCGTTTTTTTTTACATTTTCCATTATTTCTTCTCTCCTAATAGTTGCAACGTGATGTTAGCCTAAAGCCTTCCTCGATAAATGGTCTATTCAACACAAAAATAATTTTTCAATTCGGACCAGTAGTTCCTGAGATTAGCGCGTTCAAACAAACAAACAAACTCTTCAGCTTTATAATATTAGTTAAGATACCTTATAAAGCCTTATAAGGTCCCAGCAGAACTTCCTCTGGTAAATATAATATTTTAAGAGTAATTTAATTTACTATATTATATAATGAAATACAACTCGGACTGTAAACTATAGATATACATGTGTAACATGACTTGCGTTGATAAAAGTGTTCTATAAACAAATTTATATTTACCAGACATAGGTAGTATTCTTATCTAATCTCTTTAATCATACCATCTCCATTGCAATACTAGACTACATTTATATTACCTAAGTTGTTATCCATGAATGAAAAAGTCAAGATGATTAGCATTTAACAGTAACGAAAAATGGAGGAAAGAAGGTTAATCCAGTGCATTCTTTTTATTTTACAAAGACCAGTTTTGGTAGGAAGATCAGTAAGATTTACTGTAACTGATAATGTATCAATCTGTCTGTAAAACACGCATCACAGGCATGTACACTGAGATAAGTACTGGTGATTTGGGCTTGAAAGCAGTTAGTATACATAATGAATATTCGTTGCCATAGTGCGAAAAGTCACTACATTATTTTTTTATTTTTATAAGAAGAGCTTTCAGGATGCCCTCACTCCACCTGATGGTAAGCGGTCGTGAGGTCCAAAAGTTAGTTAACGTAGGTCTAGACCTGTTTTGAGCTATGACAGTTTATAAAACAAATAGCTTTTTCATTTCAAATGTTGGTATAGCCATTAGACACCCATACACAGGCAAACCACCACTAAGTGAATGATTTTGATAAAGTGAAATAAGTTTTTCCATCAGAAACTTTACTCTGAGAAATCACAATTTAGATCGAATATTCGAACCGTTTTGTTTCCGAAAAAAAAAACGTTTCAAAGGCCGCAAAGAGCCCAGGTAAGTTTCACAGTAGGTATTTGTTATATGGTGAGACATATGAGGTTAGTTACCTCCGAGTCTGATATTCTTGATCTCCGCAAGCCTTCTAGCCATGGGACTGGCGTAGATCCTGCTGCCCGGGGGCGGAGCGCCGGGCGCGACTGCTGCGGCGGCGGGCGCGGCGGCGGCCGGTGCGGCCGCGGCCGGCGCAGGCGCAGCCGCCGGCGGGGGAGCCGCTGCAGCTATGTGTAGCGATACAAACGTTGTTAGGACTGCTTGGTATACTATTATTTAGTTACGAAAAACAAGCATTGAGATTATAATACGATATACAAATATATAAATCTTTGTAACAACTGAAGGTAAAATAATTAACACATTAAGCAACATAGAGAATGGTTTTAATAAAACAATAGTTTTCACTTTGACTGCAGTGAATGAAAGGCATGTATATGTATATTGTCAAGCATTGCCAATTTATCGTTGCAGCACTCTTTTGATTGAGTCGACGGCAAAATCATACACTTTCAAGATCTATAAAACTACTAAAAGAATCTTTTAATTCAGTCTGAACCATCAGACCAAAATAATTGATGGCTATTTCATATCCCAACAAAATAAGGAAGCCATATGTGTGTACTGACAATGTTTTCCCTCAAACCAGCGAATGAGAAAATAGTATTATCCAAAATGTGATATAAGACCAAGACTGTCCCATGACATAATACCTGCTAATATCCCAAACAGATGTTGATAATGTATGAATATGTTTGCTATTTTTGCACAATAAAGAATTGATGTAAACATAATAAAGCGAAGTACAAAGATGAGATGGTAACCTTTAGCGGGAGTTGGTTTCGATGGTGCTCCGGTTGCTGTAGGTAAAAAAATAAGTTAGTGAAAATTCATGCAATGTTCCATTATTAAGGAATTTACTTCACCCATTTATCAAAATAGGGGACAACCCATGCAAGTTCACTCTTTAGAGAATATTGTTGTAATCATACAATGTTGAATGTATGGACATCTTCATATTATACAATTGAATCATATTATTATAAGCAATAGTAGTATGTAGGTAGAGTATTGGACTGGTTACATAACAGAGTTGCTTATTATGAAAAATGGATAACTTCCTTTCATTTTGTATGGTATTACAGACATGTGGTGCAATGGTCGAAGAACACAACTTTTACACTACTTTTTTACCTTAGTTGTGTTTTTAATATCATAAATAATTAGGAAAAGTTGGATTTTCTCAAAAAAATTAGTGCTAAGTACCCTTGTGTCATATAATATATATTTACTACTCAACATGTTGCAAGTATTCCGTATAATTGTGCTTGATTAAATCTAGAAACTCCCCTCCTAATATTGAAATTAAATGAAATGACTATACCAATGACAATTTCCCATTCAATTATTATTTTATTCTGGAGCTTAAGTCAGCTCAATTTAATTTAAATGATGGCTTTTAGGCAGACATGCATTTCTATATGGCTGGGGAGATGGATTCCATAAAGTTGTTTTTAAAATTAGTGTAACTCAAGAGGGTGCCATGAAAGTTAATATTAATTTCGAACAATAAACCAGCTTTGTATGGATTTCTGTTATAATTTTTTCTATTTTCATTTCATTCAAATCATTTTCCATGTTATTCTATGAAAATCATAACCAAAATAATGTCTTTTTATTTCAGGGCCATTTCCAATGGTACAATGCTTACTTTAGTATCAAAATGAAAAACTTACAATCATCCTTGAAGCTGGCGAATGCCGCCACATCAGCTTCATTCTCCACAATGATGCACAGGAGTTTACCCACTGGCACTCCCTTTGTGCCGGCCTGGATCAAAATTTTGGCCAAATACCCTTCCTCTGGGGTTTCGAATCCCATGGTGGCTTTATCTGTTTCAATCTCACAGAGGAGGTCACCTAAAAAAAAAAAAAGACATTTTTTGACAATAAGACCTACACTACAATTGTGCATAAGATTATGTTTCATACATTGACCCAAGTGTGTAAAATTCGCATCATCACCCCTCCAGTTGTTCGCCACTTTGGCAAAAACATCGGGCGGATCTACCCATAAACGCCACGCTGAGTAGGTCGATTCGCGATCACAGAGCGTAGCGCTTCGCTCCTGTGACGCTGTTGCCCATCATTGTTGTAAATAGTATGCCATTCTGTTTAATATTACATATTTAGTAATATTACCTCAGAATTTATGAAGTGCAATGGTTTGTTTGGGTTTTAAATTTCAAATCATTTATACACATTGTCAAAAGAACTCATATTACATAACAACTTGGATACCTACTTGCTTTTACCTTCAATGTTGGAAGGCAAAAGCTAGTAGGTATTATAATCAATTAAAAATGCCTAAAGTCCTTCAACACACAGAAGGCATAGTTAGTAAATTCATAGCATAATGTTACAGTAACCTTTACATAATCTATACAAGCAAGTATAATCAACATACTTTAATAACATTATCACATTGACCTTATCAGAAAAAAATTGTTGTAGACATTTTTACCCTGAGTGATTCATGTCTTGACATTCATAAAATTTATAATACCTGCAATAAAATTAACACAGACTTGTTTCAAACTTGTTATTATTATATTTTCATTCTTAGATTTTTCTGCATCATGGCAATCTGTTGTTCAACAATAAGCCATCAAATAGGTTGGATATTAAGCATCCATTATGTCTTTCATCAAACCAGAGGAGGGTCTCCTCACAAGCAGACAAATCTCTCCAAACTCTAATACTCATTACTTACCTTCACTGAGTTTGTCACCCTCCTTTTTCTCCCAACTGACGATAGAGCCATTCTCCATGGTAGGGGACAGTGCGGGCAGATTCACTTTTGTGTGGGAGGGCAGGCTGGAGTAGTGCCTTAGCTGTAGAGTCCATTGCGGGGCAGCAATCACCTTCTTTGAATGTGACGATAGTATCCTGAATAAAATTAAAAAAAAAAAACTACAAATGTGGACAATCCAGATACATTTTTTTTTAACAAGAGACAGTTTTCTATTGTTTTGCAATAAAAAAAGGTATTATAGCTATTGAGAATACTGAAAAATAATGGAAATATTTTTCATTATCATCAAAACAGAATCCATATAATAAGCTCATTAATTATACCCCACAATAGATTGAACCACTTGAACACCATATCAGTCATTGTCAATGTATCGAACACTACCTGGCTACTGTCATTCATAATCTTATCACAACACAGATATTTTCATAACATAGCACCTCTCAATTTATTGGATAATCCAATGTTATATATTATTTTCAACCAACCAATTATATATGTGTGGGAAACAACAGTTGAGATATATACCTTAATATATAAAAGATTTTTTAAATTTAATTCATTATAATAATACAATAGATCTTCTAGTCACTGAAACTCTATTTCAGCACCAAATTTTTAATACTTTAATTATTATATTCTATACAAAGTACATACTTCAATGAATGATTGTGAACATTTGTAATTGTGCGAATTGTTATAAAAACATAGTGTTAATGTTATTCATGAGGACACGTGGACTGAGAAGCCGGTTCTTCTGAATGTAACAGATGACAATTCGCAAGGTGAAGAACATTGACGTTTTGGTTATGCAACTGACACCGCAAACTTGATACGCAAAAAAATACTTGTATTTGCTTACAAGTTCGTGTCACAAGCTCGAGAAAAAAAATACGGAAGTAACATAAAATATAGTTTCAGTAAACAAATCTTGAATAACTTACTTGTTCTGTTTCCTTCTGGCCAACTCTGTACTCAAACATCTCGTCACATTAGACCGCACAGCTTTTTTAAGGCCACTGCTCAGTGCCTGGTTTCGAGTTACAATCGTTCGCAACATTTTTCTGTATAGAAATTAACTAAATCTAGGCCGTCCAGATGATCAGGACGGTTATTATCCGGGAGATCGACCTTCTCCAATTTGTAGGTCGTTGAGGAAATCGTCAAACTGGATCGACAGATGATGAGATGACATTCATAAGCAATAGACAAAGTATATTCTTTTTCAATATTATTGTAGTAGTTGGCGATACTATAAATTAGCCGTCATCCACATGATATTATCCACGAATCAAACTTATACTTGCAGTTGCCACATTCGACTGACCAATACTGCAATCGATTGATTGACAAACTCTGAAATGGACAGTGCGAATTTATTAACACTCTGGCGTGATGGTACTTTAATACGGATCAGCGTTTCTATAAGTAGAGTGTTAGAAAATATTTAGAAATAGCAACAACATCAAGGTTTTCGGTTCTATTTTTATTTTGACAGAAAGGAAGTTGTCTTGATATTTTTCTCTTTGCTGTTTGGATTAAAACAATCTGTTAACTATTATCGATTGATGTGTGATAAAAAAACATAGATCGATCATAACATTAATTGGCTAAAATGGATTATCAGAGCCAAGTCAATTGTATAAAAAATTACTTTGTCTATGATTATACGTCAAAGTGACAGCACTGCCGCTGAGAGATAGTGACAGACAGTGACAGCGAGTCCTTTTTCTTTTCTGTCAAGTGTTTGAGGCAGGTTTACCAAAATGGTGAGGATTAAATTTTAAATTAGTGGAATAATCACCGAATGTAAAGTGTTTTACAATCAATTCCCAGAGTGTGGTTAACTTTCTACATACTCAAGAATATTTATTTCGGAAATGTGATTTGTAGTTGTTATATTTACAGTGACAGTTTTCAAGTGCAATGTATAACCGCAATGTTATTATGAATTATTTCAGGCCAAACGTACAAAGAAGGTTGGAATTACTGGCAAATATGGCACACGTTACGGTGCCTCCCTGCGTAAAATGGTCAAGAAGATGGAAGTGACCCAGCACGCCAAATACACTTGCTCCTTCTGCGGAAAGGTTAGTTCCATGGTATCATAGTTGTTATTTGTGCATTGGAACCTAAGTAGGCTTAAGTTTTAGTTACCTGGATACCTGGTTGGTTTAAATTAGATATCTATGTTTTTTGGTCATAAACATAACTATCATCAATGTGTACAAATGAAAATCTTAGTTACCTACCTAAGAGGTTATGATTTGTATTTTTTTTAGTTATAACACAGTCAGCTCTAGTTTTTTAAAAAATAGTCATCATCAGCATCTTTTCTGTTGTGTGTATGTAAATCATAGGCTGGCTTACAATTTTTTTTTCATCAATGTAGGTAATTATTTTCTATTCCACAAAATAACCAAAATTTGGTTTAACATATGCAGAAGGAATATCAGACAACTTGTAGTACAAGATGGATCACTATAGTCATTAAATTTTCACTGGACAACTGAATGAATTAGGAAATTTCTTCAATCCTTGAATGAGGCAGTAGAAAATCTTATCTATTTTTATTAATGCATATAATCATCACCAGAGTATAATGAAGTTTTACAGATTGGGGAATTTAAATTCATCACATGATTGGAAATACTCAACTTATCCTATGTTTATTTATATCTGATGTTTCTATCAAATTCCTATTAAAGTATCTACCTCATTGGTCTTGTAGCAAGTGCCACCTATAGACCAATGCGTCCTGGATTCTAATCTCAGGTTAGGGCAAGAATTTTTCAAGAAATATGATGATGTTGAACCCTAGTCAGAAAGTTGGCAGGGGTACACAATTAACTTAGGGATAAATATGGGGATGTGCCCATGCATTAAAGCATAAAAGACCCTGCATCTTGTTTCTCTCATTTGTGTTGCACTATTGTCTCATGGCATTATGAGAGTTCACCTGTGATGTTGAACACATTTGTTCCCTTTTATATCTATTGTGTGCTTGGCTAGTGCCAAATCCCTGTAGGAGACTACTAGCAGTAGGGAGTAGTCCCCTACAGGCCGGTTTGGCTGACATTCGCTCAGGAGAGTATTATAAAATATCGAACATTTGTCATATTACAGGACGCCATGAAGCGGTCTTGCGTCGGCATCTGGTCGTGCAAGCGATGCAAGAGGACAGTAGCCGGTGGCGCGTGGGTGTTCTCCACCACCGCTGCATCCTCATGCCGTTCCGCTGTGAGGAGGTTACGTGAAGTCAAGTAAACATTGACTCTAGTGTAAGGCAATAAATTTAAAATCAAAATATTTTGTTTGATTTATCAAAATTCCCATTAATCAAGAGTACCAACACATTTTATAAGCATCATTAGTTGGTCGCTTTCCCCTGTTTATTTATTACATAAGATTCTAAAGAAAAATGTACCTACATATAAACAGAGGCGAAGTGTCCATTCAAAACTGAAGTCAACAGTGTAAATAAAACACATTACTTCTAAAATTTTAATATGCAAGAATTCCGCAAAGTACTCTCGTCTTTTTAAAGTCTCGGAAGTAATGAGTGTATCAAGTTCAATTTATGTTCAGTTCTAGATAGACGCTTGGGGTGCGCTAGTATAAATCGAAACCCTTAGGCAACTTCCAGCCAGAATAGGTATTAGAACCTTGATCTTGCAAATAATCTATAGGCCTGTGCAGCCGTGGTCAAACTTAATTGCGGTAAAAAACGCCGCCGCACCGCCTCGCCTCATCGCAACCAGCACACTACAGTAGGTGGTACACACACCCCCAAGTAGACGAACCACTGATGAAGCCAATAATTTTAGAGTGGATCGAGTAATGCTTTAATCAATTAATCGCCATGGTTCCTCCACTTTTGAACGTAGGCTAGGTACGTTTCTCTATCCGAAGTTTACCTATTCAGCCAACGGCAGCAGTTCTAAGGTCATCAGCCCAACAACGTGTTGCAGGGCATCCTTCACTATGTCTCCAAGATTCGTCTTGCTCTACACTGACACATTATTATTCTACGATTAAGACCAGCCCCACTGCCAGTTCAACTTATCTACATAGGTACATCACAAGAGAAAATGTGCGGCTAATCGGTCTGTCTTAGTCTTGTAGGTCTTAATAAAGATAGTCCATCAAGCAAGAATTCTAGACAATAACAAGTACGTTGTTGGCATGGAAGTAATAAGTACCTAGTACTACGTACAACTTCCATGGTTGTTGGTACCTATGTCATTTGTGCGCAGAGAAAGAGACTTATCAATTTTGTTGTAATGATATTTTGCTAAGAACTTTAATCAAGGCGCTAAGATCAACTTGTACTCGTATCTATAAAAACCATGGATAAAAACAAATAGGTATGTTGTCCTTAAATAAGATTTACAACGAATATTTTTATATCCTTCTAAATTCGAAACTGCAGTGTGAATATCAATTATTGCTTTAACAAATATATTAGGTAGGTACTATCTCTACACCAAGATTGATTAGTATTAGTACTTAGTTAAGTACCTATAGGTATTATTCTCCGTGCCCCAATAGGTATTATAAATCTGCATAATTTTTCTCGGCGATGATGGCGGTTAGAAAGTAGAAACGACCGTGTGAAGATTCTTCAGGATCAATCGGTGATATAGGACAAGAGAGAAGTAAAACAGGCATGGCTGCGGTAACTGACAATTGATTTATCTGGCTTCATATTTGTCCTTGCCGTAGTAAATTAGGCTTCTCTTTCGCCTTCAATCAGGCGAAAGGAAGTCACTATGCTGTGCCTGTGTCACTATAAAAAAAGAAAAATAAGTATCTAAGTACCTAACAATAAGTATTCCAACTAGTCCCAACCTCCCTTTCGTCTCCCGAACAAGACGTGCTGGATAGCTTTGTCATCCGCATACCTACCATACAGACAATAGTAGCGCGCACCAATAGGTTTAGTAGGTACCTCGTTCCTGCTCCGTGCCATTAAGCCATGGAATGCCCTTCCAGCTCATGTACCTATTTCCTTCTTACAATCCTGTAATCCTTAGGCGGGGTGTAAAACGGCATCTCAGTGGGTCTTCACGGTGAGGGCGACAGGCGCGGTGGGTTTTCCCTAGTGTGCCTGTCGACCTCACGTCATTTGGATCTCACAACCGCTTACCATCAGGTGGAGTGAAGTCATCCTAAACGCATTTTAATAAAAAAAGTAGACTTGAGGGATGTATGGGAGCGACTTACCGTCTTGATGCTCCAAGCCACTCCTCACCTGCCCGTGGTACATCTTGCAGAATAACGAACGAGCATATGGCAACCGATTGGTGGCGGTATAACCATCACGATTGTAGGCGTAGCTAAATACCAACCAACAATGGGCATCAGCGTCATCGGAGCTACGCCTTGCAATCGCCAACCCGCCTGCCCAGTGTGGCGAGTATGGTAGGTATATCTTCCAGGTGTTTGCCCAAAGTGGCGAATACCTGGAGAGGCCTATGTCCAGCAGTGGAATGAGATAGGCTGATGATCAGTAAGTAGAATTATTTGGCTAGATTTGTACTTTTCGTACCTAATCGCCTAAGTGCCGCCTATGATTTAGATAATTGTTTTACTTACAAATTGAAATGGTATAGTGCACCTATATCGTGTAGGTAGGTACCACTGCATATTAAAAGAACAAACATTAAGGAAAACTAGTGTTGATTCGCTGTCAGAATCAATCTACCTTTGCAGAAACTCGTATAGGTACCTAAGTTGTTCAACAATTTTATCTACTGTGACTAATTGATTAATAACCGGCTATTACAACACGTTTGGTTTATTGAGTTGCACCTACTTTGACTGTTATGTGATATTTACATTCAGGTAGAATCAGGCCCATAGGTACAGGCTATAAGTAGTACCATATCATATATAGGTACATACCCACTAAATTCTAATTCTCCAGTGTCACCAAGTAGGCAAGAACTTCCTGGGATTCGGGTAGCATAGGTAGGTATGCGACCGAGTCTCCGCTTGCCCTGGCCAGCCGCAAATGTCAAGCGGCCGGCACGCCTGGTCCGGGGAGCAATAGATGTCCTCATGCAACCAGGCCCCTCTTTCCCACTGGGCACTATGAGCAGGTGCCCAGGGCCCCGTGATCGAATGGCGCCCCCTAGTTCCAGCCAGATTACCAAATGATAACTGATATTTAGGTCATAGGGGCCCCATGATCCTAATGTGCCCAGGGCCTCAAATAGTTTAAAGACGGCCATGCATGCAACGGTGTGGCTACGCCCACGACACCATTACGCCCCCCTTGAGTGGTTCGCGAGTTTGCGCATTCTGCATTTACCTATGTGACAGTCTTTCAGCCTTATCAACCTCCTCCATGTAGGTACTTACCTATGTGGAAGCGATTTCTTTGGGATTTCTCCACACTAGATGGAAATTAACCCTCCTTTCTTTAATCAGTATGGGTTCCTCCTCAGTAGGCGTATTAACCAGACTACCTAGGTACTTGAGAAATCGGGAGTAAGTACCTAGTTCGCAGTGGCGGCGCTAGACCAAATGTAGGCGTCGGCGACATCAGCTTTGCGAGGCCTTTTTCATTACCCAGTCAGAAATATGTAATTATAATTGGTCATATTTATTTCTGGACATTACCCTTTAATATTTTTTATTTTGGACATTACGCATGTGAACCAATGCGACTGATGTAAGTATAGAGATAAATATTTATTGTGTACAAAAGTTAATATTACAAGTTAGCAGATACTAGGAAGGTATATACGAATAACTACACCTTTAAAATTTAGCATTTTTAAACTTTTTGCGAGGCCCCCCAGGAGCGAGGCCGTCGGCGGTCGCCGACGTCGCCGACGCCTAGCGCCGCCACTGCTAGTTCGCTATAGTCGAGTAGTTAACATTTTCTATGTACCTACTTATGTTTAGTTAGTTAAACTTTAGTTGCAACATCAGTCGATTTACAGTTATGCTAATCACACAGAAACTACGAAACGGCTGTTTTGACGTTGATTGACAAGACAAACCCCTTGAATATCTATTTATCTGATTCATAGAAAATGAAAGTCAAGAGAATAATAGAAAGTACTTACCACATAAACAGGCGTTTAAAAAACCCCTCCTTTGTAGGAGACTATATAGCTGCAATCCGCAGCTTTTCCCACATGAAAATGTGCTAATTTGGTGTATGAGCCAAGTAGGTAGGTGGGTACTTACATTAATTTACAATTTCATTAAAATCTGTTTATAGTTCAAATGTCAGCCAATTAAAACGCTAGAAATTATAATTTCTAGCGTTTTAATTGGCTAGGGGGTGTGGCTTTGCCGGCAGTCGGTGATGAGTCACTATTTTCTTAACGCGAATGAATTAGCGTAGTTTTTGTGTGAAAGATTAAGAAACATCTATCCATACAAACTTTCCCATTTGTAATATTAAGTGAATATTTTATGTTCATACAAAGTAATGTTCCTATTCCACTTTAAGCTATTTTCTTTCGGTTGGGACAAAATAAATAAAACTGGCATTAACACTTATGATAAAAATGTATTTTGTGTAAAGTTTCTTATCTTTTTTTACATATCCCTTTCAACATCTTCACAAAACATTTTCCTGTCAGTTAAGATATAGCTTCATATCTTATTTACCTACAAGAAAAATCTCTTACTCATTTTGCTTAAAAAAATATAGTCTATTATACATACCTATTCACATAGCACCAATTTTAACTATTCTTAGTTAGATGAATAATAAGAAAAATAAAATTATAGGTAGAGTAGCTAAATTTTGTTTTACATAACAATTTAATTTACAAATATCTACATAAATTATGTAGGTAAGTAATTAGGTACCTACATTAAAATAAGAAAGGCATTAGTTACATACTGACCTCAAATTTTAAGGTTTTGGCCTTCCAATTCAATGTATCTGAAGATGAACAATGTATATTATTGAATGGCACAGGGAGACTTAAGTTGAGATAAAGACCAACATAATAAGTAATGTGTGTTCATCATCGATATAATTTTCAATCTTACATCAATTATTTAGGGTAGAAATTTGTATAGATAGGTACTATAACTTATTTTATATTCGAATTCGTACATAAGTACACACCTAAACACTTTAAATGATCATTGTTTAAGGCAAGTTTGTAAGTATTTTCAGTATCAATTGATATGAAACATTCTATATCTTACATAGGTAAAATAAGTAAAATATTTTTTACAAAATTCTTAATTAAACAATGAGCAGTACTTTAAGTTACAATAAAATCTATTGTCAAGTAACATGACTTATACATATTCATTCCCCCAAATCTGCATCATCATCATCAATGAAATCTAAGACACGGAAAGCAACTCCTAGCAAAGCAGTGCCAAGTAAATCTCCAAGTGCAGTTAAGTATGGTATGGCAGAGTTATCTGGGTCCATACCCAGCTTCCACATGAATAAAACCATATAATGACTAATAAGTAACAATAGGAATACTTGCATCATGGCAGCAGACATGTAGAAGAATATAAAAGTAGGGGTCATAGACGTATGACCAGCTCTTAAGTAGCCAATAGTGTAAATAAATATTAGTTGACCAGGTACAACCATTAGAAGTAATAATTTTGTTGTACTATTGACAACTGAGCCTTCCTTTTGGCCTGTATGCAATGCCGTGGACATCCTCGATGCATGCACTGCTACCATGTTGCCACCTATTCCATTTATGACCAGCTGATAGACTGCAATACCTTTGTATCTCGACACAGTGTAATCTAATATTAACCCACCCGCACTGCTGATGACCATAGCAGACACAACAGGCACCCACCCCTCATCCAAGGCTTGTCGTGTAAAATCATTTTTCCAAGCAATGTAACCACACAACGGTACAATGATTGCACCACCCACGATAATAATAGATGGCAGTATAACACTTGTGCCAATAGACAAATACAAACGAGATGCTATCCAAGACAACAGTGCCAAGGTTGTTAGATCTCCCAGGCTAGCTGCAATGGGTGTGGCAACATTGTCCGGATTTATATTTATCTTCCTAGAGAACACAACAACACCAATCATGATCAGTCCAAGTACGAAACTAGCTAATGATGCGGTGAGAACGCTTGATGCGCACAGTAGCAATGCGTGATGGATGTCGAACTGTCCTTTGGGTATCCAGCCCATGGCGACAGCAGCCGAGGCAGCTAAGAACCCGACGAGGACGGCCTGACACTGTATCAAGCACAGGTTGCCCATCACCAATGAGCTCAAGCTTGTTTCCAGGTGTCCCAGATGAGCGTTCGTTGAGAGACGCGACGCTAACGTCATCTCCAGGTTGCCCTTCAATCCCAAGAGCGCCGGGACCAAGATATACACTTCCGACACTTTTTGAAACACATCCCAATGTTGAACATAATCAAGCAACAAACTCGCCGCCACCATACCGAAGCCAGCGAGTAAAAATGATAAAAACATTTGAACTCCGGCCATCCAGGAGTTCTCCTTTTGATACTTGATGTCAGGGGGTTTCGTGCCATTACCGACGAGTCTATAGGCGTCCGAAGTAACATCAGTTTCACTAGTACACTCTGTAGCCCGCATCGTTCTAGTGTTATTGTTCTTGATTCTATTCATGATTAAAAAATGATAACTATATCAATTTATTGATAGCACTAAACATAGCGTAATTATTATCAAAAAGAGCACATACTGTAAATGTAATCCAGTGTCTGTAAAATGAGTCTGGCGATGCGGATAACGATACACCACAGTGAGCGATACAAAACACGACGAAACAAATAAATCAACAAGTCAAGCAAAAACCGGACAGCTCAGCAACAGTCGAGTCAACAAAGCCCAGTCTGTCACTGACAGACAATCAGCTGACACATGACATTGACTGAACATGAACATTTATGAAGTCAACTCGAAGATGACTAAAAAATATTTCAAAATTGCTAAATAGCCAGTAGACGTCACAGTCTGAATTAATTTTGTGAGAAATAAAAATAACTTTATAGAAAATCTAGGTGTACTGACGAGTTTCTTGGAATTGATTTATATACGTCGATCCAATGCTGTGAACTCTATAACAAGAAATTTGTTTATGGTAAAACATCTTGTTGGACCGCAACAAAGAAAGTTGGCGTTTGACATTTGACGTATACGTTTTACGACATTTGGCGATTGTCGTTCAATGTCGATGTCGACCGTTCCAACAAGCAGTTATTGCTTTATTACATTTATTTTATTATTAAATTATTCATTCTATTCAAAATTAATATAAGTCGTGTCGTGTGTAAGTTCTAATTATTACTATAACTGTAAATCCGAGCATAAATTTAGAACTTGACGCTATTTCAAACGTGAGATGTCCACTAAGATCCGGAAACCTACTATAATAGTGAATTGTTGGAGTGTGTTTAGAATTTATTAGTTTCCGTGAATGTTGAATGGATCTGAAGCGACTTCTCGGTAGCATATTTACGTTAAAGTTTGGAGACTATCTGCGCGTACGCGTAGATACTAACATTCACCTGTTTGCAGGTCGACAGAGAGAAGTGAGTGTTAATTTGTTAGCTTGACATGTGGCACTAAAGTCCGGACCGGCTGTAAAAATGTTCAGGAGTAAAATAAGGATACACACATGCCGCATAATCCTGCTGACGTCACTGGTGTGGCTGCTGGTGGATGTCGTGCTTCTCGCCATGTACTCTGATTGTTTCGGAGATGGCTGCAATAAGAAAAGCGCCGATTACGGCCTTAAGGTAAGAAGCACCTTTGTGTGATATTTTTATGCTTAAACATTAATAGCACATCTTCCACACACAATGGGAATGTTATTGTTTCATCATCTGAGTTGATCAGTTCTAAAACATTTGAAAAGTACATGGATCTTGAAAGTTCAAACTCATTAGTCATTACCAATATAAAACAAGCTATTAACAACAACAACTAAGGTCAAGGCCTATGTTCAGATTCACAAGAGTATCAAGAATAGTATTATAGAGGAAAGTATATTTTTTTTATATGTAAGTATTATGACCTCTCGCCCAAAAATATTGACTACCCTGTTTATTTTGTTTATTGTCTGTAAAGTGGGTATCTCTATTTTCTGTTAGTGGATATCTCTACCACGACATCCCCATTAGTGTCAATGTATGATCTAAACTTGGGTAAGTTTATAAGTAGGTTTTTGCTGTAATTTAAATGTGCAATAAATGAGTCAATATTAACATTATATATTTTAAACAAAAAAGTTTAAATTGTCTTGTTTATTCAATCATACATGTTTATAAATGTGTTTAGATTTCTTTGACAATTGCAAAATTGTTTAAACTAAGGCTACAAAGTTTAGACAATTTGAAACAAACTTTTCTGAGTGGTCTGGGATCTTACTTAATTAAAAGGGATAGTCTACTAGTTGTAGAAGTCTTGTACTAATAAGATTTTTGTGTAGAAAGTTAGAGAAAGTATTTCTAATAAGATCATTATAGCATTATATAATTAAATCTTTTGAATTTTTCTACAATAAATCCATCTAATCTTAATCATCTCCAACATAGTAATAATAATCTAACTTTATGCTACTATTGAATTTGTGCAGTGGTGATTTACACAAATATAGGTAATAAATGTTTTCAATTGGCACTGTATAAACTCATAACATCATCTGATGTAGAGAGGGGACATACTCAATAAATTTTAAGAAAATGCAACAAATTTCAATGTATTGTAAATGCATGTTTGGTGCGTGGCATATTAGTAAAACTTTACACAACTTGACAGACAAAAGAAGAATATGGAGGTAAAAAGGCTGCTATAGCAGCAGCATTACAACAAAATATAGATGATGATGACACAAACTTAGAAGAAAATGAGCTCGAGCAAGATGTGGGCGACGACGGCCTTCTCTTGTCGCCGTACCCTAGAGCAAGGCTGCATAAATGGGAGAGGGTGCCTACTGTGTTACCTCAGGGTAACTCTCCAGGAGAAATGGGTAAAATACTTAATTTGTTAATTGTTTTTTATTAGGTTTTACAGGTGTGGCTCAAAAAGTCTGGTGAGATTTGAAGATGTTGAGAAACTTCTGTTACCATCAGTCCACCGCCTCAGGAACCTATCTAGTTAGGTGCTATAACTGTAAAGAAATAAAAGTAGCAATGTCAAGTTACTAGTCACTTCAAATACCTATATTAGGAACTAGCAGCCCGCTCCTCGCTTCGCTTCGGATAAATCAATTATTTAAAAGTAATTTCGCGAGGCCGCAGGCCGAGCTCCGCGTAGGGCGAAGCCCGGAGCGTCCAGCGTCGCAGACCTAGCTTGAGCACGCACGCGCGAAGAGCGTGCGGCGAAAGCTAGTATAACCTATACACACGCTTACAATGCTAAAATTAATGGATGCTAGAAACAACATGAAGGTACATTCGATTCGAAGGCTGAGAAATCTGAACATGGCTTGACATATAACAAACGCAATATGTGATGCAGTTAACATAAAAGCAATACGTTGTTCAGGCCTTTTGTTCAGGAACCACCTGCTCTTAGCTAAGGTTCAATTTGCTGTTAGTTCAGATGAATAATTATATATCTAGCGACGCCTTCTAAACACTGATGACTTTAAGAGAGGTAGGGCATAGCGAATCTTCGCTCGAATTGAGCTGCCCGTCCGGGGAAGGACCTCCACCCTATAGAATACCGCAGCCAAATGATGGTTCGTGTTTCTGCCGGTGAGTAGCGTTACCGGAGCTCGTGGGGGGTTTGGGTTGGGCCAGCATGGCAGTGGCAACTGACAGGTAACTGACCAGTTACTTGCCGTAAACTCAAAACCATTTTTCATCTTTCATCAGCATTTTTCATATTAGTACCTACATGAAATTACCTTAAAAATGATTTAGCGATAATGACGCCGACCAAAACGCAATACCTACTTTAATAGCGCTATTTTCTTCCGACATGCGTAATTCTTCATCATTAGCCTATTATAGTCCACTACTGGACATAGATCTCCATAATCGCCACGTTGGGCAGGCGGGTTGGCGATCGCAGGGCGTAGCTTCACGCTCCGGTGACGCTGTTGCCCGTCATCGGTCTGTGATATTTAGCTACGCCTTCATCTGTGACGGTTATACCGCCCAGAGTCGGCTACCAGCGCTTTGTTTGTTATTCGGCAGGATGCACCACGGGCAGGTGAGGTTGACTTAGAGCGAAAAGATGATAGGCCGATCCCTCACATTGAACCGTGGGTCGAACACAAATTCGCATCCCCTACCCTATGCGTCATCATCATCAGCCTATTGCAGTCCACTGCAGGCTGAACATAGGCCTCTGCAGTTGTTCGCCACTTAGGACAAACACCTGGAGGTTATACCCATAATCGCCACCCTGGGCAGGCGGGTTGGCGATCGCAGGACGTAGCTCCTCGCTCCGGTGACGCTGCTGCCCGTCATCGGTCTGTGGTACCTAGCTACGCCTTCAATTGTGATGGTTATACCGCCACCAGTCGGTTGCCAGCGCCTCGTTTGTTATTCGGCAGGATGCACCACGGGCAGGTGAGGTTGGCTTGGAACGAAATGATGACAGGCCGCTCCCTTACAACCCAAGCGTAACTAAAACTATTTTATTAGGCTAAAATACATACATACTATTACCTAATATAGGGTACAGAAATTATAACATCGGATTAGAAAAGAAAAAAATTTATTATGCATGCACAGATCGCAGTTTTCATTATGTGAGCCTACCTAAACCTTGAAAGAATGCATTCATATTTTTTGGGTTCTTAGAGCTTCATGTCACTATGATTCAGGATGCCTTGTTCACGGATTATGCTAGATTTGTTCGACTGTGCACTATTCCTAAATGTTGTTCCGATTTGTTGCTAAATGAGGAGCCTCCAAGCTGATAGCAGCATTGATGCAGGAAACACCGGTGGTGTGTTTTCAAGGTGGTCGTATTTTTAGCTATAGCAATTTGCTTATAGTATTTTCCGAAGAATTTTATCCTGAAAGTAAGCCGACGGTTCACAAATATTTATATCACTGTTTGTTGTAAATTTTCGATAATTCCGTATTTACTTCGATGTAGTACCTGTCATGTCCAAATGACAATTTCTTTGACAAATTCAAGAAATGACAGTATCTATGGTCATTTCAAAAAGTATGTAACATATTTTGCCGAAATTGTAAAATCTAAAATGTAAGATACCCTTGTAATCTATAGCCTGTGTGTAAATCTGATGTATAAATAACATTCCTGTAAAGTTTCATCAAAATCCTTTCAGTAGTTTTTACGTGAAAGTACGATTTCATATTAGAATTTATTTATTTAGTTGCCATAACAGTTTCGGTTGCTATGGGAACGTTGTCATGAGACGTCAGTATGTAAGATCGTTTTCTTTTTTTGTAGATTAAAATCTTTTTGGTAAATTTGGGTTACATTATTGGAGTTTTAGCACGGATCCCTAACTTTTTTTGAAATATAATATAGCCTATGTTCAGCGCAGATACTGTAGCTATCCGACGGTGAAAGAATTATTCAAATCGGTCCAGTAGTTTCGGAGCCTATTCGTATCAAACAAACAAACAATCAAATCTTTCCTCTTTATAATATTAGTTTAGATAGTGGTGTTTTGCTGAATTTACAATACATATCTTTAAAAACAAATAGGTAGTACACATTTTACTAAATATCCATTATGATCTCTATAAGAAAGATAGGGACCACAATATGCCTTTTTATTCAAATAAGCCTCGTTCTTCAGCTGTAAGAGTGATGTAGAAGTCAATGTTAACATCTACTTTAAATATAAGTCATGAATGTTAATGAACAACTCACTATGCATTATTTAGTTCTACTTGTAACCAATTGGAGTCAAAAAGTGTGTAGTCAATTGTCGGTTGGCAGTGGAAAAGTCCTACAACCGGTAGCAGTGTTAGGGTAGGGCGTCGCGATAGATCGGAAACTGGCGCCCTATCGTCATTTCCTCACTTGTTTTTAGTGCCTAGCAGAGACTTCGCCCAAGGCGCTGGTAGTTCTAAAACCGGCGCTGCCTACAACATGATTATCTGATGTTGGAGGCAGACTACTGACAAACTCAATAAGCTTATTATCAACAACAGAAATGTATAAAGGTTACAATAGTGTGCTCTAAAAGGGGCGACTCGATCTTTCACTGTTGTTCATGATAACATACAATTGACGCAATCTAGTTGAAATTGTGTGATGTGTGTGCATCTTTGTCAAACTTGAACACTTTACTAACACTAGTATTCACAAACAATACTTATCTATGAAAACTAACATCTCCATGTGTAAGGCATGTGCCCGACACTCGAATGTATTCATAGAAATTAGATTTTTTTTTGAGTGGCGGCCTTGTAATTCCTTACTTCGCATAGTATTGGTAGTTTTCATAGATAAGTATTGCTTGTTAATTAAGGGCATAAGAGTTGCACAGTTCACACTTAATATATAAGTAAGGTGTGATGCCATTTCTATCCTGACTAACTGATGCAAGAAAGGATAGGTCTAGTAGCTGCATACAAGTTACAGACAGAATTTAACAGTATGTTGAAATTTCAGGTAAAGCAGTGAACATTCCAATAGAACAAGAAAAGCTTATGTTAGACAAGTTCCAAGAGAACCAGTTCAACTTGCTGGCGAGCGACATGATCTCGCTCAACCGATCGCTCACCGACGTCAGATTTGAAAAGTAAGTGAATTTAAGTTATATCGAATTGTTGCACTTTTCTATGTATTTTAGATAAGTGCAGTTTTCTTATACATACCGAGATGATACATAAAAGATGTTTTGACAAGTGATCGAATTCAAAAGTAGCGCGCGCCTAATAATATGTCACTTTTGACGTAGATTTTTGACATTTTTGCTTTAGTCAACGCAATCGTCACATCTTCACTTTTGTCGCACTATTGTAACCACAACGTCTCTAACACGAGTTTTAATTAATCAGTTAAAAACAGTTCTTCTGAAGCACAGTTCTGAAGTAATACATAATATATCTAAACGAAATAGGCGCCGTTCAAACAAAGGGCTGAAACTGTTTAAATAAATAGCGGAACATTTTGCTATTTAGGTAAAAAACTTGTTTAGTCCCATTTTATAAGCAAAGTCATATTTTCTGTTAGTTCATTACCATTATACGTATAATGGCCATATAGATCGGAAACAAAGTCTTCAGCAGCTAAGTAATGGAATAACAAAAATTATGTAAAGCAGTATGCACTCTCGCAGTGTTCGCATAACTGGACGAAGACGATAATGTTTTCCACATTATAGTGGTGATATCATATAGTGAAATCCCTAAAGGAGTCATTGAACTAGTATTCTGTTAGACCCATCCATAGTCATAATTATGTGTTACGTTACTATATTCGGGGAGTAAACAAAACTAACCAAACCGCCTATTCAACTGATGCAAATGATTGATCATTGACCTAGACCAGCTCATTATACTTGCACTATCGTAAACATTTAAAACATTAATCATTCCTCTATCTGTTATTGCACTTTTATTGCTACAAGCTTTTAATAAAATTATCACGTAATAATAAAAGCCTGGGATGCTAGACACTGCATACTGATCGACTATTCTCGCGTGAAAGACGCGTCTATAAATATAATTCGCCAGTGTTTATTAATTTCTATTGATCATTTCATATAAAGGTAAAGTTATATGACTCGTTGCCTCGACGGTACAACGATCTAACTTCAAGACTGCTAGAGTTTGTAATAAACCTATGTATGAGCAGTAAAATTCAGCCAAGTTCCTTTCAAGAGAATTGGCGGTCGTATTTAATTCATGCTATTTATTACTGCATCCAAAAATAAACAAAGATATCTCTGCATATTTTGGGATACAACTACAATTGCACATAAATTACATTTAAAAACATAGTTTCTTAATCCTATTTAGGTAGTATAAAAAGATCTGATGCAAATATTAGTTTAAAATTAAGGTAAAAGTTCGAAGGGCACATAAAGTAAATTTAAAAGCTAGGTAATCTTTTTACGTGGTTCTCTAAAGCTGTTAACATCAGCTATATGACCGCTATTTATCGATTTTAACGTCTTTACGGATAATTATGTAATCTAGATCTAGACTTGCATGAGCATGTCGGCTAAGTTCCTTACTCTGAAAAAATAGTTTAGGATCGTTCCAAAACTTTTACTATACTACCGAACAAATAGCTTGCACGCTGTTAACTATAAAAATCTGACAGGACTCGCAAAACTCTACTTTCTAACACATAGCACGTCCAAGATGAACATTTTGGTCTAGTTTGATTCGTATTCTTGGAATAGTTAATATGTATGCTAAATCGATATCAACATCCCACGCGCGAAGGCATAAAGCCCGCTATGAAATACCGACGTCGTTTCGCAGAGAAAATTGCTAGAGCGTGCCTGTTTTTGGCCTAATTCATATCTGTGTATGGGTTATTGTTGGGTATTTATGTTGAAAGTTAAGAAAACACTTCTTTTCAGTGTCCGCCCCTTAGAATAAATTATTTAAGATCTGCCGCCTTATTTATTTTACCATTATTCGTACGACACAAACTGTATCGGTGTTTCTTTGAAATGTGTCCATGTAAATATATACTACCATGTAATACCATGTAATAGGTAGGCATATTAAAACAAATAGTTCCTATCATCTGATAGTGTGTGGCCAAAGCCGTTGCTACTGCTATGCGGGGTCCGACTTATGGCCTATAAGTCAGACCTGAACCAAAAAGATGCTCTATGTAATGCAATGAAAGATTTACATATTTGTAAAAGTAGAAAACATAAACGATTAACTATTTAATGTTTAAATTCGATTTCGTGCGTAATAGATACAACTACTTTATTTCCACCGCATAATTTATTTATGATCTATTATTAGTTAGTACCATAAAATATAAGTGTTAGTTTTCTTGCATAAATGCCTTAGAAAGTGCGATAAACCGGTTACGTGGTTGGTTTCGCCGCGGTAAGTTATGCACAGGTCATTATGGGCCTGTCGTTTCATGGTCAATACTAATATTTGTTAAACACGTCCGATGTTTAAGCGACAGATTGCGAGCTGCCCATTGAGGCGTAAAATTAATTACCGAACCGTAATATACAAGTGGATAGTGATTTATTAGCGTTTTATGTGGTTAGAAAAGTCATTGTTTGATCTTGTGGTTTTGTGTTTCGCCTTTTAGTAATTATTGACACCTGAGAGGCTATTCGCAATGTTTTTTTCCGGTCAGCAAATCTATTCACAGTGCCCATTTCCGCTCGGATTTGGATTTTTTTTATAAAAGTCAAATTTGAACAAACTTTTGACATTAATTATAATTAATGTCAAAAGTCTACTAGTCGTTCTACTATAGTATACTACTAATGTCAAGTTAGAATGAACATGCGAGAGCAGAGCGGTAAAAGGCGTTGTGAATTGCCTCGCAGACTCCGAAACTTTGGAAATAAATAAGCCATGTCAAATTTTAATTACATTCATTTAAAGTTTCCGAATCCGAGCGCGAAATATGTATTGTGGATATCCCTTTAGTAGCCAAATAGCGCTCTCATAATAAATACGCGCAGTTAATAATGTAGTTATAGTAAATGTATATTTTTCCTCGACAAGTGATATAAGGAAAAAGTTATATTTAATCTTACTACCTACTTTATTTCACAGGGTATGAAAATGCACACGCTACGCTTATCTTTTAAAATCAAATTAAAATCCAATTATTTTTGCAAATCAAATTATTACCCTTAGGACAATGATAAAATTCAAGTAATCTGAATTTCGCAATTTTATACTACGAGTAATATCCGTTTAAGTGAACGATTGCGACGAGAAGTTCTCTCACCCACCTAAGTGCAACCAATGTCACTTTTGCAACCTCTTTTGAGGTTGATCGTATCAAATTGATAAAACGTCGCGTCCTTTTAATGACTTTTATTTTGTTATTGACTGTACATAAGTTATCCTATGCAAATACATTCGTCCTATTTAACACTTCGTCTCGACAAGATAACATCAATTTGCACTGTAATTTTAGGGATGTTATAAATTGATTAATGTAAATTTTTGGCTTTCAAAACTCTTTGGCGCAATATCCGCTTTAACTCATTACGCGAGATAGGGTCCACTTAATGGATTTAGTTTAGATAATTTTTGACTGGCCTAACCACAACATAATATATACATGCAAAATCAAACATAGGAAACTATTCTATTATATAGGCACGTGCGTAAATCTAACGGTATCTTGTCACTGACCGTAACCACGTTGTTGTCGTGTCAAATTGATTAGCGGTGTTGTAATGGTTTGGTTTTGGTTATTTTAGTTTATTTTCCCACAGTTTATGAGTATATGCACAAAAAACAAATGCTAACGTGTATGAATATAAGCTCAAAACGTTTTTATTGCTTACTTATTTAATACTAGCTGTGCCAGCGGCGTCGCACGCTTGGATATCGGGTTTCAAAAATAACGGACTTCCATAAAATACTTATACCTATACCTAAGTTTTAAGTTAGACCTCTAGTAATACATTAGTGAAAATCGTATTCAATTTCATGCAGTAGTTTTTGAGAGATGCGCGTTCAAAAAATTTCTCCCGTTTTCTTAACATTTCCCTTCACTGCTCTGCTCCTATTAATAGTAGCGTGATGAAAAGTACTCTATAACCTGCCCAGGAGTATGAAAAATAATTGTACCAAGTTTCGTTAAAATCCGTTGAGTAGTTTTTGTTTCTATAACGAACATACAGACAGACAGACAGACAGACAGACAAAAATTTTACTGATTGCATTTTTGGCATCAGTATCGATCACTAATCATCCCCTGATAGTTATTTTGAAAATATATTTAATGTACAGAATTGACCTCTCTACAGATTTATTATAAGTATAGATTAAGGTATGAGTAATAAATAATGGAGAATTTAAATAATGATCTTTCTTGTTTTATGTGTTGTGTTCATAGCGGATCTGTAAAAATAGATTAATTTTTTAAGAAGCATTTTAGTAATTGCGCCAAATTTCACACAGGCTGGAGGACAACTGAATCCGACAATCCTTAGAAAACTTACGACAAGCGCAATTGCGTTGAAGTGATGATGCTATCCGAAGTAAATATTACTCGAGACTCGGACAATCGATCTTTCTTATTATTTTATCAATTGTACAACAATACATATTTACTTAGAGATTTTAAACCATTTGTTTCAGGATAAAGTAATCACAAAATTTCTTTACAGTAACTAAAGTAATCAATGCAACTAAATAATTAGGGTGCTTATCCACCAGAATTAAAAGATTTGTAGAAAAGATTTTTACCATTTCGGTAATTAGGCGTTTAGTTCTCATAAATAAGTAAGAGTTTCATTAAGGCTTCATTATAAAGTGTCAAAATATAAATTCAATAGTTGAGCGATCAAATATAGGAACTCCCTTGTATATAGTGTTTGTAATAGCGATCGCATGTACAAAATATACAATACCACACCGTCCTACATAGAAAGTAATGGAAATCAATTCAGAATTAACATGTCTATCTAAAGGTAAATGCTATTACAGATATGAGGAACACAAGCGTATGTGCACGCACACGAACGTATATTTATGGTAATATTGTTAATTCCTATTTTACATGACTCCGAAATGACTTATCAACAAAATCGATTAATTTTAGCCACAAATGTTGACGTATTGAGGTAAAAGATCTTACAAAATGTATGCACGTTCTGTCAGACAACTGCCTGACTGGTTACTTTGTGTCAAGGCTGCTGCGATTATTTAACAGTAGTGCCCAACGAACTATGTACAAATATTTTTGGCGGACCATTGACGGCTGCGCTTTTAGTTGTTTTATACTTGTCCAATTCATGCTTACTCCCTCCCCTTTACTTAGTGAATGGCAGTGGACATTAAAACAAACGATCTCTGTCATAAAAAATACTTCGTCAATTAATTGATCACTTTTTTCTTCCGGCCACACACTATGTGGATTTAACATACTCTGTAGTATACTCGTAATATTTTGTACAACCACAAACGTGCCTTAGTTAATATAGGTAAAAAAATATCCCATCAGGGGTCAATTACTGTGCGAAATATGGACATTCTTTATGTTGATTCAAAAGATTCATCTTCGAAGTCTACTTAGGTATATTTTTACCGTCATTCTAAGAAAAATGTCGTTCGCTACGTAAAGTAATTCTCCGTGCTAGAGCTGAGACATCTATTTTGCCTCTAAAATTAGACTTCCTCAAAATACAATGTTCACGACATCAAAGTGGGACAAGTCTCGTGCTTCAGATGCGATTGAAATTATGAAGATGTGATACAAGAAATGAATATGCAGGTAACCTTGCTTTGCTAGCGGCAGTGATTAGTCAAGCAAGACGAAATTGTTTTTCGTAATGAGTATGCGTGGGCACAGTGAAATGGGGAACGGTGAGGAATCTTGTTTCTTGAATTTAAACTTTGTTGCCCGCACGCGTTTACACTTTACGCGTAGGAAAATATTTTAAAAGAGATTGTTCTAGCTAGAGAGAGAGAGGTTATTAGGAAATTATGTTTATAGTGTTTGCAGTCCAAAATCCAAATCACATAGACGACCTCGTTTTTTGTAGCACCGATCGATGTTATCCAGGCCATTTTTTCTTTCTGTCATTCTATTATGAAATATTTGTTTATTTAAAAAATACGTATACGTACGTATTTAAAAAGTATTACTAACTAGTAATTTTTGTGTATACTAAAAGTTTTACTTTGAATTAGACATAATCTTACCGTTTCCTTTTCTATATTGTAAAACATATGGGGAACTCAAGCGGTAACAGCGACATTCCTACTTGGATGCTCGATAAAGTTGTAACTAGCGTCGATCACTTTTTTCGTAATTAGTCGGATATGTTATGCTCATTTACATCCCTATTCTGGTAAATAATGCGGATTTTTATATTCATTTAGGTCTTTACTATACTGTTTAGGCAAATAAACAACTACCTAGCAATTTTATTGGAAATTTCAATTTACCGATGAGGTACCTTTATTCCGGGAAAAATATTGATATTTACTGATTAATAAACATTTTCTTGTAAAAGTGTAAAGATATGTTCTTTCTAGAGAAGTAACTAAGCTATATTAATAGACGAGCACAGACAGGACTTCCTGTACTTGGAAATAAATCGGTTATAACTATTTCAGTCAATAGGATACGATGAAAAGAAAAGTGTCCACGATAAAAGTAGAGGTAAAATATCTTCAGGACTTTTGACCGCGAAGTGATAATAACTTCTTAATTTGTATTTGTGACAATTTTAATATTACATTTTAGGTTTTATTGTCTCTATACGATTTTTCTATATTGTGATTGTGAGCCGACGAAAAAAAGTGCCTAGCTGTCATTTGAAAAAGTAACTTATGGTGCAAATGCATATGTAGCATATGGTGCTTCCCCAAACCAAAATCTCAAATACATACCGGTCGTAGTCAAAGTTTGCTAAACAATAGTACGAGTAGTACATAGCGGATAAGTAGGTACATACTATATGCAACTTTATTCGCGTCGCGCACCAAATAGTTTGCAACTCCAATCTTTGCGGCGTCTCTCAAACCATTAAAAATGCAGCGTGTTACCAGCGCATGTGTTTCCTTCTTCCCAAGAAATATCTTACAGACATGTATGGCCGGTGGTAGACACTACATTGCAATATTTATTTTCGTTGTGAATTTCAAATAGTATATTTCATCGATTTCACGCGCGTCGTGTTGCTGACCAGTACGTGTATAAGTTGCATGATTGCTTTTGTTTTCCTACCAACCACTTGTTCTTTTGTCTCCTTCTAACAGTGAACCAAAATCTTATTGTCTCATTTCTTTGTCTAGGTGCAAAGATAAACGGTATCCAGAGTTATTACCGACTACCAGTGTGGTGATTGTGTTCCACAACGAAGCGTGGACTACTCTCATCCGGACTATTTGGAGTACAATCAACCGATCGCCTAGGCCTCTGCTGAAGGAGATCATTCTCGTGGATGACGCTAGTGAAAAAGGTAACCTATACCCTATATCTATTGGATAAAGATGAAATTAGAGCGTAATTAATTTTAGTATAATATGATTTGAAGACCAGTCGCAATAAATTCCAAAATACAGATATACCTACCTAATAGTAATAAGTTACAGCTACTTTGTTAATGCTGTTTAAAAGCAATCGTATATTTGTTGACGTGACAAAATGCGTGTGAAGACATGCATGCATAATTAAATTAACTTAGTTCCGATTTTTACTTTTGTTGAAATGAAATGTCGTAACGTTGTTACGTTGTTTTAAAATTAAGACTGTTTAAAATGATAATAGGTATTCTTTTATTTGAAAACACGTTTTAAAGTCTTATTTTTGCTGATACTTTTTAAAGAGCACATAAAGAAAGTTTTAACCTGCGGTTGCCATTTTATTATTTATGTGTGTAATCATGTCAAATTGCTTATATTGTTTCCTTACGTTGCGTTTTATTACTTTCGAATCACATTTTCACACACATAAATTATTCGATAAGCAGCAGCACATCGTTCCTTAAGTTATTACTTGTAAGGTCTTTTTTGGAATGCTGAAAAATGGATCCTCGACTTTTGTTGTAGAACCTACACAAATGGAAAACAAATTCAAAATGTGCTTTAAATTATCATAGTTTCTTATCTTATAGGGGGAATGAGCGGTAAATCTGATTTACACGCCAATAATAATAATGCGCCTTTGCATTTTAATACCAATTTCAGTTGCGTTGAGTATAAATCGTTGAAGCTTATTACATGGTCCCCCCAAAATAAAATGGTGATTTTATTCGCAATGGATAAAGTTATTATTATAAAATACTATCCTACTTTGGGAAGAAGGATAGTAAAGGGTTTTTCTACCTATAATACCTGGAAGAGATCGCTTATAGCGATTAGGCCGCCTATATTCTAATAATCGCTATTTAGGCGTTGTACACAACAAGTTTGTACTACGAGTGTATTGCATATACTTTTTTTTAAAGAATTTGTGTAAAATTTATATTGTATCTGTACTAGTTTCCTATGATTTTTAGACTATTTTAAGACTAAGAAACAGTAAATTTAGCTTAGAATAGAGTATAAACTGTTTATTCTAAAAGATACGGGATATTGCATAATATACTGTATACTGTATGTATAAGATTTTCTCTACCAATCAAAAAGGAAAGAGAGACGACTTTGATAAAACTAGGCTTATGCTGAGATTTAAGGGTATACGCAGCACAGGATAGAGCAGATTTCGTAAAACACCAAGCATCTTTGGTTGGATTCGGAACGCGATCCGACAATTTGGTGACCCCTACATTAGCCTGTAAAGAATTTGCACTAAGTCATAGTTCAAATAGTCTACAAGTGGAATAATTAGTGCCATCCTGATATACCTTGTGTTTTGTATGAATTGGCATTAGGCCAAGTAGTCTAGGGAACATTATTATGCGAATATAACGGAGGAACTAGGAACGAATAAATTACATAATGTATAATTTGCGTTTACCAGTAATTTTGAAGATTTTTACGATTACTATTGTTATTTCTTACTTAACTTATTATGTTAAGCATAAGTTATCACATTATTTATTTGCTTAAATATTTTTGGGAAACAAATACAGACCAAACACCCAGACCTATACAAACAGACATGCACATAAATGTTTCTACTGTGCGGAGATCGACCCCGCCACCACTGTTTCAGACAAAGGTACCTAACCATTTGACTGACTCGTTGGCTCATTTGGTATCTAAGCCAAGAGTCGTGGATTCGATTCCCGCACAGACAGTACAAACATTTGTGTTCGTGAACATGTCTGTTTGTATTGGTCGGGGTGTTTACTATGTATGTATAGTATGTTGCTATGTATTTATTTGCGAAAAAAAAGTATCTAAGTAAGTTTATCAGTCGTCTAGTACCCATAGTACAAGTTTCGGCTTGGTTTGGGGCTAGATGGCGACGTGTGGCCCAGCGTGGCATGTCTGGGAGTTATTTTTCAGGAAAGACAAGAATTTGGATCTCGTAACTCGCAAAATTAATTCAAATAAATATGAGGGTGTGTAAAGTTTGCTCTATAAATGAATGTCTTTTTAGATCACCTAGGAAAGAAGTTAGAGGACTACATAAAGACGCTGCCCGTGTCGACGCGCCTCTTTAGAACTGAGAACCGCTCGGGGCTGATCCGGGCGCGGCTGCTGGGCGCGAAGCACGTCAAGGGTGACGTCATCACTTTCCTGGACGCGCACTGTGAATGCACGGGTAAGTTATATGCGTGACCTTCGAGATAATTCAACGCTTTCCTGTAATCTAAACTAATATTATAAAGCTGAAGAGTTTGTTTATTTGTTTGTTTGTATGTTTGAACGCGCTAATATCAGGAACTACTGGTCCGAATTGAAAAATTCTTTTTGTGTTGAATAGACCATTTATCGAGGAAGGCTTTAGGCTATACAACATCACGCTGCAACTATTAGGAGCGAAGAAATAATGGAAAATGTAAAAAAAAACGGGGGAAAAATAACTATTTCACGCGGACGAAGTCGCGAGCACAGCTAGTATAAAATAAAATCGCTAAATGTGTTGGTTAGCGTATAACTCAATAACGCCTGGACCATTTTAGCCAATTGGTTTTCCCGGATGGTTTTTACGGCGAGAAAAATTCAAATAATTGTCGGAAAAACTCTAAAAACAGCCCTGTTCTTTTCGAACGGGAAACCGCGTGTAACAACGCGGGTCGCTTTTCGTGTCTGTCCCTATGTTTGTTTGCATAGATCTTTAAAACCACACAAGGGATTTTGATGCGGTTTTGTAATAGATAGAGTAATTCAACAGGAAGGTTTATTTTTGTATATCTAATATCGAAGCGAAGCGAGGGCGGGTCGCTAGTATTCTATATTTTAAAGCAATTTAAGTTTAAGATCTGGTGGCATCTATTTGTTAGTCCTCATTAAGGAGTGGGGTTGTAAGGGAGCGACATTATCTTTTCGCTTCAAGCCACCTTCACCTGCCCGTGGTGCATCCTGCCGAGGAACAAACTTGACTCTGGCAAGTGACTTGTGGCGATATAACCATCACAATCGAAGGCGTAGCTAAATACCACTGGCCGATGACGGACAGCAGCGTCACGGGAGCGAGGAGCTGTTGAGAAAGAAAAAAATCGTCTTTGTTTGAAGAAGTTTATGCGTAAGAAGACTAGCTACTTTCGCATTTATTTCATTAGTATGTGTAAAGAGTGCTTCATTAGTTCTTTCGCAATATGTTTATTAAGTGCCGCTAAGTTGCACTTCGACCTGAATGAGCATAAATCTGTCGTCACCAATCGTTCACTTTAACTGTTTTATACTGATAACACTGATTTATTTTTATTGTTGTGCATTCGGTTTGTTTATTTATTTATCTTACATTACACTTCACCATTACAGAAATATATTATTACAATTCGGTAGCGTAATCAATAATCTTAATCATATCTATATCTTCTATCTTCTTCTATTCTTCTTCTATACATATAATAAAAATGTAACGAGTCGCTGTCTGTACATGGAAGATATATGTGAAAAAATATTATGGGGGGCCTTTATTAATGCAATAGTACCCAAAACAATGATTTTTGGAATTTTTGTCTGTTTGTCGGTTTGTCTGTTTGTCTGTATGTTTGTGCACGCTAATCTCAGAAGCCGCGTATCCGATTAAGATGCGGTTTTCACTAATATATTGCTGGAAGCTTCCCTTAACATTTAGTGTTTGTTTCATGATAATCGGTCCATAAATAAAAAAGTTACGCCGATTTAACTAATCAGGTCGAGCCGTTTGCGCGGGTAGGTACATAAAGCGCGCCGAGATCTGCGCCGCGCCGCTGCCAGCTACTTACCAGGCACTAGGGCTGAGAGCCTATAAATACATAATATTATATACATGTATTTGGTGTAGGTGAGGCATTTTCTTATAAAAAATTATTATTTTTCTTAATTAAAAAAAAAACACGTAAAGTACACCTAATACATACAATAAATTGCTCTTTTGTTTCCTATAACTACCACTGCCGTGGGATGTGAAGGGTTGTGAAATGCTTTTAAAGCTATAAACTTAATTTTTAACAATTAGGTAAAATCACTACCCAAAAAACTATTCCACGCGGACGAAGTCGCGGGCACAGCTAGTCATATTATAAATATACTTAAAACTAATTACATATAATATAATTATTTGCGCTTAGGAAAGGGGTAGCTTTCAATTCAGAGTATTGAAAGAGAATAGAAGAAGCTTGTAAAATGTACTGAATCAGATTCAATGAATTGATATAGAGCTTCTTATCTGAGACCCGAAATGGTTACATGCTGTATTGCAGTGGTCCTAAAGTTTAGTCGCTTTATCTAACCTAAATATAGCATTAACTATTCATCCTAATGGGGTTGTGTCTAGACATATTCTATATAACTAACTATAATATATTCATTTAACATTAGTTTGAAGCATTTTTCATTTAAAAGGGACATTTCGACTGGTGATGCAAAATCTAGAAGGTACCTTTATTTACAAAACGTTGGCGGTAAAACAACCGTCTTAATTTGTAGCACTTTTATTACGGACTAAATTACAGTACAATGTGACTTTATAGTCAGGTCCGGACAATTAATTAGTTTATTACTCATTAAAGTGAAGTAGAATAGGTTATGTGTGAGGTAGTACTTGTTTTATTTGGATAGCAACCGTTATCTGGACTGGGTTGGTGGAGGAATTCATCATCATCATCTGCCTATTGCAGTCCACTGCTGGACATAGGCTTCTTCAGTTGTTTGCCACTTAAGGGAAAACATCTGGAGTATATACCCATAATCGCCACGCTGGGCAGGCGGGTTGGCGATCGCAGGGTGTAGCTTCTTGCTCCGGTGACGCTGCTGCACGTCATCGGTCTGTGATATTTAGCTACGCCTTCTATCGTGATGGTTATGCCGCCACCAGGATGCACCACGGGCAGGTGTGGATGGCTTGGAGCGAAAAGGTGATAGGTCGCCTCCCTTACATCCTTTTTGAGAAATTTCCCCGATAGCTATTTAAAATTAATATAAGTATATCGAAGCAGACGACGGAAGTTGCGCGAATCAGATCCGGAGGTCAGATTCGCGCAACTCTCTGAAAGAACAAATATACGGTGAAGTATGGAGGCATTTATGGAGCATCGTTTTTGGCTACGAAACGCGACACACGACGCTTAGGCCATAGACTTATGGAATTAAATCGTAGTCAGTGCTCTGTTATACTCGTAATACGATACATACGATAATCTGTTACTTGATTACGGTATATTGGAAACAGTATTAATCAATCAATGATATTCGTTATTATTTCCGCAATCATGAGTCTATCGAACTCATTTCCTAATCCTTTGTATATCTACGTAATTCGACATAATCGTACGTGATTGTAATATGTTTATGACGTGTTAAGGTTCGTACACACATACCGGCGGCGGTTCATACCGAGCGGCTGTGCCGAATACTGAGGAGACCATTATGCGGCAAAGTCGGCGGCATTGCATGCCGCTGGGTGGCTTGGCCGGGGGCGCCGGCACTGTGTGTAGGAACCTTTAGGAATCATAGTTGTATTGTAGGTATTTTTTAGAACAAACGAGACTGTCAGTGAACTTGTGGAACATAAAACCTCCTTCAAGCGCCAGGGTCAAGCGCTACTCATTCAATAAAAATAAAACTGCGCTGACCAATGTTTAAATCTAAAGCGTGGATAATCTTAAGGTACCGAGTTTTATTGCCGGTCGGGTTACAAATTATGTAGGGTGGTGTAGAGCAGTGTTGCCAACCCGAATTTTAAAAAATTAGTAGATCATGCGCCAAAAGTTGGTAGAAGTTGGTAGAATGTAAAATGCAAAATTGGTAGATCTACCACCTCAATTTATAAGATTTTTTTAGGATTAAAAATGCATAAACTGTTCTTTAAATGTTTATTTTTTTTAATTATACATATTTTTATTGAACAATTTTAAATGTTCAGCGCTAGGCTGCCCGTTCGTTGCTATGAATCTTTTAGTACGCAACAATCCCTCTAGAGTCTCCGTGCAAATTCGGTTTCTCTGGCATGTTTTCATATTATTAATTGCAGAAAACAATCTCTCTACATTGGCGCTACTATGTGGAAGTGCGAGTAATTTTCTGATGAATTCGCATAGCAGGGGAAACATTGGAGACTGGTCTCCTTTTTTAATGGATGAAACATGCTTCCAAAATTCTTCAGGTGTAGGATCCACATTTTTTTCTGTGAAATTAAATGGCATGTTTCGTAATAATCTCCACTCTCGGTCCAATTCGGTAATATTTTCTGGGCATAGTCCTGAAAATAAAAAATGTAATGTAAATAAAAAAGTATTCTAGAGTAAACAACATCAAAAATTTCATTGTTTAACTTGCCTGGAAACTGAACCCCTAAATGAGCAATAGTTGTGACTGCATATTTTTCAATGATATGCTTAGGATTCATAAATTTGAGACATCTTAATCTTTGCTTTTCATTAAAACAAAAACGCTGTTTTATTTGTTTTATACTCTCCATATAAAATAAAATGCATTTTTCTTTAAACTGTACTATTTCCATTTCATTAATTCTAGCCACAAAGTCTTGTTTCAATAACAGGGAAATAACATTGCCACCAAGGTATATTTCTTCAATTGGTACATGGTTATGTTTATTTTCATATTCTAAATTCAAAATTTTGTTCTCTAAATCCAAGTTAAGATCCTTGCTACTGTGTTTTTCACCTTCAGTCAGCTGCAGTAATTCTGGTTTAATAAAACATTCCAAGATAGTTTTGTATATTGTAAAAATCCGTTCATATAAAAAATAAAGTTTAGGACTTTCTGATTGCATTTCTTTATTAATGTCATGGAAATAGGGCAACACATAATCCAAAAAGTTCATAACTCTGTTGAAGGATCCATGGACTTCACATGGATGGACTGAGCTGCAAGTAGCCTGTCATTCAAAACAGCATTTTGGAAGTATAACTTTAAAGCTGGAAGCTGTTCTAAAAGCCGTTTGACCACAGGAAGTAGAGACAGCCATCTTGTTTGAGCAGGATGTAGAAGTTTGTGGGGTTTTATATCCAGAAAAGACTGGAATTGTTGATAGTCACCCAGACGTTTTGGGCTATTTTGGATATAATTGTATACATCTCTTGCAAAATCCTCTACACCTCTCGGAAGAGTTTTGCAGGCATAAGAAGCACACAAATGAAATGAGTGGCAAATGCACTTCATCATAAATAAATGTGGGATCTCATTTGCAAATAGAGTGGACAATGAATGGTGTGAACCAAACATAGTATTTGCACCATCTGCTGCAAACCCAATCATGTTCTCTTTGTAAGGAATATTTTCTTTATCAAAATATTCTTTGCATGCATTGTGTAATGCTGTGGCAGTACCATCTACAATTGGTATTAAACATAAAAACTGATCTTCCACATTGAAATCTACTGCTGTTCTGGCAATGAGTGCCAAATGTTTTGTTGTTGATTTGTCTGTGCTTTCATCAACAATCAAAGAAAATTTTTCAGTTTGTAAGGTCTTAACTAATTTGGTGTGAGATAATTTTCCTGTAACATTGGTAACAATGGCTTGAGCCTTAGTTTTTTCGAATGTAATTTCTTTGGCTATTTCACAATCTGAGCAAACATTTACAATAAGTTTCTTTAAGTCACCTGAAAAATAATTTTATTTGAATACCTATAGTATTTAATATGTCTTAATTAAAATTATTTTTTGTGAATCAAATACAACAAAACATAGTCTACATTTATTAAATAATGAATTTGTAGACCAAGTCACAAGCATACTAACCAGCAATGTTAAAAGGCAAATTATTTTTTACCAAAAAACAAGCCATTCTTATTTCTCCAAATTTGATTTTATCCTCTAATGACTTTTTTGAGTGAGTTTGCCCAAACTGGGTGATTGATAGTTGACTTGCTAAACCTGAAAATAAGCAGTTACTTTTTTAAAAGATTAGTCTTTTATATATTTAATAAATAGATGAAACTAAATTGCGTAAAATTAGGATAAAAAATATATACATGCACAATCATAGGCAATCAATGATAATTTTTTAGTAATATTATTGGCAAAATTTATATTATTCTATATTAAACTGAGCATAAATCTACGGAATAGGTCACCTTTCACACATGCTACATGCTTTAAACTATTTGCGTGTTTATTTAGAATAAATCTTCCACCAGCACACTTAAGATCACACCTACATGATTTACAATAAAAATATTCTTCTCCCTTGGTACTTTCTTGAAGCCAACTAGCAAATTCCTTGTCTTTCTCCCATAATTTGGAATACTTTTGTTCATAGTGCCTTTTTCTAGCTTTTCGTGGCGGAGTTCCTAACCTAGAACTCTGTACTTCGCTTTCGCTGCTGTCAGGATCCATTGTACAAATAAATGTACGCAACACCGAAAATACAGCAATCAGCACCGTTATTTAGTTTTAACAATACAACAAGTCAAGAACCTAATACAGGAGCAGATTTACCATTATTAACGCAACAAACCAACAAACAAAGTATAATAATGACAATGACAGTTGACTGACACTGACAGTCCACTCCATGACTCCACTCTATCAATGGGCGCGATACGATATGGCGCGAACGGCCAGTTGCTGTCTCTTGTTTTTTTTGTTTATGGCCTGGAGTCTGGACGTATGACGTATCGTCGCATGACTCACGCAACATTCGCTCGTCGATATTAAAATAATTAAATGTGGTGAAATGTCAAGTCAAAAATCAAACTAATTATAAAAATAGGTAGATTTTAGGTATCGGGTGGTAGATAGGTAGATTGAAGTGAAAATTGGTAGATCTACCGAAAAGTTGGTAGACATGGCATCACTGGTGTAGAGTTCCACGCAGATGTTCGCCATTACTATTCTTTGTCTCCATCTAATCGTTAAGAGTTAGAAAGACGTAGAAAATAGTTGCCGATAGTTGTGAATGGGGGATAGATAAAATAAAGAATATTTTTTTTTGCACAAAACTAACCATTAACACAAAAACGTATACAGATATAATAGATACCATGTAGGTGGTCTCTCTTCGAGACAACCTTCCACGACCAACCGTAGACTGAATATTCAGGGGGACTGTTGGTTAAATCGTGATGTTTTATAACTGAATATAATCTTTTCAGAGGGATGGCTGGAGCCGCTCCTGGCGCGCATAGTGGAAGACAGGACCACGGTGGTGTGTCCGATCATCGACGTCATATCGGACACCACGTTCGAGTACATACAGGCCTCGGACATGACGTGGGGCGGCTTCAATTGGAAACTTAATTTTAGATGGTGAGTTCTACCATATATCTTTGGATAGCGAAACTTTATGCCGCGTTTACACGCTCGCGTTCAATACGACATTCAACGGGCACAAACACAAGCACAAGCATGTGAACGGGCTGTTCGTCTGTTTGAATGTGCATGTGCGTGCGCAATTTGTAGGGCAGGGCTGCTCGCCGAGCTGCTTGCCAGGCTGCTTGCCGGGCTGCGTGACACGCGTGTAAACCTAGTGTTAGACCACTTTTAAAGAGAAGCGTTAGGCGTAGCGTTGCGTATAATTAAAAAGTTATAAAACTAATGAACCGGTTTTGTTTGAATATAATTAGTCCTATAACAGCTAAGAAGACGCTAGTTTATATCACCTTTCAAACAATTGATCACCATTTCGCGTGATTACAAATTCTGCGTATTGTGTTGTAATAAACCAATGTATGTTGTGCAACGTTCGTTCGGATAACGAAATATATTTTTTGTAACGTATCCTACTCATCCGGTAAGCAGTCAACTTTTTTATAGTTTAGCATCGATTTTGCAATTGGACACTGTTGAAGCAATGCACAAAGGTAAAAACACTCACACACAACACAAAACGTCGGGTGTCTACATACGTATTTAATTTTGTTTCTTTGAAAAACTTACGACGAGCGATGTTTCTACATTTTCATACTTCGACCCCGACGATACCATTAGTTTGTACAAAATTCGATCGTACGGTTTTAAGTAGGCATCCTGTCATCATCGTCATCAGCCCTTATCAGACCACTGCTGGACATAGGCCTCTCTCAATGTTCGCCACTTTCACCGATCCTGGGTTTCTCGCATCCAGATAATCTATCATCATCATCAACAAACAACACCCAACAATCACCAACCAATCCAATCTCAATTGACTAACACCGATCGTGACCCTGATTAAGATTGTGACTATTATTACCATTTGATATAAAGTTATGAGAATATCTATTTACCTTTGTAAGGAATAATAGGCAACCGTTGCTGAATTCAGCAATTCAAATTGGAAACTTTGTCATATAAAATCGTGAAAACTATATGTATAGAAATTTTTACGTGACGATTATGACGTCACGGCCATTGAGTCAATGAAGTTAAAAAAAATCAGGATTACAATAGAAAATGATTTTATTAGAATTAATGAATAAGTAAACCGTGACTAAAGGTTAATGACATTGTTCGTCGTGTTTAATATTTTATGCAAATACGTATTTATTTCATAATTCCTAAATATGTCAAGTTATGTAAAGTGTTCAAAAATATTGAGCACTGTATGACTAGGTCTGTAGCGCACTACGTAACTATTGTTTTCACTTTGAAACTCAACTCGGTCATTAACACGTTTGTGTTACTTTCGTTGATAAGGTTATACAACTACTTGGGCTGATAAGGTTATACACAGTATTTAGCGAATTTCAGATATGTAATTTCTACTATTGGAATGCGATAAATTATTTTATCATGTAAATATGAAACTCATGAAAGAAGGATTTCCTTTCTTTCTCCGGAAAATCTTTCTTTTTATTATGCAATTTGTTAAATTCGTTTGCTGTTTGTCAGATGTCTGTACACCTTACTATTATAAATTAGATAAATAGATGTTCTTTATTGCATAAAATACAAAAATACAGAAAAACGTACCTAATACAGACATCATGTGATACAATCTAGGAGATGTTATCGCTAATTAGCGATCTCTTACAACCTTTAGGTAGAGAGGAAGTGTAATTAGAATTTATGTATTTTCTATGTCAGTATTATTTTCTTCTTTTGGGGTTTCATCCGCTCCCTCATCAGTTTATCGATGATGACAGGGCATCCTTGGCTATATTCATAGTCATTTAGAAAAAGAAAATTATTATTCATTTGTAGTAGGTATGCGCATGTGATGTTAATGAGATGCACATCACATAAGTCGTAAAAATGCACTGTAAATACGCTTTTCACCTGTCACATTGCTACGGTCACGATCGTGCAGCGTGATGGCTGACGTCAAATCATGATATACATATAGGCCTCTACAGAAATCCAATGCATAAACAAATGCATCAAACGATGCTCAATAATTTGTTTTTGATGCAAGTATTACGGGTAGGCGATACAGACTCTGACTTGGGGAAAAACCCACTTAGAAAAATTTACCCGATCGTAAATTGAACTGAAATCGTCGAATGTTGTTCGCATTATAAAACAAAAACGCCGCAGATAAACGTAGCTGATGGAATAGAGAAACTATGGTTATGACAAGCTGTACCTACCTACATAATAGCCTAAATTTGCCCCTACCAAACAGTAATTTTTTATAACAAGATTCGATTGACTTTATATTTTGTAATTTATAGATAGCTTGTCTTTAATGCTCTGTCCGTTTGGTTTCCGGATTTAGAACAGTGAGTGTCGTAAAAGTGTCGACTAAGGGAATATCAGGAAACGGGCAGCAGCGTGGGTACAATATAAATAATACCTACTGCGATCACCAAACAATTTGCCAAGGTAATGCCAACTGGTAACTAAGGCAAATCCTCACAAATGACAGTCGTCATTGGGGGAGGCCTATGTCTGCTGTGGACCTTTGCAGGCTGATGATGATGATAAATGTTCTGTCCGTGTAGTATTGTTTTTTGTAGTATTGTTTTGTTTTTCTCTTTTGTTGTTGCTTTTCTTTTAATCGTGTGGCTATGGCGACTTACAAATTACGTCACACGAATTTCATGACTTTTTGACTGGTCGCAGCTGTGACGTATGGTATGGATGTTCCCTATCGTAAATATAGGTACCTTAATGTGTATGCGGCCAATAAAAGCATTTCTATATGGTCAATGTACCGTGTACAGGTATCGAGTACCCGAGCGCGAGACGGCGCGGCGCGGCGGAGACCGCACGGCGCCGCTGCGCACGCCCACAATGGCTGGTGGCTTGTTCGCCATCGACCGCGAGTATTTCTACAAGATCGGCTCCTACGACGAGGGCATGGACATCTGGGGCGGGGAGAACCTCGAGATGAGCTTCCGGGTAATGTGTCTTATTATTCTTATTCTCGAATCGACAGCTGAACAATATTATGTGAGACCTAAAACCCCGAAACGCGTTTAGCTTTATATTTCGCAGTCAGTAGATCTTGTGCCTATTATGGTCATTATTCGACGGTCTTTTTGCTTGACTTAGTGATTCAATATTCAAAGTTAGCAACTACCACTCCAACAAAAGCGGAGTTTGGCACAAATCAATTTCGGTAATTTCGGAAAGACTGGAAAACCAGACGAGAATAGGATAATGAGATAGTTCAGGATGCTACTAGATTAGCAGTCATTCCTTAGACAAGATTATACACTCCCACATAATGCCATTGCCTATTGGATACTTTGTTCATAAAGGCCTAACAGATTAATAAAGTTCCCTCGATCAGTTCAGAAGTAGTCAACTTATTCCACATATAAATCTCCTTTTCACTCTATCCGTGAAACTAGGATGCATTTTTGGAAGCAGACTTTAGTTTCACTATAGTCAAGAGTGCGTTAAGCTTTTCACAGTGCGGGTCAAAACTGGATTTCTCGTTGTGGCCGAGAACGTTTCTCGCTTTGTTCGAGAACGAGTCCCGTTCCTCGCGTCATTCGAGAACATTTCTCGCGCTGGTCGAGAACATTCTCGTGTTGGTCGAGAACGCGTCTCACCTCTTTCGAGAAGGCTCGCTAACGTCAATGCTCGCAAAGGTGTGGCAGTGCGGCGGTCGGCTGGAGATCGTGCCGTGCTCCCACGTCGGCCACGTGTTCCGCGACAAGTCCCCCTACTCGTTCCCGGGTGGGGTGCAGAACATTGTGCTGCACAACGCGGCGAGGGTCGCCGAAGTCTGGATGGACGAGTGGGGCGAGTTCTATTATGCCATGAATCCAGGTTCGATTGTGAACTTTACGAATGGTGATGTTGCCGTTTTGCTGTTGAAAATTTACTCTTTTTCTTTATTATGGCAGACGAGAAGTGACTCGACGAGTGACTTACAGTACTATCCTTCGTATAATTTAGAGTCAAAAAAAACACTTACAAATCGTCAAAAACTACAAACTACCACCGGTTCGGAAAGCAGCAATCTACCGAAAAGAAACTCGTGTAGTTTTTGTAAAAGATAAATAATTGGAAACAAGTAATTTTTTTATGTCCATTTAAACTGGTTTCTTGTAGAAATTGCCTATTTATGTTGCATTTTCAAACTTATCTTTTTATGTGTTAATACTATATAAAAAAATCTGTTTTATTTAACTTAACATTTGTAAAATGTGTGTGGACATGGCAATTGCCACGTCGCAAAGTTAATTGAATAGTACAAAATTCTAAAGTACTGTTTGTCTTCTTTTCGGTAGTAACTTGATCGTAATACATGTATACAGCAAAACGGTTACAACCCATATGGAGACACGAAAAGTTTTGTTGTGGCTTGGGATCAATACTAACATCGCGTTAACTCATGGATATTGTGCCATTAACAGTCGTTAATTCAAAATCAAACAGGCATTAACATAAAAATAATCGGCATTGCAGCTGCATTCATCTACACTTTTGCATGAGTTCTCATTGTTTCATTCATTTCGCTTTTATACTTATATACTGTTTTTTTAATTTTTACTATTTATTTTTCTCTTTTATATTTTTTTATAATATTTTTTATTTTATATCCTCTTTTTTTTCTTTTGATATTGTTTTCCGTTTGCTTTTGGTTTTACTTGCTTCTTCTAAATGCAGAAGCAATGATAACATTGGGATATTAATGTCGGCGTGTTATGTAATACCTACGTGTAATACATTTGTAACTACCACAGCAATCCTTCTAGACCGAGGGCTATGGTACAAATAATATGTTGGTAACAGTTTCTTAGTCTATTAATTGTATAGGTCAGGATTACGTTGGAGCACATTAAGTTAAATTAAAACTATATATTAGGAAATCAACTACTTCTACAAATAATAATGATAAGTAAATAGATTCAGTAACAAAATGGGCTTATTAAATTTACTCATCTCTAATGTTACTCTTAATCCATACACCATGTATACCTATTTACTTTCAAGGAGGGTAAGTAATATTTCTTAGAAAAAAAGTTTCTCACCTTTTCATGTCAAAATATTATTAATTTGCGTAGGTAAGATCAAAACTTACAAAAGAAGATATAATGGTCGTCGTGTTACCACAGCCCTTGGTCTACCATATCATGGCTTAATAGAATTAATATGTGATATTTAATTGTTCTGTAATTTAACATTATAGAGTGTCATTTATATGTGTGTAACGGGATATAATAACACATTTGTTTATTGATTAATTAATAACATTATTTTTATTTATTTACTTGTAGATACCTGTGACATTCATTAACACCGACTAATCTTAAGCTTTTTACCTAAAGCTGTGTTCACCGGTTGTACGCCAGTTAACATAAATATGTAAATCTTGTATGAAACAAGTGGACATGTCTTTATAAATATGCAATTTTGGATTCTAAACATGACCGTATACAAGCGTATAAAATATAGTCGTGCGGTTTTCTATAGTGCATGTACTATTATTAAAATGGCAATAGTTGTAATATTTTGAATATTTATGATTATGTATTGATTCTGTAAAATTACCATTTTCTTTTAAAGAAAATTACTTATATTGATGTACAAGTAATTAATAGAAATGGTTAAATCGTCATCGAAGTGATTTCATCGTGAGAAGCGTGCAATTATCTACTAATTAAAAAAAAAAGGTTTGATTCAATATTATATTAACCGGTTAACACAGTTCTGATAACCCTTTCGTGCTCTCTAAAACAATATCAGTTTTTGAGATTTTTTAAAACATTTCACGCGTGTGGATTTTAGGCTTCCAGTATTGCGTTATAATTTGGATCTTGGTGATAATGATACATATAAAAGCATACGGTCTGTGCATCTCGGAAAACTCTAACTTTCCTACGTTATGTAGTGATAACGGGGTCATCGCATCGCAGGAAAAACATCATATAAAATAGTCGTCATAAAAATCATAATACGAATGCGTCATAAGTAGTACATATACTATTATAGTAAAAATCTTATTAAGGAATGCCATTCTATTCGCCCATTAGCTTAGCTAAGTATACCGCGGCTTGATAAAACCATTAACATTGCAATTTTAACCTTAGTGTACTCGTAATAAAATACGATAATACTAGACAGAATAAATTCCTAAATAATATTCTAGTAAAAGAGGACATCGTATAATATCGAAATACCTTAGTTGCTTAATGATATAGCACTACGTAGTGTAAACTAGGGTAAAACATTCAAATTTATGACACCAGTTAGAAGCACCATCGATGTGCACGTTCCCTATAAAAAGTAATCATGTTTTGACAGCTATTCAAAAGTATATCTAGTGACTTGACCGTCCAACCCTATTGTGGGCGCAGTCTTTTATGAACTTGATCCCATCAAACGCATAACTGGAAGCGTCTTTAAAGTGTGATTTTCAAATAAAAAAACGCCTAGATCGTTAAGTACCAAGTTGAAGAGGCCACGGGACCCTTAGTCACTAACAACTGGGCCAGGTGTGGATGTGCGGGGGCACGCTGGAGATCGCGCCGTGCTCGCACGTCGGCCACGTGTTCCGCAAAACGACGCCGTACTCGTTCCCGGGCGGGACCGGCCGCGTGGTGAACCACAACAACGCGAGGCTCGCCGAAGTGTGGCTCGACGAGTGGAAGCATTTCTACTACAATATTAACCCAGGTCTATGTCGTGATAAGGCTTGCGTGTGTACGGTGGAGCGCAGCGCAGGTTGATGGAAGAGTTTTCCGCCAGTTCGATCGTGCGACTGCCTTGGCCATGTTGGTATGTTTAAATGTAACAGAGGAGCATATAAGAGTACAGATGGGATTAGGATAGGGTTTGGGTTAGAAAAAGGGTTTTTTTTTATGCAAGAGACGGCAGACGAGCAAATGTGATGCCTGATGGTAAGCAGTCGACACCGCCCATGGACCCGCAACTTAAATCGAGTTTAGGGTCGCTGCCGTTGGGTTAGGGGTAGAAATTAGGCAGGTAGAAGGCAGATGATCCCTACCAATCTCAGGTCTTAGGAATGGGATTCGGAATCCCTGTAAAATAGAGATTTACCTAATTATAGAATTAAAGAATTCACGAGTACTCAGTCAAAGTCTTTTATACAAACGAAAACCAGGCAAAAAATGTTTGTATGGGGATATCCCTTGAGATTGCGAGTGTATTCGCGAGTCGGACTTGTTTGTTGTGTTAATTGATTTTGAATATTATTTTTAGTAAGAATAATTATCAATACATATTAGTTGAACATAGAAAAATGCCCTGCGCTGCGCTCCGTCATTATGTGCGCCGGCCCTATGAAGCCAGCGCAGACGATGGCGGTTTGTTTACAGAGAGCAAAATGCTTTACAACTGAATGGAATAACGAATTAAAAGTATCGTGTAGACGACTTATGATAACGATAGAAAAAAATAAACTAAGATCAACGCATACGAAGCTTCCAGGACTAAATATTCGCATGCTGTGCGTGGCCACCTTGGCAAATGGACATTTTGTTCAGGATTCATAGATTATTGTCCTCTGCGGACAAAATTCCTTCGTCTTCGCTGGCCTTAATGTTTAATACGGACCTATGTATTAACGATTTGCTTGCATTGCGCGAGAATATGGTGGCATTTTGGAAAACAAGTTATATTATAGGTATTACAAATATATACCTAAATTTAAAGGGACGCGGCCTATTTTATTATGAATACAAAATGTTCTGGATTGTTACTATTACTCAATATTTTGACATTCTCTAGAACGCCGGCTATGACAGACATCTATTGTGATGTCTCAAGCTCCATATAACACAATAGTAATGTTGTTATCGGACGTTATAAACCATGAATATAGGATTACGGATTATTTTATTGATATTCCGGCGTAACCATTAACAACGGAGAATCATAAAGATGGCTTAAAGAAAATAGTATTTTTTTTAAGTCTATAATTTTGTTATGAAATAGTAGAAACATTGTATTAAATTAATTCCAAATCTTAAAGAAGATAAATGTTTTACTTGAAAGTTCATGTGATTCCTACTTGCGCAAATCGTTTCTGTGTTAAGTCCGTACCGCAGTATTATCACAGAAAAATAATAATATCCAACACAGAAAAAAGATCGGTCTCCCATAGCCATTTCACTCTACACTGCTGATTTATCATTACATTTAAATATTAAAAACATTTGTGTAAATTAATAAGTTAATCCGGTTACTCATATCAGAATATTACATTTACTTAGTAAGGAAAATGTACACAAGTGCATTTAATTACAATATTTACTTTGTACCGTTTGGATTATTACGTATACCAGCAATTATGTTTTCATACATAACAAAGTCTAATTTTCCATTTTATTCTTCACCGTGATGTTATTGTAACAGACGAACAATACTTTTTACAAAAAAGTTGTTTTTGACTGACTCGATGGCTCATTTGGGTTCGATTCCCGCACAGAGCAAACATTTGTGTTCATGAACATGTCTGTTTGTATTGGTCTGGGTGTTTTCTATGTATAATATGTATTTATTTACAAAAAAAAGTATTTAAGTAAGTTTACCAGTTGTCTAGTACCCATAGTACAAGCTACGGGTTAGTTTGGGGCTAGATGGTGCTGTGTGGCCCAGCGTGGCATGTCTTGGGTTATTTATTTGATCTTAAGTTATCTATCAGTCAGTAATTATTATAATACCGATACCTGAAGTGGTAATAAAGATATTGGTACTTTTTGTGACTAAACAAACATATTTAGATGTAGTATAATGTGTCAAGCCTTTTATAAATACGGTTAATTTGTGTTTATCAGTGTTTTGAGAGTGTAATGGTTATGAACTTGTGATCGTCTTAACATAATATGAACAGCTTTTGACAACTTATTGGCCTGATCTCAGCTGGAAGAAAGCTTATTAATCAATTGAAGGTTAAGAATAATTGCTTGTTTATTAGTGTCTAGTCAAAGTAGGATAATGGTCTAGTACATTTAGCCGAAGGTACGCTTTACATCGGGTATTGAAATATATAGTTATGGATAGTTATATAGATATCCTTTATTGCCCACCATACAATAGGCTTGTTGCCTTAAAAAATGTAATTAGTCCGTCTTTTTCAAAAATAATACACACGTACTTGTTTGTAAATTAGACTAAAAATTACAAAGTTATAGCCCGTGGAAATTACACGTGACGTCACGCCGTGTGGCATTTTTACAAGACGGAGTGCCGTCAAAGACTCCCACTCCTAACTTTCGATGCCTTGTATCTTTGCTATTTTTTATTTGAATGAAAGAGGAAAAATACGTGTCCAATAAATTATTATGATCTAAAATGCGGACTAAATAATAATGTAATTATTTTGACCCCCAAAACAACCCTATTGACTTTATGTCGTAAGGCCCGAACTTCCATACACAACAGATAAAACAATAGCGTTTAGTTCACATGAGGACATTGAGCCTTACAAGGTTAAAACTAGGTATTACTAGATATTTGTTGTACAACATAGGCAAACTTATCGCTTTAAGCAATCTCTTCCAAAGAACTTTAGGGTAGAGGATAATTAAAAGATAGGGTGAGTAGAGCCATCAAATGAATCAGAATTGATGACAGTATTGTGACGTCAAATGATTTGATTACTGTTGTTGTTGTCAGACACTTTATCATAGGAACAATTAAAATAATTTCGGTTGGCATTGGCTACTGGCATCACTAATTATCTATCATAAATCAGAGATTTAAATCAAACAAGCTGACAGGTGTAGTTATGATTTAAAATGTTTACGTATTAAAATAACAGGAGTAACAGTAGTAATAATCACAGACTAATAATTCACAAAGACAATATTTGAATTGAATACCTTCATCGATCTATTCACTATGTGCCATAGAGAATTTCAAACGTAAAATGTCTAATATACATATTTATGTAGTAGTGAGAGATCAGACCAGTAAAGTTCGCTACTGGTTAATTAATCGAACGTGCGATTTGGCTTTGATATTAATTTGGAAAATAGTTTACATTTTTATGCTTCTAAGGTGGCTAACAAGCCTACGGTACGCTTGATGTTAAGCTGTTACCGCAGCCTATGGACGTCTGCAACACTAGGGGCAGCACACGCAGCTTCACGGTGTTATAGTGTAGGACCCGGCAACCAGGGTTTTTTAGTGGGTATTCTCTGCCGACGCGAAGCGAGTCCCACATAACCTGCTGCTCCCCCGGGCAGCGGGTATGTATAAACTGCATTTCTCCCTGGTGAAACAAAACCAAAAAAAGGGAGTAGCACACGCGCCGAGCCTTTAAAAACCTCTTCACGACCTTTTTTAAAGACTCCATACGGTATTACTTTAAAAAATGGTCTTTAAAATTAACAAACGTTATTCGCAATGCGAATGACAACATAACAGCCAGTGAGTCGGGTTTCTGGAGCTCGTGGGGTGAGTGCTGCATCGGCAGCCGGGGGATAGGTTGGGCAACCCTGACGCCTGCAACCCCAGAGCTGCAGGCGTCCATAGGCTGTGTTAACATCATGTGCTTAACATCAGGCGTGCCGTAGGCTTATGCCTACAGTGTTATTGTATGTGGTATTATTATCAGAAAATTATTAATATTCAAAATTTTGTATGGAAGCCATGACAAATGTTACTCGAATTTACCAAATCACACGTGATCGTAACTACTGACTGTCGTACACTTCGTGCTTCTCGAATAATTTATCTGCATAACGCAAGCAGATGTAGACACCTGAATTAATATTTGTATTAAGTATTGCATTTGCATTGACCCATTTCATAGAATCGCGCTTTGTTTTAACAATTTAACACAGCATTATTCGTAATTTACCGTCTACAAACTTTAATACAATACGATATTCATAGAATTATTGTCTGTCTATATTTAACTTTCATGGCAATTAACACATTTTTGTATGGAGTATACGTTGAAAACTAACGGAAAATTACTTAATGGTATTCTTTCTGGAAAGATACAAATAATATATAAATAAAACACACTTGCGTCAAAGTAAATTGCGTCAGTGATTGAAAGTTGAGCTTCTTATAAATTAGAGAACGTTATAGCAATAATGTTTTCTTCTTCATAAAAATAATAGCCATTTTCCAAGCACAGACAAGGTTGACAATAAGGCTTATTCATGAGTTTTTTATTTTCTCCCTAACTCTAACTACAGTCTCAAGAACCCTTTAGTATATGTTCTCATATGTTTGGTTTTATTTTTTTTGCTTCCCTGACTATGAGATTAGAGATCTAACGCCCCTCTATTCACCACACATCGGAAACGGAATTATATTCGATAACTACTTTATCATATACATTAAAAAGTTGCAGAAATACCTATTATTACTTTATTTTAAACCGTTTAAGTGATTATTTTTCAATCGTTTGATAACGTTTAACAGATTTAAAAAAACGTTATACGACCGATTACAAACGTCATGATTTATTTACTTAATGAAAGCCCCGACATTTTCAGGCTTCTAAACCTTTTATCAGACTGTAAAGATCCGTATATATATGACCATAGTTAGAAAAATGTAAAGTATTGTTGCCTGAATCGACAGGCTTTCTTACCTTGTGTCTTGTGTCAGACTGTAAATTTTAACCGGCCATTGAAAAATAAAACCTTAGTTAGAAAAAGATAAAGTATAGTTCCCGAAATCGTCTCCGTTTCCGAATAGTGTTCTGTATAGGTACACATATATACAGATATACCTACTATTTAGTATGTACCGGGTATTGTACAAAGTATGTTGCGCAGGCGCGCTGAACGTGCCGGTGGGGGATGTGACGGAGAGGCGCGCGCTGCGGGAGCGGCTCAAGTGCAAGAGCTTCAGGTGGTACCTCGAGAACGTCTACCCGGAGAGCCAGATGCCGCTAGACTACTATTACTTGGGAGAGGTGAGGATTTGTCTGGACAGTACCTAGTATTAGAATGGCTCGTAGGCTCATTTGGTAGTGACCCAGGGGCGTAGCTACCGCCGTATCTGCCGTATCAATTATACGGGGCCCCCAGGCCATGGAGGCCCCCGAAGTGCATAAGTAAAAGTAATAAAGACTTCCCAAATTTTGTGACAAATTTTTCCCTCCCTAAGGGCCCCCAAACATTTTTTTATATGGGGCCCCGCCAGGACACGCTACGCTTCTGGTGACCCCTACCTTCTGAACCAAGGGTCGTGGAGACAAACATTCGTTTAATGAACATTTGTATTTGTTCTGTTTCTGGTTGTTTGTAAATTGTATTTAAGTATACCTTCATTGTGCTGATACCCATAAAGTGCTCAAGCTACTTACTTTGGAATCAAAGAAATGTGTGACGTTGTCTGATATTTATTATTTACCGATACCGTCCGCTGTTATTCGTCATCATCAGCCTATCGCAGTCCACTGTTGGACATAGGCCTCTCCAGTTGTTCGCCAATTTGGGCAAACACTTGGAGGCTATACCCGTAATCGCCACGCTGAGCAGGCGTTGTCGATCGCAAAACTTAACTCCTCGCTCCGGTGACGCTGCTGCCCGTCATCGGCCTGTGGTATTTAGCTACACCTTCAATCGTGATACTTATACCGCCACCAGTCGGTCGCCAGCGCCTCTTCTGTTATTCAGCAGGATGCACCACGGGCAGGTGGCTTGGAACGAAAAGATGATGGGTCGCTCCCTTACATCCCGCTGTTATTATTTCGTTGATATATTTTCTTATGTAAACTGGCTTCGCAGAATATCAGTGGTCCTGACGTATTGTCTCGTCACAACCTTATCACTGTCACTGACTCTTCATTTAAACTTCTCAAGTTGTATGAGAATACATTTTCTCTATATGGGACGACCTCATATGATGTTGCCAAAATGTATGTTCATGTCGCTATATCTATATTTATCTTTTATACCAGATACGCAATGCAGATACGTCAAACTGCTTGGACACACTCGGCGGGAAGGCGGGACAACCCTTGGGCATGGGATATTGCCATGGCATGGGTGGCAACCAGGTAAATAAATAACGCATTGACTTTAGCTATCACGATTTATGAGTACATCATCATCAGCCTACTGCAGTCCACTGCTGGACACAGGCCTCTCCAGTTGTTCGCCACCTAGGGCAAACTTCTGGAGGATATACCCATAATCGCCACGCTGGGCAGGCGGGTTGGCGATCGCAGGGCGTAGCTTCTCGCTCCGGTGACGCTGCTGCCCGTCACCGGCCTGTGGTATATAGCTACGCCTTCTATCGTGATGGTTTTACCGCCACCAGTCGGTTTGCCAGAGCCTCGTTTGTTGTTCGGCAGGATGCACCACAGGCAGGTGAGGATGGCTTGGAGCGTGGTGGTGATAGGTCGCCCCCTTATATCCCCATTTATGAGTACAAGAAATAAAAATTCCATGGGAACTAAATACTTTAAAGGCCCTTATAATGGGAACAACAATACCTAAGTTATTTTCCCGTTGTCTCCATAAGGGAGAAAAAAATCATGGGGACAACGGGAATACACGATTTAAACGTGTTGCAATTTAAACGTGTAAACTTATAGCAATAAAACCGATTAAATTATACCATAAAAATTTATATTGTTTTAATTTTATTTGTTTGTACGTGAATTGCTTAGTATATTTTTATTATAGTTGATTTACAATCTTATTCGGTATGAAAGCCATAAAATTAATTTTTTATAGACTTCTACCTACCATGATTGAGAATCTAGATCTACCTTCCTTGTTATATGTGTAGTACGTAGAGGATCCCGCCATACAACGACCTTCACCGAGACGTTTATTGGATGAAACTTATTTTATATGTAATTCAATATGTCAGTAAGGTTGCATATTGGTTGCCGATAAAATTTTGGTCCAGGGTATGAGTTGATGGATGGGGTAAGCATACAAGACCGAGGCCATTTATTTCCGTAGGTCTCGGCAGCGCTGTCCACAGGGCGCCTCCATTATCGTGGAGGGAGTGACGATCCCAATCAAAGACCGGCTCAAATATTTGGGGTTAGATTTGGATCCGCGGTGGCAGTTTGGGCCGCACTTCCGCGAGCTGTCACTGCGGCTTATGAAGGCCGCTGGCGCTTTTGCCTGTCTTCTCCCTAATTTGGGGGGACCGAAGGCGCATTGCCGGCGTTTATACGCCGGCATTCTTAACCTTTAACTACCGACGTCAGTTTTTCGTCACAGTAGTACCGACGTAGGGCCTGAGAGGCCGCTAATATAACATTAAATATTGTGGTAAACGTGTGTCATTATTTTTCAAACTATGGTTTCTATTGTAAATTTGGTATGTTACGATATGATAAAAAGATAAAAATAATAATCAAATTTATTGAAGTTATTACTTTTATGCCTTAATTTCCATGCATTATGTTTGACTAAAAATGAATGCCAGACGAAAAAAAAATTATTTTAAATTATTTCACTTTTCAAAAACTAAAAAAGTTACCTTTTCTTAAATCTTAGGGTTGAAATAACTATAAAAATTATAAACTGCATTTGGAATGTTTCAAATAAAAAAAATATCCAAGTACCAAGTTACATAAAATTAGAGCATGATAATTTAAGCTAATTGTAAACAAACATGTTTTTTACATGATTACTAATTATGAGGATTTTCTATTTAGTTTAGGTGGACAACATGCACATATTTTTCTTGTTTTTTTCTTACAATTAAGCTTCCAATCAAAGTTTCATGATTCGAATCCAAAATATTTCTATGACATCGTAGTCTCTTGGATTGTTTGTAGCTAAACGGTGTTTACCACCCGACATTCCCGGTACATTTATATTTTAACTTATCAATCAGGTTCCTGTAAAAAATCACTTTTTGTTGACCTTAGCGTAAACAAAAAAGTCACGTAACTACCGACGTTGGGCCTATGAGGCCTCGTTGGAGTTTTAAATCTAAATAGCTTACTGAAATCGTGTTTGCCGGCATTACTACCACACTCATCGGCGTTGACGCAACTAAATTCGCAGGTACTGAAGAGTACGGGGCTTTCCTGCTAGAGGAAGGGGTTAATCTAACAAAATCTCTAGCCGCCTCGGCCTCACAGGCCCCACGTCGGTAGTTAAAGGTTAAAAGTATGGCCCTCTATGGTGCTCCCATATGGGCTGATAGAACCTCACACCGGGACAATGTTGTCCATCTCCGGCGGCCCCAACGGGCGATTGCCCAAAGGGTCACCAGAGCCTACCGGACGGTAGGATATGACGCGGCATGCGCTCTGGCTGGCACCCCGCCCTGGGCCCTCGAGGCCCAGGTACTAGCCAGAGTGTATTTCTGGACAGCTGAGGAGAGGGCGCGTGGGGACCGCCCTGCTCCGGCGGAGACTGGAGCTGTGCGGAGGGAGGCATTTGAAGACCTTGTCCTTCAATGGACGGAAAGCCTCGCCTCCGCAACCTACGGGAGACGTCTCCTCGACGCGCTGGGCCCTGTCCTTAGGCAGTGGCTAGAGCGGCCTCATGGCCACCTCTCCTTTCGCCTGGTGCAGGTGCTGACCGGGCATGGTTGCTTCGGCAGCTACCTGCACCGAATTGGGCGGGAAGAATCGTCGAGGTGTTGGGAGTGTGGAGCGGACGTGGACACGGCCGACCATACTCTCGCCTGGTGTCCGGCATGGGCTGCCGAACGCTCCATTTTGTCTGGAGTGGTCGGCAGCCTGTCGAATCTTTCCGCGGTCGTCACAGCCATGCTGGGCGGCCGCGAGTCTTGGTCGGCTGTTGCCTCCTTCTGTGAGACGGTCATCTCACAGAAGGAGGCTGCAGAACGGGCGCGCGAGGCCGATCCCTCGGCCCCAGCGTCACGTCGTCGTAGAGGAGGGCGCAATAGGCGGGCATTTGACCGCCAACAACCTCCTGACGGGACCCAGCGGATGGTTGGTGCGGGGGCACCTCCATCCGCCTTGCACGGGTCCCCGTCTATGTCGGATGGGAGTGGGCTGACCCTTCCAGCCGCTCCCGTAGCTCCCCCTTAGGGGGAGAGCAGTGGGGCCTGCGTAAGCGGGCAGCGCTGGTAGTGTTGCGGAAGTTCTAGACATTCTAGGTCCCGTGACACCACCCCATAGGCGCTTGACGGAGGGGCCGGGGTTTTTAGTGGGTATTCCCTGCCTCCTTTCCATCCTGAGGCGGGGTGCCGTCCTCCCGTTTTCGAGGGCGGTGTGAGTCCCACATACCCTGCTACTCCCCCGGGTAGCGGGGATGCGTAAAAGCATTTTCCTCGGCATAAAAAAAAAAAAAAAAAAAAATGGGGTAAGCATGGTTAAACATTTCACCGGTTTGATTATTAAATAATTAATTCTATACCAATCGAAAGTATGAAGCCCATAGAATATGCAAACGCTATGCTGCCTATTCTTTTCCGGTCACAACTCTTGGGTATCCAGGTAAATCGATACTTGCATTTTGCACCGGTTTGATTAATTTAATCAATCAATTAATCAACAGCCCTGGTCCTTCCACTGCCGAACGTTGGCCTCCTGTAATTCGCGCCACATTTCTCCACCCCGTTCTTCCACCATCCAGCAAAACATACCCTGGACCAAAATTTGATCGCCCGGCAACCCATATGCATTATATTCATTGACATATTTAATTACATATAAAATAAGTTTCCAATAAACGTCTCGGTGAAGGTCGTTGTATGGCGGGATCTTAGACCATACCATGTGTCTTATGTTTCAATACCAATACTTTTCAGGTGTTTGCTTACACGAAACGCAAGCAAATAATGTCAGATGACAACTGTTTGGATGCCGTGCATCCGCGAGGCCCCATCAAGCTGATCCGGTGTCACGGCATGCGGGGCAACCAAGAGTGGACTTATGATTCTAAGGTTAGTTTACACTTAATCAATAAGCTAGGTACTCAAAGTATACGGTATGGTATTCGCTCCGAACTCCTCGCCACACCAGGTCTCCTAGTGACCAAAATATCTACACCGATTCAAGATCATAGATAATCAGACCTGCCCTTGTGACAACACTAGCATCCAAACCATCAGCCATCTCCTCGAAAAATGCTCAATATTCGGCAAAGAACGCAATGACCACCTAATTGTCACAAACAATCTCAACATACACCCATACAACATCAACCAAATCGCCAGCAAACAAGAACCCGTTGTCACCTTCACCAAACTCGTCACATCCATCGTAAGCAAACTGAAATCCATTAACAAAACATAATTCACCTTGAACCCCATCTAAACACATCCACAGCACCACTCATTGATCCCTGTATCCTTTAGCAGGGATCAAAAATTTCCTTATCTCCCAATTAAATACTATTCTGAGCTCTATCAATACAACCCATAGTAACACAAATTAAAAAAAAAAGACTACTTCTTAGGATATAGGTATGTCAAATGTAATGGAACAGATGTTTTGATAATATGTATAATGATATTTGATTGTGGTTTAAAAAAATTCGATGATAATAATATTTGAAAAGTGTCTCCCGAAGTCGGTTTTTTAAATAACCTATGAAGAATAATTGTTATAATTATGATACGTACGATATAAGTATAAAAAAAACATTAGCTATGCAAATCAGTTTCCCTTTATTTTTCATTTATCTTCTATCCTAAGCTTGTCTGGAAGAGATCGCTTCATGCGACAAGACTGCTTAATTGTACAACAAATGTCTTTTGTACTAGGTTTGAAGTAAATTGTATGGTGTGCAATAAAGTATATTATCTATCTATCGGTGTCGATATAATCTTCCGATGTTCAAGGCGAGAGTGAACCGGTTTTTGCTGGGTTCCATCGTAGACTGTGATAGATATAGCTTACCATCAGGTGAATTGCAGTCAAGTGTAAACCCATTTTGAATAGAAAAATAAATATACAGGATGTAAAAAAAGTACGAGTCAAATTCAAGGGGGTGGTTACGAGTAGAGTTTAGAATACAGGAAAAATATATAAAAAAGAAATAAATAAAAAAAAATTTTTTTTCTTGTACTAATCCATTTGCACTATTCGTTCCAGACGCGCACAATAAAGCACACGAACACGGGCATGTGCCTGGACAAGCCGGAGGCGGCGGACGTGTGGAAGCCCGTGCTGCGCGCGTGCGACCGCTCGCGCGGCCAGCAGTGGCTCATGCAGGTGGACTTCAAGTGGCAGGCGCGCCGCGCCGCCCGCGACTCCAGCTAGTCCGCGCCCACCACTGGTAATGCACCCATTTCATCATCATCCTAGCCTTTTTCCCGATTGTCTCAGGGTCGGCTTCCCAAACTGAGAGATTTGGCGAGGGCTAAGCTTTTACACAGAGCGACTGCCATCAGACCTCCGCAACACTTAGGGTAAGCTATACCCATTCCCAGTTTAGGCGTCAGAGTTATCATCATCTCTGATATGATGTGACGACTGCTATCTGAGTTGGTAAAGATAGCACCCGGGACCAACAGCTTAACGTGCCTTCCGAAGCACGGAGGAAATCGGTGTCAAATTTTGGTCATCATCGGATTGACCGCGCCAATGGTTGCATAACATTTGCGATCATTGTTAAACGAACAAGACCGCGGCGCCACCGAGCTCCTCACCCAATGCACCCATTTATCAAAATTAATTGTTACCCTCGCTAAACACCAAAGTTCAGTTCCTCGTTCCTGCCCCGTGCCATTAAATCATGGAATACTTACAGCCTTAACGTCTATCCGTCTCCGTGTTGCGTGCGAGATCGGATCCGAAATGAGGTGATCCGGCAGGGAACCAAAGTTACCGACATAGCTCACCGGATCAGTAAGCTGAAGTGGCAGTGGGCTGGCCACATCAGCCGCAGAACCGATAACCGTTGGGGTAAACGAGTTATGGGGTGGAGACCGCGTCTCGGCAAACGTAGTGTAGGACGCCCTCAGACCAGGTGGAGTGATGATTTGCGTAGGACGGCTGGCACGTGCTGGATGCGAGAGGCCCGGGACCGATCGAAGTGGCGAGTATTGGGAGAGGCCTAAGTCCAGCAGTGGAATGATGTGTGCTGATGATAACGTCTATTACAGACGAATCACACAGTGCCTCGGAGGCAACTTTTCTCATGGCTTATGAGACCAATGCGGGATCGGCACACCCTCCCGCAGAACCGGCAGGAAAAGCTTGCGCCCGGCATGTTAATCTTAACTATCTTAACTAATATTATAAAGCTGAAGAGTTTGTTTGTTTGTTTGAACGCGCTAATCTCAGGAACTACTGGTCCGAATTGAAAAAATCTTTTTGTGTTGAATAGACCATTTATCGAGGAAGGCTTTAGGCTTTATAACATCACGTTGCAACTATTAGGAGCGAAGAAATAATGGAAAATGTAAAAAAAAAACGGGGAAAAAATAACTATTCCACGCGGACGAAGTCGCGAGCACAGCTAGTGCTATATAACCACTTTGGTGGCGCCTCTCCCTCCTGTCGGCCAGTAACCTGAACCATGTCTCATCGCATTCCTTTCGACCCTCCGCAACAAGCCCACGCCACTCAGGACGTCCGTCAGCATCATGAGCTAAAAAGCTCATGTGTTTCCTTCCTCTAACAATCCTGGGTTCTTTAGACGGGGCGTGACACGGCACCTCAGTGGGCCTTCAGGGTGAGGGCGACAGGCGCGGTGGGTATGCCCTATTGTGCCTGTCGACCTAACATTTGGACCTACTAATTCGAAGTGCAACCACTAGACCAAGAGAGCAATCATTATGTTTTAAAAAGATCTTGTCGAAGTCTCTGATTTCTTATGCGATATTATTTGCTATGTGCAAAATACTGTTAGTGAAAATGGACATAATGTGACGTCATGAATTCGTTGGATAGTCACTAAAGAACTCACTAGTAGTAGAAACTAATCCATTTTGTTTTCTCTTTTCAGGATTGACAACGATAGACCATAAAAGTCTTCCCCTCATGTTAGATATCAGATTTATTCCTTATTCCTAATGTATATCTAAAGTTTTTATATCTATTAGACTAAATGTATGACGCGAGGTCCTGTGAATTGTTGACAATACATAAAATATGCTCTAAGTTGTATTCCTTATAAATGTTGCTCAAACTTAGTATTGCGTTGAGTAGAGTGAGTTTTTATTGCTATTTCTTAGGCGAGTGAAAGTAGGAGAGATTTTATTGTGTATATTATTGAAAAATATACTATAAAAATGTTTTCTTTATACATGGAGATTCGATTCGACTAACCATTGAATATTTTCGTGTTGCATTTAATTATCGTGAATATTGTATTTTTATTTTCAATGATCTTTACATTCATAAGGGATATATTATTTTTTGGGTGTTAACTACTTATCTTGTATCGGAAGTGAAGTTGCTTTTTATATTTTTATGGATACTCAAGTTATTGTTAAGTTTTGAAATGACGGATTGTTTGATTTCTACATTTTTTCCCAGCAGACTGAATGCAATATGCCACATAAATATCGGTGAAGCAAGTCTAAATACGAAACTATATTATAAGATCTTTAGTAGTTGCTAGAATAGTGTTATTTTACGTTTAATATCTTTTGATGTAATCCGGGAAAATGTCGGAATCAAATGGTCATTGAGCGACTTGAGACGTCGCTTCGGCATTTGTGTAGCGCTGAGGTGCTAATCTTTGCCACTAAGCTTACATACCAGCTGTTATTTTAGTATTGTCCCTCAGGGTGGATGTTTACAAGTAATAATTGGCCTTTGAAGATAGTTGAGATTTCAAGAAAGATTCTATTGATCCTTGGCTCGCTTGGAGCGGATACGCTGTGGCGTATAACTGTATACAGTTATACCTCCAAATGCATTTGCCTCCGCAACATAGACTTGCGATTATCGACTTAGCGCCTTCACACACGGGTTGTAACTAAAGACGTTGTACAGAAGAGCGCATTTCCCACGACAAATCTTTCCGTCCACAAGCATCCTGCGACATACAAATTGATTCTTCCGGAGATCGGTAGAAGTATCAATTGGTCGATAGAGATAAGTATAAAAGAAGCTGTCGACGTCAACGACGATAGATTGATTGGTCTGATAACCTTAGCGAAATCGCGCGATACCTGTTGACCAAATGTATTAAGTACCAACGCGCGTTATTTGTAGTAGCGTAGTTGTATCGTAAGCGAATCGTTACGACGCTAAATAACAACTAACATCTCGCTCAAAATGCACTGCTGTCTTACGCGTATTACAATACGACGCCGAAATTACGATACGAAAAATTCAAAAGATCTTAGTTTTATTCACTGATTTTATTAATAAGCATTTCATACCTTTTTGAAGATTTTTACAACGCTATGACTCAGTAGCGCTTTCGTATATTATATTCTTGTTACGAGTAAACCTTCGAGCAGAGAACTATTGTATGTATTTGCCCTGAGGGTCGTATCTCGTCAGATAGTGTGGCTAGCGGCGCCCGGGGTGCCATATCCCTTTGCTAGACTGCCCTCGATATTGCCAGACGATTGGATCTCTCACGGCGTTTTCATGTGCAGCTATTTTTTTATCTCCACTGTTTTCAAAATGGAACTACTTTATTATTCAGATATGTTTATCTATCATAATGTAATTGTAAGTATCGTTTAGTCGTAAGTGCGTCGTGAGAGAATCCCGATAATTAGCCATCAAATTGTAATTATTTAAGACATTCTGAACTATTTTTATTTTTCCATTCTTTCACTGTTCTAGTATTTATTTCTATGTACTGCCATTACTGTGTGGAAAATCTGTCATATTCGAAAGTTTATTCATTGTAGACTGAGATTGTTGTGTTGTGCCGTTGCTGTTTCGACGGCGATGTTCGGTTGCACAGAGTGATTCATATTAAGTAGTTTTTCGATTGCGATAGCGATGATCATATTAGCTAAGGGAACTGTTTCATGTTACATTATTATTGTTAAATCTGCAAAGTCGCGAGTTCCAGTGACCCATGGTCGAGAATCAGTTACGTTGCAGATGTAACAATAATTACTATATTGGTTAAAAACTGTTGCCTTAATTAATTTTATGAAGTTTCAAATTGATCGTGTAATGATAAGTATATAAATATATTTAGAATGTAATGGTCTCTATAAATAGTTAAAAGGCTCGACGGAATTGCCTTTATCATTTTCGCGAATAGCTTAGAATTGTGTAGTATTTGTCATTCCTTTTTTTTATTATAGCTTAATATAAATGTGGCCCTTAAACAACGAAAATCTTACGATAAGATCGGAATTCACTTTGTATTAATTATAAATTTATCTTATGCTTGTCTATGGTTCTGTTCTGTTCTATGATTGTAGAGCGGCGGAAGGACTCACGCGGGCCGAGATTAGTCCTCTCGATGCCGAATTAACATGTTTTATAAAGTTAGTGATTCGACTTTGGTATTAGTTATTCTATATTTTATATTTATTAACAGTAATACCTATTAAAGAGATTGATCATATCAATAAATGTAAAATATGTAAAATTCATTTTAGTAATAGATAATTATGTACTGGTACGTTGATTTATTTATTATGATATTCATCACAAACGGTAGATTTTTAAATACGTTAGACTAGAATATTCAGAAAATTTTCGTCTTTTACTGAAATATCTACTTTTCTTCGTATTTTTTGTAAACATTTTAAGTCACAAACGCGACTTAATTTTTATTGTGGTCTTGTACGTATCTCATCTAAACTTTCTAGTTACTACAGTAAAAATAAGTCGTGTAAACAAAAAATGTAATTATTGTAAATAAATTACGTGATATTCGTCCAATTTGTAACTCGTATGACAAGACAATGGCAAAATAGCATTTAATTTGATCTGGATATCAGATGCAAATGATTTACTACTTACAGAGTGCCAAATTTTTTCCTTTTATTTTTTAATGTGGCACTTATCATTCCAATAGAACTAAAATAATGTCAACTTGATTAAAAATAAAATTGTTTGGACTGAATTTTACTTTATGGGTTTTATTTCGTCATTAAAATTCCACCCATCTTTCCAATATGGCAATTTTACATGTACCTATCTATTATGTAGATAGTCCTCAAGTTATAGGTTAGTTTATAAAAGTGATAAATTGAAACGACTTTTTCCTTTACTTTTATTTATTAAACTTAACATTTTATCCTTATTCTAAGTCCCTATAAGTACTATCTTACATTAAAATTTATACAATCAAAACAAACGCATACACACAAAATAATAGGAGTATAATAATAATTACCTGTACCAAACGTTTGGCACGATTAAATACATTCACAATTCAATACTCATATTGAAGCACTAAAACGTGCTCGACACTATCAAAACATGAATAATAAAACCAATAAAGTATCACTGAAAAACTTATGGCAGCAATAAAAAAAAAAGAATTTCCGACAACGATAGTTCTTTTCAAAAACAATATTCGGTAGACATAATGCTGATTATGGTTCTCCAATGAATGTGAACATGAATGGATGTTTCTTACTTGCTACAATTAATACATGGAGTGGCAAACGTATCGATAAGTTAAAGCAATGCTTGACTACCGGCGGGCTCGGGCTATAGTAGGGGAGCCCGGGATGCTAAATCGGGATTTACTCGAGCACTATAGAGACCTATTCGATTGCGAAGCTTAGATAATTAGAAGAAAAAAATGTTATATAATATATACACTTTCATTGGTGGGGGGAGCGGCTATAAATTTTCAAAAATGTAAAAAAAAACCGATGCATGGACATACTGGAGCGCGTCAGATATTGATAGCATAAATGTTTTACGTATTTTGGAAGATGTACGTATGTTAATCTGATTGTTTCCATGGTGGGGGTAGTCATACGTAAGGGTTGAAATCGATAAAAAAAAAAACTTAATCGAGCGCGTCAGATTTTCTAAGGGGGTGTTAAGTGAACCTAAAAAAAAGCGCTTATATAATAATCTGACGATTTGGATGTGACCCAAACTCGCGGCCATTTTTAAACTGTGTAAAAAAAAATCGCCATTTTGAAATACTCGAGCGCGTCAGATTAAGATATATATGGTTCATCTATATACCCTAGACGTGCTGTCTCATAATCTGACGATTATCTAGAGGGATTCGCCTAATCTGACAATTGAAAAATTTTTTTTATTATTTTTTCAAATCTTTGGCGTCATGGCGTCATGGCAACAGAAACCAGAGTGGGGACGGAGTGAGAGAGTCATAGATAGAGAAAAAGTGAGAGAGGAATAGAAACGCGGAGTGGGGAATACAGGGATTACGTAGCTGCACGCATTAAACTTTATTAATTAGTTTTCCTTACTTCGGCTTATGGAAATCGTCAGATTATATATTTTTTGTGAACGTTGAATTATTTCCTTCAAAATAAAAAAAAATTTAGCCACGCTCGAGAAAGTCGAGATGACGTTTTTTTTTTACAAGTTTGTAACCCAGTAACTTTTTATCGACAATCGGAAATTGTCAGATTAGTGGAATATATACTTTTTAGCATGTAACTAACTCACCCTACCTTAATCTGACGCGCTCAAGAATTTCTGATGATCAACTTTTTTTTACTAATCTGATCCTTTATCCGTGACGGGCGGCCGCATTTACGGGACTCATGTTTGTTGGAAGTATTTAATCGGGTACAAGGTATCTCCCTATATGTTAATCTGCCGCGCTTTAGTAACTCCCGAAATCCCCCCTTGGGCTCCCCTACCATAAGCGTATTCTAAGACGCAGGGACGCGAGAACAGGACGAGACTGCCCAGTTGAGGCAGAACAGATGCATGGCTGCGTCCCACATGACGTAGACGTAGGTCTCAGATGTTCGGTGCTTTACAAAATCTGCTCTGTTCTGCGTAAATCTCAGCCTACCCTTAGCCTATAACGCGCGACTACGCTCTGCACTCTGAAGGCTCGTTTGGCTTGTTGAGATCAATGGTGCGCCCGCTATCTGAGACGCACTACGGCATTACGCTACGCGGCCAACGATCCACTGAGCTTATCTTTGATCTGAGATCTTTGTGAGCGGATTTCTGCTGTTCTTCAGATTATCTCAATACAAGGCACTTATATACAGCGCATGCGTTCATTGTTTAGTTGTGATTACTTTCGCATACCACTCATGACGAATTAATTTTCCATCTCGAACTTTTTACCCAGATGTGTTAACTCCTTGAGAAAACATTGGCAGATTTGGATCCTAGTAAACATCTCAAGATCACTCCCGTACTGCTTTCTTATTTGACTAGCTAATGTCAGTAACAGTTTTGAGGCAATGCCGTCTGATCTTTGGGGCATTTCTGTCTTTTTGGTAAACATACTTTGGATCTCGTTTCTATTGCATTTGGATTAATAGTGCCACATCATGAAGACATCTCTATGAAGCACAAACTGCAATTGGTCCCTAACTAAATCCTCATCTAATCCTTCCGAGGAGTCCTACCGTTTTCATACATAGCTCAGCAGGGATCATTGCAGATCCACATCTAATCCTTCTAAAGACTTCTCCTCTGTGTAAAATTAGATTATCAAGAGCTTTTGCAGTATGTCTGTGGTGGAAACTCAAAATATGGGGCTTGTACTTTCTCCAACTGTTGGATAAGTCAGCAGTGATCACAGCAGATTCACATCTAATCCTTCTGAAGACTAAACCTCTGTGTAAAATTAGATAATCACGAACTTTTGCTGTCTCCTTTGGTGGAAACTCAAACTATCATAATATGAGGCCCGGTTTGGTGTCTTCTGGGGTGGAAACTCAAACTATCATAATATGAGGCCCGGTTTGGTGTCTTCTGGGGTGGAAACTCAAACTATCATAATAAGAGGCCCGGTTTGGTGTCTTCTGGGGTGGAAACTCAAACTATCATAATATGAGGCCCGATTTGGTGTCTTCTGTGGTGGAAACTCAAACTATCATAATATGAGGCCTGGTCCCCTACCGTTTCACACATAGCTCAGTGTCGTTGTAGCGGTGCGCCGCCGGTGGCTACTCGTGGCGCATGTCGGCCGGCAGCCAGCACTCGGGCTCGGCGCGGGCCAGCTGGTTCCGCAGCGTCTGGTACAGCTGGATTAACGAGTCCTGGAACGGGAGATACGTTTGTTAGGCATTTGTTTGGTTTCAAATCATCATCAGCCTATTGCAGTCTATAGCTGGACATCTCCAGTTGTTCGCAACTAAGGACAAACGTCTGGAGGAAATACTATATAATCGTTTGAAATTAACTAACTAGAAATACCTAGATGTACTATCTACGCTTCAAAAGTGTCTTGCGAATGTCCACACGTTTCTTGCGAGAGCACAATTTTTGACAATATAAGAACCATAAATGGCAATAACTTATATTCTAAATGAATATTTATTTGTGTTGCGATAAGGTTTTAATTTAAGGCCTAAAATCAAGGTGGCGAACATAAGGAGATGCCTATGTCCAGCAGTGGACTGACACGGGCTGATGATGATGATGATGAAGGTTTTAATTATGAACACTTTTGCCACTAGACATAGGTATTTCTGAATCGATGTTTGAAATATTCGTGGATAATTTTGAAAATCCCATGAAGATAATTTTCAGATATCAGATTGTTTTATAATAAGTACTATATACTATATTTCTGAATCGATGTTTGAAATATTCGTGGATAATTTTGAAAATCCCATGAAGATAATTTTCAGATATCAGATTGTTTTATAATAAGTACTACATCGTATAAATGCTTTTAGTATGGGAATAAAATGAATAATCCACCATTTGAATCTAGTAATTTTTAGATACAAAGTTATTCATATAACATACCTATAAATACGGTATAGAACAGATCAGTGGCGTAACTATACCATTCGAGGCCCGTGGCAAATTCATCAGATTTTCACTAAATATGTAATAATAAATGTTGGGAGTTTGGATTCTCCTCTGACCGGGGGCCCCTTGCGGCTGGGGGCCGTGGCATTTTGCCGACATGCCACCCTGTAGTTACGCCACTGGAACAGATTGCTAGCTACTAACTTTATTAACTCTTAATTGATTAAAAATGTTATCTGATTAGACTTCTCACCTTCTCATTCTCTAGTTGTATGATCTCTCTCTTCTGCCGCAACTCCTCGTCGTCCATTTGTTCCTCCAGTTGTGACTTGTGTTTACTAAGGTATGCATTCTCCGTTTGTACCTGAAAAGAAGAGATTTAACAAATCAATACATTGTTATTTCTTTTCGCGATGACATTGCTACAAGGACATTCTCTGTCATATTAAATAACGTTTCTTCACAATTCAGTTAAATAATAATCCGTCTTACAGGCGTACATGGCTATGGCAATAGGGATGTTTCCAGGGTCAAAATAATTACATTATATTTAGTCCGTATTCTATTATAAATATATATTGGACAGGTATTTTTCTTTTAAACAAAAAATAACAAAGATACAAACAAGGCATCAAAATGTAGGTTAGTGTCCACGTTTCGGCTGCGTATGTCATAACCGGTAGAACGCACTGATGTCCCACAGTGTCGAATGACTTTCGTCTTTAGACACTGTGGTTTCACAAACGCTAGGCTAATTGGTACGTTGTCAGGGCCGTCTTAAGTCTATTCGGCGCCGGGGTGCGGGACTCACCGGTGCACCGCCCCTTGCACTCAGGTCCCTCTTTCCCACTGGGCACCATGGGCACGTGCCCAGGTCCCCGAGATCGAATGGGGCCCCCTAGTTCATATGCCAGATTACCAAATGATAACTGATATTTAGGTCATAGGGGCCCCATGATCCTAATGTGCCCAGGGCCTCAAATAGTTTAAATTCAATTCAATTCAAATTATTTATTTCGGACATAATACAATTCCATAGATAATACACAGACAAAGTAGGTAGGTACAATATAGGTCAGCCTTTTCACATAGGTAAAATTTACACATTACATAAAAACAAACAATACAACAAATATATACTAAGCTACGAGACATGCAGCCCAACCCACCGCGTCACAAACGGGCAGTCTATTCGACTCGCTACAACGCGCAGAATGCTATTGGGACTGCCGCGGATACGGCTTAGCATTGAGGCTGCTCTTTTACGAAAGACGGCCTTGCTTGCACCCCCTGGTAGAGACGGCCCTGTACGTTGTCTTTATTTTTCTAAATGTAATACTGACCCTGAGGTACTCCGGCGCGAGCTGCTTGTGCTCCTCGTAGATGCGCTTGGACTCGTCGCTGGCGAGGTCCGGCGAGATGGGCCGCAGGTGCTGGTCCAGCATCAGGTGCATCGAGTCCAGCGCCGGGTCGGGCTCCGCGGCCGGCGGCGCTGCGCCCTCGCCGCCCGTCGACCCGCTGCTGTTACCTGCAACGCATAGCCGGTGTTATTCACGGGTTAGGTCATCTAATAGGGGTGTATCCAGGGTCAAAAAAATTACATTATATTTAGTCCGTATTTTAGATTATAAAAATATATTGGACACGTATTTTTTCTTTTAACATTTAAACAAAAACTAACAAAGATACAAGGCATCAAAATCTAGGAATGGGGGTCTTTGACGTCACTCAGTAGCGAAAAAGCTCCCACTCTTTGACGTCACGCGTAATTTTAAAGGGCTATATCTTTGTAATTTCTGGTCTAATTTACAAATAAACAAATGCGTGTCTTTTATTTTTGAACAATCTAAAAGACGGACTAATTAAATTTTTTTATGGCAAAATGGACAAAAAAGTCTTATAGTTGCACTGTCCGGTATAACTAATTGGATTTTGTCCATGTCTCGCACGCGTAGATGTAGAGGGAGACAATTCAAAAACAAGATCTTTCCAAATTTCTATTTCACTATGGGCTCATAAAACAAATTTTAAATGAGTGTTCTACGTTATATGACCCTAAAATAACAAATAAATATCAGATATCATATAAATAAAGATCACATACATTGTTCCAATTCCAAAGTGTGTGTGTAAGCACTTGTGTTATGGGTACCACAAATATTATAGACTTGAGCATAGAAAAGCCATACGACATGATGATGAACACAAATATAAATACCCAGAGACGGATCAAATGCAGTCATGTTTATAACACGAATATTTGTTCCGGATGGTAATCGAACCCACGACCCTTAATTTAAAAGGTACGGGTTTGAGCCACCCGGCCCGTCTTAGCTGGCTAGTCTTGCTCCTGGCGTGGGTGAAATTGAGAAAGAATTTTTGTGATTTCAAATAGAGGTCCAACGAAAATACATATGTTAGACTTGTTACGTTCATAGTGTTTTTCGGCTAATTTCTAAAAAATGCCTTTGGACTTAACTCTTTGTAACGTGCCATATCTATTACTGGTATAAAGTCTACTACAGACTTTTTATGATGTGACTTATCACTCAGACACCATTTCTGGTGACTGAAGAGACCGATGCGAGATCGCTACATTTCATACGGTAACGTATATTTAAGGGAAATACGTAGGAAATGTAAATCGGAAAACTAAATAAGACAACTACGGTCATACCGGTGCAAATGAGAAATCTAAAATATATGAGATCAATTGTGTATCATAAGAAAGATATAAACTATTCATCATGTATGAATTATTGTGTTGGTGCAAAATGCCCTAATTAATTGGTTACACGCGTAAATTATGACCGCCGGGAAATGAGACTCAACAGAAAATCTATTGTTATCGACGTATAGATAGATAGATATATTCTTTATTGCTTTGCGTATATGAGCGTCAACGGGTTAATAAAACACTACCCTAGGTGGTTATCCTAAGCCTATACTCCGAAATCTATATAAATAGTTGATTGACATCATGGCATTGGCATTACGATCAGTATTTTAGCAATTTTTGCTACGGTATTTTACTAACAAAAATAGTGTTCAATTTTACTTACGAAAGATCAAATACATGTTTTTGTCCAAATAACAATTTTAAGTAGTAGATGCTTATATATGTCAAAGTGCATTTCTACATCATATAAGAATATTTATAGCTTAGGTCAATTAGAATTCTTAAATAATAATCAGGTAATATTACTATTCTGCATTTACTAATCATAATTTATATTTAACAAAAAAAATCATCATTCGCCGATTTCGACCGTTATAATCTTTCTTTTAACACAGTTTTGTTGAACCGTAACACAGTTTCTGATAAGACAGACCAATCAGTAAAAGCAAAATCTTATTGAGTAGTTAGGAATGAAAATGCACTCCGTATTCGTCTTAGAATTTGAGTTATTCTATTACTAACTTGGTGCTAAAGCTTGTGATTACATTATATACAAAGTTTTCGTTCGTAGTAATAATGTAAATCACAATAACCATCGCAAGAACAATTCCAGTGTTTAGAGGAATCGGCCGCGCACGCAGTAGGGTTATATACGTCAGAAGTTAAATTTACTTTGGTTTGCTGATGTCAGACGCTTCACCTAGATTTCTGCTCCAACGAATGATTCTTTCTCCCACAAATAGATGGCAGTATCGAACTAAACAACACGATTATAACTAACCCAGCGCCAAGATTAGTCGAACACTGTTCCGATTAATATTACAAACGTAAACATAGCTCTGCAAGTTACAGATGTAAACATCGCTTTAAGTTTTAGATTCCTATTAATACAGAACATGTCAGATCCGACGCAGCACTATGTCCAACACGATTAAACAATATCACTTGGTAACTGGCTTCTCGTAATGCAATCCTACTGACCAAACGGACAGTCCGGACTGGCGAGTTACGCTCAACAACTTTACGCAAGTTGCGAGCGATCGGCGTAGTAGGAAGTGGCGATTCCGGGTATCGTTGACGCAAAACTGCCCACGGGAAAGGGCGGGCGGGATCCCGCGGCGCGTTCAGCCCAGCGGTGCGCCTCGGACACTCACTGTAGAATATCCAACTGCATGTGCTGACTGTGTCCCTGACGGTGACGATGCCGGCGGAGGCGTCGCACGCGTCGAGGCGGCGCAGGCGCGCAGGCGGCGCGGGGAGGGGCGTCATGGCGCGGGCGCGTCCTCTCGCGGAGACAGTGCGCCGAGCACTGCTGTGCACGCCGCCGCCCGCTCGAAATAATCGGCGGGAGAGCCGGGAGCGGGCGGTGCAACAAACAAACCGCCGCTATTCGCGGTGCGGTGACTCAGCCACGTCAGCCCGAGCTAAATGCGGACACCGTGTGCTGCCGCCCTTCGTGAGGTTTTCTGCCGTTCTGCTGGGCGCAGCTCTGCAGCCGGTCGACGACCCGCGCCCACGCCGCGTTGCCTCTTGCACCCGGCACCGGCGTCGACCCCGCCGCACCCATGCACTTAACCCTCCCGCTTACATCTCTTTGATCCGCTCTTGCTCAACAGTCTGAACCCATGAATGCGTCTTTGATATGTTTGGTTTACTTTTATCATGGTTTATAGCGCTCACGATACCGGCATTGCGTATTAAAAAGCTTCACTCTGGAGTTTGTTCACAGAGTCATCATTGCTGTTTCATTTTTGAACCCTTCATCATTATTAAGGTGATAAACAAGACCAATGACTCATTAAATTAAGATATTTGGATACGGCATCTGAAGTCTTCAGATGTTACGCCACGGTCGCGTGCGGCGCGCGCTTGCGATGCCCCTGTCGTCTCCGCAGGGATAATTTAGGGCCCGATTGCACCACACCGGGTCTTAATTCATACAACTATCGCGCCGTGCAACGGCCAAGGTGCAGTGCGCAAAACGAACGTGGCGCGCACGCAAATGCATACGATTATCAACATGTGACATGTCAAAGCAAGCGACAATAAAACAGTCATTTCGGCGCAGCATGATCTTTGAGGAACTAGCCAAGAGTTAAGCTGCATTGATGCACTTTAATTAATATGTTTTATAATATGTAGGCAAGTAGGTAATATTCTTTAGGTCTTGTATTTAGACATAAAACAGTCATATACATATAAAGTCATATACATATATAGTGTATTGGAGAGAAATGTCAAATAAATACAATTGCCTTTTAGAATCAAGGCAGGAAAGTATAGCCCCAGTTTACCGGCCAACTGAGTTTTGACGTCTCTCTAAACACTTGACATTGTCGAATTATCCGCGTTAACTTTACACGCGTGATAGAGTCCATCCATATTATGAAAAAAAAAACATTTATAAGGCTACCTTTTTGCATCGGTCAAAACATAAAAATACTCCAAAAGACCGGCACGTGCCCTTTTGAAATCGTTTTGGTTAGCGTTGTGTGCCAATTTCATCGCTTTAATAGCTCATCACACTCGTAATATAACTTACGCAGTCCACCATAGAGCCGAGAATAATCCGGCGCATAAATCTTAATGTACGACGTCGTACGGCGGAAGTGGGAAAAGAGTGTGTGTACGAAACGTCCGCAACTATGTCGATTGGTTTAAATTCAGTTTTGGATTCTCTGGAAGGGAAGCATCTCAAGCATCGTGCTTGAGAAGCATGATGATCAACCGATCTTTTTCATTGCTTTCTTTTTATTACATTATAAAGGGGTTCTAGTGTATTCTGTACCCCAAAGTTCAATAAAGTGATAAAGTTATCAAATGAAGTGTCTTCGCGCATTGGATGTCGAGCGAATTGTCGCGTAGATGGATGGATGGACGTTGCTTTCTCGTTTTGTACCTTATGAACGACTTGAAACCTACTCACGGGGAGATAATCCCTGTAGGCGATAAAACTCTAAACACAGGAGATGTATTGTAACTTTGACAGTTTTGCACTAGCCTCGTAAAGAAGTCAGTTCTCATTAATTAATAAAAAATAAGTTTCACTGGAGAATTCGTTCATGAGTATGTCCAGTGCCCGCAGTGGCCCCAAACTGCGATGATTAACTAACTGGTAATGATTCCGCAGGAGCGTGAGATAAACAAGATCGTGAGCATATGTGGCTAATTGCGTTAGGGGGAAGTGATAATTAACGAGCGCGAGGCGAAGACAGCGCCGAGGCGCGCAGACTCTGCGATGACGGATCCGGCCCGGACCGGCGAGACTAATGCCAGTCTTTACGACTATCATCGATGAACCGTAAAATCGAGTCGGGCAACGCGCGTATTCGACTGGGAAACAGTATCCTGTGCAAAATATTCATCGAGTAAAAAAAGAAACGAACACGATATAAGTTTTGCAACTGACCTTTAATTTCCACCATTCCTGCAATTTACAAAGTTACAATATCAAAAAAAAAAATCGGCTCTTTTCTTAGATCCTGAACACGGCCTGTATGATCAAGTAATTCATTCCTAGATACAAACCATACAAATTATCCTGTGTTTCGGAATCGTCCTAGGATTTTCGCGAAAATTCAACTTTTCAATACAAATAGAACTCTGGTGTTTAGAGTCGTCATCGGTTTCGAAATCGTTTCTAGTTCAATTTTATTACTTTAATCCTTAGAGCACAAAATAACACCAAAATATACTAAAACCTATTGTACGATAAAAAGAAACCATGCTCCCCGTTTCACTACAATGAAAAAATAAAAGAATCGACAATCGGGCGTCATCGTCCGCGTCACAGTTGACGGATCGAAGTGTCAAGTTCCATCGTAGATATCGCGCAGTGAAATATGACAATAGGTGGGTCTTGGCACCGGGTGTATTCTTATCGCAACGATCTGCGCTTTAATGTTCCTGGCGTTATAGACATTATTGGTGGTGACGACAACGCGCGGCTGTTGTTGCGGTATGGCCAAGCTGCATTAAACGCGATCGCTGCACCGTCTACCACGCACACTCGATTTCGCAAACAAACACATTTCGCCTTGTCGTCATTTCAATTGCAGGTATTAATTTATTTTATTATAGCTTGGAAAACAAGTAAGTCAGGTAAGGTATTTAGTGTCCAAACATAATACTCTTTTGATCGATAGGTAGAACCTTGATAGCTTAAGATAAAGCTATGTCGGACTAGATAAAATGTATCTAAAAAAGAAACTTCACTATGCTCATAGAACATAATACGTACTTGGTCTTTGAAATTATTCTATTTTATTGTAAGAGAATCGCTACAACTTTACCTACAGTCAACAGTAGCTATCCTTAGGCCGTGTTATTATGGCCAATATCGTAAATCGTATCCGAGATCTCTTTGATCGGCGGGTTTAATTCGTCCAACGCGATGCGCGCACCGTTGCGTCAGTCGCTGACAAGTCGCGGAAACACTCCTCAGTGACACCGCTGGAGTTAGTTGCCGATTTATCACTGGAGGAAGCAGACAGCGAAACGTCAGCGAAATCCACGCGTCTTGTACGAAGGCCGCACGTAACTCGGCAGATTAACACCTCCGTGTCACTCGTAAAATGTGGGGATTACTTCTTTGGCGAAACCGGTCAAGAAATCACACATAAATAACGACTACTACTTAATACCACATCTTAAGGCTGGTGTAGCATGTTCCTCAAAGTACGGTGAAAATGCCATGAATATAAATACAAAATACGATGATATACGCAATGTTTATAAAACTAGCAAAATCAGCATTATTTATGCCGTCAGACATGTTATTCATCATAACGAACTGTTATTTAGAAGTCCTAAAATATGAGAGATTTATGGGGGATACGTATAGTAATATAGAATTTTACGTTTCCTTATTAATGAAAATTATTTATCAAACGGGTTTTATGATTTAAATGAGCAGGTCATTCTAAAAATCTGTTGTTTTCTTGTAGTCAGAAATGCTTTCACTGGCTTTGGCGATTGCCAAAAAATCAAAGAATGTCCAAACTTTTAATGTTGGGATCACGTTGAGCGAGTGACAGGGTATTACGTCTTACATACAACGTTTTAAAAAGTCTGATTCACCAGAGACACTTTCATTCCATCCGGAAATATCTGCCGGGCGAATTTAGGCGTCCTTGCGTGTAATTCTGTTTCCAAAGGACAATAATACGAGCGGATCCGAGGCGTGCAGACGACTTCTGTGACTCACAAAGAGCTAAAATTGGTTACGTTTCTCGTGTTTATTTTTTACGGTTGTTATTAAACTAAGGTACAGTTTATTTGGGAAATTGTTCCAAGGTTCTCTGGGATGCTTTCGTGGGCAAATGTGTAGGTAGGTGTATTTTTTTCAAGTGTGTGTATGGTAAACGACGCGTTATTTGGATATTTAGGTGTGTAAAGAGGGCAGTTTACATTTTCGTGCCAACATGTGCGGCATAACTAGAACTGGGGCAGTCACCGTTAATGCGAGTTATAGGTGATAGGATCCAGATCAGATCAAAGCACCTATTGACGGATACGAAACAGGCGCCGGAGCTCCGGGACAGATGCGACGTTGTAAAGATTTGTCAAGTGAACTAGGATTCCAAGAAAACATACTACATGTGTCACAACAATTAAGCGGTAAACATGTTATTGATCTTAGTGCGAAAGCAGGAAAAAATTTCGCGATCCAGAATAACAAAAACTATGTTGATGAAAGCTTGAAATACTAATAGTTTTAAGATTTCATATGAATGAACCTGAAATGATTTAATGCGGAAAAATTCGAATGATCGTGTAGTGATAGTTTCTTTTTACACCGAACGTTCGTCCAACTTTTTGGCTCTACATTGATTGCGTATGGTGGAAATTAGAAGTCCTTGAAATTCCGAAAGCGCCGATTAAGTTTCTAGCCTTAATGCAAAAGAAAATCTTTAATACATCGTGCAGTTTTAGAGATTTCGTAAACAGGAATTAGTGAGTGAATGGCCTCGCTCGGCGGCGTCACACCAGCAAAACCAATTCAGCCAAGCGAACATCGAAATATGTATATGTTTTATTTTACTTACATTTATGAGAAAGGTGAGTTTATGGTAGCGACGCAAGGACGTTTTTTAGGTCTAATAGGTAACATTTTTAAGTGATGAACAAGGGATGGAAAACGAACGGGACAGGACTTACTAGATGGATCGACGACCATATCAAGATTTCGCGGTACCACTGGGTTCAGACACGTCCTCGTCCTTTTGGGGAGGCCTATGTCCAGCAGTGATCTTGAAAGGATGAAATAGTAATCAGGGAAAATGACGTCGACCTATTAAATTCTAGATATCACAGATAACAAGATGAAACCTTACTACTACTAAATTTAAGAGCTTTGCTCTTGTCGGTGGAGCAACTTCCACTCCTCCCTGGACTCCGCCAGCGCCTTCAACTCCTTGTACGTCATGACATTAACTTTCTCCTTTAGCTGTTGTGTAAATGTTCGTCTTGGCCTCCCTCCGCAAAGATGAAACCTTAATATTGATAAAATATAGCCTATGGCCCTGTTATACAAAACAGCTTTCCAATCTCCAAGGAGCAGCTTATCTTAGGAGATTGATCGTTACGAGACAAATATGGTTAGGAAATCATTATGGCTCTACATCCTCATTAAGGAGGGTATTACATTTCAGCTCGGTCTCATGAAAGCTGGGCCATATAGCTAGAATTCCATTGGAAGATCACGTTCGAACCGCTCGTTCCCAAGTAAATAAGCGTTATATCAGTTGCTAGTAACGCTCTGGACAGGAGTTCGGGTCGGAATGTTACTTGTTTACTATGAGCGGGGGCGGAGAGCGTGGCGGAACTCGACTACTAACACAATTTATATCCTGACTGAATGACGTGTATATTAAGGCGCCTTTTTAAAGAATCCGATTGGATAATAAATAAAAAAGGTACTTGAGAAATGGAAAAGATTTTTGGAGTACGTCATAATTTTGCTGGCCACATACAGAAATAATATGAATCTTAAATTTTTATTAACGATAGATACCAAAAACGAAACTGTGAGTGTTGTATGTCATAGTCACATTATCATACTTACTGGCAATACAAGAAATGACAATGTCAGGCTAGCAGAAGACCTACAATCCCGCCCTACCAGATGATACCAGTCTGCTTGTGACCATTGATTATTGTAACACAATAATCACGTCAAGCTGGTCCCGTTTATAAAAAAAATAGTTGTAATAGATTGCTAAGAGTAATGTTTTTAAATAAAAAAAACATGTAAGTCTGGTTTAAGCCTTAAATCTACCCTCACTTTGGGCGCTTCCAGGGACTCGAAAGAAACACTGAATCTAAATGAATATGAATCGATATAATAAATAACCATTCTTGATATTGTGGAGGCCTTTGTGGAACTCTAGACATATAAAAAACTAAAATGGCTTCTAATAAAAATGTACAGAGGATATGCCAGTGAACTTTTTAGGAAATAGCAATTAAATACATGGAGGCCTCTGTGGAACTCTGGACACATAAAAAACTAAAACGGCCTCTTATAAAAATGTACAGAAGATATACCCCAAAAATGCCAGTGGAAAAATCTGTAGTAGAAATAGGAAGTAATACAAAAGCAATTGGCAAAGGTAGCGTTGTGAAATAGCGGCGGTGAGTCACCGGCGTATTTCTGAGGAGCGCTCCCGCGCCGCGCCGCGAAACGCCCGAAGCTGGACCATTCGCCGAAGAATATTCGATTAGCTGGCCTGTTAGGAACGATAAAGGGAGATAAAGGGGCCATAATGATACTTTGCTTCCCATTTGCCTAAAAATAGGTCAAGGTGTTAATGCAATTCGAGCAGAAATGTGCAATACAAGATTTGGATGTAGTTTGAGGACTACTTGTAGCAATAATACTTAATGGATCAAAGAGTAATTTAGTATGTAATTGAATAATAATGGTGAAACTTAGTAGTATTTTCGCCGCCCGTCCTACCACCTCGATAACCTTAAATCGACATCCTTCTAGTGTCTTTGCTTATAGCTTCTATTCTTTTCTTAATATTTAGAAACTCAAATAAATGTATGCATAAAAAGGTTTATAATCCAAAAATTCTAATTACCGATGGTCATATTTTGTTATATGAACAACTCGTGATTTATCTGGATAAATTTAGGATAGGCTATAAAGCACGGAAAAGTTCTGATGATGAATATTCATTACTATAGACAAATGACGTCTATCATGTATGCAATCGTGGTTTGCATCTCATTGTGAATGAATAAGATGAACGTTATAATAATGATAATGACAGGAACTGATGGTGATTATCTATCCTAGCTATTGTTGTGATGAAGCCCGATTCATTATTTATAATACATTTTCATTCAGAGATCCAATATTTTTTTAAATAATGGTCTGATGATATACAGTTAAAAATAAGAGGAGCAGATATTTTGTCAGCCACTCTAAAACTTCAATGAAGCTGACATGCCTTAACCCTTAATGTCCACTACAGTTATTAATTACAGATCTGTCAAACGAAGGCCGCATTTGAAAATGGTCGCGCGTACCTTTAAATTACATCACGAGACGAGGCGTCGCAAGTGACACGTGTTCCACAATATCTGTCTGTCCCTTAATGAATACAAACTTCTATTTTCTACCGGGAGTTCGGCCGTTACCACATCATCGTACCTACACACTTCTGACCGGATAGCTTTTGTTACTTGTGAACTGTGTGATGAGATCATTCCAAAAGGATCAGTTAGTCATATTTTTATCATCGAAACCATTTGGGGAATGCAACATGACTATCTGGTATGGAATTACGGAACAAAGAGTTTTAATATTATAATAGAGGAATGGCAGGCTCTGGCTTTAGACAGAGAACTATGGGAAAGTTTGGGGGAGACCTTTGCCCAGCAGTGGGACAACATAGGTTAGAAAGAAAGAATAGAGGAATATTTTTCTTCTAAAAATAACAGTTTTACTACACTTGACAGCCATTGATGCCGATCGCTCTGCATACAATAGATGACTCAAAGCACCTGTTAAGACGATTGCGTTCAGTAATTGAGAGTATATTTCGAAGAGCTTCGTAATATGACTAAGATTAGCCGGTTACCAGGTATCAGGCTAACACTAGACGCGAGGCCATAGAAAAACGGCGTAACGATTTTGCGTAAACGTAAGCGCAGGCGGCCGGGGCGCATGACGCAGGCGCGAGCCCCGACCTACTTATGTCGTCGAAAAAATCAGCAGATGTTCAACTATATCGAGCGACCAGAATGTGTTGTTCCGAATAGAAATAAACTTGTCACATATTTTGATTGTATCTAGAGCGGGCAACGGTTAGTCACGAGCGATGCCGATGCCAACGTCCCGGCCGCGCCACCACCGCAGCTATAAAGGCAATCGAGTTCCAGACTGAATCACATAGGCGCCGTCTGCAAAATGTCTCACCGCAAATGATTTACGATGTTTTCTAATTGTTTCGCGGAACAATGCGACGCCCGATCGAGATTGATAAGGCGACCTCAGGAACAGGCAGCCTCTGTTCCCCATTGTCGCCGTTCAAGAGCAAGAAGCCATTGACTCGCGGTCGTGAGTCGACCATGTTTTCTAGAGACGCAAATACAAGAGGAAATCTGCGGAACATCCTGTCGTTAAACGGAGGAAATTGTGTATTAATGCGTGTGTTTGGAGTGAGATAGTAGAGCGTGTGTGGTGCGTAAAAGGGTCGCCGGTTGGTACTCCTCACGTGATAATGGGACACGTAAACAGAATTATTTTTGTATCTTCAAAGAGGGTTGTTTATTATCGTCGCTTCGAGATCTCGCTCGTACAACAAAAGAGTTAACATTGGTAATAAATTTAGAGCAGGCGTAATTTTGGACAACGGCCGAGGCGCTAGGTGAAGGCGGTGCGGGTGGAAAATTCAATTAGGGATGAGGGTAATGAAGAAAACCATCAACAAACATGGTATCGATATATTAGCAAAAATTGTCCCCGATGAATGAGTAACTTCAATTGTTTTTTTTTCTAAATGACTACGATGATGGCCAGGCCGGCCTTGTCATCATCACCGGACTGTTGGGGGAGCTGAATGCTCTCACCCCTAGGTATACTAAGCAACACACCTAAGGGCGCCCCCTAGTGGGCTCGGGCCTCGGCTTAGGGCGTTGTATGCCCTTACCGAGAGGCACGAGCCTGTCCTAAACAAAGCGATAAGGCCCTAGTGAACCTAGGCGATAGGGTCGAGTGCGGGTTGGTTACTTAATGGCTTGGTTGGCGACTTAATTTTAACTTGAAATATAATTTATTTAAAGGTCCAAATCTATAATAAGGTAAATACCATAGCTTTAGTTGTGTGCTTAAAATGTTCAGAGCCATTTATAAACGAACAGAAAAAAATTGTTTGTCACACAATTTGTACAGAACGAATCTTTGTTTATTTTTATGACAGGATTCGATTAATACCTAATTTCATCTGAAAACGTGAAGATTACGTTTCTTGATACTTTAAAAAACGAAATACCACCGTTGGGGTAAACGAGTTCGAGAGCGGATACCGCTTCTCGGCAAACGCCTTCAAGCCAGATGGAGAGACGATTATGCGTAGGATGGATTTGAAGTACTGGATGCAAGAAACCCAAGATCGACTAAAGTGGCAAACAATTTAAGCCCATATTCAGCAGTGAACTGAGATCGATTAATCATAATAACGAAATAAACCTTCAAAGTCATCGATACATCGAAACATAAATATCGATGTCCTCAACGGGCCTAAAAGCAATTGTTTACATCGGGTGTCGCACGCGCAATGTGCCGATGCTCGTAAAATAATTAGCAATGATTCATCGGCGAGGTGGTCTCGCCGGAGTCGGATCACGGCGATACGCGAGGGTCGTTAGCGACCAGCTTTTGGCATAGCATTTTGACAGACAATTATTTCGCTGTCGGTAATAGTTAGCGGCAATTATAAATTTGCCATGTGATTGCGATGCCAGTCATTTCTTATTTTCGATTTGATAGATGCCCGCGACGAGCGGTGTTGTCCAAGTTTGGTAAGTTGGAGTGATTAACGGTCGGCGCTGTTGTTTAGGTTTACAATTGGATCAAAAGTTAGTAAAGTTATGTTTTTCAATAAAGATTTTTTCTATTTACCGTTTAGTTATTTTAAGAGGAGATCTATTAATTTCTGAACACGTTTAAGCTATAATAGCATCCATAGCTGGGTATCATTAGAATTGCTAAATAAAAAGCACGTTAATTTTCTAAAAAATACACTTACATTATTTGGCCAAAATACATGCAAAAAAAAGTAAATAATAGTTATTAATTAAATACATATAGGTACTCATATTATGAAGTACATAGATTATAGTCTTACAAGATGATTACAGTCAATTTCCTTCTCCCCATTAAGATACAAGAATGATCAACACAACAACAACAGGTATCTTGTAGGTTTTGACTTTAAATGGATGGCCATATAAACTAATGTTTGAAATTAATATAATGAGAGAAACTTATGCTTTATGAATAAAGTAGACTTAAAAAGCTTTAAAGTTATAATTTTTCAAATGTCTGTTACAAGCTTTCAAGTTTAAAAGCTTTTTAAAAAACGAGAAGTAAAGTGAATAAAACATATTATTACTTTTTAAAGAAATTAATGAAAGAATGATTCATTATACAATTTTGTCGTTGATATCCATAGACAGATCTATGAACTGAGGCTTTTCCTAATAATTTTCAGTTGCCTAAAAAAGTCGAACCGGCCAAAAGTCGCGCAAACCCGTCGTCGCACACAAGTACTCACTCATGAAAACGTCAACGAACACTTGATACTTGTCGTAGTCTGGCTGCACCGTTATCGAGACCTGTAGGGAACAGTCCGTTTGCGGCATTTCACCAGTCACAATAACATCGGCCCGTCCTTGATGCGGCACGTGCGCGCGCGCACGAACAATGCACTGCGGTGCATGCGCTGCGCCGGGCGAGACTGTGCGACGCGACCGCACGCCGCCCGTCCTACCACCTCGATAACCTTAAATTAGATTAATTGTATCGCACTGATTCATCCACCCGCGTTACTTTTTGTTGACACCGAACAAATGCGACCGATTTGAGACGCGATTGCGAAATTTTTTCCGATTCTGCGCGACGTACGACGCCTCTATGTCAATGTCCTGGCCGGAAACGCGTTCGTTTGACATCTAAAAATATTGCGCAAGCGGCGGTGTATGGCGTACATACAAGCCGCATCTATGAAAAATCCCTAATAGATATTGTGAAAAAATATCAAGATCAACTTTTGTTAGAAAGTCACCATAGAAATATTTAGACTTGCCATCTTATTATTAAATGCTAGGCGATTGCTCGAGACGAAACATTTTAACTATTTGGCTTACGATAGATAAGCCCTGTTTGTTACTAGCGTGTTTGAGGTGGTGATTGATAGTATATAAATAACATTTATTTATAGATAATACTGGCACGAGATTGAGAAAGAATTAGTACGCTTTCATCACACATGTCAACTCGCCTCACTTTGAATATAATGGATATCTTACATATTGACATGTCATGTTTTCTGTCATGTCGCATCATATCTTTCACTCTGAGTCTCTGATACCATCTACCTAGATCTATCTAGGTTTCTATTTCTCTTTCGGAAGCTACGAATGCATTGAGTTTACTGTCTATTTTTTTATGTTCCATGGCCGTATTCCAAGTATGTACACTGTCATTTTCTTCATAGATACTAGACACACATCTACTTTCGGTGAATCGAAATGTTGAATGTCCTCTTGTCTATACAGCGGTATACTTTCCTTCATTATTTATATTTCACCATGTATAAAAATAAAATTACATAGTATTTTCGATACATGAGGAGCAAACGTTAATAATTCCGTTGTAAGCCCATGAATACCATATCTACTCATGAATATCGACGGTTTACAGAAATCTGTGAAGCTAGAGCAGACGGCCGCTCAAAGGCCAGCATTTACTGTATAAAAATCAACACACTTGTTTATTTGCGCACCGCATAACGGCTGAAATGCCCGCCGCGGCGGCACCCATGAAAATATTACGACTTATTTACTTTAACGCGATACCGACCTTACCGCATTGACGTCTGCCATCTGACTCAGCAAACCGGCAGGTACTGCCGCCCATTTGGCACGACCAGAAAATTAGCAGATATTAGTAGAAACAATCGCAAGACAACTAGCTATCTAAATACCTATGCAGTGATATTACACACATTGGTGTCAAACACTAGAGAATTTATACTATCGTTGAGTCAGCTGATAGAAACAGTGGGAGCTTATTAGGTAAGAGCTATGGCCTCTAGTCACGAGGCCGTTGGTTTACAAGCCGCAGTATCAAAGCGGTATTTAAAAACTCGTGAACAGTGAGTCCCATAGTCAAATAAGACATAACCCTTTTCTTATGACATAAGAACGGTTATATATTTTAATATGTAAGACCTACATAATTTCTGGATTTGTTTTCTTTATCCCAAATAGTGTGGTCCCCCTAAACAGGTTACAGAGATAAGAAAGCAATAGTTACTGAAATGTATTGACCACAATGCTTCATCGTAATTAAAGACATTCAAAAATATCAGGACCCCTATGGTGTGCCTTCCAAAAGTAAAACTAAGCACGCAACCGAAGCAACAATGGTTTGTGAAACCGTTGTGTTCTGACGTTAACTACCAAAATCAAATATTTGTTTATTGCGTCGAAAAGGTATTTTCCCGGTACACGTGACAAATCCCTTACCGTCTAGGTACAGGTCTCGGCGGGCGGAAGCGACGGGTAAACAGAAGATGATACGTCTAGCCACCTGCGCGCCGGCGCATCTCATTATTGACGCGACATACACTTCATCAATAGTCTAAAAGGAAAATTCATCAACCGCTTGTGTATGTTTGTAATGAGTAAACTCAAAAATTACTGTGCCGATTTCAAAAATTGTTTAACCATTGGTAAGTTACATTCACCCATACTCTATATTTATTGCTTTAAAAGACTTACTAAAACATCAATCAAGTAACCCAATCAAATGTTTGTCAGAAATACCCGAAGCCAAGCGAGGGCGGTTCGCTAGTTTGATATAATTTACAAAGCTTATTATATTCATCAACAGCTCATATTTGTTCCCACCGAGGGGTTCATACCATAGGGTAGGCCCGAGCTTATGTGAAAAGGCTTCAGTTAACTACGCTAGCCATGTGAAGGTTGGTTGACATCACACAGCCTTAGAATTTCTCCACAGGTATATAGGTTTCCTCAGGTTATTTTGCTCCACCGTAAGAGCATCGAATAAAAGAATATAACCGCTGCCTCCTCTATGAAAGTTAACTGCCTATATATTACGAGGGGAAATAAATCCGTCAATCGTAAAAGCTAATACCGCGAAGTGCGATTACAAAGTGGCAGTAACGGTTACAGGACAAAGTAGGCGGAATCGGCCCGGCTTCCTGGTCGCGTTTCTCGGAGCTATCCCGAAAGCAACGAGGAACTTGGTGGAGCAACCCCGTTAGCGATCTAACAATACTTTGGCTTTTCAGCCGGTCGTCGGTCCCACACCACCCGGTTCCTAGAAGGTAAGCGGACACAAGTCTAAAATAGACCCGGCCTCTTCCGAGAAGCGTGACTCACGCCGGGACCGTCCTGAGCCGCATCTGGACCGCACGATATACAACTATAATAATTTTACAGTTCCAATTTATAACTGCATCTAAAACAAACGCAGTTGCGTAGCGATGCTCGCTTCGGGTGAGTAATAGTTGTTATGTTGTGTACACGTTTTGATGCGTTTATAAAGTGCATCAACGTATTTGAAAGAAAATCCGATGAGTTGGACTTATAATTAGAATGCAAAATACTTTTTATAAATTTTTTACACAATAAAATACTGAGAGAATGAAACGTCAGACTTACGCGGATGAATAAACATAATGATCTTTGCACACGGTTCACCGAAAATGATAAATAATCATTTTCCTGGATGGGATTCTAGAGCTGAATCACCGGAATTCGAAAAAGTATGTTAATATAGGTACTCGTAATACGTATTCATATTTTACCCCTAACCAAAGTCGCGGTAGTAACAGGAAAGTTAAACTAAAGGTATGTGTAGCGATTCCAAGAATCAAACGAGATTTACAACGGTGATAAAGGGTAACATCTGAGTCACTGTACCTTCTATGCATCTGACTTCTGTACTAATGGACGCTAATTGTGCTCGGTAGGAATATCTATCCCAATAGGGAATATTCCCTCTATATAGATGCACTTATATCAGGTAATTAGTCTCTCTCAAGTCCATATCCATTAACATTCAGTAAGATAATTTCTTGCATTAGAACCCTTTCTATAGAATACTTTTTGTATCTTAAGAGACAAGTACACACATACTGTTTCCCGCTAAATGTTGCAACTTTACTACCCAACATTACCATCCGACGTTTCAGTGCAGCAAGTAAAAGTGAAAAAAATAATCCCATATAAATTCCTGACAGAAAAATAAACATTCAATGATTTATGAACATTACGCGTGGTTTAGTAGAGGCAAATCACGTGAAAATTCAATGCTGAAATCTAAAATACAGGCACAGTATAATGATGAGTCATTGAGGGTTTCTTGAAACCAGTAAACACGGCAAGATAAGTCGATGTACCGACGATCGATCAAAGATTTTTATGGAAAATTCAATGAGAACATGCTTTTTATAGAAATCAGCTATTTATAAAAATAAATTAGTTGAATGGTTTAGTCGCGCTGAGATGTTATGATGATGGGAAAAGAGGGGATAATCTACCAAACCATATAAGGCACTGAAATGGTGAGTAGATTAATTTCCTCGAACCGTTTACGCATGTCGTTTAATATGGAAAAAGGTAAGTGTATTGACTGGCTCGATGGCTCATTTCGATTCCCGGACAGTACAGACATTTGTGTTCATGGACATGTCTGTTTGTATCGGTCTGGGTGATTACTATGTATAAAATGTATTCATTTACGAAAAAAAGTATCTACTTACGTAAGTTTATCAGTTGTCTAGTACCCATATTACAAGCTTCGGCTTAGTTAAATGGCGATGAGTGGCCTAGCGTGGCATGTCTTGGGTTATTTATTTTATTTATTTACGTCTTTAACTTTAGTATTATGACATTAACACCTTAAAACGGATATCTCACTGATTTCTGATCAGCACTTTACCTATATAATCCGCTATTTCATAATTATTGTGGAGTCGCATTGAATTTATTGACAACACACACAAAATTTGGATTCCAAACTAAGCAAAACTTGAATGCATACATTGTTATAGAAAACGCACAAATTAAAACAGCTTACTAATAAAATTTAAATGCTAGATAACGTAACCACCGTGTTCCGTCTTTGTCGCCAATACAATTTATTTCCAAACTAAAATAAAACGTTTAGTGCATGAGTAAGCGGTTGATATTTGACCGGTTGCTATTCGCCGTCAAATAGCGAGCTGCGATCAACATGTGCTTCTGAGAACCACTGCCGCTGCCCGCTCTAGTAATATAACTGTCACATGATGTACTACATAGTCTAGAAGCACGATTGTAATTAAATTAATACTATTAACACATCCGGGAACAACAACTAAGCAAGAGATGGAATTAAATGATTTAATATGTGAAATCATGCATTGATGGTTTTCCAAAAATATCTGGACTAACAAGGAATAGGGTGCCTTCAAAATACTTTCATTATTTTTCAATTGGAACTCTTGTTTTTAAAAGAGCTTTTGGTAGTAAACACGCAGGCCAGTGTAATGAATGATACTGAATAAATAAGGCCGATATAATTTTAACTACTCTGTTATACAAAGTATAGGAGAATGATTTTGTCAGCATTTTAAAACCAGCTATTTCAAAAATACCATAAACAAAGTAAATACATTAAAGCTTGCTTAAATTCCGCTTCAATTTTGGTCTTAAAAACTATGATAATGAGCTATGTAAAAAGAATATTATAACTAAAGTTACTTAGTCACTATTGGTACATCTATTCGGAAATGTTGATGTAGTGTCAGTACCGCTAAATCATGTATGTAGACAATTTATCACCAACAACAATCCAACTACAAAGTATGCAATATAAACTGCTGCCTGCAAATACTGAAGTCCTCAGTCAACAATCTAAATATCCCGGCGCGCTGTCCGTTTCGCAACAGAGGTGCGCGCGCGCATTCATTTGTTTGCAAACAAACGTAACGTGTTGCAACGGCTAATACACAGCGCAGGAGGCGTGACTCACGCCGAGTCCTGGAAGAGGACAGGCCTATTTCTAGATCCCATCTTACTTAGTATTGCAAAGAAAAGAGACGAATAAAGATTGAAGTTTGGTGAAGCTTTTGTATTTTGGACAAAGAGTATATTGGAAACTATTTGGAAAATACTTATTAGGATATTGACCCGTCAAATTCTATATGGCGATAAAACAATACATTTTCTAATGTGCCAAAGTGGACATTAATTTTTTATTAGGAATACTGATTAAAAAGGTTTGGGACGAAATCGTTGGGATCAAGTGCTACCCGTTCAAGTTTTAAAAAAATCGTAGAAATTTGCCGACTTCCGAACATAATATAGAATCAACGATCAAGTTTGTTCGTTTCAATCACCAGCTTGTCATCTTTACAGATGTTTTGCTAGTGGCAATACATCAGTGCATTCACCAACACCTTTAAATGAAAAAAAAAATGTGTTTACTTGCAGCAAAATGTCCTCTCGATGGTAAAATCTATGTCCAGCAGTGGACTGACACGGGCTGATGATGATAGTAAAATCTATCATTACATTGCAAAAAGACGTTCGATTTAGAGAGGATTGTAGTCCAGCCGTCGCACAGTGCAAGAGGTCATTTCCCAACAGCTAATCTAGGCTAACACGTTAACATAATTAACAATCTTTACTATCCAAAGAACTGTCAATTCTATACGCCCAAGGATCCTAGCACAGTTCAAAACGCCGCGGCCTTATGTGCGGGACTTCCCTTCGTTTCATATCTGCCGATTACCAGATAGATTGACAAAGATCAATAATGTTCACTGCAGTTTGTTTGCAAACAAACGCATCAACACACGATCCGTTCCACGTATCCGGGTGATGTAGTGCGTGAGTCACCCACCGGGCATGTCCTGGCACAGGACTCGGCTATTTGCGTTCCGTTACTCACGCACGCGCAATGATGCACCGCGCCCGGTTTAGACGGCAAACTTGTCTGTTGCCGACGCGGACATGTCGCCAAACGTGATGCAAATAGGTACATCTACCCTTAATCGAAAAGGTCAAATTGACGTCACATGATTTTTAACTTTATGCATTTGAAATAGAATACGAAATCATACAACATCACATACATTGCTCCGATCAACATAAGTAGCTTAAGCACTTGTGTTATGGGTAGAACAACGAAATATAATAACACCATAAATATATCCTACTATAATATAACTACATACAAATATAAATACCCAGTCACGGAACATACACAAACATTTATTACACAAATGTTTATCCCGGCTGGGGATCGAACCCACGACCCATGGTTGAGAAGGCATGGACCACTATCACTAGGGGTGAGAGCCTTCCGCTCCCCCAACAATATGAAATTAGGACGAAATGTAATATTTCTGATTTCATGTAAAATTCCATGATGTAACCATTCTTCTTAAAATTAACCGTGCCGTGATTTTAATCTCCAAATTAGAAGACTTGATATACGGAATTAATTGTTCTTTCTGTTGCTGATACGGACTTGTCTAATGTGTTGAAAATCGATAATGATATTCATGGTAAATGACATTAATTATGTTCATTATGTGAATAGGCGCATACTATTCGTACCACTAGCGGTAGCGTAACTATACCATTTGCTTGATCTGCATTGTATTTATTGACATTTAGGGAAGGAAGGAATTACCTAAGTAAAAATCAATGTTTCTATTTGTTTTGTATAAGTTCCATATTGTGCCATAAATCATAGATCAGATTATGATGTAATTACTGGTGCTTTCAGGTATACTATATGTATATTCTATATTGTTATGTAAAAACTGTATAATCAATTTATCCTTATAATCATGTGATATGAGATTGTATTGTGTTGTGACTCTCCTGTAGCTGTTCGACCGAAAGCGGGAAAAATGATGAATATTTATTCAATATACTGTGCCTTTTAGAAACCATGCAATACTTACCCAATGTGAGGAATTTGTCGAAGCCTGCTGTATTTTTAACGCCTACATATTCATCGTATGCAGATAAATCCACCGGATCCCAGGGATTCTAAAACAAATTTATTCATTGTTAATAATTTTCATTCATTCTTACAAATAGAGCTTGAAAATACATTTCACATTCTCAAAATCCGATGAGACTATACATTTCAACAAGTAAATGTGGATAGGGATTATGGGCAGTAACAATGGCTCAACTTGCTAATCAATCTAGGAGAAATGTATAACTGCTAATTCGCCCTAGAGAGCTGCTATTAAATAATTTACTTTCTTACTGGGTTTTATTGTTATTCAGCTTCAAATAGCGGGTCTCGACACAGAACTTTCCTCAGGTGGCACTTGAAACCATTATCCAGAAAGGCAGTTATATCAAAAGTGTCATACAGGCTGGATAGCGGCTTAGATATGTCCCTGGCATTGCAGAGTCTATGAGCGGTAACCGTTTAACATCAGATGGGTTGCAAGCTCGTCTCGACTATTGTTGGAAGAGGCGAGAACCTTGGGTCAGAAAAACAACAGTAGTCGAATTCGAGAAGTATACCCTTTCAAAATAAAGAAACATCTAAATCGGTTCATAACTCTCGCAGATATCGCGAATTGAAAACCTCCATTTCTGAAGTCGGTTAAAAACAAATTAATTAAACTGAAATTATACAATGTACTCACAGGCCCAACTTCAATCTGCAGTGGTATCTGATACCTCGGGTCCACCGGCCCCCGCGGCGCGTTCCCGTTGAACTCCCTCACCGGCGTCATCGGGCTGCTGCCGGCGCTCAGCCTATCACAATAGTTCTGGTTGTAGTCCTCCTTGCGCGAATTAATCGTGCTAGTCAGCGACGGACTCCTCGCCGGCGAGAGCTTCTCCGCCTCGCGCGCCCAGTACTGCTCCATGTCTATGTGGCGAGGGTTCATGTTGCCTATGTTGTAGTTGACTATGGGGGAGAGGCGGCGCGGGGAGGACGCCTCGCTGAAGACGACCGGGCTGCGCACGACGCGGAGCGAGTCCTGGGGGGTGGTGGTCTCGCAGACGGCGGGGCCGGGCACGGGCGAGCTGGAGGTGCGGTGGATGGCGACGGGGCGGCGCAGGGGCGCGCGGGGCGGGGCGGTCTCGGGCGGGGCCATGAGGCTCTGCAGCTCGCTGACGCGCGCCTCGACGATGCTGAGCGGGCGGGGGGACGGCGGCGCCTCGTCCGGCTCGGCGGGCTCGGTGTCGGTGTCGAAGCTGCCGCGCGTGTCGTACATGTCCGAGTCGACGGAGTAGTCCGAGTCGTCCTCCTCGCAGTCGTTGTAGTTGATGGGCGTGTCCGCGCCGGGGAACAGCTCGCAGAGTGCCTTCATTTTTTCTACGACCTGCGGATGGAGGTAGGTGAAAATATTTGATGTGGATGACTGCCTATTCTTGAGTGCACATAAACGGGAAAGTTTGATTGGATGGATGTTTGTTCCTCTTCCATGCATTAATTACTGAACGGATTTTAATGAAACTTTACAGTAATATAGCTTATACGTTGTATTAACACATAGGCTATGTTTTATACGAATATTCACGCGGGCAGAGCCACGGGCAGCAGCTAGTGTTACACAATATGCACTGGCATATTATGTTACATGTGCACTCAAGAATCACTAAAGAAGCACCCCTTAATCATTCATGTGCAAAATATGCAATCTTATCTATAGAGCTTTTTCAAAATATCATATTTGAAGTTTAAATAACAATTTTTTAGCCCTATTATTCTGTCAAGTCATGTCCTTATACAAGTTCTTAAAATATATGAATACTTCACATGACTCAAAAGCGTTAGTGTGCATTGAAGTTATTTAAGATCTCTCAATGAATGTTTTAATGATATTTTATAGTATTATATTTTATTTATATTCTATAACCTAGCAGCTTGACGATTAGTAAATGTTTTTGAAATCTAATACAGATCTCAAAAAAACAATTACATTTTAAAGACTAATCGTCTAATTTTTTAAAGTGGAATATGTAGCTTTATTAAAACCACATACTTATAATATATATTGAAACCACTTACTTCAGCCATGCTAGGTCGCTGTGAAGGTGTTTTGTGCCAGCATTGTGTCATTAACTGTTCTATGGGTTCTGGACAACCCTCAATTAGATCTGGCCTCCGTCCTGTAACATAAACATGACACATGTTTAAAAAATAGATAAAAATCAAGAAAACTTTAAAGTTACTTGTTAAGACTACTATAATTAATTTTATACCACATTCAAAACTAGTAAATTCACTAATAATAAGCATCTGTTCCACAAAATAGAAACTTTATTCGTATATTAAACTATATTTCTAATTATAGAACTAGTTTTGTCATATTTAATGATCTCTTATAATAGGTAGGTAGTGTAATTACAATGCGAAGGTGCTAGCAGAACTAAACTGATTAAGGTATGGCCTCCCCCTCTGGACTGGCTTATATCTGAATGAATAATTGATTGAATGACATCATAAGCTACTAAACAATGCTCAACAGTATGTCCCAAAGAGTTATAAAATGAATAATACCAGTACAAATGTGTGGGAAGCCATTGTCATAAAACTTAATTAAGATGATTCAAAGAACATTGATTAGTCTGGATAAAATTACCCATAAAATTTATTCAGATTGCAATGTAAGAGATAGATTAATTTAATGTTGATTTTAATGTAAGCTTTTGTTAATAAGCATTGTTATTTTTGTAGTATTTTTATTGCTATATTTAACTGAACTAAACAAGAGTTCAGACAAATCATTCTTTTTGAACTTGAGCATTTGTATTATGGAATAATAAGAAGTTTTATTAACATAATACAATAATAGAATAAACCTTTATTTGGTATAACTACATCTAAACTAATATTATAAAGCTGAAGAGTTTGTTTGTTTGAACGCGCTAATCTCAGGAACTACTGGTCCGAATTGAAAAATTCTTTTTGTGTTGAATAGACCATTTATCGAGGAAGGTTTTAGGCTATATAACATCACGCTGCAACTATTAGGAGCGAAGAAATAATGGAAAATGTAAAAAAAACGGGGAATAAATAACTATTCCATGCGGACGAAGTCGCGAGCACAGCTAGTTTAAAATACTTATGAACTAACAATTGGAATTAATGTAGTAGTACCAAATAGATCCCTTCCGTAATGTAGTGTCAATTACTTGAATGTTTGAATGATGAGTTTGAATGATGGGATCTAAACCCCTAATTTCTCAGATTAGAATTCAAGAGTTGTGACTCCTTAGGCCTACTCAATGGTCGATGTGTAAAGTTTTGGCATTTTTCTTTCATTATGAATTAACGCCATAAAATGTCATCTATATAAATAAAAATTAATCTTCGAAATTTATGTATGTACGTTTATAACTTTCGAACGAGAACACTAAATTGGATGATTCTTGGTTCTATGTGTTTTTATTGTTAGGACAAGGTTCATGTATTATAAAAACTAGCGGTACAAAGTACGCCGTGTTTACTGCTTTAAATACACAAATATATACTCCTTTGTAGATAACAAACGAGATTGTAACTGAATGAAATATGTGTACAGACAGCATGAATAAAGCATCATTGTGTTACATCAATCATGCATGTGATATTCTTGATTAAAATTGAGTAACATCAAATGTATCAATGTTCTTATAGATAGATAAGAATTTGTTGTTCAAAAATAAAATGGAAGGCTTTTTAAATACCAAGGGAAGAATTTGAAAAAATCTTATCAATATTATCTTAGGTATATTCTTAGTTATAACGTGAATAAGCAATTTGTAAATGATTGTATATCTCAGATAATCTTACTATCAAAATTCAGCAGAAATGGGAAAGTTTTCATGTAAAATTATGGAAAAAAAAATATCTAAACTATTAATTTCCTTATTTTGTTAAGTACATTAAATATCTTAACTAATATTATAAAGCTAAAGAGTTTGTTTGTTTGAACGCGCTAATCTCAGGAAGTACTGGTCCGAATTGAAAAATTCTTTTTGTGTTGAATAGATAATTTATCGAGGAAGGTTTTAGGCTTTTAACATTATATAACATCACGCTGCAACTATTCGGAGCGAAGAAATAATGGAAGATGTAAAAAAAATGGGGAAAAAATAACTATTCCACACGGACGAAGTCGCGAGCACAGCTAGTTTCAAATACCTATGGGGTGAAAATCATACATTTTTGTTTATATAATTCTACTAACAATAAGAGATACAGTGTCTCTGATAATTAAAATGCTAATAAAAATATGGTTATTAATGTTTGTATTAATATTAGAAAGGGTAAAGATTGTTTGTTATAAATGATAATACCCTACATTTTATGTAGTAGCAAGACTTCTTAGAATATTTATAGTGATTATTGAAACTTGTGTGATTCTTGTATATAATATAATATGTATATGTATAAGTCCCTTGAAAATAAATTTTCAACTAAGCTAAGCAAATTTCAGAGCTTCATTAAAATTGGTGATCATGTTAAGAATAGTAGTTTGACATTAACCAAGTCAATTATTCTCGGCTTAACAAATTTACATATGACATTGTTCCACAGAAGAGGAGCAGAACCGACATGTGTGATTTGAGCAATGTCATTGGCAATTTCTTTAGCCTTAGCTTAGCTTCACAGTCCCACTGTGATTTATAAAATGGGTGTATTTTCTTTCAACAATCAATTTAACAAAGTTTTTTACCTGTGTGCACAGCCCACATTATCCTATATGCAGAACCTCCCTCTTCAAAAGGTTTTCTTCTAGATAATACCTCCCAAAGAATAATACCCCATGAGAATACATCACACTTTTCTGTGTATGTTGAACCTTCAAACACCTGGAAAATATAAAGCATAAATTAATTAAGTCATACAAAGACAAGTTGCAAGAATAAATTGTATTAATTTCAAAGTAGGTAAGTAAGTACTGTACACACAGTAAGTTAGTGTAGTATAGTATTCATCAAGTTGTAATTTGGAATAATGACCATCTCAGTTAAGTATCGTTTCAAAACGAAATTGACACTGTATACGGTTACATTAATTACTAAATAATAATATTAACATGCCAATGGTTTGGCCTAGTTTGGTCTCATAATTAAAAATTCCTGCATAGGTATATGGTGAAATACTTTAACAAGTTAAACCTCAAAACAACAATACTTTGTATTTACTAGTATGAATGACACAAATTAGTAGGATATTTTGGCATATCGCTGAAAACAGAACTAACACCCTTCCACAAACCGAGTGTCACTTTTGATATCTATGTTCCACAGTAACACCCTCGGTCATATCACTGGCATGCCTAAAATCCTTTTTTTAATTCAAAATGAGTTTGAGCTTGACTGCAATTCGCCTGATGGTAAGCAATCGTAGTCTATGATGCAACACACTCACCCAGCAAAAACCGGTTCACTCTCGCCTTGAACATCGAAAGATTATATCTCTCAGGGAACAAGGAGCCCGGCAAAGAGTTCCATAGTCTAGTAGTTCGCACTATGAAGGTAGAGGCGAAATGCGCTGTGCGAGTCTTAGGAACTTGCACCATATAATGGTGCCTATTCGCAGTATCCCTGCTCATCCAGACATCTTTCAGTCTGGGAGTGTAGATGGTTGCAACATACAAACAGCCACTTATCAACCTACCCTTTTTGTAAAGCTAAAAGGATAATAGACTCTATGCATTGGATGCAGAGTTGAAAATTATTTGGAGAAATTCGACAGCTTCTGTCGAAAGGGAGCTAGGTTGATGTGTGTCCGTTTGTATACTTAGAACAATGGTTTGTTAGTGTATGAATTGATCTTAGAATAACCTACTATTGTCATGCTAATGTGTTAGTCTTGCATGATCGATAGAACTTCAAATTATATGCAAATTCTTGACATAAGGATGGTAAACATTAAATACTATTTACTTCGGGAGCCATCCACGCTGCACTTCCTTTATTGTTTGTCATATATGTGGCTTTATCTGCGGCTGTTCCGAAATCACAAATCTTAAGCCGTTGCCCTTCACATACTAAAAGCAGATTAGGTGGTTTCAAATCTCTGTGTATTAGTGGCTTAGGTTTCATTGAATGAAGATATGCAACACCCTGAAATAAAAACAAAAAAGATTATGCAAAAAAATTAACATGGTTGTCCTATATTAACATACTTTGGTCAGAGTGTAGTCTAAATCCTTTATGACTGCTTAACAGGTGACTGAGCAAAGGTTTGTTTATCTTTTGTTTGTTTACGCATCTCATTGACTAAATACAGCCTTAAAACAATTCGAAAATTAGGGATTGTATCTGAAATGTTTCTTTTTCAAAGAATAGCTTTCAAATTTAGTAAAATAAAAAAGATTGGTGCCACAAATACACTCTGTCCAAATATTCAAAAGGTTGTTGTACATGAATGCAATGAGGACACTGTTAAAGTCCACAATGGCAATGAAGTGCAGAATGTAATGTGTAACGAAAAATCTAAATGAGTTGAACATTTCTCACAAGAATATTTTTACAGGGGTCTATTGGGGTTATATCATTAAGAAATAGAGTATAAGTTACCTCAGCACACTGTCTAGCCCAACTCATAGCGTGGGCAGCAGTATATTTTGGTTTGGGCCGATTGTGTAGTACATTGTACAGAGAACCACCTTCGGCATATTCCATCACTAAGCATACATGAGCGCCCTTTGTACATGCTCCATACAGCCGAACTATGTTGGGGTGACATACACGAGATAGCTGTCGTACTTCTATTGCAAACTCTCGCTTCTCAGCTTCTGAATTTATATCCTTCACTGCCACTAATTTGTTTCGCCATAGTCCCTTTGACACTACACCGAAGGCTCCTTTACCAACCACCTGTACACATAATTAGCAACTTAATAATATTCTTCAGCTGTTTACGATTATAACAATGAGTCCTTGGTTGTATAGTTACCGATAACTTCTCTAATTCATTGTAATCTATCTCCTCCACAAATGTCTGCTGAACAGGCGAGTCGTGCACATTGGAAGCCATGAGTAAACTTATTATCACATTATCAAAATGACTAGTAAGTATATAATTAGCTTTTTTTATTACAATACCTAAATTTCTTTATAAAGGAACAAAAATAGTTGGCTAAATCAATTTTCTCAGTATTGTTTGGCAGAAAAAAGCAACTGCGACAAGACCGCCATCTTTGAAACTGTAGATCACTCACTGTAGATTACAGAATAGGGATGTGAAATCCTTTATTCCCGTAAACGAGTTATTTACGGTTTTTGTAATCGAATGAACTTTTACAATCAATTGTCTGTTGATTGGCTATTATGATTTAATACTTCAAAAACATTAGAATAATTGAAAAAAATCTCCATCCCTTAAAATAAAATATCCAAAAAAAAAAAAATACAAATAACAATTAATTTATTCTGACATGTGATGTGGTGTGGTGTGTGTGGTCGCGCCAAACTGTGGCGATAGGTTTATTTCGGTTTGGCACACTCCTTTCGCGATAGAAAAACCTAGGATTAACACACATTAAAAATTTTGTAGGTAGGTACATACCTACTATGGAGATGTATTAGACATCTCACTGTTCTCGGGTTTAGAAATATTAAAAGAAGACATTTATTACATTTTTTATTTCATTAATAACTACATACCTACATTTAACATTAATTAAATCTTTAATAAATTACCTAGTTTTCTAATTCATGCAACGTTTTATGTGGTCATTCTAAGTACAGTCAAAAACAAAAATAAGTGTGTAATACACTTTATGGGCTGTCCAGACGACAGACTTTTTGTGCGATAGAGTCTGCGTCTAAGACATTTAAAAAGAGCGTTTAGGTCCCTACAGCTCTGCCGACAGAATGATCGAAGATGGGCGTCGTCTGTGAAATATCCGCGACAGATTTTTTGCGCGTCGTGTGCGTAGTACATACTCGTAGGCCGGGTTCCCATTACGCCGGACGGGCAGATGCGGTAAAATTGCTGGAAGGCCTAGTGGCGGTACCAATTGTATGAAAAATGCCGGGCTCGGCGAAAAAACCGGACTCTGGATAATGTGAATAGCTTCATACAATTTGTACCGCCACTAGGCCTTCCGGCAATTTTTCCGGACCGGCAGATCTGCCCGTCCGGCGTAATGGGAACCCGCATGCTTCTGACTGTAGGTTAAACAGGTTTACCTTGGTACGGTCTGCCACTGCTCTTCGCTGGAACTTGGCCGACACGCTCCCGCGTGTCTTAATCCTACACTACAGTGTAGTAGTAGGTACAACATTACAAATGTAGTTATTTCGTTCAAACGTCGGCATGGTCTGCGACAGTGGCGATGGTAGCAATAGTCGCGTAAGTGGTGGTGCTTTGACACTCCATTTCCAATTCCAACAGCAATGCCTGCGCTTCCCGGCATTTGAAGGTATGGGCCACTTCTCTAGGTGTCTCATCCCTAGAAAATCAATTGAAATGGCGTATTCCCTCGAAAGTTTTCGGCCCTGCTGAGACAGACCTAACTGATGGAATTTATTGCTATTGCGATGCGCTGTAGCGCTACAACATACGGTCACTAGTTTCATCTACTAACAACAGATGGCGATGTACCTTCCTCAGTTATGTACAATAAAATTTTTCCATACGAGCTCTATGGAAAACCTACAACGCACATGTCAAGTTTCATGACCGCTTAGTAAAATAGTAGGTATATACCTATACGATAAACCAATCATTATGGTCCATCTAGGGGCCTTTCGCTCCTCCGTAGCCCGGTGATGATGCCAAGGCCTTAGCTATTATCGTAGTAATTTAAGAAAGACAATGGTCCGTATTGCTGCGATCCCTTAGCACAAGATTACCTAACTCGGAGAAAGTACCTTCTCGCGCTTTTCATAGGGACAAATGTCCTTACAAAAAGATATATGGTGGGGAACGCGCGCGTGATACCGCTGGTTTTGCAGCGTCCATAGGCTGCGGTAACCGCTTAACATCAGACGGGCCGTAGGCTACTTTGCCACCCTACTGGTATAAAAAGAAAGATGGCGCCCACCTATGATTAATACAGTACATATCAGCGCCCAAGTCCATCAGTATCTCGATGAGAGGGCAGTTGTTGCTCATGGCTGCGAAGTGGAGCGCCTGCCGGCCTCCCGGCGCCTCCGGATCGTTCACGCATGCGCCCTTCTCTACCAACAGACGCAGTATGTTCGCTTCCTCCGTGGTTGGTACGCACATCATCACAAATTCTGTAAGAGTTACGCACGTGATGAAACTGGGTGTTTACTACACTTTGAAAAAAATTAGATCTGTCTTTTTGTTTTGTTTGTTCATTCGGTGCGTAGGTAGATATGTGGCAAAATAATGTCCTTCTTTTTTAATGTAGTTACGATCTGGTCCTTAAATTTACTAACTACTAGTACTTAAGTAGTAGTAACTAAACTGAGCTCATAAAATGGCGCATAGATAGAAACTATAATTTTATTAATATCCAACTTAAGACAGGGCCGCCTCTACCCGGGGGTGCAAGGGGTGCGGTGCACCCGGGGGCGCCTGTCGAGCGCTGAATTTTTGGATATTTCACTTTTTCATATTCACTGTTAATCGTAACGTTTTCGCGTTGAAAAACACGTTTTTAAAAGTCAGTAATAATAATAGTCATTTTCTTCGCTAGAGAGCTCCAATAAAGTCTCGCGATTGCTGCTTACCATAAAGTGCTGTAGGGCGAAGCGCTTTTTTTTAAATGACTATGTCACCGGAAAATAGCAAGAATCGTAAGTTGATCAATTTCCTAGGTAGTTGATTAACTTTCGGAATATAACAAACGGTAGTTGAAATGTATTATTTTACGCAATGGATTTCAGTTAGTTGATCAACTTACGGTAGCCTGACAGTCACTTAATAACTTACGATTTTGACACAAGTAAAATCATCCTCAAATAGGCCAATCGTTGCTCAATGTACTATTTAACGGTGCACTATTACCCGTAACTTAATACACTGTTCCCTGATTGGTTGCCGGGATAACGCCACGTGAGTCATTGAACCAATCAACGTTTACCTCACCTTCGTCGGATGATTTTACGGCAAGACCCCGTAAAATGATCAATTTACTAAAATACATACGTTAAATAATACATTTCAACTGCCGTTTATTATTTTCCGGAAGTTAATCAACTACCTAGGAAATTGATCAACTTACGATTCTTGCTATTTTCCGGTGAAAACTACGATGAAACAATGTTCCTGAAAAAGACCCCCCCTCCGAATAGACTTAAGACGGCCCTGACTTAAGCAGTGTGACAGTGCCTATTTTCGTAATATGCCGAATAGGGAGGCTGATCCCAAAGATGCACAGTGACTTGGGGTTGTCTTTCGCTTTCCACCAGGCGTAGGGAAGCCAACAAGTCGTGCTCCATATAAAAAAGATAGGTAGTATGAAGTAGAGCGTACGTATGAATAATCCTGTATCCATGGGGTCCGTACGCGGCATGATTGTGGCGCCATAATCGAATAGAAGGTTCGCTACTCTCATCGAAGGTCTGTAATCAATAACAATTTTGGTCGGATACGCAATCTAAAACTTTTTTTTCTAGAGGGGAATGCATTGGGACACCGTCATGCCACCTCCGGGGGGAGGTGACATGGTGTTTGGATTTACACCTCCCGAAATGGAAGTGTATTATACCCACTAAGCACCCTACCTACTGTGTCGCCAGTGGGCAGCAAATTGCTGTGACACGGGTAACGCCGAAGCATACCTACGGTCGGTAGGTACATACCTTGAGTCTGCCCATAGGTGTTTATCCGCACGTAGGCGCGTGACCTGCATGAAAGTGTATGGATGCATTTTCTGTGTGTTGGGCTGTGCGTGTTTTATGTACAAACAAATACAGACACAAGCAATGTTAGAAAGAACACACATACACGCACTACACTGCGTGATGCAGACAGTGTGTTAATCGCCTAACATCCGACTTGATGCTACAGAGGTTGTTTACATAATCTTGAAAAGAAAATTACCTACCTACAAACCATACAAACTTTTGCTCACCTCCTCATCAAGCATAGAGATAGCGGTGTCATACCCAGGTTATCTTTCACGTTGGTATTGACACCAGCTTTTATCAACATTTCGATGGCACGGAAGTTGTTACTGCTCACTGCCAAGTGCAAAGCGTTTCGGCCAAGGTGATCCATTTGTTGGAGGTCTGTACCCGCCCTAAAAACCATTTTAATATTGTAGTAATACTCTCCTAACCGAATTTCGGTCACGGCGACCAAACCTTCAAGGAGACTAGCCCCTAGAGGAGGATAGGTAGGTATGCATCAAATATTCATCATCATCATCAGCCTGCATACGTCCACTGCTGGGCATAGGGCTCCCCCAATGAAAATTGTAATTTGGGGGGATTTCACTAAGGTGCAGCGCAGACGGCACACTTTTTGTGCGATAGAGTCTGCGTCTGAGACATTTAAAAAGAGCGTCTATATGGAAGCGTGGTAAGTTTGGAGCTGTTTTCATAACTTACCTCAAAATCTTTTCAAGTGTTCTATCATTTCCGATCTCAGCAGCCACAAGGAATTCATTATCCCGGTGGAGGAAGTCGACAGCTTCCCTCAACCGCGGCCCTTGCTCGATAGAGGCTAAAGACAACTCTGAACCGGCGTTAATGGATCTTGGAGAGCCGGGGTAGGAGGGAATGAGCGCGTCCAGCGAAGACTCCGAGAGTTCTGGATTTGACGATTAGATATAATGGTGGAGTTAGAAAATATGTGCTTGTGCTATGTGCACTTAGTGCGGTCTGCCAGTTCTCTTTGCTGGAACTTGGCTGACACGCTCTTGCGTGTCTTTTTCAAGAACGTTGTCAAAGTAGAGGATTCATACTTAGTAGATAACAGATTCAAAGGTAAGTACCTAGATATTATGATGGTAATGTTTCATTTTGCTTTGCCTATAGCTGGTTAAGCGTTGGTTAGGTAGTTAGAAATATAAATAAAAAGAAAAAATAAGGTACCTACATAAGGCTCTAAGCAAAGCATCTTCCAGATAGAGCGAATGTAATTTTCTGAATCGGTAGATACTTTCAAATTATCTAAATAAAAATAATAAAAAGAAACATAAAGTTAGCCATATATTCGGATTAATTTACCGACAAAAAATAAATACATTAATAGATACCTATTCATTCATACTACCTAACGTAACACTTATTTATTTATCATCTTTACTATCTCCAAAAGATTGTCTAGTAAGCAACGAATTTTGTGAAACTGACGGAAGAATTGATAGTTGATCTCCTTCCAATATGGTCTCCATTCTCGGTACACTTCCTAAGAGTGAAGATTTCTTTTTATTCGATAGTAACGTGCTTTCGAATTCAATCAAAAGATTTTTGTCTTTAAGATAGGCAAGAACTATTGATTCGTTTTCATTATCAGCATCATCAAAGGGTATTTCGTTTTCACTTTGTAAATTTATATCCACCATTTGTACTTCTTCTTTAGATTCTGATTCCTTCATGCGCTCAGTTGGTATTGATAGTTCTTTGCTGGTAGAAGCTCTTTCAATGGGTTTGATGTATGTATTGAAGAACTTTCTTAGTACAGAATCTTTATCACCATCATCGACTAGTAGTTCAGTGGAACTTGGATTGCTAAGAGCACTCGAGTCTACAAGCACAAACACTGGTTCTTTGTCAATGCCACTTATCTCGGTGCGATGTTTGCTAACCGAACATAATCCGATGTCATCTTCACTGGAAAAAACATATGACTTAAAGGTCTGGATGAGGTAGCTCATTGGGAACGGTACGCTGGAGATGTGTTGCTCTCTGGAACTAATGAAATTGATTGGATTGAATGCGCTGTCGGCGAAACATTAGACGACGTTTTAATAACGTTGTACCTGCTGTATGTGGCGGAATTTAATTCCCTTTCCTTGCAGTGGTCAGATTGAACTTGCATCAGGTTACCGATATGGTCAGGCACAACTTGTTCGGAATAAAAATAACCTCTAGCTGCGTCGAATATGTCTCTGCCCAAGCGTGTCACAAACATTTTAGTGTAATTTAGAATCCAAACAAAGTTATCATACGTCGTATTTTCCGGAATCTGGACATCGTCGATTTGTTCAGAGAAAGCAGCTGCTGAAGCGTCTACCTGGGGGGCGTCCACTTCTGAACGGTTTTCACTTATACTATTATTAGATTTTTGTTCATTCATATTTTCTTATGAATAAACCTTTTTTACTTAGTTTTAACATACAGTGGTTGGGCTACCATTGCATTGTAAGTTTGAATCAGGTCCTCTTTGACCATTATTGTCAATTTTGACAGTGACTAAATTAATTTTAAAATGTTTTTACATAATTTCGAAGGTTTATAAATTCGTTAGCAAGGTTTTAGCTAAAACCAGAGATAACTGTTCTGTGCCAAATAAAAGTAATCAATTGAGTGGGTATTTATTTCAAGAGGAAATGGAATGAAAGTCGATTAATAGATAATTCTAATTTAATACATCAGTTATGTCAATTTACACATAAAACTATATCTAGATATATCTATTTAATAATGGTGAAGTTTTACTTCACTATACATTAGTAATCGGTGAAACTAGACATTAAACTATCTAGAATTGATTATAATTTACCATGTATGAATGATTTGTAAACAGATATGCAGAGAACTGAGGTAGGGAAATAGATACAGTACAAAGAATAGAAAAAATAAAGTGATGTAAGAGAGTTACATCATACTCATGTGTAAAAGGTGTCTCGATGGATTTACTTCTTTTAGGCCTTTTCCCGATACGATGTAATAGACGAAAAATGGCTTAGATGGCGCAACTTATCACTAACATCCTATATCTAATTTGGTAGGTAGGTATCCGCTACACACTGCGAATTAAATGCGCGACAATCTTTCACCCCAAATTTGCCAAAAACGCGTCCATCCGACAACCGCCATCCTGCTTCGTGGCTTCATTTAACGTGTTTGTGAATGGCCATTGCTATTGTTGACGCAGGATGTTCCGAAGAGACGCCGCTATTCAAGTGACTGGTTTAGAGTATCAGTCGCCGATACACTGGAATATCTTGTTCCTGAACTCGTGGCGCTGAGCGCAGGAGCTCGGCGAGTGTGTACAAGTCATCCCTGGGTCTGTAATTATTCTGATGCATCATGCCGTCTGAGCGTTTCCTTGCAACCATGAATCGCTTCATCTTGTTGGCATACTGCCTCTTTCGTCGGGCTTCCTCATACCTCTGGGCCAGTTCAGATGGGTCGACTTGGTAAAGTTGGTCGGGGTAGCCACGAGCTAAAGCCATGCGGTTCTGTTCTGAAAAGTAGGAGTGATGAGGGTAGTCGCGTTCGCGCGGTCCAATAACTACGGGTTCGTTGTACCAGATGTCGCCATTCTCATCAACTTCGGGCTGGTCCTCATCTGCTCCATTTACACGGCCATAGTAATGGTCGGCGGCCCATTGATTATTATACTCTTGTTTCCTGCGTTCTTGAGCTTCCCAAAGATTTAGGAGGGCCCGAACATCGGCGGCACTGAGACCTGAATCGCGTTTGCGTCGTTCAGAAAGAGGCCTAAAAATAAAGATAGAATAAGGATGACGACTTAGTGAAGTAGACTATGAAATATAAGAAGCTATAGAAATTGTTACCTAAAGTTCTTTTTGTTTCCACCAGAGTTCTTCGTGGCGGTTTTAGCAGAGGCAGCGGCCCCTCCAACTTTTGTGCCGCTGCCACGCTTGCGGCGATGCGCTTCATGATCCGAAGCAGAATCTACAGGCGAAAGTGCCTCATGGTCTTCAGGCCTGTTAAAAATGTCCTGTTTAGTTAATTTTTTGTTAAATGTATAATGAAAGGTGAGCATTGTGTAGATGTAGACTTACTTAAGGTTCTTTTTGCCTGAGCCATTCTTGGTGGCCACTTTAGTGGCAGCACCAGCTCCTCCCACTTTAGTGCCACTGCCCCGCTTACGTCGGCGGGACTCGTAGCCTGACGACAGGCCCTCTATCGCAGGGGGCTCGCCGTAGAGCTCAGGCCTCATGATAAGATTATCAAGTTCTCCAGTGGACTGTGGCGAGTCGAATCGCTGGTCCACACCCTGCTCATAGCCCTCCGAATTGCCTGTAAGACGGTAAGTTACTGGAATACCTGTTGTATTTGCAAAAGCATAACACATATAATTGCTTTGTGCTTGCACCAATCTTATGGTTGCAACTACAGAAGCTTTTCTCTCCATGAAACTTCATTACTTGAATGAGATTGTAAGAGAAAAGCTGCTAATTAGCTCCATACTTGGATTTCTGTGGTTTCCAGGTGATTATGGAAAGGATGTAAGAGTATAACAATAAAGCGGACGAGCACGTAACAATAAATACGATTTATCAGCTCCGATTACGAACCTTCTTCGCTGAGAGCTAGCGGATAGGGTTCCAAATCATTCTTGTCGCTCTTATTCAGGAACAGTGACTGGGTGTCATCTTTTGTCTGATCCCAATTTTCCGGCAATTCACCAATTGCTCCGCCATCTAAAATATGAGCGGATATTCTATTTCCTTACGATTTGCCTTTGAATTGCGAGATTTTTTTTGTATTTCGTTATAAAATAAAAAAAAATTGGAGCTAAAAATAAGTCGGTAGGCGTCCTTCAGATTTATTTGAGTTTAGTATTAATAACAATCAATAATAAGTATCTATGTAGTAACGTATTATATCTGTATAAATAAAAGAATATTGTTTGAATGACTCAATTAAGTTTCCTTGATCCCCGAAAGCAATTGTGTCAAAGTTATCACCTTAATTTCGGCGTAAGGGTCTACATTAAGGACCTGTATCAGCTTAAGATACTACAAAAGGACTTAAGTTAAAGCAAAACTAAGTACCTAGACCTTGATAGGAAGTAAGAGAAAAGAAGGCCCATGTGTAATAATCAGCAGCGAAATTTTTCGTATGAAATAAGTAATTAAGTTACATTAAGCAAAACTCCAACCATTACACATTTTGTAAGTAATTAGGATATCATAGGACACTTGTGAATGGGCTCAAAATCGATAGCTATTTTTAGACCTTTGTATGTGAAAGGTCACTATTGATACCAGTGGAAAGAGTTATATCTACGCAACATGGAGCGGCGCAGATGAAACACCTGTTGCTATACATAGAGGGCAGCTCCGCCGGCTGATCGATACACCGACCAAAACAACAATCAAACCGAACCGCCGACCACAACACCAATAACAGACATGTAATTATCACGATGGATCAAAAGAACTTCATAACGGATTAACATAATGAAAATGGCACTGATAAAAGCGTTACCTTTGCTATTCGTCGGTGTTGGCACCGCGTCGCACACGAGGAGAACCGCGAAAGCCGCGGTTAAATATTTAAATAACATCGTTAGTGACTCTCAGGATGGCTGGTGTTAATTTTTGAGATTTTTAATGAGACTTTTGGGAGCAGCAGGGCACCGGATGCGGGTGTGTTGTGTCAGGACGCAGGCGGCGAGTGCCGTCCGACAGAGCCAAAGCTGGAGAGAAAACCCATTGCTCCTGTCGATAAATCTGCGACATGCGCAGTGTACAGTGCAGAGACGAACTTGCCAACTAAACGTTGAAATGTTATATGACGCCGCTATTTTGATGTTTCATGCAAAGAATAGCAATGATCTACGCTTTTTCTACTTTCTAGTTGAATGGTAAACCACCCACATTTACACATACACTTAACAACATCGAACAAACCTAGGTAGATTCTCCATCAATATACAAGTGATGTTGGAGTGTGAAAACTTCCCTGGTTAGTACATTACCTAATGTTTTAGGTAATTAATTAGATATTACTCTTATTAATAGCAGATACAAATTAAAATTTCAAAAAATACAGACAGCCTACACCTATTTATTTATAGCTTCATAGACTTTTGACCAAAAGTCGCAAGTCAAAGATAAACCTTCGATGTCATGTAGCTAGTGTAGTCATGTTACTTATTGGTGAAACAACCTGAATAGCCATTTAGTAAGTCCGGCCCTGTAGCCTCTTTTGGCTCGCTTACAGTTTGTACCTAGAGCGCTAAAGAATAGTAACTTTATAAAGGTGTAGGTACAGTATTTAACACCAGACACCTATATTAGCGTTCAGGTTTAGAATTATTTGGCCTGAACGAGCGGTACCTATCGAGTAGGTCCCTGTAATCTCTAGTGACGTCTGCCGTCGCAAAACAAGCCTTCATAAAGGCGACTTATTGTGTGGAAGACGAGACGCGGTGCAACTGTCGACACTCATTAATTACGTTACATTAACCATGCCCAGCTTTTTCCACAGCTTTCGGTAGAAGGTCGTTTCTGTCTCGATTTTGTCGCCAACGTTTGGATAATATCAGTGAGCCTTGCTCACACAATCTCCGAAATTGCCTTTCATGTAATTAAATTCAGCAAGAGGGACATCTTTTATCTTGCAACTTTTTAATTTTAAGCTGTTTACTCAAACGCGAAGAATATTAAAATTGCTCTTTGAACGTAGTTCAGTCTAAATATAAATAGAAAAGTTTTCATTCTTTCATTGTGTAGGTAGATTCAGTCTACTTTTGCGGATAACATGCCGGTGAATAGACGGGAATAGCTAGATTTTCGCACAATAGAAAAATATATCTGCAAACTAAAATCGCCACAAAAGGTTCGATCTTTATATCACTTGTGTGGGCGATGGATCGTATATAAATATAGATTGATGCGTGTACATACGTCTATGCCTCGTTTGAAGGTACACAATGGGACGGTTTAACGAGATTCATCTTCTCCTTCCGTTAGTTACCACACAAAGGCTAACTGGTTCAGGCAATGGGTAAATGCTCGTCGCGAGCGGGGGTCACGTCCTGTCAACACGTGGTAGGTAGGTACGTACACGACCTACCAAAATGCTTGCTCCTATAAAATTAGGTGGTATGGAAGTCTGATATAGGTACGTATACGTCAGCTTTAAGTATGAATTAACCCCAAACAGCAGCCTTCCGTTGTTTGTGGTCCTCAGTCCTCAGCTAACATATCGCTGCCTCAAACGTTGGGTGAGTAAACCAAGTCATGTATGGTCAAAGTCAAAGTCAAAATACCTTTATTCACATAGACTTAAAATAAGCACTTATGAATCGTCAAGTAAAAAATAATGTAGAAATACAAAAAGTAAAGTAAGAATGGTGATTTTATGTGAGCGTCGCGGGGGGCACTTAATGCATCATATGCCGTCTGAAACTTTCGTAGTCCACTGCTGGACATAGGCATCTCCAATCTGTTCGTTCCTGAGCACTTGCCAGCCAACTTGCGCTAATCGCTACTTCATCTGGATTGAGGGGATCCTACACTACGTCTGCCCAGAAGCGGTAACTACTCCAGAGAGTAACCGGTTAATATAAATTTCAGCTAGGTATACTTCTTTTACAATCACTAATTTACCTACAGTGTCAGATGAAATTCAGTCCTTTTAGCTGAAGGAGATATAGGCATTTACATACCTATACGTAAGTAAATTCCTTTTGAGCAGCTTTATATGCTCGCTTTAACGTCTATACTCGTAATATAATTTATTATTCCCAGAACGATGTATCGCTGAGTCGAAACCCTAATTTGCTAAGGGTTAAAGTAAAGAAAGCATTTGAAATATCCAGCTCAAAGAGATAGGAAAAATGGAGGAGAACCTCCATTTTTGTCCTCCTTAGAAGAACCTTATTGTAATTAGAAGATAATAGGAATTATAGGTAGGTACATACACTGCCTTGTTTACCTGGCTCTAACGGCAGCGTTTACCTGGGGTACTAATAAAGCCTACTTCAGGCACCAAATGTGGCCCGCTTGCCAAATGTGGTGACTAAAGTGTGCATAACACGACGCGCAAAAATCTGTCCCGGATATTTCACAGACTCAACGCACATCTTCGATCATTCTGTCGGCAATGCTGTAGGGACCTAGATGCTCTTTTTAAATGTCTCAGACGCAGACTCTATCGCACAAAAAGTGTGCCGTCTGTGCTGCCCCTAAATGTCATATAAAAGAAAATTTGGTTTGATTGAAAATTATTTTTCTCTGGTTTGGTTTGATTGAAAATTAATTTTCTCTGGAGTATGCCTACTCTATTTGTTCCCTTGACATAAAAAAATGCTTTTACGTCTTCTGGTTATGGCACTTCCAGATGTGATAGAAGTTTACCAAAATTCTTGTAACTGATTTTATTTTATGAGTGAAAGAAAAATCACAAAGTTTATACTTCATTCATTTATTTATATTTAAGGTAGGTATGTATAAAAATACATGAACATTAATTTGTGTGACACCATTAATACAAAAACATAAACATAAGGTTAAAGTCTTATACAACTTTCGGAATAAATTAAGGCATGGTACACTTAGAATATGTACAGAACATCATGTTTAAAATAAATAGTGACGGACAACTTAACAATTAAGTAGGTATTTGAATATTTAAAACATGACAGCTATATTGTTTTTGTACTAAAATAGCTTATTGCATTAAGCAGCATGATAGGTATTTAAATACATACAACAAAAACAGGTAAGTTTAAAGAAACCTGTTTTAAAAAATGGCCACTTGTAACAATTCATATAACTTAAACCTTTCAACTTAAAAATATTGTGAATGTAATAACTAGTAGAAAACGCTCAAACATGACAATAAAAAGATGTATTGATTCAAACTATAATTACCTATTACAGTATTTGATTGTACCAAATCTCTAAAATTAACTCCTTTATTTAAGAAATTAGTTTCATAACTTTATTTGAAAAACGATACCTAATTCTCATTCAATACCAAAAGTATAATCATAGTGTCCTGTTAAATATAAATAAAAGAGTTGGTACTTTAACACAACATGATAATTACAACATGGTAATAGGATCTTGGAATTGTGATTACAAATACATAGTTCATTATGACACAAATGCTATTTCTTTTAATTATTTTGTATTATAAGAATTTCAAGGGGTTTCAAGTAAGGGTAGTTTGATCCCCATAATTACTAGGAATGGACTTTCTTAAGAGTTCTACCCATTTTATACTATGACTTCTTTTTCGTCTTTTTTACCACTTTCTTCTTATTGTTTCGTTTTTTCTTCCTGTCATTGTCACTATCAGAACTAGAACTTGTTGTGTCACTACTGGAGTCAGAACTGCTAGAACTACTAGACGAACTGTCACTAGAATCACTGCTACTGGATGAGGAATACTTTCTTTTTCTCTTAGAACGTTTCTTTCTATCCTCTTCACTAGATGAACTTGAATCACTGCTTGAACTATCCGTGGACTCGGAGTCTGATGATGTAGAGTCTTTGCGTCTCTTATTTTGACTTTTATCTTTCCTCGTATTCTTCTTAGTTTTTTCATTTACATCTGATTTGTTTTTCTGCTTCTTATTTTTCTTATCCACAGGAGATGGAGTGCGGGGTTCATAATTCTTTTCATTATTCTTCTTCAGTCTTTTGTTTTTGTTATATGATTTTTCTTCGACAACTTGCCTTTTTCTACTTTCTTTTCTAGTATTTCCTCTGCTATCAGACCTCTCCCTCTCTTTTCTAGGCTTCTTTGTACTTTTATCATTTACATCATTGTCATCTCTTCGCGATGGTCTTTCATTCTTTTCATCTCTATTTCTAGTGGGTGACTTGTATTTTGACTTATTAGAATTTGATTGAGTTTCTTTATGTCTATTGTTATCTACATCAGATTTGTGTCTTTTGTGATTTTCTTCTTTATCATATTTATTAGGCCCATTATCATTTTTATAATTATCTTGTCTCCTATCTTTTTGAGTTCGGTCTCTTGACCTTTGTCTTTTATCTCTAGAATTTTCTTGTGATCTACTTCTGCTCCTTTCTCTACGGCCTCTCGATCTTGATTCATTTTCAGACTTTTTCCTATTTTCATATTCCCTTTCGCGTTCTCTTCTTTCATAGTTCTTGTCTTGCCCCTTTTTGTCCTTTTCTCTTTCTTGTCTATGACTGTTTCTATCTCTATTTCGTTCTATACTGCCAGATCTTTTGAACTTTTGTTTATGGTTATCTCTGACATCATCATCATCATTAAGATGTTGCACTCCTCTGCCTTTGCCAAGATATCTCATTTTGGAAACAGACTGTGAGAAATCCACATGAATACGTCGATCATCAATCAATACATTATCCATCTTAAAGTATGCATCCTCACAGGACTTTTTATCAGAAAATTCAATAAAAGCATACTGCAATGAGTCACCGGTCTTTTTGTCCCTTATGACTTCACAGCTGACTATTGTTCCAAATCGACTAAATATGATTTCCAAATCCTCATCACTTGTAACTGGATTAAGTTTGCACACGAAGAGAACATTCTCCGGAGGTGCAATATCAGCGTCAGGCAGATCACCGACAATTTCCAAGATGGTCGCCCTGGCTTTGGCTTCTTTCTCCTCAATAATTTCTTGGATTTCTGCAGCAGACTTTCCTTGTGTCTCATCTATGTCTTCATCTGGGGCGATCCTGCCACCTTTCATCCTTTCTGCACTTGGGGAAGGTGACCGAGATGGGGCTCTAAACCCAGACGGATCGCTAAACGGGTCCTCTAATACAACCGTATGTGTTATTCTTACATCTTGATAGGGTCTGTGGGACTCATCGCAAATTGTCTCATTCAGTTTACGTAGCACTTCATGTCCCTCGGTCACTTCACCTATAACACAGTGAATGCCGTCTAGGGAATCTAACTCAGTGCCTAGAGTGAAGAAAAACTGCGAGCCGACCATCGTATCGTCTGAACAAACCATTGAGAGCAAGCCCGCGTTTGTGTGACGTATTTTGGGCATTTTTTCGCCAGAAAAGAAACGCTTTTGTGGACCCTCCAATAAACCAAAAATAGACTCACCGCCTGACCCTTCGCCTGTGGGATCGCCGGTCTGTGCAATAAATCCGCTTCTTATTGTGTGAAATAAGTTGAAATTGTAGTATTTCATCTTGCAAAGTTTCAGAAAGTTGAGACATGTCACGGGACGTTGTTCCAAGTATAAATCCACGGTGATATCACCGAGCGTTGTTTCTATAACTACTGCCATTTTTAATAATTGATAAATTTGCCTTTAAGTCATAATTTTACACGTTTATATGAGAAATTATAATAGGATGCATTAATTTTTGACACATCACACAAATTCTAACCTCAAATATAGGGTAGGGATGCCGTCGGTTCATAATGATGTAGTTGCAAACAAGTAGAAAATCGGTTTTACCGGTTTTTAAAACTAGCTAATTTTTAGTGTTGCTCATTAAATACCAAATCAATTAAATGTAAATAGATAAAACAAAAATCAATAATTATTATTTTTGATTAGCAATATTGTTTGATTTGATTAAGATTAATCCCTTAAAACGTATAAGGTTTTGGGCAATGTAGGCACCCATAGGCCCATCCATAGGGCGTCGCACATAAGGGCGTTACTGTAAAGCAAAAAATGTCAAAAATCGACGTCAAAAGCGTCTTTTTGTATGAGGTGCGGCGTTAGTTCCGATTTCGCCTATGTGCATAAATAATCACAAGATTATTTTAACAATAATTGTTATTTTTAGATAGAGGCCAAAGAAATATCAATAGCGCCATCTATGAAATCTAACCTACAGGATTGTGCGGGAAATATTTATCACGGAGCTATTTGATTTTAGCTGTCTCTGATAGATGTCGTTCTATCGATTTACATGCCTTTACATTATTAGAAGTAAAGTTTATTAAAGATTGTGATTGTGAAACATGATGATGATGATAATTATTCTATTTATGTAGTTTATCATCCCATAGACACTTGTTATGAGAAAGTGGAAAATTTCAGACTTAGAATTACCTATCTACATTAAATTTAACTTGATTATTTTGGCTATAATAAACTTACTTACCTTTGAGCTTTTTTTTCGTATTATTGGTCAATTTGAAATAAAAAAAGGTTCTCAAAACTATACATGTATGTATACTTGCCTACCTAAATAATACCTCTTTTTAGAGCCATCCAGAATGGCATAAATTGCTGATTGATTTTGAATTATTTGCTGGCCATGAGTTGCTGACCAATTAGCTATTCCTGTTGACAGATAATATTTTTCTGCTTTCAAAAATACGAATATTTGTTAACCCGTTAAATAACACCCATAATTTAGTTCCCGACTTTTAAATAAATAAGGTAGGTAGGTATTTAAAATGGTTTCATCATGACGTTGTTCACACTAAACTTTCAAGGCAAGGCAGTTAATGCCTTCAAAATATAACAACCTGGACAGTAGGTAAGTAGGTATTATAGGTACTTACCTTATTTTAGTGAATTTCAATATCGAGGTGTCGGACGCAGGCCATGCAATCCACTAGCTACTCACGTTTCTAGAAAATCTAATAAACGCCGTTTCGCCACCCTCCTTCCGCTCTCACCCCTAATAAAGTGAGTATTGAAAATTTACCAACCATTCTTCGAGGAATATAAGGTTAGACCGGCATGAATGACGATCTCACCTAAAATTGTTTAAGAAACAAACCAATGTGTGCTTTATTCCCACTGCGTAAAGTTTCCGTTTGCACACGGACGCGTGCTTAGAGCGTTTTCGAAATTGTTCTTGGTGAGGTTACGTATCGAAGTAATAAAATAAAATTTGTCGGACGGAAAATATGATATAGCAACTCGTAAATACGAGACACGTGCTCACCCTTCTCCGTTAATCACTAGCACGCTGTTCAGTTTCATGTCAACGAAAACCTCCTTGCGGTGATGGAAAAAAAATCATTGCCCTATTTCTTACCTTCATCATCATCAGCCTATCTCAGTCCACTGCTGGACATAGGCCTCTTTAATTGTTCGTCCATCCAAATACCTGGATGGATAATCGCCAAGCAGGGGCAGGCGGGTTGGGTAGGTATGGCATGGTGTACTTAGCTTCTCGCTCCAGTGACACTGCTGCCCATCGTCGGCCTGTGGTATTTAGCTACGCCTTCAATTGTGATAGTTATACCGCCACCACTCAGTTGCCAGATTCTCGTCTGTTATTCAGCAGGATGCACCACGGGCAGGTGAGGTGAGAGAGGCTTGGGACGAAAAGATGATGGGTCGCTCCCGTACATTCCAGTGAATTAATCTACTTATCTATTTATACCTACCTGTAGGTAGGTGTCGTGTTTAACACATAGAAAGGCGCAACAAATGTTGGCAGAAATGTGTGTCATATTGTCTCGACTATAGTGCTGTGTGCCTACGCAAAATAAACATTTGAACTAGTGATTGCGTGTGATGTTGTCCTGTCAAACGCGTAGGGTACGCTACTGAAGTGGTAGGTGGTGATGGGGAACATTCTTTGCCACTATAAGTAGGCATTTACAATAATATAGTCACCCTGAGTAACAAAGGCTTTATTTATTACTGGAAAACATATGAGATTGTTACCAGAACGCCACGCCATTGCACTGTTTAGATTAGAAAAAAACATTGCTCGAATTGAGCTGCTCGTCCGGGGAAGGACCTCCACACTATAGAATACCGCAGCAAATGACCTCCGGGTCGTGTTTTTGCCGGTGAGTAGGGTTTCTGTGGCTCATGGGGGGTTGGGGTTATACCGGCTTGGAGGTGGCAACTGACAGGTAACTGATCAGTTACTTGCCCGTTGTCACAGCGACTTGGGCTTCTACCATCAGGTGTAGGGAAGCCATTATGTCGATCTACTATAAAAAAAACAAAGCATTATAGGAGTAAAATTAGATCTGGAATTCGACTAAGTTTCTGTAGTTTCCGAACAGGGGTGTGATTTTACCATTTTAGTAGGGTTCCATGTCAGGCACATCTAAGCGTTATTTAAGCCTTCATAAAGAATATATAACCTACCTTTTCTACTTTAACTGTAATCACTAGATAATTATACGAATTCCACACTTCTGATAAAGTAAACGGATTAAATTCTTTAGTTTAAACTTATCGAGCTGACCAGTTCAAAAAGTTACATACTTACTTAGATTAGGTATTATTCATCATTTGCAAATTTTAAAAACCCCATTTATTATCAAGTTAATCGATCGTATTCGCAGTTATTCAAGACAATTCATGTCAAAACAATGCGTAAAATTGCACAATAAAAATAAGATAAAAATGCAAATAGCAAAAAAAATGTAAAGTAACGTCACCTAGGGTGCCAAGTCAAGTAGGCACCTATTAAGTGTGTTGTTCTGTTGCATTTCGCTGCCCTCGCCTATAAAACAATGTTGATACACAACGCTAGGCGATATTATCTACATGAAAAAGCAATCAAATCGCGAGCGCGTCAAACCGACGCAACATAATGCCGGAATAGTGATGCGACGGCGCCAATTTGAATTGGGACGTTATGTGGGACACTTGGAGACAAGGGGACACCTAAAGGGCTAAAGTCCCGTGCAACGCGGACGATTGTAGGCGCGCGCCATCTATGTCGATGCGATTAGCTTAGATTTACAGATATCTCTTTATACTTTAGCGATGAAGCCCCCTATATTGTACAACAAGTGTCTACTGTACCTAGTTTTAAGTCTCTCTAAGTAAGTAAGTATGGTGTGCAATAAAGAATAATTATATCTATCTATATAAATAGCTGAAAGTTTTCCACGGTGTGTTTTGCACGCAATTTTCTGCCTCGTACAACGGTTCTTTGGAATCAGCTTCCAGTTGCGACATTCCCGAATGGACACGAGTTAAGGACCTTCAAAAAGCAAGATTTCTCAAGGCCTCCAACGCACTGTGGTGTTACGTTTGCGTCGTCTAGGGGCTGAAAGTCACTACCTATAGGCCCATTTACCCCTAGGCCCTATGTAAAAAAATATCTAGATTTAAACTACCTTTAGCTTGTAGCTTTGGTCCATAGCCTAAATAGTATTCAAGGGATCCTGCCTCCGGCTCCGATCTAAGGGTTCAAATCTGAGTGTCTTACACAAAGTACCTACCTACGTTCACTATTAGCATAATGGCGTCCCGATGTCTCTATTTCCACTATTGGTATACAGAGCGTCCCGAACCGTCCTTACCCAGCTCGCATCCCTAACCTGGATGTATTTTTAAGGAGCCGACTGGGGCGCGGTGACGTTCGTATTTCCATACAAATGCTGCATAATTTAGGCCATGCTCGGCGCGGAGGCGTTGTAAAACTCGCGCTTTATGCCATTCATTATATAGCCGACCGTCAAACTAATACGAGTGCGAACCCGGTAGACCGTGAGCTCGGTATATACTTACATATAATTGTATGTAAGTGTAAGTTAGTGATGTGACATCGCAGTGCATCGGAAAATGTATGAAATGGTTAGCTACAAATTTTCTATACCACTGTTACTATAGGCGAAATTCTTCTTTCAGTGGGTTCTACCAGTTACGACCTATGGAGTGGAAATTTGGGCACACGGTATGGCTGGTACATAAGTATAAAAACGCTCAGCGGGCTATGGAAAGGTTCGCTAGGTGTAACAAGTCATTGACAAAGCTCACCGGATGAGCAAGTTGAAGTGACAGCGGTGTTGCTAACCACAGAACCAACAGCCATTGGGGCAAATGAAATGACTAAAATTAGCCCGTTGAAATTACGCTTGACGTCACTTGGTGAAGCATTTTACGGGACCGAGTGACGTTTAAGACTCCCACTACTAACTTTTGATGCCTTGTATCTTTGCTATGTTGAATTTGAATGAAAAAAGGAAAAATACGTGTCAAATACATTTTTATGATCTAAAATACGGACAAAACATCCCTATTTGCGAAAGATAGCGGGCAGGAGTTTGATGCAAGAAGCCAAGGATCGAGCAAAGTGTACCTACCTACAATTGAAGAGGCTAGCCAGCAGTGGACATAGTTTGATGATGCCTTTACCTGAAACTCAAAAATAATCGGACGCTTTTTCACTTGCATAGCGTTGGTAGCAAGGGTGTTTCTTAAGCCTACTTAGCTACAATAGAAAGAGCATGGAAATATCAGTTTGATACCGAACTATCATTGCAATATCTAAACTTATTATGTACCTGAAATAAAATTAATTTATTAATCAGCTCGATTAGTTTAAGATCACATAATCAACGTGATGTAGGTAGTTGTGATGTTAAAACCAAGAGACAAGCCAACAAAATGATAAAGGCGCCGGGAAACACCCCACAGTTTGATTTAATCTGTTTAGAGAGGCAGTAAAGCGTCGCCGACAAAATAAAGCGGGAGGCTTGTCTTATCGCTACCGAGCAAGATTACACATAAAAATGTTAAATGATCTCGAACGCGTATTGAAAAAAATCGAGGGAAATGCCGGGAGAAACCGCTTGCACTACGTACGGCTACAGAGGGTGCGTTGTTTTATTCTGACTTGTAGACGTATAGGCTGTGGGCATTTTCCACAGTTTATGTGATAAACCGGATTTGGGGTTAGTTCAGTCGTAAGGAAACTACGGTGTTATGCTTATTTAGATAGATAGATATTCTTTATTGCTCACCATACAATTGACTTAAAAACTAGGTATTACAGACACTTGTTATTGCACAATTTAGGTGGCCTTATCGCTATAAGCGATCTCTTCCAGACAACCTTAGAGTAGAGGAAAGGTGAATAATAATATTTAACAAAAAAAACATAAATCCAAAAATTTAAAAAGCGGGTTGCTTTCATGTGTAATTTGAAAATGAAAAATAAGAAAAAGTTTGTCGGAGTTGTATAAAAATGGAGGCATAGTGAATAATTAAGCACGTACTCAACTATACCTCCTAACTAGTACTACTATTAACATACCTAACGAGGATATAATATTTATCGATGCAGGTTGTTGAGCGTGTCAAACATAATTTTCTGGCTTAGCTTTTAAATACGATGACCAGTTCATCTTGTTTTACAAGTTCAATTGCCAGCTGTGCATTCAATAAATGCTAAAATTAATGATTAAGGTACCAATACCAAATGCCTCTTATAAATATCGCAGGCTATTTAGTCGCACGAACAACAATGGCCGCGGCGTTGGTCCTGACAGCCGAGCGTCGACTTTCTTGAAATCCAATCTCGTTCCTAATTTCGATCCTGCTCTCGAAATACACACCCGGCAAGTGTCATGTCCCCAATTGTTATCGTGTACCTATCGTATACGATATTTTTAGATTAGTCTACTTACTATACTTTCTTTTTAACCGACTTCGAAAAAAGGAGGAGGTTCTCAATTCGTCTGTATGTATAATATTTTTTTTTTTTTTTTTTATGTATGTTCACCGATATTTCCGTCAATTATGGATGGATTTCAAAAAATTTTCTACAGTTCGACAGAGGACACTTCCGAGGTGGTCCCATTATCACCAAGTCAGGATCTGATGATGGGATCCTGGAGAAATTGAGGGCAACAACCGAAAATTGTATGCTGGTAACCATACCATAAAAACACCAGTTTTTGTTACGTAATCATTTTTTACTGAGGTATATGCTTCCGGGCGTCAACATCTGGTGCTGATGATGAAGCCACAGAACTCCTTAACGGTTAGGAGTTAGGGGACAGTACTGACATTGGTCGATATTAAACTAGGTAGTAGTATGTACTTATGCAGGGCTAATAGGGCAGGTGATTTGGTAAGTGATATGCTTGATTCTAGATCGCAAAGTCTTCACTTGACTTAAAGCAAAATTTTTTCATTCCTAAGTAAAACTCTTAAGGACATTAATTAGCCTTTATTCAAGGTCACAACACATTAACGCAACTAAAAATAGTGAAATAAAATTATTTAAAAAAAAAAAATTAAACCGACTTCAAAAAAAGCACAAACGACCAAAACTAAAAAGCGATAAATAACGTAAGTCATTCTATCCTTAATACATAATATTTAAAAATTACAATTATCACTTATTTTTGAAGTCAGTGCCAGCCTCTCGGTACGTAACGTAGACTGTTGTTGTATGACGCGCGCGGCCGGCAAATCCACACGACAATATACATTTATTTGTTTGGCTGGCACCGACTTCAAAAATAAGTGATAATTGTAATTTTTAAATATTATGTATTAAGGATAGAATGACTTACGTTATTTATCGCTTTTTAGTTTTGGTCGTTTGTGTTTTTTTTGAAGTCGGTTTAATTTTTTTTTTAGCATTAGAAATTGTGTAAACAATAGTGTTTTGAAACCTTTTACACAACAAAGGACAATTGTGATTTTGAGTTGTAAAACAAACCAAATGTCAAATTAATAAACGTTGCATGTTTCTTTTAATAATAATATTTATTATAATATGGCTTTCCCATTCTCTATTCTTCACAATTCAGTGTCCCATTGGCGAAGCCATACTGACACATTTATAAGCAATCATGACGATTATAATTTATAGTGTTGTACAATAATACGGCTAAAGACATTTACCTCGACTGAACATGTTAGGACTTAAAGTGACGAACACATCTAAACCGATAGCAGAAGTACAATTTCAATATGTCAGACAACATTGCATACCTTTTAACAACCCAGGTATACTTATAACAAACATAAAATGTGTTCCTGGTGGAAACAGGTCTCCTACTCATTACCAGATGAGTCACTAATAGAATAAATTCTTCTCAGCGTCAACGGATAGACAAGAAGTCTTTGTTTTCAAAAAGGACCCAGTAAACTTGTAAGATAATCCGGACACAAAAACCGTAACGGACGAGTAGCGAATGCAATTTCAATCAGAATAGTCCCCGACGCACCTGCTATCACGCGCCTTCTAAGAGGCTACTTAACCTAAGTGACTCCACTTACGGAATACCAACTGTGCTCCGGAGACCATCTCAGTGGCGTGTGACCAACATGTTTCTGTTACCGGGACTTTTTTTCCGACTAGTCTCTCCTGTCCCACTGCTGGGCAAAGGCCTCCCCCAGTTTTCTCCACTCATTGCGACTACCACACCAGCGTAAACTAGTCTAGGTCGTCATGCCATCTATTTTTCGGCCTGCCTCTAAGACGGCGGCCCAATATTAGGACTTTTCATCATCATCATCAGCCTATATAAGTAGACTTGCATCATGGCATAAAATGTTTGTGAAGCATATTCTTGAGTACGAGTATAGTATCACTTTTTATAATGATTACGTTTATTATTACTTTGAAGCTTGGCGGTCACCGGTGTCCGACAAACAATAGTTTTTCTATTGTGTCTATTATCTCGGCAGGCAAAGCCTTAAGTCCATAAGGTTAGATAAGGTTTGATTTCCTCCTACGCTGACACCGGTCGAACGTACCAATAGATATAAAATATTAGTTCTATGAAGCATCGCACACGTCGTGTTTATATTTGTATTTAAGTATTTATTTGTGGTACCTTCGTTGTTCCGATACCCTTAACACAAGTGCTTAAGCTACTTACTATGGGGTTAGAGTGATGTCGTCTGATATTTATTTATTTAACTGATAAATTTTGAACAAATAAACTAATGATCGATTTTGCGTCCGAATAAATAAAATATCTCAGAATCTAAATAAGAAAGTCAGTGCTTTTGGTAAATAAAAATAGTTCAAAATACTACGAGTAATTATCATTCTATCGTCTCTTGCCCAATGGTCTTTTCAATTTATCACAAGATATTCCTGAAATAAGACTGTCCATTACAAACGGAATCCATGCTCACACCACACTAATACCGATGGCGACCATTCCGCGAGCCAGCCGCCATCTGCGACCGACGCGACAAAAAATAACATCCCCGAAAAACATTTCCGAAAGAAAGGGATATTAGTCTCAGCGGGGCCATAATCGAACCCAATTGGCCCACCGACCGTAGTAGAATCGCTTTTATTTACACCCCGACTGTACGCGGTGATATCGTAAAACATATTTTATGGGCGACTGTATGCGGCATGATTTTAAACTGCTTACGTTGCGAATCTTGCGTTTTTTGCGCTGTGCTTAGATTAGTCTATAAACATACATACCGAACCTATGTAACGGAATGTTCGACAGTTACGGTCAGTTATGCAATCTAAGTTTCGAAGGCGAACAAAGTTACTCGATATAAATTTGACACGTGGAAATCGTACATTTCGCCAATGTCTCTGAATAAAATTGGCCTTCACTGGTGTTTTAGATATTTTTGCAAAATTTGGCTGACATAATAATAATAATAATAAGCCCCCTAAAGTCTAACCCTTCGTCCGAGCTTGAACATCTAAGCCACGTGGGGGGCGGACACCTGCAACAAACTTTCTATGCAGGTGACCAACAGGGCAATAGCAAAACCTTTATGAAAATGAGTAATAGGAGATATAATTTGCGGCCGCTGCCCGGGGGTCGCCGGGGCGCATCTGGAGCCGGTGCTGGATGCCACAGTATACGAACCATCGGCGATGAGGAGTTGAACAGGCGGGCTCCCATCGAAAAACATACGACAGCCGACCAAACTTCCCGCTCGCCAACACCCGAATCTCTCTTTCCATCCCTTCCCTCCTCCCCAGCTTCTTACCTGAATCATAGGAACGATCAATCATCACCGACTTCCTCTACCACCGAATCGATATTTACCCCATTTGCGGACGTTGCACAGGAGGCACCTGTCGCCGCTCAACCTGCGCCCGCCGCAATGGGTCAACGTGCACGCAAGAGATGGTCTAAGGATATGAATATTTTTATCTTGCGCACATATTTATTGATCACCAATTTAGAATCCGACACTAAGAACTATCTCACTGAATTACACGCTAAATTTACAGAACAGTTCCCAGAAATGCAAGCTAGTAAACAACGATTAGGATGTCAGCGTAGAGCCATAGTCAACAATAAACTTCTTAATCAGGACGAGATGGACAAAATTCGTGCAGAAATACAAACACAAATCAATACAGATGGTCTACCTAGAATAACACCCTACAATCAGAATTCACAACAAAGGATGAGGTGGAACGACCGGATAAATGAAACAATTATTCGCGGCTATCTGACAATTACGGAACTGGAAACAGATATAACTGCTTACAGACCTAAGCTACATGCTTATGTCACAACACAACTCCCAGAAATCGCACACGTCTCCGAACAACGGATCGCTGACCAGCGCCGGGCGATAATAAATAATAAAATGCTATCTGATGAACGAATTCGCGAAATCCGGGACGAGGTAGCAAGACAATTACACAATGGAAACGTACATGCAGATCCTGACATACCCCAAACAAACCTTAGCACTACTAATTCATACGCAGATCAGACCAACCTATTACACAATCAAGATATCTCCACTATAACACAGCATTCTTATACTTCTGAGAATATTAGTCCCACAATAGCCTCTACAGTTTTACCTACACACGAAGACGAAGAAGGAGTAACACATAATCAAAATGAGATTGAAAGTACATTTCTTAATACACTAACAGAATTTAAAGATACTGATCCGACACTTAGACCCTACATTCCCCGACTAAAAACATCTAAAAAGCTGGCACAAATAGTTAATTACATAAATGAAACAATAGTTCCAAAATACTTAGAAGAAACAAATGATTTTTACACATTACACCTGATGATATACTGTGCAGCATATACTGCTGCAACCCATAATGGATCCAAACTACACCATAAAAGCGATACCCAAAACCATGGCAGTAGGACCCCTGTTTGGCAAGTTCTACTTCAAAAGAAGATAGATGATTTGAGATCTAAAATTTCTAGGCTTACAGAGTACATAAATGGAAATAATAGCGAAACATTAAAAAAACACATAGACCAAATAAAAACACACTACAAAGTTCATTCGAAACATGAAGAAGATAACACCGAACTCTCCCATTTTCTTGACACTCTTAAACAAAAATTGAGCGCATTAGCAAGTAGATTACGCAGATACAAGCAAACTACTCTTAGGAAGACACAAAACAAACAATTTAACTCAAACGAAAAATCATTTTACCGTAGATTAAACAAAGATGACACGCAATTAGACTCAAATCTCTCCACTAACACAGCTTCACCGACTACAGAAGAACACCACGCATTTTGGTCCAATATCTGGTCCAAACCAATCGAACATCAAAATAGTCCCTGGATAGAAGAAGACAAACACAATCTAACTAATTTACAGGAAATGCCATTCGAAGAAATTAGTTTAGATCTCCTACAAGCAATCATAGCAAAAACCCATAACTGGAAAGCCACAGGCTCCGATAAAATTCATAATTTCTGGTATAAAAAGTTTAGCAGTTTTCATCCTTCTCTACTTACACACATAAATCAATTTATACAGTACCCAGACACAATGCCAGAATTTATATCTACCGGAATCACATATATGTTACCTAAAACTAAAACTAATTCACATAATCCAGCTAACTATAGACCAATAACCTGTTTGCAGACCATATATAAAATCATCACTTCTTGTCTTTCGCACCTCATTTATCACCACGCCGAAAATCACCACATCTTAACAGAACAACAAAAAGGTTGCCGAAAACAATCTCAAGGATGCAAAGAACAACTTACCACAGACGCAATAATATCTAAGCAAGCCCTTAAGCAAAGAAAGAATATTTACACTATGTACATCGATTACAAAAAAGCATTCGACTCTGTCCCACACTCCTGGCTCATATACATCCTACAACACTACAAAATTCACCCAACAATAATTCATTTTCTAAAATGTACCATGCAAAACTGGTCAACCAAACTTAAAATAAATAACCAGGAGACTGACATAATTAACATACGTAGAGGCATATTTCAGGGAGACTCTTTAAGTCCACTTTGGTTTTGCTTGGCACTCAACCCATTATCAAGTCTTTTAAATCGCAGTAACTATGGATATAAATTAAAATACGACCATGCACATTTCTCCTTGTCACACTTAATGTACATGGACGACATAAAATTATTTGCTAGCAGTTTGTCCGAAATAAATAGCCTTGCCCATCTCACAGAATCGTTTTCCTCTGATGTTAAAATGTCTTTTGGCATCGACAAATGTAGAATACAATCTGTACAAGGAGGAAAGGTAGTCCAAAACACATATGAAATGGACACAGGAGAGACCATTGATCCAGTGGACGACCTCATCGGATACAAATACCTCGGCTACTACCAGACCCGCCAGATTAAAGAAAAATCTGCAAAAGCAGCAATTACAGAAAAATTTAAATCTAGACTTCACAAAATACTAAACACACAATTAGATTCCAAAAATACAGTAAAAGCCATTAATACATTTGCTATACCCGTCCTCACATATTCATTCGGAATAATTCACTGGTCACAGTCAGATCTAAAAAAACATCAAAGAATCATCAACACTCACATGACTAAGTACAGAAAGCACCATCCACGATCCTGCTCTCAGAGACTCACTCTACCCAGACATGAAGGTGGCCGAGGTATTATAGATATCCAGAACCTCCATAATAAACAGATAACAAATCTCCGATCTTTCTTTCACAATCGCGCACACAATTCTACTCTACATCAAGCCATAGTTCAAGCTGACATTAAACACACCCCTCTCAATCTTAAAGAGATCACACCACAAAAGAACGAAGTTGTTACTCAGCCACATCAAAAATGTGAGGCCTGGCTACAGAAATCCCTCCACGGGAGACATCGCCTTGATCTTCTAAGCCCCCATGTCGACAAAAAAGCGTCGAACGCTTGGCTGAAGAGAGGTGAGTTGTTTCCCGAAACCGAGGGATTTATGATAGCAATCCAGGATCAGACTATTGACACAAAAAACTACAGAAAACACATTATCCGAGACCCTAATTTACATTCAGATTTATGCCGTCACTGCCATAGTGCATCCGAAACTATACAACATATTACAGGAGCATGCAGATCAATCACACAAACAGACTATAAGCACAGACACGACCAAATAGCTGCAATAATCCACCAATATTTAGCGTACAAGCATAAACTCATTACCGAAAAAACATCTTATTACAAATACACACCACAGACAATTTTAGATAATTCCCAATACAAAATGTACTGGGATCGAACCATTTTGACAGACAAAACTATTCACCACAATAGACCAGACATTACACTCCATGATAAAAATAACAAAACAGTCTACCTAATTGATATCGCAGTTCCCAACACACACAACCTCACACCCACACACACAGAAAAACTCAGTAAGTATACAGACCTTGCCATTGAACTAAAAACACAATGGCACGTAGATACAGTCAAAACTATCCCCATAATTGTTTCTTCCACCGGTGTGATCCCAAATACTCTACACGACAGCCTCAAAACCCTCGACATACATCCGTTAACCTTTATTTTGCTACAAAAGGCCGCCATTTTAAACACCTGCAGAATTGTAAGAAAGTTCCTTACCCTAGACTAAGCACATAATACATTTTCGTTTTGGCCACAAGCCTGCGAAAAATGTTCAACTACCCCAGAAATGGGAGAAAAATATATTGAAAAACAACATAAAAATAATAATAATAATAATAAATGTTTTTATTTCCATAACAACATTACATAATATACAATGCTATCGGCCTCTGCACTAAGCAACTAGCTTGTATCGCAGGTGCCAAATTACGTTCACAGGTCAGTTGTATGCGGACACTTGACTCGATTGGTAATGAAATTCAAGTCTTATAAGAATAATGAAAATAGGAAATAAATTAAAATAAAGGTATCAACTTTTTGAGAGTATGTGTGTGTGTTTGCGTGCGTGTGTATAGATGAGTGTGTGTGTGTGTGTGTGTGTGTTTATGCGTACATGATAGTACAAAGGTTTAGGATGGCAACAAGTTTTCTGTGTCAAGGTAATCTAAGTTCATTAGCCACGATTCAAGGGCGAGTTTCAGCTTGCGGGGTGTGTGATTACGAATTTTCAGTTTATAGTTAATTGTATTGTATAGACGTGGTAAAAGATACAATGGATGACGTTTTGCGAAGGAAGTGCGAGAGGACGGGATCGGGATTTTGTATAATCTTCGAGCACAGCGGTGGTCATGATCGGCAGATGTTACGGAATCTTTATGCATGGACATTACTCCTCTCAAAACGAACAGTTGCCTAACTCTCAGTACCTTACAATCTCTGTATAAACGGTCTGTGCTGTAACGAAATGGTTTACAAAGCATTACTTTAAGTACAGATCTTTGGGCTCTTTCGAGTTCAAGCATTGTAGTTTTGGCCGCGCCGCCCCAGACTTTTATACAATAACTAATGATGCATTGACATAGTGCTTTATAAACCAAGATTAGGGTCTTATGAGGAGCGCAGTGTCTCAATGACTTCATAACGAAAATGGTTTTTCTTATTCTAGAGGAAAGATTTGCAATGTGAAATTTGTAAGATAACTTTTCGTCAATCGTTATACCTAGATATTTTACGTGTTCTGTTCGGTCTATAAATGGGCAGTTACATGTTAATGATGGCTGAGTGCAACTATGTAATTTAAGGGAAGCTGTAGGGTGAGGTTGGGATACACGTGTTTTATGGAAAGCTATGTATTTCGTCTTGCTTATATTTAGGGATAGGAGATTTTTAGTAAGCCAGTCCGTTATCTGGAGCATGCCTTTCTGTGCTGCTTGGTAGGTCTCATCCCAATTTGGTCCCTGAAAGAGTAGCACCGTATCGTCTGCAAAGCATATAATATCCTGGTTTTCACTTTGGTTTTCTAGGATGCCGCTAATGTAAACGAGAAATAGTGTCGGGCCCAGGATACTGCCTTGTGGCACACCAAATTCCACTGGCAGCTTTTCACTAAGGTCCGCTCCCACCCGAACACATTGACTACGCCCGGACAGGTAACTGCGGAACCAATCCAAGGAAAGACCTCTGATGCCGATGCTATTAAGTTTTTGAGTGAGAATGGGTACGGACACAGTGTCAAAAGCCTTTGCCAAATCAATAAAGACTCCGATGCAGCTTTTATTTTGATCCAGAGAGGTTGACACTATATTAGAGAGTAAAGTTGTTGCGTCCTCCGTGGATTTTCCGCGTCTAAATCCATATTGTCTATCCGGGATTAGGTTATTATTTTCTAAGAATGATACTAGTCTTTTATTAGCTAACTTCTCCAGTAGCTTAGAAAAGACTGTAAGCAGGGAAATAGGTCTGTAATTACTGGGGGACCCTTTGTCCCCGTTTTTGAAAATGGGAATAACAACCGCAGTTTTCCAGGTTTCAGGGAAGATACCGGATGATAGGCTTAGGTTAAAAATATGGGTTAGAGGCTCGACTATTGAATTTTTAATTTGCTTAATTAGGAATGGAGAGCATTTATCTATTCCAGGGGAACTATCCGGATTTAGGTCACAAATGAGCTTGTTAACTTCGTCGCAGTCCGTTGGGCTTAAAAAAAGGAGTTCAGGGGTGAAGTCGTTGCTTTAACTGAAGCTGCGAGTGCGTCCTGTGTGGTAGCGAGCTTTTCTAAGGACTTTTGTGCGAGATTTTTACCGACGTTTACGAAGTAATTGTTGCAGTGTGTAAGAGAGGAAATATTGTCAGCTTTAATTGAAAGCAGATCACTTGGTGGTATCTGTGACTTATTCAGGTGGCAAATGTCCTTAATAGAACGCCACAACTTCTTGGGATTGTCTTTGTTATTCATTAACGTTTGATTTTCATAGTCAGTTTTCAGTTTATGGAGAAGTGAGTTTAGGAAATTTCTATATCTTTTATAAGACAAAGTAATTACATCATTTGAGGGATTCTTCCTAGCTTGAAGATGTAGACGATCTCTATGTCGCTGGCACTTAATAAGACCAGGTGTGATCCATGGTTTTAAGATTACTTTGGATCGACTGGTTGTTATAATTTTTGTGTTGTCCTTAATTGCCTTTTCTATTAAACTGGAAAACTTAGATGTTGCTTCATTTACGTCGAGACAGGTAGTAACTTGGGTCCAGTCGACAGAGCTCAGATTTTCCACAACTGCGTCACTATTTATCTTTAGTCGTGATCTTTTTAAATCTGGCTTAATTTTTTGAACTGATAGGCCTGCTATGCAGATATAGTGGTCAGTAATATCAGAGGCACATATTAAGCCCACAGCTTGTCTTGGATTTTTTACAAATATATGGTCTATACAGGCATTTCCTCTCGTTGGTCTAGTTATTGCGGGCAGAAGTTGATGCTCAGTAAGCAAAGAAGTGTAGTCAATGCATTGTTCTTTAAGAGGTATGGTACATAAATCAAGATTTAAATCGCCAGCAAGGATAATATTTCTTTTATTCTGAGCGTTGGTCAAGACTTTGTTTAATGATAGTATAAAGTTGTTAATATTAGTGAAAGAGGGAGACCGATATAGTGCTAGGAAAAATAAGTGTGGGCCAAAATTTAACTCCAAACCGTTACAGTCTTCACAAGATGACTCGTTAACAACCACATTCCAGGATTCTTTTACGTAGGCAACTACACCGCCACTCTTATTGATGAATTTATGAGTTTGAAATGAATTATAGCCTGGAAGTTGAGGAATCAACGAATCTTCCTTTAGCCAGCACTCTGTCAAGATGATAATGTCAAATATTATTTTTGTACGATTGAGCGTTACCAAAAAGGCGTTGAAGTTTTGTTGAATACTCCTTATATTGAAGGTAAGTGACTTAAAATTATGTTCAGGCGTCAGAAAACCATAACATGCATCAATACTACCGAGTGAATGACAGTCTATCGAAAGTGTTTCATCTATATCTTGTGTGAATTGAGTCATTTTTATTGTTTTCTTTTATTATGCTTAATGTAAAAATAATATTCTAACTTTCCAGAGTACGATAGAGTGTATTCAGTCGGAAGCAAAACGTATAAAACCAAACCTTTGTGTGAGTGTGTGAGTGTATATGTAAGTGTGAGGTTTTGTTGTTGTGTAGGTGTGAGTGTGTTTTTGTGTGTGTGTTTAATATTAACAATTTTTTCTACTAGTAGGCAAAAGTTAAAGTAATGAGATCGAATAAGAGACATAAAAGAGTACAATAATAACAGTGAGGTAATATTTGCAGGGAACATAAAATACATGGTTTTATGTTGCTTCAGTTTCCAGGAGTTTGGCGGGTCCAAGCTTTTCGTCCAAATCTGGTAGTGCACAAATTCGCATTGCCGGTTTGCCGTCCGATTTTCTAACAAATATGGCACCGTTCCGCACCCAACAGTACTGGTATCCGTATTCTCTGGTCCGACTACGGGTTTGACGAAATAACTGCCGGTTTTCCTTAGTGAGACGTTCATTAATGAACAATCGCAAGGGTTGTCCTGTCACAATATTTTCCGATGTAATGTTACGTCGGGACTTGGCGCTTTTGAGAATCTCATCAGCTTTGCGATGTCTCAGTGTTCTCAATATAATTGGCCGTGGCATTTTCTCTGTAGAGGAAGATGTAGGCGTCTTATTGTGTTTGGGTCCCACTCGGAAAACGTCTTCTATATCGTTTTCTGATATTTGTACCCCAATATTTTGTGATGCCGATATTATAATTTGTTGCAGGTCTTCGTTGTTATGTTCTGGAATTCCCAAAATCTCTACATCATTTTTCAGATTGTCCTGGTCTTGAGCCGCTAGTTGTTTCTTTAGGTATATTACTTCTGACTTTAAGCCCGCGATCTCGAGTTCTGCATTTTTCAATTTCTTTGCATGTTCTAACACAGTTTCAGTTAGATTCTGAGAAATTGAAGACATCTCATTTTTAATCTCGGTGTTCTGCTGCTTTACATCCGCTATCTCTTGGCGCAATTGTCGCATTTCAGATATTAGGGCAGACAAGTCTGAGTGCGCCGGAGGATCATCTTTAGAAGATCTAGTTTTCGGGCCTTGCGTTCTGGTCCCTCGGGAAGCGGTTGTGTTATCGGTACATGATGACGGCGGTGGATGCACTGGAGTAGTCGTGTTGTCGCATTTAGGCAGAGAGCACACACACGAGGGACATAACCAATCATCCTTGTGTGCTTGAGTGAAGTGTGCAAATTTTTCCTTAGTAATTTTTAGGCATTTGAGATCGTAGTTACTTTTGCACTTGAAACATTCCATATAGTCCAAATTTAGTATAGGTTTAGAACAACCAGCGCAGTGTGTATTCATGTTGTTAATTAGCAGGTACACAAAGAAATAAAATAAAAAAAATAAATCAGAGGCCCGTCGAGATTCGAACCATCGACACCCACGTCCGGAGAGAGTAGCAATGCCACTACACTACGAATTCACTGCTTATATCGTCGAATTTAGGGACTAGTAGCTTCCTTTCGCTTCACAAGAGATAGAGCTGTTTATAATAATAAAAAGTTTTTATTCAAGGTCAGTGGCACACACTTGTAGCAACTCGCGTAAATAACAATGGCCGACGGGTTAACGCTTTTGCACTCAGAGTTAAAAAATTTAGTTTTGCAGTGTTTTACGATAACTTCTCACTGATTTTTATACAGAATATTAGTGTTCATGTATTAAACAGACTTTTGAAATAGTAGAGCACTTCACTGGCACGGTAATTATATTTATTACTGATTTAAAAAGACTTGCGTGGTCTAGAGTGATGTTACCGCTCGAGCGGCGTCCGCGCGAAACATAGGTAACTACTATTTGCCATTGTTAAATCAATATCTAATTGGTTCCGTTAAACGCAAATTCTAGCTTTGCATGATGTAACTTTAATTATTATGAACATTGTAATATAAAAATATACATTAAAGTTGGCGAAGAAAAAAAAGAGTAAGATTATCGAGTTTCTTGCAGTATCTCGGAAACCACCTAACGAAGCAGTAGAATAAAATTTTGTTTGTGCTTGGCGATTTATAAGTGTTTGTTTTAAGTCTAAAGGAAGATATTTCCTATATTTTTTTTATTCTAATTTCTATGACACGAAACAAAACAGCTTTTATGTATTTACACTATTTGGTAATTTTAAAAGCCCCCTTTTGTTCCTCTTCGCAAGACAGACTTCTCTGTTACATATTCTATGTTCATTGTCACTTGTCATACATTAATTAGAATCACCATAAAACTTTTAAATACTTTAAGAGATTAACGAAATGAAGCAGACTTGTAATACCATTTTAGCTTTTAGCTACACAGCATTTTGATAGTATTCACACTAGAAAGGTTGTTATTATGCAAACAGCATTTTATTCATCCAAGAAGATGAGCAATAAACGTATCTCACAGTACTATTACGGCGTCGAAACACAATTTCTAATATAAGAACGGAGGCAAAAAGCAAACAAGGCGGAGGCAGTTTCCGGCAGATATTAAAGGCATATCTCTCTATTATGAGCGGGAAGTTGTGTAATTTAAGGGCGGGATCGGAGCGCCGCGGCATATGGCGAGACGCGGAAGGGTTGTTGCTAACCCGCGCAGGGGTATCGATGTATCATTAAAAAAATATTAGTAAACGGTACGGTGATTCTGGTGGTGATACCGCTTTTCCTGCAAAATTAGTGTTTTTTTTTTATATTGGCTCGACATAATGGCTTCCCTACGCCTGATGGAAAGCGAAAGAGAAGCCCAAGTCGCTGTGACAACTGGCAAGTAACTAGTCAGTTGCCTGTCAGTTGCCACCGCCATGCCGGCCCAACCCCCACGAGCTCCGGAAACCCTACTCACCGGCAGAAATACGACCCAGAGGTCATTTGACTGCGGTATTCTATAGGGTGGAGGTCCTTCCCCGGACGGGCGGCTCAATTCGAGCGAAGATTCGCTATGCCCTACCTCTCTTAACGTAGGACGCCTTCAGGCCAGATGGAGGCACGATTTGCGCAAGATTGCTGGCAAATGCTTCATTCTAGAAGCAAAGGATCGAGCAAAGTGACGCACAATTGAGCAGAAATATTGTTATGTTCAGCAGTGGATTGCGAAGAACTTATAATGATGATTGTGTTTTAAGACTGCCGTTGATTTAAACATGTTTGGTGTACTAACTACACGTCTCGAATAATTATTTTTATGAATATCCACGTAACTTTTCTTTCACTTCTGTTGATGTTACCATTTTATTCGATTTTAGTTTTGCTACGATTAACATTTGCTACGATTTGCTACGAGTCGTAGCAATGCTACGAATAAATTTTTGAACAAAGTTGACAAAGGAAATCAATCAAGTCAAACTGACTACGATCAATAATAAGAGAATGACTGAGAAGAAAAGATAGTTATAGGTAGGAATAATAAAGTTACGATGCATTTTTCAACACAAGCGGGCTTGTGTGAAGCTGCGCGAAGCTGACAAAAGTTTACCATGAATAATAATTGTTCCACCGAAGTTATTAAATCTAGTACCAGCTGCCATTTTTAACCATCGTACATCTCGCACCAATTCAAGATTTCATCCTTATCGTCTTGATAGTTGGAAGTCTTCCATGGTGCGTTTTGTCCGCAATTTTCTGTCTCGTGCAACTATTCTTTGGAATCAGCTTCCGGCGGCAATGGATACAACTTAGGGACCTTGAAACACTGAGCCTACATTTTTTCTTATTATTTCTACATTATTTCTTATGGACCAGTAATGCACCTATGACTCCCCTGATGTGGCGGTGTCTATGGGCTGAAGTGATCACTTACCATCAGGTAACCTTCAGGCCCGTTTGCCCCCTCTGTCATTAAAAAAAGTGGAGTGGTGAGCATCATTGGCCAATTCTTATTAGCCTCAACTAAGCTTCGAAGTCACGCTTGTGCCGAAACTCTTATCGATAATTAGAAGTCGACTTGTACCTCATCCCTGCAGGCTGCTCATTCCTCAGACACAGCTGCAGCGCTCGCTCGATTATAACTAGCTTACTGAACTCGCGATACACATTACACACACGTTGGTTACGTTCTACGGTTATTTGTTTGGACAAATAAGAAATTTATGGTCTTTTCTTTTATGCTGTATGAATTTGAAAGTCGTAAGAGTCACAATAAGTAGGAAAATAAATGAATTCTAAGTTAGTTAATAATGATGTCATTATTTCAAGATCATCAATAGTGGCGGACGATTCAAAACTGTACGATCGTTCATTTGTTGACCGATTCCAGCTTAAGGCTGGGACCATTCCAGATTCCAGCCTTAATAATTGACGCTTAGATACCTACTAGTTCGTTGTATACGATATTTGAGGTTGTAACATTCGTAAAGTCAAATAGATGAGCTAAGAAAAATTGTCGTGCGATTTGGTTTAATTACCGGAGGGTTCCGAATCTCTGCGTAAATCCAGTCAATAACCCTTTTGCTTTGTGATTTTGCCCATCACTAACCAAACACATTAAAAAAAGTCGAATACTTATGCGAAACACGCACACACACAATAAAACACGTAGATAAACGTTTAGCAAACTCGTCGGCGTACGCAAACAGCTTAAAATTGGTTGTCAGAAAACATAATGTCAGGAAAGGAAAGGGTTGGGTCGCGTGCCCTTTCCCTATTCTTGACATTTTAAATTGTTTATTTGCGAACAAGTGTCAAGTTATTTATTCAGCGTTGCCGGTACACGTTTATTTAAGTGAATCGAGGTGGTTTGTACATCTGCGCTTTGATTTGGATTGGAAATGTGTTGGTTTGGTTTATACTTATTTTCCTATATATTTTAATTAAAATGATTGATTTCGACTTTGTGATCACTTTAAAATGAAATTTTTGGTTTTAATATACAAAAATAGGATTATTAAACATTTCTTCATAATACAAATCATTTCTTTTTATAATATTAGTGTAGTTAGATCCGTACGTGTTGTCGGTTATGAAGTCTAAGTAACATGGTCTTAGAATTAGGAGCAATAAGTTCGCAAAGTCCTATCTGGTTCCACCACATGTGCTATCTTTATGGTACTTATTAATGATATAGCACAAACAACACGTATTTGCAGATCACAATGTCTATTTTATTACTAATTCGTACCAATATTTACTTCACTTAACAAGAGCCGAGCCCAAAACTCCAAAGTGCTTGCCCTCAAACCGGCGTGGCCGCTCAACTTACGCATCGTGGCCACAGCGGGCGGGCATATCGCAATATAGCGAGCTGATCGCGACGCGGTCACAGAATCACAGGTTACCCGCCAATAGCTTTTATTATGGTTACGGACTACACTTGAACGTTGGTAATCTAGTTCCACGATGTGTGTCATCATTACTGATGTAGCACAAAAACATGTATTTGCTAATGTCAATGCCAATTTTATTTACCACCGGTATGTGCCCAAAGTTCCGAAGTGCTTGACCTCAAACCGGCACGGCCGCTCAACTTACGCATCGTGGCCACAGCGGGCATATCGCAATATGGTGGCTAATCGCGACGCGGTCACAGGTCACCCACCGACGACATTACGGATAATCATACTTCACCTGTCCGGGTTGATAATTAGCGTTTGACCTTTGCGAGGCGACCTACAGCGGCATCCAGTAGACAGGTTTTGGACTGGTTTTATTTGAGACAGAGTGGCATTGACTTAAGAAGAAGATTAGTGTTCTGTAGTATTATAAGCGAAACAGACTTGCGTTCGTAGTTGTTTACCGGTTATGAAAAATAAGATGGAGACCGCGTCTCGGCAAACGTAGTGTAGGACGCCTTCAGACCAGGTGGAGTGACGATTTGCGCAGGACGGCTGGCAAGAGCTGGATGCGAGAGGCCCGGGATCGATCGAAGTGGCGAGTATTAGGAGAGGCCTATGTCCAGCAGTGGACTGATGTGGGCTGATAATGATGATGATGATGATGAAAAATAAGAAACGTGGTCGTAGCATAAGGAGTAGTAAACAGAGGTCTCTCTGGTTCCATGACTTGAAAATAAGGTACGCAGATCATTAAGCGAAGTTTCTACACAATTCAAATCGAATCTTTTATTGCAAGTCTGTCATATTTTTACCAAAATTAACATTAACATCACAGTTAATACTAACATTTGATTAAAATAATAACCTGTATGTGAATCTGTAATCATTGGATTTCTTAACAAAACATGTAGGCAAAGGAAATACAACTGCGCGAATCGTAACGAAAACTCTAAAAGCGTTCACAAGATTACATCCATACAATTAGTGATTAAAACCACTCTACCAGCCTACGTGCCCTAAACTTGAACCTTTAAGTATATTTTAGGTGAGGGTCAAACCTCAAAAGGGCGCGTGGGCTACCGAAACTTATGCGCTGTGTGGCCACAAGCGGCGGCCACGCGGCCACGGCGTCGCTTAGCGTCGCCCCGCATATGCCAGGCTACCCGCAACCGATGCGGACAAGTTGTATACCGTAAAGCCACGGCTACACATTGGAGATATTTGCACCAACTTAACGTTTTGCGCCCAATGCACCAATGTATGTATCGGTACTTTGACACAATGAAGACATTGAGCGCGGTGTTGGGCATTGGACAGTAATTGGAGATAAAATTGAATCCAATGTGTGGCCGCGGCATTAGAGTATTGATAATGAAGCTCTTAAGTATGTCACGTCACTTAATTTGTGGAAGGTTTAGTATTATGAATGTTACTTGACTATGCCTGGCCCGTTCGCTCATTTGGTAGTGCGTCTGCCTTCTGAGCCAAGGGTCGTGGGTTCGATTCCCGCACAGTAAACGCGGACGCTCCGCCTTTGTTTTCCGGTCGGGTCATAGGAAAGGAACTTTTCTAAATTGGCCCAGGTCTGGGTGTTCTGAGGGATTTCCCCGGTGACTCATAGTACAAGAGAAAACCTCAGTCTGAGACCAGGATAGTATTTTTTTTAAATAGTTTTAGTAAAAGATAGTTTTTTATTTTCTTTTAAATAGTTTTACTAACAATTATATTTCCCAAGGAAGAACATTTTAGATAAAATTAATTAAATTTTAATGATGCTCAGACAACATAAACATTCATTGATATATGTGTAAGTATGTAGAGACACAGAAAAAAAAATTGCATCACATGGTATGGTGGCAGACCAGTCGACCTTACCAGAGTATGGCGTGTGTGTGTGTGTAGTGTTTGGGCTATAAAGAATAACAAAGCATAAAATGTACCTAAATTCCACATCAAAGACCTAATGCATCAATATGGTGTTATGTTTACCCAAGACAGTAAGTAAGTAACATCACCTACTCGTATTTATATCCAAATGGATTTCTTGCTTAGAGATTTTCCTTCAAGCATTCCCTCATTATCCTCATCCCGTTCAGCGTACAAGCCACTTCAACTTCCAAACTGAACTGTCAAAATTGGCGCCCAGAAACAGCCTTCAGCGCATGCGCGTCCGAGCAGCGCCGCTATATCTCCGTCTCGCTCTCTCCGAACGAGGTCTGCGGCCCGTGGCTAACCTTCGGCGCGAGGTTTGCGGCGGGAAAAATGTGTGTTTCGGTGTGCCGATAGCGGAGTGCCGCAGCCCGCATCGCCCCGCCCATGCCGCCCGCACCCGCGCCCGCTAACGCGTCTTGAGCCACTTAGTCGCTAAGACGACGCGCACACTGCCGACGGAGCGGAAACGTCTTGGAATTTCCAGACGCCATACTCGTATTTGCGAGATACTTTTCCTTGGGAGCGTTTGGTACAGATGGAGTCTTTGGGCATTGGAGTTGTTGTAACATGTAGCTAGTTACGACTGTATGTGTACAGTAACGTAGTATACCCATCTATCTAGATAGAGTTTACCTAGGTAAAGGAAAGGTACAGGGGCGTGAATTGTAACGATAATTGGAAAAGCGTTTACAAGATTATATCCTTACGTCATGTTTAGTGGCTAAATAATGGGTGTAGTATGTAGTGTTCTTACAAAGGAATGAGATGTCGGTTTTCGAATGGAAATCTCTATGATATAGGTAGGTAGGTAGGTACATATATTATTTTGTGATACTATAGCTGATGTTTTCAGATTACCTAAGTAAGTTCTTGAGATCTTTTAGTACGAAAGGTGAATCGATACAATTCGAAAAGTAGTACTGGTGACCTGCCAGATCCGATTTTTTGTTTGGTAGAGAAAAAATGCGCAAATAATTCCAAGAAATCGTTACGATATTTGAATGTTTGCAATGAGCTTAGCGAAGAGAAAATTTATTGTTTTAGTTACCGCTAGAGTTTTGAGGGGATAAATATTGCGGTCATCCTAATTAAATTAAGTAGGATTACTTGTGAACGCAGACTTACTTTCCGGCCAGATATGGAGCCGCGAGCTGTCAAAATGGAGTGGGAAAAAAGGCGGGAATGTGGCGCCGCTTTATGTGGAGCTCGTCATTGCGTCGGACAGGGAGAGCGCGGTATGGGCGCCCGGGAGAGAGCGGGACGTCGAACACAACGTGGTTTATAAGAAAACCCAAGACGTTGGGCGTGTTTGGCGGGTGGGCGTGTGGGTTTCGGGTTAGTAGAGGTGAGGTTGGGCTGTGTGCGTGGGATGCGGTTGCAGGTGTGTGCGTCGCGGCTGCCCGCGCTCTGGAGCGTACTCATCCTTTTGTCAACGATACGAGGCTATATCGGCTTCAGGCTTTAGTTATTAAAGTGCGCAGTTAAATTTTACGAGAACGTCGTCGTAAAATTTCCATCGTCGGCCGCTTTGGGCGGTCTGTCGACCTGTGTGCAGAATCTGGAATGGAAGATGGCGCGTATTAATTAAGGGAACGTTATGCACGCTTAGTGGGCTCCGCGCTCGAAATGAATTAAGCAGCCTATTTGTAAGAACGCTGTACGTTTAAAAAATCTATCTCATGGGGAAATGTCAAGCTTAATAAACTGATCACATTTGTTGTTGTATCTGAATGAATTGATTTTTGAAAAGAATTTATGAAAGCTTTAATCTATCTTCTATCTATTCTATATAAATGCATAGATCATATATATGCAAGATCCCGCACACAGGACCTCTTCACTGCAGCTATCGGGACGACACTGGCCGATCACCGCGCTATACTAATGGCGTGCGCCGGGCCGCGTGTACAGAGTGTTCCAAAAAGCAAAATGTGCATAAATAATAAATCTCTAATAGAATCGCTCAATCGAATAGAATGGCAAAAAACAAGTGACATGACTTGTCCAATAAACATTTATAACTATATCCATAGTAACTTTACGCAGTGTTATAAAAAATCTGAATTTAAAATTAATTTAAAATCTAACATTAAACGAAATAAAAATAAATGGATATGTAAAAAAGTTTTAAGGGCATGTGAATATAGGGATAATATGTTTAATAAATGGATTAAAGATAGTAATAACATGATTTTAAAACAAAATTACAACAAAGCAAGAAACTACGCGAATATGTTAATACAAAAAACTAAAAATAAGAAACTAAAAGAAGAAATAAATAACAATAAAAATAATCCTCGAATGCTCTGGCAAATACTAAATAAGATAACGGGCAGAATAAAATCTTCAATTGACGAGACAATACTCGGGGCATTCGGAAAAAATGGTATCTCTAACAAGGAAATTGCTAACTCGTTTGCAAGCACTTTTGATCAAAGTGTGCAAAAAATAATACCAAACTGTGCTAAACCATTACTCAGTAACCTAGATTATAAAAAGCCTGCTGAAGTTTCAATGCGGTTTAATTACGCGAACGATAACTCTGTTGAAAAAATTATAAAATCTATAAATAGCAATAAATCTCCAGGACTTGACAAAATCAGAGCAATAGACATAAAAATAATATGTGATAAAATTAAAACAGCCATAGCTAATCTTATAAATGCGAGTATAAGGACGGGAATATATCCAGTATGCCTCAAAACCGGTATCGTTCGACCAATACATAAAAAAGGTAGTCTATCCGTATTTGAAAACTATCGCCCAATCACAATTCTTCCTACGATCGATAAGATAGTGGAGAAGCACATTTGTAAGCAAATGTACAAATTTTTTACCGAAAACGAAATACTAACAACGAAACAATATGGCTTCCAGCCAGAAAAAAATACTACCCAACTGCTTTCAGCATTTACCAACTGTATTTATAAATACCTAGATGAGAAAAAACATGTACTGGTAGTATTTATAGACTATAGCAAAGCATTCGACACTCTTAGACACGATACACTGGTTAGTGAGCTGCAAGATAGTGGTATAAGGGGCCCTCTATTGTCATGGTGTAAGGATTACCTCAAAGACAGAAAATATGTAGTAAAAGTGGGTGATGCGGTGAGTCAAGGAGTAAAAGCAACGATAGGTACGGCTCAAGGCTCTGTACTAGGACCATTGCACTACATCACTTACGTCAACAGCCTAGTTAATATAATCGAAAACTGTGAGGTGTTTCAATTTGCAGACGACACATGCTTAATTGCCGCTGGTAAAGACATCAAGGACACCTTATATCGACTTCAGACTGATTTCGATTTGTTAACGGGATGGTCTCATGACATGGGTTTGGTCCTGAATGCTAGCAAGACCAATTTGATGTACATAAGTAGTAGCAATAACAGAAGCAAGTTCACACCGAACCTAATAGCTCACGATCATCAGTGTGCACATCGAAGGCAGGGCAGCAGCCCAGGTCAGTGTGCGTGTGTTGCCATAGACGTGGTCGATGTGCAGACTTACCTGGGACTAAAAATCGATAATCGTCTTAACTGGAAAAGCCACATCGATCACGTCTGTGGCAAAATGAGGGGATTGCTTTCTAAATTTTCGCTGATTAAGCATAAAGTTCCTTATTACATACGACTACAATTATACAAATCACTGGTAGAATCAATTATATCGTATGGACTTTCGAGCTATGGTAGAACGTGTAAATCCAATCTAGATCCTATATACAACCTACAAATACGAATTTTAAAAACAATAGTACCCGACAATGTCCTCAACAAATATAAGCAAAACCGTAATTACCACAATTTATTTAAGTTTTGTAAAATAATCCCGATACATGATAAAGTAAAATATACATTATTGGTAGAAGAATTTTTTAATGAACAACTAAAAATCCCAGTTATTCATTACTTTAACTCACGTAAAACAAATAGTAGGATACTAGTTAAACCTTCATATACAAACCTGTATGGGAGGCGTACATTAGAGTATGCGATCCCATGCCTAATAAATAATATACCAAATAGCATACAAGCAGAGCTAACCCAAAAAAACATTAAATATAAGCTACGAAAATATTTCATTGAGGGCATTGTTGAGGTCTCGTAATGAAACATCCTGTGCGCGTTGCAAAACTATGCATATGAGTGACGTAATGCGAAACGGCGACGGTGGTTGGTCGGTGGCGGCCGCGCGGCCGACTCATTTTTTGTGCTGAATGTCATGCTTGGGAGGCGTGTAATTGTACGAGAATGATGGTTGTTATCTGTTGAGTTGATTAAATATATAAAGTGTAACTTAGCATAGTAATTCATAAGTACTGTCGGCGGCACCGGTATGGCGGTAAAGCTATTAAGCTTATGTACATGCCGATTTAATGTTTTTGTATATTATTGTTTTTTTTGGAAATAAATAAAATAAAAAAAAATAAATAAAAATAAATAAATAATAAATAAATAAATAACCCAAGACATGCCACGCTGGGCCACACAGCGCCACCTAGCCAAACTAAGCCGAGGCTTGTACTATGGGTACTAGACAACTGATAAACTTACTTAGATACATTTTTTTTTGTAAATAAATACATATTATACATAGAAAACACCCAGACCAATACAAACAGACATGTTTATGAACTCAAATATTTGTACTGTGCGGGAATCGAACCCACGACCCTTGGCTCAGAGGGCAGAGGTCACTACCAAATGAGCCACCGAGCCTGTCTATACTTATAATAAATCTGTAGAGAGGTCAATTCTGTACATGAAATATTTTTTTAAACAAAATATAATAGATGTTTTTTAAACGAAAAAAGTCGGTCCATTACCGTCTTATTTCCTTCTTTATGCAAAATGACTATAAATAGATGAGAAAGTTCAACACCGTAAACCAATAAAATTGTTAGCTAAAATTCTTTGCGAGGCTCTCAAGATCGTGGAGGAAAAACATGAAAAAAACAAAGAAAAATGTTTTAAAAATAAACCTACTGGCATATTAGATGTATATTAGAAGTAATCAAATGTATGGAGTGGGTACTGCTGTTACATTGACATTGGGTTGAATTTACATAAGCGTTTCCTAAAAATACATCCCTCATGGCCCTCAGACCAAATGGAGTGACGATTTGCGCAGGTAAGGACGGCTGGTAAGTGCTAGATGCGAGAGGCCCGGGATCGTTCAAAGTGGTGAGCATTGGGAGAGGCCTATGTCCAGCAGTGGACTGATGTGGGCTGATGATGATGATGAAAAATACATACTTACACCTACGTAATATTTGAAATTATCACAGAAATCACATTTTCGACAAGTGACAGCAATTTTCAATATAGAAAATAAAATATGAAGAAAAATAAAATTACAAAGAAGTTGTTTATTTTTATTAATAATGTCTACTACCTATGTCTTTGTTTCGATAATAAAAAATACCAACATTATAAACCCAGCACTAACTTGTGTAACTTTCAAGGTGTATCCAGATCAATCGATCGATCGACGACATCCATCGATGAAAGAATTAATTGGTCGACACTTTCTTCCATACTGATCGATGTCGAATATAATTGATTCTTCCATCGAACTATTGGTGTGGTAACAAACTAAGAGATCCATATTAATAGTTTTTATATTGCAGGCCAATGAAAACTACAAATCGACAGTGTATGTTTAAATCATGAACGAAAGTATACGTCGATCGATTGTTACGAATAACGTCAAGTTGAATGTAACGATGAATCGTGCCATATATGGGACACTTCTACTATTATCTCGGATTTTTATATCAGTGACGTGGAACCTTTTAAATTCCTTCTCGCCAATGTAATTTATAAGACTTTCGTGAACTCTACAAAGGTTTTACGTGAGATTAATTCGAATACCTATGATTTAGAAATAATGATTGAACCTGATAGAAACTCGTTAATAATTATTAACACATTTGTTTTTAGCCTTGTGTTTCACTAAATTATTTGGTACGATAAATGTCATTGACCTCAAAAAAGTGTGTTACAAGTTTGACGTATGTTAGTATCTCATGTCTGTAGTATTATAGCTTTAAAAGCTATAGAACAATTTTGATTTTGTTTGAAAGGTGGCTTCTCTCATAATCTTTGCCACATTTCAACAATATGTGTTCACCCGTTTGGAGACCACCTTCTCATTTGCTGGTATTGGTAAACGGTTTTAAGCACTCTGTGGTTGTCGGGGATCTTAGTTTTTCATGTAACAGAGAGCTTTCAATAAATAGTTGTGCATTTTCTTTACACTATACTTTATATCAATATATACGCTTAGACAAAAAGAGAGGCATATTTTGTATTCTCTATATTAATGTGAGTACATACCTAACCTCAGAAAGTTATACGTTGTCCTATATGTATGAGCTTCGTAAATTGTGTTCTAAGGTTTTGAACCACCTTTCGCACCGTAAGAATTTCAAATGAGTAAGGATTTTTTAACCGACTTCTAAAGTTGAATGTTTTGTGTTTTAAATGAAGTTTTGGTACATACGTTGGTATAATAGTTTTTATAACACAACGATGTTCTTTTTCAGTTTGAAATCCTGTTTCAAGTTCTAATTTCGAGTACCTACTTTCCCAACACTGATGTTTCAGAAGCCGAATCCACGTCGAGCGAGCAAAAGGAATTGTGGAAATTACTAAGACACCCTTTGACTCGAGAATGGTCCGGGTCCAGAATGTGTAATGTACGTCGTCATATGGAAACGTGTTAGACGCTCGCGTGCTTGCCCCGCACCTAACTATCTCTTTTAATACTTATTTGTACCGGCACGCACACAGACGCGCGTTCCCCCCTGTCGCGTCGTTGCAGCCCCGCGTCTGTGCGAGTGAACTTCTTTCGCCTGCCCCTGTGTGCGGGAGAATTTCTTTCGAGACGTAATAAGGGGACCGTTTCTTTCCCGCTAAGGTTTTAATGTCGACCACGTTTCGGTGGCGGACGCGCGCGCCTCTCGCGGTTTCTGGCGAAAGTTTTTGTTTTATATATTTTTTTTGCTAACATTTGGTGCGGTGTGTTGTGTGCGGTCGGTGTTTTTTTTTCGGAAGATAGGATAGAGATACTTTTTTGAGGTAGGCTTGATTTGTTTTTTTTTTTTAGTTAAGTTGGTTGTAAGGTTTCTAAGTACTTCAATAGTTGTAATTGTTTTCTAAGTACGTTGGCGCGGAAATGCCGAATTAATTACATGGGAAAGTTTGTTGAAGTCTTAAGTTGGAGCGGGTCGGCGCTCACTTGCGTGTTGTTTCGAGACCGCAAGCTCATTAGCCCGGGAGCACACTGGCGCGATTAAACTTGGAGATAAGGCCGCACGTTGCGATAACGCCGGGAAAGGTCTCGTTACGGTTGCGCGTTTCTGTTCATTTATTAGCTGTTTGTGTTTGTTTACGGTTATGTGGGCATTTTTATTGCATACAATGGCCGCTTTTTGAATTTTATAGAATTATTTTTTTAATTATAGTTTTAATTCTATACAAATTAGTATTTTTTATAAGCCATCAGTTTCGTTCATCATCAGTTTTTCACATAAAATTCAACAAATTCTCACTAAAAACGTTTAATAAAGTAATAACACATGTGATTGGAAAAACTAGAAGTGAAGTTTTATGAAAACATCATATTAGTTTGAATAAGATTTGTTAGATTTTGATAGACTAATATCATTATGTTATCTTATTTTTTATCTTTTATTTTTATCCACCTATAGACAATGTAAAATCTTTATTGTCAACCAAAGTATTGGCAGTACTGGCACTGATAGCAATTGAAAAAAGGTAACTTGAATTATCAAAATAATCCTAGTTTTAAATAATGTTATCACAGCCAAAACGACCTCATTTTTAAATAATATTATCACAAGACAAACAATTACAAATAAAAGGCAATAAAATAAAATGAATAAATGTGAAATAAGTAAAAAATATTTATCACAAGGCGCTCTTAAAACTTCCATTCATAAGTAGTGAATCGTTGTAAAATATAAAAGGCACATGTTATACAAATTCAAACTTATAAAATGACAGCGGAAAGTCGTAAAATTATGTCATTGATCGAAAGGCAGCGAGGTGGCAGTCAACTTGTTAAAAGTAGGCGCGAACTGCCATTAGCGCGCGTGTGCACACCCCTTACATATTTTAATAGGGAACCATATACGCTCTGTATAATTAATTGTTGATATTTAAGATGCAGGATGTGTTCTCGTTTAAGAGGCTCATAAGTGCTTGCTAGTGACATATTGTGAAATAGATGGAACATTAAATGTTTCCGTTGGTCAAAGAAAATGTATACCAATTTTTATCAAAATCACACAAACAGTGTTCTTTTCGTATTTAGAATATTAGTATGGATTATACTAAATCATCTATATCACAATTAAACAATAACAAATAATATTATACACTAGTTATAAAATGACATTACCTAGGATAATTTAATATAAAAAAGACAATTATAATGTACAAAATATAACTAAATTAGTTTTATGAATATTTTAATTTGTCATTTATGATGATGTAATGCCAAGTTTCAATAAGAAATATCTACTATATTACACAATATTGCGAATTGTTTGCTTTTATCTCGTAGTCGCTTCGTAGCACCACGTAGAACTTCGTAGTCGCCGTTGGTTCAATGACAGAGCATAATGATGACAAAATAAATAGCTCAACTTGTATGTATCAGTTGCTCAAATGTTTTAAAAAACTATATATTTTATCTAATTTATTTTTTATTTTTTACCATTTTCATATTTTGTCTCATTTTATATAGAGAAAAATAATAATATATTTACAAATATAAGAAAAACACTATGGTAGAAAGCTACAAACAGGCTAATCAGCTTATAAAATTATGTTAAATTTGAACAGAAGTAGTAGGTTTGATTATTCATACAATATGGTGGTTAGTGACTTAAATATTTACATTCGATCAAATGTAGATATTAAAATCACATATGCAAAATGATGCTAGTTTACAATCAACACGAAAGGTTGCTTATGTACTATAACGTAATTTATACATTCTGCCCATAATAATTTTAATCTGTGCTCAGTAGCGATACATCGAAGTTACAATAATATCGCGAGGGGAGGCTGTAGTCGGATAATTCCTTTGATTCTCGCGGAATGAACCGTGCCAGGAGGGTTGGCGGCATTGTTCGCGGCCTCCACTTGTTTGTCGTGTTTGAAATTCGAACGTCGAATGTTTTGAATTTAGAATGCTGCTCCCGATAATAATGAGGTGACACCAAAAAGTTTTTATGAAGTCGATCGCGCTTTAATGAGTGAGATATAAAGTTGTAGACGTTTTTTGCCAATGCCCTATGCCTATATTATAATTATTATTTATTAAAATAATATAAGTAACGTACAATACGTACATATACGTGCCTGCGAGTATGGTATAATTAAACAAAAACAAATTGATAGCTGGTGTCTCTATAAAGAAATTTTTCCACGAGTTCATTATACCCACCCATACATATACATTATGCCCTTTATTATAGCAAAAAAAGCAAAAATATATATCAATATTACAAATCTTCATTATACAAAATCACCCGTGATCTTTTCTGGCCTAATTAAGAATATTTTCTTATTATACTGTCCAAAATAGAACGGTGCTTTTTACAAACGATACGAACTTCTTCTTTCTTACCAACTTAACGATAGTTCGGTAAATTGCATACGGAGGTTCCATACGCTAAATCAAACTCTCAATAGGACAACTTCGGAAACACCATCATCGAATTCAATAAGGCTCACATGTGTCCTATAAAAGTGCACACCCTCCCATTATCAGTGCGAATTTAAGAGCGGACGGGAATCAATAGGGACAAGGATTCCTTAGGGAACACCCGGGCGGGGTCGGACATGTATAATGATCGGACGACGGGTACAAATGGGTTAGCAAATGTAATATCCGACCGTCCGACGGCGATATTCAAATGGACGGCTGACGACCCTCGCTACTTCCTGGTTTTAAATTTCTTGAGGAGTTTCTAGAGGTGCGTCTTGAGATTTAAGGAAGTGTTGAGTTGAATGTCGTAGGGCTTTTAATTTGCTGCCATTGAAGTTTACATAAATATAAACTAGGCACTAGCTGAAGCCTTTGGTTTGTGAATTGAGGTGATAATAGATAGAAATATCGTATTATTATTTAGGTATGACTTAAGTGATAATCTGATGCATTAAGCTATCCTAGTAAGGTTTAATTGAGAGTCGTTTGTAGTTTTCCCGGGAAAGAGTAAGTAAAAAAAAGATCCACCCATCGAAACAAACTTATGCATTTATAACTGAGTATTATGTTAAACGCTTGACAGAAAGCTTTGGAACCCAAGTCGTGGTGACAAAGAGCAAGAAATCTGGCTTCTTTCTGAAATCTTTCTTTATATTTATAGATACATACATATAATGCAATTACTGAATATATAAGTAATTAACGTATGTAGCCTCAGGTGAGGTGGTGCGACGATTTGGCGACTCACAAACCAAAATGTTGGGCAAGTGGAGAGGTTTATGTCCAATAGTGGACCGCGAGAGGCTGATGAACATTCCTTCATCATCATCATCATCATATTATAGGGCAAAGTCTGTCTGTGGCGCTGAGGACAAGATACTGATAGTTGACGGGCCGGTTACCTGCCCATTGACGCAGCGATTTGGGCTTCTCTTACTTCTATATTCCATCAAGCGAGGGGTGAAATGTGGCGCTACTATACTAATAAAAAAAAACCATTTCCCCATACCCCATTTCGACTGATTGTTCAAATGAAACCTCACGACGTCAATCTTCGCTCCAAGCCTACATTAGAAAGTGTAAAGCACAAAAAATCCGTTGATGGGCGGAGGGTCGGCCCTACCGCGCAATATTGGCGACGATAAACAACGCGCGACAATCAAGCAGTTAAATAAGAATCGCGAGGAATGCGCCTGGAGATGTGACGTCATTTATTAGAATTCCGAGCGCAGTCTGCTGGAGACAACAGTGGCGTTTCTTGACTAACATAGTTGGGTATGTTCTGTGTTGAGCTTAGGTTAAAGACGAAAAAATAATCAAGCAACATCATACGAGTACATTGCTCGGATCCCAAAGTAAAATGCTTAAGCATTTGTGTTAAGGGTATCAGTACAACGAAGGTACCATAAATATATATTTACAGATATATATATCTTATAACTATTAACTATAATATTATAAAGCTGAAGAGTTTGTTTGTTTGTTTGTTTGAACGCGCTAATCTCAGGAACTACTGGTCCGAATTGAAAAATTCTTTTTGTGTTGAATAGATCATTTATCGAGGAAGGCTTTAGGCTATATAACATCACGCTGCAACTATTAGGAGCGAAGAAATAATGGAAAATGTAAAAAAAAACGGGAAAAAATAACTATTCCACGCGGATGAAGTCGCGAGCACAGCTAGTACTTAAATATGAATACAGACACCCACGAATGTTTGTGTGGAAATCGAAGCCACGACCCTCAGTTCCGAAGGCAGGGGTCACTACGAATTGTGCTGACTGGCCGTCACTAAATACTACTTTTACGTATTATTTTTTTTCTACACATTAGCATGCCAGGGTCGGGGAATTGCCGGTGGCACATCATCATGCAAAGAAGGAAGTCGTAGGCCCTGCGCTTGATTTTTCTTAAATTTTCCTTCTCGGTTATTTTAAATTGTCACCCCAGTAGGTTATGACTTGGCTACTCTCCTTAGAGATTTACCGTGAAATTCAGCCTGACTTAGTAGGTACCTTAATAGAAAAAAACTAATGCTAAATAGTGCCCTGGCTGAATCACATTTGTTTTACAAACTTTAGTGTTTTACACTGAGTTTATCCACTAACATAAAATAGACACAGATATAAGTAGAAGTCAGGAACAAGAGAAACGATATACCTAAACAGAAAATATATTATTATGAAATATGTTTATGGACGTTAATTAGGTTCCTCCTGACGACAATACCGCTACAAGCATCAAGCCTAACGCCGCAGCTGAGATATATTTCTAGTAGAGACCGTTGTTGGTTAACATATGTAGTTCAAAGCATTGTAGATTTACATACACACGCACACATTATATACACTTATACATTAGTTGCTTGCTTAAGAAATTAATGAATGAGATACCAACTCCCCTTACTTATGATTAAACCTCAAGGTGTGTTCGCATGATTTTCTTGCATGTATGTCAATACATAAGTACATACTCGATACAACTGTCCCCTTCAGGTCTCTACTGAGCCCACAACGGGAACGAACGCCAAGTAGGAAATTAAAACAAAACATAACGACGGTAAAGCGAAAGTGTTTTCGAACCCTTTAGCGCGTGAAGTTTTTATTAAAAATATTGTCCGAATGTGCCGCTGAGCAGTCAAACAGAAATGACTGGTGTAATGTATCTTTACCCCATTTGCCGGGTTCCTTTGTGGAGGCGCGCGGGTAACGAGCGGCACCCACTTGTAGGACCCCTGCATGCTTTATTATTTACGACACGAGCCCTTTATGTATGTTTTGAGCTAAGATTTTATTGCTGCGCTATTCATGAGCTTAATCCGCAGCAATCTCGGTTGTTTTCCAGAGATGCATAGTACTTACAAATGTTGGTGTTTTATGAGTAGATTGCATAATTTTTCTTAGTAAGTAAAGTATTATATCAGATAATATGCACATTCGTCTGCATATTATGAGAACAACGAATGTACCTTCATTATTCTGTTTTCAATAACACAAATGTATCATTTATTTGCTTTAAGATTTTGTCTAATATTTTTAACCCATCGTTTTTACCTATTTACCTACCTCTTTATACATATACAGGACCTAGTCTTCTCACACTTCTCACTCGCTGACGTAACCAATATTTTGAACACGCCCTTTGATTGGCTTCAACTAATAAATAATCAATTCGTTGTAGTCATAATCAGATACATGTAGCAAGATTATTATTAATCAAATGGGCACTCAATAATAAGGTTGATTCATAATTAATTGTAATTATTGCCGCCTCATGGTATTATTTCTAATATTATACATTTATGTCGTATCTCTAAGATTACATGTAGGTATCTGAATGACATCCATTCTACTGACTTTATGTTTTCCAGGTTGTTTGTACACTAAAAGTTTACGTTTTATATGTCTGATAAAGCATCTGAACACAATGGAAAAGTTACTGAACCTATAGCTGAATTTGGCTGTTCGGCTGTTCAAAGGTAATCTAGGTCTTTACCTAGACTGGCTAGTAGATTTATTTATATATTTAGCTGCCTCTTTAGCTAAATCGATCCCCGCACAGTACAAACATTTGTGTGCATGAACATGTCTGTTTGTATTGGTCTGGGTGTTTTCTATGTATAATATGTATTTATTTACAAAAAAAAAGTATATAAGTAAGTTTATCAGTTGTCTAGTACCCATAGTACAAGCTTCGGCTTAGTTTGGGGCTAGGTGGCGCTGTGTGGCCCAGCAAAAAAAAAAAAAACAAACATAAAAAAAAACAAAAAAAAAAATTTTTCTGTGGCCAACTCCAAATGCGTATTCGTCTGTCGAAACGAACCCCAATCCGCGATCTCAAAAGTATCCCGTTACCTCCGTTCTCACATCAAAGCAAACATTGTGAAAAGCAGTAAAAGACATTCGGTTCACCCCTTGCGAATTAAGTTAACATGCCGATTGACATATCGTGTAACGGATAAAGGCCTATTTGCCCTCCCGGGGTCCCGGCCTGTAAGTATTATCCGAGATGCACTATTTGGTCGTGTAATTGCCATACGGATTGGGTGAGGTTGAGTATGTATATTTTATTGGGTATTACGGTAGATGGTTTATTGTAACAGGTTAGATAATCCTAGTAATATAAATGTGAATCTTTCACGCGAATACTACTGAACTGAACTGATGGAGGAAACTTTACACACATACACTAATATTACAAATGCACGTTTGTTCGGACGAATGAATGGATAGATAGATGAGAGAGAATGGAGAGATAGTGTGTTACTCTTTTACAATAATATAGGTACATCATATACATCAGATTACAAAATACTCGTACATCAGATTAATACATAGGCTATAATCTAAATATATATAACTCATAGGTGATTGACTGACTGACAATAGTATCAACGCACAGCCCAAGCCACTGGACGGATGGTAGGCATCCGCTAAGAAAGGACTGATCAATTCTACTCCCAAGCGGATAAAATAAGGGATGAAACTTTATTCGCGGACGAATACGCGGGCACAGCTAGTTTATAATATAAGTAATACATTTATAAGCCAAAACGCAGCGGGCGACATATAGATAGACATTATACAATTGAAAAATGTACTTAGAACTAGGAAAGTATACCTACATAAGAATGAGCAATCTCTTTCAGATGATCTTTACTAACATACATCTAGGTACATAATGGTACATGTTCTTTCTTTCTTAATCAAACTATGTTATCCCACGGTTGGGTTTGCCCAAGACCTTTGGGACTTTTGGGTCTCCCCCAAACATACATTACTCCAATCTTAATCTTAACTAATATTATAAAGCTGAAGAGTTTGTTTGTTTGTTTGTTTGTTTGAACGCGCTAATCTCAGGAACTACTGGTCCGAATTGAAAAATTATTTTTGTGTTGAATAGACCATTTATCGAGAAAGGCTTTAGGCTATATAACATCACGTTGCAACTATTAGGAGAGAAGAAATAATGGAAAATGTAAAAAAAAAACGGGGAAAAAATAACTATTCCACGCGGACGAAGTCGCGAGCACAGCTAGTGTTACATAAAAGAAAAAAAATGAAGCTTATACCTATCGTTTTATTATAACCGGAAAAGTGCTATGCCGGGGTTGAACGGAGAAGAGGGGCGACAAACAAGCCATGTGGCTAACCAACCATGCTTAGCGACTTGGGGTGGCTTTTGCCGGAGACGACTGATATGTGACGTTGTTTGCGTCACTATCAATAATGGGAACAGTCTTACAATTGTTGTTTTTTAAGATGTGAATATGTACAATAAGGCCGGAATATGTATAAAAGTTCCAAATAAATATTTTTGAATTTTTTTTGAAGTATCAAAATTCAAAAAAAAAGAAATAAAAAAAGAATCATTTTAGAACATTTAACAATATCAAACATGTATTCCTGTTTGAGTATACTCACTCGTACGTATCTTCTTCTTATAAATAGTCTTGAGCCTTATTAAACGGGACGTAAAGGGACACCTAGGCCGACTCACTCACAGTGTGATTCACGTGGCGTGATGTGAGTCGCTTACATTTATTTTTTGGACTTTGTCGTCGACTTAACAGAAGGCAGGATTTAGTCATTTTGACTAGGTACTTTAAAAAACGTTCAGCGAATTGAAGACTTGTATCTAAGTGGTTACAAAAACAATATTTAAAAATAAATCATTATTTATTTATCAGCATAAGAAACACTATGGTACGTGGCTAGATCTGAACCACTAAGTCACCAATGTATGTCCATTGGCCCGTCAGTGGGGACATAAAAGTGATGATGAAAAAACGACTCGGAACATTACGTTTTAAAAACAAAAGAAAGTCACACGTTCGTACCTAAGCGACCACACAAAAACTACTTCCTCAAATTCCCCCCATTCCATTTTCAAAATGACTAGCAAAGTTACCTACCTACGAGTATTGAATGCGTCCGGAATCCGGATCCACTCGCAATTGACAATTGTGCGTGCTCTGTTCGCGCGTAAGTAACTACACTTTGATCCGACAGTCCTCAATATGCCGCCGGAGTTCAAAGTCGCAGTTGTTCACCTGCTAAAATGGGTTACACCTTTGTCGAGGCGCCTACGTCCTCGTCGATCGGATACAAATTAAGTTTTATTACTTTGACACGATATTAAAATAGAAATTAGGTACGTCGCTGTTTTAGTAGAACGTTGATTAACAGTAAAAATGGCGCTACTTTGGGTCCGTGGGATATTTCCCGCGATTTCGTCGATACTATTTTTAAGAGATGATGAGTTTTTTTTAAATGTAGCCTACAGCGTTGCTATGCTGTGGGGGGTTGCGTCAAGCACCTTTGGATATCCCAATCCCCCTCAGACAGAGCGCTTGTAGCGGACTACCGTCGGGTTTAGTGGGTATTCTCTGACAGATAGGTAGCCCAAGTAACCCGTACACAGAGCCCTGGTTTGTGCAAAAAGGCATTATAAAAAAATGAGTAGCGCCAGAGTTTCGGTTAAGAGATCGTTTGCAAAAGATTTTAGGATCATTTTGGTTTTCAAATTTTGTCAGACGACGTCTTATGCTTGTGATGGTTTCTAAAGGCGTATTAAATGTATGAAGCGATCATGTGTTTTGGCAATCAATAGTGTATTTTTCTCATCATCTCCCCTACTTCAAAGAGTAGGTATACTACTTTTGTAAATAGGCTGCAATCCACTAAAATAAGTCCTAGGTTTCATTGTGTCTTCAATAAATGTCTCAGTGTTGTGTTGCGAATACATGAAATTCAAGCTAATACTTTTTCCATGTGAATGGAAAAAATATGCTATGTTAACCCTTAACCCCGTGTGTATCTACAACTTTTATAAAGTGAAAGAAATGTAACGACAGAACGTCTTCACCTCCTTTACTAACAAAACAACCCTTTGTTCCAGATAAACATCGAAAAAATGCAAACAAAAAAGCCATTGCCGCCTTCAATAGGCTGTCGGCAGCCACCACCCCACCTGTGTTTGACAGACAGAGTTATGTGACGGATGTTGGTTACATGTGACACGAAGTGTTAAGGACGATGCATCTGGCGAGTGAAGTGAGTTCCACGACGAGCGGGCTGGGGCATGAGGCCCCCTCATCCAGTTATGGTGGTTCGCTGCCGAGTCAGCCACTTACGGCGGAACTGTTGGCTGAGAGAACGCTGGAGGGTCTCTTAGCGGACCACCCTGGGGAGCTGGTGAAGACTGGCAGTCCTCATGTTGTGAGTAGAAACTGTTGTTCTATCAGTTTTTTTTTATAGTAGCGCGACATAATGGCTTCCTTACGCCTTATGGAAAGCGAAAGAGAAGTCCAAGTCGCTGTGACAACTGGCAAGTAACTGGACAGTTACCTGTCAGTTGCCACTGCCATGCCGTCCTAACCCTAACCTGAGCTGTGTGTGCAGTGTGCTCTAAATTAGTGGTTGAAATTTGATTTGAGAGGAAGGGCGTGCTTACAAAATCCCCCTGTGTCGCCAGTAGGCAGGAAATTGCAGGGGTTCGGTTAGCAAAGAAGTATGCGGCCGAGTCCTTGCCTGCCCTGGCCAGCCGCAGATGACAAGCGGCCGGCTCTCCTGGTCCTGGAAGGACATTATGGCTAACTTTGCTTTAACTTTATTAACTGACCCATTGACTGGTTTTGTAGCGAAATGAGTCATAAGATTTAGGACCAAGTAATTTACGAATACTTTTCAGGGCCAATAATAAAAACATCAACAATAGCAATGGAACCTTCAGTCAAGAACGACCTTCACACACATTTAATGTTTCGTTGATGCGTTTCCGTCAAAAGCGTAAAAGATCTGAGGGTTTCATATTTACATATGTCCGGAGCAGATCAATTTAAGTTAAACTTTTTAAATTGGTTCCTAAGTTGGTATCCTGTAGCACTCGTCAACTGAAAGTAGTGAAATTACAAGATATTAGTTATACGGATCCCTAAGGCTTGATTTCTTCCTACGCTGGCGTCGGTCGAGCGTCTCAATTATAACTACTTAGATCTATAAAGCATCGGAATGCAACGCTGACAAGTTAAAAGTAGGAGGAAATCAGGCGTAAGGCTACGTTTAAGGAGACGTGCTCTGTTCGAGGCATGAAGTGACGTAACCGTATTTTTTGGAACGCAGTGCCAGAACTTCATAATGCATCGTATGACGCTGAACGCGCAGCGTCTTCTTAAACGGCCTAATAACAGCCGTACACGCACTGCTTTAAGCAGTTCAGTTTTAAAGCGGAACCGCGCGGTGAACAATAGAAGAATCGCGACTGCTCGGGCGGTCGTGTGTACGGCAGCGTATGAATGACTAATAGTTCACTGTGCGGTCGAGGCTTGAAGCAGTCGGTTCTCAACTGCTTGAAGCAGTCCGTGTACGGCCGCTCTAAGTTGAAGATTTTCTTACTACCAGGTATGTACAGTCCTACCACCCCACTGGCGATCGAACAAGACGTTGCCAGTTGCCTTCAAAGTGGTGGCTTTGGGTGACGTGGGCGACGGCACCCTGGTGACGGTCAGGGCTGGCAACGACGAGAACTGCTCTGCAGAGCTGAGGAACTGCACTGCAGTCATGAAGAACCAGGTGGCGAAGTTCAATGACCTCAGATTCGTTGGGAGGAGTGGGAGAGGTGAGTAACATAGCTATAGCTACCCAGTTATATCCGTATATACGACTACTTTTGCGGCGTAATGGCTAAGCGTTCTCGCCAATAGTGGGGCAATCCGACGGTTCGGGTTCGATTCCCGGTCGGGTCAACTGAGTTGGGAAACTGACTTTTTTAAATTGTTTTGAGTCTAGATATTCTGGCTAGCGCTCCTTTTGTTTGCTTGAGACCAGTATCTGGTGAAATTTTTAATGATTGTGAATATTTTATTATCAAATTTAACTTTTATTGCACAAAAGACTACATTGCTTAGTACCTAAATAACATACTCGTAATTTGAATAAAATACATAATATTTTGAAATTGATAATTTGAAAATGAATTATAATGCAATATGTGTGTAGTAATTTATCGTTTTAGATAAATACTTACATACTCGTATAAATATACGTAGGGATGTTTGGATTCTGTTTCAAAACAAATCTGTTTGGAAAACACAGTTAAAATTTCTGACTGCTCAAAATTAAATAACGTGCCTAATGTAAAAGAGGGTGCATCTTCCTTAAGAGCCTGATCAGACCAGATTCATCTTCATCTCATCAAACATTTATCGCATAGATTTTCATACACTTGGGCCTAACAGATCAATTACCTCCATTGACTTAATATTCCGACAAAGAGAAGACCTGTTGAAATATTCACAAGGCGAAGCGCTGGGGGCTTTGTTTTGAGTGCCTGCTCTAGGGAGGGTTTTTTTTTTATGAGCAGTTGTCTACATTATCGTAAACAACCATATATGCCCGCGCAAAGGAACGTGAAAATTTAAAGACAAGCACCTATTTTAAGGCTTCTTTAATCTTCTAAAACTGAATTTTCCCTTCATATACTGGTACAATGTACAATAGGGTAGGTAAATACATGGGTACATATTTACATACTTACCAAGTTCAACTTTTACTGCTTGCTCTGCAGTGGAACGGCATAAAAAAATTCTATAGAATTTGAAATCATTGTTTTATTTTTGTTTTTAGTTGCAAATTTCATCTTTCACTTTCATTCATACAATCACTTTTTTTTTAAATTTACGCTAATAACAACGACTCTTTAAGGTCACCTGAAGACATTTTAATAATGAATTAGAAAATTATTGATCGCTGTTTATGGAGGTTGTTTGCTGAGCTCAGTTTATAAATATTTGCATTGTTCGGTTGAAATGATTTCAATTCAGCATTTAGATCGCAAGTGAGCCTTATTACTGAGTTAATGTTGGAACCTATAGGAACTTCTGAACGATAGATAGATATTCTTAATTGCACAAAAACAAACATTTATAGACAAGGTATTGCAATCAACTAGTGGTACAATTTAGGCGGTCTTTTCGCTAGTAAGCGATCTCTTCCAGACAACCTTCAGGTAGAGGAATTGTGCTATTCTGAAGAGAGGGGCAAGGTCGTGCAAATGATCCTACAAGTGTTAAGTAATGTATGCAGCTTTAATAATACATGAGTGATGTTCTCTTCTACTTTTCTTGCATAATAATAGGCTAAGTATTACGGTATTACTCTAGTAATCGGACAGGCATCAGAATCATTACAAGTGTAACGTGAGGTGGGAGTCATGGTTTCAAAGCCACGCGCATCGGTTCAATGTATCAATATAGTCGAAAATATTATCATCACCATCGTGAGTTACTTACCTTAGCGTAAACGTACTGATTTATTAGTAAAATGACGTCTTCTTTCTACTATCCTATCCTACGTAATAAGGTAAATGAGAAACTTTGTTTGCATGAATGAATGTTAGTTACCTACTGTTTCACACAAAAAGCCCTGAACGGTTTTTTATGAAACTGTACAGAAATATATCTTAGAACCATCAGATTAACACATTGTAAGTATAGGCTATATTTTATAAGAATTAATTTAAACAGATATTCTCGTTGACAAAACTGCGGTTTGCAGCTCGTATAAAATGAAATGTACTTGCGTTAAAACTGTAGACGAATCAAGTAAGGAATAGGTTACCTAAGTATTAAGCGGTCAAGTGAGCTCACTTGTAGCACTTCCCAATTAGCTTTTGCATCGTCTGAAACTGATACTTAGCCCTTTAACCCTCCCTATGTGGCCGTAGAATACGTGTTTGATATCTTGGCTTCTTTAATACTGGTAAAAGCAAAGAAGCGAACTGTTTATGTTAATTTTATATTGGCTGTTGGTGGCAGACGAGCAATCGGCCTGTCTAATGTTAAACAGTAACCGCCTATGGAGATCAGCAATACCAGGGGCACAGCCATGCTGCTGCCTGCCGTGAAGATAGAGCTACAAAGAGATTGTGGCTTAAAGAAACTACGTTTAAAGAACGACATGTTGTAGCCTTGTAGGAGCCGGAGAGGCCTATGTCCATCAGTGGACTGCAATAAGTTGATGACGATGATGATTAGGAAACTTCGCGGCTGGTAGGTCCTTCCAGAGTTCTGGACAAATTCGTTATTATAATTTGCTAAGCTAAATGTATACCACGCTTATCAGGCGGGTTTCAGTTAGTTTAGTTAGTTTTATTGGGCCTTTTTCCGCAACTTGACGACTGTGCACCTATTTTGCGTGTATCAGGCGGGTTAATGACTGCAGTAGGTTTTATTAATTACTATAAGCTGATGAAACTATGATTAAAGTTTATTTGCATATAAAATATTGTACAAAAAGCGATGCCTTGTAGGCATTATGCACTCGTCAACCAAACCAATCCTATTATTTAAATCTTTGTGGAAATTCTATATTCTGAAGTTAAATTAGGCTCCTCTTTGACGTACCATTAGGGAAAAAGAGACTCGCTATACTGTGCTAGTATTAGAAACATGTACGTGCTTATCTAATAAACTAAACCATACTCGGTGTCACTAACTAAAATACAAGAACAATGGTTTTCATCATGACGCGACATGACTGGAGCGCCCGTCGATATTTCTTGCAAGTTATCCGACAATATTCTTCCCACCCACTTCGTTAGGCCCCCACTATTTGAATATGAGATGCGAGGAGGCAAGACAAGTTTACAGTTCGGATGTTCAGCCGATGTTTGCGACCCCAAACTTTGAGTTTGCACGACCGATCGATGGGATAGTTTAACAAAATGTAGGTAATTTCGTTTAGTGCGTCGGATTTAATTTGGCAACGAAGGGGTACAGGATTTTAATTAAGTGGTACTTACTGATTGCTGAGTTTTAAGCTTCAGATAGCTTAACGTGTGCTGAATCTGACGAAGACTTACTAGTCTTATGGGGGTCTTGTGTCGAATTCATCCGATCCTATAGGAAATGGCGTGTAATGCCTACATCTCAATATTATTTCAACGTAGGTAACTTATTATTATTTAACACACCTAAACAATCAGTATATTTGTATCAAAACAAAGTATTAAACTCAGTAAGCCGATCGCTGAATGTTTAGGGAAAATCCTCATTAAAATTTCCTTCAACAAACAAATCCTGGCCGGCGTGTACACGAAAAAACCAATATAGCCAGAGGCAAGTGGGAAAGAAGTTAAGAGGTGTCTATTTGTCACGTTCCTTCCTGAATAACGCTCTGCTTCCAATTAAGGGTAAGCGCTCTCTTTGTTTATCTCAAATTGCGAGAAAATCTCACTCAAATTATCGAGCTAAAAGACAAAGGGGAGATCGGTGCCCCGCGAAACATAACTTTTGTTTCGTTCGGGGATAAAAAGTTGCCTATCTGATGTTAGGGGAGAGCGGGGAATTTTTAATAAGCGAAAAATTTAATGAGGGCTGCTCGGTCCACTTTTTGCTCGGTCAGACGTGTCAGCAGACTTAGACGCGGACACCTCCCGGTTTGACGTTCGGCGAGGAATATTATTAATCGCGCGGTGCAGATTTTCTTTTCTTCAGACTAAGAAGATTGGTTGCTTGCTTTTTGAAATTTTAAGAGGTGTTAAAAGCAACTCCTTTTAGAGTTTCAAAAAGCAAGTACCTTAACTTTTTTATTTCATAATACGTATGAAACGTATGTAGAGAAACAAAAATGGATAGAGAAATGTGGCGCTCATTAAAGGAGAGCTACGTGCAGTGGTGGACGAACCAGGGCTGTTGATTGATTGATTGACGTATGTCGTGCAAGTATCAAATCATTTAGTCTCAACTATCAGATTCACTTAGTGCCCATTTTTAAAGGCCTTTGGAGCCAATATTATGAAATTGAATAGTACTCAAAATATGCAATCCCCAATCTAGAGGAATAATAAAATTATGAATTTATTCGTCATATTAACTTCTAAATTGTTACATTATCTGAATTTACAATTTCGATAGGTACATGTGTAATTTTTCCGTCTTAAAATGATAACTTATTTCAAATCGACAAGTCAATACTTGTTACGATTCAATAATCGACATGAATCTTCAATACTAATTCTAAAAGGTACCTACTAAGTGTTAAAAATTTAAATACATAGGTATTTGCCTTTTCTAAAACATCAATTTAATATCGGCATTACATCAACGAATCGAAGACGCGCCGAGCAAAAGTTCAAAGCGAAAATTCTCTTTTAAAATCTCAACCGCGTTAACTAGATCCACCTTATTACACGCAGTAAGAGGGCAATTTACCGCATCAGTAGTCGCCAGCGACATCTGCTAATCGATTGATTGACCCCGCCTTACCCCCGATAAAAAATACCCCCAGGGATCGTTTGTCCCCGTCTTCCCTCGCGATCTTTAATTGCGTCGCTATTGAGTTTTTTTAATATGTAATTTTTGAAACTTGGTCCTTGTGTTTTGATGAAAAACATTAGCATCGATGTCTCTTGTATAAAACTGCAAGTTGTGATGAGTATGTGAAGAATCTAGCGTAAGTAAGCGTAAATATGTTTAAAAACGTTATCTATACGACGGCAGAAAGATACTGGTTCAAATTTTTATCTTTTATATAGAAATAAAAGACCAATTTGAATTAAAAAATGTTGTGCTGAGGGCGTTGTTTGTAAAATTCACATTTAAAGTGAATCCGAAACAATAACGCTATACTATTACTCGTAGTTTTAATGACAGTTCTAATAAAATACGTGAATTATTGATACTCACCATACAAGATGATCGATCAAACTATCAAGGCGATGGGATTTGAATTCACACAACATTAAATACATTGCTTCGATCCCAAAGTAAGTAGCTTGCTTATGGGTATCAGAACAACGAAGGTACCACATATATATAATTAAATACAAATCTAAAAATCCATACACGGAACAAATACAAATATTAATCACACGAATGTTTGTACCGAGTGGGAATCGAACCCACGCCTCGTGGTTCAGAAGGCAGGCACTACCCATTGAGCCACCGAGTCAGTTAGTTTTCATCTATATAATATAGATATGATTATCATAGTTGACTGGTACCGAAACATATTTCTCTTACTTCCTTGCCTAGTAACCGTTCCTCGGCCGCTAAAATAAAACCCGTCTGTTTGTATGTTTTGTATGTTTACTAGCGTCGTCAACCTGGCCGTTGGTAAAACGAGACAAAAGACTCTTTCCGCCCTCCGACTGGCGCCCTCCCAGCTATTTTTGTATAAAGCCGCGAAAAGATCTCTGCCTCACCTTTCCTTATTAACTCTAGAGGCCTCCCTTTGATGTACTCGGCCCTTACGGGCTAATGATTTTAAAGGGCGCTCGGATAAACTTTATAACTGCGTGTGTGGAAAATTGGTTAACTTCACTAATCATTTGGGGCTATTGTCTACTATTAGTATTAACGAGGTATTCATTAGTTTTAATGGAGTTTATTTCAATTTGGGTGTTTGAAGTTAAATGTTTTCGGTGATAATTAAGTTATTATACTTACCAGGCTCAGAAAAACCTAGGAACAACATTCATGAAGGTTTCAAAAGCGTCCTGATCCGAGTGTTCGAATATCGTACAACATTGGAAACTCTCGCCTGTCAGACGCACATTACGTAATCTTTCATTTTACTACAATAAGGTTTTAATTTAAGAAAATTATAGTAAGTAGTCTTTATTTGTGTACTAAATGATGGAACACTTTCGCATGTAGGTGATGGTGCATCTAAGTCTTTCTAATTTAATGGGTCTTATGTTGAGACCATTCGTATATTTCCCCATGGCAAATATATATACACTTGCCTCATTCTCCCTTCTCCTCCTTTGTCTTTTTCTATAATACATAATAGGGAATAGATACAAACATTTTAGGTCACTGATTTTTCAACCATTTAATTCTAACGTAGAATATCAACTGACCAAAATACGACACATAGATAGAAGCGAATATTATGTTAATGAAGTGAGTGCATTAAATTCGTCGCACTAAAATAATGACGATAATACAGTACGGTGGGTAGTGCCACCCGGCGCATTATTCATGCTATGCTAATATGAGAGTTATGTGTACCTACATGATATACTGACTGAGTAGTAGGTATCATAGACAAGGTTCGCCTGTATCTGTGTGTTGACCGGTTAAAACATATCCTATAGGGATGTAAGGGAGTGACCTATCAGCTTTTCGCTCCAAGCCATCCTCACCTGCCCGTGGTGCATCCTGTAGAACAACAAACGAGGCTCTGGTAAACCGACTGGTGGCGGTAAAACCGTCACGATAGAAGGCATAGCTAAATACCACAAGCCGACGGGCAACAGCGTCACCGGAGCAAGAAGCTACGCCCTGTGATCGCCAACCCGCCTGCCTAGCGTGGCAATTATGGGTATATCCCCCAGAAGTTTCCCCTAGGTGGCGAACAACTGGAGAGGCCTATGTCCAGTAGTGAACTGCAATAGGCTGATGATGATGATGATGATATCCTATAAGTCCTAACCATAGGGAGTGTCCTCAAAAACTTTCTTTCTAGAAATTATGATGTTTACGCTGCGAATGTTTAGCACAGAAAAGCGGCGTAATTAAAGTTTTTACACCTGTAGAAAGAAATAAAAGAGCTATGTGCGTTAGGCTTCTTACGAGGCAAAGATATTTCTTACTAGCCCATTGATATTGTGGTCCTTTGTAGATTCAGCAAAATATTCGGGATTTTTTTTTGGCGTAGTACGTAGTTACTAGCCTTACAGTATTACTTTTATCGTTCCCAGCCCATAATATAGGCGTAGTGGCCAAGTAACGCGCTATTGTTGCCAACATCCAGCTCTTATTTCCTACCCGGCTGCAAATAAGCAAAATGCTGACTGTATATACTTTAGCCAACTACCACACCACAATGTAAGGCATCCATTTGAATATTTATTAATTTAAAAGAGGAGCGGACGGGCGCAAAAAATTCATAAGCGAAATGGAGACGAGATGAGAGAAAGGACCGGAGATATATTATTTTCAAACAGTAGACAGAGATGGACGATTTTCTTTGGAGGCCCAACCGCCTTTTTCGAGCTGTTCTCTTTTCCGTTTTTAATTATTGAACCACTCATTCCTAATTATTGTTATTAGCGCCGGGGAGTGGTGAAAATTGAGGGTCTTGCCGGGTAATATTGACCGTTAGACTGAGGTGCGTCCCTCGGGATGTTTTTAATTGTGCCCGCTTTTGACTTTCCTCTTGTTCTTTTAAGATGCTCCAATAAACTTGGATTTTACGGTGTCTCGTATTGAGCTGGTTTTATTAGGCGCCCTGTTTTATTTCACCCCAAAATTACGGCTACAGTTTTCTATATGCAAAAAGTTTATATATCATTACCAAATTACAGTGGGTGGCCAAATTATTAGGGACAGTGCGATTATTTCAATTTTTTTAGAATAAACGGATTTTTAAAATTAAATTACCCTTTTTTATTGGAGTTATTTTGTTTAATATTGCTACTGATATAATGGTTATTGTCTTTGTGTAGTGGCAGCACAGGTTACTTACGTAATTTAATAATTGTGTGGCATTTCTTGTGGAGTAGACATTGTTCATTGAAAAGGTGCAAATTTCAAGGTTTGTGTGTCGGATTATCTTGCTTAGATTTTCATTAGTTTCAAATGAATTTTGTATCTTAAATAATCAAAAGGTAAGTGATAGACGTATAAAAAATATTTTTGCCATGTTTTAACTCATAATTTATACATTATTCACAGTACAATACGATATATCAAGATTTTCTAAATTTTTAGAATATGTAAGGCTTCAGACATTTCTCCAAGAAAATGAAGAGAGATACAAACCCTGATACTGCACTCTGCACATTCACAGAAAGAGATAGCGTCTATTTCAGGCATTTTTAAGTCTGTAGTCAATCGAGTAAAAATAAAAATTGACCGTGAACAACCTCTTGAGGCAGATTGCGCTGGCAAAGGTGGCAGAAAAAAGATCACCACACTTCGTACCCATCGAAAATTCAGGGACATTTGCCTTAAGAATCATAAAAAGAGTGTTGCCTATTTGATTACACTAATTAATGAGGACGGTATTAGGATTTCCAAAAGAACAATGCGGAGATGCCTCGACGAACAGAAGCTGATGGGCCGGCGGCCAGTCAAAAAGCAACGGCTAACCCACCGTATGAAGAAATACGACTTGAATGGGCTCGGCGACATCCAAATATGACTGTTTAAGATTGGAGTCGAGTTAATATAACTTACTTTAGTAGTTTAGTTGAACAATAACCTTTTTAAGTTATTCGTTTTATTGATTCACAAGTGTGCTTTTTGATGAATCGACGTTCCAGATTTTGGTCGACAAAGTTCGTTTGTTAGACGTCGTCCTGGTAAAAAAAAATATCCAGACTGCTAGTGGAGAGGGTTAAACACCCAGTAAGCATCATAGCTATGGTCTGTAATATCAGCCAAAGGCATGGAGCGGCTGTATATTGTAGAAGGGACGATGAAACAGGACCAGTGCAAGAGAGTACCATAAACCCGGTTACTGCCGCAGATCAATGAATGGATCCCTTATGATGAAAACTATATTTTCATGCATGACTGCACCATATCATAAAGCAAGAACTGTTTAAGTGTTTTTATCTGATAAAAAAATTACGATTTTGCCTAAAATGGGAATTCGCCAGACATGAACCCTATAGAAAACATTTGGGAACTCAAGAAACGGGCGATTACAAAAAAAAGTGATAATTATCAAGCAACCACTCATTGATGCGTTCTTAAAATAGTGGCACCTATCACCAAACATCAGTTAAATGTATTGAGAGTATGCCTCTCCGCATAAAAGCTCTTTTTGTAGAAAATACTGACATCGCAAAATATTGAACTTTAGTTTTCTCTCTTTTCTATCCCTCGTATAATAAATAATTCAAAATGATTTGTAATATTTTTTGTTGTTATAATGACCCTAATAGAATACAGATAAAAATAAAAATTGTATAAGAGACCTACAACTAATCATTTGTTACAGAAATTCAATGAAAGTGGTAAATTTTAAAATTTTTGCACTGTCCCTAATAATATGGCCACCCATGGTAGTTTGTTTTTTGTTTATGTAGGTATGTACGAGTATTATTATTAGGTACACCAAACATTAACGTAGTAGGTACATGTTTTGGCATCAGCATTATCCAAAATCCTTAGAAAGAATTAGTCTAGTGTAGATAATAAGCATTAACAAATGTGAGAAGGGGCAGGACCTGTAGGTGACACTGTAGGACTATATTCAGTGCAACTTAAGTTTAATTTCACTCAGGGCTCTAGATTTGCTTAGATAGAGCTGATTATCATCATCATCAGTCCACTGCTGGACATAGGCCTGGGTCCGATCGAAGTGGCGAGCATTGGGAGAACTGCTTATATTTGATGAGAAATCCTATTCGAAAAACCGTTTTCATTTAGTAATGTAGAACCATGTGCTCCTATCGCATATATGTATAATGAAATAAATTGGCTCGGCATAAGACACAGCTGTCATCTATAGATAGTCGATCGTCCACCAATGAACTAAGTTAGTTTATTTTAGATTGCGTAGTTAATTTAGTTTTGCATACGCTGCATAGTTTGCGGTGGACGATGTATGAAAAACTGGCGCGACTTATATAGTTTAGTTAGCTGCGGTGAAAGATCGGCTCGACTTAGCTAACATAATTTAGTTAGCGTAAAACCTGGCTCTACAAACTCAGTTTAGCTGGCGGTGAAAGATCGGCTTATTGCTTATACCTATAGATATATCTACTCGTAAGGGGAGCGATACACAGATCAGTGCTCACGTATTCAATCCGCTAATGTGCGTAATACGTCCGAGCCGCATTAGGTAGCTATTTTATATCCAAATTGGCGCTCTCTAAGCCGAGAATCCCCAGTAAGCCGTGAAACCGAGATCAAAGGCGCTCGCAGCCATTACGATTGTGGCTCATTTTTTATTTAGCCCCGAGCTAGAACTCTTATCTTAACGCGGCCCTCGTGCTTTATGACGTTATAAAGCTGATTTTTAATCTGACGTACCGGGAAATTGGGCGGGAACAATCCTGCTTGGCATTTGATTTTCGATTGGCCTATTTATCTATTTTTCTGTTGGAATTAAATTGGGACATCAGTATTGAGACTAACATAGGGATTATTTAAACATCCCTAATGTAAAATATAGTTTGATATATTATATCATATCAAGTCAAATAATAACAAGTGTTTTCAATGAATCAGTACCAACATCGGTTTTAAAGGACAACAACACGCCAGGAGAACAACATACATCTTCAAATGTTTATCAGAAGATGTCTGTTTGAAATGAATGCCTTCTAATACAGAAGGCATTTGCTGATCACACTGAAGATTCGGGTATTTGGGCTCATAATCAGGTCTTTTATATAGTGCTACTATGCTGTGCAGCTAAGTGGCATCCTGTGTGCAGCAAAGCGAAAGAGAAAACCAAGTCGCTGCGGCAACGACAAGTGATAAAATCAATCCCTTGTCTGCTCCCACCGCCCATACTTGGCTTTTAGATTTTTCGAGCTATACAACGACTGATTCCAAAACGCGACTGATGGCACTTTACGGGTCTTAAACAGAGTAGAGTACACTAGGAGCTCGTGGGGGGTTAGGTTGGGCCGACATAGCGGTGGCAACTGACAGGTAACTGATTAGTTACTTGCCCGTTGTCACAGCGACTTGGGCGTCTCTTTCGCTTTTTATCAGGCGTAGGGAATCCATTATGTCGAGCTACTATAAAAAAAAACTAGTCGCTAGCCAGGCGGGCAAACTTATTTTACCCATGGGAAGAAAAGGGCTTGGATTTGTATTCTTCGCAGCACATGCAGCAAAATCGTAATTTCAATGCACGGTCCGCCGCTTTTCATATAATTTAAGTAAAAAAAAAAATCAAAAGCAAATCTTTTATAGCACATCAAATCTCCCCAATGGCATTTGAACTTGTAACTAAAAGGGGTCATGTATCGTCGGCAGCATATTTTTATGAACAATCAACCCTCCGGATCAATATCAGCAGTTTATGAAGTGTGTAGCACGTGCAACGATGCAATATGTTCGCTGGGGGCCTCAGAGGCAGACGAAAACCTTTTTATGAATAACTAAATGATTTATGAAGTACGCATTGAACGCTCGCATTTTTTCCCGTTTCGTTCTCCCGTGTTGCGCTAGAAAAAGATATTTGTCTATAAATGTTTGTATTTTTAATGAACGGGTTCGTGAAGGGCGGGCTTTTGAGGACTGATTTAAAATGCACCTGTTACGAGGATCGGATGACGTTGAATATTGTTTGTTTTGGAACAATGATATTTCGTATTGATACCACGGTAACGTATTATGTGCCTATCCCTATCTACGTTTTATACCTTTATGTTACTCCATTTTCTTGTTAAAACTGGCATGTATTGTGGCATGCATGTCTTCCTTATGTAAGCTCGAATAACGCGCTGATGAACAAAGGTTCCAGGTTTTATTCCTATTCCCAGTAGGTCAATATTATCCTAATTTAGCCTCGTTTTTACAGAAATCAAATAAAATAAATAACCCAAGACATGGCACGCTGGGCCACACAGCGCCACCTTTCCCCAAACTAAGCCGAAGCTTGTACTATGGGTACTAGACAACTGATAAACTTACTTATATACTTTTTTTTTGTAAATAAAATCAGAACAAAGACCTCACCTAAAATATAGATATTATTATGTATTTCTCAATGATATCCGCAATATCAAGATCAAGATTGTTTCAATAAATAACATTGACTCGGGACTGATTATTTCAGTCAAAAGTGGTTTTGACCGGATAATAATTTTGAATGTAGCATGTACTAGCAGTACCTTGTGAGAAAATATCCACAGGAACCTTTTCGTTTAGACCTGGCTATTAGTACGCATGAATCTACTTTATCTACTAAAAAAAGACAATTCATAACGCCAGAACTCTACCAACAGAGCCAATGAGCCGTTCCAGTACTAGAATAAAGCTGAAATCTAGACAAAACAACTTCAACATGCTTACGTATTCTTACAATACCGCGTTGTGGGAATAAGCACATTTGGCCGAACGATGAAATTGCATATTTTTTCGCAAGCATCGCAGCTGGAAAACAATTTCTTGGTCTCTCTTAAGTTCTCGCCGAGTTTATGCGGGTTTTATGAAAATAAGTGGGCGGCCGCTCATTTTGGGTCGTGGGGGTTAAGGGGGGTGTTTATGTCGCTTTCATGGGCCGAGAACCACGGCATAGTGTTGCGTACACTTGTTTATCGATATCGATAACGTTTACATTTCTGTGATGTCGATAAACCAGGGCGTATGAACCATATTTAATGATATTAGTTGGTAATTTGAAATAATTTTTAATTAGTAGGACCTAGTTATTGATACTGTGTTTCAAGTTTATTGATTGTTTATCGATGACAGCAACGAATGCACAAGTACAATTGTATGCTGCACTCAAATTTGGGCACCTAGAATTCGAAACTATTTGATAGTTACTTACGTCAGTGTTAAACTAGACCAATTTCCGTATATTTATCGTTAAATAGACAAAAATATTCTATAAATACCTAGTGAACATAAAATTAAAATCAGCTGAAACATGGACGATTTGAAGCAATTGAATACTTATACAGATTAGTATCCTATTATGACACGTTGTGATAATTAAGTCGTCATCGGTCGCACTGTAGGTACTGTACGAATTTTATGTCATTTATTATTTGTATCAGGAAACAATTGATTATAATATGATAATCATATATCAAATGTCTTTTGAGAATACTCGCGAAGCTTCCTAGCCAAAAGTTGAAATGTATGTAAATGCATATATATGTACATGTAAAATGTTAACTTTTGTTAAGAACGTAGGCACATAAACCTGTTCTCAACATAAACATAACAATATCTTCCGTTCTCATTTATCGATTTCAGTTAATTTGGCTTTATCGATAACAACGGAGCATCCTTACTCGCGCTTGGCTCTCGGCCAGGCGCAAAGCGAAGCGACCTTTGTTTTGCATCGCTGTAATGTTATCTCGCTCTGTTTCTTCAATTCCGAATTATAATTTGAAACGTGATATGAGATGTAACGATCGGGTAAGGATCGGCGATGCTTGATCAGCTCTTTAAGGGGGGATACAAAAGCTTGCACGAAAGAATAGCTGGATTTGCGTTTAGAAAACTTGTTCGCCTTTGGTGTTACAAACATACCTAACTTTTTCTTTTTTCATAATCCTACTTACTTACTTACTCCGCTGGCTCAGCGACCCGTAGTGGATCTTGGCCTCCGACACAACAAGACGCCATTCTTCCCTATCTTGAGCCAGCTCAGACCAGTTGCCGATCTGTAGCCCAAGCAGGTCCTTCTCCACCTCTTCCTTCCAGCGGTACCTGGGACGCCCAACCGGGCGTCGTCCGCTTGGCCGTCCCATTTAAGCTCGCTTGACTGCCCGATCCGCCTCCATCCTCTCCACATGTCCAACCCAACGGAGTCTAGCAGATTTGACTTCACCGATGATGTTGGGCTCGGACACCAAGTCTTCAATCTCCCTGTTCTTCCTTCGCCTCCATTGGCCATCTTCTCCTTTGGTTAGTCCGAGGATTTTTCGCAAGATTTTCCTTTCCGTCACTAAAAGTCTACTTTCTTTCTTAAGGGTTAGTGTCCATGCTTCGCAGCCGTACATCAAGATCGGCCTGATCACTGTTTTGTAGACACGTACCTTGGTCTTCCTGCTTATCAGCTCATAATCCTACAACTCTATTAATTTGATGAGTGCAAAATAATGTCGTAGGCCGGTATTAAAAAATTAATTTACATTAGTACAATTTTACTCAACTTTTACGCTTTTATCAAGTGGGTATGTACCTATAGATATACATTATTATTACGAGGGCGGTTTGATAAGTCCGTGTCTTTTTTAATATGATCTTCTGTTGCTTTTTGGCCGACTCTTACGACATCCACAGGAAGATGTGATGTGCACACGTACAGACGTTGCTGTGCTACTAAAACCTCTCAAATGTCCAAGTGTTATAAAAATGTCTTCGCATAACTTAACGGAACGGTTTGGACCAAGACATCTGCGGCACGTCCCGAGATCATCCTGTAGGAGGAATGCATTAAGAATTCAGTGAGCAACCGTGAGGAGGTATGCCGGGTTGATTTGTGGCCGCGTCAACCCGCGCGCTGGCACGGGCGCGGTGTTGATTTGGACGAGCAACCGTGGAATTGTCACGGTTAACAGTCGAATTAGAATATACTCGTAGTTCAGGAAAAATTTGTTAATAACTGTATTTGAAAATAACGCCCTGCGATCGCCAACCCGTCTCAGCGTGGCGAAATAGACAAAGGCACCAGATGTTTGTTCAAAGTGACGAACAACTGGAGAGGACATAGGCCTCTTAAGATGATGAAAATAACTGTTTAACTTAATCAAAATTCGCATAGAGAATAATATATACATAGTAGCAAATTCCATTTTTTTTTGTTTTCTCTTATACCGTGTGTATAAGACTGTGGGTTACACAAAATTGTAGATTAATCAGACATAAAAAAGCCGAAGTCGATATATATTAGCCACTGTGTTATGTACTCGTACACATAACACAGTGGCTAAACTATACTATTCCAGGCCAGGGAGCAAATTCATCGGATCTAAAAAAAAATTGTGTGTGTATGACGTATGTGTGTAATAAAATTAATGTCGGGAGTTGAGATTCTCATTTGAACATTTATACCATGTCATTTTGCCGCCTTGCCACCCTGTTGTTACGCCACTTACGTAGACGAGTTGCGTAAAATGGCCCGTTAAAACTAACTAACTTCTATTCCATTCACAGGCAAATCCTTCACCCTGACGATAATGCTGGCCACGTCGCCGCCCCAAGTGGCCACGTACCAGAAAGCCATCAAGGTGACCGTGGACGGCCCCAGGGAGCCCCGTTCCAAGACCCGCCACCACGGCTTCCACCCGTTCCACTTCGGGCCGCGGTTCGCGCCGGACCCCTTGATGGGGTCCTTACCTTTTAAGTTGTCAGGTAAGTTAGTCTAAGTCTATGAAAAATGTTGCCGTTGCACCCAAAGGCAAGTAGAGATACAACCTCTACTGCAATGACAGGTTTGGATATTAGTGATTTCGGACAAATCTACCATTAGCTGGCCTAACGCGACTTCGTACACACTTTACCTACCTTACATTTACTCTTCTTTTCGCTACGTAAGATCCATCCTCGTATTTCAAGGAATATTCTAAAATCGAATTAACGAAACCGTTTCAGTTGTTCTTGAGTTATGCACTTAGCAACACATTTGGGATTTGATGTTTATATTATACATAGAATAAGCGTTTGTTTTTTATCTTCTGTATTTATACAGCCTAGGATATAGGTCCAGCAGCGGACTGCGATAGAAACCTATGTTTCTCCAGTTGTTCGTCGTGCCTTTTCCAATTCGCAGAGATCCAAAGAAGTGGACAAGATAGCAGTGAATTGAAGTAATGCAGAGTATTAATTATAGACTAAAATAGAGCATTGTAATAAGCTCATCATCAGTCTCACGCAGTCTACTGCTAGACCTATGTCCAGGCCCATGCGTCCACTAACAAAGCCAATTGTTCGCCACTTTTCCTGTTCTGGTCTAATAAGCTCATTATCATAATTATAATTAAGGCGGATGATATTTGCTTTACTAAACATTCTCGCTTTGTTAGTAAAGATTGTTAGTAAATGCATACCTTATTGTGGATAAAAGATTTAAGAATCGTACATTTGAATTCACCTACTATATTTTAGTTGCAAGTGTGTAAAGTTGGCAGGAACGCCTTTTGTCTCAGCCGTGTGTAGTACCGTCATCCAACTTAAAGTTAACGGGTGGAGTTGGGACATTTCTATTCAGACAGTACACATTGTCAGTCAGGAGATCGACATAGTTCGTCATCTCATATTGTGATTACTTTCTGGCGTACAGCTTAGTATGACATAGGTTTGATCAAGTCCTGATAGTACCTAAGTATGTTTATCGTTTTTAATGTATTCGATGCGTGCAGAACGAGTTTTAATTTAAAATCATAGAGTAGTTATATTTAACGCATTAAGCTCCGAGTTTTCAATTGATCAATAAAGTTTTACGACTGATAAAAGATAAGACGTCTGATCGCAAAAGTCTTAGTGTATTCAGTAAAGCAGTAATACTAAACGATGTCCTGTCCCGTTATGTAATCTTTATTGCATACAAAATATTGTACAAAAGGCGGATTTATGCCTGCCGTTATAGTCTACCATTTGATTGGATTAAGAAGAAACAATAAGAAAGAAAGTGGTGTCCTATAAAGACTAAATGTGGGTAAGTATGATACGATGTCTATTAGCTATTGTCGAACCTACGAAACCAGTGCAGGAATCCAGGCATCACATTTAGCACCGAACTCGCACCTAGGCGCATTTATATTCAACGTCAGCATTCAGTTACTTTTGCTTGCAAGAGTCGCAAGTCGCTCGAGGAATGCCTTTTGTCTAGCAGTCTCGCAGTGTCGTCTCGCCTCGCCTCGCGTTACGTTATCCGCCCCGAACTTGCACCAACTCCCTCTTTGAGCCGACGTTTCTATCCGGCTGATATTAAATTGTCACCCGGCAACCGTTGTCAGTCGGGTCCGAAGCTTCAAAAGGGGATTTAATTTGGCCGAGAAGTTTTGCGAAACAATTAATTATCTATTTGGGCTCTCTTTGACACCTGTAAGACAGGCCGGTATTGCTGATCCGTTTGAAATTGCGGAAAACTGTGGAAAAGTTGGTGCTGAAGTTATGTTAACAAGTGTCCTATTTGATTGGCTTGGTTACAAAACTTGTTCAAACATAGTCGGGCGGCGAAATTACCTACTATACACTGGCTTTGCTACCATATATTGACAATAATGATTAAATTATTGTTTAAGTTTTAATATCAATAGGAATTCTGCAATAAAAATTGTTCTTTTAAGTTCTGTTACCTAATATCTGGTTCTGTTACCTAATATATAAAAGTTTTTTTGTCGTATAAGTATATTCCGAGGTTCCGTACGTACGTACCTATAAAAGGAATTGTCTAAAATGTCTAGCTTTAGACATGTCCTGTTCGATTTCTGCAAAGTAAAAATGTTTGTGTTCATGAACATGTCTGTTTGTATTGGTCTGGGTGTGTACTATGTAGGTATAATAATATGTATTTAATTACAAAAAAGGCTTAGTTTGGGGTTAGATGGCGATGTGTGGCCTAGCGTAAAAAAATCTGAGTTGCCTGGAAGATATTACTTATTAACACAATGTATATCACATTATATATCACAAAATGTCTGTAATACTTTTTCCTGTGAATGTCCTATTTATGTGCAAAGAATATCTCTCGTCTTGTAATAAATCTTGCTTTCCAATTGTCCCGATCAACTAAACAACTGCCGTTGAAGTAAACTAAAGGATTACAATCTGTCATTTTATGTTATTTATCTATCTGGTACTTAATTACTTGTCACTTTCACATCGTTCAGTCAAAGAGTCGAAATATTTAGACGGCGTCGAATTTATTCGAGTCTAAAATTTTAATATGACGCCGGTACCACCTGGGCCCCCTTAGAGGCCAATATTGTCGCTCGGGCCCCCCGTTGCCTGGCACCCGGCGCCCTCGCACCTAATAAACACTTCGGTAATGTAGTTGTTATGATGTAGGAGTAATGGTGTTATACGTAAGCTGTAATACGTTTTGAGATGACACATTGGATGAATGGTTAGTGATGGGTCAACAGTTTTTGACATCTGACCTTTTAGGGTTTGGTAGGGTGATTGGAAGTGGTTCAGTAATTGATGTCTACGTCACTATTATTGTAATTGAAAGTTTGAGGTTAGAAATAATCAGGAATTTCCAATTATTTATTTAATACTGAGAATAAGTACCCATCATTATGGTCTCAAACTAAGGTTTGTTTGCCCATACAGGTACTATGATGAGTATCAAATAACAACTGTGAGCATCTCTCATGTTAATACATATTACAATAGTTAGGAACACCTACTCAACAGACAGACTGACAACGCTCAACATCATCATATGCATCATCAGCCTCCAATCGTTCACTGCTAGATATAGGCCTACCCCAATGACAATTCTCATTAATTGCCTTAGTCACCACGCTTGGCAGGCGGGTGACCGCAGTAGGTTTTATTTGTACCCAAGAAAACGCTGATGCCTTTTTCCTGATATTCCCATATAGTCGTCTTCTGCGCCATCTACGGGATGTGATGGCGCGGTCCTATTCTAAATTTTTAAACCACAGACACAACTCTGTTTACTTAGTCCTAATTAAAAATGTTTTTAAACTAATAATTTGTGTTCATGAACATGTCTGTTTGTATTGGTTTGGGTGTTACCTATGTATAATATGTATTTATTTACAAAAAAAAAAGTATTTAAGTAAGTTTATCAGTTGTCTAGCACCCATAGTACAAGCTTCGGCTTAGTTTGGGGCTAGATGGCGATGTGTGGCCCAGCGTGGCATGTCTTGGGTTATTTAAAAAAAAAAAAAATTTAATAACAGCTAGTAATACAAACGGGGTGAGCTAAATAAAACCGTTTAATAACCACTAATGTTTGTCAATGTTCAAGCTCAAGAGACAAAGTCACTACAGGATGAACCTTGAGCTCAGTCCAAATATATGAAGCGACTGGTATTTCGTCTCCACCGGCGCACCGCTCGTCTCGCACGCGTCTCGCTCCCGTCTCGCACGCAAGGCGAGGTGTGTAATTGAGTTAGGGCCCTTTGACACCCGCCGTAACGAGGTTTGCGCTACACTTGCGTGCCACCTCGCTCTACTATTCTCGGAACACGTGTACGGCTGAGGAGATGGGAAATAGACGATACACGTTTATACGGGAATTTGTTGTCAACTCTGGTTAGTTGGGTGCAATGAAAATTTAAGTTAACATTGCCACATTTAAGTGTACTTAGTGACTAACTTGTGAGTGTACATTTTGCCTCTTTTATTTTTATCTACTTAGGCCTTATTTTCCCATTTTTTTTATAATAGCTGAGAATAGAAACTCAATCAAGACTATGATACTTTCTTATAGTAGCTTAGTTGGAAAGCTGAAAAAGGAGCCCTATCGCATTTATTTAATGCAGGTCATGAAAAAGATAAGTACAGAATAGATTTATAATACAAATTTGGACAGATACGATTAGATACGGATAGAACTATATAAAGACTGCATTATTCAAATCGTTATTGTGGTATTCGACATCAAATATTTTTAACGCGGTTAAGGATGCAGCGATTTCAGTATAAACAAACATGGCACAGATGGGTTTATCCGTGTCAAATGTCTCAACAAATCGTAATATACCTACTGAGAATTGAAAATGTTTTCCGGGAAATATCATCGGATCGCAGCATCGAGGCGGCTCGCGAGGCGTTTACATCGGAAACAATTTAGCCCGTGCTTCAATATGTAAATTCCGCCGTTGACGGCGCGAGTCGTCTTTTCTGCCTCTTAACTGTGAGTACCAATAACCCTTCTGGAATCATGATAAATTATCCACACTCACGTTCGCGCCGCCTCTCATAGACACAATTTTGGCAGGCGATCTGTGAAGCGGTTGATGTGGTATTGTTATTTTGACTAACCTACCTGGTTAAACCACGAAGCAAATGGTTAAACCATTCACGCATGAATTTAATCAAATTGTTCTTAAAAATAAAATTATTTATGCATGGGTAACCGATGGTTAAAAATAATATAAAATTCTTAATTAACTAAGATTATCTGAAAAATATTTCACCAATATAAATATGTAGATATATTGATCACCATTATCAAACAGTAGTGCATAATATAAAACAAGATTAGGGTTATGGTATGGTTAAACAAGATTGGTAGGTACTAATGCCTGAAGACGATTGTAATTAATGAGATTTCTAGTATCAATGATGATGATAGCTGTAATAGTAGGTACGAGGTACTGTACCTACAATACAGTTACACATTATAATTATCAAAATAATGTAACTTTGTCAACTCAGTTAAGTAGTAGGTACAATACGAGTACAAAATAGTTCACTTTGCCGGTGCCGCTGATATTGTTACGAGCATCATCAATAGGTACCTAAATGAGCTTCAACTGCACACCAAATAATGGTTTTTAAAAGGCTATAATTGCAAGAGTTGGCGAGTTCCTAATATGTTTCATGAGACTACCACTATGTAACCTTCCAGTTCTGATACAAAACACCTAAAAACCGTCACTACATCTCTCGTCTCTGCACTAATCAAACCGTCTGAGACTTGTTTCGCGCATCCTTGCGTCGCATCGTGTGAGCGCCACTTAAAGTCGCTGCCTTCACATTATTAATGAGGGAGCCTTAGAGAAAATTAAATATAGCATTAGGCCCGGAAGCCGGGCTGGGGGGGAAGAAAGGGGGCTAACCCTTCCGCAGCGACAATGCGGGTGCATAATTACGCATTTGTAAATTTTAAATGTCCCACCCACTCACATCTTTTGTATGGCGTGATTCCGCGATGCTAAACGGTGGCGAATGAGCTCGTCAATTGTGAACGCGTAATGGTTTAGAGGCATTTTCATGATGCAGAGCGGCTGTGGTAATTTGACAATATGTAGTGTTGTTTTAGGAGTTTACTGTCATTGAATTACATAATAATGGGGGCCTTGATGCTTTATCTAATGAAACATTGTAAAACTCTTCATCAAACAGAAGAACAGCGATGTTCTTTGATCGAATTACTAATTTTCAAACGATTAATATGTGACAAGTTCCCAATTGATACGGGGAGTTGAATAGATATGTTTCACGGATAAATCAGATGTTCCTCGTGCTGATAATTAACGTGAACTCAGGAGAATAAAAACATTGAGCCGAATGAATTTTACGAAAATCGGGTTAGAAAGCATAGAGAAACGTATATTGTGACAAAATGTTTGCATCTAGTTCTTAATACCAATTTGTTGTACAAATTAAATAGGTACTTAACTTTCTTGAAAATGATTGTAATTAAATGATATTTATTCATTCAACTAAGCGTGAAATTGCGCTACGCCTAATGATAAGGAGGCATTTTCATAATAATTTCACGGCGTTGCGCTAATTTATCTATTAATAAACTTAGCTATGAATTGATTTGTTGAAAGTTATTCGCAAGGCAAAATATTAATCAAAGAATATTAAAAACAATTAAGGCAATTCACAAGAGAATGACCTAGCATATCAATTGAAGTTTTACATCAAAGTAATATTTTAGTTTGAAGTAGACTTTTCCTATACTTTGTTGTTTAACGTATATTTATTTTTAGGTCCTCTAATAAAATAATAGTCCCAAACTAAGTCCAGACTTGTAATACGGGCAGGTGCTAGTAAAATTGATAAAATTACTTTTGTAAATGAATGTGTATTTATTTTTTTACAGTAGCTCGACATAATGTCCCACATAATCTCCCTACATCTGATGGAAAGCGAAAGAGAAGCCCAAGTCGCTGTGACAACGTGCAAGTTACTGCTCAGTTACCTGTCAGTTGCTACCGCCATGCCGGCCCAACCAATTGAGCATGTTATAGATATCTAGATCAATCTAGATCATGCAACAAATATTTGTACAGTGCGGGAATCGAACCCGCGATCACTGTTTCAGAGGCAGCGTTTACTACCACTGCTGCATTGCATTACACTAAACTTAGACTTGCAACACCTTGATTCTCAACACTCATCAATTTAACAGATTAAAAATGTTATAGCTCCTTTACACCCAATCAACAAGTCTATAAAACAACGACATAATTAGAATTCAGTCTCCGCTGCCGATATTTCAAGCGCGCTCAAAATAAGCGCCACTATAAGCCATGATATCGGGTAACCTTCCGCGCCCTCTTGTCACAGCTACTTTTATACACCGAAAGGTTAATTAAGCAAAACAAAAAGGGGTTAAACAAAATCAATAGACGCAAATTCATTAAGCGCTAAGCAGATTGAAATCCAACATGGCGCGGGAAGATGGCGCTCGGGGCGAGCGGGTTAAGGCGCGTTGACAAAGAGGCCTCGTTAGTTCCGGAGCCCTCTTATTAACCTTATGATGTACGGAAAGCATCCGTCTTGCTTCCCGTGACGTCAGCCCTTGCCTTCCCACTACTCACACGGCCCAACAACGGACTAAGAACTAAGTTGTAACATTTATAACGCTATATATAATGTTAGCAACAGGATTCAAAGTTATGAGCGATTAATCAATGTAATCTAAGTTGTTTCCCTTTATTTGTTGAACGGATTGGGTTTTGCTATCATCAATTATTGAAAATTGCTTTACTGATTGCTAAGTTAGCTTACTACGGACTACGTAGGTATTTATAATAACGTAGATACATTTGTTTAAAGGCAGTTTTATTAAGAACAATATTATATTCTCCAATATCTTTTTTGTAGACTTAAAAATATTAATTTGAACTAACGATTGATTGAGACTTTCCTATAAGCCCATGCAGTATTGGAAAATCTGAAGAAAGCGCATAGAAGTCCAGTGTTCATTAATTCACAAGGTTATGCTTTGTGCGTCATCTAGGCGCAACTAAATTCTTCTAGAAGTTAGACTTTTCCTTTTATGTAAAAGAGGTATGATACTCCTGCCTAACTAAGCAGCATGGAGGTTGTAACAGCACTATGAATTACCATAACACGGGGACAAAGCTGCGGACTTAAGCTGGTAGAAAATACTTATTCTGCTATTTGTCTAGTATTAACTAGCTTAAAACATTATGAAGCTATGTCAGAATCACCTTGTAGCTACTTATAAAGGCAATATAAGTAGGATTACGGAATTCTCATACAATATTATTAAACATAATATCAAAATTTCCTAATGTTTGCGATAATAACATAGTTACTTTGGTATTACTTAGCAACATCAAGTGAAAGTCGGTATCGCGCGTGACACTTGAAGCGTGGATTTGCTAAAATTAATTTAACGTTCAAGTTTCTTAGCGAAATAGGTAATTAAATGTTCGCACTTTCGGCAAACAACTGTGTAGTTCACAACTTGTCTTAAACGTGACAAATATTTGCTTATATTTTCGTGGAAGTGTGTTTGTCTAAGCGACACATTTATAACTAAGCCGCTAAAATTGGTGACAAGATTTCATGCTAATAATTTAAGTATTTAACTTTAGGTTTTTACAGTGATCAAATTTCGTGCCATGATTAATCTTAGTGCATAAACCTTTATAAAGAGGATCAAGCGAAGATCTAGTAGTACTTCTGTGTAGTACTGTTAGTAGTTTTAATAATGGTAAGTTAATTATAGTAGTAGTGACTTTATAATTTTAAATGAAATATGCACTGCACATATTATATTTGTCGACAATTAAACAAGCAACAAACAATACGAATGTTGCAATGAACACACCAGCAAACAAAAGATAATTAACAAACAGTTCTGACATTATTTGTGCACACTCAATCCCCAATATTATGCACCATTTGTAGGCGAAATCCCAAAGAGCCTAACTTTCAGTCTGCAGAACCGAAACAAAAGACAAGCGAAATTGCTAAGCACCACTCAGATTGATGTTCGGAGAAATGTAAAATAATTACTCGAAAGTGCTCTTGCCAACCCTTTTCTAATCGCCGCGTAGGGCGTCGGCGAGTCGTTAAAAAATTCCGCCCTTATCCGGCACATCGGAATCACACTAAAACGTAAATACTTTTATCCCCGTAATCCGGGTGTCTTCGCAGATTAGCGCTGTAGTATCGGGTGGAAAAATGCAAGACGCAATCTAGCAAATGGCATTAAAATGTTCGGGGCGAACCCTCTCGCGGCGCGGTGCGATTTTTCAAAGTCGGGAAAGAAAAAACCCTTTTCGTCTGGGGCAATGGAGCGGACTGGCACGTCTTCGGATGCGGCCAATCCCGCGACTGGAGGCCGGCCGACCACTCTTGGTACTTTAATGGAATTCTTAGATTTGTTTTCTGTTTTTATTTTTACGGTTTTCGCGAGAAGATATTCGTGTTATCCGTTGTTCTTGAGACGTTTTATTATTAGTTTTATCTGTTAAGGCGATTTTCTAAGATTTAGAGTTTATCGATAAGGAATAAAAGTTAGCAATTATTTCGAATTGATACTATTAATTTTTTTACTACGACATCCAGTATTATTTATAATTGATGTATGTCTGTAGCTACTTTAATTTGTATGTTCTGGTTCACTGGGTGATCTCCATAAATTATTGTAGCAAATAAATTAATTTGATTTCAAAACCACCGTCGTGTTCCTTTGTAACACTTAACATACTCAGGAAAATTAATAAAAAAACGCAATGCTATTATCTAAGAATCGTCATCATCATCCTATCGCATTCGACTGCTGGGTATAAGCCCCTCCAGTTGTTTGCTACTTTGGGCAAACAATATATGGAGGCTTTACACATAATCGGGCAGGCGGGTTGGTGATCGCAGGGCGTAGCTCCGCACTTCGGTGATGCTGCTGCCTGTCATCGGCCTGTGGTATTTAGCTACGCCTTAAATCGTGACAGTCATACTGCCACCAGTCGGTGACCAGGTAATCGGTAGTAAAAGCAAATAAAGGCTAATAAATATGTCCATTATTATGTATCAAACTATCAATTGTGAAGGTCGGCGTGTACGGCGGTTACACATCGTGCGCACAACACAAAGAATTCCAGCATTTTTAACGAATGCAAATCGTCTGAGCTGCCCTTTCTTTTGCCTTTTTCGGTGGGAATACAAAATGAAACGATACCCTTAATTTTTCATGTCATTGAGAAGCAAGAGTGTTTGGAAAAGATTTGATGGATTGCAATGTGCAGTCAGTTAGTTATGAAGTTACAAAATAACGTAATGTTAGTTACGAATTGTTTGACAGATTTTTTTATAATGTCCATAAAAAGAATAAATAAGTTCTCAGAAATAGGACATAAATAGTACTAGTCGTAAACTTAACCGAAGCTTGTATGGGTAATAGAAATCTAATAAACTTACTTAGATAAAGGCTGATGATGATGATGTTTTAATATAATGCAGACACAAGTTAGTATAGCAAACCTCTCGGTGACAATGAAAGATTTAATGTCGGCAAAAGTTATACGACAGTTTGGAAAGTCATAGGTACTTTAAAGCTTTTTGTTATACGATTTATTAATTGGTCTCACATTATATTGGATATTGGCTATGAGTGATAATAACAAACAAAAGTGCGTAGATAAAGATTTCATATGGATATATTTTATACATACATTGGTCTACTGGAATTTACTTTGAAATTTATAGTGCAGAACCTAAACATACTTAAAAGTTGACATCATTGGAGGCGCCATGACTAGGGCATACCTAAGCTTAAAAGCACCGACGATCCGAAAATTCCGGGCTCAATTCCCGGTCCGGCCAATTTAGCAAATAAACTTTCTTAATTTGTCTCGGGTTTGAGTGTTCTGGGAGACTTTTCTAGTCATGACCCGGTACTCGAAGTACAAGGGAAAAAGGTCTTTTACCTTAAGAAGTTTTTGATACAAGTGGTTGGTGTGTAATGTCGGACAATCGCCACTCTCTTTTGACAATCGCCGATCGTAGATCCTCGCTCTAGTGATGCTGCTGTCCGTCATCGGCCTGTGGTATTTAGCTATGCCTTCAATCTTGATGGTTATACCGCCACCAGTAGGTTGCCAAAGCCTCGTTTGTTATTTAGCACGATGCACCACGGGTAGGTGAGGGTGGCTCGAAGCGCAAAGATTATAGGTAGCTTCCTTACATTCCATAGTCTAGCGCATTTATTATATCATCATCATCATCAGCCTATATCAGTCTACTGCTGAACATAGGCCTCTCCCAATGTTCGCCACTTTGATCGATCCTAGGCTATTCTTTATTAATATATTGGCCTATTGGCCTATTCTTTATTAATCACCCCGAGCTAAACATCAACAACAGAAGTTTGCGTCTCAAGCATACCCAACCCGTCCTCGCTCCAATATCTCAAATGGTTATCGTAAAAGCGAACCTTCGGATTACGGTCTTAATCCTAAAAAGCAGCCATTCTCTAATTGCACCGAACTCATAAAGCACTACACCTATAAAGGCTAAGCGGTCGGATTCAAAATAATGTGTTTAACATTTTCGCAGCGACGCTATCTACGACATAAAACGGCCTGTAATTTATTCTATTGCTGAAAGGGTTGGGTTGCCCGGGGTGGGAATTACCCAAGGTGGGTGCTAAAGGGTTAAGCCGTACGTACGGGGAGCGCCGGCAAACTTCGTTAATTTATGCGCTTAAAAATGTCAACTGGAAATTATGACGCCGAAACACATTTCCTATATATTTTGCGAATGGTTTTGTGATAAAACAATAGGTTTGTGTTATTTTTTCGTGGTTCCTTAGGCGAATGACTTTGATGGTTATCGTCAGTTAAGTAATCTCTAGTGGTAACACATAATTATAAGGGGTTTCATCAATCATGTTCTAGAGTTTCAAAATCAAATGTAGCCTCAAGACCATGTGGTAGCCTCATGATCGTCTGGACCTTTTTCTACAAATATTTGTTAGCTGTAGCAGAAAAAGGTTTCATTCAAATCCACTTCCGGAGATTAGCTTTACAAGCAATTAATGTTGTTCTAACGCCATATTTTTTTGTTTTTTACGAGTGTTAACATATTAAAATTAAAACAGTTGATTACAGCAATATCAGAAACGATCAAAAACCAACTCGATCCTATCGGCACATGTTAATTGTTAGGTACATATCGAATCTTGTATCCATGGGTACGTGGAAAGAGACTGACTCATTACCAATAAATTGACTGGCTCGATGGCTCATTTGGTAGTGACCTCTGCCTTCTGAGCCAAATGGTCGTGGGTTCCATTCCAGCACAGTACAAATATTTGTGTTCATGAACAAATCTGTTTGTATTGGTCTGGGTGTTTAATACTCGTATGTTTAATATGTCTTTATTTACAAAAAAAGTATCTAAGTAAGTTTATCACTTATCTGGTACCCATAGTACAAGCTTCGGCTTAGTTTGGGGCCAGATGGCGACGTGTGGCCCATCGTGACGTTATGTCTTGGGTTATTTATATATTTAAATAGTACCTACATACATATTCCCATTTCACACCATTTGTAAAGCACACATAAATAAACAAACGCAATCGGAAGGCCTCCCAACAAATCCGCGACCATAATCCTTAACCTTCCCACCTGAGCTCAATCAAGGCGACAATGGCGCCGCGATCAGCGCCCCGCTTAGCGCATTCGTTAGAATATTTAAATAATGAGTGGCGCTCCCCCCTCAGTCTTATCTAGCGGCGCACTCCTCAGCCTCCGAATTGTTGACGCCTCGGTGAATCGGTTTCGGCAGCTATGTTTACTGTAACTGTAGACGAATGATCACTTTTTTTTTTTTTTTTTTTCTCTTTATTTAAGGAGCTTAGTCAACATAGACTATTTCGCTCCGTTGTATCAACACACATATTATAACTAAATAAATAATCTGTAATCGTCACTTAAAGCATTTGCAATACAACTTGTATAATGCTCTGGCTTCCTCCGAATTGGGAGAAGACAGGGAAATGATCACTTGATAATGTTGATTTATAGATATTAATAGGCTAGCTATTCCGGTGACGGAATCACTATTTTACATGAAAAATAGTGACTTTGGATAGTATTTTTATTTATTTAGGCTAATTATTATATTATTATTAGGTAACTTGTGGACTTATTTCTCGGACGAACTTGTGAAGATATAGTTTTTTTTTTGTGGAGTATAGTTAGCTCGACATATTGGCTTCCCTACGCCTGATGGAAAGCGAAAGAGAAACCAAGTCGCTGTGAAAACGGGCAAGTAACTGGTCAGTTACCTGTCAGTTGCTACCGCCATGCCGGCCCAACCCTGACCCCCCACGAGCTCTGGAAACCTACTCACCTGCAGGTTTCTGCAGAAACACGACCCGATGGTCATTTGGCTGCGGTATACTATAGGGTGGAGGTCCTTCCCCGGACGGGCAGCTCAATTCGAGCGAAGATTTGTCTCTTATGTAGTGATAGTTACCTACGAAGCATGACCATGTTATAGAGATGACAATGGTGGTCCTGCCAGAAAAATGTTCCAAAGCAGAATGAATCAATCTGCATTTAGATATTCGACGAAAGTATTTTTTTTCTATGGTACCTACTAAAATTTTTTAGACTTAGACAAAAAAATATTTTTATATATTTAAATTGCACGAAATAATCTTCTAGGATGTCAATAGGTTTATTTAAGTACATAACGTTTTTTTCTCGGTATCCGAAAGTACCACCATTATAAGAAATCAAAATTACTGCCTGTTCATGGTAGGTAACCCTTTTCAGCATGGTTAAAAGAAATTAAAAAAACTCAACATAATATTTTTTGTTGGCAGGTATAGCCCATCAGTTGGCTGGTCTGCCGGGTGGCGAGTGGGGGGCATTGGCGCGGCACTACCCACCCCCCCTATTGCCGTCGCACGCGCACTTCACGCCGCACGTCCTACCCCCGGCGCATGCGCAAGCACCACATGTGCCGCCCCCGGCACATGAGACAGGTAAGAACCTTTTATCTATGAAGAAAGGGGATGTAAGGGAGCGGCCTATCATTATTTCGCTTCAAGCCAACCTCACCCTGCCTGTGATGCATCCTGCCGAATAGCAAACGAGGCGCTGGGGATGTGAATGTAGAGCCCGTACTACGTATGGGCCTCCAAAACTAAGTGACAACTTTTTCATACCAACCAGACTCTTTGTTCCCTGAGACATATAATCTTCAGGTGTTCAAGGAATTGGTATTTTCTGGGTGAGCGCGCTAGAGCTTCAATAACATTTAATTTACAGGTGAATTGTTGTCAAGCGCAATCCCGAATATTAATAACGAATAATTTTCAATTTCTGGGACTTTCTAATTAGATCGAAATATAAATAGAATATAGTAATACTGTCAGATGTAATTTTTTTAAAGGTACTAAAAGTGACTTGGTATTCGAAAATAATAATCAAATGTATGGGTTTTGAAACGACTACGATAATGGCATTGTCGTCAACATCAAACCGTCAAAGAGCGGAAAGGCTCAAACTTCATAGAATTCCATAATTTTCGAGCACACGATGACTCACGTATTTTTCCATGGCCATAACTACCATCCCTTTTAACGAAACTGTTTTCACAGATGTCACCTCCGAGACGCCGACCACGATGCACGCGCACAGCACGACCAGCCCCGCGAACTCCCGCCCGAGTTCTCCCCAAGACGACGACATCTCCGTCACGGCTTCCAGCAGCCCCCCTCCAGACGACCGTCCAGGCGCCTTCACCTCCGTCACGAGACCTCGAAAGCCGCTGCAGCCGCTTGCAGCACCCTCAAGCCTCTTCCACAGCGCTTTAGCTGCACAACTGTTCCTCAACTCCCCACTACTACCCACACCACCCGCATGGCTGTACTCTCAACTCTACGGCGGTTACGACTGGTGGCTCAGACCGCCCCCTCCCCAAGAAGACTCAAACTCAAGTCCAGATAGAGAAGAAGACACAGCCACGCCCAATACAGCGAAAAAGAGACCCGCCTCCCCCGAATGGACAGAGCAGGGCGTCAGAACTAGGAGTAAAGCCCTCATAACGTCAGAAAGACGACCGGTGGATGTGTGGCGTCCTTACTAAAACTCAGTGAAGTGTTAACTGTTTATATATGGCGTAGGATTCTTGAAAAAATCGAACCTTTGCGAAAATACCGGATAATTGGAATCTATGAATGAATTTCTTGATTATCCGTACCATGTTCAGGATCTTTTTAAAAATCCGGCTCATTCCAATATAATCGCGAACGTGTACCGTTCTCGGTTAGCTTAAGATGAGCCGTATCGTAAGTCATGAACGCTGATTGGCTGATTTGAACATTGTCCACATGTTTTTCCCAACCAGAATAAAGATATTATAAATCGGCACGTATAATAGCTATAATAGCGTTCAATTTTCTAATCGTCCGAACCAAAATCGGATTGTTGCACAGATCCTAAACACGGCATGGATGTTCAAGAAGTTTATTGTTAAATATATCCCAATTATCCGGTCTTTTGCAATGTCTTAAGATTTTTGCCAATTTTTCAATTGTCCCACGTCATATAGTGCGTTTGTGTTCGGCCTGTTTACCGTCCGAAGGGTTAAGAGGAGTGTCAAACGTTATTCTAAGGATAGTTCATACGGCGCGCTATGAACGCTTATGCCAACGTGCATCGCAGCCGTACAGTGTGCAATATAATTAAGTGTCACGTAGACTTGAGTGAACGTGGCGTATTCGCTAAGCTAGTCATTACTGTCGATAGGTGTTTTTACGTTTAGATAAATGAATGTGAATTTCAAATCGTAACGTTTAATGAAATTGTTGACTGTATTATAAGATAATGCAAAGTCTGTAAATAAAGTTATCGAAATTTTTAGCGACTGTTTCTTTTGTTCGTCTAGTCTGCGTATTCTAATTTCGAATTGTCATAATACTAAACGGGATTGAGCCAATTCTGAAACTTGGATGGTATGGAAGGTGCTTGAAGGTGAAACTTTATTCAGAACTGCTATTTGGCTAGCACAAGAGCCACTACTTAGAAAATATCTTTACAATTTAAGCATTGTCTATGTAGTTTTTATTACCATATCAGTTGTTTTTACAGAGTAGGCATACTGTATTTTATGTTTGTATTTTGTGCAAAAATTGCAACTAAATATTGCGTTCCAAGTCATTACCGTCGATAATGGTGCACTAGGCTGTTTTAAATTAATTTAAATTTTATTTACAGCGCTGGCAACCTGCCTCGGCTCATTTGTGTAAATAATGATCTTGCATTCCACTTTTATTCAGGCCATTGTGTTTCGTGATTTCATGAATACGTCGGACATTACATATTCGATTGTATGTTCAGACACAAGATATATAAAGTCAATATGTAATTGAAATGCCGTTTAATAATAAGCATTGACATGATTAAAAAGCGTGGTAAAATCAATGACGTATACTACTCGTATTATCATCAACAAGCCGATTGTTTGTTAACAAACTCTAGATACTTTAGGGTAATAAAAAGGTTTCTTCACGACAACACATTGATTTGTGGTAGGGTTCGAACCGCTGCTCCCCATATGGAAGTCAAATGCTTTTATCATTAGACTACTGATGCTCCTACTGTATTCTGATATAGGTAACGTATAGATAGTATGTCGTAATACCGAACCTGCCTACGTATTTAGATCCTTAAAAAAAGATAAGTTAGGATAATTTACGCTATGATCAAAGCTATGTTCTTTGCATAACTGTCATTCCGGAAACCTCATAACCAATTTTTACTTGATTTATGTACAATAGGTAATATCTAATAGTCGCAGAAAAACAATAACATTTTGCAAGACAGTGTAATTTAATTAAACTTTTACACACATGATTGTATAGTTTATGTAATATTTTGCTTTATTTATCTTTGCTTACGGTATGATCACATACGAAAGACTTCTAAATTAGTCTGCTATCCTAAGTCAATTCGTTAAAAGCTGAATTTGTAAATCTGCTAATTAACAATTTCGTTGCTTTTTATGATTCGTATTCAATTAGTAATATGAACTTAGTTTTCTTAAAAAGGACTTAATAATATGCTTCATAGACAAACTGGTAAAAAGCACAACCCAAGAGTACAGTCAAAAGCAATAATAGGTCAACATTATACCAGGAAAAATTTACCGGTTCAATGTCACATAGTTCTTACTATAGGTACATGGTCAATTTTCCAAAGTTTGATATTTCGTTAACCCCGACACTACAATGATCGAACGTCACTCAGCAAAAATGCGCCCTCATTTCGGGCATACACAACTGCCCGTGCCTTTACACCTCCTGTCGACAAAGTCCATCAGTCTGAGTACCCCGCTCAACACTTCCGTTGCTGTAGAGACGATCTCCTCTTTGGGCAGAAGGAACCTGTGCTTCTTGCCTCGTAGTTCCACCATGTACGAGTAGGGGATGCTCGCGACGGCGTAGCTCCAGTCCGTGCTTGTGCCGGCAGCGAAGTACATCAAGTCTTTGGTGCTTCCCACCTTGTAAGTATGTCCACTGGTGTCGTGAATAGCCTGAAAGAAGAATACAGAGATAAGAAGAAGAGAATCTGGGATAAAATAATCAAATAGTAAACTAACGGGTTTGTGAGGTAATAAGTAAGCAAAACTGGGATGTAAGGGACCTATCATCTTTTCGCTCCACGCCAACTAACTTCAAATGCCCGTAGTGCATCCTACCAAATAATAGACGAGGCGCTGGCAACCGACTGGTGGCGGTATAACGATCACAGTTGAAGGCGTAGCTAAATACCACAGGCCGATTACGGGCAGCAGCGTCACCGGAGCGAGAAACTACGCCATACGTATTTAGCTGCGCCTTCAATCAGTCGGTTGCCAGCGCCTCGTTTGTTATTCGGCAGGATGCACTACGAGCAGGTGAGGTTGGCTTGGAGCGAAATTATGATAGTTCGCTCCCTTACATCCCGAGACTTTAGAACAAGATTTTAAATTTACCTTTGCCATAGCAGTGCCGCCTTCCAGCATCTCCACATAGTCCGGACAAGGGTCACCCGTGTAGCCCCAAGGGAAGATGATCACTTCACCATAGCTATGGAATGACAGGAACACTTTGAAAGTCGTCTCTGAGTCCAGGATGGCTTTCTGTAAAAAAAAATCTATTAATAGCATCGTTAACTCTTCAGTATCCTTCGGTTGCGTTTAAGGTTCAGTTGGTGTATAGTTAGAATAGTCCTACAGCTAGCATAGTGGCGGTAATGGACGTGTGATTGCTTTGCTTATTTGTCCATTGTCGCAGTGACTTATTAGACCTCTCTTTCGAAGGGAGGCTATTGTATAAAAAAACGAGGTGCATATTTTGTAAACATTTTTCCTTAATTCTAACTTCAGTAAAATTCTCTTGAAAACAATGTTGTATGATATACGACACTTTCAATGGATTGTTATTTTTTTAAATAGATCTTGCAAAGTTGCTATTTTCGAAAGTGTCGGTTACAAAGAGTACTTTATTATTATGCATATATTAATAAGTATTAGCCGGAAGTATTCCAGTATGTCAAATCTGGTCCACGTAACTTTTATGAATAAACCGAGTTTAGTCTATGAATGAGGTGTAACAATTTGTATTACCTTAACAGCAATCGTTTCGGGTTCAGAAAAAGGCTTTGGCCCTCTGTAGAAGATGTTCCCCGGATCTTCAGAAGAACCTTCCTCTCCCTTTTCACCCCAACCATAGCTGTAATTAAAATAATAATTAAACCCTTGATTTTAGTTCGAGAATTTCCTTCTAGAATTTGTTAAAGATCTTTTTTTACGGTGTGTTCGGGGCAGATTACACTGCGAATCTTAAATCGTTCCACTTTGCCCCACTGGTGGGGCGCCTTGTTGGAGCAAAGTGGAACAATCCTCTTAAGGCCTACGTCCAGCAGTGGACGTTTACAGGCTGATGATGAAGCAAGAAGGGGTCATATCAAACCTGAAATTCCTGTTGAGGTCCACACCGATGCACTCCCCATACCGGGCCCTGTTCTTGCGCCACATCCTGTCGTGGGTGTGGGTGTACTCGTAACCGTCTGGATTCATTACTGGGAGTATGTACCTGGATAAAAAAATTAAGGTTAATAATTTACTCTGCCTTCGACTGACCACATAATGTAACTCCGTAAGTAAATACCGTATAGTAGTAATATATGTAAATGGATTATGTGCGGGGACGAATAAATAATATCTACAAATAAATAAAAAATATTCATCTTCCCATGGGTGTTGTAACAGTCGACTTATGCCCTCCCATTTTGGGAGGTGTGAGTACCACACACCATGCCAATTCTCCCCGGAGGCGGTATGAAGGTGCCTAATGCATTCCCCTCTAGAAAAAAAAGGGACATCTTGAGAAGAAACTATCTAAGCCGGTGGTAGAGATTACCCGCCAGATTGGTGGCCACTGACAATGCAATCAGACATGATTTTCTGTTTTCGTAAGGGTGTGATATAAATCACAGTGTGATCTATATCGAGGGCTATCGCGAGCAACAGCGCAACGACTCTAAGTTTCCATGGTACAATAGGATTTACATTTCAATTACAAAACGCATATAAAACACCACCTTCATTGTAAAGGTCCTAAAAAGCAAAGGTTGGTTTCCATTCAGCCGCTGCCGGTGCTGTTGCACGGAACGTTGTTCTAAATATTTCCGCGGCAAAGTCGACGCCAGCACCTTCAGCCTTCCTACTTCTTTATTGAATGACTGATATTGAATGATATATGATCTAAGTAATATTAAAGTACATTTTTTTGTTGAGCGAGAATACTGAATGTGAGCCCTCGCTCGCGTTCGCGTTACCGTCCTTTGACATAGAGGGAGCGCGGGGCAATGTTCGCTTCCCACTTCCCTGCTGCTCACTTCCCGTCCCAACAGGGCTGAATGTAAATGATGCATAAAGTTGATTAATTGCACTTACCAATCTTTGTTGGTGACGCTCTCGGGCTGGTCGTGGAATGTCCTCACGAGCCTGTCGGCGATGAAGGTGACGACGGCTGTGCTGATCCACTCCCGAGGGTGGATGGACCCGTCCAGCCACACGCCGGCGTTGTCGCGGTTGCCGTTTGATATCTTTAACATCTGCAAAAAAAATAAATGTTAAGGGAATAAGCCGTAGCATCATGTAGTATAAGGAGTAGTAAAGGTAGGGCATAGCAAATCTTCGCTCGAATTGAGCTGCCTGTCCGGGGAAGGACCTCCACCTTATAGAATACCGCAGCCAAATGACCTCCGGGTCGTGTTTCTGCTGGTGAGTAGGGTTTCCAGAGATCGTGGGGGGTTAGGGTTGGGCCGGCATGGCAGTGGCAACTGACCAGTTACTTGCCAGTTGTCACAGCGACTTAGGCTTCTCTTTTGCTTTCTATCAGGCGTAGAGAAGTCATTATGTCGAGCTACTATAAAAAAAAAATTATGTCGAGCCACTATAAAAAAAGAGTACTTCAAGTCTAAAGTAAAAAGGTTTTTAAAGGGTTGGCATAACGCATGCCATGCCCTTTTTTTTTAAACCGGAGATAATGCATTTACGTATATATCTACGCCGTGCTACTGTACAGTAAAAAACCTACTATCGATTCTTAAGTCAATTTTCTAGTAGGTCTATTTTCGAATACAACTAGAATTTACATACCTTTATATCGCGCCCTTCAGCCGATCGGCCAATGACACTGACTGAACACAGGTAAGGGTACTCGATCACCAAATTGTCCATGAATTTATAAATGACGTTCAGACGATGATAGTTCTTCCAGTCCATTGCTCTACCTGAAAAAAAAAAACAATTTCTTTAATACGGTCTCAAATTTTTTTAATTTCATCATCGTCAGCCTATTTCAGTCCACTACTGGCCTCCCCAGTTGTTGGCCACGTTATCCAAGCACCTGGATGCTTTGGCAACCGACTGGTGGCGACACCTAACACCAGGGGACTCACAGGTGCATTGCCGGTCCTCGAGAAATCTGTAGGCTCGCTTTTTGAAGACCAGAAAAATTGCAGCCGGAAGCTGATTCTAATGAACAGTTACGCAAGGCAGAAAATTGTTCGCAAAACGCACCGTGAAAGACTTCCAATTATCAAGATCTTGCTTACTATAATGCACAGTTCTCCTATTTGACTATCACATCTTAGGTAATCATCAAGTTTTATAGTATGAGTGTGAAGTACAGTTTTTATTATTTATAGCAAATATATCCGGTGAGCAAGCGATCGTAGAGTGGTAATTTGCATTTGAAACATGCACTTTATAAATATAATAATGTACAGTTCACCATACGATAACTTAAATAGATTTGTTTGATATACGATTTTAAAATGGTATAAAATCGTACATTAAAAAATTAATTGTATGGTACATTATATAACTATCTGACTGTACGTGCTCTGATAACGTAGTAATTTCTTTCATAATTACTTATCAGATATCTATTCTTATTAGAAAAACTTTCACCATAATATGAAATAATTATCTAATTACTAAACATTTTGTAACTAAATGTACCTATTATTAGGTATAACATTTGATTGCATGTCGCGGTTTAAATACTCAGTTAGTCGAAAGACATATATAATAAACAAAACAAGTGAGATCTGGTAGATATTGATAGCACAAACATAATAATAATAATTTCAGTTACAGCGATCAAGCTACAAGGAGACTAGCCAAATACGTAGGCGATAATAAAGTACATCTGTGTTAGTGTGAAAGGTTTATCCTTAGCTGTAATAATATAATCCTACGTTACTACTGACTGAAGTAATATACAGTATGGTTAAAAAAAAAACTAAACACTTAGGAACTTGAGATAATAGATACCTGCTCGTAAACGAATCCTCTGTGATATGGTAAATTTTTTCCGGCTCTTGTTACCTAAAACCATTTGGATAGTATTAGCATAATCTATTAGCTAATTACAAATGACATCGATGGTTTTTATTATTTTGAACTTTAATGATCAAAAATTATCCAAATGATTCTATGATATGAAGGCGTTATTGGAAAAAGAATATGTACGATAATAAACTAATTACATTATGATGACGATTATTGTATTGTAAATTATTATATCACATACATTTTTTTTATTTATTTATTTATTTATATGCAACTGGCTTGTAAGTGGGAAGAGGGAATACCTTATCCTAAGGCTTAGGTCGCACTACGGTTTTTCCCGCAAGCGGTAAACTGCAAAACCGCTCTAGCAGACACTACGGCTTAAAACCGCGCATATTAGTTTTATGTACTACAAATTTGTGCGCAGTTTTCCCCCGCTAGACATTCAGCAAAGAGCAGTTTTTTCAAAGTGCGGTCGCTTCCATTAGTTTCCTCTACTCACAAAGCCTGGCTAAAATCCGCGGCGATTTAGCCGTAGTGCGGTCTATGCCTAAGACCTAGATCTAGATCAAGATTATGAATATACACTAGTTCTGACACACTGCAGCACTGTCAGTCATCTGCCGCTGATGACAGCATTGCAGTATGGTGCTTCATCGAACTATTGATATCAGGGGCCCTACTACAAAAAACGAAAACGATCGTTCGTTGAACGGGTCGCGTATTTTTGCCCCATAAATCCCTCTCATTTGTCCCTCCAGTGTTCTAATATATTAATTAAATTGTTGAAAATCGACGTTGACGAATTTTAGTTTGTATATTCGAACGAAAAATCCGTTCAACGAACGATCGTTTTCGTTTTTTGTAGTAGGGCCTCAGATACCGCGGAAGGAAACCAAGCTAGCAAGACATTAGATATTGAATGTAGGTACATCAAGTCGTGATCACACCTCGATCCTGAAACTCCGTGACATATTCCGTCTTTTTCTTCTTGTTTGTACATCGTTTCGACTCTAAATCAACTATGTTTGCAGCTCTTCTTTTAGTTCCATTTTTAGCCTGAATATATGACCCTAAAATTTGCGAGTTCGATTATTGAGTTTATTTTAATGATATCTTATTATACAGCTTTTGGTATTCATTTATCTATTATCTACCGCAGCCTAATTCTTTTTTGCTTAGTTTGGAAGCATAGTCTTCTAATGAGCTATGATATAGGTAATGTGCTTCCGAATAATTTAAAATCAAAAGAACTCTATGATTGACTCAGGTAAATCATAGAGTTGAACAAAAAAAATACCACAATTTTTTTTTGCATGCACATTTCTTGATCAAGAGCGAATTCTGAATATAATTTACATTTTTATTTACAAATCAGTACAAGGTGATTTGTGTAAGGTGCCTGGCTACAGCTGGACGTAAGAAGCCTTAAAGAAAAGGGTCGATCTAAGTGGTGAACAATTGGAGAGGCATAGGTGAGCTGTATACTGCAATAGGCTGACGATAATGATTAAGTATGTGCAATGTTCCTTCTTATTTCAAAGGCCGCTTAACTCTAGACTTTAGAATAAGTACAGAGCTGGTTTCCACTTACTTCTCTCCTCAGAACCTCTCCTCTCGTTCTTCGAGGCAGAAGCGCCTTGCTCCCTCTCCATCATCAGGCCCACGTCCCCGATGGCTACCGAGAAGGGTATCTCCCTCTCGTGCAGCATCCCCGCCACTTGGGACGATCGGGGCGCCTCCACCATGATATCCATTGTGCTGCGTTCTTCCTTCCAGATGGTTATGGCTGAAAAGTTTTATGTTTTATAGTGGCTATATTTTATAGTAGTAGTATATAGTACGATGAACTTATATTTCCGTGTAAAGGACGTGAAACATCAGTTGTACCTACATAGATTTGTGCTGTTATCTTTCTCGGTTTAGGGATGTGGTTAATATGTTCAAGCCGACTCCACTACCAATATTTAGTTTGTGGGAAAAAAGGTTTCTACACGTTTTGTTTTACGTTTTACACACATGAAAATATTTGTGTATCATTAGTATGAGGCTAATACTACCAGTATACTAAGCATCTAATTTTCCTCTTTCAGGCAACGTGGTATGAAGTTATTGATAAAGACCTCCAAGACTGTTTATTATTTTTTATTACCTAGATGGCAAATCTTGAATTGAACTAATGAGTCTACCATGGACGTAGAAATTTATTTTCTACGTCCATGGAGTCTACTAAAATACTTAATTTAAAAACTCTTACCGCCCACAGTGTCGAGAGTTTTCACAAAGTACCTCTGCCCCTCCCTAACAAATTTGACCTCCCATACTTGACTTCTGTCTTTTTCTGATGCCACTTTGAAGAATTTAAATTACTGGTGCCAAATTAAATATATAATGATTTACTTAGGTTTTAAACTGTGTTCATTGTTTACTTGAAATTTTGAAAGTTTGACGGTTGAGTATTTTATAAGTCTGTCAAATAACTGTCATACACGCTATGACAGGCAAAATGAAAGGAGTTGAAAATATGTAGGTCATATTAGATTTATTAAAAATTTGCTTCTATTTAATCCCAAGTATAATAAAATATTGCCAAAAAGCTTTTAAGGTAAGCGCAAACAATGAGGAGCGCGTCGGAGATAATTTTTGTAAAGCATTCGAAAATTATCAAAATAAACTCTGTACGTAAGCTTAGAGCTAACAAAAATACGAGACCGACTATTAGGAATATTTCTATCTGTCGGCAGTGACCATAAGATTCTCCTCACCATTTTGTGAGAATCGAATTTGATGTAAAGAACTTGCTATAAATAAATCTAGCTCCAAACTAACCCGAAGCTTATATTATATCCTAGACAACTGGTTTTACTTAGATAATTTTTTGTAAACAAATACAAATTAATTACATAGCAATAACAGAATTAAAGAACTTACCGTTAAGCACAATTTTTCACACTCTATTGTCGATGAATTCCATAAGCGCTTTCACACAGCTCAGAATCTCGTTGCCAGTTTCTTCAATTTCTTCTTTAGGCAGTTTGAACTTATGTTTCTTGCTTCGGAGCTCAATAAGGTAACAGTAAGGTATGCGTGCTTCTCCGTAACTAAAGTCGTTGCTAGTACCGGCCGCACCGTACATCACATCTCTCGAAATCCCCACTTTGTAAGTATTGCCATTACACTCGTGAATAGCCTTTGAGACCACAAAAACGTTATTAGTTAACTAATTACCTGCTGTGTGAATCACCGGGGCCATTTGTGGAGCGATAATGCACCTTATGACGTGTCTTTTATTGTAATATATTAATATGCAGTTATTTGCATTCAGAAAGGTTTTTGCTAATTGTTAAGCGTAATTCTGATAATAGATGTTATTAATGAATTTAATTATCAATGTCATTATTGTAGTTGATTTACCTATTACTCATATACGTATTTACACATGTCATGGATTTCGCTTGCTCATATCAAAATGAATTTAAATTGGTTACCTTTATAAAAGTTTCAAAAAAAAAAATCAAAAAATGTTTATTTCCTTTTAAAGCATTTAGCGTTACACAATACATGCGTTCAAGTTTACATGTAATTAATAATATATACTCAGCGTGGCGACTACCCATAGTCACGAGTACGAGCTGTTCGCCAAATTTGGGCAAACGTCTCAAGACTTCACCCATAAAGTCTCGAGATGTTTGCCCAAAGTGGCTAACAACTGGAGAGGCCTATGTCCAATAGAGAACTGCAATAGGCTGATGATAAGCTTAAAATATGTCCTTAGTTCCCTGGTTTCATTATTAAGGCATATTTTCTTATTTATTATCGTCCACTGCGATTCTCTCTTACATTTGATCTAATGTACATCATTTAATAATATTATGACTTCTTACTTTAGACATAACGGTGGCTCCTTCTAGCAAACTGACATAGTCCGGGCATAACTCTTCTTTAAATGCGAAGGGGAAAATAATCACTTGGCCATAACTGTGCAGTGTGATGTATACTTTGAAGGTCAGCCCTGAATTTACCAGCATATCCTGTAAAACCAAGAGACTTTGAGTAAGGTATGAACTTTGGAAATTTCGGGTATTTTTCACCGACTTCGATTCATTGGAAAGGGAAGGTTTTCTGTTCCAATGCATGTTTACATTAGCGTAACCTGAAATGTAGTAGGTAAATCATAAGATTTTACTAGTAGAAGAAAGATACAATGTTAAGTCATTGCAGTAGTTCAAGATTTTAGATCTAACCAATAGGTATTATTATTATCTTATTTGGCTTAAAATACAGATAAATTCGAGAAAAAGTGAATATCCTTCATTCAGGAATCATAGTCACATTAAATTGTAGGTACTAACTAAGGTGCAGCGCAGACGGCACACTTTTTGTGCGATAGAGTCTGCGTCTGAGACATTTAAAAAGAGCGTCTAGGTGGGCCGACAGAATGATCGAAGATGTGCGTCGTGTGCGTTGAGTCTGTGAAATATCCGCGACAGAATTCTGCGCGTTGGGTGCGTTACTGCATATAATTGCAAAAAAGTGCGTATCGGATAGTCTGTCGTCTGCGCTGCCCCTCAGTGTCACGCCGACTGACTTTTGCATGCCTATACCTTGTAGGTAGATACTCAAAAGGAACCTATATTTTGAGATATTGCTCACAAACAATTTGAGGACAGGCCCAATATAACGGCGACATATGCGCCGCGCATTTATTCCGCAACAGGAACTCTAATAGGGAATTAATTTAATGTAACAGAATGATGTAAACCGTCGCAATGGAATTGATTTACGACTAAATCCTGTTTGCAGTTTAATCTCTGCGCTCGCTGTTGATGGCACGATTTCGGTATCAGCACATTACTGCTAAATGATTATACTGCACATTGCGTTAATGCTATGACGTCATTGCGAAAGCCTGCTTCCGTAGAAAATATTTTTAAACGGGTATTAAACCTTATTAACGCTCAAAAACGTTCGATAATCACTTTCGGCGGTAACTAGCGATGCTTTTGATGTAGGTACCATTGTTATTTTATTTATTCCACCATCAGAAATAACGGTAGAATGAATTTCGAATATGATGAACATTTAAGCGCTGTTCCTTGGCGTTTTCAATGGTCAGAATGGGCGAATTTGGACGCGATACAGCAAACAATTTATTGTGTCTGGAGTATGTGCATATTTGAAGAGCTAGCTATAAAATAAGAGTCATGAAGCAAACCACAATAAACATACAATGATTTTCTACATGCAAAGGTTCTTCGGTAGGTGTTGATGTTATTATGTATTAAATAAAGACTAACTCTCATAGCAGTTGATTCAGGCTCGGAAAATGGCTCTGGTCCTCTGTAGAACGCATTGGTCGGGTTGCTTGAGGAACCTTTACCGCCCCACCCAAAACTGTGAAAGATTATCATTGCATAAGTTCACAAATAAACTAACATAAATGTTCATTGAAAATTCAACATAAAGTAGGAGTACATCTCGTACATAATCTTCATCTTATTTTTTCACCATTGTTCCCGAGTGGGAACTTTTTTTTATAATTTATCTATGTTTTTATACTTTTTATTATTATTGTTTTTCTATTTTTTATATACGTCACTGTTTCTTTACAAGGCTTGGAGTATTCCAAGCGCGCCTGTATAGTCATTTTAGAAATATAGACGGCGTTTTTTAGTAAATTCAAAGCACAATTCGACTATAACCATTAAGGTGATCAACAGATATATTTAGGTCACCTAAAGTTTCGATTAAGGTCCACTCCGACGCATTGTCCTCCATGCCAGGCCCTGTTCTTGCGCCACATGCGATCCATAGTGTGGCTGTATTCGTATCCGTCTGGATTTACTACTGGGAGGAAATACCTGCAAATAGAAAGTAGAAAGCCTCTTTGAGGTTAAACGTATGCTGAGATAGGTTCACGTAGCCCAGGGCAGAGCAGAAAGAGAGGTAGGGCATAGCGAATCTTTGCTCGAATTGAGCCGCCCGTCCGGGGAAGAACCTCCACCCTATAGAATACCGCAGCCAAATGACCTCCGGGTCTTATAGGGTCACCGGGTTTCAGGATTGGGCCGACATGGCGGTGACAACTGACAGGTAACTGATCAGTGTTACAGCGGCTTAGGCTTCTCTTTCGCTTTCCATCAGGCGTAGGGAAAACATTATGTCGAGCTACTATAAAAAACAAAGCAGATTTTGTAAAACACATAACATTGTGTGTATGACACACATCATGAAAACAAGACATTGAAAGATGTGATTAGATGTGTATGTATATATATATGTAATCCAAGCCGTGTCCGGCGACGGCGACTTCTAAATGTTCAGTCTGGATATTTGTGGTTAGCTCTAATGTATGTAGCTTGTATGTAGCTTATTGTATTGTATGTGTATGTAGCTTGCGTTACAAGATGCGGGAAAGGCTTTGTCTGTCTCAACTGCTGTGCCCTGTTCTGTGTTGCGTGAATCTGAATTTCCTGTGTTGAGTTATTTATTTGACCATCAGAACTCTACCCAAGAGACAAACATTAGCTTACCAGTCTTTGTTAGTGACACTATCGGGTAAAGTATTGAAATTGGTCGCAATGTGATTGGCGATGTACGTGGCGACGGCCGGCGCGATCCACTCCCGCGCATGTATCCCGGCGTCGATCCATACCGATGCGTTGCTTGTGTCCGTGTTAGAAATCTTTAGAATCTGGATAAAGTTATATCGTATTTTAACGTAAGTACGAGTATTGAGTGGTTTCTAACTTTCTACTGGGAAAGTGATATGAACATTTTAAATTATGGAATAAGGTGAATTGATGCTTTTTGCAATTTGGATTAGTGAATTTTTACCAAATGCTAGCAGTCACTTCATGGGTATTTCGCTAGTTGTACGGTGGTTACCAGCTAAGCCCTACCACCGGGTGAGAAGCTGAAATCTTTAAAATGCCCATAGTAGACTCAAACGAGAGCCTCGGGAAGAATTTACATAACATATTCTGCTACCTTCAAATCTCGACCTTCCAAAGACTTGCCAATAGCTCCAGCTGTGCATATTGAAGGATAGTCATATTCTAAATCATCTAGAAAGTCATGTATAGTCTGAAGACGATGGTATTCATTCCAGTCCATACGAGGTTGAAGCGGGGGCTTTTTATCTAGAAAAGAAAAAACAAGGAAGGTGTAAACAGTGGCTTCGTGGTTCGTGTTAACACATGGGTGCGGTCGCTAGTTCTCTTGACTGGATCTTAGCTGACACTGTACTGTATAGATCATCAACTGCCTGTAAACCTCAACTGCTGTACATAGGCCTCCCCCCCAATGACAATTGTTATTTAGGGGATTAATCACCACGCTTGGCAGGCGGATTGGTGATCGCAGTACGTTTTTTTAGTATCCAGCTAAACTCTACTGCCCATCTCCTTATATCCCCTAAGGTGTCTTCTACGATACCCACGGGATGAGATGGGGTGGTCCAGTTCTGAATCAGATGACCACATGGACTGTATAGATCAGCCATACTCTAAGTGTGTTCCGCGGAACCCTAGGGTTCCGCGATACCCCTGTCAGGGTTCCGCAAGAAGTTAGAAAAAAAATCAAAAAGATCTCTCTCTAGTCGACCGTTGTGACGCGGCGTATCACGATTCACTATTATTATACTTGTTGTGTAAGTAAGTAATAAGTAACTGTTACATCTAATTATGCTTATTAATAAAAAATACACTTAAAAACCATTGTTTTATTGTAGGGTTCCATCAAGAATTTTGCTATCCAAAAGGGTTCCATCACCAAAAAAGATTAAGGACCGCTGGTATAGATAATAAGATTGAAAGAACATCAAATTGAAATATGACCTGTTAGAAATAGATAAATAAATAAATATCCCAAGACATGCCACGCTGGGCTACACATCGCCACCTAGCCCCAAACTAAGCCGAAGCTTGTACTATGGGTACTAGACAACTGATAAACTTACTTAGATACTTTTTTTTTATGTGAGTTAGTACTTTAATTACTTAGCTTCATTAGTGTGAAGATATTGTAACTCGTGCTTACCTTCTACGGTCATAGGTTTTGCAGGTGTCGGCAATTTTGTATGCACTACTTCTTCGGATTTCTTGGGTTCAAATTGGGGAGGATGGAAATTAGTAGGACTACTTTTACTTTCCAGAATGAGACAATTTGCTCCATCTTCCTTGTATTCGAGAATGTGTATCATCGTGTTCAGTCTATCACTAGTTGTCAATTTGGCTGGTAACTTATCTTTTGTGTTATGGTATAAATCATCATTGAAAAAATTACTACAAGTGCTATCAGTTTCTGGGCCGCTCGAATTATTCTCAGAATTCATTTTCTGCATGATGAGTTTTATTTTGTCGTTGTATTTATATTCATTGTCACTGGAACTGGTATCATTGGTTATGTGAAGGTTATCAGGTAGAGAGTCAAAGGATATATCATCAGGTCGGTAATAGGTGATCTTGCCATGTCGTAGACAAGGATGGTTAGGATTCATTCGTGCCACGCGGCAAGTGTGCCCAAATCTTCTGTCCATTGCTACTTGTTTTTGTGGTAGATAGTGGTAGAGCATTATAAAACTTTTATGGTTGAATTATTGTTGCATTGTAGACTAAAATCTGAAAGGCCCATGTTCTCATGTAGCCATGATAATTGTTTTATATCGTTATCGTGTATTTTATTCCATGTTTTATGTTAATATTTAGAAATCTTTTATGTTGTGATCATTGTGATGACAATGGTTGACTTTGTGGTTTGACAACGACGTCTTGATAGTAGAATAGACAAGTTTGAAGCCAAGTTTAAAGCTGAGTCACAGATATAAAAATTACCTGTATAGAACTTTGTAGGTTAGATCTCTGGATCCATACTTCAATGCTGGAGATTGGTTCAAGACTGTTCAGGACATGAAGATTTTTGCACATGGGAATGTAGATAGTGTTGAGGTTCTAGAATCTGGAAATTATGGTGGCATTACAGTACTTTTGAAAACATTTTCCAATAAAAGTTTGGGGTTGACCAATGTCGAGCAGTTAACCTTAATAAATAAATATCAGACAATATCACATACATTGCTCCAATTCCAAAGTAAGTAGCTTAAACACTTGTGTTATGGGTATCAGAACAACGAAGGTACTACAAATATATACTTAAATACAAACATAAACAACCAGACATGGTACAAACACTATAACAATAAACCTGGGTGGCCATCGATCCTTGATTCAGAAGGCAGGGGTACCCATTGTGCCACCAGGCCAGTCTCATGTAAAGAAGTAGATGAAAAGTTAGCGAAAGCCATAACTGAGCAACTCGTTAATCTGAGCGTTGCTCGTCTCAGCAAACAACGGGCGTGTAATCAAGACACGTCGGGCCGCGTCCCGTCGCGCTCGATAATTAGATGTAATCAGATATTTTCAGTAAACGCCTCGCCGACGTCCGCCCCCGTCCTGCACTCCCTTATAATGAAACTAAGGCGTTACTGTTGGTTCTCACTTTTTTATCATAGTATGAGCGAGTTGGATAAGCCGATCGAGTTCAACATGACAATACCTTACTTTAACATTAACTTTTAAACAGCAGTCAAATATGTAAATGGAGAGTTGTTATTATCATGAAAATGAGGGAAGTCTTGGTCATTATAATAGAGCAATGCAATCTACAAGGATTGAACGAATATACTTGAGCTGAGAAAGGATATAGCCTACATTTTAATGCAAAAAGGCTTAAAAAAAGGGGATGAAAAATGATATGGAGGAATCGTCATTTTTAGTCATCGTCATTTTTATAAATATGACTTTCGACAATAATGAAAATATCGTCGCAAACAGAACTGAGAGAAACCTGAAACTTTTATAGCTGTTAATACGATATGAATAAATATGATATTCAAAGGTTGAAAAACGGCTTGAAAAAAGGGGACTAAAAGTTAAATGAAAGTATCGTAATTTTTAGAGTAAGAAGCCTGAAATTAATTTTTAGACTGTTAATTAGATTTTATATTAACTAGCCAAAATAATTAAAAATGCTACCCATAGACACTAATAGACGCGGACGAAGTCGCGGACACGGTCTTGGAATATAGCGCATGCTTTGTAAAACGTCAGTTGGGTCGGCGCGCACTTAACTTACATTGGATCGATTCATATTTTACGTCCAATACGCATTCCAAATGTTACAGCTATCTAATTGATATTTAAATGTTCGAATTGATTGATTTTTATAAGTTAAATCAAATATTTGAAATGCGTAAAACATGAAAAATGGGATCGATCAAAGTGGCGAACAATTGGAGAGACCTAAGTCCAGCAGTGGACTGCGAAAGGCCGATGATGATGAAAACAAGATGGCTGTTCCATGCTTAATACCCGACTTTGGCAAGGGGTCTCTCGCATTTTATCGAACTTAATTTAAGTTCGAGTCACCACTGGTAGGGGTGATCACTTGGTAACCCGCTAACCAGTCTGGCGGACCCCAAACGGCGCCCACCACCCCCTCTCGGTCTTATACGCGTTTATCTTTTTAATTGTGCCACCCTGCGACGCTTGTTACTTGCTTGTTAGATTTAACGGGGCCTTGTGACGTCACCCGGATTGGTCCAGTGTTTGTAGATGTGACGGTTTGTTTTTCTTTATTTGAAGAATTAGAGGCCCACTCGGGGTCGTACCTACCGTCTTATTTATTTTTCTAAGTTAAGATTTGCTTGCTGTACCATTGCAGCTTAACAAGCGTAGGTAGTTACAACAGATATAACATTACGTGTAAACATGACTTTGACTTGTAGCGTATAAATAATGTTCAACTACTACACTACATAAACTATCATAATAAAGAAATCGCAGTAATGAACCTTAAACTTGGCACTACTTTGTCTAGATTTTATTACTTTTTAGAGATAAACAAGCAGCTCCGTCGAGACTTGGCTGGTTTTTTACAGAATGTTTTTGGTGGGATAATAGTTCCTAAATAAGGTACCTACCATTTGAAAATTGCGATCCCAATTAAAATCATCCCACTTTTAAAGCGATCGCGATAGATGTAAGACTTACATAGTACGGGTCTCCCCACGGGAGTCCGCTTTGTTTTGCATTATACGCTAATGGGGGCGCTTAACTGTCACCGTCTACTGACAATAACACTGCAAAATATATGATCAGTGCATTCAAAAATGAACCTTACGGCGTTGAGTTAAACATTGGACGTAACATTTAATCCATTGTCAGCTTTTGTTGTCGACTGTACGCTGTCTCGTTGGTACTTTAAGCAGGAATTTGCTTATTCTTACTAGTAACTTAGGGGACTTTTGACTGAACTAGTAAACGTATATAAACATTCTGTTTTAATACAAGTTGTTTCCTGAAAGAAACGACGTGATAATAATAAAAACATAAAACATGTTTAGTTTTATGTCCAGAAATGTGTTGATCTGAAACATAATGCGAATCCTGTATTGGAGATCTTTTGTTTAATAAATAAGTAGGTTAACTCAAAAAAATCTTGCTACTCCTATTAATAGATAAATCTTTGAATGAAATAAAATAAACCAGACTTAATAAAAGTAGAACAAGACGGTCTTATTGCTAAATCGATCTCTCTCCAGACAATTTTCAGGTAGCGGAAGTTATTTTTAAACAGAATAAAACGCCCAAAAATGTTTCCAAAATAAAGGTAATAAATTAATAGTAAATTAATATTTTTATGTAAGCAAACCTTTTTCAAATAAATAGAGTGATGTAATCTCAAATCAAATAAGAGCTCGCTCTATCTATTAAGTCGTGGCACGAGACGTCTAGAACATCTACTCATTAAGGCGTCATAAGTATGTCAAAATTCAAGGGTAATTAATATTGTGGAATCCTTTACAAATTTTAGTAAATAATTAATCAAAGTGGCACGTAAAGAGGCAAGATATCAAATATGGGACGTGAAGTGTTTAAAAGAAGGTCAAAAAGTTTTTCTAAGAAACTTAGACGCAAAAGGCGGTATGTGTTATTTGTATAACGAGTTTTTAACGAGTACCTTTATCAGTAATTGCGGTTATCTGACTAGCTGCAGCTCGCGGCTTTACCCGCTTGAATATCGGTGATCCTATATCCTCATAGATTATTATATTACTTATAGCCTAAGTGTTTTCACGTGGAAGAGTAACAGACATCCATCTAAACATACTTTCGCATATATAATTCTTAGTAGGATTGTTAACAATTTGGTCGAATGTTCCTTGTTGGCTGTTAGGTATGTATTTATGAATTTAGAACCCTGGCTTGGTTTGTAGTAGGAGTTCAAGTTGGCAAGCAAAGAAAAAAACAATCAAACCTTTTCTCTGTATGATATGTGTTTAGTCAAATAGTAATGTATCCTACAATAATAGGTATACGACTATTTACTTACTTTAAAGACGTAAGGCCCGGAGTAACAGACATGGGATTTGAATCATAATGATTCACGAGGTTTTTACGCGGATGTAACATTAAAATTTGCAAGATAAGATTTCGTATAAAGCTAAATGTGGGTACCTAACCTTTTTTCTATGTGAATTTTCTAGCGGTAAGCATTTGCAAAGAATATAATGCCAATATGGACGTGATGGTAGACGCCCAGAAGATAATGCAGGTCGAGAAGCTTCTCAGGGAGAGAGACATCGTGTACGAAGTGTCGGTGAATGATACCGCAGTACTTAGCACGTCGCCGCACCGAGCCAGGAGCCCTACGAGCATTATACTAAGATCTAGATCACCCATAAGTATGTTCGATATAGCTTTTATATAATTAAACTTTGTCGTCAAAATTGTACAGAAAGCGAACTGAATGCTAGCAGCATTGTCTAAGAGTCAATATTTAGGTAGTGCAGAGAGCAGATTTCTGTACGGTATTGTGTTAATATAATACGACGTTATGTACGAAATATATTCTGGCTATGTATAATGATCGCAAAACACTACCGAAGTCACTTCACGGGTGATCCGCTGAGCGTCCACTTGCCTCACGCATCTACACTAATATTATAAAGAGGAAAACTTTGTTTGTTTGGTTGTAATGAATAGGCTCAAAAACTACTGGACCGTTTTTAAAAATTCTTTCACCATTCGAAAGCTACATTATCCACGAGTAACATAGGCACAATTTTATTTTGGAAAAAAATAGGGTTCCTTAAAAACTTTACGCGGACGAAGTCGCGGGCGGAAAGCTAGTATACATATATATACATTCTCCAATTCCAATATCTACGAATATATATCGTATGTGACTCTTCCTGTGATGGTCATCTGCATATGTGATGGGATTAACCTAATTATTACATATATTGTACTGGATGCGGCACTATGTATAACTATTAAGGAACTCCTTAATAAGTAGTTATACATAGTGCCGCATCCATTCAGTCTGTTTATTTATAGTGATTTTCTTTCGCTTGATGTAAAGTTGAAAACCCAAGTCACTGTAGCGACAAAGAAATAAGCGAGTTCTGTTTTTTTTTATAGTGGCTCGACATAATGGTTTCCCTACGCCTGATGGAAAGCGAAAGAGAAGCCCAAGTCGCTGTGACAACGGGCAAGTAACTGGAGTTGCCATCGCCATGCCGGCCCAACCCTAACCCCCCCACGAGTTCTTTATCGAGACTTGATTATTACAATATTTTTTGTTTTCAGAAAAAGGATTAGACTGGAAAGACTTCTATCCATTACACACGATTTACAATTTCATGGACTTCTTAGAAATACATTATCCCTCAACTTGTACTGTGAGTGTCATCGGCAAGTCGGTGGAGGGTAGAGATATAAAGGTACGTAGTGTTTTATTATTTTGAAAAAATACTAAAAAGCATGATGTCAGATAGGTGGATAGGTGGAGTGATGATTTGCGCAGGGCGGCTGGCAAGTGCTGGATGCGAGAGGCCCGGGACCGATCGAAGTGGCGAGCATTGGGAGAGGCCTATGTCCAGCAGTGGACTGATGTGGGCTGATGATGATGATGTTGATGATGTCAGATGAGAAGGAGGCCTAGAATATACTGATATGTTGCATATTCGCAGCTTACATTGTTATGCAGATGATAGCACAGGGGACGCTTTATACATGGGTAGGGCACAAGCCTCTCGGGATAGTATCACAGAAAGCCGGAATAACCTTGTGGGTGAAATTGAGACCACCCTGGACTCTGTCCTGTCATGGGGGAACGAGAATCTGGTCAATTTTAACCCGAAGAAGACTCAGGTTTGCGCGTTTACCGCTAAACGTACGCCCTTTGTCGTGTCCCCTCGTTTCTGCGGTAGTCCCTTGGACGCGGCATCCTCGCTGAATATTCTCGGCGTTGATATTTCGAGCAACGTTCAGTTTAGGGGTCATCTGGAGGGAAAGGCTAAGCTGGCCTCCAAGAAACTGGGTATTCTTGGCAGAGCGAGACAATATTTCACACCAGCCCACCGTCTTCAACTGTACAAGGCACAGGTGCGACCTCACATGGAATATTGTTCTCATCTGTGGGCCGGGGCACCTCAGTACCAACTCCTTCCTTTTGACCGTATCCAGCGAAGAGCGGCTCGAATCGTTGACGACCGAGAACTTATAGACAAGCTAGACCCTCTATCTCTACGCAGGGATGTTGCGTCTTTGTGCGTTTTTTACCGAATTTATCACGGCGAGTGTTCGGAAGAATTGTTTGACCTGGTACCAGCTGCCATTTTTCATCATCGCACATCTCGCACCAATTCAAGATTTCATCCTTACCATCTTGACAGATGGAAGTCTTCCACAGTGCGTTTTGCGCGCAATTTTCTGCCTCGTGCAGCTGCTCTTTGGAATCAGCTTCCGGCTGCAATTTTCCCGAATGGATACGACCTAGGGACCTTCAAGAAGCGTGCCTACAGATTTTTCAAGGGCCGGCAACGCACCTGTGACTCCCCTGGTGTTGCGGTGTCTATGGGCTGAAGTGATCACTTACCATCAGGTGACCTTCAGGCCCGTTTGCCACCTATGTCATAAAAAAAAAAAAAAAAAATACTGTAAAATGAATCAAACAAATAAATACGTACTAGGAGTATTTAGATGTGTCCGTATGATTTCCGGATGTATGTAGAATAGGATCACCCCAGGATCACTAGGATAGGAGGATGAGATTGGGATCTCATCCCGTGGATTTCATAGAAGACGACTAAGGGAATGTCGGGAAACAGCAACATTTACCACAAATAAAACCTACTGCGGTCACCTACCCGCCTCCCAAGCGGGCAAGGAAAATCCCTACAATCGACACAATTATTGCCATTGGGAGAGGCCTATGTCCAGCAGTGGACATTTGTAGGCTGATGATGAGATGTGTAATACATTTTTCATCGTAAATAAAATTGCCCACATACGAGCGTATTAAGATGTGAAAGTCTGAGGCATATCTAGAGAAATAATTCATAATATCTGTCTACAGATGCTGAAAATATCAAATAGCGATGCAAGCAATACTGCTGTTTGGTTAGACGGTGCCATACATGCGCGGGAGTGGATCAGCACATCTGTCGTCACTTACATAGCAGATCACATTGCTAAGAATTTCAATGAACTACCAGGAAGTATCACTAATAAAGACTGGTGAGGAGAGAATTTTAGTATAAGTTTTTATCATGCAGGTATTATGCTATAAAGGTATTAAGGAAATCTTAGTATTAATCTTGTCATTTGTAATAGCAGGTGGCTAAGTAACGCTTATGCAAATTTCAAGTTTAATTAATGAATGTTTCACCTGTAAACTTAGTACAAATAAAATAATTGCGCCAGATAATTCACACCAACGACTGATATCTAAGGTTTACCTTTGTTGTGATTACAAGATGTTAATGCTGGGGGCATCTCCCAGAAATACCCAGAACTGAGGCAATTTACAACAGTCCTAAATTGTCCCTCCTGGCAATCAAACCTGGAACCTTCGAATTGCCACGCTATTGGCGAAAACGCTTAGCCATTGTGCCACTGAATTGGTCTATGTTTAGCTTGTAGTGTATCTGTATAACTTAGGCTTTGTATAATTACAAATTGTTTTCAGGTACTTTGTTCCAATAGTTAATCCGGACGGTTACCACCATACCCATATTTTGGATAGGATGTGGCGAAAGAACAGGGCGAGGGTTGGGAGCAATATTACTGGGGTTGACCTTAATAGAAATTTTTCGTAAGTAATTGATAAACATTGTACCTAAATAATGTGATTTACCTACTTTTAAGGCCTTAGCTGTAAGATCCTTTTTATGTGTGTAACATGTGCAATATATAAATAATTTACAGCTGAAGTGGATAAAGTTTCTCTGCAAAGGCACTGTAGTGTAGGATGCCCCTCAGGCCAGATGAAGTGACAATTTGCGAAAGTGCTGGATGCGAGAAGTCAGGGATCGAGCTAAGCGGCAATCAATTAAAGAGGTCTATGTCCGAAAAAGGACTAGAGAGGCTGTTGATGATTATGATGATGATTATAAGCTATGAAGGATTGTAAATAAAGCATATTTTGTGTTTTTCAGAAATTACTGGGGCCGAGGCGCTGGCGAATGCTCGTCAGGAGATCCGTACCATATCAATTATCGTGGTACAGAACCATTTTCTGAACCTGAATCAGCTGCTGTGAAAGTAAATTCAGATCTAGATAATATTATGCGTTAATTGCAGTCAGCTAAACTCAAATTATTAAAATACTTTGCAATTTTTTTCCAGGACTTGATTCTATATTCTGGGACGCCGTTCAAAGTATTTCTAACTTTCCACGCGTATAGCGAGGTGATATCGTTCCCGTGGTGCTACACGGCTGATCCATGCATGGATTACGTCACTTTGCTCGAAGGCGGCACTGTCATGGCCAAGGTAATCTTAATTAAGTTCATTATAATAGCTATCGTCAGGAAGAGTTACATTATTCTGCCCAAAACACGGACAGAATAATACATTATTGCATTGATATGGTTCATTTAAACTATGTAGTATAGGACGGCCTCAGGCCAAGTGGAGCGACGGTTTGCGCAGGATGGCTGGCAAATGCTGGGTGCGCGAAGTCCAAGATCGATCAAAATGGTGAATAATTGGGGAGGCCTATGTTTAGCAGTGGACTGTGAGAGGCTTCTTTACATCGTCCAATTTCTTATATTATCAAAACAATAAATATTGGGAGTGAATGTATAATGTTTAGTGGGAATACATTATTCTTAAGAAGAGTCTTATACTGAGCATTGATTGTATATAGAATTGCTGAAATGTTGATGATATTAGCAGTTATGTTAATAACTTGTAATGTCCGATAATTAGTTACATAATTTTCTAAGACCTTGTTTATTTTCCTAGGCCATATATGAAACACATGGCCGCATGTATAAAGTAGGCAATTTTAAAGACCTCATGTACTACGCCTGCGGCACAAGCATAGATTGGAGTTATGGCGTCGCTCGCATACCGTTTTCATACCTCGTCGAGTTGAGAAGTAAGGAACACAGGTTCTTGCTTCCCAAAGAAGAAATATTGGATTGCTGCAGAGAGGTCTTGAACGGCATTAAAGCCTTGGCTCAATTCGTCGACACCAAGAAATGTCTAAACAACGCTGTTATAGCAAAACGGAAATCCATACTGTGATAATAGAATTATGTACGTCAAGAATATTATGCAATGTATTGTTGGATGGTGGTGTTTGAATAAATGAATTTTACTCGAAATATAACTGTTTATTGTCACTTAACTTTATACCTTACACCACGATAACAAGAACAACTGAAGTCACAATATTTTCTGAAGTCGATAACTTGGGTGAGTTCAATTTTGGTCTACATAATCCATCAAGTGTCTAACCGCGTTCCATACTTCTAGGCAAGTGGGCGCAATCTGGTCCTTTGGTAGTTTGAACTTGTATTTCTTGCTCCTCAGCTCGACCATGTAAGAGTACGGGATCTTGGCTATGGCGTAGCTCCAGTCTATGCTGGTTCCACACGCATAGTAGGTCATATCTTTGGTACTCCCAACTTTGTAAGTCATTCCTGTTGCGTTGTGTATTGCCTGAAACCGTTATGAGTGAGGTGTAGATTAACAATCACACATCATACAACTATGATTCTACTAGATTTTTTACTAAAATTACCCTTGCCATGATTGCCCCGCCTTCAAGTAACCGTAAGTAGTGTGGACATGGATCCTTCTTGAATCCCCATGGAAAAATTATTAGTTCAAAGTAACTGTGAAACGACAGGAATACTTTGAACGGTGTCGAAGAACCGAGGATTGTGTCCTAAAAATAAGCAATGTTTAGTAAGTACAAGATATAGCTATAGTCATACAAGGCAAAAACTGTACTGTATGTTCTTTGAGATAAACTCTTTAAAATTCGTCATCACAATTCCATATTACTTTGCAGAAATGGTAAAAAGCAATAAAATTATAGCTATATCTAATTTAACTAAAATGCATATAATATTTTACAATAAGCATTGGCAAGTTAGACGATTTCCAGAAACTCACCCTTACAGCAGCCGTTTCTGGTTCAGAAAAAGGTGCAGGTCCTCTGTAAAATACATTATTTGGTTCTTCCGACGAGCCTTCGTCGCCGTTGTTACCCCAACCATAACTGTAATTATGGACACATTTTAATGATATATCGTAATTTAAAAGATTACTGACATCAAAATATTAAAACAGATTGTCAATAAATAAAATATCCCGTCTATGCTGTTTATTGCAAAGATTTTGATTATTTTTTTTGGACGTTTTGCTCAGATCATGGTACTAACCTAAAATTTCTGTTAAGGTCTACACCATATTCGCCATCGTAACATCCTCTGTTCTTCCTCCACATTCGATCATGGGTGTGTGAGTATTCGTAACCATCAGGGTTCAACACGGGAACTATGTGCCTGCAAAATTAAGAATGGACCTGTTATAAAATTTCCATGAGAAACGAAATGTCGATAGTAGCGAACTATTAGCATTATTCATGTAACTGACGGAAAATCAGGTCTCTTAAAACACTGTCTACATTTCTATCATCATTATCAGCCTATATTATAATGATTCCATATTATGTAACATGGGAGATGTGGATTCTCTCTCATTATTTCGTCGCTAAAATTAAACCTCTTATATAAAAATCAAGCATTATTCTTAAGAATGAGCACAATCATTTATAATTAAAAGTGGACCACCGGCAAGAAACGGCTCTTGAGCGTGGTCTACCCAAGTGAACCAATCAAGTGGACCACGACCCAAAAGGGATATAACCCAAAGGTATATGCAGAGAATAGGAAGAACATCTCACCAGTCCTTATTAGTGATGGACGTAGATAAATTTTGAAAATTCTTGACGATAACGTCGGCAATGTATGTGACGACAGCGGAGGTGATCCATTCGCGAGGGTGGATGGACCCGTCCAGCCACACCGCGGTGTTGCTTGCATTGCTGTTTGAAATTTTCAACATCTGTCGTAACAATGAAAAATTGATAAAGAAGTTGTTTACACTTTTTTTATGCAAATCTATTGTATAAGTAATCGTACACCGCGAAACACCCGTGAAGTGACTTCGGTTGCATTTCGGGTCAGTTGATCCCATAGGCCGGCATGGTGGTGGCAACTGACAAGTGGTGTTTGGTGGCAACTGAAATTTGGTTACTTGTACGTTGCCGCGGCTTCTTGGGTTAGTGGTCGGTTAGCACGAATTTTTTGCACAAATATTACTATCATACGACGAATGGGTCAGATGTTATACAAAAAAATACTTATAAAACTAATAAGGTAAACGTAAAAAAATTACATCGCTTCTTAAACACCTTTGGTTTATATAGGCGCCGGGACTGGCTCTTTACTATGCTATTCTATCACAAAATTTATCTTCGTTCATGTAAAATATCTAATAGAGGGACTCAAATACATATATTATGACAAATCTACATAGTTGGGATAATGTTCAGTACTTTTATATCTCGTCCTTCCACAGATTTCCCAATCACTGTCACCGTACATATTGCTGGATAATCTCTTTCCAATTCGTCTATAAACGCGTATATTACATTAAGTCGATGATACTTCTTCCAATCCATTAATTTAACTGAAATTAAAAGTATTTTGTTAAATATTTTGAAAATAATAGGTAAATAAATAATAAGTCAGCTCTTGTAAGCGATACATACTTTTTCGCTTTTTAGGTTTTTGATTAGGAATAATTATTTGTTTTATACATTTTTGAATCATTCCACTCGTGCATTTACCTAAAAGAAAAATCAAATTCTTAATATGGCAGAAAGTTTGTCTAAAATGAAAGCTATAAGTAATAATTGAATTAACAGTATGTTTGGAGAAATAACTGACTTATGTTCCAAGTGATATACCTTAATTTTCCAAGTGATGTACCTAACAAAATCTTTAGGTACATCACGCTGGTGGCGCAATGGCGCTCTCGCTAATAGCGCGTCAATCCGTAGGTTCCGGGTTCGATTCTCGGTTGAGTCAATTAAGAAAATGGACTTTTCTAAAATGTTGTAGGTTTGGGTGTTCTAGGACTCGCCTCATAATCAGGTATTAATAGTACAATGGACAATTGAGGCAAATGGTGTCTGGCAGCCATCTGGCGGCGGTATTATCATCACAATTGAAGTACCTTAGGTCGTAAGCGAGAAACAGGAGAAGCTACGGCCTACAATGGCCAACCCATCTGCCCAGGGTGGCGATTATGGGTAAAGATTATGTGTCCAAAATTTTTACCAAAGTGGCTAAAGCTGTAGAGGCCTATGTCCAGCAGTGGACTGCGATAGGCTGATGATGATGGTATATTGTCTGTTAGTTACCTCTAAATTTCGTCTGTGTACCGTTGTCGGCTTTACTATTGTCTGAACGCACATCCTCGTAGTTTTCCTCAGCTTCTTCCACAAGTATGAAGTTTCTTCTTAGTGAACTTCGGATTCTTCGCGGACCTGAGTCTACTATTGTAGTCATTGTGTTCTGTAGGTTTCGATGAGGAAAATAACGTACTGCGAGCTTCGTAAGTGGGTAAGGGCATTGGCCTTACCCAAGAACTTGACGGAGTCTAACTGGAACTGAAACCGTAGGGAAATCTATGTTATTTCTTATTGTTCACATTTTTTATGAGAGTGGAGGGCAAAGGTGCCTGCAGGTCACCTGATGGTAACTGATCACTTCAGCCCATAGACACCGCAACACCTGGGGAGTCTTTGGATGGTCTTTGGGGTCCTTTAGAAATTTATAGGCTCGCTTCTTGAATGTCCCTAAGTCCTATCCGTTCAGGAAAGTTGATTACCAAAAGAATTGTTCCACGAGGCAGAAAATTGAGTGCAAAACATACTATGAAAGACTTCTACTAGACTAGAACTATCAAGATGCTAAAAGGATGAACTTTGGTACGAGATGTAGATAGATACATAGGATATTTTTTCTTCTATGCTTCTGTATATTAAGAAGCTGCTCCTCTTAAGTACACTATCCATAAAGTACCTTTCAAAGAATCTCTAAATATTATTTTTTGCTGTAATAAAATACAAGTCTGTCAATATGAGTAGATGGTAGGTAGATTTCTATACGTACCTTCGTAGAGTTATAAACAATAACAAAGTGATAAAATCTTTTTATTTTTGTTAAAATTCTTTCATTAACTCTAAAATTTTACATAGCTTCACTAATAATTTTAAAATTTGATTTCTAAAATATGACTCTTGATGGACGATGTAATGTCAAGTGACAATGACTACCATAGACAAGATGTCAATATTTTTAATATATTTTCTATGATTTGATCTATTATTTTCTTGGTAGTTAAGGTTGTATTTAAATACACAGAAAGATACAGAAATACTTGTTGATGTTGAGACTCCATCCATATCCTCAATTACATTAGAGGTTCCTAATCTACGACGTTTTGTGGAGTTTGATAGCTATCAATATAAAATTTAAGTTTATTATTACTTATTCTTTTTCATTTTATTCCTAAACTTTTAATAGGTTTCTAAGATTATTGTTGTTATAAGATATAGTAAATGGGCCAAGCCTGTCCGTGGTGCATCTGATTGACGCATGAGGCTCTGGCAACCGATTGCTGGCGATATAACTATCATTTCATTAAGTAAACCTTTATATTGAAACCAGCTTGTTTCAGTGGATAGAATCAACTCACCAAAAGTCGAGCCGAATCCGGCTGTGTAACCATTTGCTGTGTAACAATTGACGTAACTACCACTTCAACGTCCAACAATCGCGTCTAGTTTCCGTCTGTAAACTCCCGAACATAGATCGTGACGGTCCAACTCGTCCAATTAAACCGGACGCGAGTGTCGAAAACACGAACAAATTTTGTGCCCGGATTAGAAAACCGCGCTCAGAAAACTCCGAACCGCGTCCGCATTGCCGCGGTCGCGGCCAATCACGGGTCCGTCACGACACTACCGCACTATTCTGGCTATATTTTTAACCGAATATACTCCAAAATTCTTCTGGTGCTCATTTTTTTTCCTACTGAGGACGGCAGTCGAACAAGCAATTTCATGTTAAACGATTACGGCCAATCACGGGTCCGTCACGACACTACCGCACTATTCTGGCTATATTTCAACCAAAAAGACTCCAAAAATCTCCTGGTGCTCATTTTTTTATTACTGAGAATGGCAGCAATTTCTTGTTAAACGATTACGACCAATCACGGGTCCGTCACGACACTACCGCACTATTCTGGCTATATTTCAACCAAAAAGACTCCAAAAATCTCCTGGTGCTCATTTTTTTATTACTGAGAATGGCAGCAATTTCTTGTTAAACGATTACGACCAATCACGACACTACCGCACTATTCTGGCTGTATTTCAACCGAAAAGACCAAAAAGTTCCTGATTTCATGTTTTTTTTACGGAGGATGGCAGACAAGCAAGCGGTTCATCTGATGATAATCAGTTACCGCCGTTCATAGATTCTGCAATGCCGGGGGCACAGCTAACCTGCTGCCAGCCGTGAGGAAAAAACAGTCTTTTGAAAGGAAAAGAAAGTCCACGTTTGAAGAACGCGTTCCAAATATTCCAGAATTCCAAGTACAAGATCACTCCTTCCTTTCCTCAAGACAAGAAACCAACTTCGACTACGAGTTCACTTTCAAGATATTGTCCAAGTGGCTTCCGGACTTAGAATAGGACCACCCTATTTCATTCCTTGGATGTCGTAGATGAGTACCTACTAAGGGAATATCAGGAAACGGACAGCAGCTTTTTATCATCATCATTAGCCTATTGCAGTCCACTGCTGGACGTAGGCCTCTCCAGTTGTTTGCCACTTAGGGCAAACATCTGGAGGATATACCCATAATCGCCACGCTGGGCAGGCGGGTTAGCGATCGCAGGGCGTAGCTTCTCGCTCCGGTGACGCTGCTGCCCGTCATCGGTCTGTGGTATTTAGCTACGCCTTCAATTGTGATGGTTATAGCGCCACCAGTCGGTTGCCAGCGCCTCGTTTGTTATTCGGCAGGATGCACCACGTGCAGGTGAGGTTGGCTTGGAGCGAAAAGATGGTGGGTCGCTCCCTTACATCCCCAGCAGCTTTTACCAGGGTACAAGTTAAACCTATGCAGTCACCAACCCGCTTGCCGAGCTAAGGCAAATTCACTCAAATTGTCAATAAAAGCAGTGGACGTTTCCATTCTGATGATGATAAATACTAAATCTATGTGAATTAACCAAGGACTTTATCTATAAAGTCCTTGGAATTAACCAAATAAAAACGCGTTCCGCTTAGAATACGTCTGCCAACTTTGACGGCGACTCTGTAGGGCTCGCGACGCGCTCCGGAGCAGACGAACTCACTAATTGTACACAAATGAGATTGATTGAACCCGACCGAGCCCAACTACGAGTTCTGCTCTAATTTGACGCAGAAAGAGGATAGAAGAAATGCCCTAATTGCACCTGTGACTGATGCTTGCGGAGTGCGCGAAAAACTGGCGGAATTCTTTGTAAAACAATGGTCTAAATTGAGAGATACTTTTTGTGTATCCGATTAAATAGAGTAAAAGTAATATTATGTTAAATTCATTGTTTATTAATGTGATCATTGTTTATGGTCATCAACATAGTCAGCAGCCTGAAAATGTCCACTGCTGGATATAGGCCTCCCCCCAATGTTTATTGTCAGGGGGGAGAAACTTTAGTCACCATGCTTATTGTATTTAATGCAATAGATAGATTATACTTTATTGCACACCTAACATTTGACTTATAATTAAATACAAAGACATATTGACGTACAAGTTAGGCGGCCTTAAGCGATCTCTTCCAGACAACCTTTGGGTAATGTAACATACCTATGTATACCATGCTGTAGCCAATAAAATGATATACTATTGTATACTTTTCTATACTAGTTTAAAACAATTAATTTCGCAGACGCGTATTGTAAAATATCGAATTGATTGTCAATTTTTAAGTTTTTGCATTTTCTCCATTAGCAAATTGCATCCGTAAAGCCGAGGGTGGTCGCATTCGAAGAAACTCTATTATTTCATTCCGAATTCTTCACGGAGGTTATAAGTTCAGTTCCAGGCTTTAATTGATGGTCGCAGCTTCTTAATTGAAATGTATTGTATACCTTAGTTAAGTGTGTTTTCGAATGAAGCTCAATTTATGTTGTTGTCAATCTTGCATAGTCGTAGTAGATCGTTTGTAAGTGAAGTGTATAAACTACAAGAAGACTTTATTTTTAGTGTTTTTATATGTAAGCATTCAGATTAATCAATTTCAATATTAACATGTAAGTACTTGAAATCTTTTAAACATGTAGTTGAAGTTTTAAGCTGAGGTTATCTTGTACATACAATTTAGGCTATCCTCAGCTAGATAACCATACTTTGAGACAAGGTGTGTGGTGCTAATTTTCTGTGGTATATTTAGTTTTGTCGTCTATATAATTAGTCCCATCTCGATGACCAGAATATCTCATTATAGTCGTAGTAAACAAAAAAAAAACATTATCAACTAAACTGTAACATGTTATTGGTATTTGATAATACGTATGTATGTGTGCTATATGGTATAAAAATAATTTTGTGCCAGGACTATCAACTCTCAATGAAAGAGAAACCCCTTACACCAGAATTTTTTATTGTTTGGTGTGATGTGAAGAATGCTAGCTGTATTTATCTACTCTACTGATAGAAAAAGTCTTCAAACAAATCTTTCAATCACCTAACTAGCATTCGCCAAAGCCCTTAGTCGGTACACAACCGCCGCGCGGCGCGCAGGTCAATCAGCCCGCTAATGACAAAGTCAGGCTCCTCTTTGAGCAATTACGCGGACAAATGGCGTACGCGCGGCGATGTGCGCGGCCGGCCGTGCGTGGATTAGACCGGCTACTGTTTTAGAGCCCTCATTGTAAAGACAATCTAATCAACTTATCTAATCAAGAGCGCGTATTAATTATTTTGATATTTGATTTTTGATTAATAGTGTCAATCACGGTTTCAATGATGGAATTATGAATTTTACCAATGTAGACATGATGACAGCCAAGGAACAAATGTATAGTAAAGTCTGAAGTTATTTGTTTGGTGGGATATGAAGAAGCTAGATAGCTACAGTACAGATGTACATGTGATAGAAAAAGGCCTTACACCAAATCTTTCAATCACCTAACTAGCATTCGCCAAAGCCCTTAGTCGGTACACAATCGGCGCGCGGCGCGCAGGTCAATCAGCCCGCTAATGACAAAGTCAGGCTCCTCTTTGAGCAATTACGCGGGCAAATGGCGTACGCGCGGCGATGTGCGCGGCCGGCCGTGCGTGGATTAGACCGGCTACTGTTTTAGAGCCCTCATTGTAAAGACAATCTAATCAACTTATCTAATCAAGAGCGCGTATTTTGATATTTGATTTTTGATCAATAGTGTCAATCACGGTGTCAATGATGGAATTATGAATTTTACCAATGTAGACATGATGACAGCCAAGGAACAAATGTATAGTAAAGTCTGAAGTTAATTGTTTGGTGGGATGTGAAGAAGCTTGATAGCTACAGTACAGATGTACATGCGATAGAAAAAGGCCTTACACCAAATCTTTCAATCACCTAACTAGCATTCGCCAAAGCCCTTAGTCGGTACACAATCGGCGCGCGGCGCGCAGGTCAATCAGCCCGCTAATGACAAAGTCAGGCTCCTCTTTGAGCAATTACGCGGACAAATGGCGTACGCGCGGCGATGTGCGCGCTGCAGCACGGATTAGATCGGCTACTGTTTTAGAGCCCTTACTATAGAAACAATCTAGTCAAGAGTGATTATTAAATTAAATTAGATACTTAAGTATTTAATTTTTGGTCAATAAGGTGTGACTGTAGTAAGTAGTGGCGTTTTTGTTACACACTTACTTTTTCAATATCCTTTTAATTATTTTCGTTAAAAAACTAGTCGAAAATCAATATCTTAGATGTTATCATCTAGCTGACATTATTTTGTCAGATCTCAAGTCCTGAATAGTTGTGGCCACTAGGGGCGCTATCATCGCGCACACAGCGAGTGTTCTTAATAAAATAATTCCAGTGTCGATATTATATTTTATCTAAACACGTCGAAGCGTGTCAGCCAAGCACAAGCTGAGAGAACTGGCGATCGCACCCATGTGTTACACGTATTAGACCGATTACTGCTTTAGACCCCTTACTGTCTCTTGATAAGTAATGAAATATTTGATTTTTGGCAAATATGACACAATTAAAGTGACGTTTTAATGATTCCTTACCCAATAAAAGTACAAATGGAACCCTATGTTACCGGGACTTTGCTGTCTGTCCGTCTATTCATTACCAGAACTACGATAGCTAGACCATTGAAGCAACCACCTTCCTTAGATAATATACATCTTAGGATTATCCGTCAAAAGTAGTTCAAACACAATTCGGTTGTGGAGCGCCCGTCGCACGGCCGGCACTGAGCCGGATCAGCGGCGCTTGTTGCGACCCTCATTAGCACTACTCATTAGGAGTCTCAACTAGCTATAGCCCTCTCTGATATAATTTTTCCTCTTTTTATTTTTTCATAAATAAATAAGCAAATATCGGACAACATCACATAAATTGCTCTGAGCACAAAGTAAGTAGCATGAACACTTTGTTTACTTAGGTATTAGAACAACTAAGGTACTACAAACACAATGTTTATCATACGAATGTTCGAATTTGTCCCGAGTGGTATAATATAGGTAAACGCCTCAACTATGATAAAATACAGAGATACAGAATCTCTAATAGATGGCGACTGCTGCGAAACATGTAGCCTGAAATGCAAGATTTGTTTTTATATCCTTAGTATTCAGGTGAAGGTAGGCGGCGTCGTGGTTGTACCTACAATTGCATAGCTGCACCTCATCTTTGACTGCCCCACAAACGTGCGCGATATATCGCGTCAACGCGACGCAACATTTCGCTTGCTTTTGTACCTAGACCGAGCATAACAGAAAACCTTAAACCGACGCAAAACAACATTCTTCCTTCTTTTTTCAAATTTTTGCCGCACCCACGCTAATATTTGTCGCCAGGCTATCACCCGCACCGCTCTGCATAGCAACTTTAATCCCGCACTAGTTTTTATCGCAATAACAGACATTGTTGGACTAGGGATGTCCCCGAGCGGTCGGCCTGCGGCGCGCAGGTATGTTTGCCCCGCTCTCCTCACTATTTACTCAGCACTGCTCTCATTTACAAAGTTACGTGTCCGACGAGCCCGCTCGCCTCATTTGGATAATGCTAAGCAAATACGTGGATTTGAGAGCATTATGCACTCAACCCTTCGGCTTTCGTCGTCTTTAAAATTCATGCGACGTTAAAAGTTGATGTCACCCTTTTCGGACTTTACTTTAGGCAAATATATTCGAGTGCAAAGGGTTATGTTGAAATCCGTTGAAGTGGAATTGGCGAGAGTGAAAAACCTGTGCTAAATTTATTAATGAGTAGTTAGTTCCCTCACCGGAGTTGATCTTGTTGATTCGGTATTTCGTGTGAAATAGATTTAATAAATCTAGATATTAAAATCGGTCGCCAAATTCGGATAATTATTATTCCGAATTTTAAAGGACCTTCTTACGAAGAATAAAAGGATATTTTAAGGCAAATTACCGGTACCTATGTAGTTTTCATTTGAAATAATTATACCTTATATTTACTGTAACCATTGTGAGTTATTTTTAACTGACTTCGAAAAAGGAGGAGGTTCTCAATTAGTCTGTATGTATAATTGTTTTTTTACAAAGCATTAGTCACCGCTATTTATAACGTATGAAATTTAGATCACAGGTAATTGCTTAGCTCTACCTACGTTATCAAAGAAACATTTTAATTACTATTTCACCGTCTTGTAGCTGTGATTGCATTCGGTTACTATGTAATACACTAACATTGTTGTTATACTATATGTAGTCTCAAGATTAAGTCAGAACTATAAACGTTCTTGTGTTGTACTAAAAAGTACAAGGTTCCTTTGAAAATAATTATGTGTTGTGTTTCAACTGCATTCACTATTCTATACATCACATGCCTAAATGACAGGTTTCGGCAATTTAAAAGTAATTCCCATGTGATCTCCTCAATTTCAAAGAAGTTCATACCCAATTTTTTTCTAAAGCTATGTAAGTAAAAGGCAATTAAGGTAGGGTCAGGCTTAACGAGTTTTGGGGAAGATAATGTTTTGGTCTAAAATTGTTATTCTTTATTTTTCGGACAACACCATCACTCTGAATGTATATTCTCCTATATTACAGTCGATACTTATGTCATTTTAAACAACTACATAGTACCTACTTAGATACAAACATTATTAAATCAGATTTAAACTTCATTGTTGCTTGAGAATTTCGAATGAGTGTTCAAGGTACGTACACATTTAAAATATTGTCAACAATGGCATTTTTCGCCGTCGACTGTACCGATAAGGCCGACATTGTCACGGTGGCGCCGCTAGAGACAATAAAATTTCACGCGACATAAAGCAAAAACACATCCCTGAGCATTACCACTACCCCACCCCGACCGGTCTAACCAGAACTCCCTAAGTTCCAACAACGCTCCTGAATAAACTTCACTTCAATACTACCGAAGCAGGCAGGGAGCTCCAACGTATCTGGTCGCTATGGTATTGTTATGTTAGTGCAAATATAGACGAAGTTCTCGGATGTTAAGATAACTATGAAAAGTAGGGCTGTAACTTAAATAGTTTCACGTCTGATGGCGCGTGTGTAAAACGGAACTTACAAAGTGATATTATAATTGGATTTGAAGTTGTGCAGTTTTGAGGTAGGTGATTTAGTTTTATTTGTATGAAGTCTTTATTTATTTAAAGCTCGGTGCGTAAAACACTTTTCTCCCTAGACGTCCACAAGTCGACTGGGCCCGATGGAATCCCACCTATTGTGCTGAAGACGTGTGCTCCAGAGTTAGCGCCGGTACTCACGCGACTATTTCGGCACTCTTACTCTTTAGGCGTAGTCCCGAAATCTTGGAAGGCTGCTTTAGTTCACCCGATCCCCAAAAAGGGCAACCGCTCAGACCCGTCCAACTACAGGCCTATAGCCATTACCTCATTGTTCTCCAAGATAATGGAATCCATTATCAATGGCCAGCTCCTTCGATACCTGGAGGATGGTGAGCTGATCAGTGACCGACAGTACGGTTTTCGTCGTGGTCGATCAGCTGGCGATCTTCTTGTGTACCTAACTCATCGTTGGGCAAAGGCGATTGAGACAAAGGGGGAGGCACTGGCGGTTAGTTTGGACGTAGCGAAGGCCTTTGATCGGGTGTGGCATAAAGCGTTGCTCAAAAAGCTGCCTTCCTATGGGCTTCCCGAGAAATTGTGTGACTGGTTCACCAGCTTTCTTACGGATCGGAGCATCAAGGTCGTAGTCGACGGTGCATGCTCGGACTCCAAATCCGTAAACGCTGGTGTTCCACAAGGCTGTGTGCTATCACCTACGCTGTTCCTTCTGCATATCAATGATATGCTGCAAATAAGCGGCATCCATTGCTATGCAGATGACAGTACGGGTGATGCTGTATACTCCGGCCGTACGAATATTTCTCGGGATATCGTCTCCGAGTGCCGAAATAAACTGGTGTCTGAAGTTGAGACTTTGTTAAGTCAAGTTTCAGACTGGGGTCGACTTAATTTAGTCCAATTTAACCCCTCGAAGACACAGGTTTGCGCAATTACCGCAAAGAAATTACCCTTCGTCGTATCACCTCGATTCAACGACACTCCCCTAACTGCCTCAGCCAGCATCGCCATTCTTGGTATGGACATATCGAGTGACGTTCAGTTTCGCGGTCATTTGGAAGGGAAGGTCAAACTGGCCTCAAAGAAGCTTGGTGTGCTCAACAGATCGAGCAGATATTTCACGTCGGCTCATCGCCTTCAGCTTTATAAAGCTCAGGTTCGGCCGCACGTGGAGTACTGCTCTCATCTGTGGGCGGGGGCACCCCAGTACCAGCTTCTCCCTCTTGACCGCATGCAACGTAGAGCGACTCGAATCGTCAATAACCAGGAACTTACCGAGCGGCTTGATCCATTGGCGCTGCGTCGAGATGTAGCATCACTCTGCATCTTCTATCGCATATATCATGGGGAGTGCTCCGAGGAATTGTTCGGAACTATTCCAGCCGCTACCTTCCGGCACCGCTCTTCACGACAAGCTTGCCATCCGTACCATCTCGACACCTGGCAATCCACAACTGTGCGCTTCTCTCGCAATTTCCTGCCCCGCACGACTAAACTGTGGAATGCTTTGTCGCCAGCGGTGTTTCCGGACCGATACGACCTTCAAATCTTCAAGAAAAGAGCGTACCTCTTTCTTAAAGGCCGGCAGCGCAGCTGTAACTCCTGATGTTGCAGATGTACATGGGCGGCGGTTATCACTTACCATCAGGTGAGCCGTCTGCTCGTCTGCCCCCTATTTCATAAAAAAAAAAAAAAAAAAAAAAAAATTTATTTTATTTATTTATTTATTAAGAAACCAACGGCGTAACAAATTTTTATGTTAATGGAATTACATTCAGTTAGTAAGGCTAATTATAGGTTTCCTTTAAATTACAACTAGTATCTATAACAATTGCGGAGTGGATATAAATAGATACATTAAACAAAGATTAATATGCAACAAATAGTTGGTTAAAACACACCAATCTCAGCTATATGTGTCAACAATAGATAGCTCCAAGTAATACACACACTCGTGATATCTATAGATATCAATATCAACACCCAGTTTAAAATTAAAATATTACTATCAGCTATCAAAGACAAATTATGAATTATGACACCTCACCCCCCGATATTTAACGTGGTAACAACGAGTATGGACACAAGGATTACCAAATGAGCCACTGGGCCGTTTCAATAAAATATGGTTTTTGACTGTTATGTATTTGTAAGCTATAGCTACCTACAGTCCTACATACTAAACATTGACAAAGACGAGATAAGTTTAAGATTTGAAGGTCATACCTGACCCTTCACGCTATTAATTATTTTAATTTTGAATGAGCTTTTTGTGGAAGTCTTGAAAAGATCTTCAATAAGGACTGTTAGGAGTAACCAATGAATACTTTTGACATTTAAAATAATTGTTCCTTATCTTAGGTCTAATCGAATTTCATCAAAAATTAACATTCAGTTTACATTGTAGTTTTAACTTACGAGTTGTATGTTAAGTATTAACATTATTTCATATTGATTATCAATCATAATATTATTATGCACCTAAAAAAATAAGACGTGACAAATAGAATGATCAAATTTAAGAATATAGACAGATAGATAGATATTATTAATTGTACAAAACGCAAACATTTAAAGAAAAAGGTTTTAGTATGGTGCTGTAATGCTGTGTATTACTTCATCTTGTGGTATGCGTAAATTGATAAAAAGATTTTGAATAATGTAACCCAAGAAGCCTACATGAAATTTATTATTGGGCTTGCAAAAATAGGCTATGTAAGTAAATAAATAATCAAAATAATCAATCTGAAGCTATAAAAAGTAAGTCAATCAGCATCCGCCCCCCAGTTACTCCTCAACCAAACCAGCTATGTAATCAAACGGTTTTGATACTTACAAATTAGTTAAAGATGAAGAAATGAGTTTTACATACACTCTACATCCTTTAGTAAGAATTACCTGTAATGGATATTCGCCATAATTATATAATTTTGCCTATGTACAATATTTAAGAGTTTTTGTGTATGCTTAGCCAGATAAGTTTGATTAGCGAAATAAAAACTACCATTCCTTTAAACCGGACGAATGTCCGGTTTAACTTCCAATTTATATTTATCCTAAATATATTTATAAATATAAGTTGCTTGTTTTTTTTCTTATTTAAGGCATTTTATTAAACCTGAGACGAACAGTCATCAAAGAAATGGTTTAAACAGCTGTACCACTTACGTACCAAAAGTGGGTATCCTAGACACAATTGAAAAGGAGATAAACTTGCAACGGAGGGGCGTATAGCTATACGCCCCTTGAGAGGTGGAAAATACTTTTTTATTTCCATTCTAATTTATTAAAGTATCAAATTCTCTCAAGCCGCCCGCTTAATCTTGTAGAGTTTTAATGTTTGCCCTCGTTAGCCGGTAATAAGACAGAGTTGTGTCAGTCAAATATTGATGTTGGAGCTCCGTCATATCGATCAGAACCGACAGTGAAGTTCTTACGATTAACTATGTTAGGATTTAATACAACATCTAAAATTTTCTTTGCGCCAAATATTTTTGCTCTCTTCAAAGTTTGGCCAAACTTCCTACTCTGTTTCAAACCTACCTAATGTTAAAACTTAACGGAAAGCATTAAGACTTGATAATTAAATGAAGCTTGTTTTGTTGTTATCTCACTTCCTGTAATATCCATAAAAGACGAAATAGGGAATCTCAAAATTCCTTTTTCATTGTCATCGTTACCATCACGATTGAAGGCGTAGCTAAATGCCACAGGCCGATGACGGGCGGCCCTGCAATTGCCAACACGCCTGCCCAGCGTGGCGATTATGGGTGAAGCCTACAGATGTTTGCCATAAGTGGCGAACAACTGGAGAGGCTTATGTCCAGCAGTGGATTGTGATGGTGATCTTCCTCTTAGCGTTGTCCCGGTTTGTGCCTCTAGGCTCAGGCTCACTAGGCTACCACAGCTCTGTGGACTGTGATGGCGATGATGATGATAATCGATAATACAAACCATCGTAGAATCGCAACTTGGAGTTGATACCGACTCATTGCATTACGCTAATTGCAAACTACATCTACTTACAAAATTCTTAATTTGAAAACCCTGAACAAAATGTCTTTCATATAAGCACTTTAAAAAGAATAACTACCTACTCGTAACATGTTAACTACATTCGGATCGTTCCAAGTTATCTTTGAGTAAGCGTAAGAGCCTTAGATTAATGCACACATTGGCTCCGAACTCTCACGGTGATTGGATTACATAATGAGGCCAGAGGATTGCACTAGTGCGATAACAATGTGGTGCCGGGGCGTAAGGCTTATGAAACGTGTATTGAAATTGTAGGGATATGTGGAAGATTGAACCAGTGGAGACGAGTAATTCATCATCATCAGCCTGCAAACATCCAATGCTGGACATAAGCCCAATGACAATAGGCAATATGCACGAAAAATAGTTTCATGTATTTACTCATGTATCGTAAAATAGAATAGAATAGAATAGAATAGAATAGAAACCGTTTATTTGGTACATTAACACACACCACTTAAACACAAAATTGTACATCTAGATAAGACTTAAAACTAAAACATAAATTTGGAAAACACTTAAAAATAAAGATAAAATGTACCAAAATGGTCTCCGCTCAGTATTCGGCCGTGACGGCTTAGGGTGTCGTCACGACCACTGGTATTCTGCGGAGACCGGGAAGATGGCCGGCGACAGCCCACAGTAAATACAGGCAGTAGGTATGAAGAACTCTGAATCTAGCTAGGGGAATGAAATATAATAAATAAATATATGGGTTAGATATATTTGGAGGAATTTAATAAAATATAATATATTACATTTAAAGAAGACATTATAAAGATGAATAAATAAATACGTTGGCAGGTACCTTAACCATTACGAGTACATAATAATGTAACCTATTTCAGTAGGGCTTACTTCTTATACTTGTAATAGGTATGCGTAGGTATGTAACAATTGCGATTTATGTGTCCCTTTGCAATAACATGAGGTGTTTTTTATATCTTAATTTAAATGTTTGAACAGTGGATGAACTTCTAATAGGTGGAGGAATGTTGTTCCAACATTTTGTAGCCGAGTATTTGAAGCTGCCACGGAATGTTGCAGTCTTATACGGAGGACATATTAAGCGATCAGCTATACGGGAATTACGCTGTGTGAACTTTAATTTATTAAATAAGTATGAAGGACTTTGATTCCTAATAACACCAAAGATTAAGCTAGCTAGGTGTAGTGAACGGCGCGAATCCATGTTTAATAGACCTCCTCTATTCAAATATGGAGTAACGTGAGCTCTTCGGGGAACCGGGTAACAAAATCTGATACATGAGTTCTGGACTCGCTGGATAAGTCTCTTAGTCCGACCAAGCAAACATCCGCCAATAACCGAGTCCGCATAATTTAATTTCGAAAGAATTAGTGATTCACATAGAAGCAGTCTCACATCTAAGCTTAGGTATTGCCTTATTTGGTATAAAACTCTGAGCCTAAAGAAACATTGTTTGACAGTATTAAGAACATGATTTTCAAACCTTAAACTATTATCCATCAATACTCCCAAATTTTTTGTTTCATTTACCTTTTCAATTTGTTCACCCATGATGTTAACAATAGGATTAAATGAATTGATTTCACTGCTTTGTTTTTTGGTACCACAAATAATGAACTTAGTTTTAGAAGAGTTCAGAACAAGTCCGTTCACTTCAGACCATTGTGCTATGCGTTTCAAGTCATCATTAATCAGCTCTGTGTTAGTTAATGTCTCACTTGGTTTAAATGTTCTATATATCTGTAAATCATCCGCATACAAATGGTGTTCACAGTTCAGAATACTATTTGGAAGATCCGCGGTGTAAATTATAAAAAGAATTGGCCCAAGAATAGAGCCCTGTGGTACTCCCCGATTTATGACTGCAGTTGCAGAACAGATTTTAGAACCATTTGAATGAATTACTTCTACTCTTTGGGAACGATCTGATAAGTAGCTCGTAAACCACGCAAGAGCACCATGATCGAGGCCATAATACGCCAATTTAGCCGCAAGTAGTGATGTATTTATCGTGTCGAATGCTCGAGAGTAATCAAGTAGGACCATGATTGTACCTTCTCCTACATCTTGTCCCGATATTACATCATCAACAACATCCAAAAGTGCTGTGGCCGTACTTCTGCCTGTCCGAAAACCTGATTGCTTTATTGGTAAAATGTTATTGTCATATATATACTTAGTAAGTTGTGTACATACTGCTTTTTCCAAAACTTTTGACATGCAGGGTAAGATATTTATTGGCCGCAAGTCCTTTAAGTCTACTGGTTGGTTGGTCTTGGGAAGAGGCTTAACAATGGACTCTTTCCATTTATCCGGGAATATACCAGTCTTGATAGACATGTTAATAATAGATGTAATTACTGGTAGAGTTTGCGGAAGTGTTAACATTATCATATTCAAAGAAATACCGTCAGCACCTTGGGCGTTTGTTGTTAAATTGTTCAATATTTTAAGTATATCAGGTTCGTCAACAGGTTTCAAACTAAATACTGAATTGTTATAACGATTAAAATAATAATAACTCAACTGAGAGATATTTGCATTGCTATTTCCGGGTAATTTGAGAAAGTGTTCATTAATATTATTAGGATTCATTAAATGTTGTGGTAAATGTATTATCTTTTTCTTAAAATCGACAATATTTTGTTTTAGGGTTTTCCAAAGAGTGTACGAGTCATTAATATTTTTATTTATACAGTGTTGAAAATATGCAGATTTTTCCCTATAGATTGCTGTAGTAACTAATCTTTTTAACTCTTTATAATATGCTTTATGACAATCAAGTTTCGTGCGGCGGTATTTGGCGTGTGCATTATCTCGGAGTTTCATCATTTGTTTAACAGTTTCGGTTATCCAGGGATAGCTTTGTTCTCTCACATAACTAGTTCTAATAGGTGCATGTTTATCATAAAGGTCTATAAGAAGTGAATTAAACGCTGTAAGAGAATCATTAACGTTGTCACATAACGAGCTTTCCCATTTTATACTGTTAAGATCTATGTTAAACTGTTCAAAATTTATATCTTTAAGAGGTCTGTATTGAATCCATTTAGGCGTAGATTTTTGTTTCTTTATATTTAATTCAAACGAAATAAATGCATGCCCACTGAGATCTGGTACGTAATCTATTACAATTTTACTGACTGTTGTACTACTGCATATTAAGTCTAATAAAGTCTCTGAATGGTCCGTAAAATGTGTTGGTTCCGACACATATTGTGTAAGCCCCATACATTGGAAGAAATCCTTTAATTTTCTACATTTTGTGTCGTCATCATTTTTTAAATTAATATTAAAGTCACCCATTAAAATAATGTGGTCATATGACGATAAGAATCCGATTGATTCTGTCAATGAATCTAAAAATGTATCCACACATAGCCACGGCGGACGATAAGCGGTACCAATAGCAAGTTTACAGCCTTTCAGTTTGACAGAAAGCCACATTTGCTCCACTGACGCGGAAGACGCGGAAGACGGACGGTCAAGGAAGCGCGCGTAGATGCCACGTTTGAGGTAGAAGCCCACGCCGCCACCGCGCGAGCGCTCGCCGGGCGGGCGCGGCTTGTGCCGCAGCCGATAACCGGGTGGCGCGGGCGCGCGCGCCTCCTCGCCCGGCCGCAGCCACGTCTCGTTGATGGCTACGATGTCCGCATCATGGCGCTGCATGGCGACCAGAAACTCTTCGTGCCGAGTACAAAGAGAGCCGGGGTTCAAGAAACCCAATTTTAAATTATTAGTAAATTTTATAAATTGTATCACAAAGCTATGTGATTTCTGAATATATTTACAATTAATTAACTTTTGTTTAAGTAGGGTCACATGACGTCTATCCATGGTGTTACCAAGAATCAAAACGTAAAAGAAACTTCGGCATAGAATTGAAATATATGCAACATTGCTCAGATATTCAATATGAAAAAGTTTTTGATGTGAATTTGTTAAAAAGCGCATGGTAATGTTTGGACATGATGCATTATGAGAATCTTTACAATAGGTTAATGCGTGCGGTTGCCCAGGTAAAAGTAATATCATTTCAATAAATGAGATAAGAAAATACATACATGTAACAATAAAAATAAATATCAATATGTATACACAATAATAATACTCACACCAGCATTTACGCACCATACAATAAATCACAAACTTTAAAACACGTAGTAAGTAACCGGTATTTATGAAACAAAAACTGTAATTAACAAAAAATATTAACACTTTCCTAGAAGTACCCAACGAATGACTAGACTCTATAAAACAAAATAAAATTAGGAACAACATAAAATAGGAACTTCCACCCAGAATTAAGTTATAATAGACAAAATAAGATATAATAGACAAATTAAGATACAATGCTAACTGTGATAACATCAAAAAATCTTGCTATATCAGAGTCCGATCGGATCCGATAACTCGGCGTACCTTGCTCTCTCCGCGTAAATATACGACCGTCACGGGTCCAGACGTATTTCCAGCCCTTATTTTTAGCAGCTTCCCTTGTCTTTTGGAATAGATGTCGATTTGTCCTGGTGAGGCGCTCGTTAATATAATAGGGGCGGGCAGGGCCGGGCACGGCCATGTCTTCCGTCGTGAGGCGGCGGCGCACGCGCGCGGCCCGCAGCAGCGCGTCGCGAGCGGCGCGGCGCGCCAGGCGCACGACCAGCGACCGCGGCCGCGGCGCCCCACCGCCCTCCACCGGAGCGCGAACGGGCCCGGCTCGTCCCGCATACACGACATCTCGTTCCTCCAAGTCTACACCCAGCTTCTTGGCTACCATCAGGACAATGTGAGAAGCACTTTCATTAGATGCCTCAGGGAAGTTTGAAATTTCAATGTCGTTCATCAGTATTTCTTGGTCTCGTTCCTGTATTTCAGACTTCAATTGTTTGATAGTTTCTTCCAGAGCTATAACTTCATCACGATTACATACATTGTTATTAGTCTCCAGATAAAAATATACTACGAACAGTGAAAACAAAATCAAAATTGGCTGAAAAATGGGCGAGATAAAGTCGTTGGAAGTAAATGTATCCGTCTTTCTCACGAAAACAGATTTTTCTATGGAGTTTGTATGGCGCGCACGGTACGTGACGTCATCCGCTTAATAGAAAAGATAGTTTAAAAATTCTTAGATATTTATGTATCTGGAAGCTGAAAGATCTCAATAAATCCATAAAAAAGTCATTTATATTCCCTATTGTCATTTGGGGGATTTGCCTTGGTCACCACGCTTGGCAGTGGGTTAGCAATAAGTTTTATTTGTAGGTACGCAGTTTAAATTAATTTAGTTTTAAAAAGATGAAATACTTTTTAAAATATCAGGGTTTTGTTTATTGATTATCGTTGTATAAAACCGAAAGGTACTCAGAAACTTCATGTTCCAAGTGTTATTTTGCATAAAAATTGTTTCATCAAGACATCGCTATGAAAGGATAGATGCTCGCTAAGAAAGGATATTTAAGAATTATCGCCTTTAGGGTTAGAGGGAAGGAGGAAGTTTAAATGAAAGTTCTTAATTTTTTAAGATAAAACCATAGATCTATGGATAAAACTTTAAGTTTATTCGTATAGTTTGTTCCGGCCGCCATTTTAAGCTGTTACGAGTATGCTCCGTTATGGCTTTGACAATTGTAGAGGCGTAGACATATTATTCACCGCTTAATAATATTTGGTGATTAGCTACCTCCTATTCTTCGTACCAATAAATACTTATTGTAATAGTAGGTAAGTAGTCGTAGATACGATGAAGGATGGGCGGGGAGGTGCGCCCCGGCTGCTAATTTCACACAAGAGCGCACGGTGCCGCCCGTCCCCGAGTTATGGGAAAAACTTGTTCAATCAGCGTAAGTAGCTGCCGGACTAAGATCGAAGCTTGAATACGCGGTGGATAAGGCACTTTATAATAATAAATAATAATAAATTGTCTTTATTTTCAAATAAGTATTACAAAAAACTTAAATTTCTAACGGTCTCTGCACTAAGCCAAGCTTGTAACGCAGTGGCCAAATTTTAGTTACTAATAAAATTGCACAATGAGTTAGGAGTGGGAGGTCCAAGCCAGTAAAGTTAAACACAAATAAATGCCCTTTGCACTTTGATAGATCAAATAGGTCTTAGCTTCTCATCGATGGTAGGGTTTTTATTTTACTAACTAGCAGTGTCAGCGGCGTCGCACGCGTGGATATCTGGTTTCAAAAATAGGTATAGACTTGAACATCGTGAAATACAGTTTTAAAATTAGTCTTCTACCGGTAATAATAAATTTTACGCATCCGGTATCATAAAATCCATCAAATAATTAGAAAATTAATAATGTTAAGAGCGTCTGAAACCAGTCCAAGCCTTTTTCGAGTAAACTGTTACTCGAAAAAGTCTATACCTATATCCTATATTCAAAAACTTTAGTTTGTGATAGAACAGACTAAATATACAATGATTTTATTTTATGGTGAAACGCAAAAATCGGTTCTCTTAATTTGTTGTTGTAGCTATGTACTAAAACTATTCCGTGTTTATCTTCTCCAAAAATGGATGCCGCTTCGTAACTCCACTTGGATTATTGAATTAAATGCTTGTCTGGTCTTTGGACATAAATAGCGAGGCTAAAAGAATAAAAGAATTAATATCCATCTCTACAAAATGCAATGGTCCAAACAGGAGATGGCGGACGAAATGTTATTTGGAGAGATGTCCCTGCTTTGGGGCTACTCTGGGTATTTCAGTAATTGTTTTCCGTTAGAGAACAATTTGGTGAGAGCCCGCCTTTTATTGGCGGTAAATTGAAATATAGGCACCTGGCCGTGAACGTTATAGGCCGTAAATAGATCTGTGAATGTTTTTATTTAAGTGGTTAATAAAAGTTTTAACCTACTTTAAATTTAAATTAAAGTTCCTTTATTAAATCATAAGCGTTTCTTAAATAGAGTAGGATTGCTTTTTATAATATAATATTGATAAATCCATTCTGCTGGATGAATGGAATCCATAGTGCTGGATGCGAGAAGCTCAGGATCGATCAAAGTGGCTAACATGGGGAGAAGCCTATGTCCAGCAGTGGACTGATATAGGCTGATGATAATGATGATGAATCCATTCTGGCTATTTAAATATTATGATTACCCAAACACCATTTATGCCGAATAAAATTAGTGACTTGACTGATTATAGGTACTTACCAACAACACGGTGGCAGATTTGGTAGTGATCTCGTCTACTGAACCTAGAGTCGTGGATTCGATTCATATCCGGGACATGCATTCATGTTTAAACGACGAATATATGTTCGCTTGTTTGCTTTGTTTCTGTAAGTTACTTGTGTTTTAAGTATTTTATAGTACGTTCATTGATTCCGATTTCTACAACACAAGTGCGTAAGGCGTACTTTTAGATCAACCAACATAGGATCATTGTAAGTGATGTTTTCCATATTTAAAAGTTATCAAGTTTCGGACCCCATTTGCAAAAAAACGATGCGAAAAAGCGACTTAAAACATATTCTTACGCACACGTCATCACCCTTCAACAGCCAAGTTCAGACCCCATGCACCGCTTCCCACGGGACGTGTAACTCAAAATAGATGTTTCCGTCCCTCGCAGGACACGGCGGATGTCTTAAGTGGCTGCCAAAGGGCTAAGGGCGGCACAGGATATTTATATTCGCAATATATCCGAGAGGTCTTGCCAACTTGCTAAGTTCTTGTTACATGAAGGGTTCTTGTCGTATATGATTGGTGGGTCAGTTGTTGAAGGTTAGATAGATATTCTTTATTGCACGCTGCGATTATATGATTGACTTAAAATTAAGTAGGACAAATATTCCCAAGCGGTAATTGTGATTGGAGGAATCCTATGTCCAGCAGTGGGCGTTTGCAGGCTGATGATGAAAGTTTATTTGTAACTAGCTGTGCTGGCGGCGTGGCACTCGTGGATATCGGGTTTCAAAAATAACAGACTTCCATAAAATATCTATCTATACCTATACCTAGTGCCTAAGTTAGACATCTAGCAATACATTGGTGAAAACCGCATTCAATTCCATGCAATAGTTCTCGCGTGATGCGCGATCTAACATGCAGATAAAAATTTCTCCCGTTTACCCAACACTTCCCGTCACTGCTCTGCTCCTATTGATGGTAGCGTATACTATAACCTGCCCAAGAGTATGAAGAATAATCGTACCAAGTTTCGTTAAAATCCGTCTAGTAGTTTTTTTTTTATAACGAACATACAGACAGACAGACAAAATATTACTGATGGCATTTTTGGCATTAGTATCGATCACTAATCACCCCCTGATAGTTATTTTGAAAATATATTTCATGTACAGAATTGACTTCTCTACAGATTTATTATAAGTATAGATTACTCTTTGTCAAGTCACGTTCAAAGTAGTAAAAAAAGGTTATACCTACCTATTAATTTCTTATCATACGATATGCACTTCGTCAATAGATTGCAGGGGTGGCTCAAAAATCACGTTAACAAGAATCAATTTCCCGAAATCGCCATTCATCATTGCCGTTCTCCGAGTCACCGCTGCCCACTTACGGTGACAATGAGGTTTAATTTCACCGATAAAAGCTGAGTTAATGTCATCTGTAGGTATATACGAGTACCTATACTCACTCTTGTATGACTGCACTATATTCAGGGTGTTTGTAAGGTGAAATTAATTTATTAAGGCCTTTCGCTAGAATTCTTGATTCGAATGACCGTGGCTTGACCTTCTTTATTACTAGTGTGTTTTGTCTTAGTTTCTCAGCAAACAATATTGGTGTTATACAATTGTAATGGGGACGGACCTATCATATTTCGTTACAAACCACCCTCTCCTACCCATGGTTCATTTTACCGATAACAAAAGAAGCTCTAGCAACCGACTGGTCGTGGTATAAGCAACAGGATTGAAGGTGTAGCTAAGTACCACAGGCCGATGATGGGCAGCAGCGTCACCGAAGCGAGAAGCTACTTACGCGAACCTGCCTGCCAAGCTTGGCGATCACGAGAAAAGCCTCCATATGTTTCATTAAATTAATGAACAGCTCGAGAGTTCTATGCGCAGCAGTGGCCTGTGATATGCTGATGATGATGATGATGAAATAAACACGGAATCATAGCTTATCACTTTGGTTATTTTAGCGCACGCTCTTTCCATAACACGCCCTGTATAAACGACATAGGCCCGTACAGTGATCGAGCGGCGCTCCCCAGGGAACCCAGGTGATTCCCGACAACAGATGAGAAAACACGGTGACGTGACTGTGATCGAAAATGAACGTGTTTATACTGAAATCTCGGACCTTTGGGTAGGTAATGTTTATTTTATAACATGGTTTGGTACTCTCTTAAGTGTTCAATTTTATCATCAGCAGATATTAAATTAAATAATGGGATCTCATCCCGTGGCTATCGTAAAAGACGACTACGGTAATTATCAGGAAACGGGCAGTGTAGGGGTGTGTGCTCCCGCTTAGTAGACCACGAAGCTCCGTACATGAGTAGTAGTTAAGTAGAGTAGTGAGTACGCCAAAGAGAAAGATCGCCGGGGTTTAAAGTAGTATAATGTAGTTAAGTAAAGTACACGTAAACAATGTGGCAATCTTTCCTTGAATAGTAACTTAGTGCTACGACAGTCGGTGACGTACTAGTGTAAATAAAAATATTATAATGTAAACAGTAATTACGCGCGGCCCAATATGGGGCGCGGTGTCAGCAAAACGCGAATGTACGATGGCTTGCCCGTACAGACAGCAGCGTTTATCTGGGTACAATAAAAACCTACTGCGGTCGAGAACTCTCCTGCTAAAGTTAAGTTACGTACTCAAATACTTGTATAGGTAGGTATTTATATTTTTATAATAATAGCACAACATACCGGGCTCCCCTCGCTTAAAGAAAAGTTAAGAGAAGCTAATGTCGCTATATCATTGGACAAGTAACCAAATCAATCAGTTATCAGTTGCCATCGCCATGCCGGCCTGTATGGTAGCCCTGGTTGTACACCTACTAGCCCCGAAAAGCGACTGAAATCACTTTACGGATTATTTTTGGCACCTAAAACGAAAAGCGGCTCAAGTAATTTTGGGGATTATTTTTTTATCAAAGGCCTTTTGAATGTTGATAAACCAGCCTAGTATCCCTTGTATAACTGTTGAAATCCACATTTGCAGTAAAGTCAAAACCGCAAGAGCTCAAAGCGGAATTGATCAAATCGCGGACACGTGTATAACAATTTTTATTATACCCCATCCTTTTGACAAGCTAGCGGCGTAATCCTTGACGAGCCCAATAATGCCTTAAAGCGACTGGGGTCTGCTTTAATGTAAGCCCGGCCCGTGTAAACAGGGCTTTTGTTGACTTCCTTCGCCCACGGCGATGGTCTTTGGGCCACAGACTGGGAGAGACCAGTAAGTCGATTTGAACAGTATATTTTTTTTGTTATACCACTAGGGTGACGAACAAGCTTACGGCCCGCCTGATGTTAAGCGGTTACCAGAGCCTATGGACACCTGCAACGCCATATGAACTCATTCTTATGCCTTTTTTATAATAGCACGACATAATGGCTTTCCTGCGCCTGATGGAAAGCGAAAGAGAAGCCCAAATCACTGTGACAACTAGCAATAGACTGGTCAGTTACCTGTCAGTTGCCACCGCCATGCCGACCCGGCTCTACCCCCGGTTGCCGATGCAGCACTCACCCTACGAGCTCCGGAGGCCCTACTCACCGGCAGTAACACGACCCGGAGGTCATTTGGCTGCGTTATTCTATAGGGTGGAGGTCCTTCCCCGGACGGGCGGCTCAATTCGAGGAAGCGATATCGTAGTCTACTACTTTTGTTTCATAAGACCATTATCTGACACAATGCAAGTCTTGGTTATTACATAGTACCTATATAGATTAGGTGGCTAGGGGTGAGATGAAAATGTAGAGCCAATGTCTGTGCATGTTGGTCTAATACTGCCGGGGTACCAGGCCGGAAGACCTCCTAGTGTGCTTCCCTGCTGCCAGTCCCTCGTAATCTCTGAATCACTAGGGAACGGCAGTTGGCAAGCCGGTGTACTCTGGGCAACGCATCTGGTGAAGACTGTTCTGTCTGTCCTTGCCAGATGCGGCAGACGTTCCGGCGTTTTGCGTCTTCTCTGTTTCTCTCGATTTGAGAGAGACAGAGAGGGCGCATCGGGGGGGAGGGTTTCGGGATTTTGGGGGGTCTTTTGAGGGAGCTCTACCTCGGAAAAATTGAGCATATCCAGTAATGAAAGCCAATGACAAAACTACATGTCCCCGGGGAGGTCCTAGCCCAAAGGCTGGGGAAGCCTCCGGTATTTCATCTGCGGGTGTCCTATCGCCCGCAGGTGAAACGCCCTGCCCCACCGTATACGGGGGGGGGCACCATTGGCCCATTGGTGGGATCACCGACACTGCCAATCAGGGCAGTCAAGCGTTTAGAGAAGGTCGACCAACACGACAGGCATAGTGACGGTCGGCCAATATTAGTAGAAATAGACCCTGCGTCTGCTTCCGAGCTCGACTCGGATGACTCGGCCGCCAGCCGTATGACTGTAGACCGGTCGCCTGAAGGCGGGCGCGGAAGGAGCCGTAAAAGGTCGTATAGTCGGAGTCGATCAAATTCGGCGAGGGGAGATACCCGTGGAAGGCCTGCAGTCAGACGCGGACGGGGCCGGCCCCCTGCCTCCGGCGAGACCGTCGGGGTGGCGGCGGCGGCCAAGAAGCAGTTCTCCCTACAATTAAGGGAGCTAAATAAGGCGGCCAATGCCGAGTTTGCAGAGGCCGAAGTAGCTCGGATGGACTTAACGCTGCGGAGTTCGGCTCTCAGCGCGATCCGTGTCGCACATGGTATGGGGACTGAAGAGGACCGCGATCCGAGCGTGATGTCTGCAGCGTCCCTTGAAGGACGAATGGCGCAGGCTGTAAAGCTGGTGCGGAAAGTTAGCCTTACTTCGGGCAACTTAAAAGGGACCTTTCAAAAGGCTCTTAATACCGCCGCGAAGGAGTTTGAGTCAGCCGCGGAGACGTTACGCGATCGTTTGACCACCGAGGAGGTTCTGATCCTCCAAGGTGAAAATCGCCGCCTCCGCGAGGAAAACGCACAATTTCGGCGCGACTTAGATGAGCAGGCGAAGGAGTTAGCTCTGGTCCGTAGAGAGATAAGAGCACTCCGGGCCGAGATGGCCGTTAGTATGACCGTCACGGACAGCCAGCCTGCACGCGCACGTCCTGCGCCGCCGACGACGACACGAGCACCGGCCGAGGTTCACCCGGCCACTGCTCGGAATCAGCAGAAGCCTTTGGACCCTAAACCTCTTGGCAGGAAGGCAAAGAAGGGCAAGGGCACACCTGGCCCTACCGTTGCGACACCGCTCACCCGCGAATCTCGCCCGCTTCCGCCAGCCCCCGCGTCTCTTGACATGGAATGGTCAACGGTCGCTAAACGTGGGAGAAAGAAGTCTGTCAGTGCTCCCAAGAAGCCTGACAATCGGCGTAAGGCTGCAACTTCCGCCTCGCAGAAGCCCAAGCCCGCCAAAAGAAGGCAGCCAAAGCTGCCAAATCTCCGCCCCGTGAATACGGCGGCTGTAGTATTTACTCTACAGCCGGATGCCGTCAAGCGGGGCGTGACATACAAGAATGCCCTTATCAGGGCGAAAAGTGGCATCCGCCTAGACTCACTAGGCATCACGGCTATGCATTATAAGCGCGCCGTGACTGGGGCTGCCGTTCTGGCAATCCCCGGAGAAGAAGCGGACGGTAAAGCTGACGCCCTGGCTGAAAAGCTCAGGGAAGTCCTCGCGGCTGATGTCTGGGTGACCCGGCCGGAGAAATGCGCTGACATGCGCATCTCTGGGCTGGATGACTCGGCTGATGCTGAGGAGGTTGCTGCTGCCGTAGCCAATACGGGAGGCTGCTCGGTGGAGTCCATCAAGTTGGGCCCAATCCGCCGAGCCCGCGACGGGCTTGGAGCCTGCTGGGCGCGAGTCCCCGTGGCGGCGGCCAAGAAGCTGGTAGACGGTAGACGTCTACTAGTTGGTTGGTCGTCGGCGCGCGTGAGGCTTCTTGAGCGCAGGGAGCTAAGATGCTTCCGTTGCCTCGAACCGGGGCACATGTTGGCGCAGTGCCGATCCCAGATCGACCGCAGCGGTCTATGCTATCGATGCGGTCTGCCTGGGCATGTGGCGCGAGACTGTGTGGCCTCGCCTCACTGTTTGTTGTGCGCGGCGGCCGGCAAAAAGGCTGGCCATCGTGTCGGGGGCTCGGCTTGTACCGCCCCCCGACGTTCCCGCCGTAGAAGGGCAGCCCAACGTCCTTCATCGACTGATCGGCCTCCCCGACCATCTGGGGACGCCGAAATGGCGGAAGCGCCATTCCGACGAGACGGTAGCTAACCGTCACAGACCTGGTGATCCCAGGAACAGGGGTAGCCTGGGACCACTCAAAGGTCCGTCGAAGTAGGGATGTGGTCCGTGTTCTCGGTACATCCCTAAACGCGCATACGCGCGCCTGGCGAGCTGTTTGGACAGCGCATCGCAGTACTGGAGAAGCTGTGTAGAATCATTCGTGGACCCACAGTTCTCCAGATTTGTGAAGCTGACGAGAACACCGGGGAGTTTAGTGGGAAAACCTGGCTCCACACACCACCGTCTGCCCCCCTGTGGCAAAATGGTGAAGGTCCGAAGGGATTCTCCTCGAAAAAAAAAAAAAAAAAAAATACTGCCATCTTCCTCATTCAAGAGCTATTATCGATTTATTCCTTGAAAGAAAAAATAAAATGTTGGATTATCCGGGATGAAATAAGGACTATTGGACCTTATGTAGACTTGTGGCAACTAGATTTGGTGCAGTCTGTTTAGGACATTAAAAATGAGTTTAATGTCTTAAACACAGTCAACAAGGTAACCAAGGGTATAGTAACATAACGGTGTATTGATAATCCTACTGCCATGCATCTATACTGTGACAACCATTTCAAGGGGTGTCGGGGGATGAGACGGATTCAAAAAATTGTGTTCCCAATAAAGGACATCATTAATAAAATTCTCGCCGCCGAGACCGTCGCCAAGCGATGCGGCCCGCAGACGACGTCGCACGATCGATAGCGACACCGTGCGATTGGCCTCTGTGGTGCTCTACTGATGCCATTAGATGACAGAAAAAAAAGATGAGTAACATTTGACATTTATTCTTTTTTCAAAAGTAAGTTGTCTTTAATATTTAAAAAGAAAGAGAATTATGTAAACAGTTCCTTTTTCAAGAGTAAAGATTTTATATTGAAAAAATTAAAAACAAAATAAAAAGTAATTATTAAAATGGTGGTACATATTCTCAATTACTATTTATATGTAGAGCGTTTTCACATTAACTGATCCGTTAACGGTGTAGGACGTTGACCCCATATCGGAATAAGTAAAATATTGTTCATCAATTTCAAATCAGTTTGTTTTAGAGAAAGGAAAATGGTAGGTATATAAGGACGCTAGCTTTCGTTAATAGGTATGATCAAGCGATTCCGTTATGTAAGCCCTATCTAATAAAATTAAATGTGGATATCATGTCTGATCTATTCTTATTAAATGAGAAAATTTAAAAATTATCATTTCTAGGGCGAGCAGCCGTTCTAGGGTAAGCTCGATCTCCTCGGTGGAAAACTGTTTACAATGATGATAAAGTCTAGACCTTCATAGGCATTTTTACCTTCTGTGTTTTGGGCAAGGATTAATTTACTTCATTGCTATTATTTATACATTGCATAGATATATTCTTTATTGCACACCAAACAATTTACATAGAACTAGGTACAGTAGACATTTTGTTGTACAATATAGGCGGTATATTACATTACATGTAAAAAGCATATTACATGTAAAAAGACTATTTTGGCATTCAAAAAGAATAAAAGGAATTCTAATCCTTATAAAAAAATAGCGGCCAGTAAATTACAACATAATCAGCGTACATATTTTCCCCAACCATTTTTTCCTGCCAAGACCAATTTCCCAGCTAATCCCCCGGTACCAAACCGAGTATTTCTTTCAAATAATTATCCGACAAAAACATCCGAAGATTCTTTCGGACTTCGTTAGGCCCCGGAGCCCTCCTAAGAAGAATTAATGATTCCCTTTATTGAAAGTTCAATTTTTTGATTAGGAGAGGAGAGGGCGCGGCCCCGAACACTGTTTAAACACCGTATAACAGGGTATTTATTTGCATTCGGTCAATACCTATTTGATTTGTTTGAAGAGGCTGCGCTTTTGCTCTGGGTACTTGAGCGGAGATTGCATTTTGCTGATTTGATACACAGTTCGGTGGACTTTTTATCATCTAGGAATAGAAGTGGTGCAATTCTATGACAGTTTTAGTTACCATTGTCAGCTATAAAATGTTTTGTATATGCTCATTGGGGTTAGGGTTGGACTGGTATGGCGGTGGCAACTGACCAGTTACTTGCCCGTTGTCACAGCGACTTGGGCTTCTCTTTCGCTTTCCATCAGGCGTAGGGAAGCCATTATGTCGAGCCACTATAAAAAAAAAATGAGAGATGACAGATATGTTCATGAACACAAATGTTTGTACTGTGCGGGAATCGAACCCACGACCCTTGGCTCAGAGGGCAGAGGTCACTACCAAATGAGCCACCGAGCCTGTCAACAACAACAATTTCAAGTATATTTAAATCGATATAAATGATTAGGTGCTACCCCACGGCAGTCAGAGCCGTAATCGGTGGCCGGGCGGTGACCGGCGGGCGGGGAATCTAATTTGGTTCGGTAGCCGTCTCTCATTTGTTCAAATTACGCCGCCCAGCCGAGAGCAACATCTTTCCGAACACGTATTATCAGTACAAGTAAAGGGGACAAGTTTTTTTTGGTAGAATTATGAACGGTAGATATGTACTTTTATAGATTTACTAGATGTCATCATCATCATCAGCCTATTGCTGTCAGTGGACTGGACAAAAGTCTCTCCACGTGTTTACCAATTATATTATGGTTATTATTGGCTATACCCATAATCGCTACGCTGGGCGATCGCAGGGCGTACCTTCTCGCTCCGGTGACGCTGCTGCCCGTCATCGGCCTGTAGTATTTAGCTGCGTATTCAATCGTAATGGCTATACCGCTACCAGGTTGCTCGTTCGTTATTCAGCATATCTTCCAGAAAGTCTTTGAGTAGACTGCCCAGGCGTGGCGTTTGAAGAAAGTAAAGAACGTGGAACGCAAAACGCTAAGAAATCTTTTAACCTGTTTTGAAAATAATACCAATAGCTCTATAAAGTGTGGATGCAGTACAAGTAAAGCTAGCTAAACCCCCCCACCATACCCCTAACCCTACCCCTTCTTTGAACTATCCTCTTCCCAAAGGTTGTCTGGAAGAGATCGCTTAAAGCGACAAGGCCGCCTTATTTGTACGTCGAGTTGTCTTTGTACCAAGTTTTATTTATTTATTTATATAAATAAATAAATAAATAATAAATAAATAACCCAGGACATGCCACTGGACCACACAGCGCCATCTAGCCTCAAACTAAGCCGAAACTTGTACTATGGGTACTAGAAAACTGATTAACTTACTTAGATACATTTTTTTTGTAAATAATTACATATTATACATAGAAAACACCCAATAAATAAAGAATATATATCTATCAAAATATTCATACTTCGTATAGGTCAGTGGGCTATTTCATAAACAAGACGCGCCCGGCTCGGCCGCACTGCCCGGAACTCAAACTATGCACCCCGAGGGACGTCGGCCCTTCTTTGTCGCGACCTGTCCGCTCCTTTGACAATTGGAGACCCACTTTGACCCACGGTGCTTCGTTAAAAACGGAAATCGCTAATCGAGGGCGACTTGTCTTGGGAATCTATAATTTTGCGTGTTTGTATGAATATTAAACGTCTACGAAAAATGTGGTAGACATTTTTGCTTTTTTGATTGTTTGTTCCAGTTTTGGATGTTTATTCATTTATGCTTATTTACTTACTAACAATCTAAAGTATATTTGGCCCTATGATACTGATGTGAAAAGTTAATTGTGTATTTAGTTAGTACACATTATAGCTCATTTGGACTGCTAATTTTATTAAATCATAATCAGTTGAGATGAAAATCTTCATACGTTTTGAAGTAGTTGAAAAATCATACGTTATCATGTTAACCTTGCCTGGAAAAGCTCTATGGTATCTATTAGGGCAATGAAGATAGAAAATCTTAGAAAACCTTACTTAAAATTGTATCAAATGATCAATGCTACTGATATACATAATAAGATACGACATTTATGTATGCGATAAATAAAAAATTAAACCGACTTCGAAAAAAACACAAACGACCAAAACTAAAAAGCGATAAATAACGTAAGTACTTCTATCCTTAATACATAATTATTTAAATATTACAATTATCACTTATTTTTGAAGTCGGTGCCAGCCTCTAGGTACCTAACGTAGACTGTTGTTGTATGACGCGCGCGACCGGCAAATCCCCACGACAATATAGATATATTTATTTGTTTGGCTGGCACCGACTTCAAAAAAAGTGATAATTGTAATATTTAAATAATTATGTATTAAGGATAGAAGTACTTACGTTATTTATCGCTTTTTAGTTTTGGTCGTTTGTGTTTTTTTCGAAGTCGGTTTAATTTTTTTTTAAAAAATAATTTTATTTCTCTATTTTTAGTTGCGTTAATGTGCTGTGAACTTGAATAAAGGCTAATTAATGTCCTTAAGAGTTTTACTTAGGAATGAAAAATTTTTGCTTTAAGTCAAGTGAAGACTTTGAGATCTAGAATCAAGCAAATCACTTACCAAATCACCTGCCCTATTAGCCCTACATAAGTACATACTACTACCTAGTTTCTATCGACCAATGGCAGTACTGTCCCCTAACTCCTAACCGTTAAGGAGTTCTGTGGCTTCATCATCAGCACCAGATGTTGACGCCCGGAAGCATATACCTGAGTAAAATATAATTACGTAACAAAAACACCATATGAGCATACAATTTTCGGTTGTTGCCCTCAATTTCTCCATGATCCAATCATCAGATCCTGACTTGGTGAAAATGGGACCACCTCGGAAGTGTCCTCTGTCGAACAAAGAAAATTTTTTTGAAATCCATCCATAATTGACGGAAATATCGGTGAACAAACATAAAAAAAAATAAAAAAAAAAAATATTATACATACAGACGAATTGAGAACCTCCTCCTTTTTCGAAGTCGGTTAAAAAAGAGGAAAGTTGAATAAAAAATTTACTGCTAATGTTGCATTTTAATAGTTCTAGATTTATCAACAAAATATACAGCATAGTGTCTTCCCCATAGATGAAGAAGCAAAAGGTAGTAATATGTATTCATAATGGCATCATTATGAATATTCCAGTCCCCTCATCGGTCATATTATATTATGAAGAATGATAGTTAGGTAAGTGGGCATATGCTGTGTATTCCAAAAATTCACTTTCGGCATAGTGCGAGGGTGTCCATTTGGCATCCCCGGCACGGTGAGGCCACACTACACCGCGTGCCGACGGCACATACACGTACGTACACGTATCGTGCACCGAGGTGCGATGTGGGGACTGTATCGACTACGTGTGGTACAGACAATAGACAGGTTGTTCGAACGTTTTGTAGATAGATTGCGAACGGGCTTGTTGATTGTTTTGTTTTGGTTAGATATTGATGAACTTTTACGATAAAGAAACGTTAATAGTTCCACGTTTTGAAAGTCGAACTTCGTTCGGACTTTATATTAGTTGCTTTTCTTACATATGATACTTATCTTACATATAAGATACGTACCTTTGTATCACTCATTTGTTTTGACCACAGCCTTTCTTAATTAGCTTTTGTATATTTTCGGATAGTTGTGTTTAAAGTAATGCCGCCATCTTAAGGCTGCCTACACACCGAAGCGGAGCGAGGCAGATTATCGGTCGATGACGTGGGATCGTTCAATAAACTCGGATGTTCACCATTAATCTGATTTTTTTTAGATAATCTCAATCACATGAACTATCAATCTAATAAGACTAGGATCACAAAATAATGACTAGGTGTACACGTAGATAAGTAAAAATATGCTTAAAATGAAATCGCCCTCAGTTCTACGATCTAAAAAATCGCCATTTCCACGCCACTTACAAAAGACAAATAATCCAAAAATATACCTAACATAATCCTCTTTCGTGAAATCACTACCCACTGTCCATCCAATATGGCACGTTTTTCTTACACACGTCACCGCACGGACATCGCGTTTGGGTCTTATGGCGATGGGGTAGCGTCGGATTTCCCCTGGCGCCGGCCACGTGTGGCGCGGCAGGCAATATTGGCGTGATCACAGGGTTGACACGCGGGACAGCGAGCAAACTTCGCCGACGTCTGTGCCAAGACCAGGGTTGGCACAGTGGGCTGGATTTTAATTATACCTCTACAGAAATTACGGCATAGGGGGGTGTAAGGCTCTATTCATTAACTACCACCACGGGCAACAGCGTCACCGAAGCGAGCAACCAAACCCTGCGATCGCCGACCCGTCTGTCTCCTCATGATAAAAGTGGCCAACAACTAGAGAGACCTATGTCCAGTGGACAGCTATAAGCTGATAAAGATAATGATGTAGAAACTGGTACCTTCTATCTAACGCAGTAGTATGATATTAAGTTTTTGTTGCTCAAATCATTGCACATGACACCACATCCTACATCCTAAACATATTATAAATACGAAAGTTTGTTTGGATGGATGGATGTTTGTTATCATGCGAGAACTAGGTACCTAATGGATTTCAATGAAACTTTACAGTAACATAGCTCATACATCAGATTGATACGTATGCTATATTCCAAAGTTATTATCAAACAACCGTCAAACGACAATAGTAATTTGAAGGTTGTATGATAACGATTGGGAATTTGCCTTAGTGACCACGTTTAGCAGGCAGGCTGTTGACATCAGTAGGTTTTTTTTGTACCCAAGTAAACGTTGCTGCCCGTTTCCTGATATACCCCTAGTTGTCTTCTACGACACCCAAGGATTGAGATAAGGGGTCCAATTCTAAAGTCCGGAAACCATACGGACGATGTTTTTTTAAAACACGAAAAAAACAGTCAAATTAGCTTTTCGACAAGCTGCCAGCCCTAAGCAAGAGTCCGGACACGGCAAGTTCGGAGCCGCGCCGGTTATTTGTAACTTGGACGAGTGTGAGCCGAGCCGTGAGCCGTGCGGAGGAAGCGATATCTAAATTTACAATGGTTTATTGATTGGATTATACCCATGTTAAGTTAAACGAAGGACGTGTTCGAACCTACGATACTTGGAAGATAAACATATATTAAACAATATTATCGCAGTCAATAAGTCAGAGTCAGGGATGTAAGGGAGCGACCTATCTTCTCGCTCTAAGCCAACCTCACTTGCCCGTGGTGCATTCTGCCAAATAACATTCATCATCAACATCGTCATTAAAAATGGACTACGATCTCTTGCTCGTTGTCAACTGACGTTGATCTTCTTTAATTTAGTTCGTAGATTTTAAACACACAGGAGGAACAAATTGGAGGGATTTACGGTACAAAAATACGCGATCAGTCCACCGCACGATCGTTTTCGGTTTTTATTGTCGGGCCCCTGGCTATGATGACGCTGATCAACCATGGATGGTAGACATATGTACCGCACATAGTAACAGGTATCGGAATGTGCTGATAGCTAGGTACATGACAGCGGCGTCAGCTTAGCGTGCCATTCGCGCCGGCGTGTTGGAGCGAGCTATTTAAGATATGTACCTAAGCGAAGGTCGCTGCCAAGCTTGGAATGCTGCTTATTGACGTTATGTAGATGTACAATACGATGAATTGTATAATCACAGCGTTGAGGGGAAATATAGACGTTTGGGAGATGTTAAATTGGCTGAACTTTACATAGAGTCCAAGATCGCTGTGTGCAATCTCCTTAGAATATTTAATTTAAGGCTATGTAATATTTTCCTCATTGTACTGTAAGCATATTCATTTGTGCTGTACTACCAACTAAAAGAGGTTGCCGGCTTGTGTAAGATCGCCTACATTGTACTACTATATATCTGTATAAACCTCTTTCCTGTACATGTTTCATTCTGGTGCAATGAAGAGTTTCTAACTATCTATAATGTTTCCTTCTTCTTTTCTTGCCGGTATCTTCTCGGTAGAATGCTGCTTTCCGAACCGGTGGTAGCTTCGACGATTTGTAAGTGTTTTTCATAAAAACCTATACAAATAAAGATTATTTTGACTTGACTTTGACTTCGTACCATATCATCATCAGCCTACAAACATCCACTACTGGACACAGGCCCCCAATGACAAAGTCTTTTGGGGGATTTGCCTCAGTCACCACCCTGGGCAGGCGGGAAGGTGACCGCAGTATGTTCTATTTGTATCCAGGTAAACGCTGCTGTCGTTTCCTGATATTCCCTTAGTCGCCTTCTACGCGAGATGGGGTTCTAAATCCAGAACCACATGGACAACTAGAATATATACGATGGTATTATACTCGTACATCTGATCCCGAGCACGACCTATCCCGGAGGAAGTACCTTTACATTCCGTATTGACATTGAACGTTTCAACATGTGAAATGTTTGCATAAGTACTTATAATTTCCTCCACCCATCTACCCATACCTCTATCCTGTACCATAGTTGCTGCAGGTCCACACAGGACACGACACACTAGCCGCATGAATATGCAGCAGTCTAGTTAATAATTAACGCCGAGCTAAGAGCTCGCTGCCCGCTCGGCGCTCCTCCTTAGCTGAAGGATCGCCTTTTTCCATTAACGTGTAGAATTGGTAAGGAGGCTCTTTGTTGTAGAGATGCAGTTATAGGCAATCTACCACTACTACAATCTACAGGAAAGAAGAAAGTAGCCGCGAGTCTTATCGGACTGCGATGTAGGTACGACCAGTCATGATCGCTTCGAGTACATATCCTCATTGCTAAAGAGGCCCTTTGAAGTGCACTATAGGCAACCTACTACTGACTACTACTACTGTGATCGAATTTCGGCTCTTGAATCGATCGAATTTCAGCGAAACTCCGCGGTCTCCGCACAAGAAAAAAGAAAATAAAAATCGCTAGTCGCGCAAAGGTATTTGTGATTTTACGGCATCTCTCGTAGGAATAAATATTTTCCTACAGACAGTTATCTTTACACATCCCTTGTGGGTGCTAACTAGGCACCTACAATTTATACAATACTTAACGTTAAACCTTTCAAATGCAACTACTTTAACACTGAGGAAGTTTGGTCTACCAATGAAATGTTTAATAATATAATCTGTTAACGTTTATCTTCAATTATATAAACTACGCATCATGGATAAAATAATTCAAAACCCAAACGGTCGTTTCTCATATAGTCTCGACCGACAATTCTAGAGCCTTCCGTTTAGAAATTACATTTCCGTGCTTCCTATCTGCACATTTGTCGCTGAAAGTAGAAAAACGGTGGCGATCTCGCAAAAGCTACCATATTATACAAACTAACGGTAAAATCGCGTCCTCCCTTTATCCTTAAGAATTCCTAAAGCAAAAAAGCTGAGCTCTAAAGCTATGCAAATGTACAAAGGTCTTGGAGCCGGGGGACGGGCGGGTCTGGACGTGGGTACTGCAGGAACAAAATGCCACCGCTTTGTACTGAGACTAATCCTTTAATAGCAATCGAGACGGACACTGTAATGTAGGTAGAGCTTGGAGTGTGAATATGGTTGGTTCTTTATAGATAGATATTCTTCATTGCAAAAGATACAAACATTTACATGACATAAACTAGTGGTCAATACTTACATTATACAAAGAAAACACCCAGACCAATACAAACAGACATGTTCATTCTCACAAATGTTTGTACTGTGCGGGAATCGAACCCACGACGGTTTAGAAGGCAGAAGTCACTACCAAATGAGCCATCTAGCCTGTCTTTGGCGTGTTTTGGCTCAGTCATGTTTTTTAAAATTTTATATTACACAAACATTATCAAAGATCCGTTATTTTTTTTAGACATACATTATTTTATTATTAATTTTGAAGGAAGATGTGGTTGATTTTTTTTTTTATAATAGCTCGACATAATGGCTTCCCTACGCCTTATGGAAAGCGAAAGAGAAGCCCAAATCGCTGTGACAACTGGCAAGTAACCGGTTAGTAACCTGTCAGTTGCCACTGCCATGCCGGCCCAACCCTACCCCCCACGAGCTCCGGAGACCCTACTCACCAGCAGAAACACGACCCGGAGGTCATTTGGCTGCGGTATTCTATAGGGTGGAGGTCCTTCCCCGGACGGGCGGCTCAATTCGAACGAAGATTCGCTATGCCCTACCTCTCTTAAAACATCAATTATACAGTTTCAGTACGAACACTGAATGATAACTGCGAGTTTGATTCTCTCCCGCCCGCCCCACAAATCATCTTACGCGTCTCACACGGCTGTTTATCATTTCTTTGTCCACCCTGGAGATTTATCGGCTCATGAGCAGGCCTCGCTCCTCAGGGATGCGATACTATTGTAATAACTCAACGGTACGCGTTATTTATAGCTTTTCTGCCCAGTAACTAAGTTATGAGTATCGTCTGCCATGTTTGCGGATGATGAAAAAATGGGTTGAGTTTCGGGCGTCCAAGGTGCGGAATTAAATATTTATCAAACTTATGTTGTTCACGTTATGTATAGCATTTCATCCAAGAGCGATAAAGGTCAAAAATGCGTTCGGTTGTCGGTTTTTTTATACCTAAGCTAACAATAGTTTTACTTTTTTTAAATTGGCCTGGAATAGAAAGCATAAGAAATCCTTAGCTTGGAATCAGATAAACTACATCTGTATTAAAAAAAAATTAAACTACTAGGTACTCTAAACTTTTACTTACCCCTAAAAACCAAAAATGTTTAAGCACTTGTCTCACTGATTAACTGAGTGATGAAGTAAATGACTGAACGTAGTATTGTTGGTACCAAAGGCAGATCATGAGTCTCTGAAAAAGGGTAGTAATTCTTCGACAGTTTGTGTTACGTAAATGAATATAAATTTCACTAAATATTCTACTAATTTAGTGATATAAATAAACCTAATATTGTATAAGCTACGTACTTACACAATATAATATGATGTATAATTGTATACTCCCATATATATAACACAATACGTTTCATACACATTCACAAACCGTATACGGTATCATTATCGTCCCTCCAAACTGCAATATTCGCGCTATTTAATGTTGCGTAAAATTTTATAATTAAATGTTGCTGTTGCATTAATTAATGATATTAAAATATTCGAGTTCTGGTTGTTAATTTAATACCTTACTTTGTTTCGGTTCGGGGTAGCTGATTAATTACTAAGGACTATATGAAAGTAGCTTCTCCAAAGTTTGGCTTAATAAGCGAAGTTCGGCACAAAACGTCTTTTTGAGTGAAACTTGGCCTCTTTGACGAGAGGGGCTGCCCCTGATGTGATTAGAATGTATATTTCCTATCTACGAGTAAACAGGGAGTTTTTGGGCCTGTTTGAGGGAACATAGCTATTTAATTTCAATGTAATTAATAAAACTTTCGGACAAAATATGTTTAGTGTGTGAATATTTAACATTTATAAATTATAAACATTATCAATGTTTACGTAAGGGTTATTTTTGAGGGTCTAGGACTATGTAAGTATAGAATTTGAGAAGCAAGTGTAAAACTAACTTTTGTTTTTAGATTTGTTTAGCTTAATTTCCTCGATTCTTTCAAATTCAAGTACGTACTTATATAAGTAACTAGCAGTGCTCGAGACTTCGTCCGCGTGGAATAGTTATTTTTTCCCCGTTTTTTTTTTTACATTTCCCATTATTTCTTCGCTCCTAATAGTTGCAACTTGATGTTATATAGCCTATAGCCTTCCTCGATAAATGGTCTATTCAACACAAAAATAATTTTTCAATTCGGACCAGTAGTTCCTGAGATTAGCGCGTTCAAACAAACAAACAAACAAACTCTTCAGCTTTATAATATTAGTTAAGATTAACAATTTAACTAAATTATATGTATCTACTTCTGTAATCATTAGGAATCTATGTGCAATAAAGTGTATAAAGTGTATCTAAATATCTATCTCATTCCTTTTCCTAACACTATTTCGGAAAGTCGAATAATGTTAGCTTTTGTGAAATAGGAGTACCTAATCTCTATAGTTAGAGGAAGAATGAAGAAGATACCCAGTTGAACCTATTTAGTTTTAACTATTTTTTTACATTGATTTGGCCTGGATGATAGCAAGAGACGCCTATTCAAAATTTGGTACGTACTAATTCGTACGTAGTAAAAGATCAAACCATTCTCTTGGTATTCATATGTACCTACAATCCACAATATGATCTGAAAGTAATATTACAAAATTCCTCTAACTAAAGTAGTAAACATACCAAAAAAATGTAGATAAGCCATTCAAAACCATACATATCTCGACAAGTGCCGGCGGGAACTAAGACGTATGGTGCGGGGCAGCCGTGTAAATCATACCGTTGGCCCGGGGTCAGACTTACCCCTTCTTAATATACTGGGAGAAAAAGTGACCCGAGCAGCCGCCGTACACCGAAATACACTTACACGCCTCACCGCTATGGAGCGATAGCCCCTTGCTTCAAAGGATTTTCTTGCATGCGATACTTTTACTTTTAAACCTTTATGGGTAGGAATGTAAAGGTAAATATGGAGAATCAATACTTTCTGAGCATTTCCACGTAGTTAGATTTCATTACAGGAGTTTTTTTATAGCAGTTCGACGTAATGGCTTCCCTACGCCAGATGGAAAGCGAAAGAAGCCCAAGTCGCTGTGATAACGGGCAAGTAACTGGTCAGTTACTTGCCAGTTGCCACCGCTATGCTGGCCCAACCCTAACCCCTCACGAGCTCCGCAAACCCTACTCATGGTTGGCTCCAACATTGTTTAGCGTTAAGCGCTACCCATCATCATTCTCCTGGCCTTATATCGCTCAAAGCGGGGTCGGCACGACATGTTTTCTTCTTCCACTCTTCTCTATCAGCCGTCATCTCCACACTCACATCTTTGACACACATATCATTTCTAACACAGTCCATCCATTCCTTTTTCGGTCTTCCTCTTCCTCTATAACCGTTATGCGCTACCCATTCACTTAAAAAAAACATCGACTTAGTTCGACTAAAAAAAAAAAATAGGGATAGCCTTATTCGAACTAAGGCTTTACCTTGGTTATGTTTTTTTGACCACGTGGATGGTGTGAATAAGATTGCAGCAAATATTATATTGTTCATTAAGGTAATGAAAAGTAAAAAAAAAAAACCATGGAAATATTTGGTGATACAAATGCCAGCAAGTATATTAAGCAGTCAGTTTTGAGGGTCAATCCTACCCCCAGGGCGGGTGTGCGTATGATTTACCGCCCCCGCCCCCGCCCGGCGATACGTCTTATTTGGGCTCGACACTTGCCGCGATATGCATCAATGTGAACATGCCTTATCTTAACAATTTATCCATTCGTCCAGCCAGGTTCCTGTTTACATGTAGTTTACTTGATGTTTGTACAACGAGTTATGTATACGAGGTATACATAATCAACGTAGTTATGTTTGCTGATGAATATTTAGAGAGATTTTTAACAGATTTCAATAAGAAGGTGTTTCTCAGTTTGAGTGTTCTGTAGTAATGTTTGACCGCGATATCTCGCGTTTGGCTGAACCTATTTCGATGCGCTTATCATGGCTGAATATAATAGAAATAGTTACTCCTAGCCAAATAGTTATGTAGATGTCATTATTATAATGTATTTATTTTGGAGGGTAAGGTTTAGGTAGGTCAAGAAAAGGCGGCTCCCTTAACGCCACTTCGCTTCGATGTTGCAGGAAGATTATTATTATAGAACAATTTTTTTATTAAATTTTAAAAATTAATCTTATTTAATCTTATTTTTTCAAAAATTAATCTTAGGCATATTTGAAAACAATTAATGTTAAGCCTAAACGATAAATTATATCTATTTTTATCTATCTATATTCTGCACAATATAATTGAACGTATATGGGTCGCCTTAAATGAAAACATAAAATACTAAGCTGTACGATTATTTCCAGAGACTATAGAAATAACTAGTATGAGTTACATGCGTATACTTTCCTCTTTTCCTTAAAAGCGTACTTTATTATAAGAATAAGTTTATATAGTTTTGATGTAACACGGCTGTTGGTTTTTATTATGACGACTACTTTGTAATACTGTGTGTTATTACTTTGAGTGTACAAAACATACGAATCCTTACCGATCCGCAGCAATTTGTACAGAAACTTATATTACAAAACTAATCATCAAACGTGTTCACAGCCGAGCTAACCCACCGCTCCTAATTCGGGTCTATTGGACCCGTTCACCCGCGATTCAATCGCGCAAAAAGTCGACACACGCATTATTTAAATACAATGGCCGTTCGTTAGGCGGCCTCAGGAGTTCGATGCAAGATTTAATTAAATCTCCTCCCTCGTGCCTCCCCGGCGTCGTCGGCAATTTCCTAGAGGCTTGATTTATTGTCGCCCTCCGTCGAGGTGCCGGCTGCGACCTCTGACGGCCGACCTGATAAAGGATTGCGGGCGGATTTTACAAATGTTTTTCGGTGTTGTTTATATTGGCCGTTGTCATTTTTTTGTGAGAGTAGGTGGGATACAACAAGTTTTGGAGCATGACAGAAGGGTAGATGTCTGTTGTCTGGTAGTTAGTTATGACGTATGATCTGTATTGTTACGAATATTATTTGACTTGTTAGAATAATTTCTTGTTTTTACTGACTAATGAATCTTGTTTTAGCAATAAATAAAAAACATCGTTTCTTAAGTATCTGTATAGTGTACCTACCTGGTGTTTACAGATATTAATTTTTTATCGAATTTAAAACTATATATAAACTCAACATACTGTTTTACGTATAGGTAATAGCAAACTTATTTCATTCTATATCATTTACTGTAAATGTTAATAATAACAGATATTGTTATTGCTGCACTTGCATCAGTTTTGAAATAAAACGATACAGTTGTCTGCACCTAAAAGGGTTGTAAACTTAACTTCAAAATTTCCCCGTCTAAAACACCTAATCGTAAAGACTTGTTAAGTAACTGTAAACCCATTGCATTTTCCTCTAACACTAATTTTCTTCAATGGCTCATATTTCACCCCAAGGCACTAAATAAGGCTTTATTACGTAAATAATATCCCCAAAATATCCTGCTAATTAATATAAGGGCTTGCTAGTTAACCGGGGATGGACGGAATTTACCGCTTGTTGCCGTTTTAGGGTTAACGATCGACTTTTGTATTTATTGTATTAATTTGGGGATTTATGCTTTATTCTTGGCGGTTTTAAAGTTTTGGAAGAAGTCTGGGGTGAAGAAAAGTGAATAAAACCTTCATTTTATTTATATCCACTTACTAGCTTCTATACTTATTTAAGCTTATTAGCTTTTAAGATTCCGTCACATTTTCAACATTGTAAAAGGTATCACAGGCCCTAATTTTGGAAATGTGTCCAATAAACATTTTTCTTTCTTTATTTCTTATCTTGAAATAATATTTATTTGAAGTACATCTAGTTACACATATATTCATTAATAAGTCAGTTACTCTCTTATAGCAATAGTTACCGGGTTATCTAAGAGTGGTATCTCGTAAAAATCCCATAGATTGCGTGGAATTTTCAAAGAGGAGTAAAAATTATTCATGCCGTAGTCAGGGCAAGTCAACATTTTTCTTCACTTTGGTATTCTCTTTTTTATCTGGTATTTCTTTGCGTCTCGCTGCGGGCTTGTGCCTTTGTGAATAATAATTATTATTGTAGGCTGGTACGCCTTTCATTAGCTTGAGATCTACCGACTGAACTTGAATGTGTATTGTTAGGGGAACACGAACGGAAGGCAGGTAATACCAAACAAACTAACGGATCAGTCAATTTGTAGCATTTAGGATCGAGAGTAAAATAGATTCTACTTAAGTATAAAATGGGGATATAATTTAACCAAAAAATATTTTAATTACGCCGTTTAATAGTTTATTAACAGTGTTCGGATATTTTTGGCTAATTTTAATTAGCATAATAATAAATCTATTTTTAACCGACTTCAATAAAGGAGGAAGGTTTCTCAATTCGACCGTATGTTCATCATTGGAAAGCTACATTTACCCTGACTAATATCAGGCTATATTTATTGCTAGAAAAGATTAAGGACCCTTACTAAAACGCCAACAATGTAATCCAATGACATGTTTATCTGAAAAATCTTCGGGTCGCTAGTACCTAATAAAAATATGTTTGGGTGTCCCAGCTTTTGCGTTTTTTAATAACACGCATAGAGCATTTAAATGTATGTTTTTTTTATTTTTATAGTAGCTCGACATAATTGCTACCCTATGCCAGATGGAAAGTGAAAGTATAGCTCAAGTCGCTATAACTGGGAAGTAACTGGTCAGTCACCTGTCAGATGCCAGTGCCATGTCGGCCCAACCCTGACCCCCCTACGGAAATCCTACTCACCGGCAGAAACACGACCCGGAGGTCTTTGGCTGCCTTTGGCCTGTCTTTGGCTGGTATTCTATGAGGTGGAAGTCCTGCCCCGGACGGGCAGCTCAATTCGAGCGAAGATTCGCTATGCCCTACCTCTCTTAAAATGTATTTGCATATAGGACATGTACAGTGCACATTATTTATTAACGTCTATCTACCATCGTGTATACATTATTTTGGAGCCATCCCCACGCCGACATGTCCTCCAATGAATTGTTAATGTATCCTCAAATCACAATAAGAATACGGGTTTCAAAGGAAATCACTTCGTGAATAATATGTGAGGTCGGGAACTTGTTCAATATGTCGGTAACACAGCAAATATTACGCTGGGAAAGTAGTAGAAAATGTAAAGTAAATAATGAGAACATATTTCTTTGTTGAAGAATTGTAGGACGTTATTTAAATCTTCTGAATTTTTGTATTGGGATGGTGGCTTATCGTCGCCTGATGGAAAACAGAAGAGAAAGCTAAATCTCTACGACAATGCACAAGTCACCAAATATTTGACAATTGCCTAAGCCAAATTCATGGAAAAACGTTTTGTTGAAGTGTCAACTATTTTCCGAGATTGTAAGAAATTAATAAGTACTTAAATGGTAATGTGAATAAAGTGTGTATCACTAACGTTTATTCGACTTCTCGACTCAAAGACAAACATGATATGAAATCTTTTGTTTCGTTCGTTGCAGAATTAATAATAAATCTTTATTGATAAACTTATTTCTTTAACCTATTATACAATGTCGCACTGAAACCTGAGGTAGTACGAGTATAAACTGTGCTACAAGCTTCAGTCCACCTTATAAAATTATCTCATCAATAAGTTTACAGACAATTTTTTCCAAATTGTTTATATAAAAAAATTGGTAACAGACAAATTGGGCCGGCTTGATGGATTTAAGGAACACTCGGCCACATACTCGTAATACTATGATAGCTATTTATAGAACTCCTTTCTTTTTTACGAGAGGAAACGTTACAAACGTCAGCAACCAGACTTGTTATTGTATTTTTCAGGTGCGATCGACCGCTGCGGTTTCGACCGCGCCACCTAATGAAATAGAAATTGGCGACCGAAGACGACCTCCTGCCTCCCCCCCGCCCCCCAGATGCGGGAAAGGGACGAAATATATTTATACAAAGTCAAAGACGCCCGCCGAGTGGGACGGCTGTATTCATTATGAATATAATGCGGTGTCCGTGAGACCGCGCGTGTGTGAGTTTTCTCAACCGAATCAATAAATTTATCTTCGCAATGACCGGTTTTGGATTGAGATGTTATCTTATCTTCGTAAATGATTGGGTTTTAATTTCGTTTCGGATGGATTATGTTGTTTGGTAGACTTGATAATTGTTGGTTTTGTACCTTGTTGTTTTATTTTTAATGAAACTCTTTACGGGTTCCTCTACGGCTGCTAATGTGTAATAAGCGAAAAGTTAAGTTTTCTTTGGCAACGTTACAAAACTAAGGTTGTATGATGACCGTGGATTCCTTTGAGACTAATCATACTTATTATCTTACGCAGGTTTCAAGTTGTCATCGGCTACAAACAAGTTGTCAACGTGGCAAGTTGCTCGACATCCGACCGAAAACTATCTTTTTTAATCCTCTTATTTCTAATTCTTGCTAGGTATAACACATTCTAAGATAAAATGAAGCAATAAAATACATCGACCCTTCAACTATCATCCCATATTATTATTGTGCTCGAAATCCTTATTAATTATGAAACATTAGAATGTGTCAAAAATTAAAATAATAAAATATAACCCAAAATGGCTTGTCGCTAGGCAGTACTTTTTAAATAAGAGACATAACAATGAGCTGTAATAACATAATAATAAGTATTTAATACAAAAATAATAATATTATAGCATAATTATTTAAATAGGTATTTAATTTAATACTGGCTGATTTATGAGTGTTTTCGTACTATGAACAAAAAAGTTGTAAGCACCTAAGCATGTGACAATTTGCGTATTCAAAAAAAGAACATTCCCTTAACCCAACGATCGATGACGTGACGATCGTCTCGCGTTGTGGTTGGTTTGCGGTTAACAGGGCGTGGCCTGCGGTTATATTTTACCGCGTCCCATTGGTCGATCACCTGACCTTTGCGGTTAGTCGTGCGGTTTCTAAGATTTTCACCCCCGGAAAAATAGATAGAGGAAAATATATGGCGGGTTGGCGGTGATTGGTCGCTGTGTAATTTTGCGGTTAACCGCGATACGCGATTCGTTAAGATGATAATGGGTGGTTTGGTGGCAATTGGAAGGATTTGACGCGGCTGTTTGGCGCCCGCCACTGGCCGCTGCGGTTAGAGGTGCCGATTTTGATTAGCGGAACGCTCCACTATTCGCGCGCTGTCAGTTTTCTGCCAAAAACTGTAGCGATATCGTTTTGGAGACGTAAGTTTCGTAGTTTTGGCAGCGTTTTGGTATCGGAAATGGTTAATTCTACGTTATGTTTCTCTAATTTTTAATTAAAAATTATATAATGGTATAAATATGCACTCATGTTTTATAGACATAGTCTATGTAATTACACGCTTTAAGGACACTTACAATGAAACTTGCAATAAAAATGTGTCTTTTATGTTTTACGAATGCAATATCAAAATGCTAGGAACAAAAATTACAAAATAAAAGCGTTTTATAAAGCCATTACGACAATAAAATATTTTTATAACACAATAGTATGGTAGAATGGCTGGCGCCCTCTCGCGGCGCTACGGCGAACCGCTTCGTCTTTATTTTTAACAAAACACCCTGAAGTGCGAACTTTCCGTTTTATTCCCTTTCTTAAGAAAGCAAAGCCCCAGTCTAAGAAAGTTCAACACACCCCACGCTACCCACACACGCGCAGTTCACCCCAACAGCTTAACTTCAGACGCAAAATGTCCCTCTATTCCCTCATACCGTGACAACATAAGACCTTTTTACTTCGAAGCGTTTAGAAACGGTAGCCCAATTCCTAAACGACACAAATGCAGACATCGAAAATTCAGTTACGCCCTTTTACTTTGCAAACTGATCTTTTCCTTCGTCGAGAGCGCTTACTCACACAACGGAAACCATTCGAAATTCAACTTTAATTCTTCCAATCAGAGCTTTATTCGGCTTAATAAACGTAACTGACTTGAGTAAATATTTCCCTGGCACATTTTTGGCAACTTTTCCAGCGCTCTGTGTGAGTACGCGTGTTTACGGCGGGATAAAAAGTGAATTGAGAGTGGCGCTAGTGTGTTACCGTTGCGAGAAAATGACAACAGATGGCGTAACCGTACTGTGGTTACGCTTTGGGAATCCTTTGAAAGACGAACCGGGAAATAGGAACGGTGAAGATTACGTTTTGAACAAGAACACACGTTAACTTAAATAGGTATTACTTTAATCGTATTGCTGTATGTTTTCACGCTTTGTGATTACTTGGGTAGTGGAATTAGCAATTTGATCTGCCGTTGTGACGTAAGTGGGTAAGTAAATGCGGAACTTTCGCGAATTAATCGGAAGTATTAGTCTGTATTAGAATTGGGATGAGAGTCGTTAGGTTAGTATCTCGGACTTATGATTTGGAGTAGTACCTAACTGCTTTCTGAAACGAGTGTCATGGGATCGATTCTCAGGTAAAACTTTAAGCAACTGCTGTGAACGTTACAGCAACTTTCTTTATTTTTCTGTAACAGCACAGCATAGGTATAGGTCTTGCCCGATGAAAGGCGAAGGTGGCGCCCAAGTCGCTGCAACATTGGACAAGAAACCAAATCGAATAAAAGCCACCATCTTGCCGACCAGTAAGCATAGGATATACATTAAATTATTTTTCGAATGAAAAAAGGTATAATGTGTGTAATGTAAGTACGTGTATAATATTTTTATTTTAGCAAACCGTTAATTCAACGCGCCTGTACTTTTAAACACCACATAAGTTCCTGTACCGTTTCTGTTTCAAGATAGAATGTAAAAAAAAAACAAGTACCTATATTAGGCCCCGAACAGGGGACAGGCCGACCGCGTAATGAGCGCTCACATTCCCGCGAGCGAGCGCTTACAGCGGCCGCCGCAGCGAAATAAATAGTCCAGAAAATTACCACTCACCCCACTCACTGGGTGGTTGTGTCGAAGCTTTGTGGACTCGCAATGTTATGCTTGTAACCGACGATACAAAAAAGAGAGATTTAAACTATTTTTTTTTATTTCAATAATCAGATAATGTCTTTATTAATAGGGATCATTTGTATAGGTTCAATCTAATTATCATCAGCCTGCAAATGTCTGATTTAGGCCTCCCAAAATGACAACCGTTATTTGGGGGGAATTGGGTCGGTGGCTCAATTGGTAGTGACCCCTGCATTGTTTGTAAGTATTTAAATATTTATTTGTGGTACCTTCGTTGTTTTGATACCAATAACACAAGTGCTTAAGCTACTTACTTTGGGATCGGAGCAATGTATGTGATGTTGTCTGATATTCATTGTATTATTATTTGCCTTATTCATACTCACTCCACTAACTGGGTGGCTACGTCAAAGCTTTTTGTGAACTCTCTGTGTTACGCTTATAACCGACACGATACAAAAAGGGTGTTTTGTATTGTATAAAATACTAAGTGTAGCCCGCGGTTATGCCCCGCATGCATGTCAGTGATATCGTCGTCAATCTGAAATTTATGTTAAATATTTTTAATAATGTCTACTGTCGCTTTAGTTTTCTGTCTGTTCCAATATATGCATATAAGTATCTATAAAACTACGTAACGAATTTTGATGAGGTTTTTTTAATATGTAGATAGAAGGATTCAAGAGGCTCATGCTTATAGTATTGCACCGAAGCCCGGGCGAGTCGCTAGTGTTTTAATAACACAAATGTGGTATACCACTTTGTTCTGCGATATGTTTTTATAAAATACCGAGGACTCACCTAAACCTAACATCTCCACTTGAAATATAACGGATAGGATATTCAATAAAAACCAAAATTAATTACCGTAGTACGTACGCCGCCGTGAAGATTCGTAGGCGCGGCGAAGAAGGGTTGAATCAAGGCGGTAATCAGGCGGCGACCGCGTAATGGTCCCGCTGGGCCGGCGGCCTGCGCCCTCGCATGTAGGGCTGACACACCCTGTATCACTAATAAATAAATAATAATAAATACCAGACAACATCACATCATCATCATCAGACTATTACAGTCCAATGCTGGACATAGGCCTCTCCAGTTGTTCGCAACTTAGAGCAAAGCAATCGCCAACCCGCCTGCCAAGCGTGGCGATTATGGGTATATCCTCCATTGCTCTAATCCCAAAGTAAGTAGCTCAAGCATTTGTGTTATGGGTATGAACAACGAAGGTACCACAAATAAATCTTAACTAATATTATAAAGCTGAAGAGTTTGTTTGTTTAAACGCGCTAATCTCAGGAACTACTGATCCGAATTGAAAAATTCTTTTTGTGTTGAATAGATCATTTATCGAGGAAGGCTTTAAGCTATATATCATCACGCTGCAACTATTAGGAGCGAAGAAATAATGGAAAATGTAAAAAAAAAAACGGGGGAAAATATAACTATTCCACGCGGACGAAGTCGCGAGCACAGCTAGTACTTAAATACAAATATAAATACCCAGACATGAACACAAGTGTCACCGCACATACTTCTGCTCTCTGCATAACCTAAAGGTTAACTGGTAGAGAATTGTGCAATAAAGTATAAATAAATAAATTAAATGGGCAAACACTTAGAGGTTTACCCTTAGTGTTTATTAATAAATAAATTATTAGCTGGCTCTCTGAGAGAGAATACAATGTTTCGGGATGTTAAAATATCATCATCATCAGCTTTTTGCAGTACACTGCTGGACATAGGTATTTCCAGCTGCTCGCCACTCTGCGCAACATGAAGGCTGTACCCGCAATCCCCAAGCTGAACAGACGGGTTGGCAATCGTAGCGCATAGCTCCTCCACACACAATATGGCCTCCAGTCGTTTGACAGAGCCTCGTTCTGGGCAAAGGTCTCCCCCAATTCTCACCAATCGTCCCAATATAAAAGTTTCCTGTACTGCTTGCTTTTCTTCCCTGCGTGGCAACCTTAACGGGCAGTAATTCTTAGCGCGCTTTAAGACAACGATGTTTATTCTTTATCACAGTCGTGGGAAATTTACTGGGGCTGGCGATAATTAAAATATTCCCATTCACGCCGCCGGTTAATTAAAACAGACAACCCTAATCAGTATTCATTGATTCATTCTCAGCCTGTTTGTTTATTTCGGGTGCACTTTTTTATACATATTTTTTTCTAAAATTATTCTTTACAAAATGTTTAGCTCGTTGCAGATCTAGTTATTATTTCGGCAATTAGTATCTTTATTATCTACATCTTTTTTCTAAATTTCAGGTCTATTTCGTAACTATTTTTAAATAGTCATGTAATAGTAGCGCTGTCATGTCATGTCATTAGTTTTCATTGAGATTTCAAATATGAGGATTATAGCTTGAAAAGCGCACTCTCTTTCGCTTTACATCAGGCGACGGGAAGCCACTATGCTACTGTGAAATATATATTGGTCAAACACGTTATTTGAGTAGCTTTCAGGTTTTTCAATACTACCATGAAAGTGAAAATAAACCCTATGGCATATGTTGAATAATAAATTAACCCTCTTCGTTTGTTGTTTCTTAATGTTGAGAAATGACGGTCATTAGGTACGTGAAATGGAACACACACTCACACACACACATACCTTCGAGAATGGATGTGCTGCCATTGCCTTTTCCATTGCACACACTAATTTAGGGGGAAGATAGGTTCATTAGTTTTAGAAAGTGGTATTTTCAAGTTAATGTTTTGATCGAAGTTTTTGTTCTAGTGAACGTCAGAAAGTGGCCCGAATCGTCATTTCGAGAGCAAACAAAGAAAAAAATACTAGAATTAAAATTATTTGTCTTGACAACCTCTCCTGCACTGCTTCCTAGTGAACACTCTTCTTAAAAACGCAACGGAAAATATCAATCGGTGCTGTAACTGGACTGTTTCAAGCTTAAAAGGGTAGCCTAGTGTACCCAGCTTCTGTTTAGTTAGGAACTAAATGGCGCTGTGTGGCCCAGCGTGGCATATCTTGGGTTATATTTTTATTATATTCAAAACAAAATTGAAGTCTTTACATGTACAGTAAAGCTTTTACCTGTAATTCACATTTCTAATTATATATCTGCTGCTAATTGTACATCGGCAAAACAAACGAGGCACACAGTTATTGCAATAATTGGCGTCTTGGTTGGAACAAAAGCGAAACCTTCCGTTGTAATTAGGAGGGCTCTTATGAAAGGCGGTAATTACAGATACATGCAGTCAATACTGTCTTCTCGTAAGCCAATTAGAGAACAAAAGAGATGTAGAAGACGTGCTTTGAGAATAAAGGGTGCTTAGCTATTGAATACGAAACTGGTGTAATGCTTCTTAATAATTAAACTTAGTGCGCATGTGATTGCGTCTTTTTTCTTTTTAACCAAAGACCACAAAATGTCTGTGTATTGTGTCTGCCTGTGCCATCGTAGCTTCCGAACTTGTGAAGCCATTTTGATTTAGATTTTATAAAGGTCATTTAATCAATTCATGGGTTCAGCCGTATATATAAGTAACATTGGGGGCGACAATTGGGTTGTCTGAGTCGAGTCTGAATGTATTTATAATACTAACAGTATGAGATAGTAGTGGTTACAATTTAAAATGATGAAGTGAATAATTTTTGTTGAGTAGAAATTTTCGGTCTAGCAAACCAATCGAATTCATAAACGTACAAGTTAAAAAGGTAATTATAGTAATAAACGATCTATCACAATTATGAATTCTCCCATTAGAAGAGTTTTGTACGATATTTTGCCTTTGTTAATGAAGTTATAATGGGTAAATTTTGAAATGACAAAGCAATAATTTTGTACTGTGTAAAAATGTTCGGTCTATCAAACCGATCATAATCGTAGACGTACGACTTAAAGAGTTAATTATGAAGAATTAAACGGTCTATCGCATTCTTGAATTCACCCATTAGAAGCGTTCGTACAATGTTTGGTCTGACAGACCGTGGTGCGGTGGCGTGTAAGCTAAAGACTGACGTTACAAATGAAGCTGCACAATTAAGGCGGCCGGTAGGCGCCGCATTTGCCGGTGTCACGTACCGACCCGCTCGCACTTAATTTTCTGGGGGCGGTGGTGGGGGCGTGCGGTTTTAAATTACACCCCACTGGGGGCCCGATTGCAGTTCGACAGTGCTCGTCTAGCGGATAGTTTGGTGATGATTGGAATTTGAATTGGGTGGTTTTTGGAAGAAAATTGTAACTGAATGGTCTTGATAACGTTATTTGTTATTATTTATTTATTTAGATATAGATATAATAATATGTAGTATTGATAAAGTGACGCATTTCAGGGTTTACCTACTCTAATAAAGAACTTAAGGGAAGACACTCACCAAAAGCCGAACAGATTATTTTTATTCTGTTAAATCCCAAACAGTCAGACACAATGGTTAAACAGCGGAATTGATAAGACTTCAGGAAAACTTTTATTGACTGATGACTGCAATGAAACCAAAGCGGCCTTATCATTTATGTCAATACTAGTTGTGCCCACGGCTTCGCCCGCGTTGCTCCATTTTAAGGGAGTGGGGGGGTTTGAAAGGGGAAAAAAGTAGCCTATGTCCCCGTACCTTCAACTATCTCCACTTAAAAAAATCACGTCAATCCGTCGCTCCGTTTTGCCGTAAAAGGAAGACAAACATACATACAGAGATAATGACTAGATTTATCCTACAGAAATATTTTATTTTGTCTCAGTTATATTTATTTATGTTATTTTATTAAATTAGATTGTAATAAAAATATTTATACTTAATAATCTTTAACAAATCAATTGAATCTGACCTTTTCACTCTTGCACGCTCTCTCAACAGATTTCCTCTACCCAAGGGTTGTTTGGAAGCTAAGTATAGTAGACATTTGTTGTACACTTTAGGCTACTGCACTTAGTTTTATGCCAATTGTATAATGGGCTATAAAGCACATCTACCTATCTATTCCTAACAGATGTATGTCCTAACAAAATAACCAGACCGCCATTATCAGCACACAGTCACACAAAATCCGCTTAACCTAATACAGACCGATCGTCACCTAACTGCCTATCCGCAAACACGCCGACTAAACGGCCGAACGGCCACAGGCGAAACAATTTAATTCCTACAAACGCATCAAAAACGGCAATAAATTTTTAGACGTCACCCGACGCACTACACAAGTACAGTAGCGGAATGACGGCGCGGCTTATCGTGGCGTCATTTCCATAATGCAGCCAGCATTTTAGCGCTCGTCTATAATGCGCGACGCATAATAATGCGGGCGTTTACACGGATCGACACGAGTGTACGATAATTAGAACGCAGCAATTCGTGATCCATAATGTAAACATGAAAGCCTATCTACTGCAGTCCATTATAAATCACTGGTATAGAATTAAGTAACTATTAGCTTTATAATTTTTTTTTGTGAAAGTCTGCTACTGCCTTGTGAACTTTGTCGATAAATAAGATATGGATTTGATGCGTTGAATATTCCGATACTGCAATAAATTTTTAGACGTCACCCGACGCACTACACAAGTACAAAAGTAGTGGAATGACGGCGCTGCTTATCGTGGCGTCATTTCCATAATGCAGCCAGCATTTAAGCGCTCGTCTATAATGCGCGACGCTTTATAATGCACTTACACGGATCGACTCGAATTTGCGATTACTAGTAAGTAGCTGTTCATGATCCATAATCGTCATAATCATCATCAGCCTGCAAGCGTCCACTGCTGGACATAGGCCTCTCGCAATGACAGTTGAATTTGGGGGATTCACCCTAATCACCAGGGCCTCGGGGACGGGACACCTGAGTTTTATGTTGTGCGTCCAAATTTGGTGCTTTCGTTCGAAAGTTATACATTTAAAAGATTCTTTTTTATTTTTTAGATTTATTTATTTAAGCAAGGTGTTGACGATTCTAATCGGTCTGTGTAAACGACACTTAATAATATATGTACTGCACCGGCGTTCGGGGACGGCGTATTAATTACATACATCGCTTAATTATTGATTTTTAGCATTAAACAGCGGACATTCGGCCCCGAAACCGACCAGATTTATTTATACCCTCTAAATGTTGTTATTGTTTCATTAAAACAGGCACAGACACCCATTAGTGCTTACGTTTTAACAATGCCCGAATGTTTCATACATAATAACATAACAGTGAGCTTCGTTAAAAGCTTGATTATTATTTCAGAGGCCCATCGTGTAATGCTTGATTTTAATAATAGAGCAATGCTTCTGTTAGGTATTGAATGTAAAGTTCACAATATTGGTAGTGTCTGTATGTTTACGATAATTATCATCATCAACAGATAATATTTGTCCCCACCAAGGGGAAGTAGTTACTTACTTGGATACAAATAAGACCTACTGCGGTCACCAATCCGCCTGCCAAGCGTGGGGACTAACGCAAATCCCTATGTCCAGCAGTGGACGTTTGCAGGCTCATAATGAGGCCTACATACCGCAAACCCCGGACGCCAGGTCTAATCAACGATTGCCCTAAACCTATTACGAGTATTGAGTACGATTACGTATACTATAGATATATAGGTAGGTACGTATATTCTGAGTCAATGTTTAATCAATTTAATAGAAAAATTGAACCGACTTTATAAAAGGAGGAGGTTATAAATTCGACTGATTTTTTATGAATCCTTAGACATATTAGCGTACCATGTGTGATGTTCGCAGACGACGTACTCGTATCATTAGTAGTCTCCTGCCAATCCAATGCCGATTTAAATGAAAAATTAGCACAAATACCTTAAAAGTGTAATATCAAGGATGAACAAATGAAAAATTCTTCTTTTGTTCGAAAGGCTGTACTTCTAAGTAGTTGGCCCCATTGTCACTATAAATTGAAGTAGGTTTTTTTTCTAAAAAATGCTGCTATGTAGTAAGTAATTTATCCAAAAAAAAAAGAAGTACATTGACAATTACTTACGACTATACGATTTTAAAATGATCATGTTCTTATCACAACGTAGACAAGCCTCTCTATCATATCCGAAAAGTTACAACGATTATACACCTCTGACATTTGCATAAACCTTTCAAGTAAATTTTTATTAGACAAACTTTTATTGCATTCCTGCCTAACATTTACCAAAATCCGTTTACAATTTGTTGTTTGACAGCGAACCGAATCGTTCAAGCGCTGTCGAAAACACAACGGACATGCGAGTATACGCCGGAATGAACTCCGTTTTGCGGTTTTTTCATAAAGCCATTTAGCCTTTCACATATGAAAAAAGCCTCCCTTCTCCTGTTTGTGTGTATTTTAGATATAGGCATCTATAGATATTGGTGTAGAATGTAGATGCTTGTTAACAAACATTTTTGGCAACCTAATACATACTTATATTTTTTTATTTATTTCAGAAAACCAACGGCGTAACAAAATAACATAAATGTAGATTACATTTTAAAGTAGGTAAGGCTAATTATAGGCTTCCCTTAATGTACTAATGAATACACACTACGTAGGGAACTTCCAATTATTTCCGAATAACAATAGCAGATAACAAATACAGAATATGACATGATTTCTTCCTATATTTTAAAATAAACAATTGGCAAAATTTGGGTACCTAAAAGAAATTTGTAAAATGTTATTATTTCACACATTTCTACATCAGTATTTCACACATTTCTATACTAATTATTACTTACTAGCTGTGCTCGCGACTTCGTCTGCGTGGAATAGTTATATTTTCCCCGTTTTTTTTACATTTTCCATTATTTCTTCGCTCCTAATAGTTGCAGCGTGATGTTATATAGCCTAAAGCCTTCCTCGATAAATGGTCTATTCGACACAAAAACGGACCAGTAGTTCCTGAGATTAGCGCGTTCAAACAAACAAACAAACAAACTCTTCAGCTTTAAAATATTAGTTAAGATGGGAAAGTGTGCTCAAATAGGTGCAAGAAAACTCCTTGCTCAAATAGGGTGCAATGATAATCATTTTATTATATAATAGTCTTACCTGAATCTGTTTGATGCATAATACAAGAACATATTATAAGGATAACTATTGGGACGGTGATATGTATACTTTTTCGTCTGGTGACGGAAAGGCATACAAATTACTGTCTTAGGAGTCGACTGAGGAACATCTTTAGATTATACCATTTCCCGATGGTAGGTGGGTTTAATAACCGCTAGGTGATGGTTATACCGCCACTAGTCGGTTGCAAGAGCCTCGGTAGGATGCACCAAGGGCACGTGAGGTTAGCTTGGAGTGGAAAGTTCCCGCTCCCTTGCATCCCTTGCAGTGGAGTTGTAGTATAAAAATAACTACATGTAAAATACATATAGTATCAACACCGTTAACAAAACCTACAGTTTGTGCTCATAGCTTTCGCTCGACGAAGCGCGAAAATATTGATTGTTGTAATTAATTGCAAACACTCGAATGTCGAAATGAATATTAAATTGAAACGACCAGCTCATTATGTTTGGTTTAGGATAATATTTGATATTTCAAATTATGTTATGCATTCGTACTGTATCTATTAACTGTTACAGATTTTTAGTTATGGTACGGTTCTGTATCTAAGAAAGAGGAAAATATATATCAATTATAATAATATTATATTGAGTTGGTATTACTAATATTGAGCTATGGCGAGAGCTAATGGTTTTAAGTGACACTGACCCGAGAAGGTACCTACTACGATTAGACGTGTACGAAGGTCATACGGGTAAATAAAATTTATTATTATTACCGAATGTGTGAAATGTACATGTCGGAGTCATCTGGTTGAATCTCCTATTCAATTGAATCGCTAGCGCGTTCATTGAATGACGACATTCAATTGAATGACTAGACCGAACGTTGACTAAACACGCGTCACTTAACGTCCAACTAGGTAGCGGATTGAAACATAGCCCTTTGAAAAGAGCGGACGTAAAAGCAGTCAAGTGATTGTAATTTAGTTCATTTTTTCCCGCGCGGCGTTAGTAGTCACTAAAATAAATATGGCGTCGAACATGATCACCTGAGTGTTGATATTTTTTTGATTAGATTTACTTTAAACTTACTTATACGTAATAAAATAGTGTGACAGCATGCATTTACCTATTAATACGCCGCCTCCGGATACTTTTAAAGAAAAATTATAAACTAAACATTACACAGTCGGCTTTTACCCATTCAACGACTATGCTAAAATGACGTTCAGTCAAGACGTTGAACGTTTCATTCAATAACTTGACGAGTTGTCCTTTAGCCATTCAATTAAATGTCGTCATTCAATGAACGCGCTAGTCATTCAATTGAATAGCAGATTCAACCAGATGACTGCGACATACATACTATAATATCAATGATACGTACGTAATTTCGCAGAAATCGGGATAATTAGGAAACGCTAGTTCGATGCGGAATCTAAACTTTGTTTATCTAACGGTTATATAACGGTTATACTTATATTAAAAATTAATAATTTATTATAATAATTATAATATACTTTTACATATTTTATAGAAACAAAGCGGCAATTAATAATTATATTATAATTAATTATTTTAAAAAAAATATACGGTTTATTATCTCAGTATGTAACTCTTAGACTCCAGGCTTTTAATGCGTAATGTACTGACAGAAAACCCAGAAACCGAAACATACAATCGCAAAAGTCCATGCTACTACAGTAGGTACTAACCATTCATTATTCTGCTTCTACTAGCAAACACCTATCGAATAAACAAAATTAAAATTGAACCCCTATGACAACAACCAAATCCCCGCGGGCATCGAAATCAAAATATAACATAAATTCAAAGCTAGGCCGCGCTCGCAGCGCGATCCATCTCTGCCCAATAGTACGCTAATCCTCATTAATTACTTGGCAATTTTAAATCTCATTATTGCCGTACAAATCGGTCTGGCATCGATTTTTCCCGCCGTTCCGTGCCGTGGGTGGAAGCGCATATATTATCGCTGCTCAGGTGACAATCGGTGTGCAGAACGATTTCGCAGAAATCGGGATAATTAGGAAACGTTATTTCGATGCGGAATCTAAACATGTTTATCTAATGGTGACATATCAGAAATTAATATGAGATATATTTGTTTCAAAATATAGGTAATAATTAGATTTATGCATGAAACTGGCTGTCGTTACGTACTTTAAAGAAAGTACCAAGTTTCACTGAACGATCGGTGTTCAAAAAACTGGATACGTAATTAAATATCAGACATAGTTAGATATAGATTGTAGCTGATGTTTGTATCACTTTTTCTGTATTTATTTTTTACTAGCTGTGCCAGCGGCGTCGCTCGCGTGGATATCGGGTTTCAAAAATAACGGACTTCCATATAATACCTATCTATACCTTGTGCCTAAGTTTTAAGTTAGACCTCTAGCAATACATTGGTGAAAACCGCATTCAATTCTATGCAGTAGTTTTCGCGTAATGCGCGTTCAAACATACAGGTTTAAATTTCTCGCGTTTTCCCAACACTTCCCGTCACTGCTCCGCTCCTATTGATTGTAGCGTGATGAAAAGTATCCTATAACCTGCCCAGGAGTATGAAGAATAATTATACCAAGTTTCGTCAAAATCTGTTCAGTAGTTTTTTTTTCTATAACGAACATACAGACAGACAGACAGACAGACAGACAGACAGACAGACAAAAATTTTACTGATTGCATTTTTGGTATCAGTATCGATCACTTATCACCCCCTGATAGTTATTTTGAAAAAATATTTTATGTACAGAATTGACCTCTCTACAGATTTATTATAAGTATAGATTTTATGCAATAAAGAATACCTATCTATGGTTTCGATACATTTTAATTTTTTTCATTTTCACATTGTTCTATGTATTACAAAACAAGGCACCTTAACATTTGTGTGTTACAAAACTAAATAGTAAAATCTAAAAATCTTGTAATGTATAACTTCTGAACCAAGAGTCGTGAGCTCGAGAAACAGTCCTAGGTGGGAATCTAACCCACGACTCATGGAACAAACACAAATTTCGAGTGATGAACATTTGTGTTTGTTCCATGTCTGTATTTCTATGCTCAAGCTACTAATTACTTGGGGACCTGAGCAATTTAAATGGCATTGTCTGATATATATTTATACAATAAAAATCCGTAATAACAAATAGACTTGGAGTCTCTACGAGCAGTGGGCGTGCGTCTGTCTGTCCATCGTATCGCATTGGCGCAAATTAATGAGGGTGGGATATTTATTTCAGAGGTTCGTTTGCCGATGCCAAAATATCAGCGGAGCTCTCGATTGGCGGCAGAGGTAATATGCAAATGTGCCTGATGAACTAATGAGCTCATTAAACTACATGCAGCCGGCGGTCATAACGTTACAGTAATTGATCGTTTTGAGTTGAAGTTTGTTATGGATATTTTAAAAATAAATTGTCGTACGCTGGTTCATATCCGGCTCGAAGGACCATGTCGGAGACCGTAGCGGACTGTAGAATATTTTGTGAAGTTCAAAGTTGGCGTTGAAGAAGAAGATTAATTTTTATTTGCACAAAATAGCCGAGATGCATGTAGCTAGACTGGAAAGGAAGTTGCTACATATTTTAAGTTATTTTTAATACATTTAATATCGTGAATATTCAAATATGCCTGATGCACAAATTAGCTCATTAAACTACATGCTGCCGGCGGTCATAACGTTACAGTAATTGATCGTTTTGTGTTAAAGTTTGCTATGGATATTTTAAAAATAAATTGTCATTCGGTTTATATCCGGCTCAAAAGACCATGTTGGAGGCCGTAGCGGACTGTAGATGATTTTGTGCTTAAAAGCTGGCGTTGAAGAAGTACATAGATTTATTTTTATTTGTTGTTTGATATACCTGTCAGTTGCCACCGCCATACCGGCCCAACCCCACGAGCTCGGGAAACCCTACTCACCGGCAGAAACACGACGGAGGTCATTTAGCTGCGGTGTTCTATAGGATGGAGGTCCTTCCCCGGACGGGGGCGGCTCAATTCGAGCGAAGATTCGCTATCTCTACCTCTCTTGAAAATACATGGCTGGGATACACCCCCGTGCATCGGAAAGCGCGATTAGCCGTGGGTTCTGATCTGGACCTGATCCCTCTTCAAGGTCAAGTCGAACTGCACTTATGTTTGCGTGCAGTTGTAAACTTTAATATCACCTACGTATTTGGTTAGTCTCCTTGCTATTGCCAAATTCGGCCAGAATATAAATCAAATATCAAACAATATCACATACATTGCTCCGATACCAAAGTATGGGTATATCCTCCAGATGTTTGCTCTAAGTGGCGAACAACTGGAGAGGCCTATGTCCAGCAGTGGACTGTAATAGGCTGATGATGATACCAAAGTAAGTAGCTTAAACACTTGTGTTATGGGTATCAGAACAACGAAGGGACCACAAATAAATACTTAAATACAAATGTAAACACCCAGACACGAAACAAACACAAGTCTTCATCACACGAATGTTTGTCCCGGGTGGGAATCGAACCCACGACCCTTGGTTCCGAAGGCAGGGGTTTCTACCAATTGAAATAAAAATTAGGCCAGAAGAGTGTTTAAAGGTACTTACATGTTTGATGTGGGCTTCATGAAGCCCATTAGCTGGCTTGATGGCTCATTTGGTAGTGGCCACCGCCTTCTGACCCAAGGGTTCGATTCCCGCACAGTACACACATTTGTGTTTATGAACATATTTGTTTGGTCTGGGTGTTTTATATACGTATAACCTGTACTTATTTACATAAAAAAAATCTAAGTAAGTTTATCAGTTGTCTAGTAACCTATACTTAGTACAAGCTTCTTAGTTTGGGGTTAGATGACGATGAGTGGCCCAGCGTGGCATGTCTTGGGTTATCTATTTTATTTACTTGGCGTCGCGACCTTTACTCTCTGTGGATCCAATTGATTCCATGGAGAATTCATTTTCTCTTTAGATCCATTTCTGATGATTTGGTTCTAACAAGAAAAACCCCTCTATTAATGAGCAGATTACTTAAGATCTCTGTAAAACTTTTAAACGCGTGTTACATTTATGAATTCACAAGTACGGTTCACGTAATGAAGAATATTTTAAATTGGTTTTATGTTTCAATAATTGATTAATATCATATCGAATATAAAGCATGAACTTTTCCCAAAAACATTGGCAGAAGAATTTAATTTAAATAAATGAGGTCCAATTAAACAAGTTTTCAATTTTATACAATTTATTTAATGTAAAATTATTCCCGCTACTTGAAGTTAACAGAAATACAACGACAAGCGAAAACCAAATTGCCAGTTGCTATGCAAGGTACAAATTAATTACATAATCATTTAAAATGCTAATTATAATAACTTATGAATTTTATTGCACGTGGTTTAATTTAATTCGTAGTAAACAGACTTATCTATATTTGACCAGAATGAAAATTTGCTCCAGCGACAAGAGCGAAGCTCATAGGTAAATTTTGAATGAACGAATGAACAGATTTTTGTTTTTTTTTTCCAACTAATAGCATTGAGCTATCTTTAGGTACTTATAATAAGATGTAGAAATAATCCAAATTTTAGAAATGCTTCTAGAATTACATGCTTCGACTGTTTACACGCATTTTATTGAATTCGCAATTTATCGACAGTTTTATGAACGTATTACAGATATTTTAACTTATGCAATAAATTGCACTATTGAATACTTAGTTAACTTAATACTCGTGACGACTATTAATTTATTTTCATTCATTAAAAAAGTATCATTATTATCTAATAATGGCGGCACTACTATTGAATTGATAAATAATTTATCAGCATAATGAAGAACGAAATTCTTCACAACCGCATAAGGTCTTTAATGCATAAGAGTAGGTACCTGTGTATAAATGATTGGAGCTTTTTATTTAGTGTGTCAGTATCGGACGATTGAGATATCTTATCAAAGTTGTTGAAAATATTGATACCATGTTTGATACTATCGATACGTATCGCCCATCACTCAAACTGATTCCGATTAATTTCGTATTAATTTGACATATTTTAATTTGAGATGCAAAATTCTGGAAACGTTTCGATAGGAAATGTGACATGACGCGCTCCAGCGAAGTGGATTGACGACATAGTAAAAGTCGCAGGATGGGGCTGGATGCAGTTTGCAGGCAGCCATAGTGGAGGCCTATGTCCTGCAGTAGACCTCCAAAGACGGAATATGATGATGATAAAAATATTATAGCGGATTTTGCTGTACGAATAAGTTCATTTTATGTTAAACTGCCCAGAACTCGATTTGAGTTGCGGGTGTCTATACGCACTGTTGACTGCTTACCATCGAGCATCACACTTGCTCGTCTGCCGCCTCACGCATAAAAGAAAAAGAAATTAACATTTAGACGAAATTGTTATTTTGGCACTTTTACTAACGAAATACAAATACTAAGCGAATTAGAACGACAACCATAATAATAACGAAATGGAAGAATATTTACAAATGGACATAATCAACAGATAGACTCTTAAATACTATTTTAGTATACATCTACTCAACTTTATAATTGCACATCTATTGCACTTTACAAGATGCATTTACAACAACTTATTCACATTTTTATTTACAACCTCTTCAAAAACCAAATTTCGTTTAGGTATAGCGGTTTACTAACCCTATTGTTAATTATTAATAGTTCATAATTCTGTCAGGTAGTAAGTGTAGTACTCAAAATTCAAATTGATATGTCCTTTAATTTTCAAATGTGCCACATTTCTTCCTATTTAAAAGAATTAACAATTCCGGATTGTGTGCATACTTAGGGTAGTAAAATCGAATAAACAAAATCCGAAAATCTCGTATAATTTTAGGACGGGACCGAACTTTAGAACGTAGATACAAATTTTGCTAATCGTTACTTTAACATTACATTAAATAATTAACATTTACATAATTACAGTAATTCTCAGTATCTACTTCGTTGCACTATTTAGCTTAAACTTACATTAATGACACCTTCTTTCTTATGAACCTGCGCGGATAGTTCCAATGTTTAATTTAAATCAGCCCCATTGAATTTAATCAACGTCTGATTTTACAATGCACATCGGGCCTTTTCACGAAGATAATGATAGTTTATTTATAATTACAAACCTATTTCGACCACATTTCGAATTTGGACAATCAGACAATGCCAATGACAGCTTGCATCGAAATAACATCATTTGCGCACGAGTTAGTTTCTGATTTTACAGTATTAATGTTTTCGCGGTCGCCATTAATGCTAAATCTGTGGTTTACCCACACACGTCACATTCTACGACGAAAAAAAGAAAGTGTCAGATCGTTTTTAGTAAGGTCGCCAAACAGTGTTGCTGTCTGGCTGGGGGTTGCCCCTTTGTCCGAGGTTGTTGACCCTTCCGTCCTCGCCCCTAGCAGCCGCAGCAGCGCAAGAGTTGCCTCCACCCAGCAACAATTCACCTTGCCCGTGATTCCCGTGCTGTCTGTGGTTGTTCGTCGTCGAGGAAATCTGGTCCATCATCGTCTGCAATTCGTTGTGGTGATTCTGCGTTGAGTGGATGGAATTGGAATGCAACGGATGGAAGTTATGGGTCTGATTGGCTGCGGTGTACAGCTGGCTGTATAGCAAGCTTGCTGGTAGGACCGGGTAGAGAGAATTGTTGCAATTGCTCGTTCCGTATGAGGAATTCTGCGTTCCCATTAAGGAGGGAAAGTTTGACGTGTTGGAGTGATTGTGGCCAACGTTTGTGGATGTGTTGGACGTGAGGAGGTCGTCTTGTACCGGGGACTCTGGTTGAGAGCTGTTGTCGCTGAGGGAGCGAGGGCCGGTCGAGAGGCTGTAGTCGGCGTTGTTATTGTAGCGCGGGAGGAGGGTCCCGTGGTGGGAGGGTGAGGAGCCGACCAGCCCTGATAGCTGCTGGTCCAGGTCTACGCCTGTCGTATCCGGGAGAACTGTTGAAGAAAATGTTTATTAGAAATTATAAATTAATTAGAGATTTATCATCTACTTGTCCAAGCTAAACTTATGGATTGTATATGGCATGGCGACGTATTCGATAGTTCAGTCCAGGATCAGCTAACGAATAACATTTTGTCATAGCACCATGGTGTATTCTGTAGTGTAAACTGTTGTAGAGATTTATATCGTTTTGTTTGTTGTTGAAAACTGCACATTGTAAGCACATTAAAATCTGTATGAAAACCATTTCACAAGGCACCAGCCTTCTGCGAATAAATGCAGGCTTTACCCAGAACACTCAGATCTTCATCAAAATATAATAAGCTATTACCGAGAATCGAACAGCAATATTTTAAATAGATTCTTTTCATCATCATCAGCCTACAAAGGTCCACTGCTGGACATAGGCCTGACCCGATCCTAATTGTCTATTGGGAAAATTTGCCTAATGTAATAAAAACAATTATAAAATGTTTATTTACAAACACATTGGGACCTAGTATTTTATACTAGTATTTTATATTTATTTATTTTATTTAATTTTACTATTCATCCGTAGACTTATAATTGAGATACGCAATCCATAACGGTCGCTAACAAACTGTTTCTTCCTGAAACCATTAAATTTACATTGATTTATAGCAGGTAACTCATTAAATCAGTTGGTCGAAATTAAATCTACCAACGTGTTTTACGACTGACATCCTCCTTGAAACAGTTCGGACGTTAAACGGCTCTCATTATAATTTACAGCGGTCGGAACGAAACAGCCGCGCGTTCTCCCCTTGTCGAATATAGCGCACAGATTGACTATGTACACATAAAAAAAGCTCCCGTGACCGAATTTCAGAAGAGAGGCAGGGCGTAGCGAATCTTCGATTGAATAGATCCGCCTGTTCGGGGAAGGACCTCCACCCTATAGAATACCGCAGCCAAGTGACCTCCGGGTCGTGTTTCTGCTGGTGAGTAGGATTTCCGGAGCTCGTGGTGGGTTAGGGTTGGGCCGGCATGGCGGGATGTTATTGAGCGACCTATCATCTTTTCGCTCCAAGCCAACCTCACCTGCACGTGTTGCATCCTGCCGAATAACAAACGAGGTGCTGGCAACCGACTAGTGGCGGTGTAACCATTACAATTGAAGGCACGCCTTCAATTGTAATGGCTAAATACCACAGACCGATGACGGGCAGCAGCGTCACCGGAGCGAGAAGCTGCGCCCTGCGATCGCCAACCACAACCAACTCCAGATGTTTGCTTTGATCTGATGATGACGGCATGGCGGTGGCATCGGACAGGTAACTAACCAGTTACTTAGATAAGTACGGTGGGTGCTAGTCTGGTGGGTAAACCGTACTATCGGCTGTGAAACTAAATCTCAAGTTCATTAGTCTACTCTTATACGGAACCCACGGGAAGTAACGGGGTAGTGATTTGTATTATTTTCCGGAATCCGTGTCCTGTTTTGTTCCGTTTCTGGGCTTTCAACAGCTCTTAATTTCTTAGAATTGCTTTTTCAGGCCGTCGGAGATATATATTTTGTTGTGTATAGTTACACCGCTTATAGATACTCGTACAGATTCGATAGAGACTCGTACTAAAAATAGTTAGTTAATTTACTACCAATTCGTGCTTCTCAAGCATACCGTTCCACGATAAAAATATCCAAATCGACAAAGATACATAGATAATTGTTTTCTAACTAAATATTATATATTTCTGAATACAAATACATAATATCCTTCCGGACGGGCAGCTCAATTCGAGCGAAGATTTGCTATGCCCTGCCTCTCTCAAAAAACGCCACCTCAAAACGCGGGTAAAGCACCCGATACCGCGTACAAAGTTCCAAAAGTATCAGAAATACAACAGCTGCCATCCGTACCATCTCGATACCTGGCAATCCACAACTGTGCGCGTCTCTCGCAATTTCCTGCCCCGCACGACTAAACTGTGGAATGCTTTGTCGCCAGCAGTGTTTCCGGACCGATACGACCTTCAAATCTTCAAGAAAAGAGCGTACCTCTTTCTTAAAGGCCGGCAGCGCAGCTGTAACACCTGATGTTGCAGATGTACAAGGGCGGCGGTTATCACTTAGGTACCAACAGATGAGCAGTCTGCTCGTCTGCCCCCTATTTCATAAAAAAGAGAAGCTGATTGTTACCTGTATTATTAGCAGTGAAGTCCTGCGTGGGGGTCTGGTCAGGTACAGTCCCCGTGAAGCCTAGGGCAGGGGGGTTGAACTGCGAAGCCGCGGGCGCTGCGCAGGAAGGCAGGTAGGCGGGGTATGCGCCCGCGCCGCCGTACCCCCAGTGCGTGTTGCTCGAACTCAACCCGAACTGGCTCATATCTTTAGGGGAAAAGTTTACTTATTAATTGAAAATATCATAAATCATCATCATCATCATCATGTCGTCCAAGCCGTATCCGGCGACGGCGACTCCTAACTGTTGTCTGGATAGTTGTGGTGATAGGCTCTTATGTGACTCGCAAAACCGAACTTCGATTTGAAGACTCGATCACACAACACACAGTAGAGCTGGCCAGCCGAGTTTATTGTGTAGATATCATAAATAAACATTAGATAATATCATATACATTGCTCCGTAAGAAACTTAAGCAGTTGTGTTATGGGTATAAGAACAAAGAAGGTACCACAAATAATAATATACTTTATGTACAAATATAAACACCCAGACATAGAATAAACACAAATGTTTGTCCCGGGGATCGAACCCACGACCCTTGGTTCACAAGGCACTATTGAGCCGCCGGTCCAGTATTTAAGGACAGGCTACAAAGTAAACCCACATATCAAAAAGTACAAGTTATGCAAACATTTTACATTTTATGGCGTTGTTGCCACTTCATTACATCATTATGTACTCAAAGAGATGCATTTAGAGGACTTCATATTTACTAAACCAAAATGACTATCTAGAAGTTAAGCTTTACACGCAATCCCCAAAACTTATAACGGCCACCGCAGTTCAAAAGTGAATGAGGCACCAAGCCACAGAGATACGCTAAACTACGTTCACTAAAGCGCGGATTCAATCAGTCCACCAAAAAGAGAATCGGCTGAAAGCTGACTGCGGACGCAATCGAACAACCGGCGCGCCCGCTAAAATCCACGGCTACCCCAAAACAACTCATGCGGCTCAAAACGTACAAAAAAAAGCATTCGCAAATCGACGCGGGAGCGCCATATCGTATAAAAACCGACTCCGCCGATCGCCGCCCAAAAACGGAACCGTGATACCGAAAAATAAAAGCCGGTAATACTCTGGAAAAAATAAAGTGCGCGTACGTACGCGATCGGAGCGTTTTGTCCACTCCCGGTATCTTTATAAGGGAATGTGTTCGCTGTTTTTTGGCACCGATTTGGATTAGAGTTGCGTTCATAACGTTTTGTTGCATAAACTGCGGTTTTGTTGAACAATGTGTGAGTGAAATACTGTGAGTAAAGCAATTAAGGTGGCACGTGAACGCGTGGCGTACTCATAAACAGAAGTTAATGTTCTTTATTGGTAGGTATAATGGCGCAATTTGAACATTTTACTGGCGAAAACAAGTTGGATTAGCGTCGTTGGCCGTTCCTTGTCTGTTTTCATTAATTAATTTTAATATTTTTGAATAGAACATTACTCAATCGATTCAATATAAATCAGTGCGTAACGTAATTTAGGGCATCATAAGATAATGTAATAATTTTCTTGCATTTCAGTAGCGCTTAACACCAACTCGCCTGATGCTATTGCAAGGTTGGGCAGTGCCAGTGTGAACAGAGGTAGCACACACAGAAGGCACAAAAGCGAGTTTTCATCATCATCATCAACAATTCTCAGTCCACTGCTGGACATATCAATAGTTAGCCACTTTGAACTATTTTGGGCTTCTCGCATCCAGCACTTGCCAGCCATCTTGCGCAAATCGTCACTCCACATGGCCAGGTGCTTCAAACTTCGTCGAAAAGTGAGGTATTGATCAAGAACTCGTTTCCCCCAACGGCTATCGCGCGTGAAAAAAGCTCTTATTTGCTAGGCACTTTTATGTATTTTTATAAACTTTTTTATCCCTATTGATTACTTGTGATACCCCTGGTGTTGCAGGTGTCTATAGGCTGCGGTAACCGTTCAACTTCTGGCGGGCCGTAGAATGTTTGCCACCCTAAAAAAAACACAGAAAAATATCTAATAGGTACTTACTTTGACACGTAGTGATGGGCGGCATTCGGAAGCCTCCCAGGGGATCCGGCGGGAACGGGAACGGCCGCTGGCCGAACGCGAAGTGGAACTGCTGCTGCTGCCCTAGGAGAGACAACACTACATCAGTACGATACGGGCTGTCCTTCAGTACTAGCATTAAACTTTAATTCTAATTGTAATTAATAAGAAGTAATTTGAAAGATAGTGGGGATGTAAGGGATCGACCTATCATCGTTCACCTGCCAGTGGTGCATCCTCCTGAATAACGAACGAGGCTCTGGCAATCGACGAGGCGAGAGGAAGCTATATGCTGTGCCAATATAAAGAAAAATAAAAAAGTGGGTGTGTCACCGCTATAAGCTCACTTAATATACTTAGGTAAATTACCGATGCTAGCAGATAATAAGAACGATATACCATCATACAAATGTCGAGCCGTTTCCCTTTGTAGCCCGGTAAGATTAACATTAGGCGAAGTCTGCGTGTCTTGAACAAAGTTCAGAGCTAAGTTATTCCAATTAGATTCAGCTTCACATCAAGAATTTGCTTTTGATCTGAACCAAAGCGCTGCAATCGCATATACTTTTGTTTTGAAGATGTTGGAGTTAAATGCATGTAGTATGATGTATGGAGTATTATTAAACATGAAAACACATAAATATAGTGGTATCTCGTCTTTCTATCAAGCCATTATTTAGTGTCCCTACAAAAAATACATGAATATATGCCCCGGATATAATTTTCAAACCCCCGATATCCAACTCTGATGGCATGGCATAATATTAATTAATTACTGAATAAACTAACACACAAGATTACGGTGCTCATTGTACTGTCAAAAACCTTATTTTTATTTCAAACCGGCAAGCCTTATATCACTACATACATATAATATTTTTTTCAGAAACATGTTATGTTTTGTCAGTTTATGTTAGAAAAAACAAAACATAGGTAAATATATATTTATTTTTACTATATTTTGGTATTGTTCTGAATGGGGGAGTAGGTTGCGTTCTAGATATTCATCCTGCGACTACTGTGGTGTGTATAGTTACCGTGGTACTCTTTAACTTTCGAATTCTCATATACATAGGTATAATGAGAATTCGAAAGTTAAAGAGTTGTTTTTCGGCAGAAAAAATATTCTATTTGAAAACCACAGTCGTCGCGGGATGAATATCTACAACGCAACCTACTCCCCCTTTCAGATATCATATTTTTCTGAGAGCAGAAGTCTATAAATCGACATCTCAAAGCTATTAGGTACCTACTTCTCCACCGCGCGTCTCTCTGTTCACTTATTAACAGACCTGTGCTTTACACCTATTAGTGATGCGTGGAGGGTGAGTGTCGGAGTGTCAATGAATTATCGAGTGTCGCCGGGGGACGGATTGGCACTCTTGTCCGACAAATTCGACGTCTCCGCCTGACAAGTCTTGGGGGAAGCGAGAACTAATGTGAACTATTCGTACTAGTTAAACTAGTTGCTTGACTGACAGTTTATGGTAGAAAAATCATGACGTTGAAATCCAGTATCAAAATCCAAGCAGTGATTCTGGAGAATTATTTCTTTGGTGTCAATGAAAATTAGCGATTTCGCATCTTCGCGGTACGATAATGTCGAGTGACAGCCTTTTTGGATGGAGGTTACGTCATCATACATGTATCACATGAATGTACTATACTACCATATATAATAATTACAAGCGCCGTTATGGTGTCCTCGACGACATAACTGCACATAGCCGAGGCTGGAACCAATTTAGGCCAGGGCTATACACACATATACATGTAAAGCCCTAGTAAATTATTTTGTTTCTTTTCAGTATTGTTTCTATTTTTTTTTCTCGGTTTTCTATCTGCACCGCTATTTTTCTTTTGTTTCTGATCGTTTAAGGATATGTTCAGATGACAAGCGTGCAACGCGCGTTTTGATACCGCGTTCACAACTATTTAATTACAGTTTTGTTCAGGACTTCATACATTTTTCTTCAGGCCGGTCACATGCATGTATAATATACTCGTAGTATTACGAGTACTACGAGTACACACATCAAATACCTTAAGCGCAATATCGGGCGCAACTCATTAGATTTTTTATTACGTCTAGAAATGACGGCACCTACTTGAAAGTTAAGTATTTTTGTCTAGATATCTGTTTTAGTTTTTTTCAACTGTTTTGTCAATAAAATTACACGAGTAGCATTAAGTTAGATAAGTGTTCTTCTGTAAAATTTAATCATTTTATTTCCGTATAATAAATCACACGTAAATTCAAACACAGATAGCCGGTCACGCTAATTCACTAGAAATAGAAGGCAAGTAAACGCAGTCAACACTGGGCTCTTTGAACCGAGATTGCATTACCGGCCGTAAGCGAATATCCACCAGACAATATGCGCTTGTCGCCGCGACAATGACAAGGTGTTGATTGACAGGAGTGCGTCGAGCGACACGCGGATTTGGACCCTATGGACACTGATACGGAGTTAATTAACACGCTTGTTGCGTGAACAACGCACCTTGAGTGATGAAGCTTTAGGATTCCGGATCTGAATATTGAGATATGAAATGTTTGGGATTTAACGCACTTAATATGCGTACCTTTCTTAGTCCCTAGTTACACGGCAAAATTAGCTTCCAAGATTTTTTCTTTTTACTCATAATAGGCTGATGATGATGACTCATAATATGACTTCTGCTTGGATACACCCAAATATCAATGACCGTTTGGACCTACGTTATACTAGGGCGAAAATGCCTTTTTTGAGGCCTAATACTTTTACGCTTGCCCTAGGTACGGAACCTGGGTTATGTGGGATCACTCCTGTCTAGCAGAGAATACCTACTAAACTCGATGGTGGTCCGCTACGAGGCGGGTCGGGATGCCTAGAGGGATTTGACACAATCCCCGAGCGCGGTAGTATATCCCCGACCCGAAGTGTGCCGTCCACGCTGTGCTGCCCAGCGTGGACGGCACACTTCGGGTGACCGGTGTGGTGTCCTCTCTGCATCTTGTCCTCTCAGCACGTGTCATCGTCTTCTTCGGGGCTGACAGACAGGGTAGTACCTTGGTAGTACGTCTCGATCTACGCCCCATACCGCAGGGCGCGATTGGCAGAGCATACCTTAAAAGTTTAAGGTAAGCTCGGCCAACTGATCTTTTATATTACCCATACCAGGGTCCTGAGTACAATTTTGTATGCAGATTTCCTCACGATGTTTTCCTTCATCGATTATCGAATAACCCTAAATCGATTATCGCGATTATATCTAGCGACACGATCAGTTGTCACGGATACGCGCACAATCAGTGGTGCTATGACGTAGACGACCTTGATTAGTCACGTCGATTGGATTGCAACGCAATTCGGAAGTGCTGAATCGTGAATGGGAATGGAGAATTAGCGGGCTTTCATTAGTACCGCACACTCGGAGCGTTAACGGAACCGGGTTACATGCATCACGGACGAGGTGGAGCTTGTGGAACGGATCATATTTTTGGTGATAAAGAGGTAGCCATTAATGACGACGCCAAACGTACCTACATGTTATGTAAGGGTTAAGAAGGAATATCGGCTTTATTCGGAATGTAATGATTTAATTTAAATTACATTCTACCTAATGTATGTATGGGATGTAAGGGAGCGACCCATCATCTTTTCACTCCAAGCCAACCTCACCTGCACGTGGTGCATCCTGCCGAATAACAAACGAGGCGCTGGCAACCGACTGCGGCGGTATAACCAATTGAAGGCGTAGTTAAATACCACAGACTATTGACGGGCAGCAGCGTCACCGGAGCGAGAAGATACGCCCTGCGATCGCCAACCCGCCTGCCCAGCGTGGCGATTATGGGTATATCCTCCAGATATTTGCCCTAAGTGGCGAACAACTGGAGAGGCCTATGTCCAGCAGTGGACTACAATAGGCTGATGATGATGATGATGATGATGACATCCTACCTATAATTCTATTCGCTGGGCAGGCTGGTTGACGATTGCAGGTCGTAGCTTCTCGCTCCGGTTACGGCTGCTGCCCGTCATCGGCCTTTGGTGTTTAGCTATGCCTTGAATCGTAATGGTTTTACCGCCACTAGTCGGTTGCCAGAGTCTAGTTTGTGATTCGCAAGGATGCATCCACGAGCCACGGGTAGGTAAGGGTGGGTCGGAGCAAAAAGATGATAGCTTGCTTCAGTACAGTACATCTCTACGAATGCGTATATATTAGACACTAGCTGTGCTCGCGACTTCGTCCGCGTGGAATAGTTATTTTCCCCCGTTTTTTTTTTACATTTTCCATTATTTCTTCGCTCCTAATAGTTGCAGCGTAATGTTATATAGCCTAAAGCCTTCCTCGATAAATGATCTATTCAACACAAAAAGAATTTTTCAATTCGGACCAGTAGTTCCTGAGATTAGCACGTTCAAAAAAACAAACAAACAAACTCTTCAGCTTTATAATATTATATATAAATATATAATATATAGTTAAGATTAAGATTAGTCTATATTAAATGATACAATCTCTACTAAGGTTCCTGCCTTGGAGTTTACTCTAAGGCGTTGACAAAGCCATAGCGTAATTAAGTAATAAATAAATAAATAACCCAAGACATGCCACGCTAGGCCACACAGCGTCATCTAGCCCCAAACTAAGCCGAAGCTTATACTATGGTACCTACTAGACAACTGGTAAACTTACTTATAAGTATATTTTTTTTTGTAAATACATACTTAGTATTAGAAAACACCCAGACCAATACAAACAGACATGTTCATGCTCACAAATGTATGTACTATGCGGCGATCGAACCCACGGCCCTTGGTTCATAAGGCAGAGGTCACCACCAAATGAGCCATCGGGCCAGTCATTAACGCTATGATGTAAAGAATACAAATAAAGGTCTTCCCGGTTTGTAAGGTCTTTGAAATAATAAACGAAAAAACAAAGATGAAACTAAATTATTCCAGTAACATCAACATCTACCATCATGTTACACGCTTTTGCGGGGTATATTCTCGTGTTTAGATGTGGTTTTCCACATCTAAACACGAGAATATACCCCTTTACCTCCATATTACTGCCTATCGACGGCTGAATCTTTTATAAGGCACCTTTATTTTACGCTCAGCTTCCCCTCATCTACATATTAATACCTATCGGATCCCACGCCCGTCCCGATAATAGTTCTACTTTATCGTAATTACTCACTCACACACGGTCCGCGTACTAATGCAAAAATACCCATTTTAAATAGAGACTTGCACACATGGCACTTTTACTATTGAAAGGGTTTTACATAAGATTTTGGTCACATTAACGATATCAATGGGAAGTCTAGGATCGAGCAAATTGGCGAACAAAATGGCTATCCATTTGTTCTGGTTCATTGGCTAACCAATTGATTTAGTTCAGTAGGCATAGGCCTATGTCCAGCAGTGGACTGCAAGAGGCTACCACCAGAACCAGAAGATAAGAACCAGATCAATTGGTACTACTACTATTTTAAAAGATTTACGAGTTTGGTTTAGTGAAGTTTAGGATCGAGCAAATTGGCTAGCAATTGGAGGGTCATGTCCAGCTGTGGACTGCGTGAGGCTGATAATAATGATGATGATGGACCTTGCTAATTGACCTTTTTATCCTTACTCAACGTCTTATCACGTGGACAACCTGCTTTGTATCAGATGACGACTTGAAACCTTTTTATGGAAAGATTAGTCTCCAAGCTATCCACGATAGTGATACAAATTTAAACACCCCAGTGGTATTGCGAGATTGTCGAAGAAAAAAACTTAATAATTATTAAGTTGGTACTTATTATGTAGTACATTATTTACTTACAGGTTAACATTTCGGGTGTTTTACAATAACCGTGGTTAATTTTGATTGTTAGGGAGCGCGAAAGTTTATAAACATAAAATGTTAAAGAATACTTTGTCAATATTCATTCGACATCGACAATGGACCACATAAAGAACCCGTTGCCATAAGCAAAAAGCTTTCATTCAACGAACATTAAAACAAATTTTATTGGATATTGAAAATCGTGGCCCGATGTGGCATAGCCCTTAGCGCACACATGCTCAGTTCCCGGCGAGGCTCAGTGTATAAATCAACGGCGCAACAATTACACACTTTCATGGCAAGTTGGAATTAGAAACTGTCATTTGCACCGTTCGAGGGGTCACGGGGGGACCCCTGACCCCCTAAGGGGGTAAAAATAGGGTGCGGGCAAGGGCTACCGTGGACCTGATTAAAGGATTACTAGGGTGGCCGTCCAGTCTAGTTAGATTTATTATGCCAAGTATTTCTACTAGTTAGCCCAGCTTAGGGGCTATATTTAATTTAGATCCGGCGGATTAATCGTCTGTAGATATTCTGGAGCGAGTAAAGGATTTAGAAAGTTGATAGCGATTAGGGAAGGATAACTATTTGACTTTCAAATTTCAATTGCATTTTGAAATCTCATATAATTTTTTTGTGTTTGTTTTAAAGGATACAGTTAGCCGTTATATGCATTCTATAAAGTAATAAAGTAACGTAAGTTGTACAATACATCTGGGTTACCTATGTTATAAGTTAAATTATTATCTACTAGCTGTGCCAGCGGCGTCGCACGCGTGGATATCGGGTTTCAAAAATAAGGGACTTCCATAAATTACCTATCTATACCTAGTGCCTAAGTTTTAAGTTAGACCTCTAGCAATACATTGGTGAAAACCGCATTCAATTTCATACAGAAGTTTTCGCGTGATGCGCGTTCAAACATACAGGTAAAAATTTCTCCCGTTTTCCCAACACTTCCCGTTACTGCTCGCCTCCTATTGATTGTAGCATGATGAAAAGTATACTATAACCTGCCCAGGAGTAAGAAGAATAATTGTACCAAGTTTCGTTAAAATCCGTTAAGTAGTTTTTGTTTCTATAACGAACATACAGACAGACAGACAGACAGACAGACAGACAGACAGACAGACAGACAGACAAAAATTTTACTGATTGCATTTTTGGCATCAGTATCGGTTACTAATAATCCCCTGATAGGTATTTTGAAAATAAATTCAATGTACAGAATTGACCTCTCTACAGATTTATTATAAGTATAGATAAGTATACAATGTATTCTTAGTTAATGCATAAGATTCAAATGACACCTCAAATGCATATCCTTGTAAATGGTGATAACGAATATTTAACATTTACCTACCTGATCTCAAACTAAGATTCTCCCTTATATGTATACCTAGTTCAAGGACATGAGTACTATATGTGACTGGAGAATTTTATATCTCTTTTCTGTTTATCAGTATGAGTACCAGCACCGTCATAATAAAAGTTGCGGGATGGGGCAGGATCAGCTTGCAACCAAAGCAATGATGGACAAGTGAGACTCAAGCTTGGTCTATTGACGAATGTCTAATGTTTATTAATTCTTGTATTATATTGATGCAGAAGGCAGCATTATATCACAAACCTTAGTGGTTTATCAAATGCTGTAACAGTTGCTTTTTCTATTGTAATATTATTTTTATGTTGATAAATAAATTTAAAAAAAGAAACCGGCCGTTGTAAGTGGAAATCATTGGGGGAGGCTTGTGTCCTGCAGTGAATCCCCTACGGCTGAATATGATGACGAGATCATCATGAGTACTAGATCACAACTGGGGTCTGGGACCATTCAACTCGACATCGGATCAGAACCCGAAGAGTTCTCGAAATCTTCTAACATGTATGAACCAAATACAATAGACTGTAACTTAAATAATATCTACAATTCTTTTGTTCTAAAACACGACGCGCTCATATAAAATCTAAGTTACCGTGTGAAGTAAACAGAGTTTATGGGCGCACGTAAACGGTAGCGCCAAGTCTGGACCACCCGCGCGCGCGCACCCAAAATAACCAACTATAACCTGCCTTAAGAAAAACATCTTTAATAGTCCCGATTAATATCCTAGGCTACTGCCGTTGTAAAACCAACCACCCACACGGAAAATAACAAAAGTTTGAACCTTTCAACCTTACAGGGAGGTGATAAGGGTTACTTTTGAGTGTGATGGAAGGTAATTGTAGGGTACAATGTTTGTAATATCCGCGACGCGGTGCTATTTGCGTCCTGGGGAGGACAACATTATTGGACGGACTCGGACAACTTGTAAACTCATGACGGATTAGACTGACTGCAGTAATGGATGAGATGTTTATGATCTCGCCTGCAGTGCTCTTGGCTTCGAAGTGTTAGCGATAGCTGGCAGTATGAATCCTTTGCCATAAGTTCATTCTTTTGTCAATAGAAGTACTTGACAACAATATTTATTGCTCAGACACGTAACAAAGACGAACAACAAAGATACCATTAAAGTTTTATCATCATCAGCCTAAACTGGTGACCCCGTCATTAAAGTTTATTGTTCACAAATTCTTGCTACACAAATTAGACTTGAATATTAATTTAAGTAGTAAAAGGTCAGTTATCTTTTAAAGTAACAGTGAAACTTTTTAATCACTATCCAATTTCTGACCAGGAAAAACCAAAATTTGGACCTGGGTAATCTCCCTGTATTTGTTTGTATTTTGTCCTCCCCTATGTCATTAGAACCTACGGCCCTCAGTTCAGAAGGCAAGGTCACCGCAGAAAGGCCAAATCAGGGTGTCAGTCTACCTCGTAGCGAATTTTCATGATAATGATGGTCTTGCTATATATCTAATTTGCATAATTTCTACTTCAGATTCGCTACAAACTAACTTTCAATCTACGTTCGTACCAACTAGGAAGCCTATCCATCTCCAATATTAATTAAACACGCAACATTTTCTCTAAAACCGTTTCAATTCATCCCGTTATACGGAGATTTGGTTGTTAACATGCGTTAGAACTTAGCTGAATTAAATAATTTATCGCGTATAGGCTGGTATAATAAATCAATATGCAGGGCATGCATACACGCCTGGAAGGGTGGTTAGACCCCACCCGGCCCTTTCTTCACTAATTAATTAAACAACCGATTCATTACAGCAGCCTCCTTTGTACCTCACATTCGTCTACAGTTGGTACGGATAGCAAGCTTTTGTTTTGTGTGCGACGGTATTCCGATGGAATTTTGTTTGGCTTGAAAGTTTTCTGGCGTGGCGGTGGTTTAAGTCAAGTCAAAGTCAAAGTCAAAATACCTTTATTCACATAGACTTAAAATAAGCACTTATGAATCGTCAAGTAAAAAATAATGTAGAAATACAAAAAGTAAAGTAAGAATGTGAATAAAAGCAATTTAAAAGAAGCTACCGCCGTGTTCGGAAAGTAGATTTCTACCGAGAAGAAACGGCAAGAAACTCGGTAGTTACTCTTTTTAAATCGCCAATTGTTACATGTTTAGGTATTACAACATTTTTTAATATTTTAAAGTTAAACAATGCAAAATAAAAGTTGAGTCTATACAATGCAAAGTTTACTACGAAGCAGCAGTCCAAGAGATGTCGTCGTTGAGGAAATCTTCTACTCTATAATAGCCCCCTTTTATAAGTAAGGACTTCATGTATGATTTGAATTTGTGAATGGGCAGTTCAACAATATGTTCCGGTAATCTGTTGAACATTTTGATACCCAATCCTACAAACGACCCACTCACCTTACTCAGCCTCAGACGTGGAACGGCAAGCTTGTGCTTATTTCTAGTGTTTAAATTATGATTATCTGAATTTTTATTGAATTGATTTAAATGTTTACGTACATAAACAACACAGTCAAAGATATACTGTGATGCTACCGTCATTATGTTAATTTCTTTAAAAAGTTCTCTAAGTGATTCGCGTGTCTTTAACCCATATATAGCGCGGATGGCCCGCTTCTGCAGTACAAAGATTGTTTGTATGTCAGCAGCTGACCCCCATAATAGAATACCGTATGACATAATGCTATGGAAATAACTGAAATAAACAACCCTTGCCGTTTCAACGTCAGTCAAAAGCCGGATTTTCCTTACCGCATATGCAGCTGAACTAAGCCTTCCAGCCAGGACAGCAATATGAGGACCCCATTGCAACTTCGAGTCTACATTGATGCCAAGAAATACTGTAGAGTTAATTAATTCAATAACTTCATTGTTCATGATAATATTAGTGTTAACCTGTTTGACATAAGTAAAACTTTGTATGTACGTGTATGTATTATTGAAACGACTTTATTTATATTTTTTTCATTATTTTTGCTTCGCATCGAAAATATTCCAACTAGTGTCATATATGAGGGAGAGCGTTTGTATTTTTGATTCTTTGTTACAAGAGAAGACGCGGGAATATGCTTTACTAATAAATAAATACAAAAGTAAATATTTTATTATAGGTATTTTATGTGTAAAAACCCTCGAATAAAAAAGCTGTTATAAAAAATATAAGTAATGCATTGGTTTATTCTTAGTAAGAGTTTTGTTAGACATTTTTTAAGATATAGAATATTTTTATTTTTATTGGCATGTGGAATTTTCTTGACGGTTTATGAGAGGGTCGTCATAAATGGAAGTCAGGAACTCATTATTAACTACAAAATTGCAATTAAACTAGATTGATGCTATACATTTGCCCTCATATAGTACCTAATAGGAACATAAAAATTAAAAAGTACCGAATTAAGTAGGTGAATATTTTTACTTACTACAACAAAACATTAAAGCTTTTTGTGACAACTGTACTATACCTTTAGACCGTAAAAGTGCGGCACTAACCTCGGCCGGCACCAACCCTTCCCGCGCGGGTCTGTGCCCATCACTACCGGCTGGCAATTATTTTAATTTCTCCACGTGAAGGATTGATCGAGCGTTGTGACTTTAAGCGGATCTCTCGCCCGTCATTTGTTTACGTCAATGTCTTGTGTGGAGTATCCGAATAGTTGTTTGTTTACTTGTTAAAATGAATAATTTTAACGACTTGAAGTATGTTTATAGTATACTCAATAAAAAATTAAGAGAGGTAGGGCATAGCGAATCTTCGGTCGAATTGAGCCGCCCGTCCGGGGAAGGACCTCCACCCTATAGAATACCGCAGTCAAATGACCTCTGAGTCGTGTTTCTGCCGGTGAGTAGGGTTTCCGGAGCTCGTGGGGGGGTTGGGGTTGGGCCGGCATGGCGGTGGCAACTGACAGGTAACTGACCAGTTACTTGCCCGTTGTCACAGCGACTTGGGCTTCTCTTTCGCTTTCCATCAGGCGTAGGGAAGCCAATATGTCGAGCCACTATAAATAAAAAAAAAACCTAGTAACATATTAATTATCATCATAAATTTTGTACTTTAATTTCTCCACGTGTCGGATCAATCGAGCTTTCGGGTACTCCGCTTGGAACTCTTGCTCGTCATTTATACTTGTCAATGCAAAAATAAATAAATACCTAACCCCAATGTATTTAAATACCAGTCAATATTTAAGTCACGTTGAGAGTTGTTTAACAGTATGATATTCAATAAACACGAGTATGGTTACTTAAACAAGTTTTTCGTAACAACGGTACTTGTGCGCCTCTAAAACTCGACCGTAAACTGACCTCGACCGGCGCAAACCCTTACCGCGCGGGTCTGTGCCCACCCTACCAGCGGCAATTATTTCAATTTCTCCACGTGAAGATCACTGATCGAGCGTTGTGACTTCGAGCGTCTCTAACACGCGTCATTTATAAATGTCAATGTCTTGTGTGGAGTTGTTTGTTTACTTTTGGCTATTCAAACCGTCCATTTGCTAAAAGCGTTATTCTCTGAGTGTGTAGAAGTGGCCCAACTCTAGACACTGTTTCTGACACCGACAAAGAAATATCGTGTGAACACTATGAATAGAACCAACCAAGTGAAAAATTGCCAAGGACGTGCCCGATTGGGTGGACCTGGCACAAGACCGGAAAAGGTGGCGCGATTTGATGTCGGACGCCAAGACCCACTTCGGATCGCTGAGTCAGGGAAGTAAGTGAGTGAAAAATTCATCGTAAGCAAGATTTTACACGGCAATAGAAGCGCTGGATAGGGTCCAGTGGAGACAGATTATTTGCGTCTGATACTATGGTGACACAGACCACGACATTAGGGATCGTACACAGGGAATTGGGATGATGACTAAAAAATAATTTAATGTCCATCAGATAGATTAATGAAAAATATTGGATACGTATTTTTTATTTTGCCTCTTGTTCAAAAACTTACGAAGATACATTGATTTTAAATGTCACATGACGTCACGTTAGAGTACAAAATATACTCTAACGTGACGTAGTTAGCCCCCACTCCATAACTTTAATGCGCTATATCTAAGTATTTTCTTGTTATTTCGACAAAACAAAAAATACGGGTCTTATATTTTTTTATTATCTAAGAGACGGACTAATTATTTTCTTCATTTTCATACCTTGTCATCATCCGTATTATAAATCATATTACTTGAAGTTTTGTTTTCAGTGCACTACTTTCTTCATTCATTAAGTAAAATAAGTAATCATAGTTGAAACGTGGATGTAAGTAGGTAATAACTGTGTCACTAAAAGTCTCCTACGTTAAGAGTCCCTTAGCACCATTTCCGTGATGTAAATTTCTTATGTTTATTACTGGCTCGGTGGCTCAATTGGTAGTGACCCCTGCCTTCTGAACCAAGGGTCGTGGGTTCGATTCCCACCCGGGATAAACATTCGTGTGATGAATACTTGTGTTTGTTCCGTGTCTGGGTGTTTATTTATTTGTGCTACCTTCGTTGTTCTGACACCTATAACACAAGTGCTTAAGCTACTTACTTTGGGATCGGAGCAATGTATGTGATGTTGTCTGATATTTATTTATTTATTTACGTTCAGGTAGTGATACCAACATCAGAATTAATAACCTTATATGTATTTCATTTAGGAATCCACACTTATTAAAAATTTTGTGACCAACATGTATAAACTCAAAATATGCCAATTTCTCCATGAATGACTACCTTTATGTTGTTGCCTCATTACGAAAATAATTGTTCGTATTTACAGCCCACCCTTTTATAACGTTAGCTACTAACAATAAAACAAATCATCCCGCCCATCCTTTAGTTTCACGCTCACTGAATCCAAAAAGGTAAAATCTGTTGGGAACGCGTAAATTATTAATAAATTACCTTCATTAAAACCGGTGTTTTCAAATGTTTTGCGGTTACCCTCGTTTCTGTTTGAGAGTGTTCAGTAATTTGAAGCTTTGATGTCTATGTTGTGTTCACGTCATTTTAGTAGTACAATAGGATATTTGTATTGTTAAAATGATGATGATATTCATTAATAATTTCAAAAACACAATGTTCTTATTTGTTATAGCTGTGCTCGCGACTTCGTCCGCTAGGAATAGTTATTTTTCCCCAGTTTTCTTTTACATTTTCCATTATTTCTTCGCTCCTAATAGTTGCAGCGTGATGTTATATAGCCTAAAGCCTTCCTCGATAAATGGTCTATTCAACACAAAAAGAATTTTTCAATTCGGACCAGTAGTTCCTGAGATTAGCGCGTTCAAACAAACAAACAAACAAACTCTTCAGCTTTATAATATTAGTTAAGATTTTAATAATAACTATATTTAATTCATGGTTATTATCAAGTCTTGTTCGCCACTCTAGAACCTTGTATTCTGTATGCGATGTGGATTCGAGGAGATATCGAATCGAAGTACCAGATCCCCAAATATAGATGGACCGGTCAAAGTCACGGGGAGTTGGCAGAACATGTACTGTGTTTGACTTAAAATATTGATATTAAAAAAAATACAGCTGGAAATTTCTAGAGATCTAAATGAAAAACACATTTTATGCAACAACATCACAAAGAGATGTATCAGGAAAATAACTTATAGTTGTATTTTAAAACAATACCGCGTTTCACGTTTGCCAGAGCCTGGTTTGCTATTCTACAGAATGGGCACGTGAGGGTTGGCTTGGAGCGAAAAGATGATAGGTCGTTTACATTCCTATAATCCCGTAATATTATAGTCATACCAAAACTTTAAAAAATACATAGGATAAAAATAAATAATAATTAAGGATGGAATACTAACTGGTTTTAGACCTGGGTTCCCTGGGCCCGTCGACGGTCACCTTTATCGCTTTGTTGTAGGTGGTAACTTGTGGCGGTGTCGTTGATATCGTTATAGTGAGCGTGAACGATTTGCCTGTAACAAACAAACAATATTTAGAACAATAGATCAAATAAATAAAAAAAAAACATACAAAACAGATAGTCTTCAATGTCGGTCATGTTACCTCATGTTACCTACAAGAAAAGGGTCCAGTTATTTAAATGAAGATTTGTAATATTTTTGTTTAGAAGTAAATTATTGTTATTCGAATTTCAAACCTACATAAGTATGTATTTTGTATTTATTTCCAGTTTCAAATTATGAATAAAAAATAAAAACAAAAGACGATCGAGTGTGCAGCTTACTGCACATTTTAAACAAAAGAAGATTCATAATGACGGAATATGTTCAAACCAGCCAGTTTTAAGTATTTAGTATAATAATATATTTATAATTCACGTGATGCACTTCGAAAGTTGGCACAAAATATTAACATACAATACTTCTCAAAATAATCTGTCCATAATAGTACCAGAAGCAACATTAACCATTAGACTGAAATTGAAATTCCATCTTATTTTATACATAGTTACATCTACGATAAACAGATTAATTGCGCGGAGATAATGGTTGCCAGTGTTGCCACAAATATCCACAAAAGTTCCAGCGCGCCCTTAATACAATCAGATTGAAAATATTTGCGAAAACTTTTCACTCAAAGTGAGCGCACGCCATAAATTCAATCTGCGGTGGCCACTCTTTTCGGCAGCGTCCACTTTTTATAGTTCGATTTTGATCACTTGTTCGAAAAGTTAAAAATTTATTGCCCTGTACGTTTTCAATTTGTGTGCCCGATGAAATTTCTGTTACGCGGTAGACGGAATCCAATCCGCAACGATAGTAATAAAATTTCCTATCAAAAATACTCACACACGTTTGAACTGTTGTTCGAGTGCTATTCGAACGGTATTCCTTTTTTAAAAATAAAAAAAATACACGTAATAAATTAGTTAAAGCCGAACCGTATTACTGGCAACGTCGCGACGAGTCCGACATCAAACGCCATGAAAACACTCGAATAGAAAAAAAAAGATATTCAAACATGAAGAGGATAAAAGGGCAACTCATCCACAACACATCAGAGCGCGTCACAAACAACGGGCTGGCCACTTCATCACAGCGTAACGGCAATAAAAAAAACATTTCCATCTGCGGAAAAACCACAGTTAATATTAAATGACCGTACGTCAAAGCTATATTGTAGAGCGCTTGCGGGCCGGCGGCGGGATGCAGCCAATACCAATTTTGTGATTCCGACCTCCCCCCGGGTGGAGTGAGTGACATGTAAGCTTTAATGGGCCGGAGAGCGCTGGGTACACGCGAAAAAACTGAAAAAAGGCCTCATTCATACGTGATTTCGTGAGGCTACTTTGGGCTCGGCGGTGAGTCTCGTTAAAAATGGAGGCGGACACGCGTCGAGCTTGTTGTGGCCTACCGGAGTTTATTAACGCGACTGCGATCGCTGTTCGCACTTGTTACGTTGCTGTTGCTTTGCCGTGTGCGGTTAAGATAATAATATGGTTGCTGTAATGAACGGGGGAAGGTTGAATTTGAGCGATTTGCGTTTTGTGGTGTGAAAGCTCGCGTTACTTGATTGTTGAATTACAAATGTTTTACAGTCGTCAAAATTTTCGATTTTTTGGACGGACCAAAAGCACATTTTTGAGAGAGGTATTGGATAGCGAATCTTCGCTCGAATTGAGCTGCCCGTCCGGGGAAGAACCTCCACCCTATATAATACCGCAGCCAAATGACCTCCGGGTCGGGTTTCTGCTGGTGAGTAGGGTTTCCGGAGCTCGTGGGGGGTTAGGTTTGGATACGTCTCAATCAACCACCCCGTGGGGGCGCCGCACCACTCAGGCCATTGGCCCCATCTTGGAAGAGTGGATGCGGCGCCCCCACGGGGTGGTGACGTACCGGCTGACCCAGGTCCTCACGGGACATGGATGTTTCGGCCGGTACTTATGGAGGATCAGGCGAGAGCCTGATCCTCTATGCCGTCACTGCGACAGTGGCTCGGAGGACACGGCAGAGCATACGCTTCAGCATTGCCCTGCCTGGGCCAATGAGCGCTCCGTCCTCGTCACTGTCGCACAGGACCTCGACCTGCCGCAACTCTTGCGGCAGATGACGGCGTCGAAGGAGAACTGGCGAGCGATGCTCGCATTCTGCGAGACAGTGATCTCGCAGAAGGAGGCGGCGGAAAGAGAGCGTGAGGCTGCGGTAGACGCGCCCGCTCTACGCCGCCCCCGGCCCGGGCGTCGCCGGAGGGCATACAACGCATCGTATACCCTCTGAGCCTCTCCTTCGTGCCCCGAGTGGTGAGTGCGGGGGCGCGATCCACTCATAGGGGCGTAACGGTGTGGTGGGTGCAGCCACACCGTTGCACGAGGTCCGCCCGGGGAGCACTCTATTGCTCCCCGGATCCAGGGGCAGGGGTATTTGCCCTCCCCGGACCAGGAGTGCCGGCCGCTTATCATCTGCGGCTGGCCAGGGCAGGCAGGGATATGGCCGTATGCTTCGGCGCTACCCGTGTCCCTGCAACTTGCTGCCCACTGGCGACACAGGGGGGTTTAGTGGGTATGCCCTTCCTTTTGGAAGGTGTGAGTCCCACACACCATGCCGCCTCTCCCCGGAGACGGCATGAAGGTGCCTAATGCATTCCCCTCTTAAAAAAAAAAAAAATGGATACGTCTCAATAATAATATTTTTTATTTGTGTTCTTGTTTATACTCGTAGGTTTTTTTTGGAAATTGCTCTTTTAGGCCTTAGGTTTTATAATTTTTAATCATATATTTTTTTAATGTTGGCATCGGGTTTTAAACTTTTGCATAACTATGCAATACGTCATTAAATTGGAAAAGTTTGTCCATGTCGGTATCATAATTTGCTATGTAGAACCTGTGTTTTCATGGTAGTCTAGCACGGTGGACGCCGCCGTCACCATTACCGCACGTAATGTGAATTAGAAAATAGTCGTTGAAATTTGTAGTTCAACTAAGCGACTGACTGTGATGCAGCCTCTATTGTACAAACAAAGCGATTTCAATCATTTGATACCACAGATCATAAATCGCTTCGCGCCAACAGACCAATCAAACAAACAGCATTCCACGTACAATGATGCCTGCTCCACAGACGGTGAACATCGCACCAAACCAAAAAAGCCTTAGGTTGCCGCGGCAACGAACAGGTGACCTAATCAAAGAAGCCCTAGTTTGCTGCGGCAACTGATAAGTCATTAAACTAAAGAAGCCCTAGGTCCATGCGGCAACTGACAGGTAACCTAATCAAAGAAGCCCTAGGGCGCTGCGACAAAGGACAAGTGACTGAATAAGATGTCAGGTGCCACCAACAGACCAATCAAACACTAAACAGCATTCCACCTACAATGACGTGCCTGCCCTACAGGCGGTTAACATCGCACCTTACCGTTAGCTTACACCGGCATATTAATTCAGTCAATTAGCGCTCAGAGGCATTAGTGCCTCGTTACAGGCGACAACGCTTAGTAATCGCGCTGCTGACACAGCGAGGAGTGTATTTGACAGCTGTCAAATTGGATTGCACCCGGCTATTAGGGAATGTCGTCTGGGCAGGCGGGCCGGGAAAGAATATGCTGGATAAGGCTGGAAACTACGTATATATTGGTGTTTTGTTCTTTTTGGTAAAAAGTTATCCTCGAATTCTTAGGCAGGTTATGACGATAATTTATGTGTTTATCATGTATCAGTTCAATTGCAATTTGATTTTTTTTGCAAAAATAAATATTTTTCTATCAAATCTAATTATTGTGAAACAATGATTTATTTATTCAAGAAGGTTGGTAGTTATTTTTAACGGGCTATTTTCCGCAACTCGACATCTAAGCTCTTGTTTTGTGTCTTTACACTAACGAATATTCAGGAAAGTTAAATTTATCTAAAACTTACACATATTTATTTCTATATAAATAAGTAAAATGGCACTACACTGACCGCATGGTTTTATTTATTTACATTTATTTTGATTGATTTAATTTTATTTAATACATTTTTTAAAGATCTCTGAAATCTGTATCTGTTATAAATTTAAATGTTCTAAAAATTTAAAAATCTAGGTAAAGATAGGTGTACCATCTCTTTTTTTTTACTTCTATCTTATAACCTAAAATCGTTTATAATGACTTTTACGTCTCATTCATTTCTTCCTTTACGTAGGTACATCGCGAATAAAGGCATGTCCTCACAATTTGATTGCAGCGTACAACTCGATTGAATTGCTCCAGTCGCTGCACCGTCCTAAGTACGTCGCAACTTGTAATTGTATCACTTATGGAACGTTCTGTAGCTTACCGAATTCGGTATACTTATGCTGTTTTTGTGTTTAAAATTTTACTGAAATACTGAACGTTACGACTACTAATACGTTTCGCTAAAATAAAAACATGCCTGTTTATTGACGTACATCCTTATGTACTTACACGCCGTACGCTTTTCATACGAAACGACTTGACTTTCGATGTCTGTGGAAATGTAGATACGTCGATAAAAGTTACACATCTAAAGAAATCTATAAAAAATACTGTCTTATGGTTGGCTTAATATAAAATATAAATTCTACTGGGTACTATTACCAATCCATCAGCAATGTATTTGTTCAGGCCAACGCCTGGCCAGATGGTGATGGCAATACCGTCAAGTCGGCGCCTGTTCCGGTTGATACGGCAACGGGTCGCTCGGCTTCGGACGTCACCGGGAGCCGTCATGTCATTGCGCCTTGAACCACGCAGCGGACAACAATACCGAACCATTGTAATTTAAAGTAATTAAAATCATTCAAGTTCGCATTAAGCAGTGATTCATTTCTAAGTCCTCACCGAAAGGGAAGACCAGGCGCGATCATATTACCGTATTATGTGTCTCCAGATCTAAACTGAGTCTTAGTTTTAGGAACTTTCCATCCGTCAGTTGTAATAATAGGTCAGGGGTGTTGGGTTGGTCAGAAAAACAGATTATTACTGGACAATTTACTGTTAAGATACCAAGTTATTTATGAACGATAACGTCAATCTTCACAGTAATTTGTCTTAGAAAAACCACTATCAACAGCACCTACAATCAAATCCGAAAAAAAATACATAGAACATTTTGCAGTTCTACGATGCAGGTTGCACGATGCAGGTGTGACTGAAGGTCTGACTGTGAACTTGGAGGACTTTTAAATTGTCTTATAAAAACAGATTTAGCCCATCAACAGCAGCTGTTCTAGAAACTTCCTCGAATAAGCCAGCCATCGTTGTGAAGTACGTCGCCAGTATCGTTGGTAATCGTATCAGTTGCGGCGTTCGTCGCTAACGAGATCCGACGCGTAGCTATTTAGTCCGCCGTGTACCGCCACTACGACGCTGCACCTACTTACACTCACTTCGTTATCAGTGGAATTGCTTCTGGTTGCATATGAGGCTAGGCGTACTCTTTTTACACCAATTTAATTTACTTTATGTGTTTTTCATTATCATCATCTGCAGGCTGATCTGCACAATTTTCATTACTGGATAAAGGCCAATGACAGTTTTCATTGGATGGTATTTGATTTCATTGGGTATCTATTTCCTGATTTACCATTAGTTGTCTTTTATGCCACTCAGATTCACAGGATAAGATGGGGTGGGAAAAGTTATTTAATCTATCGTTGCTCTTATATATTTTTGAAGAATCATTCATTATATTTCATTTTGCTTAGGATCTACGGCTAGAACGACATTTCTCAAGTAACTTTTACAATTTGGGTACAAACGATTAATTTTAAATTTTAAAAGAGATCTCTCATAGCTGTAAGATCGCCTAATTTGTACAACAATATAAAATTGCCTAGTTTTAGGTACATTTTTGGCGTACATTTCAGGTATCTTACGTTTTAAGTAGTAATCTAATTTTAAGTAATAATTTAAAACTGGCAGCAGAAAATCGGGCACGCTGGTCGGACGACATCCAGAGAGTGGCCGGAAAACAGTGGATAGGAGAAACCAGCAGCAGAAGTAGATGGCGAGGCTTAGGGGAGGCCTATGTTCAGTATTGGACTCTCAAAGGCTGACCGTGATGATGATGATGATGAATCTAATTTTAAGTAAGTGTCGGCGTGTCCTTATGTTGATTTCGTAGCTTATTCAACGTAGACGTTATTTTTACCAATATGGCTTGTAGATTTTTGGTGTAATCTTGTTCTTTAGATATTTACGGAACAAATTGATATGATCGTAATTCATTCTAAATTTTTGCTATGCTCCTGCCGTTGCAGCAATTTTCACTCCTGCCCGGACTCCGCCAGCGCTTGCAACTCCTTGTACGTTTCTCCTTCAACTTCAATGATTATAATTAGGCTACAAGATATTCGATTGAAATAATCGCTTACATGAAAACTGACACATTGTCCCATACCCTAGTTTTTCTTTTCATTGTTGTTGGCATGCCACATCAACACATATTCGCTATATTGCCAAACAGTTATTATAACCACAGGCTGTCGTATAAAGCAAAACATACTTTTCAGACTTTAGTGTATAAGTGTTGCTATTTATATCAAAACTCTAAACGATTGCAATGTTAGTCAGGGTGAATGTAGCTTTCTAATCTAATGATCCTACCGCCGGTTTGGAATGGTCGTTTTTACCGAGAAGAGCCGGCAAGAACCACCATAAGTAGTTACTCTTTTCCAAGCGAAGGTGTTACAATGGCTGTGTCTACAATTTGTTTATCCTTATTCCTTTACGCACAGTGAAATAAACTTACTTCGATTAATTCTTTTGATAGATAAATCGAAGTACTGCCAGCTATATCAAACTTCCAACCCTCACTTGATAGTGTCAAGGAAATTGTGAGCCAATAAAATGGCTGTCGTTCCGTGCGCCATCGCATTAACCAGACGTTATTTATTTACCCGCGTGAGGTTCGCGCGGTCCGTAACTGGTACGGCCACATCACTCAACGTCTTGTGATGTTACGAAAAACCCGATCTTGATGGGCAATTTGGGGATGTAACTTTCAAGTAACCGTTGGAGGGTTAGACAGGATTCGTGTAACGTTTTTGATTAATCACTCGAATCGTGCTAGCGGGTTGGGTATGATGAAGAGTTTGCGAATTCGTAACTTTTTAGTTTGATTTGAGGTATAATAAGGCACTAAACAAGAGGGAGAGGCCTATGTCCAGCAGTGGACTGATGTGGGCTGATGATGATGATGATGATAATGAAGGCACTAAACATGTTTGCAAGCGCTAAATTATCAGGCTAAATCATTATTAATGAGTAAAAGCGTGGATTCAGGCATTCAACAGTCATAAATACTTATCAATTCTTTTAAAATCATGCTCCATTTGTGGAATTTTAAGTAGAAGAGATAAATAAGAAAAACAAGTAGAACTAAATGAACAGTGCATCTCGGGGGTAGATTGTCTAAGTCGTGGATGATTCGAGGGATACAAGCTCGATATTCGGTCCGAACTTGGTTTTCTATATGGATACAAAGGGTGTTCTGTAAAATGCCCGCAGTTATGGTTATTCAGTAAATTCGCAGATTGGGGTATGGTAGGTTGCAATCTTTGATTTTTTTTATTAAATGCCTTAAATTACAAATTAAGTAAAATATAATAATCAAAGTACGTATCTTTGTATCGTTATGATGATTGACTTTGCAATCCAGATAAATTTATATTTTTCCACATTATAATCTATACAGACTGTGGCTAGTAACTCCTTGTTTATTGAAACAGTTTTAAAACACTACGACCCTCCGTTAAAGTCAATTCAAAAACATAAAAAATCGAGTATGCATACAGCATAACAAACAATCCACATACACACAGAACGCCGACATCAAATATCGAGTACCGAAACAAGTTACACAACACGCTAGCCCACGTAATACAGACTCGCCAAAATCGACCGCGTCATAACACTAGTCTAATAGAGCCGCTAGTTACGCAGCCTTGCGGGTTCTGCTTAGTTAGCCCGAAACCAAGGGCCAACCGTAAATGAAATGGTAGTTTTCCATCGCGGCTAAAGCGGGTAAACTGGGTATGGCCGGGTCGCCGGGTCGGTTAACCGGTTACCGTCGCCCGCTGCGGCCGCGTTACGGGCTACGGCTGACAAGGGCCTGTTATGGGCGACGCCGTGCGTGCAGACACGATGTTTGCGTGTCGAACGAAGCCCGGTTTGGACCGGTTTGTCCGCGGTCTTTTGTTTTACTTTTTCGACCGCCTACTTGAGGGGTCGATGTCTTGTTGGCGGTCGCGTGGGGATTGTTGTTTTAAGGGCCCCAAACATAATGCTGTATGATTTTTCTTTAGTAACACATTGTGTAGAACTTCGAACATTGATTATAGATATTACAACTGAATATTGAATTATTAGATTGATTCGTGTGTCAAAACATTTGTGCATTTTCAAAACATCGTGAAATATGATGAACGTATGCCTTGCAAAGAAATAAAATAACCATAAATGAATAAGTAAATTGTTTTTTCCTAAATGACTACGATGATAGCCAAGGCGGCCTTTTCATCATCACCAGATTCCAGGGGAGCGAAAGGCTCTCATCCCAACCAACTGAAAAATCTTGGTTACCCATCCATATTTAATTGTAACATAAGGTACATACGTCCTTATACTCGTATAAGCATCTAATTATCTAAAGATAAGTAATTAGATTGTAATAATCTAAGTACAATTCATCATAATTTGGTTACCGTTACTTAGATGTTTAAATAAGGAGGCATTGATAGGTCCCCGAACGGATCATAATCTAAGAAAATACCTATCAATTTGTACGAGAATGCGAGAATTATAGTAATGTACGAGAAACAGTTGAAACGAAACGATAAAAAATGCAATTATTACAAGCGATAAAACTCCAGCATTTGCGACTCAGAGCCGGCATCAAAGAAACAATAGACGCTCAGCATCGTCGCACGCACCACAACATATTCAAATAAAGAATCTCAAAGGCGGATTTTTATTCAAATGGCCGTGCGACCGCAGAGTACGCCCCGCCTTCGCGAAAGACGTCTGCTTCCCGACTTTTCCATTGGCTGCCGGTAGGGGGCGTGCCTTCTTCAAGTCTTGGAGACTAACTTTTCATTTGCACACAGCGCTGAAATATAGCGGAGATTAAAGCGCGGAGTTCCGCTTGCGGTCGCCACAGACGGCTTTTTTGCCGTTCCACCTTCAATTATTGTAATAGGTGATGGTGGGACGTTAATGGAGGTTCGTTGTTAATAAATATTTTATCTCGCTAGCAATCGGGTTTAGTTCGCGTTAGAGGAATAGGTAGAGTTTGTTTACACATTCTAACAGCTATAATTTCTACGACTATGTCTTATGATCAGGTTTTTTTAAAAAGAATCCTTTGAATAGCAAAGCTTTGTCTAAGCCTTAAAAGTACTTGTAGGTCACCGTTGGAAATAAGACTTTATCATCTTCATTTTAGCTCGTTGCGTTGTAATTTTTGTGTTTGAAAGGTTAATATATTAACAAAGATGCTTAGAACTTGATAATAAAAAAAAATCGTAATTTATTTTAGCTAAATCAATTTCAATTCGCATAGACTTAGTTTTGTGCGGTTATACAAGGGAACCCATGATTTAGTAAGTGTACAAATAATTACTAGGAGTAGGAAGATCCACTTCGGGTCACTGAGCCAGTGCAGTAAGTAAAAATCAATTCCTAATTCCAATAAAATTTCATGATGGACAAGTTGTACTTATTTAAAAAAAAAGAAATTATCTGACAACTATATTTTACAACAAACTGCTGATAGGGTCTCTCTTTAACATGCCAAAATTTGTTATTTTTTATTAATGTCTAGAAATTGTAAGATTGTTTAGATACATTCTTTTAGTATTCGGAAACAAAACAGTCACTTTAGTATCTGTATGTCAGGAACTCAAATTACAACTTCTTCCTTTCTTAAATTTATAAGAACAATACAAAAATTAACATACACACACACACACACTTCGCGATATGTGGAATCTATACCAAAAGGTTATGTATGTAGAATACATCACTTATCCATGCAATTTGGTAACAAGGTCACGGGAGTCATTCCCGAGGGAATGAAGTCCAAGTAGATGGAGAGCGACAGCTGGCTTGTACCGTATGATTAGACATAGGGGACCTGGAGTATGAAAACACTATCAGTATTAGAATTCACTAGATATATCGGTGGAACACAACAGTGTGGGGTACTTTAGTGGTTACTATAGTGGCTTAAAACTCTATGGATTAGTTCATATCTGAAATACATCGCGTATATAATAATAAATAAATAACTCAAGACATGCCACGCTGGGCCACACATCGCCATCTAGCCCCAAACTAAGCCGAAGCTTGTACTATAGGTGCTAGAAAACTGATAAACAACTTGAAATACTTTTTTTTGTAAATAAAAACATATTATACATAGAAAACACCCAGACCAATACAAACATACATGTTTATGAACACAAATGTTTGCACTGTGCGGGACTCGAACCCACGACCCTTGGCTCAGTAGGCTCCTGCCTACCTCCTGCCTCGGTGGCTCAATTGATAATGACTCCTGTCACTATCAATATCGGGGAATACGAACTCTGGCAAAGAGCTCCATAGCTTAGCTATTCGCATTGTAAATGTAGAGGCATAGGTAGTAAATAGGTTTCTAAAGAGTCGACCAAGCTAATATGATGCTCCTAGTATTGCAAATATCCATATCTAACCTGAATTTTGCCATGGTCGTGGTATAAAAAAAGAACCAGAATTTACACGTCTTACTGACAGATGCAGTGACAAAAAAACACTCTGGAAGAGACTGTACACATGGGAGCTTTTTTGACGCCCGTTAAAAGCGTTCAAATACAACAACAAATTTTCGCGTTTTAAAAGCGCTGTCGCTTATAACTAACATATACTTGAAAATGCGTTTGTTCAATTTGGACGCTTTTTAACGGGAGTTTAAAAAACGTCCGAGCAAATGAGGCCTTGTAGTGTGCTTCTAGCTGTACTAAATGTATGAAACCGATACACTTATAGTGCGTCACGAAACAGTAGTACTTATGTTCCTTTGTTTTAAATAAGTTTATGGGTACCGCTTGACGCCTACTCGCATGATGTAAAGCTACTTTAGAGCATACAATGAAAAATATACTCACGCCTTGATAATCTGAAAATTATATCTATCGGGGAACATAAACTCCTGGCAAACAGTTCCATAACTAAGCTGTACGCAATATGAATGCTACTTAATCGCAATAAAATGCACCAGAAGTAGAATTAATTGTCAGCAAGTGGCATTAATGATGAAGATTTTAGTGTCATTATGGTAAAGCTTTCGGTAAAGTATAAAGTTAAGTAGAAATGTCACGGAAATCGGACTATCTCTTCCGTATTCTTTCCGTGGTCCTGTCCTGATCTTCATCTCAAATGATATGTAAGTATCAGAGGTTCACCTAAACTAGTTAATTTTAGGACGATTCTTTCCCGCGCGCTTATATTATTTTGATTAGTCCTCATCAAATAATCTAAACATACATAAAAAAAGTTACTACCACACTCAAGGACAGATTCAGAACTAAATGCAAATTTAGCAGAAAGCGCTTACAAATCGCTCCATTCTGTTTCCATAAGCACAAAAGTTATCGTCTTGGTCCACGTGCCTTTAAGAAAACTTTCTTAAGGAAGGGCGGGAAAAGGTACGCTTGGACCCGCCCCAACGATTATTATCCCATGAATAAGCGGTTCCTCTTTTATATGAAGACTTTTGATTTTTTAATAGTTATTAGTAGTAATTATTAGTGATCTATTATTTTATCTACATAGATTATCTACTAAGATTGATTATTTGGCTCCGAAACTAGTGGACCGATTTAAATAACTCTTGCTAGCTAAAAACTATACAATCAAAAATGTTAGAGATCCATACTAAAACTCTAATAGTGTATCTCAAGGTGTGAAAAAATTACCAAAACCCTTTCACCGTGTCTTGACAACGTTCCCATAGCAACCTAAAATGTTATGACATGTAAATAAATAACTCTATTAAGAAGTCGTACTTTTATTGTTACTGAATTCTAAAATTTCTTTTTCTTTCTCAATTCTAGTTACTACATCTTGCAAACCACAAAGGTCTCGTATGGTTTTATTCCTAATTCTATCACTTAATTTCAACCCTAGCATAATTCTAAGCTTCTTAGCGCGGCAATAGTGGAAGTAAAATTTATATCCTACACCGAGGCAAAACCGATCATTGAGGGAATCGGATTAAAATAAGAAATTTGATGATAATTTAAAAAAACTTCATCAAGTCAAACGCAACGAACAAGCGCTTATTAAGTTCGGATGTCGACCTGCTTCTTCCATTTTAATCATTTTTTTCAATCACGTGTGTGCAAATGTGTTTCTTGCGATTAAATTACTTGGTCAGATTTTTATCGGTATCTCATCTATAATGAAAGTATCAAATTTTTATTACCTGTATTTTTTATGTGTTTTATTTCTTTAAATGTTGTATTGTTCATTTTTAATGGCACAAATTATAATTATATGTATATAATAATTATTATATGTATTTTTGTAAAAACGTCGTTTAATTAACACTCGTAAATTACTCAGTGTCAACATCATCTCTGTATCAAATGCTAATATCTCTAACCTAATTTGACTGGTTCGATGGTTCATAAAATATGGTAGTGGCCTTCTGAGCCAAGGATCCCAGCACGATACAGCCATTTGTGTTCATGAACATATCTGTTTGTATTGGTCTGAGTGTTTACTATGTATGATATGTATTTATTTACAAAAAGCATCTATGTAGGTTTATCAGTCGTCTAGTACCCATAGTACAAGCTTCTGCTTAGTTTGGGGCTAGATGGCGATGTGTGGCCCAGGGTGGCATGTCTTAGGCTATTATTATTATTAATGATCTCCGTACTCGTAGTAGGGTACTTTCTGTCGTTTGAATTGAACCATTATCCTACCAATTCCTGAGTAGGTCAATGGATTGTTCATCATTGGTTTGTATAAGTATGACATCTACTCTATTGTACAAGAATCAAATTAACATACGGGTTTCACGGGTCAATAAATTTTTAGGCATGATAATTAATTTAAATAAAGTGATTTAAAAGGTACATTTAAGTAACTAATCAAATACGTGAAAACAGGTATATTGATACCAATTTTTTTAGATAACGTATTAATGTAAAAGAAATGAAATACCTACTAAGTATTCACATTTGAGCAATTTTGTCGAATTTAAATGTTAAAATAAAAAATCAGTTAAATGAATGCAATTTCGTCAATCATCAACAAATTGAGACGACAAGAATTTTGAGTACCCGATTAAGTAGATATTCGTACTTTAAATTGAAAATGTTGGATTCACACAATGAGCGGTCTTCTCTAGCACATCAATAAAAGCTCTCTACGATATATTGTAACGTAAATTTCAATGAATGAAAACAATTTTTATTTGCATCCAATGCAATTAAAAATAAATGATAATCTTTTGACATTATACTTAGCTAACATTCTTAGAGAGATATAACGATTAATCTCCGCAAGCATTCTTATAATGAGAAGTCAACATAGGTTAATTAACATAGGATTTTTTTACTTCATGAAGGATAATTGTATTTGTGAAAAAAGAAAGAAACAACAAAATACCGAAAGAAAAAAAATTATAAATAAAAAATAATTATGTCCGAGATCACTGCCCAAGTGTGCGCACGTTTGATAAAAACACAACACACATTTTCTAAATTCATCAAACATAGTATTTATCTTATTAAACGAGTTTGAAATCAATATTGTTAAGGTGTATGGGACATATTTCAATACCTACGTGTATCTTATACGAATTTGTAAAGGGATGCGTTTAAACAAACCAAAGATATTGTTGTACAAACAGAGGTTCCTATCTCATAATCCGATGAAACGGTGGTTCGACACGACCGGTGGGAGATTAGGCGCCTGCAGTCAACTTCCTGACTCTGGTATACCACTGATTCATAACTAGATATAAGACACAGTTGTGCCGATAAATATCAAACCCTAATAGGTCACAATTCACTACTTTAACGGCGAAAATGGTAAATATAAAACCCTAAAAAGTTACACTTCACTATCTTAACGTTGAAAATGCCACCAAATGCAACGTTATTTGGTGGAAATATATTAACAGACCGATATGTCAATCATTAAAAGAACTTAAATAACACAGTTTCTGTAAAAAAGATCATCATGAAACACAAACCGCGTGAAAATGTTTTCCCACAAGTCATTTACCATGACAACTGAGTATAGGGATTTATTTGTTGAGTTTGATAAAATAAATATCGACACAGTTTTAGCTCCAAACGTCTTGGCTTTCAGCCGGCGCTTGTGATGAATAAAATAATGAGAAACAGTTTTATCAATAAAAGATATAAAATAGTTTTTTCAATTGATGAATACGAGAAATTTAAAATCTGGTAACCTGGCCAAAATTCAGCTGTTATGTTTTTTGTCATTACGCGCAGTCATTTTATTGTAAGTTACTGTGCAGTTGGTTTTGCTTTTATTTATAATACTTACTTAATTGGATTTTTAGTTTTCAGCATTTATTAGGGAGAATTGAGGAAAACGAGATTACACAACTTGGCTAGTTTACTACTGTCAAAAAACTATAAACACTTCTCTTTGAATGAAAAACATTATTGGTTGTAAACTTGACAAAACCTTAAAACCTTTGCCTTCTAAAACTGTTGTTGCAAAATTAGACCGAGAATTTAATCAGGGCTAAAATAAAATTGCTTCAGTATTCTCACTTACAATAAGCAAAAGCGTTTAGTCTTCTATCATATTATTTTTCTTATCCAGTAGTTAGTAAGTATTATACAGTCCACAAACTCAGTCATTTTCAATTATATACAAAAACAATGAATTGGTGACCTTCATTATTCATAACACGAATCGTATATTTCTTAGCATTACCATTGGCTGTCATCGACAAATCGAAAAGTTTTCTCAAGCCTACACGTGGAAAAAGTAAACTTTCCTTGAAGGGCGGGCTGCCCCGAGCCGCCCAAGGCCCAGCCCGCCCTTCCTATTTGACATTCGCAACGTCTTAGGGCGGAGGAAAAAGTTACCGTTTTCAATGTCACGAACTTATCCCGAGACTTTGCTCAAATAATGCAAGGGCGCCGTTTTTGACACACTTTTAAGAAGTTGTTTATTTTTAAATTTGGAATAGAAGGGCATTTTATTTTCGAAGTTATTTTATTACAGTTGTTTGTTTTGAAATGTTTAGTTGTTTTTATTGTTGTTGTTCATTGATTTTGAAACTTTTATTGCCGCTATTTATTGTGCATTTTAAATAGAGTTAGAAGTATTTTTCAATTGGACGTAGTTATGCTACAACGTTCCAATCCACAAGGTGGCCAAAATCGAGTTTTCATGCTCAAGCTACGTATTTAGAACCGTTCTATCTACTGGTGAAGACACTGATACTCTAACCATAGTAATTACCGAAATAATTAAGCCGTCCAAACGATAAAACGTTCCAAAAGACCTAATCGTATTCTTAAAAAGTGTCAATTCATTTGGATCGTATTTTTTAATTCGTTTTGGAAAAACAAAATGATCCAGGGAACTTGAAACGTTTAATAAAAATATATATTATGAAAATATCTGTTTCTATAAAACGTTCCAAGTACTTTCTAATGTTGAAAAGAAATTATAATGATAAAAATAAACGATCCAAAACGTATTATACTAGTAGGATCATACATTTATCTAATCATGAACCGATCGATCACTTAACAATAACATTATTAATGTTCAAAAAGTGTTGTGTTGCCAATGTTATATTATGCTCATAGTGCTCTCAGGAAAAATTTACACTATTTTTGATTCAGTATTAGCTGAAATATAGCTAAAAGTTTATATTTTGCTATTTATAAATAAATAAATATTAACTAAACCCAGTTTTGAATACAATACTTAAAAATATAAAATGTCTTCTGATGTCTGGAACGTTATCACTAAAATAATATGATCCAAAGAAGAAACTCTTCGCTATATACGGTCAAAAGGAAGGATTTGGTACTGAGGCGCCCCGGCCTACAGATGAGAACAATATTCCATATGAGTCCCTGACTCTTGTTCGGCTTAAAATTGAGTAGATTCTCGTTTCCCCATGATAGGACCGAGTCCAGAGAGGCCTCAATTTCACCCACAAGGTTATTCCGGCTTTCTGTGATATTATCCCGAGAGGCTTGTACCCATGTATAAAGCGCCCCTGTGCTATCACCTGCATAATAATGTTTGCTGCGAATATGCAACATGTCATTTATATGCAGAAGAAATAAGGTAGAGGACAGTACACAGCCTTGTGGCACACCAGCATTCACGGGCTTTGCCTCAGAGCAGGAACCGTCGACAACGACACTGATGCTCCGCTCCGCAAGAAAACTGGCAAGCAAACCACACAACCTTTTAGGAAGCCCATATGAAGAAAGTTTCGCTAAAAGCTCATTGTGCCAAACACGATCAAACGCCTTTGCTATATCCAAACTAACAGCCAAAGCCTAACCCTTGCTCTCAACCGCCTCCGCCCAGCGGTGTGTGAGGTATACGAGTAGGTCACCAGCCGATTGACCCTGACGAAAACCGTATTGGCGATCAGAGATCAGCTGGTGTTCCTCCAAGTATCCAAGGAGTTGGCGATTTATTATTGTCTCCATTAATTTAGAGAGCAATGAGGTAATGGCAATTGGTCTGTTGTGGGAAGGGTCCGATTGGTCTCCCTTTTTGGGAATCGGATGGACAAGCGCAGACTTCCAGGATTTAGGGACAATACCATTAGAATAGGAAAGCCGAAAAAGACGCGTGAGAACTGGTGCTAACTCAGGGGCACAGATTTTTAGTACTATTGGTGGGATGCCGTCAAGCCCACTCAACTTATTGATGCCAAGGGAGAAAAGCAGTCTACGAACATTGTCCTGCAGAAAACGAATGTTGTTGTTATCAAGAATTCAGTTAGATGCAAATAGAAAGCCCAAGAGGTCTGCTTTCTCCTTTGCGGTATGGGCAAGCGTGAAATTGGATTGTCATCACCAATTCTCCGGATATAGCTGGAATTTGCAGCAGCTATCATTCTTTTGTAAGACCTGGTGGCAATATTGTAGGTCTTAAAAAGACTGTAAAAGGAGAGGTTTCGATTATTAATAGATCTAATCTTATACAGCTGTTGCCTAAAGGAAAACCTATTGCTCCAGCTAAATTGGCTAATTTACGATCTTTTTATAAATCCATTCACATTTAAATAATAAATAATGTTGTTTTACTGTCTTATATTTATTTTAGATAAAATATGTATAAATTACTTAAATATAGTAATTTTCACATTTTGGAACGTTTTCACAAATTAATTTAAAAGCCACCTTCATATAAAATGCCTTTTTGTAAAAACGTTCCAAGTACAATTTTTTTTAAATTTGTATGAGTAATATTATTTTTTTGTAATGAAAGATATATGAAAAAATAATATTTAATTATTTAGTATAGATGATACACACTACTCGGTTCTACGCGCTACCATAAAAAAGCGTACCACAAAAACACAAAAACGCAATTTTCTCAGTTCGATCTGCGTGTGGATTGGAACGTTGTAGCATAACTACGTCCAATTAAACATTCCTACATTATTTTTAGACGTACACTATAAGCTTTTACTATACATATTATTAACTTGATTCCGTTTTGTTTTTGGCATAAAAAGCATTGTTATTGTCGCTTTTTGATAATTGACAGTGTTACTATTAATTTGGAGTTTAGATACGTTATTATATTTTCATAAGGACATAAACTTCAATATTCATGGGTTATCACATAACTGCACCTTCAGCACTCACCGCGCCCGCTCCGGCCGACGAACCGCAAGTCGTTAAACTTCGCCACCTGGTTCTTCATCACCGCAGAGCTGTTCCGCAGCTCAGCGCAGCAGTTCTCGTCGTTGCCGGCCCTGACCGTCACCAGGGTGCCGTCCCCAACGTCCCCCAGCGCCACCACCTTAAAAGCCACCGGCAGCGTCTTGTTCGACCGCCAGTGCGGCGGCAGCACTGTACACACGAAGTGAGGACTCCCCGTCCGCACCAGCTCTCCTGGATGCTCCGACAGGAAGTCCCCCAGCGTCCGCTCCGCGAGGATGTCCGACGTCATCTTGGTGTACGTCTCGTGCAGCAGCGAGGAGCTGGTGTCCGGCGACACGGCCCCGCTGCTGGCGCCCGTCAGGTGCATCCTCGACACCCGCGCGCGCTGCGTGCTGCACATATAGTCCGCTGCTTCCGCGGCCGACGCTACATGTCACACCTCTCTCCGCACCGACGACATCCACCGCGCGGACACATTCTCACTCAACACCTCCATCACCGCCGCCCGCCCCGCAGGCTTCTCGAACACGTTGCTAGGGAACGAGCGCGTGGCCACTTGGTGACGTCACGGGCGGCCTTGCCACACTTTTTTCCCCGGTGAATGAAAAGTTCGGCGGGCGGAGGGACGCGAGGGGCCGATTTTTTCCGGCGCCGAGGGGTGTCTCCCCCGCGCGGCGAAAAACTTTTCACTAGTTTCACTGACGGCGGCACTTTTTTCGCACCGCGTATTTACGCGATCGCACGCACGTCGCTCTCACTTTCGTAGTTTTGGACTGTTTGGGATTCCGTTAGCGGGCTCGTTTTGGGAACAGTCGTCGCGTTTGTGGGTAAGTTTGGTTGTGGGGTCGCGTGCGTGAGATGCGTGCGTCCGTGAGCGCGGTTGTGGTGCGACTCGCGTGGGGAGCGTCGGTTCTGTTGCGGTGGCCGCTCACGGTGGCTATTAATACGCGGCGTACGTCCGCGCCCGTCGACTTCGGACAAAGTTTCGCGGGCGAGTCGGTGGCTCCGCGGCGAGCGAGAGGCGGCGACGGCGCGGGCGCGGCGGGCGGCGGAGCGCACTTTGCGGTCGGGGTGGGTTGGGTTTAAAGCCGCCGAAGGATAAAACATACAAATAAACACGTGTTCGCGCCGGCGCGAGCGAGAGGTGCGCCCGTGGCGGCGGAGCAAGCGGGACGGATGGCCGCTCTTGCGGCATTTAGCAGCCAGTGCGCCCAACGGCGAACGCTCACCGCCGACACTGTACGTCGACGTCGGAGCGGCCCGTAACAGTTCTCAAGACATACCTAGGAAGTTAGATCAGTAACTGATTGTATTAGAAAGTGTTATTCAGACGGTTTTAGTGTGCGAAGTGCAGATATTAATTTATTGTATTTTCAAACAAATTACTTTGATTGCAAAATCTAACCCTATACCTATAGATAGTACAACTAAAGCTAAAATCACTAAGTAATACAAAAAAAAAATTGTCCTTTATTGATTAAAATCAACTTATTATCTTATCAGTTCAATTTCAATTAATTATTTCATGTTTCTGTCATTTTTAAAAATTAGTGGCTTTTTTAAAAATAAAACTTACACTACTACACTTACAATATCATTTTGTCAAAAAGCTAACCCACACATTAATTAAAAATTTTAAACCAGAAAGTAGCAGTAAATACGCTGGAAAACTTTCGCTGTGTATGTTAATGGAATTAAAGTAGACTCTTTTAATAGATGTAGGAATTGATCTTTGATTCTGATTACATTTTAACATACCTTTATCATGTTGTTATGTAAGTCAGTTTTAGCCACATTAAAATATTTAGCATTACGCTAATCAATCCTGATCCTCTCTGTATGTCCATTTTCAAAATATCTACCCGACGATAAGTAAGGGTGATTTAAATATCAGTGAAATTATCAGCAAGTCATGACACTGACCTGGCACATATAAATTACACATGATAATAATACGTGTAGGTATATTAAGTTATTTTTATAGTTAAGAACAATTGCTGCAGTTTTACCGTCGCGAAAAGTTAATGATTTTTTTTTTATATTAGCACGTCAGAATGTCTGCGTCTTGCCTGATGTTAAGCAAACGACGAAGTCCAAAAAGTGTAAGCGATCCTCATCACACCTGGTTAGTGCAACGCGAATCGATCACACTAGGATCCGCGTCCTCACAGAAATATCATTAATACATTTCTTTATTATCTAGTACACGCTTTTGGTACCCTCAACCCTTCATGGTTTATCATCCAAAGCACTTAATACTACCATGGTCATTCCTAAATCTGGACTAGAGATATTTGAAAATAATTAAAAAAGAAAATCGCTTAAAAAGAACGCAACGAATGTCATTGATGACATTTAATATAATACTGCATTTAGAAAAGGTACTTTCTCCACTAACGATAGGATCCAACTGGGAAAAAATCTTTTAATTTCTTTCACACACATACTTACTATAACTACAGTAAAACAAAATAGGAAGACACGGTCCATCTGTATGCGAAAATGACAGCTGCAACTAGCAGTTCTAATGGGTAGGCCCGAGTAGGCCAGGGGCTATAGTCGCCATTACATAACTTAAGTATATAATAAATAAATTACCCAAGACATGCCACGCTATGCCACACAGCATCATCTAACCCCAAACTAAGCTGACGCTTGTACAATGGGTAGGTACTAGACAACTGATAAACTTACTTAGATACATTTTTTTTTGGAAATAATTATCTACATATTATACATATAAAACACCCAGCTCGATTTTCGGCGCTGGTGGGGGGTGTCTGGCTTGGGCCGTAATGGCGGTGGCAACTGACAGGTTGTAGTAGTTGATAGGTTATTGTTGCTCCCGAAATATCTATATCTTGGGCGCCCCTGTGTCACCAAGTAATGTGTTAACTAAGTTTTCTTTTTGATGTGGCAGTCGGTTTAGTTCTATTAGTAGTATTAAATCTGGATTCAGCGGTCAAAGCCTTAAATAGGTATAATTTCTACTATTACACACAAACGAACATATTCATTCATGCTTTCGATTGGATTCCAAGCCACAATTAAATGGGTCGATAACATAAATGACGAAATATAAAGTACTTAAACTATAGAGATATCACGAGTGCGCGGTTTTGTAGCAAACATAATAGTACAAGGCACGACCGCAGAATGCAGTATCGCGACCGCACTGTTCGGATGTGAGCCTGGAAGCCACTCTACTGGTTTCCATTCATATTTCAAAGAAATGGGTGTATCAAAAATAATGTTTTTGTATAGGTGCCAAGGTCGAATAATGGGAGAGGCCTATGTCCAGCAGTGGACTGTGAGACGATGATTACGATGATGAATACTTGAGAACGTTAGCTAGCCGAGAAAGGATACACAATGCCTGCGATTGGGAGGCCTTCGTTTAGCTTTAGGTAACGCTGGATTTGTTTCAAGAAAATATAATTATTACTAGTCTGTCGTAATACGTAAATAATTTGTTACACGACAATTAGATCAACCATATAAAAAACAAAAGATTGTATTGATTTCCCTATTTGAAAAGTATTGTAACAAAATATGGCCTTAAAACTAATAAGACTAACTGGTGTTCATTAGCGTTTTATAAAAATGTTCTTCCTGCTTGCGAAATACTTGAAAACATAGGATAGGATGGGCAATCTTGGTTTCTGAACACAGAAAAATTGTACTCGCACGTCAACTGCAATATTTATCGGTTTAACAATAGGCCATAATGCACAAAAGAAGGAGGCTTCAAAAGACATGGTAACAAGTCTCATATGACTTAATATTGTATCACCGTGGTTCGCTATCCCTTCGACTAGCGAGTTGTACTCAACATTTCCCACACTTGTCGCAGAGTGTCGATACGATAACCCTTACCGTGACGTGACAAGGTTGCTTTTGCGTCATCACCAAGACTATGGGTGTAGAAGCGTGAGGAACAGTAATAGAGACGGGGGAACTCTGTCAATGCATTGTAGTTGGAAATTTATTGCGTGCGTAGTCCATAGCGTGGTTGCTATGAAAACCGGCCGGGGAATCCAACCGGTGACTTTGATTGTAATTGAAAATCTATTTCCAGGTAAAGATGATGATTTCTGTGGCTTGAGACGTTTGTCTAAAGAACGAGATCGGGTTCAGGTGAATGTTTGAGTTTCGGTGACAGTAGGTTGAGGCAATTCGAAATATGTAGGTGTTTTTACAGAAGGATTCAGAAATTGTAGGAGAGGCGTTTTGAGAAAAGCTGCGAATCATATTCATCATCAAAGAGAAATCCTTAGTTTAGTAGGTACTTTTTTCCAATCGGTTGTATAGAACCAGTGATATCTTATAAGATTATTATGCTGATACTGAACTAGTCTTTGAGAAAATTCACAATAATGTTTTTTTACTATTTACACTTGGCCTTGAAAAACCAAAGTTTGAACCAAGGTTTTCTCTTATAATGAGAATACCAGATGATTAATTAGTCTAGGGACGTCTTTAATTGAAAACTTATACGCGAGTTGGACCAAATCCTAAAGATCTACCTCTCCAATAATCTGGAATCTACAAGATTGTCACACATTACCTTTTCTTTCGCAGCCGAATTCAGTCGATATTCAAACCGATTTGGGTTTTTATTTGGTTTAAAAATGACAAATAACGACACCAAGTTTGTGTATGGAAAATTCGGTGTTCGTTTTTGATTATGTCGTTCGAATACGACTGTAACTGCAGCTAAAATCATTTAAATTTTATAATGAACACTAAACGCCCTCAAAACGTAAAAACGGTACGCAGATCTACCGTCCTCCGTAAATATTAGCCCAAGCCTTTACAACATAAAATCAAACCTTTTATTTAAGTCCGAACACACAGGGGCGCATTGTTTGAAGGAGGGGATAGTTCAACAACCCTTGCTGACCAGAGGATTCTAAGAGCATCGGATTATGCTATGCTTTGTTCGAATAATTTAAATGCTGAAAATGTTTGCGACTTGTGCATTATTGAATTGTACATTTGCTTGGGATTTGAATCGTTACTGAGAAAATGTAGAATTCTTTCATAATACAAAAATAGTAATAGGTGTTAAAAGTATATTTATGGATAGGTAGGTAATATACTGGATACCTACTGTGTGTAATTTTCTGCATTGAGCACACGACTAAAATATTTTTTTAATAAAGCTCCATATCTGGCAAGGATTTTTTCACTAATATAATTGTTGTGGATAAAATCAGAAAAAAATATAAAAGGTGAAAATATGAACGCCAATTTCGGATGACAACTAATTTATTCTTCTTATAAACAAAACATCAGAAAATATCAAAAACCAATGAGTCGGCAACATGGCGCCCCCCGTGCACAGCACTAATTAGGAAGCCGATTATAAAACAGACGTCGAGTTGGCCACCACTGCCAGCCGCTTCACAGGTCGCCGATGACGATGCCAAGTCAACCACCCGGGTAATGTCATCCTTGCCCGGGTGAGCGCGTACCACCCGCCCTCTGGGCCAGGTGCCGCGTGGGAGGTTGCCGTCTGCCACAAAAACCAAAATCTCCCACTTTGACGGGAGCTGGAGCTGGCGACGCAATCTGTGGACGTGGGGTTAGCTGTGGCAAATATTCCTTAACCCATCTGTGCCAAAAATGATCAGCTAAGCGAAGACCCCTACGCCAGCATACTCGACGAATAAGGTCTGCGTCGTCAACCCGCGCCAGGTGGTGGTACGGCGATGAAGTGCCTAAGAAGGAAGTGACTGGGAGTGATGGCTTCCTCGTCGTCCGGCTCGTTGGAAACGTGCGTCAGGGGACGCGTGTTGACCAGCGCCTCGGCCTCTAACATATTGTGGTAAGCCACGACGCGCGATGAATCTTCGTAGCGCCATCATAGCGGAGTCCGTGGATAGGCTCGCAACAGTTTCCAGGTGCACGGCACGTACTGTCGGGCACGTAAGAAGGGCGACCCAACGTTTCTCCACTTGTCGGCCGACGGAGACAGATACAGGACCGAAGCAATCTAGCCCAGTGAAGTTGAAGGGGAGATACAGGACCGAAGCAATCTAGCCCAGTGAAGTTGAAGGGGCGCTGGAACGCAGCCATCAGCTCGATCGACAGGTCCCCCATGGGTGGCGAAGCTGGTGTGGATCTTGAGATCAGACATCTCTGGCAGGATCTCGCGGTTCTCTTCATTGCTGGGCGCAGCCCGAAAATGTAATAGCGCTGGCGAAGTTCATTTACCACAGTCTCCAAATTCGCATGTGCGCATTTCTCGTGGTAGTGCGCTTTATGAAGCTGCACGATCTTATGCTTAGCGTCTAGGACGATAGGGGTATGCGTAAAGCTTTCTGCCGTCATGGCATTAGTGAAAGCACCGGTTCTGCCTCTCAAGCGTATCAAACCGTTGACCCGGCACAAGGCACAAGGATAGCTTACTTATACGGCTTTTCTTATTAACAGGGAGGCCCGCTAACAAGGCCCCATATTCTTCCTTGAAAGCGTCCACCTGAACCTTTATGAACAAGCTCTCCTCGGCCACTTCCAAATCCCTAGCGCTAATGAATTTTGAATTTGTATGCGGGAAATTATTTAACAAAGACCGAAATAATTTACAAGCCAGATGTGTGCGAGCGGTAGCACGTGGTAACCGAAGCCACTTACTAAAATGAGTGGCGTCTGCTACTACCGGTGAAGGTAGTAAATGTGCAGAGTCTACAATCACACCTACCTGTTCCGGTTGACATTTCAAGTCTTCCAGTACAGGGAGGTTTGAAATAAGGCTTAACAGGCCAGTCACTAGACTGAATGTAACTAGAGTACGCATCGGCATATGATCTATCCTTACGAAATTTATTATCTCTAACTACACGGAATTTTGACGGCTGATAGATATCGCCAAAGGAGTCCGGTTTCAAAATGACCCGACGACAGCCGACGTGTAGTCTTGTTTTAAATGTCAATGGCTCGCTGATCGTCAATGGAATTATAGACTTTCTTTATAATACCAATAGAGTCTAATTTAAAATGTTCTTTCAAATAAAATTCCAAAGACGAATCAGTAGTGTTACAAAAATTGATTCTTTCACCAAGCGGCGTACATTTGCTGGTGAAACAACCATAAAACACCCAACCTAAAGCTGTACGAACCGCTACCGGTTGAGAAGGGGTGCCTCGCACCGTAGACTGCGAAACGGTTAGCGGCCAATTGTCAGCACCGATGATTAGCATCGGCTTAGCATCCTTATAGCAGAGGAGGTTGGAAAGAAAAGACAACAGAACCTCTTTGTGCCTTGGAAAGCCGGAGACGAACACTTTATTAGGCGGAGCCGGCGTCGACACCAAAGTAGGCGCGAGGGGAAGCGCGCGGTCGCCCACCGCGGCGTGCAAGCCGTCGGTGCCGTGTGCGACCACGCGTCCGCACCTAGATGCCGGCGCAGAGGGCTTCGTCGACTTCAAAGCCGCCGCAACGTGATAGGCAGGTCTCGGAGCATATTGCAGCTCATGTCGGAGTCGAAAAGCAGGCGGGGCCGGCGTCGACACCGCAGTAGGCGCGAGGGAAAGCGCGCGGTCGCCCACCGCGGCGTGCAAGCCGTCGGTGCCGTGTGCGACCACGCGCCCGCACCTAGATGCCGGCGCAGAGGGCTTCGTCGGGTTCAAAGCCGCCGCAACGTGAAGTGCAGGTCTCGGAGGATTTTGCAGCTCCTGTCGGAGGGGCAAAGCAGGCGGGGCCGGCGTCGACACCGCAGTAGGCGCGAGGGGAAGCGCGCGGTCGCCCACCGCGGCATACAAGCCGTCGGTGCCGAGTGCGACCACGCGTCCGCACCTAGATGCCGGCGCAGTGGGCCTCGTCGCGCTCAAAGATGCCGCGACATGAGAGACAGGACTCGGGGGTGCGTTCAGCGCGTGTCCGCCCGCCGCGGTGGATACACCGGCGGCGCTGGGTGCGGCCACGCAATCGCCCTCGTTGGGCCCCGTCACGGTGCAATCATGGACCTGCGGGCAAACCGACAGATTTGAATGTGCACTACTTATCTCGGACTCTACCCACCTCTGCGTTCGTGACTTGGTCTTGGAGCTGGAGCTCTTTAAGGATGCTATCTGTGCCTGCAGCTCTAGCTCGGCGACTGCGCGCTCGCGCTCGGCGGCACGCTCGGCGACTGCGCGCTCGCGCTCGGCGGCACGCTCGGCGACTGCGCGGTCGCGCTCGGCGGCACGCTCCGCCGCTAAGCGGTCACGCTCCGCTTCCGAATCCAATAAGCGGCGGGCATGAGCGGCTTCTAAAGCAAGCTGACGAGCCCTGAGGGAGCGCGAGGAATGGCCGGAGCGGTATGCAGAGGCAGCAGCCTCCGACTCCGGCCGCGCGGGGTCATTATATTGGCTCCTTGTTTTCACCATAATAAAATCACGCAAAATCACACAAAATCGGTAATAAATTCGAATAATTCACTTCTGACACCAAAATATTGGTGATAAAATCAGGAAAAATATAAAAGGGTGAAAACATAAACGCCAATTTCGGATGACAACTAATTTATTCTTCTTATAAACAAAACATCAAAAAATATCAAAAACCAATGAGTCGGCAACAATAATTATTAGTCATTACATCATAATATTAATCAATATTTATACATTAATATACCACCTATTAATCAGTTGTTTTCGAGACAAATAAAATAGATATATTCTTAGAATGTAGGTATTATAATGAAATTGGAATATAGTTATATACAAAATAAAAGTAAACATGAATTTATAGCCAAGTAGGTAAACGCTGCTACGAGCAGCTACGCTACGACTACGATGACTACTACGAGTTTACTAAGGAGCTACGTCCTGCCATCGCCAACCCGCCTGCTGTCCACTGCTGGACATAGGCCTCTCCAGTTGTTCGCCACTTAGGGCCAACATTTGGACGATATACCCATAATCGCCACGCTGGGCAGGCGGGTTGGCGATCGCAGGGCGTAGAATCTCGCTCCGGTGACGCTGCTGCCCGTCATCGGTCTGTGGTATTTCGTTGTGGCTCGTTTTCCGACATTCTGCCAGTAGTCTTCCACCACTACCCACAGGATGAGAGTCCCAAGTGGGGTGGTCTCATTCTGGAAGCCACACAGACTACGACCATTCTATGACCATACTCTTAGTCAAGGACCTAGTGCATTGAAGTAAATAATGATCAGTCAATGCACTAAAATAGCCTTAAAGCAGCGATTAATGAGCGTGCGTGCGGAGGCGAAGCAGCAGCAGAGGTAATTAGATTTAAGAACAACTGGGCGGCGTCAGAGGGAGAATGGCCGGCATTAATTTGAGCTTCTCTAACGAGGGCGACGGGCCGCCGACTGGGACCTTGCCACGGGTCCGGCTGTGGAGTCGGTAGCCGTTGGAAAATGTTGTCTGTCTGTCTGATTTACTTTCTTTTTAAAGACCAAAAAAGGAGGAGGTTCTGAATTCGACTGAGTATTCTTTTTTTTTTTTAAGTTTGTTACCACATAACTCCTAGAATTGTGAACCGATTTGGAACAGTCTTTTTTTGTTCGAAAGGGTGTACTTCCTAGTTGGTCCCATTGCATTGTCACCATATTGAAGTCGGTTTTTTTTGCTAAAAAATCCTGTTATTATGGTACCATAAGAGAAAATTATAGCCTTATAGACACTACTTACAGCTTCAAAGTAAATCTTCATGTACTCCAGGAGAGAGAATATGAAAATTTTGCCGAGTCCGTGTTCCCCGATAGATTTATAGGTAAACTTCCGATTGTCAAGGGGGCAAACCGGTTTTGTTGGACGAAAATTGGGTGATTGGGGTCGCTTAGCCCTTGCCCTTGAAATTTTATGTCATTAATTTTAGTAAAGAACCCGATGTAAGAGAATTGGCGGTGATAAAACACTCATGGGAGATATCCCAATATATATTCCATAGGTGCATTGGAAAGCACTTAGCGGCTGATCTCTCTCGGTCATCTCTTTCTGTCGTTACAACAGATTATGAAAGTGCAGATAGGTATAGAGTGCACCTGTGTTTCCTTTCACACATATGTACCGTTACAACTCTAACGTACCTGGATAGTAGTAGCTCCCAGGCCAGGTGCAGGGACGCTTTGCGCAGGATGGCTGGCAAGTGCTGGATATTAGAAGGCCGGGAGCGATCAAAGTGGCGAACAATTGGAGAGGCCTATGAGCAGTGGCCTGCGATAGCCTGATTATGATAACCTGGATGGTCTGCTTGAAAATTAGCCGCCGTAGCCAGTTCAAGAGTGAATTATTAATGTTAGATTCCTACATACTCGTATAAATTACTAGCCGCAGCACGCGCTTTCGCCTGCGTGAATATATGTGATAATTAGTTAGTTTGAACAGCCCGATAGCCGCAACTGGACGTATATGCGTCTATTTTGCGTGCTAACCTATGTGAAGTTATATCTGATATATAAGCTAGGAATATTACTGCAAAGATTCATTAAGCTCCATTGACAAAATTTTGAGCACCACACCAAAAAAACCATTTGAAATTACAACTAGGATAGCAGGATTCTTACGCAAATGTATGTAATCTATGTTTAAAACCGACTCCACCGGTGTCTCTGTTCCATGTAGGCAAGCTGTGTCCAGCCAGTGCTGGTCGGCGTCCACCGGGCTATGTTTATTGCAATCTGGCGGCTAAATGCCCGCCTGCTTACCCGCTTACACAGCCCTTTTGTTACACACGGCTTTGCATATAAATCTTTATAGCATCTCTGTCGGTGCGGATTTATTTTTAGTTAAATTCAATTTCCAGTCTGCGATTATTAAATCAATATGTTAAGTTACTTTTGCATCAGACTACAACAGTTGGGCACAAGGTATCACCTAGAGTTTGCGTGGAATATTTAGTGGATTTAGGTAGTTTTTTTCCGCTCGGAACAAATTTGGATTTTTTTTTCATTTCTAAGGGATTCGACACTAAGGGGCAGAGCAGACGACAGACTATCCGTGACGCACTTTTTTGCAATTATATGCAGTAACGCACACGACGCGCAAAAATCTGTCGCGGATATTTCACAGACTCAACGCACACGACGCGCATCTTCGATCATTCTGTCGGCAGACCTAGACGCTCTTTTTAAGTGTCTCAGACACAGACTCTATCGCACAAAAAGTGTGCCGTCTGCGCTGCCAGTTAATGTCAGTGTTAATAAGTGTATAAAGAAAAGTTATGGGTTATGACCAGTTAACCACCAGTAATCACTTGGTAGTAATATTAGTAGGTGACCATCGGGTGATGTTGATATAAGTATAACACATACTCCATTGTCGCTAATTAGGCGAGTCATTAGCCAAATTCTCTTAGAGTATCGTAATTAGCTCAGTTTCCAGTGACCCGGGCATGTAGTTACTCATCCGGCACCGTTTTACCGGTTGATTTAGCGCTTGTGAGCACGTGCGGCCGATGGCCCCAATATACTGAGAAACTGCTTACTTCGTACGTTCATAGGTTTTCCTGACTTAATAATGCAACGACCACTAAGAGGACAAATGTAATTCTTTGACGTAAGGTCTAATTCAGCCGCGACGCAGTAGGTGCTCTGTTTCATTTGGAATTATCATATTTAAGAGGAATTTTATTGTGTTTTTAACACTTTTTGAATTTATCAAAAATGGACCTGGATAACAACTGTAGCTTGTTACAATTACAGTTGTTAACAACTGTAACTGCTGCAGTTACTCTTGATATAGGTAAAACAAAAACTCATTCTTTACTTTACATGTATCAAATATTTTTCGAGCATATCTCTCGCTCCAATAACTATGACATAAATACACAAACGACCGTAAAATCGTTGTCACTTACTTCCATTTCATTGTGTCACCAGTAGCGCCGACAAATGTGCTCAAAATCAAACAAAAAACAAAACACGCAAGGGCCCATTTGTGTCGCGCTCAACCCTCAAGTGCCTATCAAAGACATTGTTTCGCGAACACCGACTCAGGCATTCGAAGGTTGAACACGCTCTAGCCATTAACCTAACCCTCCCGTTCCGACTTTTGTTTTAAAATGTAGAAATTAAAGTTTCTTTTTTCGTTTCAACAATTCTAAACTCGAGCGCAACTTTTGTTTTAACTGCGCCCTCACATGTTTGCGGAAGTTTAAAAAGTTCACGGAGGCCTTTGGAACGATTCGTTTCACTTTATCCCCGCAATACGGTTGGATGTTTTAATTGGTGCGGATGGGCCAGACGTAGCTCTGCACTGGGGATAAATGAGTAATGTTTTTACACGACACTTTAACACACACACAGAATAAAAAATATCTTTAGGTACTCTTACAACAAACACTTATGAATTTTGTCAAGTAAAAACAAGAAGTAAGTAAATAGGAATTATTCTACTATTTATATTCTTTCGAAACGGCAAGTTGGTGTTTATTTTTTCATAGCACTAAGGTGTCAAACAAGCCTATGGCCCGTCTGATGTTAAGCGGTTACCGCAGCCTACAGACGCCTGTAACACCGTACGGCTTAATTTTTAATAACGTACACACGTAGGTAAGTAAAATAAAAGTGTTTTCAATACCTTTTTTTATATAGTAGCTCGACATAATGGCTTCCCTACGCCTGATGGTAAGCCATAGAGAAGCCCAAGTCGCCTCCTGAAGTCCAAGTTGTAAGATCTTTTTGTTATAAAAAAACACATAATCGATTTGTAAAATAGATAGTACGTCTAATTACACAAATAAATTCCAGTACAGACGTTAAATACATTGAACCTATCCCAAAAATCCCACTGATATTGAATTATGTACACTCAACACTACGCACACTCAATGAAGTCGATAAAGCAGTAGACGTGTTTAACTGTTCTTTGACTGAATTTACAAAGGCTACATTATTTGTGCTTTGTAATAATAAATGTTAGGTAAATAGATATTACTTACTATATATAAATTAATAAAATATAGAATAATTAATCTACACTATCGCATTGGGGAAACCTGTAATGTTAGTAGTATGATTTTTGAAAATAAATAAATAAATGTCAACCGTAACTTTATCTTCAAAATATGCACACTTTTAACTGTAGATACATACTTTGTCTGAAAGTCATCTGATCGTAAATGATCTTCAGCCCACAGATATCGCTACACCAGAGGAGACTTGACGTGTTGCCAGCCATTGAGAAATTAGTAGGCTCGCTTTTTGAAGGTCTCTAAGTCGTATCCATTTCCTTAAAAGACGAAGACATTTTGTTTTTGTATTTTTCACCACTTTAACTTACTTTCTCGTTAACAAGTACACCGTCTACACTTTCGCATACCGCATTCAGCCTTAATCTAATTTTAATGAAAGACGCCAACATAAAGGTGAGTTCGCATAGCGCAGTGCATGCTTCCCTGTCCGACGGGATGTTTCGCGCGGTTCCTTGGTCCGAAGAATGTAGGTGCAGACAAAAAATGCCTCCGACGAGCTTCAAACGGAGGGTCAGTGGACTCTGGTGAGCCCTCGTTAACGTTCACGCGGGTTCTCAAACTTTAATGATGATGTGTTTAAAGAGAATGTCGAAAGTTTCTGCTTTTACAATCGGGAGTCTTGTAGTAGTGAATAGTTAGTCAGCTAGTAAAAAAAAGACTTTTTTTATAGTTGCTCGACATAATGGCTTCCCTGCGCCTGATGGAAAGCGAAATAGAAGCCCAATTCGCTGTGACAACTGGCAAGTAACTGTCAGTTGCCACTGCCATGTCGGCCCAACCCTAACCCTCCACGAGCTCCGAAAACCCTACTCACCGGCAGAAACACGACCCGGAGTTCATTTGGCTGCGGTATTCTATAGGGTGGAGGTCCTTCCCAAGACGGGCAGCTCAATCCGAGCGAAGATTCGCTATGCCCAACTTCTCTTAAATTAATCTTTCTTTTGTTATAATATAGTAGACCTAGGTATATTATAATATTTTTCTTAGGTAAGTAGATACTTCGGGATGATGTCTATGGTAGTAAAGGAATTTTCATTAGTATTTTTTTTATTGCTTAAATTGACAGATTAGCAGGCGGCTTATCTGATGTTAAACAGTAACGTATGGAAATCAGAATCAACGAAATTAAATATTATAAATATATAATGAACACAATTCAAAATATAATCGTAATTGACTACCTTTTTTTTTTTTTTAAGTGGGGAATGCATTAGGCACCTTCATGCCGTCTCCGGGGGGAGGCGGCATGCTGTGTGGGACTCACACCTCCCAAAAGGGAGGGCATACCCACTAAACCCCCCTGTGTCGCCAGTGGGCAGCAAGTTGCAGGGACACGGGTAGCGCCGAAGCATACGGCCATATCCCTGCCTGCCCTGGCCAGCCGCAGGTGATAAGCGGCCGGCACTCCTGGTCCGGGGAGGGCAAATACCCCTGCCCCCGGATCCGGGGAGCAATAGAGTGCTCCCCGGGCGGACCTCGTGCAACGGTGTGGCTGCACCCACCACACCGTTACGCCCCTATGAGTGGATCGCGCCCCCGCACTCACCACTCGGGGCACGAAGGAGAGGCTCAGAGGGCATACGATGCGTTGTATGCCCTCCGGCGACGCCCGGGCCGGGGGCGGCGTAGAGCGGGCGCGTCTACCGCAGCCTCACGCTCTCTTTCCGCCGCCTCCTTCTGCGAGATCACTGTCTCGCAGAATGCGAGCATCGCTCGCCAGGTCTCCTTCGACGCCGTCATCTGCCGCAAGAGTTGCGGCAGGTCGAGGTCCTGTGCGACAGTGACGAGGACGGAGCGCTCATTGGCCCAGGCAGGGCAATGCTATCGTAATTGACTACCTAAATCAACCAACCAGTAGGTATGTACTGGCACAATATTTTATCTTTTCAATTGTAAGCCGCTAATACACTACAAAATTTTAGGCGTTAAAGGTTGATAATCCCATATAAAGTACGTGTGGTTTCCGGTTTTAGAACAGGACCATCCAATCTCATCCCATGGATATCATAGAAGACGACTAAGGCCTATGGCCAGCAGTGGACGTTTGCAAGCTGATGATGAATATATAATATAACGCCTATCTAAAGCAATGATCACTTTTGGCAATTAAATAAAATTATTTCAATTCACCTTTAGTGCTTCTGCTACAGTAATTGTCGTACTTAATTAACCCTAAACCGACTCGGCAAAAGTTTGAGAACCCACGACACCGCCATAGCTCGCCTCTTTGTAAATCTACATACATATAATCCACTGCTTAGTTGCCTAATGAAAATGAGCCCTTTCTTCCCTCGGACACGCCTGAGGATGCTTACCGGCCGCGCGGTTCAAATGGAAATCGCAATTTATGTGATAGGGTTAAGTCTGGACCCTTCCGTGTTTTATGCACGCACTTGTGTGCTAATTTTGCACAATCCCAACTGTTATTTGGCTTTTTTTCCGCATTAAATGTTGTTTGAATGCTTTCCAAAGGCTGTAAGAGTGTACTGTGGATGTTAGTTATAATTTTAAAAAGAGTTTTTATTTGTTGTCTTTTTCTACCAGCAACGATTTGACCTTGAGAACGCTTAAATTCTTCGAACGCTTTATCTAAAATAATTGTAATTAGATATTTTTAATACAATAAAAAAATTATATTAAATGGGAGCTGGATATTAATAAATGCAATAAATCTCTGCATTTTTACCGGGCTGGTGGACCGGGAAAAGAGGGTACTTAATGTTTTTCTATGAATGAGCCAATCGGATAAGAAATTGAACAATATTCTTATAAGATAAATGTATCAAAAACCAAATCTCATCACATGACTTTTAAGAAAAGAACTCTTTGTTTTATGTACAAAATAAAAAATACCAATCTACATAAACAATTTAACTAACCAGCAACTTCACCGACAAAGCGTGTATCTTTTAAAGCGGAATCCAACCCTATTGGAAACTAATTAGTCCCGGGGCCGACTAATTACAAATTCCAATTAGATATTTGGCATGCTCAAATTCCGAGAGGTCCGAGTAACAATTGTTATAGCAGGCCGCTCACGAGTCTTTGATTTGAGGGAGGGACCCGACGACCGGGACCTACCCCTTTAAGACGATCTTTTTGATGTATAACTACTTCGTGGAGTAGGTGAAGAGTGTATGTACAGACTACTTACTCGATGGAGGAATGTAAATAAATATTGAGTCACTAATCTACTTAAACTTAGAGAACCGAGAGGTTACGACGGTTACCACTTAGCCGTGAACGCCTTCTTAGGCGTTCACGGCTAAAGCGTATCATTATCATCAACATATCGCAGTCCATAGCTGGACTTAGGCCTCTCCAGTTACTAGCCGCTTTTAGCTAACACCTGGAGGTTTTGCCTATAATCGACGGTGGCGCGCACCAAGAGGTCTAGTTCCTCGTTCTTGTCCCGTGCCATTAAGTCATGGAATGCCCTTCCACCTCATGTGTTCCCTTCCTCTTACAATCCTGGGTTCTTTAGGCGGGGCGTAATACGGCATCTCAGTGGGCCTTCAGGGTGAGGGCGACAGGCGCAATGGGTTTGTTCTATTGTGCCTGTCGACCTAACTTTTGGACCTCACGACCGCTTACCATCAGGTGGGGTGAGGACATCATGAAAGCTCTTCTTATAAAAAGAAATCGCCACAGTGGGCAGGCGGGTTGGTGATCGCAGGGCGTAGCTTCTCGCTCCGGTGACGCTGCTACCTATCATCGGCCTGTGGTATTTAGTTACATCTTCAATCGTGATGGTTATACCGCCACCAGTCGGTTGCCAGAGCCTCGTTTGTTATTCAGTAGGATGCACTACGGGCAGGTGAAAGTGGCTTGGAGTGAAAAGAGGATAGGTCGCTCCCTTACATCATCCGGAGCGCGTAAGGCGTAGCTAAATACCACGATGACGGGCAGCAGCGTCACCAGCGCGAGGAGCTATGCCCTGCGATCGCCATCCCGCCTGCCCAGTGTGACGATAATGGATAAAGTCTCCAGGTGTTTTCCCAAAGTGGCGAACAATTGGAGAGGTTTGTGTCCGGCAGTGAACTGTGTTATGCTCATGATGATGATGATGAAACTCACATCGAACATTCTATACTTATTCATTTTACTTAGGATAAACATTTTTCTTATTGGTAAGTAATGAGAATCTTATTTACGAGTAGGTACCGAATAAGATATCGAAGATATTTCTAACTAGTTTGTCACTGATTTTTCTTCTTGAGAAGTCTTTTAGTTCGCCCTTGTAATAACGATACAACTTGTTGTAGACTATTAATAAATGCGTTACGTGTCTTGACAACGTTACCATAGTAACATGAACTGTTCTGACATGTAAATCATCATCATCCTCTTAGCGTTGTCCCGGTTTGTGCCTCTAGGCCCAGGGTCCGCTTTGACCATGATCCTAGATTTAGCGAGCCTGGTTATTTGAAGCGACTGCCATCTGACCTTCGTAACCCTCAGAAAGAAATTTGCAATTCCAGAGGTGCGTGCCCCGCGCGGATTCGAACCGACGACCTCACGCGTGTGAAGCGACGATCTTACCACTAGGCGGCTCGCTAGTATCGAATAAATAGATTTAGAATAGAAGATTAGATGGGGTGGCCCATACGTGCGTCCATACAAGACGTAGCTAAATACCACAGACCAATAGCGGGCAGCAGCGTCACCGGCGCGAGACGCTACGCCCTGCGATCAACAACCCGCCTGCCCAGCGTTTCGATTATGGGTATATCCTCCAGATGTTTCCCCTAAATGGCGACCAACTGGAGAGACAGTCCCACTGTTGACGTTTGTTGACTAATGAAGATGATGAAGCAGGTACATACATTAATAAATGTAACTAGCACCTCTACACCATAAAAGCGGCCATATTATGAACGAACACCGTTGTTTGTTCAGTTAGGCGATGTGTATATTCATTTAACCACATTTTACAGTCGAGCGAGCCGAGTTACATTTCACTGAGTTTCGTTTATATCTGACGTACGCGCTGTTTATTGAATTCACGCAACAAAATTTGGTTTATGTACACTTTGTGGGACTTAGTTTTATTATAGGAAACGGATATGCACAAACGTTATGATTACTAAAACGAGTTTGAGTGTTAACAGGCTTTAGATGTATGGAGGTGGATTAATGGCCGGTTTGATCGTTATGTTTTTTATTAGATCGTGCTTAGTGCGTTGTAGTGTCAATCGGGGTATGGAATACGGATGTGGTACTTAGTACTTTGAAGTGAAGTGGACGAGACTTTCTTTCCAACTCGCACCTTTTACCTTTACTTTCTTAGCGCGAACGGCCAAAATATAGAACTTTTTTCAGGACTATTTGATCCCCGATACATAGGTATAATCTTCAGGTATTCAAGGCGAGGTAAATCGGTATTTTATGGTTAAGCGTGCTCCACCATAGGCGCAAACCCTTAACTATTCAAAAACTCATACTTGAGCCTTTCTCTTGAAAGACGGGGTGAAATTATGTTTGTTGCGTCATTTTTCGGACAAGTGTTTTGTGGAAAAAAGATTGTTTGTGTGTAGATTATACAATAAAGCTTTATGTACGTACAGGAAATCTTGTATTGATATATGATTTAATATTTTCATATTATAGGACGTGTTTTTATAAAGCAAGCAATAATGCAGTAAACATACATGCCTAGACTAACTTTTACTGCAACGAACGTTTAATTACGTAATTAGTCATCTGTTGAATTTAAATCAAATTGAACATTTCATCCGTCTGATATTTGGATTCTACGGGAAGAGTGAAAATTAAACATTTGACAATCTACTTAACGTTTGCGCTTTCGTTGTCATCATTAGAGATGATTTAATTTGAATAGTAATTGTATAAATACTATTTCGCGTTGAGTAAAACATAAGTTGCCATAGAGAGAGCCAATTGAGCAGCCATTACTATACACCCACAACATAAGGTCTTATGAAATCTATCTTTACAATCGAATGTAAATATTGTTTTGATAGTGCTAAGATCTGTTTTCGCTCGTAACATCTTATTCTTTGCGGTGAGTACAGTTAAGTGTAGTAAGTTTGTGAATTTGCATAAGACGCTGTCAGTTTCTCAGAAGGGTTGAAATCTCGAGGGCTTCCGTTGATCCGGGAGGCTTATCCTGATAATTATTTCAATTGTTTATGCCTGTCGACGTTGCATTTAGATAGCGTATTATAGTTTGTAGGAGTGTTGTCTTCATTACTGGGGCTCTTGGGCTGTCAGCGAGTGATCTATAACTGGGGATAGAAATAAACGATATTGCCCGCCCGCATCGGATGGATCTCTAGAGTAAAGTTATTGTGATACATCTAATTGGTTGGGACGGTGATTCGTTCGGTTTTGGAGAGTAGGTAGGTATTGTTGGAATTGTTCTGTGGATTGCGAAGCACCAAACATCGAACTAAACATGTAGAAATATATGCTTATCGATGCTTTTAAGGTAGGTAAGGCGCAGCTAAGTACCTACTACAGCCGATGACGGGCAGCAGCGTCACAGGAATTGAGGAGCTACGCACGCGCTGCGACCACCAACCCGACTATGGGTATTATAACCTCCAGGTGTTTGTCCAAAGTGGCGAACACCTGGAGAGGCCTATGACTGAAGAACGGGAGGATATTATTTTCTTATCTCTAAAGAAATTCTAGGGTTTGTGTTATGTCGCCCAACCACTAAGTTGGGTTGATCTTTACACAAAGGCAATCGATCAAATAAGTATTACTATGTATTAACATATTAATTATTAAACATATATTTTTGTAACATTGTTATTCTCAAGATATTAATGTTCCTAATGTAAGTACATGCTAATTAATGTATCTACCTACATAGATACTCTGTATATCCGTATATACGAATATCAAACAGATCATTTAAGATTTCTAATGACACAAAGAAGAATGTTTTGTCATAATTTAATCTTTACATCTCGGAGGCCACCTCATAAGCTCACATATTTGACTAATGAATCGTTCCTACGCTTCATTACAGGGCGAAAGTCGATTCTTCAAAAGCAAAATGTGAAGGGGCTCCCCTTAATAATGTCTTATTATTATTTGTAATTTGTTATAATTAAATTCTCGTGTGTTGACGCTTAAAGCATGTGTTTATGTTAAGCAAAATAAGTTTGTTAGAGACTACGTTGAAATTTGAATAAAAAAAAATATAAGTGGGTGACGTTATAAGGGGTGATTTAGGTACATAGGTAAATTTATCGTCACCCACTTATGATTTTTTTTATTTCAATTTGAACGAAGTACAACAACGTAATAACAAATAGTTGTTACAGAGTATTCAGAAATTTTCTGAAATAGGATTGGGTATGCACTTTACTTACTCTATTATTTGCGAAATGCGAAATCAAAGTCTTATTGATTTTACTTTATACTAGATACATAACATACATTTATCTGTCTGTACTAATAAATAAATTAGGACTACAACAGCCATTATGTCGAGCTACTATGAAAAAATACTTACTAAAGTTTTCCAGTTGGGTTTGAAAGATTCCATGGTGAGGTAAAATTAGCAAATGGTTAGCAATTTCTTTACTTACTTAAAATCTCGATTTCTTTATAGTAGTACAATATAATGAACACCCATCGCTTTATGGAAAACGAATGCGTCCGGTAGTCCAAATTCGCCTGGGTACACCCTACCCGGACACGATGAAATCTCAAAATGTCGATTTTATTCTGGGATAAGGCCTCAATACCACACAAATTACTGTACAGTACTATATCTGTTGATGACGCAGATCATTTAGATAAAACACATACCTACCTAGGTAACATTTTATTTGAAAAGAAAGTTATTCCACATCCGCTTATTTTCGGATCAAATCAAATGCATGTCATTCAATTTACTGAAATGAGAAGTACCTACATACGAGTATTCCGTATAATTGATCATACGATTTCAGTTTAACACAGATTGATTACATTCGAATTACCATAACAAATGCACTTTATTGCACGAACATACGGCCTCTGTATTTTTAATGAAAATTTGGTTATATTTAATTTGCTTTGCAATGCCTTATCAAGCTTACAAGTATCTATAGGAACGGAATCTAAACTTTTAATGGAATCAGGTATACATATTTGCTCTGATCCGGTGGTTCACTCGGTATTTAGTGACTTCTGAACGGAGAGTTGTGGGTTAGGTTAGACCTGTCTTTCGTGGACCATAATATTTGATACCGATTAGGTAGAGCTAAGGAGCTTAAGCTAAGCTTAACATTGGAGACTGTATGTGAAGTTATTTAATAATAATTCATTATTTGTAATAATTTTTCTCATGATTGCAGTCTGTAACAGAAAGTACCTACATTCAGCAATATTTGTAGGTGATCCGGCCCCAGTAGCCCGGCCAGTTTTAATATACATTTTTTATATTATTTAAGCAGTAATTTGGGTAATTCGTATGCATATTTAGAAGAGCTTTGAATCCACGTTAATGAGACGAAAGAAAAACATCTAATTTGACAAACAACTCCAAACATACTATGCAGTAAACACCATCACATAAAATGCGAAATCTACGACACAGAGATTCAAATCTCGCGCATCCAAAGGGCCCCAAATTAAACTAAAGCCCCCGGGCGTCGGTCTTCAAGGAGGGCTTAATTAACTTAATAAATACACACTCCATTTCATTACGGCATACGTCAAATGTTATGAGCGTCTATACACAATAACTCGGATCGCTATCTATGCGAGTGAGAGGGTAACGGGTGATTAAAGATTTCGTCTCGTGCTCATGTATGTAGGCGTCTTTTTGCTTAAATGGGAATATTGCGTCGAACATAATATTTTCGTCTATTTACAAATCTATTTAAAAATAGACAAAAATGATTTAGTCTATCTAAATCTAGTCACAGATTATACTCAATACTCAGTCATTGCATCTATTACAAGATGTTCTATGTAGGTAAGTTAGATCATTATAGACCCTGAAAGGGTACCGCAATTGTTACTGGATTAATGAATAATTACTACGTAAATCTAGTCTAATCAATATCTTATAAGCTTTATTACTCGGATAACAAAGAAGAGAATACCTACATGAAAAAGTTATGCATGTTTTATAAGGTTAAGGATGTCTTTTTCTTCGCGAATGGCAGAAATAACTTTACTATATCCGCCGTTATTAAGAATATGTTTTTTTAATAAAATGGGTGTTTGTATGTAATAATAAACATGTTTAAGTATGTTTGTAATACGATGGTTGTTGTGGTTGTGTTCCTATTTAAAAAAAAATGTAATAAAACATTAATATTTAACATTGATATTGAGAATTTCAAAACCATAAACCCAATTCTAGTGGCCAAAACGGCTCTCAGAAAAAAAAGCGACATAAATCTAATTTGTCATTAGGTCAGAAGCAGAACGATGGTCCACTTCCTGAATTCATTAAAAGCCAAAACAAAATGTGGGCACAACAAAAAACCACGGCGTCATGTTACGGCAGACTGCTTGGCACCAGTTTTTGCCGCTCGACCGTTGAGTAAACAAGTCGTACTGATACGTGCCGATTCTGGAACCAGAAATATCCTCCAATAAATATAATTAATAAATAACCCAAGTCTTGCCATGCTGGGCCACACATCGCCATCTAGTCCCAAACTAAGCCGAAGGTACTTATTAATCTGTGGCCGAAGCCTGTAGGCACTTTTTTTTCAATTTACGATTACTGAGGAAGAGATTACTAGCGATAAGACCGCCTCAAAGTGCCAGATGTCAGTAATACATTTTTCTGAATTTATTTTGTATTTTGTTCAATAAAGAATAAGTATATTTCTTTCGCTTACCATCAGGCAATGGAAGGCTACTATGTACTTTTCAATTTCAATTTCTTTATTTGCTCACTAAGTGTACAGTGTGGGTGTTATACAATATAGGAACTTAAGACTTAGTCACCTTTTGGGTATTGCAAATATTTTTTTGTAATGCAAAACAATCGCTCATACAGTAGCGGAAAACGGCCCGTTGAAACTAACTAACTATGGTGTTCAGTAAAGAGATCGATTTATTTTTGACAGATGTCTTCCAGAATAGTCCCGTCGCGGTTCTGGAGACCTCACCGGCGGCCATTTGACCCGATAATAATAAATCCTTGCGTCGGAAACGGCCACGCGCCTCGGGATCAACGTTGAGCTCTGCGATGACACCGGGTGCAGGCCCTTTTTTGCAGCATTGGAACGCGTCTTTTTGAACTGAAAAGCTTCTGATATAGCGTATGATTTTATATTTTTTTAAATAAATATCAGACAACATCACATACATTGCTCCGATCCCAAAGTAAGTAGCGGAAGCACTTGTGTTATGGGTATCAGAATAACAAAGGTACCACAAATAAATACTTAAATACAAATATAAACACCCAGACACGGAACAAACACAAGTGTTCATCACACGAATGTTTCTCCCGGGTGGGAATCGAACCCACGACCCTTGGTTCAGAAGGCAGAGGTCACTGCCAATTGAGCCACCGAGCCATAATGAGAGTCTAGAAAGTGTACGTAGATCTTAGTGAATTAAGTTGGTTTAAACAAGACGACATTTCGTTATATTTCTTATAGCGAAATATGCAGCAATAATCGTCCATAAGGCAGTAGCAGACAACTGGAGAGGCCTATGTCCAGCAGTGGACTGCGGTAGGCTGATGATGATGATGATATCAACAGCCCATGTGTGTCATCAACACCCATGGGGAGACACACATGGGCTGTGATCCATGGAGCACAAGCGTATTCAAATTCAAATGGTTTATTACAGACTAAGTGATACATTTTGACCTTAGTATAATCATATGGTTTTACAGGGCCTTAATCAACTCATCATCATCATCATCAGCCCATCGCAGTCCACTGCTGGACATAGGAGTCTCCACCTGTTCGCCACTTTAGGCAATCACCTGAAGAACTTACCCATAATCACCACGTTGGGCAGGCGGGGTTGGGCAACTAGAGAATTTCTTCATAGGTATGTAAGATCCTTTACGATGCTTTGTATATTAATTATCTACTTTTTCTTAATATTTTAATGATACAGCGGAAATAACATAGGTACTCAAAAAGAAACATCAAACGATTCACACTGCAAAAACTCTGTTTACAGTACATCACACATTACCACTGCTTAATAAAAACTTACAGCCACAACGCAATCCCGACACGACAAACTCCGCTCCGTTAAATAAAACGATTACGGCCAAAACCTAACAGCACTTCAAACAGTATCCGGGTGGAATTACTCCATCCGGGTGGAATTACTTCACCCGGGTAAACAGAATCATCATTGTAACACGTGTAATTTCGCGTCCACCGGTCGTTACTTTTGACCGGTGAATAATGGACAGGGCGAGAGGTGCCTCGTGAAAATATGAAACGGGTTAATTCACGCGAGCGGTTTCATAGGGGTTGTGGGTTTGGTTCAAGTAGCCTTTTAAGTAGGTTAATTTTACTATAAACCTAGTTCATTCATAAAAATAAAAGGCTGAAAATATTAGTTGGATTATTTAAGCTGCGAGACATATTAATCTAAATATATAACTTATTAAACCGACTTCAAAAAAAACCCAAACGACCAAAACTAAAAAGCGATAAATAACGTAAGTAATTCTATCCTTAATACATAATTATTTAAATATTACAATTATCACTTATTTTTGAAGTCGGTGCCAGCCTCTCGGTACCTAACGTAGACTGTTGTTGTATGACGCGCGCGGCTGGCAAATCCACACGACAATATACATTTATTTGTTTGACGGGCACCGACTTCAAAAATCTCCATTTCAAATTCTCTCTCGAATTTTATTTCTCTATTTTTAGTTGCGTTAATTGTGCTGTGACCTTGAATAAAGGCTAATTAATGTCCTTAAGAGTTTTACTTAGGAATGAAAAATTTTGCTTTAAGTCAAGTGAAGACTTTGCGATCTAGAATCAAGCATATCACTTACCAAATCACCTGCCCTATTAGCCCTGCATAAGTACATACTACTACCTAGTTTAATATCGACCAATGTCAGTACTGTCCCCTAACTCCTAACCGTTAAGGAGTTCTGTGGCTTCATCATCAGCACCAGATGTTGACGCCCGGAAGCATATACCTGAGTAAAATATGATTACGTAACAAAAACACCATATGAGCATATAATTTTCGGTTGTTGCCCTCAATTTCTCCAGGATCCCATCATCAGATCCTGACTTGGTGATAATGGGACCACCTCGGAAGTGTCCTCTGTCGAACTGTCGAAAAATTTTTGAAATCCATCCATAATTGACGGAAATATCGGTGAACATACATAAAAAAAAAAAAAAAAAAAAAATATTATACATACAGACGAATTGAGAACCTCCTCCTTTTTTCGAAGTCGGTTAAAAAGTGACTGACTGACATGGTGCTCTATCAACGCACAGCCTAAAGCACTGGACGGATCGGGCTGAAATATGGCATGCAGGAAGATGTTATGACGTAGGTATCCGCTAAGAAATGATTTTGATCAATTCTACCCTCAAGGAGTTAAAAAAAGGGGATGAAACTCTTTTCCATGCGGACGTAGTCGCGGGCACAGCTAGTATAATATAAATTCGGTTCCAGTAACGAAAAACTGCAAAAAATCACATAGCATGAATTCTATATCGTTATTATTTTGCAAAGATTTATAAATACTTACATATAGGTACACCGTTGTCACATACGACACTATACCTAACTACTTTATGAAACGAGCGTATTCATATTTAAAAGGCCGGCAGCGACCCAAAACTTGGTTAGAGTTGGGCGGTGTCGACGGCTTACCTTGATGGTATCGCACTTGCTCGTCTGCCGCCTCTCACATAAAAAAATACTAAAACAACGATTATGAACTACAACACATGCATCGGGGTTAGTGTGCATTGCTTGATACAATCATCAGCCTGTCGCAGACCACTGCTGGATATAAGCCTCTGCCATTGTTCGCGAGTTTGCTCGATCCTGGGCTTTTCGAATCTAGCATTTGCCAGCCATCTTGCGCAAATAGTCTCTCCACCTGGATTGAAGGTGTCCTACACTACGTTTGCCGAAGTGGTATCCGCATTCTACATTGCTAAAGCAATTTACCGAAGCAGATACAGGAATGAAACCTGCAACTAAGGCATTTTAAGAATAACAAAAGTAGGTATAGCTTCTTTGACGATGATTTACATGAAAATTTTTCGGTACTTTCTGTTATCCCCATATTGTTCGTGTATGTTCATAAAACACGCTTTTTGTGCCTAAACTAAACGTGTTACACCTCACACGATGACAGCCACATCGAACTATTTCCGAGAGTGATGTCAGTATGTTGCGTAAAAACTCCTTAAACTAATCGCGGCGCGGGACACGTGGCCAGGGATGGGCAACCTGTAAGTTAGATTAGAATTCTTGAAATATGCCCTTATGTACCTTCGATATTTGTGATGTAGTAGAGTATGTAAAATCGCATCTATCCTAGCAGAATAAATCATAAAATATAGTATGTACCTGTATTATTTATTGCATAAAAACATCTACTACATGAAAAAGCACTAAAACGGATTTGTTGTACAAATTAAGGTTGTCTGAAAGAGATTGTTGAAAGCGATAAGGCCTTATCTTTATAATTTATCTTTTATTTAAATTTTAATTGCCCGTATTTGTTCAACACAGATGTTGAACTAAAATTCTGCGTGAACTTTGGACCTTGAACATTTTTATTTGTATTAACAAATACTTAAGCTAGACTTCATCAAAAGCTTCTTAAGCAGTTGTCCTAAGGTCATCAGCCCAGCGGATCGTGAGGCGTCCAAAAAGCGGTGATCACTAAGAGATACTTCGGCTGCACCTATGTTGTTCTCGAGACTGGCTCGGTGGTTCAATTGGTAGTGACTCTTGCCTTCTGAACCAAGGGTCGTGGGTTCGATCCCCACCCAGGACAAACATTCGTGTGATGAACACTTGTGTTTGTTCCGTGTCTGGGTGTTTATATTTGTATTTAAGTATATATTGTGGTATCTTCGTTGTTCTGATACCCATAACACAAGTGCTTAAGCTACTTAGGGTCGGAGCAATGTATGTAATGTTGTCTGATATTTATTTATTTACTTATGCCCTCCCATTTTGGGAGGTGTTAGTTCCACACACCATGCCAACTCTCCCCGGAGGCGGCATGAAGGTCCCTTATGCATTCCCCTCTAGAAAAAACTCTACGGCAGACATGGCCAACCCACTGCCACTTCAGCGTACTACAGCGTACATTCAGACACAATTGAGATAGCATGTTATCATACATAGAAATACCACAATCAAAAACGTTGTCTTGCCCTGCTCTGTGGCCGAACCGGGAAGAGAATCCGACACCCGACCGCGGGCCACCGGCGCGCTTCCTAACCCTGGTTTTTGTTCAGTTTATAGTTCCGGCCACCTACGATGGACGACACGACACATGTGTAAATATAAACGCAGTCTGGATTAACTCGTATACGTGAAGGATACTCGTGTGTAAGCCACGGTGTAAGCGATGCCGCAATAGGGAATATGCATGACTTTTTTAATGGATTTATTGAGATCTTTTATCTTCCAGATACTTAAATATCGAAGAATTTTTAAACTATCTTTTCTTTTAAGCGAGTTATAAAGCGTTAAAGTTATTACTTAGACAGAGAGATCCGACGTGGCGGATGACGTCTCGTACCGTGCGCGCCATACAAACTCCATAGAAAAATCTGTTTCGCGTGAGAGAGACGGATAATTTACTTTCAACAACTGTATCTCGCCCATATTTCAGCCAATTTCGATTTTGTTTACACTGTTCGTAGTATATTTTTATCTATTATACGATAAATTAGTCAATACATGAAACTATCTTTCATGCATATTCCCTTTAGGAGCGGTTCTTGGTTTTAGTCATAGATGTTTCTTCCGTGCGGTGACGAGGAAGAAATATATATATCACCGCTGCATTGCTCCCCGTTCTTCCAATAGAGAACCAAAGAGGATGGGATACCAGTACGCTATGCCACTACAATACAAATAGATTTACTTAATATTTAACACGATATTTAATCACTCCAACTTAACTTAACATCATGTAAGTATCTTTTTTAAACTTAACATCGTATTGTCAGAAGCAATAATGTACGTATGTATGTACACATTTCAGAACTTTGTCACATTGAACCTGTACATTTTTCCGCTCCGTGTTCTAATTTAACATGTCATATATTATTGTGACAAGGTTCTAAAGTCTATACTCATTGCATTTGACTGTACCTACCTACTTATGCCTACATCTTACAGAGGCTCCTACACTGTAACTCGACAAAAGCTTCCGGATTGTCGTATAAAAAGCTCATAGCGCCCTCCGCGCGTGAACGAAAGACTACAGAGTGGGTGAGCTTACGCCGGATAAAGCTGTAAAGTTCCGCCAGGGCCGAATAGATGGCGGTGTTAACCAAAATTTACTTTTAATTTTTGGCTCGTTCTTTTGTTGCTCTTAAGTGTAAAGTTTTGTAATTATTATTACGACTTTACATACTGTGTATAATTTATTTTCTAGTATAATCTGTGTGTACCAAATAAACTTATTCTATTCTCCGAGCTGTTCTTTAAATTCTATTGTGACACGTGTTGAAACTGATCGAAGATATTTACGTAACATAGGTTCTTATCTTATAAAGATAACTTTCTTATTTCCTCACCAAATAGTTGATTTAAAACTAATATAAGTATTATTATTGTACAATTTAAGCGATCTTCTCGCTATAAGGGATGGACTTTGACGTCTATAAGTAACTTAAACTTCTCATCATTTAGCCTCAGGATTAACAGCTTACTCTTGTAAACCATTACATACGTAGTTTACATCAATATCTAGTGGAACCATCAAAAATGCTATGTCACCTGGAAGAGTCGGTCCAGGTAATTCCTATCGCCTTCGCATAGTTCATTCAGCTAGAACTTAATTAGGGACCATAAATAGTCACACAAATGCTCCAATTGACAACGATTAAACACCCGTTGATGCAATGATTAGAAGGATATGTCTAAAGTAAATCCGTAGTTTCCAGATTTGATTTCCGATAGAGATAATTAAGGATATAAGCTTTTCTAAGTTGTCTCGAATCTGAGTAGTCCTATAGATGCATTAGGGAAAACCTTGTGCTATGTATCGTAATTGTCTGGCACTTTCCGATTTGTTCTTCGATGTGCGCTGACCAAACTGACGTTTTACAGATCATACATAATAGCACAAGGTTCTATGCTTGATGTAAGCTTGATGAGGAATGAGTGCATTTTGTAGTTATTTACACACGTATTACATACTTAGATAATTAATTATAGCGAGGTTTTAACACTGTCCGCTGAAACTATAGAGGGGAATGTAACGTGGTATAGCGGATGAATCGCGAATGCAGGTGAAATCATTAGTTGCGGCGCGTTTTATATTTTATTCGGTAGTGGACCCGCTAAAAAGCGTCCATGCATAATTACCTCCCGGGAGGTTCGGAGCACGACGCGTGGACAGCGCTGTCGTGGAGACGATTTTGTTCAAGATTTTTTTAATTTTTTTTTTAGTGTTAATCCTAAAGCGTAAACGATCTAAAGGTTCCGAGTTGGTTTAATTTTAGGAAATTTCCTTTTGTATATTCTGAAAGATGCCCCATCGGGTACCCACTTATAGTACAAGGGAAACCCTTGGTGTAAACCAGGTGGCATCTTATTTGGCTTACCTAATTATTATTTCACAGTCCTGTTGTACTGTCAGTACCAAACTCTTTATGATAGTATAGGGAAGTTTACCTCTCCTTATTCTAATAAAAACTTTTCATTTAGAATCATTTAGCAATCGCCACCTCTACATAGCCGATCTGTAAGATTCATTTCATACACCCATTCCATATACCTACTTCCCCATATAATTTGGCTTGTTTAGAATACAATGTGTTTCTTTTTGCACAAAAGCAATTGTAGTAGAACCATAATGATAAGGATAATAGCTGATGAGCGGAATTTATCAAATTGTGGTACAACAACTAAGACTTACCTACTAGTATTTTGGCTACTAAAAATAAATCGGGTATTATTATGTTACATACGCTAATTTTATAGGTTATGAAAAACACGTCAAAAATAGTTTTCAACGTATTTCTTTATTAAAGAGCGATTTTTTTGAACATTTTGTACCAAACGTCTTGGTAAATGTTTTTCAGCGAAATTATTACTCAAACATCCCTTTCGATATTAATTTAAACATTTCTGGTCTAAATAACAAGTAAACATGATTTGTAACGACAATAGCGCAAAATAACGTGAAAAAATTAAAGATAAAAAAAGTGTTACTTATACTTTTTTATCTTTAATTTTCTTCGTTTAATAAACAGTCTCCATTCCAATCGCTGTTTTTAACCGGACTCTTTTATATGCGTTTGTCAGTGAATTACAACGACAGCGTTGTAGCCAGCGAAAAACTCGATAAATACATACTCATGTGTATATTTGAATACATGCACGAGTTTATGCGTCCCAGTTGTTATGTGAACGGATTTAAAGCTTTTAAAGTTTCATCATGAAATATTTTACATTTTTATCGGATTGATGACAATGTACGTTATACCTTATAAATTTATGGAAAGGGCTATCTCCGCTTTTCTCTGCCAGATTGTGAATACGAAATTAGGTGATCCGACATAGAACCAAAGAGCTGGCCATATTAACTGCAGAACTGCTTGGGATACGAGTTCTAAGTTCTTGATAAAGATTATTTCATCATCATCATCGGCAGCCTGCGGCAGTCCACTGCTGGACCTACGTCCAGCAGTGGACTGCCGCAGGCTGCCGAGGCCTACGCCTCTCCCAAAATACGCTATTCTGGTCGAGCGGCAGCAACACTTATCCAGTTAATGCCGGTTTGCTCGATACGTGTGTAAGTGTGTAGTTGTGAGGTCAAAAAAACAGGTTTCGACATGTCATACCTTTACGTTGTACAAATTACTTATATCAAACAAACGTTTGTCAAATTATCGTACTTACGTCACAATAAAAAATCTTCAGCTTCGGATCCGTATTCGGCTTTTGACCGCTTAGCGGCTAGTTAAATGATTACATTCCCCTGTTGTAAATATGCACGTTTGTTCGAAAGCCATACATTTTTCCCATACGTTGATTCAAGCTCAGCTCGCAGCGCTAATGAACACGCCTCCGCTGTATAACTCAGTTATATCAGTGGCCAATGTGTTTTTATACAATTACCTGCCTGCCCTATTGACACTGCGGTATGCTGCATATGCACTTACATATACATGTATCTGTGTTTGATATCAGCTACTAAATAAAGCAACTAATTCTTAATGTTAGGGTAGGTACGTTTTACCTGGATACGATTTTGTCCAGAAGTTCGTTTTCTGCGTTCATTTCTTCCACGGACTTGTAAACTCTGGAACGACGTCCCAGCCGCGTGTTCCCTGATCGCTACGACATGTCCTTCTTTAAGCGTGGTTTAAAGAGAGCTCTTTCCTCACAGTAGGCAGCTGTGCCACTGGCATTGCTCGACAGACGTCCATGGGCGGCGGTTACTGTTTAACATCAGACAGGCCGCCTGCTCGTCTACCACTAATAGCAATAAAAAAGGTAATTGTTGGAGTAAACGCGTGCTGAAGCGTGCGTGGAGATGGGCAGGACACTTGGTGAGACGTACCGATGGTAGGTGGTCGAAGACTCTGGAATTGTGTGAGTGGCAGCCACACAATTCCAGAGTCTTCGACCACTTACCATCTGTCATTAGATGGAGATCCACCCCATCTCATCCAGTGGGTGTCCATCCATTCGTCTTCTACATCTACGTTTCAAGGTGGGATGGTTTGATTTCATCATCATCATCATCATCAGCCTATTACAGTCCACTGCTGGACATAGACCTCTCCAGGTGTTCGCCACTTAGAGCAAACATCTGGAAGATATACCCATAATCGCCACGCTGGGCAGGCGGGTTGGCGATCGCAGGGCGTAGCTTCTTGCTCCAGTGACGCTGCTGCCCGTCATCGGTCTTTAGTATTTAGCTACGCCTTCAATTGTGATGGTTATACCGCCACCAGTCGGTTGCCAGCGCCTCGTTTGTTATTCGGCAGGATGCACCACGGGCAGGTGAGGTTAGCTTGGAGCTAAAAGATGATAGGCCGCTCCCTTACATCCTAATCACACTTACAACGTTTTAAATATAGGTGAATAATGTAGAAATAGCATCTATAGATACCCGTACAGTAACAAGTCCGGACGGTCACCTGCAAACATAGCTAATGAACGCGCCTTTGGCTGGTAACTCGGTTACGAGCGTGGCCAGCGCGTTTTCATACAATTACACACCCCATTCACGGGTAGGCACTTGATTTTATACCGGGAAACTTGACAAACTTTTATAAAATGAAACGGTCGCTGCATTTGATAACGAAACACAAACAGCGTTGGTTTGAAATCACGTTTTGATTTTACAAAAGCATCAACAAAGCACCGAAATAAGACCTACCTATCTATTAATGAAAAATATTAAATACTAGGTACAATAGATAATCGAGGACTAAAGAATAAGAAGTTTAGTTTTATCGGGCCGTTTTCCGCAACTTGATGACTGAGCGCCTATTTTGCGTGGGGTAAAGAATAAGAAATTCTAAATAACTTCATGGGAACGGCCGATATTGAGGCCTTAACATTTTGGATACTTACAAGAATATTATTTTTTAGGGGAATAACTCAAAATCTGCTCATTTTGTTTTACGAAATTATTAATTATCTATATAAAATTATCTATATTATTAAAAGATTTCTATTATTTTTACAAGCTTTTATTTATTCTGCAATGTATGTTTGTTCGGGTGGAATCTTTTAAAGTGGTACTACATAATAATGTATATCTGCTAGTAGATATTTTTAAAGAAATATAGGAAGAGTGAGCTATGTTTAAGGTGTGCTCCAACTTAGATCACGACACCTACTAAACATCAGGTTAAAAAAACAAGTAACAGCTAGAAATCAAAAATCCCAACACCATCATTCAACTCCCTCCAACCGCCGAATCTCATTCCAAGATCGATCCAAAAACCTATGCCTAGACACTCCGCGAGTTAACATAATGTCGGAACAAATGGCGCGAGGCAAAGCCGTCGCATATTGGAAGGCAGTCGCCGTGACAAAGTTGTTTTATCAGCGGCGATAAGCGGGATCCCATTGCGTCCCGCGACGCGGTCGGGTGTCACGCCGAGCGCTGCTTTACGACCTGACGTGTCTTGTGGTACGGAGAGAATACTGAGAGATAAGTGAATTGAAAAGGAACCTTCGATGCAAATAACTATTTATAGTAAATCTTAACTATTATATTTATATTTCATATTTTTATATATTATATTTATATATTATATATTTTAATTTAATTTATAATATAATTATAATTATAATTATAATAATATTATAAAGCTGAAGAGTTTGTTTGTTTGTTTGTTTGAACGCGCTAATCTCAGGAACTACTGGTCCGAATTGAAAAATTATTTTTGTGTTGAATAGAGCATTTATCGAGGAAGGCTTTAGGCTATATAACATCACGCTGCAACTATAAGGAGCGAAGAAATAATGGAAAATGTAAAAAAAAACGGGGGGAAAAAATAACTATTCCACGCGGACGAAGTCGCGAGCACAGCTAGTAATAAATAAATATCAGACAACATCAAATACATGACATACATTGCTCTAATCCCAAATTATGTAGCTTAACCACTTGTGTTATGGGTATCAGAATAACAATTTATGTATTTATTTATTTATTTAAAACTTTATTGCACAAAATGGTACAAAAGTCGAACTTAATGCTAGGAGCATTCTCTACCAGTTAACCTTTGGATCATGCAGAGAGCAAATGTGTGTGCGGTGAGTGAATGTATGTATTGAATTAAATAAAGAACCCAACATATGCCACGCTAGCAATCGACTGGTACCCTTTAAGCATCACGATTAAAGGCGTAGCTTAATATCACCGGCAGTTGACGGGCAGCAGCGTCACCGAAGCGAGGAGTTCCCATCGCCAACCCGCCTGCCCAGCGTGGCGATTATGGGTAAAGCCTACCCCCAATATGTGAACAACTGGAGAGGCCTATGTCCAGCGTTGGACTGCAATAGGCTGATGATGCCTATGCACTCCGCGAGAAAGTTCTTTTACTATCAGCGGCGATATAAATATCGCCGCTAGTGATATATTGTTATCGAATATTGTTGTATAAATTTATACAATAATATTCGATAACAATTATCACTTATTTTTGAAGTCGGTGCCGAAACAGAAACAAATCTATATTCTAACAGACGAAATCACTTTTTCCCCGAAAACCAAACGCAAAACAATTCCTAGTCGAGTTAGAGTGCGCCCGCGAATCTACTATTCTATATTCCCCGGAACTAGCGTAGGAAAGTCACGTCAATACAAAATAGAAACGGACTGCAGGGCACCGCATTCGGGGTAAAAAAATGGACTTCCAGATTTTCCTGTGGTCTGTACAAAAAAAGCAACGGGTAAAACTATGATCCGTTTCGGTCGAGCGTCCGCTCGCCCCCGTCACTTCGGCCCGATAACGAACACTGCATGCCTCCCTCAACGATTGCAGGTTATCAGGATTCAGCCGTTTTGTGGAGGTTTTTCGTTTGTGGGGGTTTTTATTTTTGTCGAAGCTCAAAGTACCTAGTGATTATTAAGAATGGAATAATAATATGACATCTGCGTCAGTCTTTCCGAACATCTACGACTTGGGAGCTTTCAAGAAACGAGCGTACTCCTATTTAAAAGGCCGGCAGCGACCCCAGAACTTGATTTAAGTTGCGGGTGTCCATGGGCGGTGTCGACTGCTTACCATCAGGCATCACATTTGCTCGTCTGCCGCATCTTGCATAAAAAAGAAAAGATTCTAAGTGGCAGTTGGCAGGACACATAAGTAGTGCGATGATAGAAGGCCTTTGGGACCGACAAGTTCTGGGCTGGACACTGATACACGAAAACACGGCGTGGGGTGCTCTCCTGCGAAGTGAAATAAAAAAAGTCTTATCCTAAGACTTTTTTTATCTGCCTTTATCGGATCTGGATGAGGGCAGCTTGAACTAGCCGTCTTTGAAGACTTTGAGGGAAGCCTATGTCCAGAAGTGGACCTCCTACGACTGATAAAGGTCATGTGAAGGCGACCCGGTCTTGGTCAGCGTGACGGACTACGCCTTATCGCCCTAGTTTAGAGTGGGCTCGACCCTCAGGGAGTCATGATGAACTGATGATGAATACGAAATTAGATCATCAACGTAAAGAGCAGATTCATAGTGGGTTAAAGATGTTGTTTTCCACACGAGAGGCAGTGGTTCAAGCTCCACTACGTACAACATGTTTTCAAATTTGAAATTCATATGTACGTTTGTGGCTAGAACAGGCAGAGTTTGGAATCAAAACAAAGATAGATGCTGAAAGCACAAAACATTATATTGCACTCAGCTTTTGTGGACTGTAGGTATAACATGTAATCCTACTAATATTATAAATGCGAAAGTTTGTTTAGATGGATGGATGTTTGTTCCTCTTTCACGCATTAATTACTGAACGGATTTTAATGAAACTTTACAGTAATATAGCTTATACATTGGAATAACATAAAGGCTATGTTTTATACAAATATTCACGCGGGCAAAGCCGCGGGCAGCAGCTAGTACGTAAATAAAACCAAAAATCATAGTAACGTAAACAGGTTATAAAACAACTCTAAATAGGTACAAAATAATGTACATACCTACTTACAAACTATTATATCAATTATTTATTTATTAATACTCACATAAGAAAAAATATGTTTTTTATCAGTAAAACTCACATTAAAGGTACTTTGAAGTTACAAGCACATTTACACCAATTGTCCAACAGTGGACTGCTAGAGTCTGATGATGATGGTCCTCAATGAAACTGTACTATTACGCACGTTATAAGGTAAGGCATAGATAAAACAATAATGTGATGTCATAGATAGAAGAAGTCATAGATGTTTTTAACTTCATATATTCATACTTCATTCTTACATAAAAATGTGTTAAATTTTCGCTAAAAACATAGGTTTTTTTTTAATTTGCGTCTAATTTAATCCTAATACCTACTACAGGTCGAACCATTTTTAACAGTTTCCTTACAGGTAGAGAATAACATTTTTTACACAAACACAGTCAATAAACATAGGAATATCGCATTCTATACTCTGTTCAATAACAGATTTATACATTCTGACGATTTTTATTTGAAATTTAATATCTATGGATATAGGTTCAAAATATTTTAACTAAAATGTTGTGAAGCTTTATTCACACTAATGGATTTCACAGCTGAAATTCGAGCTTTGCTATATGCAAACATTTTTGATGGAATATAGCTAAAAGAATATTTTAGGAAAATACTTGATCCTATCTAATAAATCCAGAGAGTTTTTATTTTTTTTGTTATGTTTTATCTTCACATCTTAATTATTCCAGCAGAACAGTAAAAAATATATCGAACACAACCGGTCATCACAGTATCTTAATGTAATGGTATAATCATGTAATTAATTATAAATTAATTCTATGTACTTTAGCCTATACTATTACGCACGTTATGTCCAGCAGCATAACGGGCGGGAAACCTCAGTTTCCAGTCAGTTACCACAGCCATGCTGGCCCGCGAGATGCTTTTTCACGCTTCTTTTAAAGGATCCCATTCTGTAAGAAGGAGGAAACACGTGTGCCGGCAGAGAATTTAACTTTTTGATAGTACGGCATTAGTAGGAGTTACCGAATTTTTTAGTACGCGATCGGATGTTATCCACCGGTCACGACGATCAAACACAAAATGAAACCTACTCAAGAACATCTCTAATGCATTTCGAACAAAATGCTATTCATCACGGGTTCATTCGTTACACGGATGCTAAAATTTGACAAAAAAAATCCTAAACGTCCTTTTTCCGGCACGTGTCCGACATGTCGACGTGTCGTGACCTTCGTCAAATTGACACGTTAATGCTCATATCTGAATGTGATTCGGTGTACAGCCGACGGGTGTTTTACAATCTGTCGATGGACGGGAGTTTTGCAAAACAGCTACCTATATCGGATGTACGCATTGGCGATTTGGTGGTGCAAAAAGTATAGTTAATTTGTTAGAGGATAGAGGATTATGTTTGCTAATAATAATTCAATCATAGTTTTTTATTTTAGTAAATATTCCGATGTGAAATCATAATACATAATCCATACATATAAATTGTAGCTTATGTGTTAAGCTGATGAATAAGCTGTAATACTGTCAAGTTTCATCCTATTTTGTTCAGTACTTTTCGCGCGACAGATATCCATCTATCCATCCATATATCCTAAGAAACTTACGCATTTAAAATCGTATTAGTAGGTTCACAATTTTAACTGTAATTGATTTATATTGACATCTTCACATGATATTTGCCTGACAGAGAGATATTGCAGTATACAATCTCAAAGGAAGTTACCAAAGGAATAATTTTAGCAGTAGGTACGTCAGTAAAATCAGTTCCAACAAAGTGATAAATAAAATATATGAACTTATTTAAGTATACAAAGCTTAATAATACATGAACTTTTACCTGTATTCATTACTTAGTATAAGAGGACCTAACACTTACCAGCTCCCGTTACATTAAGATATTATGTAGTACCTACATAACTAGGCATACAGTTTCCTATTCCATGTGATGACAAATATTCATCACATCGGATGTTAATGGAACTCACGACTCTTGATGCAGAAGACAGGGGTCACTACCTCATGGGCCACACCGGGCCATTCAATGCTAAATTTCTTAAAGGCATATTTCCAACCTTACAAAAAACGGCGTTGAATATAACACATAAATACACGTATCCATATGATTTTAATAAAACGGTAGAAACGTTATTCTTATTTGCGTTATTAGCAACGAAGGTGACACGCTCGAACGCACTCACTGACCATTTTTTGGGCGTCATCGCTAACTATACGTATCAGTTTTCTACTTGACATCTCAATGCGACCGCCGCTTGTCGAATACCAAATCTCGAACAGATGTTTGTTCAGCATTCACAAAAATTATCGCAACAAAATCTAAATCCATACACCATAACTAATTATATCCACCGTGTAATACGGAGCGTTGCATTGTTCAACTGGCTCCTTTGTTGGCGAATTACTAACCTACTTTTGGGGATATTTCGCCAAAAAGACTCGTATCACGCTTTTTGGGCTTGAATGGGGGTTATATTCGGTATTGTTGTGTCCGCGTTACGGCACTATTTTAGTTTGGTAGCGGGGCCGCGCTCGGCTGCACAGAGGTGCATATTACAAAAGTTTGACGGCCGCGTCGTCCGATAGGGTATCGATTTAGCTCGCTGCACTCGATTCTGTTTGTTTATTTTTGCAAAATCGGAACGTATGTAGGTTTTCGGGTTTGCGGTGTGTCTGTGTTCAGTTAGTCGTTGGTGGTCTGTCCGAATAAAAATGCAACGGGAGTTTCCGATAGTTTTTCTATTTCGCGTGTCAATAGGCATCTGGATTTTATCCCGTTGTGTTCTATCGCTAATACCATTTTCAACGGATTTATATTTTTCAGCGCATTGAATTAAATTACACTAGAATATTTTATATTTTATGAGTTTTTTTGTTAAATATACACTCAAATAAATATAATCCCGAAATTGATACGACAGTTCATAATGGACTAGCAACTAGCTGGATCTATATTAACGCTGGTGTTTTGTGTGAATTGTAAGTATTTAGTGAATTGAAAGTACTAAGTTATGAACAGTACGTATAACCTTTTAAAAAAGATCTCAGGAGAATCGATTAAACTGTTTCGTGATTATGTAGGAACCTAAAGTTAACATTCCGATAGACATTTACGTCCAATATGTTAGTATTAAGTAGACTTTAGATAGACATTCTTTGTTGCACGCCAAAAAAATGAGTTAAAGCTAGGCAAAATATACAGTTGTTGTACAATTTAGGCGGTATTATCGCTATGAGTGGTTTCTTCCTGACAACCTTTGCATACAAAAGAATAAGATATGATTACTTAAAAGTCGCCCACTTAAAAGGATGTTTATAAAGTAACAATAAAGTATAAATGAAAATATAAAGAAAATCCATCGAAGATGATAGGACGTGGTCTCTGCCTACCTCTCCGGGAGAAAGGCGTGACGTTATGTATGTGTAAACAAAAAGAAGCGTGTAATTAAATAAATAAATAACCCAAGACATGCCACGCTGGGCCACACAGCGCCATCTAATCCCAAACTAAGCCGAAGCTTGTACTATGGGTACTAGACAACTGATAAACTTACTTAGATACAATTTTTTTTGTAAATAAATACATATTATACATAGAAAACACCCAGACCAATACAAACAGACATGTTCATGCACACAAATGTTTGTAATGTGTGGGGATCGAACCCACGACCCTTGCTCAGAAGGCAGAGGTTACTACCAATTGAGCCACCGAGCCAGTCAAAATTCTTTGAAAGTTTTTTTATTCAATAACAAAACTGAGTCTTTTTAAATTATATCGACCGCGTCCGTTCAACGCAACGGTGACTAGCCATCCCTGCGAGCTCGCTTCAAAATTAACCCGCCACTCGAAGAAACAATCGATTATCGTTCACGGTTTAATTGCGACCGAACAAAAAGTGTTCGCCGGCCCGCTGGCGCCTAATGAGGCCATAAAGGCGAAATTACACGCTCCGTTACACTGGCCATACGCTGCGTTCAGCTCAAGGGGTTCGCAGCCAATCGTGGTCTATGTTCTTACTTACTAAGAGACCCCGCAACCCACAGACATTCTATCGGCCGATAGAATATGGATAGTTGGGATCACAGTCCACTGCTGAAAATAGAGCTCTTTAGTTATTCGCTAATTTGGGAAAACAGCTGAAGGCTTTACCCATAATCACCACACTGGGCAGGCGGGTTGGCGATCGCTTCGCAAAGGGCTTCGTTCCCTAGGTGGTCGATTTCGCACCTGGACCGAGGGGTTGCTAGGGAGGCCGCGTTCGCCCAGGACTGGTTCGCGCCTCCTTCCCTCGGGCCCGATGTGGACTCGGCCGCATCTGTCTTGCGATCCGCCTTGACCGAGGTGTGCAACGCCAGTATGCCTCGGTCCAAACGGCCGTCCCCGCGGAGGGCCGTTTATTGGTGGAGCGAGGAGATAGCGGAGCTCAGAACGGCCTGCCTCCGGGCCCGGCGCCTTTTCCAGCGCTGTCGACGTCGCCGTCAGAACAGGACGCCTGGTGATGAGGACCGCCTATATGCCTCCTACGTAGAGGCTAGGAGGGTCCTCAAAACTACTATCGGAGAGGCAAAGGACAGGGGACGGCGCGAGATGCTCGAGAGCCTCGATAATGATCCGTGGGGGAGACCGTACAGGGCGGCGCGTAACCAACTGCGCCCCATTGGTCCCCCACTGACGGAGACTCTCGAACCCGGTCTGCTAGGGGAAGTGGTCCGGGCCCTGTTCCCGGCCCGGTCAAGCACCTTCTCCCCACCGACAATGTGTCCTCCCAGGGCAGTCTTTCCAGAGACCATTCCTCCAATTTCATCGGAGGAACTTAGCTCGGCGGCATCCTGCCTCCGTGCTAAGAAGACTGCTCCTGGTCCCGACGGCGTCCCTGCCCGAGTGGTGGCTCTGGCCATTCCTCAAATGGAGGACAGGTTTCGGGACCTTTTCGACCAGTGTTTTGCGGTCGGAAAGTTCCCGAAACCTTGGAAGGAGGGCCAATTGTGCCTCCTAAGAAAAGAGGGGCGTCCGGTCGACTCCCCATCGGCCTACCGGCCTATCGTCCTCCTGGATGAGGCCGGGAAGCTCTTTGAACGGGTCGTGGCGGGCCGCATCAATGAACACCTGCAGGGAGTCGGACCGGACTTATCGGACCGACAGTTCGGCTTCAGGAGGGGGCGATCTACTATAGATGCCCTCTCCCAACTGAAAGAGACTGTGAGGGAAGCGAAACAGCGGGGGAAAGGTGTGTTGGCGGTATCTTTCGATATAGCCAACGCATTTAACACGATCCCCCACGCCACTATCCTGGAGGCCCTGCATTTCTTTGGCATCCCCGCCTACCTGCGGTACCTCCTGGCGGACTACCTGACTGATCGATCGGTGGTCTACTTTGATCGAAGTGGAGTTCTGCGTCGGCATGTCGTTGAGTCCGGTGTTCCACAGGGGTCTGTCCTGGGCCCCCTGCTGTGGAACATCGGATTCGACTGGGTTTTACGTGATGTCCTCCTCCTGGATACGAGTGTCATCTGCTATGCGGATGACACTCTACTCACGGCCCGGGGGAAAGACTATAATGAAGCGGCACGTCGAGCTTCAGCTGCAGGGTCCCTTTTGGTCCAGCGCATCCTTCGTTTGGGTTTACGGGTGGCGCTGGAGAAGACCGAGGCCATTTACTTTCATGGACCTCGGCAGCGCCGCCCTGCCGACGCTCATATAACTGTCCAGGGCATTAGGATCGACGTGGGGACCCTGTTAAAATACCTGGGTCTCCTATTGGATGCGCGGTGGCAATTTGGCCCTCATTTCAAAGGGTTGTCATCGCGCCTCCTCAAAGCCGCGGGCGCATTGTCCCGGCTTCTCCCGAATATTGGGGGGCCCAAGACTGGCTGCCGGCGTTTGTACGCCGGCATTATTCGGAGTAAGGCGCTCTACGGAGCGCCAATATGGGCGGACGTCGTTAGCCGGACGGAGAACGCGCGGAACCTGCGGCGGCCCCAGAGGGCAATCGCCCAAAGGGTCGCTCGGGCCTACCGCACCGTCAGCTTTGACGCATCTTGCGCCCTGGCTGGGACACCACCTTGGGGGCTGGAAGCCCAGGTGCTGGCCAGGGTGTATCAGTGGACGACAGCGGAGAGGGCGCGCGGGGAGCGCCCTGCGCCCGCCGAGAGGGGCGCAATCAGGCAGGAGGTTCAGGAGGACTTAGTCCTTCTGTGGAAGGAGAGCCTCGCCTCCGCAGTGTACGGCAGAGTCCTTTTGGATGCCGTGGTGCCGATTTTTGAGGACTGGCTGGACCGGCCTCACGGTTTCCTTACTTTCCGCCTTGTGCAGGTATTGTCCGGACATGGTTGTTTCGGGCAATATCTGCACAGGATCGGGAGGGAGGAATCCGCGATGTGTCACGAGTGTGGGGCTGACCGCGACTCGGCCGATCACACTTTGGTCGAGTGCTCTGCATGGGCCGCGCAGCGTGCCGTTCTGGCCGGCACTATAGGGCCCGTTGTCTCGCTCCCCGCGGTCGTCTCGGCCATGGTGGGGAGCCGCCCAGCGTGGGTAGCCGTGTCCTCCTTCTGCGAGACTGTCATGTCCCGGAAGGAGGCCGCGGAGCGAGAGCGGGAGGATGACCCTTCCGCTCCTGCGCTCCGTCGTCGTAGAGGTGGCCGGACTAGGCGAGTTTATCGCCAATTCTTGCCGCCTGACGGGGTCCAGCCGGTAGGTGGTGCGGGGGCACCGCCGCCAGCATTGCACGGACCCCCGTCTTCGACGGATGGGAGTGGGCTCACCCTTCGGACCACTCCCATGACTCCCCCCTAAAGGGGGGAGCCAGTTGGGGCCTGTCATGACCAGGCCACGTCGGTGATGTCTTGGTGTACATACTAATAGGACCCTCGACACCACCTTTAAGGCGCATGACGAAGGGGCCGGGGTTTTTAGTGGGTATTTCCTGCCTCACTTCCATCTTCGAGGCGGGATGAGTCCCACATACCCCGCTGCTCCCCCAAGCAGCGGGAATGCATAAATGCATTTTCCCCGGCAAAAAAAAAAAAAAAAAAAAAAAAAAAAAAAAAAAAAAAAAAAAAAAAAGGCGGGTTGGCGATCGCAGAGCCTAGATCCTCGCTCCGGTGACGCTGCTGTCCGTCATTGGCCTGTGGTACTTAGGTACGCCTTCGACCGCCTTTACCGCCACCAATCGGTTGCTAGTGCTTCTTTTGTTATTCGGCAAGATGCACGACGGGGAGGGTGGCTTGGACCGAAAAGATAATAAGTAGGTCGCTCCCTTACATCTCGGGCAACAAGGCATTGTTTAACCACGGTTGTAAGTGAAATAGTACGACGTCGATACACACGGTGGGTACCGCAGGCCGCTAAGAGACCGCCGCCACAGCCGCGGTCACGAGGCATCCGCAATTTGCTGCGGACACAAACTACGCTTGTGTTCAATAAGTCTAACTTTGAAATGTGAAAGTGGTGTCATTTAGATAATATTAACTTCTGCTTCTATACATATTTAGGTAAGTCACCACGCTTGACAGGCGGGTCAATGACCGCAGTAGGTTGTGATTGTGGTGAAGGTGTACCCATTTTATCGCTGCTGCGCATCAGTAGAGGTCGGAGTCAGTCGGCCATTAGTCAGAGGTCGTCGGTATTTTTCTTATAAATATTGACATTCAATTAATACCTGATAACTGTTTATTTTATCCGAATACAAGATCCAAAATACATAAAATATATACCTACCAGGGCCAGATTCCAATAAGCTATTTAAAATTCACACATTTATCGTCGTCCCCTAACAAACAAAACTAAAAACACAAACGGGTCGGTAACTACCACACACGGGAGAGCTTTAAGAAAAAAACCCATTTGCAGAAACAATTTTCTAAATAAAACCATTTCAGTGGCCATAAAAGACGCCATTTTATTAGAAGCCGGGAAGATAACCTGAGGCATTGTGCTTACATTGTGGATGAGTGAGCCAAAGCTATCGGCGACGTATCGGAAGCGTCGCGGCGAGCCGCACCGCTCCGAACCCGCGGGCTTACGTACTGCAAGGGCTAGGAGACTTTGAAGCCTAGTTTCCACCGCGTACGATGAATGATCGCATGACAAAGCCGAGCTAACTTTGAATAGGTTTTCATCAGAAAAGAGTTTGGGTAGTGGTCTTATATCCGTTTTCAGCAATATTTCACGAATAACTATGTTAAGAGTTCCTTAAAACAGCCTTGTGTATTTTTCACACGAAAAAATTATTTTCTTTTGTATCCAGAAGTCCGGGAATTAAAGGGTTTAGGCAACATTTAAGGATGGCTTTGACGAGAACAACTAAGCTATAACGCACCCTAAATTCTTCTTTGGGGCTTCTTACCTTAGGAAACCGTTGGAGAAAGTCGATAAATAATTGAATTCAAAAGTCGATAAGTCATAAATTCTCATAAATACTTAATGTACTTGACTTAATATAACTTGAATAATAAATTTAGTTATTGTTTATCTTTACGTTGTTATCGCTTTCATATAGCTAGCTAATGCCTCGTGGAACAACATTATATACGTACCATTCAGTACCGCTTTGATATTTGAAACTCACTTGAGATAATTCAAAACCTACAACCGTTCAAGTATTACTTTCAAATGCAAAATTGTAACCTGAGCCTCAGCCTTTTATAAACCAATTCACTAAATCATGTGCACGATTTTACGTCCACCGCCGAAGCCATTGTGGGCCGCCAGAGCGTGAAGTCGGTCTCCTGCACTATTATATCTGCTAACTCAGCAAGCGATCCTATCAGTGGCGTCAATTGCCCGTGCCAAATGCCACTTCCCCCGCCACTTCTCCCCTGTGCCACAAAATAAGAAAGTGCAGAAAGTATTTTTCTTATAGATCTTACAGTCCGAGGCATCACATGTTGAAATTCATTTGCTCTACCTCCTTCTACAATTCCAGAGACCACTACTAGCGATAAAACCGCCTAAATAGTAAGTACTACATCATGGCTATAATGCCTTTTTCGTAAATGTTTTAAAACTATGAAGTTAAGCACATCTATGCATTTCAGGTATTGCATTGCAGCCTCAAAAGTAGCTCGGACATGAGCGGAATTCGGAATGTATTTTTTATGCGTGGGAGGATAACGTCAATATACAGAATTACGAAAAGAACGTGGTAGCAAAGATTTCTTTTTTAAAATTGATACCTGATCTAGCCAACGGAAACAGGTCTATTACACAATGCCTATTTCGTCTCTGACTCAAAAACTCTGTCTTAGATCATTCAAAAACATCAGTATTAATAATACCAAGACATGCCACACTGGGCCATATATCGCTATCCAGCTAAAAAAACTAAGCTTTCACTATGTATGAGTAATGTACTATCTCAGCTACAAATCATAAGTAATTACCGGTTTGTATTATGTAATAACTTCATAAATACGTCTTTAGATAGCCATAATTGTCTCAGGCATAATAAAGAAGTTAGTTACATGGACGTATAACCAACTCTCCTTTTTTTTACTTAACCAGAGAAACCTCTGTACGTGTATACTCCGTGCCTCCGCCGAGGAAACAAACGCTTATCTGTCTAGTGCTCTGGGAAAAGCGTGATTGAATGTTTCCGCTGATCCCGCGCGAGATAATCTCGCCGGCGTGATGGCGTTCGCGGTTCACGCGGATTCGGCACAAAAACAATTTTTGTGTGCACTCGATACTTTTCGGTATTCTGAGATGCGAAAAAATAAAACAAGAGGTCGTTGAACTTTTGTATGAAGTATAAGTATAAAATAAAGTCGCTTATTCTATCCCATATCCCCATGCTTAAATCTTTAAAACTCCGCAACGGATTTTGATGCGGTTTTTTTAATAGATAGAGTGGTTCAAGATAAATTAATGTATAATGAAATACCCGAAGCGTAGCGAGGGCGGGTCGCTAATATATATATATATATATATATATAATACAGGTATGTTCGTTCATGAACATATCGTCACAGAGGCCAATCTGTAACGCAATAACCTAACTGCGTTACAGATTGGCATTTTAGCCTAACATAAAAATAAATTACTTCCTAATAAATACTTAAAATACTAAGAGTGACCATAACAGAAAAAGGTAGTTTCCCGAGATAGTCTCCGCTCAAAGCGAAGAAGTGAACCGACCCGCCAATATTATTCAAAATGCTAATGGAACTGTTCCTAATTCTGCAGATCAGGGTTTTTTAACTTAGAAGCCATCAGTTTAGTACTCCGGAAACGTCCTGATGCACTGCAAAAACGTGATGATCTACATATTTTTAAATATATGTCATTTGAATTACATATAATCCCTGAGACGGTGTTATTAGTAGTTTGTCGCAGTAAATATTCAAATTACAAATAAAATTACCGTTACATAAACTGAAATCTTTCTTGACCTCATTTTGGGGTACGGGCGTTGATGACCCGACAGCAGGTTGACTGTTAAACGTTCTTAATTACCAACAGATAGAGGCCAACTGGCACCACTGACAAAAAAATACCTTAGCTCCACCTGTTATTGGTCAGGGTTGCCAGTTAGAAGATCATCTTTAAAGAAGTATTAATTTAAATTGTAACATTCATACTTTACGTTAGTTTGTTATTAATTCATCATGATCCTTTTTTGTCGGGAATGCCTTTACGCATACACCAGGGCCCTGGGTACGGGATACCTGCCTTATGTGGTGCTCACTCCTATTAAGCGTAGAATACCTAGTACAACCGTAGTATAGTTTTATTTAAGCCAATGGTATCAATCCTCCCTCCTCTAATTTACGCCACATTTCTCTATTCCGGGCAATGGTATGGTGTGCAATAAAGAATATGTATATCCACAGACATACATACATAACGTCACGCCACGTTTCTCCCAGAGGCGTAGGCAGAGACTACATCCTTCTATTTTCTAAGATCACGGCACACAACTTTCTATCTATCTACATCAGTACAATTACACTAATATTGTGAGTGTTTTTGTTTGTTCCTTCTTCACGTCTAAACGGCTGGACGGATTTGATTGAAATTTGACAGGAGGTTAGTGTATGGTTCAGAATAACACTTAGGCTACTATTCCATAATTCCCACGGGTCGAAAAACCGCGGGTAACACCGCGGGGCGCAGCTAGTAGTATAAATATAAATAAATAAATAACCCAAGACATGCCACGCTGGGCCACACAGCGCCACTTAGCCCCAAACTAAGCCGAAGCTTGTACTATGGGTACTAGACAACTGATAAATTTAATTACCTATATACTTTTTTTTTGTAAATAAATACATATTATACATAGAAAACACCCACACCAATACAAATAGACATGTGCATGCACACAAATGTTTGTAGTGTGTGGGGATCGAACCCACGACACTTGGCTCAGAAAGCAGAGGGCACTACCAAATGAGCCACCGAGCCTGTCAACAAAATATATAAGTACTCTTGTGTCAGCCCTACAATGTTACTTACATCTACAGCGCGTGGCTAATTGGTGCTCCTATTCGCTTTATTTGTTTAGCTGCGCATACAAATACGCGCATTAGGTTAGCCGCAGGAGGTGGCTTTAAGTCTTCATTCGTTTAATAGAGGCTGTATAGCGCGATCGATTCAACAGCTGACGGCCACGTATGTTTTACGATTTTTATTTAATTGCACACCAATGAAAAAATGTCTTAGAATTAGGCAAAGTAGGTACACAGTTGTTATACAATTTAGGCGGTCTTATTGCTATTAGCGGTCTCGTCCAGACAACCTTGTGAAGAGAATAGCAAGATAGAAAGAGTGAGGTGGTGTATGAATTAATGATTTAATTTTAAGTATATTGATTAACTCATTAGTACTTTTATACTTAGTAAAGCATTATATACTTAGGTAATATTGGACACTCTGATGGAATTCTCTTGCCGAAAGTGCCGGGTTCGATTCGGTCATTACCATTATATCATACGTTAATACTAAATGCTATGTTCTGATTACACTGGATAGGATCGCAACAGTCAGATATTAATATTATTTAGAACTTTTTTTGCACAATACCCAAGACCCAGAAGGACAAACATTCATGTGAGGAACTTTCGTGTTTGTTCCATGTCTGAATGTCTGTATATTTAAATTTGTGGTACCTTCGTTGTTCCGATACCCATATAAATAAACACAAGTGTTCAGGCTCCATACTTTGGGAAAGTAGCAATATAGGTATGTATTATGTATAGGCCTAATATTTATTTATTATACCAAGTTAACTAAAGATCATTCAGTAAACAAAGAGATGTGTATCATTCTACACATGCCCATACATGTATGCTTATACTCAAATGACGATAAGCCGTCATCAAACCTATTATGTATGCAAACGCGTCGCTAGCCCCACCTGCGTTGTGGTTAAGCATATAATGTATGACAGTCGTATACCTCCCACCTTATATACTTCTTATACCGTATAATAGTGAGTCAGTGGAGCGCGGAGAGAGCTGGTCACGAACCATTACATCTTTGTCCGCGCCGGTTGGAACATAATTACCAGTGTTTTATACACCTATTGCACGCTATTATTTTTATTTAACCAATGTGGAGTAATCATTTGCTCGTTTAGTTTGGGTTTGAAAACAGAGTGTTTTGACGTCAATTTAACTTTAGGTGTAGTGTTTTGATGCTTCAAATTAGACAATATCAGGGATATACATGAATAAATCCTTTTTTTTAGAATTAAGACAATATTAAGTAGAAATAAATAAAACGTTTATAGGTGGTCAACAATACCAATAGTAGAATATAAAGAAACATTCCATCGAGAAGAACCGGCAAATGCTAGACAAATCACTATTGCTCCAATTTCTTTTACAATTGCATTTTACATTATGCCCAAATAAAAAGTTTTAAAAATTATACGTAAAATTTAAAAATTACAAACACCACGATGAACTTGCTAGTGAGATCAATACAGTTAAGCGAGTATCTGACCAATTAAGATATCAGGTGATTTACTCATTCTTATTGCATAGGTAGGTATACCTGCTACATTCCGTCGTGGGTAAAAAGAAGGCGATGAAATAAGACACCTTTGAATATTACAAAGTGCATTTCACCAGTCGAAAAACTACCAGAACCAAAAGGAAAATACACCACTAATCTTGGGAAATTCCCAAAGTTAGACGACGAAAAAGATAAATCTGTATTACCTCACATCCAAAACCAGACAGAGTCGTTGCAAGCTCCGCTTCCTCATTATTTTATTTCAATCTGTTTGAAAGAAAAAGCTTTCGCCGCGGTACACTCAGTGCGAATATGAATAAATTGGACACTCGTCCTAATCAAGATAATTAAGGGCTGCGCCAAACAACGGGTGTCAAAGGCGGCGTGGCGCGGCGCCGGGCACAATGACGCGACGGGACGTCGCGGCGTGCCTGCCCACATTACCTTAGGGTTGGCCTCCACTGAAATGTAATAATAACAACAGAAGTCACACCAAAATCCTTTCATTCCGATTTAGATCTACTGCACATTCACCCTTTCAACTGAATATCTATACAAGAAGCAGTCATAATTAAACATGCGATCCTGAGTATTTGTGGAACGTTGGGACTCACTAGGTACTCCTTCAAAGATGCAAAACCTTCATGTAATAAGAATGACCCACACAAGAATGTAAATGTAATTAATGAAATGATGTATGTAATGGTTATAAATAAACCATGTTAAAGAGAAGTATTGTTACTAATATAAACATAATATAAGTGGCAAATTTCGGCAACAGCGTAATTCGCCACGTCCCAATGGAGACTCATAAATTACGGGGGAGATATTAGAGGCACAAGCGTATGTGGTCAGACACCCACAGGTGCACCCTCTGTTCCTTTACTTTCTTAATACGATGGAACGGTAGTTGCAGCTGAGGTAGTAGGTAAGTGTTAAAAATGGAAAGTAATGTACAATTTGATTTAAAAAAAACTTCGGTCGGTTTCGGCATCAGTTGCCACAGGGCAACTGACAAATTTAATGATTGATTTTGTTAAATTCTAATTACCGCAGCGACTTGATCATCCTTTTGGCTTTCGAGGGGAGATAACTATGCTGTTTTTGTATAAAAATTCAAGTTTTCCTAGGTGCAGCCCTAACCGGCCACATTTGGGAAGGTATCTCCCCTAAGAGCCGCGAGCGCGTGTTGTCGGCGGCCGGCGGAGCGGAAGAGCGGCTTTGTGACAGCCCTCGGCGAGCGGGCCCCTCGCACGTTATTTGAACACACTGTAGTAGGAGATTTCATGAAATGACGTCTTTACTCACGTACTGTCTCACGTAACGAAATCACAACAATATTTAAAAAATGTCAGTCTACTGCAAGACATAGGCCTCCTATAAAGACCTTCATGACATCCGGGTGCCAGCTGCCCACATTCAGCCCCATCATGCGATCTTTATTCGTCAGTCCACCGCGCTGAAGGGCATCCCATACCAGAGTCCAGAACTCCACTTGCCCAGTCCAAAACCGTCAACAGCCGTCTGTTGTTCACACTATGTGCCCTGCCTACTGTCGCTTTAGACCGATTATCCTCTAGGCTATATTATATAGCTGACCTTGGTTCATCTGGATAAATATCACATACAATACAATATAATGAGAATGAGGTGAAAAGAGCCAACACGTGGCACACGTGGTATGAGCTAGACCCGGTAACATGATCTAGACTGTCCAATAATATAGATAAGATAATCTTTATTGCACACCATATTGACTTCAAAAATAGGTATGCACATCACACGCTGTAATTGTATGGAAATAAAACGTATGGGCGTTCTATCCTTAGTACTTTATATGGGCTTGACATTGAATCGGAAACCTCTGAAACTTCGGATTATCCGCGTGAGAACGCCCAAAACATTACGCCACGAAGGTACTTGTATTCTATTCTATTTCTGTTCCAGGAAGTACCTAGTCATATGTGTGAGCCCATCTCATTTCACGTCGCTCGGAAGACCGACACCCTTGTCAGTAAACACAGACAGATCCGTGTCACCTCACTCGCGTCGGCCTCATCAGCTAAGAGCCGCGTGAATGCGCCAAGCCAGATGGAAGATGCGATGCATCTTTGGGGCTCTTCTGTTTTGGGGCATAAAAATAGTAGCTGAGACTATATTTTTTGTGTAAGACCTGCTATTCTATCATCTACCTACCTATGTATATAGGTAGATGTATTTTTCCTTTTAGAAACAAAGTAACTTAGACAGATGAATGAAGGAGAATGTCAAAATATACAAAAAAATCCCGAAATAAATTACTAATCCAAATAAACTAAAGTGGCGATCGGGTACTTGTAAAATAAAAAAAAATCGATTACCCCGTTTAATAAAAAGCGAGGGGAGCCAGGGGCGTCAGGCCCGCTCGGATGTGAACATTTGTAGCAATAATGCGCTCCGCAAGGGGAGTCGCGGCTGCTACTGAAAGAATGATACATCATCATACCAAATAATAAATCACACATGATTCAATTAGAAAAAAAAAGTGGCCAAGTGCGAGTCCGATTTGTCTATGCAGGGTTCTGTGAATGCAGCAGCATGCAACTATTCCCGCCCGTAAATATCGGTTACATACTGATATATACTGATATAACCGATATTCATGGGCGGGAATGTGACAGTTCAAATATTCTTATAATAAATTTATAGTCTATGTGTTAATCTGATCTACGAGCTACATCACTTGTAAAGTTTCATTAAAATCTGTTCAGTCGTTTTTGAATGAAAGAATCCATCAATACATATGTACACATCCATCCAAACTTACACACTTTCGCGTTTTTAATATTTAAGTAGTTTCGGAAAAAAATAGCTGTGACTCATGGGCGGACAGGCAGACAGATAAACAGACACGCCGTTTTCGTTCCGTAAGGGTTACGTTTCTTGCCATTTGGCTACGGAACCCTAATAAAACGGGCGGGCGACGCGAGAACGGTGGGATTTTGTCACCAAAGCGACCGTTTGTCGGCTAATTTGACGTTTCGCGTTGCATCATCAATCAAACGCAATTAACGATGCCGATGGCTTTGTTCGTGTTCGGAAAAAAAAGAATTGCTGCACCAATTGGAGTGCTACAAATAAATAATACTGCTAAAGTACACTGCATTTTGCAATCGTTAGGGATAACTCTTGTTTTAATTAATGGTATTATCAGTTCAAGCCACGGCTGCAATAATTATCTCCGAGTTATCACAATAACAATTTCAAAATCACGATGCGACACGTCATAAGCGTGTTTTACGTCTTAATTTGTTTGATACTTTTGTTGACTCGGATGATTTAGCGACGCTGCGGCCGGAAAGCATTGGACGATATTGGCGAGGGACAATTTACTATTTATTAATCTGTGCTATATGTAGGTTGCGACTATAAAGAACTACCCGCATCCCAGAGATAAAATCAAATCTATATTTTTATTCTTAGACAAACAAAGAAAAAATTATAAAACTTTAAACTTTACAACGACTGCTGCTGAAGCAGTCGGGATGGCTAAAATATGCTGACTTAAACTGCGCAATTTAGATTTCATCGGCGGAAAATTTAAAAACGAAAATCAATTCCAAACCTTTTTCTCTTTCCAAATACAAAAGTTAATACCGCTTTAACACATGAGCCTTCAGTACACTCAATAACTCATTGGCGAACGTAGAGGGAGGTGTCACGTGGCTGTAATGAGTCGCACCACCCCTAGTGATGTGCTTAGGCGTATACGTAATCGACTATCGATACTTTTTTAAAAGATTACTAGCTGTTCCAGCAATTTCGTCCTCGTGGAATGTTTTCATCCCCTATCTTATCCTCTTGGGGGTAGGATTGATCATGAAATCCTTTGTTTACAGATGCCTACGTCATAACATCTACCTGCATGCCAAATTTGAGCCCGATCCGTCCAGGGATTTGGGCTGTGCGTTGATAGATCACTATGTCATCAGTCAGTCTCATTTTAGATTTAGACTTTCCATTGTTGACTGTACTTTGACATTCGGAAAAGATTTTGCGAAGAGTGACACAAAAATAAATAATTCTTAACAAAAAAGTGCAATGATGAAAATTACCGTCACCGGAGCGAGAAGCTACACCCTGCGATCGCCAACCCGCCTGCCAAGCGTGGCGATTATGGGTATATCCTCCAGATGTTTGCCCTGTGGCGAACAACTGGAGAGGCCTAGGTCCAGCAGTGGACTGCAATAGGCTGATGATGATGATGATGAAAATTAATACGACACAAACGGGAAGTGATGAAGATTGCATTTCTTCTCCGTCACCTGTCCGTCGTTTTATAAAATACTCGTATTCATACAAGTTATTCTCGGTCGAGATTTTTTATAATGCATCAATAATGATCGGGCCTCACTAGCCACCCTCCGCCCTCCATCACTATGAAATTTCACACATTCGCCGCGCGTCTGATTATTGCAATTTATGACGTCACATTTTTTCGAGTGGCGCGCCAACCGTTTTTCATAAAAGCTAAACAATGCGTCATATATTGTTTGGACAAGTTTAGCATTCATGTACTGTGTGGAATGAGATTTGTGAATATTTTATACCTACCTAATAGCAGAACGACACGTCAACAAAAATAAATTGAATGTGTACCTACCTAATTAAAAACTTTCGCATTCTTGAGATATGTCCGTTTAAAAAACTAGTTGTCCGTGTGGATTTCGAATAGGATCACACCATCTGATCCCTTCAGTAGGTATAGTAGAAGGCGACTAAGGGAATATCAGGAAACGTGCAGCAGCGTTTACGTGGATACAAATAAAACAGACTGCGGTCACCGACCCGCCAGCCAAGCATGGTGGGTGACCAAGGCTATTCCTCCCAAATGAGAATTGATATTAGTGAGCCCTATGTCCAGCAGTGGACTTTTGCAGGCTGTCGAAGATCACTAATCATCCCTTGATAATTATTTTGAAAATATTTCATGTACCTTTTTATTTTGAAAATATTTTATGTACCTTTTTTGATTGACCTCTCTACAGATTTATTATAAACTTTACTTTTTAGAAGATATCCAGAAACCCACTATGAACATCTAACTTTTAGGAAAACCGCGTGTTTGCACATTACTTTGCGTCGTTGTGTGAAAAGTGTTTCCGGCTTTTCTATAGTTGCTTTATCCATGCTTAGAACCTCTTCTATCTATTATAATAACTATCCTTTTTCAATAGATACTCACTATAACCATATAATTAAACATCAAACATATCGCCAGGACAACGCGTAATCCTTGTAACGTATCCGTAACAAAGGGTCCAGGGTTCACTTCCTGGCGGGCACAATGGCGGGTGCACCTGTGCGGAGGCTGAGAGCCCGCGGCGCTTACCGGATTTACTCTATTTGCGCAATACTTACTGCCCCGGGGTCGGAGCGAGGTAGAGCTTGGAATGCGTTAGAGAGGGCAGAGCATTTATTGGATTGTCGGGCAAGCATTCAACGAGGCTCTGGCAACCGACTAATGGCCGTATAACCATTACGATAGAAAGCGTAGCTAAATACCACATGCCGATGACGGGTACCAGCGTCGCCGGAGCAATTGGACGCCCTGCGGTCGCCAACCCGCCTGTCCAGGTTGACAATTATGGGTAAAGCCTCCAGATGCTTGTCCAAACGGGCGAACAACTGGAACGGGCTATTTCCAGCAGTGAACTGCGATAGGCTGGTGATGATGATTGATGAAGCATTCATCTACCTATTTAAATAAAAATGGATCTTCGAAATGTGTCTACGCCGATAAATTCCTAACGAAGACTGCACCAAATTGGTTCTTGGTATTATGTATTCTTTATTTTCCGGGCAAGATTTTTATATACCTATTGCTTAAAAAAAATAATGTGGTTTAAAAACATGGCGATACTATGCACGCCGGGTCAGCTAGTAGTAAACAATAAAAATCTGTGTAACTTGACTTAGAATTATCTACACGCATCATAGTGCGTCGACGTGTAATTTTTGGAGCTTTCATAATCTGATCTGAGAGCCTGCAATGCTACCTGCGCGCCACAATGTCAAATCAACATAGCAAAGTGGCAATTTCGTTAAATCATAGCCACCATAGCTTACATTCCAAATAAATACTTTGATTCTAAATTATATCAATCCTATTTGATAAAAAAAAAAAAATTTGGTAGGTACATTGCTCTTTCTAAGAGAGATTTTACTCTACATTTAACCGGAAAGGTAGACCAGGTTGCTCTTAACATTCAAGTGGCCAATTACAGATCGCGTTTGGCGGCCTCTTGCCGAGTTCTTGAGTCGACTGTACGTTTGACAACATTGCGGGCCGACTGTACTAGAAGCAGGGCGCTTTATACTCGTAATGCGTTTTGAAAGTGCAACGGCTTTTTAGGGTTCTGTACCCAAAGGGATGTAAGGGAACGGCCTATCATCATTTCGCTCCAAGCCAACCTCACCTGCCCGTGGTGCATCCTGCCGATTAACAAACAAGGCGCTGACAAACCGACTGATGGCGGGTGACATCGCAATCGAAGGCTTAGCTAAATACCATAGACCGATGTCTGGCATCAGCGTCACCGGAAAGAGAAGCTACGCCCTGCGATCGCCAACCCGCCTGCAAAAAAGTACTTTTTTGCCGCTTTTTGCCGCAACATTAAAATCAGCACCAGGTAAAGCGCTTAAAATCTAGTCAATGGTACGAAACCCTTCGTGCATGAGTCCGACTCGCACTTGTCCGGTTTTTAATAACGATAGGATAGTTTCATAAGTGGATAATGCACACGATTAAATATTTTCCTGAGAAATAATTGGGGTTGGAATATTTTATGTACCTACTTCACATTTTACAAGCCATTGCTTATTTGAGATTTTCATAAGTCTCCACAGCCGACTTCAAAAAGGGGAGAGTTAATGTCTATCATAGTATGTGCAAATACTGTCTCCTTAATTTTCTACAGGTCACAGTACGTATTTCATTAACGATTAATTAAGGCGGTTTTATCGCTAATCGTGAAAATAAATCTCTTCCAGGCAACCTATGGTAGAGAAAATACTTTATTAACAGGTAATTCTACGGCCTCTGTTACATTGTTTTAAGTATGCAGTAGCATAGTAGTGACTTCGTTACACACATGCACATTTCTTGTGTCACACGCACACATATAGGTACCTGTGTTTGTACATGTACATTTTTTATTAAAAGTTATAAGAGCAAAGCTATTCATTAATATATCCAAATATTAGTTTGTTTTGATAGACACAACAAAAAAAAACGAAAAAAATAGCTAAAGAAATAAAAAACGGCCAAGTGCGAGTCGGACTCGCGCACGTAGGGTTCCGTACCACTGATTGAATGAAAAAAGACCTTTAAAAAAAACTACTGTCTAGATTTCATTCAAAACCATTTTCGTTAGTAGTTTGCATAGTAATACATATCATATTATTTTTTTCAGTTTTATCATGCCCATATTTTAGAAGTTACACATTTTACCACTTTGGAAAAGTCTCTCGCGCAGACTATTCAGTTTAGAAAAAAATGATATTAGAAACTATAACATCATTTTAAAAGACCTATATGGATAGGTCTAGATACCCCACACGTATAGGTATGATGAAAAAAAAAGGTTGAGTTTCAGTTCTTTGTATGGAGAACTCCAAAACATTTAAGATTTTTTCTGATTTTATTTTAAAATCATAACACGGTTTACAGAATGCATCTACGTACCAAATTTCAATAAAGTAGCTCTTATAGTTTCGGAATAAACTGGCTGTGACATACGGACGGACGGACAGACAGACAGACATGACGAATCTATAAGGGTCCCGTTTTTGCCATTTTGGCTACGGAACCCTAAAAACTAGCTAAAGAAATAAAAAATGTCTGCCGTGACCGACATTTGTACGCAATTAAGCCATTCGATTGTTTCGAGTTAACCCTTCGCCGCGTGCGCTTCCGGTAACATTATCTCATCGACCACATGTGACCCCATAACGCTTTTTTACTACTATAACTGTTTTGGGAGGTACACTTAAGGTGTAGTATTTTTTTACATACTAGCACGTCAAAATGACTACGTCCTGCCTGCTGCAAACGACTAAGTTCAAATGTCAAAAGTCAAGACGACAGACTATCCGTGACGCACTTTTTTGCAATTATATGCAGTAATGCACACGACGCACAAAAATCTGTCTCGGATATCTCACAGACTCAACGCACACGACGCACATCTTCGAATATTCTATCGGCAGACCTGGCCGCTCTTTTTAAATGTCTCAGACGCAGACTCTCTCGCATAAAAAGTGAGCCGTCTGCGCTGCACCATCATTAGATATTGCCATTCGATAAACCTCTTTTTGTCATAATAGGAGAAATTTTATGGCTATATATAAATACACACACACACTACGTTAGTATAGTAGGTTCTCTAAAGGCGAATGAATGATTTACTTACAATATTCCCCCAGGTATTAGAAACACTATCATTAAATAATAAATACTCTACAACTCCTAAGGCGATTACGCAAAAGATATAAAAGTGCAATGTGTGTGCGCAAAGATAGTGGCATTCTCTGTTCCTTCGTTGTCATGCCTCCGATTGTTCGTGACCGCAGAGATTGGCGAATTACTTAGTATGTATATTTGACTCAATATTGGAATGTTGCATACGCTAGCCATGCATCGTAGACGACGTGCCTTAGATAAAAAAAATAAACAAAAAACAATTTCACACAGTCTGAGCAAACCATCTTTAAAACAAAACGCCTATAAGGTCTCATAAAAAAAAAATTAGAAAGTACCACCCGAGCGGTGTTCGTCAAAACTTCGCTCAATTACTGCAATAAAAATAATATTGTAGGTAAACAAGCTTTGAGGCCAGGCCCGACAGCTACCGGTCGGTTTGTGCAACCCCAAGCAGGAACAATACGTATATGCACAATGACGTGATTCTTAGACGCGGCATTATTCAACCCAAACATTGGCATTGGGCTATTGTAGGCCCCTTTGTCAGATATTTACCGACTTTTGGGCTGTTGCAGGGTTGAAAAAACACTGAATAGAGTCATCGACGCGGCTAAACTGATAACTTATTTCTGATGGTAGTTTTCGAGTATTATTCTTGGTGTAATGTTACACAATTAGAGTCAGTAACCATTTGTGTTTCATTTGAATCGAACTATCGTATTTTTTATTTCTCAAACTACATATTATACCTTATCTATCATCGTATTTTTACCTATCGCATAACTGTTTTTTATATGGCGAGGTTGCTAGCTTCGTTACTTCGTACCTTTGATATTTTAATACCCATAAGACAAGTACTCAAATGTACACATGATTACTAGTACCCACAGTATAGGCTTCGCCTTAGTTTGGGGCTAGATGGCTCTGTGACCCAGCATGGCATGTGTTGGGCTATTTATTTATGATGCCCGTCGAGATCCTCAACCTCTCCTCGGCTTAGTAGCGCTGCGCGCCCCCTAGATAGTACTGGCAGACATCGGGAGAGCGTTGTACCCTCCCGTTATGACGTCACTGACCACGTGTGTCCGAAGACGCGTGATGTCATCTTCCTCCTACGACAGGTAGGGATACCCAGGTAGTATTCTACGTCCAGGTAGTATTCTTACCGCAGACCTATATAGCCCTCAATAGCCCTTGTGTGTGGTGTGCTATGTTGCGTCACTTGCGTCTCAGCATACGCTTAGCCTCACTGTCTTACATACGCTAGTAATATAGGTATTTAACATTTTATATAGGTATCTTCGGAGTTCGGACGACCCCAGACTGACCAGCTGGCGTACCACGCGCAGCGCATCTCGATAGCAATTCAGCGAGGTAACGCAGCCGGCGTCCTGGGGTCAGTGCCACAGGGACCCGTTCTAGAAGATATTACCGAACAACTACGACTTGGGAGCCTTCAAGAAACGAGCGTACTCCTATTTAAAAGGCTGGCAGCGACCCTAGGACTCGATTTGAGTTGCGGGTGTCTATGAGCGGTGTCGACTGCTTATCATCAGGCATCACATTTGCTCGTCTGCCGCTTCTTGCATAAAAAAAATAAAAATTTAATGTTTGAAAATATTACCTACTTAGTTATAATATGTATTTAAACATGTATCATAGCAAATAATGTATTATCAATTCGGTATATTAACTATACAATACGTAACTATAAAACTAAATTTTACCAACCATTAAAATCAGCACCAGATGCAGACTCACAGCGAAATATGTACAGCCGTCTGCCATTTTCTACCATAAAAATTTAAAAGTTTACAACTGCAAACATTTGCAATAGCCAGACGTAAATGGTTAATGTTTTGTAAACAACTTAACCTCTTAAATAGTTCAGTAAACAATGGATGAGGCTACACAATTGTTATCTTTGAATAGAGCCGCATTCGTGATAAAAACCGAATGTTTGCACGATAAAACGATTTAATCTTGCTTTCATTTGAATGTGGGCTTACGTATACCTTTACCTATTGAATGATCTACTTTCATTGTGATGATGACCTTCATTTTGTAAGAGGTCATAACGAGAGCACTGATTCCATTAGTCGATATCCATTGTCGTATGTTGTTGACCTATTGACAGAAGTTCAAAAGCAGTTAGTGTAATGATAAAAAATGGTGCAGCTATTAGTAAAGGTAAAACATCCACCTATTATACTTTCATTACGATATCGTTCCCTTTGTTAGATAAATAAGCAGTTTCATATTTAATAACATGTTGTATAATAATAATAAATCTTTTGTGGAACATTGCAAAATAATTCAATAGCATTTGTGTAGCAATAGTATTGCGGTTATGATAATATCCGTGTGAAATTGAGTCGCGGTTACTAACACCCACTTTTTGACTTAGAGGAATTAACATACCAAAGTTACAATATACCTCTTTAGTAGGTACTACAATTATAAAATAAATCATTATTCAACATGCTTAAGACCTTCTTTTTTATTTATTAAATATTAATATTTGTAGGTGTACATTTATTTCAGTATATAATGAAACAGTTTGCACGACTTTGCTCCTCTCTTTAGTACATTTCTACCTGAAAATTGTCTTGAAGAGAACACAAAATAATAAACAGATAGACTCTTGATAAAAAAGAAACATCCTTGTCTGTCCGTAAAACAGTTTAAACGACAATCAAGAAGTTTCCCGCTCGCAATAAAAAAGCAGTGTCCAAAACTCGCGTAACAGTCGGAAAGCGCGGGAAAGTGTTCGCCAACTCGCGAGCAAGTTTGAGTCAAACTGTTTGTCGCCGCCCCGCGCCCCGCCCCCGCGCCGTCCCGCTCCCGCGCGCCTCTCGCTCGCACGCGGGTAACCGCACGACTGACGAAGCAACTCTTTTGTCGACATTACTCTATTTGCACTTCGGTCAGTTGACTTTCTTTGAAGTTTGGCATTTCGTAATTTTTGAAAATAATGAGAAATGGGTAAATGTAGGTACATTAACGAACTGTCAGTTCAGGTTTTGTAGTAAACAAAAAATACAATCACTTTTACAACAACATACTTAATTCAATTGACGTTTGTTCTACTAAAAATGTGAAAATTAAAAATTGTAAATAATGTATGTACGTAATGCATTTACGAGTAATATAGGGGTTTTATTATCTCATCACTCATCTTGGGTTTGTCATGCCAAGACACATCCCTACTTATTTTAATTCGTAATAACTCCAATTAACACATTGGTACCTACATTAATTTGCTCTTTAATTCTTTAGTTTTGCTTACAAAGAATTAATATATGTACTATTTTTTCAGAACAATTTATTTTTTTATTTTAACAATTGAATCAATACGTAAGGATACCTTTCAAGTTGTATGAAAATTACTTGCGATTGTAGAAATAAAAAAAAATAAAAAAAATGTTATTACCTTCAAGTGGAAACTAACAATCATTAAAATCAAACATATCAATCAATAAGTACTGAAAATAATAATTATTACTAATGCATTCTCATTAAAATTGAAGCAGCAAAAATAGACTGCAAAATATGCCAATTAAAAGTGTCAATGGAGACACCCCCGTCGTCCGCATTCTTGGCCGCTCCGCGCCTCAAGTGCCACCCCGCACGCCACTGCTCCCAATTTCAAACATGAAAATCATAATTTTTCATGAGCTCGTTGATAGGTTTTCGCACCGGCCGCGGTTTCCCGCCGCCCCGCGGCCTAATTACCGCCGCCTCACGATACGTCACCGCGATGATTCAAAAAAATCCACCCGTCCCACTCCCACCCGGCGACGGAGGCCCGCCGCATCCCGCTCCAACAAGCATTTTTATAAAAACGCAGAGACCGACCGCGGCCGTCCCGCTCGTTCCCGCCGCGCCACCACGCTGCCCGCACCCTTCGTCTCCTTCCCGCTTTTTACGAGACGAAGGGGCCGCCACCCGGGTGGGGGCGGCGACCGCGCGAACGCAAAATATTGACCATCGGAAAAAGTCGCGTCGTATCACAGTCATCAGTCGAAACCGAGTCCTCGCGAGCACGCGTCCCTTCGCCGCGACTTCGTAGCGCGTCGTGAGTCTTCGGCTTGCGGTCTCGACGAGTCGCACGGCCGCGTACATTTTTCCGTATCCCCCGCCCGGCGTCTTCCGCGCCCAACAAGTGGCGTAGACGCGACGCTCGCTCACACGACGTCTCGCGCTCGCACTTCGCACAACTTTCCCGGCGCTCCCGCGAGTTTGAAATTCGATCGCGTGTTCGAAACTTTTGACGGAGTGTAAAGAGCAGTGGCGTGACAGAGGACTTCAGTGGCGTGTCGAGGGTCGGTGCGGTGTTCGTTGAGGGTAGACTGGAGTCGATGCACCTTCCGCACGCGAGCCCCCCAGCCCCGAGTATGGCTGACGTGTATTCTCATATCCACGAGTACTACCGGCAGAGCCACGGCGAGCTGGTGCAGACTGGGTCGCCGGCTGTGCTGTGCTCTGCGCTGCCGGGCCACTGGCGGTCGAACAAGTCGCTGCCGGTGGCCTTCAAAGTAGTCGCATTGGATGACGTTCAGGACGGAACTTTAGTTACTATCAAAGCCGGCAATGACGAGAACGTCATGGCTGAGTTGAGGAACTGCACCGCGGTGATGAAGAACCAAGTGGCCAAGTTCAATGACCTGCGGTTTGTGGGGCGCAGTGGACGCGGCAAGTCCTTCTCCCTCACCATCACCATCAGCACGTTCCCCAGTCAAGTTGCCACTTATACCAAAGCAATTAAGGTCACCGTGGATGGACCAAGAGAACCTAGAACTAAGCAAAGTAAGTATTTTTCAGAAATCAATTACTGTTTAATTTTTCTTTAATTTAAATTTTTTATTTAGTTATTTAGTTAGTATTTTTATGTCACTTTTTTTTCTTTTTAATTAAGTACCTTTATTGATATACCTAGATAATAATATACTTATGTACCCATACAAAAAATAGCAACTGAATATTTCCCTTTGATATTATTTGCTGGGTTATCATCACTCACTTATCAGTTATCTTTTCACACATATGAACTTCTGTATGTACGAGATTGTATTCCGATTCCAAAATTTAAAAGACTTTGTATGGTAAAAGTCATTATTAGCAGACAATTTGAATATGCGCTTGCGCTTACTGTTGTGATGATAAATTACTTACTCAATAAATTAACTCACTTATCAGATTAAAAGTAACCAAGATAATATAGGCGTTGATTAAAATAAAAAATTAAGCGCATGCACTCCACCAAAGATAAATATTGATATCGATTTCATTAAATTATCATCACCATAAGCCTATAATTGCAGTCCACTGCTAGATGGGGCCTCTCTTTGTTCGCCACTTTGGTCAAACATCTGGATGTTTTGCCCCATAATCGTCGCGCCAATTAAATTATAACACGTTTCGTGTCATCTAAGCTACATCTGTTTGAAGATTTAATAAAACGTTAATTAAAATGCGAATGTATGACGCGTATGCGCGTGCGCAGTCACTGGCGCGTCGCCAGCCCGCAGACCCGAGGCCGATTTTGCGGCGCCACAGCATTTGACCGCATACAAACTGATCTTATTTTTAAATCCGAGCATTTAAAAACTGATAAATCTAGCTTTAGATACACGTCGCGCCAATTTATCTTAGTTAAAATGATGTTCTTTGACTTTATGGTTTCTATGAGTGCTCTTTTTGATAAAATAATCTAATTCAGGTAGATAGATAGATATTCCTAATGGCACAAAATTCGAACATTTACATAAAAAAGGTATTACAGCTTGTGGTACAATTTAAGCGGTATTGTCGCTAATAAGCTATCTTGTCCGGACAACCTTCAGGTAGAGGAAATGTAATTTTCAGAAGCGGTAAGGTCGTGCAAACTGTTTCAATAAATAAATATACGAGTAGGTATAGCTACATATATTTAGTAGGTATGACTTTTTCTGTGTTAAACTTCTAATATATGTAAGATTTGTTAGTACAAATGCATAGCCTCCCAGTCGCTGCAGAGGCTAGGTGTATTTGTATTAACAAATATATAACATTTTTTTAACAACATCATAAACATTGACTCGATCCGGAACTAAATAGCTTAATTATGCACACGATAAATGCATGCACGTTTTGAAAATCAGAACTATGAACCACATAAATTGAAATGTTGGTCCAGACTGTGGTGAGAACACACAATATACCTACTTAAGTAGAAGACCAAATGAGTCACCGAGAAAATATTTTTCTTGACCTTTGTAAAGAACTGGTCTAAAGTTATGTCTATCTATCAATGTTTAATTGACATAAATAACATGAAAACAAACCCATTAATCATAATGTTGAAATACCAATTCGGTGCAATGCATCTGCTAACCGTTCCGCACACAAAACAAAAGAAAATACAGCAAACAAAAATATCAAACAAGCAATTTGGTGAAGACATTCCGGAATTAACATCTGGACGAATGGTACAGAAAAATAAACAATTCACAATTATTATCGTCCTTATATCGAACGGCATAAAGAGTAGTATCGCACTCGTTTTGTATATAACGGTTGTACGACAGACGTGTGAAACATTCAATCACGCAGACATTAATTGCCTACTCCTCTTAATCTCCAACTACTCGAAGAATTATCGTTAAGACTGTTTCACTCCCGAAATAACTCCGATTGTTCAAGGAGTTACATTAAGTGAGTTGTGTGTTGTGACTCGACCTTTATAAATGGATTCTGACTTTTATAATGCACTCTTTGTAATTTACGTACGCAGCTTCTGAGTTCTGTTTTATTTTGTTCCGGTGAACGTTCCACATGCTGTTATAAATTGTCTGCTAATAAGCACATTTGTAAATATCGCATCTTTTCGCAATGATACCGTCATGAAATAATTGCAGACTTTGTTTTAAATGATACTGTTTGTTCACTAAGGGCAATATCACACTAGCGAGTTGCGAGCACGTTGCACCTAGCTAGTTAGGTATCTGGTATAAGAGATATTCTACGGTCATCTACACTCTCTGACTGTATGTAGGATAGTTGGAAAAATATACTGCACAAGTGTGCAACTCACGTGCAACTACATACATCCATTAGTTATCCAAATCCAATTCAATTCATCTGCATCTGGTATTCAAAAGATATTCTAGTGCCATGTGCACTCTCTGTCCTTCGCACTCTATGTCCTGTCAGTATGATAGTTCAACACGGATTAGTCGCAGGACCAACGGCTTAACGTACTGTCCAAAGCATTGTATTGGAAATTTAGGAGAAATATTACCTATATCTTTACGAATATGATGGACGAATTTACACATATTTAAATATTTCTTGACCCTATTAATCTTATCATCAGCCTATTACAGTCCACTGCTGGACATAGGCCTCTCCAGTTGTTCGCCACTTATAGCAAACATCTGGAGGATATACCCATAATCGCCACGCTGGGCAGGCGGATTGGCGATCGCAGGGCGTAGCTTCTTGCTCCGGTGACGCTGCTGCCCGTCTTGGAGCGAAAAGATGATAGGCCGCTCCCTTACATCCCTATTAATCTAATGCCATCTTATCACCCTGTTCATCACGCAAAGAGTTAAAAAAATACACACCGCTCCGCGGTTCCAATTGACTGTCTTAACTGTATTCATAATATTTTGACACCACAAATCTATTTTGAACTCACCAACGTTAACCTAGAGCGTCTGTATAAACAAGAGTCGCGCCCAAACTTCGGCCAAATAATAAAAAGACAGTATGCGGAAAAACTAACATCCTCGGACGATAAAGATCAAAGGAGCCGGGATAATAAAGTGATCAATGGATGCGTGTCTAATGGCTGCTATGCGCGCTAATTACTGTGTAGCGACAGACGCACTTAGGCAGCGAGTGAACTAAGAAAGGGCTTACATTTAGTTTTTTTTTATATTGGTTCAGCATAGTTAAGCTGTTGGTCCCTGGTGCTATCTTTACCAACTCAGATAGCAGTCGTCACATCATATCAGAGATTATGATAACTCTGACGCCCAACTGGGAATGGGTACAGCTTACCCTAAGTGTTGCGGAGGTCTGATGGCAGTCGCTCTGTGTGAAAGCTTAGCCCTCGCCAAATCTCTCAGTTTGGGAAGCCGACCCTGAGACAATCGGGAAAAAGGCTAGGATGATGATGATAGTGGCTTCCTTTTGCCTGATGGAAAGCTAAAAGAAAGCCCAAATCGCTCTGATAGCGGGCGGGAAACCTCAGTTTCCAGTCAGTAACCTCAGCCACGCTGGCCCGTGAGATGCTTCTTCACGTGGTTTGTGGATCAGTCAGTGTTAGTCAGAGCTATCTTACAGTCTATGGCTGGCCAGGGCATGCAGGGAAACGGCCGTATGCTTCGGCGTTACCCGTGTGCTAGGGGTTTACGCAAAATAAGGTTTCGGCATTGGGAGAAGCCTATGTCCGGACTGTCTTGTACTATAAGACAACATAAGTACGAGTATGTACTTACCTACTAGATACGATTACCAGTCGCGTTTCCACGTCAATTTAGACCTGAAAATATCTGAAAATGCTCTCATGTTTGTATTAAGATGCTACATTGTATTAACAGAGAAAGTTACTGGTATACCTTCCTATACTTACATCACTCCAGTCTGCACTTATTGCACGTCATTAGCCAGTCGACCTAATTATCTAAAGTTCCGAATAATGATACAATGACAGCAGATCACACACGCCACTTGCATTGCCAGCGGTTACGGAGCTCGATGCCGTCGCCGCCGTAACAGATGTAAACAATCCCGGGCCGCGTCGTAAACTCGCGTTTGATCTCGCCCCTGCCTCTAAAATATGGATTTTATGTCTTTGCTAGCTGATAAAATACCACATCCATACCAGCGACCCTCATAACCACCCTGCTGTACAGAAACTATTGCCATACGCCTTGCCAACGGAAGGCGTGTTAATGAAAATCAACAGTTTTCAAACTTGATCCATATTGTATGCCCGCTACTGCTAGTTTAAATACTTATTATACGTATAGTATTTAAACCATAGCAACAATAAGTATATGAATATAGTAGTTCAATGAAAATACACCATCTTTCATCAAGATCGCCCCAGTTCTGCAAGAAGATGGAATACTCGTATGATACGCTCCCCCAGAAGTTTGACAATATGTACTTACTATTGAAATTACTAAATACACTAAGCTATTGAAATGTTCAAACATTGAAAAGCTGTCTATATCAGGAGCAAATTAAGTAGGTATGTATTCGAGTTCATAGGGCGATGTAAGCAATGAAGTACCTCAGGTATATTTTTTGATTCAACTTATTACTTGAATTAGTTTGATTGTGTCTTTACTTATGTACTTACATTTCCACAAACCCACCATCATCATTGGGAGGATTGAATTAGTCACCACGCTTGGCAGGGTGGTTGGTGATCGCAGTACCTTTAATTGGTGCGCAGGTAAACACTGCTGCCCGTTTTCTTAGTCGTCTATGACACACATAGTATGAGATAGGATAGTCCAATTCTAAATCGTGGCTCGGTGACTCAATTGGTAATGAGTATCTATTGGTAGTTCTGAGCCAAGGGTCGTGGGTTCGATTCCCACCCGGGACAAACGTGTGATGAACATATGTGTTTGTTCCGTGTTTGGGTGTTTATACTTGTATTTAAGTTTATATTTGTGGTACCTTCGTTGTTCTGATACCCATAACACAAAAGCTTAAGCTACTTACTTTGGGATCGGAGCAATGTATGTGATATTGTGTGATATTTATTTTAAAAAAACCGGTAACCACACAGACATACCATTCCAACAAATATAAAAACAAGGCAAAACACACAATTAATTAAAACATAAATTACCATAACGTCCTTTGATCTACCACTGTTTACCGCTATTACAAATGCGGGTTTTATATGGGACGCAGTCTCGCTTACGGCTCATAATTCTGATTCCATTTAACGCACGGCTGTCTCGTCCACATTAATTTACGAGACAACAGGGCCCGCGTCTCATCCGAGATATTTAACGCCCGTTTTGACACTTATAAGTCGTATCATTCATACGTTTATTGTCTCGTGGTGCCGAATTGGTCACGACGGCTTTTGATTTGAGCCACATTAACGTTAAACGTTTTTAGGTCGTCTGGTTTTAGTGGCGTCGAAATAGAAGCTGGGAGCGTTAAATCAAATTGCCGTCTAAAAATATAGTTGTAGAAATGTGCGGTATATAATACCAATGCACGTTGAGATCCGTGTAAGTAAAAATAAATATGTAGGCATAATGATCATAGAAAGGTCAGTATTTTTGCGACCATTCTAAATTAACAATGCTGTTCCCGCGTGAATATCGGTGATATTTGAAATGATAATATTATCCTTTTAGATTAAAGCATACCTATCTTTTTAATCGGATGACACTATGAATGATGAAGTTTCATTTAAATCCGTTCAGTAGCTTTCGCGTTAAAGAGTAACAAACATTCACCCATATATATAAACTTTCGCATTTTTAATACTTATTAAAGTAGGGAGTAGTACATAATATGTCTCATTGCTAAAATTACCTATTAATTTTAAATAGCCTATATGATTTCCTCGTCCCCTTATATACTTAATAAACAATGTGTGTACATAATTATCATCTGATGCTAGAACAATTCATTAAGTAAGAATCCTACCTATTTCAAAAACACACTACACATCTACCCTAAAATCAAAAGTTCCGAGCACTTACCGTGGTTAAAAGTGTAAGTAGACGCCATCATTTATTCACCATCGCCGCACCAAAACATCATGTTCCACTTCTTCACATTAGACATTCCCGTGCCGTGTTAATATTCAGGGCCCCGCATGTGCAGAGGGTCGGGGAACTGAATTTAATTGAATACTGGCATTAACAAATGGAGCGGACCATTTCCGAGCTCCACATTTAACTTATTATTGTTCCATGATGCCGGAGCGCTCCTCAGCCGGATTGCCGCATGACAGCGCGACGGGCCATCCATCAAGTTCTTAATTTAAAATACCCACGATTTGGGGTAACGCTCTCGCTAATCTCCCGAACGGGTTGTGTTTACCCTAAGACTGCTCGATAAACAGCACCTGGCTCTATCAAAAACAAAAGATAAACGTGTTCACAAAGCGACACTTAAAATTAAAACGCTCGCAACATCATCTAAGTAGGCAAACTAGATGTTTACAGGGCGAAAACAAAGTACGCGAAGTGCTCATAAACAGTTTAATTTCGTAATAAAAAACGTAGATACCCCCGATCGATTAAGATGACTCGATTGAATTAAGGAACGCCATAAAGCCGAAAATAGGCGGCGGCGATGGCGTCTTCAGTAGCCTATCGATTAAACAAATAAAAAATCGTTTCGCCGTCTGAAAGGCGAAAGGCAACGTGACGGTGGAGGGTCGTAAAAACGTATGGTACAGAGGAGCCGGCTAACTGCAGTAGTAAACCGGATCGTTTTGTATACAGACCCCTTGTTATAGTCGCGGTAAACAGTGCGCGGGCCGTGTGTCGCCGGCTTTATGACCGCCTTTGTGAGTTTAGTGCTTGCGGACGTGCCTGAAGACTCGGTGACCTCGCCGCGTCAATCACTCCTTATTGCGAACGATTTGCCCACATTTTATTGTGGGTTTCCTTTGCCGGATCCCCTTTCGTGTTTGTCGTGGAATTACCGCTTGGCTACAAACAAATCATGTAGGCAAATGTTACGACAGGACATTTCTGGATATCCATAACAATGGGATGGATTATCTACTAAAACATTCGTCCAAATAGAGTCTGAAAAAACTTCGAATAAACTAGTTTATTTTCAGTTTTTATCAGCACTGTTGCTCAATATCGTTTCTTTTGTTACAGATTACGGTTATGGACATCCTGGTGCCTTCAGCCCATTCCTGTTAAACCCGGGATGGCTGGATGCAGCATACTTGAACTACGCATGGGCAGACTACTTCAGGCCTCCTCAAATGAGAGATTCAGCAGCAACGCTAGTTAAAGGTAATAAAGTTTACTGTATAGGTTGTTCTTTTAAAGATGAGGAAGATTCTGTAGAATCGTTAGTAGGGTCTTGGCACATGTTGACATACTTCAAAGCTTAATATTTTCACACAAAGCCGAGTAACAAGAGCAGCTGTCTAGAACCCATGGCAGAGAAACAGATCCTCTGACCAGAAATCGAAACAAAACTAATATGGCCACACACATTTTCAAATTTAGAATTCGAATTCGTATTCTAAATACGTTGCGCAATCAACGATACAAATACGGTATTTGTTAATTTAAAAATTCCCGATTTAGCAAACACTCGAAAACATGTTGCTTGCCTGGAACACCCCTCAAGGCCGAACAACGCAAAGCGGCTCAAATAAAAGAAGCATCTCTTGAGCGCTGCAAAACAACACCGCCCGACCGAAGCATAACCACCCGCTGAAGGGGGGTCTCAACACAAGTAAAAAAGCACTGCCTTCACGTTCGAGAGAGTGTGGAGTCAATTTTATTCCAATGCAGGCGACCGCGCCACCGGCCACTTTTTGTTTCCGTTCCTGAAACGCGAGGAGCGTTGTACTCAAACACCTACGGACTTTTATTAAACCTGCGACTGTATAATGTGCTCTCATCAAAGGCACCTTTGTGCCAGTACTCCCAATTATAGCGACATGAAATTTATTGACAGGAAATAAGTCTATTGGTGAGATATTCCGTTTGGTATACACTCGCGTTGATGATTAGGACTATCATGTTATTTCCACTACTGATGTAGTATTTTCCATTACAATTCAGTGCAATCAAACTTCTAACCAAATAATCTCGTCGTCTATTTTCTACCATAAGCCAATAAGTTTTTCAATCATTTAGTATCAATATGTCAGTACTTACAAAAATGATAAGCCTAATTATAATTGTCCAAAATATAATTACCAAAGCGAATCAGCATCAAATTCAAAGGTCGGGGATCACCTCAATCAGGCGCGACGCCGATATTGGCCCCCGCCTCACCAAATTACCCCCTAGTTACGACCCCTCCCACCCTCGCTGCCTTTTAAAGTGGTCTGCGCACTGCCACTGCTGCAAACAGAAAAAGTGCAAAAGAGGAACGAGGGTTGCACCACCTCCGAGCTCTTTGTGGCCCAATCTGCGCCTTCATCGTGTCCTTTTTATGCGCCAGCTTCTCTTACACGCTATCGAGAATCAAAGCTTGCGCAGCAAGAACTTTTTGAACACTGTTGCTAATGAAAATTTCACGTTTCGAGCCCGCTTTGTCCCTGCCGTGTGGAGATAGCCCCGCTTCCTTATCGCGATGGAGCCGGCTTTGTGGAATACACGTGTCCGGAGCGCCTCCACGCGTGCCCCGCATGGCTAATGCAACACCCCGCGCGAAACAGAGACGTACCGTGCCGAATTACCTCCAAGTGTCGCCTCCACTTCGCAAAGAACGCCGTGTTTAGATAAATAAATATTGCACCCTCACCCTCCCGAATGCACTAAAAAAAACATCCCTTTCGGTGAGGCCGCCTTTAAACGCCTACAGATTGTACATTATCCTTAGTACAATTATGCACCCTCCTTGTTCGGGGAATCAGCGGAGTGCCCTTGCATTCTGTTCTGTCCCTGAGGACTCGTCTTTCATATTACGTCATGTCAGCGTCGTCAGCCTACACATACGTAGTAAGATAAAGTTTCATAATTTAATTTGAATTTTCTTTTGTCCACAGGAGCGCCACCATTAGCAACACCGCCAGTATTACCTGGAGCAGAGTTGTTTTCGTTCCCACCGGCGATGACAAACCTGCCGCCAGGAGGTCTGATACCTCCACCTGGTGCATTTTTACCACCAAATGGATTACTACCATTTACACCACATCCTGCAGAGTTAGCGCTAAAAACGTTACCACCAGAGCTTTCGCTCAAGAACGGCATAACTCCATACGATGCTCTGAGACATTTGCAAAGCAATGTATCGTCAATGGATACATCTAGCGCTCATTTATCGCCAACGAGCAGTAGACAAAGCAGTCCGCGAAGCATGGCCAACGCTAGTCCAGATCGGTCGAAAGCCGACACCAAATCCGAAGTTAACTCCATGCACGACGCGACGATTTCCGACGAATCTGACGAGGAGACAATTGAAGTTGTAAAATCCGCTTTCCATCCCACGAGACCAGCTAACGTGGAGCTTCAGGAAATGAAGCGAGTGCAGGCTGCTGATTCAACAGTGTCCGACAGACCGCGATTAAGGAACGATCTAAAAGCTCCATCTCAAAGGAATACGCGAGCTCTCTCGACTAGTCCGACGTCAACGAAAATTTCAAATGGTGCGATATCGGCCCACAAAACGGTATGGCGGCCCTATTGACTTCAGCAGTGATAGTGATGATATAGATTTAAAAAATCGTCTTCTACCGCCTCGATGCGGTAATGTTGAAATGTGATAAAACCATGAGCTTGTAAATAGTATAGGAAATTAAATATAATACATTGATTTATAACAGATATTTATTGTTAGAGATATTTAGGGTAACCTAGCCGATGTAGTTTATCTTACGCAAGTCGTAATTAATATAGTATTGTAAATGTTAATAGAGGATTGTTATTTTTATTGCAAATGTGTTCAAGCTTGTCGATATTAGTAAAAGATTTTGTATAAATGTTTTATCGATAAAATTATTTGGGATAAGTATATGTATGTAAAGATCAATATTCTTCAAACACGACTGATTACTCATAAAAGTACTTTATATAGTTTTAAAAAAGACTCTCTGTAATTATTGTATATAGTGTAAATTTTATTTATTGATCAGATGGGATGTACAATACAGATAAATGTTAAAGCAATGTGTAACCATATTGTATATATGTAAGTAGAAATACAGACATAAAGAGAATTCTGAAAAATTACAACTTCTTTTATTCCCTTTTAATTATATTCCCCGAGATCAGATTAGAATCTTGACCTTTAGAGTGGAAATTCACCACCACGATTTCCGGCAATGAGTACACCTACGTTCTAGACGAAACTACTATGCAATATAGCTTTCACAAATTGCAAGTACCAACCAAGTAGTAAGTAGTTTTTGAGGTTTCTGGTTCAGTCAACAGGTAAGGATCAGCAACACACCAAATCATCGCATCTCGCCCAAATTAGATGTATAAAAATAACGTAATAGCTGAAGGTACCGTGTCGTCGAAGTTTTTACATGTACATAATCATAGTAAGGGGTATGTACTTCTTATCTGCGCATGGAAGGTATACCCTATTAATAGGTTAAAATCAATTTAATAGCGTATACTTTCCAACTTTCATTTTAATAGTTTACTAGACTGAACGTACCTACCTACTAGACTGAATTAATAAAATTTAAGAGACTCAGAGCATCTCTATCAGAATCGAAATCTATCATCTTTATATAATATTACTATAGAAGAACGAATAAGCACGATTGTAGGATAAGTTTTCTTTCCTAATAATAACGAGTATTGATGTTGAACCATAATTGCACAAGTTGTAAGGAATGAATGAGTGTTTAGTGTTTACACAGGAGCATTACACGTGCAGTGCACATGTGCGCATTTGACATAGATTAATTAAAATAGCGGGTAGAATTGAATCTAAGAATATTTTAATCGGACTGCTACGTTTAGTGCTGGGAATGAAACAAATGCGAGCTTCAGTAATAGCAACAATTGTAATTTAATGTACAGACGTTGTAATAATGCAATCTTACAAGAACAAGATTATCTCGACAAAACTCAAGGGGATACACTACCATATCAGTCAGGTACGTTCAGCTCTTCAAGATTAACAGAAAAGACAATAGAAAGAGGAAATCATTGCTAGCAATGTAGAAATGATAAATTATTAGTAGCATCGGCATAAAATTAGGATACATTTTGCACTGTATACGTATAGATAGGTCTCCTCAATAAAGGCGAAATGTACCTACCTGTAAACTTTAGTATCAAAATAATTTCTATGTAACAGGCACTGAATGGAAATCTTGTGATTCTTAAGTAACAACGCGAACTTACGAACGAGCGTAGAAAAATTACATAACCTTTTATTTCGTTTTTATTCACATATTACTTAAATAGGTAACTTTAGTATCTTTATTTCTAAATAGGTACATTATATTAAGCATAATACTTTTAACTCCACTTCTCCTTAAAACATGATGATGTACCTAACTACTAAAACCTTACCTCTAAGTATAAATAAAATCTTGTCTATAACAAACATTGATGTAGTATTATAATTAAAACAGCCCCTGCTAATTAGAGTGACACCATCCAAAGGTGGACAATAACATTTCAGATCCCTGTCCGATGCTAAGTTAATAACATCTGTGCCGTGCACTTTTCAACATGCGTCGTGGCGTGACGCTATCAATTGTGTTTGCGAGCTGATCCGGTTAGCTGATTGCAGCCCCCTCCCGCCCCGCGGTCAGCCGTCCTCTCCTCAAACAAGCCAGGAACAGAAACTTTAAATGCTGGATGCGATATTTCAATTATTTTGTTCAAAGATTGTAGAACGTAAAAGAAAACGTCCTTCATTCTTTGTGTGTTCAAGTGTATGACGCGCTCAGGCCAAGGTGGAGTGATGATTGGCAAGTGCTGGATGCGAGAAGCCCAGGATAGATCGCAGTGGCGACCATTGGGAGAGGCCTATGTCCAGCAGTGGACTGGCAAAGGCTGATGATGATGTTCAAAGAAGCTTTTAGCTCTGTTATGGTTCATCATCATCATTGGCAGTCCACGGCTGGAGATTTCCGGAGAGGCCTCTTTAATAATTCGCCACTTTGATCCATGTTGGGCTTCTCGCGTAACGACGCGAACCTAACGAGGTTGAACGAACACGTAGTATTGTCTATTGCACATTAATTTGTTCAGGTTGTCGCAATAGGTTTCTTCTACTTATTATATCTGTCGACCTAACTTTTGGAACTCACGACCGCTTATCATCAGGTGGAGTGAGGTCATGCTGAAAACGCTTCTTATAAAAAAAATCTTACCCTATCAAACTACGCTTACCTTACCAAATTGATCAACGAGTTTATCATGAGCCCTGAATTATAAGCGAACCAACCGTAGTAGCATCATCGTCAGATCATCACAGCCCCATCCCAAGTGCCCTGATACTTGCACACAAGATGTCATTCTGGACGCGAACGTCAAGACGTGAGTTCAAAATTAATAATTTGACGTCGACTAAAAGAAGAAGAACAACAATGCCAAGGATCTGAAAACAGAAGTGAAAAATAGAAGCCGTTTCCAGACCGTGCGTACCTCAATGTATTCCAGTGAATGGAGGTTCCTCATTATGTCGAGCTTTGATTCGCATCTAGCAGGCGTCGGGCTTATGATTCCCTTTTTGGTGAACACCCAGCCTCATACAATGTAGGCAGCACGCGCGTCTATCCTATTTTGCAGTATTAAAAACCTGTGGCCAGACGGCCGCGTCAGTGGCTGTATTTCGAATTTGAATTTTCGTTTGAGCGCAACGAATGCATGAGTGATTATACTTTATTAGACGGAGGGTAAAGGGTGGGGTTAGTTTTTTTTTGATAGGAGTGGTTTTAGGAAGCAGTGTTGGGATATAAGAATCGAAAATGCAGTTGAAAATCGGTTGTACGTTATCATTTTAATGACCTAATTTGTTTTTGTAATTGACTTGTAAAAGTATCACGTGGTCTAATAAATTTATTCACTGTAGATAGGTACTAAGAATTTCGTATCTCTAAATATCAAATTGCTGTAATCATCAAATTCATAAGTCAGAAAGTATGCAATGACGAAATTATAGGGTAACAAAAATTTTTACCAACACGAAATATCAAAAAGTTTGCTTTACGATAAATACTAGGTACCTAATGGTTTGCGATCGCGATGTAGGTATGTCGTTCAGAAACTATTTTATACTTATCTATCGGTTTTACATTACATTAACATTTGGGGGGGTTTTGCTATAGTCACCATGCTTGTCACACGCAGGTTTTTTTTTCTCGACATAATGGCTTCCCTACGCCTGATGGAAGGCCAAGGACAAGCCAAAGTCGCTGTGACAACTGGCAAGTAACTGGTTAGTTACCTGTAAGTTGCCACTGCCATGCCGGCCCAACCCTAACCCCCACGAGCTCCGGAGACCCTACTCCCCGGACGGGCAGCTCAATACGAGCGAAGATTCGCTATGCCCTACCTCTTTTAGGTTGGTGACCAGAGTAGGTTTTATTTGTGTTTGGATTTAGAATAAGGCTTCGCCATTGATATTCTGAATCCGGAAACTGCACAGACAACATGTAATTATTTTCTCCTGTTTTTTATCCCAACATTCGCCAAATCAATTAATATTAATTAGGCTAGTATATACTGCTGATCAAATTAAGACCACAGCGGACTTTTCTAAATCCAAAAAAACACAACTACATATTAGTTTTCAGGTTTCACTGTCTGTATACATTTCAGTATCTACGCGATAAACCAGTCGATTCTAATCGCTACCGTTTCGGCGCCGTGTGAAACGTGTCAATGCTATATGAGCCAGGGAAAATAAAAAGCGTTCGCGTGACAATGGCGGGACCGCGGCCGAAGGTGCCCCGGGCTGCGGGCGGCAGCGCGCCGATAAGACCTGCCCAGGTGCTTTTATTGTCGCCCGTGATACGGTCACAGGCGATGGCAGTGGAGTGACAGGCTATTGGGAATGGGCAGTGAGGTAACTTTATGTATGGTACATGTGCCTTAACCTATTTTTTAACGTCAGGAATGCATTGACGCATGTCTCAGGGTTCCAAAGGTACGGGACACCTGGATTACCTGGAACTGAGTTCTAGCGAATAATATTCTGCAAACGTCCCTATGTCATAGCCACCAAGCTTGACTGGCGGACTGGTGACCACAGTAGATTTTATGTGTATTCAGGTAATTGCTTCTGCCAGTTTCCTGATAGTCCTCCAATCCTTTTTTAAGACACCCGCAGGATGTGATGGGTTGATCCTTTTCTAAATACAAAAACTCTACGGACAACGGTCATTAGTAAGGATGATCGTATTTCAAGGTTGCACTGGATGAGGGCATCCATTTCACCAGTTTCGGACCGGTAAACCAGTCGATTCTAATCGCTACCGTTTCAGCGCCGTGTGCAACGTGTCAATGCTATATGAGCCAGGGAAAATAAAAAGCGTTCGCGTGACAATGGCGGGACCGCGGCCGAAGGTGCCCCGGGCTGCGGGCGGCAGCGCGCGCCGATAAGACCTGCCCAGGTGCTTTTATTGTCGCCCGTGATACGGTCACAGGCGATGGCAGGGGAATGACAGGCTATTGGGAACGGGCAGTGAGGTAACTTTATGTATGGCACATGTGCCATAACCTATTTTTTAACGTCAGGAATGCATTGACGCATGTCTCAGGATTCCAAAGGTACGGGACACCTGGATTACCTGGAACTGAGTTCTAGCGAATAATACTCTGCAAACGTCCCTATGTCATAGCCACCAAGCTTGGCTGGCGGACTGGTGACCACAGCAGATTTTATGTGTATTCAGGTAATTGCTTCTGCCAGTTTCCTGATAGTCCTCCAGTCCTTTTTTAAGACACCCGCAGGATGTGATGGGTGGATCCTTTTCTAAATACAAAAACTCTACGGACAACGGTCATTAGTAAGGATGATCGTATTTCAAGGTTGCACTGGATGAGGGCATCCATTTCACCAGTTTCGGACCGGTAAACCAGTCGATTCTAATCGCTACCGTTTCGGCGCCGTGTGAAACGTGTCAATGCTATATGAGCCAGGGAAAATAAAAAGCGTTCGCGTGACAATGGCGGGACCGCGGCCGAAGGTGCCCCGGGCTGCGGGCGGCAGCGCGCGCCGATAAGACCTGCCCAGGTGCTTTTATTGTCGCCCGTGATACGGTCACAGGCGATGGCAGGGGAATGACAGGCTATTGGGAACGGTCAGTAGGGTAACTCTATATGGTATTCATTATCGTCGGGATGTAATGGAGCGACCTATCTTTTGCTTCAAGCCACGCTCACGTGCGCGTTGTGCACCCTGCCGAATAACAAACGAGGCTCTGGCAGTTGATAAGGTGGCGATATAACCATCATGATTAAAGGCGTAAATACCGCAGGCCGATGACGGGCAGCAGCGTCACCGGAGCAAGGAGCTACGCCCTGCAATCGCCAACCCGCCTGCCCAGCGTAGCGATTATGGGTTTTATGACATTATGTATACGTATAGTCGTTGAATGGGATATTAAAGCAACTCTGTTCTAATACCTGGAGGCTATACCCATAATCGCCACTTGGAGCAGACGGGTTGGCTATCGCAGGGCTCTTCGATCCGGAAACGCTGCTGCCCGACCATAGGCCTGGAGTATTTAGGTACGCCTTCAATCGTGATGGTTAAACCGCCACCAGTGGGTTGCCAGATCCTCGTTCGTTATTCGGCAGGATGCACGCGCAGATGAGAGCTTATCAATGCTTAGACCGAAGAGATGATGGGCATCCCTTACATCCCTGGCTTCGACTATGGGTCTCTGTTCTGATATAGGTATATGGAAAGAATATAATATGCATGACAGTTTAACATATCTCACCGTCATCTGTCCCATTGTGTGCCGGTTGAACCGTTTTCAGCGGAAGAACGGACGCGGCGCCCCGGGCAGCGGTAGCGATCGGTGAAATATCTAAAAATCTAAATGGATACCTACGCCCAGAGCGCTCTGTTACGTTTGGTGAGAGACGTCACTTAACGTCCATTAATGTCTGATGAGTGATTTTGTCCCAAATTGAGGATGCAACCTTTCCGTGAAAATATACTAGTACGTGTATTAAATGTTTTGCGCTTTTTTGGGACTCGTTGAACAGGAATTGCTTGATGTATTTTCTTTTTTTGCATAAAATCCTACAGTCTAAATTATTCGGCAACTTGCAAGCAATACACTACAAGGAAATCAAACGTCATGTCATCGATGGAATACTATTAAGAGAGAAGAGAAATGGAATTACTTACGCTTTACAATACCAATGTTTCCCTGTAGGAAACATTCTATCATCTTTCTCTTTCAAACAGTTTCTCCTATTCTTGTCGCGACGTTAAATAGTGGAAGTCATAATGCTTCCCCTTTCTGAATGAATGGAATCTACTGATTAACCATGAAAGCTGACGTTTAAAAAATAACAGTACCTACATGTCATTTTTTAAACGTCATTCCTCATTCAGAAAAGTATGCATTTTATTCTACCTGAAGGTTGATTGGAAGAAATCGCTTACTTAGCGGTAAGGCCTAATGAATGTACCACAAGATGCCTGCAATAGTTCCTGATTTAATTTTTGTGGAATAAAAAATATAGGTATACGCATATAATTCTGACCAATAAGTAGTAGGAGAGGTTATTCATCTCATACTATGGGTTTAAAGGTTCTCATCTCGCCAAAAAAAAACAATACAATTTCGGCCACATCCGATTTCAAACAACCTACGCGCACCGGACAAATACTTCTCCGATAAAAATTCCATGCAAAAACATTACAAAAATTCGCAAAAACACATCCCGAAATCCTTCGTAACGCGCTCAAAAGCCAAAAGGGGATGACAGGACTCGACTGGACAATGGAACAGAAAGAAATCTCGCTGATAAAATTTTAATGCCTGTATAAAATGGCTATAAATTTGATTTACGTCCCCGGCCCCCGTAAAACGGGGTAATATCGAAAAATAACATGAGATAATGTTGGCTTACGGGAGGGGCAAAGGGATTAGGCTGCTTGCCGCGCGGGCGTCCGCGTCATCTCCCGACAGTTTCACAGAGCGCTTTTTGTTTCGGAACTGTTGGCTAAAACATTTGGATACCTATTTAGATTAGGTTTAGGTATTGAGAAAAATATGTATCGGCCTTGTTGTACATATATAACATACTAGCTTTTGCCCGCGACTTCGTCCGCGTGTTTAAATTTATACATACAAAAGTTTTTTCCCGCTAACTCCCGTTCCCGTGGGAATTTCTCAAAATACAGCCATAACTAAACTTTATATTTACTAAGGTACCTGCATGCCAAATTTCAAGCGTCTAACTTAAGCGGTTTAGATTTTTCATACAAAAGGATTTTCCCGCTAATTCCCGTTCCCGTGGGAATTTCGGGAATTCCTTTCTTAGTGCACCCCTACGGTACCTAAGCTACGTCCCTTCCAAATTTCAAGTGCCTACGTTTAGCCGTTTGGGCTGTGCGTTGATATGTCAGTCAGTCAGTCAGTCAGTCAGTCAGTCAGTCAGTTTCTCCTTTTATATATATAGATTAAGTTACTCTGTTGCATGCAATCTATAGATTCGGTTTCCAATGACTCATTCTACTAAAAATTATATTTATCAATGCGAAAGTTTGTTTGGATAGATAGATGGATGTTGCTCAACGGATTTTAATGAAACTTTACAAACAACACAGTAATAAACAGTAATATCGAGTTTATGCATTAGATTTACACATAGGTCGGCGCAAGGGTAAGAGCATCAAAATAAAGCGCGGTCGATTGGAAGGTTCTGGGTTCGATTCCAGGCCTGACCTGGAATCAATTTACGAAAATAACTCGTCTTCATTGTCTCGGGCCTAGGTGTTCTCGGAGATGCCCCAGCTGATACTCATATACAATGAAATATTTAGTTTAAGACTAGATGCTTGGTGCAAAATCTCTGACTATACTTTCCTTTCTATCACTACATACACCCAACACATTATACAAGACAGGCTCATTATAAACTCGCGAACAAAAACACATCATTTCAAAAAAGGAAGAAAATCTTAAAAGAACTCTCGGGAAATAATAAATGCCTTATTGGGCAGGAACACAGGAGTAGAGATGCCACTTAGAAAGATTGGCACTCAACGGACCGGCATAATCTATGCAAATTACTTCAAATTAGGAGTCGTCAACACAGCTCCTCAACGTAATTTTGGAGAACCCTCCTTTATTATTAATATTTATTCCGCTCCTCGTCCGAATCAGGAAAAATTTGGAAATCTGAAGGTTCGATGGAACGTGTAAATAAATTAAACACCGAATGTTTGTACGGCTGATGAAGTAGCTACTTGCATTTCGATGGCTATATTTTTCGAAGCCGGCAACTTTGATTTTAACTTGGATTGTCGGAATTAATGTAGCGAAATATTTTTTTATTGAAGTTGTCTTAGGTACAAAGATAACTAAAAACCATATTTTTTTAATTTAAATCTACATTAATTTGGTATCTGAAGTAGGATCTGAATATAGGTATGTATGTGTGAAATAATTTATCTGTATGCTTTAACTTGTGAATGTTTTGTTCTTGTTGTAGGTATATGTAACAAATAAATAAATTTCAATGGAGGATATACCCATAATCGCCACGCTGGGCAGGCGGGTTGGCGATCGCAGGGCGTAGCTTCTTGCTCCGGTGACGCTGCTGCCCGTCACCGGTCGTTAGTATTTAGCTACGCCTTCAATTGTGATGGTTATACCGCCACCAGTCGGTTGCCAGCGCCTCGTTTGTTATTCGGCAGGATGCACCACGGGCAGGTGAGGTTGGCTTGGAGCGAAAAGATGATAGGCCACTCCCTTACATCCCTTATAGACTATATTGATATCATAGTGATAATTATGGGTATTATTATCACGATAACCTACTGAGGCTGTCTATTCAAAAAACTATACCTACATAAATAGTATTATAAGAAAAAGAATTAGATTAAAAAAACCTTCATTACATTTGGAATTTGCTACATAATAACTAGATATTCTATTCCAAAGTTGAGTACAAAAATGATATTACAGAAAGCGAATCGTTATGCTGCAACGCATTTGCGGGAAAGCAACCATAAAATTAATGTTACCTCTAATTTTTATTATCCTAATCCAAAAACAAGACAAAAAAAAATTGGTTCAACCGAAAAAAAAGATTGCCCCAACAACACTTGGATACATTCAACAATACACGCAATTGTAGGTAAAAATATAAGAAAGAAAGTCGGCAAGCGAAATTGGAAAGGCGGCTAGTTTGAAACAGACGTAATAAAAATCGTAAAATTACCCGAAACATTGTTAACGAATAATGAACACCGGTTGTAAAATATTATTTTTGCCGAAGAAAGCTACTGTATGGACTTTTGAAAAGCGTTTTGTACCGAAAAGCTCCCTCTTTTGGAGGTGACTCATGTGAATAAGATGACTTTGATGATATTATATTGATAACCTCATCAAATAACTAAATCCTAAGAGTTTTGAAAACTAATTTATCTATAATTATTATATAAATAAACATAACTTACGCAGAAATCCATAGATTTTAGTCCATATCCATAAAAGTTGGACCTATGTATGAGTATCTATATAAATGATTTGCAAATAATTACTGAATTATAACTTACGCGAAACTTAAATACAGTAGATAAGCGATGCTCAGGTTAAATGAAAAATAAAAAAAAAATAAACAACCGTTTACCGCCGTCTTATTTCCACCCTTATAAACCCATAACTGCTGACGGGTAACAAAATCCACGGCTAACCCGATGCATATACACAAATTGCACACGCCTAAATGGGTTTCGGCGTCCATCCACTGGGCGGCTAGTCATTAACTCACGGAAGCAAGTACAGCGGACCAATTTCCCTGTTGCCAATTAACAGCACTTGGGTACGAGAGACCTAGCCGACGGTAACCGAAGGGTTAGCAAGATGTTTGTTATGATTTACGAGGCGGGACCGGGCCGATTAGACGTAAGTTTGCGTTTTAGGGTTAAGGCGTGTGCACAGTTTGCCAACGGACGGGCCGGGGTCAGAGATGATGGGGGTACAAATAGTGGAGGGCTGTTTTGTTGGAACGTGATGTGGTTTGCACATGGAATACTTTTTGCTCTCTCTTAATCTTACTGTTTTCAAAGAAAGTCTCTTTGAAGGCACCAAAATTGCAGTATAGATATCTACAAGTAGATCTTTTATTATCTCTTTGCGCTCCGGTTAGCAGCCTCGAGGAAGACGACGACATATGCCTCCGGGTATAGTGGTCAGTGGCGTCATGCATCGCAAGATGCAGGGAGGATACTACACCGTACGAGCGAGGTGTAGCGTTCACGCTGGGTGGCGCAGCGCTACGCTGGGATTAATGAAGTCGAGCAACGTGTCGCCGCGACACGAACTCGGCTGTCTAGGGGTGAGAACCTTCCGCTCCGCTCGGAGTCGGCCGCGACTTCATGAAGCCCGCTTCCAACACTGGTACATTTACAAATCGCTAAAAGCGATCCCTTTCACACAACCTTGGGTAGATGATGAAGATGACAGTTTGGGTTGGTGCGGAATGCTGTTTTGTTGTTATGTGTCTTTGCACATGGAACAATTTTCGCTGGCATGATACTCATGATAGCAGCAAAGAAGAGGAGAGGTGGTAGTGGCACGTGGGGTTTTGTTACTTTAATATAAGGAAATGGTTACTAACCCCTTTTTTGCAGTTTTCTTAACTTATTCCTTTCTTGTTTTTCATTGAATCGACTTGACAATGATTTTTAGTGTACTGCTTACTGCCTTAAAAATTTGCATTATGATTACCTATATAGAAATCAAACCTAATAGGAATCACTTTGCAAACATTTTATCCAATAGCAGTTTTTTAAACAACTCACTTTTAAACATTTTGACCCTGCGAGCCTTAAGATACCTACAGACTGAGCTGTTGGTATTTAAAGTGTGACCTACTCGACTAAATTCGAGCCTCTCCAGAACCTCCACTAGGAAAGTTTGATAAAAAAGACCACCGGAATGTACATAAACGTGTCTGCGGTTTCAATTTCCCGCGCAAACATTGCTCCAAAAGTCCATAATCCAACGCAGAACTTCGTGACTGACAGACTGCACGCGAAGTCATCCCCGCCGATGACGTCACGGCCACAGTGTCACCGGTGCGTTTTGCCATTTCGAAAAAGTGTCGCCGATTGCTCTGTATCGATCGACGCCCGTCTCGCTGCCGCTGCCCGCTCCATGTGCGGGTGTTAATTCATACACGCCTCGTTAATTTTCCTTAACGCGGGCGCCGATGGTGGCGTACTAATGAATTTCAATTTGTTGCGAGCCGCGGACGGGCTGAAAAAAACAACCGACCAACCGACACCCGCCCGGGTTAGGATTAGAAAGTTAATAAAAAAAATTTTTTTTTTGCGCGGCTCGTAATTATTATACGTTTTTGGCGAGCGAAAGTCGCGGACCGCGGAGAGATGCGCTCGTTTTGCGGCCGAAATCTGGCAGTTCGATGACATTAGGTCCTTTGGGCAATGTTTTATGTATACCTCTATATTATCTGTTATTATCTGATGAAAGCGCTAAATAATCTAAGAATCTGGCTAACTGTACACAATTTTGACAGGCAAACTTTCTTGTAGCGTATAGCAAGCAAACAATTAATAAACAGATTTTTTTGAGAACAAACATAGTGTTGCGGATAAAATCAGAAAAATATAAAAGGTGAAAATATAAACGCCAATTTCGGATGACAACTAATTTATTCTTTTATAAACAAAAACATCAAAAATATCAAATAAGTCGGCAACACATAGAGTGACCAGTAATTTAGATATCATCATCATCATCAGCCTATTGCAGTCCACTGCTCTACATAGGCCTCTCCAGTTGTTCGCCACCTAGGGCAAACTTCTGGAGGATATACCCATAATCGCCACGATGCGCAGGCGGGTTGGCGATCGCAGGGCGTAGCTTCTAGCTCCGGTGACGCTGCTGCCCGTCATCGGCCTGTGGTATTTAGCTACGTCTTCTTCTATCGTGATGGTTGTACCGCCATCAGTCGGTTTGCCAGCGCCTCGTTTGTTGTTCGGCAGGATGCACCACGGGCTGGTGAGGATGGCTTGGAGCGGAAAGGTGATTAGGTCGCTCCCTTCCATCCCTAATACACATACATCCCTAATACATAATTTAGATATAGATATCCATGATTCACCATCTCTTTAACCTGGTAGGCTTCAGGTATCCTTGTATTAAAACCGTCGCCGTGAAAGTGTCAAATATTAATCCATGTGTTTATAATGATCTAAACTCTTTAGTTTTGAAAAAAATCTCACTGGGACCTTTTACCGACCGTAATATAACACCTGATGCGTGTCGGACACAGACTCAAGTACCTTGGAACAAGTACTAAGTTTTCCTATTATTTTATTAGCAATCAATATTATGACCAGCATTGGACGTTTTCATTCTTATGATGAGTGCTCAAAAGTACCAACAAACTGATTAACAAGAAAAAAATAAACGATATCAGTAAAATAACAGCCAATACTTACATATTCCGCAAGCATTCACCGCAGCAAGTTGAAAAAGTTCAATAACACGAAAACACTCAATTCAGAAATTCCCGCAGTAAGGTTAGATGGTTCATTTATATTCGCGCGCTCACCTGTTACCAAATTGAATAATGTCGTAGGCGGGGGCAAAGTTATCATAATGCCTCAACTGAGTGAGCGCTGAGTGAACAAGTTCCACCGAACTAGCGGTGGATGTCGTTTTAGTTCACACATTTTCCTATAGGTAGTATCAAGTTTTTTATATTGGTTACCAGCGAGTCGCCCACCCTTATAGGGATATAAGGCCATCATATTTTCGCAAGCCACTCTCTCCTGCCCGTGGTGAATCCTGCTTCATATCAGACGAGGCTCTGACCGACCGGTGGCGGTATAACCATCACGACTGAGGGTGTAGTTAAATACCACACATTAGGACGGGCAGAAGTGTCACCGCCCTGCGATCGCCAACTCGCCTGCCCAGCGTTGCGATTAAGTATAAAGCCTCCAGGTGTTTGCCTAAAGGGTCGATCAACTGGAGAGGCCTATCTAGTGTAGAAGTGGACTGCAATAGGCTGATAACGACCTGCCACTGCCTTACTTCGAATATTTTAAGAATACATTTAAAAACTCTCATCTCCCAGCTGCGTCTTTTTCGTATTGAAATGACTTAGAGACCTCCAAGAAGCGAGCCTACAAATTTGTCAAGGGCCAGCATCTGTGACTCCTCTTGTGTTACGGTGAGTCCCCCTTTATCATAGCAGAAAATTCTCATAGGTACGTGTTTCTTTTATGCATGAATGGCCATATAAGAGTACTTCGATACCTGCCAAAAACCAACTCAAGTTTTCCATTGCACTTGCGAGAACAAAGTGATCATAATACACTGCGCAGTCGTCGCCTCGCGCGGGCGGAGTGACAAGTTGTCAACCGAGCTAGTGGTTGCGGTGTGGTCCTACGGATATGCCGCCGGTTTAGAGGGCTGCCCAATGAAATGTGGATATACTATTTAGACACAAATATGCTCTACTTGTCGTATTTTTGTCTTTTTTCAATAGGTGTTTGTTGATCTCTTCATGATTTCATCCTTATCATCATGATAGTTGGAAGTCTTCCAAGCTACGCTTTGTTACACACTTGTGCAATTTACAGCCTCTTGCAACAGCTGTGACTTTTCCGAATGGATTAGTAATCAACATCATCAGCCTGTCACAGTCCACGGCTGGACCTATGTCCAGCAGTGGACTCTCCTGTTGTTCGACACTTAGGGCATACGCCTGGAGGCTTTACCCATAATCGCTACACTAAGTAGGCGGGTTGGCGATCACAAGGCGTAGCTATTCGTTTCGGTGACGCTGCTGCCCGTCATCGCGATTTACCGCCACCGGTCGGTGGCCAGAGCCTCGTACCTTACCATCGGTTAATTTGTTTACTTTCCGAGCGACGAAAAAGTCCCTAATTTGAATATAACTGTACGTATTGTACTTTCAAAGGCCATAACGTTTTTGTAACTGTAACATTCGTATAACTGCACTGGTTTGACCAAGTCCCGTTTCTAAACTTTTTGCCCTCTTTCCTTTAGTGCCCTATTTTAGTTGCACAACATTTACATATAACAGTACACTCCGGCGAAAGGTCCAGTTTACAACTAAAAAAACAACAGCAATTAATATCGGGATCCACTTTTTACCGATAGCGAAGCAAACGCCTCCGCTCCTAAACAAATAAAGAGATTTTTATTACGCATTGCTCTAAATAGGTAGTTCGCCATTTAAAAAGCACAGACCGTTAGAAATTATGCGAAAATTGTGTTTTACAATACGGCTGCTCCTTTTTAAATAAAACTTACATCGTAAAAGCGACATTAAAATTTCTGTATTCATTGTTTTCTTAATTATTACCGCTTTCTACTTAGCGATATTTCCAGGGAAAAATTGCAAGTTATTGGAATCATACGTAGAAAGTAGAAAACAAAGTTAACACCAGAACTGTGACGACCTTCATTAAAAGTCAAAGTAGCAAAAAATACGTATCTAGCCTCCTCTGGTTTTAAAAACAATTTAAAGGGACTTCATTTTTACTTAAGAGATGCACTAGTGTTCAACTTTGATATAATATTATGTAATATAATATACAGGTACCTAACGAAAATAACTTTCAGATATACCTAATCTCACAAAGATAATTCTGATTAGCTTATCAAGAATAGAACGAAATTAGTTTTTTTTTATTTCAATCAGAAGTTTCACTGTTAATAGTTCTAAACGTATACTTGGAAGATAGTACAATATCAAACAAACATTATTTAACTGAAAACTGAATATTCAGACATTCAAAACGAACAGAAAAGATATAAACAAACTGCATATACAAAAACATGAACAGAAAAGGCGTCTAAATGCAACAACCCGTTAATCTATCTAAAGCCGATCCCCAAATAGTCAATGGCTGCACGTAACAGATTTAGATGTGGTGCCATAGATATGGAATACGCACGGATTAGGTACTATTCCTTACCTATCGGCGTGTTCGAAACTGCATTCTAACGAGATGAACCGGCAAGAAACTCGATAGTTCATCTTTTTCAATTGCCAATTTTATCGTCATAAAATATGACATAGTTACGTTAATAGATATGTATTGATTGATGTCCAGTCCTTACTGCTCCAATGTAGCAATATTCGACCCACATCTGCAACCCCTACCTTGAAGAGGTTATAAAAATTAATCGACAGAAACGTTTTATCCATCCTAATCCGTACCCAAATAGCCAATGTTGTAGGTGGATAAAGACATAGGCCGGATTAAGAGCCATTTTGTCTTACTCAATGGCTTACGAGTTTAGGGCGAGTCAATCTCTTAGGCTTGAGCACGCTTGTCTTACAAAGCCGATTACGATTTCGAAATCGTCTTCTTGTTGTCTTTTTTTCATTTTCTATTAGCTTGAGGGATTTATTTTGGCTTTTTTATTGTTGCAAATTAACATAAATTAACAATCTGCAAGTTTTATATGTGGTTATCTCACCTTCGACTTGGACTGCGTATATCTTAGGAGAGGTCCATCTGAGTTGAGAAATGTTTATATATAACGTTTATAATAAGACCCCGTAAATTGTGCTACTCAAAAGCTCGACATAATGGCTTCCCTACGCCTGATGAAAAGCGAAAAAAATACCCAAATCGCTGTGACCACGGGCAAGTAACTAACCCCCAAGAGCTCCGGAAACCCTACTCACCAGATGTTCCTGGAATGTATTCTTTTCCGACCCGGAGGTTATTTGGCTGCGGTATTCTACAGGGTGGAGGTCCTTCCCCGGACGGGCGGCTCAATTCGAGCGAAGCTTTGCTATGCCCTACCTCTTAAACCTCTCTTCTACCTTTGCAACACCGAGAACATCGTGTACACTACATATAGAATAATCGTAACTTAGTATCAACATCAGTCCGGCTCAGCCCGCCTCAAGTGGCGCGTAATGGCTATCCGTCAGGCATTAGCTGGCTTGTTAGCGATCTCGTCAATATTAGCGCGTGTCTCGCCAGTAATCCGCTGATGCGTCTTCAAACGGAATGTCTCTGGTGTAGCGTGCAACTGCTAATGAGATATTACCGATGTTATATGATTATTAGGGCATGCCTATGGATAAGCCGGGCTCAGCATTGTTATGTGCAATGTAACGAGCTTTGTTATGCCTTCGCTTAACATGCTGAGCGTCGTACCGCACAGACACCGTTGGCTGATAAACAATAGGTTTTCTATTGTTTTTTTTTTATAAAAAGAGCGTTCAGGGTGACTTTACTTAACTCCACCTGATGGTAAGCGGTCGTGAGATCCAAATGTTAGGTCGACTTAGTAGGCATATTATTGTTTCTAGTTTATCTTCAACCAAAGCCGGATTCAAATGGATCAAAATTTCAATTTCGATTTTAAGCCGAAAAAGGAAACGAACATAATCCGCCCATTATAGTCGTCAATGTTTTTAGACAAATTGCCAAGCCTATAATACATATTATGAGAATTACTCGTATAACAATCATTCATGAATCATCAGCCACAAATAACACTGTCTTTAGTTTGGAAAGATAAGTTCTATCGAGAAACTAGCAAACTATTTTTTCCTCTTTTTTTCCTTTTTATAGATGTTAAGTAAATACTTAACTTACAAAAAGGAAAAAAAAGAATCATTCAAAAAGTCTTATACTCCATAATAGCACCCTTTTCGAACATCATCATCATCAGCCCGTGTCAGTCCACTGCTGGACATAGGCCTTTCCTAATGTTCGCCACTTTGATTTTGAGCCTCTCGTATCCAGCACACGCACGTCTGTGCGTACATAGATACGGCCATACTCGTAATAATTAATTAATTAATTTAAGCAAACCCTCTTTATTAATACACCTCCCATGTAGGAACTGAAACATGTACCTAGGTGCAAGTAAAATCTTTCAAAGTACCTAAGTACATAATTACAAATCGAAACACTTTCTTCTCCCCATTACAATGGCATCAGAACAAAACTAACTGTACACTCATTAGCCACGGGGACAAGGAAGTATCAGTCAACTGGTGCAACAAACCCTTTCTAAGAGAAAGTCTTTTGTCCTCTCTTTCACTTCAAGGCCGTGTAACGCTAGTCTTTGTGTAACAAACCCTGTTACATTTACGGTGCCTTGTGTAATTATTCATAAAGGAAGGGTTGTCAGAAAATGGTTCAGTTGGACAGTTAGGTCCCGTTAGCCTATAAAAGCGCAAAGTAACGGTGTGGTGACGTCCTATGACGTATACGGATAGGGTTGCCAGGTGGCAGGTGAAATTGGGATAGTCAGGAATCTTAGTTGAAGTATATTTTGTAGGTGTGTCCGTATCTGGGTGTTTGTTTTGGAGTATTATATTTGAGGTACCTAAGTTGTTCTGATATCCATAAGAAAAGGAAATAACTTAAGCACATAACATTGTCTGATTGTCTGAGAATAATGACTAATGTTACAATAAAATCCGTTTTTACCTACAATTAATAAATTTGTTTTTATTCTAAACATTTAGGTACCTACCTACGAATACTCATGATTTTCCTTGCCCTATACTTGACTTGCGTTAGTTAAGTGCCAGTAATACTAACATTAGTTAGTATTAATTTGCAGTCCGAGCTAAATTCTCGTCCTCTTATTCTTGTGCAGGTAGGTTTGATGTGCAAGTGAATTTATTTACAAACTTAAAGAAAAATAACTTTTTTAATTTTTAAACTCATGAGAGATTACTTAGTGCACAACCGACTTTAGAAGCGATCATTGGTTCACGTACTTTGGTATCCCCGTTTTTATGGCCATTTGCCAGCAGTAAAAGTACATCTTTTTCATATCAATAAAAAACTCTGGAACATTTGTATATATATATATTTTTATTTTACTTTTTAATTAAAAGATAATTCTATACTTGTCCCGGTGCTGAAAAGCACTTGGCAACCCTACACAAAGCCCGTTAGCCGACAGATACAGTTTTGGATAATGAACGAAAGAAAGCACCCTTTGATGGCGACCATGTAATCGGTGCTTTATTGATTCATAAACATTTGTACCGGCCAGGGTACTGTTGTATCAGTGTTTTTGTTTCATCTTTATGATGAACAGTAAAAATAAAAGTTTAGAAAGCTCACTCGTAGCTGTCGGTGTTATTTTGGTTGGCGGTGGTAGTTTAGTGCGGGTAATTAAAACTTCACCTAATTAAGTCATAACGTGCCCACTGAATGCAGTGGTAATTAATTGGTGAGAAAGTTATCTTCTTAGTTCTAATCTGGTACCAAATGAGGTAGGGACCGGGGTTTTTACTGGATGTCCCCTGCCTCTTCCTTATCTTGGGGCGGGGTATCGTCCTATCGTTGCTGAGGGCGGCGTGAGTCCCACATATCCCATCACTCCCGTGGGCGACAAGAATGCCTAAAAGCATTTTCCGCGACTTAAGAAAAAGGTATGTAATTTGCGGATAATTAACCATAAGTCATAAGATTTAGTTCATATGCTATTTGAATAATCTCTAGTTCCTATATCTACCATATTATGACGAATCATGATTAAATGTGGATGGCCAACGCGATGAGAGACTCAAAGAAGGATATAGGTATTCATAATGTGTAAAAGCATTAGCATTTTACAATATCACATTCATAGTCAATGCGTACATACGTATTCTTATTTTAATACGAGTATATCTACATTTCTAGTTACATATAGATAGATAGATAGATATTCTTTATTGCACAAACATAAACATTTACAGGAAAGAGTATACAAACATATCGTAGGTACAATGTAGGCGGTCTTATCGCTGGGAGCGATCTCTTCCAGACAACCTTCAGGTAGAGAACAATTGCTAAAGAAAAGGGAAGGCAGTGCAAACTGTGAAAAGTAAGATAAAATAAATAATATATTAAATACATAAAATAGATAATACAATATATACACAACATATAGTTTACTTATGACCATAAAAGTAAACGTCATTTCTAAAAATCATACTTTATGCTTCCCTTATTCAGCTTCTGTTGTCATAAATAATATTGTCTTGCCACTGGTGTTACACCATTGTTTCATTGTGAGATTAGCAACAGTAGATTTTATGGTGTAAAAACATGGTCCATTTGGCTATTGTGCCCCAGCTATTAGTGACAAGGCCGAAAACAGTAATAATGCCGTGAAATTTATGTTTTTTTTTCTACTAAAGTTACATTTAGTAAGGGTGAACGTTTTTGGACAATATTGAGGAAATCAAGTTCACATGTTCACTTGTTGATAAATAATGTGACTTGAGATGCAATAAACGAGTTATTGGAAGGGAGCCTTTTTATAGACAGGAATTGTTTTGTCGAAAACTGATGTTAAATGTAATCCATGCTGTTCATCCATGACAAGTGTTCTCAGTCTTTTTTGTTAAAACAAAATGTTTTTTCTCCATTTTACCCCACTAAGGACCGAATTTTCAAAACTATATCTTTTAAATCTTCCTAATATGTCAAGCGTTCTCGCAAGCTCTCGCTTACGCCCTAAAACTCGTGTATGTAAAATCGTGCAAAATTCAAAATTCCTGACACTTGTAGTTTCTGTGATTTCGCGTTGCAAGAGTGAGTGTATGAGTCATCATTGTATGTATTTGTAAGATGGATATAAGCTAATGCATCATTTATCTATTGTCCTACAAAAACCGCATGAGATCCTGTGTAACCATGATCCGATATAATATGACCGACCCACATGTACATTGTACATGCACAGGCTATCAATATTACTTTTCTTTGTTTATGTAGATAAGTGAGCAACCTATCATCATCTTTTCGCTCCAAACCATGCTCAGCTGCCCGTGGTGTATCCTCCTGAACAACAAACGGCTCTGGGAACCGACTTGTGGCAGTACTTATAACCATCACGATTAAAGTCGTAGCTAAATAAAACAGGCCAGTAACGGGCAGCAGCGTCACCGGAGCGAGGAACTACGCCTTGCGATCGCCAACCCACCTGCCCAACGTGGCGATTATGTGTAGGTATAATCTCCAGGTGTTTACTCAAAGTAGCGAACAACTGAGGCCTATGTCCAGCAGTGGACTGCGATAGACTGATGATGATGTGTTTAAGTATAATACTTATAATGAATATACAGAATGCACATGAATTCGAAATCATGATGGGAGTCAAGCGAACAAAACTTCACTCCTAAATTGACAGAACTATGGGTAAATCCAGCACCCTCTTCAACGGACGTTCATAAAAAAGGATCAAATTGTTTGAGAATAACTGAGTAAATCTCTCCAAATATCTGTACTAATGTACAAAGTGAAGACATCACCGCTTCACCAAGCTCCCCGATGACTAATGTCCCACACCTCAATTGCCACGACAGGTTCCCGCAGGCACTAATAAACGGCCCAATTCTACGCAACAACGCTGCACAGGCGACATGTAGGCTCCGTGAAATCGCAAACAATCGCCACAATGGACTTAACTACATTTAACTTCCTAACAATTAAACAAAGACGACAAAATACCGGAGACAATAGCTGAATGGCTTATACGAATGCAACAAAAGAATGCGTTCCCGGTACAAATAGCACAAAGATGTCCTTACTGTAATGACGTCCTAGGCCGCATTGTGGCGTTTACGACACCCACGCGACACCATAATGGAATTAGTTCCACTGTTTTGCCAACAGTAACTGGACGTGATGTTTCGTAGAACTTTAGAGAAATTGGGACGAGATCGAATGAGTAAAAAACCAACGCGTGCCTCAGCCATGGCAGTTTCCAGTAACCTGTCGAAAATTCGAACGATTGGTCTCGACTAATTAGTGTAATTATAAAGGCTTCTTCTTCTATGCGCTTCGTTAAAAAATCATCAACATCATCAGCCTGCAGACGTCCACTGCTGGACATAGGCCTCCGCCAATGACAATAGACATTTGGTAGGATCTGCTTTAGTTAACACGCTTGGCAGGCTGGTTGTTGACCGCAGTAGGTTTTATTTGTACCCAGATAAACGCTGCTATTTATTTCCTAATATTCCCTTAGTCGCCTTCTATGAAACCCACGGGATGATATTGGGCGGTCTTATTCTAAATCCGGAAACCACACGGACGACGATGGAAACTGGTTTCAGCACTGGAGCTCTACCAACCAAATCGGAACCCCGGCCACAGTCAACAGCTCAGCCAACTTAAGTCTTTAAATGTGGCTACCCAAATGTCTGCTATTTTGTTATATGAGAGATTGAGCTAGTAAATAGTTAAGATCTTCTCTCTATCATGATACTCGTAAAAGGGCGACGTACCTATACGGTATAGAATCTCTTTACGAAGTTAACCGAGCCTATTAGCCTACTGTACATGGCACGACTGAAGTACAATACACAAAGCGCGAACACTAATACAGATCTAGCCATTTTATATGAGTCCCGACATAAAGCTGGTAAACAACGTAGACAGCGAATACCAATATAAAAGCGTGTTAAACCAAAAAATCGCCAAAAAAGGCGACAAAAATCCTCCACTCCCTGTATAATTTAGCACCGCAGGGGCTCGTGATGTGGACATTAAAATACGCAGTAGCGTTTGTAATTTGCGATCGGGCACACTCCACACTCGTTACCCGAGTGTTGGGGCCCTATCATACTAGCGAGTTGCGGGCGAGTTGAAAGCGAGGCGAGTGCGAAGCGAATTCGCGGCGTGTGATCCGTATTTTATATGTATACGAGTATAAGGGAGGCGAATCTTCACTCGAATTGAGCTGAAAGAGGTAGGGCATAGCGAATCTTCGCTCGAATTGAGCTGCCCGTCCGAAGAAGGACCTCCACCCTATAGAATACCGCAGCCAAATGACCTCCGGGTCGTGTTTACGGTTTACGGAGCTCGTGGAGGGTTATGGTTGGGCCGGCATGGCGGTGACAACTGACGGGTAACCACTTACTTACTCGCCCGTTGTCACGGCGCCTTGGGCTTCTCTTTCGCTTTCCGTCAGGCAAAGGGAAGCCACTATGATACTATAAAAAAAATTATACTAATGACAGAATGGATTCCGACGAAGAAAAACGGCAGCGTGCTCGCTGCGCAATCGCCTCGCTTTCTACTCGCAACTAGTGTACTAGGGCCCTTATAGGCGAGGCGACGGACGACGTGCGACGCCAACGCATGTCGAAAATACTTAGCGGGCTCGGCCTCATTATACGACTGTAGCGCTGCATCCCCCGGTATTAACGCTTGCGATATGCCCGCGGGAGAATGCATGGATATTATTTGTTTACTATCACCGTTGACTCGGTGACCTGATGTTTAGTCTATGGCACGAGACTCAGAATTAATAAATACGCAAAAAAAAATTGATTATGGACAAAGCCTCCAGATATTTGTTTACCCAAAGTAGTGAACAACTGGAGTTACCTATGTCTAGCAGTGGACTGCAATAGGATGATCGTGGTGATAGCTGTTGAATGTCGATGTAACGCAGAAAGTGAATCCACTAAAAGTTAAGAGACCATCTTTAGGTCTTTACTTTGAAAAAAAGAAAATTATAGTTATGTTAGCACAAATTAATGCCACGTTTTGTTGCAAATGGAGGCATAAATGTAGTATCGTCACTTAGTAATCATTCCGGTTATAAATTAATTCTGAAAACTGCTGTTTGGGGATCCTCTGTCGCTTTTTGCTGCATTCATAGAAACAAATTCTCTTAACTTTGTTAGCGTTGATGCATGATGGGGATTTAAGATTGTAACGAGGTCAGCTTCTCTAAATGTTTTAGACATGTGTCGCCCTCTCATTTTGGACGTTGGTCGTCTAACATTCGCTTATATAGTAGTTTTATTATCCGCGACATCCCATTATGTTTGATGAATCCGAAAGTAAAAAAGACATATTTTATATGGGTTTGTGGTTAGCTGTAATTCACCTTATGCTAAGTGCTACTGAAACCTACGATGGAGCGCGCTGACCCAGATAATAGCGACTCATTCTCGCCTTGAACACTTAAAGGGCATAATCAGTCCGGCAAAGAGTTCCCTAGTTTAGTCGTTCGTACTAAAAAGTAGCCTATTTCAGTCCATAGCTGGACATAGGTTTCTCCTGTCGTTCGCCACTTTGGGTTTTGGAGGAGGAGAAACATTTGGAGGCTTTATCCATAATCGCCACATTGGGCAGGTGGCTTGGCGGTCACAGGGCGTAGCTTCTCGCTCCGGTGACCCTGCTGTGCGTCATCAGCCTGTGCTCTTTAGCTATTCAATTGTGATGGTTATATCGCTACCAGTCGGTTGCCAGAGCCTCGTATGTTGGCAGGATGCACCATGGGCAGGTGAGGGTGGCTTGGAGCAAAAAGAAGATAGGTCGTCTTACATCTCAACAGTTACACAGTCAAAAATATGCCTTTATAAGCCCTGCATTTCAAATGATAGTAATAATATGGTAATTACTAGATACTTTTTTGTTTGTATAGGTACGACGGAATGCAGCGTAATTATCGATTGATTCCAAATAGTAAAACAGACAACGGCGCTGCCAAACGTGTGCATAGCTGAATAAATAATTATCTTTGCTTTTGACCAATCGCATTGCTTTTATAAATGCAAATTTTTACGTGTAATCAGCATATTTATGAGGCACTGATGCATAGAACTACTTACTCTAAAATTCACAGAGCTCGAATATTTAGTCAATACGTTTGTTTGGTTGATCCGGAAACAGGTAAAGGTTTCTAGTTAGAGATATAAAATTAGCTGGCATGTTTATTTCGCTTTTTACGGCTTAAATAGAATTAAATAATTTTATTCAGAACAATTTTGAGTAAAAATTTCTGTCGTTATTATAAAGTGAACATTAGTTCATTATTCCCCGTTGAAGTTGCATCTTAATTTATTAAAATAATTTGTTTTCGTTTTCTCTGTATTGTTCAAATATGGTTTTATTGTATTGAAACTTTACACCATACATTTATTCTGCAGTAAAGAAAGACTTACAATTGTAATTACTCCTAGACAAGTAACCACGGTACCAAACTGTATGATTTTCCCATCCCGATGTAAACCGATGGGAAAACACTCGTGATCATCATTCCATAAAAAACAATCAATTTTCAAGTTCGTTTGAAATGTTACATTTTTATTGCTATCAACTTGAGATCCTGTACATATGTTACGTGTCTTAGATAACAGTAGGTTGGCTCCTAGCATTAAGTTTTCCTTTTGTACGATTTTGTGCCATAAAGTTTAAATAAATAAACAATATTTTACAAAAAAAAACGACGATTCAAACAATCGCCAAGGCATATCCACACTACACAACCGAAATCAGTGAGTGTCAAGAGGGCGAGAGCGGTGTGCCATTGTTATAATTTTCAATAAGGGGGCTATCGTGGGGCCCGAATCGATCGCCACTAGTGGGGCGCATCCCGACCCCAGCTATCCCAGTTTTCCCGGTGCATCCAACTATGAATATCCGCTGTTACGCAAACTCGGAATATGAGGGACGCTCACTGTTAAGATCGAACACGCATCGGAATATTTATGTGGATGCCGTTTGTATTGATTTTTAAGAGAAAAAAGTTGTAAATGTCCTGCACTTTTATTTTTGCATCGTCCCTCATTTTACGCTTCTGGGAGTTTTAGAAAATTCACGCCAGTATTTATACTGTCATTTCAATGTTGAGTCTCACTACTTACATATGCGTAGACTGTTTTGTGGTTTAATGTAAATAATTACTTCGCCAACAACAAATAAAACTGGATACAAAAAAAAATATGTGTGGTGACAGATAAAGAATACAAATCACCACCAAATGTCTCACCCACTAATGTGGTAAGAATCAACTATAAGGAACTTCCTGAGATTTCAGCTTCTCAGCCGTTGGTAGGGTTCACCTGCTTGGCGACCAACGTACATTCATTAAACACCCGTGAAGTGGCTTCCACCCCGTTTCGTCATCAGTCGGTGTATAGTCAGGGAGTCCTTACAAGCCCCATGGCGGTGGCAACTGACAATTGATTGGTTTGGTTACTTGTCTGCCGCAACAACTTGGACTTCTCTTTCACTTTCCATTAGATGAGGAGAAATCACTCTAAAAAAGTTGAGTTGCAGGTGTACGTACATGGGCAGTGCCGACTGCTTACCATCAGGCAACACACTTGCTCGTCTCCCACCTCTTGCATAAAAAAAGACAAAAATATTCAAATGCGATTGATATCTTATTAAATTAAATTTATACATACATTTATATAATATGGTATAAAGGGTCAACAGTAAAATGCTGTACATCTGAAACATTGACACATAAATTTTGATAGATACTTAGTGTTAGATTTTTCATACGTAAGCTACGAGAATAAAGACTCATCATCTTGTCATTCACTATGTGTTTTGTAAGGCTGAATTTAAGTCATCTACTTCGCTTCGGATATTCCATGATCAATAATCAAAACTGTAGCGACTGTTTCACTGTGAACTGTGGCGCTTAACTTCAAACGGAGGTAACTCCATTTTCCGAAATATTGGAGATTTTGGTATCAAATGAAAGCTGAAAAAAAATTCTACATATCCTTTTTAACATAAAAAGATAAATCCCATTATATTTCGAATAAAACGACCAGAAAATCGTGCTTTTTTAACAAACTTAGACAAATCCTACTAGGCGTTTTTATCAAATGAAGGCAAATCCTCCTCAACCAATCAGCGTGATGCATTTTTTCAATATGGCCGTTAATAAATGAATTGTAGTCAAAAGACGGTTATCTGCATTGCGATTTTTTAATTATTTAACTGATTTTCAGTTGATTACAATGGGTAATTTAGTGAAAACTGTGTCCCGAGTAAAGCCCAAAAACGTTTAAAACATAAAAATTAAAGGTTAACAACGGGAAAAGGCAAAGAAACTGAAAGTAATCTACTACTTTGCTTTTTTTAACAGATTTTGACAGTTGCGCTAACCCAGGGTTGTACAAGTATTATTCCTCACAAAGACTTTTATTTTGTCGTGTTACAGATGTTGGTGAAATATTTTTCTACTTTATGTTGATGATCAATCATGACTGGCAATTATTACAATTGCAAAACAATATCGATGTCTTGGGCCCTTCTACAGAAAATGAAGACGATCGTTCGTTGAACGGATCGCGTATTTTTTCCCCATAAATCCCTCTCATTTGTCCCTCCCGTGTTCGAATATACGAACTAAAATTCGTCAACGTCGATTTTCAACAATTTAATTGATATATTAGAATACGGGAGGTACAAATGAGAGGGATTTATGGTGCAAAAGTAAGCGATCTGTACTTACGTTAGTTTGTGACCTAGTAGTTAGCTGACCCAGGTCTGCATTTTACGTTAGTTTATTTTGCACACATTAAAATTAGCTACTGGGTAACTCTACTACTAATCTAGTCAACATCGAGTTTTATACATAATGCCGCTTTTCAAAGTTCAAAGCTTACATTGGCTTTTATAATTTCATTTGTCAAATTTGCCCACTATTTCAGGAACCAGACATTTACGAAAGAGGAGCTACTAAGCAGCCAAAATGTGGTTGGTCGTCCTTCGAATAGAAAATCATTTCCACATTTATTGTGGCTTACCTATAATCTACATTCCGGCATATCTCGTATTTACGTATTTATAACATTATTAGCTGATTTGGTGACAGCCCTTGAATGTTTGTAGAAGAAATCTAACCAAAAGTAGATTTTATCAAATCTGGGCAAGTCCAGTCAAGTTTTATCATAAATAGGCAAATCCATGCAGTATTATTTCAATAACGGGTAAATCCAGCCATGTTATATCAAACATAGACAAATCCAAACTAAAAACGCATTTTTCTATTTTATTCGGCGTTTAATTAATCTTTTTTATGCTTAATTTAAATGTTTAGTGTCTATTGCAAACGAATAACCATTTTTTTTTTAATTAAACTGTGTATTTATGCCACAATCAGTTTTTCTCAAATAACTCAAATTCACGTTCGCTGGAGTTACCTCCGTTTGAAGTTAAGCGACACAACTATTCCCAGCATCTGGCGCCGCACACGCCTCGTCTGGGGAGCCGAATTCTATTAAAATCCAAACAATACCAACTCCCCAACTAATATCTGGACTAAATCCCTAATAAGTATGCCATTGTGTGAGAGGGACGTGGCAGAAACGACAAAGAACACGTTATAGCGATCTGACGGACACGTTACAAGAAGAACGCCGTAAGTGACGATACGCGCTCAACGAAAATTGAGTTTAAATTGTAGTTATATAAGGTTGGAATTGAAATGGGATTATTTTAGAACGTTAAGTCGTCATGGGTTTGGATAAGTTAAGCGCAGTACACGCCAGAGTGTGGTGAGTGGCTAGCCATGGAGGCTCACCAAGTGTGCCGCACCCTTCCCCTCCAAACTAGATTTGCAGTTCGGTTATAATACGGTGCCCATTCATTACATCCGCGCCACTGTTTCGATATCGAGTTTTGTATTTTTTTTTTTACATCTATTGTTGCGAATGCAATTTGTAATGGATTTACGACTGAGATTAGTAATAATTTGTATTTACACAGTTTGCGCGGTTTACAACTTTGTTATGCGTGCTACGCCATAGTTCACCTTTGAATAGTTGGGCTGGGATGTTGGGAATAACTTTAACTGGAATTTAGCTTGGTTAATTATATTATTAAACCTAAAAAGTGTTGTCAAAACTTTTAGTTTGGTTAGATTCTCGTGAGGTCCATTTTCGAATTAAAACTGATTTAAGACTTACTATTTCTAAGGTTCTGTAATTCACTTTACATTTAGTAATGTCCGTCCATTCTCGGCTTACCTTTCATACAAGTAGGCTCTAGAAAAATTCAACTTATATACCATAAATATGTGTACCTCTTTATACAGAACAAAAGAACGAAACATAATTACTTATGTTCCCGTAAAGTAATCCCCTTAGCGTGGATTATAATTATTAGATAGGTTTTTTAAAGATGGTAGATCCGTTTATGAGATATTATTCTACGTTACAGTGTTTTTTAAAACAAACAATGTTATTAAATGCTCGCATTTTTGTTGTACGAGTAATTTGTATTGCGTATTTGTATTCTTCGTTCATTACAATATTTTTTGCTTAAGTAATTCATTTTGACGTTTTCATGCTTGATTTTATGAAAGAAGTACTTTTTCTTTTATTTTTGTTGAATCATATTACATATCTACTTAAGGGTTGGTACATATAGTCCTTCTGGCGTGGTGGTTCAACAGTTTAGGCTTGTGAACCATGGACTTCATGATTGCCCTGAGTTGGAAAATCAGGGTCGATTAGGTCAATCTAGGAAATAACGGCAGTACCTATAAATTCACAAACGTTACTAGATGCGACGCGCGGAGGCACAGTGCCCATAATCCTATAGGTTTTTGGGTACCTGTGCGTTTGCACGACGTATATTAATGTTTGTGAATACAGCCGTAAAATTCTAATTTATTGGCTCTGGGTGTTTTAGGATCTCATCACGATTCCGTCATCTGATCTCACATCAGAAACCTATTGTTTAGCGTATTTATTTATTGAATCATTTTAGATATAAATTTTCAGCAACAGTAAAATTTCAAAGTATGTATTTTACTTAGCTATTATCACCCAACCGCGTTTGGGGTTCAAATGTCCCCAAACGGGGACCCTGATGCGACAGAAACAGAATCACCGCCGGAGTGTAGTGTCAACAGAGTTAAGTGTTTCCCTTGTATCGCGTCTTTATGGGGAGCGAAATGGTTTCACAGTGCAGTGTTAGAACTGGGCGTTTTAGCTGTTTATTGTCATATGATTGTTTTCAATCACTTTTTTAATCGCTTAGTAACTTCGGACCATTTTTGTACTGTGCGAATTCTCGCACAGTACAAAAATGGTCGAAGTAAAGTAATACGAAGTAATAAGAAATACGAATCCACGTCCCTTGGCTCAGAAGGCAGAGGTCACTACCAAATGAGCCATCCAGCCAGTCACTTATGTATTTATTTATTTGAAAGTTAGCTGCCGGAATCCATCCAAAATCCAAAGAAACTTTGTACGTAAAAAGTTTGTGTGTGAAAAAGAAACATGGATTGAACTTGACTTAAGAGTTGAATTGGTACCCTTCATTGGTAACTCCAACTTTTGAAATGCGTCATGAAATTATGAAACGTTAATCAATCATCAAACCCCCTTTAATCTTTGATTTGATTTTGATGTACGCCACCAAATTAAAAATTTATCAGATTATCTCTATCTCAATTTGATTAAACATTGTTTAATTAATCAATGGAGTAAAGAAGACATCCAAATATTTCTACTTACGTACAGTGAAATATAATTAAGTATGTATTATCTGTCGAAATTATTTCATTTGGGTCGTTTACAACTACTTAGTAATATTACCTAAGTAGGCCTAGAAATATAGTTTAGGTACAACTCACTATATTCACTCACTGTAGTGAGTTGTACAATGTACCTACTGCATTACAAGCATGCTAATGATTTCCCTCGAAATCTTCAGCTACGTCCTTTGGTATACAAGTCGAGAATTCTACTACAGAAATATCATTTACATTTCAGTACTTACTGCTATTGACATATTCGACATTGCACTGCAAAACAAACATGGGCTAATGATTTCGCGAGGGTTCAGTATAAAAAGTCAGTTACGTCTTTTTGCACATTGGCGGTGCATGCACCATTGGGGTGCGAGACAATAGCGGCTAACTACCCCTTTCTTGGCGGGAGGCGCGGGCCTAACCAACCATACACTGCGTTTGGGGCACCGCTGTGGGACACTCGCGCACACACATTTTATGCCATGCAAATAATAATATTATAATGGCTTTTACCCGCGCACGCTCCGTAATACAATATTGGGAATAATTAATATGGACACTAACTAACTATAAGTTTTCCATTATTTTGTTAACAGATACACACATTAAGCCTGTTGTATTTTATTTGTTGAAATTGATCATCTAATTGCCATATTTTGTGTAAGTTAATAAAATATTTCTATACTTTTATTACATTCAATAATGATGTAACATGGTGGGAAAGGAACGGAAACGAATAGGGATAAGGATTGTTGACACTGGGATTTCATTCTGTCGCAATAGGAAGTTCACTGGGTTAAATAATGTGTGTATATATACCTCTATCTGTATCGTTTTCATCACTTTGCATGAAAGTTCAATTTACTGTATACTTTATTTATATTTTATATATCACAGCTAGTAGAAGTAACAAGAGGATACAGTTTCTCATCTGGTATTAGATAGAATGCTCTCGAACACGGGTGCTTATTTTGTGTTTAACAACTCATGTCACCTGTCTCTAGCAAACAAATATTCATTTCATTTCATATTCCTTTCGATTACTCCACCGAATACAGGTCTCGACTAGGGTTGTAACGGAACTCCGCCTCCGCCTCCGTTACTGCGGAAGTTCCGCGAGAAATCGTACCTCCGCCTCCGTATCCGCCTCCGCATATTTTTTGCGGAGTTGTAAAGGAGTTTTATTTACGTAATCACAGAGTGCGCCAAGGGAACAATTATTTAGTTCAGCTGGATTAATTTACCATTTGTAAATCATTTGGAAGGTCATAAAGCCGAAAAACTATTGTTTGTCAAATTTAATTTACCGCTCCTTAATTTTGATTACAAAAAGTTTACTTAAAGTTTTTACTTTATATTTTAAACTAGCTGTGCCGGCGGCGACGCACGCATGGATATCGGGTTTCAAAAATAACGGATGTCCATAAAATACCTATCTATACCTATAACTTAGTACCCAAATTTTAAGTTAGACCTCTAACAATAGTTTTGAAATTTATATTTATTTTACAGAATTGACCTCTCTACAGATTTATTATAAGTATAGATGTTTACCTAAAATGTTTACATAAGTGTTAATTATTTGAAATTATTATAAGTATAGATAAGCACTTTTGAACCTTAAATTACTATTTTATTTACATCCACTTTCACCTTCGCCTCCGCCTCGGTTAACCTCCGCATCCGCGGAGGTGAAACTCATCGTCTCCGCATCCGCCTCCGCCTCCTCTAAGAAGGCCTCCGTTACAACCCTAGTCTCGACTTTAATACTATGAAACGAGCAGTAGAACTGTGAAAATAGCATTGAACGCAATTTAATAACTAAGGCTAGCTTTAACTAGTCAAACATTGTTTTTAGGAACTTTAAACAATTATATGAGAAGAGGGTCGACGCTAATTATAATTTTTACTTAATAAGATTTAGAATAAAATTATAACAGCGCTTCAACAGCAAGTAATGATTACAATCAAATCATTAAAAACTGAATTTTATGATTCTTATTTTCAATAAAGGTACAAATTTTCAATATTCTCAGATTGCGGCACCCTACATTTTATAACAACAAATAAAGTTCTTCGCCAACACAATTGCAGCATAATTCTCAATCCCAATTGCGATTAGGGGAGACCGTTTCCTAAAAAGAAATATTATCATTACAATAATTTGTCAAAACATGGGAATTTTAAATTGTGGACTGACACATTTACGTGAATGTCTCCTAAAATTTTATTCTCTGATCACAACAGCTATTGTTCGCGTCTGTACCGAACCCAAAACTACTAGTGTTGGGGCCCCACAGACCCACAACGCAGATTTGAGCGGGGTTGTCTCGTAAACTCGTAACCGGATCTCCAAATTGAAATGTTTTATGCCGAGCCCCCGGGCATTACGAGGATAATGCCAGCTTTTCAAATTGATAAGCAACTCAATGCGTTTGTGCATATGACAAATCTTTTTAGGGTTCTGTGCCAAGAAAGGCTGCGGACCCTTTGGTTTTGTACATGATATCTAAGCCATAAGTAGGTATTATACGTTAATTGCATTATGTTGTCACAATGACTTGTTAATCATCAATGAAATTATGGGATGTCCTAACTCATGTTCCAGTGGAAGATCCAAAGATAAAAGTTCTTAAAGTCTAGTTCTAACATTACTCTTATTTAATATTATTTAAATTTAAGCAAAACTTTGCAGTGTATTTTTTAAATGACATTCATTTATTAAATCCACACATTCACACACCCATCCATTAAGTACATCAGCCGTATATAATACGGATCTAGCTTCTTAAATAATTGTTTAATTTATTTTAATTACATTCAGGAACATTTGGTTATTGCATTCATATATTTATTATACAGTCTTTAAAAGAAAGTCCGAGATACCTACGGAACCATCTACATTAGAAGCCTTCGCGCATACCTACAAACCGAATATTTCAAAGTTAAACGCTTGAAAGAATATTTGGTTAAAAGTTTAACCGTATCGCTTTAAAGACGACATTTAAATAATTCCTCGGCTAATTTGCATAGTTGTCCGTATTGTGAGCGGTTTTTTGTCTGTCTGTTTGTGCCACCGACTTACCCAGAAGTTGTTCCTATGATTGATAGGAGGCAGTTAAGTGTGGTATTTCGCACGTAAATAAAATCTGCTTGAAAAATTACCCTTTGTAATGTGTTTGAGGCGAGCTAAAGAAAATAAATAAGGAGCCTGACGTGTCGTATTAAAATGATGTTTAATGTCTCATTTGTCACAAAGTAATGAAGTCATTTAAGTAATGATAAACCAACTATCGAGTTTTTGGAGTTTTTGTCACTAGAAGCGATCTTCTGAATCCGTTGTCAATTATACCTAATTATAATCACTTGTATTTTTTGACATTGTTTAGAACTACTTAAATAATAAACATTAATATGGTCTATTACTCGGAGGTTTAAGTTGAACCTCCAATTTGTCATAATTGGCTTTCATCATAGGTAGATATAATATTAAGAATATCATTATATAAGTAGCTAATCATTCAAATTCATTAATTCAAAGATTTGTTGATTTGCTGAAAATGTGTAAATGGCTCCGTAATTTTATTTTTGTACGACATACCTACGAATAGGGATTCGGACTCAAGGACTGTTGGAAGTTTCTACTTACTGATGCCGCGGCCACACATTGGAGATATTTGCACCAAGTAACGTTTTGCGCCTAATCTACCAATGTGTATCTGTATATCGATACTTTGACACAATGAAGACACTTCATTGAGCGCATTAATATTGGGCATTGGACAGTGATTGGACGCAAAGTTTAACCCAAAGTGTGGCCGCGACATTAAAAGAAAAATTTTGCAAGTGGCTGACTTCGGAACTAATCGGAACTAACGCATCTCAAAATCGTCTTGCAAAATCGTACATACTCATGTCACTTTTGACGTTAATTTTAACATTTTCTTTTCACGACAACACTCCCATTTCAATGGCAGTCACGTGACGAAACATCTTTCTCGGTCTGTAGGTACGCAATTTAGAGACAAAAATATGTAATACTCGTATGTTTATTGTGAAAGTGTTGTTAGTGTCTTGTGAGCAGTGTCGGTGTAAATAAAGAGTGGATTTAACGGATAAATGCAATCATCGTCATTAACATCAGCCTGAAAACGTCCACTGCTGGATATATACTTCCCTCTAATGACATTTTTCATGTGGGGCGACTTTCCTTAGTCACCACAATTGGCAGGCGGGTTGGCGCATAATATGCAATCTTAGTAAGTATATTTTATGGAATAGTAAATTTAATGCATGCACACAGCGCACATTCGTATTTTTTTTATTAGTCACAATATAACTGATTTTAAGTGAACATGTACTTACAGATCATAAAAGTCGTAAAGTTCTTAAACCTTAAAGGCACTAGGAGGTAATATGGACGAATGAGTAAGTACCTAATAGTAAAAATAATAAATATGTAAAAAAACATTTGTTCCAAGCCTGCTATTAATTAAATTATTTTTTCAATGAAAAAGTGTACCATTTAACATCCATGGAAAAAGTTAAACTTAATAAAAGGTGTAGGTATAGCTGACGCGAATATTGAAAACGGCCCGTCACATAAATTACTCATTACTATCACCCAGCATCGCATCCCAATGTAAACGTAGACATCATTAAGCCCAATTCAAAATGCGCCGACAATTAATTATAGTCGTCGAGCGCACCCGTGACGTATCACCGCTCGCTTATTAAAACGCTAAAAAGCTGGTCAATTTTTCAAGCAACCCGTCCGCCATATTTCGCATGCTGCGTGACGGAACCGCGCGGATCGCGCCGTACCTATTATCGCAATGATATCGCGATCAATCGAACGCCCCCCCCGCCCAGGGGGGGCCGTGGCGCAAATAAATGTATCTGCCGGCCGGCGGGCGGATAAATACGCAAATAATACGAAACTACAAAAATCAAAACCCATCCGCCACTCCGGTGTGGCCGCATCGTGTCGCTGGATGCTCTACTTTGGAACGAAACATCATTTGGGACCAACTCATCATCAGGTTGCGCTTTAAGCCTGGTATTATCTATCGAATTGATAAACGATAGCGTTTAGATTCGATCGTTGCTATTGAACGACGGTCAAATAGAATTAAACCTACTCAATTACAATATGAAGGTTAGGATCGGGACGATGATCATGAATCATTGTAAAAAGATGATTTGGCCCCTTTATGCCTCTTCAAAAATAGCTATATATGAATACTGTAACATGCAGACATTTTTTTTTATTTGTGAATGGGTAGCGCTTGACCTCAACTAGCCTTGACATTTAATATGCAGGTACCGTAGCTACGGAACTACATCCGTAGCACTACGAATAAAATACGGCGTAGGCGCACCCAGCGCTTGTAGAATATAAAGTATGTACTAGGTTATAGCTTCGAGTATACCTAAGTAGATGTTAAGTTTTGATGATCAGCAAACCAATCGGTACTACACCATAAAAGTTTCTTAAAAAACTCGTGACGGTATGATTGAAAATAAAATATTGTCCCTTTTTTTTACTTTTAAGCATAGAACAATTCCAATGATCTGAGTAGGTATATAGGCCAATTTCTTTCATCTTGAAAAAAGTTGAAGTAAATACGCCATTAGGCCATACAAACTTATATAATGCTTGTCGGGTGTCGTCGATACTTAATTACCACAACATTAATCAGTGCTCACCGTAGTAGAGTGCCTTCCATGGCGTAAAAGCAACACGCGAGGCCATTATCAAGCCTATAGCTATTTGCGCCGAAAAACAAACTCTCGCGGGATACGCGGGATGGGGGGGGGGGGCACAATGCAGCCAACTGCCCGTTCACACACCCCACAGCATTTGCATTGCCCACGCAGCTGCCAGCCTTTGATTTTGACTGCTGCAAATAAGCCTTTTTAATATTAATTACAATATGCATTATTTATAGTTGTAGAGTAGGTTGTCGTGTTGCAGCGGTGGTTAGATTCGTCTATAGTGTATGCGAAATTGGAAGCTGATAAGCTACTTTTAACAGACAAAGAGCTGTCATAGAAAAAGATTCATAAAGTTCGTTGAAGTGATGTTAATTGATCCCAGCGTATTTTGTTCTATTTGCTTCCAACTTCTTCTTAGGTGTCGCAGCAAAAAGAAATCTGTTAATAAATAAATAAAATCAAATTATTTATTTCTGCATTCAGGTCAAAGGCTTGACGCACAGAAATTGCAACTTTTTTACTACTTCGACTTTTATAAAGACACCTACTTTTATGAGGCATGACTTAATCTATGTAATGGTAACTCCTCAATGTTCTAAGGCATGTTGTTAATAAATTTTACACTTAGCTTGGCAAATGAGTTACTACATTTCCTGTTTCTAAAAGTCACCTCACGGGTGTTTCCCCGTGTCTTCTCACGAGAATCACCTGCCAAGGGAGTTTACCCTACCAGCGGACAATATGAGGTTTTATTCTTACTGACAACAACCACTTTGAAGAATAAAAAATCTTTAAATTTAATAGGAGTACTCTACAAACCCTGGCATTTCTTGAAAAACCATCATAGCCCAATTTGTAGGACTAAAAAACATTAAATTGAACTAAAACAGGCTTAAAGTCGTGGGTTCTTTTTGGCCATAGTTATCACCATACCAGTCATAGCTCCGTCCAAGCGCAAACCCATAACTTTCCTATACCCCATAACGGTGTCGGACGCAAAAATCGCCAGCCGTTGTTTATGCCACCATAACTGAGCCGCGTATGCCGACTGATGGACAAATTTCAACGCGACTATTTTATGACTGCGGCCACTATGAATTGCCTGTGTAATTAAAAACTGAAAATCCAGTAGGAATCGAGTGACACATTGGTGGATCGTAAATAGGGATGGGACTTAGGATGAAACCTGGACCTAGTATAAGGGTCTCCCCACATTTTATCATCATCAGCCCGTGTCAGTCCACTGCTGGACATAGGCCTCTCCTAATGTTCGCCACCATGATCGATTCTGGGCCTCTCGCATCCAGCACTTGCCAGCCATCCTGCCCAAATCGTCACTCCACCTGGCCTGAGGGCGTCCTACACGTTTGATCGGTTCTGTTACTGCGTTCCCAAAATAAGTAGAAAAGCACTTGTGTTATGAGTATCAGAACAACGAAGGTATCATAAAAACTATACAATTTTCTCTATGAAAGCAGTACATTGTGCCCGTGAGTGTGACGTCATGTTTCTCATCGGACCTCTCTATCTAATCTATAACTTTAAGCTTTATTACTCAGATAATAGAAAATGTATTTTCAATTATTCTTAATTCATCCCTGAATAAGGAATATGCATTCCCTAACACTAAACTTGGTATATATCTGCCTGACTATATGTCTCTATAGATGTCTAGTATATATTCTTTTTGCCACATCAAATCAACAGAGCGTATCTTTTAGCAATCACATGACAGTGTATAGAAACCCCAATGAGTTCATTTATAAACATCTCATTTCACCCCAGTCCGCCTGCACGCAATATCGGAGATAAGGCCGAGCCGGCGACCCATCCCGCCTTATTGCTATGTAAATAGACTGGCTGCCGGCGCAATCACTGTGTGGCCTGTGTGTAGTGACAAAAAGAGAATATTGTCTCAAATGTAGATATACAAATTTACTGCTTGCTTAATAAAGTACTGGTTACAATACTTTGTTCCTTTTTAATTTTTTTTTCCCCGGTGAAAATGCCATTATGTATCCACGCCACTTGTGAGAGTGGCAAGGTGTTGGTGAGGCAGGAGATACCCACTAAAAACCGCGGTCACCCCATCAGGCGCCTTGTGGGGTGGTACCATGGGGCCTTAAAACTATAACTGTCATGACACAATACACTTATAGTTCATTCGCGTTAAGAAAATAGTGACTGACAGGTCACTGACAGGCCACTAGCCAATTAAAACGCTAGAAATTTAATTTAATAAAGAAAAAAAATTAATTTAATTTCTTTCTATTAATCAGAAATTTTAATTGGCTAGTGGCCTGTCAGTCACTATTTTCTTAACGCGAATGAACTATAGATTCAAATCGACACTGACACCATAATGTGTAAATCTAACTAATTCTTCTGAATTGAAATTAATCTTTATCACCCACTAGCTGTGCTCGCGACTTCGTCCGCGTGGAATAGTTAATTTTTCCCCCGTTTTTTTTACATTTTCCATTATTTCTTCGCTCCTAATAGTTGCAGCGAGATATTATATAGCCTATAGCCTTCCTCGATAAATGGTCTATTCAACACAAAAAGAATTTTTCAATTCGGATCAGTAGTTCCTGAGATTAGCGCGTTCAAACAAACAAACAAACAAACATACAAACAAACAAACTCTTCAGCTTTATAATATTAGTTAAGATGGAAAAAACATAACAGTCATATCATGTAAACAATCGCTCCATTATAATAACAAAGATTTGCCTTACGCATACCATACCGTTGTGGACACCAGAGTCAGAAACAAAAGCCTAGCACGCAACAGTGACTACATTGGTATAATGAATAAGAACCATAGGTGCCTCATCAATGTCACAGCCAATCTATCGCTTTGCTTATAGGTACAAGGTAATCTACCTTTTAATGGGGGGTGGATCCTTTCATAATGTCTCTTCCCACGTACTTGGTTACTTTATGCGCGTGCGCCGTTCGCCATCCTCGTGGGAATGCATTACACTCGGCTGGATGCGCCGGCGACGCTGCGTGGACGAGACAGATAGGCGCGATACGATTATGACGCATTAGTGTTGGGGTACGATCGATAAGTTTTTGCACATCGATAGTTTAATATGTAATTCCGCATAATATAAAATTCTTAGTGAGTTGTTATATCATGGAATTATTAAATAAGACCCAACAAATTGGAGTTATCCTCCGTAAATCATTGGTGTTTTTGTCTATCTGTCGGGTCGTGTTTACTAGTTCATCTTATAGAATTATGATAGTGAATAAATAAAGAGTGCATCTATGTTTTCACTAAATATTTATTTCAATTTTAATTTACTTTTTTATTTTACAATATTTAATAATTCTACTTACAGCAATTAAATACAATTATATTAAGCATACATGGCTATGTATGCTTAATATAATTTTAATACTAATATGTATTTAATATTTATTTGCGCTACAACCGTAACCATCGCATCAAACTTTTGTTATGGATTAGAAAAAAGGTTTACAATTAGTCTAAATTAACACACATGAAAATCAATGAAAAGCTAAAGAATAAACTTAGACGTCAGGAACGACCTACAAATATAGGTTTTACAAACACATCTTTAATTTGGGTTGGGATATTATAATAATATAAGTATTGGTATCTTAATAGAGATCTTTTAGACATTATCAATTGAAGAATTAAGATTTTGTCAAAGTAATTTCAGCATTACAATATTATCGATAATACGGCCACCATTACTACTCAGCATACCACTCCATCCTGACCTACCGATCCCCTCTCCGCCATTCACATGACATACCACATTAGTGTACAAACTTACAATTAGAGCTCAAGCTATTCTGGTCACCATTTTAATAAAGCGATGCGCCTTATCGCAGCATCTGCAATGACAGATCATCCCGTAATGCGGACGGGAAAAAAGCATAGTCGCTTTGTTGGTTTTTTTTTTGCACCATATCTGGTTATTGTTGCACTGTTTAATTTCATGGGGCTTTTTAAGCAAATGATACGGTTTTATCGGCGATCTAGAGATATTATCTGCACTGGTACCTGGTAACTGGTATCGGTTTCAGGGGCCGGGGATGACGAGATGTGCTCGTAGATATCGGTCTGAATGAATGGTGGACCTTGTGGATTAGCATAAGCACCCGTATTATACTATATTTTTACATTTTGTTTGGAAATATGCAGCTCCTTTACATTGCAAATACTTTAAGCTAAGAGAAATTAGTATAATTTACGCTTATCAGCATTTATATATATATATTTACTTAGATATAATTTAAACTTCGACATATTAACACTAAGCTGTAAGTACTTATAAGGTACTTTATGTACATAAATATCGCGTTTGAGTCCTGTTAATTAAGTGTTACCGATCAGGTTTTACCTACCACTTGCTGATAAAGTCCCTCATAGTTCTCTGAGAGACCTCTATAGAACGAAATAGTTCTTATCGTAAAGTAAAGAAAGACTACTCCAAAATGCTCATTTTTATGGCAGAGGAGCAAGCCTGTCTGTTAACCGCCTAAAGACTTTCTGCCCCTTTTTTAGAAGCTTGGGTTTCTCCCGAGAACTTATTACGGGACCACTAAGTATTCAATTACAGCCCTTAATCAGGTAATTTACTGTTATGCTTACGAAATACTATGTTTTTTTTAACCGACTTCGAAAAAAGGAGGAGGTTCTCAATTCGTCTCTATGTATAATATTTTTTTTTTTTTATGTATGTTCAGCGATATTTCCGTCAATTATGGATGGATTTTAAAAATTTTTCGACAGTTCGACAGAAGACACTTCCGAGGTGGTCCCATTATCACCAAGTAAGGATCTGATGATGGGATCCTGGAGAAATTGAGGGCAACAACCGAAAATTGTATGCTCATATGGTGTTTTTGTTACGTAATCATATTTTACTCAGGTATATGCTTCCGGGCGACAACATCTGGTGCTGATGATGAAGCCACAGAACTCCTTAACGGTTAGGAGTTAGGGGACAGTACTGACATTGGTCGATATTAAACTAGGTAGTAGTATGTACTTATGCAGGGCTAATAGGGCAGGTGATTTGGTAAGTGATATGCTTGATTCTAGATCGCAAAGTCTTCACTTGACTTAAAGCAAAATTTTTCATTCCTAAGTAAAACTCTTAAGGACATTAATTAGCCTTTATTCAAGGTCACAGCACATTAACGCAACTAAAAACAGAGAAATAAAATTATTTTTAAAAAAAATTTAAACCGACTTCAAAAAAAACGCAAACGACCAAAACTAAAAAGCGATAAATAACGTAAGTAATTCTATCCTTAATACATAATCATTTAAATATTACAATTATCACTTATTTTTGAAGTCGGTGCCAGCCAAACATATCTAGGTATATTGTCGTGTGGATGTGCCGGCCGCGCGCGTCATACAACAACAGTCTACGTTAGGTACCGAGAGGTTGGCACCGACTTCAAAAATAAGTGATAATTGTAATATTTAAATGATTATGTATTAAGGATAGAATTACTTACGTTATTTATCGCTTTTTAGTTTTGGTCGTTTGCGTTTTTTTTGAAGTCGGTTTAATTTTTTTTTTAAATAAGAAATTGCTATAAGAACCCGTGTCTTCAATTCCCTAGAAACAAAGCAAAGCTATTGTTTGCGGACCAAACTCTACGGCTTTAATGTTTCAACAGACATTTTTAAAGTTCAGATACGATCACTGCACCAACGCCATGTCGACCCGACCGCGTCCAATTCTTAATCGGAGCAAATAAAATATTAATATTTTAATACGTGCCGATTGAAATAAACCCCTCGACAGGCGTGCATTAAGATTTGTCGCGCGTCGTCGCGGCGATTGGCAAAATGGCAGTACAGCCGCGGCTGTTGGCGTGTGAGGCCAAATATTAAAATCAAAATTTATGAGCTGTGACTGCTGGGTAGATACGAAGTAACCGGACAGAAGGGTGTTGGTTGTTGTGTTTTATTGTTGTACCTACTTTATGGGCCGCTTTGGGAAGTTGATTTGGGAGTTTTGTAGCATGATGATGATCTTCGACAGATTTCGGCGATGATGGCCACTTTCAACTCCTAGGCGTTGACTCCTCCTAGGCACTGCGTCCAAAGATAGCTTATGTAGCCGTTTTTGATGCGAAACTTCGTGCACATTGAGGGCACGTACTTAAGTACACAATTGTTATACTTAGATATTTATGAAAACCAGTCCATGCATTTTTTTCTGCCAAACGGTTCTTTGGAATCAGCTTTGTTGGTTTTCTTCTCTGTCAGAAAAAAATGTTGCCACTACTATGCTAGATGATTTTACATGCTGCTTTTGAAGAAGTCCATAAGACACAATGGCGTTTTCTAGTGGCGAAACTTTAATATTTAAATGATTTTCACCGACATTTTTTTTTTCAAATATGAAACCAACTTGTGCAATAGCGGTACTTTCTCGGCAGTCACTAAGAAACGTTCCTTCTGCGTCCCCATCAGACGAGCTCGGCCGCCGCAGCGAACCGATTTGCATGGAAATCCGGCGAAACGTCTCACTCAACGGCTGTCAGGGACGTTATCGCCCATAGGTGCCGTTTGATGGCGTAATTTGGGACAACGGACGTAAAACCCGCCAGATTTATGTTTGTTTGCTAGCAGCTTTATTGAATGTTGCGGGGAGGGACATGGTTTACTGCCGCGATGAATATGCTCTCTGCTTATGTGTTTACATGTAAATTATGTATAGTATAGGTTTGTTTTGTTGCTTCCGTTTGCTAGCGATTGTGATTGTTTTAGTATTGGGATCGTTGGGGTGTATCATGAGGTAGGTGGGTTTGTATAGATAGCTCATTATGTAAGCCTCTTCTGCCCTATGCCTGTCATTGACAGGCTAGGTGGCTCAATTGATAGTGACCCCTGCCTTCTGAGCCAAGGGTCGTGGGTTCGATTCCCACCCGGGACAAACATTCGTGTAATGAATACTTGTGTTTATTCCGTGTCTGGGTGTTTATAATTTGTATTTAAGTATTTGTGGTAGATACCTTCGTTGTTCTGATACCCATAACACAAGTGCTTAAGCTACTTACTTTGGGATTAGAGCAATGTATGTGATCTTGTCTAATATTTATATTTATTTATATTGGCTTAGAATAATAATTTTTCGATAAATTAAAAACAAATAAAACAGTAGGTAAATTTGGTGCACAACGTAACATATCACAGCCCATGTCACCTTTTAAAAGTAAACAAAGATTTTAAAACATTAGGTACATAGTATGGGCATATTTGAGACAAAAAATAACATAAACTAATGCACCGTACAGCGAATTCTACCCAAAACCACTCAATAATTCCCGTGACCCAACTGCGGCGCTGATTTTTAGTACATACATAGTAGCAAACTTCTCTATTTGCCTGATTCTATTCGATGGAATACCAGAGGTTCATTGTTCGCTTGATTTTGTTTTACTTCAACTATCGTTTAAAACTTCTTTCAGTTGGTCTTTCCTTATCCACGTTGTTAATAGGCATTAGCTCACATAAGTTATTAACGGGTTAATATTTATTAGGTAGCGATTTCTTAATATTCTGTCATTGCTTTATTGCTAATACACTAAGGTAGGTAGGTACTTAAGCAAAGTAATTTTTCATCTCACGGCGGATGCGACATTTCCTAACGACCGCTAACTAACGATGACAGACTTGCCTAACGAGTTTCCTAGGGCTTCTAAACTGAGGCATTAAGCTTAGATCACATGACTATGATGTACATGTGCAATGGAGACTAAAAGGCAATTTGTGACGTTGAACAGTATAAAAGTGTAACTACTAAGTACCCTAAACTGACCGGCATGTTACAGAGATATTGATGAATGTGGACGAACCAAAAGTTGTGTGCCAGGATCGTAGCAAATTGAAAGACGCGGTCTCTGCCTACCCCTCTGGAAGGAAGGCGTGATGTTATGCATGGATGTATGTAAAAAGTATATCAACAACCATTAAAGGGTTAAGATATAGCCCAGTAGTAGTATCTAACAGTTAACACGAAACTCTAACCCTCTCTTTCATTGCTTTTAGATGAACCATAGTATATTAAGATCACATACATACATAGGTAGAAACTAAACTTCTAATCTCATATTTACTATATGATACCTACCTAGAGACTGGAAATGAATTGTTTTGGAATTTCACACACACACACTCACACATTCAAAAGAATTATTACATCGTTTGGTATTGTTAATAGGTATGTTTCTTGTCTAATATTTAACCGTGTAACTTATAGGTACTCGTATAATATAATGGTATGAGTAGATAAAGTGCCAAAATTTAACTAAGTCAATCATTAGACTGACCCTGTTTTGACAAACGCGCCCACATTCCACGCAAAATAAACATCAAAGCTGACATTCCGTTAATTTGAACGGACTTATGTTTTAATGGATTTATATTTAAAACCACGTTCCGTTCTATGGGAGGATTTATTTTTTTATCTCCATGCCGCAGCCATCAGCCGGTCCATATCGCCGCTTAAGCCGTATACACACGTACACTGTGTAAATACTCTCTCTTGGAACATTTATTAAAAGTTACAGGGGTCGTGGGGTAGCCACAGGAGTCCTAATTAAGCCTCTTTTTACAAAAGGGCCGATGCGTCCGAGGGACTTTTTACCCTTCTGACTCCTTAATGAGCTGATGGCGACCACCTAGTGTGGATTTCACGGGACACCTTTTGTTTTTATACCGTGCGGTGTAAATTTTCCGAGGGAAATCACTAAATAAACGTCGCTTCGTTTCTTTTCGTTTTAAGTTTGACGTCAACGGCTATGCTATACCTGGTTGAAGAGCAGGTTTGATTTCCGATAGTCAAATCGAGGACCGAACTATCCTCATTCGACCTCGGTTATGGTTGTCTGCTAATCTGATACCACACAGACTTTATTTTACTCATGGTACTGCACACTGCAACAGTTGATAAATTATTTTCATATGATTGACAGGTAAATTTCTTATTATATGAGATGTATTTCGTATTAACGTAAAGTAGGTAGGACTCATATTCTCCCCTAGAATCAAAATAATTTGAAATTCGTAAGTATATTAATCAAATTGTCATTTCTAGCCTGTTTTGCAACTGGTTTGCAGCTTTATCGTAAATCAAATCATTAAGTACACAAAAAGGCGTCCATAAAAATGTACACCTAAAACAGAATTGAAGATAAACCATGAACATATACATCTAGGGTTCTAATGCGGTTATGTAAATAAATAAGAATAATACCATTCTCACATTTGCGAATAAAGAACGGTTAAACATTCAGGCGCGGCGAACCGAGATGCGGCTGGGGTCCGTACCATAATTAAATATATAACAGTAAAGCGGGTCTGTTCTTGCTTAGCAACCAATTAATGACTGCAATGTACCATCCAGTTCCAGTGTATATGTTACGGGTAAAGCTAGAAGTTGGAGTAAACCTAGGTTTACCCGGGTTCACTTAGGATTACCCAAGCTCCTTGGGTAAAGTCCGAATATGAAGTAAAATGAATTTTAATTCGTGGTTTACCCATGATCACCTAGGTCTACCCAACTCTGGCTGGGTAAACTTAGGTGTTGCATATTTTTTTTTTTTTTTAATAAATTGGGTTCACTACTAACGGTTCACCTGATGATAAGTGATAACCGCCGCTCATTTACATCTGCAACATCAGGAATTTCGAGTAATGTCTCAGCAGTTTAATTCTCAAATAAATATTTTCAATTTTAATAACAAAGACCGCTATTAGTTTTATTATGCTCACTAGGCGTTGTTGTAAATGTTTAAAATGCCCTTGAAGTTTCATTTCACTTATTAGTTATACAAATTTTTAACATTACCCAACCAGAGTTGGGTAGACCTAGGTGAGCATGGGTAAACCCCGAATCAAAATTTATTTTACTTATTATTCGAACTTTACCCAAGAAGCTTGGGTAATACTAAGTCAACCCGGGTAAACCTAGGTTTACTCCACCTTCTAGCATTACCCGTAACATATATAAGAAGTTATTTCTCATATAAGTACATAATATACATCATATACAAACTACCGCGTAATAAAACTTCACACACTTTTCTCTTGCTCAATGCAATTTTACCGAATAAATGCACTAAAATATGCACTCCATAATTTTTTTTTTTATAGTGGCTCGACATAATGGCTTCCCTACGCCTGATGGAAAGCGAAAGAGAAGCCCAAGCCGCTGTGACAACTGGCAAGTAACTGGTTTGGGATTGGATGGCACCATGCAGCTCAGCATCTATGTCTTGGATTATATATTTTATTTAAAGAAGTAATACCTACATATATTTTTAAGTGATGACAGAAATAGTTCACTAATAACTTATTGAGGTAAACCTTAACTGCCTAGTGCGAACATTATGATTGATTAGGTAAATTAGGAGAGATATTTTGGACTCACTGCCATTCCGTTAAGTGTGCCTGGACAGTCTAACGCGGTAATTCTAAATTAATACATCGTACCCTAATGACGACGTTAATGGACCCAACAGCTTCTCTGCCCTCTGAACGTAATACTAAGAATCAAAGGTCAAGTTTTGCTTCTATATTTAGATGTCTCAGAGAATTTAAAGTGATTCTATATTGTTGCCATACCTACATGCGTGACCAAATCAAATGGTTTCCGTCTATTGAAGACATAGCGACATCATCCCTTCAAATTAATAATATAACAGATTAAAAGCCAAGAGATCACGCTTTTGTACAACTGGTGACGCACATAGTTTTCATTCAGCCCTAAATTAAACATCCTAAAATTACATAATATCTATGAAATTATCTATTTTGTAAAAGGTCTTGATCATCAACCTATCACAATTCACTGCTGGACATTATACCTGATAGAAAGCGAAAGAGAAGCCCAAGTCTCTATGACAACGGGCAAGTGACTTACCAGTCCAGTACCAGTTACCTGTCACTTGCCACCGCTATGCCGGCCCAACCCTAACCCTCCACGAGCATATAGACAAAAGATCAAATTCAAATGGTCGTTTGTTTAAAAAATATATAACAATTTCTGAACACACCACAATTACAATGCAAATAAAACAAGTAAGTAACTAAACCTACTCATATCCACCTCCTCACCGTTGGTGGACTGGGTAGGGGGGAGGCGTAACGTCTTGCCCCCTCCGGTTGAATGTGGCCAAATTGGGCGAGCGGAAGCCCCGAGCCGCCGCGACTTGACCGGAACTGCGCCAACCCGCCCACGGCCGCCCGCCTTGGTAACTGTTTCCATTGTATGGCCTTAATAAGTTTGGTAATCATTATAAAAAAAAATAGTTTGTGTTGTTATGGTATTCACACCAGGTTTTCCTACCCACAGATACAATATAATTTTAATTGTTAGATATGAATCAAATGTAAACACAAGACAGGGGACCTGTTGAAACTACATAAAATAAAATGAATTTAAAAGTTGCGAAATGGCTAAATGCAACCGATTGCTGTGAATTAATTAAGTTTTAAATTACCTACATTTGGAATCCAAATCCCATTGTTTAAATATTGTATCTGGAAGTCCAGGCCTTAGAACTTTACGTGTGAGGATTTTTATGCAATTTACCAAACTCTTCAAGTAAACAATGGGAGCGCCTAACTATTCGGGAAACTTTGTATGTATTAGCTCATATAAGTATTGTATCACGCCGGATGTTGGGCTTTTGAGTTCTAATGGGCCATTATAATAACTCCTTAGTGAAGAAGAACTTCTGTTCTATAAAAAAAAACATGATCTATGAAGAAGAAAACGTATCTTTTATCGTGTGCCGTGTCGTGTCGTGCGTGTCACTGGAGACGATGAGCGAGCGCGCTCCGGCGGGGGCAGTTTGTTCAGGTGAAGCGAGCGAGTTTACCCGAAGGCGACAACCCCGCACGTATTGAGGTAGGGCTGCGGACGCGGCCGAAACGCCACCAGGGCTGACAAGTAACTGACACTTTACACACAAGTTACTTTGTAGATTTAGTACACCCTTGTATTTTTTAATGTGCGCTGAATAAACTATTTTCTATTCTATTCTATTCTACTCGAATGAGGGTGTTTCAAAATGAAATAGATTTAGTTCCTTTAGATGGAGTTATGTTGGCCTGGGGTCTAGCTATTATGTGATTAGTCAGTTGCTATGTAAATGTCAGTGCCATGTCAAAATGAACCAATTACGTAACAGTTAGACCTGTTGGTAGCATCCTATGTGGTAACATCTGGTGCATTTCTTTCTTCATAATGCCCACATTGGTAATGCAGCCCTGTGTATTATAGGTACGTAAAGTACTTGTACTGAGCCTGATCTTCTTTTTATAGTATTCTAAATAAAACAAACTACTTCCGTTTATCTTGGTCACTTTGAATGAATATGACAAAAATCTTGCTGACAATGTGGCAGCCCTATGCTTGGGCTGATTTGTGGACGCTCAAGGCGCCGCGGCTCAAATGTTTGCACGTAGCATATGTGTCGCAGTCATCTGGTTGAATTTCCTATTCAATTGAATCGCTAGCGCGTTCATAGAATGACGACATTCAATTGAATGACTAGACCGAACGTTGACTAAACACGCGTCACTTAACGTCCAACTAGGTAGCGGATTGAAACATAGCCCTTTGAAAAGAGCGGACGTAAAAGCAGTCAAGTGATTGTAATTTAGTTCATTTTTTTCCCGCGCGGCGTTAGTAGTCACTAAAACAAATATGGCGTCGAACATGATCACCTGAGTGTTGATATTTTTTGATTAGATATACTTTAAACTGACTTATACGTAATAAAATAGTATGACTGCATGGATTTACCTATTAATACGCCGCCTCCGGATACTTTTAAAGAAAAATTAAAAACTAAACATTAAACAGTCGGCTTTTAGCCATTCAACGACTATGCTAAAATGACGTTCAGTCAAGACGTTGAACGTTTCATTAAATAACTTGACGAGTTGTCCTTTAGGCATTCAATTAAATGTCGTCATTCAATGAACGCGCTAGTCATTCAATTGAATAGCAGATTCAACCAGATGACTGCGACATATGCATCACTATTTAGGGTTATTTTAGTCAAGACTATGATGAATGTATCACTCAATATTTATTTAGGGTTATTTTAGGCAGGACTGTGAGGACTATTGTAACTTGTTTAAATTGACATGCCTTCCAACAGCAATGTTTCTGATTGGTTATAACTATGGGACCTAAAGAGGCGAGCCTACAAGAAAACTGAAATTATAGACTAAGACTTCACTGAAGTTGAGTCAGACGGGGTCCAGCTCGTGTGGTTCTGTAATGGAAGTAGAGTCAGACTCTGACTCTACTTCCATTACAGATTCCATTCCATCAATTCTTCCATTACAGTTATTCCAGGGCCCCGCGATCTATCGAAATAGTGTTCTATCATATCCCATTATCCTAATGTACTCACGGCCTCTAAGACGGCCCTGTTTAGAATACTTTATCTACTAGTATCAATCAGTTAAATATCTATCCATCATATGGGCAAAGTTGCCATGACGAAGAAAGGATAAAGTACACAGATCACGTGATGATACATTTAATTCCTTTTCAACCGTTCAATGCGTTCTTTGGTTGTCTTACCAAAGAAAGCATTTTATAGAGACAGGCCGCTGTATTTCAACTGTCCAACGCTGCCCAGACAAAACGTAGATCTCTAAGCTTCGAGTGAGTAAAGACCCTTCAAATCCTCGGCTCCATTGCTGCGCGCACGACCCGGCCAGATGTATGGCCATCCTCTAAAGACCCATTCGAGTCTTTATACCTTTATAATTAAGTCTAAACTCGTACGTTTTTCCCACACTATTGTATTAAGACGACTGACCGGTGACTTTTGTCCTCAATGAGGTTACCGCCGCGGCCTTTAAGACCCCTTTGGAAATGTGGTGTGCGTGAGTGGATAGAGGGGTTACGCATAGGTTACTGGTATTATGTGTGTATTACTTGTATGGGAGAATAGATAGTAAAGACTTTTGTATCTGTTTATAGTCAGCGTTGTTTATTTAGCCGGAATGTTCATTAGGAATCTGTGTATCTAGAAAGGGTACACCGATACAAAGGTACTATAAATAGAATAATGTTTTCTTTAAAATATATATTTTTTATATAAAAAAGTGTTAACACTGTAATAACAGTGCGTCATATTTTATGACATTCTGAAGAAGCGAAACTTCTAAACGAAATTACGTTTTAAAGGCTATTAGCAGAGCATACAGTTTTCACCTCATCCGAAAGAAACAGAAAAAGGAGCCTAAGTCGCTGTACCATCGAGCAAGTAAATAAATAAATAAATAAATAACCCAAGACATGCCACGCTGGGCCACACAGCGCCACCTAGCCCCAAACTAAGCCGAAGTTTGTACTATGGGTACTAGACAACTGATAAACTTACTAAACCAATTTCTAGTCAGCTGCCACCTTTATGCCGGCCTGTTATATGCGTCTTTACGCCCTGTTTAAAGGACCCTATGTCATAGCAAGACGGAATGCAATGTGCATTGAGAAAGTTTTTACCCAACATACTTGTCTACATTCAAAGTATAAAACATAGAATCTGCTTAAAATTCCCACAAAACACCCGCATATTTGTAAAACAAGCACAGTGCGGTATCCGTAGTCTTCACTGCGGAATGCGGAGATCTATTCCGTTTGTGCGAAGCCGGCGTGAACGAAATACCAACACGTAGCAACCTTAACTTCGTTGGTCGCAGGAGCGACTAGCGAATTCATAGACGGCTGCCGTTATTGCCTAAAAAACCAAAAACCAACACCTCCCTGGTTATAGTGCGTCGGAAACCCTTTTAACGCCATCGGACGACACAAAAGGGCCTCATCAAACGTCCATCTCGCTCGTTGTTTCTTTTGGCGCGGCGCCGGCTATGCAAAAGGGGCAAGAGCATGTGCTGACCCGATCATTAAATAGATTGATAGCACCTGGGCGCTAGGCCGGAGCGATAAATAGTGGCGATTCGGATAATCCTGCCGGCGGCCGGCTGCCTCCCGAACGCGTCCGATGGGCGGCATCCATTCTCTTTATTGCGCCGTGCTTTACAGCAGACCAGCTCTGTCGCCTTCCCTCCGAGACTAACGGATGGCTAAGGACATAACGGCGATAGTTGACTCCGGCGCGATGCTTTGTTGCGCCACTTGAATAACTGCGCCGCACTACTTTAAATCTTGTCTGCTATACGAGGTTTGGCTGCGATATCCGATTCGGGGATTTAGGGTTGGAGTGGATGATAATGGAAAGTGATTTTGACTACTAAGAAACAAACGTCGTAAGATTAAGACGTAACACATATACATTTTAAGTTTTATTTATTTAATTTGTTTTTTATGACAGAGGGGGCAAACGAGCCTGAAGGTCACCTGATGATAAGCGATCACTTTAGCCCATAGACACCACATCATCACGGAAAACAGATCTGGATCCGTTGCCGGCCCTTGAGATATTTGTAGGCACGCATTTTGAAGTAGGTACTTAACAATACTTGCAATTTCGACTTCGAAAAGAATTTCTGATAAATATATTTTGAAATCTAATTAGGTATAGGCATAAAGTATACTATATTCTTATTCAAAGTTCCCAAATCTACTGCACTAACATTGTGAGTGTCATACATTACCTATCATTAAACAAGAAACATGTTTTGTACAAAGAATTCAAAAGGAAAGGCACAGGAAACTCGCCGTGACAAGGCTGAATTTTTAAAAAGTCCACTCTCATACCTTTGTAAAAGAATATACGGATAATATTCACTTTTGTACCCGTGACTTCAGTATCGGCTTTGCAACAGTACGTGGAACAGGCTTTTCTCTGATAATCTTTCATGTCATTACCAAAATTAAAAAAGTTGGCGCTAGGATTAGGCTATTTTCGTCATAATTATTTCCATAATAACTGCATAAGGCAATAATAATTATGTAGTATACTTACACTTTAGACCTTCGTCACATTGATCCTCTTATTAATTTTCTCTCGCTTTACGTTATAATGTTGACATGTCATTTATTGTATTGATAGTGAAATATTTTGCTTTTGGTTGTTGTTGTTAATTTGAAAAGCGTATTAAATAATTTGAATTTCGAATATTCAGTTACTGGCAAATTTACTCATTTGCTTTACCTAAAAAAAATAAAACAAACAAAAGACAAAATCGCGGCCGTCCAATGATTAATAACATCTTCAGCGAAGTGCTAATGAATTTCTTAACTTTGTTTCCTGTCCGAGTTTTTTCACACATCAGCCCCAAACTTTATAATCGTTTAAAGGTGCCCAAATAACAATGAGCTTATCTATTTTATGGTTTTTAGCAAAAAGGTGGCGTCAGGGGGAAAACAATGGCAAATTAGCGATGACGGTTAAAAATGACGTTTGGACGGGCGGGGGCGGCAGTACGTAAGCGCAGAAGGTCAACATTAGGCATAAAACAGTATTGTTCTCACTTCAATTAAATAATTTTAAACGCTAATCAGAATGTGTAATGGATTATAAGCTAATCGGTTCTGTAAAAATAAAAGTATTGTTGGAATAAATATCATCTATACTTATAATAAATTTGTGGAGAGGTCAATTCTGTACATTAAATATATTTTCAAAATAACTTTCAGGGGTGATTTATAATGATCAATACTGATGCCAAAAATCATCAGTAAAATTTTTGTCTGTCTGTATGTTCGTTATAGAAACAAAAACTACTCGACGGATTTTAACAAAACTTGGTACAATTATTTTCCATACTCCTGGGCAGGTTATAGTATCACTCTACAATCAATAGGAGCAGACAGAGCAGTGAAGGGAAGTGTTGGGATTGGGAATTTTTATCTGTATGATCGCGCATCACGCAAAAACTACTGCATGGAATTGAATGCGGTTTTCACTAATGTATTGCTAGAGGTCTAACCATTTTATGGAAGTTCGTTATTTTTTGAAACCCCATATCCACGCGTGGGACGCCGCTGGCACAGCTAGTTGTATAATAAATATACTTACTTATGTACATAGTTCTATCTATCTTCGTATCGTTTATGCGTAATATAAATGTGCTAATGAAAAAAGTAAGTCCCTTAGTTCCAGGTACGCCTTCTGTCGTTACCTGAATGTCTCAGCAGCGGCGGCAGGTTATAAATGCCACAGGCGGCCGACGCACGAGCGGACATTATTAATTTATAACGTATGACAATATATTGACAGTTTGCGTTATTTTTCAATCAGGCTCCACGAGCACAGACATGTACTCTGTACCTACGGAATTCTTCGATGAAATTTTTATGCGAAGATTTTTATGGAAAGATAAAATATGCGTATTTTTTTAAATAAGATCATGGGTGAGTTGAATCCAATGTAGGTAAGTTCTTTGTGTAAATGTGGTTTGAATTCTTTTTTCAATAAAGATTCAATAAATATGATTCTAGTATTTTTATTATCAATGTTCATTAAACCAATTTTACATGTTCATTAAACACGTATTTGGGGCCACTAGAAACAAACACAAAAATATAAAACATTGACCATTGGGGATTTAACGCACACGTAATTTTTTTTGTTAAGCCCGACGATTCTTTGAAAAAAGGTATGTGCGAGATTGTACACGTTAAATCCCGAACATAACGCGAAGTTAGTTATTGAAAAAACAAGTGTAGTTGCTGAAAACCAATTTTTGTGAATTGACTGATCGTAAAATAGCATATACCTGCTTTGCACTTATTGTACGTAACAGCTACTCCGCAAAAATATCGGAAAACGTAAGTAGTAACATTATCTCGTTGAAACACATCTACATATTATAAAGAAGAAAGATTTGTACCTATTTTTGTATGTTTGTAATCAATAGGCTCAAAAAGTACTGGGCCGATTTCAAAAATTATTTCACCAATAGAATGCTACATTCTACCAATTTGACATAGGCTACATATCATTTTGAAAAAAATTAGGGATCCTTGGTAAAATTTGAACAATATAATTGTCTACCTCGTGTGAAGCCGGGACGGGCTGCTAGTAAGTATTTAATAAATGACAGATGTAAAGACTACAGACATGCATAGGTTATGGCATCAAGCAGATTACCTACAGATAGCGGGACAACGTGACCTGTAGCTACTGACTTATTGGGTTCTCAAGAACCAACATACCTACTATAGACACTAGAAAACGTATATCGCAGATAAGTTTGACTGATGATCATCAACATTAGCATTTTTTATCGATCCCATAGCAGGCCATAGGCCTCTCCAGATTGCCAAATTTGACTTTGCGGATGTTGAGTGTTCTTAGAAAAAAAATATACTCGTCAACACTACCTATTAAAGAAAGAAACGTTAACACAATATCGGCATGCTCTTAACCACTTAATTAATGACCGTGGCCAGTGTCTGAAAAACGGACCAGACGCCAGACATCAAGATGGCTACTATGGCCGTCAGCTCCCGTGTAAGGGACATATTTTATGTTTGTGTGTTTTAGATGCTTTTTATCATAGCATCTGTTTAAGAGCTTTATATAAACAAGATGACTATCCAATTTTTTTTTGGGCATTAGTATCGTTAATAGAGCCGATTTCTGCAAAAAAAACCGGCCAAGTGCGAGTCGGACTCTCGCACGTAGGGTTCCGTACCACTATACAGCTAAATAAATGTTTTTCTTTACGTTATATTATACTGGAGTTAATTAAATGAAAAAATTAGGTAATTTGATTTATGACGTTTAAAAAAAAACTACTGTCTAGATTTCATTCAAACCAAATTTCGTTAGTAGTTTTCATAGTGATACACATGATATATTTTTTTCAGTTTTATCATGCCCATATTTTAGAAGTTACGGGGGGGGACACTCATTTTACCACTTTGGAAGAGTCTCTCGCGCAAACTATTCAGTTTAGAAAGAAATGATGTTAGTAACCTCAACATCATTTTCAAATACCTATCCATAGATACCCCACACGTATAGGTTCGATGAAAAAAAAAATTTCAGTTTCAGTTCTATGTATGGGGAACCCCAAAAATTTTGGATTTTTTTCTGATTTTAGTTTAAAATCTTAATGCGGTTCACAGAATACATCTACGTACCAAATTTCAATAATGTAGCTCTTATAGTTTCGGAATAAATTGGCTGTGACATACGGACGGACAGACAGACAGACAGACAGACAGACAGACAGACAGACAGACAGACATGACGAATCTATAAGGGTCCCGTTTTTGCCATTTTGGCTACGGAACCCTAAAAAAGACATATTTTCACAACAAATTCATTGTTCCGAACCAATTATAAATACAAACGTGAAGGCAAGTTGGTTTAGTTTACTGTTGCTTGGTGTGCAATAAAGAGTATTATAAGCTATCTTGACATATACCTACTTACTTACTCCGCTGGCTCAGCGACTCGTATTGGATCTTGGCCTTCGACACAACAAGACGCTATTCTACCATATCTTGAGCCAGCTTAGACCAGTTGTCAATCTGTGCCCAAGTCACTTCATCGGTAGGTACCTGAGACAGCCAACCGGATAGTCACTTAGCCGTCATGTATGAGTAAGCTCGTTTCATTCATCCGCCTCCATCTTCGCCACGTGTTCAAACGAACGGGATTGTTAATCTGGCTCGGATATTTTGACAAATAACGGAACTTAATTAAAAGTTTCATCAATTACTTATCAATCACAGAAGAAACAAGTACTTATCAAAAACAATGTCATACTAAGAACTTATATAGATACCTATTCGTTAAAGGGTCGCTTGTCGTCATACCTAAATGTGAACGTTCAATTGTTTATGTACAGCAACAATAGGCGGGCAGGAATAACGTACAACTGCCGGCATCGACTTTTCATCCCTATCCGGAATCCCGATCGCGGTCACCGCTGCACCGGCGAAAATTTGAAAGGCACTAGGCTACATATTTTATAAGTCCACTTCGATTGTTCCGGTACGAATTTTGCTTTTTTTACGTATCATACGCGGCACTTGTCGATGCGTACATCGACACATGGCGTAACTTTTTTTGCACGTTGCCGAAAACCGACCGGAATGCACGCTGGTAAGTCTTTATTGAACCCCGAATGATAAAGTTACGCGACGAAAATGGTGCGTTCGGTTTTTCTTGTTGCGTTTCGTTCGGCCGTTTCTGTCGCGGTGCGATGAAATGAATGACAAATGCTACAATAGGATGCCGGTTGGTGCTCCCCTTTTTGGGTTTGGCTTCGGTTGATAAAAGTTTTTCGCACAGATTGGAAACGATGCGATATGCGACCCTGAATTGTGCAGTAGCAAGCTATTAGTCGCTTTTTGCTATCAGTCTCATTTCCAATATTGTTTGCTATGGCCGCGGATTTGAAATACTTAGGTAAGTAGGTCCGAATTTTGCTTGGTCCGAATTTGCCTGTCGAAAATATTAAATTATTTTCAACAGTAAAAGTTTCAAATTTTACATTTAGATCTTTATTGTACACGACAAAAATTGACTTATAACGAGAAAAGCATACAATTCTTCACAATATAGGTATAAACGGTTTTCAGAGAACTTTTGGCAGATAAATAACATGTAAAATTTATCAAGAGCGCTACAGCATTAACAGGAAACTTCGACCTAAGCCTCCTTAAATTTTGTATTCTCCAAACAACATTATACTATAAGTACCTAAGTGTTCAATGTATGGAGTCCATTATTCTATATTTACATATTATTATAGATGTTTCGGGGTATTTTAACCGACTGGACTAATCTAGAAATAGACTTATATATTGACCCAATGTGAGCGGTCATCTGTACCTGGCCTAGTTATCTGGCCTACCGCAGTAGGTACACCATATTTATAAGAATCAATGATCTATTAAAAACTGTGATCTATAGAAGATTTACACTGCGATATCCCTACAATGAGGCAAATTATAATCAAGCGTAAACAAATTTCGATAAAAAATGTATATCGCCGGTATGTATATCAAAGGCTTGAAGAAAATGATGATGATGTACATAAAAACATCAAATCTCTTGTCTTATTTGTAATTGTAAACACAATCTATTGTCGTCTTCCCTAAACTACTTACATCAATAGCATTCTTCTGCCGAAGCGTAAATATAACGTCTTAAATTAACGCCTGTCATGTTTTTTGCCATGTGAACTCTCGTACTTGAAAGAGCGTATAAATTCCTATATCACATAAAAAAAATAATGGATATCGATGGCAGATACGGCCCCGGGCATCGATCCCGCACCACCGCCGGAAACGCTTCCTTCGCACCATTCATGCGAGCACAATGGAACACAGAAACTCTACGACAAATTCGATACATACAAACTTTTTGTATGGTTATTATTTAATAAAATTTATTAACAAGCATTTTGCGCTTCTTCGGTTATAGTGTTCCGTGGTAGTGGAGAGAAAACGGCATATTATATTAATGTATATAATTATTAATATATATTGTTAGAGGAGAATAATCAACAGCTGCGGCACAGCACTATTCGCCACGCTCAAGAGTCACCGCACTAACGTTGACAGTTGAAGTTTGACACTGACAGCTGTCATAGAGCGCCCGCCATTATTACTTTTTCTCTCTCTGGTTGAATGAGTGTTTTGTAATCGGATTCTGTTAATAAATACTTTCAGATTATCAATTCTTGTGTTATCAATATAAAGAAGAAGTATAAATCAATCTTGATAATTAATAAAATAAAAACTAGCAACTTCTTACTCGATACAGATAAATCTAAATACATAATATCAAAACTCTGGGGAAGTAGATTGAATACCTATACAAGTAGGTAGTTATAATTAAAAAGATCTATAACCTATACGGGGTGTAAAGGAGCGACCCATCATGTTTTCGATTTATCCATCTTTACCTGCCCGTGATAAATCCTACTGCATAACATACGAGACTCTGGCAGCCGACTGGTGGCGGTATAACCATTATGATAGAAGGCGTAGCTAAATACCACGCGCCGATGACGGGCAGCAGCGGCACTGGACAGAGGAGCAACGCCCTGCGATCGCCAACTCGCCTGCCCAGCGTGGCGGTTATGGGTAAAGCCTGTGTTTGCCCAAAGTGGCGAACAACTGAAGAAGCCTATGTCCAGCAGTGGACTGCGACCCGCTGATGATGATGATGATGAAGATTTAGCAAAACCTCCCGTATACTAGTCGGAACATCGCTCCTCCCAGCCGGTTGCTCTTGGCTCCTCCGATGTTTGCTTTAGGTGGCGCACAAAGACCAAATCCGGCTTTTGTTGCACCCGATGCACGCGAGATATTAAAAGCACGTGTGGCCAAACAAAGGTTGCGTTATGCGGCGGATTATTTGCCAATTTATGGCACTTTTTGCGCACACCGTTGAAAACGCGCCCGGATATTTGGCTCCATTTCAACGAATGATCTTTTCGATATAAATATCACGGGTAATGCGAGAGTGGACAAAAACATTGTGATGGACGATTTTCACCTCACTCGTGGGATTATTCGCTTTTTTTTCGGCGTTTTCAATTGCGCGCTTTTTTTCCACGGTTCCGTTTCGAGAGATATTGATCGATGGCAAATCGCGAATATAATATTACAAAATAGTAACTACGAGAATTCCTGGTAAGTCGACTCCAAGCAAAGAAATTATTAAAAAAAAACAAACATTTTAAGTAAATTACGTATGTGCAAAATTTTAACATTTAATCGGAATACAATCGTAATTTGTAAAAAGCCGAGAAAACATAAATTTCTTTAAAATACAACAAAAATAAATTTGTATTTCGAATACCAAATTCAATAATAAAATTTGAATCGCGCCAACTCCAATTTTTTTTTATTGAAATTAATGCCCTGTCCAACTGGCCAGTGCTAACACCGCAGCTGTATTCGGGAGCTGTTCTGTTTTTAATTTAATTTCGACCTTATCTTGTACAATAATTATTATGTCTATGCCTTATTATTGTTGTTGGTGGTAGACGAGCAAGCAGTCTGTCTGGAACATCTGCAATGCCAGGGGCACATCAATGCTGCCTACCGTGAGGAAAAAGCTCTCTGTAATTTCTGTAAACCACGTCTAGAGAAGGACATGCCTATAAATATTTTGTGTAAGTACCTATGTAGTAAATAGCGACTTATACCTAGTAAGTTAGGTTGGAGTACCCAAGTAAAGCTACAAGTTTGTTCGTCTGTCGGCGCCCTGGGCTGGGCCACAAATCAGCGTGGGCTATTAAGGGCGATAAAATTTTACGACTGCTAGCCACTTTCTAGCGACGCGTCGCCTCTGCGCTAATATGAGATAGAGAAGACTTACATGCCGCCACAAAAATAATAGAAAGATTCATTTATATATCATTGCTCTGTTTTGTATTGCCAATAAAAGTATTATTTATGCCACGATGGGCCACACATCGCCATCTAGCCCCAAACTAAGGCGTAGCTTGTACCTACCATGGGTACTTGACAACTGATAAACCTTGCTTAGAGACTTTTTTTAAATAAATAAATACCTATTATACAGAGTAAACACCCAGACCAATACAAACAGATATGTTCATCCAAACAAATGTTTTTACTGTGCGGGGATCGAACCCACTACCCTTGGCTCAGAAGGCAGAAGTCACTGCCAAATGAGCCATCCAGCCAGTCAGAATAGATGAAATAAAACTGTCTACGTGTTAAATTAATATGTAAAACGATTTTCCTTCTATTAAGCGTATCGACATGTAACCCTCCGCTCGCATTTATTAGGTAGTCACACCGATTTTGGACTACATTTAGACGTAGATAATTTTAGAAATCACCGTAGCCCCACACTTAATTACCCCTTATTGTTTACACTACCGAATGGCCATCGAAATGCAGTAAAATGCTCCGAAAATAGTTCCGAGGTGGTCCGTAGAAGGCGTGGCGGTTGAAATCTATGTTTTCCGTTACGTATAAAATGAAATGATTATTAGTGAGGCTTTTTGTGTATCGCACATAAAATTTTATTGTTACTACCTCTAATTTTGGGGTTGGAACAAATGATATTTAACGGAATGATCAAACAAAACGTTAAAGAGACTTTTAGACATATTAGTTATGTTGTAGGTAGATTGGGTTGGGTTGAACGAGAGTAATCAGAGATTTTATTTAAAAACTGATTCTGGATACATTCACTATGGATTTATCAAACTATGCTGTTGATAATACACTACAGATTTTCGTAACATAGAGGTTATAATAAGTACCTATTACCTATACTAGTTACCCCGCTAGATCACACTTAACTAGTAGATATGTAACTATTATTATAGGTACTTAATGTTATCATCATCAACGTGCAAATGTCCACTGCAAGACATAGGGGGGATTTACTTTAGTCATCACGCTTGCAGGCGGGTTGGTGACCGCAGTAGGTTTTGTTTGTATCCAGGTAAACGCTGCTTCCTGTTTCCTGATATTCACCTTTAGTTGTCTTCTACGACACCCACGGAATGAGATGGGAAGGTTTTATTCTTCCGGAAACCACACTGACGAATAGGAAAATGCACCCATTATTGGTATCTTAGGTATGAAAAGCTGCAGTGTGATCTAGTGGGGTCTTAAGTAGGTATAGGTACTCGTATACTTAAGATACCTTTATGCGTTTTGCGGGAGTAACAAAACTTTCTATGTTCAATTGACTATTGAATGTAAAACACAGTCGTCAAAAAAGGAAGGCGTCACAGCTACTAAAAAAGACCAAACCTTTTTTCTGTAAAAATTCCAATACACCAAACGTTAAAAGATATAATTTTATTTAATACGAAAAAAATAACGACATTTTTATCCATATATCGAACGTTTACAAAACGTTGCTTATCACGTCATTCCCATAAGATCCATTGCACTTGTCGGCTTTACCATTGTCGACCGCAAAGCCCTTTATACGCGCCCAAACGTTTGCTACACTTTCTCATCACCTGACAGTTGCATTAACGTCTATATCAGCGTACTCACTAACTCAAAGTGACACTCACGACTTATTGTCAACGTGACGTTTACTCAGAACAAGAAAAAAGCCGAGCGCTGTCACCGTCACCCCCCGCTGAAAAAGCCTTTGCGGTCAAAATGTCTCAATCTGGATAGAGTAAAAAATGTTGCGAACCACGTTTTGAAATGTTGCCATTGATTATTTATTCCTTTGCTTTGGTGTTGAGCCGTTCCAGCAGGTAGGACGCTCGCTGTGTACGTAACTTTATTCGATTTGAACTAAATATCTTTTTTTGGAAGTCGAACTTTCGCAAAGAAATTCCGGTCAGCAGCGCTTAATATAATCTGATTGGAGTCTATAACACTGGAGATAGAATAAAGACTTATGTAAATGAATATCAATAGGTACCTAACAGCCAAAAAAGACTAAGCTAAGCATTTTTTATTACTATAGATTGTAGGTACCTATAAGTCATTATGTCACATACTTGCAACTTTACAGGAGGACTAAAATATGATTGCTTATTTTTGCTGCTTAATTAGTTTTATACTCTCATTAGATGCATACTTAGTGTTACAATATTTTTAACAATGACTTTTAATTTTTTGATAAATTTTGACATAGAACTTATTTAAATACTCGATTTTATAGTTCGTTTAGTTGGATAGTAAAATCTTTGCAAACGAAAATTCTGTTACTTTTTATATCACAAGTTTACTACTTTGCCTCCACAAAGTAACGGCACTTAAATCACTATACTTTATTCAACTTAATTGCCGAACGCAAAACAAGCCGTTACCTTAACAAAAGTAAATTGTTTACCTAAAAAATTGGCAATCGATTTGCACAAAGAACTTTCGTACTAAAATAGTGATTTTATTTTTTTCGCTCAACCCTCGCAATTATGAAGGGGTGGTCAGTAAAAGAAAGTTGCCCGCAATAAAAGTAAACCTTTCGAGCTGAGCCACCGAAGGGTTGCTATTTATTTCTATTAGCCGCCGGGTTTGAAACGACACGTTTAGCCTTATGCGTCGTAAAATCCAAATGGCATCTCGCAGTGGCCGGGTAAACTCTTCGAACACGGATTGTTTTAGTTGCAGTTGTAAACGGCAAAAAACTCCCGGCCATTCAGAGTGCGCTCATAAAGTAATTTGCACAAATTCGCAAAAGGGTGAATTTCTGCTGCGAGAAATTTTTAACTGTACCCAAACCCGTTACGTATTGAATTTGGCAAAAAAATTGCGTTGGCACCGTTAGACTTTCGGCTTTTATAACTCGTTTAGTTGCCCTTCGATGTTTGTCTTTTGTGTGACAAATTTTGATGTGTTTTACAGATGGAATCTATTACTTTGCGTTTATTACCCATTTTTTTATTATTTTCGCAACAAATGAAATCACACGATAGCTTATAATTATGTGGCACGTAATCATCATCATCATCAACAGCCCTTCGCAGTCCACTGCTGGACTTAGGCCTCTCCAATTGTTCGCCGCCTTGCTCAATCTTGGGCTTCCCGCATCCAGCACATACTAGCGTATCATGTGATAGAATCACCTATTGAATTGGGTTGATTACCCACAGAGATAAAAAAAATATCTATTTGAAAAACCCGTCAAGAACTGACAACAAAACTATTTAAATGTGTTCGATCATGGCCAATTGATTAGTCATCAGGGATTGAAAATTATAATTTAGTTTGGAACGAATACTTAGGTAATTGTGATGTTGTTGATATTTATTATTTAAAAAAAATAACAGTATGTTTGCCGCAAAAAAAAATCCTATGATTATTAATGCTTCAGTACATTCCAGAAATAAGACGACATAAGTCTCAATTACCCGCTCATTAAAAAGAAAATAATATTCTAAGGAATACAGTCTCTGTACATGAAGAAGAACGAGATACTGTATAAATGTCTCTACTTAGTCTCGGTATGCCGTCTCAGTCGCGTCGCGAACCGTCAACGTATTTCCAAAAGTTTCGTTCAGAAATACCTGTTCAAGTTTCTGTCTATTAATATCTTCATAGATATATTTGGTAACAAAATAGTTCCAAGCATTGTCCATCCATCTTTATCGCGCCACACCGCCCACACAACTTACTGCACTGTTTAGCGCAATTGGGCAGCAGGGGCGCACAAAGGGCGGGCCGATATAAAACCGATACGATTATCGTAACCGGCCCACGGGCCGCGGGTCAACTCGCCCAACTACTCGCCCGGGCCCTTTACACAAATTGATTTTAAATGCCGATTTATTTCCGCCTCATATCGCCGACCCGATCTTCCTATGAGTTTTACGGGCGGATTTACTTGGGGTTAAAGGAAGTTGAAGTTATAAAACGGTTTATTTCTTTTTCGGGGCTGCGTTTAAGCCCCTAATTATGCTGGATTAACCCAAGAAAAATGGGGTAAATAGAGGGATGTGTCGCCCATTGCGGTGTTGGTAATCGTAAATGAAACAATTAAATCAAATTAGACTTCTAGTACGTATTAATAAATCATTGTGTTCATAAATCTTTTGGAGTCTACTCCCCTCACAGAATTTTGGTCACTGAGATAAGTCCTTAGAAGACTAGACTAGTGCAGTTAATAGATATGCAGAATATATGCTCAAGTTGTTTGAAAATCCCAGATTCACTCCCCTACTCCGAAGGGACGATAGTTATTCATAACCTGAGAGGTCGTCACAGAGTCAATGATATGACGCAATTTCTCATGCAACTATAATACCAATAAGTTCTAGACTTACCTATTACTTGATAGAATCACATGAGACTGTCTGTGATCTCCAAGTTATAGAAGTGCTTGTTATAGGAGCCAACAATAACGCTACGACCCACTTCAGCTGTTTTCTGCCTAGAGGTAGTTTTATTGAGTCCTTTCAATAATTTGTCGTACATATTTGAGAGCTATCTCTTTGCTTAGTATAACTTTTCAGAACTCAGTAACATGTTTTGAAGGAGCTGGGGCATCTTGGTCTAAAGCGGTTTTGAAACCACAGAACGGAGAAGGCAGACATCATCATCATCATCAGCCTATTGCAGTCCACTGCTGGACATAGGCCTCTCCAGTAGTTCGCCACCTAGGGCAAACCTCTGAAGGATATACCCATAATCGCCACGCTGGGCAGGCGGGTTGGCGATCGCAGGGCGTAGCTTCTCGCTCCGGTGACGCTGCTGCCCGTCATCGGCCTGTGGTATTTAGCTACGCTTCTATCGTGATGGTTTTACCGCCACCAGTCGGTTTGCCAAAGCCTCGTTTGTTGTTCGGCAGGATGCACCACGGGCAGGTGAGGATGGCTTGGAGCGAAAAGGTGATAGGTCGCTCCCTTACATCCCTTAGGAGGCAGACAATTACATTTATTAAGGTGGCTGTCCACACCAGAAGCGTGTTTAAAAAATTCACACGCACGGTTCGGGAGGCATCTCTAAAAAGGAAGAGCAAAGCCGGCATCGGAGATCCGTTTATTTGGCACACGGAGGATATCGTAGGTGAACTTAAAGGGGTTACGGGGCTTAAGCGAGCGACGCCGAGCGGCGGCCCGCGTATTGGGGCTTACTGGTGATTTACTCGTTACGTCGCCGCCCGCCGCGGCCCGGCCTTACTTTTTGTTTACTTAACGGATCACGGTCTACCCTTTATTGGGTAAAGTCGGAAAAACTGATATTCCACGTGACGTAAACTTAGACGAGTTTATTGGTGGATTTGTGTCGGATTTGTTTTAGGGAATGTGGGGCGATTGAGTTGTTGTGAATTGATGAGGTAATTTGTGTCATATTAAATTTCATTTCAGTGGACATTCTATTTAGGATTTCGTCTCCAAACTAACCAAAGATTTCCTAAACCTCTATATTATTCGTACTCTTTTAGTATACAGGTTTTTTTTAATTATCACATTTATTCGTGGTTTCTTATAAACATAAAACAAAACTGACGGTCAATTTCTTGTGGCGCATATTCAACTACATAATGTTAATAGGTAAAGTTTATATACTACGTTTAAAAAAATAGATTAGTTTCTTTCTTATAATTATAATCAACTTTACGTAATTTCAGGTGCAAACACTAAAAAATATTTAGTGTTACCTACATTGTCATTCGATTCAAGATCATTAAGCGTTTAGTTGCTGTAGCAAAGTTGTGCCAAAATAACCAAGTAGGTACCCAGTCGGCAAATCGGTTAATCCATCTTAGTAAGTTTTTTAAGAAAAGTAAACGTTATGCCTACGGCTTTTGCAAACATATCTTCATTTATCACCAAATCTGAAGTACGAAGAAACCCGTACTATTAATCATTGATTGCATTGATCCGATTTGGCACAACCAGTAGTAAAACACGTCATTAATCATTCGCTACCACTTAAATAGCCCATAAATGCCCACAATCCTCACTTGCGTACATTGAAAGGACCGTGAAATTCTTAAAACGAAATATTTTGTTCACACAATATTTCTCGGTGTTCAACAAAGCTGTTTGATATATTGTTGCCTATTCATTAACTAGGGTACGCTCTTATTTACCGTAAAATAAGGTTCTAAATCGCATAGTTATTGTGACTGTTTGATTAGGGTTGTCATAGATCAAAACTATTCATAGCTATGCACAACTTTATTAATAGGTACAAGGTGTCATAATATGTTTTAGGCAGTATTTTAAAGTAGCGATATACGTTCATTAATTTATACCAGTATCTACATACAAATTAGGAATTCAAATTAAATAGCTTTTGCAATTGTATTTTAGAAATTAGTACCTACCACGGAAGATAATACGTATATCTATGTAACAGTATTACAAACAAGTTAGCTGTACGGAACAATCCTCATGTTTGTCATATTAGGTATGTGATTCTAACTTTAGCCCCTCGGCATCATAAAGTGGGATCAATTGAGATAACGAGCTAGTCAATGAACGTCTCAAAATGACATAAAAATTTATTGGAATTCTGATTCTCATCTGACGACAAAATATAGGACGGAAAACAAATACATTTTGCGTTAGGTATTTTTTTGGTTGCGAGTAGGTAGTTTTTTGGTGAATATCTAAACAACAAAATAGATCTTAATTTGTAGTCATCAAAATATTTATTTAATTTGGAAAATAAAATAAAATAAACCATATTTCTTACATTTAAGTCTGCTAAACTAAGTTAAATCACTCACTTGCGACGTTTGGCAACCCTACGCAAAATAGAAGTGGTATGTCTCAACTGGACGATATAAATCAGAGTGGAACCAGATATTACCGTGGACGGTTGAGGTGGCAAAAACTATTGTGACTATCAACGTATGGCGAGGGTGGTTTAGCCTTTATCGAGGCTGCATTCAATGGGACTTAGGTACTATTTGCGTTCACTTACAAATAAGTTTTCATCCGCATACCGATGGTAATGAGAACGATGATAGTGGCGCCTCTTGGTGCGCGCACCAAGAGGTTTATTTCCTGGTTCCTGCCCCGTGACATAATATTTTTTTATATAGGAAGAGCTTTGTGAAAGACCTCACTCCACCTAGATAGTAAGCGGTCATGAGGTCCAAAACATAGGTCGACAGGAATAACAAAACCAACCCATTGCGCCTGTCATGTCACCCTGACCCTGAAGGCCCACTGAGATGCCGTTTCACGTCCCGCCTAAAGAACCCAGGATTGTAAGCGGAAGGAAACGTGAGCTAGAGGGCATTCCATGAATGCCAGAATCCAGAATGTAAAAGACTAACAGATAAATACTAACAACTAAAGACCCCAAGTCATTCCGCCAATAATGCCTACTTACTTACTAGGATTAAATGGAAGTGATTACTTTTTAAAGAACAAACCCATAATACCAAATATTCTTTTAAAACTAACGAGCCGAAGTCATGCACAGATTTCATTCAACACGTACGGAACCCGGTGCACTGGAACAGGCATTACTAGCGCCATCTGTCACTTTTGCACTGCATCTCGGGGGGAACTATAATGCAACCGAGAGAGATTTTCTTATTTTTGGACACCAACTGGAATTTACTATTGGATGTTTATCGACTTTAAAAGCAATTTCATATTGACTGTAGGTACAGACCATCCTTCCTTTTTTTGGCAATTTCTCCAAAAATCTAGATGGATAATGGATTCTGTGTATGAATTTCTGTTACAATAATTGATGCTGTGTACTTATGCTGTGTGCTAAATACCTAATGTGTATTTATTTTTTTGGCATGTTCTTTAAGTTGATTATATTTCAGTTTGTTGAAAGGCGCCACGTGAAATATTAATACGTTACGTTCATAATACATAATTATTATTGTCATTCTACCTATTGCTACAAATGCTCACTCAATTCATTTATGAATTCCATTGATGTGGTCTCATTAGATGAAGTCGATAAAATTGCCCGGTTACATCTTCCCCTAGCCAAATAAAATGATTCCAGTTAAAACTCGGGTCAAGTAGAGCGTTTCCTATATTTTTTCGATTATCACAGAGTAATTGCAAAAAAAAACTTATAAATATCTATGCGTATGTCATAATATATTTTGTTACGGTATAACGATTTTCACATGCATAATTACGTATCTGAACACTAACGGTCGTATTCGCAAACGTTGCTATGCGTCCCACGAAAGCACAGGTACCTATAGGATTTTGGGCACTGTCCACCGGCAGGCACCGCGCGTCGCATAGTAACGTTTGTGAATTCGGCCGTAAGTACATATCACTGCATTGTCGATAGACATGTCATTAAACAAAACAGGCGTTAGCTCGTAATGTTAAATTTGAACCTAAGCAATCCGTTCGAGATACATTCGTCCGACGCCAACATAGTTCGCCGCAACCCTCCGGCCTCTGTTTGCACACATTGGTGCCCCGCAGCGCCAGTTTTTTACCATTCAATGAACCGTGCACATCTATTTTGACAAAAGCGACGACATGCCCATAAGTGGATTATACTCCAACAGCAGAATGGTAGAGATTTCACGACGCATTTATCCCACCTTTGTCTAACACTCACAATAGCTTGTTACGTAGGTGTTGTTCGCAATGAATAAGTTTACCTTTTTATCTGAGTTAAGAAGCTTTTAAAAAAGGTAGCATTGGACATCTGCTTGCCGCTTTGTTGATAGGCCGAGATCGTTATCTGATACATAAAAAGAGCAATATGCTTTCGGAATATGTATCCGTTAGCAATTGTTATTGGGATGTCGTAATAATATCTAAAGATGGATTTTACAACGAATATAAATCGACCTAAGTGGCGAACATTAGGAGAGGCCTATGTCCAGCAGTGGACTGACACGGGCTGATGACGATGATGACGATGATAAATTGTTGTGCAGAATGTGAAACTTCTGATTTAATCAGGACTCATCATTTCAGAATCATTTCACTTTGTAATGCTATTTACCTACTTTTTAATGAGTAGGTATTCAACTAAGTAGAAGGAGTAAACTCAGTAGGTACATACCTAGCTTAATTGAACTTGTATGATTTTTTTTTAATACGAGTAGGTAATTGATTGAACAGGTAGGTACTTCAAATATCTTTATCATATTTGTATAGATGCGAATATCAGTACCTAATTTCGACCTCAGCAGATTTTCAAATACTACAGTACATATTTTTTCCCTAATTTAAATTTAAAACAATAAATAAATAAAAAGTAACTACGTACGTGCCTATTATATTTTTTAATTTATTTTAATGCCGCAGCCACACATTGGATTCAACTTTGCGTCCAATCACTGTTCGATGCCCAATACTAACGCGCTCAATGTCTTCATTGTGTCAAAGTACCGATACACACATAGGTGCATTGGGCGCAAAACGTTAAGTTGGTGCAAATATCTCCAATGTGTGGCCGCGGCTTAAAAAGCAGTGACCGTTTCCGTTGATTTGTGAAAAAAGTCCGATCTCGTAGATATAATGATCTTCAGTAGAATTTACCCGAATATTGTTGGAAGATATCGCTATTATCGATAAGAACTAAATTTAATTTGTAATGTGGTTTCTGAAGAAGAAACTGTTAATTGCACAAAATCTATAATCTATCTATAAACTTAAAATTTAAATTTTACCTACAAGAATTGATTATGACAACATTAAGGCCGATTCTTCTACAACCAACGAATGTGGGCAAATGTTGTAAGTGTTTATAAAAAAATATTTGCTTTTGTTGTACAACATTTGCCTCCAAACCATTTTTGTTATAGTTTCTTCGCCGATTGAATTATGAGTTTACCGTTTACGTCGTGATACCTCCAACCCAATACTGCATTCAAACACGTGCAAAACAAAATTCTCATTTTCTATCATCTATAAATCAGGCATTATTATAAAAGGGCTTGTTCAAGTATCCGCATTGTCGCTTTATGGATGTTATGCCATTCATTACAAGCCATTAAACGTATTATAACGCATTCACCAGTCTACGTTGACCCATCCCGCCTATCGTTTTCTTGTAAAAAGGTTTTGGCTAATGGAAAGTCATGGGTCTACTTCGACTGGTCGAGTTACCTCAGGAAGCATTGTTTGGGCTCTACGCGACACCATTCAACATCACGAAATAAATGGCGAATGTTGATGGAAAAAACGTATCGGGAATGAGCCGCTTTGATGAACCCGAAACGTTTGGAGACGTTCCACGAATGTATCATTTGATTCCACGCGCCGATTCGTCTGGTGGAGAAAAAGATCTATCCTATCCGTTATAACTTTATTATGATTTATTCTATTCGACTTAAAGTGCCTAGTAGTGCCTAAGTAAGTAATTCAACTGATATTAATACTACTTAGCAAGACTCGTTTTGGAAATGATTCAGCAACTCTTAATGGCATGGAGCCTTGGTGGACCGAGGCAATGGTCCCTTTCTAAGCCTACGGGCGATCCGGAAGGTCCGGGTTCAACTCCCGGTCATGTCAATTTAGAAAATGAACTTCACTTTTCTTAATTGTTCCGAAATATTATGTGTGTGTACGGATCAGTCGACTTTTAGATTTTTTTCAATTAACAGAGCTAAGTAGAGACTTTTCAAAAGTTGTCTGTACAGATCTCATACCGGAAAGAATGTTGAGAAAATACCTACTTTGTTTACTTTGTACCATCGAAATTCTTTAACCAAAAATCATAAAACGCGGAATGGAGACGTAACTTTTTCAGATCGCCATAAAAACTTGTTCATTGACGAAAGATTAATAGTCCGCGAGGTAAACCGTTTTATTCTTCACTTTTACTTTTAGAAAACTTTATGGTGTGGAAATGACAATTTGCAGTTCGGCTTTGGGACCGCTTTTGTGTCTCTTTGAGACCAGAGAGGGCGTGACCGCGCCGTCCCTAGAAAATATCACCAAAAATGTTTTGAGGCTCTCTATCCAAATATTTACTTACCCAGAATCTTTTTATTAAACTCGCTTGTGAAGCCATGTCTTCGGTCGTGTAAAGCCTTTGTCGTTTCCCAAAAAAAGTGACTTTTGACCAACGTGTGAACAAAATTGTTACTTTATTTATTTTTATTGCGTTGCTTACGCCCATCAGTAGGTAGGTAGGTACTTTATTTATTTATGAGAAGCGAAATCGTAATTTTTCTTTGAATACACGTCCTTTCGTAACGCCTACGAAATTATTTTGATGAATTCTATTGTCTCTCCTACACATTGATACCTAGATACCTATGATGTTTCTTTTTTGTGGCTATTGTATTATGTAGCTAACGTAACCTACCTTCTATAATCCCTAAGTAGCTAGTTAACGGCCGTATCCACAAACGTTACTATGCGACGCGCAGTTGCCAAAATCCTATAGGCTTTTGGGTACATGCGCGTTCGCGCGACGCATAGTAACGTTAGTAGTAGGTAAACGAGTATAGTAAGATAAGACCAAATTTTTTGTGGGTTTACCTACCTAGTTTCGAATATTGTGAAACACAATTTTGCGATTTTTTTCCACTACTTTATAGGTTTGAAAGCTTATATGGACTCGAATGGTGTAGTCGCGAAAGACGCTGATTCGAAAAATATTTTCAGTAGGTAGGTACCTCATGCACTCAACAAAAACTATCGCATTGAAAACCTCCTCCTATTTTGGGATTCGGTAAAAAACAACTTATTTGTAGTCAATTGTTATGTTAAAAATGTTTAAAAATGTAATAGATAGGTATACCTACTATTATAGTAGGTAAAACATACCGTTGTGTGTTACCTGTTATTATAAAAATAGAAATAAAATGTGAAATAAATTAGTCTTCTAAGAATTCATATTAAACATTTCTGAAACTTATTTAGATGCTAAATGCAAAGACTGCCTAGGTACCTAAGTAGGTACCTACACTCTGAAAACTCTCTAAAATTAAAACTAAAACTGCGCTAATAAAACTTTTATTAGTTCATACTAGCTGTGCCAGCGGCGTCGCACGCGTGGATATCGGGATTCAAAATAACGGACTTCCATAAAATGGTGTCTAAATTTTAAGTAGACCTCTAACAATACATTGGTGAGAACCGCTTTCAATTCCATGCAGTATATTTTGCGTGATGTGCATTCAAACATACAGATTGAAAATTCTCCCGTTTTCCCAACATTTTCCTTCACTGCTATGCTCCTATTGATCGTAACGTGATGAAAAGTATCCTATAACCTGCCCAGGAGTAAGTATGAAGAATATTTGTACCAAGTTTCGTTGAAATCCGTTCAGTAGTTTTTGTTTCTATAACGAACATACAGACAGACAGACAGACAGACAGACAGACAGACTAAAATTTTTCTGATTGCATTTTTGGCATCAGTACCTATCGATCACTAATCATCCCCTTATAGTTATTTTCAAAATATATTTAATGTACAGAATTGACCTCTCTACAGATTTATTATATGTATAGATTAGGCAAAGGTACCTACCATTATTACCACATAAAGTAACCATAATTTTTTGTAAACACTGTTATTAGTGGTTAGTTACATCGCCATCGTTAGATAACACGAAATCTATACCTAACTATCTACTTAAACAGTTAGTAGCAAAAAATCAACTACAATTCCGCCAACTGGAATATACTAACGCCCTCTATTCGCTTATAGCGGTACTATTAAGTACTACCGCAACTACAGGCGTGGAAAATAGCGCGTAGTTTGCTCTTCTGGCTCACGTAAATTTTAGTCAACACAACAGATGGCGTTAAAGTAGCTGTGTACTTGTGTTGTAAGAAAATTCATAGAGGGCGTTAGCGACCTTATCAATCTGACTGAAATTAAACTTTAAGATTAAATGTTTTCTCATTTTAACAGAGGATTAAATCAATGCCTTTAACTTTAAAGGGTTAATCTGATAGGTACATCAACCAGCCAAAAAAAAACAGACAAAACCCATTGCATTTTCTAATAGTGCTAGCCATGGTGGTAAGTAGGTAGGTACTTTTCTTACCCTTTCACTTGTGATGAAGATTGTGCCCGACAGTTTAAGGGTTCAATACTCAGCCGAGACAATCTTAAAATTGCTTTTATCTAAATAAGCTCAGTTCTGTATGGAATGCGAGAGGATGATGATGATGAATGTTAAGTAGAGTAAATACTTTTATAAAATTTTCTGAACCAAAAAGCCTGTAGCTACTATTTATTTACGTAACCTTCGATAAGCCCTTTGCATTAACGGTATTATGCATCCCAAGTTAAGCCGCATCTACACGCCCTCGTAATGGTCGCCCATTCCTTTGCTCTTTTTCAAACAATGAGATTACACAAAGGCCTTTGCTTCATTAGCAATCTTCTCCTAAACCGATTATGAGTAAACAGGGTATTTAATTAACTTTGAACTTTATGTTAAATTAGACACGACTTGATTTATAAAATTGAAACTTTAATCTTCTAGCACTATATTGATTTATCTACCTTTCAAAGTTAAACGGAAATCGTCATCATGATCAGCCTATAATAAACGAGAATAATAAATATTAATTAAATTAAAGTACAAATAAAGTTTGCAGGATGCAACTTACGATTATATTGTTACTTGCAAGCTGCAGCCCGCGGTTTTCCCTCGTTGTTGAATAAGTGAAATGATAATTATCCTTATAATTTATACATAGCCTACCTACTTATATGTTAATCTGTTTATACCTACCTATGAGCTATATTACCTACGTATGATTTCGTTGAAATCCGCTCAATAGTTTCCGCGTGAAGAAGTAACAAACATCCATCCACACAAATTTTCGCATTTAAATAAATAAATAATAGGTATGTCTAAATGTATATGTCCCTTGTATGAGGGATTAAGGGATACTAACTTGAAACATTACAATATGTAGAGTCACTTTGAGAATTCGTAATAAGCCTCATTCTGATTTTATGACTGAAATTTATATTAGGCCTTGAATCACTATGAGGCAGAACATTTTGAGTCATAACTGTTATGTCGTAAGAGAAATTGTATGAGATTCATCCTTATTGCCTCGTGACTCATTTAAGTAGTTCACTTTACCTGTTCGAAGCGACAAAATGGGTGTGATACATAATAAGGTTAACTATATCATTGACAGTTAGAACCTCTAGGCTAGAAGACCTAAGTACTCCGCCGATCTCTAGTAGGTACCGAAGTTTAGGGGTCGTCTCAACACCTCAAACAAAACGAATGCTACTCGTCGTTAATCGTAAATATTTCGCATAGAACCTCTATTCTCAAACTTATTTATACTGCCTACTTTAAAAAAAAAAATTTAACGCCCCCAACTAAATTCTATCTCTACCACAAAGATATGTACCAACTTAATATAATTACAAACACCCGGACACGAAACAAATACAAATGTTCATGACATCATCATCATCAGCCTATTGAGGTCCACTGCTGGATATAGGCCTATAACACCGTTTATAGGTTTTATTTGAAGTAGGTACCTACACTGCAACATACCTATTTTATTTAATGTAAGTACTATCTATCTATGCTATAAAATTAGTCATAATGTAGGTACCATTAACACTAACACAGTCATAGTAATAGCCAATAAAGCCTCGGAGTTCAATAGCCACCACCGACCAACGGCAATAGCATAGCAAAATGTTCCAAATCGGCTCGTATTGTGCCCGTAATGTATGCGTCCGTTTGTTTGTCAACAATCACGCCTGATGACGATGGTCGCAGCCTGTGAATAGGCTTAATCATTATCATTTCACTATTTACTATAATTTGTAGAATAAGTACTTAGCTCAACATCTATTATTCAGTGGCGTAATTACAGGGTGGCAAGTCGGCAAATTACCACAAGTCCCAAGCCGTATGGGACCCCCGGTCCGAAGAGAATTTCAACTCCTAACATTAATAAGTAAAAACCGATGAATTTGCCACGTACCTCGAATAATCTTCAGTCTCTCAGGAAATGTATTTTAAAAACCGGCCAAGTGCGAGTCGGACTCGCGCACGTAGGGTTCCGTACCACTGATTGAATGAAAAATTAGGTAATTTGATTTCAAAACGAAGAAGCTTGGCTAATACTAAGTCAACCCGGGTAAACCTAGGTTTATTCCACCTTCTAACATTACCCGTAACATATTCAATATGTCAGCGACGTATTATTATTATTATTATCATCAATGATCAGCTATTATTACTCATAAAAGCTAAGGCTAGTTTCGCCACTTGCTGATAAAGCTCTTGATAGTAATCTGTCTGATAAAACTGACAAAGTTCATGGTTCATTTGGAAGACAAGTTCAGCAAACAAATCCGGCTCAAGTGTCGCTTGACCTGTAAAAATAACTTATTGCTTAAAAGGCCTTCAAAAAATAAAAAGGTCAGCAATCCGTCTGATGCTTCTTATGTTTTCCTATATTGTGAGTCAGTTCTGATATTTTCTAAATGAAAAAAGGTGTATTTGAGACATAATGTTGGCGGTTTTTCCCACACGAACTGTTTTGTTTCCATCTTAAATCGTAGCTTCTGCTATACTTACGCTTGTATGCGTCAATTACAATAGATATTCTAATATATCTCATTTCTCAGCGTTCAAAGGATTAAGCCAACTTTTACACGTAAGGGAGCGACACATCATCTCTTCGCACCAAGCCACCCTGCCCGTAGCTAGTCTTGCTAAATAACAGACGACGCTCTGGCATCCGATTGGTGGCGACCACGATGACTGAAGACGTAGCTAAATACCACAGGCCTATGACGGGCTCAGTGTCCCCAGAGAGGCTACGCCCTGCTATCGCCAACCCGGTTGCCCAGTTGGCGATTATGGGTAAAGCCTCCAAGTGTTTGCCCACAGTGGCTAAGCAACTGGAGAGGCCTATGTCCAGCAGTGGACTGTGATAGGCTGTTGTTGTTGTATAACCTGTGATACGGCTGGAACTGGGGGTGTGGAATCAAACACGATAATAAATTGGGAAACCACAAAAACACTTTAATAGTCCAGCCGCAGGCGGACTGTAAACTTCCAACACTAAATAAACAATAAATAAAAACCATAGCAACTAAAATTCTCTTAAAAAACACTTCTAAATATAAAACTATGTACAAATCTGGTAAATAGGTAAAATCATATAAAAAGGTCGTTCTGTCCGCAACAACCTGGGTTTCCTGACTGCACGTTTTCGGTACTGCACTATTCAGTTGCTCCATCATCACTACTCCTATTCAGTCTTTTTTTTTGTTCCATCTCCGTCCCACTCCGTCCTCATGACCACTTAGATACTACCAAATTAAATACAAGAGTACAGGATACAGCTATACGATAACAAATATTTAATCATGTATAAAAACATAAGCCACGGGGAAAACTACGCACGTATTAATTGGATGCCGTCACCGTTGGTTATCTTATAATGACGACTTAAATAATAATTGATTACGTACATTTAATGACATAATAGCGAAGCGAAGTATGGAAAGCCCAATCTAACTACCGGGTGTATTAAAAAACGTCATCATTATCGAAATCAAATAAAACTCAAGCTTAAAATTGTTTAAAAGAAATTGAATAAACAATTATATAAATAAACATATGTATATGACTAATAGTGATCGCGTTAAAACCCATACGATGTAGTACAGGTTCGTGACGTAGTCGATATCCCAAGATCACAATGTCATTTGGATATCATAGACTGGGCGGAGGCGGAAAAATACAAGAAGTCACTACGTGGAGTAGGTTAAGGAAACTGTGTAATCTACTTTAATTAGTCGGTCTATTATACTAGCCCAACATTAAAACTTGGTACAGTACCTTTTATACTATGCAACTAATTAACTAAGAAGCTACATACAATGCCTATTTCCGCTTGAACTCAGAAACATTGAATGATTGTTATTCAAATTTGACATTATTTATACTTAATTGTCTATCTATAGCGTCAAATTAAAATACCTTATATTTTCGTAGAATATTACAAACTAGAGTTAATGCATCACATAATGCACTAGCCTTACCATATTCATCTTTCGTATATTGCATCAACTTAGCGGACATACGCTTTTTACAGAGAGTACGAGCTATTCTTAATAAGCACACTGATTAAATCCACTCAATGACAGCATTAAGTCACACTAACTTTCACTGATCGACAGTTGTCAAGGCCGCGCGATGACTGGCCTCGAGAAAACCCATCACAAGGCAGTATCTGTGACGCACTCGACAGCAAACTCGACTGTGCCGCCCGGACTACATCGATTGCGTATGAAGGTGGATTCGTTATAAAAACGTGTAGATCAATACATGCGTCAACGCTTCTATTTATAACGTAGCAAAAGGCTCTATTCACCTTGTACCGGTTCTTAATAGATTCATACTAGGCGACCTTTAGATTATTGCAAATGTTGTTGGAAAGTTTTATAATTATAGCAATCTATTATTACTGCTTAAACTGCACTTGTATAGCCTTGTATACCTTTTGAAGCGACCTGCATATTATAATTCTGCAGATTTCCCAAAAATAAATTTTGACACTTTCTTTAGAGGTAGTTATGCCACTTGAAAGTTTCTATAGTTATGCCCTCATAAAAAGCCTTTCCTAAAAGTACCTACCTATCAGCTTTGCTGCACTATAAATAACATATGAACTAGGTTTCACGTAGATAAGATAATTTGTAGTCTTCCTGGACACCAAGTTTGTTTTTATACACCCTCATCCAAAATGGGAACAGGATCTTGGATTAACATACTTTTTCAAAAACAACGGATGTACCTACATATTACTGCCAACTTATTTCTGGATTGCAGATTACTGAATAGTTTCTAGACTCAATAACTAATTATTAAATAAACATTTAACTGCAAAAATTCCAATTCTTTGAGAATAAGACGGTTTTTACAACGTAGCAATCGAAAATAAATAAAGCAGAACCATTAATACACATAAATCTATGCTCAATCACACACAGCTTGTCGTTGTAAACTATTTTCATTAAATCCATTGGAAAATCAAATCACAGCTCGTGATAGAAAACAAAAGCAGTGGTAGTCAAAGTTACTTAATAAAAATATTGACCTACAGATATGTACTTCAAAATCTCGTGTCTTGTCCAATACTTAAATCAATCTGTTATTATAACATCCAATAAGAATAAATATCCCTTTCTCTTTCAATTCCAATAGTTAATAGATATTTAAAGAACTCCCGTAATACGTGACTTTCCCCTGGTCTTACCCCTAGAATTAACACTGATTCGTTAATTTTATAAAATTTGAGAGTAATTCACAATATGCACGATTTACTCGCAAACGTAAAAGCCGTAATGTACATAGGTGTAGGATTTCCCCACGCAATCTTGTAGGAAGTCAAGGTCGACGAGAAAACTGGCCAACGGTGGACTAATAATAACGTATAACTTAAATGTGACGTTTATCATAATTTTAAGCAAATCCTATGTTATTTACAAATTACTTGGAAATAGGTTCTTTTTTGTAATGGGCAAATTTGTATCACACATCATCTGTGTTTAGCTCTTTTACAAACCTATACGAGTAGGTACTCGTATCTTAATTATTGCTAACCTATAGGTCTGTACTCTACCCTAATAGTAATTAAAAAATTAACTAGAAAGTTACTACAATTCGTCGTAAATAGAAAAATAAATGCATTCAAACTTTCGATTGAATAAGTATATGGTATCCATAGTTCTCCAGAACTGCCGAGCAATCAGATCTAGTAGGTAGGTACATGTTGTAATCCATGCCACAATATCCATAAGTAGTATTCTCTACTCTTTGACTTAAGAACGACTGAAAAGATGAACTTTTACCTTGATAGAGCGCATATATCGGATTAACACGTTAGCTACCAAATTTTTGCATCTTTTGCAAAGTAGGTAGATACATATTATTATCCTGACCTTGACAAATGGGATCGAAAAAAAAGTATCTGAAATTAACTGCTAAAGTATTATACTTAACTAGCTGTGCTCGCGACTTCGTCCGCGTGGAATATTCATTTTTTCCCCGTTTTTTTTTACATTTTCCATTATTTCTTCGCTCCTAATAGTTGCAACGTGATGTTATATAGCCTATAGCCTTCCTCGATAAATGGTCTATTCAACACAAAAAGAATTTTTCAATTCGGACCAGTAGTTCCTGAGATTAGCGCGTTCAAACAAACAAACAAACAAACTCTTCAGCTTTATAATATTAGTTAAGATTAACAGAAACTTTTGAAAATGAAAAATATCTTTATTCAAGTAGGCTCATGACGAGCACTTATGAATCGTCAAATAATGCAAGTACAAACAATGAATCTACCACCTTTTTTTTATTTAGCGCACATTATCCCACTGATGGGCGAAGGCATCCCCCAAGTCCATCCACACTTCGCGATTCATCCCCAAATAGCTGCCAATCTGGTACGAATCCATCAAGATCGTCAATAGACACTTGAATAAATTAAAGATCCAACTAGGTTAATTCCCTATACGTAAAAGTTTCTAATCAGATAATGAGTAATCATATAAGAATGTCCGGGTTTACCTATTTCTTGCCAATTTTGTTACTATTTTTTATTACCCCGGTCTAACGGCGAAACACGTAGTGTAGGACACCCTCGGGCTAGATGGCAGGAAATACCTAAGCCTATATCCAGCAGTGGACTGCGAACTGGTGGCGATGAACGAATAAATTTTCAGACACCAAATTGCACTACTTTTTTTATAATAGCACGGCATAATAGCTTTGCCACGCCTGATGGAAAGCGAAAGAGATGCCCAAAGTCGCTAAGACAACCTGTCGAAAGATGCTTCTTCACGCTCCGTTTAATGGATCCCATATCAAAGGAAGGAAGAAATACTAGCAACGATTTCCACATTTTAACGACATAATCGACAAATCATTATCATCATCTCACAATCATCCGTTTCGCCACCAGATGGCTGTAAATTTTTTTTTCCTTAATTTTCTTTGCTATAAACCTCCGCGACCTTTCTAACAAATGCAAAACCGTGGAAATCGGTTCGTGCGTTCTGGAGTTATAGCGTCAGGGAGGAAAACCCGACTTATTTTTATATAGTAGATTATTTTTACCCAGTAAGTAATCCCGGATGTTTAGTACATTTCCCATCATCGGCCTATCGCATTCCACTGCTGGACATAGGCCTCTCCAGTTGTTCACCTCTTGACTTGGAGGCTTTACCTATCGCTGTGCGGGTTGGCGATTGCAGGGCGTAGCTCCTCGCTCCGGTAACGTTGCTGCCCGTCATCGGCCTGGGGTATTTAGCTACGCCTTCAATCGTAATGATTAAACCGCCACCAGTCGGTTGCCAGAGCCTCGTTTGTTATTCAGTAGGATGCATCTCGAGCAGGTGCATTGGGCTTGGAGCGAAAAGATAGGCCACTACCTTACATCAGTTACATCCTATAGTGTGACGATAACTACGTCGATGGTGTGCTCGTATGTCCGCTTTGTGCGAAAGAGTTATCTAAGAATGTCAATCACATGATCGACAAACGTCACGGACTTGAAGTGGTCGCCGTGGCCGAAATCGGTCGGGAAGGCTAGGTTTAGATAGCTATATATATGTATATATAGCTTAATAGCTTAAATATTATGTATATCTAAAGAGAGTAGTAGCTATGTAACCACTTCAGTGGGTCAGTAAGCGCCAGTGTGAAGTGATTGCATTGTGGAGCCACAGAGCAACCGCCGACCGCACCCGGCTCAATCGGCCGACACCAAACGCGGTTCACCTCCGCGTCTTCTTAATTTACTCGTACTACCCATTATATGGGTTAGCTACTCCTATACAAATCTTCAAGCTATTTATTAGTAAATCACATATTTCCGATGTTTTTTTTGTTATGGACAACAGCTAGCATAGCCACGCTACAGCCGTAGCAAAGGTCAAGGGACTCCAATTACTCAATACTCTGATTGTGTGTATTATAAGACGTTCTAGGTAAGTTCATTCTATAACGTATGTCGCCTCCACTAGGCCTCCCTACCACTATAACAAATAAAAAACCCAAGGCATGCCACGCTGGGCCACACAGTGCCATCAAGTCCTAAACTAAGCCGAAGCTTGCACTATGGATGCTAGACTCAGTAGTTTAATAGTTTTAGTAAGTAGACACTGTTTTTACTTAGAAAACAAACACTCAGACTAACACAATGATCCAAGTCTGGGTGTTGGTAATCGTGTTTTAGTATAAAAATTACTCGTATTTGTAGCACCTTCGTTGTCATAGCCATAACACTTGAAGCACTTGTGCTCAAGTTTCTCACATTGGGTTCGGATCAATATGACTATAATGATAATGTCTGTTACTTTCCTTTTTGTCTCCCGCTGTAGCCAAAATTCGGTCTGGAAAGCGTTATCTGTCGTTAAACTATTCGAAAATGTAATAAAATGTTTCCGGAATGTTGTTCCGGAGGCATATCTGTGTCATTATAAAGGGACCCGTATACCTGCCGTCTGCCAGTTAAGTAGGTAGGTAGGTATGTCTTCATTTGACACTACCACCTTTACTTTTGTTAATCTTATTGAATGTGTAGGTATAACATTAAATATGATCATTTAGACACAATTGGAGAACGAGAACTATGTGGTTTGGTTATTTAATGAGGATGGATGAAAGTAGATTAACCAAGAAAATATATAGCGAGAGCGTGAATCGATCTTTTGCTAACCATGACTTAATAGAAAGTGTCCTAAAAAAGGTAAAATACTAAGTACTTACTTACCTTACACCGACGAGCATGTATGAAAAGATTGATGAATGTGGACGAAGCAAAGTTGTGTGCCAAGATCGTAGCAAATAAAAGGACGTGGTGTCTCTGCCTGCCTGCCCCTCTGGAAGAAATGCGTAACGTTATGTATGCATGGAGAATGTTTTTGTTTTCCTAAATAACTACGACGATAGCCTTGTCATCATCACCGGATTGCGGGGAAGCAGGGGTTGTAGTAAGGTACAAAAAACGAAAACGATCGTTCGTTGAACGGATCGCGTAATTTTGCCCCATAAATCCCTCTCATTTGTCCCTCCCGTGTTCGAATATACGAACTAAAATTCGTCAACGTCGATTTTCAACAATTTAATTGATAATATTAGAACACGGGAGGGACAAATGAGAGGGATTTATGGGGCAAAAATACGCGATCCGTTCAACGAACGATCAATTTCGTTTTCTGTAGTAGGGCCCCAGAAGGCTCTAACCCTTACAATAGGACTAAATTTTCTCCTAGGGATGTAAGGGAGCGACCCACCATCTTTTGCATCGGGCAGGTAAGGTTGACTTAACCTTAACTGCCCGTGGTGCATCCTGCCGAATAACAAATGAGGCGCTGGCAACCGACTGGTGCCGATTATGGGTATAATCTTCAGGGCCGTCTCTACCAGGGGGAGCAAGGGTTGCGGTGCACCCGGGCGCTTTGTCCAGCAGTGGACTACAATAGGCTGATTATGAACAGTGAACAGCCGGGGCAGGTCGCTAGTAAAAGAGATAAAGGTCTTCAAAACGACAGATAGTATACATAATGTCATAAAGATACCTTTAGTAATATACTTAATTTACATTAAAACCTTGTTATTGTACCTTCTAAATTAAAGATCGAATCGATCGAAAGATTTTTATAATTCACTCATAAATAAAATGTATTAATAATTTAAATGATTTCCAGTGTAATAGGAACGGTTTTGACCGGCAAACGTTTGCGGTCGGTTCGCGCCTAAAAATTGTCGCCTCTGCGGTTATCGGTCCGGTGACGTCACTGTCCGTGATTACGTCACGTGGTTTCCCTACTCCGGCCGATGGCTGGTCTTGAGGTCAGGTTTGTTATTGTTGACATAATACCACTACACCAATTTGTACCACTTAATGCTAAGGTCCTTGTAATAAGCGCTAAAGTTTGTTGTAAGCTATGCCAAAATTAGCGATGTCATACCTAACAAAAATGTTAGTTGGTACAGTACAGTATTGGACAGTGACTACCAAGTAGACCTTTATGGGCCGTAAGACTTAAGAGTATCATCGTCTTTGTCAGCCTAGTCCACTGCTGGACAAATGCCTCCCCCAATGACAATTGTCATATGAGGGGATTTGCGTTAGTATCACGCTTGGTAGGCGGGTTGGTGACCGCAGTAGGTTTTATTTGTATCCAGGTAAACGTCCCTTAGTCGATTTCTATGACACGCACCGGATGAGACGTGATTCTATTCTAATTCTAGAAGGACGTTTAATCTTGACGAACTCTTCTAGGTTTAAAGAATATTTATTTCTCATTTAAAACCATACAGTCACTTACACGAGAAATTATTAAATATGTGGGTAACATACAATTTGTCCAGCAGTTAATAAGATATTTAGGAAATAGTCCCTCACACAGAAGCTTCTTCTAACATTTTTAAATAATACAGTTCCACTTACCTGAGTGTTATGTGAAAAACACTTACAAACACGCTTTCCTACTGGCACTTTCCATTTGCTGCGGTAATTAATGTAGGTAGATACTGCGCTACCAATATAGGAAGTAGAGTGCCATCCACAACTCATCACCTACCATATACCATCATAAAACGCATTTTTACAAAATATTCAACTTTATGCCCTAAGTAATTTAAGCTGAAATTCGGTTATAAAATTTAATATTTTGGTACAATGACACGTGAACGTCTATAGACGTTTGGTCTAGGAAGTAGGTATACCTACTTAAGTAAATTTTATTATGTCAGTTGTCCTGAAAATTAGTTTTTTATAGCACTCAGATTCCACTTACTGAAGTATTAAGATAAATACATTTACCTACATAGTTAAACGTGTCAATTATTATCCAAATGTAAAAAAGTTTCCAAAAAAAACTCAATAAGAAAAGCGGTTAACTAACACTAATAATGTTTGCGTATTACATTTACCCCAAGCATTGACTATTTCACAACTCTGAAACTAACAGTCCGCCTGAAGTGCAAAGATAAACACAGCGATTGTCACCGCGTGACGCAACAAGTGATCGTCGAACCAACGCTCAGGCGTCATTTTTCCTTCGCCCGTCTTCGCGACAGGGCGGCAACGCCCCGCCCACCTCAAGACACGCCCACAAAACTTTCTTAAGGTCTTACTACACAGCAAGCAGAACGGAACTGCGACGTAACGTCAACGCAAAGATCTATAACTTCCATCCATTGATACACTTATAGATTTTATCGTCTTTCCCATTTACCCTTTAACCAACACCATCCACACCCCAACATCTAATCTCAAGATAATAAACCCATTACAGCCTTCTCCACGGCGTTAATTAAGTGTAAACGAGTCCGGTTACTGCGCTCAAACTCATTAACATTCACCATTAATTAGTTTCACTAATTCAATCTGACGTTAACTGTCATTAATGTCACATTATCCAATCGTACCATACTCGTATTAGGAACGTTTTCAAAAAGTGCTGCTGATTGAAAAGTTGATATTTAGGTCGTTATAGACGTAGGTTTGACCGCAGCTTGCTAGAGCGAGATACGCATTCAAAACGAAAAAGCTCATAATATTTCCCTTTCAACAATGGATCCAAACAAAAATATTTAATGGCATAAAACTTGCGTGCGTCTCGCTCGCGCGTGTAGTTTTGCCGGTAGGAGCGAGCGGGAGGCGAGCGGCGCGCATTTTCCCGACAAATGAAGCGTGGCCAAACCGCAGATTGACCGCAGAGAATGGAGGCAGCGAGTGACAGAATGGCGGCGGTTCAGTAGTAGAGAGTCGCGCGGGCAGCGAGGACGCGGCAGCCTCCGCACTCACAACTCCGCGAACTCGACGCACGCTGTTTACAACACACGTTGACGCAACGCGCGGGAAATATCTTGAATAAATTATCAACCAGCTGATGTTGACAGACCTTCTCAGAATGCCGGCCGGAACCTTTGACACGAATGCCTGAGATTTCGGCCAGTTCTGCACCGCACGTGACTCATCTAAAATGACGAAAGTTAAGTTGAAGAACTCAAGGTTCGCATTAAACTAGTGCATTAAGAATCGAGGAAAAATAATTCTCGACGAGTTATCGCCATTGAGTGCGCAAACAGACATTGTGAATAATATTGTGAGTTTGAACTATTGTTTGCGAGTTTAAATTAATGTCATGACAGGGGAAATAGTTGTAATAAATTATTAAGGAATACTGAAGAGACTGAACGGACGATTGAAACCCAAAGAGGAACTAGTTAAGTAATTAAATACTCGCATCGTTGAACTGTTATGTGAAGTTTAGTGGTGTTATCGGATCTGGCAAAAGGAAGGAACTTGTTGTTTTGCAGTGTGAGGAGAGAGCGCGTGGCCAAAGAATTTTTGTAGTGACCTTGTGTTATCGCGATAGTAATTAAGTGACGTGTCCATTGCTGCGCGGGTAGGGCCGGTCGGAGTTGGAGAGTGTGGGCGGCGGGTGATGGTGTGAGGATGCATCTGCCTTACGAGTCGCGGGGCCGCCGCCGCCGAGAGATGGCGGACCTGGAGCCCTGGTGGATGCAGAGCATCATCGAAGAGACCAGGGCGGAGCACCCTGATTTGGGTAAGGGGACTCAGCTAACAATAAACAAACTTGTTTATTTATGTAAATAAGCTTTAATACAGCAATAACGAATCAACAAGTTTTAAACTAAGGCCAATAATAAACCAAGATAAAATACCTATCGTACTCGGTTCCTACTCTACATACAGGAATTAACATAACTATATAAAAATATATTAATAGATCCGTGTTCACAACTCTAGTTATTCTATTAGACATTAGATAGATCATAGATAGGTATTATTTATTTATTGCAAAATCATACAATTGACTTAAAACTAGGCAGAATGGACATTTATTGTACAATTATCGCTAAACATTAAATGTGTGTTATATTTTTTATTTAATACAAAAGGGCTAACTGGTGTGTTTCTAGCGACATTTTTCTCGTCAGGCTTCACGGCAAAGGTAGCCTGATGCAGATAGAAAAAAAAATTTAAGTGCAACAAATATTACTCGTGAATCTGTAGAAATTGTAGAAATAAATAGATTTATTTTTATAGTTTTATTAACCGCTGTACTAATCAATCAAAGCTCGTATAATATAAGATTTTAAACTTTCGCGTTCCATTACAATATGCGTATACTTATATTTTTTTATTAAAGGGACATGTAGGTACGTGACAATTATATGTACCTACTACATATTAACACGAAACATCAAGCTGTAAGTACTACCTACATGATATTGTATATATGTCGTCAAAAGTCTTAATTTATTGTATTGTATTAAGTTTTCATAGCGAGACATCAGTCCCAGCTCAGGCCCTACTCTACATAATAAGTTCTTGATTTACTCGTTTGCTACCACAAACAAATGCCAGCTTAGCATCATCAACTAAAATACAAAACAATTGCAAGTATTTTCTGATTCAAACGTAATGCAACAAAAGGTATTGAATTTCCTGAGATATTTACATTTGTTTAATTAATTCCAACAACATACATAAAATTATAAAACGACCAGTTGGTTCAGTGGCTGCCTTTGACACAGTCGTCGCGGGTTCGATTTGTCCGGTAACTTGACAGTTCCTATTGCGTCTTGAGCTTCTTTTCGCTTGGCGTCAAGCGAGGGGGAATCTATTATGATGTGGCAGAACATAAAAATATAATTCAGATATCAGAAGTATGAAGCCAAAATAACAATTACAAACTTTACAGCTACACATTTATTATAGTTACATATTATAAAAACCCGTTAGCTTCCTACTATGTACATTGCATAATATAACAAAACTGACTCATACAATTTTACGCAAACAGTTGACGCCAAATGCATTTACTAGTCTACTCTTGGATTAAACTTGCGAAAGCTGTGACGTCTTTATTTTATTAATAACTAATGTATTTAATTCATTACGAATATAGCTATAAAAGGATCATGATTAATATCATGATCCTTTTGTTTGTCGAGTGCAGTATTTTACAAAAATTGTAATGAGTATCTACCGAACTCTACCAGTCTCTATGTAGGTACGTTAAACGCGCGTTCCAATCAATCGGTTTTTTAAATTGTGTCATTTTGATAAGATTTAATTGTGATAATCAGGAAATACCTAATATGTATCAAAACATTTTCCCAATCGAGAATTATACTTGTTGTAATGGAGTAGGGGATTCCTGTTTTATGTATCTAAATGTTTTACATTTACCTGTAGTGCATATTTTAATTCACCGGTGATACATGCGGATTTTTTAAAAGATATACAAAGAAGCCAGTGACATTTAAAAAATATAAGTCCCTTTCTTAGAAGTAGATGTGAATCTCAATTAATGTATGCGAATCTGTGGGTAGGAAGTTATATCATATGAATGGACGCTATAGTGATCCTATAGGTATAATGCACCTGAGTTAGCAAATATTTATGCACCGTGAAGGTATTCACCCAAAGCGTATTCATCCAAGTATTGTTGAACTATGCAGAGTGTTTTATGCACAATAGAAAAACGCCAGCTCTACGTGGTTCTACAAATTTATATTTAGAGTGACATAGATTAACAACAAGAGCATAATATTGTGGAATAAATTATTTCCATGCAAACAAAAACAAACTGTCTAAATTTCGAATATGAAAGTAGCCAGTATTAATTGCAGCGCATGCATCCTCTAATAATGAGTTTAATAGAGGTATGGTTGGCTGACTATACCGATTGACCTAAGAGTCGTGCATTTAATTCCTGCCCAGGACAAATATTCATCATGATGAACATTTGTGTTTGTTCGGTGGCTTGGTGTTAGTATTGTTGTAGTACCTGTGTTAATTTCTATTTACGTAAGACAAGTGCTTCAGCCACTTCTTTGGGATCCGGTCAGAGGATGTGAATTTGTCTGCTGGGTGGCAAGTCGGAAAATAGCCACGTAACCGTAATGCGCCCCCGGTCAGAAGGGAACATTTACTCCCAACATTTTATTTTATAAGAAGAGCTTTCAGTATGACTTCACACCACCTGATGGTAAGCGGTCGTGAGGTCCAAAAGTTAGGTCGACAGGCATAAAAGAAAAAACCCATTGCGCCTGTCGCCGTCACCCTGAAGGCCCACTGAGATGCCGTTTCATGCCCTGCCTAAAGAAAACACATGAGCTGGAAGGGCTTTCCATGACTTAATAGCACAGGGCAAGGACGAGGAACTAAACCTCGCCCTTATATACATTTAGTAAAATTAAGTAATTTTACTCAAATGTTATAGTTACGACACTGGTTGCCTAGTACTTCATTTAGTTTGAAAATTTCTTTTTAGATCGGATTTTAGATACTTTAGCCACTAACAAATATTTTAAGTTACGGGCATTGTGTTTTATTATTTTGAAGCTAGATTTTCCTCTAAATCAATTTATTTAGATTAAACTAAATTAAATGAAAATATTTGCAAGTTCAATTAAAATTTTAACATCAAATCTTTAATTACTTTATTATTGTAAAACTCGTAGATAGTATAATTAAAACAGTAATTGATCAAATTAACGTCATGTAAGTGGTCTGTATAAACTGAATTAAAATCAATTAAATATCTATCTACTAACGAGATTTCTAGTTATTAATTCGGCGAATCTCAATTATGTTATAACTACAATACAAGTTTTGTATAAAATAAGCATAGGGAAGCCATTATATCGAGCTACTATAAGAAAAAGTATCAATAGTCGTAGGATAGAACCCCGCCCAGGACTTTCATGTATGTATATTTGTAGTGGTTCAGTATTAGGGTGTTAGTATAATATTTAAGTGTGTATGTGTCACCGGAAAATAGCAAAAATCGTAAGTTGATCAATTTCCTAGGTAGTTGATTAACTTCCGGAAAATAATAAACGGCAGTTGAAATGTATTATTTAACGTATGTATTTTAGTAAATTGATCATTTTACGGGGTCTTGCCGTAAAATCATCCGACGAAGGTGAGGTGAACGTTGATTGGTTCAATGGCTCACGTGGCGTTATCCCGGCAACCAATCAGGGAACAGTGGTATTAAGTTACGGGTAATAGTGCACCGTTAAATAGTACATTGAGCAACGATTGGCCCATTTGAGGACGATTTTACTTGTGTCAAAAGCGTAAATTATTAAATGACTGTCAAGCTACCGTAAATTGATCAACTAACTGAAATCCATTGCGTTTAATAATACATTTCAACTACCGTTTGTTATATTCCGAAAGTTAATCAACTACCTAGGAAATTGATCAACTTACGATTCTTGCTATTTTCCGGTGACATATGTATGGTGACGCCGTCGTAGATATTTTTTTGATTATACATCTTTTAAGCACAGCTTGTTCTTACTCTAGGATCGGGACAGTGTATGTGATGTGGTCTGATATGTGTGTATTTTCAAATAAAACAAAAACATAAACAATAATATGAAGTAGCGTAACATAATATGCCATAATTATAAGTAAGTACGTAACCCACAAACAACTTCAACCTAAAACCAAAGAGATTCAACAAATAAACATTTGTCTGTATAAATTATTTTTATATCTAACCTACATTGAATATCAGACGATATTCCCGCGCGAACAAAAGACTTCAACGCACTGTAGTTATTTATTTTTATATGAAAATTCTACATAATATATTTGTAAACTAAAAGTATGGTGTAAGTATATGTAATCGTGTATATTATAAATTGTAAATACGGAAAAATAAGTTGCTCAAGCACTTGTGTTATAGACATCCAAACATCCAGGTTCACAACACACACCAATTAAAACTTAGATGAACGGGATTCATGTTCGATATTTATTATTTAGTACAATATGTACTTCCAGCTTGACGATTCAGCTGTCTTGCAACAGTCAAAATGACAAGCGGACCGCAGTAAATCTAAAAACGGCTCAAAAAGGATAAGAATAATTTCATGATAATTGACAGACCTAAATTAATATAAGAATAACACCTAAATACACTGAGACCAGATGATATGTGATCAAGGCAGGCTGATTATGACTCCCCAACAGCTTTTATATGCCCCCACTGTGAGCCCACCCTAAACTATGTAGGTCGGTAGCCTTACGGTGTTGTCAGACTACTCGACGACGATCGATGGAAGAAACTATTGATCGATGACGATCTATAGAAAACGATCAATTTGTTCTTCCATCGATCGACGCTATCGGTTAATGATCGATCTATTTTTTGGTCAAGTGTAGATTAGTTGACTTCAGACAACCTTTGAATTTCTACACGGTTAGCCGTTTAAAAATAAAACATCTTGAGGAAGCTTACTTGTGTAAGCTTTCTTCTTCGAATAGATGCTACAAACATCTTTAGAAATACATGGCGGGGCTTGAACGTAAGCCAGCGCCGTACGGTTTGAACCCTTACCTACTAGGTAACTGACGACTGTTGCTTAAAAAAAACACAAGAAACAGCTTAAAGAGCAGGAAATCTTTATAAAGCTGTAGGTATTTACACGGGCATCAAGTTGATCCCGGCAAGAAGTCTGTCACGACACGACCGCACCTCACCCGCAGTTTGCGGCTCAATAATTTGTACATAGCTTCAGCTTCCGTAAATAGAGAAACCACAGTTACACTATTAATGTTTTTACGACACGACCCGTTACACGCCATTTTTCAACGGATCTGCGCACGGTTTGGTGTAACCACATCTTAATTTGATGGAGTTTGACGCATAATGATTATAGTGATATGACATTCGCAGATCATTATTAGCTAAGACTTCCTTGCTCGGTACCTTTTTTTTATAATTTAACTAGCGACAACACGTATTTATCTCGTCTTAAGTATTCCATTCCAGCACTCAGGGTACCTCACGTATTAATTAGTACCAAAATCATGCAAATGTTCAAATTAGGTTTTGGTTATTAATTACCAAGTTCTAATTTGTCGGTTTGCCATCGATTCATTTCAACCATACCAATATTGTTATCTGAATTTAGTGCAGTCATTTTCCTTCTCTTATCATGTTTTTGGTCAAAATGTTTACACTAGTCGCAATTAATTCTTAATCAATCTTGAAATTCATCGTATATATTATATTCCTTAATTAATACTAGCTGTGCCAGCGGCGTCGCACGCCTGGATATCGGTTTTCAAAAATAACGGACTTCCATAAAATGGTATATGTATATGTTAGTATATGGTATGGCAGTAATTTTTAGGACGCCGCCGGTACAGCTAGTAGTAGGTAAAAAATAATGTTAGAAGATACATTTTTGGGGTTTAAATTATTTAATCATATTTGTCATTTGAGGTCTTGTCAGACGGGTTAGTTACCGCAGTAGGTTTTATTTGAACCCAGGTAAACGCTGATGCCCGCTGCCTGAAATCCCTCGTCTTCTACAACACCCAAGAGACGAGACGTTACCTGATATTGATATTTTCATATTGTTGACAGTGCCGACCGGCAGTCCAGACTTCATGTGCTCGATGTTGCCCCTCCACTGGCGGTCGAACAAGACCCTGCCTGGGGGGTTCAAGGTGGTGGCTCTCGGGGAAGTGCTGGACGGGACCCTGGTGACGGTCCGCGCCGGCAACGACGAGAACTGCTGCGCGGAGCTGAGGAACAACTCCACCGTGATGAAGGATCGGGTCGCCAAGTTTAATGACCTGAGGTTCGTCGGCAGGAGTGGGAGAGGTAAGATTTTTTCTTATATATTTCTGAAGGATGTAAATGGATACTATTACAAAACTCAAATTCAATAAAACAAATTCGAAATTCAAAAATGAACATAAAAACATACAATTTGACGGAGCATGCATTTAGTTGCCAACATTATCAACACATTTTATTAGTGTTAGGTGTTTATCATTAATTTATTATTTAGTAGATATTAGGTAGGTACCTTTTTTTCTTACTGGAATGTTGGTTTTAGACCGTTTTTTCCGGGAACCATGGATTCTAATTTTAAGCAGAATAAACGTAATACGTGTCTGAATATAACCGTCACAAATACGTTTGGAAAGATCTCTTTTAGAAATGATACGATTTTAACATCGCATATACCTAACTAGGTACTCACTAGTAGTAACATAGGATGTTAACATCGAAGGGCAGCAAATTATCAGAAAGCATAATATGTAAAATGGCATTCAAGAGAGGAGCCCTATGCCCTGCATTGGGACCGTTAAGAAGGCTGATGAGGAAATGAAATATATGAAATGAAATGAAATAATTTTATTTGGAGCTAACAGGATAAAACTTATGAATAGGTAACTTACTTAACTTCTACTCGTATAAAACAATAATGGCTGTCACTCAGCATAACACGCGTTCGCGGGCGCGCCCCGACGCTGGTTTTCGGTGACACCAGAAATGAGAGTGCTACATTGTCATGCTGATGTTTTTTTTTATATAGTAGCTCGACTTAATGGCTTCCCTACGCCTGATGGAAAGCGAAAGAGAATGAATGAGTGATGATGACGTTATGTTAAATACATGAAATCGTTTATACGATATCTTTAACATTTATTCAACGCTTGCTACCTCGATAAAGATTCAAACATCACGTCTACGCAAATCCAAACTAAACCCCAAACTAATCGCAGCGAGAGTAGCCCGGCAGTTGTCGTTAATCAAATCGCAATAGACAATAAAATCAGTAATCTCGTTATTAGAGGGTCGGTGCGCAAATCATGGGCGGCCGCGCGGGCCAGATTAACCAATTATTATCCGCCTCCAGTGCTAATAGTTACGGGTCTCTAATACCGCCGCAGCACACGCAGGGTTATGTTACGGTGTACAGACGCGGTGTATACAAATGGCAACAATGGTATAGGTAGGCGAGCAAAGGTTCTGATGCAAAAAGGATGCCTGATGAACTGGGATTGCATGATGTACCTCTATAATCATGTTACAACATTTTGCAAGTAATTATATTCATTTTAAACTCCAGACGCAATAGATAAAACAATGGGACTTGGATCACATGAGGACACTGGATCTTACGATGTAAAACTGTCAGGTCAGCTTAAACTAAGGCAATTTAAGCTTATTTGTTGATTTGAGCCGCGGAACAGTAATTTATTGATTACTAGCTTTTGCCCGCGGCTTCGCTCGCGTTAAATTCGGGGTGAATGCTCCATACAAACTTCCACCTCCCATTGTAGGGAAGTGGGTGGTTAGGAAGGGTCAAAAAGCCTATGTTACTCTCCATCCCTTCAACTATCTCCACTTAAAAAATCACGTCAATCCTTCGCTCCGTTTTGCCGTGAAAGAAAGACAAACATACAGACAGACACATTTACCCATTTATAATATTAGCATGGATGACTGTAATATTCGTATTTGTTGAACCGAGTCCCTTAAGAAGGATCTTCGAAATGAATCTTAACCTGGACATGAAATCGGAAACTTACATAAGAATGTATAATAAAGTACATAAGTAGACAATATTAGAGCAATTGTTATATAAGTTAATATTACAAAGGGCATGTGGAGAAACAAGAAACATGCGTACTTAATGAAAGTATATTTTAAAAGCTTATTTCTTTAAGCTTTTCTAAAGCATCAAAACGACTTAACTTTTGTCACATAATCGATTAAAGAATTATAAAGATAATTATAAAGATAATACCTTTATAATTCTTTAATCGCGATTACCTTGTCACAAACATTTCTACGGCCTTGTACAATACTTTATACTTACTAAGAATTCAAACAATAAAAAAGATTTCTTTGTATTTTACCAACATCGGAGTATGACGCTTCGATGAATCATTCGGCAGTCGCCTTCGGGTCAACAAGTCTGTCTGCTGTTATTTACAATTCATGCAACTTGTACTACTAATTGAATTGACTCTTATTAAGAACCGGTTCCGTTCGTAGGTCATTGTTCACCTGTGTGATAACATCAAGTGTATTACATATTACTTTAAAAGTCATTATAGGAATGTTTTTTTAGATAGGACACCTTTCTATTAATTTGAGAAGATTTTTGTACTAAGGCAAGATGCTGTGCATATATAAAAAACACACAACACAAAATATGAACTTTAGAAAAGAAAAAGAGAAGCCCAAGTCGCTATGGTAACGCAATAAATAACCAAATCCTAGACAAACGAGAGAAAGGCTTACTAATATCCGACTTTGATGAAAATAATTCCCATATCTTTTGTTAACCTTTACTATAGGTATGACTTCTAGAGAAAATATTTCATCGTCTACTTCATGTCAAAATGGGATCAGGGCAGGATCATTTTGACATGTAAATTTTAAAAAATGAGACATTAAACAAATAATAGGGATGTGCAACCTATCTTTAGATCGTCATTCGGAATTAGGTTTCTACATCAGAGAGGATACAGTCATTTCGACGTGTTAATTTGTATTAAAAAAAATACAAATTAAACCAATAATAGGGATGTGCAACCTATCTTTAGATCGTCATTCGGAACTAGGTTTCTACATCAGAGAGGATACAGTCATTTCGACGTGTTAATATGTATTAAAAAAAATACAAATTAAACCAATAATAGGGATGTGCAACCTTTCTTTAGATCGTCATTCGGAATTAGGTTAACCGTTATCACGTGCTAAGAGTAAAAGAAATCTAAACGCTCACGCGATTAAGGCCCCTCCCCCCTCACTCTCCCACCTCCCCCTCTCTACGAGGCAATAAACAAAATAATCGTTTTGCGGTGAGGGAGTGTAGTTTCTAAATCACGAACGTGAAAACTTGCATTTGTGACGCGCTTTCGTGTCTTCATTAAATTACACGTCAATTTAATATCAATTTGTTTCGTGTAAAGCCGAGATTTCGTCGTAACGTGAAAAGAAATGCAGAAATGTGTCGCTAAATATGTACATATAACACAAACGTACGATGACGGTAAAGAGTACTTATGTACAGTGATATCACTGCACCATCTCTTCCTACGGTCGTAAGAGTCGATTCAGGGACTTCTTGAGATGTCAGCTTCTCAGCCGGTGGTAGGGTTTAACCGCCTGGCTGATGACCATTAAACACTTGGCGAAACACCCGTGAGTAACTTTGGTCGCGTATCGGGATCAGACGGTGCATAGCCTGAAAAATCCTACAGGCATGGCGGTGCCAACCGACAGTTACTTTTCTGTAGCCGCAGAGATTTGGGCCTCTCTTTTGCTATCCATCAGATGACGGGACATAGTATACTGGACTGTGCTATTATTAAAATCCTCACTGGTGGATTAAGTAATAAGTACTTACTGTATTTATACTATCTCTATTTTTTCTTCATTAGCCAGAATTAATAACTAGAATTCATGTCATTTGTTGGTTCTTCTCCTATTTTTAATTAATATTCCATTTAACAAAACCAGTTTATACTGATTCTAATTACAAAAATCTCGACCCGGCTAATTATATAATATGTAAGGAAATAATAGTAATTATATAATAGTGACGCAAGGAACTGATTTTATTTTAATAGCTATTTATCTAAATGGGAATGGTCTGGTGCATTTTATAACATTTATTTATTTTAGTATTGTCCTCAAATCAAATTCGACGTTTGTTATGCAGGGAATCATTATAAAAATAAACTTTTGAACTAAAAAGACGTATAAAAAATAAATACTTAGCATTCAGTATTGTATGCCAAATTTTCTTTTTATAGGAACTAGAAATAATTCTCCCCTACTCCTGATGAAAAGCATAAGAGAAGCCCAAGGCGCCATAATACCTATACTCATTCTATTCAAAATTAAGTACATAATTAACATTTTTCAATGAATTTACGTCTTCCTGGATACAAGTAAAACCTATACTTACCTACTGCGGTCACTAACGCTTCTGCCAAGCACAGTAACTAATAAAAAAGGCAAATCCCCCCAAATTACAGTTGTCATTGGGGGAGACCAATGTCCAGCAGTGGACATTTGCAGGCTTTTTGTAGGCACTATATATTTGATTGTGATGCCACAATATACATATATTGACAAAACACAGTAGCTACTTTTAAATGTTATGATACATAAATATGCATACTATTTAAATGTCAAACTACCAATGGACTAATTTGGATTTGCCAATTTCATTGCATAAAATCATATGGAAGAAATAAGATTTAAGAGTGAGAACTAATTTTAGAATATAAATATTAATGATTAAATTATTATTCATTATTAAATGGTAGTGAGCAACGAGATTTATTTTTGTCATAACAAAATGGTAATTATGTGAAAACCCAGGTCTAAGAAAATCCCTTTTTGCTAAAAAAAGTTACGCGTTAGTCATGTTCATTCTCATTTAAAAATAGATAATGTCATACAGAATCTAGATATAAATAAACTGTTTGACGAAATGTTGCTCTGTTAGGACTACATATTCAAACGTTCACGGAATCAAGAAATTTTTAAATTTCATCAAATAACTTATGTAAACAAAGGACTTTATTATTTCGATGCAATATAGCTGTACCGCACTTGGTTGGTCATATAGGAATCTACCCTCAAGAATTACATTTCCTCAAGCATTTTTCATCAAATTGACCCCCAAGACATACGTAGAGTCCATTCTACGTTCAGATATTTTGAGAGATTGGGGTTACTTAATATAATATGAATATCTGATAACATCACATTTATTGACCCAAATCTATATATTCTATCTGCTTCTTCTTCTTCTATACTTATAATAGATCTGTAGAGGTCATTTCTGTACAATAATATATTTTCAAAATAACTATCAGGGGATGATTAGTGATCGATACTGATGCCAAAAAGGCACCAATAATAATTTTATCGAAATCCGTTATTTTTGAAACCACGCGTGCTACGCCGCTGGCACAGCTAGTTGTAAATATTTTAAGCACATGTCCTATGGAAATCTAAATCAGGAAATATGTACCCAAAATTCTCACTAATATTAAAAATACGAAAGTAACTCTGTCTGTCTGTCGCGCTTTCACGCCACCATTTATTGTCGCCAACTGGCCTGCCCAGCGTGGCGATTATGGCTATATGCTCCAGATGTTTTTCTCTAAGTGGCGAACAACTGGAGAGGCATATGTCCAGCATTGCACTTTAAGCTGACGATGATACACACCCTGTCTAGAGCCTACGAAATATGATATATTTCATGCTAAGTAAGGGTGGGACATGCAAGAGGACGAATTAGTGGACACAGCTAGTTAAACATAAGTCTACCGTTCAACAAAACATCAAATAGGTATACCTACCTCCGTATGTACCTAGTAATACCTCTGCGCATATACACCTATGTACTAAGTCATACCAATGGGCAGCGTCTGTGATTTTACAACAGGCGATGCGCGCGCGCATGTGGGCCGTAATGGCTGCGTACAACAATGGGACTGTAAAGCGCGTTTACTGCGCTGCGGTTACGAAATTAAAATCCGCCTTGTCTTGATACGAACGCGTGAAAGCCTCCAACGACTTCCAAAGGACGGCGCAGCTGGCTGTGAAAAGAGAATGAGGATGGTGATACGAAAAATTAATTTAAAAATTAGGTAGCAGCGTGAAAATTGGTAGAACTTACCTTTTGTTATCACAGAGGGGGCAAACGGGCCTGATGGCATCTGATGGTAAGTGATTACTGCAGCCCAAAGACAAAGGAGTCACGGGGTTTTAAAGGTCCGTAAGTCGCTTAGTTAAGATAGCGCTAGTGGTGTTGCGACAGTTCTAGACCATACCAGGCCCCATGACACCACTCTAAAGGTGCTTGACGGAGGGGCCGAGGTTTTTACTGGGCATTCCCTGCCTCTCACCATCCTGAGGCGGGGTAAGTCCCAAATACCCCATCGTTCCCCCAAATGGCGGGAATGCGCAAAAGTATTTTCCCCGGTACAAAAAAAGGTCCCTAAGTCGTATCATTTCGGAAAAGTCGCAGATGAAAGCTGATTCCAAAGAACCGTTGCGCGAGGGAAAAAGTTGCGCGAAAAACGTACCGTGGAAAGACTTCCTATCAAAAACTATCAAGCTGATATGGATGAAATCGTGAATTAGTACAAGATGCACAATGATGAAAATAGCAGCTGGTATTAAATTAAATAATTCTTTCCTGGGTACATTTTAAAAATCTGTTAGTAATCATTATTAGCTCTATTCTTATGAACTAATTGTATAATAGTGCTAATTTAACAAGTAAAACCAGTACTATTAATATTAAATTAAACAAATACTAGTCAGCTTCCACTGCTCAATATTAGTGGAAATAATTATGATTCACTTACCGCATCCACTTCTTATATTCGCTAATTAAGTAATAACATTGTGGAAAAATCTGTAATAATTTATTCTTTATTTCACAACAACCATTCAAACTAATTTAATGGGATGTAAGGAAGCGACCTATCATCTTTTCGCTTCAAGCCACCCTTGCCTGCCCGTGGTGTTTCCTGCAAAATAACGAACGAGGCTCTGACAACCTGATGAACCTGAACCTCTGATTGAAGGCGCAGCTAAGTACCACAAGCCGAAGACGGGTAGCAGCGTCACCGGAATGAGAAGCTACGCCCTGCGATCGTCAACCCTCTGCCCAGCGTAGCGATTATGGGTTCCAGGTGACGAATACTTGGTGAGGCCTATGTCCAGCAGTGGACTGCGGTAAGCTGATGATGAAGATTCAAGCTAATTTGATAACCTTATTAGAATTAGCTCCTGGTCGTTTCCTGGTCGGATCAGTTTAAGATACAAATTTATCTTAAATCTAATGTAATACGGAAAGTGGAGAGGAAATTTGGCTGTGAGCAGCACGGGGCTATAGTAAATGGCAGATAAGTAAGGAGGCTAATACTCGGATTGATAAGATGGCTGATGATGATACAAACAAAATTCATATACTTAATTAAGTTTTGTTCCACATTATAGGAACATTTTCTTCAAATAGATGATAGAGGAAACAGTAAGGGTGCGTTTCCAGAGAGCGGAGCGAACAAAAGATTATCAATGATATTATGTCATACTGAAGCGGAGATTAGAGCAATATCGTTGGCTAATGGCGTTTAAACTTCTTTAAAAAAATTATACTTGATAACTTTTGCAGCCAATCACACTTTGTTCACGAAAGAAAATTCTTGAAAACTCTGCTCTAGATCGGTTTGTTGTAATAAAGGGTGCTGTTGTAGTAAATCAAACAACACAAGACAGATTATACCCCTATAGGAAACGCTCAACGGATACTAAAATAAAAACAAAACCAATTTTAAAAGATCCTTCATCCATGTGTGATTAGTGAGTTATCTAAAGCTCGTGTTACCTTGGTCTAATGTAAGACGATAGCCGTCGAGTTGTAGGATCCTGTTGGTTGTCAGACGACATCAAAATACACGCCGAGTCGCTGACGAGATAGAATATGACGTGAGATTCATTGTCTAGTGTAGCTTTGGACTTCTACGCATGGGTTTTCCGTAGCGTTGATTAAATACATACGCTTATCTCTCTTAATGATCCAAGGTATGGCTACCTCGGCCACAGCAGTTATCTCAATACTTAAGAGTAGGCATGAAGGTGTATCTTATCTTATCTAACTTTGTGACGCCAAATCGCTATATTGTGTGTTGTATCATGTTGTTAGTTACAAAAACAAAGCAACATGTTTTGGCTACACCAATTAGGTATTCGAAGGCGGAAACTTTTGGTTGCTCTTACAATTTAATGTAACTAAATTGTCGATTATAGTTGAACTATTACCCTCTTGAATTACTTTAACTATCTATTTAAAAAAATTGCATCAAAATCCGACGCGTAGTTATAAAGATACAATAGGAACAGAAAGTGACTTTGTTTTATACTAAGTATGTAGTGTTGTAATGTAATTATTTATTTATTATTATCAGGGAGATAAAAATCACATTTTGTCTTGCTCTATAATAATTATGACTATAATTGGGAGAGACTAACTCCCTACTACATAGTCGTGAACTAATTTAGAGTAACCGAAAGTCGAACTCGGTCTTACATGTCCGTATACTCGTAGACCGTCCTTCTAGTTTAATACGTCTGAATAGAATATAAACTATGATATTAAATTATTATTGAGCTAGGTAACAGAAATAGCGGAAGCTCCAAGTTACGTGAATCCTAATAATCATTATGTTACTAACATGAAACAATGTAAGCAAGAGCCGCGAAAGTATGCACGTTACAACACGAGTATTTTTTACTCCTTCTTATGATGCATTTCGAAAGACATTCAAATTACGAGTACTAAAGTATCAAAGTTATTCTGTGTACGAAAAGACCTTACAGGTATAGAAATAAAGTTGGTATTGAATTACAGATACGAAATTATCAAAATAATACCAGGGTTGTCGGGTGTTAGGCATTTTATAAGAAAGTAAAAACCATTTGGAAATCATTTTTAATTAGCAAAACTGACTATGGAATACAATTAGTACCTGACATCGATTTAGTAATAGCTAGGTACAATAACGTTTAGTAGTATGTATTGCGCCCCTATTATACTTAGATGAAGTATGAATAAGTATATGTTTAAGATATTATAATTGACAATATTGAGATACTTATACCACGTAGTATCGTGGACGTAGAGACATAGAGTCGAGGACTCTCGCCCGTATTCACAAACAATACTTTTTTATGAAAACTAACAACACTATGCGAAGTAATACATTTACAATGGCGACCGACACTCAAGTGTTGTCTATGAATAGGTTTTTGGGTACCTGTGCGTCCACGCGTTTCATAGTAACGTTTGTGAGTTCAGACCGACGCATCCTCTGATGTTATCGATCCGTCTCTCTGGCGGGTGATCTCTTCCTTGTCTTGCTACCCTGGGTCTCTTCTGGTCCATCGTATTGTATTGCACAAACTAATTTATGTCCGAATTGAGCTGCCCGTCCGGGGAAGAACCTCCGCCCTATAGAATACCGCAGCCAAATGACCTCTGGGTCGTGTTTCTGCCGGTGAGTAGGGTTTCCGGAGTTTGTGGGGGGTTAGGGTTGGGTCGGCATGGCAGTGGCAACTGACAGGTAACTGACCAGTTACTTGCCAGTTGTCACAGCGACTTGGGCTTCTCTTTCGCTTTCCATCAGGCGTAGGGAGGCCATTATGTCGAGCTACTATAAAAAATATGTAAATTCATCCAAGTATAAGTAATTCAAATGTTTATCGGCAACCCTACAAGGGCCAAAGTTGTCATCAAATTGAACAGATAATTAGGAGCGAGCGCCGGCCGTAAACGGCATGACCAGAATGTGACCAAATCATTTCATGGCGCGGTCATCAACGCGTTACGGTCGCCTTACCTTTTGTATACCCCCCACTTCCCCCCGCGAAGCCTTACTCAGTTACTCAGACGACGTTACTGAAATGGTTCCTAAAATATTTTTTTTTATATATGTTTGTAAAAAAAATGATGTGGGCTGATGATGATGATGATGTTTGTTAAAAAACTGCACATGTACATGTTTCAAAAATCGCCTAGAAGTCGTGAAAAGAACCAATTAATCTACCATCGATTTCATTATGAAGTATTCTACCAAATCAATGTCTTCCATGGAACCTCATTTCGAGTAGGTTTAAGTAACATAACATGTTATACAATTTAAGAACATCACACATTTTGATTTTCCCAAAAACATTCAATTGGTACACGCCTGCTGTTACTGCTCCTTAAAAATTGACCACTTACTTACATTTATCCATACTTAATATTATAAATGGGAAAGTGTGTCTGTCTATATGTATGTTAGTCTTTCTTTCACGGCAAAACAAAGCGACGAATTGACGTGATTTTTTAAGTGGAGATGGTTGAAGGGATGGAGAGTAATATAAGCTACTTTTTGCCCCTTTCTAACCCCCCACTTCCCTGAAATGGCGAGTAGAAATTTGTATGGAGCATTCACCCCGAATTTAACGCGAGCGAAGCCGCGGGCAAAAGCTAGTACCTCTGTACGTATATTGAGGCAATATACAATAATTTTATCTAATGGCTACAAATTATGTACCTGAAGGTTCCTCTACCTGAAGGTTGTCTGGAAGAGATCGCTATAAGCGATAAGACCGCCTAGATTGTACTTTGTGTTGTTTGTAATATGTTTTCCTGTAATGTCTGTGTTTTTGTGCAATAAAGAGTATCTATCTATCTATCTATCTATGTAGGTATCATGTTTGTCGTATCAATCTATGTACCATAAAACATATACATATGTATAACCAAAAGTAATATACGGGTCCGTTCACAGGTCGTTTAAACATAACGCACCATATTTTACGCACTTTGGGCGTGCGCAACAATACAATATTAAGAACTCATGATCAGTCCCATCTCATCTCGCGAAACTAGCCTTACATCGCTCTCCATTGATGGTCCTGCACAGGTTCATTGCGCATTGTTTGGTAACAAAACGACCATGTAGAGGACTTTAGAAACGCATGTCTCCGTATCGAGTTGGGTACGAAGTGCAAGAGTTCCCTCACAAATGTCACTCAGGATTTACGCTCGCTCGTAAATCAAGATGGCGGCCATCCCCACCGCGCCCCGAGCTGCGCCTGAGCTCATAATTGAATATTTCACCTCTCTCAACACCTCCCGGAGGCGTAGCACTACAATGTTACATTTTACAGCTCTACACGCATTGTGTTAGGTCCTAAACTGTTGATGAGTGATCATACGAAATGCATTAAGTTTAATAGCGATTTTAAAAGCAATATTTCACATCATTCGAGACACGCCTGGGGTTTAACGCTCACATTTTATTATGATTTGTTTCCGTATTGAAACGTTTTACTGCTGGTCGCTTTGTGGGAAAGCGACACCGGCATTGAGACGTCACCGAGAGAGCAAACGCTCCGCGATATATCTGATTTATCCGTTACATATCTATCTAATCGGGAATATTCTATAATATCCCTAATGATGTTGTCATCATCATCAGCCTCTCGCAGTCACTCCAATTGTTCGCTACTTTTATCGATCTTGGGCCTCTTCTTGGGCATCCAACACTTGCCAGTTATCATGCGGAAATCGCCATTCCACCTGGACTGAGGGCCTCCAACACTACGTTTGTCTAGAAATGATCAGTCTCGAGTCATATACCTCAACGGTTGTCGTTTATAATGTTGTCGCTCGTACGAATTTATAGCCTAAATACCATAAAAACCTTCAATAAGTGTGTGTTACTAAAGATGGCAGACGGGCCAGAGAAATGGCACTTTCCGTTGGTCGCTGAAGCGGAGGCGCTATAGAAGTTATGCAAACAAGTCCGCCCCAAACTAAGCCGAAGCTTGTACTATGGGTGCTAGACAACTCATAAACTTACTTAGATAAAAGCATATCAAGCTGGTTTATTTCTAAGTATTTAACCATATTTAGGTAGGTATATACCACACAAAGCTTACATGCGCAATATTGTCCTTATTAATTTGAAGAAGTGCGGTCTCGACTTTTAACGAAATAACGCAATGTTATTTCCATTACTCTTCTTAAGAAATCACAAATAGAATCGTTTAGCATATACGTATTCAGGGATTATTCCCTAGAAAATCCACAAAGTTAGTGAAGCTGCATCACAATGGGTATTTCCAGGATAATTTCCATGAATGTTAAACCAATACATGAATCATCATTTACGTCACATACATTATATTATGTACTTGAATTCAGTCAATTAAAGTTGAATGGATGATCTCTGTTGGATTATTTGGTAATTAATCCTGGAACGCTGATGTGGTATGCTGGTCGTGGGTTCATCCTACCTAGACCACGGAACTGTAAAATTAAATTAAAATTGGTTAAAAAATACTCGAGATACAGTCGTCGAAATATATACGTCCATCTTATGAAACAGTTTTTTCTATTTAAGTTATATGGCACGTGTATTAAGTTAAGTCATATTTCTCTTATCATCTGGCATTAAAAGATCCATTACATCCGCAAACCCGACTTTAATGCATGTTCTCTATAGTTTTAAGTCTTTATTTCTGTAGCGCCCATCAAACGATAAAATGGAATAAAAATTTGTTTGATAGTGACATGTTATCAGTGGGAAAAAATAGTTCCCATGGAATTGGGTCGGGAATTTTATAAATGTACGTACCTACCTACTTGTTAAAAATAATGTTATTTTTGTAGTATAGGTACTCTTTAGATTATCATTACCATTTTGACGAACTATTCCTTTTATGGTTTTATTCGAAATGGGTTTGGGTTGAACTGCAACTTGCTGGCGAGCGTTTCAATCAAACGCCATCTTAGATAACAAACAATAACAGATCCTTCCCCGAGCGTACATAAACGAGTTAATCAACGATACAATACAAATTAACAACGCCCTACATAAGCCGAACTAGTGCGGCGGACTAACTACACCCGGGCAATGGTGGAAAATAGCGAGCTTTTTGGGCGTCCGATTTGCGGTCGCCAGTAATGAATGCACCGATAAATAGCGAATAAAATTACAGTTAAAATGAGTGGATTAACATGTCTAATGCAGATAATTCGCGTGTAGCCCGCACTCGATTTGGGATAAATGACTGATTTCACCCGCTCTCCTCTCTGAATTTAGGAACGCATTTGGATATTCCTTTTGGATTGCGTACGTGATTTAGGTGCTGGATAGTTGATGTTTAGTTGCTTTTTGTTGTGTTGTGTTCGAGATAAGTTTGTGATAAGTTTTTCTTGAAATACCTATGTAAAAAAGTTTTTTTGGATTCTTAAAGCTTTCATTGGTGCAAGAAACTTAAGTGACTGGTGCCTAAGTCGCAAAGATTTGGTTGATTTTTAATGAATTTCTAACTCAAGAAACAAGATTTTTTTTATTAATCACGAACTACATAGAGAGTTCTATAGAGACAGACAAGCTTCTATGTCTAAGGAGCCAGTAAAAGTATGAAATAATAATGCTTTAAGGAAACTAGAAGACGCGAAACATTTAAAAAAAAATCTTATGAAAATCTTGACAAGACGTTATGTTCTGACCACCCGATGTCTCTTTTGAAGTTTACTTAACCACACTATTCTACCACCACTAACCACCTCTTTAACTATATATTTACTTCAATCGATAAATCAGCGTATTGTTGTCTAGGCCTCCCCGAGAGTCAACCATTCCATTGCACTCTTGCGGAATCCGCTTCCAACCACTGTCCACTTTTCGCAAGGTATCGGGGCATCGCGTCAAAGGGCTCCCACGCTCCGTTTGCATTTCACATTTACTAGGTACATCATCACCATCATCATCATCAGCCTGTAAACGTCCACTGCTGGACATAGGTCTCTCCCAATGACAATTGTCATTTGAGGCATTAGCCTTAGTCGCCACGCTTTCAGGTGGGTTGATGACCGCAATAGGTTTTATTTGTAATCAGGTAAGCGCTGCTCCCGGTTCCTTATATTCTCTGCTTCATCTTATCGAGTCGACAGCAAACCTATTGTGTCAGACCAAAACTATATTCTCTTTATTCTTCATCTACGACACCAAGGGTCCTTGTACCTACCTAATAGCTAATTTATATTGTTACAGGCAAGAGTTTCTCATTAACGATCACGGTATCGACGAGCCCTCCGCAGGTAGCTACTTACCAGAAGGCCATCAAAGTCACTGTGGATGGTCCTCGGGAGCCACGCTCGAAAACTAGTAAGTTGACGTTACCATTTACCTACTTATTAAGTAACTAACGACCCGCCCTGGCTTCGCTTCGGCTGTTTCAGATAAACATTTTTGAACTAAATAATATAGCCTATGTTACTCAGTGAAAATGTATCTTTCTAATAAAAAAAGAATTATTAAAATCAGTCCAGTACTTTTGAGTTTATTCGTTACATACAAAAACACAAATCTTTCCTTTTTATAATATTAGTGTAGATGTAGATATTAGTGTAGATATTATTATTACTATAGTGTAGACTAAGTGTAGATTTTAATGAGCCCGTATCAAATTGCGGACTCCTAAACCCTGTATTAGAAGTCAAACACCAAACTTACCACTTTTGGTGAAAACTTTTTTACAGTTCCTGTGTTTTATACTCATCATCAGCCTATTGCAATCCACTGCTGGATTATTTGACTTCACATCAGATAGTATTCTCATAGCACAAGTGATTAAGCTACTAACTTTGGGGTTAAAAGAAAGAAATAGTTTTATGTTCTTTCCAATTCTTTCCATTGCAAAAACTGGTTTGTAAACTTAGTTAAGATGCTATTTTCAGTGAGTATTATACTTTTTACAACTAAGCCTAATATGACACAAATTGAACGATCACCACATAAATGTGTCCAATTTGTATTCTATTTATTATCTAAATTACAATTAATACTGAAAATGACTAATGTTAATTTAGCTAATAATGAGCCTAACTTTCGGCACTCAAATCATGGAAAAGTGCTGTTGTGGTCATAAATTTATACGAATAGATACCTAACAAATGCATCAGTGTTGCTGTTTGTATCTGCTGGTCTGGGTACTTGCTATGTTTAATATGTATTTATTTACAAAAAAGTGTCTAAGTAGGTATATCCACGATCTGTCATCTAGTACCCACAGTACAGGTACGGTTTCAAAAAAGGGTGGAGCTGTGTGCATGGCATATCTTGTCTTTAGTAGTACCTACGTTGGAGGGCCTATTTGAAATAAACAAATAAAATAGTCCACTCCAAAACATGGTCTCTTACTCTGGTTGCATGCAGTAAAGTAATTCTCCTTTTCTTGCCTTGACTTGTTGGGTCAGACAGTTGCACTTGTCTTGGCGCCCTGCGGTACGGGGCGTAGAATACTACGGAGGTATCCATGCCTGTCATAAAAGCCAACTAAAAGGGCCTTTGGCGTTGTGGCGCGCTAGACGTGGGCTCCCTTGCGCTCCAATCAACAACCCCGAGGAAGACAACGATACATGTCTTCTGATACACGTGGTCAGTAACGTCGTACCCGGAGGGCACCACAACGTCCTCCCGAGGTGTGCCGCCATCCTTTCAGGCGGCGCAACGCTACTGAGCTGAGGAGGGGTTAAGACGAAACCCGACGGGCATCCCGGCCCTCCTCAAATGAGCACTCTAAGCCGTTGTTCCGTCGTAGTTTCACTCTCCCAATTAGTTTGGCCATGCTGATCCATCATGTCAGAGGGGTACTTGTCCCTAGGACTAGGAATATGACTTCCTATTCCCTTCCTTTTCTCCGGCACAGCTAGAGCTTTATGGACAACACGAGCACTTTCACGTGATCATACCTAACTAGACTAAACTAACGAATTGACCGGTCAAAAATACCTACCCTATAAAAAACCCTACAGTACCTACATGTCACTCGCACAATTGTGCACGTCGCCCGACCGCAGAAACGTAAACAATTAAACATAATAATAGTGAACTATTATTGTGAACGAAATTCACGCGATAATGGGCAGATAGGACCGCGGTCCGTACCTACCTACGGCTGATAAGGGCATCTTCCCACGGTACTTACTGATACCGCCGAAGGACGCTCGTGTGCACTCTATATTTTGTTTAATTTTTTTTTCACTGACTGACCCGACGAACTTTGTATGACGCGGAAATGTATGTAGATGCAAAGAGTTTCAGATCGGAAATAACTGATTACCTTTTACTTTTTAAACCTCCATCAACCTTTCTTAAACAAAATCAGCTGAATCGGTTGAGCTATTCTATTCTAGCATTTTAGCAAGAAGGAAAATTAACAAACGCTTTGTTCAAACGTATGCCAATAACAGGAACCTATCAATTTCGATTTTTTTTTCCTCAAACATCCCCCTTAACAAACGGCAAATCGAATGTATTGAGCTTCGGCAGAAACAATTTCTTTTCACGTACAAATATATGGCTAATTAATATTATAAAATATCGTCTTCCGCCGTCCTTCCGTCAGCGGAGTCACGCGAAACTAAGCCCGCCGCACACTGAGCGTGCTCGCTGCTTCTTATGATGGTTTTATAGCCTGAACCCTGTAAACGCACGGATGACCCGCTCGAAACTGTTGGTTAAACTAAACTATGTAATGAATGAACCAAGAGACACAAAGCTTGTGGCCCCGTAGTGGAGTGATACTGAATACTGGCACAGTTTGATACTATGATGTCGCAACAAACGCCGGACGCGGAGGGCTGCGGCGTTTCTTCTGGATTGTGTATTTCTTTTATTTTATGTCTCTGTGCTTTTGTTGATGTTTGTACTATGTGTTTTGTCAACTTTATATTATGATCTCCATATAATAAAGATTTATTATTACATGGACATGACGTATTGAAGACCGATGTTATCAGACAGTTGCATTAATAAAATACATTATTAATGATTAAAAGTTAAATGAGTTATATACTTTGATCTGCTTTCCTACTAATATTAAAAATGCGAAAATTTGTTTGGATGGATATATGGATGGATGTTTGATAGAAAGCCACTAAACGGATTTTAATAAGGTTTATACAAACAGTTCATACATCATATTAACACAGAGTATATAAAGATTAAAGATATTATCATTTCACATATTATAACACGTGAAAAAACCGCCCGGTGCGCGAACACTCTAAGGCCATTCAAAAGAGCTGGATCTATCGAAATTGGCTGGTGAAAAAAACACGTTACGCCATATGTTCGACAGCGCCGTCGGCGTACAATAGTGAAATTATGCCCGTAATAAGTCCCGATCACGCACTGTGCAACTGCTCCCTCAGGATCAGTTTTGTAAGACATCGTTTTGAAATAAAAAAATAAATCCCATCCAAGGTCTTAAGCAAATAATTGGCGAGTTCGCGACGCGATCGCAGTTACAAATAACTTTGACTGGCGATTTCGGCGGATATTTGACGTGAAATTAGCGGATGATCACGTTGAAAATCATGTTTCACGATTAGTGTGGATTAGACATTAGGCCGCACATAAAAGATGTTCAGAATTTCTGGTATAACTAGAAAGTTTTCCATAGTTTGATTTTGGCATATCTGTCAGCAGTATGGCGCGGAACTGTCTCAAAAAAAGAAAATTCAAAGTGTAAAAATGTATACGCGAAAGACATAGGTTCCAATTATGATTTCTGGAAGGGTCAATGTAGGAAAAAACTAGACATCATAAATTGGCTTAGATTAGAGTATTAGATGAGAGAGATTAGAATCTTCTTCGGGCTTTTTTTAAACATTTGATTCAAACCCTTGTTTTTATTTCAAAATAACCGTAGAGTGTTCTTCTATTTCTTCATTAAAACTATTATAATACTCGTAATCTCCTAAAAACAAATGCATTTCGAAACATACAAACCGCAAAAACTACCCGTACCCACTTAATTGCCGCACGTTCTTGAAACTTCATCAACACTACTTAAACAAATCTCTTCATAACGAATAACGTTAGTTATTCAAAGGACTTATTACTCACTCGACAATCCGGCTGATGTACACAGATAACAAACAAAGAGTGAAGTGGAAAGGGTGGACAAACGGGTACTTACGGCGTAAGCTGCAAACTGGCCGTTGCAAGAACGGAAGATTGTAGGGACTTACTCGTAAAAGTTTCGTTTAATCACTGTATAATAATATTTTGCCTACGGTGGGACGCTTTGATCTTGGTTGACGATCCCATGCAGGGGTGGGCTTAATGGTGGATAGGAAACAAAATGGATTCGATGGAAATTAAAGTAAACAGTTTTTAAGCGAATTGTTAAATGAATAATTGATAAGTAGAAAACTAGATTGGTGTTGCAATGGGGTCCCGAATTCGATCTGAAAATTGTCACTGGGGATTCTATACCCATCCAAAGTACTAGAAGCCTTTGAAAGCATGCAAAGCCGTTGGTCCAATTCCTGTGTGTATCGAAGTCGTGTCGAATTTTAAGTCGAAAGTGCAAGTATAGACTATTATTTATCAGCTTACTTGATTAGTTTAAATTGACCGAAATGCGGTAATAAGAAGGAAACTGTAGTCCTTGTGTGTAATAACTTGTCCCTATGAAAAGTGGAAGCACTTCCGCCGAGCTAGGTGATCGTGCTCGGGGACCGCGGTCTGGTGGACCATCTTGGTTTTCGTATATACCGAGTCGTGATGAAAACTTCGTTTGCGCGTTGTAGGAGCGACATGTAGCAACATCTATCTATACATCGCTACAAAACATTTCCGGAATTATAGTATTATTCCTAATTTATCTTAATTGGTTTCGTATTGGATTAAACCTGTGAGTCAGCCTCTAGTGGTACTACAAGTTTGTGAAGTCTTTGTGAATACCTGTAATATGGAGACCACCCATAAATATACAGGAATATATAAAGCAACTTTAACTCACGAATGACATAGGTAACACATGCATCGGTAGATTTAAAACAACCCCTATTTACGTAACTAATCTTCCATCTAACAAATAATTAACTCCCAACGTTTGTTTGGTTCCAATTCACAACATAATTGCGGTATCGTTGCGTTCCGTATTGTGTAAACTCATTAACTAATTATCTGCATATTTTTTATAGAATTATGCGGAACAATGGTATCGGTCAGACGTAAAACGTAATTTGAACCTTCTTCTTTAGATAATAGAGGGTACAAATCTAACGCTTTGGGTTGCTTATAATTGTGTCGGCGCCTTTCATAAACACAGGCCGTGCGGACGAAGCGACCTTTTTAACCGACTTCTAAAGGGGGAGGTACTATAGTGCGTTAGAAAAAGGACCACACCACTTACATCTAATAAGGTGATTGACACATGGTTATTTGCCAAGATGTAACAGGAAGCGCCGCATCAAATGTTCGATTTTGTATTGTGCGAAGCTAATCAATGAGCGTAAAATAAATAATAATGGTTCTAAATAGAAAAACTTGTACGAGTATGGTTTCAGATACTTTTTATTAATTACTAGCTGTGCCAGCGGCGTCGCTCGCGTGGATATCGGGTTTCAAAAATAACGGACTTCCATATAATACCCATCTATACCTTGTGCCTAAGTTTTAAGTTAGACCTCTAGCAATACATTGGTGAAAACCGCATTCAATTCTATGCAGTAGTTTTCGCGTAATGCGCGTTCAAACATACAGGTTTAAATTTCTCGCGTTTTCCCAACACTTCCCGTCACTGCTCCGCTCCTATTGATTGTAGCGTGATGAAAAGTATCCTATAACCTGCCCAGGAGTATGAAGAATAATTGTACCAAGTTTCGTCAAAATCTGTTCAGTAGTTTTTTTTTCTATAACGAACATACAGACAGACAGACAGACAGACAGACAGACAAAAGTATCGATCACTTATCACCCCCTGATAGTTATTTTGAAAAAATATTTTATGTACAGAATTGACCTCTCTACAGATTTATTATAAGTATAGATTTTCTGAAGTGAAAGTTTTCAAGACCACAATGAATCATAATTAATTTTATATCTAGAACCCCTCCAGCTTGTTTGACAAGCTTAGGTCTCTTAATAATAATCGTTGCATTGTTATGACTAAAACCTAGCCGTAATTTGATTTTTTTTTAATGTTTGGTGGTGTCCTAAATGTTGGCCTTACCTACGGCCGTGAACGAACCCAAAAATTCATGTGATGAATATTTGGGTCCGTTTACGATTGCCTTTGCCTTTATACAAGTGCTCAAATCTGCTCTCTGCATGACCTAAGGGTTGACTGGTAGAGAATGCTCCTAGCATAAAGTTGGCCTTTTGTACCCTTTTCGTGCCATAAATTTTAAAGAAATAAATAAAATAAGTAAAGAATATTTTATAAGTTTATTTATTTTCTCCACAAAATACCTTAGGTGCCTATACATAAATAAAGTTTACAAAAATTGGTACAACCGAATTCTGCACTTTGTGGAAGACTGGCGCATGAACTAAGCATGTAATTGCCTGTAATTCAAGCCAACATGATTATACAAGTATCTATTGAATGACAAATAAATGAAATAGATTGAAAAAAAATATATTTTAACCTCTTACAACTTATGTAGGATCATGCTTGTGCATGCATATGTGTGTGCGTGTGTGTATGTATATTTATAATGTGTGTGGTGTGTGTGTGTGTTTTTCGTGTGTATTTTGTGTGTGTGGTTGTGTGTGTGTAGTGTCCGTTTATTTGTATGTAGTGTATTACCTATAGATAAAGTGCTTAATATAGATCTACTTTGGGTTTGGTATAATGTCCTCGTATGTGATATTGTTTGTTAGTTATGAAATACGATATTAATATATCTTCGTTCCTCAGGTACAAACACCACCACCCACCCCATCAGGACGTTCAACTTCCAGCGGACGTTCATCGACTCGCAGCTCCTCCGCGACGTGGAGTTCAAGAGCCCCCCGGTGAGGAGTATCCGGTCACTCTCTCACGAGGAGAGGGAGTACAAGACCAACGCCAACCTACCCGCTGGTGGTAAGTACTATTGAAGATTCCATTATCATACTCTCTACTATAATTGAAACCAATAGGCAATCGTATTGGAACGCTGACTCATGTTCTTATAGAATTTAGAAGAGACTACTTATTCGTATTACGACTTACTCGTTACAGCAAATGATATCCACAGTCCTTCCTTTAGTTACGATCCACAGTCTTAGATAACTTTGGATCGTAACTGATTTGAACTGGATTGGGGTTGGCCCATTTGCCTGTCTATAAGTATAAGTATGAACGTTCAATCCCTCATACTTATGAGGAACAATCATACACGTGAAGAATCTTTGAGTTGACTCTGCTTCTTGATGTTAATATATTTACTTAGTCATAACGTGAAAGAAAGGAGTTTTTACCCAACATACACTATACAACATACACTATTTTACCCAACATACTCGTATATACAAAAGCTAACTATGTTATTTAATTTATTTAGATTAAATTTTTGTTAAAAAGAAAAAAAACCATTTTTAACTAAGCTAAGGTATTAAAATGGTAACAGTTGCTCATACATAGTTAGGGCTTATGCTATTGTTAAAATTGTCCATGCTGCAAATTAAACACTAACGAATTTAATAAAGCGATAAAACATTTTGCAGACCATTGTGCCTGCTAATTTATAGGGCTCTGTGGTGTTAGTTATAGTAAAACCGGGAATCTGTTTTTAAGCTCTAAAACTTTCCTAGCGGCTGTTTAAATTTTAACAAATGTTATTGGAGCCAATGTTATATCTACTTAAAAATAAATTGATGCAAAATTTTCCATTGTCATACATACAGTTTTGAAGTTTATATGTCAGCTACCTTTACTAAAGCGTATGGTCAATATAATGGGAAGCTATTTAATGAAAATTTCTTAGTGACTTATAATTTCTACACCAAGGGCTTTGATTCCCATCCAGGGACAAACATTCTTGTGATGAACAAATGTATTTGTTCCTTGTCACAACAAGTGCTTATTAAAGCAAGCAAAGTATGTGACTTAGGTGTTTCATTTGTTTAAACATTAGATATAAAGCAGACATTTAGACGTGCTAATGCAAGAAAAACAAAGAAGCCCAGATCTCTACCGTATACGCAAACCCAGCATTAATTCAGCAAAGCAATCCAATGTCGGACGCTCAGAAAAATCTCATTCGAAATAATGATGTAAATCATGCTAAGCATTGTAGATGTAATTTTCTTTCCGTAATTATGCCCTAAATAACTGTAAACGGGCTGGCTGCGTTAATTTATTAATATCCGCGCTCATTACCATTACGGCACAATCACGATCCCTCTAACTGACTACCGCCTTATTTGCCGACGAGAGCGCTCCGTAGACGATGCTATCTAGAAGACAGGGTCAAATTTTTACCAAGTTATGAATAAACAAATGCAGTAGGCACTCGATCACCACTGATCCCTCTAATTTTTGAATTGGATTTACTATCCACACTTACGACACACGCTTCTTCTTCTTTTCGTGTCGATAGCAATAAAAATTGTTTAAACCTTCCGTGACCAAAATTCCACTACACGCGCTTACAAAACGCGCTTTCCGCACGCGCTTACCAGTCGTATTCAGCGCCCGCACGACTATTACTCTGTACAAATCAAAACTTACATAAAAATAATGTTAAAAACTTGTAAAATAGAATGACTCGACAAAATATAAAAATGCCATGTTAACTATGACAAAAATTCAAAGAAAATATTTGTTATACTGATCGTATTCTGATTTAAACTATTCATTAGACTGGATTGACCGATATACATACTATTGACGTCAATGACTACGACATGTTAAGTACGATTTCACTGGAAACAGTTAGGACAAATATTTGGTGACGAACCTACATCTTGACTATTTTTAACATTATTCAAAAAAATATTACACCCTGTTGCTTCTTTGCGGTTAAAAGAGGTAGGACTAAGAATTTCACAAACCTACATAGGTATATTATTTTCATATAATATACCTATCTTTAACCTGATAATTAATAAAACACATTAAAAAAGCAATGTATCTACTATAATTCTAAATATATCTACTTCTTATAAAGTGATGATTTTTCGTGTCTTCACTTCTACTCGTAAATTCGAAACGTCCTTACAATGTCCTATTAAAAGTTTGATTGACAACTGTCATTCGAAAGTTAGGCCTTTTTTTACCTAATATACATTATTTGCAGTCAGCAGTTAATCATGTTAAATTTTATGGTAAAAGTCAACTAATGGTCGAAATATTCTGATTGAGATATAAAAAGTATCCACATCCACTTCTACCGTCTTCTAAACCCGCTCCGTAAAGCAAGGGCGTTTACGCGGCAATCCCGGCGGACTTTCATCAGCACGCGGCGGCAATCTGCGCGCGCGCCGCTAATGACGCGCCGCCATTACGCGCGCATTAGCGCCGCCGCCATGTCAACTGACGGTGACTTGCGACAGATACATGGGAACTGCATCTGGTGTTTAAATCTCTATAGTTGCGCTAGATTTATCAATACCTGAAGCCCAGGATCGATTAAGTGGCGAACATTGGGAGAGTCCAGCAGTAGACCGATGCGGCGGCTGGAGCTGGCGTCAGGGGTGTGGAATCAAACACAATGGGGAAACCAACAAAATTTATCATAAAAAAAAAAAAAAAATATTATACATACAGACGAATTGAGAACCTCCTCCTTTTTTCGAAGTCGGTTAAAAAGATATAAAAATACCTCCAATACTAGGTGTATTGGACTAGTATCCTAGATCCTCCAGGTTTCACTACTACTCTACTGAATATTATATCTACTCGTAAGTACCTACACTAAATTAGTCATTCCTGCATCACACTCTCCGAAATTGTACAACAACGGCTTATATTTGCAATCAAGTCTGCCGCGTGGTCACAATATCAGCAACTCCATAAGTTTCATTTTATTTCCACAAATAGGCGTCTAAATTACCCAAGTTCACGACGAAGGCTCGAAATAAATCGTCAATCGGCTGTTACTATCCGCGTAATGGCGCGTTTCCTGTCATAAAGCAAATTGTTCACGCTTCCTTCGTTTAGTAGGTACCTCAATCAGTTTGGTCCGAACCGCAGCGATCTGGAGTCATTTTATTTTCAATTAATCATATTTCAAGGCCAACTCCAATTAAAAATTAATTATAGGAAAATATAATATTTGAAAAAATAAATTTATTTTAATTACATTTCACTCTCCTGAACAAAATTCAGTCACTTCTGTAAGGTACGCAATAAAAAATATAATAGGTACATATATTTTTGTAGGTAATAATCAAATTATGTTTTAGGTACCATTTGGTTCCAAATGTAGTATTTTAGGTCAAGAAACTCGTGTCGACTCATTGTTTACAATAATAAACGTTATATTTTAGGTCTATCTACGTCATTCACGGTCCTGTGTGATGTAGCTAGATCTATAAAATGTAGTACACAAGGAGAGAGATCAGTCCCGAGACTAGCTCTTTGAGAAATAATATCCTTTCGTTCGGCGGTTCGACATCGGTTTACTAGAGACAGTATCTGTCCGGCTTTACTTACGAGAATTTTCATTCCGCATGTCATCTATGCAAACACTTCTACAAAACTTAACACATTTCGGACAACAATCACAAACTAAACTAGTTTCCACTGTTACTTAACACCTACATGGTAAAATCATTAAGTATGAAAAACATTATTCGTAAAACTATCAATAATTTCGAAGCGACATAGCTCAAGGCTAACCGATAATATAATCATTTTATGTTGTATCTGTTGGGATTGGGAGTGCTCAAATCTGAATCATACAGGTACGAAATGTTTATTGTTTCTCGCCATGCATTTGCCAGAGGCTGTTTGGACATAGGGCGACCATTCGCTCGTTGCTTTTAGGACAAACTAGGAATAATTTAAAAGGGTTACAAAATAAGATGCACACCGAACAATTTACTTAGAATTGGGTATAGGTAAAGGCAATACATTATTTTGTATACCTACGTTTACTTGTTTTGTCATATGGAAAAGCTACTACTGAGTTGGAAGGAAAATTCAAAGCAGCAGACACTAAGATACCCTTGTTTATTTCGAACGTGGACAAGGAAGTATCAGAGGAGGATATCGTAAAATATATTAAAAACAAAACGGGTGAAGTTATAAGCATAGAAAAGGTGCAAATTAAAGAGGATAGAAATTATAACGCGTATAAAGCATACGTATCGAAGAATAAATTGTCATTTTTCTTAGATGAAAACATATGGCCGGATGGCATCACGTTTAGGCGTTTTGTGCATTTCAAAAAGCACTCTAGTCTGGACAAAAAGACTCAGATATCAGATATAAACACAGAAATTTAATGGGTAGTGGTCCTGATATCAGTAACAATATTCGTCTTACTACCTTGGTCTCATTCAACTGCAGATCAGTTAAAAGATCTATGCCAAATATAAGACATCTGTGTAACAGTGCCGATGTGATTGCTCTTCAGGAAACTTGGCTGCTGCCGCATGACATACCGTTTCTTGGCAATATACATAATGACTTTGAGTATACAGGCAAGTCAGCGGTAGATACTTCAGAGGGCATACTTCGGGGTAGACCTTACGGTGGAGTAGCTATACTGTGGCGTAAAGGACTCTTCCGTTCGGTATCTGTGATCCAGTGTACGTCCAATCGGCTGTGTGTTATAAGTGCATCTCTGGGCGAGCGCTCAATTATTATTTGTAGTGTTTACATGCCGACTGATTCGGCCGATAACCTATTAGAATTCACAGAGTGTATGGCGGAGTTGAGTGCTATTGTGGAAAGTTGTGATACGGAGTCAGTGTACATGTTAGGTGACTTTAATGCGGATCCTACTGCACCTTTCGGTAAGGAACTTATGAAATTTTGTAGTGAACAGAATTGGCTTTGTGCAGACATTGAAATGTTAGGTATAGATTCGGACAGTTATACTTATATAAGTGAGGCGCATGGCTCGAGGAGATGGTTGGACCATTGTTTGGTCACATTAGCCTCGTGGTTGACTGTAAAGAAAACATATGTTATGGAGGACGTACTATGGTCTGACCATTTTCCACTTGTTTTGCAATGTGATCTGAATATTGTCCCAACTAAGATAACTAGTAATGTAAAATTAGATAATAAGGTTTTATGGGGTTTAAGAAAGCAAAAAGAAATTGAGCTGTATCTAGATTTGTGTTATAAAGGTTTGAGGAATATTGATTTTCCGACGGAATTTACAACTTGTAGTAATAGTGTTTGTAATGATAATGACCATAAGATAGTGTTAAGTAACATGTATGATTCAATTATTAAAGTTTTAAGCGATGCTGCGGTAGAAAGCCGGGATCTAAAACAGTTTAGGGGTAGGCAAAGTCATATTAAAGGGTGGAACAAACATGTGAGTAGTTCCCACAGGGAAGCTAAAATAAAGTTTGCTTTGTGGTGTCTACATGGTAAGCCTAAGTGTGGTAGTATTTATGACGAGATGTGTTTAAGCCGTAAGATTTTCAAGGGGAAGTTGAAATGGTGTCAAAACCACGAGCAACAAATAACTTTAGATATGATGGCAACATTACACAAGCAGAAAAATTTTGGCAAATTTTGGAAAAGCACGAATAAACTTAATCTTAAACCTGGGCGACCAACAAGGGTAGGGGATGCAAATGATCCTCTACTTATTGCTAATATATTCAGAAAACAATTTATAGTTAAATCACCAATAGAAACCACTGGTATAAGTTCCTTGCGTACAACTAGCAACAGGGGGAAGGTAGTTATGTTTACTGCTAAGTTAGTGGAGAAAGCCGTGAGACAAATGACTGGAGGCAAATCTCCGGGACATGACGGACTTAGTGTGGAACATTTAAGACATGCTGGGAGACATATGTATAGGGTGTTAGCAATGTTTTATTCCTTATGTGTAAGTCATTGCTATTTGCCATCTAAAATGTTAGAAACGATTGTTGTGCCAATTGTCAAGAATAGGACCGGAGATATAGCAGATAGTGACAATTATAGACCAATTTCTTTGGCTACCATATTGTCGAAGGTCTTGGATAGATTACTGGATGAGCATTTGAATCAATATGTGAAGGTTCATGATTCGCAGTTTGGTTTTCAGCGTGGCTTGTCCACGGAGACTGCGATTCTGGGTCTTAAGTCCATTATTAGATACTATACTGATAGAAAAACCCCAGTAATCGCATGCTTTCTCGACCTGTCTAAGGCCTTTGATCTGGTGCGGTATGACCTTCTATGGGAGAAATTAAGGGATGCAAATGTTCCCGAAGAAGTTGTCTCTGTTTTTGAGTTTTGGTACAACAATCAAGTAAACCGAGTCAAATGGAACGACGTGCTATCCGATCCCTACCGGTTGGATTGCGGGGTGAGGCAGGGGGGGTTGACCTCCCCCAGGCTCTTTAACTTGTACATGAACGGGCTGATTGAGGACCTCAGTGGAGAGCATGTCGGATGCTTTATAGATGGTGTGTGTATGAACAACCTGTGCTATGCTGATGACATGGTCCTACTGGCGCCGTCAATCGGCTCCATGCGTAGGCTATTGGAGGTCTGTGAGAAATATGCTCAGGAACATGGACTGTTGTATAATACAAAGAAAAGCGAATTTGTGGTTTTTCAATCAAAAAATAAGCTTTCAGACAATTTGCCACCCATAACACTTTGTGGAAAACCTTTATTGAGGCAGCGACAGTTCAGGTACCTTGGGCATATTGTATCGGAAGACATGTCTGACGATAAGGATCTGGAGAGGGAACGTAGGGCGCTGGCGGTGAGGGGTAATATGTTGGCCCGCAGGTTTTCTCGCTGTTCACTGGACCCTAAAGTCACACTATTTAAGGCATATTGCCAATCGTTTTACACGAGTAGCCTGTGGATCCAGTATAGCAAAAAATCGTTTAGCGCCTTACGTGTCCAATATAATAACATTTTCAGGATGCTGTTGGGGCTGCCGAGGTTTTGTAGCGCGTCCGGCATGTTTGCAGAGGCACGTACTGATGACTTCTATGCCATCATGCGCAAAAAAGCGGCGTCAGTGCTGGACAGACTACGTAGCAGCACCAACAGCATCATGAAAGTGATTGCTGGAAGGTTGGACTGCCCCTTTCTGCGACATTGGATTAGGTTGCTAATATAATATTATATTGACAACCTAATCCAATGTATGTACAGTTATAGATTTGTTTGTAGGTTAGGTAATAATGTTCTCAGTGTACTAACATAGTAATTAAGACAATTGTACTAACACATGTGGATCATGTTGTCCGTCAAATAAATCTATTATTATTATTATTATTATTATTATTATATTTATTTATGTTCTGTAAAACTGGGCCTGACTCTTGTGTAGTGTACATCAAATATGTAAGAAAACACTTTAATGTCAACTGTGGATATATCGCCACCTGTCGGATCCTAGAGCCTCGTTTGATATTCTGCAGAATGCGCCACGGGTAGGTGCGAAAAGATGGTGAGTCGTGCTCCTACATCTACATCCTCAATAGTCTTTAGTACAATACAGAGCATCAACTCGTCACAACCGGTATCCCACGTATGTCCCCGCAGCGTGGTCACCCCGCCGACGCAAGGTGTTCCATCAAGGGCGTAATTGCCGGTTCCGATTGTCGGTGGCGCGGCGCCGACGCAGCTCACGTCGCCGCAACGAGCCCCGCACGCGTTTGTTTAGCGCGAAACTTGCCCGCAACTCACCCTCATAATGGTCACTCTACTTATAGAGATTTTTAAAGTTAGTGGAATTGAATTCTCTTTTGGTAGGGAATATGCATCAAATATTTATTATTTTCGTGTATCGAAAATATTTTAGTATATACATACCAATTTATCGTAAAATAACAAAAAAATTTGGCTGAAAAATGGACGAGATACAGTCGTTTTAAGAAAATATATCTATCCCTCTCACAAAAACAGATTTTTGTATGGAGTCTTCTAGGTAGGTTGGTAAGAAGCTTGCTGGTATTTGAAAGAAGCTTCAAAACAGTCAGTGGAAAATACCTACGGTATTTTAGGACTAGGCAAAACCAATTTTAATTTTTAGATAGATAATGCCACATCAAAAAAATTCGTGTAACTTCTTTTTCTAAACAAAAGTTTTAAGTAAAGCCTTGTATCTGAAATTTCAGGAAGCTATAATAACAAATAACTAGTTTTAGCAATGACTTTACTTTCTAACTTGTGAGTATAATATGCAAACCTAAGTAACTGCTTAAGTAGGCATCTTTCTGTTTATAACAGCAGCTCAACTTTAGCAACTCATGATAGTGAGCGTAACTAAAAGTCGAGCTTCGAGGAATAGTTTTAGGCACGTCTCAAAAGCTCTTTGAGAAATATCCTTTCAATCATGCGTTCGATGCGATTTTCATTAAAATGTTATATACATCGGTTTACTAGAGACAGTATCTTTTTTTTATGCGAGAGGCGGCAGACGAGCAAGTGTGATGCCTGATGGTAAGCAGTCGACACCGCCCATGGACACCCGCAGCTCTAACCGAGTTTAGGGTCGCTGCCGACTTTTTAAATATGAATACGCTCGTTTCTTGTAGCTGTTCGGAAAGACTGTAACAGGAAGTTGGTTCCACAAAACCGAGACGCGAGGCAATAAGTTCCACATAAAACGTACAGTCGAGGATCGCCAGCAATCTTGTATGTAAATATCTTACATGTAGCAAAATGTATGTAGATAACTTTCAAAAGTCAGAAGATGAGCAGCACAACAGGTCGGCGACCTGTGGCTGGCTCACAAGAGTAAAATAATAACAATATCTTCAAATGCGATCCAGAGAAAAAAACGGACTGTAGCACAATGTCATTACAGCGAGGCGACGTCGTGAGCCACAGACCGGAGACTCTCTCAGACCCGACACTGTGGCTAATTTATACTTAGGAACCATAATATCTTGTGAACCTGAAAACAGTGGTCTCTGCAATTGCCAATCCATTACCAAATCTCCGTTTGTTAAATATCTTGGCGTCCTATTAGATGAAAGACTTACTTGGCAACCGCATATAGAGTTGCTGGCATCCCGAACCCGAAAGCTTGTCTGGATTTTTAAAAAACTGAGAGATGTAGCTGACCTTGATCTCATACGAAGAGTATATTATGCCTTGGTCCAGTCAATATTGGGGTATTGCGTGATTGTTTGGGGCGGGGCCTGTAAAACCCATATGATTCAGATCGAGCGAGCACAGAGATCGTTACTTAAAACTATGACTTTTAGCCCATACAGGTTCCCCACTACAGAATTGTATCGGAAGTGCAAAGTTCTTACAGTTAGACAGCTATACATCTTACGATCTATAATTAGCCAACATCGCAATACTCCTTACGATCCAACTGTAGAGGGGAGGCGTGTGGTGGGTAATGTTTGTAGGCTCCCAAAATGTCGCACGGCTATGGCTAGACGTCAAAATTACTTTTTATCCCCTTACCTGTATAACCAAGCCAATAAATTACAAAATTTTTATTCCCTCCCATTGCTAGAATGCAAGATTAAAGTCACAAACTGGCTGACTACCCTAGACTACAGGCAAACTGAGGAAATTCTTGAACCAAAGCTATAACTTAAAATGTTGCATACCACATATACATACACACACACATACACACACACCCACACACACACACACACACACACACACGCACTTACATTTACATACACGCACACAATAACACATCGCCAATTTTGTTTACAACTAGAATATAATAATTACATTAGTTTTAGCTGCTGACATAATCTTATGTACTTACTTATTACGGAAGAGGGCGCTGATTATCCGAGATACAGGTATTTATACCTAGTTCGGAAATCAGAGACTTCATAACATGATTGTAACGATGTTTATGTCAATAAAGTTTTATTATTATTATTATTTATTATAATATGGGCCTACACTAGAAACAATATTGAGAGTAGCGAAGAATGCAAGAGATAATCAGATCAAATGGCTGAAATAACATGAGGCTCAAATTATTCCAATTCCCGGAATCATAACACATGTACCTTCCTGACTCCAAATTTCTGGTAAGCAGAGCAAATTCATGGAAAATTGTTTTTCGGCCTGTCGGCCGGGAGTGGACGCCATGTACATTGCTTGCAACCACTAAACCAATGGAGGGACAATCGCTTATTATGTGCCCAAATGTCGACCGATTAGTTTAATAAATTCAGTAAGAGGCACAAAAGAACAGAGGCTTCATTAGCCATTCTTTTGCGTACCTACTGATAAATTTCTAAAAACAGTACATTTGAAACTGATAAAGCTTGATTGAGATATCGACAAAACAATAAGTGTTCCTTTCTATTAGATTCCTCGTCCAACATCTCCGCGCTTGTCTATCACCATTTGAGTCCGAAGTAATCAGAGTGGCCCAAAGCCGCCATCCGTATTCTTGCATTAGCTTCATTATAACTTAGTATAGTAAATAGTAGCCGTAGCAAAAGCTTTCGATTATAAACATAGTATTACAAATGTATTTTTCATAAGAAATGCTTTGAATTTCGGTAATATAGGTTTTTACGTCAATCTAGAATAAGTAACAGCATTGCTTTAAAGTTTACTAAATACCTGTAGACAAGAAAATTTGGGACTTTGGTAAACAAATTTCCCATTTCTTTTACCAAAGTACCAGATCTGTTGATAATATTAGAGGATACTGAATAGGTAAGTAGGTAAAAAAATAATTAATTGGTAACACTTATAATAATTAAAAAGAAGTCTGAGAGTTTGCAATCTGTGTTGTACCAATTGCCTTTCATCATTCATTTATACTTAACTTGATCCATTGAAATTTAGATCTACAACAAAGTAGTCTCATTAGGACACATAAGTATCACGAACCTAAACTTATTATAACCCACCATTTCCAAGAAGACAACAACCCATACATTTCCGTGTACTGAAAATACTCCATCCGCTAACAGACGTTAATTATAAACTAGTACCAATAACGGTGGCAGTGGCCAGGTCTTCCCGCAGGCTGCGGTCTGCGGCCAGCTAATTCCCCTGCCCATATCTTTAATAGTTTTAATGCCAGTAGCCAAGATTATCCCCCATTTCTGATAAGGCAGGTTCGCCCGCGTTTTTTGTGCACCGAATCCTTTAGATGAAGACGTTTATGCGTACGTGACCAATGTTTTCTATTATACTGGTAATTGGAGTCAATAGAATCCACCTGTAACGGTTATTGTCCATTAAATATGTATCTTGGGTTCGGATTATTAACGTATTAAAAAAGTACAGATATAGTTATACGAAACATTTCAACATTTTGAATTAAAGCTAAAAATGCGCGCCAAATAAATGCCCATAGTGAGTTGTCATATCAACCACCTGATGTTTAACTAAAGTAATCAACTAGAACTATAATTCTTTATAGTAGGTGTTCCTTTTTATACCTACTATACACACCCACCTGAGACAAAGTTCAGAAAAAAATAGTTTCCTAAATGGACCCGACCAGGAAACGAACCATCTGATCCTCCGCGCTTTAGGTTCAGATGCAGCGCGGACGGCACACTTTTTGTGAGATAGAGTCTGCGTCTGAGACATTTAAAAAGAGCGTCTAGGTCTGCCGACAAAATGATCGAAGATGTGCGTCGTGTGCGTCGAGTCTGTGAAATATCCGCGACAGATTTTTGCGTGTCGTGTGCGTTACTGCATATAATTGCAAAAAAGTGCGTCACGGATAGTCTGTCGTCTGCGCTGCCCCTTAAAGTATTGCTCTAATCGCAGCGCCATTGAGCCCGTCAAGAAGCAGAGAACAAGAATATAATTCTGACGTAGCATTCCAATCAGAGAAATAGGTAATTTCTGATCACTCATACATTAAAAAGTTCAATATACTCATGTATTAACCTTACACAATAAAATACAGTACGAAAGGTGGAATTAATGACTACGGATTTATTATACAGTCAACCATGATTGGGCTAAGGACTACGCAAAAAAGTAATGTAGTGTGCTTCAACATTCGCTTGTCTTATCATGCTTATTTCTTAACTAATATTATAAAGCTGAAGAGTTTGTTTCTTTGTTTGTTTGAACGCGCTAATCTCAGGAACTACTGGTCCGAATTGAAAAATTCTTTTTGTGTTGAATAGACCATTTATCGAGGAAGGCTTTAGGCTATATAACATCACGCTGCAGCTATTATTAGGAGCGAAGAAATAATGGAAAATGTAAAAAAAAATGTAAAATAAAAATAACTATTCCACGCGGACGAAGTCGCGAGCACAGCTAGTTTGATAATAAGTGCTTAACTTCAATTAAAACTCAGATTTACGCTCAAGTTTGCTGTCTGTTACTGCTACATGTTTCATTTCCCCAAGTGGGTCTGTGGCGTGATGCGAGATGCGAGATGCGAGATGCGAGAGGCGGCGCATGGCCCGGACGTGCGAAGCCGGCTAATCCGCCGCTTATTACATCCCACAGTAGCCCGGCCACTAACCGCAGCCATCGCCCCACGACTCTACAGCCCCATCGATCCATAGTTTCGTTATCAAATTTTCACACGGACCCTCTCGCACCAAGATTGACTTTATTTGAGCAAGTACAACCGCAGTGGTACGCGTCTACTCGATCAGACAATCTCAACACCCAGTTCGCAACAGAACACTCCATTTCTTCGACATCCGAACGACAACCGACTTACACAAACAGCGATGTAATACGAAACCGAACGGAGTGCAGTCAATAAGCAGATTGGTAGCCTGACGGTAGCCAATCACTGCGCCCGAGATATTGATCATCGAAATTGATCAATCAAATCGAAAATATCTTACCGGAAATAAGGCGCGATGTAATGGCCGTTACATTGTTCGACGATTGAATGTTTTCCGAAATAGAGTTTTTTGATTTGTGTTGAACGGTGGTTACATTTGAAAGTTTTGAATGCACGTGATAGCTTTTTACATTAAAATAGGTAAACCTACTTTAAGGAAATGGTTCTTAATTTACGGTTTTGTGGAAATAGCTTTTAAGTAGCTATATTTCACCACCTCAAGCCTTCTATTAACTACCTCTATATCTTTAACCCAAAGGAAGAAATCGCTTATAGATATTTTCTTTATGTCCTTACGCTTTCTACGTACCTACTCGTAGTGGCTTTAGCGTTTGCACCAGTAGTATCTATCTAAGATTGTAGCTGCTATCTACCTGTTCAGGGGATCCTAAGCGGGTCATTTATTTTACTATGTTTATTGTTCACATAACGATTGAATCGAACATTTTTCTTATCATTTATATTAAAAAAATATAAACTAATTGATAACAAATTGGTCAGATATTTATACACTGATCCCATTATAAAATATTTAGATAGATTTGCATGAATTGAAAGTAACTGTATTATGACAAAAACTATTTATTAGATACCTTTTTAGGTTTGCATCAATTACCTACTTAAGTATTAGATACTAACTATTTATTGCCAAATTATGAATGATCTATGCTTCATGTAATAGCTTCAGGTTGCTAAAAACTTCACCATTGTTCTTTATTGATTGCCCAGACTTTTCAGCTACACACTTTATTTTCCCTAAAACACGCAACAGTCACTCGGACTCCTTCAATTATTCAACAAGGTACTTGTCCCCTCGATCATTAGTCCGACTATTTTCCTAATTCCGATGCCACATTAAAGATAGACTGGTATCTAAATGAGAGAAAACCACAAAAGTCCGGTTAAAGTAGGGGATATTTTCGCGCGGACACCAAAATAAATCCATCTCTGCACCGGAAGGTTTCATTGGGCAAGAATATTTTAAAGGATAATGATTTTTCGTTACCTATGTGGTATACAAGTTTATTTAGGTAAATTTCAGTCAGTAACAATTTTAATGTATGCGGAAGAAGTCGCTCAAGCGACAAGACCGCTTATATTGTATTGTAATAAAGAATATCTATCTATCTACCAATACTTACTGTCCTGATCAAATCCTACCATATGACTAACAGTGGGACGGTCGGTAAAGTCCTGAATTCTTGGTCATAGTCCCTCAGGAAACTTACCTTTGTCACACCTGATTTCTACTTTAATTAACTTCTTTATTTACGGCAATACCGGCGGCACAACCAAGGCCGCTGCCTACCAAAATTGTTTTCTCCGAAACCCCAAAACAGACTCTCCATTGCTCGTTGATTTTTGAGCTTACCCTAATGAAACGTCAACAAGTGGGTAATGTATTTCGTGCAGGAACATTGAAATAGGCCCGTAGATCGTTTAGTCGCAAAATGTTAGAGTCTTTATTCAAACGATCGAGTCCCGGAAATCCTCTTCCGGAGTTTCTATATTTCTGTAGAAAATACATTGACCATTTGTTGACGTTTCATTCGGGTAAGCTCAAAAATCAACGAGCAATGGAGAGTGTGTTTGGGCTAAGGATGCTGTGGATTACCACAGTAGTGGTAGGGGATGTCGCGAGCTGCGGTAGCGGTCCGCTTAACTCTTAGTACTCGGACATCGATTAGACAACTGGAAATTCTTAATCATATGTCACAAATGCTCTTTCTCTTTAGAGTGAACAGGTTGAGTAATAGATTTGGCAATTGGGCACGGAGTAAGCGTTGTTTCTCAAGGAGATAATGTTGTAGAGTAGATTTTATTGCTTCTTATAATAATATCTTTCAATTACGAATATATTATTTTATAGATGACTAACTTATCAATAATTATTTTTTATCACAAACAACAGTTCCTTAGTATCGTAATCCCTTAGGACGATAAGTTCTTATGCAGAGCGATATTTCTTAGGACAATACAAAAGCTCCGGTTTCAATTTCCGATCGGGTTAATTTAAGAAAACGATACTAACTCATAATAATTTAAATTTTTTTATTTAAACTCTGGCAAATATGTACAATTATGTAATGAATGCGCATACGGATACGTTTCTAAATATATAATACATACTAAGACAGCTCTCAATATTATAAAATAGAATAGAATAGAATTTGTTTGTAGTGTACCTACTATTATCTTCAAAAGTAGTTTTTACACAATAAAAACCGCTCAAACTTCAACTGGTGCATCTTAATGGTTATTTTAGCCAACATAAAATTTTATGCATAAAAATTGACCAAGAAATAACAATAATAATCATCAATCCCAACAGACCAAGAAAGTAGAAACAGCGTTGCACTATTTCTCCCCAGCAGACTCCGGGCAAAAAAACTCGTTAGAGGCGCTTGAAGCGAAGCTTTTTGCTCTTCCGCTCTCAAAGGCCGTCAAAAGAAAATTAGAATACTAAAATATCGATAGCCATAACCGATCGCGAGCACGTACCACGAATGATGCATTATACCGGGTCAGGTGGCTTCATGGCGTAATGTCTCGCATTTGCGGTCGCACCGCCAGGATACGCGCTTGTACTGTAATGAGCAACACATAACGAAACCTTACAAATAATTCCACCCACGAAAAAAACACACTGAATCACGTACCCGTATCCTTCGGAGGAAAATACGTATCGGATAGCACAACCCGCTCTCCCTCGCGCCGCCCCGACCAGAGAGAGACGCAATATTAATATTCGCCCGATACATTTTTGAGGTGTCCGCCGAGCTCAATACAATCAATTATTGTTCTACGTGTTGCACGGTTACCTTATGTCGGTGAGTGTTTCACTACAAAAAAAGAGGCCGTTGTAAAAATCGTGTAATTTGCGTAGACATCAACTTACGTACTAAAATTTAAAATGATTACGTGTAATTTGTTCGCTGGTCCGCATCGGAACGGCAAAGAGTAGGTTCTGTTTGAATTTAGAACTGAATACTTGACTCCGGCGATATCCTATCAAGCGGTAATGATCTGATTATTCTGGTGGAGGAGCACGGTCGCTGCGCAGCGCATGCACGCGAGTGGAGGGTCGCTTTACATGCTGATATTTAGCAATCCTCATTTCGATAATTGCACCGTAGATGAGTGTATTAATTAATTAATCCGGGCTCGTTAATTTTGCTTTGTATCGATTCTGGGAATTGTTGAGAGCGGTTCGGGCTGGCGTCAGTAAGAATCGGCACCAATCAAGTGTGCTGGGTACGTGAGATGTGATAGGTAAGGCTAGCCCGCGTATCGCGTGTGTACGGGTATAGTGTTACGCGATCGGCCGCGCGTATCAACGATCGTCAAACGAGCGGATCCATTCCGTGTAACAATACCTCTTGCGGGCTGCGAGATCAGAAGGCTAGTTTTATAAGCTGAAGCGGACGACTTACAACTGCGACGGTGCAAAATCTCGTAATTGTATGAAAGAATAGATTTTTGTTAAATTAAATAATTCTTTAGACTACTCTATTGGGATCATATCTTTTGATTGTACTCGTACAGCCTCTTGTACATCCCTTAGGCAGAGCTTCAATCAATTTACAGGCCTAGTCCTCCCGGAAAATAAGACTATTTTTCACCTTCTTTTCCTCACTGCTAGAGGCTAGATAAGTAGTGCTTAGTGGATAGATAGATGGATGGAGTTTATTGTACAGTATACACTGTAGAATGGACTTAGAACAAAACCACTTTAAAAGTAGAGTAGACATTAAAATTTGTTGTACAATGTCACTATAAGCTATGTCTTCTAGACAACCTTAAAGGTTAACACGTTAGACGCCATGTTGGTCACCGGTGACCGGCAAACAAAAGTCTATTTATATTCCATTGTGCTTAGTTTGTCTGCAGTCAACACGGCTTTGATAGAAATGGCGAGGTGTAAATTCACATCAATTCAATGATTCAATCATCAACATCAGCCTATTACAGTTTACTGGGCTCTTGAGCTGTTCGTCACTTAGGGCAAACATCTGGAGGCTTTACCCATAATGGCCACGCTTGACAGGCGATTGGCGATCGATAAATTTACATTAATAAGGTGAACTGCAAAAGTCGCTAATTTCCTAGCCACATGTTTAATCTCGGCGACTTACAGTACCCGCAAAGAACGTGTCTCAAGAATGAGACGCGGTGAACCGGACAATGTTACCGTTTGCACCGTTCGGCTTATGCCACTCCGGCGTTAGTACGACTCACACTCGGCAGCTTCGCTCTTCAAGCAGCTCCCTTTTAGCTACTCCCTTGCACCACTCGAGTTTCGTCTCCAATTCTTTCTGCGTGCAATCCATCCGACTTTGGAACCGACTGCCCGAAAACATCCGGAGTGCCCCGAGTAAAGCAGCTTTTAAGTTTAGAGTCCAGAAACATTTTCGTATCCAACATTAACGAAGTCGTCTCACTACTTTGTTGTCGTCCTTACTATTATTTATGTATATTATTTTATATGTATATGTGTATATTATATTAATATGAGCTATATTGTATTATATTTACTTTATAATATGTATGTATTTATTTAAGTATTTTTTGTTTAATTTTTATCGAACTCTGCAGCACACTACCTACATTTATTTCTGCTTAGCCCAATGGTTGACTGGTAGAGAATGCCTATGCGGCATTAAGTCCGCCTTTTGTACACTCTTTTTATTGTGCAATAAAGTTTAAATAAATAAATAAATGTCTTGTCAGATTAGCTGACTGGATTACAGAGTACACGGTAACTCGATACGGGCCGAAGCAGAGCTTGACCTATCACAATATTGTGGCTACTGACTGACAAAAAATGGGATTGGTTTAGCTTTTAAATACACCGTAGGTGATTTATTTTGAATCTAGAGTAGAATAAACTGAAATTTATTTATATAGAGTTAAATCAAGGATCATAAGATTGTCAACGCTCGAACAACAATCGAAACCGCCACGTCGGAAAGTAGCTTTTATACGTATAGATAAGAATCAGCTACAATTTAGATCGCCCTCTTTTTGATTTACTATATTTTTCGTTATTGTAAAAAGTTCCATTTCTACATCAATTGGGCTGCGAAGAAATTACTATTCAATTGTGTCTGGAATGCCTGCTTTAATTGGACACATATGATATAATACAGCACTAACCATATCTCTGATCTGATTACCATCTGAAAAAAAAAGAACCAAGAAATTTATTGGACACGTCATTCATTATTAATAATATGTCTAACTTACTTGACTAGTAGAGCAAATAATACCTAATGACACAGCTCATAGCGATAAGGTTTCAAGTGTTGAATTCATAACTCCGCGGCTATAGCAAACAATGTCTTCGTGAACGCGATTAAAAATGGCTGGTGAGCTAAAATAGATAGTGTTTTATAAAGAAAACAAGGCGAGCTTGTAACTGGTCGGTGCAATGCGCGGGCGCAGCTCCCGTGCTGCGGTCGGCGCGCGCTCTGTCATTACAGCAGCTCTTACGTGCCCGCACTCCTGCGCATCGATACATCGCCAGCATTCAGCGGTATATCGATCAACAGCGCTATCCTTAATCGGTAAATTGACTCGAATTCCGGAATCTTACTACCTACTGCAAACGTCCAGAACTGCACGTAGCCCTCCTCCAAAGACTATTGTTATTTGGGGAGATCTGTGTCAGTCACCATGTAGGCAGGCGGGTTGGTTTTATTGCCCGTTTCCTGATGAGGTGGATGGATGTTCGTTAATAAAAGATTCCACACTCTTAAATCAATGTATTAAATAACTAGCTGTGCCAGCGACTTCGTCCGCGTGGAATAGTTTCTTGGGTAGTGATTTTAATGACCCCCAGTGCCTGGCAGCTGGCAGCGGCGCGGCGCAGATCTCGGCGCGCTTTATATACCCGCGCAAACGTACAGCAGACTCGACGTGATTAGTTAAATGGGCGTAACTTTTTTATTTATGGACCGATTAACATGAAACAAACACTAAATGTTAAGGGAAGCTTCCAGCAATATATTAGTGAAAACCGCATCTTAATCGGATACGCGGTTTCTGAGATTAGCGTGCACAAACATACAGACAAACAGACAAACCGACAAACCGACAAACCGACAAACAGACAAAAATTCCAAAAATCATTGTTTTGGGTACTATTGCATTAATAAAGGGCTCCCATAATATTTTTTCACAAATATCTTCCATGTACAGACAGCGATTCGTTACATTTTTATTATATGTATAGAAGAAGATGTATAGATTTACAGATTTGCACATTCGATATTTTCACTCTTATTTTTCACGCCCATTTTTACGCAACTGTCACAAGTCCAAAACGTCAACAATAATATTATGTTTCTAAAAATGGTTTGCTGTAATGAGGTTCCTACACTGATATTCCCTTTGTCGTCTCCTACGACACCCACGGGGATGAGATGGGGTTTTAATCTAAATCCGGAAGCCACACTGACAACTTTCTCTCATCATCATTCAAATTTGACATTTATCGTCACAGAAATACACATCCGCCTACTCCTGAGTATACAGTATCTTTCCTGAGTATAGACATCACGGAGCCTGCACAAAGAAGATTGTTGTTTGCTCCGTGATTCAGAGAGGCCTCTCTTTTAACCGCCATTTCGCTAGAGCTATCGTCAACCTCATCTAATGCTTTCCAGTCGCAAACCATTCATCCAACCAACAATCTGGGGGGCTAACCCCTAAACGGGTGACACCCGAGCCCGACTATGCCCATGACCATCAGTTATAGTTCTTTCTCCTTATAAATAATCGTAACTGATACTAGCTACGCCACTGATCTGGAGGAACATCTGCCTCTATCGAAGAATTGGCTGCCACTCGCATAATTCTTCTACCCTGCGTGACACGTTTGAGTGTGACTCGTTGAGAATAAACCCCATATCACATTACTTTTCAAAAATTATAACAGTTCGCATCGTAAATTTTACAGTGCTCTGAGGCTGGGGAAAACTTTGACAGTTTAAATCGCATACCTGCTTGAATAAACCAAACCGTTTAATTTCCGCGGAAATCTTTCTGAAAGCATTGTGAATGGCCTTGTAAAAGTAGGTATTCGATATACGAAGGTATTGTTGTCATGTAATTTTTAAAATATTTGAAAATTAATCCATTAACAACATCCATTAACATTTCCTAGTTACTTTTGTAAATGGCACCTGTGGCTCTCCCGAGCCCAAAACCTTTAACGCTGTTTTAAGTAGATTGTAGAAGCAACATTTGATTTGTGTAATTTAGTTAAGCTGTCGAAGCTTTCTGAATCGATGTTCGAAGACGAAAACAAAAGGAAGTCTAAATTCAAATATTTTGAGTCTTTAAAAACAAAAATGTTAACTCTTATATTTCGAGGCATACCTATCTACCAAAATAATAATATTTAGTAATACCTATCTTTGTTACACACAAATTTATCATTTTAGTGCGGAAACCACAACAAGAGACATAACATACCTAATTACATATTTATTGCACCAAAAATAACAAATTTGTACATAATAATAGTATTTACATAGATATGTGTTGTTTCATTGCGGATAGTAAATGGCGGTATACAAAATCTAAACGTGTTTGCTTGATGAAAAGACGGTATGTCTTACTCATACTCGAATACAACAAGAAAATAAAGCTTTTAAAATCATTATAATGCCTTCTCCCATGATTTCTATTATTATTTAATGTAATATCCTACAAGCTAGTATGACAATTGATTGATTCGTTACTTACCCGTTTCCACAGCGACTTGAGTCTCTCTTTTGCTTTCCATCAGGGACCTCCACCTTATAGAATACCGCTGCCAAATGACCTCCGGGTCGTGTTCCTGCTGGAGAGTAAGGTTTCCAGAGATCGTGGGGGTTAGGATGGGGCCAGCGGTGGCCACTGACAGATAACTGACCAGTTACTTGCCTGTTGTCATAGCGCCTTAGGCTTCTCTTTCGCTTTCCATCAGGCGTAGGGAAGCCATTATGTCGAGCTACTACAAAAACATACTATGCTACTATAAAATAAAACTTACATTAAAGCACTTGTAATTTAGATGACAATATCCAATTATAGTAATTGCGTTTTATTTATAAATTACGATACTAACATTGTTAGAATGTTGTGTGTGCGTTATTATTGTAAGCTCACACACAATACAGTAGGTATGAACGCTACATGATATCACTAAATAGTATAAAACAATGTCGCTTTTGTCTGTCTGTCTCTGTGGATGTTTACATCTTTAAAACTACGCAACTTTTTAATAGATAGAGGGATTCAAGAGGAAGATTTATATGTATAATACATACATGCAAAATAAAGTAGAGAAATGCTGATAATTTTAGTTTTCTAATGTTTTTTAAGAACCGATGCGAGGGCGGATCGCTAGAACTTCTGAAACTATTAGGTACCGCCCATTTGCTAAGTAAACTAATCTACTTATAACATGTAATATTGCTAGACACCAACAGAACACAATAGGCCTGTTGCCGTAAAAAATGTAATTAGTCCGTCTTTTAGACTGTTCAAAAATAAAAGATATGTATTTTTTCATTTGTAAATTAGACCAAATATTACAAAGATATAGCCCGTTAAAATTACGTGAGATGTCAAGGAGTCGGAGTATTTTTGCCCTTGAGTGACGTCAAAAACCCCCACTCCTACATTTTGATGCCAGGTACTTATCTTTTTAATTTTTTGTTTAAATGAAAAAAGGAAAAATACGTGTCCAATATATTTTTATAATCTAAATAAAATGTAATCATTTTGACCCTGGATACAATTTAGCTCTGGACACATTAAAAAAGAACCCTACTTAAATATCCAAACCAGATACGGCTTGCTGATCTCCGTTTCACATCGCGTAAGTCGCATATTCCCATCATATCGTCCACACTTACCCCTTAAAGCGAAGTCAAACCTTCATCGAACGACCGAAGACAGGATGTATCGAATTACATCGAGTTACGATGTAAGTAATCACCTACAACAAAACAACCGACCTGGCCGGGTGAGAATATTCCCCCGCCTTATACCAGCTCTAATGAGATTTGTAAAGCTTCGACCGAGTATGCGAGATACCGGAGCTCTTGTGAACTTTTTTTGCTCAACGCGGTATGCCGTGTTTGTTTTGTATTCTTAAATTGCCTAGAGCCGATTGGAGGATGGAAATCATACCCTGGACAAAAAATTGATCAGCAACCAATATGCATTCTATTTATTGACATATTTTAATTACCTAGAAAATAAGTTTCATAAAATAAACGTATCAATGAAGGTTGTATGGCGGGATCCTCTACTAATACTTCACATTCGCTTCTAAGTAACTCTTGAACGGTTTCAAACTACTTAGAGCTTTATGCGTTTCACATTTTCCGAAGAAGTTACCCAACCTCATTTTTCTTAGAGCGTTTAACTTATCAAAGGCGTTATACTCATGCGAATAACTGGAATTCACTTACCAAAGGATACATTTACTGTATATTTTTACACTATACAGTAAATGTATCCTTTGGCCATAGCATACTAAAACAACCGTGTGTAGATAGGTATGTATATTCTAAGAAAGAAAACGCCAGTCTGAAACCGCCGATACAATGCTCGTCAAGAGAACTTGTCGAATGCAAATACGTCGTTCGACCAATCAACGGCGTTGATTAGGGGGTGGGGGCAGTAATTAGGCTCCTTTGATCACGCCGCGCTTGTTCTTGTTACACACACATTTCGTGTGTGCTCACTTGGTAATTAGCTTATTATTGACAGCTAGCGTTTACCGTGTGTGAGTGTAATCAGCAGGTGTTTATACCCATAGCTAAGTGTCGCTTAATAGCACCGCAAAATCTTGATGATTTTACGTTATGCCGGGGCCACACATTGGATTCAACTTTGCGTCCAATCACTGTCCAACGCCCAATACTAAGGCGCTCAATGTCTTCATTGTGTCAAAGTACCTACCGATACACACTTGGTGGATTGGGCGCAAAACGTTACGTTGGTGCAAACACTCAATGTGTGGCCGCGGCTTTAACAAAAGCTTTTGAAGATTTCGTCTGAAAATTTTTCTATGTAATGATCATGGGGCTCTTCTTAATCATCAGTCTGCAAACGCCCACTGCTGGACATAGGCCTCCCTCAATGACCATTGTCATTTGGGGGGAACTTGCCCTAGTCACCACGCTTGGCAGGCGGGTTGGTGAGCGCAGTAGGTTATATTTGTACCCAGGTACAATGTACAAACAATGCCCGTTTCCTGATATTCCCTTAGTCGTCTTTTAGAACATCCTCGTGGTGAGATGGGGTAGTCCTATTCTCAAACCGGAAACCACACGGACACACGGACGAAGGCTTACATACTCTAAAGCTTATTATCAAAAATTAAGAGGCCCGTGCAAGTAAGACTTGCTTAGATCAAGTCTCAAGATATTTTTACCAGACCAAGCCTAGGCTTGATAGATAGGATATCTAGATAGGAGATATTCTTGTGTAGGTACAATACATAACATGTGATGACTATAATTGCCACCAGGCTTCCAAAATATGTAGACTAATTTAGAAAAGTTCGCTTACCAATTGACCCGACCGGGAATTGAAACCAAATCTCCTATCTTTCCAGTATCCCTCTATAGACAACGCCTTTATCGTATATATTACACAACAATAAAATGAACTCCACAATCACTAATTCCAATTTGCAACACGAAAAGTGTATCTGATAATGATTTCCACCCGTCGGCGCCGAGCTCATTCCAACAAGCCCACTTCATTTTGCGGTCCCACCGTCCATTGCTCCTAATTTTGTTCGCTGGGACATGAAATTAAAATCGGTTTAATGTATAAATGAGATATGCACTTAATAAATATTTAATTAGGTATCTAAATAAAAGCCCGCGCGGGCCTGCGGTCCGCGGCAGATTGTAGCCATGTAAAATAATATGGCGCGAGGAAAAACCGCGTTCCAAATTTGATGACCCGTTTGCAAAAACTATTCGACTGATCGATAATGTAGCTAGCTACTGATTGGAGATAATTATGTTAACGCATTGATGTGGAGTGAGGTATTTCGTCTATGTTTCACAAAAATTATATATACCCTGTTCCGCTTGGGGATGCCATGACATGAGAAGGATTTCGCGGATTTATCATCTATTACGAGTTAATAATAAATATAAATAAATATCAGACAACATCACATACATTGCTCCGATCCCAAAGTAAGTAGCTTAAGCACTTGTGTTATGGGTATCAGAACAACGAAGGTACCACAAATAAATACTTAAATACAAATATAAACACCCAGACACGGAACAAACACAAGTGTTCATCACACGAATGTTTGTCCCGGGTGGGAATCGAACCCACGACCCTTGGTTCAGAAGGCAGGGGTCACTACCAATTGAGCCACCGAGCCAGTCATACCTACTAGTACCGAGCAGTCAGTTTTCTAATACTTGGTTGGTGATTCTCATGAAAAGAAAGAATAAACAGAGGTGAAATTTCAAAGGAAAGTGTACGAGTAATACGTAACGGGTACAATATGTACCTACTAAGTCACAGATAGACGCTAGCTAGACAGCTACGACTTGGGAACCTTCAAGAAACGATCGTATTCCTATTTAAAAGGCCGGCAGCGAACCCAGAACTCGATTTGAGTTGCATGGGCGGTGTTGACTGCTTATCACTTATTCGTCTTCAAGTAATTTAAAAATAATTTTTAATAATTAAAATATCATTTATAAATGCGTATTGGTACAAAGAAATTAGTGGGATACTGGGGAAAGATATATATGAACCTAAAGGGGTTACATTTTGTATGCAAAATCGAAAACTGTTATAGCCATGAACGCCATAATATGTATTCTTCATTTCATAATCTTACCGCATTACCCAAAGGTAGGTAATGCGTAAAGAGTAGAAAATGATTTATGATAAAGTTATCATAAATCTAAATGAATTTTATTTAATGAATTCATATCTTCTCTTTCTTCAATATCAACCTAATTATCGAATTACAAAAGTTAGTGCTGATGGTATACCTATTTTAAATGTTTTATGTAAAGTACCCAACTAAGAATCTATTGTACAAAAAATATTAGTATTCTAATAGAATTAGAATAATAGATATTCGTACTATACCTAATTCTAATATGTTCGATTTATAATAAATAGAATATTTTATCTTTATACATACTAGTAATGTGGAATTACCCAAATAGCCATAGTTATAGCCGCTTGCAGATTTTTTCCAAATCGGAACTAGTGGCCTTATATGGTCTATCTGAACTTCCATAAACGACCCTAATGTCTGATTATGGTGACCATGTATAAATTGACCACATGCTCACATACTCAAATAAACATGTAAACTCACATAAACAGTTACCGCCATTTTTTCCTTATATGAAAGCCTATTAAATAACAATATTAATATTACATTTATACTTAGTTTGAAAATTACCTTCCTAATTGTATCTAGGTACTTAATTACCAGACAACTTTTAATGTATGATTCTTGGATCACAGTAAAAGCGACAATTCTAGTCCATTGATACAGCAGAAGCCAGAAAGGGAAACAAACACTTTAAACATACAGCAACACGTATACTTCAAGTAACCTGGTCCAGACACAATGGAGAATCAACTTCTTGGCGGCTGATTTCAGCTGTCATACCTACTAAGTATGCACATGCCATAGGTAGTGTGGCTTATTGACGGGCCAAAACTCAAAACTCGACAGAATTCAACGGCGATTCTACAGATTTTTTGTTGTGTACGGCATCCTCACATTTCATTTACCGACAGGTGCAATATCTACGCATAGATCAAACCATACCTAACTCTCCATAGCATCGTCTAGAGATCGCAAGTCTTGCAAACAATTTTTACCAGCAAGACTATTTACGGGCGCTAGATGTTGGTGTTAACACAGCCGTGGTCTCGGACAGGGAGCCTAGGCCTGCCTGTGACGTGGGATAATTACCATCCCCCCTCCTCCGCCCCCCACCGCCCGCCGCGCGTAATGTCACATTAACACCCTCACCTCGGCGAACTGTCAAAACATCGCGCAGTTTAACGAATAACGCAACAAATGGAAACAACGATTTATCGTGAAAATCGTTCCGCTTATGAGATCTGTCCGGAGCACGGCATCTGCGGCCGCCCATAGACAAATAATTTATATTTAACAGTAACGAGTGCGCAATTACGTTTCCGTTGGTGATGGGTGTGAATTTGATCAAGTTTATCATGACTAGACATTGCTACAGACAGATACTAACCTCCTGAACACGAACTACATACTTAGCCCTTAGGATTTCCTTTGCTAGTGTAGGACCTACCAGATAAAGATGACGGGAGACATAAAGATCCTAAAACAGCCAGACTCAAGTCAAATTAGTTAGATTTAATTTTCTAAAATGTCAAGATCGGGAATGGAATTCGGAACCAAAACAAAATATTTTGTACAGATTACACAGAGCAAGTAAACTATAGAGCATCCTGCATAGGTTCCGTGTTAAACGACTTTTAAAAGATTATTGAGGTTTCTTGGGAAATACCGGAGAGTATAAGCAAGAGCCAGACACGTCATCGGATAATTTCATAATAACAACTTTAATTAGGTATACAATAACTGTGTCACACAATAATTACAGCATAAAGTTTTATTATACTCTATCATTATTTTGTAAAATATATAGAACACTAAGGTGGATACATACTTACATGTCCTACTAACATTTCATTTCTTCCCAATTTCACAGACCGAGAGCAAGCGCCTTGGAAATCAGAAACATTGTTTCACTCTCATATCTAACAGCTCAATATACCATAGAGAACTATTTCGTATCATTTTACTATTATGCTAATAATCAAACAAAATACTCGTATCTCAAAAATTACAATAAAATTTTACCTTTATTACTGTGTAGAACACACCGAAATCAAATACAAGGTGGAAAAAAATATAATATAATTGCATAATTCCTCTTTAAAATGTTCACTTTTAAGACCTGTAGAGTTCTCATTTCCATAGTTAATGTGGCTACTGTGTCTACTGATTGCATAACTTTCCAAAGCTCCCAGGGACAGTAGAGTTTGATATGAATTACGGCTTGATAGTTCGACGGGACCCTAAGAAAAAAAAGGGTTTTGACAAACATACGGACAACGAAGTGATCCTTACTCCTTTTTCCGTTACAATCCACCAATCCCTCCGTTATTCCTTATTAAGTTACGGAACCCTCAAAAAGGGCAAAATAAGTTTGATTTGCCAAAATAGGCAAAGGATTAATAGATTAGGTATGATCCGGACATTTAACTCATGTCTATGAAGGTAAGTATGTAGTTCAACAATGTTATTGTCAGAGTTTATTACCAAGAAGACACTAATTGGGGGAAGCACCAAAATGTTATTATTCTATTGCTTGTTCAGTGTCCGCATTTCCCCACGACTGTACACACATTATCACGTAATCTAATAGTTTACAAACACCAAACATAGCACTTAGTGCCATGGGATTGGGCTTATTGGGAAAACCTGCATATGGTATAATTACAGAGAGCGAATCAACTTAAAATAAACTGTCACATGCTAACTGTACATAACTGTCTTTTAGGCAGTAAAGAAATGTATCAATGACCTGTAAATTTTTACTGATATGAAACTAGAACTACCTTTGAAAGATAACGGCTAATGCCACGGCCCTCAGATGGTATACTCGTACTAACGCAGCTTTTACTTTTTGCTTCTTCCTCTGATTAAACCGCGTTGGCATGCAGGTACTCTTATGAACGTAAAGCTTACTTGCAATGCGATATTATAAAATTCCCACTGGAACGGGAGTTATTGGGAAAAAACTTTTGTATGTAAAAATCTAAACACGCGGACGAAGTCGCGGGCAAAAGCTAGTCTATGTATAGAATTCATGTTAAAGCTCATTCGCGTCTCTTTAATTTACACTACGTCTCGATTTAGCTAATGGTAGCAAATGCCGTCTAAAGACCGAGAAGAAGGAAAATTGTTGCCTGGGGCCTATGGCCTAAGGAGATCCGGAGTCAGGAAGTTGGCAAATGCGAACCGCCGACGTAGAATAAAGACGTATTTAAACATACTGCTGCGTGCATCGGTTAAGCCGTCGGGTCGTCGTAAAACAATGCAAGTAAATGATTTTTTTATAATAGAGGATACGTGCCAATCCCCACGTACAATCAACACGCACAAAGCAACATAATACAGTACTTCTCTGTATTAGCATAATCATTTTGTTTTGTCGTCCGTCGCATTGACTCAAGTCGGGACATCAATGCATGTGTCACACAACTTATCCTCATTATTTTTAACAATACCTTTTTTATGGGAAAGTCTGAACAAATGAAAGAGTCATCAATAAAATAAACATTTATTACACTTACTGCTTAAACTTGCGGCTTACACCACACATTTCAATTAATAAAAATATCCAATTACATTTCTATTTAAGTTAATATAATAAAAGTTAACTGGTTGTGTTTATGTAATCATTTTGGGGAGCGTCTTATATCTAAGAAAATAATGTCACTGCTACCTTACTCTAAATGCACTTGGCTTTTATAGAGCAACAAAAATATATCTACATTAAATTTTGACGCGTCGTTTCCCTCAGTTTATATGCTTACGGTTATTTTTAAATAATTTTCTAGCGCTTAATAGAAAATTATTTAAAAATAACCGTAAGCATTTAATATTTTTTTTCTGTCATAACACCATTTTTTTTTGACGATAAAAAGGTCAATCAATACAAACACCAAATCTACGTCATTCCATTATTCATAACTCTTCATTAAAATAACAATTGTTATTTCCCATTCGCATAAACAAATTGCTAATACGGACAATGAATAAGTTTATTAGTCGTCTACGTAAGCAGGCCAATTAATATTACTATAGCACTTGAGGATATTGGGATACATAACTAACTATAACATTACATTATAGTATAAGGAATAATAAAAAATACGGTTATTTTATGCCCATTGGCAACATTCACTGTTACGCCACTGGTGACCGCAGATAAATACGTATTAATAAATTAAACCTTAAAAGTCGTAGCACTCGTAGCCTAAACATATCAACCGATTGAATCGTGAACCAAAATTGAAAAGTGGGTTCGATTCCCACCCGGGACAAATATTCGTGTGATGAATACTTGTGTTTGTTCCGTGTCTGGGTGATTATAATTTGTATTTAAGTATTTTATTTATTTGTGGTACCTTCATTGATCTGATGCCCATAACACAAGTGCTTAAGCTACTTACTTTGGGATGTATGTGATGTTGGCTGATATTTATATAAGTAGTTAATCGTGGTTAAGGCGCTTTCGATATGTAGGTATGGGGTCCTAGGTACTACTTAGAAACCTACCTAATTACTGAAGTAACTATAATTTTACTAGGTACATTCACTTCTATCATATCTAGTTGTGCACTTGCTTGCAGTCGCGGATTCTAGACTGCACCCTAAAAACTCCTTTGTACATATAACACGAGTAAAGAAAATGGTTTTGAATGCGTTAATATTAAGACATAATTATGTAGTATCATTTTTATGAAGGCTTCGGTGTTAAGCCTAAAGCCCTTTCGGGTCAATTTAAGAAGTAAAGGGTTTTAAAATGTCTCAACTTTGGGTGTTCATGAAGACATGCTTGGTTCCAGTCATTGTATTTATAGTACATGGTAAAACTTTAGTTAGACACCAAGTCGTGGATGTGTAATATCTAGCGTATTTATCTTTGATCTTTGAAAACAGTCGATTGCTTCATAAGAACCGACAACTAAGAACCGAATGTCCACAAGTTTGTATTAGCCACTGGGCGTACCTACTATGAATTAATTTTTGTGATAGTAGGTAGTACCTAAAGGTAGTAGCTGGTTCTCATTAAAGCTATAGGTAACATTCATATATCGTTACTGAGTTTACCTACCAAAGAAACATTCAAATTATGGCCCGAGTATTCTATATACCTACATACATATTGCAATAAAAATAATATACTGTAGGTAGAGGTCCATAACCTTACGCATGGCAGACGAAAAGACAATGACACTGTTAAAATTTTAATTACAAAGTTGGCCCATCGCCAAAGGTCTAAGTGGTGAATAAGGCACTTTCACTCTTTAGACTTAATGTCGTGACAAATGAAGCCTCGTTGAATTACGGTTGTACACGTAGATTTGGCGACGTGACCTAACTTTCGTTTAGTGTTGAGTAGGAGAATAAACAGTACAGTACATTATGACCCGTACAACTTGTCCAAATGAAAGAACTTCTTAGCAGTAGAATTTGTGTTCGTCAGACGCGTGGGTTGTCCGTGTGGTTTCTGGATTTAGAAAAGGACCACCCCATCCCATCCCGTGGATGTTCAAAAAGACGGATAAGGGAGTATCAAAAAAGGGCAGCAGCAGTGCTTGGGTAAAAATAAACCCTACTGCGGTACAACCCAAGCCAAGCGTGGTGACTAAGGCAGTTGTTATTGATATGAAGGAGAGGCCTATGCTGTGGACGTATGCAGGCTGATAATGATGATATGAGTGGCACAAAAAGTGTACATCGTTGTACCCTTGAAGTGACTTACCTACCTACTTACTGTCTAGCATTCATAAACTGAGGCCACATTAGCTGGCGGGGATTTGTATGATGTATAAGATTAAGAGAAGATATTCGCTTCTAATGTTACCCCAGCATTAAGAAATAAGATGTGATCGTTACCTGTATATTTCTGTGGGCTCAACATTCAAAAATGCTCTACTTACTGTAAGTGTACAAACTCTACGGCTCAGACGTTCTTTCATTACCTTACATAATAATATGTGGAACGAGAGGTAGACATGTAGGTAGAGACGACGTGTAGGTACCTACACCTATAGTCGCTATGTGTGTAATACTTGGGTAGGTATTGCCGACAAACAATACCTATGCTACCCACGTTTGAAGTAAAAAATTGTACTGGTCCAGTACAAAAAGAGGCTTCTTACAAACTCTTATCCAAGCCGCGTCCAACACTTCGTTGGTGATTTACTAGCCTTAAACGCATGAATCAGCTGGCAATCCCGATGCGTACGCGCAGGCGATGTTCCGCGCACGTGACTCCCATATTAACACTCGCTATTAACAATGGTTTAAAAGGGTGTGCGACCTCTGATAACGGCTGGGTTTTTGGTCAAGTTACGAACGATTTAAATATAAAAACTTCATTTTCTTTGGGAATCTTGCGGTAATTCTTTTGTTTCAAACAAGACTATGATTTAGATAGAGTCCAAAGCAAATCAAAATTGCTATGCATCGAGGGAGGTCGCAAAATTTTGCGATGCGACGTCGCATCGCAGTTTTGTGTACGAGCCCTAATGGTAGTTTTGCCCTCAATCTTTGAACATTTCGTAACCTTTTTATTTCCTTCTTTCCAGAAACTAGTGGCAACATCCTCGGTGCCAGCGAATGGAACACGGGGTACCCATCTACGGCAGCCGTCTCGTACCCTTACGGACCCCTGCAAGCGCCTTACTACAAGCCCGACCCCACTATACACATACCTACCGGTAAATAGCGCACTTTTTGATTTTGTTAACACGTTTATCGACCAAGTACGTAAGTTCGAGGATTGCCAAGTTGCCAATCTAAATAAATAAATAAATAACCCTAGACATGTCAGGGGCTAGCTGTTACTTAGTAATTTCTTGATAGAAAAATTCAGTAACAATTTTTAACCGACCCGGGATTTTAACCCGTCCTCGACCTCGTAGGCCGCACTTGCAACCAAAAAACCAACGAAGCAGTCACTCCTATATCCAGGAATGGACACTGCACAATGCTGACAAAATGTACAAAATTATTGAAACCAACTTTTATCTAACAATAAATAAAATTATTGCAAGTTTGTTTTCCCCGTTACAAGGGCTAACGGAACATTATTAATAATATTAAATTGATGATAAATAAACTTCCTCAATTCCTAACCACGTAATGTAGCGGTTGACCACATGATAAGTTCCCAATTGTAGGTAAACCATTGCTAAATTCAATATTCTATACCTAATGTATTACACAATGTGTAGATTATTATACTTATACGTTAGGATATGGTTTAGGCCGGGACTCCACCAAAGGGGAAACGAGATGAGCAGAGATGTTTTTTAGGAGGAGGTTCTTAATTCGAAAGAATTTGATTTTTCGTTGTAGATATGTTTGTTACCGCATACCTACCTACTCCGAGAATTGTAAAACGAATTAAAAAAATCTTTTTTTGTTCGAAAGGATGATAACTCTCACTAGTCATTCATATTATACCTATGGCTATAGGTAGGTATGAGACCACCATAAAGGAACGTGAATAGGTAGTTTACATATTAGATGTCTTTCAGAAATAAAATAACAAAAAAACATTCCATATAATTGTCCGTTTGTAATTTGAATTTGTTCGGTCCAATTGGGCTCTTTTTTAAATGACTACGATGATAGCCAATAAGGCCTTGTCATCATCACCGGAATGTTGGGGTAGCGGAAGGCTCTCACCATCAACCAGTTATGTTAAGATTTGCACTGAATTATCAGAAAAAGGATGTTACGTAAATATTTTCTCATTATAATCTCTATATTTGAATTGTTTCAGTTCTACCAGCGGAGATACCCTTAGGGCACACCGAGTACGGGGGCTTCCAGTCCCCGAGCACGGGCTTCGTGAAGGGCAGCCCGAGCGGCGCGCTCACGGAGCTGAACGCGCCCGCGCCGGCGCCCGCGCAGCGCTACGACCCCAACTACTACAACTCGTGGCCCGCCAACACATACAACTACAACAACTACCAGTACAACAACATAAACAACAACCCCGCCTGCCTCCAATCGCACACGCCCTACATAAACCCCAACCCGCAAATGCTGCTGCCCAACCTCTACTCCACCGTCAACCAAAACCAAATACACGTCCACCTACACAGCTCCACAGACAAACACAACTTGGAGCAGTACATCCCTAGCGAGATCAAAATAAGCGACATCGATGGAGGCATCTCCATCACCACAGAACTACAAGGGGCCGGGGAGACCAGCGGCCTTGTCCAGACCTGCGAGACCGACGAGGCCAAACACCTCTACGGACCCGGCCCACAAGAAGTCTGGAGGCCCTATTGACAGTTCGCTCATCGCTATGACGAAAACCAACATTCTGTTGTACATATTGTGATATAGATTTATAGATATTACTGGATTATTAGATAAAATTGTATAGTAATAAAATTAATGTTAAACATTAATTCGATGTTAAGTGTTAAAATGTACCTTTCCATTTAGTTTTAAGTTATAAATTAAATAAGTAATAAAATTACCTGATCGCCTTAATTATTTCTCTTTTTCTGCCCTACATATTAGTACGAAAATTATCAAAATAAAATGCAATTCAAATAGTACTGTAGTATTACATAACTATATGAAAACCATTAGTTAATTTGACTTTTTATGCCTTATAAGGTTACTGGTAGATTAGGTATAGATACCTACGGCATTAATCCGCCATTTGTGCTCTCTTGTGCAATAAAAAAGATATAAAAAATTTAGGTTTAAATAATAATTATTTGACTTCATATTATGTGACATTGTGTACTAAAATATTTCTACAAACATCCAATAAAAATCTAAAGAGCAATAATAGACCGATAATACAACAACTCCATTCAATCGTCTTCAGTCCGAAAAACAGCAAAAATAATTTTGCTAACTTTTTTTTAATAAGATTTTAACGGCCTGGGATCTCTCCATACAGCCAAATCTGTATTTTCTTGTGATTTCTTTATTCTTGTTGCTTAAATATTGTTTTAATATACATTTCTGTGTCTTTTTAACTATGATGATATTAGTCTGATTGCTTCGAGTAGGTATTCCATTTCATATATTTACAAAGGTGGAGTTTACATATTCAAATATTTCCATATATGTGTCAGTATTTTGCAGAATAGATGGCAGGAAATTTTGCTAACTCGAAAATTTTAAATTTTCTTTGAAATACGCGCCATCAAAAACGAGCGAGTATTTTTTTTTAACTTTACGGCTTTGGACATGATGACCAAGTCGAAACGGCCGGTACATAGAGGGCGCTAGTAACGCGTTTAATTTTTTTTACGATAAATACCGGTAAAATTACTAGCGCTACTTTGACATTTGTTTGTGTCATTTATTTTTCATGTTTGCAACATTGTGCAGTGCTACGTGATAAAATGGCGTCGCTCGTGTCTCACACAAGTTCATGAATTAATTTATTTTGTGACAGTTTTAGTGAAAAAACAATTAGTAATTCAGTTTAGATATTCACACTATCATTCTAGAGACCATTAACAACTGTAAGTAACACTCTATGGGTTTGCAATGCATTCCTACGTCATTCCATTTAATATTACAGGTTCTTGTTAGCGGCGGATAAATGCAAATTGCCTGTTCTAGAATTTAACTGTGCTTGTTTGCTTACAGTCGAAAAAGTGCATCTTAAAGTATTACTGAGAGTGCAATGTCAGAGGAGATAGAGCGGCAGTGCGAGACGGCGAGTGACAACACGGGCGGCGGAGGGTCGAAGGAGACGCGTGTGTTACTGACCCCGCACCAACTAGATGCCGCGTCCGCGGACTCGCTTCGCACCGCGTGGAGAAACCAGGACTTGTACATAGACCATCTCGAAACGTTGAACAAACAGTTGGAAGGTATTTACGAAAGTTTCCGCTTGTAGAGCCCCAAGTGTGGGGTGAGAGCGAACCGCGAGTTGTATGTTACTTTAAATCGACAATACTTTAACTAAATTAATAGTGTTTTTTGTTATGACACAATACTGAATATGTTACTGTGATATTGTTAAGAAACATGTGGTACGGGGGTGTTATTTAGTTAAGAATAGTTAACAGAAGAGTTTGGTGTGTTGCGGTGCCAGTGGAGTGATCAGTGGAAGTGATAATGAAGGCTGAAGGCCGAGTGTCGTCTCCAGCTAGCTCTGGATCTGTGATCAGTGCCATTTCTCAACTCGCATTGTGTTACATCAAGAATGCAGAGTCATCTTACCAGTTTGCACACAAAAAAGTAAATATGTTGTTCTTTACTTATTTTGCTGTATTTGATAAGGATTTTTGTTTATATATGCTTTGTTATCTATGATGTGATAGGTCAATTGTGATAATTACGATTTGTTGTTTGTGTAAACTTTTAATTGTGGATAAAACATTGTTTTGACACAATTTTAACTATGTGATCTGAGGATGATGCCGCATGTACCATTAAGTGTCACAACAGGGTAAGTTTAAGATGGCAAAGGAATACAGAAAAACCAAACTGTTAATTAAGCAAAGTTAGTTTATGGTGGTGGTTTACTTAAAAGCTAATTTCACCTGATAACACTGTAAGGGACTATTTAACATTTTATAAATGATTCCATTGTATTTTTGAATTACTTTAACAAGTTCCTTACTAAAGTTAGCATGCAATTTGCCAAATAATTTTTTTAACTATTGTGAAATATACTGGATCTACCATATATTTGTACCCAAGTATACTGCATTTGCGTGGGTACACTAAAACCTACTGTGGTCACCAACCCATCTGCAAAGGGTGATGACTAACGCCTGTATTCACTAATGTTACTATGGATCCCATGAATGCACAGATACCCAAAAGCCTATAGGATTTTGGGCACTGTATCTCCATGTGTCACATAGTAATGTCTGTGAATACGGCCATAAGGTTATCCCTTCAAATGACAATTGTCTTATGTCTAGCAAAGGATGTTTGCATTCTGATATTAATACTGTATTTTGGCAAAATGTTAGTGATCATTAACAAAATAAGTGTTACAACTATGCAACTAAAATATCAATAGAATATTGGAAAATCTTAATAAACCAACAATATCTACCTCTATTTTTAGTTTAACAATTTATGAAAGTAATATTCATTATGGTTTTCCAGATATATTTTTACATGTATGTTTATAATATGATTTTCTTTTCATAATATGTTGTATTAAGTGTAAGTAAATTATATTTTTATGTGGTTAAAATTAAATGTACAAATATGTAATTGCTAGAACCAAAAACATTTTATGAATATTCCTTCTGTGGAAGTCAAGGCTAGATAAACTATTGTTTGTCAGTTGTTGGTTAGCCCAATGGCGAGTAACATGTTGGTAACATACCCCAACAACAGATATCACTGTCTAATTTAACCCATCAAATGATTCTCTAACACTTGGTGTGCATATGATTTTGTGGCCAAACATTGACTCACATGTGCAAGAATTGCATGTCACTGGAAAATAGCAAGAATCGTAAGTTGATCAATTTCCTAGGTAGTTGATTAACTTTCCGAATATAACAAATGGTAGTTGAAATGTATTATTTAACGCAATGGAATTCAGTTAATTGATCAACTTACAGTAGTCTGGCAGTAATTTAATAATTTACGATTTGATACAAGTAAAATCGTCCTCAAATGGGCTAATCGTTGCTCAATGTACTATTTAATGGTGCACTATTACCCGTAACTTAATACACTGTTCCCTGATTGGTTGCTGGGATAACACCGCGTGAGCCATTGATCCAATCAACGCTCACCTCACCTTCGTCAGATGATTTAATGGCAAGACCCCGTAAAATGATCAATTTACTAAAATACATACGTTAAATAATAAATTTCAACTGCCGTTTATTATTTTCTGGAAGTTAATCAACTACCTAGGAAATTGATCTACTTATGATTCTTGGTATTTTCCGGTGACACATATAGCCACAAAATCTTACGTACAGCAAGGTGTTTGAGAATCATTTGATGGGTTAAACAAATATTTCTAGATCTTGTTGTGGTAACAATTTTCTTATAGCTGTTCTTAAATGTAGTGTTTTTACATATCAATCAGTTATAAGTTAGTTTGAGTGTACACTAAAGAGTATCTATTTATCATTTAACAGTACACCTACCTTTTATGAATAGGTATGTCAAACATGGTACATTTCTTTTTAAAAATTAAATATTTTAGAAGTTAGTATTCAATGGTATAACTAAGGTCTATGCAAAATATTTGTAGTATAATGAACTAATATTATATCTACCTGTATTTCAGCAAATTAATAGATATTTTTGACTTGTCATAAAGTTTACATTCTAAAATTTTTGAAAACGCTTTCAATTTCAAAAAAATATTCTTTGCTCTGTAGGCTATAGGTATACTTCATAAGTGTACCAAAAATATTCTTTGCTCTGTAGGTATACTTCATAAGTGTACCATATTTTATTTTAGTATTGTCATAACAAAGCTCCATCTTGGAATAAAGCTGTTTTATTATATTGAATTGTTAAAATTTACTATAATATTTTGTCATGATACATTATAACTAGTTTCTTAAGGCACTGTCCATTTTAGGCTTGGGTTACATGTATCCAGTTTCCGGAAAGTGGTGAACAACTGGAGAGGCCTATGTCCAGCCGTGGACTATGCATCCTGCTCATACATGGTCATGTCAATTATGTTATATTGTTATAAAAGTGATCATAGTTGCAACCTTTGGTAAATAGTAGCACGGGCTTCCCAAGCAAGACAAAACATTTTTATATGAATTAGTCCTATCCTATTTGGATGGATTCCCGTATAATTAATAATACTCATGGCATATTTTAGAGGCTAAACCTAACAAAATAGCGTTTTAATGGCTAGGAATTGAAATTTAATTGTTTAATTTTAGGCTAAAAATGTTGGTTTTTCAGAAGTTTCACTAATTGAATAGTACAATTTTCAAAACTTAAATTTTTTAATTTTGATCAAAACTGTCTGTTGAAAACGATTGTAGGGACAAAGTTCACTAGTTCTTCTTGGGTTGAATAAATAAATTTGCTCTGAAATAATTGACAGATTCTTATTTTCTCACAACATTAGATGAAATATTATGATGTTTATTAGGCCGTAAAAGATGTAATTAGTCTGTCTTCTAGATTATTGAAAAAAGATACGTAATTTTTCATTTGTAAATAAAAAGAAAAATTACAAACTTAAAGCCCATTAAAGTTGCGCGTGACGTCACGCCGTGTGACAATTTGTCGTATGGAGTGTCGTCAAAGACTCCTATATTTTGATGCCTTGTATCTTTGTTATTTTTTGTTTAACTGAAAAAAGGAAAAATATGTGTCCAATATATTTTTATAATCTAAAATACGGACTAAATATAATGTAATTAATTTGACCCTGGACACATCAAAATAATTACATTATACTTAGTCCATACAAGTAGGTACATATGAATCATAAATAAGATAAAAAAAAAGATATGTTTTCACTTAAAAGCAGCCATCCAGTAGTTCATGCAAGTACAACAAGTATAGCCCATAGAGATAAAAAGAGCAAAGGCCCTTTTATCTGTTCCCAAATAGATTTTATTATGACTGATATCTCCTCACACATTTTACTTTCCTTCCAATATTCATCATTATTATTTTTATACTTTTAACAATATCAGTGACTTATGTTTTCAAAATTATACAAGTAATATTAAACACATTTATTTATAAGGTTTTAGTTAAGGTGTTGTCGATTGTTATTTTGTTAATTGAGAGAAATTGTATTTTGTTAAATAATTGTCTAATGGACCTTATAATATTTAGTAATGATGTTGTGACTAAACTTTTTAAAACTAAAATAAGGAAAGGTTTATCCCTGAATTAGCCAGTATTCTTAAGTTAAAATTGGAATTGAGAAGTGTTGAGTGGAGATTTCTTGCAATAATTATATTAGATGACCTCAGTCTCTGCAGTGTGGCAGGCATCCTTTGAACCCTATTTAATTGTAAAAGAATTGTAAAATGTTCATACTTTCACTATGGTGATAATGATATCACTTTGGAAGGAACTAAGGATTGACATAATACAATTGATTCTTTCATTGTGATTTGTTTCATTTCAATGATCAATTGTGTAAAATGACACAATAGCACCCTTAGGTGTGAATTTTACTTAATGATGACTGTCTTACTGATTTATTTGTTTTAATATACAATTGGTATTTGAATACAAAAATGGTCCATTAGACAATTAAATGTGTAAGTACCTACTGAGTTTTGTCAACATAATAATGTACCTATTGATATAAAAGTAACAACAAGAGAATTATATAATGGTATAAAACTATTCATAAGCCAAACGATTGATGTAGTTGTCTTGAATTGCAACAATCAACATAAATTCTGTATGGGAGCTACTTTTTTCACAATTCAATATGATCCTACATCTCTATCAATATGAAATTACCGATATACGGATAAAGATATCCTTTAATATCAAGGAGGATCCTTTAATATCATTTATTTCTAAAATTTCCATGAATGATATCATCAGTTACATTATTTCACATACAAATTAATACATTAACTGACGGACGTACAAAACAGCAAAGGTTCTATATAATTTTAATTTGATAACAATTGAATATGAAAAAGTTGTACAAAATATGTTGCCTAAAAAATTCATTTTCTATTATAGAAAATTGTTTTTGAAATTTAACTAATTTTCTTAATTTTAAAGTAGGTAACAGGACAATGGGCGTCGTGTTTTCCTGCGATTTGGCATAATATCGCATGAACACTGCAAAATGGGGTCTTATCTTCATATTAAATAGTCATATTGATATGTGCAGGAAGTGTGGAAAAGGCGCGGGAAGCGGAAGATAGGATAAAACAGCAATATGCAGAGTCACAACATAGGGAGAAAGTTCTCGTCAGGAGGCTTGCGGCAAAGGAGCAAGAAATACAAGATTATGTAGTGAGTTTCACCTAATTTACATAACGCCATTTTGTATTCACTAATAAAAACAATGTGATGGCTCTAATGCAAATGTATTTGGTTTTCACAAAATGATTCTAGAGTAGGTGCTTTTGTTGTCCAAATTGAAATAGTATTATAGGTAAAGTAAAATTAGTGATGATCACACTGTGGAATATTCTTCCAAGAAAAAATTTATTGATGACGTACAATTTGTATTTTAAGTTCCTAAGCTATGGTCTATTATTTTATGTAAGTAGCTTAAATGTAAGTTATTAGGCTGAACAGTCCTTATGAGCGGATCAAATGATAACTTCTCTAGTCTTCTTTAGTATGGTTTTGCTTTCTTACCACACACCACATAACTACTCTTCTAGACAGCTTCAAATCAATGCACAACAGTCAATTGAAATCAAATTAAGCTGCTGAGGTCTGAGCAATGAAATAGAATTGAGCTGCCCGCCCAGGGAAGGACCTCCACCCTATAAATACCGCAGTAAAATGACCTTCAGGTCGTGTTTCTGCCGGTGAGTAGAGTTTCCGGAGCTCGTGGGGTTGGACCCGGCATGGCGGTGGCAACTGACCAGTAACTTGCCCGTTGTCACAGCGACTTGGGCTTCTCGCCTTCTTGGGCGTAGGGAAGCCATTATGTCAAGCTACTATAAAAAAAAATCATAAATGTCGATTCCCAAAATATTTCGAATTGAACCCATAAATCATTTCCGCTATCGCTGTTCGCAATAGAAATCAGATTGTTCCTTTTCATTCCATTGACTTAAAAACAACCCAACCTCATTCCAGGGCCAAATAACGGAATTGAAATCATCACATGCAAGTCTCAACGGCCGGCCGACACTCCTGGACCCTGCGGTCAACATCTTAATACTAAGGTTAAAACAAGAGTTGACGTCGACGAAGGCGCGGCTAGAGGAGACACAGAATGAGCTGTCTGCGTGGAAGTTCACACCGGACTCGAATACGGGGAAGAAGTTGATGGCCAAGTGCCGGCTACTGCATCAGGAGAATGAGGACCTCGGCCGGATGACCTCTAGCGGCCGGATAGCGAAGCTCGAGGGCGACCTGGCGCTGCAGAAGAGTTTTAGTGAAGAAGTCAAAAAGTCACAATCAGGTAAATTTTAATGGAAGCTGTTCTTTATTTGTAATTTGTTCTAAGAGCTCTATCTTATTAGGAGATCAAATCAATGTTCTACCTCTCGCGCCTCTCGGTTAGGGTTGGCCCGGTATGGCGGTGGCAACTGACGGGTAACTGACCAGTTACTTGGCAGTTGTCACAGCGACTTGGGCTTCTCTTTCCATCGAGCCATTATGTCGAGCCACTATAAAAAAAAAACAAGTATTGGGGTTCAAATTTGATGTACCTATTAGATTATTCTCCATGACACAAATAATGATCTTGAACATATTTCACAAATATGCACATGCACACACATCTGCCTGGATAACATTTTTCAAAGATGTTGTTCTTAAGCAAAGAAGCTCGGTACATACTTAGTAATGGTGGCGCCACCAAAGGGTCGTCAGCACCAAATGGTTCGCTACCTATTTGACGTTGAAAACCAGTTACACATTTTGTCAATGGAAGGATTAGTGGCGCCACAGAGTAGTGGCGATTCTGATGAGATAGAGCCGTAACTCGGCGCGTACATCCGGTAACACTCCGATTAACGTTCCAGAGCTGGACGAGATCCTGCAGGAGCTGGACGAGGACGTGGAGGGCATGCAGAGCACGGTGCTGTTCCTGCAGCAGGAGCTGCGCGCGGCGCACGCGGCCGCCAACGGGCGCGCCTCGCCCGCGCGACCGCTCGCGCCGCCCGCCAAGCGCCGCCGCGGCTCCGAGCTGTCACTGGACTACAACGAGGACGACGACCCGCTCGGCGCGCCCAACGGCGACGCCGACTAGCGCACGAGCGACGCCGACCGACCCGCGACCGCGCCCGAGCGACGCCGACCGACCCGCGACCGCGCCCGAGCGACGCCGAGCGACCCCTCACCGCTCGCGAGCGCGCCGCGAACCGCCCACACCGCTCGCGAGCACTCGACCGTAGCCTATAATAACGCATTCGAAGTGCACTATGTAACGAATCCTATGTACTTTCATTAGAAGACGAATATAATAAAGGAATATGTGTCATTATCCATTGACGATGAATCGGTGATGATCGTGTCTGACGTGAATATGAGACTAAGAAAACGTTTGGTAAATGTATGGTTTGCGTTTTATGCACAGTGGACCACGTGATCAGATTTTAATAGTGAATCGTTTATGACATTGTTTTTATACTTGAATATTGAGACGAGACACTCGGTTGACAATTTTATAATTTATTTATGATAAGTGCATTGATTGTGATATATATTAGGGAATCCGATGATATATGAGCGATAACGGTCGACTTGTGTTGCCGAATTACATTGTTTATGGCATTTATTTTATTTACATGCCAGAGATGAACTGAAAATGGACTCGAGCCCATTGGTACTTGTAGCAATAATATCAAACACCAAGCCTAATGTCTTATTGATTGCCACATATTTATTAAATTTATGCGAGTTTCTACATGAAATGTTTCTATTTTCAAATTACAATGAATGTATATAGAGCTATGTTAATAAACATATATTACTGGCATCATAATATGTGTATTATTTAACAATCACTCAAACCGATATGAACTACATACATTCCATTACGTTAAACTTTTATGTCTGATATAAATCGAAAGTTGTGAAACAGTGCAATAGCTATAACAGTATAAAATGATATCAAGACCTCGTATGAGTTATGTAGCCAAATAATGCATTCTATAAATTATATGAAATGCATTATTTGGCTACATATTTCATCTTATACTTTATAGGTAAGTAATTCACCAAGCATCCACTATTCTATTTAGAGGATGTAATGTTTATCTAAACAAAATTTAATTTTTTGACTGACATGTTAAATTTCAACAATCGCTTTTTTAGCGCGCACAGAACAATTTCGTTTGAAAAGTCGCGAAGCATTGTACGATGGTGCACAGGTTTGGAGATCCAACATACAGGCCTTGTCAGACGTCACGATTATCAAGCAACTCATGGACTCGCAAGGTTAAATACGATTTACATTACTTTATTTTAAGCTTGCTAGACCAAGCAATGCCTATGGTATAAACAACCATTTTTACAAGCTTTTAGTTAACTTGCAATGTATGTTCGGTTAAAATCTTATATCCAAAACGAAGTTATAGGCGGTTGAAAATGGCCTGAACTACCAACTTCGAGAAAAGGATCTCTTTTTGCTCAACTTAGTGGGGCACTGCCGCACCCCCAGATTGCAACTCAATTTTACTTGCCCTCAACTTTTGACGTTATTATGAGCGCCAACGCGCCGCGTGCTGTATGGTAGAATCTGACATTAGTTTTCGGGATTGTGAAAAAAGACTATTGGAATGCTGGACGAAGCGTCCCGCTTCTAGAGATTTTCTGAAGTACTGAAGTCTGTCCCATTATCGCTAAAATAAAGCGTAAATCCCGTGAACCTGATATAGAGTGCAATATATAGATTTTCTATTGTGTAGAATGCGGGTGGGTTTTTGAGAGGTTAATTAATTATCTCCAGCATTAACATTTAAGATATATCCGTTTGGCATCTATCACCGGACGAAGCCATCTTCTTAGTACAACCGGAGCGCAAGCTCAAAGTTCACCGGCTGCTGAACTCGAGAGGCCTCAACCACACAGTCATAATAATGGATGTGCAGCGACGCATCGAGGAGCAGCAGATCGCTTCGCCTGCGTGGAGCCACCAGGCGCTTAGGCGTGGTAAGAGAAAAGTCTTTGTGTGAGGTTTGCAGAACTCGGGAGTTATGCAACGCTGGCATCGTTGTGTGGCGAGATAGAAGTACGGCTGTAGCTAGGAAGACGGGGCCATAAGCCTTGAAATCATAATGCCCTACCTTGAAATCATAATGCCCTACATTGAAAGCATACCTAATGCCCTACTTTCAAACCATAAATCATAATAGCCTACCTTAAAAATCCCTAAAAGTATGATAAATTACCTATTGTAGGTATAATAAGTAGGTAATTAAACCACCCTACAATTAATTATTATTACCGCACTCAGACGTGCATTCCTACATCAAAATCTGGAAACCAGCTTGTTTTCATTAAAAAGTCAATGGTATCATGGTAAACCATAAGGCTCCTAAAGGAGCCCATGCTTAAGGCTTAGGCCTAGAGTAGCGCCTAAGGGCGTCTACAAGCTTCCATAGTGCCATACTTCACAACAGTTATGCCCCAAGTAAGTAGATATTGAGCCGGTATATGAGTATTACAGGAACACCAGCCGTGTCACAGGGCTGCCTTTTGAGAAATTTCTAGACACTTCTTGGGAATTCCCCAAGTCTAGGTTCTTGAACATCTAGAAAAACTAGATATATAATTATCTGGAAATAAGACTTGGCAAATACATGCAAGTGGGCAAGGCAAGGAAATATCTGGCATTGAAATAATATTGAAAGCAAACTGAAATTAGAGTTTGAAGATAACCAATTCGGATATGGAAGTAAATGGCAGTCAATGTATTAAAACATTTTAATGGTAACAGGTCACAGAATGGAATGGGGAAAGTATCCAACTATAGAAGTTGTGAACGAGTATTTGAAATATCTAGTGAAGCAGTATCCCTCCATATGCACTTTGAAAGAGATCGGTCGTTCCGTACAAAACAGGACCATCAAGGTAAGAAAACGGTCATTTTAAAAACAAACAACGTTTCTGTGTTTGGATATGAATGTTGGATGAATCTAATCGAATACTTATTTGTAGGCTGTTACGTATGCGTAGGAACCGTTGGGAGCTATTGAAACAAGCGTTGCTAGCAATGCACTGGTTTATTACCGGCGTTCGCCGGACACAAGGAGCGGGGCGGGGGGCGCGGGACGCAGCCCACATACAGAACATTCCTCCCTCTTAATCTCTTAATACTAACTTATTCTAATACATTAGAAAAACTTCCTAAAATCTACACGGGGACGGTTACGCAAACTTCTACCAGGAGCAACCTGCGACTCGCTCTGTCGCACCTCCTCATGAGTACTCATCTGGTCAGTGCCACCGGCTTCCGCTTCTTGGAACTCATCAGGATCCTCCGTCTGAGCCTCTGCGAGGGTTTCCTCTGATGCTCCCGTTATATCCTGTCTCTCACTCTCTTCTAACGATGACGAGGATATATCTGGCTCGTAAATTTCTGCTCTCCTTCCTCCGGGCTGGTTATTTTGCCCGTACTCTGGAACAGGTGAGTGTGGAGACGCGTCCCTGAATACCGGAAGTGGAGTTGGTACAGCTGCTGGTGGAGAGTGAGGGGGCGGCGGCGGCGTCTGTAGTAGCGGCGGTGGCGAATTAGGGGGTGTTGATAGACCCGGACCAGGTAACAACGTACTCTTTGTGTGAACTAAACTGTTACTCGTCCCTTTATCCAAAGTTAACTGATCCTTATGTCTTTTATAAGACTCTGAACTGAAGGCATCTTTAATTATGTAAGTAACATTTCCTAACCTTTTCAAAACTGTTCCTTTACACCATTTGTAATTACTTTTATTTATAAATTTCTTAAACAGAACTCGATCATTAACATTAAATTTAATTATTCCCTTCTCATTTACTTTAGACTGCAAACACTGTTTATTTGAGCCATTATAAATAGGCCGCGGTGATGAGGGTGATGATGATTTTATTTTTATTAAATCTAACCTCGACCTTAATTTCCGACCGAAAACGACTTCAGCCGGAGATAACCCCGTGGTTGTGTGAACAGAGTTCCTATAATCCATAAGATATCTCAACAACTTTAATTTTAAACTTTTAGCAGTACCGTTTGTCATTAAACACGATTTAATCCCCTTTTTTACTACTTTTACACAACTTTCCGCTTGACCATTACTCGCCGGGTGATAGACCGGAGAAGTGATATGCGAAATGCCGTTACTTAAACAAAAATTCTTAAACTCTTGCGAACAAAAAGCAGTGCCATTATCACTCGCTAACGTCGTCGGAACCCCAAACGTGGAGATAAACTCACACAGCTTTTCTATCACTGCGCTGGATGTGGTCGAGTGGTTCATGTTGTAAACCTCGACCCATTTGCTATGTGCATCGACAACCACCAAATAGACGCAACCCCTAATCGGACCTAGGAAGTCAATGTGTAAGCGCTGGAACGGTCCGGCCGGCGGCTCCCAGCCGGAGGGCGGCGCGCGCGCGGGCGACGGCCGCAGCTGCACGCACACGTCACACGACGCAATCAACGACTCCAATGCTTGATCAATGCCTGGAAACCAGAATCTGGATCTAGCATCGGCTTTTGTTTTTACTATGCCTAGGTGCGAAGAGTGAAGCTCCTTTAATATCGGTTGGTATAGACTTTCTGGAATTACCACTTTGTGCCCTCTCATAACACAACCGCTTTCCAAAGACAATTGAGACCTACATAAATGAAACGGTTTTAACCGTAAATCGTTAACTTTTGGTGGCCACCCGTTTTCAATAAACTTAATTACGCGACGCAGTGTCACGTCTGTCGGAGACTGTAGCGGACTGTAGTTGCTGGTTTGTGGATAAAATAGGCTGGCGTTGAAGATATAATAATTTTATTGCGAAAGAGCTCAAAAAATGCGTATTGCTAGACCGGAGGCCAGACCGGAAGAGGAAGTTGACATAACATTTCTTTTTTATAATAAAAAATAAGTTTAATGTCTTGGACATATTGCGAGCCTCAAAAAACAAAAAAATACATAAATTAAGGCTACACAACTAATAAATCTAGTTCAATGAGTAAATTAATTAGAACATCGAAAAGTTGAATAACAATATGCACAAACGAAACATTTTATAGGGTACTAGTTAAAAAAGAATCGAATATTCTATAAACTAGCCGATATCATTTTTGAATTAATAAAAATGAGCTTATTTATACATTTTTGCATATGAAACATAAATAAGGTTATCACTATAAGTAACATTAAATTGAAATGATATGTAGTAACTAAGTAGGTACACATTTAGTTAGATCAAAAATCAAAGAGTCATGTTACTTGTAACATTACATAGCGTTAAAAATAAAGCTAGTTACTTAAAGTTAAAAATCATTAGGTAGTATGTAAGGTAAGATAAAACTAGGTACATAAAAATGTAACTTAAATATACCTAAGACACTGTTTAGACATAAAGCCTTGGTGAGCAGGTATGTAAAATAACTAAATTTAGATGTAAGTAAAATACAAATTTTGGTCACAGATCGAGTGACCATTCGCGGTACGCACCTCTACTGCACTTACCGTCTTTACCGGGAAAGACTCATATGACACGGGCCATAGGCCATTCCAAAGGAGCAGTGTTATCGTTGCGCAATATTACCAAACTGCCAACAGTAACATTTGGAGTTATCGAACGCCATTTAGGCCTATGGTAATAGATTTATTTAAATAATGCTTACTCCAGTGCTTCCACAAATGCTTCATAGTCACGGTTAAAGACCAAAACTTTAACAGGTTTGTCGGAGTGTCGCTGACGTCACGCTCTGGATAGGCGGTTAACGGAGCGCTAGTGGTCGCTAAGGCACATACCATATTCAATTTATTACCCCTTAATTCGGGTAGGGTTGAGTTACAAAGTGAAACTTTATTGAAAAGAATATTTTTTTTTTATCAAATAAAAATAATGGACCATGCCATCCAGAGTCATGGTTCTCAATCTCGTGAGGCTCAAGACCTCTACTGAGGCAATCTGAAGGAATAATTATCTAATTTAACTCTGTTGGGAACATACATATTTAACTTGAGGACATCAGTTCTCTGCCATGCTAAGACAATTTTGGAATATGAGAAAAGGTAAATGTCATTGATATTTATTTTGTACCACAGGGCTATGAAGTAAAATATCATTTAGTGATATCCTTTTGTTAGTGAGCATCGAACCATCAAAATCTAATCATCTAATTACTGCATGGTGAGGGATGAAATAGACTGAATCCTTAGACCAATCATAACTATTGATGTCACGATATTCACTATGAGATGATTCTACATACTGATCTATAAACTTTTTACATTCAGTGAAAAGAGTTTTATTTTTCTGTAATTTCTTTTCCAAATTGAGAAATCTCTTATATGCTAAGTGAAATGAATCCCCTAGTACTGAATTTACTTGATCTAGTGGGAGTTTAATAGGCATTTTGACTGAATACTTGTTGTTCTCAAGTTTAGTGGTTTCCTGAAAGATATTTTCACAATAATCATGTTCGGGCAATTTCTTGGGAAATATTTCAGGAACCTTCTCAGTATCCCGCAAAGCACTCAATTGATTACTAATAGAACTATCACATTCTCTACAAAACAATGATACTACCTTTTTATTGCTCCTAGTGGAGTCGGCAACAACATGACTGCGACCGGCAACAACATGACCGAAGGCTGTGTGCACTATGCGAGGTTGATCAGGAGATGTTGATGCGGCAGGAATCCGCTCGTTGATGCTGGCATCTCCTCCTTCAGGCAGATGAAACAGGACCTGGAAAAATATGTCAGCTCCAAGCAAAATGTGCACATCACCTGGCATGCTAAAAGATTCATCGGCAAGCTTGCAGTCAGCAGGGAATGCAATTTTAGATGTATCAATTTTATTTTGAGGCAATCTAGTTGTTATAGTATCCACAATATGACAATTGACATTTGTCTTGAATGGATGGACGATGGAATGCACATCAATATTTATGCATTTCTCTATGAACTGTTCCTTGTTAGATATGCCTGATATATATGTATTAGACTTCTGCGGAGATCTTTGCAATAGATCCACAATCTGTTGTGTCACAAATGAAGCTTGTGACCCGCTGTCTAGTAGAGCTCTTGCATAGACTGTGGCACCTGACTGAGCTATAAGCTTTACTCGTGCAGTAGGTACCAAAACAGAGCTTTGGATAGAGGCTGACAAGGACACAGAGGGAGATTTTTCTAGAATTTTAGACTCCTCGTAGTGGAGTAATGTATTGTGCTTCTTACTATTACAAGTGGCACATCGAAAATAACATTTACGTTTTCGCTTAGTATGTTGATTCAAACAAATAAAGCATAAGTTTTTTGTTGATGCAAACTCTAAGCGGCTCTTCATGGGTGCAAGTTTGAAGCTAGGGCATTTGTATAATCTGTGTGCATACTTACAGTAAGGGCATGATGATGGTGATTCTGATGTAGGAGTGACAGCTACTGTGTGGCTTGCTAAACGCGGTGGCTGAGGTTTCCGGCAACCAGCTTCAGTATTCTCAAAGGAGAGTGCACGACGTTCCAGGAATTCTAAAAATTCATTCACTGTGGGTTTGGTCTTGCTATCCCTCTCCATTTGATAAGCACGGTGTGTCTGGGTATCTAACTTCCTGAACAAAATGCAAAGAACTAAGGAGTCCCAGCTGTCAATAGGCTCACCTAAATTTTTGAGAGCTGCCAAATGTTGCCTAACATCTGAAATAAATGCACGCAGGGTTGTTACATTTGATCTAAAAATAGTAGGCAAGTCGAGTAAGATATAGATATGATCTTGTATTATTTTATTTTTGTTATCATATCTATTTTTGAGTAATTTAAGTGCTTCATCATAACTTTCCTCTTGTAGTGGCAAATTATTAATAATTAACTGTGGTTCACCACTAAGGAAGCTCTTTAGGTAATACAACTTTTGAACCGGTGACAATGAAGAGTTATTGTGGATCATGGCAGTAAACATGCTAATAAACGCATAGTATTCCGTGTACTCACCATTGAAAGTTGGTATTACTACGTTTGGCAACTTGACAGAGCTAGTATTATTATTAACACAACACTCCTTGGAAGGGGTTTTTACGCTTAAATGATTGATGACGGCGTCCAGGCTACCCAGAAGCTGGATATATGTGTCCTCTATTAGGCCTGGGTCTTCGGTGTCATCAGAGTTCATGGAAGCTATGCGTATGCAAAACTCCTCATATTGTTGAAACAACTCGACCAAACGCATCCTCTTTGCCTTTATTATTTCAATTTCACAGGCTAGGGATGCTTCTCTGTTAAAATTATTATTAAGTCGGGTTATTGAGGCTTTTATGTAGCCTCGACCTGCCACCAAGGCTTTAAGATCTGACATTATAACAATTTGTGTAACACACTACGTAAGTACAAAACACTCTGACCAAATTATTAGTTACAAAGATATAAAACTGTAACACTGTATAAACTTTTACACACAGAGATTAACAAACTTTCTTTCAACGAAAATCCAAACTTGTTGACGTTAGCTGCGCGGGAAGCGGGGGACGAGACAAAAACGCGTAGATGGCAGCAGGGGGCGACGCGACGTCCAATAACAAGCGGGCTTGAGGCGATAGCGGCAAAAATGCGTTCCTTTTCAATCCTTCAATAAATATGCACACTGCTTGGCGGGATATTTTGTTCGTCTTGAAAATAAATGCTTGGTTGTCGAATCTTTGCGGTTATGATTTTCGTACAATCAGTGTAAATTGATGCTGATTGTAAAATTTTATTGTGAAAATTTTCATACCAGGAATTGCAGCACAAAATGGCGACCCCAAGCGCGCGTCTGTTTGAATTTTCTAATTGAATTGCAATAAATCTTCACCTTCTAATAATTTCACGGTTCGATTGACCATGTCGGAGACTGTAGCGGACTGTAGTTGCTGGTTTGTGGATAAAATAGGCTGGCGTTGAAGATATAATAATTTTATTGCGAAAGAGCTCAAAAAATGCGTATTGCTAGACCGGAGGCCAGACCGGAAGAGGAAGTTGACATAACATTTCTTTTTTATAATAAAAAATAAGTTTAATGTCTTGGACAACGTCTTCGTTAGTCGCTTGTCGTAACCTATCCAAAGTGTCCGGCGCCGTTCCGTCCAAAACAAAACATACATAGGTCGCGCGGTCACACGCAGGGTCGGCCTCGCACCGTTCGGTACACTCGCACTCGCTACGCGGGTGGCCCTGCGCTTGCGCGCGCGCCCGCGCACGCTATATGCCTACCGGTGTACGTGATCAGCTGTTTACGCGCGGCTGATAATGGCACTCCCACAAAGTGGGCTTCGTAAAACCTTTCCGAGATAACGGTCACTGCAGAACCACTGTCGATCTCAAATTTATACGGTACGTTTTTTATCAAAATGGATTCCACCATGGGTTCTCCCCGCACTGAACGAATATAAAAAAACTTACCATCGTCGTCATCCTCACCCTTATCACCGCCGTCCACATATACGTAATTCACTTTGGAACACATTTTACGTAAATGCCCTTTGCGGTGACATTTCCGACACTCGTAGTTTTTAAATTTACATTCGGACGCCTTGTGATTCGTATAACCACATACCGCGCACTTCACTTTTCCACTTTCACCCCTACTGATTTTAAACAGCTGGTTATCGGGAGCCGGCAGCGCCTCGGCGGTGCGCGCGCTGCTGGCGGCGGCGGCGCGCGCGCACTCCGAGTTCTGAGCGATCTCCAACGCCTTCGTCAGCGTCAGCTCGGACAGCTTCTGGACATAAAGCTTTTCCTTCTCGGGACCTGGCAGCATTCCCATGATGAACTTATCGCGCAGCATTTCCTCGACGTACGCGAACCCGCAGTGTGCCGATAAGCCGCGCAGCCTCGCAGCCCACTGCATGTATGATTCACCCATCTGCTGAGCAGCGGCATAAAAGTTGTGCCGCTCACTGAATCCGACGCGCTTCGGTGTGAAGTGATCGTCCAACAGGCTTAGGACGTCCTCATAGGGTACATCGCCTAAGTCCTTGGGCAGTGCTAGGTTCTCGGCGAGGTTGTACGTGCCTTCTGCGAGTGCACTGAGCAATATTGCCTTTCGTTTCCTGCCCGTCGGGTCCGCTTCAGCACTGATATCATTCGCCACGAAGTACTGTATCAGACGGCCTTTATATGTCTTCCAGCACTGGACATTGTGGTCGAAATTATTTAAAATGCCGAATTGCACACTAGCCATTTTTTTTTCTTCAAAAACGCGGGTAGACGTCGCCACTGTTACGTATGCGTAGGAACCGTTGGGAGCTATTGAAACAAGCGTTGCTAGCAATGCACTGGTTTATTACCGGCGTTCGCCGGACACAAGGAGCGGGGCGGGGGGCGCGGGACGCAGCCCACATACAGAACATAGGCCAATTATGCCCTGTTACAAAGCAAAAAGCTTACGGTAGCTACATATGTTTTGTCATTTCTAATCTAAACGATTCGATAGTAGGTAGGTAAGCATCGTTCTCGAATTCGATTCCGTTTCCGAAATATTATAGGTTATTATGAGTTTTATAGCTAGGTATACGTCTTTGAAAGAAAGTAAATAGGTGAAAGTAACTTACCTACCTAATATACTTAGCGCTTGTTTAAGGAGGCGTGGGGTGCGTTACGCATTGTGTGAGGTTCGAAAAACGCTCCTACTTGCCTTCATTTCGCCGTTAACGTTTTAGGCGACGTAACGTCTCCCTATCGAGGTCTTATGCATTTATTTCCTGTATAAACTGTCCCTTAGATGATAACAGTATCCAACGGTAACCCCCGCAACAAGGGCCTGTTAGTGGTGTCCGGGCAACATGCGCGCGAGTGGATGGCCATTGCATCGGCGCTGTTCATACTGCGCGAGATTGTCACCAAATTCGACAATCAACCGGACTACATACAAAACAAGAATTGGTTTGTGCTTAAACCTATTTTTTTTTATCCTTAGGGGCTGCGCAGACGACATAATTTTTGTGCGATAGAGTCTGCGTCTGAGACGTGGTCTGAGACATTTAAAAAGAGCATCTAGTCCCTACAGCTCTGCCGGCAGAACGATCGTGCGTTGAGTCTGTGAAATATCCGCGACAGATTTTTGCGCGTCGTGTGCGTGCATATAATAGCATCACAGACTAAAAAGTGCGTCACGGATAGTCTGTCGTCTGCGCTGCCCCTTATTGTCTTAGGCCGACCGCGCACTAAGCAACCAGGCTGCGGTAGGTAGCCGGATTATTCGCGCAGCCAGATAAACTGATTGCTAATCGACGACTACTTAGTCGTAATCAAAAGACATTTTTTTTAAAAGTTCCTCTTTACATAATTAACGATCGATTCACAACACAGGTATATTATCCCGATTTCAAATCCGGACGGATATCACTACACATACACCCATGACCGGCTTTGGAGGAAAAATCGACGACAGCTCCACAAATGTCACGGTGTTGATCTGAATAGGAACTTTGGGTAGATAAATCACTTTTTTTTACAAATTGTCTGTGTCTAGGTAAAATTTTATTTGAATTTTGTGTAGGCATATTTGGCGCCTACATGGATACCTACCTATATATTTTTTCATTCAAAAGTAGGTACCTACTTATGTTAAAAAAAATTAATAATGGCGTTTTACCTTACAATAAAACGCTTATTAACGTCTTACCTCATTCGAAGCCTAAACAATGAGAGAGGCAACTCGATTTGACGACGCTGTGGCGGAAATAGTGCTTAATTTGACTAACAATTCCCCCGACGTATCCGGTACAATATTTCTCTAAACGTCCACCAGGTGGCGAAGTTGAGCTGTTTGAACGGAGCCATTTTAAAATCATTGTGATCTCATTTGCCAGCAGGCAGTTTTAAAAATAGGCTTCGAATGAGGTAAGACGTTAATAAGCGTTTTATTGTAAGGTAAAACGCCATTATTAACTTACTGTACCGTCATTCGAAGCCTAAACAATGAGAGGATGTTTGATATCGCCTGGTGGATGTTTTTAAGAATGTATCAAAATATGTTTAAATGTATTAAAGCGAGTAAACGCAATCAGGGATAGATCATCATTCCAACAACACCTGAAGTGTTCCACTAATACGTAAGTGTAAGTAGTAAAGTGTCTAAAGATATAAAGTGATATATAACATGGTAAAAGACCCGATAATATGGTTAATACTGCTATAATGTAATGGAACAGGTACAATTACAATAACGTAATGACTAGTAGTTTTTATATTGTGTACACGTACGACAGTTAATAGCGGTGAATAGGACATAACGGTCAAACCAAAAAATATTCATTGTCATTAATCTACCTGATGAGATAGAAATGCCAATAGGATATAAGTAGGTATGTAAAGAAATTGGCCGTTAAAGTTATATAACATACAATTTGTAATTGTCAGTTATAATTATTAATTTGCTATGAGAGGGGCCATAGCAGATACCGCGTTGTTTGTTGAGGTCTAATTTCTTGTACATAATATGTAATGAATGGAGGAAAACAGTAGTATTCGTTTGGCTTGGTAGTATACGTATAGACATTAAACCAGCTAAAATCCAGTCTTTCAGACCGGCCTAGATTAACCACAGGTTATGATTGGCAGTTTTCAGCTATTGTACTGAACAGATCACAGCTGTTTGTGCTACACACATACAAACAGCTACCTATATACAATCCAAAGTAGGCGAGGTACTAACAAAATAGTCAGTCACTATCATCATCGCTGTCATTGGGCGATGGCGATTTTTCCACCTAAGTTTAGTCAATATACTATTACACCTTAGTCAACATGCATACAAAAACAGAGTGCATTAGGTGGGTAGCGGAAGCCAGTGGCATAGGACAACAGACCCACCATATTCTGAAACTGCCTTGAATCGAAATCATTGCAATTTGTATAGTGATTTAATAACCAAACTATTAATTTTATTTGTTCCTATTTTGTTTTGAGCGAGAAGCTTAGCAGACTAGAATAGAATAGAATATTTGTTTGCTAAAAGCAAAAGAAAGCTAGAATTTAAGAATAGTTTGTCATTAGACAAATAATTATCCATTAGCATATTAATGCTACACCGGGGTTGGCCAATCAGTAGATCGTGGCTATTAGTATGATTAATATGAATATAATTGCAAACAAATAAATGACGAATAAATGACAGTTGTACATTCATTATGTATGAACATAATTAAACAACTTTTATCTTTATCAGTCAGTAATAATAATTAATATGTCGCACGAAGTAAGTAAATCTTTGGTCCAATCAAGTTGGCTACCATTGTGCTACACTATCAGAGTAGGCTTATTTATTTATTTAATCTTATTGCACAAAGACAAGTACAAATGCCGGTTTTAATGCCCTGGGGCAGTCTGTTCCAGCCAACCATTGGGCGAGCCAGAAAACTATATCTTGGTGCGGTAACAGGCATTCCAACAACTGCTTTAATTAAAATCAACAGGTATACAAGTTATAGGTTTCAGCAGTGGACAAATTTGTAGCACCTATATAAGTTTGCGTTGTTCGCTGTGATTGAATGCGACAATTCAATAGGAACTGGAAATGGTAAGGGCCTTTCCCATACCTGGGAATGTTCACATTGTCAGCTACAACTGGTGTGAAAGTTCTGCTTGAGTTGGCTCCAACCAGGAATACGCAAAGCGAGACGAAGTCTTGAAAACCATCAAGTCTCATCGAGACGCGCCAATCAAGACTTGTATTACTTAAGAAGATGTTATATGAGTGTTAGTTAGAACCGTGGCATATTGCTAGTCAACGACTTGGGCATTGGCTTGCGCTAGATCTGCGGCGCCGGTGGCTATAACGTTACTGGTACCGGTACTTTGATCAAACTTGATTATTGCAGTTTTGTAACTACTATGTCGTTTCCGATATAACCCCATTAGGGGAATAATGTATTTATTAATGGCTAGTGTCTCAATAGACCAGATATTTCGTTTAGGAGAGGGATCCTTCCGGTCTCAGCTTAGAAATAGAAACCATGATTGTTTAGCAGTCTTACATGTGCCGAATTTGTCATTCAAGTTCCATTTTGCTCAGATTTATAGGTATCTAGGCCCTCAGGCCAGGTAAACGACTTTGCGCAGGACGGCTGGCAAGTGCTGGATGTGAGAGGCCCAAAATCGATCAAGGTGGCGAACATTAGGCCCAAGTCCAGCAGTGGACTGACACGGGCTGATTCAGAATTATATTTATGAATAAAGTTGAATGTTGAAGTTGTACATTCATTTGAACTGAGTGAGGTAATATAGGTTCGAGACTGTTACTTCGATAGTCGAGCACTAGCACACACAAGGGAGGCCTATATTCCAATAAGATTCCACAATCAGAACAACATAGATCGGTATTGGGCCATGGTATCTTTGACAAATATAATACGCCAATACGTTAGAAATGCTTTAGAAACTTTAAGCAAACTTCGCTTCGAGCGAAAACTTTTGATATGATTAAATTGATTCTTGCTAGCTTTAACCTTAACCTCAGGCTTAGCCCTGCCAGGACTTGGAGTAATTATATTGGCGATGGCTTTGCACCACGCTTTTGGGTAACTTTTGTAGTAAGCAACACATTATGGATGAGCCACCCTTTGGGGCATTGTGGAATAAAGCGCGGAATGGGTAGAATATGCCAATACGCTTTTCCAATATAGAATAGAATTTGGTCATTATGAGCATATTAAGTATAAGGTTAGATCGGTAGATATCCTGCCCTTGGAGAGTATTAAAGCGTAACCTTATTTTGTGTCAGGTTGGCTTGCGCAAACCCGTCGTATAATTTTCATACCAAGGATAATTCGATCCCGGCGAAGTATTAACAATGGCCTGATAGGCATGCCACACAAAGGTAGAATAGAATAGAATAGAAAATAGTTTATTCAGCGCACATTAAAAAAGGTAGTGGTAAGGCTTGTATACGTTTGCGCCATTACGTGCTTTGCACCACAAGTCTCCCTGACTCTTGAAGCGTAGAAACCTGAACGGGCTATTCGATGAGTCGACGCAGATCACCTGCTCAAATTTTTGTATAGACCCGAAGGCTAGGGCAAGGGTTTGTATACGCATCGGATGCAACATTGGTATGTTCTGTATCTGGTAATATGCCAGGTTACTTTGCACACACTCGTTCTAAAAGAGTCTCAGACTCTAAAATCTATGAAATACCCTGCGAGGGTATCTTATATGTGTTGTAGTTCTGATATAATCTTTGTATTGCGTTGTAGCACGAGCTAAAACGTTGTATACGCATAGAAGCGCGATAAGCCTGACATGCAAATACGATTTGCAAAGAACTGGTTCTAAACAGTCACTGGACTCTAAAATTTATAAACCCTGCGCGGGTATTTTATATTCGCCGGACTAGATTCTGCAGTAGGTCCATTAAAGTTTTTGTATTGCATTTTAGCATAGGCTGAAACTTTACACACGCATCGGAGCGCAATACGCCTAATGTGCAACCACGCTTTTCACAAACAGGTTCTAAAGAGTCACTCGACACTAAAATTGAAAACCCTGCGCGGGTATCATATATTCGAAGGGCTAGCATGTGCAGTAGCCGCTTCAGATTCTTTGTGCTGCCTTGTAGCATAGGCCAAGACTTTATATACGCAGCAGAATGCAATAAGCCCAATGTGCAAATATGATTTGCACAAACTGGTTCTAAAGAGTCACTTGACTCTAAAATTGAAAACCCTGCGCGGGTATCTTATATTCGAAGGACTAGCATGAGCAGTAGCCCCATCTGAATCTTTACATTGCATTGCAGCATAGGCTAAGACTTAATGTGTAAACACGCTTTGCACAAACTGCTTCTAAAGAGTCACTTGACTCTAAAATTGAAAACCCTGCGCGGGTATCTTATATTCAAGGGACTAGCATGTGCAGTAGCCCCATTTGAATCTTTTTATTGCAATGTAGTATATGCTCAGACTTTATATACACAGCCGAGCGCAATGCGCCTAATGTGCAAACATGCTATGCACAAGCTGGTTCTAAATAGTCACTCGACTTAAATTTGAAAAGAAACCCTGCGCGGGTTCTTATATTTGACGGACTGGCTTGCGCGCAGGCCCGCTTGCACACACTCGCTAAGACTTTATATACGCAGCAGAGCGCAATACGCCCAATGTGCAAACATGCTTTGCACAAACTGGTTCTAAAGAGTCGCTTGACTCTAAAATTGAAAACCCTGCGCGGGCATCAAATATTCGAAGGACTACCGTGTGCAGTAGCCCCATCATAATCTTTATATTGCATTGTAGTATATGCTAAAACTTTATATACACAGCAGAGCGCAATGCGCCTAATGTGCAAACATGCTATGCACAAGCTGGTTCTAAATAGTCACTTGACTTAAATTTGAAAAGACACCCTGCGCGGGTTCTTAAATTTGACGGACTGGCTTGCGCGCAGGCCCGCTTGTATTTTTGTACTGCCTTATACAGTAGGCTAAAACTTCGCATTCACATCGGGGTGCAATACGGCTATTAATGCAAATATGCTTTGCATACATTGAGCCATAAAGAGACAGAGCAGGTAGCAGTCACTCCCGATTTTTATATTGAACTGCCGAGTAGGCTGAGAAGTAGTAATGCCTCCAACCGAATACACTTACGTAGTGGTATGTCGGCGGCTAGTCAACATAATTTGTAAATATGTAGCAATAGATCGCCCGATATTTTATTGTAATTACGGCCCATATAGTGTCGTTGAGTTAAAATAAAAAATAAGCAACTACCATTGCTACGTAACATTTGAATTTCAGATTGCGAAGCATTAGGTATCCGTACATACTCATAGGTATAACGTTTATTAAATGTAAAACTGAAATTAAGCATATATATAGGCTAAGCGCATAGCAGGTATGCGGCATATAAGGGCGTAATTACATTAATGAGTATACATAAATCGATTTCAATCTGAATTTCCCTCGTCGTTTCTATTTGGAAGCATAGGCGTCGGTAGGCAAGCAAAAATAAAATCTGCTATTAATTACACAACCAGCTTGTGCTTAAAACCAACAGGACATTATTTAAGTCGCTTAGCCTTATGGCCTCACACTACACGCCTTTATTTTCACCGACGCCTCCTCGGGGGAATGGATTCACTAGAAGGGCAGAAAGATAGCCCATCTTTCAAAGAAATTCGTGAATCCAATATCCAATAACTGTAATAAAAAGAAAAATCGAACGGTAACACCGTTAAACATGCAGGAATAAATAATGTACTCACGTTTTTTGAACGCAGTATAGCACTAACACAACTGTCCGTTGTGCGTCCGCACAGTTCGAAAAACGAATCACCAATGATTTTAAAATGGCTCCGTTCAAACAGCTCAACTTCGCCACCTGGTGGACGTTTAGAGAAATATTGTACCGGATACGTCGGGGGAATTGTTAGTCAAATTAAGCACTATTTCCGCCACAGCGTCGTCAAATCGAGTTGCCTCTCTCATTGTTTAGGCTTCGAATGACGGTACAGTAAGTTAATAATCTGACGACCTAATTTTCAAGTTCAGCGAGACAAATGTATAGGTACCTAGGTACCTATTAATGCTTTTGACTGTACGCGCGACTGACAGCCAAGAGTTTACGAACTTTAACACTCGTGTCGAGGCGCTTTTGTTTTGTCTGAGTAATTAAGTCTGTAGTTTTAATTTAAAGATATTATTATGAAAGCCGAAAGCAACCGAATTTCCAGAAAAAACTTCAACATTCCTGGTATTACCGAGGATCAAGAGTGCAAAGAGTCATATAGTGGCCCGCGCCCTTTCTCGGAACCGGAATCTGTGGCTTTGCGAGTAAGTACCAAAAATGCAAAGGTGCCTAGGTATAACTCCACAGAGTGCATCTACTTTGCCCCAACAAAACTCCCCATCAGTGGGGCAAAGTAGATCACTTAAAAATTGGGTGTGTAATCTGCCCCACTGCTACGATTTAATGGGGCACCGTACACAGATTTTATGTGGAGTTGAGTACCTACCAAGGCCGGCAGCCTGATTTAGTTAAGTTATTTTTTATTTTAATTAAGGCCGTATGTTTTTGTACATGGAACAATTGTATTACTGGATATTCAAATGTTTACTATATTTGAATCGATGTTGCCGGCGGCTTGGGTGCTTACCGGCAGCCTTCCGGCGGCTTGTTCTCCGTTCATTCAGGGGCCTACCTAATTGCAACACTGCATGCCGCACTGCCATGCCGCCGGGAAAATTCTCCACTCCAAAGTGGGTAAGAATCGGTTCATCCATTTTGGAGATTAGCCCGTATTATCTCCAAAATGGATGATCCAATATATAAGACTCGAGATATTTTTTTTTATTTTGCCTCTTCCATCCTATTATGATACCTGTGGCCCCCAGTTCCCCAAAGATCCGGATGAATAGATGTGGATTGTTCCAAACCGGGACGGACAGGCGTCCTCCATGAGAGGCTTAGGTACTTTATTATCAGTGTATGGTGGTTGCCAACTACTTATCTACCTGTTTACTTGGCATTTCAGAAAACAGCACTAGAGCTAAAGAACCGTCTAAGCGCTATAGTCGATCTGCACACATTCGGACAGCTAATATTGTTTCCATGGAGTGCCGTGTCTGAAGCCACTCCTGACGCAAAGCTGCATAACACCACTACAGCTGGAATGTTTAAGGTATCTCACTAGTGATTTTACGTTTAGATTCATATGAATAATGGTATTTTCAACCTACACCTAGCTAGGTACAAAGGCTAGGTGATTAAAGTAAACTAGAAGTCATTTCCCAGTCGTCTTTAATCACTTGACCAGGTGAATTAACTCGACTTTATAGCACTTTTTAGCGGGCACCTACTTAAGTGATTTAAAGCCTAGGTAATAAAGCTGGAACAATTCCTAAAAAAGTAGACAGTTTAGAAGAAAGAAAGAATATTGTCCGGTTGCTACAGATACCTTTTTTTAACACCCCATGTACCTACTATATAAGCGACTATGTACCTACTACTATTGTTAACAATAGATATCTATGGGAATATCATTTTAGTCTAGTTGGCTAACCCTAGGTACTGTTTCAGATATCTTAGAATCTCTCCAGTGAAAATTAGTTATACCTAAGCAAAACAATAGAAATTATATTAATTTGATCTAGGTAGGTAGGTAGATATTCTTTATTGCACACCACACAGTTGAGTTAAATCTAGGTTTATCTGACATAACTGTGCACAATTTAGGCTTACCTAAGTATTGCTAAGCGATCTCTTCCTGACCATTGAGCTAGAGCCGCTAGAGGACAGTTTAAGCGGTGCCATACGAATACGACCGATTCAGAATTAGATTAACATAATTTGTTTTAATTTTTAAGTAACTACCTAATTCATATACCTACTTTCAGGCAATTTTAGAATTCAAAAACAGACATTACTCTTACGGGCCCACATACCACCTCATCTACCCCGCGACCGGGTCTCTGATAGACTGGGCATACTCCATAGGGATACGACACAGCTACGTCATCGAGGGCCGGGACAGGGGCGCGCACGGGTTCCTAATCCCTCCAGAATTCATCCAGGAAATTGGTCAAGAGATGCTCATCGCTGTACGACAACTAGCGAGCGTTATAGAGGCCAGAGAAAAAGTAGCTCGTAAGAAACCAAGGCACCGACAGGTTAAGTGGTTTTGAAAGATTAAAATTTGAAGGAGTTATTTTATTTCGTAATTTTTTTTAATATGTTTTTCAAGATATTCAGCTACTTACTACCAAAACTAACTGTAGGTAGGTTAGGTGTATCATAAAAGAAACAACGGTGTAAAATTTCATCGTCGTACCATGCAGCTAGGTAGGTACTCGTAATATGATGTAGGTAAGTAACTTGCTTAAGTATTATTACTTATGCAAGTTATTAAGCTAGACGATGATAGATATTATTAATAGGTAAGTAGGTATCTAAAGTATCATACAACGGAATGTGGTGGATATTCGGCTTGCCCACTGACCTCTACCAAGCATCTACAAAGAGTAGAGCTTTTATGGTCTTTTAATTACTAACCTATCTCATCAATAGTCGTATCGCAAAACATAGAAACTCTATTTATGTAAAAAATGCACCTGACATAGTGTGAACTAAAAAGCTGTAGGGACATGTAGCAACATCTATATATAGATACATATTTACATCGCTACAACATAATTAAGTAGAATCCTACAACGCACATGCGAAGTTTTCATCACAAACCAAGATGGTCGGCGGATCTAGGGGTGTGAGACTTGGACGCCCTACCAACCGGTAACGGGTCAAAAAAAGTCCGTCGGAGCGCGGTCCTCGACAACGATCACCTAACTCTGAGGAAGTACTTCCACTTTTGTAGGCACAAGTCCGTACCTACACAGTTATTAGCTACCTAAATACACGAACTCATTAAGGGATATTCAAATAAAGAGGAAAGCCTGTTTATATGGAAATCAAAATATAGGTATGGCATGGATCATGGTCCAAAACTAATAGGTAACAAATTGGCCGTAAAGTTTCCCAGCGTAGCTCATGACATTATCGCGTATTATAATCGCCTATTAATTTTCATGCGGGGCTATAACCAGGCATAGTATTTTCTACTCGTCTAGTTTTACTATTAGAAGGAACGGGGACAAGAAACTAGTTCTCATTGTGTACCAGTTGTTAACTTAATCTGTTAACGGAGAAACCACTTTATAAATATCTCGTGAAAGGGTCGTTTATTAGCAATTTCTACGCCCGTTACTTTTGCTCCATTATAGATACCTATCGGACATCTCGACAACATCACCTGTACGATTATAGTATGTTTGCATGCATATAAACTAGATATGGATTGGCTTGTTAAATCTAATTTATTTAAATGTTAACAATTATTATAGCTTGCGAAGAGATGCAGTGCATAGTTAGAAATCCTTTAGAAACTCGCACAAGAAAATATAGGTAGGTAGTGGTATTTCTAATCAATACTTATTTAGGTATGCCATACCAAAAATGATGGATTACCTATTAGGTACCTATATTATAGTGGGCATAAACTCAAGAAACAATTTGTGTCTGCTCCTACCGACATAACACTATTCTTCACAAAATCATGTTAATAAAATATCGATTTTTTTCATGTTCAGTCAAGAGGACTGGGGAATAAAAGCCACAAGTTTCAAATAACGCAGGTTTATTAACGTTAAAAACGAATAAAGGCACCACAATCCCTGACATCACATCAAGCTTACCTAATTAATTCATCCACAAAAATATTTGACTAGACATTTTTTTCCGTATACCTAACATAGGAACCACTCACAATTTCAAATAAATACATAATCTGTGCTTAAACAACCTCATTACCTATAATGACAGCTTAAAATTAATGCGTTTATCAATCCTGTAGGCACTCGAGAACACTTAGAATCTCCTTAATATCTACCTGGTCCCTTACCACAACAATATTCAATGTTCCTATTAAGCATTTAACACACGTTGCATATTCAAACTATGGTCAAAAGGCATTAACGTCACACGCTTTAGGCATTCGTCACACAAACTACTTTCACCATTGTTTACATTCTAGGATTTGTAACTAACTTTGTGAACTGAACAAAATCAATTAAAATACAGAATAGCGTAGCTGAAAAAGTATAGTTAAGCGTCTCGTGTAGGTTTAAATAAATGCTGACACTAAAAGTCGATAACGTAAAACCACAAAACGAAGTAACAAAATTGGTATCACACGGAATAAATTAAGATATCCAAACGGTACATTAATAATCCATGAAGGTGTTATTGCTGGCGGTCTCATGGTTGCTTTGATTGAAGGCAATGACGTTTCTACAAACTCAGCGATTGTCTTTCTTCGATGTGCTTCTCAAACTCCCAGTGTCACCACCGGCGTGCATCTCTGTTTCCTTGAAGCCAGCTTGGTATCTTACCAGTTTATCATCGGAGGCACGCACTCGCTCCTGCAAAATCTCCACCGTTCGGTTCAGAAGCTTGATCTCCTCTTGCAAAGGATACAACTGCATATTCATCTGCATCAGTTCCTTTTCGTGCGCTAGTTGTAGAGTGTGCAGCTAAAACAATATCAAATAAGTTTGGTTTTATAACCAAGCACCAAGAGGTTTAGTTCCTCGTTCCTTCCCAGTGCCATTAAGGCTTCGTTCACAGAAGGCAAACTGTTTGTTATATAGTGGGCGCACGTAACGCTCTAAATTTTGTAGATTGAGCTCAAAACTAGCCCATCTCAGGGATATGGAAGGACATACGGGAACGAAGCCTTAGTCATGGAATGCCCTTACCTTTCATGTGTTTCATTCCTCTTACAATCCTATGTATTATAGGCGGGACGTGAAGCGGCATCTTAGTCCTTCAGGGTGAGGGACAGGCGCGGTAGGTTCTGCATTGATTCTATTATGCCTGTCGACTCAACTTTTGGACCTCACGATCGCTTACCATCAGGTGAAATGAGGTCATCCTGAATAACCCTGATGCTTTTTTCTATATAAAAAAACCTACAAATATAGTCAGACCAAATTTTAAAACACTCACATCTTGTATTCGTTTCTTCTTTAACAATATAAACTCCTCGTTGGTACGCTTCAACGAATCTAGCAAACTATTTCTTTCGAGCATCAATACTTCCTTCTGTTTCCGCATTTCAACCAGATCAGCTTCCATTTCTATGTTTACTCTCGCCAAAATATTTTCCGTAGATTTATTCTGTTTGATGCCAATCTTCTTTTGTGGGTTAAGATTCAGTAACACTGAAAAGAAATACAAAAGAAAATGTATAGCATTTGTTGTTTCAATTTATAGAAAATGAAAATAAAATTATTCCATGTGAGAAGGACCAAGTTTTGGAACTCTTTGCACACTAACTCGGTTCTCGTTCCCTGATAGGTGTAACCTTTAGATTTTTAGGGTGAGAGTCAGTCAGTTTTTGACGTGTGAGCGCGGTCCATCGTAGGCTCTTACATCGGTTAAAGTCAGTCAAGTTGGAATAAAAAGCTACAAACTTTTCTTATAAGAAAAGTATTAATACGCACCTTCTTTTTCCTTCTGCAAGTTTCGTAAATTCTTTCTAAGCTCTTCTGTTTCTCTATTTATCTTAGCTATAGTTCGTTGTTTAATTGTAAGTTCTGATTGTAAACCTTTTATTGTTGCAACTAAATAACTGTCCTCTTTCAGTTTGTTCAGAAGCAGCGCAGAATTTTGCGAAAGTCTGCTCACTGCCGAGGATGCTCTGTCTGGCTTTAAAAATGTTTGCGTCCCAATCGTATGTTGAGGTCTTGGCACTGTCTGGACGGCTCCATCTACCATATTTACTTTATTTAGTCTATTCTTAAGCTCAGTGTGTACTTTACGATCTTCCATCAATTGCCGTTCCACATCAATAATGTGGTTCTCGTATTTCAATTTCATATCACTGAACTTTTCTTGCAGTGTTAATAATATACCCTGAAAATGGTCTTCTTTGTCTTTCAACTCTTGCTCCAAACGAGCAATTCGTTCTTCTAGCAATTTCTTTTTATTATCTTCAACGGTTGATGATTTTGAAGCCACTGAAACAAATTATACGCTTGTTTAATAAATCAAACAAGTAGATAAGCATGATAAAAATGTTATGTAAGATTAAGCAAACCTATCAAAGCTGATACAGAATCCGGATGTTTCCTTCTCAATATCAACTCCATTTCCTTCACTTGTCGTTGAAGGTCCTGAATAACAACAACATCTTTCTCATGTTGTATGGTCAAGTTCTTTCTTTCGTTACGTTCTTTATTCAATTCAGCCATTATTTTCCCTTCATTTTCTTTTACACCTTTCAACTCCATGTTTCTATTTTCGTATTCTTTCCCAAGTCTGCTAATAAACTTTTCACATTCATTTAATTTCAAATCAGCTACATGCTTTTGTTCATTGATTTGATCTAGTTTCTTTTTTAGTGTCTTATTATCATCTGTCAATTGAACATTTAGCAATTCGAGGCCCTTAACTCTCTCATTTGTGTCCTTTAATTCCTCCAATAATCCTTCGTGTTTACAGGTTACGCTCTTCTTCGGCGAGTTAGTTACAAATCGTGCAACTTTCCCTGCCTCTCTTTTCTTGGAATCAATAACGCCAGCCGAGAATGGTCTAGATTTTGGTTTACGACGAACTTCGTTATTTTCCTTCCCATTTTGTTTGTTTACAATCAGCTAGAACAATCAGTTATACGTGAAATGACGTATCAAGAAAGTTTATTAGTTAATCAACTATTGCAATGCGGGTTGTAAATAGCTAAACCAGAGCAATGTCAGCATCTGCATTTTTTCCTCCATGCCTACATGTGAGGAAAGTAAATAACTATGGGTTCTAGTTCTAAATGCATACGCAATTAGCGACCTACTTCTCGCTATCCCCTAATGATCGTCACCATGAAACCCAATAGATCTGTAACATTTTAAAGATAAACAACCCATTAAAAACGTGTTTACAGTAAATACGATTTGTCATCAGTTGGATAACTGCAACTCGGTGCCAATGACCGAGCATGACGTCTCAGCAGCGGCCGGGAGGTTGTCAATCTGGTTTCAAAACAAATACTTGCCGAGGCGATGCCATAAATGAGACTTTTGGCCATCAGGTTTTGTATAAGACTAAAATGAGCTATCAATAGATCCAAAAAGTATGAGGGTGTATTCTCAAATCGGATAAACATCCCTTTAGAATTAGCAATCTAACGAAATTTTATTCGATATAGACATGTATCTTAGTTAAACGAGTTCAATATCTCAGTAACATAGCAAAAACTCAAATCGGGAGCCATGGGGAATCTGTTTGCAATAAACTATTTGAATTTGATCTAAGGGAAGGCCCTTAGTTCAAATTCAAATAGTTTATTGCATTATTTTCCCTTATCGTCCCCTGACCAAAGGAAGCCCTTAAAATCATAAATACTACTACTACAAAATACATGTCAGTAAAGAATCATAAAAAGTATAACAAAAATGTTCTCAATCGTAATTAACTTTGAAATTGGTAATTTATTAACTACCATACAATCGTAAAATTTCATAGAACAAACTCGGAACGAAAGCAATGTTTCGAATGTTTTATTGTTGTTAGATTATATTTAAATTTTAATTCTGACATTACAAATTGCCTTTTGAAAATTTGGTATTGTATTAACCAGATTATTTCAGACCCCAACTTTTACACGGTAGGTATATTATATTGGTAAGACACAATTAAAACTAATACTGACATCTGAAATTACATAAGTTTATGCAAATGTAATATGTACACACAACTTTCTGTAAATAAATGTATCTTTAGTTAGAATATGAATTTTAAGCCTTTGGAAAATCAGACAATAAATGATAAGGTGATTCTTACTCGAAGATGCGTCATCATACTTTTGTAGCGACACGTAGCGACACCTATCTCCACACCGCTACAACAACCTCCACGTCGCTACAATATGCAAGTTCCGCCAGCTAACAACAGATGGCGGAATAAAATGGAAAAAGTGTACAGAATCCTACAACGCGCAAACGAAGTTTTCATCACGACTCGCTATATATACGAAAAACCAAGATGGTCCATCGGACCGCGGTCCCCGAGCACGATCACCTAGCTCGGCGGAAGTACTTCCACTTTTCGTAGGGACAAGTCTGTTCCTACAATTGGTGACCCCGACGTGATCTACACCTACGTGATATGAACACGCAACGAGATGGAGCCCGACGTGATGAAAACCGACGACAACCACCTTGGCGAGCCCTGCGTCGACGACGCAGCTTCCGCATCATCTCCAGCCTCTCCATCCTCAGCAGCAGTCTTCAGCAGCCCTCATCACCAGCGCCTTCGTGAACCACCGCAGCTTTCGACGCTCCCTGGTTCAGCGGCAGCTCACACCGTGCAACCGACGCTACGCAGCCCTACGTCCGGATCAACGGCGGCACCTCCTCGACGTGGCAGCAGCTGCTCCTGCCTACATCGCTCATTCCGACCCACTGCGAATTCGAGCACACCGGCACCGACGCTTCTCATCCGTCCTCACTGAGGATTCCGAAGCACACGCACGCACACCGCTCATCCCGACTGACCGCGGATTCGAGCCTACTCGGGCACGACGCTGACCTGCTGAGACGAGACTTTCCATCTAGGAGGGGAGTGCTGTAGCGACACGTAGCGACACCTATCTCCACACCGCTACAACAACCTCCACGTCGCTACAATATGCAAGTTCCGCCAGCTAACAACAGATGGCGGAATAAAATGGAAAAAGTGTACAGAATCCTACAACGCGCAAACGAAGTTTTCATCACGACTCGCTATATATACGAAAAACCAAGATGGTCCATCGGACCGCGGTCCCCGAGCACGATCACCTAGCTCGGCGGAAGTACTTCCACTTTTCGTAGGGACAAGTCTGTTCCTACACTTTTATGCATCATCTTCTGCTTCTACAGGACAGTTCACTGCAGGCCATAGTCCTTTCAAATTGTTTGCCACTTTGCTCGATCCTGGACTTATTCCATTATGATACGTTCACGAAAGTCTTTGATGCGATCACGTATTGACTGTCATCAGGTTCCCTGTCCCGTGTATCACATTTGATACATAACAATTTAAATTCTATTGCATCTGGATGGTGGACAGGGAAACGGTTAACGTAAACAACGAACGTTTTAAATATATAGCGGCGTTGCCATTAAAATCGGTATATAAAATGATAATACCCTTAAATTATAGCCTTCAGAAGTTTCTTCCAAATCTGTTCAGAAGTTTTTACGTGAAAGAGTATCAAACGTCCATCTATCGAGATCGATTGAAATTTGATTGCCTAGATGGATAGATATCCATCTAGCCAAACAAACTTACGTATTTACAATGTTAGGCCAAATCCCTAACATTGTAAATACGAAAGTTTGATGGAAGAAAATTTAACCATTGTAGCATCCAAAAAAATTACATAATTCAACCCAATATCGACAGTTCACACACAAAATGCAACACGTGATTCCCTTCGCGATATCTAAAGCGTGATAGTAGTGGAGCTTAAAAAGGCTACGACGGTGCGCCCGCGCATCAGTGCGGTCACCGGAGCGGTCAGTAGCCATGGGGTCGTTGAGGGGAGCGCTCGTGCTGGTGCTGGCTTCCACTTGCGTGCTGGGAACGCCATTGATCAATCAACTACAGCCGGGACAAGGTATGTAACCAATTGTAATAATAATTAAATAAATAACCCAAGAAATGCCACCCTAGGCCACACATCGTCATCTAGCCCCAAACTAAGCCGAAGCTTGTACTACGGGGTCTACGGGTATTAGACAACTAATAAACTTACATAAATACATATTATACCTACATAGACTCTCAGACCAATACAAACAGACATGTTCATGAAATAATCTTTAAGCATCCCCTAACTTCTGATTTAGGGCTAGCGCGGAATATCCGATAAAACCGGGTTCTATTCCCGGTCGAGTCAGTTTAAGAAATGAAGATAGTGCAATAATTCAAAAGCTTAAAATAGCCAAGCTTTTAAAAATACCATTACACGATCTTATAAAATTTCGCAGGTACTTTTTACCCCAAGGATGATGATGAAAGATAATTTTTGTTGAACAATTTAGGCGGTCTTATCACTATAAGCGATCTCTTCCGGACAACCTTTACCTTCTATTCTATTTCCTCTGCCGCATTGACTTTTTATCCTTAGTTACAATGATTTTGTTTTTATTCTTACATATTTTGAAAAGGACTTTCAGGCCCCGTGTTCCTACCTATTTATCTCACAAAGAAAGGTCGTCTAGGAGAGTTTAATAATGAATTTTATCATCTAATACTAGGTGCATAATCAAAAACATGACCAGATCTAATTCATTTTAATTCTACAAATAAGTGATTTTGTATAGGGAAATAAATAACTAAAATAATGAGCGATTGTTTCTCATTAGTTTGTAAATATTTCCAAGTTCCTTTTACCGCTTAAAAATAAAAATAAATAAAACATTCAACGAGATTTGTTTATTGAGACTTTAACTGTATTTACTACAACTAGAATTTAACAAACTTTCTCTTACTTACTATTCAGAGAAGACAATACCAAAAGAAATAGAGTCTAGATCAGTTACTTATAAGAGAGTCGTGTGATGAGCATTTGTGTTTGTCACATGACGAAATTGTAGTTGTTTTGTAGGTATTTGTAAGCCAATTTGGTACAGTGTTTCTCTCACTGAACCAATTTGGCACCTCTGGCACAGGGTTCGATCCCCGCACAGTACCAACGTTGATCTACAAATACGAGTACTTAGTAACAATGATGTAAAAGGCCGGTAGGCCATTTTAGGTAATTTATTTAAATAAAATAAATATAAATTATTCATTTCTGGAAATAGATTCTCGAGTAATACTTTTGCACGTCAAACTTTTTTTTGTGTTCCCTTTTTTATAAACTGGAACAAGTAGGCACAAAAGTAAGTAATATAAATGTTACGTACTATATATTAAGACGTACCACGATGGGCCACTTACCGCCTCTCATCTAGTCCCAAAGCTTCGGCTCAGCTTGTACTATACAACTTGCTTAATACTTTTTTGTAAGTAAATACATATTATACATAGCAAACACCCAGACCAATACAAACAGACATGTTCATGCTCACAAATGTTGGTAGTTATGTCAAAATAATACGAACATGCATGCATATATGATTTTAAGGGTGAAAAAAAATTAAAATTATGATAAAATAAAAAAAAAATTAAAATAAATAACTTTCTGTTATCGAATATAGCCGAGTAACAATGAGGGTTTTCTGAAAAAAGAAATCCACCAGATGGCACCACATAAGAGGCAAGTCCAACTGTTACGAGATTGGTTCATTATGCACTGACATTAACTGACCAATCATATTATGATAGCTGGACCGCAGGTCTACACAACGCCATCTATCGGATATTTCATTTTGAATCACCCTCATTGGAAACATTGATCAACACAGAATGACTGCAGTGTAGATGCACGTTAAAGTCAAGAAAAACCGGAAACAAAATTAATACATTGTTCTAATACAAATCACTATTCCGGGAAGATCGCCTTCGGAATGCGTGATCAGCATCGCCAAACGAAAATTGCGGAACTTGCATCAATACCAGATTCGGTTTACGCATAAAAGATCTGTTTAACTTCATCTACACTAATATTATAAAGAGGACTGAGGCTCAAAAAGTACTGGGCCGATTTAAAAAATTCTTTCACCAACAGAATGCTACATTCTTCCAATTTGACATAGGCTACAATTCATTTTGAAAAAATTAGGGATCCTTGGTAAAATTTTAACAATATAATTTTATTGTCTACCCCGTGCGAAGCCGGGACGGGCTGCTAGTTCGCGTATAAAAAGAAGTAATGTTATTAATCTCCTATGCGAATTCCGGTCACAGCGGTCAATTTCTAAAGAGACCAGGCAAGTACACAGGAGATATTAATAACAGTATTTTTAGCAAAAAAACCGACTTCAATATGATGACAATAGGACCAACTAGGAAGTTTCCCAACACCCATTCGAAAAAAAACTACATTTCAAATCGATTCCCAATTCTCTGAGATTTGTGGTTAAAAACATACAACAAAAATATTGAAATCAGTCGAATTCAGGACCTCCTCCTTTATTTTTTTGAAGTCTGTTAAAAAATCAGTTACAATTTAAGGCTGCACTTGCTACTTGTACCAATGAGGCAGTCAATTTAAATGCTTGTGATACATTTTATTGTATAAAAAAATACATTCAAGTCGACTCGGGCCAAGATCAGGGTAGCCGAATGGAAATCAATGCGTGGTCAGAGAAAGTCATTAAAATGCCACTGGAAGTGCGAGCCTCGCATTTTAAACATCATGTTTCTATTATCAACGCTGCCGCTATAATCAGCAACACGGCGGTTCGCTTTTGGAAAAACAATTGGCTCAGTATTATTCTATGAAAAGAAAAAGCTAATAGGGATTAGTTACCTATATTTTTCTAAAGTGTGTGGAAACAGCTAGACACTTAACTCTGGTAAATAAATCTTCAAATTTAATTCGAAGAGTAGGATAGTTTATGTACAGTCAATGATTGTAACATTGAATTAAGAAGTATCAAACGATTATCACTCTTTTTGTTCACTATAGTAGGTCTGGTTTACTATAGTAGTAAGGTACTAATTAATCTAACTTCTACAGAGTCGCATCTAAAAAATCTAAAAAGCGTTTAATAAAGCAAATCCTATGTTCTTAAAAGCAACATATTACTACTAAGTATTTTCCGATGATTCCTAATTAATGTGGTTAAAAATAAATAAAATGTATCACAAGCATCTAAATATTTATTTAATGATGCCTATTTCAAATAATAGGCCCATCCCCAAACGTGACTACATCGGCGCATTAAAAAACCAAACGGTTTCAGTTCACCACAAAGGGCTATTATGGTATAGCAATTTGACTAGGCATATAATCGCATATTAGATGCAAACACAATAATACCCCATAATAAGTCACGCTTAGCACAAACTGCTAAACAGCATAGGTATACGGACTAAGTACAGTATTTATCATTGAAATAACGACATAAGCCACGTTTACCTAACAAGATAGACTCGTATGAAAGCCATTATCACAATAACATACTAATACAAATCACTATTCCGGAACATAACAAATACTAACAATTTTCAACTCGGTGATATATGAGTGATACCTAGAGTATTCAATTTACAGAATGGCCACAACGTAACTCAGTGGGGCAACCGTCTGATCCAATCCCTGAGGAAATACAACAACCCGCGGAGCCACAAGAAACTTCAGTACAACAGCCAGCAGATATACAAAATAATGGTGAAGATGTTGTGGTAGTGGATGCTAGTAAAGAACCAGCAAAAGTTGGACTGCTTAGCTTGACACGTAGAAATTGTAAGTATTATTAAGTCATTTGGGTTGTTTTATTTTGTCAACGAACCCATTGAATATACGATATGGGCATTGGGGTCCGTTCATGTGACCACTGCACGAAAACTAAAAGAATATGCATTTTGAAAACACTTTTCATTTAGTTCTTGATTACATCATTCATTTTCCACAGCGGAACCACAAGAAACTTCAGTACAACAACCAACAGATATACAAGATATTGTTGAAGATGTTGTGATAGCCGAAGCTAGTAAAGAATCAGTTAAGGAAGTTGACGCATCAGATACAGAGGCCGAAGCAGTATTAACTGAAGAAGAAACAGATGCTAGCCCTAAATCAGCAAGCGTGAAGAACGAAAATCCTCAAAAAGTAGACTACACTGGTGCTCAACTTTGGAAAGTTTCTATAGAAAAACCAGGAGTGCGACAACTGCTTAGGACCTTGAGACGTAGAAACTGTAAGTTTTATTATTATTTTGCCATTCGGTCCAATGCTCTTTCAACTAACACTAAGACACTTCAATAAGACATGTTACTTTATCAAGTACATTTTCACGCTTTCAGTAATTTCAACATGGGCGGGCAACGGCACAGCAATTGACGTTCTAGTAAAACCACACGCAGTAGAAAACGTGACGGCAATTCTCAAAAAAGAAAATATACGATATGACGTTGTGATTGAGAATCTGCAAAAGATGATTGATGAGGAGAATCCACCGCTAGACGAAAACGAGCTAGAGCTTCAAGATAGACGAGGTATGGTATCTCTACAATAGTTTGGATAAATATTTATGTACTTACTTGTAAATGAAACTCTTGGTCTGAAGACCGAAATGCAGCAATTTTGTATAATATAAATTCTATCTATAGTATGTAATTTATAATATCAAATTAATTACAAGTATTATATTTCATGTACAGCAAGAACGAGACGACGTTCCGCCAAATTTCCATACCAATATTCCAAGGGTATTGTAATTTTGTTGCAGCGAGATCTTACAATTTTTGGCGTTACAGGCCCTCTCGTCTCGGTATGGTAGGCGCCTACATGGGCTTCAATTCCCTCAACATACCCATGGAGTATTGGCCGTATGCGCATTGGGGTTCGTTCATGTGACGACTGCACGGGTGTTCCTTTGATAACGCACTGTTTATAATTTTTGTGTCTTTTATGTCATTCACTGCATGTTATATTGCGTTAACTTTATCAATATTAAAAATAACGGTTTAATAATAACATTTTATTTATGCATTTATTAACTATACACGCCATGTTGGTGCTGTGTTACGAAATCTCACACAGAAAACTAAAAGAATATGCAATTTGAAAACACTGTTTATTTAGTTCTCGAATACACCATTCATTGCACACTACACTTATTTTCATTTTCAAAAGTACAATTTCTGACCATAAAACACACAGCCATATTATTCGACCAATGTAATTCATTTGAGAGTGGAACTGTTGTCTTTAGCTGAACCTAGCTCATTATTCGGTCATACAATTTCAGGACATCGCATGAACTGGAAACAATACCACAGGCTTGAAGACATTCATAGCTTCATGGATTACCTGGCTAAAACGTATCCTGCAATCGTCAGCGTTAACTCAATTGGACAGTCACATGAAGGACGAGATCTGAAGGTATATACTTATACAGAACTTGTACCACCAATCAAAAACATTATAACTTAAAACAACTTAAACAATAATATCTATGAGCATAATAACAAAGCATAATAACAAAGCTAACGGAACTAGAATTTAAAGATGCATACATACATGAAACAATCTGCTAAGAAAATAAATGATAGATATGTAAATAGGATGAATCGGATATTCAACAGTGTTTTATGAATGCAGATGCTACGGATATCAGATGGCAAGCCTACAAACAAGGCAGTTTTCATCGATGGAGGCATACATGCGCGGGAGTGGATCAGCCCTGCGACTGTCACTTTCTTCATTAATCAGTTCGCGGAGAATTTCGACGTAGAGTCTGATGACATTAAAAATATTGACTGGTAAGTTGTATTGTGTGTTGTAGTCACGGTTGTAGTTAACAACGTTTTAGAACTGAAATATCGAGAAAATTCACGAAAATTCACACAGAATTTTGTAAGATAAAAGTGAATTTGGGGTAATATTCGTGGGGTGTAATATTGTGTTACTAGATATTTCATCCATGTAAGTATACAGCGTAAACGAGTCCATAGTCCGACACCAACTTTACAATCTTTAAACCATGAGTTATACAGATTTTTGAGGAAGTAAGATTAAGAGTATCTAAAGTTTAAACTTAGGCTGGTCAGAAGAACTTAAGTTTGAAAAATTGCAGGTTAATAATATATTTATCTCATTTAATATTGTAATGCTTCCCCATAGGTACTTTGTACCAGTTTTGAATCCAGACGGTTACGAATATACATTCGTTGGCGATCGTCTTTGGCGCAAAAACAGAAGGAGTGGCTATTTCTGTTCAGGCACTGACTTGAACAGAAACTTTGGGTGAGCGATTTTTCTTACCCCTGTTGTAATTCCTTTTTCCTTTCCTTTAGGTATTTCCTTCCCGTCGTGAACCCAGACGGTTACGAGTATACGTTTGTAGGGGATCGTCTCTGGCGCAAGAATAGAAGATCTACCAGATCATGTTCTGGTGTCGATCTCAATAGAAACTTTGGGTAAGTAATTTAGCTTCATCTTTAATTTGTAGCTCGTTCGTGTCCGTCTAAAAACCAGCAGTCAGTCCATAGGGAGATCTCCAGTATCTAGAGTTCCGTGCCACATAGCTCTTAATTTTTGAGTTGAGAATAGGGAGAATTGGAAGGATAAGCCCACACCAAAATTTTAAAATCAGGAATTCATAAACCATTACATTTGAATGGACAAAGTTTTGTTGAATTCGATTTGAGCTTTTGAGAAGAAATGAGCCCTTGTTACGTTCGACACGATATTAGGAGCTACAAATACGCGCGATTACCGTAGAAAATAACGGTACCTACTTACGTACATTATTAGGTACTGTAAAGCTATTAGTCAATCTTAAGTATATTAGCCACACCTTACCTAGCGCAGGCAGCTACTAAATAACGATTTTATCACGATGCATTATTCTGATTACAGCTACAGGTGGGGTGGCAAGGGCACGTCAGGAAACCCCTGCAGCGAAATATATCGCGGGCAACGAGCATTTTCTGAACCAGAATCTAAAGCGATAGCAGTAAGTATCTGATTTGGGGACGTTTGAATTAGGAGTAGGTATTTAACTACAAGAAAGGCAGAGAATCAAAGTCGTAGGTCCTAAAGCAGAAAATCAAAGTTGTAATAAAGCTCACCGAAGCAACAAGCTGAAGTAGCAGTGGGATGGCGATAGCTGCCGCAGAACCGATAACCGTTGGGGTAAACCGGTTCTATTACGCTTCTCGGCAAGTGTAGTGTATGGCGGTCCCCGGTGGAGAGACGATTTGCGCAAGGTGGCTTGCAAGTGCTGTAATGCGCGGCCCAGGATCGAGCAAAGTGGTGAAAAATGAGAGTCCTATGTCCAGCAGTAGACTGCGAAAGGCTGATGATGATGAACAAAAAAGACCAACCAACTACGTCATAATCTTACAACGAATAGAATGAATGCCACTTATATTTAACAACGATATTAATATAGGTAGTAGTAATAGTATAGTAAAAGTAACGAGTAGCTACGACACAAAAGTCTAATCTACGTCAAATTTCGAAAATGTATATTCCCTCTTTTACAGGATTTCTTCAAAAGTACCGCAGCTAACTTCACAGCATACCTGACTTACCACAGTTACGGCCAATACATTCTTTACCCGTGGGGTTACGAGAATGTTGTTCCTCCCGACTACAAGGAACTAGACGCTCTCGGGAAACAAATGGCAGCAGTAAGATTTTTTTTTAGTTTAACAACAAAATGTAAAAATCGAAAAATGAAATTACCATAAGGTAATTCATTTCATTTCAAGTAATTATTTGCAAAAAATACTTAAAATGCCTATAAAGGCATTTTAAGTATTTTTTGCAAATAATTACTAATATACATAATATAATCAAAGTACCTACCTACATGGTACCAACCATATTTAATGGGCATTTTATGAATGAATCAAAATCATCCTTAGAACATAGACTTGACCAATTTTAATTTCTTTCTAAAGAGGTACATAGCTCATAATTATTTGCATATTCCAAATGTATAAACATCACTAAATCTAATCACTTTCCAATCATAGGTCATTCAAAGCAACAGTGGTGAAAAATACACTGTGGGCTCATCAAGCAAGACCCTGTATCCTGCTGCCGGAGGATCAGACGACTGGGCCAAGGGCCAAGGAGTCAAGTACAGTTACACAATCGAGTTGGCCGACACCGGACGATACGGTTTCGTTCTGCCGACAACATACATCGAACCGGTAGCGAAGACCAGCCTGGCAGCATTAAGGATATTAGCAGCGCAAGTGAACAAAGTGTAACTTAATAATTAATTGTCCGCCATTAAATTATTATTTAATTTAATATATGTAGTTACTATAATTAATTTATAAAGTATTTGTATTAAGGTCGAGATTCCATATTTTAATGAAAATAAAGTGAGAATACTTATGACTACTAATTATTTGTTCTTTACCCATAGACTTAAGAGATTGCAACATTAAGGATTTCATAGTATGATAAGCAATGATCTCAAGTGAATTTGCCCCAATTTTTTCATTATCATCATCATTATCAGCCTGTGTCAGGACATTGAAAATTATCACTTGCCCAAAACAAACTTAATTGCAATAAATAATTTTGATTGATTTGAGCCACCAACTTATGAAAATTGGAAAATTGTAATTGTAATGAATGAATATGGGACTATGTTCTGAAATAAAATTTATTTTATTATTATTTTATTATTTATGAGCACAAAAATGAAGGTCCTCATTGATATGATCTTAAACTGCACCGACAGGCTCGGTGGCTCATTTGGTAGTGACGTTTGCCCTCTGAGCCAAGGGTCGTGGGTTCGATTCCCGCACAGTACAAACATTTGTGTTCATGAACATGTCTGTTTGTATTGGTCTGGGTGTTTTCTATGTATAATATGTATTTATTTACAAAAAAAAAAAAAAATGTATTTAAGTAAGTTTATCAGTTGTCTAGTACCCATAGTATAGTTGTCTGTAACCTGGTTATTAACGAGGTTCTGGCATTTATACAGAACAAATGTGATGTGATGGACGAGGATGCAATGATCAGACTGTGTTCTACGGCTTTTAAGCCTGATGAAATTAGTGCTGCAAAAAATCTTTTGTTTACGTCGGTTAAAACGGCGGGAAGAAATATAAACCGTAAGAGAGAAGGAAAAATACAGCGAGAATTGGAGGATATAATCTCACTAATAAAACAAAAAGATCCTGAGGAGATGCCAATTTTTGTCGCCCGTGATCTACAAAAATTACCCCCCGTCACTTTCGATCACCTAGACGCGACGAGGTTGTTAAAGGATCTTATTTCACTAAAACACGAGATCGAGACTATTAAGGAAACATATACTCCTTTTGACCAGTTTGTAAGTTTAAAAAATGAGCTTAAAAACCTACAACAAGCCTCAATAGTGAATGATTTTGAACGGGAAAACTTCGTTAATAAAAAACGAGGTTCAAATCGCATGTTAGATACCTCGGAGTTAAACTGTGAGAGTGGCCCTTCAGGATTTATACACATTGCACAATTACCGATAAGTGATAATAGTTATGCCGCCGTTATTGATAAGGAGGTAGATCACACACAGACAGGGCGCCCGAGTTCCTTGTCGCACGCATCACGCGAGTATCGCTCTGTCGCACTCGCACTCGCACAGAGCCCGGCCGGAGCGCGCGCAGAGGCACGCGCTTCACTGCAAACACAAGGCGACTCGGCCGTCGGAGAGGTGACTAATGCATCGGCGGTACGCGTAAGCACAGCGAACGATCAGCTGATTCAACCGCACCTGCAGAGCGAATTAATAAGGCAGAGCGGACACGATGAATGGCAATTAGTTCAAAGAAAAAGATATAGGAATCGATTCATAGGTAAAAAAGGAACGTGCACAGAATTTGAGGGAAGTTTTAAAGCTGCCCATATAAACATCCCTCTCTTTATAAATAATGTGCACAAGGAAACCAGCGAAAACGATATTGTGTCCTACATAAAGACTAGAACCAATGTTGAAGTGAAACTACAAAAGATTGAAACCAAGCAGGAAAGGGAATACAACTCATTCAAAATGTCGGTTCCTAAAAACAAGCTGAAGTTGTTTTTGGACTGCAGCTTATGGCCGGATGGTATAACATTCCGCCGTTTCGTTCAATTTGGCAGTCGAGGTTTAGACAGACGGAAGAAGTCTGACAGTGGCGCGACATATAACACCTAAATGGATAGTACAACAATTAACGAAAGTGTTAAATTAGTTAGTTTTAATTGTAAATCGTTAAAAAGATCGTTAGAGTGTGTAAGAGAGATTTCTAAAAGTGCCGATATTATTGCATTGCAAGAAACGTGGCTCTTGCCTCATGAGATACCCGAAATCGGTAAAATAAATAGTGACTTTGGCTTCTGCGGTAAGTCCGCGGTGGACCTAACAAGTGGAATACTGCGAGGACGGCCGTACGGTGCCGTCGCACTGTTATGGAGAAATAGCAAGTATGATCGTGTATCCGTAATACAGTGTAATAGTAATAGAATTAGTGCAGTCAGGTTGTGTCTAGTGGACCGCTCAATTCTGGTTTTTTCAATTTATATGCCTACTGACTGTTCAGACAATTTAATGGAATTTGTACAATGTTTAAGTGAAATTGCATCAATAGTTGATAATAATAATTGTGAGGCTGTATATATTATGGGGGATTATAATGCCCACCCGGGTGAATTATTCGGTGACGAACTACACAATTTTTGTAACGAACAACGTTGGAGATGGGTGGATTTTGAAATGTTGGGGCCTAACTCTGGTACCTATACGTTTGTTAGCGAAGCTCACGGCAGTCGTAGATGGCTCGATCACTGTGTTGTTACCGAGGCAGCGTTAAAGACAGTGCTATCAGTAAAGGTACGATATGATATTTATTGGTCAGATCACTATCCGTTAGAGATTCGGTGCGACCTTAATTCAGTGGGTAGAATCATTGAGCTGCCGTGCGCTCAAATCAATAGGGTCCTCTGGGGAGATAGGAAAGTAGACCAAATTGAAACATATACCAAATATTGTAACGATAGATTAAGAAGTATTGTATTTCCTCAGGAATTCACTCAGTGTTGTGACAGTATGTGCTATAATAACAGCGAGGGGCACTTGGCCGCGCTAGACGCGCTGTATGGTGACATTGTGACAGTGTTACAGGAGGCTGCTGTTCTCAGCTACGGTGGTTGTACAAAGAATGATAGGCCGCATGGAGGGCGCTCTATTATAGGGTGGAATAAGTATGTCCGTGATGCCCACCGGGATGCTAGGCAGAAGTTTTTGACCTGGATATGGTATGGCAGACCTAATAGTGGTAATATTTATAATGAAATGCATGAATCTAGAAAAGTATTTAAAAGCAAACTAAAGTACTGTCAGAATAATCAAGATAAAATTAAAATGGACGTCTTAGCTACGAAACATAGAAATAAAGACTTTAAAGGATTTTGGCAGCAAACCAAAAAGCTCAGCCCAAAACCTGGCGTCCCGGTGAGTGTTAACGGCATTAGCGATCCTAAAGACATAGCAAACATGTTTAAATGTCATTTTCAAGTTGAGTCTCCGCTTAAGGGTGAGCAGGCCAGCGATGGGGGGGTCGTGGTGTCAGAGGTGCCAATGCGTGTTACCGCGAAACAAATTGCACTAACAATAAAGGGCATGACGCGAGGCAAGTCACCCGGACACGACGGACTCAGCATCGAGCATTTCCAGTATGCAGGACCGCATCTCCCTAGGCTATTGGGACTGCTCATCACATTCTGTTTAAGACATTCCTATCTACCAAACGAGCTAATGAAGACGGTAGTAGTGCCAATAGTTAAGAACAAGTCCGGAGATGCCTCCGACAAGACTAACTACCGCCCGATATCATTGGCTACAACCACATCTAAGGTGCTTGACGGCCTGCTTGAGAGACAAATAAAAGAATATCTCCATATACATGATGCACAATTCGGCTTTAGACCGAGACTTTCGACGGAAAGTGCGATCATGTCTCTTAAGCAGACCGTCAGGTATTACACAGATAGGAAGACGCCAGTGTATGCAGCATTTCTGGATCTTTCCAGGGCATTTGACCTGGTTAGGTATGACATACTCTGGAGTAAGCTGAAAGAGACCGGTTTACCAGGCGAGTTAATTAATATCTTCAGATATTGGTATGGCCACCAAACTAACCAGGTCAGGTGGCGTGGAGAGTTTTCGGACGAGTACAGGTTGGAGTGTGGAGTGAGGCAGGGAGGGCTAACGTCTCCTTCTCTCTTCAACTTGTACATGAACCGCCTGATTGCTGAGCTGAGCGAGACTGGTGTTGGCTGTTCCATTGATGGTCTCTGCATCAATAGTATCAGTTACGCAGACGACATGGTCTTGCTCAGCCCATCAATAGCCGCCTTGAGGAGATTGATAGGTGTGTGTGAGGTTTATGCTGAGAGACATGGTCTCCTGTACAATGTCACCAAAAGTGAGATCTTAATTTTCCAAGCTAAAGGGCGAAAATTGGGACACGTGCCACCCGTGCTCCTTAATGGTGCAGCCCTCGGTAGGGTAAAGGAGTTTAAGTACCTAGGTCACTGGGTTACAGAGGACTTGAAAGACGATAGAGATATCGAAAGAGAACGGAGGGCGATGGCAGTCCGCTGCAACATGTTGGCACGCAGATTTGCGCGATGTAGTGTGGAGGTAAAAATAACTCTTTTCAAAGCCTTTTGCCAAAACCTTTACACGTGCAGTCTGTGGGTCGACTATACGCAGCGGGCTATCAACGCACTCAGAGTCCAGTACAACAACGCGTTCAGGGTGCTGGTGGGGCTCCCGCGCTACTGTAGCGCGTCTGCAATGTTCGCGCACGCGCACACCGACGGCTTCCACGCCGTGCTGCGGCGGCGCATCGCCTCGCTGCTGCGCCGCGCGCGCGGGAGCCCCAACACCATCCTGGGCGCGCTCAGTGACAAGCCGACCTGCCCCCTCATGCGCCACTGGCTCCGAGCACAAGTGCACGTGCACGGGGCTCCAGAGGGTGGCAGGTACATGAACTGAGTTGTGCCTACATGTTTTTATTTTCATTTCTTTTTATTATTATTGTTTATCATATTTGTTTTGTTTACTAACATAATTTTTAAGTCACTTGTATACTAACAATTTATGGACCATAGTCTGAAATAAATTCATTTTATTTTATTTTTATTTTTTTTTTTATTATAGTACAAGCTTCGGCTTAGTTTGGGGCTAGGTGGCGCTGTGTGGCCCAGCGTGGCATGTCTTGGGTTATTTATTTATTTATTTAATATAATTAAACGTAATAAGCCCCTAATTGTGATTTTCTTTTTATAATGTAAAATAAATAAATAAATATAAATAAATAACCCAAGACATGCCACGCTGGGCCACACGGCGCCACCTAGCCCCAAACTAAGCCGAAGCTTGTACTATGGGTACTAGACAACTGATAAACTTACTTAGATACTTTTTTTTTTGTAAATAAATACATATTATACATAGAAAACACCCAGACCAATACAAACAGACATGTTCATGAACACAAATGTTTGTACTGTGCGGGAATCGAACCCACGACCCTTGGTTCAGAGGGCAGAGGTCACTACCAAATGAGCCACCGAGCCTGTCAAAATGTGAACCCATTAAATAATAATAAGACATTGAGATGACATTGAGGAGTTGGTTAGAGTTTTGTAGCTTCATTAGTTTTTGTTTAGGTGCAGCGCAGACGGCACACTTTTTGTGAGATACAGTCTGCGTCTGAGACATTTAAAAAGATCGTCTAAGTCTGCCAACAGAATATTCGAAGATGTGCGTTGAGTGTGTCGAGTCTGTGAAATATCCGCGACAGATTTTTGCATGTCGTGTGCGTTACTGCATAGGTATAATTGCAAAAATGTGCGTCACAGATAGTCTGTCGTATGCGCTGCCCCTTATGTTGAAGATTTACTAAAACACCTAGACTGAGCCATAGAGATAGGTAAATCTTACCTTTGGTCCAGTATTACAAGTTTCCTCAGGGCTTCTATTGTCATTGTCGTTAGGCTTACTAACTTTTATTTGAGGTATCAGAGGGGACCCATTGGGTATTCCCGCATTACTAACGCCTCCCACTGGACTCATTTTCAATAAATTCTCAGTTTCCTGAGCAATTACTTCTGCTCTTTTCAAAATTAACTCGACGTCGTCTACATCCTCCTCTATCACTTTATTGTTACCGCCAGACAACTTGTTGATTTCAGTAAAGATCAGTTTTATTTCTTCATCACTGTCCTTGTAGGCTTCGCATGATTTCTCAATATTTAAAAATTCTTTAGTAGAAATACTGTTTTCATTGGATGCCATATCAGGACTCGTTACCAGCACGTTCTGTGACATTTTATTAGAAATATTAATGTCCTCCTGCTGGTGTAGCGCTCGTAAAACATGTATTTGATGCATGGGAGAACAAGCAGGATGCTGTGGGGATTTTCTGTGATTTGTCAAAGGCATTTGATTGCGTTGATCATCAGACACTACTTATGAAGTTACGTCATTATGGTGTATCGAACGACTCGCTTAGTATGATACAGTCTTACCTGATAGGAAGAATCCAAAAAATTAATGTTAACGGTAGTCACTCCTCTGGCGCCCCCTTGCTTATGGGTGTGCCCCAGGGCTCAATATTGGGACCTTTGCTCTTTTTAGTATATATTAATGATCTTCCATGTTTTGCAAAAGACTTATGTGAGATGGTGCTATTTGCCGATGACACATCTTTAATATTTAAGGTTGATAGACAAAGAGAAAATTTTGACGAAGTAAATGATGCTGTCTCTAAAGTACTACATTGGTTTACAAGTAACAATCTGTTACTAAATGCTAAGAAAACTAAATGTATAAAGTTTTCTATGCCCAATGTCAGACAAGTCAAAACTGTCATTAACATAAATCAAGAACCCATTGATATCGTTAACTCAACAGTGTTCTTGGGTATCACCTTAGACTCTAGATTGCAGTGGGCTCCACATGTTGCTGCCCTGGCAGGACGACTTAGTTCAGCTGCATATGCTGTTAGGAAGATTAGACATTTAACTGATGTCGACACTGCGAGATTGGTTTATTTTAGCTACTTCCATAGTGTTATGTCCTATGGCCTTCTACTGTGGGGCTCAGCGGCAGACATCCAGACCATATTTGTTTTACAAAAGAGAGCTATCAGAGCCATATACAAACTTGGCCCACGTGATTCTCTTAGAGACCTTTTTAAAGAAATAAATATCTTAACTGTTGCTTCCCAATATATCATGGACTGTTTAATCCATGTTTATAAGAACAAGCACAAGCTTCCTAAAAATTCAGATAGTCATAAATTCAATACCAGAAACAGGCACAAGCTAGCTATTCCTAATCTGAGGTTGAATAAATGTGGAAAGTCATTTATAGGGCTTAGCATAAAAATGTTCAATAAATTGCCTCAATGTATAATTGATCTACCCATACAAAAGTTTAAATTATATATTAAAGGATGTCTAATAAAGAAAGGTTATTACAGAATTGAAGACTATTTAAGTGATAAGACTGTATGGTCAACTGCCAAATAAGCGGATGCTGCTCGCCTGCACTTTATCATAAAATTATAACCATTTCATTGGTTGTTTATATAGAGTCATATGTAACTTATATTCTATGTAAGCTACGTCCTTCAGTAATTAATTCATTTATTAGTTTTATGATTTTGCCAAATATTTTATATTGGGGTAACTGGACTAGTCATGCTCACTAAAATGTTTCTGGGGTGGTGGCGCTGTGTGGCGGGTCGTTACACTCCCTCAAATATGGTTGAATGAAGCGATGGCTGGTACACACGTCATACTTGTGAACAGGTGCTGCCTTGGAGACTGGTCTACTCCTGATTGCCCTATATAGAGTATGTTAAGGTTAATTTTTTATTTTTAATCTAATTTATAATTAATTTTATAAGGCCCCAGACTGTATGACGTGGTCGTAGTCAAAAGTATAAATGTGATAATAATATTGTAAACACCATTTTGAAAAGAGCAACTACACGAGTTTCTTGCCGGTATCTTCTCGGTAGAATGCTGCTTTCCGAACCGGTGGTAGCTTCGACGATTTGTAAGTGTTTTTCATAAAAACCTATACAAATAAAGATTATTTTGACTTGACTTGACTTGACTCCTATTATAACTTTAATTGGCCACTTTATTTAAAATAACATCATTTCCCAATTATAAATAGGTACCCTTTTCTTGAATACAAATTTTTCAATTCAATCAAACACTATTTTCCGTTGCTAAGCAACGTTTTGACATAGTTTTTTTTTTATTAATGAGTTTCATTGCTTTGGGAATAGGGCACTTTTAAGCCAAGGATTTTGACATTGTTTTTCATATCCACTGATAACAAAAACCGAAAATATTAAGTCTCCGAAATAAACCGGTAAAATTAGGGTACTCTATTTTTTAAACATGGCAACATTGGCCAGGAGCTGTCAAATTAATTTAATGTCAAAATCGCGTTTGTGTACAAAAATGCAATTTGTTTTTGAACACTACTGAATAATTGGTTTATTTGTTCTATTTAATATTAATTTGTTTTAAAAATGTCGGTGCCACCGCAAGCGTTTGTGAATAAACACAAGAAACATTTTCTTGGAATCCCAGCACCATTAGGTTATGTGGCTGGTGTTGGCAGAGGGTAAGTTTCTATTTTAGCCATAATTTAAATGTTATTATTGATAAATTGATTTTAATAATATCTTTTTGTGTTCCTCAGTGCGACTGGTTTCACGACACGGTCTGATATTGGTCCAGCCCGAGACGCCAATGATGTTTCGTGAGTATTATATTTCTTGTTTTGGTGTATTATTTCTACTATTGCACAAGTATTATTAAACATATTCAGACAGCAATTACTAGTTTTATCGGACTGCCTAAGGCCTGGCGTTTGAAAACCGAAATCTTATGTTGTTATTCATAGTCTAAGATCTTGTGAGAGATTCATGATAATGTTAAAACAGAATTTTATAATGGCAGCTTTTAATTAAAAAGCTCTATAAAATACCTAGTAAGATTTTACTCATGGCTTTAATTTGTGCAAACTTACAATGTATGCATGTCTTTAAGCTTTAATTATGAATTAAACTTTAATTATAACAATTCTCCATTTGTATAGTGATGACCGGCATGCACCTCCTGCGGCAAAGCGTAAGAAGACTGAAGAAGAAGATGATGATGAAGATTTAAATGATTCAAACTATGATGAGTTCTCCGGATACAGTGGGTCATTGTTCTCAAAGGTAAGAACCAAAAATAAGTATACAATATTGATATCTATAACATTTATGACATAGGCGCCCGCTAAGAAGCGATTTTTCGAAAATTTTTGCTAAAGGGGTAAAATATGGTTGAACATGGGCGAAGCCGCAGGGGCACAGCTAGTTAGTAATATATAAATTCGAGCTGGTCTACACACTTAATTCACTATTAGATAAAATTATTCATAATATTAAGTTATAATTTTGCAACTCTTCAGAATAACTTATCTTAGTGCTTGTATTATTATTTGTTAATTTAAATAAAAATGACATTTTGTATAACATTTGCTCCATTTCAGGACCCTTATGACAAAGATGATGCAGAAGCTGATGCTATCTACGAATCAATTGACAAACGCATGGATGAAAAGAGAAAAGAATACAGAGAGAAGCGATTAAAGGAGGATCTGGAAAGATATCGTCAAGAAAGGTACTTTGTACATACATTTTTTATATTATTTCAAGAATATTTTCAATATAAATAAGGTTATGAGTATTGTATAAGTGACAAACCAATTCAGGAAAGATATTATAAGAGAGGCTAATATTGATTGATTGTATAAGCTTAAGTTTATTTTTCTTAATTATTTCACTACAAAGGTAACACATGTTTCCAGGCCAAAAATCCAGCAACAATTCTCCGATCTCAAAAGAGAGTTGAAGCAAGTATCCGAAGATGAATGGGCAGCAATCCCTGAAGTGGGAGACGCACGGAACAGGAAACAAAGGAATCCCCGTGCAGAGAAGTTCACTCCACTGCCTGATAGTGTGCTATCCAGGAATCTTGGTGGGGAGTCGAGTTCTTCTATAGATCCCGGATCAGGTTTGGCATCTATGATGCCTGGTGTCATGACTCCAGGAATGTTGACACCTTCAGGTAAAAGAAGTTCATTCGCGTTAAGAAAATAGTGACTCATCACCGACTGCCGGCCAAGCCACACCCCCTAGCCAATTTAAACGCTAGTTTTCTTTGATGCTGTAACTATAATCAAATAGTGAATCATAAAAGTTTTAGAATTTAATTTCATTCCATTTTTTAAGCTTCATATTTGTATTGAAAAATTTCCTATCCCTTAAGTTCTCACGCCTAATATTATTTGTTTTGTTTGCTATGTTGATTAAATTTAAGAATAACTAATTTAATGTTAATGCCATAGGTGATTTGGATCTCCGGAAAATTGGTCAAGCAAGAAACACATTGATGACTGTAAAATTGTCGCAAGTCTCGGATTCTGTCACCGGTCAAACAGTTGTGGATCCTAAAGGCTACCTGACAGACCTTCAGTCCATGATCCCAACATATGGCGGGGACATTAATGATATCAAGAAAGCCAGACTGCTGCTAAAGTCTGTGAGGGAAACAAATCCAAATCATCCCCCTGCCTGGATTGCTAGTGCGCGATTGGAGGAAGTTACAGGTAACTATTGTATTTTTAATTTGTATTTCTTAAGAATCTGCAATTTTAATTTTTACTACAACTTTATTCTTATTATTTGAGGTAAAGAATGTTGGCTGCAGACCAGATAATCAACATATGGTGTGGTCTATTACATACATTTGGAATCATTACTAGCAGTGATGGCACAGTCCAATCTGTCTGGTTATTCATATAACGTGTTTCAGAAACTTTGTTGATAGTATGTAATGGTAAAATTCTATGAATGTCGATGAAATTTCTGGATCCGATGCATCGTAAACAGCCTCTATCGACTAGCTAGACTAACAATGTTCTGTATGTTCACAAGCGAGATCCGAACAGCTAGCAATCCTATAATGAAGGGTTGGGATCCGATGTATTGTAAATAGCCTCAATTGACTAGACTAACAATGTTCTGTATTTTCTCAGGAAAGATCCAATCAGCTCGCAATCTTATAATGAAGGGGTGCGAGGTGAACCCGAGCAGCGAGGAGCTGTGGCTGGAGGCGGCTCGACTGCAGCCGGCCGACACCGCGCGCGCCGTCATCGCGCACGCCGCGCGCTCGCTGCCGCACAGCGTGCGCGTCTGGGTCAAGGCCGCCGACCTCGAGCAGGAGACCAAGGTCGGTGTGTGACTGTGAGCAGCGGAACTGTGGCTGGAGGACACCGCGCGCGCCGTCATCGCGCACGCCGCGCGCTCGCTGCCGCACAGCGTGCGCGTCTGGGTCAAGGCCGCCGACCTCGAGCAGGAGACCAAGGTCGGTGTGTGACTGTGAGCAGCGGAACTGTGGCTGGAGGACACCGCGCGCGCCGTCATCGCGCACGCCGCGCGCTCGCTGCCGCACAGCGTGCGCGTCTGGGTCAAGGCCGCCGACCTCGAGCAGGAGACCAAGGTCGGTGTGTGACTGTGAGCAGCGGAACTGTGGCTGGAGGACACCGCGCGCGCCGTCATCGCGCACGCCGCGCGCTCGCTGCCGCACAGCGTGCGCGTCTGGGTCAAGGCCGCCGACCTCGAGCAGGAGACCAAGGTCGGTGTGTGACTGTGAGCAGCGGAACAGTGGCTGGAGGACACCGCGCGCGCCGTCATCGCGCACGCCGCGCGCTCGCTGCCGCACAGCGTGCGCGTCTGGGTCAAGGCCGCCGACCTCGAGCAGGAGACCAAGGTCGGTGTGTGACTGTGAGCAGCGGAACTGTGGCTGGAGGACACCGCGCGCGCCGTCATCGCGCACGCCGCGCGCTCGCTGCCGCACAGCGTGCGCGTCTGGGTCAAGGCCGCCGACCTCGAGCAGGAGACCAAGGTCGGTGTGTGACTGTGAGCAGCGGAACAGTGGCTGGAGGACACCGCGCGCGCCGTCATCGCGCACGCCGCGCGCTCGCTGCCGCACAGCGTGCGCGTCTGGGTCAAGGCCGCCGACCTCGAGCAGGAGACCAAGGTCGGTGTGTGACTGTGAGCAGCGGAACTGTGGCTGGAGGCGGCGCGGCTGCAGTAGAAAGTTTTTTTTTTCTAAATACATTAGGCACCTTCACGTCGCATTCGGGAGGAGACAGCGTGGTGTGGGACACTTACACCTTCTAGATTAGGAGGGCACACCCACTAACCCCCCCTATGTCGCCAGTGAACAGAAACTAGCAGGGATTCGGGCAACTCAGAAATTCTCAGGCCAGCCACAGATGACTACCCCTACCCCCTCCGGCTTTGGAGAGCAATCGAGCTCCCCCGGCAGAACTTGTGAGATTGCACTCACGAGCCTACGTCCCAACGAATGAATCACGCCCCCATGCTTACCACTCGGGGCACGAATTAACGGCTCAGAGCGCACACAATGCAGGAAAACGAGCCACCTGCCCTTACCTATTCTAGTAGTGTGATATAATGCATATTATTCTAATACTTTGTTTTAAAATGCCTTTATTGTCGCACAGGCCAAAAGGCGAGTGTTCCGCAAAGCACTCGAGCACATTCCCAACTCCGTGCGTCTGTGGAAGGCGGCTGTCGAGCTGGAGAACCCCGAAGACGCCAGGATCCTCCTCTCCCGAGCCGTGGAGTGCTGCCCCACCAGCGTTGAGCTATGGCTGGCTCTCGCTCGTCTGGAGTCGTATGAAAACGCGCGGAAGGTGTTAAATAAAGCAAGAGAGAATATACCTACGGATAGACAGATATGGGTCACCGCCGCGAAGCTGGAAGAGGCTCATGGTAAGAATAACTTTAATTAACATTTTACAAAGACAATGGGCCTTATTTAGTTGTTGTATTAAGGGTCTGATTTTCATTGACCCGATATGCTGTCTGATATTTATTTATTTAGTCTTAAATCTTATGTTAGATCTATCGGCAGTGGTCAGTCGCCATTTTTCCTAACCAAATGGTTATTTGTACGTAAATTTATCAATGGCCTCGTACCCATAGTACTAGCTTCGGCTTAGTTTGGAACTAGATGGCGCTACGTGACCCAGGGTGGCATGACTTTTGTTTTTGACAAGTCTTTACCGTCTACCAGGTAACACTCACATGGTTGAGAAGATCATCGACCGCGCCATCACGTCACTGAGCGCCAACGGCGTGGAGATCAACCGCGAGCACTGGTTCAAGGAAGCGATGGAGGCCGAGAAGTCGGGAGCGGTGCACACTTGTCAGGTATACCGATTGCTATAGGCTGGTCTGCTCCGTCTGTCGGGCAACACACTCATCGTGGAGAAAATCATCCCTGGTTCAAGGCAGCCATGGAGGCCGAGAAGTCGGGAGCGGTGCACACTTGTCAGGTATACCGATTGCTATAGGCTGGTCTGCTCCGTCTGTCGGGCAACACACTCATCGTGGAGAAAATCATCGCTGGTTCAAGGCAGCCATGGAGGCCGAGAAGTCGGGAGCGGTGCACACTTGTCAGGTATACCGATTGCTATAGGCTGGTCTGCTCCGTCTGTCGGGCAACACACTCATCGTGGAGAAAATCATCGCTGGTTCAAGGAAGCGATGGAGGCCGAGAAGTCGGGAGCGGTGCACACTTGTCAGGTATACCGATTACTATAGGCTGGTCTGCTCCGTCTGTCGGGCAACACACTCATCGTGGAGAAAATCATCGCTGGTTCAAGGAAGCGATGGAGGCCGAGAAGTCGGGAGCGGTGCACACTTGTCAGGTATACCGATTGCTTGAGGCTGGTCTGTTTCGTCTGTCGGGCAACACACTCATCGTGGAGAAAATCATCGCTGGTTCAAGGAAGCTATGGAGGCTAAGAAGACGGGAGCGGTGGACACTTGTCAGGTATGCCGAGTCCTTATTTCGTCTTCTTTCTGGTCATATAATGCGTAATGATAACTATAATCTGCTCCAGCTCATAATGCAGGGTAATATCCAGGATAAACGGCCACTTCGATGAAGACGTATGTCAAGTTCATTCTGACTGCGAAATCCCTGTTTCATACCGCTGTGTAAAAAGTTTGTCTCTAACACAACCAACCTCTGTTAGTAATGGAGCTTCAAGAAGATATCTCGTCTTATAATAGCCGGTCTTCACAACCATTGTAAAAATTTAAACTAATACATAATAGTAAAAAGAAATTATTTACTTCAGCTAAGTAAAACTAACCAATTGTTTTAGGCCATCATACGCGCAGTCATCGGCCACGGAATAGAACCAGAGGATCAGAAACACACCTGGATGGAAGACGCGGAAGCGGTGAGTTGTTCACGAAATTTACACAAACAACTTTACCTTTTAAACTTTAGTTTCAAGTCACATCGTAACGTTACGAATTTATATAAAACATTATATAAATTTAACTGTTAGGTACTTTAAAATTATATAAATGGGATTTTCAAACTTTTAGCTTGTCTATCCTTATATGTACTTTATTTATCCTTCGTTGTTCTGAAACCGAAAACAAAAATGCAAACAAGAGCTTTGCGATCGGAGCAAAGTCTGTGATGTTGTCTGATATAAATTTATTTATTTTTAACCGACTTCATAAAAAGGAGGAAGTTCTCGATCCGACTGGTTTTTTTTTGTAATGTTTGTTACCATGTCCGAGAATTGTAAAGTGATTTGAAAACATCTTTTTTGTTCGAAAGGGTGTACTTTCTGGTTGGTCCCATTGTCACCATATGAAAGTCTTTTTTTTTGCTAAAAAAATATGTATAAATAAAATTTTTGTTCCAGTGCGCAAACGAGGGCGCCTACGAATGCGCCCGCGCAGTGTACGGCTACGCGCTGTCCGTGTTCCCGTCCAAGAAGTCCATCTGGCTGCGCGCGGCGTACCTGGAGAAGCAGCACGGCACGCGCGCCTCGCTCGAAGCGCTGCTGCAGCGCGCCGTGGCGCACTGCCCCAAGTCGGAGGTGCTGTGGCTGATGGGCGCCAAGTCCAAGTGGCTCGCTGGTCAGTAACAAATACACTACACTAATACGAACCACTTGGTTTCAAACTAAGTTTTAATAGGGTATATTGGTTTAGGCGCAATCACAGATATCTCCAATAGATACCGCACTTAAGATATCGCGCGAGAGGTAATACATCAGTTCAATGCAGGCGCGAAATACGCATGCGCTTAAAGTGCGTCAGTACCACGGTCAGTACTGACCAGAAGTCAGACCCGTGTGTATCGGAGACACTTTTAATAGTTTGTAGAACATAAACGTATGAATCTTAGTATTGAACTCCTTGGCGCCGGAGCTCAAGTTACGATGGAAAATATTTGACAGATGTTAGCTCGCGTTGATGTCTTTTTTCATGATCCCTTTCTTTCATTACCAATTTCACTATTTTTATCCCTTTCTAGCATAGACACGTTTGACAATAGTGTTACAATGTATTACTTTCAAGTATATCGATAATGCAAGATGAGAAAAATTTTAGTGTTTCTACTTTAGATTTCCAAAGTGTCCTGAGAGAACATTAAAATGGACAAATGCCGCACCCTGCTGTTAGAGACATTTACATAGGATAGTTTTCAATGTATGAAGGATAGAAGACGAGTAAATGAAAACTGCTGTGATTACTTCACCTAACCATATTTATAACTATACTCATTTGAATTTTTTTTTTCCCAAGACATGCCACGCTGGGCCACACAGCGCCACCTAGCCCCAAACTAAGCCGAAGCTTGTACTATGGGTACTAGACAACTGATAAACTTACTTAGATACATTTAAATATACTTATAATGTCAAAACGGCAGTTGAAATGTATTATTTAACGTATGTATTTTAGTAAATTGATCATTTTACGGGATCTTGCCGTAAAATCATCCGACGAAGGTGAGGTGAACGTTGATTGGTTCAATGGCTCACGTGGCGTTATCCCGGCAACCAATCAGGGAACAGTGTATTAAGTTACGGGTAATAGTGCACCGTTAAATAGTACATTGAGCAACGATTGGCCCATTTGAGGACGATTTTACTTGTGTCAAAATAGTAAATTATTAAATGACTGTCAGGCTACCGTAAGTTGATTAACTAACTGAAATCCATTGCGTTAAATAATACATTTCCACTACCGTTTGTTATATTCCGAAAGATAATCAACTACCTAGGAAATTGATCAACTTACGATTCTTGCTATTTTCCGGTGACATATATAAACATATATGTATTTATATACATACATAGATAAATATCCAGTATTGCACAAAATACTGAAAAGGTGATACAGACATAATCTAGTCTAATATACCTGATTGGTAATTTTTCGATAAAATTATCGACATTGCACAATACAAATGTACATCACTTGAGAAATGAGTTACGTCCCCCGCATACCCTTCCATACCACCTGAAATTGACTCGCGAAACTCAAAGCAAAATGCCGAACATGCGGTATCTATTGGGGGTAATCTGTGGGCGCAATACGTTCATTTCGCAAAATGTCACCTGCCGAAGAAACTATTCGCAAAACGTCCTATACGCAGAATATCCTTTTCGCAAAATGTCCTATTCACACAATGTCCTATGCTTTCCGAGCTTTAATGTCCTGCTTGATGCGCTGATTTATAGATAGATTTTTTAATTATGTATTTAGATTAGTTAATTTACAAATATCGAAACTTTGTTTCTGTTTCCTTAATAAATAAAAAAAATCAACAGCCTTAAATATAAGTTTCATGTTGCTAGCTCTGAAAATTTCGATAGGTACTTTCATATAAGTAAACTTTAAAATTTAAAAAAAAACTTTAAAATTGTGATAACTCGGAGACATAATGCTAACGAACGAATTTTTTCACCATTTAATGAAGTAGATGTATCGAGAGAACGCATAATAATTAATAACCTACACTATGTATTAAATTGATGTAAACAGACATCTATAAACATTTCAGTTAATTCATGAGCTACTTGCAATAATGAGAAAGTTTGCCAGACAGAGTCGACATTGACATTTATCATTTGCACAGAATTTCATCAGAAAATATAAAATTATTGAACTGGAATTTCGCAGGTGACGTTCCTGCGGCGCGCGGTATCCTCTCTCTGGCCTTCCAGGCCAATCCGAACTCGGAGGAGATTTGGCTCGCGGCCGTCAAGCTGGAGAGCGAGAACAAAGAGTATGACAGAGCGAGACGGCTGCTCGCTAAGGCGCGCGCGTCTGCGCCCACGCCGAGGGTGAGTCGACTAGCTACAGTGAATATAGCCTATCATCAGCCATCATCATTAGTCCACTGCTGGACATAAGCCTCTCCAGTGGTTCGCCACTTAGGCCATCTGGAGGATATACCCATAATCGCCACGCTAGGCAGGCGGGTTGGCGATCGCAGGGCGTAGCTTCTCGCTCCGGTGACGCTGCTGCCCGTCATCGGTCTGTAGTATTTAGCTAAGCCTTCAATTGTGACAGTTATACCGCCACCGGTAGGTTGCCAGCGCCTCGTTTGTTGTTCGGCAGGATGCACCACGGGCAGATGAGGTTGGCTTGGAGCGAAATGATGATAGGCCGCTCCCTTACATCATAATATAGTCTATACTGTAAGGGTAGTGTCACGTAGGGTTTATGTTACGTAAAACGTTATTAAACATTGTTCAACACGATTATTTTGATTTTCAACACACAAATATTTATTTTCACTTTTATAGAAATCTTTGAACGTTTTTCTGTAGCTTAAACCGTTTATTTAATATGAAAAATTATCTAAAAATATATTATCAAGAAGCAATGAGATGTTAGTTTAGAAAAAAAAATATTTATTTTCAATAGTAGCCGCTATTTCTTTACGCGTTTAAAGATCGTCGAGTTTCCTTTGTACTTTTATAGCTTTTGTAACCGAGACGTTACGTTGCTTACTAGCCAACTGACGTCACGATCACAGATTAAAAAGCGACGTAATCAGTCATCAGAGCCGAAGACAAATTCCGCGCGAAATTCAAACTTAAGTTCAAATAGGTCCATTTTTAGGGCATTCATTGATTAAATATTCTTAAGAGGGTTTCAAAATTAATTGAAAAATAAATAATTTAACAGGTGATGATAAAATCAGCGAAACTAGAATGGGCTCTAAACAACATGGACGTAGCGCTGAAACTGCTAGAGGAAGCGATCAAGGTGTTCGGGGACTACGCGAAGCTGCACATGATGAAGGGCCAGATAGAGGAGCAGATGGGCAAGGACGACGACGCGCATAACACGTATTCCCAAGGGGTAAGGTTCAATTTTGTTTCTTAGATCTTCTCAGTAGGTACTTTTTCTTTTTTTTATATAGTACCACGCCATAATGACCTATATAAAGCTTTTTTTTACAATATTGTTTCCGAGCGATTTTGCCTTGGTTGCTCAGTGACATGCTGTGTAATTGAAATTCAGGAGAGTAAAATTTAAAATATGTACTAATGTAGGCAATAAGTCCGAATGGAACATAGACTTACAAAAGTCAGGACTGTACAATAAAAATGTGTAACGTAAGAACTCGTACTTTTTCGTATTTTTCGTTTAAATTTTTCATAAGCGTATTTATTCTTTATTTTAGCTCAAAAAGTGCGCAACTAGTGTGCCTATGTGGATTCTCCTATCAAGATTAGAAGAAAAATTAAAACATGTGACCAAAGCGAGATCGGTACTGGAAAAAGCTAGGTTGAGGAATCCGAAGGATGCTGAATTATGGTAAGATTTTTTGACATATAGGTATATAAATAGAATTATTATTTAAAATATATAAATATAATATAGTGTAATGTTTCCTAAAATTGTAAATCTTCCCCAAGAATTAGATCTACAAACAACCCCTTTTACAAATAGCCAAATGAATATCTTGTTAGTTGCCACCGCGGTGCTGGCCAGAAACTGGCGCCTTGCTGCCTCGGTGACTGGTCTATTTATCCTAAATCATAACTATTTTTGGTGGTGTTTACCCAAAGTGGCGAACAACTGGAAAGGCCTATGTCCAGCAGTGGACAGCAATAAGCTGATATTGATGATGTGGACATGTGGTTTAGGCGCAAAACGAAATTCTGCTCTATTCAGAAAATGTCACTTGCCGAAAAAACGTCCTATTCGCAGAATGTCATATTCGGAAATGTCCAGAAACACGACCCCTGAGATCATCTGGCTGCGGTATTCTATACGGCGGAGGTACTTCCCCGGACGGGCATCTCCATTCGAGCGACGATTCGCCATGCCCTACCTCTCTTAACCCTTCATTACCTATTTAGACTTAAAGTGCTTGCCGACCGTCAGCGATGGAGCGATCCGCGTCTCAGAGTTTTAGTCACGTTTAAATAAATAAAATATTTGGTTTCAAAAACAATGTGTTTTCTATGTATAATATGTATTTATTTACAAAAAAAAAAGTATCTAAGTAAGTTTATCAGTTGTCTAGTACCCATATTACAAGCTTCGGCTTAGTTTGGGGCTAGGTGGCGCTGTATGGCCCAGCGTGGCATGTCTTGGGTTATTTATATTTTATTTATATTTATGTTACAAAAACGGATAAAGCGTTAACGGCCGCAGTAGTCGAAGACTGTGTCGCAGCCGTCAGCGCCCACCTCTTGAGACGGACATTAATTTCGAATATAAATTTAAAAAAAGATATTAAAAATTTTAACTGCTTTAAATGACCTGCTTGATTCCCTGATATGAAATTAAATCAAGTATGTAACGAAGCATGTTGTTTCCCTAGGTTGGAGAGCGTGCGTCTGGAGCGGCGTGCAGGTAGTACAGAGATTGCCCACGCCGTGATGGCCAAGGCGCTGCAGGAGTGCCCCGCCGCCGGCCGCCTGTGGGCCGAGGCCATCTTCATGGAGTCGCGCCCGCAGCGGAAGACCAAGAGCGTTCGTATTTCTTTCGTCTTTTCTAAATGCCTTTACATATATAGCAGGGCCCTGGATACGGGATACCTGGGTTATGTGGGGCTCACTATTATCTAGCGGAAAATACCCACTAGCAGGAATGGACGCAACTCCTCGCCTCGCCGGAAAGACGGTGCAACCGGTAAAGGACCTTCTAGTCGCCTCTTACGACGGACAGGGATACTTCGGTAGTATTCTAAACTTGATACCGCAAGGTGCATACTTATAAAAACTTTTTATTAGTATGCACCCTGCTATCTATGGTATATATGGTAGCTTCGACGATTTGTAAGTGTTTTTCATAAAAACCTATACAAATAAAGATTATTTTGACTTTGACTTGACTTTTGACTTTGATTCGAAGAATATTAAATTAGAGGGGGTCGGATGCCCGGAAGGATCACGTGTCGTCGTCTTCCTTCCGCTAATCGGAGCTCAGCTTTCCTAGGTTTAAATCTCAAGCCAAAAATTTTTAGGGGGTTTTCTATATGAATATTTCTGACCAAACGTCTAAATAGACGTTTTATTGCTACAAATACTTGACTGGCTCGGTGGCTCAATTGGTACCTCTGCCTTCTGAGCCAAGGGTCGGCAGTTCGATCCACACAAATTACAAACAATTGTGTGCATGAATGTGTCTGTTTGTATTGGTCTGGGTGTTTTCTATGTATAATATGTATTTATTTACAAAAAAATGTATCTAAGTGAGTCTATCAGTTGTCTAGTACCAATAGTACAAGCTTCGGCTTAGTTTGGGGCTAGATGGCGCTGTGTGGCCCAGCGTAGCATGTCAAAAAAAAAATAGATATTATTCGTGCCCTAAAATAATCGCATAGTTCACCTAACCATGTTTCGGCAGGTGGACGCTCTCAAGAAGTGCGAGCACGACGCCCATGTCCTGCTGGCCGTGTCGCAGCTGTTCTGGACCGAGAGGAAGCTCAACAAGTGCCGGGAGTGGTTCAACAGGACGGTGAGTGCAGAACTGTATTTCGTTAAAACGGAGACGAGACCGGAGAAAAGCATATTAGTTAAAGATAGGATGCAATAGGCCTGTTGCAGTAAAGCTGGCGGGGACGGCAGGCGCACTGAGCGGACTGCTGCCCAATGTGGGGGGGCCCTCTGCAGCGTGTCGGCGGCTCTATCTAGGCGTCCTCAGATCGATGGCCCTTTATGGGTCACCGGTCTGGGCTGGCGCCATTACGATGGAGACCTCCCGAGCGCTGTGGAGGGGTATTTGCCCTCCCCGGACCAGAAGTGCCGGCCGCTTGTCATCTGCGGCTGGCTGGGGCAGGCGGGGATGTGGCCGTATGCTTCGGCGCTACCCGTATCCCTGCCATTTGCTGCCCACTGGCGACACAGGGGGGTTTAGTGGGTATGCCCTCTCATTTTGGGAGGTGTGAGTCCCACACACCATGCCGACTCCCCCCGGAGGCGGCATGAAGGTGCGTAATGCATTCCCCTCTAAAAAAAAAAAAAAGGCCTGTTGCAGTAAATAATGTAATTAGTCCGCCTTTTAGATTGTTCAAAAATAAAAGTACTATAAGAGTGGTAAGTGAGACTATGGAGAATATTAAGCATAAAATATATAGATTTCGTATTTGTGGTTTTGAAATTGTAATATCTCAAGAACTATTACCATGCTAACAGAGTTATTTTATCAGTTATCCTATTAGTCCAACTAATATGATAAATGTCAGATGTAGGCTATCTAGAGTGATGTATCATTTACGCGGGCAAAGCCGCGAAGTGCAGTATTTTTATATAATGGGTTATGCATCGATTTCGACCATAAAAAAATTTTCCAACAGCCTGTTCACCTTTAATAGCTCTTCTGGTAGACCATATTGCGTGTGAATATACTCAACATAATAAATTAACACTAATTTATGTGTAAAATCGAACCAACGTAAATCATACGCTCTCAGGATCAGAACATCCCCATTCCATATAAATTAAACATCGAAACCTCCACGACATTATTTTGTTTACCATTGAGGAATGCTCCCGGCTCTCCACTTACACAAATAAACAGACATTCACTTTATAAATACACGCGTGTGTGAGACGCTTTATTTTTGACTTTATGGACAATCCGCTTGTGTGGAGGCGCGCCAAGTGGAGCACGTCTTGTGGACAACACTTGTGGACTGAGAGTTGTTCCTTTGTGTATGGAACGGTAGTTTTATTACGATAGGGTGTCTTCACAATAAACGGGATGAATCTATATTCATTACTAGCTACATAGCAGCTGTGCTCGCGACTTCGTCCGCGTGGAATTGTTATTTTTCCCCCGTTTTTTTTACATTTTCTATTATTTCTTCGCTCCTAATAGCTGCAGCGTGATGTTATGTAGCCTAAAGCCTTCCTCGATAAATGGTCTATTCAACACAAAAAGAATTTTTCAATTCGGACCAGTAGTTCCTGAGATTAGCGCGTTCAAACAAACAAACAAACTCTTTAGCTTTATAATATTAGTTAAGGGGGGAGGGGGTAAGTTATTTTTGCTGACAAGGGGGATGGGGGATTAAATAATTGTAATAAATCTGCTTACGTAATACTTGATCAGCCCCTCTGATGGATTAAATACTTCTTTGTATTATTATCTACGTAATATAAATAAAAATTTAATATCTTTTATATAACATGACTTGAATAGGGACAACCAAGTGGATAGTTTAAGCGTTAAACAAATAAATCAAAGTAAATGAAGAATTTACAGACGCATATTATGTGAAATGAACTATAGTGGATACAAAAGCATCTATGTATATCGTAAGGAGCTCCACCTACTCAACATCGCACTTTTTACTCCAGGTAAAGATCGACCCGGACCTAGGCGACGCGTGGGCGTACTTCTACAAGTTCGAGCTGCTCCACGGCAACGAACAGCAACAGGAGGACGTGAAGACTCGCTGCAAGGCGGCCGAGCCTCACCACGGCGAGCATTGGTGCCGCGTCTCCAAGGACATAGCCAACTGGTGCTTCAGTGTGGAACAGACGCTATTGCTGGTAGCGAAGACCCTGCCTGTGCCCACGTGAGCCGGGGGATCGAGAGGCAACGGTGGAAAGGCAGTATGTAGTTTTTTTTATAACACTAAGGTCCCAACCAAACCTGTACTTGAGCATAAATGTCGTCAATCAAATATAGTTGTTCTATATAACATAATTTGATCGGCCAATTCTCTTCGCTGGAACATGGCTGACACGCTCTCGCATGTCTTGATAATATCAGACAAATATAAGCCAACATTACATACATTGCTCCAATCCCAAAGTAAGTAGCTTAAGCACTTTTGTTATGGGTATCAGAACAACAAAGGTACTACAAATATAATTGTACGTTAAATACAAATCCTATAACACTCAGACACGAGTGTGAGAGCCTTCCGCTCCCCCAACAGTCCGGTGATGATGTCAAGGCCGCCCTGGCCATCATCGTAGACATTTAAAAAAAAAAACAAACTCAGACACGAAAAAACAAATGTTCATTTCACGATTTTTTGTCGTTTACATAGCTGACCACAAAACTACAAAGCAATATGGCGTTCACTGCGTGCGTTCGTCAATAAAAACAGGTGTCATGTCACTTAAGTCTTAGTTAAAAAAGATATTGACAAGCAACTGTATGTAGATTTGATAGTCCCTACAGTTTAATAGATATATTTTGAATGTTGTAGTTTCATAGTAGTAGTCTACAAAGCTATAGTAGGTATGAATAAATAGATTCTGCTTACGAATGAATTTAAATCTACTAGTTCGTTGTTTACATAGCTAACTGACTTCATGACCACAAAGCAATTCTGGCCATAGACCACGACATTAGGAAACACAAGTACGATGCCGCCCTCTTGGAAAAAAATTGTCGGCTGGCTGATAAAGTTTACACTAATAATAATAATAAATATGTGTTTTTATAGTCCCTTTCTTAACAGCTGCTGGCAGTAGAAATTTGCAGTAAATGACTTACTATGTATTGTCATTGTCAAGGTTATTAATATTAAGTTAAGAAAATTGGAAGCCAAATTCTAAATTGGAAGACGATGAAATTTTAATTCAGTATGTACAAAGTCATTAGTTTTGTATAGTTTTAACCAAGTAAGAAGCATCGTAGCTACATACCAGATAATTTAACATCTTATGTTTATAGGTTGTTCTATAAATAAAGGATCATTCATTCATAATAGTAGAAATTCTATGTCTTAACAAATAATAATAATAAATTATTGTCTGTGAGAATGAATGTGGTTAAATAATAAGAATTTAATATAAGTACATTTAAGCTCATTGTTTGTATAGTAATATAATAATTTTAACGTTCTACTTATAATGTTTTAAAGTGGTCCATATTTGGATTAAAAATAAACATTTAAAAGACAATAATCTGCTTTTATTTACACTCTTAAATATTTATATTAAAAAATAGTATATTTTAGATGGATTACCGCGCGGTCAATTTCACTTTTCTGCAATAAATAAAATCCTACGCATCTCCCCCTATTCTGTATGAAACTCGATTATGATAACAATCATCGTAAGACGCGAACAGTAAACGCCTTTTATAAAACTTCTATAAATACATAATGCGCTCGAGTTTGTGTGAGTTTGAATTATAAACGTGCGCTGGCGGCGTGCCAAGCGGCGCGCATGCGCGGTAAATAGCTACGTGGATTTTTCACTTCTTTCTTACCGAAAACCGAGAGGCGCCGTCGACCCGCGATGCTCAATATTTTATAGTGAAACATAGTGCAAACGTAATCCCAGTGATATTTATCTGTAGTTTTCTATAGCAAATAGTGTAGTAGTGTTGTGGAAATGTCGCCCAAATGCCCCGTGCCGCCGCTTCAAGAGATAACTCTTTCTTTGGTCGCGAGACAGCTAATACATGCCTTATCGCGCGTGACCTCCGAGGAAGATGCAGCGCTGCCCTTCGCGATGGTGTCGTCCTACTACGAGAGCATGGGCGCTACCAACGACATATTTCAAGATCTCATTAACTTAATCCTCACTTCGGAGTACCTCGACCCGTCTGTCAGGTTCTACGCGATGCGTTTGCTGCTCAAAGAGAACGTAAAGAGTCTCGCTACTGGAATGTTCCCTTGTCCGTATTACAGAAAAATCCTTGAACTACTTGTAGAGCAAGGACACCATTTGACAGCGCTCAATCTCAAAGGCGTGTGGGTTAAAGAGGAACACCTGACGCTTATGTACCACTTATTGAAGAATTTGACTAATTTAACGGTGCTAAATATACCATACATTGCCAACGATGAAGTTCTCAAGTATATCGGCGAACACAATAAAGTACTGAAATTACTCGATGTGTCTGGCGAATCTGATATCACGGAGATAGGTATAGATGCGATGCTCACAGGCAATCCACAGTTGACTCAAAGTTTGACCGTCGTCAATATAGGAATGTACGGCGAGGAGAACATAGATCACACAGATGTAGCCTTATTGATAAGACGGTTGCCGAATCTTACGAACCTTGGTAGTTACTCGTTTGTAGGCAAGTCTATTTACCACATATACAACACGGATTGCCCACCGAATTTCCAGACGAAGTTGCAGTACCTTCACGACGCAAATACGAACTTGAGGACAATGAAAGCGATTTTAGCGCTCTGTCCTGCGCTAGAAACGATATATTTGGAGGAGCCGGATCAAGGCGTACTGGCGCAAGTAAAGGACTTGACCCAAATAACCAAAATTAAACTAAACAAATTTCAGTGTCACGAACTTCACCAGTTGTTGGATAAAATAGGCCATAGGATAGTTACGTTGATGTTGTCGGCGTCATTGGGGTCGTTCAACTTTACTAGAATAGCGGAGACCTGTAGGAACCTGGAAAGCTTAGAGTTTTACCAGATACAAACTGCGACTCAAGAGGAAGAAATCCCGTTCAACAAATTGGAGCACATTGAGATCATTCACGGGAACTTGTCCACGTCGTGTCTGAAGTACCTCATGACGGGCAGCCCTAAGCTTAAGAAACTGATCATTGGAGATGAAATTAAGTTGGATGACAACGATATATCTCGGTAAGTCCATCGTTAGTTTTATCTAGTAATGTAGAAATTAATAACGCTCTTCCCAGAGTAGGTCTCCTCTCGTATCTTTTAATAAATATTTTTTGTTAAGGTTCAAAAACGGCAGTCTTAAGATAACTCATAAGATCAGTCTATCCGTCCGCCTGTTACAGCCAATTTGTTCCGATTTGCTCGATTCTTCTTTTCTAATACACACGTTGTATATCCTATTCTCAATGATAAGGTGTGTTAGTATTAACTAACAAGTTATCATTTACAATAACAAGAGTTAATCAGCAATCAGTTTTTGAATAAAATATAACTTAACTACAACATATACGTAAGTAGTAGTATTATTATTATGAGATGAAAGGTCTGTATAATTTAATTATATTTTTTTATGTTTACTGATTCTAGGTATTTCTCTTATGTTAAAAATTTTAACCAATGTTAAAAAATAGAAACATATTCATTAATTACCTTAATTTGTTGTCTTTGTTTAGAATATAAGTACTTAATTTGTGTGGTTCACATGATTAATTTGTATTCTAAAAGTCTATTTTGTATGTAGGTCCACTCAAGTATAGTCATGATAGAATGTTTGAACTTTGTACTATTGTACTCGTACTAAACAGTATCTATAGCTTGTTGCACTTCAAAGTACGTAAAATTATGTTATATTATCTTATTTGGATACAAATTGAAAGTACTAAGTACCTACATAAAATTACTATCGCATTAAATATCCTGTATTGGTAGTGTAACGTTGGAAAATAAATCATCAGCATCATATTAGAAGATTCACTACAGGATACAATTATGCGTCCTTCACAAAAATATAAAATTTATTTTTTATTTAAAATGCAAATTGCCTCCGAAAAATCCTTACTAATAGTAGTCCTTAAAAACCCTTTTCAGAATGCTGCGCCGCAACAAGTTCGAGCACCTGGAAGGTATCTGGTTCCCCAACGCGCCGCGCTTGACCGTCAGCACGGTAGAACTGCTCATGGAGTCCTGCCCCAAGCTGCAGAGTCTGGGCCAGCTGAGCGGCTGGCAGTTCACGCCCGACGACATGATGCTCATGCGAGCCATCATCGCCAGCACCAACACCGACCTGGTGCTGTCACCGCTGGGCATCTTCCAGCAGGGAAGTAGATAAACTGTTTGAGAATCTGAATATGACCTTACTTTTGAATGGTTTACCGCAGGGGAAAAGTGTTTCGGAAGTAAATTTCATTAGAAAGTTATTTATCTTTATTTATATTACAAAGATGGCTGATTTTGACCGGTTTGCGCAAACTCTACTGAAAAACTGAGTCATTGGATTCTGTAACACGGGCTGGTTGAGAAAAATATTTTTGGCGTCACACACACCAGTCAATTTCTGCTTTAAAAACGAGGCCCTAATAATATTTTTAAAATCTAGCCTATTATTGTTTAATAAATATTAACTAAACATTCAAAACACACCTGAAGTGTTCTTGGCGGAGATACATAGATTAAACTGAACTCGCGAGCCGTGTCGGTGGCAGTGTTATATTTACCTTATAACGATCTAGTCATAATATAAAAATGTTTAATATAATTTTTTAAAAGAATTCACTTTTCTGCAATCAATTGGAGTAAGAATTTTGAGGTTTATACAAGTCGAGTTTTAATGAAAATAAAAGAATATTTGAAACGAATTTTATTTAATTGTTTTATTCCAATCCATGAGTAATAATAAAAATAATCCAATAATCATATCAAAATACAAAATAAAATTATATCTAAACAATAACGCGTATTGCGAGAAATTTTATGGTGCAAAAAAAATATTGAAGAGGACTTTTGTGAATGCATTTCACCTACAACTAATCAGTCAATGTTTATTCGTATGATATAATATAAAAAATAAAGCCAACTCATATCTTCATTTACCCTGATAGAGCATTAGGTGGGTACTTCTTTGCTCACTTACAATAAATATTTTACATAAAACTTGGTTTGCGTTGCTACGTTGCTTTAGTTCGGTTGTTAAAGCAAAAAGTCTGCATTTTTATATAATATTAAGTCTGCATTTTTAAATTATAAGCTGTGCATTCTAAATTACAATTCAATAAACACAGTACACTTTTTCCTCAGAGTGCATTTGTTCAAGTAGCAAAGGAAACCCAGTTTTGTAATAAATTCTGAGCTAAGAAAGACGCTCTATGAAGCTTGATATTAAAGCGTTCAGGGAAATGAGCAAATCAACAATCCACATTTTATCTGTTGTTTGAAAAACGCTTTATAGTTTCACTAGTAGATTTTAAAAGGTTGTGACTAACTGGATCATTTCCTTGTAACATACTGTTAGATGTGAACATTCGCTTAGTCTATAAAGCCAGATATTCACTTGAGCACGCCCAGGCTGTTATCAGACTGCTCAGTAGGTATAGGCTCGGCTCCGTCAATCAATCTTCAAGCCCTCGTCAACTACCAAATAGGTTATCTAGGTATTCTGAGAGCCGAGATGAATACGTACTAAGCTGAATGAATATAAGATTGCTCACTCACGTAGGTACTACTTTTAGTGGCTCACAAAATAGCACCTACATTTTTGGCGACATTTGTAAGCGATTTTGTAAGCAACTCAACGCACGACACTTTTGTCAGACAACAGACATTGCAGACAACATTACATACATTGCTCCGATCCCGAAGTAAATAGCTTAAGCACTTGTGATCCAGACACAGAACAAACACAAAATGTTCATCACACGAATGTTTGTGAACAAACCCTTGGTTCAAATGGTAGGGGTCACTACCAGTTGAGCCGCCGGGCCAATCTGAAGAGTCAGTTGGTCGCTACCTATCATGGGAGCTGTTAATACAAGCTCTTTCATAGCTAGAGTACGTGGCCGACTGTCATTGAGCAGTATACGTTGCTTCGCTAGGTACATTTCCAAATGATCCATTTGATCACGGCGTCCGGGCAGCGATTTTGTCGTAGAACGACTCTTTGTAACCGTTGAAGTATTTGAATTGTATGAATATGTTCCATGTTCTACAACAAAATAATTGCCCTTCGCGTTCTCGTACTTGCTTGTTCTAAGCGTGGTCAGGCGTCTCTCCACTTAAGCGGATTGGTGAAGCAAACTACTTATTCGCCTGAGCATACTCAAGTGTATTTAGGCTTTAGTATAGCTAGCTGAGGTGTTTTCGCTTGGTAATGAAGTAACGATTACGCTTGTGAGAATATTTTGCGTGTATGTTCCAGTTAGTCGCCACCTTAAGTACAGTCGAGTTCAAAAATGTATTAGCAGCGCCTATTTACCAAATGTTGTAAATTGTTGTTATTTAAGCTGTTCGTAAATATGTTGCGGTAGAGAGGTCAACAATATATAACAACTTTTCTGTAAAAAAATACATACGGACGATGATGTTTTGGCACGTGCCTAAGCCAAAATTGAAACTAACGCCCATACAAAATGTCACATTTGACATCGATTTTTGTCATTTTCGTTTTACAGTAGGTAACGCCCTCATGTCAAAATCACCCATTTGCCAAAACATCCTTGTCGGTCTGTATCTAAAGGCTCTCGAGTTTAGTACAACTAGGATTCATAAATATCTGTGCCTCTGTTAAATTCGATTAGAGAACTCAACTGTCAGTAAACCTATCAGTTTTCAGATGGACATAGTTTTGAAACACAAACGTTATAAAGCGACTCTTCCTACTTCTTTAAGATACTTTTTCACACCCAATAAAAGATAAATGTGACTAAAAATAGGATTTATATCCTTTTCCAACTTAAAAGTAAATAATGTTGCTGCTGCAACCGAACTACACTAAAGATACAATGTATCATAATATAAATTCGTAAAAATATGACTGATTAGTATTTTTTTTCTGCGACACTTGCAGATTCTTTCTTTTTTGGTATGTCTTCTAGAACTACCTCCTTATTTGGTATATCTTCTTGTTCTTCGTCCTCATTTGGCATGTTTTCTGGATCTTCAATCTCATTTGGCACGTCTTTTGGACCAGCTTCATTCTTTGCCTTGTTCTTAGAATCTCTTTTCTTATTTGCCATTTCTTTTGTATGTTTTTCTTTTTGTGCCAACAAATTTTTTCTCTTTTCCATACGCATCCGGAACATTTTGCATTCATCGGCGCACTTTGTTGTGATTGCGTTCCTGAAAAACGAAAACATAATTAGCTGAAACATACTTTTCAAATTTATTTTACTATTATTATTTACTAGCTGTGCTCGCGACTTCGTCCGCGTGGAATAGTTTTCCCCTTTGTTTTTACATTGAAACTTTCGGAGCGCGTGGCAGCTGCGTCTGCGTCAGTCTGCGTCCGAGTTCCGTCGTCGACTCCGCTTCCCGGCGTCCCAGTGCTCCAGGCGGCTGAGAGGGGGCGGTGCGGGGCAGCGCGGGGCAGACGGTCGCCGATCGTTTCCCCCCGCCCCCCGCGTTGACTAACACTCCGCGCTCACCTTGCGCGCGAACATACATTTTCCGTTATATCTTCGCTCCTAATAATTGCAGCGTGATGTTATATAGCCTAAAGCCTTCCTCGATAAATGGTCTATTCAACACAAAAAGAATTTTTCAATTCGGACCAGTAGTTCCTGAGATTAGCGCGTTCAAACAAACAAACAAACAAACATACAAACAAACAAACAAACTCTTCAGCTTTATAATATTAGTTAAGATTTAATATATATGTTACTAACCTGACCAAACTTTCTTTCACTTCGAATTCTTTCGCCACGTGCCAAATGATGTCGGAAACTTTCTTTGGGTCCAAGCACATCTTAGCTGGTTTGTCTTGAAAAGCGGGTGATCGCTTGCCTGTAAGGGAATGTGTAGCTAAAACCCTGTAAATATAAAAATCATTGTCATTTTGTACAAAAAAAGTAACATTCTTGACTATTTCAAAATATCGTAGCTGCATTGAATCATAAGGCGAACATACCTGCGTGGAAAACAGGCTAACAGAAGGCCTCTTGTTGCCATTGTGTAAGTATTCCATTTTATTACTTTGTACTTATCTAAGTTAACTAAAGTTTTTCCACTTCCGATTGGTACCTGTAATTGCAACAACTTTTATTAGATCTCTTGATCGATTAGATTGATAGAAAAAATATTTTTTAAAATATTTAAACTTAACTATGTAAATATGTTATGATTATAATTTGTAAATATATTAATATAATTGATAATTACCCATATCTCATCGTCGATTTGAATAATATTCTCCAGACCATTCAGTTTATTTGGTCTGTTATAACCGTTCTCTTTATTATTAGCATTATGTGTTTTGTTACCATTTTGCATATGATCCCGTATATGCTTAGCATTGTGTATATTAATAGGATTTTGCATATTTACATTCTGTCTCCGATTAGCATTTTGTAATTTAATAGCATTTTGTAAAAAGCTTAAATCCCGTGTATTATTAGCTTTTTGTATGTTATTAGCATTTTGTATATAATTTACATTCTGTGTATTATTAGCATGTCGTGTGTTAGTAGCATTTTGTAAACAATTTGCATGCCGTGTGTTAGTAGCATTTTGTAAACAATTACCATTCCTTGTATTAGTAGCATTTTGTAAATAATTTGCATTCCGTGTATTGTTAGCACGTTGTATGTTATTAGGATTTTGTGAATAATGACCATTCTGTGTACTGTTAGCATTTTGTTTATGTGTATCAGAGTGCGAATTATTTTGCATGTAACTTATACTCTGTGTACTATTATGCGTGTCAATACTGTTACGAGTGTTGCTAACACTCTTACGTGTGCTGGCGTATCTGTTCGTGATGAGAACGTTATCGCATGACCGATTAAATTCGTCACTGGGGCATATTTCCATATCGTAGTCGTCGTTTTCTCCCACCACAACCTCATTCTCTTCTGCCTGTGGATATACGAATGGTTTTTTAATAATTCGCTTTTTACAAGACCGTCTCATTTTCTTAACCAGTAGCAGTAATTCTTTGAACATTTTTCTTGTTGCAATATCTTCATCTAAACTTATTGATATACATGCCTTTCTTGGGTCGATCACTTGTTCTGGTTCACGAGGACCCACGATACGAGCAACCTTCCTATTTGCGCCTTCATTTTCATCTTCACGCTTACGCTTGCGATTATTATTTTTAGTTTGCGGTTTCCGTGGCGTTGGTTTCTGTACCTTGTTGGGGACTACAGCGTTCACTCTGTTTGATGGTGTGGGTATCCACCTAGGGTTTATTTTTCTAGGGATCGGTCCTTGTTTTAGCTTTTTCAAGGGTGGTTTTTTTTCTGATATTGGTTTCCTTTGTATTTTCTCTGGTTTTTTCTCTTTCTGAAACAAAATTTTAAATAATTGTGCATATTTTTATATGGCGGTAACATCCATAGAAATGTATCAAGATAGAGCGCTAAGCGCGTGACTCAATCATGCTCCATCGTCATCATCATTAGCCTTTCGCAGTGCATCATAGTGCACAATTATTATTGTAAAACGTCAGTTTAAAGTGCGTACACGCCGATACTATATATTTATTCACAATGCCAGTTCTAAATGTATGTTCTAGTCTCATTTCAAGAACCCGCAAGTTCGAATTTTTATCACTAAAATGTGACTCGCTGTGATTCTTTGATAATAAAACGTGATCGCCGTTCTCAGGTCCCACTTCTCATCTCCGCTCCACTTCAATGAAACAGTATCATTATCTTCTGCGTATCATTGTTTACTCCGCGTAGCCTCTGTGGCACCCCTAGGCTTGGAGCAGGTTCCACTTGATCTTAGTGAACTGGCCCTGTAAAAGATGGTTCTAGCAATCATCTCTTACCTGTTGTTCAACCTCCCAAGCAGAAGAGTCACTGTCGTCATCGTCACTGGGTACCCACGAGGAACCACTAGCGGAGAAAGCATCATCTTCGTCCTCAGTGGCTGCTCCGCTCGGGGCGCTTGGTCCTGCGCCGTCTTCCAACAGGATTCGCTCCAGGAGCCAACGGTCGTCTGTCAACAACCAATGATGTTAGTTATCCTACTTCCTAAGTACAACTTAATATTATGTATGGGATGTAAGCGAGCGAACCATCATCTTTTCGTCAAGCACAAATCTTGATCAAATTCATAGATTTGTGTAAAGCTTTTCTCTATGACAGAGGCGCGGGCGGTGGTTGCGGCTACGTTAACCGCGCATACCGTCCGCGCCGCCTCTATCTGCTCTGGCCGCTGCCTGGAGTCAGGACGCGGCCCTAATGCACCTTGACGCGATCGCGACGCGGAGTCATGCAGCGTCAGTGACGGCGTAGTATGACAAAGACGCGCATTGTTTCACAGAAAGAATTGGTTACATCTCATTGTGTTTGCACCGGAGTTGCCACCCTACTATACGGTCTAGGTACCTGCTAGACTAGAACCGCTGCCATCCATACACCATAGGTACCTAATACTAATATATAATAGCAGTCAACATTAAATTTAGTAGGCATACAATTCATTATACACCGAATGCAAGAGTCGACAAAGATTTTTTTATAAATATGTATTCGAAATAGGTTTACGCTTAACTGCAATTAGCCTATTAAAAGCGATATCGCAGTCTACGACGGAGCGTGCTCACGAGGCACAAAAAAACATCTTCCGTCAGATTTCAGCTTCTTAGTCAATGGTGTAGGGTCTATCCCACAGCCGTGCACTGACTTTGTCCGCGTTTAGGGATTTCCTACGTTAACGGCAAACGACGCGAAGTGAAAATAGGTGTGCTTCAAGCTGTAATCCTCATCTCTAAAATCTCAATGAAAACAAATTTTGACGAAAAAATAGTCATAAATAGTCGCAAAAGTAAAAAAAATAGTCGCATTATAGTTTCGGAGTTAGAGCTATGATGCTTTGTAAGAAATAGTTTCCTACGTTGTCGCGTTAGTCAGTATGCGTTATATGTTTTTTTTTAATAGTTCGTATTACGTCGCGTCGCATCGCTACATGTTGAGCCCTAGCGCTCACCTAGGACAATGCGTAAGTAGGGCTATTGAAGGAATGCGAGCGCTTTCAAGGCGGAGCGAATTCGTAAGGCACCGCGCCTCTACGAAGACATCTCGGCCGTGGAGCAGTATGGCACCGTGGACGCCATTTTGTACAGTCGCTTACAACAATGAATCATAAAATGCAGGCTTTGTCATTCGTGGGCAGATGGGAGCGATGTGTTTTAAATTATGTTATTTTGCAAAATAGCACGTGGTTGTCAGTCGCCCACTTTCAGCCGAATGGTCTCAATATCACGTGTTATAAATAAATATTCTTTGTTTAATTTGGATTTTGCTTTATCAAAAAAAGATGTTTACCAACAAAACCAATCAATTTCCAATTATGAATACTTTTTTTTATATAAATAGTCCACTTATTTTACAAAAAATCTAAAAATTCCAGTTGGTTACAAAAATAATTAAAAATTCCAGTTGGTTTTCAAAAAACGAAATATGAATTCCAGTTACCAAAATTTTTGGGAAACCCTTTTCTTATTCGATGATTCAGTTACAATTCTAATTAAATACTAGAACACGAAATTAATTATCTTAGTTAATCGATAGTAATGAGTAATTCAAACGCCCCGCCTGGACAAGTATTGCACGTGGGAATTACCAATGTGAAGCGCGCGCGCATGACTGTCAAGCTACAAAGGACTTCCTGGGAAATGGATTGAGCGCGCGCTTTTTTTATAATGGAGCTAATACTTTTCAGGTAGTTGACCGTTCTTAAGACTAAGGCTTAAATATTGTTTAAAAAGCCATTATTTAAAATTTAGGTATACCTACCCATCACTCTCAAAGTCCATATAATGTTAGATAGAAAAAAAATATTCAAATAAATAGGAAAAATATAACTGCCACTTACTGGATCTCGCCAGAAGAGTCGCGACTTGCTGTTCACCACCCTGGCCGATGACCACAGAGCAGCCAGGTACCAGGACTCGTTGTTCCACGTTGACCATACATCTTGAATGCACTATCCCCTTGGTATTATTTCCCCATTCCACCAGTATCCACTTTTCACTGTTGCCGAGCGACATCCTCGACGGTTGAGAGTCGCTTCCTCACTGAGGGCTACACCATCGGAACAAATACTGTCGGGTCTCAGGTAAAAAGTTCCATTACACCCTAATGCAGTTATTGCATCTCTCGCCCCGCCCCGAACAATAGGTAACCATTTCGCCAACGGCCCAAGGGTACCTACTTAAACAAAAAATGCATCCTTTTTTGCAATGCGCTTCCTTGTAAAGTTTCCAAACTCAGATTTGTTCTTTTAGGTCTCTGCCCACTACACCGTATCATACCAAGGCCGTGCTATGAACGTGCCAAGCACGGAAGGTAATACGATACGGCTTGCTTTGCCCACTGAAACGAGGCGACGGCGTTTAATGCCCGTATGATGCCCGTATGATGCCCGTATGATGCCGGTATGGTGTCCGTATGCAACCCGTATGATGCCCGTATGATGCCGGTATGGTGTCCGTATGCAACCCGTATGTATGGAACTAACATGGTATAACCCAGGTAAATTGAAATGATATAAGCTCTTATGTGTGCATCTAAATATTTGTGTACAATTAAATTTGCTAAACTCAGAGAAGGCATTTGAGACGCGTTTATAACGGTCCTTATACGCGGTTATAACCCGTATTATCACCGTTTTGCTGCCGGCACACATCGGTTTGGCACCGTCGCGTGCCGTGCGCGGAGCGTACCGCCACCGGCAAAATATTCTCGCCGACAATTCTGAACTGTCCGTGCATGGCACGCGACGGTGTTGGTCGGTGACGGAACGGTCTAATGGGCATCGTCTCATAGTTTTCAATACAAAGAATACTTTTTTGTCTGACACGTTCATAGCACGGCCATGGTATGATACGGTGTAGTGGGCAGACTCCTTTAGTGTGGTGCCGACCGTCTTATTGTCTCAGTCTTGGAGTCGTATATTATCCAAATGACAATGTACTTTATTTGAATTAAAACAAAAGTTTTGTAAGTAAATGAAAACTTTTCACTTGTACCTATCGTTCTACGGATCCTGTGTAGGTAATGTTTACTAAAATAAATTAACACATTTACCCTCTTTTTATAAAATTACGAACGATGGTCCACTTCAACTACACAAGAAAAAACAGGGCCCTACCAACTTTGACGAAATCTTCATCCAAAGCCATAATGTACTACTGAACCCTAAAAGCGATAAAAACAACCTTCATCAGAATTCCAACTGGAATACCATGTATTTACTTATTTTGAAAAATTGTTGGCAAAATGAGAAAAAAAGTGTTCCAAAATGGAATATCATTCCAAAAAAAAATTACCTACTGTTTATAACTCTACCGCAACTGTACCGCAATTTTTTTTTGTGGGTAGCAGAAGATCCAGCTCCGGTGACAGATTAACACCACATACATGGACACACACAAACACACCTCCTCGAGTAGGTATACCTAAGTCCATTTTTAAAATTAAGTAGAACAATTTGTAATTGGTATCCAAGAGATTTCCAATAGGTACCAGACCATTTCGCCTTAGTTTGGATATGTCTGGAAATTCTGAAAATGACTTAAAAACATTTAGGTACACTTTTCGTTCTGATTTTGCTTTTCTGATGCGTTTTGAAAATAGATTCATAAATAATTTATGAATAAATGTTAACTCTATCGTTGAAAAAAAATTGTGATACAAACAATCAGTTTAATTCTTTTTATATTACATAAACGTAACAACGGGATAATCGTTTAGGCGCAAAATGTCCAATACGTTTATGTGTGTATATGTCGAAATTGGTATTTTGAAATATTATTCGAATCTATTGAACTAAAAACAACACATGGCAATATACAACGTTTTAGAGGAAAGAAAGAGATAGCATAAACGCATGTCATCGTTGTAATTAATTTTGAGCTTCATGACTATTAATTTTAGTGTTATTTTGCAGTTGTACCGATGTTTATGGCGCTCTGGTAGAACCGATATAATTGGTGACATGCGCCTTCTGTTAAGTTCTGTTACTTTTGACGAATAAAATCACACTTTGCGTGTATCTAACCATTTGATAGCCTTCGATGTCGCTATCTATTTGCTGCCGACCTGTACAAATGTACATAATGTTGCTCTTTCTCTGCTTTAGTGTAAAAAAATAGACAGAGAAAGAATGTGATATACAACGGATATATATACGGACGTAGCTGGTGAAGTCCTAAGACTGAATGATAATGATGTAAATGTTTAAAGTATAATCGGCAGATGTTATTGCTGCATTTTACAGTTTTGTTCCATTTCAAAAATAACTGCTACATGACCGCCGGACCAGAAAACCCCGCGGAATTCCCGTCTGCTTGTGACTATGGTTGTTGCCACACAGCCTAAACGTCAGTAGCTCAGCTTAACTGTACGAGATATAAAATAATATGACCTCTTGGAAAATGTAAGATCTGACGTATCTGGGATTTAAAATTAGTACCCAAACATTAATTAAGCAGGTAGTAATTGAATTCGGACTATTTCGGACCAAACTGGGGATGTCAATTGTCATGACACTTGCTGTCAATGTCACGAAATAAGAGGAGTTAGGTTAACTTGAAGGCATATTAGAATTATCCGCGTCAACATAAACGCGTGATAGAGTCCATACACAAAAAAAAAGAAGGCTTATTATTTGAAATCTTTAATAGAGCTTATTAAAAAAAAAATGGCTGCTGCAACTCTACAGACCAAGAAAACGGTGAATAAAGGAAAAATTAAAAGGAGTCTGAAAAATGTCCTCTGTCGTCCTGACCCTGTGTTTTGGTAAGTTTCCTTTTACAAATAAAATAAATTGTCCTATTCAAATAATTTGCTTCATTGAATATTTGTTTAACTATTCAACAGGCCATCTGTGTCAGACAATGAAAAAACATTACTGGAGGCAGCATTGTCTAAGCACAAAGTCGATATACCGGAGTTCACAAAACCGCAATGGAAAGATCTTAAAATGATACCTAAGGATAAAAGACCAAAGCCACCTAAAATCAAGTAAGGATGTTTCTTAGTCCTAAAGAGCTAACCTTGTGCTATTTGTTTGAAAATAACTGGAAAGATATTCATAGAATACCAGTTCTCATTTTATTTACATATTAAGCACCAAGCGAAATATGGTGAAACTTTGTTTCCGAACTCATACACATTGTACTCAGTGTATAGGCTGCAAATTGGACGGCTGTGGGAGCAGAAGGGGGGGTGACCGCGGTGCATCACGCGGCTCGTACAATTTGATATCTTGTATTAACCATTCTGGATTGCCCGCCTCGCCGCAGTCGCCCCCCAGTTTGTGGCCTTAAATGTAGCATGTTATTTGTGACCACACAAATATTTTATTTGCATTCTTTTTTTACAGGAAAATAGAAGGTATGTACTTTGGAATATCAGAATGTTGCAATGCAATAAAGAACAGTAGCTGTGGAGCAGTTGTGGTGGAGTCCATCGTGAACCCTCGCGCCATAGTGCAACCTGTGATTGAAGCCTGCATTAATTCAAGGGTACCAATGATCTGCGTTGATGGCCTGAAGATTATAAGTGCAAGTAACTTTGGCATCCCAACTAGCTGCCTCGGAATAAAGTGTGATTGTTTGCTGGACCTCTCAACTCAGGTGTTGGACATAGCTAAGAATTATAAATTGCCACAAATTCCTATAACTGTCAAGTCAGAAGAATGCATTCCAGAGGGAACACAAATAAGTCAAGATGAACCTAAATGTCTAAGTGTGAAAGAAATGGTGGTTGATGAATCAACTTCAACACAGCCTGTTCCTACAGTTTGCCCATATTTATATAGAACTAGCAAAAAGACTAGGGTTTTCAATCCCTCTGAAGGAGCATTAGGAGATAAGTTTAACACAAAGTTCAGTGGTCAAGACTATATAGAATTTACTGGAAAGAAAGGTCCATCCGATGCTGGCAATGCCGACAGGAAATCATACATGAAAATGATCTTGAAGAAAATATCTAATAATCCAAAAAGAGTGTACAGATTCGGTACAGGATCCCAAAAGCTTTGAGTTGAAATTCAATAAAACTCCACACTCAGAACGGAGGCAATTTATTGTTTGTAAAGTACAGTACTAGTAATATTTGAAAATCACAACGTTCGCGCGGTGTAAAGGCGTACAGCGCCATCTATTGATGCTTTTATGAATTAATGTATAACTAATGGTGAACATGCAATTTTACAAATTATTGTTTATTTATACAAACATTATATCTATTGTTGTAATATATTTATTTATATCTATTTATGTATTTACTTTTATATTTATGTGTTTACTTTTATTTAGCAGACTTAACATTCCGCCCACCAAAGACTAGTCTTTACAATCCGCCCACCATGAGAACAGATAGCTACAAATTACAAAAGTTTAATATTTAAATATACTTAAGGCAAACATTTAAAAAGCAACTAAAATCAAGTTAAAACAGTAACAACATTTTAACAGTATACATATTGACCTTTGGTTACGGAATAACAAATTACAAACAAAGTATCACAAACAATTAAAAAAAAAAACAGGCATCTATCTACTTAATTAGATACTACCTATTAATAGGTTTAACAATCAGTTGTTGGTAAAAGACACAACTTCGAAGTTGGACGCTTTATAACGGAGTTTTTACAGCGAAGCGAGACCACGCGCGTAATGTTGTCTTTACCCGGGTGCAATTCGACAATCTTTCCATACAACCACCTTGCTGGAGGTAAATTATCCTCTTTAATTAGGACTACATCGCCTAATTTGAATCCCGGTGTCCGTACAGACCACTTATGACGCTGAAAAAAGTTTGTCAGATATTCGGCCGACCACCGTCGCCAGAAGCATTGGACCATTCTTTGCGTCAATTGCCAGCGCCTCAAGGTGCTGATATGATTATGTTGTTCGAAGTTGTAGTCTGGTGGCAATACTAAAGGTTGCCCTACTAAAAAATGACCAGGTGTAAGCGGAGCTGCATCTGGTTCAGAACTGGCCTTAGATAGCGGTCTTGAATTGAGACATGCTTCTATTTGGCTTAGAACTGTGCATATCTCTTCAAAGGTAAGAGTGCTATCTCCTATCACTCGTTTAAAATGGTGCTTCACGCTTTTGATCCCTGCCTCCCATAGCCCTCCAAAGTTTGGAGAATGAGGAGGGATGAAATGCCAGTCTGTGTTGTTATCGGCTAAAGCATCAGCAATTTCAGAAGCAACCTGACTCCTTTCGTCACCGAACAGACAACGCACTTCGCGAGAAGCACCCACAAAATTTGTGCCATTGTCACTCCAGAGGTGGCTACAATGGCCACGTCTGGCGACAAACCTTTTGAAGGCAGCAAGAAACCCTGCTGACGTCAAATCCGAGACTGCTTCAATGTGTACAGCACGAGTGGCCATACACACGAATAAACAAATGTATCCTTTGTATGATCTGTGCCCTCGTCCCTTGGAAAATCGGATATTTATGGGGCCTGCGAAGTTGACGCCTGAATTTAAGAACGGCTTACTAGGCGTGACCCGACAAGAAGGCAGCTCTCCCATCAACGCATTGCGTGAAATTCCTGCGTAACGAATACATGGAACACATTGGTGAATGTATGACCTAATTAAACCTTTGGCTCTCAAAATCCAATATTTAGACTGCAAGAACCGGAGCATCAATTGTTGCCCTCCGTGAAACGTTCGCTCGTGAGCGTCAGCTATCAACAATTTAGCCAGCCTTGATTTGTGTGAGACAACAATAGGATGCTTGCTTTCAGGTGGTAATTCGGAACGTTGAATTCTCCCACCGACTCGTAGAATTCCGTCGTCGTCAAGAAACGGCGACAGCGAAGAAAGAGGACTACTTTTGTTAACCTCTTCTTTTGAATGGAGAGTACGAAGATCATCACGGAACCAAGTTTTTTGACATTTCATAATACAAAGCTTTAACGACTCCTTTATTTCAGACGCAGAAAGGTAAGGCAGTACCTTGACGTTTGGCTCACGACATCTTCTGATAAATCTCTTGCAAAGGGCGACCACTCTGACCAGCTTTCGCAACGAAGAAAATCTGTCCCACAACCAATCGTCTTCATCTTCAGGGGTTACCGCCGTCGTATGGACGCGTACTGTTCTTTCTTCGTCGCTGTGATTCGTTGAGCTGGGCCTCTCGTAATTTAGAGACTCATTGCGTAACCAACTTGGGCCGTGTTGCCAAACAGGATTACTCAAGAGCTCAGTAGGAGTGGTGCCTCGCGACGCAATATCGGCAGGGTTATCCTTCGACTGCACACGAGACCACTGAGAGTTGTCGAGAAGACCGAGGATTTCCGACGTGCGGTTGGCCACAAACGTCTTCCACCGACTCGGGTGATCATTAAGCCAGGCTAACACTACTGTGGAGTCGGTCCGCGCATGTAAGTGAGACTTCGGTACTCCCAACACTTCGGCCACCTCAATCAGCAAGTGACTTGCAAGAACAGCACCACATAATTCGAGTCTCGGAATGGAGACTTGTTTTATCGGTGCTACTTTGGACTTGGCGGTAATTAAGTGGGTTTGGACATTGCCAATTGAATCAACCACACGGATGTATATGACGGCAGCGTATGCGATACTGGATGCATCGCTGAATCCATGCAGCTCAACTTTGGCGTCATTCGTCGTGGTGTTTACCCATCTCGGTAAGTGAAAATGTATCAATTTGCTTAATTCACCCCGATATGATTCCCACTGTTTCAGCAGCTCCGGCGGCAGCTCATCATCCCAACCCATTCCAGTGATCCACAGCCGTTGGATAAAAACCTTTGAGGTAATTATGCACGGCGCTATCCAGCCTAGTGGGTCAAACAGACGTGAAATCTCCGAAATAATTTTTCTTTTTGTTTCAGGTGCGGACGTGGCAGCGCGTGGAAGCAGCTTCACCGAGTAGTCAAATTCATCAGTTGTTCTGTTCCAGGTAAGTCCTAAAACTCTCATTACTTGATCTTGCTTTATCTCAATATCTCTTCCTGCATCTTCATTGAAAACTTCTAAGAGCTTGTCTGAATTGCTTGTCCATTTCTGCAATTTAAACCCACCCTCTGCGAGGAGCTGGTTTAACTGCTTGTAGACTTCGATTGCTTCGGTTTCCGATTGACACCCTGTCATGACATCATCAATGTACACATCTGATTTTATCCTTTCAGCGGCCAATGGATATTTATGACCTTCATCACAAGCAATTCTTTGCATTGTCTTGACCGCTAAGTACGGGGCACAACCAGTACCAAATGATACAACCAAAATGCGATAGTCTTCAATGTCGTCTTCCGCATTTTCTCTCCAAACTATTCTTTGGAAGTCGACGTGTTCCTCAGAAACTCTTACCTGTCTAAACATCTTGATGACGTCAGCAGACAGACAAATAGGATGAACGCGCCACTTCATGATAATGTGCCGTAAATCTGCTTGCAGTGTGGGTCCTACCATTAAGGTATCGTTCAAGGAGAAGCCATTCGTTCCCTTGCACGATGCATCAAATACCACCCTCAATTTGGTAGTGCTCTTATCATCCCTTATCACCGCGTGATGTGGCAGATATACAGCATCAGGTTTGTTTCTTTCATTTTCATCTGTAATTTTTTCCATGTGTCCAAGTGTCAAATACTCATTAATCACCTCTGTGTATTGTTTTCTGATTTCAGGGTGTTTCAAGAACTTCCGTTCAAGACCTTCAAGTCTCTTCACAGCCATATTCTTCGAGTTTCCATACTTACATGGAGGATCTACACAACGGAAAGGAAGATTCACGACATATCGGCCAGACTCGTCTCTTCGAGTGGTAGCAGCGTAGTAGTCTTCACAAGCCTGTTCTTCCTTAGTTAGACGCTTCTTGAGGGAAACTGGCTCTGGTTCCAGCTCCCATATTCTTTTCAGCAAGTCATTTTCTTCAACCTGTGTGTGCATACTGACGATGACGTTGTGATGACAGTCCTGGCTCCAATCTTCGATTGTTCCTGAGATAATCCATCCAAGGTAAGTATCTTGGGCAATGGGTGTTCCTTGGGGAGCTTTGATTAGTCCCTCTTTTAAAATGTGACAATAAGTCTCTGCTCCTAACAAAATATCAATTTTGTTGGGGCAATTAAAATTTGGGTCAGCTAATTCGATATTAGCAATGTCAGGCCAATCTACTAAACTGAATTTTCTTTTAGGTAAAACTGACGTAAGAGTCCCGAGCACATGGGCTCTTACCTGAATGGAGAAGGTAGGATCACAGCGTGACTGAATGTTGAGCATTACCGTGTACTTAGAGGTAAGGTCACCCTGCCCCCCACCTAAACCTGATATGGCGCTTTTAGTAGACGTCTTCTTAAGCCGCAGCAATTGAACGGCAGCTTCTGATATAAATGAGGCTTCTGACCCCTGATCCAACAACGCTCTCAAAACTTGAGACGACCCATCTTTTGATTCAGCCTTAATAAGGGCTGTTGCTAATAAAACTTGTTGGTGGACTGTAGTACCTTGCGAAAAATGGGTTGCAATGTTAGTGATGGCCTCGCTATCTGACACAACATCAACGCCGCTGTGGTCAGCATTTGATTTAGTTGCTGCAGTGTCAGATTGGCTTTTGGGATGCAAAAGGCTGTGGTGTTTGCGTTTGCAAATACGGCATTTGGTGAACGAGCGACAAACCTTGTTCGAGTGATTATACCCGAGGCAGTTGAAACAAAGCCCCAAAGAGTGGACAATGCTACGACGTTTATCAACATCCTCGTTTGCGAACTTCTTACAGTTGTATAATTTGTGACTTTCAGCACAATGCGGACACGAAATATTAGTAGTTGTATGGAAAGTTTTAGGATTAGAAATCACATTTGGTGTAACCTTAGATTTGGTTTTGGGTTCTAAAAACTCTAGAGCGCGAAAACGCGTACATAAAAAATCTTTCAACTGAGTCAATGTAGGTAAATCGCCAGAAGTATCACTAACCTGTAACTCCCACTGCTTGCGCGACTCGGCGTCCAACTTCATACTTACAACGTATATGATAATAACGTCCCAGGAAGTGACGTCAATACCTAAATTTGACAGTTCATGCAAACAATCAGTAGTTACATCCAACAATTCTTTAAGAGCGGTAGAAGATTCATGTACAATACTACGTTGACTGAACAGGCGTTTAAGAATGCAAAAAGATATGTATCGCTTGTTATTATATCGATCCTTTAACATATTCCAACATTTTACATAATTATTCTGCGTAATTGGTACATGGCGTATGAGCTGCTCCGCTTCACCTAACAATTGTGTCTTTAAATAATGCAGTTTTTGCACGTCGTCAAGTGACGAGTTATTATGAACAAGTGAAGTGAACAAATCGCGAAACGACGTCCATTCAACATACTTGCCACTAAAAGTTGGCAACTTAATTTTAGGCAACTTGAGAACCGAATTTCTATTGGCACTGTTAGATGAAACATCGCTTACATGCTTTGACACGGATTCTAATTTGGAAAGGGAATTTTGAAGTAGAACCTTGTAATCTAAAAACGTTTCGAATACTTCTTCAAAAACATCTTGCTTTACGTAGCTTGTATCATCCAACTCCTCAGTGTCGTACTCTTCTATCAACCTTTCATGTCTCTCAACAAAATCCTTATACAGCTTCTCTAAAGCATCAAGTCTAGCTCTGACGTATGTGTCATTTATGCGCTCTTTGGGTGATTTCTTGAAGTTGGTGAAACCCTTCTCAATCTGCGATTTTAAGTTGTGTAATACCCGCAAATCTCTCTCCATTTTGTATATATTCAATGTTACCTTTTCGACTGAAGCAATTGACTACTGAAGTGAAACTGAGTTCAAAATTTTCTAAGTTCAGTGTGATTTTTCGCGAAAATTTTCTAAGTGTTTGGACAAAATCGCTCTGAAATCGGGCATAGGTTCCCCGTTCCGTCGTTTTTTGCGAAACTATTCTAAGTCCAAACTACCACTTGTAATAAACACTGTACTCACGGTTTCACTTCTTTACTTAGCTCTGTATTATCGCTCCTTCCTCCATACAAGTCGGCGTCCATTCAGCAATCTCCGTAGACCAGCGATAGTAAGGCAGCAATGTACTTCAGTTAGGCAATCCACTCCATTGACTTTGTGCTTCCACATTCAAATTTTGAAATTTACAGAACTTTGTGTGCGTCTTCATTCAAAAACCGTCCTTCGGCTCGTCAAGGACCTTGTACAGATTCGGTACAGGATCCCAAAAGCTTTGAGTTGAAATTCAATAAAACTCCACACTCAGAACGGAGGCAATTTATTGTTTGTAAAGTACAGTACTAGTAATATTTGAAAATCACAACGTTCGCGCGGTGTAAAGGCGTACAGCGCCATCTATTGATGCTTTTATGAATTAATGTATAACTAATGGTGAACATGCAATTTTACAAATTATTGTTTATTTATACAAACATTATATCTATTGTTGTAATATATTTATTTATATCTATTTATGTATTTACTTTTATATTTATGTGTTTACTTTTATTTAGCAGACTTAACAAAGAGTAAAAGTAAAGTAGGTAGTATGTGTGAATCAATAAAAAGCATTTTAATGAGAAAGACACTTTATTGTATAATGTATTAATTTCTAATATGTCAAAAAAAGACATGTATTTATATGTTAAGCATTCCATAAGGAATGTAATAAAGTCAATATACAAAAATGGTTAAGGCAAGAGTACTACTTAGCCCTGCACATTTTTGTCTATTGTAACCAGACTTTACCAATTTTTCCCAATCAATATTAATAATGCAACATCAGTAGAGCCTGGTTCATAATATTACAATAAGTAATTACACTAAATAAATCATGCAATGCTCCATAAACTACAATTAAATAACCATCATTTTATGGAGCATAGCATGGGAGTAGATATATTTATCTTACATTTCAATCGATGCATTGCATTTATAGTTTTTATACAGTTCAATTTAATAAAAAATCAAACAATAAATTGTGTTCAATGTTATACCTATAATGATAATGACTATTAGTCCATGATATCTGGCCCTTTTACACCTAAAACATACTAAACAGGAATGACCAAGCCGTCAGCAGATGATGTAAATCAATCAAATAATGAATGTTATTAGAGTGTGAACTTAATCGCGGCCATAACCATATAGTGCACTTTAGATGTTTAACAATTAATACAAAGACATATTTACATGAAATTATTTAAAAACTTAGCTATAAGGAAGAAATACAATTGTTAATTTATCAAAATGTCAACTGTTATTTGTAAAAATTCTAGGTTAATGTGACTTCATTTTGTGGTTAGTTATTTCATTGAATACAATAAAAATACACATAGTGTTAGAGTAATAATATTTTGGTACACAATACCAATGTAACATAATGTTCGCTGAATATTTTTTTTTAATAATATTTTAGGTAGTTCACCAATATATATAAAAGATCTAAATGATTTTCACTGGATCTTCTATGGATAATTCCATTGCTATGATCGAGTTGTAAAGAACCTATTTTACATGATGTGTAAACATTTAGCTATCAGATTATTTTGAAAATATTATTTAGCAAGTCTATTTACCTATATCATGTGGAGGCAATATCCATATATCTCAGACAGTGAAATCGAATTTGTACATCCTTAGGATAACATATTTAATATATTAAATAGAGCTAACACTTCTTAGAAGCGTATAACAAAATTTACTGAAAATGTACAAGGTATAGTATAAATGCCTTCTAATCGGTTACAACGGACCATCGTAATCGGCACAATACCCAAAAATTTAAAACGCGACGTCCCGAAGTAAACTGCAAACATTCCTGACACGCCGCAGTATACCGCACAATCGTCCCCCGCACCCGGCGACAAATCTAACGAGCACCTCATAAATCACGTCCACCGCCGTCGAATGTACGACCGATTTCACCGAGGAAACCGGCATAATTCGGACGCGGCGCATCACAGCGGCGGGCGCGGCAGCCGCGCCTCGCTCGGCCGGTACCGCGCCAGGATGACCGCGCACATCGTCTGCGCGTCCGTCTCCTCCGGATACGCGGCCATCGCCTCCGCCACCTGCGCCTCCGGGAAGATGCCCGCCAGGTGGAAGTGCATGCGCCGCCGCGCGTCCCAGTGCTGCAGCGCGCCCTCGGACGCGCACGGCGACAGCGGCCCGCCCGCGACCGCCCCTGCGCCGCCGCCCGCCGGCGCGGACGCCACGCGCGTGGCCGCCGCGTGCGCCGAGCGCAGCCGCGGGTCGCACGCCGGGTTGAGCGTCAGCTGGCGCGCCAGCTTGCGGTGCGGGTTGTCCTGCGACGGGCCGGCCAGCTGCATCTGCGCGCGCTCGAAGTGCGTGGCGAGCGCGGCGTCAGCCAGGCGCGGCGCGGCCGAGTGCGCGCGCGCCAGCGGCCGCTTGTCCGCGCCGCGGGCGGGCGCGGGCGGCAGGCTCAGCGTGTGCAGGTCGCGCGCCCGCAGCGCCCGCGCCGCGCTCTCGGACAGCCGCTCGGCCACGGACTTGTGCGGGCGGCCGGCGCGCTCCGGGTGGTGGTACTTGCACTTGTTGCCGTAGGTGCACTTGCGGCCGTAGGGGCACGCGGGCGGCGGGTCGGCTCGCGACGGCGGCGCGCGCAGGAACGCGTCCAGCGTCGGCCCGCTGCGGCCGAGCGGGTCGTCCGGCGGCATGAACCGGTCGTTGACGAACGAGTACATCAGCAGCCGCTCCTCGACGACGCGCCGGAACTCGGGGCTCTCGGGCGCGAGGTCGCGGTAGTTGTCGTTGGAGACGACGACGCCGTCGGTCTCGGCGGCGAGCCGCAGGATGTAGCGGTCGTCGTAGCAGACGAGCCGCTTGCCGCCGACGAGCCGGCTGGGCGTGTAGACGAGCACGCGCTCGCGCTCGAGCCGCTCGAGCGCGTCGCGGTCGGCCACGGGGTTGTCGGGCCGCGAGGCCTCCTTGCGCCACTTGGGCACGAACACGGTGATGTCCTTGTGCCCGCGCGCGCGGAACCAGTCGACGCAGATCTCGATGCCGCGGCACGAGAACACCTCCTTGTTGCCGTGGCTGGAATTAAAGAGAAAATCAAGCTGTAAATACATAATGTACCTACTATGCTTCGTAGGAGTTAAATAAAGGTTTCCTTGCGGTATTGTACAACTTGAAAAATGGCATAAATATTAATCATTTAAAAGTATGCTACGGAATATGTAAATATATGTGTGTACCGTTCACTACCTATCAGGGCCTATTTGTCCATAACGATTTGCGTCCGGATTTGTGTTGACCGTAGCTCGGGTGCTTGCTTACCTCATGGCGACGTTGCTGCCGTCTATGACGATGTGCCGCAGCTCGGCGCGGTCGGGCGGCGGGTCGGGCTCGGCGGGCGGCGGCGGCGACAGCGGCCGCGGCGGCTGCTTGGCCGCCAACTTGATGAGCTCCGCCAGTAACTCGTTGCGCGGCGGGTCCGGCCCCAGACGTTGGAGCGCGGTGCGCGCGAGACGCTCCGAGTAGCCCAGCTTTACGGCGAACTCGATTTTAGCCTGGAAATTTAGTTTAATTAAGTAGAAGTTTTTTATGACAGGGGGCAAACGGGCTTGACCTGATGTTAAGTGATAACTTCAGCTCATAGACACCGTAACACCAGGGAAGTTACAGGTACGTTGCCGGCCCTTGACCCTGACCCCCGGCTGCCGATGCAAGACTCACCCTACTCGCCGGCAGAAACGCGACCCGGAGATCATTTAGGTGCGTTATTCTATGTATAGGGTGGAAGTCCTTCCCCGGGCGGGCGGTTCAATTCGAGCGAAGATTCGTTATGCCCTACCTCTCGTTCCGTCGCAACTTGCGGCAGCTGCTCCGAGCTGTATGGCCTAGTCATCACTTTAGTCGCTTAAGCACACGTTGGAGGCTTACCTGGTTAGGCTGCGGCACCGCCAGCGTGACGTACTCCGCGAACTCGGCCGCGAGGGTGTCGGAGGGCGTGCGCGAGGCCGCCCGGTGCGCGCCCTCGTCCTCGCACTCCGAGTCGTAGCTCGAGTCCTCGCCCCGTTCGCCCGCCCATCCCAGCGATGACTCAACATATTTCTGGAAAGGTACAAACGTCAGAGTTAGTTTATATTGAAAACGGCTAACTGTCTTGCTAGTCTAGTGGTTGCAACCCTGAAGGGCTATTCTTGGGAATAGGAATTTGAATGAACGTGTGAAATAATACTCATTTTACCTATTTCACACGTTATTCAAATTTGACATTAGTCTAGTACAACTAATGTCAAATTTGAATGAACGTGTAATATGAGTATTGGTACCTATTCACACGTTTATTAAAATTTTCCATTATTATAGTACAAACAACTAATGTCAAATTTCAATGAAGTTCGTTCAAGTAAGTGAATATAAAAATTTTAACAGGTCCTAGCTACTTTGAATACAATGGCACAACGCGAAAAATAGGAACATATGGCGGGATACCGTCAAGGAAAACCTAATTCCACGGGGATTCCGCGACCTCAGCTACGAGGAAGAAGAGGTGGAGGTGCTTAGGATTTGTAAAACAGGTTTAAATACAACTGAGATAACTCAGTCGCTTATAATTTTCAAGATAATAGCACTTGGAAGATATTCATCTACATTCACAGCTCATTATTAAGTACCAACAGTAATAAGTTGTTGTGTTGCAAGCTAGCTATCATCTAAAAACTATAATGTGATTGATCACGTAATAGAGAAACTGGCAAAAAGTAGTCTTCGAACTGTCAAACGAATTAAGGAAGTTTTAAGAATTGAACTTCACACAAAACTATGAAATACCGACACCATTAAGGAAACTATATACCTAAATTGTTTTATCTAATTACAGATCAGTTCATTATTAATAGGACTTTATTTGAGTCATAAATAAAGGAGATACCTAGATAGATATAGTTTATTGCATACCAAACATTTGACTATAATACCTATAACTTGAACCAAAATGTAATGTAACCTTTTGGGTTGAGGATATCTAACCAAAAGGCGTAGGGTTATCTTCGACCTTCGCATGTATGATATTCGGAGATCGACTCTCGACTCAAGTGGCTCCCTATTCGTCTCCGTCGCGACTTCCACATTCTGTTCTTGCTTTACACAATACTATTCAATCCTACTTATTGTAGGAGCCACTTTACGATGATCTTCTTCTTCTTCAAGTGCCTCTCCAATCAATGAAGGTTGGCAGTCATCTCTGCATAGCTAGCCTTGTCCTGCGCGAGCCGGAACAGCTGGGCAACCGTCGCAATTCCCGTCCACTCCCTGATGTTCCGCAACCATGATTTTACGATGATCGGCGGTGTTAAATCATTTAATTCAAAATGATGTGCGATCGTTTATCGATAATCAAATTTCGTATAACACACTAACGCGCGCGTCGGCGACGCCCGCGCAGGCAGGGTCACCAGGCGAAGCGGATCTACGGATGATCATTGACCTTTAGCGTGTGCGCTCGACAGTACCGGTTGTAATTCATTATTTCACAAAAATCCATAGAGGCGAGATTGTCTTGTTTACGAAGTAACTTAATCCACGATATTGATCTAACATTCTCCTGCATAGTTGTCGAACAAAAATACTGCTTAGTCATAGCAAACATCCGCGTAGAGACCTAGTTGGCTGATAATCTGAAACTAAAGTTCAGATAACTAGCGAAGTGCGGGCTTTTGCAAGGTAACTAATATATGTGTGCAATGGCATACATCTATTTGCTAGCTGCCCTTGGGAAGTTGAGGTTAGGATGGGCTAAAATTGACAAACATTTAAAAAAGTCAGCAAAATCATTCTCAGGAAACTGTTTATTTGTAATGTGAGGTGCTTAATGCGTATTACACTGATTAACTTATTCATTTACAGTACCTATGGTATTCATCACTGCAAACAATATCTATGCTATTTTCAATTCAAAGTAACAAATATAAAAGATATGACAATAGCAAGAAATTATAAACAGATAGGTATTTGTCCCAATTCAACCGGTAATGTGATTAAAATATTTACAATTCAGAAAATATTTAGGTACCTATAAGTATGCAGTTCTGTTTTAATACTTACTAAGTACCTACCTAATTTCTAAGAAAGCGTTGGACTACAATCACATCCGAGTTAAGTGATTATGTGACCTAGGATGTCAATGTCACAGTAACGCAATCACAAAGGCAATAAAAATAACAACCACAGCAATTAACTTTGATGAGTGTAATATAAATCAATAGGTTGTTAAATTTTAAATCCCATAAAATGTACGACTACACTAAATGCAACTGTTTTGGAAAGTTCTATTGATGGTTTAGCTGAGTTAGTAGGTCTCGGCGGGAGCCACATCCGGGCGTAAGGTACGTACGGAAGCGGCCCGCCTAGCTGCCTCTGCGCAGCCGGATACGACTTTCTAAAAAATATGGTGCGCGCGAGCCGCACTGATCGACCGATCTGTTTCACCAACACGGTTGGGCACACTGCAAATTCGTAACTATAAGTAAAGGTTGATAATTCCACATAATATTATAAAAGTCAAGACCCAAGAAACTTCAGTTGGGCTTTCTATAATTTGTATTATGTATCAGATTCCAAAAAAAAAAATTGGTGAGGTTTTCAATGCGTTTTGTTTTTAATATTTTATTATGTACTTAATTTTATATCATTTGATGTCAACGATAATATTCTCGGTATTACAACTTTTTAACAGAATTACGACGATAGGTACCTAGCATTTTTTAATACGACCAACATTTTTAAGGATATTTGGGCTTTCCCAAAAAGGATTCAACGCAACCGCAACATTCACGACGTCTTACCGTGACGTTTCATAATAATGTATTATTTAAAACTTTTTTGTCAGCTATATAAAATGCGATAATGAAAAAAGGTACATAAGCACCTTTGTACCTACATGTGACGCGTACACTATGAGATTGTTTATCATGTTAGTACTACGTGTAAGCGGTCCAAAGTCTAAAGTTCACCTCTATTTACTGAAATATAATAATTTCTGTATATTTTATTTGAATGTCAACACTTGATAATTTTAGCTGTTAGCATAAAGTGTACCACACACATATTGTGAAGTCTTCTACATTTTAATCTTTGAATCGCAATCAGATTATTGATATTCCTCAATAGACTAGTTGTCTGATAAATAACGCTGACAAGCATTATATAATTTGAATCTATTTTAATCGGACAAGATCGGGCTGACACTACCGCTACCGCTTTTGTACCTACATAATGTTAAACATTTCCTTATAGTACAAATACAAATGATAGTAAAAACCCATTGGATTCTCCCTCTGTATTAGCAACGCCCATAGAATTGAATAAAGTTGAACGACTTTGGTTTTCGGTGGCAAATTGTATATTGATTTAAGCAATAAAGCTTCTAATTGACTCGGTGTGATTCGTAGCCCAGTTTAATAATGAAGGTCACGCCGAGGACTGATCACGCAGATAGTTAACTCTCCTCTAATTAGGTCTATTGGATGTAGATTTGTAGAAGGCTGCATTGTAACAGAATGCCGAACGTAGGATGAAAACCAGGTTCCGCTTTCGTTAAAATTCAAATTAACACGAACGCTTAGTATAATCCGGTGCTTTGGACAACATCGCGCGGACCGAATTAGTCGTTATGACCATTATTTAAGCAAGCGCACATATTCATGCCTACTGCATTAACTTATAATTATTTTCACGATAGATTTAGATTGTCACGATATTACAGCCAATCTTCTATATATCTATATTTACATATATAAAAGGAGAAACTGACTGACTGACTGACATATCAACGCACAGCCCAAACGGCTAAACGTAGGCACTTGAAATTTGGAAGGGACGTAGCTTAGGTACCGTAGGGGTGCACTAAGAAAGGAATTCCCGAAATTCCCACGGGAACGGGAATTAGCGGGAAAATCCTTTTGTATGAAAAATCTAAACCGCTTAAGTTAGACGCTTGAAATTTAGCATGCAGGTACCTTAGTAAATATAAAGTTTAGTTATGGCTGTATTTTGAGAAATTCCCACGGGAACGGGAGTTAGCGGGAAAAAACTTTTGTATGTATAAATTTAAACACGCGGACGAAGTCGCGGGCAAAAGCTAGTCTATCTTCTATATATATAAAAGGAGAAACTGACTGACTGACTGACTGACTGACATATCAACGCACAGCCCAAACGGCTAAACGTAGGCACTTGAAATTTGGAAGGGACGTAGCTTAGGTACCGTAGGGGTGCACTAAGAAAGGAATTCCCGAAATTCCCACGGGAACGGGAATTAGCGGGAAAATCCTTTTGTATGAAAAATCTAAACCGCTTAAGTTAGACGCTTGAAATTTGGCATGCAGGTACCTTAGTAAATATAAAGTTTAGTTATGGCTGTATTTTGAGAAATTCCCACGGGAACGGGAGTTAGCGGGAAAAAACTTTTGTATGTATAAATTTAAACACGCGGACGAAGTCGCGGGCAAAAGCTAGTATATTATAATACTAGCTTTTGCCCGCGACTTCGTCCGCGTGTTTAGATTTTTACATTCAAACGTTATTTCCCAATAACTCCCGGTCCCGTTGGAATTTTGCAATATCGCGTTGCAAGTAAGCTTTACGTTCATTAAGGTACCTTGCATGCCAAATTTCAATCATCTATTATCTTACGCGATTTAGATTTTTTCATACAAAAGGTTTTCCCGCTAACTCCTGTAATCCTGTTCCCGTAGGAAGTTTGCAATATCCTATTGCAACTGAAGTTCACTAAGGTACCTGCATGCCTAATTTCAAACGTCTAACTTAAGCGGTTCAGATTATTCATACAAAAGCATTTTCCCGCTAATAGGATATTATGCGAATATGGATGATTTTTTTTTATGAATTAAAAAGATAAAAGATCTTACCTTTTATCTTTTAGATACATAAATATCGAATTAGATACATAAATATCGAAGAACTATATATATAAAAGGAGAAACTGACTGACTGACTGACATATCAACGCACAGCCCAAACGGCTAAACGTAGGCACTTGAAATTTGGAAGGGACGTAGCTTAGGTACCGTAGGGGTGCACTAAGAAAGGAATTCCCGAAATTCCCACGGGAACGGGAATTAGCGGGAAAATCCTTTTGTATGAAAAATCTAAACCGCTTAAGTTAGACGCTTGAAATTTAGCATGCAGGTACCTTAGTAAATATAAAGTTTAGTTATGGCTGTATTTTGAGAAATTCCCACGGGAACGGGAGTTAGCGGGAAAAAACTTTTGTATGTATAAATTTAAACACGCGGACGAAGTCGCGGGCAAAAGCTAGTCTATATATATAAAAGGAGAAACTGACTGACTGACTGACTGACTGACATATCAACGCACAGCCCAAACGGCTAAACGTAGGCACTTGAAATTTGGAAGGGACGTAGCTTAGGTACCGTAGGGGTGCACTAAGAAAGGAATTCCCGAAATTCCCACGGGAACGGGAATTAGCGGGAAAATCCTTTTGTATGAAAAATCTAAACCGCTTAAGTTAGACGCTTGAAATTTGGCATGCAGGTACCTTAGTAAATATAAAGTTTAGTTATGGCTGTATTTTGAGAAATTCCCACGGGAACGGGAGTTAGCGGGAAAAAACTTTTGTATGTATAAATTTAAACACGCGGACGAAGTCGCGGGCAAAAGCTAGTATATTATAATACTAGCTTTTGCCCGCGACTTCGTCCGCGTGTTTAGATTTTTACATTCAAACGTTATTTCCCAATAACTCCCGGTCCCGTTGGAATTTTGCAATATCGCGTTGCAAGTAAGCTTTACGTTCATTAAGGTACCTTGCATGCCAAATTTCAATCATCTATTATCTTACGCGATTTAGATTTTTTCATACAAAAGGTTTTCCCGCTAACTCCTGTAATCCTGTTCCCGTAGGAAGTTTGCAATATCCTATTGCAACTGAAGTTCACTAAGGTACCTGCATGCCTAATTTCAAACGTCTAACTTAAGCGGTTCAGATTATTCATACAAAAGCATTTTCCCGCTAATAGGATATTATGCGAATATGGATGATTTTTTTTATGAATTAAAAAGATAAAAGATCTTACCTTTTATCTTTTAGATACATAAATATCGAATTAGATACATAAATATCGAAGAATTTTTAAACTATCTTTTCTATTAAGCGTGTTATAAAGCGTTAAAGTTATTGCTTAGACAGAGAGATCCGACGTGGCGGATGACGTCACGTACCGTGCGCGCCATACAAACTCTATAGAAAAATCTGTTTTCGTGAGAGAGACGGATATAATAACTTTCAACGACTGTATCTCGCCCATTTTTCAGCCAATATTGATTTTGTTTTCACTATTCATAATATATTTTTATCTATTTTACGCTAATCTATTTTACGCTAAATTAGTAAATACATAAAACTATTTTTCATGCATATCCCCTATTCTCGTTCCCGTGGGAATTTCGGGAATTCGTTTCTTAGTCCACCTCTACGGTACCTAAGCTACATCATCAACAGCCTATTGCAGTCCACTGCTGGACATAGGCCTCTCCAGTTATTCGCCACTTAGGGCAAACATCTGAAGGATAATACCCATAATCGCCACGCTGGGCAGGCGGATTGGCGATCGCAGGGCGTAGCTCCTTGCTCCGGTGCCGCTGCTGCCCGTCTTCTGTCGTGATGGTTATACCGTCACCAATCGGTTTGCCAGAGCCTCGTTTGTTGTTCGGCAGGATGCACTACGGGCAGGTGAGGATAGCTTGGAGCGAAAAGGTGATAGGTCGCTCCCTTATATCCCTAAGCTACGTCCCTTCTAAATTTCAACTGCCTAAGTTTAGCCGTTTAGGCTGTGCGTTGATATGTTTCTTATTCTTTTCTTCTTTAATATATTAAGATTTAATTTGACCGGTAACGCCATTTATTGAGAGGAATTAGTAGTTTTGGGCTATTTTATTTCTCGGCCTTTCCTTCCCTATTTTATCACGTAAAGGGTTGATTTTAAAATTTGAAATTTTATCCATTTCGGAGTGGAATTTATCAAAACCCTTTCTTGGCAATATCTACCACGTCATGGTATAGCTTTGTAAATGCAAAGTCTTAGCCCGAACGGCTTAAAATGACAAAGTTTTATACAAACTTTCATCACCTATTTTTATCCCCTCATGGGGTTGAAATGATCAAAACCTTTTTTTAGCGGATGCCTTCGTCATAATAGCTTTATACATGCCAAGTCTTAGCCCAATCGGCTTAAAATTGATAAAGTTTTATACAAACTTTCATCCCCTATTTTATCCCCTTGGGGGTAGAAATGATCGAAACCCTTTTTTAGCGGATGTTACGTCATAGTAGCTTTATACATGCAAAGTCTTAGTAATTGGCTGAAAATTCACAAAATTTTATACAAACTTTCATCCCCTATTTTATCCCCTTGGGGGTAGAAAAGATCAAAACTCTTTTTTAACGTCGTAGTAGCTTTACACATGCAAAGTCTTAGCCCAATTGGCACAAAATTGACAAAGTTTTATACAAACTTTCATCCCCTATTTTATCCTCTTGGGGGTGGAATTGATCAAAATACTTTCTTAGCGGACACCTACGTCATTACATCTACCTGTATGCCAAATTTCAGCCCGATCGGTCCAGTAGTTTGGGCTGTGCGTTGATAGATCACTATGTCAGTCAGTCAGTCAGTCAGTCAGTCAGTCAGTCACCTTTGAGTTTTATATATTTAGATAATTTGCAAAGAAGTTCACGAACACATGTATAAATGTCGTAACAATCTGTCTTATCTTTCCACTAAGATAATGTTGTTCAAAAACACTTAGCATGTGCGTGCACTAATTTTTCGTGCGTAATGCGTTTATAAGTTATTTACTTAACCTTAATATATTATTATCGCTATTTTACGGTGCATTTAAAAGAAGACGTGGTTGACATTTTTCAGCTGACAACTAATTCTGAGCACATACGCTTACTTAGCGAAAGCGGTTAAATAACAATACGACTCACAACAGTGTGCACGTGAACAGAAAAACTATATCGGAGTTTCTGTAATCAAATATCCATTAACATCCAACGAGCAGACAGCATTCCGATGAATCGATCATTGTGGTAAATGCGTAGTTGATATTCTATGAAAAATATCAAATCGTAATAAGGCACTAATCGGTTGTACTCATGTGGTTCCGATGTAATTGGTGACGTCAGCGCCCATCCAAACAGCGAACATTCCAATGCAGGAAGAGCGTTAATTAAATTAAAGCGCTGAAATATTTCAGATAATAACGTTAAAAATGTTCGATAAAGCGTTGTGGGTACAATTAGTTCCGTTTGTAGAGGAGAAATTCTGTCGCGCGTATGTCGTAGAGATAACATTGGCCAATAGGGTGGGAGGATCGGGGCGCGTCGAGTCGCGCCATGTGGCGTCAGCGGCGAACAGGATGCGCGCACGCGACACACTTTACACACAACACAGCGCTATGTGTAACCAAATACACACATAAACAGTACCTACCGCACTGTTTTGTTCCATTATACGGGTAATTGAAATAGCACTTAAATTATCTGTAACATTCCAATGATAGTTGCTTGCTACATCTAAATTAATATCAATCAATAGAATATTAATGACCGATATGAAATCCTAAAATTTCCAATCAGTTTGGTCTTATGATAAAAATTACTGTTTCTCCACGTGTTCATACGTAGATGCTGATAGCGATAGATTTAGTAATATTTTTTTAAGGGACTAATATCATCCTTTTAATGTATGGGTTTTAGGAAATACAATCTAACACTATCATACACAAAGTAACATGCAACTTGAAGTGACAACAGAGAGGTTTATAATAAAGGAAATACATGGTGAACCAAAACACATTTAAAGATGTGAAATAGGTAATGAACATTAACACACTTGATAAGGCTCAGGAAGAAACCCACTCTAATCCGTTCAAAGCTGCGGGGAATATTATGTAAGAGTTCAGCTTAAATTTTTAAATGAAGAGATTTTCCAATATCAACTCTGGGTGTGGTATTGCAAGTTATGGAAATGGTTTGTTTTGGCATGGACAATGGACATGCAATGATGTGTATGACGATGCATGCGATGAATATAGGTGTTACCTACTCGGTGAAAAAGAGGAGGAAGTCTAAAGAAAAGAAGCAGATAATGGTCTACATGTGACAATAGATATTAATAGAAAGAAAAAACATATTGCGCTTGAAATGATATGCGAGTAGTACAGACGAATGATGATTAAGTTGTATGCTACTACAACAGAATAAAAACTGAGAATCATTAGTCTACCAACTTTAAGGACAATTGTAAGAAACCAACATAGGTTTCTAATCTTGTCATGATTAGAAAAGCACAAGCGTTTAAAACAATTAAGCTAGTAAATTGTATGCAACCACACTCACAAAAGAGAACAGACATATAAGTAATTGTAACAATACACGCATACAAACTATGTATAATTCGAATAGAACGACAAATTATAGAGCAATGACGCAAAATTGGCAACAAACACTGTATCACTCCATTTTAAGAGCAAGACCCTTGCTGACGTGAGGTGTAGATAAGAAAAGGAATTTTATGTAATGTAACAAATGGAAGTGGACTAGTTTAGCAAGTAGAATATTAATATCAAGCTACTAACTTTTGTGCTTTAAAATCCGCCTATGAGATCTTCAGGTATACATACACAATGTCTTCTTTTCCAGACTTTTTTGTTTCTGTCTAATTTGATTTTGTTAAATCAAAACAAAATCAAATACATAAGTTCAAATCAAAGATAAGTGTGTTTTTAAAGTGTGAATTATTTTAGGTACGCATTGAGATTCGTTCTGGCCGATCATTCGTTTTCAAGTTTAAGTAAGTATGATAGAATCGCGGAGAAAAAATTGCGATTTATCAAGTAATTACTTAAGAAACAAACTGGTCAAAAAATATCCTTAAGAATGCCACAGTAATCTTGGCTCGGTCTGACAACATTATTCTTGTGACCTTTAGGCACCATACGTAATAATAAATTCGTGTCACTCAGACTGTTGCGAAACTTTACACTTGTCCTCGCTACAACAATACAGCAAACAACAATGCTAAGTTATCAAACCTGATGGTGAGCCCATTAATAAACATAAACATTACATTTACAAGCAGAGACATTATAACTATGCAATTTGCATTAAAGAACCCATTTAGCATCAAAGTCCTACAATAGGAATTTGATACACACTTTAAGGTTGTTAGGTTGTTTTCGTTTACATTTCTAAGTAACAACAGTTTATTATTGCTTAAGTTTGGTATAGAATGCAGTAGGTATCTTCCATTAGTTTATACCAACAATGATGAATTATGAATATGCTTATCTTCGATTTAAAACTTATCTGAAGCTATCGTCATCATTAAAATATTTTAATGTTAATGAACGATCAGATGTTACAACTATAGATTACAAATTACTTTATGGTATACTAGCTGTGCCAGCGGCGTCGCTCGCGTGGATATCGGGTTTCAAAAATAACGGACTTCCATATAATACCCATCTATAAGTTTTAAGTTAGACCTCTAGCAATACATTGGTGAAAACCGCATTCAATTCTATGCAGTAGTTTTCGCGTAATGCGCGTTCAAACATACAGGTTTAAATTTCTCGCGTTTTCCCAACACTTCCCGTCACTGCTCCGCTCCTATTGATTGTAGCGTGATGAAAAGTATCCTATAACCTGCCCAGGAGTATGAAGAATAATTGTACCAAGTTTCGTCAAAATCTGTTCAGTAGTTTTTTTTTCTATAACGAACATACAGACAGACAGACAGACAGACAGACAAAAATTTTACTGATTGCATTTTTGGTATCAGTATCGATCACTTATCACCCCCTGATAGTTATTTTGAAAAAATATTTTATGTACAGAAAAGTATAGAAGATAAATTGCATGCCATTTCAAAATTGTACATTGTTAAGTACAGGTTTATTAACCGCGAATTTGCCCATTATTACGATTTAAAGGTCGTGTAGAGGCGATACTATCATAAAATAAATTCGTTGAATTACAACCATTAGCAGAATAAATATAATTGCTACATAGCTGAAGTCTGATGTTTTAATTGGGTTTGACATACATAAGGCACAGATCTTTTATTTCATTATGTTAGTTAGAAGTAAGTATAATGCGTTAGCAAAAAAATAAAAAAATAGAAGGCAAGTAGACGACCTTTTTTGCTTATATGACAAAGACTTACGAAATCATAATCAATGCACTTTACGGCAATCAATTAGGATAAAAATCCAATCATTCTTTTTACAAGTGTGACATTTTTCTTAAGCAACACTTAAATAATTTGGAATTAATTTATATTTTCTAGGCAACGTACAACGTACCTACCTATTTACTGCTTTAGTCGGCAATGAATACGGAGAGAAACAGGATGTAGCCGCTTTGTTTTTGTCAAATCAACCGCGCAGTTTGAACAATATCGTATAATTTCTTTTGTTTTCAATGTCAATCAACCACCATGAAAAGAGGAGCTAATTCAATAGATGCCGCTCTATAAGACAGTAAAAAAAATTATTTATTTATTGCAATATTTTAACCAGGTATGCAGTTAGCAAACAAAAAGTAGCTTCAAATTGTTGAATATACCCGCTATTATTATGACCAAGACAGACAATAGTTTTTATTGCTAATATTAGATCGTGAAATATGTTTAAAATTATACTTGTGTGATACTAAAAATACAAGCCTATTATTATGAACAGCTTGATAAGTTATTAACTCAAATTGGGTACCTAACAGGATGTTAGATATTATTGTGCCGCACGATTAGATCAACTGTTATTTGATGATAATGTGTTAGTTTGTGAATTACCATAAACAGTCGGACAGATGTGTCTTCGTAAATTACTTTCACGCGGTTCTTTCATTAATATCTTTTTATCGGTACTTATTGAATTATCGATAACTTACTTATTTAATAAGAAAATCATATTTCACTTTTTTTCAAATCTTATTTATTTAATGTTTAGTACACATGTACATTATTAGGGTTGAGTTTTTCCTTAGTTTAAAGAAACATGTGTTCGGAGAAACCCGCTTCTACGTTTCATTAATACCATTTGAGTACACCATGGCCCATTTTTGAAGGATATTTTACATTTTTAACTAAATACGCTGTTTGATGTTCCATATTATTCGCATTTGGTCCTATATCCCTAAATCTTTAAAACTACGCAACGGATTTTGATGTTTTTTTAAATAGATAGAGTGATTCAAGAGGACAATTTATGTATAATGAAATACCCGAAGCGTAGCGAAGGCGGGTCGCTAGTTCTTTATAAAATCTAGTTCGCTTACTTATCAGTACACACTTTATTTCGTCACATAGTAAATAGAAGAGCAGCGTAATTAGATATCTTTAGTCCATTATCATTCGAGTATCAACAAAAACCGCAATCGGGCCTCTTTCGTTTTGCGAACTATACCTACCTATACCTACGAGTATCTATTGACATTTGCCTATTACATCACAGTATTTACAGCATATGATGCCGGATACAGCTGATCCTTTTGAACGTTAGAAGGTTGCTAAGCCATTTGAATTCATCAAAACTTAAACAAATTGCTAATTTTATTTTTAACACAATACATTCTGAAAATGCTTGGGTACCTACTCGTTTTTTGATAAATATTAAACATGAATCAAAATATTGTCACCCTTTTCATCATTTCGATGAAACAGAACAGGAGACAGCCTTTCGATTTACCACTCTGTCAAAGGGTTTTGTGAAAAACAATCAAGCTACGTTAATAACTAATCGGGGGTAGCGATTAGTATTTTTTGCTAAGTAGTGGACAATAGAAAAATTCAATAGATTCCTAAAATATACCTACTTATCAAAATGTAGTACAGATCATTGTCTATAAAAAAGAAGAACTTCCCACCTACCCTTACAGATTAACAAGAAAAATTAGCACAACGACACAAATCTAACTACATTGACGTTTATTTCCAGATTGTGTGTTTACTTGCGGAACATCCGTGAGGCGAATTATTTAACCTTCAACTGGCTGTAATATTAGATATCTTCCTTAAAAGAAACGCTGGAGCGTCGTATGAAGACCATGTGGATGATATACGTAACGATACTGCACATTCTAGACATCATCGGATGGGTATTTTAGATTTAGAAATGAAATGAAAATAAATTTATTTGAAGCACATCTAGGACTAGCTGTGCTCGCGACTTCGTCCGCGTGGAATAGTTTTTTTTCCCGTTTTTTTTTTACATTTTCCATTATTTCTTCTCTCTTAATAGTTGCAGCGTGATGTTATATAGCCTAAACTCTAAAGCCTTCCTCGATAAATGGTCTATTCAACACAAAAAGAATTTTTCAAATACGTTCAGTAGGTAGTTCCTGAGATTAGCGCGTTCAAACAAACATACAAACAAACTCTTCAGCTTTATAATATTAGTTAAAATTTGGTAGGTCTAGTTACAGGGTACCTACAAGTAATAAGATATGCATCCAAATAGGCTCCCACTCGGCATGTGTCGTGGCGCGGGGGCACCGCGACGCCAGATTTTCAGAAGATGTTATTTTTTTAAACCAACGACGTTCTTGGTTTCTACATAATACATATTACCTACATGCTACTTACGTGCTGTTCAGGTACATTAAGGGATTATTGGTTGATCAATTCGCTTGGCTATCAAGTCCAATTCGAATTATACTATTTAAATAAGTATAGAATATTACTAGGTATTGCGCTTAATTGTTGATTCCTTGTTCAGATGGTTCTTGGACCAAAATTTTGGGTAAAAATCTGGGGTCAGGTCAAGTTAAAGACTATGTGTTTCCTTTCTAGAAGTCACCAGATGGCTCCCCGAAAGCCGGAAGTTGACAGTACTACACCACGGGGAGTAACCTAACGACTTAATACACTCATTCATGGTCATGGATCGTTGTGATATCTGCCCTATCGTGCTGAATTGTTGTCAATTGGATAGGTACCTATAAGATTGAAGGAACTGATAATGAACTAGTTTCCATTTACTTGTCTAATATAGGTTTTTACCTCGTCTTCATCGTCTTTGGAGATTGACATAGGTTCAAAATTCTTGCAAGAGAGTAGTGGTAGTGGTCTTGTTAATAAAGATAAAAGTTAAGCTGTATTGAATATTAATTTGACAACTAATAAAGTTATTTATTGTGACGGTGATGTATGCGCGATAATAATAACTTAATAATAAGAACAACTTGGGTTTTGGATCGCATTTGTCTAGTCTACCCAAACTTAATGTATTATTACAAGGAACAACGATAAGAAATACACTGTACGATTCAAGGAAAACATCATTAAGGATATAAGTGGCACCATTAAAGTCAAATCCGTGATCAGATGACTTGGATAACGAATTAGGTAATATAAATCACTGGCGGTCTCGTCGAAGTGAAAGTCTACCGCGACAGCGCGCACTGCTCCGCCGGACCTGCGATACTTCAAAGGCGACAGATGAAGACATACACATTAATTAGACACCTAGTCTTCACTACTTTCACAATACAAAAAGAACATTAAGTTGCAAAAACCGCACCGATCACTGAGGATCTATCACAATCACAACACTATCCGGTGCCACATTACGTGACAGTATGCTAACGAGGAATCAAACGTGACCGCTTCACAGTCCTCTTACAAAAACCAGTAATACTCAATTAATCCCGATTTACAACAAAACTGAGCCATCATACATTTAGCATCACTCGACCATTAGTTTTACGATTGGAAAAGCAAATTCAAAATAATTCTATAGGTACTTTTCGTGAGTACGCGAACACTGTCGACGGTAATTAGCATACATGACGTTAACGAACCGGCTCCACTTCCGGGATCGTTATATCGACCGATCGTGAATGAACATCATTACGATTCGATACGAGACGAGCTCGAATGGTCGTTCCGTGAAATGTGGACGTCGGGTAGCAGAAACTGTCGCGCTCACCTGGGTGTTGTCGATCGCGAACATAATAGCGTGTTATTGCGTGCGCGCGTTGCATGGCATGGCGCGTGCGCGAGCGCGTTGCGTCGCGGCGAGACTAGCGGGCCGAGCGGGGCAGCAATCAGCATGTGGCTCGCACACCTCCACGCACGGGCCGGCTCAGTGAAGGGGAAGCGGGGCAGCGCGAGATCCGGGTTGCGCGCCCACTGCACCCGACGGCCCCCAAACAGACCGCAGCGTTGACCTCTGCCACGAAAACGAAAATCGTCTCGCCGGCCCAGACGCATCCGATCCGACCACACACCGAACGGAACACACTCAATCATATGTGCCAATTAATGGGACAGTTGGCAGTTAAATTAAATAAATCACGCTGGACCACATCTTGTACAATCAATCTACGGTTTCATCCTGTACCGAGAATCCAATGGAATCAGCAATCAATGAGATTGGACAGAGAAAATTACAGATGAATTTCAAAGGAGACAATTTCAGACAATGAGACCTACAGATTCTGGAGCCAACTTCTACCAATAGCCAGACTTCACATTTAAGAAAATAAAAGTATAAAGCTAAAATAGAGTACCTTACCTATGTATAGGTAAAACCTGATAAAAATCCTTGCAAAGATATATAATGTCCTACTCAAGTAAGAATTAAAGGGAAACAAATTATATCATTATCATATTGTGAGATCAGCTTTTGCTTCAAACCCCTGAACCTACAAAATAAAGTTATGAGAAAACTTTGTAGTATATCATAGAAATTACTTATATTTAGAACCAGGAATATATCAGCGTCTTGGTTGTCTTGTCATGCCTTGCCATTAACTGAGTGGATACCATCTTGGCTCCACATTGTAGCTTAAGTTAGTCTTAGATTTAGCATAAACCTGTATTTTATAATGTGTGCTGAATAAAATTGTTTCTTTCTTTCTTCTTCTATATTTAAATAGTTATAGTATATACAGTAACTAAAACTGCAAAAGATGCATGAACCAATCATAGTTTTAATAACAAAAGAGGTATTATCTTTCACAAAAAATCCTAACTTCTAACAAAAAGGCATTTTTAACCTTTTGAACACCATTGGCAAATTTAGTTGTCAAAAAGGTCCTGTAACTGAGACTCCATTGACAATTAAAGTTGCCTAAATTTAGCTATTATAATAACAATATTTTTTCATTGTACCTACAGGATGCCATACTTAATAAATAAAAATCACAATCACAGACAGATTTACTAAGCTTGGTGTCGGCCATGAAGAAACATAAAAAAGCGCTGGCGTGCTAAAGGTTAACGATGATCCTTACTATCAAACATCTTAATAATTGGAATGGCTTACTTTATCTTCAAAAACATCTGTATAGGAAATAAAATAAACCATGTCCATCGGTAGAATCATTTTCTTTTCGTATTGATTATATTATTATAAATGCTTGATTCAATTCTACATATAAACAATTTTTTTATCTATTTGTAGGACCCTTCGTCACTGGGATTTTCTATCAAGAAATTACTCAGTAGCAGCAATGGAGTCCGGAAATTGGCATTACTACAAAACTGCATAGGTGCATTAACACATATTAAGCCAATGGCCCTGCGCTTCATCTCTCTGGTTGCATTGCATTAATGTCCCCTCGGATTATGAGAGTGAAGGAAGGAACGCACCTGTGTTTGCATACACTCTGATTCCCTTGCTTAGCAAATCTCCTTGGATATTGGGCATAGTAGCTGAAATGAATCACATTGTACTATACGGACCGATATGGGACCTAATGTAGCTAGGGTAGGTCATTAGTAACCTACAGTGTAGTATTAAGAAGTCATAATTAAAGAAACATTGTGCTATGAATGTGATTATTTGAATTGATTTGATTTTATTGAATCATAAAAATCACTGCTAATTATTTTCTTAAGGACTTCTTGAGAATGGATTTAAAATGAAGCAGCTGTGGAAAGCAATAACTTGAACACAGTTATGAATTGCAAAGGAAAAAGTGTATGCAGCTCACAAATCAGATACGCAATTATAACTTTCTTTGTTTTCTTTGGAGGAATAATAAAAGTCTCATCAACATGATACAGAACCACTGACCTGTATTCGTCCGATTAATTCACGAGGATTGAAGCTCCCGTCCGCTGGATTCAGATTGAAAACAACATTGAAGTACACATATTCAGGTTTCTCCTTGCAACGAGCTGATTTGTTCTCGGTTATAGTGACATAGTAAAAAGTTTCTACTAAATTAAGATATTTGTTGTAAAATTCAGCTATACAAGACCGTGGCACCGATATTAACAGATCTGTGTCATGAGACATTGTTGCCTGTATGTTGCAATAACAAATCACACGTAACTATCGCAATTTAATTGCATAATTCGTATCAAAACACAACATTAGCAACCATCTATCCCAACTCCGTTTTTACAAGTGACGTACGTCTTTTGCTCTTTTCTGTCGGTAATCTGTCATTAACTGTCACTCTCGCTGTCAGTAGGTTTTTTTTTAATAAAGAGATTTATGGCTCTGAGTATTGTGCCACTTTACGCCTCTTTCTATAAGCCCATAGACTATACTGATAAAAAAGCTACAGACCGACAAGGATCTAAAGCACATGTGGGTCACATTGGGATATAAGGGAGTGATCTATTATCTTTTCGCTACAAGCCATCTCCACCTGCCCTTGGCGCATCCTGCTGAATAACAAACTATGCTGTGGCCACTGACTGGTGGCGGAATACCCATCACGATTGAAGGCGTAGCTGAATACCATCGATGACGGGTAGCAGCGTCACTGGTGCAAGGAGTTACGCCCTGCGATCGCCAAACTGCCTGCCCGGGGTGGCGATTATGGGTATGGCACCCAGACGTTTGCACAAAATTGTATTTTTTTAATCTTAGTTTTTTAGGGCCTGTTAGAGACTAGACTCATTTTAAAGCCTAACGATTAGATTTGTCTTGCCTTTAGTTCATAAGACGACTTATTTCAATCGTAAAAGGCATAAAAGACTAAAATCTTATCGCTATAAACATAAGAGTACAATAAAATCATAAGTCGGAAAGCAGCAACATTGTTACCTAATTCTTTTTTAATACATATTCTACGTGGGAAAGTTTTTTTAATCCAAAAGGATGGACAAAAGTCCAATCTCCGTAAAATCTAGCTGAAGCACAAATCGTGCAGAGCCAGAAATCTAAAAAAAAATTTTCAAATCGGCGGGAAATTTGTAAGTGCGGTAGGTACTTGATAGTTCTTGTTTAGTATTTAGATAGAATTTCTTAATATAAGTGTGAATAAATAATCTATAAACAGTTATTTTATGTTTTATAACCCTATTTTTAATTAGTAGGAAAAAAATAAATGATGGATGAGTCATGTTGTTCAAGTGCGTGAGCCCTTTTAACTAAGTTTGTTTGAAATATGTAATGCGTTTATGGCCTTGATTTCTTCATATCAAATATGTTATAATGTACCTTAAATAAGTGGTGCTATAATGTTTACCAAAACAAAGGTCGTAAAAGTGGGTTTCATAAATTAAAACTAGGTACGGTCAGCATCAAAAGAAGCTAAGACGTTAGTACCTTGTCAAAGTAAAGTTAAGTCCATTATGCTTAGGGGCAGCGCAGACGACAGACTATCAGTGACGCACTTTTTGGCAATTATAATATGCAATAACGCACACGACGTGCAAAAATCTGTCGCGGATATTTCACAGACTCAACGCACACGACGCACATCTTTGATCATTCTGTCGGCAGACCTAGACGCTCTTTTATATGTCTCAGACGCAGACTCTATCGCACAAAAAGTGTTCCGTCTGCGCTGCCCCTTAGAAATCACTTATTTTACAAAAAGACAAACGTGTTATTTTGTCATGTATGTTGTAAAATAGTAATCTTTCAGTAGGATATATACAAGACGTATACCCACCTACATGGATTTTACCTATTTGTTATAACATGAACCATCTAGTGAACCATACAACCGCGGTAGGCACTTTACGTATTATTATGTTTTTCACTACTATGTACCAATTGGAAATTACCAAAACAAAAGTCCAGAGCTATTGCTAAATACCTACTTACTAGGAATTGGGTGTCATACACAACGGTAACGAGAAAACTCCTAAAATATTGGCCACTCACTAACCGGAAAATAATTCCCAGTTTTTGCAACAATAAGCCCAAGAAAGACATGTTTTCTCGATGCATTTGAGATGACACCCTCGATGTAGTTCCGTTGATTGAGACTGCAGCAGACTTCCATACCTATTAGCATATTAGGGCGACCGCGTAGTTCAAGGGGGTTGACTTATATTACTTTGCTATCAGCTTGATGAGTACATGAAAATATTTTTTTATTTTTTTCATATCGCATCGAGAACCAATGAAATCGGCCATTTCGTTCATTTACCTGATTTTCGAACAATAAATTGAGGGTAGCTAGAAAACATGACTTTACGATTAAAATTATATCGAGGCGTTATTTAGTTTAGTTGCATTATCATAATGCCACGCGTGTGTATTAATAATCCGGATTTATTCTGTCATATTTGCGGCGAGTTTACGGCGAAATTGTGAAAAAAAAAACAATTTCCGATATGGTTATAGAACATTACCGTGCTTATTTATACCGTGATGTACAAAATTTTGATAAATTGTGGGTGCTTAAAGTGTGTTGTTTGAAGTGCTATACATATCTAAATGGGTGGCACCATGGAAGTATAAACTCCCTTTTGGTTTAACAGTATTAATTTTCTTCGTCCATGCATTTAGCGCTCCTCTGTTTAAGGTGTCACTGAAAACCAGCGTCGCGGCACCGCCGCGCCACGACACATGCTGAGTGGCAGCCTATTTGGATGCATACCTTATTATTTGACCATGTAACTAGACTCAAGTAACCCAACAAATTGTAGATAAGTAAGCTTCAAATAAATTTATTTTTATTTCATTTCATTCAACATTACTGCCATCGAAAAGCGTTATCAAGGAAGGTGGGAGCCACCTATGGTGGCAAACTACTGCTGGAGTCTTATTAGAAATACTCTACTCAATCTGAGTATACGAAAAAACCCTGCCAATCCAAGAAAACATCACTTTTCCAAAAAAAGAATATAGTAGAAGCCCTATATTTTTCCTTTAAAAATCGTGTTTTTTATAGTCAATTTAACTTATAACTGAGATGTGATGAGAATTTTTTATTTATACTTTTGTTTTGAGGTGATGGTACCTAAAATAATACCAAGTAAAATTCTATTGTCTCATGAACAATGAGAAATATGACTAATAAATAATAATAATAGTTTCGCACTTACCTTACACTTTCTTATCAATGGAATCTAGGTACCTGAGATTTTTATGGCTTTGACCTTTAATTCTTCCCGTCAGATTTTGCGTCGAATTATTTTTGGATTCGTCAGCCATAATGACTTACTGAGGAGAACCATTCCTATGCCTGGAGATGCCGATTACCATTAATAAAAAAACAGGATAGTATTCAAATAAAATGCCAAGTCACAAGTGGCCACTTGCAATAAATAGTACCTACTATAGGTAAAGTATGTCCAGCAGTGGACTGATGTGGGCTGATGATGATAGGTAAAGTTAAAAGTTTAGTGCCACTTGCGCACCCTTTAAACAAAAACAGATTGTTTATAGATTTTCGTTGTTACAAGTCTATCTGTATCTGTGCCTTGTGGGTGGGCTTTATAATAACGTGGTATTTTATTATCCTTCAGATGTTTGCCCAAAGTGGCGAACAACTGGAGAGGCCCACGTCCAGCAGTGGACTGTGATGGGCTGATGATGTGTTTCATAAAAATACATTGTTACTCAATATACTTATTTGTAATAACTATCGTTAATAGATTGTCTAAATTTATTTTCAGAATACGTTTACGACGCATTCCTTAACAAGTAAACCATCACCGGCTTTACCGAAAGATGAGCCCAAAAAGAAATTGGACGAGTCTCTAGTCTGCGACATCGTCATCACGGGTGGGCCTACAGCTACTATCAAAAGTCCCCGAAAACATTGTTCGGTATGGAGTACTTTACGTATAATAAAATATATATTTTGTATAAAAATTTCATTAATCTATACCTGCTATTGTTCACAGAAACTGCATAACTACAAGATGTGCAGATGAGAGCAAAATGATGCGCACTCGTAAGCGGAAGAAACGTCGTGCTAAGAGGTAAACGTCTGAAGAAAGGTATACCTTTAAGTGCCGTCCTATAGGTAATCTATATCTATACTTATCATAGACCTGCAGGTCAATTCTGTACAGGAGATATATTTTTAAAATAACTATCTTACTTACTTACGTACGTACGTACTTACGCACTTTTACAAACGTATCGTTCGATTACTAATTAAAGTAGCCAGGGCCGTCTTTATCAAGTTTATTCGGCGCCGGGGTGGCCGGACTCAACCTGCGGGCGCCCTGCGCCCGGGTGCCCCGCACCCTCTGGTAGAGACGGACCTGAAAGTAGCCATCCAGACGATGGTGGCGCGCACCAAGAGGTTTAGTTCCTCGTTCCTGCCCCGTGCCATTAAGTCATGGAATGCCCTTCCCGCTCATGTGTTTCCTTCTTCTTACAATCCTGGGTTCTTTAGGCGGGGCGTGAAACGGCATCTCAGTGGGCCTTCAGGGTGAGGGCGACAGGCGCAATGGGCTCTATTGTGCCTGTCGACCTAACTTTTGGACCTCACGACCGCTTACCATCAGGTGGAGTGAGGTCATCCTAATCTTTAAATCTATAAAAAAAAGCCTAGCTTTGCTGTTAGTGCAAAAATACGTGATCCATTCAACGAAATATCGTTTTCAATTATTATAGTAGGGCCTTATGTTCTAGTCTAGGCGGTAAAAAAACATTTTTTTTATCACCTAGGTGCTATCAAGAAACCTAACTAAAATTGGGTAATTTAAATAATTTTTCTTTAATAAGGCCGCGACTGCATCAATGCTAAAGCTAAAAGTCGACGTGGCCGTAGCCGCGTAGGCGAGGCCCTAACGGAAAGCGTAATTTTCAGTTGTAAAAGTATTGTATTGCAAAAAAAATAGTTTTCTTAATTTACCGATAAAAGAAGATACTTCGCGGGGACGTCAACACCCGATTCTTGCTATTTTCCGGTGACATATACAAGTTTGTATGAACATTCTTTCGGTAAACGGTATAAGGGTGACCATTCTAAGCCCCAAAAATAGAACGTTCTTGCTTGTGAACATTCATATTTGATAATAAAATAATTATATGTTGAAATGTGTGTGTACAATAATATATACCAATGTATAATTGCGTAGGTAGATTCTCATTTGAAACTAAAAAAATTTAAAAAAGTATGCGGATAAGTTACAGGTACGTGCAAAGTAGGTATGAATGTTTACGTCTGGTTAAGTGCTTCTACCCTTGGCTACCAGTAAAATAAAATAGCACCCGAAATCCTATTGTTTCAAGGATTATGTGAGGCGACTTTCCTTTCATTTAATAAGAAAGAACTACCTGAGGTCATTGTGGGAATGACCTTCAGTAGGATTATCTATTAAGTGATTTTTACAATATATTTCTCTAAGAATTTTATGACAAAAAAAAGCAAACCGAAGTAATATGTATTTGATTTTGAATGTTTCGTTTCTGCGAACGTGGTATTTTATGTAATAGAAAAGATATTTTGTAGATAATATGTATGTTACAACTATTCCACATGAAATGGAGTAACACACTTAGTTTTAATATTACTATACTGACACAATCCGCGAGAATCCATTTATAGAAATATGTAGTAAAATATTTAATAGTCGCAAAAAAATTACATGTTAGTAAGCGGTATCACCGTGGTTTTGTTTCATTTAAATCTATGCTATATGCCCTATCCTACCAGAATCATTTACTAGGTAAGGCAATGTCATTTATCTGCGTTTAGCAATTACTCGATAATCATTTTATCCAAAAGTGTATTATGCACGTAAGTTATAAAAACTTACATTTTAATTTATGAATATGTTATGTGGTATTGTTGATATACTACAGTGAAATAAATATGTATACCTGTAAAATGTTGTTTTCTTGTTAGCCTCTTACCTGAAATGAGTAAATCACATAACAGATAATCCTGCTTGAGGTCAGTCTCACAATGACCTCAGGTAGTAATTTAAAAGAAAGGAAAGTACCTCCGATAATCTTTGAGACAATAGAACTTCACGTAGTCTTTTGTTATACAGCCTGCTAAGGGTAGTAGCGGTTGACCTGGGATGCATGTATAAATAGATAAGAGTTTGAACACTCAAATTCATTCCTAGTTTGGACGTCATCCTGTTACGTGTCTACATCGCCTTCAAATTACTTGCGCTTGCACCATATCGGTTGCTGCTGATATTCTGTGTTCGTTTCGAGAGAGAATCCACGTTAATGTAAGTACTTAAAAATTTTCGTATTTAATTTATGTGTGCCTGTAATGTTTCAGTAGCTTCCTTTAATAAGTTAAAAAATTGTAGGTTCTATAATGTTAGGGGGTATGATGGTCACCCTAGTCCGATACTACTGACGCCGGCGAAAAAACATTTCGCCGATCCATACAAACTTCTATGTTTCGGGGAAACTTTTTATGGGTTATCAGTAATATTGGAAAGGAACTTCAATAAATATCATACAGTCAAAATGTTGGTGTACTGTAATAGTATACTAAAACTACCTAAACAAATAAGACAAATTACTTACATAGGGCGACAATGATGATAAAACTTTTTCAATAATTTTAGATAAACCTTATGTAACTAGATGTTGATTTTAAGGAATATCCAAATTAGCTATACCTACTTAAAATGCTACTAATAAAATTTGCCTGCTAATAGAACCAAACTTAACAAAGTTCTCTTCATCTACGGTATCGGTACTCAGTATTCAGCGTAGCATATACTGTCCTATATTCATATATATACTGTCCTATATACAGTGTGACTTATGGTTAAAATGATATAAATTTATTATTATTATGATTGCAGAGTTAAAGATGGTTGACGCTGTTGATTCTTTAAACGCCCGTGAAATGGAGGCGGTGAGAGGGCTACTGTCTTTGCAGGCCGGCGGCCAACAGTCGGAAGAAATAATCACTGGTATGCGTAAACTGTGACCTAGGTTACAACAGGGCCTGTGGGATTAGGTTAGAGGTTGACTGATTGATTGATAATAAATTTTGAAATTGATTGACTGGGTTAAAAAAGAAGATATGGGCACATGGGCAGGACTCGTTGCTCGGATGAAAGCGAGCCGTTGGACATGAAAAGTGCTTGAGTGGGGATCCTGGGCCGATAAAAGAGCGCGGGGTAGACCGCCGGCACGAAGGCCAGGGCTGGATAAATAAATAATTGAGAAGACTGGAAGAGGATCAATGAATGGATATCATAGAGCTGTTATGATAATAGGGATGTTTCCAGGGTCAAAATACTTACATTATATTTAGTCCGTATTTTCGATTATAAAAATATATTGGACACGTATTTTTCCTTTTTTCATTTAAACAAAACTAACAAAGATACAAAGCATCAAAATTTAGGAGTGGGGATGTTTGATGTCACGCCGTGCGACAAAATGCCGCACGGCCTAATTTACAATTCGGGTCTAATTTACAAATGAAAAAATACGTATCTCTTATTTTTTAATAATCTAGAAGACGGACTAATTAATTTTTTGACGGAAACAAGCCTATTATGACTGGGTTAATGTAATACATTTGTAAAGTAACCCATTTATATTGTTACACACTTTAAACCAACTTCTTCTAAGCCGTATAATATTCCGATAAAAAAAATTAAATATTTTGGCATACATAATTTTAAATAAATCATTCATTGGTTGTTTTTAGAGGACGAGTTGCAGGCCGCTATGGCAGCATGGCAATTGTCCCGATTCAATAGGAAGCCCTCACAGGCTTCGGGGAGCGCCGGAAATGTTCTGGCCAATTGCAAGGATGCTTCAGACGATGAAGAGGTAAGACGTTATTTAGTTTTAGACATGATAAATAATATTACATACCTATAATTATTAGCACATGCCCCGTATTTCATTTAATATACTAGTAAATAATGTTTGTTGTGATATATGGGCGTAAGATAGTTAGGGAGGAAAAGGTCGGGGAAACGTCCGCTTCTAAGTTGGTGTTCCAACACCTTTCTATTGCATTATGTTGCCCAAATTACTTTAGGTATTAATTTCCTTTTTCATTTTTATAGATCGCAATTGGCTTTGGGAACGCCAAAGTGCCAGCGAAAATCTTCAATAATATAAACTGGGAAGCCTATACAACGGCTACAAGGAAATTATTAACGGCCGTGTTTCCCCGGAGGTAAATGATACATTTTTTGGTTCATAAAATAAAAATACATTGTGTTATTCAATGTATTATTGGTCATATCGTTAATAGATTGTCTAAACTTACGTTACTTATTTTCAGAGTACTAGCGACGCATTCCCTCACGGGTAAACCATCACCGGCTTTCCCGAATAAGGAGCCCAAAAAGAAATTGGACGAGGCTCTGGTTTACGATATAGTCATGACTGTGGGGGTTTTGTCAAAGGTCCCCGAAAATATAGTTCGGTATGTAGTACTTTACGTAAAATCCTACTTAATATTATAAACGCGAAAGTTTGTTTGGATAGATGGATGGATGTTTGTTCCACTTTCACGCAAAAACTACTGAACGGATTTTAATGAAACTTTACAGGAATATAGTTTGTACATCAGATTAACACATAGGCTATGTTTTATACGAATATTCACGCGGGCAGAGCCGCGGGCAGCAGCTAGTAAAATATATTTTTTTATAAAAATTACATTAACCTTAGGCTATTTTTGTTTACAGAAACTGCATAACTACAAAGTGTGCAGATGAGAGCAAAATGATGCGCAATGAGCGGAAGAAACGTCGTGCGAAGAAGTAGGGATATCTGATTTAGATTAAGTTTATTCTATTTATTCTTTGTTTTATTGTGTTGTTGTTGTTGATATAAGTACCTGTTAGACTACTAAGTATTTTTTTTTGCATTGTCATTTTGTAATTTAATTTTTTTCTTCACTCAAGTCAAGTCTTAACAATCTATATTTGTACCACCAGTGAAAATGTGATAATAAAGTAAATGCTAAGTATCTGTAAAACAATTTTGTTTTCCTGTTAAACCCTTATTTGAAAGGAGTCAATCGCTTATCAGATAATTTTCCTCAAGGTCATTCCCACAATGACCTCAGGTAGTATTTCACAGCTTGCAATGGGCATTGGCAGTAGATCAGGGATTCATGTATAAATAAATAAGAGTGAGAACACTCAAATTCATTCCTGCTTTGGATATCATACTGTTTCGTATCTATGGATCGTATGTTCTATACCTAATGTTAGGGTGTATGTATGTGGTCACCCTAGTCCGCAACTACTGACACTGAAAGAACTTCCTGATGCATAGAAACTTTTATGTATGTTTGGGAGAAACGTTCAATGGCTAAATAGTAATATGTATTGGGAAAAGTATAATAAAAATATTAGTACCCACTGATTTTAGTAAGACGTTTTCATACTCTAGTATAGCTAATCGTTGTTTTATAATAAGGCAAGTTAAATAAAAGCTTTTAAAAAGATATAGTCGGAGGAATGTTAATATGATGGATGTTTACCTATATGACAAAAATAAATTTAATTACACAATAATATAGCTACCTTGCCCGGGATAGAGAAATATGGCGTGAATTAAGAGAAGCCTACGTTCAGCTGTGGACGGACCAAGGCTGTTGATTGATTGATAGGTACCTATGCTACTTTAAAATTTTTACCTATACTAGCTTTCATACTTTTTCATTCTACCTTGGTTATCGAAATAGATAATAATGTGATTAGATCTTAATTAGATTCTAAAGAGAATTCGTACATTTTTAACTAATTTTAATTCGTATTAATTAACAACCTATTAATTAATTTAATCCTGTAAGTATTTATTGCGGTAACTGGTATAAAATCGAGTGTTCATTTTATTTTTTCTAAGCTTCCTTGTCACCTATGTATTTGGTGTCATATCTATCTATACCTATGTAATTTCAAACATTTTCCGCCACAACGTTTGCGTTATTCACCCTGGTTGCGTTCGTTTTTCACTCCAACGTAGGTGCCAATAGGGATGTTTTGGGGGTCATGATAACTACATTATATTTATTCCGCATTTTAGATCATAAAAATGTATTGGACACGTATTTTTAAAAATATTTTTTAAAATAAAAAGTAGCAAAGATACAAGGGATCAAAAGTTTGGGCGTGGGAGTCTTTGACGTCACTCCGTCACGTGAAAATGCCACACCGAGTGACGTCACGTGTAATTTCAACGGGGGATAATTTTGTAATTTTTAATCCAATTTCAAAATTAAAAAATACATGTCATTTATTTTTGAATAAGCTAAAAGACGGACTAATTACATTTTTAAGGCAACGAGCCTTATTTATTATGTAGGTTTTGTTCAAGTCAAGACATGCGCAAAACACAGGGGCGGAAATGCGCCATCGCGAAGGCACCCCGTTCTAAGGCGTTCGATTAGGGGTAGTATTCGGGAACAGACCGGAATAACTATACGCGTTTTGGTAAGCGCGCGCTTAATACCTACGTCGTTCCGTACTTTAAAATCTTGATAAACAACAACAACATTTCTCTTTCGCTACTACCTTACTTAAAAAAGCATTCCAGAGACAATCTTGAATCTATTGCTTCGCGTCCAAACTATATAGGCTGATATATAACGTGTAATAATTAAATAAACGAATCGAGTTTGTGTTTATGAAAGACCAATCGGTATAGTAGTTTCGGAGCTTATTCATTTCAAACAAACCAACAATCAAATCTTTCCTCTTTATAATATTAGTGTAGATTTCCCTATTTGTAATTTTATTTTTCTACTACTCCAATCCAATGCCATCGTCTCGCATGTTTACTATATAGTTGATTAATAACTTTAAGAAAACTAAGTGGACGGTCTTATGTTACTTTATCATTATTAACTTGCCATTTTTTGGCGAAAGACCTACCTAGAATATTGTAATAATCCCCTTTTGTTATCCGATGACCGGGCTATCATGCGGCTCAACAAAAGAAAATGTGGCTTTAACAACGTTTGAGAGTTGATAACAACTGCATAATGAGACAAAGGAGCAAGTCTTATCTCGATTCTATTGTTTCGTTAAGCTTTCTGACGTTAATGGCGAATTTAAAAAAAAAACAATCTGTTTATTGTTCCTATTGGCAAATACTTAAAACTACGCCGAAATGCTCTTTCTTAAATCGTGATTTCCTAGCATAAATAAAAAAATAATGACTAAACCTTTAATTTTTAAATACGTGTGCTTTTAAAGAGTAATCTAATGAAAGGTTGAGGAAAAGTAATTTCGTATAACTACCTGAATATTCCCGGAATTCGGGAAAGGATACCGCGTCTCGGCAAACATAGGAGTCCATTAGAGTAACTAAGTGAATAAATATATATAAATAAATATATCACACAACATCACATACATTGCTCCGATCCCAAAGTAAGTAGCTTAAGCACTTGTGTTATGGGTATCAGAACAACGAAGGTACCACAAATAAATACTTAAATACAAATACGAGTATAAACACCCAGACACGGAACAAACACAAATGTTCATCACACGAATGTTTGTCCCGAGTGGGAATCGGACCCACGACTCTTGGATCAGAAGGCTGGGGTCACTACCAATTGAGCCACCGAGCCAGTCAAAGTGAAGTGTCGATTTAAGGAAGATGGCTGGCAGGAGCTGTGTGCGAGAAGCCCAGGATCGACCAAAGTAGCAAACATTTGGAGAGGCCAGCGGTAAGCTGGACTTGATGATATGATAAAGATTATTACTCTAAACTATATCTGCCAGTTCTCTTCGCTGGAACTTGGCTGACACGCTCTCGCGTGTCTTGATAAGTTTTCTTTGATTTTTAAAATCTAGGGGTGAGAGCATTCTGCTCCCCCCAACAGTCCGGTGATGATGACAAGGCCGCACTGGCCATCACAGTAGTAAAAAAAATGATTTTTATACGTTACAGCTTTTAACAAGACGTCGTGCCTATGCATGTCCTTTAGAGTTGCACATCAGATGTTCCAGATCCCCGAATTGTGATGCTTCAACGAAATTGATCATCAGGGGGAACAATATTTGCGAAGGGGTTATTTTCACATATCTTATCGTTTAGCCAGGCCATCCAAAATCAATTACAGGCCATATTATGATGCCCAAACTTTTCAGCTATAAAACAAAACGGTTTAATTCAAACCCGTCCAGTAATTACGGAGATTATCTTGTACACTTGCTTCTTTTGGGTTCAGCTAAAATATTCACACTTTTTCACTGAATTCCGTATAAACTTGTTTGTACGGAAGTTTCGAAAATTCGTGTTTGTATCGGAATTACATAAATAAATAATAACTCGAAACAATTCACTACAACCACTGGTCTCAAACTATGGTTTTCCCTTGTACTATGAGCACCAAAAGATGACTGGGAGCGTCTCTCAGAACACCTGGACCCGAAATAATCTTGGAAAAGTCAATTTCCTAAATTGACCCGACCGTGATTCGATCCGGCATCTTCGGTTTGCCGCGCTATCAGTTAGAACGCTTAGCCATTGCGCCACGGAGATCGCACAGAGAAATACTTATTGCAAACAGAGGGTAGTGAGCGTACATTCCAAAGCGCACTAACGGTTTTTTTTTCTATACCACCACCCAATCTTTATATTTTTTCTTTTCGTCGTGGCGTCCGGTGGGGTCTCACCGTTCACTAGAGACACTGTGCGTTCAATACAATTTTTACCTGCATTGCTATCCTTTTCAGTCTTTAATTTGCCATCTTAGCGACGTGCGGTTAAAATGGCAGACGACATACATTTGTATTTGCTGGTTGAAAACGTGGGTGTGCTGGCCGGTACGAGGTACGACATAATTCGTATAGACCCGAAGAAGTACCGCGGTCAGGAGGTGCGGACTGGAAGAACGGTTGATTTAGTGACAACGGGCAATGAAACACCAAAAACAGTGCTCGTGCGAAGGATAGGAGGTATGTTATACTCGTACACTATACGTACTCATTATCACGATTCATTTTTTTAACCATATAATTAGGATGTTTCTCAATTCGACCGTGTATATTTTTTTTATGTGTGTTCCATGATAAATTCTTAGACGTCGTATAAAAACCGATTTTGATCATTTGTTTTGTTGGAAGGGTACCATGATAGTACCTGGATCTGATTATGACATCCCAGAGTATTAATGGAACCTTCGAAAATTGCAGTGATCACTAGTGCCTTTTTTTGTGAATTTATTCAATAAAAATTAAACCATTAATTTTTATTAGCGATAAGACCGTCAAAATAGGCCATACCATAAAAAACATGTAGGTAATTAGTCCGTCTTTTAGATAATTAAAAAATAAGAGACACGTATTTTTCAATTTCTAAAATAGACCAAAAATTACAAAGATAGCTATAGTTACATGTGACGTCACTCCTCGTGGCATTTTTTAGAGTCCAATTTTTTTTTTCTAAAATACGGACTAAATATAGGTACTTTGACCATGGAAATAACCTTATTGTACAACAAATATCTATTATATCTAGTTTCAAGATTTTATCAGTATGGTGTGCAATAAAGAATATCTAGGTACAACCTTTTAATGAAGGTCTAAAGGCAATCTGATGTAGTCGGTTACTTTAGTAAATATTTATTTATTTAAACTTTATTGCACAAAATGGTACAAAAGGCGAACTTAATGCTAGGAGCATTCTCTACCAGTTAACCTTTAGGTCATGCAGAGAGCAGATTTATGTGCGGTGAGTGTTCAAAGAGAAACACAATGGAAGATGATAATACCTAAATAATAAATAAATATTATATTATTTTTATTTGATTTACTGTGAGTACCTACTGTCGATACCTAGGCCATGTAAATATGCGATAAATACTTGAATTTTAGTACCTATGTACTTATTTTTTATGTAACTATCACACATAACCACCAAATAGAGAACCATTATTAACTTTGTTGGTTTAGCGGTCCTTTCGACACATAAAAATGTCTATTTCATGTGAAGAACGTTGTGTTATACATAATTATAGTGCTTTGTATCTCTTACTTTGTTATTAACCTCTAATAATAATATAGGTACATTTACTTTCATTTACAGAGAGCAAACAAGAACTGAGCAATTACAGACAGTTTTTATTGAACCAAGAAGATAGATATAATTACGTTTTGAAAGATTGTAAGACAATGGCAAAGAAAATGAAAATGGAAAAATCGGTATGTATCTTGGACGACGATATCACAAGGACATAATGATCTGCTCGCCCCGCACTTGAAATATCATAGGTACTAATCTTCATCATCAGCCTATCTCAGTCCACTGCTAGACATAGGCTTCTTCAGTTGTCTCCATAATTATCACAATGGGCAGGCGGGTTAACGTTAGAGGCGTAGCTCCTGGCTCCGGTGACGCTGCTGCCCCTCATCGGCCTGTGGTATTTAGCTACGCCTTCAATTATGGTAGTCATACCGCCACCAGTCGGTTGCTAGAGCCTCGTCTGTTATTCAGCAGGAAGCACCAGGGGCAGGTGAGGGTGGTTTGGAGCGAAAAGATGATGGGTCGCTTGCTTACATCTCCCAAAATTCTAATCTCACTAATATTATAAATGCGAAAGTTAGTTTGGAAGGATGTTTGTTACTCCTTCACGCTAAATCTACGGCCGAATTTGAATGAAACTCGATATCAACAATAATAGGGATGTTTCCAGGGTCAAAATCATTACATTATATTTAGTCCGTATTATTTTTTCATTAAAAAAAAATAATCAAGATACAAGGCATCAAAATTTAGGAGTGGGAGTCTTTGACGTCACTTCGTGCGAAAAAATGCCACATGTGACGTCACGCCTAATTTTAACGGGATTTTTTTTCTATATCTTTGACATTTTGGGTCTAATTTACAAATGAAAAAAAAATTTTTTTGAACACCTAAAAGTCGGACTTATTACATTTTTTACGGCAACAAGCCTATTCTCCTCGGTAGTTCACTCTTGACAGAGTGGTCGTGGTAATGGAGTCGTCTACTGTGATTGCCGCTTTCGCGATCCGTCTCCGTTGGTTTCTGCAGGTGGCATGACGGGAGTAGTAACCAGAATAAATTATCTTTATTACCAAATAGGTTTCAATTTTAAGTTTCTCTGCAGTAAGCCAAGCCGTAACGCAGATGCCGATTTCAATTACACTTTATGTAGGTACTTGGTTGATACACCAGATTAATAGGCTATAATTTGTAAGGAAATTAATTATCAATTCATAATTCACCAATTCTATATCACCGATATTCATGCGGGCAATGTAGCTTTTATAACTGTAGCAGCTGGTACTGTATATGTATAGTTATATCATGATAATGTATCTTTTACTCTTTTCTTGTTGAGTTTGTTGCGGCACTTCTTATCGGGCCTCACGTCGAAGTGCTTGTACGAAAAAGTTTGACGTGCAATATTATAAGTCGTGAGTCTAGTTGCAGAAATAAATAGTTTTATTATATTTATTTCTATTTCTTGCGATTCTTCACCTATTACGATTATATTGAAGTAGCCTTCACCTGGAATGTCTTTTAACGATCTTTGTTGTTATTTTTTCTATTGAATAATGTATATCCTTTCGATTTTCAGGGATTTCTGGACAAACTTGCAGTTTTAGAGGCAGAAAGAAGGAAAAGACGGGAACAATCATCTGATGGATATAATAGTACTGACGAGGTAGGTACTAGTTGATTCTTGAAATAACTATTTTTTTTAGTTCATAACTAGTATGCGAATGTGCTATTTATTATGTTAAATTCAGAGCAAAGGAATAATTCAATGCCTATTTCAACATTTCAGGAACAAAAAAAGATAAACCTGCTATTTGAATCTATGGGGAAATGTTCGGACCATTTCAAATACGCTGAGAAGCGTGTGCGATACCGTCGCAACCACAAAGAGCGTCAGGGCGCTTGGAACTACCGCCAGTCTCGCAGCCAGCGAAGCAAGAGCCACGAGCGTGAGCACAGCGACAGCCAGCAGCGCTCCGACAGCAGCCAGCCGCGCAGGCAGAGCAACCGCAAGAAACGTGGCAAGAACGAACGCAAACGCGGTCAGGGCGACCGCCACCAGAGCGACAAAAGCGACCGCGACGAGAGCAAACATGGCGACAGTAGTGACAGCGACTGCTTCCAGAGCAGACTAGCCCGCCACCGCAAGGCCGCACGCCTCATGGACTGCAGCACTCCCAACCCCGAGCCGAAGGAAACAGGCGATGGTAAACTAACATGCGATAGAGCCACTCAAACTGAACCAGCAGACTCAGACTCAGAGTCGACCATCGATGAGCGCAGAAGGTTGGCGCCCGAACTGAGACTTATGGAGGGAATGCTCAAACGACTATTCAAGCACTACACCAATATGATTAAAAGGTACGAGCCGGACGAGTCAGTAGAATCTGTATACAACAGATGCCTCAGCGAGGCCAGTGAAGCTGAATCTTCGGCAGAGAAAGCCGATACATCGGGTTCGGCTAAAGCGTTATCGTCTATAGAAGAGAGACCGGACTCCGAGCAAGAGTCCGAAAATGATCCTGAGCACGATTACGACCAGGATTCCGAACCGTATTCTGATCAGGAACTCGAGAACCATTTAGAGCACGATTCCGAGCAACCACCAACACAGGAGCAAGGCAGCAACGAGCCCGAAACAGATCAAGCCGATGGACCGAGCACTTCCGAAGTTGCGGCCGAGGCTGGCCCGTCCCAACCGAGTACCGAGGAAGGGCCCAGGGGCGATGAACTGGTACGAAAAATAAGAGTGCCTAGATACTAGGCAGATAATACATAGCTAGGTTTTAAGTAATTTTTTTAAGATTTTGAATACTACGCTTGTTGAGCAACGTTCAACACTCATTGAGCGACGTTCAACGCTTGTTGAGCGAAGTTTAACGTTGTGTTATTGTACGAGCCCGCGGTAGAATTTAACATACAACACCTCATAACACTTGATCGAATGGCTTCTGAAATTTATTTGTTTTAATTTAATTGGTACAGTGCCATATTAAGCCCACTTGACTGACGCATTGTCATAGGTGAGCGACATGTAGCGAAGCGACGCGACTTCCTGCGACCTATACTTTACTGCACACTGACTAATGCGATAACATAGGCCACCATTTGATACAAAGACTACTCGATATTTTCGCGTCGCGTCGCGTTGCCACGTTTGTCGTTAACCTAGGACAACGAGTTACCTATATTTATAAGTTAGCAAAGCGTTCATTATAAAATATTGCTAAACTTATTCATTTTAATGCAACTGTCAAACAAATTGTAAATAATTTTATTAATCAATATTTGTCATACATTTACTCAAGCCACAGTGCGTGTCTGAATGGTGAATAATGAATTTAATCGCGGGCCCAAGAGTTATTAGTATCAATTAAATAATTTTCTACATATGAATATTGTGCAAGGTATCCGACCTTTCAGTGGAAGCTAGAGATTTTTATCAGGAATCAAACTTACTTGTAAGGTTTCAGATGATATCTATTTTAATATAGAAATGACATTTACTCAAACTGACGTTATAATAAACTTTAATAGCAATCCATCTTTCTCTTTCCTTTTTTATGTTACTTTATCTTTCCACTCTTACGTTCTAAAGAATGTAAAGTACCTATCTATGAAGTAAATATTTTAGGCTAGCCGCTAGCATGATCGCCCATTAAGTCTTAGGTATATATTATGCGTAAATTATTCTAGTTTACCGAGAATGATCAATACCTACATCAATAAAACACTGATTATTAAAAGCTAGACGGGCAGCCGATTTGACTATTAAATGGACTGTGCCTGTAACGTGACCGAAAATAAGAATTTATCTTCTTTATAGTAATGAAGATCGTTAATTTTTTTATAAACGTGTATCCTTTAGGCTTTATATAGCCGCAAATAAAGTATGTCTTATAATAAAATATTGTTTCATTAAAAAATACATTATTAGCACTAAATTTGTCGTCAATGTCATCGTGTGTCATGTCATAGGTACCTACTTGCATACGGTATCTAATTTTGTAACATTCTGACTGAAGAAATTGATTCGTCTATAAAAGCAGGTGATAAGTTTTTATTTAACAAAATAATATAAGCTTAATATGGCATTTATCAATATTCTATTTTTTTTTCAGTTAGAGAATAATACATGCTTTGCCCGTTGTCTTTAGACATTGTCATGGTAGTTACAGACCGACAAGGATAATGATGTTTTGGCAAGTGACCATTAACGGAACTAACATACAAAATATCACTTCTGAAGCTGATAGGTATTTGACATTTTTGTTTTACACTAACGCCCTCTTGTCACTGTAACTCAAGTGCCATAACATCCTTGTCGATTTGTAGTTAGTGTGAACGCCATTTCACATTTTTTACGCTTTTACAACTCTACTTCATTCACCTATTTTCCCACAATAATTGCATAATTTGCTTATTTTTTGCTATCAGATAGCCTGCATGGCGTTAACATTGCACAGCATTATAGCACTTATAGAACCTATTTGATACCTATATTGTATGGTTAATATCATTTATTGTGTTTCAGGTTCCCATCGGCCGCGGATACGCTAAAGTGCCAGCACAGCTGCTGAACAATATGAATTGGGATTATTATAGCGTAGCCATTAGGAAGCTCCTGCAAGCTGTCTTCCCTCGAAAGTAAATAGTTTACTTTTTATTTTTAAATCAGAAGTTCGCCTATCTTTAAGATTATTGATAAATGTTACGCGTAAGAGGCTGCGCAGACGACAGACTTTTTGTGCGATAGAGTCTGCGTCTGAGACATTTAAAAAGAGCATATAGGTCCCTACAGCTCTGCCGACAGAATGATCGAAGATGTGCGTTGAGTCTGTGAAATATCCGCGACAGATTTTTGCGCGTCGTGTGCTTTACTGCATATAATTGCATCACAGACTAAAAGTGCCTCGCGGATAGTCCGTCGTCTGCGCTGCCCCTAAGGGTGCGTCCACATCGGACGAATGCGCGGCTCGCGCGACCGACCGCGCGATATGTTCGCGAGCTGTCCGGAGTGCGTTCGCCCAGTAATTTTTTTTCGTCGCCTCCAAGAATCTAATGACGCAGATTTGTACCTACTACCTAAGCTTGCATCGTATGTCGGTGCCCGAAATTTTTTATTAGTGCTTCCAAGAGCTTCAGAATTCGGCAATCCAAAGGTTCCGACTTCGATTCCCGGTCGGCTCAATTTAGGAAATTGACCTTTTCTCAACTGCCTCGGGTATCACTCACAGTGTCACAGTACAAACCCTTAGTTTGAGAACAGTCATTGGTGTGAATTTTCAGACTCTAATAGAGTAAGTAATACTTAGGTATAACTTTTGTATTTTAATAGAACACTTTTACATACTTTCAGAGTTTTGGCGACCCATTCCCTTACGGGCAAGCCGAGTCCAGCTTTTCAGCACAGGCCTGCGAAGAAATGTCTGGACCCAAAATTGGTGGAAGACATCGTGTTAACTATAAACGATCGTTGTGGCCCGATGGTCACCGATCGTATGATCCGGTAAGTACCTATTATTTCAAAAGTTGATGATGATAATCTACTATATAAAAATAAGTCGGGTATTCCTCCCTGACGCTATAACTCCAGAACGCACGAACCGATTTCCACGGTTTTGCATTCGTTAGAATGGTCTCGGGCTCCGGGAGGTTTATAGCAAAGAAAATTAAGGAAAAAAATTTTACAGCCATCTGGTGGCGAAACGGAGTTCGCCGGGTTTGCTAGTTAATTATAGAATTATCATCATCATCAGCCTTTCTCAGTCCACTGCTGGACCGTATAAGTGTTCGCCACTTTGATCGAACTTGGGCCTTTCGCATCCAGCGCTTGCCACTAGCAAGTTGCCAGTCGTCTTGCGCAGATCTTCGCTCCACCTAGCCTAAGGGCGTCCTACACTACGTTTGCCGAGACGCTGTCTCCACTCCAGAACTCGTTTACCCCAAAAGTTATAAGTTCGGCCTACCTGCTATATAGCTTAATACGGATGATGACAAGGTATGAAAATGAAGAAAATAATTAGTCCGTCTCTTAGATAATAAAAAAATATAAGACCCGTATTTTTTGTTTTGTCGAAATAACAAGAAAATACTTAGATATAGCGCATTAAAGTTACGGAGTGGGGGCTAACTACGTCACGTTAGAGTATATTTTGTACTCTAACGTGACGTCATGTGACATTTAAAATCAATGTATCTTCGTAAGTTTTTGAACAAGAGGCAAAATAAAAAATACGTATCCAATATTTTTCATTAATCTATCTGATGGACATTAAATTATTTTTTAGTCATCATCCCAATTAGGTTGAGTTTGCCATTCGCCGTTAAGAATTAGGTACGTATAGTTCGGGTCCTAGATCTGTCAGGGTGCCCACGCTGCGAGGGTCTTTGTCCGTTACTGCAGTGACTTCTTTTGATTTTATTGACCTCGTCTCGCCAGTAGGGTTTACAGAAAAGATTTATTTTTAAAACAGCACAACACAGTAGCAACGGAATAATCGACTATTGGATAATTTGCACAAACTAATCGTATCGTATTGGTGCATTCCTATTTTTCAGAGGCTGCATCACCGTAAAGTGCAGTGACGAGTCAAAAAAGTATCGGGCTCGGCTGCGGAAGAAATTCGAGAGTCTCTGTCTCGTTGCTAATTCGAACCAGGAGAATATTCCACCACCAGAGTCAGCATCGTCTGACGTCGTAGAGGCCGACAAGGAGTAGTCGACAAGTTGAGAAGAGACTACATCACTATGGTTATGAAGAAAAGCTTTGAAGCAATTATGGCGAGCTATATCGACATTTTCCCCGCACTATTTGCTCACAGCGACACTAAATTAAGAATGATTCCTTCGCTAAGTAAGAACAAACGTTTATCGTAGTTTTTGGTGCAGAACTAACGATGTACAGAAAAATTGCAAGTAAATAAAGCAACAAGAAAATGGTTTTTTACAATTTTGAGCAACATAATGTTAAGGTCAGACACAATCAAAGATAAACACGTACGGTTATTACAAGTAAGTATGCCTAAGTCATTCTGTAGTGTCATGTACCTTTATAACATCGCTAAGATTGAATTTGTCATTGTAACAAGCTACAATAAGTGAACCTAAACATGAAATTCTATATTGGTCTATTGACAATCTATCTTAAAAAGACAAAATTATTAAACCAATTTCTTGGCTTTATAAGGTTCATTCTTAAATTAGTCGGAATATATATTTCTTAATTTAGTGCCTTATGTGATATAATTTAGTGCCTGTAACTATATTTTTGCCATATAAAAACAAGAACCATTATGAAAAACAAAATACTATTATGTGCATAGTAGTCTCTTTTTTAATTACTATAATAATTTCATATTTTAATAATTGATGATAAGAATAATAATAATTGATATTTTGATTTACTTAGACATAATAATATGACAACTTTTTACATTTTTTAATAATTTTATGTACTTTTATGTACAATGATTGTAATGAATAAATTGTGTATTCTCAAAAATGTGGTTTATTTTCCCATCTTATTTTAAATTCATAAATACCATTAAAAAGCATTTAAAATAGTAGTCTATGAATTAAGTGTAGTCGATAGTCTCTGTGACGTAATGGTAAGTGTTATGCCTAAAGGATGGAAGATGATAATAGGAGCCAATTTAGGAAATGAACTTTTCTAAAATGTCTTACTCTGGGTCTGGGTGTTCTGTACCATGTAACCTTGTACATGTGGTACAAAGTTAGTGTAAATTGTCTGGTGGGTTGAACAATAGGTACAAGTACGCTATATGCTGTGCAAAGCAATAGTAGTTTATGTTTAAACTTGTACGACAATTCAGATGTATTTCTATGCAGCAAACAATCTCAATGCAAACTCTGGAACCTATTGATAGTTGCAGCAATTTCTATGTACTACATGTACAAGGTTACATGGTACAGAACACCCAGACCCAGAGTAAGACATTTTAGAAAAGTTCATTTCCTAAATTGGCTCCTATTATCAAACCTTCGTATCTTCCATCCTTTAGTCCAATACAGTATGTATAAAGGTCTAATATAACTAAAGTTTCGAATTACACTACCTATCTACTTAGTTCTCACTATGTATAAACAAGCCTTTTTGATGAAGAATGTCCAAGTTGAAAAAGGTCCTTAAATTTCTTATATACAAAAAACTGGTCTTTGACTACTCTTACATATTTACAGACACTGCTGGTACTTTTATTCAATTAGTTGGTCATGTTTTAATGTAGTAGAGGCGCCGGCAACCAACTGTTGGCAGTATAACCATCACAAACGGAGCGAGAAGCTACGCCCTACGATCGCCAACCCGCCTGTCCAGCAGGGCGATTATTGGTGTATCTTACACACATTTGTGTAAGTGGAGAACAACTGTAGAGGCCTATGTCCTGCAGTGGTCTGCAAAAGGCTGATGATGATGTTATATTGAAAGTTAGATATTTTGCAACTTGGACATTCTAAGATAAAACGAAACAAACTTGTCAAGCAGGACACTAATTACTGGATGTTTATAAAGGTGAAACTACTGGAACCTTTAAAATATAAGCCAGATTATGTTGATACTTACATTTTATTGTTTCTTACATTTAAAAGCTTATTAAAATTACAGACCAACCCTGACCGGGGGTGAGACTAAAATAACACCATCGCCCCTTACAAATAACATTGGAATAGTACGTTTTGTAGTCCTGTACACCTCTTCATAAGTCTCTTCATCAATTTCCACTGTTGTGATGGTTTCCTCAGCATCACCGAGTACCATATTCAAATGTTGGTCATATGCCTAAAAGAAATATGATTTTGAAATTATGTAAAAGAAGACGAAATATTTAATGGTCATATTCAAAACAAACTTAACTTAGTAGTAGATAAAGAAGTCCAACACACACACATCACTCATACTTACACACACACACACACACACACACATATACATCACTCATGCACACAACACCTTCACATAATGCTTGCACACTCATACCTATCAATAACAAATTTAATTTTTTTATATAGATTAACCAGTTGGAACACCGGTTACCTCAGTTTCGGAGGTGGGTCTTAACAGCTGTGACACAGTTGTAAAAGTAATGTGGCTGTTATCATACATCTATTGTAATTTGTACCTTTTTAAAGTTCAAAATAAATTTTGTTTTATTTTTTTATTATTATTCTTTGAGTATTTATAATATTTCAATATATGTATTAAGAAATACTTACATGAAGTTTGCCCCTCAATTCTCGTTCATTTCTCATTTTCACATAGATCCGTTCATCCAGACTAAGTCTTATCAGATCTAAAGGCTCCTTTACAGTCATCACAGCAACCTGTAGAAAATCAATATTATACTATCAGCCAGCAAACTTCCACTGCTGGACATTAATAGAAAGTACCTATCATTTGCCTTTGTCACCATACTTGGCAGGCTGGTGCACGCAGTAGGTTGTATTAGTACCCAGAGAAGCGCTTATTTATCACATTAAATTGTGATTACAATAAAAGGTCAGAATATTTGGTGAGATTTAAGAAAACACCTAACAGTGGACCAAAATGATAACAAAAACCGCATAATAAGCATAGTTACTTAATATATAAACCTTTTATAAGTAATCCTATGCTACAGCCACAGGCTACAGCTAACCATAGCCCTAAAATATATAAATGATTTTAGGTTGGACGTTAGTAATGTTGTCACAAGTTTAATGCTTTACATTAACTATCGTACGTACACTGCAACATTATATACTAGCTGTACGTTATTCTTTCAGAATTTAAGCAAATTACACAGAATAAAAACAATGCCGGCGAAATTTACAGCGAATCAAAACAATGCTAACTATTATTATGAGTTAACTTACGTTTTCTCCATCATCAGCCATTTTAAGTTAATGATATTCCTTTTTAAGTTATAAGTTCAGAATTTTGATGAACTACAAAACTTAATAGCAAATTAGAACTCTTCTTCACAAAATTTGAGCCTTAAATTTTGAGGTTGTACTTTTACGTCAATTCTATTCGAGTCGAGTCGGACAGAAATGTCATGTCATGATGTCAGACAGTCAGACAGCCACCAAACGCCAAACACCTTAATTAAAAGCGTATTACACGACCCTAAATTCAGGGCACTGAATACCGGGTGGGCGGGGGACCCTATATAGTTAGTGTGGCGCTTATCACACTACACTGAGTATCGGTCCCTAAATCAGTTGATACGTGAATGTCGAGAGAGTTGGACATATTTACATAATGCCGCCGTCACTATCGAAACATCAAAAAGTTGCTGTAGTAGTCACGGCAATGCTCGCAACAACTAATTTTGACTTTCGGTTCGGGAGATGTATTTTCAAAAATTCCGGATATAGGTATATGACAATACCTTGAGAAAGATCGGGAGATGTTATTTTTGCTATGAATGATGATTACTATAATGATGATGATTATTATATACCAAAATTTTTTCCATTCAGTTGCTTGGAGAGCAAAAAAGGTCGTCCTTCTAAGAAAACCGTTGAGGTTTTGCTCCGTTTGGTCATATTTATAGAATATAGGAGGTAAAAAAGAATCGGAAGTAAAATAAAAATCAATAAAAATAAACTAAAATCTGGTAACCCTGAACACGCACGACCACTCTACGCCATGGCCGGCGCGCGCGACATTGAGCTCCCTAACCGCCCTAAGTGTTATTACACTACACTTTTGGCAGAGCAAGGCAGACCGGGTCGACCCGGTCGCCCTATTTAAGGACCTGTACGGGCAGGAGCGATTCCTCCTGACCCGCCAAGGGTCAAAATGTCTGGGCAGGAGCGGTGGTTGTAAGGCACCGCGTCCCGCCAGTCAGAAATATATGAGGTTAGGAAGGGAACCTAACTCCCTAGTGATCCTAGAGTCCCTTTACCCCTAAGACGCTAAGTCCCTAGAGCCCTAGCCCCGCCTAACCGTGTGAATATAATACTTATATAGATAATAGGTGTAGAGAGCTCGCTCCCGGGATGCCCGGGGTAGCGAGCGGGAAGAGACGGGACGGTAGGTAGGTGGTGTGGACCCGCTGCCAGCCGCGCAGACTCACGCGGCTGATCATAGTGACGGCTAAAGGTGTCTTGGCCGCAGCGGGGGGAAATGAGACCCAACACAGACGGTTGAAATCTATTTAATTATGATAAATACATGCTATTTATACTAAAGTTAATTGTATGCACACTGTCGAGGGTCTTGGGTTGTGTGCCGTCGGTGTAGAATGCCGACGCTGCACTCGCTGGGTCCATCGGTCAGGTCGCTGCATGTAGGTCGTTGCTGACGGCTGCACCATGTACGACGTAGCTCGTACATATTCCCCAATCGGAGAAGATGCAGGAGAAGAGGGGATAGCAGGCGCGCTGTCATGGTGGCGGTCGGTTCCCGTGCCTGATGTTGCGACGACCCTTTGCTTGGTTGCGCTGACTCGATGTCCTCTGGTTGTGTTGTAATTGCTTGTTGCTGATGTCTTCGCTACAGGTGTCAGAACCGGGCTGACTCTCAACTAATGGCTCCTCAGTACACTGGTGAGACCTGCTTGTAGGAGGCCAGTGACCGGTCCAATCGCTGGGACATGATAAATGCTATGACTGTAGCGAAGTTGATATTGATTGCTCGTTGGAAGATCCCATCGAAGTGTGCTGCTAGTGTTGATATCTGATCGTCTTGGTCTGATAGTGGTAGGCAGGTGTTTACTGAACAGCATATGCGACTTCTCAGTATACTGGTGAGTTCCGCTTGTGGAAGGCCAGCAACCGATCCGCTGCTGTCAGTTCTCTGGTTTTCTTGCTTGATAGTGCGATTGTGATGAGCCTGCCGATGATATTTATGTTATGTTAATAAAAGTGGAAGTATGTATGTTAAAATGCTCTTGTTGATTTACTTGGTTTGATTTGTTGATAATAATAAATTGCTGACCCGTTGTTCGGGATTGTGTTAAGTATTCCCGTATTGTCGGGTAAATAAAAGAATAATTCTCTGTAGAGAATCTTCCACTTTGTATGATAGAATAAATAAATGAAAGAAAAAATGTTGTTTAAATTGATGATTGCTTGTTAATGTGGTCTTTGTTAGACCAAGAGCCTGATAGCTCTTAAATTTTGTCATTGATACAAAGTGATTTGATAAAATGTGGTTAAGTTGCTTGCTTCAAAATTGATGTGCTGGTTTATCTGCCCCGATGTAGGTATGGTGGCAGCTCAAGATGGTAAATGTCATTGTAGACAAAGAGCCTTGGTACTCTTCATTGGTCAAATATTTGTCTGCCTGCTGATGGCGGCGATATAATTAAAACTACTTGCTAATGGTCATTGTAGACCAGGAGCCTTGTTTGCTCCATGATGTTTGATCGATATTCTGTCCCGCTGTCTGCGGTGACAGAATTAAAATTACATACTTAAGTGATAAAAGGTCATAGTTGACCAGGAGCCTTGGTTGCTCCATAATGTTGTTTGTTAGTATGTCCCGCTGTCTGCGGTGACAAACTTAAAATTACTTGATAAGTGATAAAAGGTCATAGTTGACCAGGAGCCTTGGTTGCTCCATAATGTTGTTTGCTAGTATGTCCCGCTGTCTGCGGTGACAAACTTAAAGTTACTTGATAAATGATAAAAGGTCATAGTTGACCAGGAGCCTTGGTTGCTCCATAATGTTGTTTGCTAGTATGTCCCGCTGTCTGCGGTGACAAACTTAAAATTACTTGATAAGTGATAAAAGGTCATAGTTGACCAGGAGCCTTGATTGCTCCATAATGTTGTTTGTTAGTATGTCCCGCTGTCTGCGATGACAAACTTATTTGATAAATGATAAACCTAATGCTAATTAATTTCCCACCTAGTACCCTACACTACCGATGTTAAAAATGCTGCATTGCTAAATCAGTAAACTGATTGAAAGTAATTTAATTTAATAAAATGTAGTTGCTAATTGTTTCTGCTTGCGTAACATGATGCTTGTTTACATTAACTTGATAATAATAAAGTATGTTATGATATTTATGCGAGTGTAGAGCTATTGTTTAGATACACCGCTAGTAAATTGTTTGTAAAAAAGTTAAGTTGATAAATATCTAGAATCCCTAAAACTATATGGGATCTAGCTTCCCCCAGAAATGGTTCATATCCTAGGTCGTGGTTCAAGTTTCGTCGAAGGACCATTATGTACGGGCAGGAGCGTTCCTCCCGACCCGCCAAGGGTCAAATGTCCGGGTAGGAGCGGTGGTTGTAAGGCACCGCGTCCCGCCAGCCAGAAATATATGAGGTTAGGAAGGGAACCTAACTCCCTAGTGATCCTAGAGCCCCTTTACCCCTAAGACACTAAGTCCCTAGAGCCCTAGCCCCGCCTAACCGTGTAAATATATACTTATATAAATAATAGATGTAGGGAGCTCGCTCCCGGGATGCCCGGGGTAGCGAGCGGGAAGAGACGGGACGGTAGGTAGGTGGTGCGGACCCGCTGCCAGCCGCGCAGACTCACGCGGCTGATCATAGTGACGGCTAAAGGTGTCTTGGCCGCAGCGGGGGGAAATGAGACCCAACACAGACGGTTGAAATCTATTTAATTATGATAAATACATGCTATTTATACTAAAGTTAATTGTATGCACACTGTCGAGGGTCTTGGGTTGTGTGCCGTCGGTGTAGAATGCCGACGCTGCACTCGCTGGGTCCATCGGTCAGGTCGCTGCATGTAGGTCGTTGCTGACGGCTGCACCATGTACGACGTAGCTCGTACAGGACCCTTACTCCCTTTCCGCCGTAGACGGTCCCAAGCCCGATTGAGAAAGGAGGAGGGTGGGCAGAGGGGTGATTAAAACTGCTGTAAACTCACCAACGCCGAGCAGCGGGCGGCGGTCAAATAACCCGAAGATCGGCAACAGCGGCCGTGAGGAACCAAATCACCTCAAAAAGGTCTGACTCGCCAAGACGCTTTGCCAGCGCGGCGTGATATAGGCAACGAACCCTTATGGAAAAGTCCAATAAGATATGGCCCCCAGTCCCCAGCAGCTCCACTATTCCTGGCTCCGGCAGCGGCCACGGTTACGGTGGAGCAGGGGGTGCGAAGAATCTCTGGAAGAGACCCGGCTGCCACACCCATCTGCACTTGGCTACATATAACACAAGGACTCTGAGACTGCAAGCGAAACTGGAAGAACTGGAGAATGACCTCGCTGGAATAAAGTGGGATATTGTGGGGTTGAGCGAAGTCCGACGGAAAGGAGAAGACACAGTTAAACTTAACTCTGGGAACACATTCTTTTATACAGGGGACAGCAACTCGGCTGTGGGTAGCGTGGGGTTCCTCATAAATCGTAGAATCGCCTACAACATCACAACGATATGCAGCATATCTCCTCGCGTTGCTTATGCCGTTTTAAAGATCAACAAGCGCTACTCCATAAAAATCATCCAAATCTACGCCCCTGCATCAACATCGTCGCATTCTGAGGTAGACCTAGAAACTTTCTACGAGGATGTGGATAAGGCACTGACAGGTGGTAAGAAAGCCCAATATAATGTCATCATGGGGGATTTTAATGCAAAGATAGGTACTAAGAAAGAGGATGAGTCGTGCATTGGAGGCTTTGGATATGGTGTGAGGAATGCTCGGGGACAGTCGCTCATTAATTACTTGGAAGCAAGAAAGTTTTTTGCAATGAATTCCTTCTTTTACAAAAAACAACAGAGGAAATGGACCTGGGCTAGCCCGGATGGACAAACAAAAAATGAGATCGAATTTATCTGCACTGACAAAAAACATATAGTTACAGATGTGACTGTCCTAAAAAAGCTGAAAATGAGCGATCACAGACTAGTACGTAGTACACTAAGGATAAATACAAGGCTAGAAAGAAAGAAGCTCCTAAAAAAACCCTTGGCTAAGTTAAACTTTCCCAGCGGAGTACATGAAGCCTTTGAGACTAAATTAACAACAGCCCTTTCGAGACCCCTTGCAAACTACTTTGAGGAAAGCCTAGAATCAAGGTACAAACACTTAGTCTCAACAATAACAAAGACAGCTAAAGAGGTGTTTACTAGAAAACCGCGTGACAAAGACTATCTTTCCCGCGAGACGGAGCTGTTTATGGAAACACGCAGGAGGATGTGCTGTGAAGATTATAACTCTCAGGAACACCGAGACCTAAATAGGAAAATTTCGAAATCGGTAAGGCGGGACATACGCTGCCGAAACACCGCGAGAATACAGGCTCTCATAGAAAAACATCGCGGGCCAAAAATCTTCAGCAGGGCCACAAGCAGCGGTACCAGCCAGCTCTCTAAGCTGGAGAATAGCAAAGGAGAGATGATTACAGACACGCCGGAAATGCTAAATGTGATACACCAATTCTACGCTGACTTATATAGTGTTCAAGCCCAAAAACCAACCCTGGTGGATGCTACAGACAAGCGAGCTCCACTATCAAGGCACTACACTGAAGATATTCCCGAAATTAGTACTTACGAGCTGAAACAGGCACTAAGAAGACTGAAACAATACAAAGCGCCCGGTGCGGACGGCATAACCACGGAACTTCTTAGAGCAGGTGGTAAGCCAATATTAAAGGAACTGAGAGGAATCTTCAATGAAGCGCTGTTTACAGGCACAATACCATCGGACTGGAAAAGCAGCCTGGTCATTTTGTTCCACAAAAAAGGTGCCAAAACAAACCTCAAAAACTATCGCCCGATTGCGCTGCTAAGCCAGATTTACAAGGTGTTCTCAAGAGTGATCACTTCGCGCATGGCCAACCGGTTCGACGAAAACCAACCGAAGGAGCAAGCAGGATTTAGAAGCGGCTTCAGCACCTTGGATCATATATTCACCGTAAGGCAAGTTATAGAAAAATCTCAAGAATACCACCGACCACTCTACTTAGCCTTCGTGGATTATGAAAAAGCGTTCGACTCGGTGGAACACTGGGCCGTATTCAACTCCTTACAACGCTGCCGCATCGACCATAGGTACATTCATCTGTTGAAAAACCTCTACCAATCGGCGACAATGTCTGTCCAGCTTCAGGACGCTGCGACAACCATCCCTATAAAAAGAGGTGTGCGGCAAGGCGACGTTATATCACCAAAGCTGTTTACCAGTACCCTTGAAGACGTGTTCAAGACACTCGATTGGACTGAGTTCGGTATAAACGTGAATGGAGAACGTCTTAGCCACCTTAGATTTGCGGACGACATTGTCTTACTCGCACAATCTTCCAAAGATTTGGAGGCAATGCTCGGCGATCTCAGCCAGGCTTCATTATGCGTGGGCCTGAAAATGAATTGGGAGAAGACAAAGTGGATGGGCCCTACCACTTCAACGACTATATCGGTTAACGGCAAAAAGATCGAGGAAGTTTCTGAATACATTTATCTGGGCCAGAAGATAAAAATTAGCAAGGACTCCTTGGAGGCCGAGGTGGACAGGCGTATACAGCTTGGCTGGGCAGCGTACGGAAAGCTGAAGGACGTGCTAAACTCAGGAATCCCTCAAACTTTAAAGACACGTGTATTCAACCAATGCATACTTCCAGTTATGACATACGCTTGTGAGACGTGGACACTGACGACTGGGGTGATACATAAGCTCAGGGTTACACAAAGAGCTATGGAAAGAGCCATGCTAGGAGTGTCCCTGCGGGATAGAGTCCGGAACGAACACATACGCCAACGCACTAAGGTCACCGACATAGGTGAACGTATTGCGAAGCTGAAATGGCAATGGACCGGACACATATGCCGCAGGGACGATAACAGGTGGAGCCACCGAGTCCTGCACTGGCGACCTCGTGAAGGAAGTCGAAGCGTAGGCAGACCAGCAGCTAGATGGTCGGACGATATTAGAAAGACGGCAGGGCCGACCTGGACTAGAGACGCCGCATCTAGAACGCTATGGAATTCCAATAAGGAGGCATATGTTCAGCAGTGGACACATAAGTGCTGAGAAGAAGAAGAAGAAGACTCCCTGAATCCTATTACACCGCACTGATTCAGGGTCAGGGTCCCTGAATAAAGTGTGGTCTAATAAGACTTTAAACCACCCATAATCAGAGTTAGGGTCCCTTGAAACCGGGTTGTGTAATAATGGTTTTATAATTAAAAAGTTTTTTCTGAAAAAAGAATCATCAAGTCATCAAGGGTAAAATCATAATCAAAAAAAAAACAATTACATCAAGGATGATCCAAAGCTATAAACAATAAATAATGCTTAGAAAAAAAAATCGTGATATTGTCAAAATGTCAGCATGCGTGTCGCATTTTCCTCTGTAATTATTTTCGTTTTAATTACGTTTTCGTAGGTTTGTTGTCATTAAATAATGGTTAGAAGTGGGTAAGTGGTGTGTGCATATTGTTTGATAAGTTAATGTGTGAAAATAGTACAAAACTAAGGTTTTATTGCTTTGTTTAGGCGTGACCGCGATCGAGATCGCGACCGTAGACGGTCTCACAGCAGATCAGCGACGCCAGAACGCAAACGACGCCGTTCCCGGTCTAGAAGTAGAGACAGGACTTCAAAGTCATCGAAAAGGAAGCGCAGTCGCAGCAGAGACCGCGAATCAAAGAGAGATCGTAGTAGAGACAGGGACAGGGAGAGGGACAGGGATCGCAAGAGGTGAGCTGGCTTGAATTCCAAAATCAAATGGTGCTTACGGAAATTTCGTAAATTTTCACAAATCACTTAAATAACTCTCTGACCTTTGTTTTTCCTTAATGGAATGTTTAGAGACCTTGCACCTTGAGAGAGAAAATGTGAACCTACACATGCAAACACTGCATAGTGCATTTGCTTTGTATTTAGAGGTAGAGCGTTAGAACATTAGAATTAGGGATGAGGATAAACGGGAACAAAGACCTGACCATTGTTGATGATGAGGTGCAGCTGGTGTTGTCTCATTTCCTGAAGACTTGATCCATACCAAAGGAGCATATGTAGATGTTAGAACAATAATACTAAGATACTTGTATCTGAATGTTCAATTGTTTGAAGGCATTGTCAAGTTATTAATTTGGTTTTTTGCATATTCACTTTTTTAGTGATAAGCGGGATGACAAAAGGAATGGCACGAGTAGCAAGTCCTCCAGAAAGAAGTCCCCTGAGAAGGACAGATCTAAATCTAAAGAGAAGACTCTTATATCAGATTCTGGTGAATATGACCCCGGGTCGGTGGACAAGGTAAGCTAGCTTATGTAACAATAAATAACATGTAAATAGTTAATAACAAAACAATAGTTCTATTTCTTACATAGACTGGCCCAATGGCTTTATTCCTCTACCTTCTGAGCCAAGGGTTGTGGGTTCGATTCCCGCACAGTACAAACATTTGTGTTCATAAACATGTCTGTTTGTATTGGTCTGGGTGTTTTTTATGTATAATATGTATATATTTACAAAAAAAGGATTTAACTAAGTTTATCAGTTGTCTAGCATCCATAGTACAAGCTTCGGCTTAGTTTGGTGCTAGGTGGTGATGTGTGGCATGTCTTGGGTTATTTATTTAGAAGACTGAATATTGCAAGTGCTTTCAGTATTGGTATATTCTTATATCAGTAATTTTACATTTTATCACAGACATTTTCTCCTATTTGATAGTAATAAATGTAGGGAATATAACAGAGATATGCTTTAATTTTGGTTTGATTTTTGCTTAAAATGTGATATGCTTTCAGCTCTTTAAAGCTTTCCTGGTAAGCCATGAATAAAATATTATGTAATTAAAACAATTAAGTAATATTTCATAAGACTTCTATTTAAATTAAAGCTGTCTTTGATCAAAGCTGTGTTTGATCAAAGCCGTCTTTGATCAAAGCTGTCTTTGATCAAAGCTGTCTTTGATCAAAGCTGTCTTTAATCAAAGCTGTCTTTTATCAAAGCTGTATTTAATTTAATAATAATTAATCATTTATGTAATACCAATTTTCTTGACTTTTTATAATTTAAATAACATATTACTACTTAAGACTGGTTCCGTGGCTCAATTGGTAGTGACCCCTGCCTTCTGAGCCAAGGGTCGTGGGTTCGATTCCCACCCGGGACAAATATTCGTGTGATGAATACTTCTGTTTGTTCCGTGTCTGGGTGTTTATATTTGTATTTAAGTATTTATTTGTGGTACCTTTGTTGTTCTGATACCCATAACACAAGTGCTTAAGCTACTTACTTTGGGATTAGAGCAATGTATGTGATGTTGTCTGATATTTATTTATTTATTTATATTGTAACCTCTAATTATTTGTGTAACAATTAGGTATAATTTATGAAGACCAGGCGTGTTGCATATTGCACTCAGCTGGCTGCCTAGAAGTGCTGGCATTGGCTGGACTGGGGTAGCCCGGGTTAGAGATGTGTCGTAAATTAAAAAAGGCCTACATTTTACTGGTTGGACCAGGTCTGATGATTGATTGATACATTTTTAGGAAGAAGAGCAGAGCAGACTTGAGGCTGAGATGCAGAAACGACGCGACCGGATTGAGCGTTGGCGCGCTGAGCGTAAGCGCAAGGAGCTGGAGTCTGCCAAGAAAGAGGTGCAGAAGGGCAGCATCGTCTCCAACATCCAGGTCCCGGCTGTGAAGAAGTGGTCTCTGGAAGACGATTCTGGAGATGAAGGTTAGATAGTATAGAATACTAGCTGTGCTCCTGCGGCTTCGCCCGCGTTCAACTCCTATTTTACCACTTTGGCGGGTTAATTTTGAAAAATCCCTTCTTAGCGGGCGCCTACGTCATAAATGTAACCTACATGCAAAATTTCGTTGCATTCGCGTCAGCAGTTTCGGCTCTGCGTTCCTCATTCAGTCAGGACATGTTCTTTTATATATGTATATAGATAAATCCTACTAAATATTGAGAACCAGTTTGGTTCAGCCATGTCACCGGAAAATAGCAAGAATCGTAAGTTTATCAATTAAAGTCATGTGTACATCTGGCTCAGTCTTTCCTTAAGGACAAAGTAAGTACATGCCAAATCTCATTTAAATTTTCTCATATAGATTTCATCACTATATTAGAGACCTTTAAAGAATTAAATTTAAAAAAGACTGAAGACTTATGGGGAATCTCAGTTGTGGTTTTAAAAACAATTATACCCACTATCGCCCCACATTTGGCTATAATATTTAACGAGTGCGTAAATGTAGGCCAGTTTCCAAATTTAATGAAGTGTAGCAAAATTGTTCCATTATTTAAATCGGGACAAAAAAGTGACCCTTCAAATTTTCGACCTATTTCTATATTGCCAGCACTTAGCAAAATCTTTGAGAAAATAATTTTTAACCAGCTTGTATCTCACTTTAAGGAAAATAAATTGTTGCATGAAAAACAATTTGGCTTCACTAGAGGTAAGTCCACTACCGATGCAGGAGTGGCTCTCATGAAACATATCTTTGACGCATGGGAAAGAAAGCAGGATGCCATAGGTATTTTCTGCGATTTGTCAAAAGCATTCGATTGTGTTGAACATACTACTTTACTTATGAAATTACAGCATTATGGTGTCTCAGATGTTGCGCTAAATTTGTTGCAGTCTTACCTTACAGACAGAATACAGAAGGTTGTAGTAAATGGAGTTGAGTCTCCAGGCGCCCTTCTACGTATGGGGGTGCCCCAAGGCTCAATATTAGGACCCTTACTTTTTTTAATATATATTAATGACCTTCCATATTTTGTTGAAGGTTTATGCGAAACAGTGCTGTTTGCTGACGATACTTCTTTGATTTTTAAAGTTGACAGACACAAGGAGGTTTCCGTCGAAGTGAATAGTGCTCTTTCCCAAGTTCTGCTTTGGTTTGATACGAATAATCTTTTGTTAAATTCTAATAAAACCAAATGCGTTAAATTCACAATGCCAAATGTGAGGCAAAATAATACTAATATAGTTATAAATAATGAACAAATTGAATGTGTCAACTCGACCACTTTTCTGGGTGTAACGTTAGACTATAAATTACAGTGGGCTCCTCATATAACCGCCTTGGCTGGAAGACTCAGTTCGGCTGCATATGCTGTTAAAAAAATTAGGAACCTAACAGACATTGAAACAGCAAGACTTGTTTATTTTAGTTATTTCCATAGTATCATGGCGTATGGTCTGCTTCTGTGGGGATCAGCTGCTGATATCCAAACCATTTTTGTGTTGCAGAAGAGGGCCATTCGTTTCTTGTATGGACTTAACTCGCGTGCTTCACTTAGAGAATTATTTAAAGAAATTAATGTTTTGACTGTAGTATCACAATACATATTTGACTGTATTGTGCACGTACGAAAGAATATTCATCTTTACAAAAGAAATGCTGATTGCCATAAATTTAACACGAGAAACAAGAACAAACTTGCTGTTCCAAATCTCAGGCTGCATAAGACTGGCAATTCGTTTGCTGGGCTAAGTGTAAAATTCTTTAACAAAGTACCACAGAATATTGTTGAATTACCAATACATAGGTTTAAGTCTCATATTAAGTCATGTCTTATGAAAAAAGGATATTATAAAATACAAGACTTCCTAGACGATAATATTACATGGACATAATGAGCTGCTCGCCTGCACTTAACAAACAAATATTGTATTAATGTATGACATCAACAGTATAATGATTATGTATATTTTTGAAAAAAGCCAAAATTGATGAGTTTCTTGCGGCACTTCTTCTCATCAGGCCTCATCCTTATCACGTCGAAGTGCTAGTAGGGAAAAAAAGTTTGACGTGCAAAAGAATTTACTTGTAAATCTACTTGCAGAAATAAATTATTTTATTTTATTTTTATTTTATTTTAATTTCCTAGTTAGTTGATTAACTTCCGGAATATAATAAACAGTAGTTGAAATGTATTATTTAGCGCAATGGATTTCAGTTAGTTGATCAATAATTTACGGTAGCCTGACACTCATTTAATAATTTACGATTTTGACAAAGATAATTATCATCCTCAAATGGGCCAATCGTTGCTCAATGTACTATTTAACGGTGCACTATTACCCGTAACTTAATACACTGTTCCCTGATTGGTTGCCGGGATAACGCCACGTGAGCCATTGAACCAATAAACGTTCACCTCACCTTCGTCGGATGATTTTACGGCAAGACCCCGTAAAATGATCAATTTACATACATTAAATAATACATTTCAACTGCCGTTTATTATTTTCCGGAAGTTAATCAACTACCTAGGAAATTGATCAACTTACGATTCTTGCTATTTTCAGTGTGAGCTTTTATGTGACAGCCATAAATTACGTCACACTTAAAGAGGCGGGGAGGGGGTCTATAAAGTGTGACATTCAAGGAATATGAAATTTCCACAATAGGGACAAGGAGGGATCAAAACCTAATTCCTAAGTCATATAATTTGTGGGCCGTAATTTGTGGTAGGCCCCTACTGAACACAGCCTCTAAGTAGTTGCAGGTTTGATCAACACAGTACAAAATAAATACATATAGGTATGTGTTCATAAACATGTTTGTTTGTATTGATCATCCCTCATACTCTGCTAAACAATTTATATATGCAATATGTACATTGTTTCTGTACCAATAATATAACATTGTTTAAGGTACAAGTGATTTGTTTATACTAATTATTTATTCTTTTTTCAGCGGGTGAAGATGGCGAATCCAAAGAGAAACAAAGTGTTGAAGAAAAGAAAGAAGAAGAGGATGAAATAGACCCACTAGATGCATATATGCAGGAAGTGCAACAAGTAAGCAAAAAGATTGTTGCTTACATAAGATTCTTATGCTTATGGTGACTTTGCTATATAATCCTCCAATGCCTCTAATTTGTTTTTTCTCTTTTCTCTTCTCAGCACAGCAATCTGCCAATGGCATTTAGCCGCTTCACTGTATGAATATTTTCTGAGTATGTAGTCTTGGTAGTGAGAGGGCTACAGGGGTAGTTCTCTTAACCGCTCCTGCTGCTATCTTATTCAGATACCTACTGAATCTCGTTATGAAGCTTGGGACACTATACCGCCCTGAGGCGGTGTGAGACTGATCTCGTGTGAACAGTGCTTCCAGTTTCATTTAGCTGGGAAACCGACCCACTAGATGCATATATCATAAGTCATAACCATAATAAAGAACCAATAGGAAAGAAAGAAAGAAGTTAAGAAAAGATTTTAGTTAAAAAGAACTTAAGAAAACACTTATATAGGGATGATACCTGTCTGAGGAAAACATGCAAAATCTTATCTCCTGTCTCATCAAACTGTAAGTTAAGATCTGACTGATTCTTTTTTGTTCCAGGAAGTGCGGAAAGTGAACCAAATGGACCAATCAAAAGGAATGATCAGTGTGCCATCCACTGGTGGTACAGGTGTAGTTATACTTACAGGAACTGCCAAGAAGAAAGTCACAGAACAGAAGAATAAAGGTATTTATTGCTAATATGATATAAGTGTACTTTGCTCATATAGAAATAAGATATTTTTATTACTCAGAAGGACATCACAACAACACATCGACAAAACACATAATACAAACGTAAAAAAAAGATACAGAAAAAAAAGTAAATGAAACAATAAAAAAAAGTACACAAAACCAAAGACCGGACATGGCGTAGGAATAGGTATAGGAATGTATTTTGTTCCATGCAGTGATTTATGGAAAATTATCGTCATCAGCTTATTGCAGTCCACTGCTGGACATTGGCCTCTCCAGTTGTTCGCCACTGTGGGGAAATAACTAGAGGCTTTAGATTTGCGATCGGATTGGAGAAAATAATACCTACTAATTAGTTAATTACTACTCCATTTCTTGACAGGGGTATCCTAACAATAAGGAATAACGATTCTTTTCCAAGTCTCAAGTATTATTTCTCTTATTTTAGGTGAACTCATTGAGCAAAACCAAGACGGCTTGGAGTATTCCTCGGAGGAGGAGACTGAGGATATAAAAGATGCTGCTGCGAACCTCGCATCCAAACAAAGGAAGGAACTTGCCAAAGTGGACCATTCTAGTCTTCAGTACATGCCGTTTAGGAAGGCCTTTTATACAGAGGTAAGTGTCTTATGTTAGGTATGCTATACCAGGCCATATCAGTTGGGGCCATGTGCTGTTCATATAGTGTTATACCATCTCGTATTACCACATGTATGCAAATAAAATATTTGAATTTGAAACTAATATTATAAAGCTGAAGAGTTTGTTTGTTTGTTTGTTTGAACATGCTAATCTCAGGAACTACTGGTCCGAATTGAAAAATTGTTTTTGTGTTGAAAAGACCATTTATCGAGGAAGGCTTTAGGCTATATAACATCACGCTGCAACTATTAGGAGCGAAGAAGTAAAAGGAATGGAAAATGTAAAAAAAATGGGGAAAAAATAACTATTCCACGCGGTCGAAGTCGCGAACACAGCTAGTTCTTTTATAAAAAAAATCTATTATTAATGTATCCTAGTCATCGAAAATAACAAAAATATTGATAGCATAGTAATTATGAGCTGTTAAAGGATAACTTCCATAGATTTTGTCTTAGAATTTTTGTTTTGCTTCCATAGTCTTCCATAGACAACAACTTGCTTGAAAATGATTTTGGTGGGATCATTATGTACTACCAGATTCAAGTAAAGTAGTTCACATACAGACTAAAAATGAACAGTTTATTCTTGTTCCTGTAAAGTTATAGTAAAGTATACAAATGTGGTACTCAGTTTGATTATTAGGTCGATAATACGGTACTTAGTACAAGGGAAAAGTTTATGTTACGATTAGGTGATTGAAATGAATTGTCTGGTGCGTTACCACACAAGATATATTTATTTTTTCATCACAGGTGAATGAACTATCAAGGATGACTCAAGAAGAAGTTGAAGCGTACAGAACAGAGCTAGAAGGCATTAGAGTGAAGGGCAAGGGTTGTCCCAAGCCGATACGGACCTGGGCCCATTGCGGCATCAGTAAGAAGGAGCTAGATATATTGAAGAAGCTGGGCTTTGAGAAGCCCACACCTATACAGGCGCAAGCGATCCCCGCTATAATGTCTGGCAGGTAAATTATTATCAAATACAAACACATTGCATGATTTAGCTTGTTCTTTTAAATTTTGGTTAATAGAAAGGTCGCTAAGATCTTGTCAAATTGGTCTTGTTTGTATTAATAAATAACCCAAGGGCCAAGACATGCCACGCAGGGCCACACAGCGCCATCTAGCCCCAAACTAAGCCGAAGCTTGTACTATGGGTACTAGACAACTGATAAACTTACTTAGATATTTTTTTTTTGTAAATAAATACATATTATACATAGAGAACACCCAGACCAACACAAACAGAAATGTTGATGAACACAAATGTTTGTAATGTGTGGGGATCGAACCCACGACCCAGGGCTCAGAAGGCAGAGGTTACTACCAATTGAGCCACCGAGTCAGTCAGAGCGTATGTCTGGGTGTTTTCTGTGTATAATACGTATTTATTTACAAAAAAGTATCTAAGTAAGTTTATCAGTTGTATGGGCACTACCATAGTTCAAGCTTCGGCTTGGTGTATGGCTAGTCGCTGTGTGGCCCAGCGTGGCATGTCTTGGGTTATTTTTTAATTATTATTTATATAAATTGAAATTCTTTTGATGGTCATCTAACTTGTATGCGACCTGTTAGAATTCTAAGGTCTAATAAATAATAGTATCTGTTTCTATTTCTATGTAATATTCATGTATCTGTGTGATAAAAAATTAATAAATCCCTTACAAATCAAGCTATCATACTTTATGTTCTCTTTCCATTTTCAGAGACCTGATAGGAATAGCGAAGACCGGTTCCGGGAAAACCTTAGCGTTTATTCTACCCATGTTCCGTCACGTCCTGGACCAGCCGCCGCTGGAGGACACGGACGGGCCCATATCGCTCATCATGACGCCCACGAGGGAGCTGTGCATGCAAATCGGGAAGGACATCAAGAAGTTCGCGAAGTCCTTAGGGCTGAGGGTCGTGTGCGTTTACGGAGGCACCGGTATATCTGAACAGGTTTGTACTTTTAATTTTGATGTACCTACAACTTAAATCCTACTTGCTACTAATAATATAAATGCGAAAGTTTGTTTGGATGGATGTTTGTTCCTCTTTCACGCATTAATTACTGAACGGATTTTAATGAAACTTTACTGTAATATAGCTTATATGTTGGATTAATACATAGGCTATGTTTAGTGCTAACCGAGCAGAATGGCGTAATTTGGGAGAGACCTACGTCCACCAGTGGACTGCCACAGACTGCCGACGATGATGATAATGATTTATCGAATATTCACGCGGGCAGAGCCGCGGTCAGCAGCTAGTTAAACATTATAGATTTGATGAATAGTTTGGTTCAGTGGTAATGGGTGTTGACCCTGATACAGTGATTGCGGGTTGATCCTGGCAAATCATCAAAATTTGTGTACAATGACTTAATTAGTAAGCTGAAGTGGCAGTGGGCTGGCCACATCAGCCGCAGAACCGATAACCATTGGGGTAAACGAGTTCGGGAGTGGAGACCGCGTCTCGGCAAACGTAGTGTAGGACGCGCTCAGGCCAGGTGGAGTGTATTTATTTATAAAAAAAGTATCTAAATAAGGTTATCTGTTGTTTGTGGGGCCTAGTGTGGCACATCTTAAGTTGGGAAATATGGCCAGTTGATCAGTTTCGTCTATACCTATCTAATAGATGTGTAGCAAAACTTCTTATGTCAATGATTGATTGATTGAATATGGATGTTTTGGGGGTCAATATAATTACATTATTATTAGTCCGTATCATAAAAATTTATTGGACTCGTATCTTTCCTTTTTTCACTCAAATAAAAAATAGCAAAGATACAGGGTATCAAAAGTTAGGAGTCTCTGACGTCACTACGTCCCGTAAAAATGGCTCACCGAGTGACGTCACGCGTAATTTCAACGGGCTACAACGTTGTAATTTTTAGTCTAATTTACAAATAAAATATGTGGGTTTTTTTTTCAATAAGCCAAAAGACGGACTAATTACATTTTTTAGCCAAACAAGCCTATTCTTCTTCGTGTCTCTCGATTTCATTCAAAGACCTCAAGAGGACTCTAAATCTCGATCAAATCCCTTATATCACAGATAGCAGAGTTGAAGCGAGGTGCAGAGATGATAGTTTGCACACCGGGCCGCATGATCGACATGCTGGCTGCCAACTCCGGCCGCGTGACCAACCTGCGCCGCGTCACGTACGTGGTGCTGGACGAGGCCGACCGCATGTTCGACATGGGCTTCGAGCCGCAGGTATGCCAGCTTTCTGACGTCATAGCCAACTGTCACTTAAGGCCCCTCCACATTCTCGCGAGAACGCAAGAAACATACCTATGAGAATCGTGAATCTGGAAGCGATTCGCGTATGAACGATACGCGAATCGCTTCCATAAAACCGTTTCTGCTTGGAAATATTCGAAAAAATCCAATTTTAATTCGATTGTGTAAGTTACGCTCATATCGAGGCCTTGTGTACTCAATACAACCATTTAAATCGGCGATTGTCGTTACCTACTGAGAAACATGCGAGTATAGAGTCAATACACGTTCCCGCCTGTTCTCAAGTTCTCGCGCTGTTCTCCGGGTTTTGACGGTTTTTTTGCTCGAGACAAAGGAGCGCGAGAACGTAAGAACAGGCGGGAACGTGTATTGACTCCACACTGGCATGTTTCTCAGTAGGCAACGACAATCGCCGATTTAAGTGGTTGTATTGAGTACACAAGGCTTCGATATGAGCTTAGAGGGGGGCCAGTCGGGCCCGCGTAGGCGGGCAGTGCTGGTGGTGTCGCGGCAGTCCTAGTCTTTCCGGGTCCCGTGACACCATCCCCATAGGCGCTTGACAGGAGGGGCCGGGGTTTTTAGTGGGTATTCCCTGCCTCCTTTCCACCTTGAGGCAGGGTGAGTCCCACATACCCCGTCACTCCCCCCGGGTGACGGGGATGCCTAAAAGCATTTTCCTCGGCATAAAAAAAAAAAAAAAAAAAAAGGCTTCGATATGAGCGTAACTTACACAATCGAATTCGAATTGAATTTTTTAGAATATTTCCAAGCAGAAACGGTTTTATGGAATATAAATTTCAACTTGCCGCAGAAGTCACTTCAGCGTCCATCGTCATCGAGCGTGAGAACTGTGTGAGTTCTCACTACACTCTCGCTCGAGATTCTCCTGTAGATTCTCGCCTGAATATCTCGTGAGAATGTGGAGCGGCCCTTAGATTCTTGGTCGAATCGACATGCTGCCTAATTGTGCCACCAGATTTGTAATAAAAAATTGGCAATGAAAAAGAGTATTTCTCTTGATGATAGAATCGTTTCAATTTCGTATGCTGGTCTTCTGACGTCATATCCGGCTGTCAATGATTCTTGGTCTAAATGCTGCTTCATAAGCCACCAGATTTATGATGTAAATTGGTGATGAAAAATAGTATTTCTCTAGAAGTTAGAATTAATTTCTTCTGCTGACTAAGTGATTGTTTCAAGGGTATAAGTAAAGATTTCTATGTACTAATTCCTTAGTACGCGATTTTTACTCATAATTGTTATGCAAAATAACATTTGCTGTTTTGTGACAGGTGATGAAGATCATTGACAACGTCAGGCCGGACAGGCAAACTGTGATGTTCAGTGCTACATTTCCCCGCCAAATGGAAGCTCTTGCTAGAAGAATACTTCAGAAGCCTATTGAGATACAGGTAAGTCATAAGAGAGTGGTTTTATTATCTTGATGCCATGGGTATAGAAATGTTTAGGGACCCCCCAAACTGGCGTCTTTAAAGGGCTTTTAACACCCGCCAGACGCCGACGCAACGTCGCCGGTGCGTCGACGCTGAGTGGGAATGAGGGTTTTCTAAAAAAAGAAATCCACCAGATGGCACCACATAAAAGGCAGGTCCAACCAGGGCTTGGAATACCGGTAAAAATATGGTAACGTTACTTTTGCCTCGCCGAGGTATCGATACTATTTTAAGTAGCGATACCTAAAATAGTGGTAATTTTTAACGTTATAAATTACCGCTACCTTCATGATGGTATCGGTAAAAGTATCGGTAAACGTTTAAACGTTACTTACTTACTTTTGGATTAAATTCATTCTCTGTCTCTATCGCTCCCACCCAACATGGTCTCATGCGTCTCGTGTCGCGAAGTTGCCGCTCTGCTATAGGTAACCGTGCGGAGCGGCAACGCAGCAAAGTAGCGTAATAAGTATCGCTACTTTTACCGGTAACTAAAGCAGGTATCGATACTTTTAACGTTATATTGCAGTATCGATACCTGAAACTTAACGTTAAGTTTGCGTTCCGGTAAAAATTACCGTTATAATTTACCGTTAAAATTTAGTATCGCTACCGACTTACCGGTAATTATTTTACCGGTAAAAAAAGTAACATTATAAATTAACGTTACTTACCGCTATTATAATGTTAAATTGGTAACGTTACCAAGCCCTGGGTCCAACTGTTACGTGATTGGTTCATTTTGACATGGCATGGCACTGACATTTACATAGCAACTGACCAATCACATGATAGCTGGACCGCAGGTCTACATAACGCCATCTATTGGATATTTCATTTTCCCGTCAACGCGTCGCCTGCGCTGCTCAAATACGGCGTTCGGAAACCAGGCTGCGCCGGCGTCGCATTTATGGTTGAATTACTCACAGCAAGAGCAACGGCAACTCAGTGGGTATTCAGGGTGAGGGCGATATACGCAACGGGTTTGTTCTATTATGCCTGTCGACCTAACTTTTGAACCTCACGACCGCTTACCATCAGGTGGAATGAGGCCATCCTGAAAGCTCTTCTTATTAAAAAAAAAACAGTTGTGACTTCACTGTCACATACACACACACACTCTTTTGCAAGCATTTCAAAATCTCTACTTCATGCAGGTGGGCGGCAGAAGTGTAGTCTGCAAAGACGTAGAACAACACGTGGCCATTCTAGAAGAAGACGCCAAGTTCTTCAAGCTTCTAGAACTGCTGGGCCTCTACAGTCAGATGGGCAGCATTATCGTGTTCGTGGACAAGCAGGAGAATGCTGATAGCCTGCTCAAGGACCTTATGAAGGCTTCGTATCCGTGCATGAGCTTACATGGAGGTGAGTCTGATTACGAAAGTTGTATAGTAGGAAGAGATTTTAAAGTCATAACAATCTTTATTTATAATGTGTCAAATGTATCCTCCTTCTTATGATAAAGGTAGACTAAACGGGGCGCGAAGAAGCATCATACGAGCCGGAATGGCGGTGGCTACGGACTTGCTATTTGATTTCTAACATTTTAAGATATTATCACAACACTCTTTACATTATTCATTAAACAAACTGACTTTTAGTATTAGTTTAGTAAAATGCACACTTGCTGAACATTGTATGATAAAAATTTATTGCATTGCTAACTAGAGATACAAGATACCTGCTAACTCGGTCTACATGACCTAGCCTAACATATTATTATTATATGGTGGTCATACGAAGTGGGTGGTGCGAATTGTTTTTCGCGATTATTTTATTTGTTACTAAAATAATTTTTTTTATACAAAATATTGGTTCAGCATAGTGGCTTCCTTTTGCCTGATGGAAAGCTAAAAGGAAGCCCAAACCGCTCTGACAACGGGCGGGAAACCTCGGTTTCCAGTCAGTTACCACATGTATGACTACAGACAATAGGTACATACATTCTTAATGGCATTTAATTAAACTCAAAACTGTTTTTATTTCAGCTTACAATCCCGTGTCAGACCTGGAGAAGATTGTATTAAAATCTCGATAATTTATTTTTGTCATTATTTGATATGTATAACAAGTGTATCAAGTGAATGTGTAATTTGATGAAATTACAAATAGTAAGGTCTATTTTTAACCGACTTAACAAAAGGAGGAGGTTCTCAATTCGACAGTTTTTTTTTTTTGCATATACATCTTTAATGCAACTATCCATAAGTCCAACCATCGATAATATATCAGTATAACTACGAAGTCAACAGGCTCACTCGACAGCAATCAATTGACATCCCCACAAACAAACATTTGTGTTCATGAAAATGTCTATTTGTATTGATGTTTGCTATGTAAAACATGTAGGTATTTATTACCCAAAAAAGTATCTAAGTAAGTTTATCAGTTGTCTAGTACCTGCCCATAGTATAAGCATCGGCTTAGCTTGGGACTAGATGGCGCTGTATGGCCCAGCGTAGCATACCTTGGGTTATTTTTTTTCATCGTCATTTGCCTGCCCTGTTCCCATTATCTGGGGTCGACGCAATATGTTTTCTTCTTCCATTCATCCCCAACAGCCGTCATCGTCCCATTCACTCATTTCTCAGCCATATCATCATTCACACAGTCCATCCATCTTTTCTTCGGGCGGCCTCGCCCTCTCCACCCATTCACATTCATCTTCATCACGGTCTTGGTCACATGTCTCTCATCTCTCCTCATTACGTGCCCATACCAAGACAGACGGTTCCCTTTCAACTTCTCCGTCACTGGTGCCACTTTCATACTTCCCCTAATGTACTCATTCCTTATTTTATCCATTCTGGTATTTTTACACTTCCAAATTCAAATTTCGCACGTTATAAGACATTTTAACGGCTCAAATTACACATACACTTGTGCGCTTCACATTTGTCGAGTGACGTATATATTAATGGTGGCCTGTTACAGGGATTGATCAATTCGACAGGGACTCGACCATCGTGGACTTCAAGTCCGGCAAGGTGAAGCTGTTGGTGGCCACGAGTGTGGCGGCGCGGGGACTCGACGTGAAGCAACTGGTGTTGGTCGTCAACTACGATTGTCCGAACCATTACGAAGATTATGTGCATAGGTGAGAGAGTAACTGTGTTGCCTGTTAATAAAAAAAATATTTCAGAACATAGTCCCATATTCATCACAATTACATATAAAATTCATCAACAAAATAATTAAATTCCTATATTATATTCATCATCATCATCGGCCTAACGAAGTCATAGGCTTCTCCAGTTGTTCGACACTTAGGGCAAACATCTGCAGGATATAACTATAATCGCCACGCTGGGCAGGCGGGTTGGCGATCGCAGGGCGTAGCTTCTCGCTCCGATGACGCTGCTGCCCGTCATCGGCCTGTGGTATTTAGCTACGCCTTCAATTGTGATGGTTATACCGCCTCCAGTCGGTTGCCAGCGCACCGTTTGTTATTCGGCAGGATGCACCACGGGAGGTTGGCTTGGCGCGAAATAATGATAGGTTGCTCCCTTACATCCCATCGCCACTGGTTACCGGTAAATAAATTAAAGGACGTACCTTTTATTTTTTTGTTATACACAGATGTGGTCGGACCGGCCGCGCAGGCAACAAGGGTTACGCATGGACGTTCCTGACGCCCGAGCAGGGCCGGTACGCGGGCGACGTGCTGCGCGCCTTCGAGCTGGCCGGCGTCACCGCGCCCACTGAGCTGCGCCAGCTCTGGGAGAAATATAAAGAAGCACAGGAGAAGGAGGGCAAGAAGGTGCATTCGGGGGGAGGATTTAGTGGAAAAGGTGAGCAACTTGTACCTTATTATAAAGGCTATGTATGGACTTTCCTGACGCCGGAGCAGGGCCGGTACGCGGGCGACGGCTCAACGAGTTGCGCCAGCTCTGGGAGAAGTACAAGGAGGCTCAGGAGAAGGAGGGCAAGAAGGTGCATTCTGGAGGAGGATTTAGTGGGAAAGGTGAGCAAATTGTACCTTGTTATAAAGGCTATGTATGGACTTTCCTGACATTGGAGCAGGGCCGGTACGCGGGCGACGGCTCAACGAGCTGCGCCAGCTCTGGGAGAAGTACAACGAGGCTCAGGAGAAGGAGGGCAAGAAGGTGCATTCTGGAGGAGGATTTAGTGGGAAAGGTGAGCAAATTGTACCTTGTTATAAAGGCTATGTATGGACTTTCCTGACATTGGAGCAGGGCCGGTACGCGGGCGACGGCTCAACAAGCTGCGCCAGCTCTGGGAGAAATATAAAGAAGCACAGGAGAAGGAGGGCAAGAAGGTGCATTCTGGGGGAGGATTTAGTGAGAAAGGTGAGCAACTTAGCAACTTGTACCTTATTATGAAGGCTAAGTATGGACGATCCTGGCGCCGGAGCAGGACCAACGAGCTGCGCCAGCTCTCATTTAAAGCCTATCAGTCCACTGCTGGACAAAGACGCCTTTAAGCTCGCCGCCGTCACCGCGCCCAGCGAGCTGCGCTAGCTCTGGGAGAAGTACAAGGAGGCTCAGGAGACGGAGGGCAAGATGGTGCATTCTGGGGGAGGATTTAGTGGGAAAGGTGAGCTGCTTCAAGGCAGCGGCGTAGACAATTTTGCCGCCCTTTTATTTTGAATCGTCAGTAATTCTCGCTGTTGTTTTGTTAGTCATAAACAAAGCATAAAATAAAATACGGGGAATCCCCGCAAGTCGTGGACGGTGTTGGCAGCAGTCGCTACAAAATATCATTCAAAGAAAAGGGATTCCCCGAATCCGTTACAGAATAAGTAGCAAGCAATCGGTCCGAATTTGTAGTTCCGATAAAAATATGAAATGGTTCAAATATTTTTATTATTTAATTATTTAAATTAGTATGGATACCATCCCCCCCCCCCCCACTACGCTACGCCGCTGCTTCAAGGTGAACATTCACGTGGGCAGAGCCACGACCTAGCGAGCACTATAAGTTCTAAATCATATTCAAACAGTTTCACATCGATCGATTGCAATCTACCGATAAAAAATACCTTAAACTGTAAGCAGTATTTGTGGTTCTCAATCTATCGACAGTTTACAATCTCGCTAGATAGATTATAATCTAACGGTTTTTACTATTTTACAGTGCCAGCGATGTTTAACCGAAGGAACCATTTAAAAGGGTGAATAAGTCTTCATATCGGAGGCCCGGCGCGATATTGCCTTGCTAGTCTAGTAGCGCAGGCGCCGAGGAATTGTCTTTATTTCTTTTTTATACAGTCTAAAATACTTTATTGCATTTTTGATTGCAGTTAGCACGAAATACGTTATGCAACCATTAAATAATAAAATTCCGCATCATTTACCCTTCAACATTTCCCTACAAAGGTTTCAAATTCGACGAATCCGAGGCTCAAGCGGCCACAGAGAAGAAGAAGTACCAGAAGGCGGCGCTCGGGCTGCAGGACTCCGATGACGAGGACGTGGAGGGCGACCTCGACCAGCAGATAGAGACCATGCTCGCCGCCAAGAAGATCGTCAAGGAAATAAAGGTAACCTGTGCAGCTAGTGTTAGGCACCTTTCGTTTTACTAACTACAGATAGCGCGCGAATTGCAAGTAGTCGCGGCTTTAACTTCCACTCGCGGTGGAACTGCGGGTTCTTTTTCACCTGAGATGTGCTATGCTGCGAGATTTTAACGCTAAGCCACAAAACTGTGATCGTTTCCAGTGATGCTAAACTATGGAGTAAGATGCGCCGCCGCAAAGTAGCTAGGTCCATAAATACACCACACCCAACCGTCTATAGCAAGCATCTTTGCATATAAAAAACATAGCTTAAAGCAAATAGGACATTAGTGCCATTACATTTAGGTTTTGATTGGAATACATTTAAATTGTTTGTGTTTTACAGCCTGGTGTAGCCGCTGCCGGTCTCCCAGCGGGCGCGGCCGGAGCAGCCGCGGGCGCGACCAGTACGGACGGCAAGCTCGAACTGGCGCGGCGGCTCGCGTCGCGCATCAACATCGCCAAGGGGCTGGGCGCCGAGCACAAGGGCGCCACGCAGCAGGCCGCCGAGGCCATCCTCAAGGGCGCGCCCTCCGCGCACACGCTCATCACGGTCAGTACAGAGCTGCAGCTGGCGCGGCGGCTCGCGTCGCGCATCAACATCGCCAAGGGGCTGGGCGCCGAGCACAAGGGCGCCACGCAGCAGGCCGCCGAGGCCATCCTCAAGGGCGCGCCCTCCGCGCACACGCTCATCACGGTCAGTACAGAGCTGCAGCTGGCGCGGCGGCTCGCGTCGCGCATCAACATCGCCAAGGGGCTGGGCGCCGAGCACAAGGGCGCCACGCAGCAGGCCGCCGAGGCCATCCTCAAGGGCGCGCCCTCCGCGCACACGCTCATCACGGTCAGTACAGAGCTGCAGCTGGCGCGGCGGCTCGCGTCGCGCATCAACATCGCCAAGGGGCTGGGCGCCGAGCACAAGGGCGCCACGCAGCAGGCCGCCGAGGCCATCCTCAAGGGCGCGCCCTCCGCGCACACGCTCATCACGGTCAGTACAGAGCTGCAGCTGGCGCGGCGGCTGCGTCGCGCATCAACATCGCCAAGGGGCTGGGCGCCGAGCACAAGGGCGCCACGCAGCAGGCCGCCGAGGCCATCCTCAAGGGCGCGCCCTCCGCGCACACGCTCATCACGGTCAGTACAGAGCTGCAGCTGGCGCGGCGGCTCGCGTCGCGCATCAACATCGCCAAGGGGCTGGGCGCCGAGCACAAGGGCGCCACGCAGCAGGCCGCCGAGGCCATCCTCAAGGGCGCGCCCTCCGCGCACACGCTCATCACGGTCAGTACAGAGCTGCAGCTGGCGCGGCGGCTGCGTCGCGCATCAACATCGCCAAGGGGCTGGGCGCCGAGCACAAGGGCGCCACGCAGCAGGCCGCCGAGGCCATCCTCAAGGGCGCGCCCTCCGCGCACACGCTCATCACGGTCAGTACAGAGCTGCAGCTGGCGCGGCGGCTGCGTCGCGCATCAACATCGCCAAGGGGCTGGGCGCCGAGCACAAGGGCGCCACGCAGCAGGCCGCCGAGGCCATCCTCAAGGGCGCGCCCTCCGCGCACACGCTCATCACGGTCTGTACAGATAACATCTGTTAAGGCAACTTCTGACGTTTCAACGTACAGCGGGCTTCGCCCTACAATCGTCGGGCGTTCATTCTCCGAGAACCCGACCCACCTGGTCCTACTAGATAGCTAATCTAATACATTTCAACTGCCGGGAGTTTCCGGGAGTTAATCAACTACCTAGGAAATTGATCAATTTACGAGTCTTAATATTTTCCGGTGACATAGCCTTACGAAGTGCTCTCATTTAGTCCCTTACATGGTCCTTCGAGGCGGATCAGTATCCGTCTGAATCCGTCCGTCATATACTGACTGATATGGAATAAGAAATACACTATCACCAAAAAACCTTACTATAATAAGCAGTATACGCCTGCTTCAAACACTACGCATTACAAAAGCGAAGCAGCTGTGGTACATTAAAAAAAGCTTTACCTTCCTTCTTCGGCAGCCAGGTAAAAAAGCAACACTTAGTTTACACTTGTTGAAACATTGCAGGCCAAGACGGTAGCGGAACAGCTAGCTGCCAAGCTGAACACACGTCTGAACTACCAGCCGCGCGACGAGAGCGCCTCCGAGCCCGCTGAGGAGGTGTTCCGCAAGTACGAGACCGAGCTGGAGATCAACGACTTCCCGCAGCAGGCGCGCTGGAGAGTCACCAGCAAGGTATGCGGCCTTTTTACATCAGAACCTTAAAAGAAAGAAGAAAGAAATAAACGTTTACTCGAGTCACATACAAAATATGATTACTCCTATTAATAAAAAGGCCGGCAGCGACCTCAGAACTCAATTTGAGCTGCAGGTGTCAATGCTTACCATCAGGCATCACAATAGGCTATTATGGCTAAAAATTGTAATTAGTCCATTTTATAGCTTATTCAAAAATAAAGGACACGTATATTTTTTTTTAATTTGACTAAAAATTACAAAGTTATAGCTCGTTGAAATTACGCGTGACGTCACTCGGTGAGGCAATTTTACGCGTGCGAGTGACGTCAAAGACTCCCACTCCTAACTTTTGATGCCTTGTATATTTGCTATTGTTTATTTGAATGAAAAAAGGAAAAATACGTGTCTTTTATTTTTGAATAAGCTAAAATTACAATTTTTAATTACAATTTAAAGGACTAATTACAATTTTTAGCCATAATAGCCTATTGCTCGTCTGCCGCCTCGTGCATAAAAAAAGAACAAAAAATATGGTGTAGATTTTTGATTTCTGCTCACAACGCCCTAATTTACCTAAATTACACTTGTTTTATAGAACCCTAGATTCACATTTATTTCTGCTTGGCGTAATAGTTGACTAGGAGAGAGTGCCTATGCGTCATTAAGTCCGCCTTTGGTACATATTTCATAACGTGCAATTAACATTTTGATTAAATTAATTATGCAAACATTGTTGATTGAAAACTCCATTTATACACATTAAACTCAATAGAGCAAATGTGTCGTTTGTTTAGTTGCAATACATCATGTTCAGGGAGTGATAGGGGTCAAGTCAACTGGGGGCATGCAGCCGCTAGTAAACAAGATGCCATGTGACATTCAAAAGTTTCCACCCACCCAGAGATTATAGTATCACTCCGCCAACAAAGCTTATTTTCCTTACATTTATCAAACGGGACCATTTGTCATTATGTGACCCTATTATTACGTTATTTTTTAAATGCATTCACCTCATTAGGAGAAATTTATTTTTGTCTTCATCGCTTTGACCTCGCAGATAACCCTTGCACTTATATTACTGCACTATATCCGTCAATGCGTTCTCAGTATAATTTCTATGCTTGCAATAATCAGTCATAATGTTTTTACTTAAACTGGCGATTATTGGTGCTCTAGTATTTTTCTGTGTTAAAATGCTGAATAAAAACAAGCATTGCCACTACTGTCATTAGTTAATCCAGGTTTGAATATCTTTTTTTTTTGCATGACCTTTTGTTATCTAACTTGGGAAATTATCTGTTCAAGCCCATATTATATCACACTGCCCAATAAAATGTGTTTGTTTATTTTTTTATGATTTGGGCAGTTTTGTCCGTATAATATTGACAGCTTTCACTAAACAGTACAAATTTTCCTTCTTTCTGTCCTGACCGTCATATCATACAGTCTCTTCTCTCGCTTGTTCAGAACATGTTCAAAAGTTCTCTGACAGTAGTTCTTTGACTGTAGACATTTTCATGTTCAAAATAAATAAAAGAATATGCGAAATTCATGTTAGTTGTAAGATTTAATTTGAAAAAGAAGTGAACACAGGCGTTTATTCACAAAGTGTAATTTTGAATTATTTCATGCACGTTCATTCAAACTTACATTAGTGTAAACAAATGTCAAATTAGAATGACGTTTATTTAGAGTTTTCGAATCCAAGCGAATATTATACATAGTGAAAAACCCCGCTGATGCATCATGAATAGGGGTTCGGTCTGAATTTATTGGCCACCAATTAAACCTATGTATGTATGTACCTTTGCAGGAGGCGCTAGCGCTGATAAGCGAGTACAGCGAGGCGGGCATCACGGTGCGCGGCACGTACGTCCCGCCCGGCAAGGCGCCGCCCGAGGGCGAGCGCAAGCTGTACCTCGCCATCGAGAGCTCGCAGGAGCTGGCGGTAGCCAAGGCCAAGTCGGAGATCACGCGGCTCATCAAGGAGGAGCTGCTCAAGCTGCAGACCTCCGCGCACCACGTGGTCAACAAGGCCCGCTACAAAGTCTTATAGGGATGGAATAAATAGATTGGACAGATATGATTGTTTTATTTGTTACGTTACCTTACATGCATGCATGATTCGTTTCAAATGCGTTAAGAACGATCTCTCCCGGAAACGCATTTGTCACCGGAAAATAGCAAGAATCGTAAGTTGATCAATTTCCTAGGTAGTTGATTAACTTCCGGAAAATAATAAACGGCAGTTGAAATGTATTATTGTGGATGGATAGATTGGACATTGACGATTGTTTTATTATACCCAAGACATGCCACCCTGGGCCACACAGCGCCCTCTAGTCCCAAACAAAGAGACGCTTGTACTAAACAACTGATAAATTTATTTTTTAGGTAGGTATTTATGTAAATAAATACATTCCATACATGACAGGCTCGGTGGCTCAATTGGTAGTGACCCCTGCCTTCTGAACCAAGAGTCGTGGGTTCGATTCCCACCCGGGACAAACATTCGTGTGATGAACACTTGTGTTTGTTCCGTGTCTGGGTGTTAATATTTGTATTTAAGTATATATTTGTGGTACCTTCGTTGTTCTGATAACCATAACACAAGTGCTTAAGCTACTTACTTTGGGTTCGGAGCAATGTATGTGATGTTGTCTGATTGTCTGATACATACCTATCAAACAAGCTAATATAAACACATGTTCATGCACACAAATGTTTATACTGTGGGGGGATCGAGCCGTAGTTGACTAATGTATCGTTGAAATAAGTACATTTATGCTTAGCAAGCACCATACAAACTTGTAGACTATAGGTACCCGAATGAAGGACTATTTTTCAATCAAGATATTGACTCGGCGTCTCGCCGTTTATGTTTATTCTTATGTTTTTTTTTATTAGCTTGACTTATTAGTTTCCCTACGCCTGATTGAAAGCGAAAAAGAAGCCCAAGTCGCTGTGACAACGGGCAAGTAACTGGTCAGTTGCCACCGTCATGCCGGCCCAACCCTAACCCCCGCGAGCCCCTGAAACCCTACTCGCCGGCAGAACACGACCCGGACTTCATTTTGCTACAGAATTCCATAGAATGGAGGCCCTTCCCCGGACGGGCGGCTCAAATTCGAGCAATGATGATCTCTTGAAGATGATTCGGAAACATAAAAGATATTATTCTATTGAAGCTAATGCCGGAGATATTGTGAATAGGCCCGCTGATCGAATTTTCTTGCACGTTCATTTATACTTGACATTCGAATTTAACAGTTCACATCGGAAAACTTTACGACAATTCGGCTCATTTGATTGACGTTGAAATGTTCAATTGGGTAAGAACTTATTTTATACGTCCATGGGTAAGAATATTTACTCATACCTTAAGGTAATTTCTACTAATGTTTTCTGCAATACGCAACAAGAAAAGAAAGTTTAGGTAGATGTACTTAGTCTAAAGGCTCGTTTATATCGAAGTGGGGACCTACCCAGATCTCTAGAGAAACGCCTTGTAATTTTTCATAGCAATAATCATACTTGTTAATTTATTGAGGCTTTTCATTTTGTAGGCTCCCGAGCTACGTATATGTAGGTTTCGTAAAGTAAGTTAAATAATGGTTGGTTAGTGTTGCTCCTTACGCTCCGGTTAGCGGCCCCGATGAAGACGATGACACATGCTTTCGGGCATAGTGGTTAGTGGCGTCGTGCATCACAAGATGCAGGCAGGACACCACACCGTCCTCCTGAGATGTGCCGTTCACGCTGGGCGGCGCAGCGCTACCGCGTTGTAGGGGGGTTGTGTCGAATCCCTTCGGACTTCCCGACTCCCCTCAGACAGAGTGCTCGTAGCGGACCACCGTCGGGCTTAGTGGGTATTCCCCGCTAAATAGGAGTGAGCCCCACATAACCCACGTGTCCCATACCCAGGGCCCTGGTGTACTTATGCGTAAAGGCATTCTCGACGAGAAAAAAAATATTTCTATTTGTGGTTCTTGTTGTTCCGATGCATCTATAGGTTTCAATGTAGGTATCTAAAGACAGAACAAAACATAAGTATTCATACTTAGACTAAGGCGGTCAGAACTTTTATTTTTGAAAAAGCTAAAAGACGGACTATAATTACAATTTTTAGCCATAATAGCCTATTGTTAAAAATTTGACTTTCACACTCTGTTAAAAAAAGCAATTTTTTTGTGTCATTCAATCGAGCACGTGTCAAACCAGAGGCGCCTGTCGTCATCTCCGTCGGGTAAAAATAACAAGGCAACGCATCGGTGCGGTCTCGTGCGCGCCCGATAACCCTGCTATCAGCGGGAAGATTCCACGGCAAACAACGGCGGGCGCCGATCGGAACGTCGTAAGCGACTAATAAGATAATCAACGCTAATTAATGCTGTCGAACACGACGGCTAACGTGGACTTTTGGTGCTGACCCTGCCTTCTGAACTGGGGTCTCTGGGCAATTCATGTGATTAACGTTTGTGTTTGTTCCGTGTTTGCATGTCAATATTGTGTTGAAGGGATGTAAGGGAGTGACCTATCACCTTTTCACTCCAAGCCATCCTCACCTGCCCATGGTGCATCCTGCTGAACAACAAACGAGGCTCTGGCAAACCGACTGGTGGCGGTAAAACCATCACGATGGAAGGCGTAGCTAGATATCACAGGCCGATGACGGGCAGCAGCGTCACCGGAGCGAGAAGCTACGCCCTGCGATCGCCAACCCGCCTGTCCAGCGTGGCGATTATGGGTATATCCTCCCAGATGTTTGCCCTAGGTGGCGAGCAACTGAAGAGGCCTGTGTCCAGCAGTGGACTGTAATAGGCTGATGATGATGATGATTGTGTTGAGTCAACGTTAGTAGTCTTTATATCCTTTGTGGCCCTCAATACGATTTACTGAGGGTTTCGTACATCATGTGCTTTTGCTCTTGTCGCCTGGCCAACCCTTAGTAAGAAGGTTTTTTTTTCATCTGGGAGGTTCACGAAGCAATTGCTCCGTGGGGAGGTTACCTATACCTAGGTTAAATCTCTTACATTTTGTCTCTTATGCTGGTGTACCTTCCTTCTGCCGTTCATCCAGATCATATGTCCCTCTCCTCTAATATATACCTGCCCTGGGAATAGTAGGTACATCACCAGCAATGTTAGATGCGTTTACTTCTCACTTCTGAAGTCCTTACGAAAAGTGAAGCCTATTAACACAACGGGTTACCTATTATACAAACTCACCTCTGCATTGGTAGGTGTTACCTAGTTATCTCCGAAATTGATAGATTGTTTTAATTAAGAAAGAGTTTGTAAGTACATGTGTACTTAAAACTGATTGGTTATATTTACCTAGTCTGCGAAGCTAGGTAGGTATGTTGGTATTGGTAGTCATTGTAATCTCCAACTAATACATTCACCTTTGATAAACTTTTATTATAATGACTACAAATTACAATAAAATAGCCAAGAACCAGTCACTTCTTAGATCTCTGCTTATCGTTTCAGAAAAGGTCGAGAAACATTCGTCTGATGCAACCAGATCGCTTATTTCAGTCCCATTAATGATCCACGTACATTACCGGTTTATCTAATTTCTGGTGTAATAATGCATAAAAATGTTTCATGCTACATGGTAGTTATAAACAATTGTACACATTAATTTATTACATTTTCATATCTATACGTCTCTTTTTATCATTGCTCTGCTGTTTCTGGATAACTCTAGTTTATTAACATTTAAAAGTTTTATGTACCTATGTGATTAGTTTAAAAAATAGTTACTACGTAACCTGTGGCGTGTTTTTTTATACCTGCTGAAACTGCCGCCTATATACTTAGAGGTTCGTGTTTATTGTTATATCCAATTATTTAAAATTTACGTTATATTTATTTATTTATTTAATCTTTATTGCACATAACAATTTGTACAAAAGGCGGACTTAATGCCGCGTAGGCATACTACTAGTAGGTTATACTACTGCCTTCGCGTCGTAATAAACTTTATTTATGTGGGGAAAATGCATTTCTAAATGGTAGGGAGGAATACCCACTAGTAATCCCTGCCCCTCTGTTGTCAAGCGTCTTCGCAGTGCCGTCGAGGTCTAGGTCTTCTGCAATGTCTACATCAAGGCAGAGATTTCTTCATTAATCTACTTAGAAACTGTAATCATTCTGACTTTTCCGTAGGTACCTACAGGCACTACAATGATTGTAAGGTTAAATATTTGAACTAACGAACTAAGTGACGTATCCTTAAATTTTTCTACGCATTACTATGAATTGTTGACGTAAACTCGATAAGAAAGCAATCGTGGCAAATTTCAAATAAGAATTATGTTACCATGTCACCTATTGATCTCTTATCTGCCAAATTAAGCATTGACCAGTAGAGTTTATCGGGAGATTTGTTTAACTTACACATATTGTCACTAACGGTTTGATAATAAGTGGATAAATAATGATTCTGTTTTTTTAGTCAATCTCCAATTTTGTTCTCCCCTCAGATCAGTGCCATCTTAATAATCCATTAAATATCCCAAGGAGTAGGGATGAATGAATTCAATATTCATTCCTGGTAGAGGAAAATAAAAAGGAAAGCAGGTCTTTCCCTTAGGACAAACAACTAAGGCCTAGTTTTTTTTTCTTTATTAGGGAAACAAACAGCTTAAATGAATACATTAGGTATAGCTTAAGAATAATTAAACTAATTCACTATCCTAACAAGTTCCCACTACTGGTTCCCACACTTTAATTTTCTAGTAGCACAGCAAGCCTCCCGTCCCTTGATGGGAATGAGGAGCCCAAGCCGCTGCGTCTATGTACTAGCAACCAAATCAAAGATCTGGCAGTTACCACCGCCACGCTAGCCTGTAAGTAAGACTACCTATTCTGGTTATCCAACGACTGAGCTGAAACGCGATCAAAGTCACTTCACGAGTGTTTCACTAAGTAAGTAGGTAAGTAGTAGGTGTTACACACTCCTTTTCCTTTTCATCACATTGAGAAGAATTGTCATCATCATTATCAGACTGCAAACGTCCACTGCTGGACATAGGCAATGACAATTGGGGGGTTTTGCCTACGTCGCCATGCTTGGCAGGCGGTTTGGTGACGGCAACAGGTTTTATTTGCACCCAGGTAAACTGCTGCCCATTTCCTAAAATGCCTTTAGTCACCTTCTACGACACCCACGGGGTAAGATGGGGTGGTCCTGTTCTAAATCCGGGAACCACACGGGCGATTGTAATAAGAGAATTGTGTGGAATATTTTATACGCATTTAAAGTGTTACGTATGAAATAAGTAGAATAGAATAGAATATATTTATTGCACCATGTTTATAGATAGTTCACATACAAAGTACACTTACTAACTAGTACAACATAGACCCTGTAAGGGTATGGCAACATTTATGATTTGGTACACAGAAATAATTCAGGTAAATTACGAATCGTCTTATACATATATGTAAACTAAGTAGTAAGTAGATATTAAGTTTACATTACATTACCTTACCTACATGCCCCCAAACTTCCCATTGTCTTTTGGTTATTTTGATGTTTTTTTCTTGTGTGCCACTTATCTTGTAAGAAGACAGTAAATCTTTTTAATTCTTATTATTCTTAAGTTAACATAAAGTTAGTAGATAGTTCAACTTTCCCACATCAATACTCATGTAAGAGGTCAATTTAATAGCTGGTCAGCGGGCGAGGGTCGCCAATTGATGAATGGAACCCGCTGCCCGTTTACTGGGAACGCTTGCGAATTTAAAAATCGTCGATTAGTATTAATAAGGATGAGAGAGAATTAGGAAACGTTTGATGTTGCTGGTACCCTTGTTTTGATTTTATTTTGAAATTAGTTCGTTAAATTACGTGGAGAGACGTTGGTGGTACCTAATAAATACCCTAGTATTTTACTGGTTCATTCTGCATGCCCCTATAAGGTTATCAAAAAGAATTAACACCATTTGAGTAACCACTGTTAAAATTTGTTGAAAAATGTGACAGTAATAGGATGTTCATAGAAAAATGCTACATATAAATTTCTTACACGATGCATATGAATCTTGTTTCGATTCCGAAGTGTTATGAAAATGAGACAGATAAGTTAGGTGAGCTAAATAAATGTAAGTATATAAATTACCAACCTAACATAATATAGATGAAATAAGTATCAAAACTTGAACTATTTACGAGTATATTGATTTAGGTAAATATGTCAAAATCAGAGTGCTAAAGATGTAGGTACTTCGAACACAGTGAAAGTTGAGAATTGAAGATAACATGTTCAATTGTTTGTGTAGTGTGTGGTGGTACCTACATAAACACTAAGACGTGACGAAAAATGAATATGTATACATGTACTTGAATACTAAATTGTGTTGTTGTAAAATAATAGTCGTAGTCGCGACAAAACTTTTTTAAATTGATTACGCGTGGCGTCTCATTCATTCTTTCGAAAATGTCAATAACAGTTTTGTTTTACTACTTAGTTAGGGTGAGTGCGCCGGTTCGCGTCCACTGCCCAGTTCGCGTCCATTTCGCGGAAATCTCTCGAAATTAAGTAAACTAACATACCAATAAGTCGAAAAGTAATTACCGCCAATAGCTCAATATATATGACATTTATGCACATTGACAAAAGTTCCGTGCGCTCAATCAATCCTGTGTAAAAAATAATTAATGACGGCTTTTCACCAAAAGAGCTCAGACGCTAGAAAAAAAATAGTGGGCAGCAGTGTGTTTGATAGTCAATATTTTGTTGATTTATGTGTATTTTGGATACATAGCTGTTTCTAGACGTGGATAATGATCCAAGGAATTATATTAATTATGAATTTGATTATGTTTTTTATAATTAACAGTTAAAATAGGGTGGACGCGAATTAGAACACCAAATTTATAAAACTTCCATTTTGCGTCCACACTGGACCATATCAAAAATTGGCAAAAAGATCGCATTTGTTGTATGGGAGCCCCCCTTAAAAACTTATTTAATTTGTTTATAGTAGGTATATGTTGTTATAGCAGCAAAAATACATATTTTTTGAAAATTTTAACTCTCTACCTAACGAGCTTCTTGAAATAGAGCTACAAAGCTTAACCAGCTTCGTTAACAGTGATTTATTAATATATTAATAAACATTCTCATAAAAATATCATCCTTCAATTCCATATAAAAGCTGGTGGACGCGAATTGGTCCAGGTGTGGATGCGAATAGGAATTTTTGGACGCAAACTGGGCAAATCGCCTAATTCTGATGTTTATATTTTTAATAAAAAAACCACAAGGTATTTCGAACTGAACTAAATGTTACCCTAAAATAGACTATTCTACTGAACAAATGACATAAGATTTTTATTTAAATTGGTGCTGGAACATTTTTATTTTCTCCTTCAAAGTTGCCAACTGCGCTAAATGGACGCGAACTGGCGCACTCACCCTATATCGTGAATTGAAAGTCTTTATTTTTTTTATGAAAATGGTTAGCGGTTTACCTCAGCTCTTCTGATGTTAAGCGACGAAATAAGAGCCTACGATAAAGCGCGCTTGCCCAACAAAAACTGATTTACTCTCGCTAAAAAACTGTTTAAGATTTAAGCTCGAAGTCTTACTTAACGCCATATTAATGCAGTTTTTTTGATCTTTAATGTAATCTTGCCACTTGCCTGGATTCGTACATAGGTAATAGATTCTGAGAAAGAGTTCCAAACTCAAACTCTAACGTCATTATTAAAGTAGCTTTTTTATTTGTTGCTGGCCAGTGCGTATGATTAGTTGTGTGCCATATTCTGTATTCAAATATTTTAATTTATTAATTAAATCGCAGCACGTCTGATATCATCATTAAAACACATTTAACTCATACAAATTAAATTTATTACGCTTTTAGTATTAAATGTCAGTATTAGTGATGCTAATTGTTGTGTATAGGTATAATTATACGACCGAACACGTGTTAGAGAGTGTCGATACACATATAAGTGATTAGTACTTAGATTGCGAGATCTCTACAATGTAAGGGCTTACTTTGACACTAAGTGGTATTACAGACAGGTGATAAGTATAATGTTAGCGTGAAAGTACCTACTTAACTATAATGTTATAGGTAGTTACATACACCTACCTACCATACGTAAATTGCGGATCTTCTTTTAAACTAACATAAACCCTAGTATTGAAGAACATACAGTAGTATAGTAGGTACAAACATGACTATCAAACCTAACTCTAAAGGAGGTGATTAAAATCGTCTTGAATTTTTAATCCCTTGGAACTTTGGATTATCTAGCTATCTTTTGAATAATTATGTAAACTTACCTTTTGAATAACCTCTCATGTCAATATAATTTACGGATCTCATAGTACGAGTACTATGCAGATCACATATTTAAACAAATTCGATATGATAACGTATTATTCAGGCGAGCAGAAGACAAAAAAAAAAGAATTTAATATAAAGAAATAATAAAAACAATAAAAATAAAGAAATAAGATTCTGGCACTCCTGTAGCCATCTACAAGTATTTTCGAACCTATTGTCGGGGTTGTGTTTATGTGTGTGTTTGTGAGTGTATGTATGTGTGTGTAGACATGTTGTGTGTGTGTGTGTGTGAGTGTGTGCAGTATGGGGTACGTGTTTGTATAGGTGTATTGATGTGCATAGGCTAGACTACTGGGAACAGTACCTATTCTTTCGGCCCATACTGCATGGCGCAAACATTGGCAGGTACCTGCATTAAGTGTCGATTGTAATCACGACGCGTGGACAATTTACTTTAGGAATGGACAACTAGATTACATGGACGCGGGTTTGGCACATTCTGACACGAGTGCTTCATCGTTATCTTTCTTTTCTCGGAAACAATACGAACTCAAACAAAACACTACACGCGTAATTATGTAAGTGCATTTACGAACACTTAAAGTGTAGCAATTGTTGTTAAATACATTGTTCGTAAGTAGGTTCGTTATCGTAATTAATGGAAATGTACTCTATAATACTAATTCATCGGCTTTTCGTTGTTTGAGGTCGTAAGAGCGTGTGTGTTTAAAATCCAAGTTTTATTGTTCTTGTCTGGAAATCTCGGTCTTACGAGGCGTAATATGAAAATATTCTTGCATTCAGTGACGTAACTATACCTATCATTCGGGGCCCGTGGTAAAATTCATCATATTTTTTTTTAATGTAAGTAAGTATAATAAATTTAAGGTTGACCTCATCTGACCAGGGGCCCCTTACGACTGGGGGCCCATGTCAAATTGCCGAGTTGCCACCCTGTAGTTATGTCATCACTGTTTGCATTGCACAATATATATTTAGTCTACGTATGTATTTATGGAAATTCCCTTTAAAAAATAAAATGCGCCAGGCATGTCTAAGTTTCTGAAAAACTTATTACAGTAGACACCTACAGATTACACTGATATACATAGATGTGGGAAATTTCATTGCACCACCCTAATAATAAACGAATCTTTATCAAAATACATGCCGTCATTTCTATCTTCGCTGTATAGGTTCAAATTGCGCAACTATTGCGCCTACAATATATTTTGATTATAATTATTTTATCACCACATCAGTGTACGTATATGTAACTAGGGCGATTTAAAAGATTAGCCGATGAGACATTGTCAGGTGGAAATAATCAGATGATTTAGATTAAGATAATAGCGTGGACTTTTTCACGCCGCGTGTGTGCTGATAAATCATGATCATCGCATGAACCGATAAATAATCATTCATCGGCAGTCTGGCATTTATTGTCTTAAATCAGAGGTTCCCAAACTTATTTTGTCTACTGCTTGCATTAATAATGAGTTATTTTTAAGTGTCCAATATTTTTTTTTGTTTTAAAACCAAAGTAATTTCCATATTAATTGAATTATAGTGCGTTATCTGCTCTGGAGTTTTAACATTCATAATAAATTAGTGTTTTTTTTCATTAGGACATTCGTTGTGCAATTTTATAGTGTTCATTACAACACTTTCAATTTTTGTCTGGAGTCATACCACCCAATATGTCACTGGTGTCTACAGTGGGGCGTTATCACCCGTTTTGGGAAACACTATCTTAAATGGTAATCCTGATATGATAGCACATTGGACACTAAAACTCCATTTTCAAGGCGTGACTGTGATAAGAAAACGCCGAAATGCCTTGTGTAGAAACAAATGTAAAAATTGTGGCTGGTTAGGGCTGATAAGAACACATATTATTTTTCACGTTAGTTAGCGAGGAAAAAAAGAAAATTTTGTTTGACTGGCACCAAGATGTTCTTGAAGTTCATCGAGAGTATAAAACTGTGGACACCCTAGGCTCTTTCACTTGTTCACGGCACTGCAAATTGGAAAAACAGTCTAAATTTAACTATAATAGTTAAAAGGGGCTGCTTTAATAATATGATTACAGCATATGCTTAAAATGGTGCCCTAATGATTTGAATAGAGGCTGTGGTTTAGATTAAGAAATCATAGTACCTACTTGGATAGCAAAATATGTCTGGCGTAGGTAGTTACACAGATTGGAGCCCTCTATTGTTCCTTGGAGCTTTAATAGTCTAGTAAGTGATCACTTCAGTTGATAGAAAACACCTGGAGAGTCACAGGTGCGATATTCTCGTCTTTCAGATCGTATTGGACTGGTCGTTAGTTCGAACTGCCGTACTCTCTATATGGAATGTAAAGGTCTATCATCTTTTCGCTTCAAGCCAACCACCCCACCTGTCCATGGTCCTGCTAAATAGCAAATGAGGCGTTGGGAACCGACAGGTAGCGGCATAACCATCACAATTGAAGGCGTAGCTAAATACCACAGATTGATGACGGGCAGCAGGGTCACCGGGGCGAGAAGCTACGCCCTGCGAGCGCCAACGCACCTGCCCAGCGTGGCGATTATGGGTATATCGTCCAGATGTTTGCCAGTGGCGAACTACTGGAGAGGCTTATGTCCAGCAGTGGATTGCAATAGGCAGAAGATGATCATCTTCTCCATAATTTATCAGTTACTTGTACCAGCATAGCATGGTGGCTTCACCTGAAGGTAAGCGAGCAAGATGGCCCAAGTCGCTGCGACAACGGACAAATAACTAAATTAATAACTTGTCAGTTGCCACCGCTGTCAGTTGGTCTGGTCTAAACTTGCCCCGAGAATCCCTCGGGAGAGAGTATCACTCGACATTTGTATAATATCATAAACAGTCTAATTGACAGTACCCCCTACAGACAGGCACAATCTTTATTGTACAAATATAGGTTGAGCGGTGATTAATGCGTTGGGGTCAACGCATTTAGTTACACAGATTGGAGCCCTCTATTGTTCCCTGGAGCTTTAATAGTCTAGTAAGTGATCACTTCAGTTGATAGAAAACACCTGGAGAGTCACAGGTGCGATATTCTCATCTTTCAGATCGTATTGGACTGGCCGTTAGTTCGAACTGCCGTACTCTCTATATGGAATGTAAGGGCCTATCATCTTTTCGCTTCAAGCCAACCACCCCACCTGTCCATGGTCCAGCTAAATAGCAAATGAGGCGCTGGCAACCGACAGGAGGCGGCATAACCATCACAATTGAAGGCGTAGCTAAATACCACAGATTGATGTCGGGCAGCAGGGTCACCGAAGCGAGAAGCTTCGCCCTGCGATCACCAACCCACCTGCCCAGCGTGGCTATTATGGGTATATCGTTCAGATGTTTGCCAAGGGCGAACTACTGGAGAGGCTTATGTCCAGCAGTGGATTGCAATAGGCAGAAGATGATCATCTTCTCCATAATTTATCAGTTACTTGTACTAGCATAACATGGTGGCCTCACCTGAAGGTAAGCGAGCAAGATGGCCCAAGTCGCTGCGACAACGGACAAATAACTAAATTAATAACTTGTCAGTTGCCACCGCTGTCAGTTGGTCTGGTCTAAACTTGCCCCGAGAATCCCTCGGGAGAGAGTATCACTCGACATTTGTATAATATCATAAACAGTCTAATTGACAGTACCCCCTACAGACAGGCACAATCTTTATTGTACAAATATAGGTTGAGCGGTGATTAATGCGTTGACCCGCCCATCTTATCTCTGTATAAACTTTCCATTGATGTTAGATGTGCAATGCAAGTGTATTTTTCTCTCTTGTGACGTCGACCTTCCTATTAATAATCGCTTATCAGTATGGTAATAATGCAGACGCACGTATAGTTTATCATTGAGACAACAAATTAGAATTGTTAATGGTGACTGGTTGAACACTGTTATCAAGTGTGGAGACAATTTGATTATTAATTGTATTGATTGTGTTTAACTTTCAATAGCAAACATTTTTTTATAGGTAAATGGGTAGCGCTTGACCCCAACACGCTTGATGTGAAGCGGTAGAGTCTACGATGGAGCGCCCTCTAACAAATAAATAAATAATCCAAGACATGCCACGCTGGGCCACACAGCGCCACCTAGCCCCAAACTAAGCCGAAGCTTGTACTATGGGTACTAGACAACTGATAAACTTACTTAGATTTTTTTGTAAATAAATACATATTATACATAGAAAACACCCAGACCAATACAAACAGACATGTCCATGAACACAAATGTTTGTACTGTGCGGGAATCGAACCTTCGACCATTGGCTCGGAGGGCAGAGGTCACTACCAAATGAACCACCGAGCCTGCTTAAAGATTTATATATCTCTCGGGGAACACAGAGTCCGTAAAGAGTTACATAGCTTAGCCGCCAAAGATTTGTAGCCTTTTTTTAATTACCGAGGTTGTTCCCCGAAGTTTACCCTTATTTTTATTTCTAGACATTATTGGTTCAAACCATTATATAAAAGTTAATTCTGCCGGGTAGTTTTTTAAATAATTTTATCTGCTTTGGCATATTCATTCCAAGTATTTTCTACGTACATCCAAGCAAAAACTGCATCTGCTTGGATCCATGCTACTGAGCAGTTCCAACTTAATGATACTATGTATTTAAGAAAATATGGTTGAAAGCACACTAAAGTGCTTTCGTATAGGCGTGAGCTTAACGAAGTTCACGCTCTAAGTTCCCAAGCTTACCGCGATGTGGCGCTGTTAGCAAAAACATTGTGAAGGACCTTTTATTTTTACTCTAGATCACAACAGATGGCGTTACTTGTACCATTACAACTGTGTCTAACGAAATGATAACAAAATGTAGAGACGATGTTGGGTGTACATGTACATTTTAATATACAATTAACTGACTATTTCAATATTAATGATTATGAATTGGAATAATGAAAATGATCATCAATGAATATATTTTCATTACAAATAGACTGTATTTCATTTAATTTTAATCTATTTAAAAGCTTTTGCTTGTATTTTCATACGTTTATGAGTTTTTATTACCTACTAGCTTTTGCCCGCGACTTCGTATACATACAAAAGTTTTTTCCCGATAACTCCCGTTCCCGTGGGAATTTCTCAAAATACAGCCATAACTAAACTTTATATTTACTAAGGTACCTGCATGCCAAATTTCAAGCGTCTAACTTAAGCGGTTTAGATTTTTCATACAAAAGGATTTTCCCGCTAATTCCCGTTCCCGTGGGAATTTCGGGAATTCCTTTCTTAGTGCACCCCTGCGGTACCTAAGCTACGTCCCTTCCAAATTTCAAGTGCCTACGTTTAGCCGTTTGGGCTGTGCGTTGATATGTCAGTCAGTCAGTCAGTCAGTCAGTCAGTCAGTCAGTTTCTCCTTTTATATATATATATAGATAATGTATGTACATTCAACTCAGTTTTAAAGAGGTATATGAGTATAATTATGACTGCTTAAAATTTTATTCATGAGAATGCAAACTGAGAATATTCTAAAGCATAGGTACATATTTAAATTGTTATTTACTATTTATTACATACATGTGTTATGTGACTTAGTATATATTACTTTAGTAATAAATTGTACAAGAGATTTGTGTTTCATTTAATTTTCCAAATAAGTTATTTTTGCAATTAACTAATTAAAGAGTTACATATACCTAACTCGGAAGCAAAAAAAGAAATGTCACTAAGATTAACATGTTTTTGGGGAAAAATGTTTCTATTACCTTAGCTCATAATAAATAATACCCTTTCAATCGATGTAATTGTTAATGACTCTACACCCCGAGTAAAAAATGACATGTATTTGTAAAAAACTGATATCTTGCGCAGATTGTTACCTTTTCGTTTACGTCATAACACGAAATGTCAAATTTTGTTGCTTCAATAAGCAGACATAAAATATGTGTAGGTCTGTACTTATTTAACCAACAAACTACGAATCTCTTCAATACCCCAATTATTATTATTATTATTTTATTATACCATAAAACTCTCCGACTCTACCAAATGAGACGTCTCATTAACGTCAATATGTTCCTTATTCAAATCGGGTGTGATGTACCGTCAGTCGCAAGTGTTGCGTTTATGAAATGTCATCGTATCATAAATCGTGCGTAACTACTCTCTGCGCGCAGCGTCGCACGTCTCGCGGCAATCGGCGTGCGCGCAGAGTAAACAGGAAAGTTCCGCGCATGCGCAGGGCACCGTGTCATAGGTGCATGCCCTTAACCTCCTTGCAATTGTTGACATTTGACTCTGATATTTTTGTCTCGACGTCTATTTCGAGACTCCTGATAACACTTTTTTATCTGACCTCTTCTGTACTCGTGTCAATTTTTGTTCTACGTTTCTTATAAACAGTGTCTTTAGCTTTGATAAATGACTTCTTCGTTTTATAAAAACAAGTGTCTTCGTTAATCTAAATTGAATCACTCAATTTGTGTATTTTGTGTAGGGGTTGTGTGTAAATTGGGATTAAATGGAAATGCAGAAATAGTATTAGAAATAATATTTTTTTTATTAACTTACTCTCTTGTTCACAATTTGTGAAATCTTTTCAACGATAAAAATATAACAATACGACCTCAGTAAGGCTCGATACAACATCTCTTATACAATAATAATTATTTACTCTTTAATATCACAAATAGTCTTATAGGCTACTTTCATTAAAGCTTTCAAGTTGAACTTACAAACTAAGTTTACCTACTCTAATTAATCGTGAGATCTGAAGTCGTGATCAACTTTCACATGAGCAACACAAAACTTGGATCAGGGCGAACACTTGAGGAGCGGCGACTCCGAACGGTGCTGGAACACATGTGACCGCGGAGCCGGGTCCGCCAGACCCGGACCCGGCGGGTCTACCACGGCCGCCACACGGCCGGGCTCTTGGTGAACGCTGCGCTTGTGGTGCAGTCCAGGGGAGTGTGCATGTGCACAGGCGATGCGGGCGGAGACGGGCTGACGTATCCAGAAGATGAGGATGAGGTCGATAGAGCAGGGCTCGGCGGGCTGGCCGGAGGAGTGTCGGCGCCAGCCGCGGCGCGCTGCATGTCATTCAGCTTGTGTCCGAGGTGGGTCATCAGCTGAGTGCCCAGCCTCACATCCACTCCAGGGATGGAGGCGAGGCAGCGGGACACCTCGTTGGCGGCGTGAGTGAATCCGGCACGGAAGCGGTCGGCGTCCACGGTCGGGTTGAGCGACAGGCGGCGCTGGCGGCGAAGTTTGTGCAGATGACGGACGGTCAGTTCCAAAATATCGGCCTTCTCCAACTTGGCGACGTTCTCGCCCTCCGACTGAAGGGCGCTGACCATCAGCTCCTTGAGTTCGTCGAGGCAACGGTTGATGCGAGCGCGCCTCTTGCGCTCGAGCATCGGCTTCATCACTTTGCGATATTGATAAGTGCGCGAGACGGGCTGCGGGCCGTCGTCCGCGTGCGAGTAAGCGATCTCGTAAGACATGATTGTGTGTTGAGTGGGTGAATGCGTGCGTGCGTTAGCGCTGAGCGTCGAACGCGGAATGCGGTGCTAGCGGTCGGCGGGGGCTTATATAGGGAGCGGAGGGCGCGCGATCGTGGGAACGCACGGAGACGTCGAGTTCCCACACGCGCCACCTGTGCGAAGCGGTGCAGCTGCCGGCGGGGCGCGGGGGGCCACGCGCCCGCCGCGCGTGCGCGCCGTAAACAACGCGCCCGCGCTGAGGTCGCCGGTGACGCGCGCGCAGGCTCGCTAGCTACCGTGCCGTCGCCTAACTCGCCTAGCTCACTTTGCAACACTGATTGGAGTATCTGGCGCTGGCCGAATGACTGGCCGTAGGTATTAACACAGGTAGCCGCTTACGTCATTGAGGACATTTCCAGTTTAACATACGATTTGAGTTGTTCTTTACGATTTTGCGAATCATGCTAGTTTGTGTATATTGTTTGTTTGTAATGAATTTGTTACGTAGCTAATTTAGAGTTTTACGAAAATAGGTAGAGTTTTTTGCGAGTGGAAAATCTATCTGAAATGCTATTTAACAGAAAAATCTTATTCAAAGTTTCGATAAAGAACGTTGTGGAAGTAATTTTGGTTTATGCTACTAACAGAAAATAAAAATAAACGGGACGTTCTGGAACGGCAAAGAAAATACTTTTTCTATTTCGTAGCGGGCCGTAGCAAGTCAGTAGCTGCGTAGCACACGTGTTTTCGCATCGTTTTTTTATCTAGTAGAGCCGGCTTACGGTATTAATAGATTTATTTCTTCATTCGCACTATTCAATTACGTGTCTAATTAAGAGTGCGGATTTGTCTGGTGTCGCAATGGAGAGCCGGTAGAGACGTGCGGAGGCGATCAATCAAAGCGTGTGCACAATGCCGCTCAATTATACCTCGCTCGGCGCTACCGTGCGTCGATCAATCACGGATTATGCCTCGTAATAATTATTGACAGACGAAATTGCTGATGGCCGCGTTGTATTACGCCCCAAATAAGAAGATCGCTTGCCTAATGACATAATGGTAGAGTCGCACGTATGAATCTGTATAGAGGGATTGATTAGAAGTGATAGCAACAAAATTTGTTTGTGTTCGGACGGATAATGATTTGGATGGGTTTGGGTTTTTTAAACTGTACTATACTTTTTTAATTTATAACAGCGGCACTTTTTTTATGAAATCACATTTACATTTATTTGCTAGGTTTATGTCGGTAAGTCCGGTATTTTTAGTTTTATGGGAAGAAATTTTGATACAATATAAATAACCTTACCTAATTATGTTGTAGTTATAATAGAATCTATTTCATATTATCATGAGCTGTATTTACAATTTTATTAAGTAGTCTATATACGAGTATACATACCTATAGGCGTACATACATACACGTTGTACATAGCTTACTACGTTCATATATTTCCTTTGATTTACAATCTACAAAGTCTTATTGACAACGACGGATAATGAGGATGATGTCAGTACATCATTTCAGTGAATGGATTGCACTAATAAATGAGTTAAATAATTATAAGTAATTTACCAACAACCTTTTGCAAGACAATTTTACGACAACAAGAACGGGATTGACGAGGAATATTCTTCATAATAAGTAAATACATATTATACAACGCTGTTTTTATACATACAACTTTTTTTAAAAATAAGTTACAAAAAAGGTTGCATACCTAAAAACGATTGCAGCAATTATTACCGTACAAACACCTACAGATATCCTTAAGTCATAATGGTAAGATACGCTTATACAATTTCATACGCAACTGTCATACGGGTGTAAAAGTGTACGCAGTCACTGGCCCGTTAAATCACATGCGCGAGCTACCGTGCGCGGGCGCATTGCGCTGTGGCGCCGGCGCCGGCTAAGTGTATACAATACCCTATAGACTATACTGCATTGTCTTACACAGCTATAGCGAGATGTCGTGAGATTAGCTAACTGAAGATCCCAAAACAGAAATGTGTGAACCAAAATACGATAGATGTACCTACTTGTAAAGTTGTTTTTTAACAAAATCTATGAAGGGGATGTGTACATTCATAGTTTGTAAATAAATGTCAAAACATTTTGTAAGGCTTTTTAAGCAATTGACTAAATATTTGAGACTTACTTAAATTAAAAATGTAAATTGTAGTTACTAAGCTGTTCCGATACTATACGATGTTACATCTCAATTGACTGAACGGATTTGAATATAACTCATAGAACATATTATAAGGACATTATCAGTGAAATTAGCGCGAGCAAAGCCGCAGGCAGCCAGAATCCTAATAAAATTTCATTCTAATCTCTGAACCCTATTCAGTTGAAACCTAGGGTTTCTGTTTGACTTTCCACCGGCTATACGCTATTTAGGACCGTAGCTGAGTAATTACTGAAGTAAATACACGGTGTTTGTCCTCAGGTCGGTCCCTCAGTCCCACTCATGCGTGGGCCGTGGGTTTTGGTTTGTTTGTAAACATCTCTTAAAAAATAAAGGATTCGACTGGTGTGTGCCGCGCGCGTGGGCGCTCAAACGTAGGGTCGCCAAAACAATTGACAATCACCCTAACTGATACTTTAAATACGGAAACGAGTTATTACGCTTTCACACCTTAACTAAATTACAAGTCAATCGTCATGGAATTTTGTGCATAGAGGTACGCTGTCATGGGAACAGAAAAGAACTATGACAAAAGAAATATAGACATTAAATCACGCAAAGACGCGGACTAGAGCCTTAAATAAAATACGATAGTGAACTATAACACTAAATGAAATTATTTCTATAATGTCTATGTCACTACTTCCAGAAAGTTACCAGTAACTACACAATATTCCTTGGGCCCTCTTGCATTACATATTATTTAAGAATTATGTAAGAATATTAATGTTAAAAAAATATATTAGAGAATAATCTTATCAACTGTCCAAAGTGTTATTAAATGTTAATGAAAAGAGCCTACTTCTACGTCCAAAGTGTATATTGTTGTCAATGTGTTTTCTTGTGAAAACCCTCGTAGCTAAAGTTTGGTCTCAAAGCCTACGCATCATATGCGATAAGAAAGAGCGATTTTTTTTCCGAAAATAAACACACGTGCTAACCCTATTCTCCCACGCTTCCCTACACTCGATCAGCGCCCGTGCTTTCTCCGAAGACACCCACTTTAACAAACACCTTATCTCAATTTATTGTAATGGGACAATGTATATTGTTGAATTAAGGACGGAGGTCATACAGGCGGCTTATGAAGTTACGACCGGCGTAAAATACGATCCGACATTGTCGTTAACGGTTTATGATGCATTCCAGATATGACATTGACGGGATTATTTTAAAGTACGGTGACGCATATACTGAAAAATGGTTTATGAAGACATTTCTTCTTACGTATAAATTACGTTATTCATGCTCTGTACCTATACGTCTATGGTTTCAAGTCCTGAACTCAATTTTACAGATTTCGTACCATGTGTAATGAACATAAATAAATGAATAACTAAAATAATCTATTGAAAATTAAGGAAGTACCTAACATATTTATCCTCCGTATTAATTTAAAATTTTAATGTATACTTAGGGCCCTAGTACACGGCGTATTTTACACGCGCCGAAGACGCGCGTTACGAGGCCCTTAGATCTTGATTCATCAATAGACACCTTAATTAATATTATGATTATGATTACTTCTGTACCTCTGCCTTTCATTTCATACAAAGATCGCTTAATAAGCGTTTATAATATAAAAGACAACCTAAATTGTACATTGATAATATCTCTATGTTTCGTTTTAAGTCAACTGTTTGGTGTATAATAAGTAATGTCGGTAATTTTATTGAAAGTAAAAAATAGGGCTTGCCAACTTACGTACATAGAAAAAATTTAAAAAAGTTACTAGATGAACTTACATATAAAGGCAAACAAAATAAGATAACCCTGCAGGTTTTGGATGTTGTTTCTACCGAGACAAGGATGTAGCTCACTCTATCAAAGGAAGGTATGAGCAATATGTTTTACATCTACATTATACAGTATGTCATATCCCATATTAAAAGAAAATCGAATAAACTACGTACTCATAATGAATGATAATGCAATATTCGAGACAGTTTTTTCCCATAGCTCCGATGGATGGTTTAGGTAAATCCTACGAATCGTTTTTGCGCACACTTCCTTGTTATGATAAGTCGGACTTTGATCGGATCCGGTTCGTTGAGCGATGTAACCGTAGGTGTGGGGGGTCTCCCAGGTAAGTGGGGACGGCCTGACTACGTGACTTATCACCTAGAGGTTATAATGGTTATGTAACCTGATGTGTTTGGAGTTTGGAAATAACTTCTATTTTTTAGCACTTAGGTATATAGGTTTTTCTACGCTAGTTTAATATTCTAGGTAGAATTGTAGAATTAATAGTTTATTATGGAGTATGTTTGAATAAAAACAAATAAAAACACTTTGACATAATATCTACTAGTTACTTATTGTAGATATGTTAGTTAACTTTCTTAATGCTGTCACTGCTATATTTGGGCTTTACTCCTACATTTGGATTTTATTGTTTAGCTCAACAAAACCTAACTTTATGTTTAGAGCACCAATCTTTAGGTAATATTGTATGAATAAATTACATAGGTACTTTCGAAAACATTACCCTCCTTTTATCGGGAGTCGGGTACATAGAGTGTAATATCTCGATTTACGTGACGAACATTGGGAGAGGCCTTTGTCCAGCAGTGGACTGATAAAGCTCACGATCACGATGATGTACCCTTGTAGACATGAAAACTGCACCTATCTCAAGAAATAGGTGATATACTTAGTATTAGATCTGTCACGTCATTATTGTATTGCCGCAAACGTCGGTAAAGTGTGGAATCTTTTATAACCGGCACTATAAAAATTCCACTGCCCTAATGTGCAGCGGAACGGAAAAATGTCAATTAGTCACTAATCACACGCTATTATAGAGCGGCACGCGTTTGAGCTCGCCTCTATGCGCCCGCGCACATCGCTTGCGGTTAACTTAGTCGCTAGTTAACTTGTGCTAAGCGTAACTGTCGAAGCAAGCACTAAGTAAGTATATGATGGTAAAGAAGAATAGATAAATCGCTTATAGTACCTACTCAGAATCAATGATTATAACACTAAGTTTAAATTTTATACTAGGTGACCCTCATCATCCTCATCTCGTACCAGTTCTATAACCCCTTCCAATTTACGTCTCTATGTTCTTATTTTTTCTTTCGTAAGAACTTTTACTGCTGACGAGAATTCTTTTCTTATGGTACCAAACAACAATAAGAAAAGAATTGTCGATATCGGTCCAGTCATTTACATGTGATGCCTGTGATGCCATGGGAAGCATGCCACTAGGGAAATAGGGATTCATTTTATATGTATATAGATTTGTATATATTTAATATATAGACACGTAAAAATCACAAATGTTGACTTAGATGAAACAAAGACAACCTATAATTGTTTAATTATCCTATTTAAAATCTTGGCCTATTTAAATACATATAACAATTATTATTATTGGACAACAAATATTAGGGCGATAAAAGAAATGTGCTATAGAATTGACGTTCGTTCATTATGTTCAATTTCAATTTCTTTATTTGCTCCTAAATGTAGTCTGTAGATTACTATTTAGTAATGTTAGTAACTCATTTTGTAGGCAAAGTATTCATCCTTTTAGATATTTCTCGTAAGGTACATTTTTCGTTTTGTACTTTGAATATTGACTTCAATGTCAAGTGAACATAACCTGTGGTTAAGTGAATGTTATAATCAGTAGTTACATTATCGTAAACTGGTCGCGATGCCAACGTCCCACCAATGATTGCATATTAATGATCTTCGGAAAGTTTAGCCAATACTCTGTTTATGAAAACACCGATATCAATATCGGTTGATAGTTTCTCGGTAATTATTATTATAGGTGATAAAATTAAGAGCCACTCATTTATACTTCCCAAGAAATCGTAACCCGAAAAACTGGAAATAATAGTCATTTAGCTGACTCGATGGGCACTGATAGGTCACAGAGGCTGAGAAGTTTTACTGAATTAATACAAGAAAGTGTTGTCTTTGCAAAGTTAAAGTTATTTATTTGCTAAAAAAATGTAACAAATATGGCTTTAAAATAATAAGGAGCACATTTTTATTTGAAGCGTATTTGGTATACGACTGAGCATCGAGTACGTAACGAGATCTGTATTATTTATAGATAGAACGAACTTCTACCCATAATTTTGACCACTTTTATGACAACCCCACACAATATAATAAAAGAAATTGAAATTGAAAGTTCTTGAGAAAAAATGTGTCTTTCATTTAATCTATCCTCTTAACCTACACTAATATTATGAAGAGGAAAGATTTGTATATTGTTTCTGTGTGAGATATTTGTTATGAAAAATCTATAAACTACTGGACCGATTTCAAAAATTCATTCGTTTATGGAAAGCTATATTCGCCTTGAGTAACATCAGGCTATATTTATTGCTAGAAAATAGGGATCTTTATTAAAACATGTAATAATGTAACCCAATTAAATGTTTATTTGAAATACCCGAAGCGAAGCGAGGGTGGTCGATAGCTAAGTAGTCAATATACCCATAACTATAGCACAACGGGTACGGCATTGTATATATATTTTAATATCTATATATATTGTAAATAATAGACATTAAAATCGATTCAATTAAATCTATTTCAATCGATTTTAACACACTTGTACTCAAGCGTGTACCTAATTAATTCGCCACCGTTTACCTGTTTCTTTAATTGTCAAGTACTATCGGGAACATTATAAAACAATCGATAAATCTATTGCTAAATTTTCCTCTAATATAATAGAATAATCGATTTAAACTCTATTTGCCGCACCCCGATAAATCATTCAGGTCATGTCCGATTCAGAACCGTCTGCACTTGCGATTGTGGTGATAATAGGAATTTTCCTATTTATAATTAGACTTGTTTGTTGTGTACGAGTATCGTCGCACGCGCACAATTGTTCATTGATGCTTATTTAAACAGCACTATCTGATAAGCAAGTATAACAAGATTACTGTGTCTATTTTAGTTTTGGTGACGTGCTTTGATGAGACGGGTGGTTCAAGATAAATGCGTTTTATAAAACAAGGATGTTTATATGTCCGTGACTGTTAGTGGATGTAAGAGAGCGGCCTATCATCATTTCGCTCCAAGCCAACCTTACCTGCCCGTGGTGCATCCTGCCGAATAACAAACGAGGCGCTGGCAACCGACTGGTGGCGGTTTAACCATCACAATTGACGGCGTAGCTAAATACCACAGACCGATGACAGGCAGAAGCATCACCGGAGCGAGAAGCTACGCCCTGCGATCGCCAACCCGCCTGCCCAGCGTGGCGATTATGGGTTTGCTTGCCCTGTGGCAAACAACTGGAGAGGCCTTTGTCTAGCAGTGGACTGTGATAGGCAGATGATGATGATGATTGTTATTGTGAATCTAGACACTATTGTTGTCCTACTATGGCTGCGTCATCATTATAAGCCTGAAAACGTCCAGTGCTGGACATATGCCTCCCCCAATAACAATTGTCATTTGGTTGGTGACCCAGGTAAACGCTGCCCGTTTCCTGAAATTCTCTAGTCACCTTCTACCATAACCACGGGATAAGATGGGTTGAGTTTGTGATAAGTGTTAAATAAAGATCGCAATAGATTTTTTTTTTACGAAATGAGGGGGCAATCGCGTTTCATGGTCACCTGATGGTAATTGAGACACCGTAATACCAGGGGAGTCACAGGTGCCTTGCCGGCTCTTAACCCTAGACTCCGTCTGCCGATGCAGCACTCACCCCACGAGCTTTGGAATCTACTCACCGGCAGAAACACGACCCGGAGGTCATTTAGCTGAGGTATTGAGGTCCTTCCCCAGACAGAAGGCTCAATCTGAGCAAAGATTCGCGTTGCCATGACACATATGACCAGTTACTTGCCCGTTGTCACAGCGACTTGGGATTTTCTTTCGCTTTCGATCAGGCGTAGGGAGGCAATTATATCGAGCCACTATAAAAAAAATGTTCTATCTCCAAACTTTAAAATTGTATTACAAATCGGTATCTAGGTATGTATGTTTACAAAAATATTTTCGTATCCATTTCGAAAGCAATGTGAAAAGCAACATGCAACACTAGCTACAGGTTCCATTTCGAAAATATTTTGTTGTTTAATCCATATGATTTTTATAACCTACTTTACCTAAATAATATTTACACAAGAGGAAATAATGACAAGTATTTCATCATACGCACGCATTGCGTTATCTTTTGGTCGTTCCCTCGTGACATCAGTCTCCTTTAATATTATCAAGTACGGGTTAAACACGTTGGTCATAGGAAATACATTAATCTTTATAAAACATTCTATTAATTTGTTGGGGAAATTTTTGAAATAATATTAAAAAGTAAAAAAAAATACTCATGCACATGCTTCACTCAAGTGGAGCGGTAATGAGATATGTGTGATTTGAGGTATATCAATGTTGAACTTTTGTTAGCTCCGCTCCGCTTCAGTGAAAACGCCTTAAATGTGGAAGATCTACATAGATAATGTTTTATCGCCTACGTGTCTTTTACACAATACATAACAAAATAATCTTCGAGCATTCAGTATGTCAGTCAGTTTTACGCTAATTAGCTTTATTATTAGTTCATGAGTCATGAACTCGTGACAGTGTAATAATGAAAACATACGTACGTAACTACGTTTAAATCTTAGTCTTCTTTTTAATACTTACCTAGCTTCATACATCAGGACAAAAACATCATTAGGTACTTGGCTGTTTTTAAACCTAGTCTTCTAAAAATGATGTTACAAAATAAAAAGATATTACTAGATAAAATAGATAACGTTTGTCATACGATTGTCGATATTTTACACCTACTACCTAAGAATATTGTATAATTGCGAAATGGATACAAGTACAAACGCACTTACATCAACCTTCCTATGCACAGCACATTGTAATTTCATGAGTGGCTGTCTAAATAAATTCTAATCGTGCTTCATAAGCTGCTATGACCAGGATTCTTTCTATATTCGACAGGTATCGGTTATATATCGGTAGCAGTATTGACTGTTAAAGCTATGTTACTTATAGACTCCTGGTAACTAGATTGGGACTAGGGAAAAAGGGCTTATAGGGAAATGCATAGTTTTGGGACCATGAGTACACATTTCTTATCAATGGACCCTAACCTCGGAGCAAATTGTAATTAGTAGATCCTATCTAGATCTTGGAAACAAAACAAATATAGACACGAAAAGTACTTGAACCCACAACCTCTAAATTAGAGGTCAGGGATCTTTCAATAGTTTGATCACTAAGATATTACGTGTTGCAATCTTGTGTTTATCAACAATGACCATTTATAATATAATTTGTGGGACAGTAATCAATTTCAATTTCTAATCGTGCTTCATAAGCTGCTATGACCAGGATTATTTCTATATTCGACAGGTATCGGTTATATACCGGTAGCAGTATTGACTGTTAAAGCTATGTTACTTATAGACTCCTGGTTTTTATCCTCCAGAAGTTTGCCCTAGGTGGCGAACAACTGGAGAGGCCTATGTCCAGCAATGGACTGCAATAGACTGATGACGACGACGACGATGACGAATCAATTTCAAAATGATTGAACATAATTATTATGTTTTTTTTATATTTTCGATCTTAATACTATTCCAAAGAACTACACATAATATTATGACTGTATTAGGAACAAAATGTATCACTTATAAGTTCATTCGCGTTAAGAAAATAGTGACTCATCACCGACTGCCGGCCAAGCCACACCCCCTAGCCAATTAAAACGCTAGAAATTATAATTTCTATAGTTATAATTATTATAGTCTGTAATAAAGGATTTTAATGCCTGGTAAGTTCTGAAAAGTGAATTGTTTGTTCGAGTGACACCTGATATCATGTATTTTGAACACGTAGCTTTGACGCCGCCTAAGTTTCAGTCTAATTTTCGCCTAAATCATTCGCAATCAAACTCGAACATTCGGACAATCATTCGTCACTTGTTTTTCGAGCGCGTATGCAGCGCAAGGTCACGTGCTTGTCTGCGTGCGATAACCGCTGCGCGGGCGCACGCGCCTCTTACTCGGTATCACACCTCACGTTGGCGATCAGCCGCGCAGACAGTGCTTGGCAAATCGCAAATCTGATTGTCGGTAACGGATGTTTTTCGCGTATTTTATTAAGCAGACAGCTTAGTTATCTAAGCGTTACGTAGCGATAGGTCATTAGATATGGAGCTTAGTTTCTAAGCCAAGATTTAAGTTATATTTGCTCGGCGGTCAACGAGCCTTCAAGTTCAAATAGGTAAGTATGGAAGTTAGAATCATGTTTCGAAACGGTTTTTCTGTCCTGTTACAAAATTATAAAGTTTTACCTACTCCACTTTTTAAGATTTGTAAACTCCGAAGCAGCGGTAATCAACCAATTTTTTTTATACAAGTTACAAGAAATAACAGTAAAAAGTGCCAAGATCAATTTAATGAACGTTTCATGTTGGCCACTTGGGACTTCTTTAGGTTTTTTTCATGGAAGTAATTAATACTTCCATGGCTTTTTTATATTGGAAACTTTTCGCGATGACATTTTTCTGTTATCATAAACCATACTTGTTAATTTAATAATGTGCATAATTATAAAAAAATGTTTTTGTAATACTAAAAAAACGAACTGAAGTAGGTAATGTATGCTCAAATCCGTTTACATGTCATTTCTTTGTACTTAGTTACCTAAAACACAATAAAAAGAATTCAATTAATTTAACGTTGCTTACGATTATGGACAAGAAAACACATCGCACCAAGGACGCCCTAATAAGTAATACTAGTCGCAATTATTTCCAAATAATGAATCAGAGGCGGAAAATCAATGAGGTTAAATTTTAATGTAGAGTGTACGTGTTTGAGTCCATGCCAGTAGCATATTTGTGATGTTAATTATGTCACCACGTGCTGGGTTCTGCGGCGGTTTTCCTCGGCGCACAGGCGGGCTGTCACGTACGATTTTCATAGTGTTGTCAACGTATAATACATATCCATTAGATTTGGGACGAAGTCACCACTCCAAAGAAGGACATGCTGAATGCAAGATATGTGTTTGGTTTAAAGTTACGTCTGTCACATTGTATCTTTTAAGCCCGAGTCTTTCAGACGTAAGTAATACGAACTATGGAATATGAATTTTAAAAGGATATCCGGCTTTTCGAAATAAATTATAAGGACTTCTAGCAAACTTAGTGTAGGACGCCATAAAACCACGTGGAGTGACGATTTGCATGGTGGCTGGATAGTGTTGGATGCGAGAGTCCCAAAATTGATAAAAGTAGCGAAGAATTAGAGACTGCTATGGGCTCAACATGATGATGGGGCTAACATTGAAAAAAAAACAGGAAAAGGGAGAGAGAAAAACATGGTCAAATATTTTTACATCCGCATAAAAATTCCGGTTAAAGCAATTACAAGAGTTTTCAGATTTGTCTCACTAGACTTCTGTAATGGGACATCCAGTCTCGCGCAGACTGCCACACCTAACAACACTGTTCGGTGAACATTACACGACTACACGAGACATTATCGGCCTAACTCAGCACTAGCTTACGTGACTAGCCAGCCGTCTGCCGGCTGACCAATCTGTCTGGGCTTGTACAATGTTACAAACAAAACATACTTCTTGTTAATGTCAGTCGATTTCTGAAAAAAATATAGACTCATCGATTCAGAATTCTTTGGTCTAGCTAACAATACAGCGTTATTTTGTAATTTTGTGCCATCAAACAAGGTTGCAATTAGCGTTACTGTTGTATCTTTGACATATTTGAGACCATATTCAATCAATATTGTCTTTTTTTTTTATAGTGCCTCGACATAATGGCTTCCCTACGCCTGATGGAAAGCAAAAGAGAAGCCCGAGTCGCTGTGACAACGGTCAAGTAACTGGTCAGTTACCTGTCAGTTGCCACCGCCATGCCGGCCCAACCCCAACCCCCCACCGGAAACCCTACTCACCGGCAGAAACACGACTCAGAGGTCATTTGACTGCGGTATTCTATAGGGTGGAGGTCCTTTCCCCGGACGGGCGGCTCAATTCGAGCGAAGATTCGCTATGCCCTACATCTCTTAAATTCGCTATGCCCTACTTATCTTAGAAATAGAAAATGTCTTTATTCATTAAACAAACATGTATGATATAACAAGCCCTTATGAATCGTCTTGTGCAAATATAAATCATTCCACCGCCAAGCTCTGACAAGAAGAACCTCATCATCATCCAGTTGTTCGCCAGGTTGGTATCTGGAGAGTCGCCAACCCAGCGTGGCGATTATGAGTATAACGAGCAGATGCTTGTCCAAGTGGCAGTATGTCCAGCAGTAGACTACGATAGGCTGATGATGATGATGCTCTGGAGGGTATGGTATGGGTATATTATGGGTGTAATCGCCCCGCTAGGCAAGAAGAACTTCGCCACCGAATAAACAAATGTCCGTAATCGACTAACTTTCATACTTTCTCTGATACTCGTAGATCCGTTTGGTACCTGCCAACAATGCATTTGATATAGGAAAAATAAATAACACCATTCCCACTTACGAAACGTTAGAATTTCTACGGCATAGTTGCCACGCGCCCTCGTCTGACTCATGCTATGACATGACCCCGAGCGCGCGTGCTCTGCCATGCGCCGGCGCAGATCTTTACTCTTACTTTACTCGCACGAATCGCAACTTTATGCACCTAGAATTAAAAGCCTATAATTGCACGTGACAACTCATTTGAAACATCGTTCAGTTGACGTTAGCGCTAACCGCACAATATCATTAAAACACATTATCGTCATTCGAGCCACATCCTTCCTCATCGGCTTGTTGTGTTCGTATCTTGTGTATTTCAGTTATTTCCGTCATAGGATTAGTTAGGCTTTGCTTATAAGGTACATTTGGTTTATGTTTAAAGTATGTACCTACTCGTACATGTCATGAGAAATTTCACATTCGTAAATTCTACTTGAAGGATGTTGGAATGGACGCCTGGAATGATGAATTGAGAAAGATAGCTAGCCTAAAGCACAGATTGGTAACCTAAAGGTTTGATACAGATTACCTACCTAGGATCGGAATGGTTGGCGTTCTCTGGAGAAGCATAATGTTCACAAATGTTACTGGTTGATTAGGACCTCATAAATACTCACTAACTGGAAGTAGAACGATGACATCTCATTAGGTAAAGGCCTTGACCTCATCCAGAAAGATCGTTGGCTTAAACAAAGCACCTAGTACAGTCAACAGAAAAGTACATGACGCATTCATTACTCAGGTTAATGTCTTCAGTAGGCTGAGTATTTGTAACGTATTCACGTTGCCTATCAATCAAGCCTTCGCCTCATTTGGCAGTGACTGCCTTCTGAACCAAGGGTCGAAACACTCATGTGAACATGGGATGTGATTCCGTACTTGGATGTTCGTATTAAAGTGTTTGTGGTACCTAATTTAATTCCGATTTCCATAACACAAGTAGGTACCTTTTCAGCTAGTTGATTTGTGATCGGGGGCAATGTATGTGTCCGATATATTTGTTAATTGCTATTTGCTTTGATCTGGGCGCGTTTTAAGAACAATAATATACGGATCACTATTCTATCGAATAATCATATACAGTAGGTACAGAATCCTATTTCAACAAGGACTTTTGTCTGACTAACATATCAGAGACTACTAGACACCATCTCCGCAATATATTTCTTGCATTTTTAACTTACTTCTCCGAAGTACATACTTCTAAATTGAACTGTGCTCTACTGCGGTGCTACTGACCGTATATAATACGGGTTTTCCTCCATTCGTGGTATAAAAAACGACATCGGGAAATGGTTATTCGTGGATCTCAAACGGTCTGGTTTCTGGACTTCACTGATAACCATCTGACAGGCCGGATCTTCGAAATGACGGTGCTTAAGATTAGCAGAAAGGTAAACCAGTTTAGAGGTGAGGCAGAATGTTAATCGGATGACGCGTCCGTGAAATTGAGCCGCGGTGTAAAGGTGACGTCGGATCTCGCCGTGACGTCATTCGGTAAAAACAGCCCCTTTTATCATCGACTTTTTGATTGAGTGCGTCATCGTTCTCGAATAGTAGCGGGGATTCGAGGGGTGACGTAATAATATGTTGATGCATTAGTTAATTGGCCGTCAATAGCCGCGCTGTCCTTGGCGGATTTTTTGTCGCATTGTCGTATATGTTTACGTCAATCCATGTAGCTAACGATATTTGCATTTCATTAGTAGTCTTTTCGGTGTTAATGGCATTTTCGCTCTTTGGTTTATGCTAAACTAAAATTTCTTTTTTAAGAACATTGTTTTGCATGTAGAGACACGGCGATAAAGCCAGTCATATACGAATTTCGTAGAGATGTAGGTATGTAAAAAAGTTTTTTTCTGGCCTTTTATGTTTTTAGCTTAGTTTGGGACTACATAATGCTGTGTGGCCCAGTGTGGCATGTCTCGACTTATTTATTTATTTCAGTATAGACTACAGTCCAGTGCTCATTGACTACTTATACCTACGTCAACATGAACATTACGTTACACACTAGAAAGGTATGTTGAATTATCAATGGTATTTCTTTGATGATCACATTTCGATTCCTATTGTGATTAAATAGGTTTTTGTATATAAAAGTGTTTTATAAGCTATTTACATTGCTATGGTTATGTTGTATTTATTGTTACTTACAGTTCATCTGCGGTTATGATGTCTGTGATAAAATAGTGTTTTCCCCATTCTATAGTCTCCCGTGTCGTCTGTACTTTGATTCCAAACTTGTAAACTGCTCCTATTCCCAGAAAATGCTTCAGCTACTTCACTTTAGGATTGTTTTATTTAACGAATCAATTCGTAGTAAAGTGAGGTTATCTGATACTTCGCTGTTTATTCAGGTAAGCTTACATCGGTCTGAGCGTTAAACCAAAACCGATTTGAGCATTACAGCGGTGCCTGCACGTAATCCTTCGGTCATTTGTGTTCATTCGGCGTCTCGGCAAATATTATTTTAGCTGCCTCTTCTTAAGTCGTCGGCTACCAAAGAAGTCGGCTCGTTTGTCGCCAATGTGGCGCCACTTTGCAACCCTCGCCAAATATTTGAGACCAGAACGTCACTTTAGACTAATGACTTACATGTGCTCGCCATTTTTTTCGGGCATTCCTTTCATCGCTTAAGATAATACGAGCCTCTGAGTTTGCAACCGCTTATGGCTTTACTCGTATCAAATCACTAAGACATGATAATTCAGTAGAAAAGTAAAGAATTAAAACAGGAGAATCTTATATGCGTTAATGTAGTGTTTAAAAGACATCTTAAGTATAAGACATCAAAATGGTTGCTGTTTTTTTAATATACAATTTCTCCATATAATCTGTGATTGGTTAAGAGTCATACTTATATAGGTACACAGAGATAGACACTGTGATGCAAATTCAGCCATTACACTAAGTATATTTATATTATAATTATTTATATGAGTAAGATTGGAATAAACCTTGATTTGATATTGTTTACCTAAACGTACATAGGAATGAAATCAGAGTAGGTACGTGTTATGTCAGACTGTTTATAGTGGCAAAATAGTTTGAGCGAATCTGTTGCATAATTTTCCATGTATGTATTTACTGCGAGTAATTAAATTTACATTATGTATGTCAGAATTATACGCGTTTGTCATTGTGATGACTAAAATGATGAGATGTGTTTGTTACCTAATAAGTAGGTACCTGTGTAACAAGGAGAAGTTACAAAGACACATAATGATGACAATTCTTGATTTGTTAATTCCTAATTAAATATTGATAATACATTTGGCACTTATGTTATTAAGATAAGATATTTATTTTGTAGGCACGTGATTGAGAGAATACCTAACATAATAAAGTATTTAAATAATTACATTTTACAGAGATATAAATATAAAATAGCGTAGATTTTTATATTTTAGCGAAATAGGTATGATAATCGTTAGAAAATAGTTACAATTCATAAACTTAAGGGCAATTACTCATACTTATTTTAAAAAGGTGTTCTACAAAAATTAGTAGGTACACTTTTTTTCAGAAATGAAGTTATGTGCGTGCAATCAATGAACTATTTAATAGTCTTACTAATACTTTGTATCGTTAAAGTTTTCTGCATCCGATAAACAGTTGAAAAAAGCTACAGAACACCACTTGTAAAGAGCCTAATTGTCTTAGCTCATAAACATAACTGAACCATAAAAAGTTCCCTCAAATCACCGCCTACATTCAAGTTGGTGTTATAAAGTAACTGTTACCGACACTAAACAGGCTCGCGTTGTCGGCGTCTCCCGAGTGTCGGCACTCGACACAATGAATGCAAGACAATACGTCACCGGCACGTGGTTGTAGCTAATTCTTCCCAGTAATAAACAAAAGACGACAGGTAGGGAAGCAAGTGTAGGCACTTTTCAAAGCAGGAGAAGCGAGTTGTACCCCAGGGGAGCGATTGGCGCCAACTTTTTCGACTCTTGTCTTAGGTGTCGGGACAAATGACAGTGTCTGGCTTTTGTAAACGCTCAAGTGTCACTTGAGAGCTAATGACGTGTCTGGAAATAGAAGTCCATTTGCGACCACGGTGGTATTAACACGAAATGCAAATGCAAGCAATTAAAGCACTTTACATTCAATCCATTCTAAGGAATATATTCCTGTTCGATTTCTAATGTTGCTTTATGGATGCCAACAGTATGTACAATTACATAAACCTTGTACTTACGTAGTACTTATTACTTCCATGACATAAACATATTTCACTAAAAATCACGTTAAGCACACAGTTCCAAAATCAAAATTAACAAAAAGTTGTTTTTTACTACGCCCTATCCGGGGCATGTAATTTAAGTCCGATCTTTCTTATCTATTGTTCTGTTTCGTTATGAACATGTGCATATTATGTTATGTACATGTGCAATTTAATAAATAATTAAGTACCAGAAAGAAATATCAATCCTCAGCCCGTTTCAGGAATCACAACTACATTCATTCATTCAAAATTTAAGAGCCTCGCTCTTGGCGGTGGAGCAATTTCCATTATTCCCTGGACTCCGCCAGCACCTTCAACTCCCTGTACGTCAAGACATCAACTTTTTCCATCAACAGTTTGGTATATGTCCGTCTTGACATTCCTCTTCCTCTCAGCCAAAACAGCGATTTTTTCACTCATGTAGTCAACTAGCCTATTATGTTCATAATATCAGGTGGTGGCTGAAATGAACAATTGCAAATCTTATTACATTTCTCCTTCCTTCTGATTTAGCATTCACATTTCTATTATTGCTCACAATGGCAATAATAGCTTCGTGTACATGTTAAATAAACATAATCACTTGTTGTACGCTACCAAACTGTGATGGACTACCGGATTTGTACAGGTTTCGTAATAACTATGGCATTGTAATGCGCGGGAGCGAGTAATTTTAGTCTTTTGGAAGATTGTGCGCAAACCGAATTACGGGATTTCCATTCTAGAGAGATTCGGACACAAAGATCGCCGGCTCTAACAAAGACCGTGAAATTATGAATGTATCCGGGGTTCTCTAAAATAGGAACCTTCATTGCTTTGTATAACTGTTTAAGGTAATAGAATTCCGGGAACACAGCAAACCCCTTTTTGGTGAAGTGCAAAAGTATCCACGTGCTAAAGCCGACATAAGGACTCGGCAACTTTACAGCCACTTCTCATTAAGTCAAGGGCATGTTAGAAATAAAAATTGCTAAAGGCCTTTTTGAGAGTCGCCGCCTTGAATAGGCAATGATTTTACGATTCCAAAAATCCATATTTTATTGGAGTCGGACCTAAATTTTATGGTCTTTACTTTTATTTGGACTCTCGAGAGCCGTTTGTGTGGTGTCACCGCAATTTTATGGTTGGACCAGTAATTATCACGGCTAGACGAGTTGTTAATGTTCTTTATATGAAAGCTTTTAGCGTAATATTGTATAGCATTAACAACAATCCTTTGATTTTCTAATAACTTTTTATAACTGGATCCTAAATTTTTATATTCAATGCGACTGCGGACTATGCACATGAGTGATAAAATTTAACGATTTTTTTTTGGAAACCATGCTGAATTTAAGAATAAGCTCTGTTGCGGATAAAGAATTTTATGTTATACTTACTTAAATGTAAATCGTTTCTAAGTAAGATAGTACAGGCTTTTGTATTAAAAAGTGTTTTATATGTATGTATTTACTTTTCTATTTTATTGTTGTTGTATTTGTTACGTTTTTTATTAGGTATAGGTGCAATCCAAAACAATACAGTAGGTATTTTGTGTTTTTTTTGTTGTATTTGTATTCAATACCGCCTGCTTCAGTCGCTACAAGTTCCAATGTACTCTAATCTTTAATCTTAAACATCTAAAGTACTTCATTACGTCTTATTAGTGTGATACTATTGTAAAGTACTACGTCTGGAATAATTGGTACCTACGAAACCGGAACCTTAACAGACGGACTTTAATGGTGTTTTGGCTTTATTGTATTCAAATGTAGTCAACAGATATATCTTGGTAAATTATGCCCCAATTCGTATTCAGGTCCAGTGCAAAATAGACTTTATAGCTACAGATTTCCGTAACTACGAAACGTTCCCAGAGGCATTTCACTCTACATCGAGGCCATTAATTGTTGGGTGTCGCTCAGAATTCCATAGTTAATTTATAGATTCTTCCAAGCTTTTATTTATACCAACTTACCCATCGTTTGCATGCGACTATGATGGCTACTGAGCTATAGTTAACACAGCTACTGAGCTGCATTCGAATTATGGTGATTAATTTTGTGTTTTTACTGATACTATCTTCTATAATAACCGGGTACGGCGTTATATCAGAAATATGTCGGGGAGATTGTGTGAGACTTTATAAAATGTGTCGCCTTTGATGTCCATTAACATTTTATTGATCTCTTGTTTTCACTATATTGCCTTACATTATAGCATAAATCATTTTAATAGCATCGTTATCTTGTATATTTTTTGTGAGATATGATTAAGTGCCTAATGCATGTTAAATTGTTCTTTGTACATAAAGTGCTTCTTTATAAAGCAATTAAATTGACCAATTAGGTCAGTATATTGAATAACTTTCAAGAATCGTAAGTGGATCAAATAGAGTCAAATTGCGTTATAAGGAGTAATAAGGTTATTAGTGCTCATAGTTTTACGTGGAATTGATAAGCCAATCTACTAAAAGACATACAACAAGTATTAGTTTGCCGTCCCTCGTTTACATCAAGAGATAGTCATTTGTTATATATATTTCCAGCAATTTTCTCATGTTTCATACACCGCTCGGTCTCTAGAACTGTACAGAGTTAGAATGATTATTTACTAATCAAAGGATGGCCCGGTATTTACGCACATAACATGCCATCCGCGGCTGTCATTACTGGCTAAACATACCTCGCAGCGAGGCAATGAGTAGCTAATACCTCGTGCTTCTGAGAACGGTGACTGCGAGAGACGCCCGGTAGTCATTAGCTAGATTATGAGATTAGGTGTTTGTTGAGGCCGCGAGCGACTGGTAGCGGTCGTGTCCGATAATTACGGTGAATTAATATCCGAGCCGTAAATAAGACGGCCGATAACCGGCTCCGATGCTAATCTGTGGTACACGATTCGACGCCCGGCCGGCTCGGCGCGAGTGCTAGGAAGCGGCTTATCGGTAGATCGGATCGGGTGGTAACTGTTGGTGCGGTTGCCAATTACGTGATCTGTTGGGGATTGTTGATGTTTGAATGATGATTTTTCAACCTAACTTATTGCTAACACAGCCTTTTATGATAAATAAATAAAATAAAATAGTATAGTAATAGTGCGGGGGCGCGATTCACTCATAGGGGCGTAACGGTGTGGTGGGTGCAGCCACACCGTTGCACGAAGTCCGCCCGGGGAGCACTCTATTACTCTCCGGATCCAGGGCCAGTGGCCGTCACTCCTGGTCAGGAGAGGGCAAATATTGCCCTCTCTTGGCCAGGAGTGCCGTTGCTGTTGGGAGTCTACTCTGAATTTACTATTGAAAAGCACTCTGAAAATTTCTTGCTTTTACTTCTTCTACTTTTACCGTTGATTCGTAACCCGCTTACCGAAACTTCGAAACTTAATAGCCCATAAAATTTTAGTTAATCATACATTTCTACATTATAAAGTGTATAATTTGCACGAAGTGTTTCAGAAACCACAAATTGTTTGAAACCGTTAATTTTCCTGCTCGATTCATGGAACACAAACCTTGTGGTCTTACCCAAAAATTTATGACATCTCTTGGTACAAGGATAGTGATTGCACAAGACTTATAAGGATATTAGATGTAATAATGACATGTAGAATGCGTCAATTGTCCCAGTAGCGTAATAGGTGCAAAGTCCATGTTATGTGTTGAGTTAATCCATAATTTGTCCAGTGAACTTTGTCTCGTTATTCACCGGCTTATTCCAACATCAGTCATATTTTATGTTCCCTTTATATAACCGTTCAAACACGCACTTGTATGAGAATGACGCATGCGTCTTTATCTGAATTACAACTCTTAGTTTGAAAGGAAAATTTCACCCATTCTCTTAACTGGTGATGACACGTTGTCTTGAAACGTAAAATATGTTAAGTTATTGATTCTGCGATTAATCCCTCCCCAGTTGTGTCTCTGGCATTTCGTCAGACCAATTACGTAGTTATACCAATAATACACACTCGCAAGTAGGTAGGTACTTTTGTTAATATACATTGGCTTCGTTATGTGTAATATCTAGAAAAGTTGAATCAATTAAATTGTGAAATGCTTTGTCGTAAGCGGTGTTTCCGGACCGATACGACCTTCAAATTTTCAAGAAAAGAGCGTACCTCTTTCTTAAGGCCGGCAGCGCAGCTGTAACTCCTGATGTTGCAGATGTACATGGGCGGCGGTTATCACTTACCATAAGGTGAGCCGTCTGCTCGTCTGCCCCCTATTTTATATTTAAAAAAAAATAAAGCGTTTCGGGAATATTTGACATCATCGCCAAGGTATCCCGTCAAATCCCGTAAATATTGGGCGACATAATAGAAAATGTATGTGGAGGGCTGATAATGATGAATCGTCATTTAAATTTACGAGGGAAATTAAGAAGTGCCATCAAAATTGCCTCGGTTTATGGACTGTTCATCATGGAGATATTGCTTGACACCATAAATGCTAATTAATTTAGCAATTTTTAAATGTACATTCATCTGCCATAATTTATTATTATTATTATTAACTCATTTATTCAAGTCAACAAGGACCAATTACAATAAAATTCATACAATTAGTTAAAAATTAAATATAAATATTTCACAATAATCAATAATCAAAACATAATATCATTAAATTAAAATAATAAAATTTAAAATAAATAAAAATTAAAATAAAATCACAGCATTAGCCTGCACATGCACCATGTTGCAATGGTACATGTACATTGTACAGGCAGTCATGGCGCTCGGCGAACGCGCGCAGGATGCTGTTCGGGCTGGCCCGCACCCTGCGCACCAAGGATGTGCACCGCTTGCGCATGGTGGTGTGGAAGCAGTCCACGCGCGCCTCCGCGAACATCCCCGATGCGCTACAGAAGCGAGGCAGCCCCAACAACACCCTGAACGCGTTATTGTATTGAACGCGTAAGGCGCTGTACAGCTTCTGCGTGTAGTCCACCCACAGACTGCTCGTGTAAAAGGACGTGCAAAATGCCCTGAAAAGGGTAATCTTGACACCCCTCGAACAGCGAGAAAATCTGTGGGCTATCATGTTCTCACGAACAGACAGCGCCCTACGCTCCCTCTCTAAGTCGGCATTGTCCTTCAGGTCCGGGGTTAAAATGTGCCCGAGGTATTTAAATTGTTGTACTCTCATAAGGGGGCAACCATTCAGTTTAAGTTTGGGTGTGACACCTATGGGCCTCCCCCTGGCCTGAAAGACCATCCACTCACTTTTGTTTACATTATAAGTCAGACCATGTTGCTTCGCATATTTTGCACAAATGTCAAGCAGCTGTGACAATCCGCCTATAGAGGCACTCAGCAGCACCATGTCGTCCGCGTAGCTTATGTTATTAAGGCAGACTCATTTAAAGCACTATCTCAAAATATTAATACATACCCTTTATTCTTAGTAGTCTCTGTCAAAGTATTAAAACCTATCATATCAATATTGATGGAATTCTAAGAAAATAAATTACTACTTACTACTAGCACTTGTGATAATTATGTGTAAAATAAGATATTTATTAATCTTGCTAAACTGAAAAACCGTTTCATTTATGTTTTTTGTTCGCTGTTAAACAAAATAACTATGTTACTGGGCATTTTGTTTTTAACCGACTTCAAAAAAGGAGGAGGTTCTCAATTCGACTGAATTATTTTTGTTGTATGTTGGTAGGTAGGTATATTTACTAGATTTCTCCGACAATTGAGAACCGATTTGGATATTTCTTTTTTGTTTCAAAGTGTGTACTTCCTAGTTTTTCCCATTTTCATCATCATATTAAAAACTCATTTTTATCGATTATAATGAAAAAGAAGCTCGAAAAATATTTCACTAAACTATGTAGCTTCTTCGCATTAAAGTCTGTAATCAATTACAGTGTGGATATATAATAGGTAATTAGGGAAATTCCAGTTCACATAATTAATTTCTCGCTATCTTTTTGTTTTTATCATACTTATTGTCTTTGATAGGAAGATATCCAAAACATAGACAGCATATCAGCAAGATAAGACTAAGTTGTTTGTCCACAAAAAAGTAATCAAAGATTTTAATGCAGGAAGTAGCAATTAATTTAAGAGAGGTAGGGCATAGCGAATCTTCGCTCGACTTCGCTCGAGCTGCCCGTCCGGGGAAGGACCTCCACCCTATAGAATACCGCAGCCAAATGACCTCCGGGTCGTGTTTCTGCTGGTGAGTAGAGTCTCCGGAGCTCGTGGGGGGGTTAGGGTTGGGCCGGCATGGCAGTGGCAACTGACAGGTAACTAACCAGTTACTTGCCAGTTGTCACAGCGACTTGGGGTTCTCTTTCGCTTTCCATCAGTAGGGGAGCCATTATGTCGAGCTATTATAAAAAAAAACATAAAAGAAGTAGGTAAATGTGAATATTAGAGTTGTGGTACCTATACATTTACTTTCATCAACAACAGTCTATTGCAGTCCACTGCTGGACATAGCCTCTCCAGTTGTTCACTACTTAGGTCAAACATATATTTATTGTACATATCTAGTAGATTTATGGAATGGGACATTTTTTATATTGTGTTTGACTTCTAATACAGGGTTTAGGAGTCAGCGATTTGATAAGGACTCATTAAAATTACTTATACTTTATAGATATTTTGTTTCATTCGTTAATTTGGTTAAAACTTGCTGAAAATGAGATTTATAAAGCTTATGACTGAATTCCTTGAAGTAGCGTTTTGGTTACATCCATAAATGGGACTTTTGAAGTTCAAATCTGGGTGTTAGGTACCTACGCAAAGTTATCATCTCGTAATTATACCACAAGGAAAATCTTGGTTTAAACAGGTGAGCATTGTCAGATCCATTTATTTATTATTTTGGCGTTAATTAGGTACCTACGTGACGCGCGAAAAGTGTTCTTAAGAAGCTCTTCATTGCTTAAACGATAAATGTTTTATTTATAGCGGACATAAAAAATGCTTCCTGAAATGCAAAGGTAAAATTTGGTTGTGATAATAACTGCGATTAAGTCCAATTAGACAGTCAGAAGTAAGGTCTTCAACATGTGAGTTTGCACGGTTTCCACGGTTAGCAGAAATATAAATTTAAAACATTAACAATGTTCCTGTACCTGACAGGAACATTCGTGTAATGAAGGGTTGTCTTTACATACATTTTTCTCTTGAGTGGAATTCAAACCTACAAGTATGAGATCATTACCAATGTATTTTTTATATTATTGTAGTCTCTGGTTGCCATCAGAAAGTAAAAGACAGGCTCAAGCCGTTGCGGCAAAGGACAAGTAGCCAAATCAATCACATGTCAGTTGCCACCGCTTTGCCTAGAGGCCACTCTAGGTTTGTTAAAGTTACTTTTGCAGTACATTATTAACACACTGTGCCAGTGGCGACCCACGCGCGAGTTTCGAAATAACGGACTTCCATAAAATGATGCCTAAATTTTAACTTAGGCATCTAGCAACGCATTGGTGAAAACCGTATTCAATTCCATGCAGTAGTTTTTGCGTGATGCGCGGTCAAGCATACAGATAAAAATTTCTCCCGTTTTCTCAACATTACCCTTCACTCCTCTGCTCTTATTCATTGTAAGGTGATGAAAAGTATACTATAACCTGCCCAGGGGTATAAATAATAATTGTACCAAGTTTCGTTAAAATCCGTTTAGTAGTTTTTGTTTCATAACGAACATACAGACAGACAGACGGACGGATAGACAGACAAACAAAAATTTTACTAATTGAATTTTCAGTATACAGTATCGATTACTAATCATCCCCTGATAGTTATTTTGAAAATATATTTAATATACAGAATTGACCTCTCTACAGATTTATTGTAGAGAGGTCAATTCTGTATAGATAGAGGATATAGATATAGAAGAAGATAGAAGAAGAAGATATCTATAGATATAGAACAAGAAGATAAGTATGTATGTTTCTTTCGTCCTTTGATATAAGATATACTTATATATGAAAGCATCTTACGGGCTGTACTATAGCGATAATAGCTGATAAATAAACTGGATTAGAAGGTAACACGCCTATTAGTAAAGAAAATTTTGCTTCTGGCAAGGAGGGCTGTGCTGTGCTCCTACGAAAATAGTGAGAGGTGGTCTATAAAAAACGCATCAAAATGTAATTTAATCCAGATGAAAAACTTATGAGCTCCAACTAACTCACTCAAGCATCCTCAAACTTCTCGATGATCCTAAAAAAGGTGAATCGAAAAATGCCCGCGGCAGCAATGGTCAGCGCAACGGACTCAAATTAAGTAGTCACAGGCCGGAGATTAAGGCCTGGCTGACGGAGAACGCCCACCGGTCTGACGGTGGCGCAATCAGGGCTGGGACATCAGTCAGTAGCTATAAAAGGTATCTTTTTTTTTTCTATGCAATGTAAATAAATAAAAAAAATAAAAACGTTTATTAACCATGAAAAATTGTTTTACAAAAAGGTTTTCACTGTCTCCCACACTAGGCAGCGCCTGTCTCGTGGGAGCCAGGTATACAGATATTTCACATTGTTCTGCTGGACACATTAGAGTTTAACATGGAAAAGAAAATAGAAGTAAATAAATAAAAATGAAAATAATGTTAAACAATTCTTCTTACACCTAAGGTATATTGTGTCATATTAGTGTGTGTCTGTGTGTGAGAGTGTGCATTTGTGAGTGTGTGTGAGAGTGTGCATGTGTGAGTGTGAGTGAATGTGTGTTTGAACTGTAATTTCATTTCAGAATTTTCAAAACTGTCTCTGTTTGCTCATAATCCCAAGTCAGTAACAGGCTTTTGACTTTTCTTTTGGCCTGGTGAGGCCGACAGTTATGAATGTCACAGGTAGCCACTATTTTGTTGTAGATTCGGGGGAAGAGAAATTGTTTGAAGTGTTGAGCAAATGAAGTTCTAACGTCTGGAATGGGAAGTCTGAAAGTTCTTTTGCTCAGAAGTCTTTGGTAATTTGGGAGTTTGACAGCAACCGAATGCATAAATAGACAAGCACGCATTAGCCATAATCTACGGACACTCAGTACCTGGGCCTCTTCGTACACATCAGTAGTAGCATGACGTTTTGGCCTTCCCAAAGCCGTCTTCAAAACTGCTCTTTGTGCCCTTTCCAAGACTATCAACACTGAAGGGGGTAAACCACCCCAAGCCAAAATACAATAATCGAGAATTGGTTGGCATAGAGTGAGATATACTAGCTTCAATAAATTTCCGTTTGATACTTCTCTAAGCGTTTTCATCACATATATTAGTTTACGTACCCTGAGTGATGTGGCCGTTATATGTGCCTTAAACGAGAGATTCTCGTCGATTATGATGCCCAGATATTTAAGGGAGTTGGTTCTTGAAATCGTACCACAACTACAGGATAGGTGGTCCCCCCCACCGTGGCCAACTGCTGAACATTGGTCCACATGCACTTTAAAGTTGTCGAAGAGGGATGGAGGTGGCTTGGATGCAGCAGTTTTATGGAAGCACAGAAAATGAGTTTTGGTAGTATTGAGCGTGAGGATGTTAAGATTCAGCCATTTGAATATCTTTTGCATTCCAGATACCGCTACACGATGTACGTCCTGCCAAGTCCGGCCATGAAATACAATTGCTGTGTCATCAGCATAGCATATCAACTCGCTGTTCCTAGGTTGGAGAGATATGATATCATTAATATATGATATGAATAATGTGGGGCCTAAAATACTTCCCTGAGGAACTCCGAACTTCACCGGCATGACATCACTTGTGTATTCATCAATTTTGATAAATTGACTTCTATTAGTCAAGTAGCTGGAGAACCAGTTTAAGGTATTCCCGCGAATACCGCAATTGAAGAGCTTTTTCAGCAGTATAGGGATCGATACCGTGTCGAATGCTTTTGCTAAATCTAGAAAAACGCCGACACAGCATCGACCCCCATCAAGATGAGATACGATCTCATCCGTAAGAAGAGTGACTGCGTTCTCAGTGGACTTACCACGACGGAAACCGAATTGTCGATTTGAGAGTACACCCTTGCTTTCAAGAAACCCAACAAGGCGCTTGTTGACCACCCGTTCTAACAGCTTAGAATAGCAGCTAAGTAAGGAAATAGGACGGTAGTTCGAAGGATTGTCCTTCGTTCCACTTTTGTGAATAGGAGCTACTGCAGCCGTTTTCCAGAGACTGGGAAAAGTACCTAAGGCCATGCTTGTGTTAAAGATGGATGCAAGTGGATTTGCTATAGTATGTCCAATAGACTTAAGCAGCTTGTTCGTCACACCATCCACACCTGGAGCTTTGTTGGTATCTAGCGAATTTATAAGAGTCAATACTTCTTGAGCATCCGTAGGCTCCATGAAGAAAGAGTCCAAGGGAGGATTCAAAGCCGGAACCTTAGCCGAAAGTGATTCCTCTGTTTCATTTAAGTTTGCCAAAATGGAATTTGCTAATTTTTCACCTGCAGAAGCAAAATAAGAGTTACAGAGATTTAACGAGTCCTTTATGGAAGAACCCACATTCAGCAGGTCATTGTGGTTAACTAATTTTGTTTCTCTACCTGTGATATGATTTATGGTTTTCCATAGTTTTTTAGGAGAAGATTTGCTTTCGTTCAGTTCATTATTGTAGTAAGAGAATTTCAGTTTTCTCAGCAGTTGTATGTAAAAGTTTCTATACCTTGTGTATATGAGCTTTTTTTCGGGATTATCTGGGTCTTTACGAAGATCAGAGTGTAATTTGTCTCTGTGCTTAGAACATTTAATTAGTCCTGGGGTCATCCAGGGCCGCAAGATATGCTTAGAGCGACTGGAGATTACGGTTTTGGAATAATTCGATATTGTGTTTGCAACTTTTTCCGTGAAACAGCCTACAGACTCATCAAGGGGTACATTGTCTAGAAGAGATTTCCAATCAGTTTTTTTCAATTCTATTTCGATGGAATCAAAGTCAATCTTAGTTTTCAAACGGGATGACTTATTACTTGGAGGTCTCTGAGACGCGAGCATGATCCCGACCATAGTAATATCGTGATCAGTCAAATCGGCGGAACAGATTATCGATTCGGCTTTTCGGTTAGCTGTAATAAAAATATGATCTATGCAAGTCTTAGCATGCGTAGCTTTGTCTATGCTAGAAATAAGGCCATGCCCTGCCAGAGTGGAAAGATACTCAGAAGAACAGCTACTGTCAGCTGCTCGACCAAGAATATCTATGTTCAGGTCTCCGGCAAAAATCAGACAAGGGGTGGGTTTAATCGAATTTAGGTTTAGGTCAAGTGAACGTGTGAAGGCATCTGAGTTTGAGAAACTTGGGGACCTGTAAGTGGCGATAACTGAAAATTTGTTTGGCACCTCGGCAAGAATGCAGTTTGCATCACTAACGTCTAGTTCTTTGAACTGTGGATTCCAAGTATCCTTTACATAAATTGCGACTCCGCCTGACCTGTTTATGTACTTGTTTGAGTGGAATGATGTGTAACCTTCTAAATCTCTTATACTCACTAGCTGGGTTAACCAGCACTCGGAAAAAACTATTACATCGAAATCTACATTTAATCTTTTGTTAATTACTATAAAATCATCAAAGTTTTTATGAATACTCCTGATATTAATGTTTAATATTTTAAGAGAGTATTTAGATATTATTTTGTTGCATTCTTCTGGGAGACTAGTGGTATGGCACTTTATACGGTATGAATTATCAATGTCTTCTAATAAGTCTAGGGTAGCCATGGAGATATGCTGTAAAAAAGATTAGAATATTTCAGAGATATATGTAAAAGTGCCCAAATGATGATAGAATGACAAATTTCTTTATGGGTAAAATGTAACTTACGTTTTAAGTACATGTTGAGATATGAGTATGTGTGTAAGTGTATGCGCGAATAATTACAGAAACTGTTTACGAGAATATTAAGATAATAGGGATTTAAAGTACAAAGACGACAGTAAAAAAACAAGTAAAGCACGGCATTAAGCAGGATTTTGAAGGCCTGGTGAACGATTTCCCACATTGTCAGTTTGAAGTGTAGCTTGGTTATGAGCCAAGCGATGGAGATCCGCTTCCGATTTGATGCGTATTGCAGGACTCCCCACCCCGGCGTCCTGCTTACGAACGAATACAGATCCATTTCGGAGCCAGCAGAACTTGTAGCCGTGCTCGTGTACGAATAGTCTGGCACTCCGAAATAAGCTACGGTTGCCGTTGGTAAGACGTTCATTTATGTAAATTTTGTTTTCGGAGCCATTTTCGATAATGTCTTTACTTTTCAGGTGTCTTCGGGGTTTCGCTTTTTTTAGAAATTCATCCCTCGTTGCTCGTCGCGTGAAAGCAACCACTAGCGGTCGTTGAAGTGTTCGGCGGCCATCCTTCTCGTTCCGAGCATTATTCTTGGGTCCAACGCGGGAGACGTAGTTCAGATCTGTATCTTTCAGCTCCAGCCCAAGCTTAGCAGCCGTCGTAAGGACCAAGTGCGACGGGCTTTCAGAAGCCGTTTCATCCAACCCAACAATTTCCAATTCATTACGCAAAGCCTGCTGTGCCTGATGGTCCAACTGAGATTGCAAGTCGGTGACTGTAGCCCTCAGAACAAGGTTCTCGTTTTCTAGTTTTTCTAGCGATCTAATTCGTTGTTCGTAATCTGCTAGCTTACTGTTTATGCTATCGAAGCAATCTCGAAGATATTTCACATCATCCTTTATTTCAGCTCTTAAGCACGATAATTTTGATTCCAAAAGTAAATCAAACTGCTCGTAAGTAATAGACCCGCCCGCTTGCGGCACACTTGTAGAGGAGGCCATCTTAGTGTTTTTAGGTATCGCCTCAGCCGTCGGGACGTCGTCGCACGACATGTTAAATTCAGTGTCAGGGACCGGAGAATGTTGGCTACGCACCGGAGTATTGTCACCCTTTCGTCGTGTAACTCTAGTGCATGAGTGGCATTGCCAATGCTTTTTTAAGTTCGACAGATTTTCTTTAAAATATGTCTGAGACATATTGTAACATTTATAGTGATAGCATGCTTTACAAGCAGCACACCTCAGTTGTTCGTCCGGGCGAGCGCCTTTGTTGCAAGCTAAACAGTTCATTTCGGCTAGATAAACTTGTGGATGAAATTGCAAGTAGAAGTATGATAATTATACCTTGTTTACAATCTATTCGAAACCACTCACGCACACTGCTGGCATCCGTAGCGCGTAGCTGTGCTTGTAGTCCGCGCCGGCCGGGCTCAGCGCCTCGCTATTGCAAACCGGTTATCGGGCGAGGCGAGTGCAGCTTCGGAGCGATTGTTTATGTGGGTCACCGTTTATTTAACAATTTTCGGGAGATGTTTATTGTCACTGTGCTTACGTTTCTGGACTGATTTAAAAACTGATTTCGGGATTATGTTACAGGGATAATAAGCTTATCGTTGATACTAAACTTTTTTTGAAATGCACAAGTTTAACTGTAGTAATGTAATTTTGACTGAGGGACGCAACGGTTACGATGTTGACGCAAGGACGCCACCGCACGAACCAATCATCCATGTCCATCATTAATCCAGAGTTTTTTCTCCAGTTTTGGTTTCAGAATCTGTAGGCTTACTCTTAAGGGCTTTATCGAAATATAATGCTGTCAAAAGGATAGTTTTGTGACGACATAAAAACATAGAGGATAGAGAGAATAGATATTAGCACTGATCCTACTAATAATATAAATGCGAAAGTTTGTTTGGATGGATGTTTGTTCCTCTTTCACGCATTAATTACTGAACGGATATTAATGAAACTTTACAGTAGGTAATATTGCTTATACGTTGGATTAACAATATTAACATATAGCCTATGTTTTATACGGATATTCATGCGGGCAGCAGCTAGTAATTCCTATTTCAAACAATCCCTGCTAACTATACTACTAAGTATATGTGAGAGTTATGGCCATTGTGATGATATAGAGCTGAAATTATTTACTTTCTATAGCAATGGAGTGTAGTGTTAATTATAAAGGGACCATCCCAGGGTCATTTCGGATTGTGACTGGCTTTGGATCGTTTTCCTTCGAATGTATAATTCTCCAAAACCCAAATAGGCAGGTGAAAATGATGATGAAAACCACAATTTTTGCTTAGGACACTTGTACAGGTAAATTTGTTGATACATTTTTGGGAAAGCGTTGCTACGGCCCCCCCAGTTTCCAGTGTTTTTGAAATGTACAGAGTAAGTTCTATACTAGATTCTCTTGGAGATACACATACTATACTGATAGCAGTATAGTATATATTTAATACTAAATAGCATATGTATTGACATAGAGTATGTTTCTAACATGTTAATGATTTTCAAAATCATTCTCTTTTAAAAACCGTTAACGTTATTCGTAATTAGATGCTGGTATCGTAAACCCTAGCTGCCGGCTACCGTGCAGTAAGTAAGTATAATGACGTCGGCGCTTGCGCACTCGCTAAGAAGCGGTAAGTATGAATTTTAACAGCTTAATTTGATGTCAGAGGCGACGGTGAAATGGGACTGGCCGCCTTTAAGAGTTATGAAACCTCTTTTAAATAATACTTATGAAGAGATGAAGCGCTAATAATAACATTTGTCGTCGACCTAATTTGAAATTAAGTTCTAGTTGTTGTTGTATAAGATAGTTTTAAAGCAGATTAATGATTATGATATGTACTTATCATCGGCCACTTATCGTCTGGGCCTTATCAGAATGTGGGTGACATCACTTCACATCACATGATAAAATTGTAACAAATGCAACAATATGTACCTATATACCTACGTACAATGAATAAAGATCAATAAGTAGATATCTATTTATGTGTAGATATATATTTTTTTTGTGTTAGTATTAATTAATATAAATATGTATTATAATGCAAATATTATTCAATTACTCACAAAATAATTAAAAATTAGTTTAGTTAGCAATTAGTTTCTATTGAAACGAAGAATACATATTTTATTTAAAAGCACAGCATCAACAGGTATTTTATGGTAAAGTTCAATATCTACCAAAGTCTACAAAGCAGACTCATTTTAACTCCCACACAATTAAAATGAGATGTCACCAAAACGCCTACGTTCTCACAAAGTTGTATGAGTTTTTCTTATCTTATAACGAATAATAAGAACCATTAAGAGTGCCATTATACTTGAACAGAATCGTCACCTAAATCTGTTTGTAGAAAGTGTCTAAGATGCATGTAAGAGGGCAATTACTATAAATTAAGTCAAATTAAGTGGCGGCTAGATAGAGCCGTGGGGACAAGTTGATAACCGTGATACAATCGCGCGCTCGCCGTTTGGTAATAAATTGACGAGTAATGTTACAATCTGTGTCTTTAGCGAAAGCTGGGTACATCTTGTTTGTATATTGAAGCTCGGTCTGTTGAACTAGTCTGGATCTGTACGCATTTTGTATACGTATATCTATCTAACAACCAGCTGAAGTAGTGGAGATCTATGTATGTACTTAGCAATTGTTTTTTTTTAAGTTTTCGTGAAGCCCTTTCACTTTGAAGATATTGATCCCATTCTGATATAACTGACAGCTTATGCATTTCATGTTTGGAAAACTATCTTTATGCTAGTGAAATATAACGACTACTTAACTATTACTTAACTATAAAAAAATCATCATGAGCCTGCAAACGTCCACTGTTGGACTTAGACCTCCCCCAGTGACAAATTATATATTTATTTACAACTAAATGTTGTGTGTAAAAATATAAGGTAAATAATTATTTATTAAAAAAAATCAGTTTCTTAAAATTGTAGGTAAGCTTATCAGTTATTATACCAGAATACACACACAAACGCTTCCTTAAACATTAACTACTTAACTAAATAAAATATACGATTCTCGGTTCTTAAAACAGGATTACAGCTAAAGAAAATGTGCATCTAAAACAAAATGAGATTTTATTAGGTAAGTTATATTATAAGATAAGTATTTTTGTTGATCACTATCATTACGAGAACCCGTTTAAGTTTATTACCTACTCCAATTACTAAGTTACAGTCTTGTGAAACCATTCATTAGATATTATGCCTTATGCTAAGCCTGAATCGGCTTGATTGACCGTTATACTAGTTTTCATTTCCTCTAGATCATATAAAAATTAATAATCCTAGTTTAGTAATTATGATGTATGTACCTACTATAATTAACGATATAATTGCTCTAGTGAGATTACAGGTCGGTTGTCCAACTTACTTCAGTTTTATTACGAGAAATGTAATTGAAACTAGCTTTTAATTAATGTCTAATATTAATTTAAAATGTATGTGTTACGGCTGGAGCTGGCGTCTAGGGGTGTGGAATCAAAACACGACAATTGGGAAACCACAAACACTTTACTGCTCAGCCACGGTGGACTGTATAACTCAAACTAACTTACAAAACAAACAATAAAAACCATAGCAACTAAATACTTCCAAATATAAAAAATAAGTACAAAACTGGTAAAAAGGTAAAATCGTTCTGTCCGCAACAGTATGAATAGTTTTAATTGAATTCCAAGGCAGTAAATTTACGAGAAAATGTGGGACCACCGTTTCTCCTTAATTCTATAATGACGAATGTTGCTATATAGATTAAAGTACATATAAGCATTACCTTGTACGACTCAATTTTTTTTTATTAATCTCTATTGTACTTATTTATTTTACTTTAAGCCTTCCGACTGATAAATAAAGAGTTTTTTTTTTGCATAGTTCTCTAGTGTACACTGTAATAAATGAGCATTGCATTAGTATCCACAAACTATTTTAACTCTTTAAGATTGTTTACTTTTTGAAATTGCCTTATGATGCAATTAATATACGGAGCAATTAATGCGTGAAGAATTTGAGATATATTTACTGCACATGCATTCCATAAGGTATCTTCAACAACATCGCATCAATCAGGTAAATTTTCAATTACACATGAACAAAAAAATGTTTGCAAATGGTTTAAATTTTAAAATATTCATTTTAGCTCTTGCGTGTGAGGCTTTTAAGGTTGTTATTAATTTCGTTGAGTTGTAAAATAATGCTGGTAACGATACAGTTCCATTGATTGAATGTCAGGAATTAAATATGCGAAACACAGATGATTGAGGGGCTCGTTTGTGCGGCGACGGACATTAAGAAAGGTCATGAAAATGAAGACATGTCACCAAATTGAAGGTTATTCATTAAAGCTTGTCTCAGTACATATGAATAATGGAGTACCTACCTACAAGTTTAAATGCCATGGTAGGTAGTATTTGTACAACTTTTACAAAGATTTTCATTTTGCACGACTTTTATAAAGATTTTGATTTCATTTTAAACTGAGCTTTTACATTTTGTTTTGATATGGATAGGTATAGAAGAAAGAAATAGTACGCAAACACATGTTTATTTCTTTATTTAATATTTATTGCACGAGAGAGTATAATTAGCGAACTTAATGTCGTATAGCATTATTTATTAGTCAACCATTGGGCGAGGCAGAAAACTTATATGGTGCGGTACTACGGAGGTAAACAATTACTAAATGCAATAATTAATGGATTTAAAAACATTCATTCTTCAAAGAAATGCATAGGCATAGGAAAGGCATTATGCCGTGCAACTTTAAAATAAAAGCTTGTAAAAAGGAAAGATTCATCCCTTTGATCTAAGCCATGGTGGACTTCCATCGCTCTATCTAATAAATCAAATTATATTCCCATAAAACTGCTATCAAATACGTTAAAAACTTTTGGAATCTTAATTGTGTTGCTATAAATACGTTGCATCTTCCATGGCAATAAAAATCGTATTAATGTTTAATTAAATGCGAACTTAATTTTACGATAGGTCAATGTCCTTTGCTTAGCTGAAACTAATTGGGTCTTTTACGGGGGACAATGAGACCACTTCACAAAATTGGTCCACACAAATTGGACTGAATTGGATTTTTATGGTTGATATATTCCTTCTTTGGCATGTTGATATTTAAACTAACTCAGCAGGTGGTTACGATTTTATTAATTTATTTTAGTGAGTCTTTTTTAAATTAATAATAAATAAATCGAACTATATTAGCAAATAGGCAGAACCAAAGATATGATATGTAGTTCAATTATTGATTTCGATTTAAAATACATAATTCGTAAATGTAATATTGGCAACGACCTTATTAACTCAAATATAGTAAGTAATTTTTATAAGTAATTATAATAACTTATCGATTTAATAAATGTGAGCTACAAAAATACAGTGCTCAAAATCCCCAAGCACCTATTTTTCCGTTATATTTGTTTAAGGATTTTAATTACATTCACAAAAGTAGGTCAGGTGTAGCGAAAATAAGGTATGGCTGTAAAAAGCAGTTTGCAACTCGTTTTATTTTTTAAGAGCGCGCAAATAGAATACGTAGTTGCGAATATAAGGCCACATTTAATTAACCAGTTTGTTGGCGGGAATAAAATGGAAACAGTTGCATCCATGAATGAGCGATCGTAAACTGCACTAGTAGGTGTTCGCATGTTCATACGCAGGTTCTGTTAGGGTTGAAGTATAAACATGGAGCAATTTAAATATTAAATCAAGTACTATATTTGATAAGTATTTTTTTAATTATGATTATTGTTAAAGACAATGTTATGGATGTATTTAAATGTAAGTAGCTTTTAGGGCTCGTTTAAGAAGACTCTGGGAATAGTGCGTCTCGTGTTGCACTTCTTTGACGAAAACGCTATTTTGGGCAGCCTGTATTGCGCAATGCGAAATGTGACAAGCCGCGTCTTTTTAAACGAGGCTTTAAATCTGCAGGTATAATCTTATCTAAGTGCATCCACTCTCGCAGTTTCTGAATGATTATAGGAATAATTATTCGCCTAACAAGAATAGTTCCATAGTCCTTGTTTTTGCAGTAATATCTAACAAATTGGTTGACCAATCAGTTTTCTTAGCCAGAACTTGGCTGACACGCGCTTGCGTGCCTAGATTCCCACGTCGCGACAAGATAATTATTAATTTAAGTCATAATTTTTGACGACTAATACCTACGTATAAATCAACAAGTAGATAAGTGATATTAACGGACTCTGAAAGTTTTTGATGTGAAGTATAAAATGTAAAAAGAGATACTGAACAACGACAGCCCTGCTCATCCCTGCAGCAGATATAATTGTACGCTTAAATGCGTGACTGAATGAGCGTGCATATAAGGAAAATACCGCGAGATTGTGCGTAGAGAGAAATGCGGTCAGCCACCGCGTGGTTAGTCATAGAAAGCCTTCCAAGCCCCATGTGGCTTCATGACGCATTCGGATTAAATCAAGGTTTTGTGAGCCTTTGTGTGCAACTAGGCATAAGTGTATTAAGGCTCATCTGATGTAAAGTTGCGACTAGCCCAAAGGCTCGCTTGGTAGTCACTCTGACTTCTGGATCCAAGGTCGTGAGTTCGACCCTAACCGAGGACAAACTTTCATGTGACGAATATTTGTGTTTGTTTTATGTCTCGGAGTTAGTATTGTATTCAAAAATACATATATATTTATGGTTCTTTCGTTAGTTCCAATTACCGTAATACAAGTGCGAGTTAGTTATTTACTTTGGAATCAAGGTATTTACTTTGGAATCGGGTGGATGTATACCATGTTGTCTTGTAAAAGGTCATGATGTCTGGACGTAGAAAACAGGTCAGCTGGCTTAGATTGAGAGTCAAAGGTAGCTTCTTCAAAACCAGGCTTTATGCAGATACTAGCGACCCGCCCTCGGTACCCTTTGGGTATTTCAATATACATAAACCTACCTCTTAAATCACTCTATCTATTGAAAAAACCGCATCGAAATCCGTTTCGTAGTTTTAAAGATAGGCACACATAGGGACAGAAAAAGCGACTTTGTTTTATACTATGTAGTGATACATAAACACTGCTACTGAATGGCTAAAAACTAAATCTGTCTCTTACAACTAAGTTTACGATTGCATGAAGACGTCATCTCCTGCAATGTTGACCGTCAACTAATATTTGTTCTTGTTAGGCCAATAAATGGCGAAACATGTATTCTAAATATCATTCGAAAATTAAGAACGCTATGTCTCACAAGTACCTACTCACAAATTACAAAGTACCTATCTACATACACTGTTCCTAATAAATGGTTCATTATGCAAAATTACAGGTTACACATACATTCGTTTTCTTATAATAATTGTAGTAAAATGTAGTAGGTATCAAGGAAAAATATAGGTAATACTTTTTATCAGAGACTTTTTACTATACATTGATTAGAGATTTTCTATTTTTTATGTACTTGTTTTGCGGGCAGAGGTACCTACAAAAACAAATACCAGGAAAGCATCCTACAATCAGACGTCATCATTAACATAAAAGCATTAGTAGATAAAAACGATGTGGTCAAACAAAAATTAATCACCCATCGGAGCATAAAAGGTATCCAAAAACAATTAACGAAAGTTAATCCGAAGTTAAATCCATGACGCGCGCCCGCCCACACGAAACTTAAATAAAAAACACCGTCCACTCACACGCATCTAAATTACAACAGGCGAAACACCAGTGAAACATCTCTATCTAAGCCTCATAAGCAATCTTCACGACTCTAACCACGCGCTCAAACTTACTAAACCCTGCCGCTTTACATACTAAAACGCCGAAAAAGGTCAAACAAAAGCTCCGTAGACATTACATTACTGTTAACCCCCTTACACTGCGACCAATCACCACATACGCATCTAAGACGCACGCACACATGCCCGCGTCATTAGTATGTGAGGCGAGGAGGTTGCGCGTGCTTGCCACTCGCTCCACGGCTTCTTATTATTATTATTTATTGTTGAATAATGTGAATGGTAATGCGTGGTTGTTCACGATCCCGCATAACACCTGCCGTCTTTTCCCACAGTCGGCTCGGGTGACGCGCGCGCAGGAAGTGTGCGGGTGCGAGCGGGACGCGCGCTCGCGTGCACTGCACGCGCGGGACGGGCGCGGCGATAGCGAGCGCGTGCGAGCGAGACGCAAGATAACGTAGCGCGTAGCTTCGTAGCGCTGAAAAAAAAAGCGCGACTACAGAGGAAATTAATGACAGAGCACGCTGGTTGTCACTCGTCAATGTTTTGAGTTAATTGAAAACATTGTAAGTTATGAGACGGACAGACGATGAGGATGGACCGGCGCGGTATAAATCGTCCGCGTTAAGTAAGATTTGACATGTAAATGGCCCACAATAATTTATATCGGACAATAATTTATTGGGCCGCATTTACATTGTAACAATTTACAGGCTCTAATTAATTTATTTTTATAGAACGGACGGAGCGAAATTATGAGTATAATATTTCATTATCGATAATGTATTAAAACAAATATATATTTTTGACAAGTACAAGTTGCGCTCTTCCATTTAGAGGAACCTACTGGTGCCAATCAAATTTTTGCAATTTGTCAACTGGCTAGTAATAAAAAATAATAAGTGCTGCGATGCCTTATAAAGAAATGATGTTTCAAGGCCTCAAAAAGCAAAAGTTGCATCTCCGGCGCCGTAAAATATCACGCAGTAATTTATTATGCAAATTAACCGTTTTTTAATAATGTAGTTCGTGGAGTCTCGTGCAGTGAAAGGGTTAACGTAAATTTGATCACTTAATCTGTAAGCAATAATAACTATCTATCCTTGGCGTTGTTTATTATTATGAACATTTAAATGCTTACAAAAAAAATTATGCGTGCTAAATACAATTATAGATACCTACTTAGATATTGAAAAAAAATTGTGTCTCTTTCAAGTGTAAAGGTATGATTATAATGTAATTATACAATGTATCGAATGAAAGATTTTTCAAGTGACAAATTTTTTAATCCCTACTCTTTCGTAATGACGAGGACTTTTCTTTTTATTTACATGTCGGTCTGTAGTAAGGTCAATGATGATTTAATTTAATTTTCTCTTCTTATTAACACTAATAAAATGATGAAACTAACTTGGTAGTTAATAAGTAAAAACTCTTAAGACTCATTAAACAGATATAAAACCTTGTTTTGACCTTAATATTAAAGATTTATGTACTTGAAACACAAAACACTGAAGCATTTTGCCCATTCATACTGTTATCATTATCAAGCATGTTGGTAATACAAATAGTGTATTCAATATAATAATGTAAAGTAGGTGTTCAATTGCAAAAATGGACTTTATTTCATTGACTTAGGGACGGAAAGCATAATCTACTTATACATATTTTACTGTAGGTATACTGTACCTATCAATTGCGGTCAGCCTGGCGGGTTTCAGTAGAATAACTGCAATATTATTTACATTTACTCACCACAATGCAATATGACGTGTCACCAAAGTAGATAGTAATAAATTATTACATTTGACGGGCTCGGTGGCTCATTTGGTGCAAGTGACCTCTGCCCTCTGAGCCAAGGGTCGTGGGTTCGATTCCCGCACAGTACAAACATTTGTGTTCATGAACATGTCTGTTTGTATTGGTCTGGGTGTTTTCTATGTATAATATGTATTTATTTACAAAAAAAAAGTATGTAAGTAAGTTTATCAGTTGTCTAGTACCCATAGTACAAGCTTCGGCTTAGTTTGGGGCTAGGTGGCGCTGTGTGGCCCAGCGTGGCATGTCTTGGGGTTATTTATTTATTACAATAATTTAATGGATTAATGTACCAGTAGGACGAGCAGGCATTTCAGATTTAGTAGACTCAATGTGTTGCTTCCTTACGCCTGATGGTAAGCGAAAGAGAAGCCCAAGTCGCTGTGACAACGGGCAAGTAACTGGTCAGTTACCTGTCAAGTGCTATTCCAATAAGGAAACCATAGTTGTAATAATTAACAGCATAGCGAGCAGTAACAACTAACAAACGTGATTTGATTACTTGTCCGTTGCCGTAATGACTTGGGTTTCTCTTGGAGGCGTTATGCTGTGCTACTACAGAAAAACAAGTTATTCATACAGAGGTTTCGCAATATCCTCAGAATAATAATTTCAAAACGATAAAGTATCATGTTACGGTTGATTGTCATGTCCTATTCGCGAGATGAAGAAGCCTGTACTTCCTTGAGATGTTGAAAAGACGAAGCAATTTTCCTGTTATACCGACTGTCAATAGATAACAAACCAGTGAATAGATGTACGTGAATAGACACCCCGGATGTGCGCAATTTGCTTTCGTTCAGCCCAATGAATGCTTGTATAGTTGAATTAACAATAAAAATTGCTCATCCCGTGCTGCCAATAATATACTTCGCAAAAGTTCTTAATTAAAATTGAACTTAAGTTTTATGCAGTTATGGTTCAGTTTCGCTTCTCGTAACTCTTTGAGATGGTCAATACAAGTTTAGCATGGGGTACGTCCACGTAGGTCAGTCTATTAAATCGGGTGGTCGGACCGGATGGGATGGCGTTTCTTCACTGATTTTGACAAAAACAACCGCTTATGTTACGTCATTTTATCCTTTATGTGCTTCGAGGGTGGCTCGAATTTCTTGTCTTGTGTCATTATAATAGGTGCTATCGGCTACTTAGTTATTTGAGTACAAGGCATTTATAGTTTAAATATAGACCAATATTGGTTTGAAAATTTCCGGGGAATCATTATGGAGATTTAAATTTCGGAGACAATCTAGCATGAGTTTCTCTTACAGCAGTATTAATCGTTTATTTCATAAATAATATTTTTTCCGAATAAATTTTTATCATTATTTCATAAATAATAACATTTTCTGCAAAAACAAAATAACCTTCTGTTTTGTATTCTATGTAATTTATACCAAAAAGTTGTCAATGTTGCCAAGCATACATAATGTTACATAGTATTTTTATTTTTGTCCGAACTCTACGTAATATTTTGGATGCTCATTAAGTCTGCCATATTGATGTCGTCGTCGTCGTCGATAATTTAATTCCCAGAACAAAGCCGTGACTTTAAAACAATAAATCAGCGCAAGGTCAAGACGTTCCACTCGACTGGTCCGTGGCACCATCAATGGCGCTTTTTGCACCATTTGGCCGTAGCTGGTGGCCAAATGTGGCCGGTAACCGGAGCCGCGGAGCGAGCCCTTCGCCGAGATTCGCGCCATGTGGCCACCATCGGCACATGACGTGCCAAAGGTCGCTTGAGGTGGCATTTTTTGCAGCCTTCCTTGTTTGTGTCATGTTCACTCGAGCACCAAGTGACAGTGCTGTCTTGGTCGTTTTGAGAACCACCCATGAGCGAACAGATACTATACACTTACAATATATCGTGCTGAAATGGCGACGTTAATCCTCGGCATATTCGTATAAGCAATGTGTAATCAAAATTATCACTAAGTTAAATTCTGGTAGCGTAACATTTGCGGATGGACAGAAATTGTATGTGTCTTGGAGATTTTCTAGTTGGCAAAAGGCGGAGTGAAATTATGTTTGCAGAGATGACTGTTGGCCTTCAGTAGTTGAGGAGGCACCAGTAGAATAAGAACTCTCTCATCACTCTCTCTACTCATTATGTAAACAGCATCCATACGCCTTTGAAGGATATTCAATTACCACAAGTACTTTAATAAATACTCGTCTACGTCCTGACTATCATTTGTAACTCCTTGGAATACCAAACCAACTACTCGGGGCACTTTAGTGGCTCTACAATTTTATTTACGGAAGTATCTGCCACTTGATTAAAGGCCAAGAAAAGTATCTTAAATACAGTATCGTAGAATCGTTTGAATCAAAGCGATTGGATCATTCCTATCTGCTGTGATATATGATCTACATTTATGACAATCGTTCCGTTTTCCCTGTGGACACATACAAAAAAGCTTACAGCTTTTGTTAAAAGTAGTTGAATAATAATGGAGTTGTTGAAGCCGTTGCACTGAGATTTTTATAAACTAACGTCATTTGCCGCATACGTCAACACTGTCCATATCATGCCCAACACTTTTCACACATGCCCACTTCAAAGAACTCACATTTTGTATCGTCCAAATTTTGGACATACCTACCTACCTACATACAAAGTTATTAAGCCCACTAATTGTGTCAATATTTGTTACTGTTTAATCATAACTTGTTTTGTTCTAAGTATCTATACCTAATTAGAATTTTGAAAATAATAATTTATAAAATAGCTCTTTGTTAATGTACATGTGCCAATCTTGATTTGTGTAAGAATATTTACTGTTCCTCATAGGACAGGCCTAGCCTAGTGTGAGGACCAGAATAACTTTTATTTTTATGTAAGCTGTGTTTTTGGAAATAAATAAATTATTATTATTAAAAAAAAAAAAAAAAAAAATATAATGATAATGTAGCCTCATTGCTATGTTTATTTACGTTACGACTATGCCCATTTGCCTAAATTACTCTAAAACGATATTGTTCGTGCCGCAAAGTTTTCTGAGCAATTTTGTGTCCCCTGGAACACAGCAAAAACAAGCCAAAGTATTTCATAGCATACTGGCTTCCTCTCTCTTGGTGGTAACTTCTGTAGCGCTGTTTCTATACTGCTATTCTGTAAACTGTGTCTGTGTATGCCCTCGATAAACAACCGCCATAAACAACGTCATGTATCACGAAAGATAATACGGAACACTTAACCCATGAACCACTATAAGCTGAAGTCTGGACTCTGACTCATTTGTTTCATGTTTGATGCAGTAGCACATTAAGAGTGTAACATTGCACTCTAGTTTGAATAAAAATGTGGGTTTGACTAATTAATGCAAGTCATGTCTGGCGTGAATCAGTGTTTACCTCAGACGAAGGGTTAAATCAAGGGTTATTTGCTTAGTTTCGGTATGATTACATTATCATGAAAGATATGTAATAATTCTGTTGTCTGATTAATATGTAACTTGCGCTCCTTAAATATGGTCTTAAATACATAAATAAATCTCAAGATTATTTTATTAAGTAGGTAGGTAAGTAACTACATTCATTTTCATAAGCCGATGAGATGACAGTTTAATATCAGCTTATGATGCATTCCGAAGCACGGGGTGTATCACGGTCAACCTTTTGGTTCTGAGCTGCTACTGAATAAGCATTTATCGATAGAAAATCAATCAATAACCGTGCTGGATTTGTCTGACTCGATTTTAACCTGGGATCTTTAAATGTTTTAGCTACGTTTGGGTTTACTGGAAGATCTGGAATTTAAAAAGAGTAACTACTTACCGAGTTTCTTGCCGTTTCTTCTCGGTAGAAATCTACCTTCCGAACACGGCGGTAGCTTCTTTAAATTGCTTTTATTCACATTCTTACATTACTTTTACTTGACGATTCATAAGTGCTTATTTTAAGTTTATGTGAATAAAGGTATTTTGACTTTTGACTTTTGATCGTCTGTTAACTGTTAAGATTCACCTCGTCTGAATCGTAAAGCTAAAGCACCGCTACATCTTTTATTCTTGTGTCTTAGCAATGATATAGGAATACACTTTTGCATGAACTTCGTGAATCTTGTCACTGACTCAGCCTGAATCGCCTTGAGCGCAGCCTGCGTAAAGGCAGTGCAAGCCTATAAATAAGTGATTCAGGCGAGTATTCTTCCCAAACACGTAGGCTTATAGACTTACTCAGGTAGAGTAAATCTCATACACGTCATGAGCCCGAGTATGGCTAGTCCCTGCGGTCATGAGTCACCCGCTTAACGCTGGGCAAGGCAGCCTAACGACCACCATTTATCCATTGTAACACGGGCCTCGCGATTTCAATATAACGAACGGCTCTTAAACACAGTAGCGGCCACCACCTAAGCGATAAATCAACATCTCCATTACTGTTTTATTCTTACTTTCGAATAAGGCTCCGTCCCTTTCACGCTCCGAAAGAAATTCGAACGCTCACAAATTATTGTTGGTCCGCGTTATTTTATTGTCGTATTACTTTTTTGCTTTCATTCGATTGTTGCTGTCCTTGTCTGGCTGCGGCGTGTTGTGCAGTGCATCTCTCTCGCTCTTAGCGTCAGTAGTCGAGCACGTGCGACGCGTTAAAGGCAGACCGTTCCCACGGTCTGCGCGGACGCCCCCCGCGCGCCCCGCGGCGCGTGATTCGACTGTGTACAGACACTCGTGCCAACGGAATAAAGTGACTGCACAGCACGTTCCAATTGCAAAACGCTATCCGATGCCTTTGGAACGATGAAAGTGGCGGAAATGGCACCTCTTTCTCAAATTGTCCGGTTGGGTAACGCGAGATGTAATCTCGGTTGCATGCGAAAAATGCACCGGGGCCATTCTTTGACATTTTTACGAGTTTCGACTTTAGAAACGGTGGCAATTTGTTTGTCCGTAATTATGTAAAATGAGGTGAAAGGTTTTTTTTCAGGTCGCTCAAATTAGTTGCGAAATTTCAATGTAAGTCTAGTAAGTAGAGTTCTGCACCGGTATTGAATGTAGAGATTTTTATGATTTTTAACGCGTTTACGTCAAAGTTACATACATACTCGTATACCTACTGCATATTAGATGATCTTTACTTATTCATCATTTGCCGGCCCTGGTGCCATATTACTAAAAATTAATAATAAAAGACTCTGGCAACAGTGGACTGACACGGGCTGATGATGATGAATAATAAAAAGTTCACTCGGGTAGGTACATATTACCGAATACATAAATTAATTTACGAAACCAAAACAAGAACTCAAGGAAAAACAGTGAATCCAAAGAGGAAAACGCGTTGGGAAACATGAAAGCTGTCGTAATCGCCACCGTTTAGGCGTTAGTAGGCGACGCGCGCAACCGTCGCCGTCGCGTGCGCAGCGCTCGTGCCGCGGACGTGCGCAAGCGACTGACGGCGAGCGGTATCTGTGCTACATACCTACCTACTGAGGATTAGCCCTGGCATCGACCAAGGGTTCACAGCTATAAGATCACTTGTCTTATTAGAGGACAGTCAATGGAAACTGGTGAAGTATTTGTAGGTACGCGTAACCGTCTTCGGCGCGTGCGCAGCGCCCGTGCCGCGTACGTGCGCAAGCGACTGACGGCGAGCGGTATCTGTGCTACATACCTACTTACTGAGGATTAGCCCTGGCATCGATCAAGGGTTCACAGCTATAAGATCACTTGTCTTATTAGAGGACAGTCAATGGAAACTGGTGAAGTATTTGTAGGCGACGCGTAACCGTCTTCGGCGCGTGCGCAGCGCCCGTGCCGCGGACGTGCGCAAGCCACTGACGTCGAATGGTATCTGTGCTACATACCTACTTACTGAAAATTGGACCTAACATCGACTAAGGGTTCAGATATTAGAGGACAGTCAATGGATAGGATTCAGGCGTTAGTAGGGGAGATACACTGTCAACGACGCGTGCGCAGCGCTCGTGCTGCGAACGTGCGCAAGCGACCGATGGCGAGCGGTATTTGTGCCTACTTACTGAGGATTGGGCCTGGCATCGGCCTAGGGTTCAGAGCTATAAGATCACTTGTCTTACTATAGGATAGTCAGTGGAAGCCTTTTAGGCGAGATGCACTGGCAACGACGCGTGCGCAGCGCTCGTGATGCCGCTAACGTGCGCAAGCGACTGATGGCTAGCGGTATCTGTACTACATGCTTATTTACTGAGGATTGGACCTGGCATCGACCTACGATTACTTATTGAAGGATAGTCAACGGAGACCGTTTAGGGGTTAATAGGCGAGATGCACTGTTAGGTGCAGCACAGACGGCACACTTTTTGTGCGATAGAGTCGGCGTCTGAGACATTTAAAAAGAGCGTCTAGGTCTGCCGACGGAATATTCGAAGATGTGCGTCGTGTGCAGTGTTGAGTCAGTGAAATATCGAAGGAAGATTAATCATGACAGGGCACAATTTGAATGAAACCGCAAAAGTCACCGTGATGCGCATATCGCGATGAAGCCAGCGCATCGCATCGGTCGAGTGCCTAATGACTGTATTTTCCTTCCTCCTATAGTCACGAAAGGTCAAGTAGATACTCGCGGGAACAGTACCTACTTACAGATCTGAATTGAAGGCGAGCAAACATGTTAAGATTAGATTATTCAATAAGTGTAAAATGTTTCTACCTATAATTTAAATTGTAGATGTAAAGACTTTAATAACAACATAATTAGTTAAAGCACAACAGTTTTTGTTACATACCTTGGTATCGGAGCAATGTAAGCAAGTGATGTTGTCTGCACGAAGAACTGCATACATATACATGTTTGATAGATGTAAAAGATCTATGTATTTACCATTATCAACTATTTACTGTCCATCCATCGAAAGTAATCTCGAACTAATACTTACTCGTAGGCAGCATCAGCCGCCGGTTAAGTAAGACCGATCGAAACTTCGGTCCGTCTGTTACGCAAGCGGCGCGCGCTGCGATGCGCGTGCGCTGCGCTCGTGCTGCTCAGGCTTTGCCGCAAGCCACGAGATTGAGCGAAGGGGAGATGATGTACCTACTTACTTACTTCTTACATCGTGTGAGTTTTGAAAATCATCATCAGCCTATCTCAGTCCACTGCTGGACATAGGCCTCTCCAATTGTTTGCCACTTTTGGGAAACATATGGAGGCTTTACCCATAATCGCTACGCTAGGTACGCGTGTTGGCGATCGTAGGGCGTAGCTCCCCGCTCCGGTGGAATTGCTGCCCGTCATGGGCCTGTAGTATTTAGCTACGTCTTCGGTCATGATGGTTATGCTGTCAGCAGTCGGTTGCCAGAGCCTCGTTTATTATTCGCAGGCAGGATGCTCCACGGACAGGAGAGAGTAGTTTGGAGTTAAAAGATGATTGCATGGCATTGAAAAAGAATCTGGAAGACTACGATCCTGGTTAATACAATGAAGAGAAATGTCATGACAATTTTCATTTGGGTGGGTTTTCTTTAGCCACTACACTTGATGAACGCAGTAAATTTTATTTGCACCCAGGTAAACTCTGCTGCCCATTTCCTGATGATTCCTCAGTCGTCTTCTACGAAAGCCACGGGGAGATGGGGAGATCCTATTCTAAATCCGGCAACCACACTGTCATTGAAACATACATAACATTAATACAAAATGCCATTAGTCAACAATTATGTCTTTTTATCTGTTTATTCGTCAAATAATGATAAGTGTGACGCGAGCGAGGTCGGTCACACAATACACATATTTTATCGGCACGCCTTTCCTTTACACTTGCTACAATTTGATGGCAAACATTTCTTGGAAGTAATTTTAATACAAAGTACAACTAAGTATTTGCTGCAACAAGTCATTTTACTTACTTGGCACCCAATAAAGCGGTATTGGGCACGCCTCCAATAAATTGTGTATAAGGATTATTACAGTACAATGTACCCTGCAATAATGCGATCGGAGAAATCAACGGTTGTCAAGTTTCGATAACGAATCTTTTGTAGATAGTAATCGAATCTTTCCGAATCGAATTGCTGATTTGATTTGTTTATTGCTATAGACAGAGCGTGATAATAAATTACTTTTTATTATAGGAGCACAGCATAGAGGCCTTAAATTTTTGGTTTTTATAGTTGCTCGACAACTTCCGTAGGTACGCGTGATGGAAAACGAAGGAGAAGTAAAAGTCGCTGTGACAACCGGCAAGTAACTGGTCACTTACCTGTCCGTTGCCACCGCCATGCCTGCCCAACCTTAACCTCCCACGAGCTCCGGAAACCCTAGTCACCGGCAGAAACACGACTCGGAGGTTATTTGGCTGCGGTATTCCATAGGGTGGAGGTCCTTCTTAGGACGGGCGGCTCAATTCGAGCGAAGATTCGCTATGCCCTACCTCTCTTAAAAAAGCTTTTACTTTCGGTAGTCAGATGGAAAGCGAGAAAGAATCGGCAACTTGTTAGTTGCCACTACCTAAATTCGTACTTGCATGAGGAGCTACATACTGCTGGATTTTAAAATTTAGTTTCTTCTCAATGAAAACTGACTGGAACAATAAACATACCTTATGTAAAGATGTAGAAATGATAAGATCAGAAAACTCAAATTGTTACCTCATTTTAATACAATGCAACGTAATTATAGCTTCCACTTTCAGTGAACAAGTTCCATAAACTTATAAAGCCTATAATCTACATATAAACTATAAAAACCAGACGCACATAATGATAGTCGTCATACAGAAAAACTATGGCGTTGGCAACAATGCGTTCGACGAGAAATTCACAAAAGAATCGCGAGACTAACGGATTCAGATCGATTATCATTTTCATACAATCGCCTATCTAAAGGTCACGCGTAATGCCATTCAGTGTACACAAGCCGTACATTAATCTATACTGAAGAAACTATCCATAAATTTCTTGTGATACACAAGCGAATATCAACGCAATCACAACGATATAGTGCTGATTTTTAATTGAACGCCAATTGCCGAAGTTGCTATTGAGATTATTTGTTGAACATCGAACGCGAGACGGAGGTTATCGCAATGTGGCATCTTGGGCTCTCACATTAGGGGCGAATACGTTTTGGCGCCGCGACGAGATTGTGTATCGTAAGTCAGGAAGCGCATTGTTAGGTCACGTTCTCACAACTCCCCTTTTCTTCGAGGGGGAATAAATAATTGCACTTTTTTCTGTCGCATATGGCCAAGGAAGCGGGATCGTTCCCACGGTTCGCCCCTTGGGCACAAAGGCCGAACGAGGTCAAGAAAAAATACGTGCCCGCCAGCCCGCATAATGCGTGGGTCTCTTTTGTAGCGGCAGATGTACCGAATCTAGGGTTAAGTGTGGAATCGTGAAAAGTGAATTGATTGACGTCGAATTGGTGTTTTTTTTACTAATTTCGTTTTGGTATTTAATCTTTTTTTGGACATTTGCATTGTTTCTTGTGCAACACGCACGATGGATAGATAGCCTAAACAATGCAAGACATGACAAATACTTTATTTGGTCCAAACAGACGATAGTAATTAGTATGATCTTAGTGTTAACTTAAAATGGGTTCCAGTGGATAGAAGTTCGTACTAGCCTTCCCCGGACCCGGAGAGTGAGTGCCGGCCGCTTATCTGGGGCCGGAAAGGTCTGACCGCATCCCTGCAAGTAGCTGCCCACTTTCGACACAGAGGGACTTAGTAGGTAATGCCCTCCCATTCTGGGAGGTGTGACTCCTACACACAACGCCGACGCACCCCAGAACTCGCGTGAAGATGTCAGTTTGGTTCACAATCACACTAAAAACTTGATTTAGTGGTGTCCATATTATTGACAAAAATATTAATCTATAACTGCCCAATAAATATATCATCATACAGCCATAACAGGATAACCTTTTAAGATAAAATTGCGAAAGAATGTTAAAAGTAGCAATATCCTAAAAACAACCAACCAAAAAACCATTTTACCGTTCAAGATGCGTTCAAACTTTTTGCAGAACACATTTCGAATATCTCCAAACAAAATTCCATTGGTTCCAATTTCAAATTCTGCTCGCCGGTCTGTATGCGCGCGTCATTAGTTATAAAAACTTATCGAAGAAAAAAACGAATTGCACCTTTTCTAAGGCGTTCTATATTTGAAAACTCGTTGCGTTCCCACGATCGCCCGCGCCAGTTGCGCGTCTTCCCCTCGATCTTGTGTTATTTTTTTTGCATCCATTTGAGAGGTGATATTTGTGTGACGACGACTGATAATCTTTTTTTAGCCGTAGTATTTTCATCTTACTGTTGTATCAGTACCGAACGATTTTGTTTAGTTTTACGGATTACTGAAAATACCAAACTGTTTGTTTAACTTCTTATTTTTTATACATTTTCAAAAACATGTCTACGTAAACATTAAAATTTATAGGCTTAGATTTCTCACGTACAGTGGGAAAAGTGTTACATGTTTCCCTGTAATTAATAAAAATAAACACTTCATTACCTACGTAAACAACATTTTCACGCGTACTTGGCCTTTGAGTAATCATAATACACAGTCAATCAATAGAGGGCATATGCATGAAAAAGTTCTTACTACAGATTAGGTAGTAACAGACGATAAAGTGATCTATTATGAACGTAGTAGAGTCGACTTTTGGTTGAATTTCAGTTGCACCGATGATAGCGGGGTGCGTTTGAAAATGGAACTTTATCGTCGAGGGTTTGAATTTAAATTTGGAACGGGGCGCATAGACAAGTGTCGACAGTTGAGAGTCTCGCACATTGCGTTTATCCCGCGCTGCGTTCCCACGGTCCCACGCGACATATGGCGCGAGCGGGGCGCGACGCGACCAACCGTTGACGCGTGGACAAAAAACGTCTTGGACTTAGCGGATCTATGGGATGATGCTCCCCGTAAGTAGCGATAAGGAAACCGGTACAATGCACCGCTTTTTTCTTCACCAGTTTGGACGATAAATGATACAAATAGACGTTTTCGTGGTTATCTAAGATGGATCGGTCTCTGGCTTTTGATGTGATCATCTTAATATTTGGTTGGTAGGAAGGCTTTAGATAGGACATAACAGTTGTTCCGGTTCACCAGTCGTCAATGGAGGTCCCGTAAAGCTTCAGGAAGACGTACCTATCTCTTATTTGGTACATACTTATATGCTATTTATTTCTAAGAGTTAATTAAAATTATCCATATTTTCGATTTAGTTTTTAAGTTCTAACTAGCTTTGTAATATATTTTTGTGTTTATTGAACGTACCGCATATACGGTTTTTATTCATTTTTTTCTAGATTTTAGTGATCTGTTATTCCATGGCGAGTAATAAGTAAGTACATCTTTTACTTTGGATTAATAGCGCGTGAATCAATTAATTTAGTTACATTTACACTTGGGATTGACTCATAGAGAATACGGATGATGACAAGGTATGAAAATGAAGAAAATAATTAGTCCGTCTCTTAGATAATAAAAAAATATAAGACCCGTATTTTTTGTTTTGTCGAAATAACAAGAAAATACTTAGATATAGCGCATTAAAGTTACGGAGTGGGGGCTAACTACGTCACGTTAGAGTATATTTTGTACTCTAACGTGACGTCATGTGACATTTAAAATCAATGTATCTTCGTAAGTTTTTGAACAAGAGGCAAAATAAAAAATACGTATCCAATATTTTTCATTAATCTATCTGATGGATTAAATTATTTTTTAGTCATCATCCCAATTAAACTTTCTGTCTAGAAATTGCTTTTTAAACTGATCAATTACACGTAGGCACACTGATTAGATAACAATGTTGTTTACTGTCATCGTGGAGACGGGCATTGATAAGTGAAGATATTTTATTTATTTTTCATTCTCTTATCAAGCACGTGCACTTTTTATGTAGAACAATCATTTAATAAAGGTGGGCATTGAGAAATAACATCAAGTATGTATTCAAAATACCTATCTATTTAATTGCAAAAACACACAATTTACCTTAAACAGTGTCGTTAAAAATGTCTATAGTGAGCCATTAGAATATTTTCTGTATTGGTTCCAACTAGCAAAAAAATAGGATAAGATTTGTATTAGAGGTACAATATAGGCAGTCTGTCTGTATAAATGTAACAGCAGTTGAAGAAAATTTGGAATACGGTCTACATGTAATTCTCTACATTACAATTTACCACAAAAACTAAAACAAATGACTAACATTCATCACACCTTTGACGTTACTTCAGCGATATAAAAAAAGAGAAGAAAAGCAAAACACTCCACAAGGTCAACCAAATCGTTCCGAATTTGAATGTCGGTAGTTTTTTAGCGGGGGGCAGGTGCGCGCGCAACTGTCGCCGTTCCCACGGCCCGCGAACACCGGCCGTCTGCGGCGACCGTGTCACGATTGCCAATTACTAAATTAACGAAAACTGTTCCATTTTTAAAATGTTGTAGGCACTTGCGCTGATAAGATTTCAGATTTTTTAAACTTATTTCTCTGAAATAATCTGTTCTTTTTTTGTTTTCTTATTTGCCAGTATCACGTTCATGAGATGAGATTTTTGTAAGTTGCAATATGGGAATGACTAAAACCTTTTTGTTTTTATTCCTTCATTTTAAGCACAAAAATCTTATTTTACATTATCCAATTATCCAAATGCTTTATAAACTTATGAAGCACTAGCGACTTACCCTCACTTTGCTTCGGGTATTTTAGATAAACATTTTATTAGGTTGCATTTTATTTGAGTTTATTCATTCAAACATACAAATAAATATACTAATTTTTCCTCTCTATAATATTAGTGTAGATTTAAAATTAAACTACATAGATTTATTTATTTTGACTACACAATTTTCTAAAACGGCAAACATTTTTCCGCCCGTAGCGCTACGTCTACGAAACTCGTAGCAATAAAACTGTGACAACTATCATGTGACGTAGTTCACCGTTCAATTGTTTTGTTACGCCAGCTGGTGTTTACTGTTCAAAAGGCATCTCATTACCGCACTAAACAAACAGAATGATTACACAAACTAAAGGTCCTCAAACACCACTAATGTTATTACGGTATTGTTCCGAGTGCGGAAGCGTGGCGGGCGCGTGCGAACACTTGACTGGTTTACAATAGATTTGGAATTCGATTTTCAAAACAACAATTAGGCAGTTTTTGACAGAACTGTGGTATTGTCAAATTAATATTGCTGTTACAATACATTTTCTTTTTCGTCATTCGTTCGTCCTACTTCTGTGTCTACTTTGATAAAGTTTCTGATACTCATCTGGCAGATAATAACGGCGAACGTTAACATTTATTTGGCTAATAAATTTTAAACCCTACTACCGGGAACATTGTATTATCAGCAAATAGTGAAACTGGAAATACATAATTCTTTACATACCTACTTAGTTGCGTAAAATATCTGTTGGTAATTCCAATAGAATTTCATATTCACTCGCAAATTTTTTTAAGGTCATTTTACATGCCTTTGCTAATAACATGTACATTTATATTGTGCTAATGAATAATACTCAGTATTCTATATTGACTGAATTTTATTTCTGTGAAGATTTTTAATGCCTAATATATCTATAACATACATAGTGGTAGAGAATGCCTCTGTGGCATTAAGTGTGCCTTTTGTACACTATTTTTATTGTACAATAAATAATGTATTGACGATATAATACATTTTAAACATACTCTTATTCAATAAAACCAAACACCACGCAACAGCGCCATCTATCCATCCATTGCGGAACAAATATCGATCCCTTGCAAAATAGATACTAGGGGACACGGAAGTATTTGCAAGACAATGCGATTGCAGACAATAGGATCTCAAATAGGTCAAAGTGTAAGTATTGTAAATCGTGGGAAAGATTGAGTAACGGGGGGTGAATCTCGTATATATTTTGGAGAAATGTATTTTTGTGTTCAGTTATTCGCGTGTTCGCAACCAGGAAGTAACGGTATCTATGTCCTGTATTGTGCAAGCCGAGGTATTTAATGGTACAGCCAAGGAATTAAGTCGACCAGTTTCTTTTTTAATTTTGCTGAACGTAACAATAAACGTAGTAAACATGTAGCTAAATAATGAGAGGTGATATTCAAATAACAGTGAAATGTGTGTTTTTGTTCATATTTCTTCGGAATTAGTGATAGTGTTGTGTTTATAGATTTTGTGACGAGAAGAATTCTTAGCGCAGTTATAAATGTGTCGTCCCAAACCTGTATCAAAGTTACAGCGAAAATTAACCATGTGTTATCTTTTCTACGAACATGGCCTACGAAATCCAGATGTGTTTGTAAAGTGAATAGTACCTACTAATTTAATGAGTCAGGGATAGCAATGTTAAGACTTTAACCTACATGTAGAGTTTAGTCATAGTATAAAAGTAGTATTAGTTCAATTTGCGTTTGTTTTACAATAACGTTTATTCTTATTTACTAATGTTGAAGAATACCTATGTACCAATAATTATAGACTTCGTAAGTAGATGAATCGGCGATCTTCGCAATGTCACTGAAATCCCGTTCTCGTTCGTTCCCGTTTCTGTATCCAATCTGTTCCTATCCCAGTTATAGGAATTAGGAATGGGTAAAGAAACCGCCTATTTTATATTTTATAGATATCCAATTGCCAAACTATCATTACAAATTGTAAACTCCTATTTATCTCATAAAAATTACATAAAAACACCTAGCTTTTACTTAAATCTGGGAGACATAGACTGTAAATGTTCTTATATCTAAATAATTTAATTATTACGTTATACTTAGAGTTAATGTAGAAAATCATTATAATTATCGCAAGTCACATATAAAGGTCTCCCTAATCATCATTGCGTTCTGTAGTCAGATATTAGATCCTAAGTGTAGAATACGGTACTAAAAATATACAGTCGTAATTTCGGTTATTTTCTTAATCACTCATCGTAAATGTATTTGGTGATGTTGATATTAAAGCGAAATTTTATCAGTTGTTTAATAAGACCCGTCGTCAACAACCATTCTCAGCAGTGACTCATGATGGAGTTTGTTTTGATTAAGGGGAATGTTTAAATCATATTCTTATTATTGATTAATGATTACCCTGCTTACTTCTGACAAAGTTGCTTATTAAAAGTCTTTAGATAAGGATTCAGTTTTTGCCATTTGGCTACGAAACCCTAAAAATAGTTAACCAATAAATTTTAAAAAAAAGGTATAAAAACCAGGCGATGGTAATTTAAGTTTATAAATCTTTCTTTTTTTATTTCCAATATGAAAAATAAATAGATAAGTATCAGTGTGTTCAATGTGTTATTTTTTGTTAATAAGATTTTTTTTGTTAAATTTTGTTTATTTTGCAATATTACGCAATTACTATAGGTTATGATTAATATAATTATTATGTTGTATTTATTACTCATTTTGTTAATACTTATTGTTATTCATGCCCTAGTTTAAATAGAATCCTATCATATCAACAATAAGGCAATTACGAATCAAATGAATCTTTTGTTTGCATGTTTATTATTCATGTTACCTATTTATAGCCAACATAGAATTTAAATTGCTTTTTTCATATTGTGATATCATGTCAAAATGTTTTGAATTGTTGCATTGTTAACGTACATCAACGTTATTAAAGTCATGAAATTTTCTGTTATACGCGTGAGCGAAACATAATATTTCATATGAAACATAAAAGTTCATTATGAATTTTACTATCAAGCTTATATTTATGTATTCAGATTAAAAGAAAAATTGTCTTCCTTAGTTGAGCGATCTTAGTAGTAGTACTTAATATATTTCATCGAGCTTTTTCAATCTGGATTTATTTGTGGCAAAAGAATAATTATGCTTACAGGACTGATAGGTATGCAAGAATGAATAAGGTATCTTCTGCAACCAAGATATTATACGATAAGTCATCCAAATATCTCAAACGCAATGAGACATCTCACTGCCATTATAAGTATAATTAGCCTTTATTAATCACAGTGTTATGTAGGAGAGATGCGTGTGTGGGTACTTATGTAATACAGACACTACACCTTACACTATTCTTTTGATATTAGCAGAAAACTTCCTTCCAGCTCATGTGTTTCCTTCCTCTTACAACCCTGGGTTCTTTAGGCGGAGCGTGAAACTGCATCTCAGTGGGCCTTCAGAATGAAGGCGACAGGCGCAATGGGATTGTTCTATTATGCCTGTCGGCCTAACTTTTAGACCTCACGACCGCTTACCATCAGTGAGGTCATCCTGAAAGCTCTTTTTTATATAGACTGTTAGGGAAGGAGGGGATCGATCATTAAATATTGATGCCATTATCAGCTAGCCTAGCCTTAACCCTACCACCGCCAGCTCATCGTTTGACGCAAGTGCTGTGTTGACTCGATCACAGTTATCAACTGTGCACACAGAGTGATATCACCGCCCGCTCCGATAGCACAGGTGGCGCTTTGTTCTAGTTTGTCTATGCCCGTGCCGACCTCACGTTTCAGGGCCGCAAGGACGATTATCATAAGCATTTTGTTTACGAGTCAATATTTAACCTTAATTATTTGTAAGGCGGTCGTTACACTGTTAAAATTGACATTTTATTGATGAGAGTAATTTATAAGTACTACTTGATACTTCTCATATTCTGCTTTTGTCTACTTATGTTAGTTACAAAACTTACTTATTTGCTAATGAAATCATTCTGACATTGTGCTTAGACTAGCAATACTCGTATATTTGTCATCTCTGATGTAAAACCTAATAAAATGTCATCTCTGGTTAGTGTCTGATCGTTTTTAGCATTGTAAGAGCGGTTTCGCACTACGTCCGATTCCAATCCGCTCCGAACCCAAATAAGTATAATCCATAGTCCGTAGTAGCCCTAGAATTATTTCAATGGTAATCCACGTAATAGATTCTGTTAATTAGTACTGACTAATTGACATAACCTAATAAACTAATATTTCAATATACTCATATTTCAGTAGTGCAAAACCGCTCTAAGCATGCAGTCATTTTGACTGATATCTGACTAACCAGAAATACTTTAAACAGCAGTCCATTCATATATGGCTTTTTGAGAGCATTCTTAACATGTTTTACGTAATGAACATTCAGGCGCTCGCATGTTCATTTTTGTTTCCTCCGGTGCACTTCAGCTCTCCCAGTGTTGGTCCCGTGTAATTGGTGTTACATCACTTGGAACGTTAAGTACTTTCGTCGAACGAAATTATACAGTGGTTAACGTTATACAACACGCTTGGAGATTGAAAAAGGGTTGTAAGTACAAGATGTTCGTAGTACCTGACACTTCTATTTAACATTATCATCATCGGCCTCGACACGTCCACTGCTGGACATAGGCCTCCTCAAATGACAAACAGCATTCATTAATTTATTTGAGATTTACGCCGCAATATTCCATAATAATCATGCAAGGTTAAAGAAAAAATTATTCAGTTATAAATTCCACAAACAAATAAACCGAATTTACAAATAAAGCTTGTAGTTTTTGAAGCATGCATTAGTTTATTTTGTTAATTAATACTAGTAGTTTATACGCCATTTCTATTTTAGCCATTTACTTTACAACGGACAAGACTACTGCAATTTATAAAGTTCTCTCTCAAACCCTTACTCTTTTTATTGTGCTATAACTTTCTTGTCGACAATTACTAAGTCATTTCATCCTTCTGTAATTCTGTGGTAGTAGCGAGCGTTATTAATCCGTACCGTAATTGCGCCATAAAGCCCGGCCCATAAGATAAACGCGTGAAACATTAAAGCGCTTTAATTGCTTTTATCGAGCGCTGCCATCGGCACCCTCAATTTAATCGTAATTGAAAACTAATTAAACGCTGCCCGTCGTAATCTACAATTAACCATAGATCATAATACTATCCTCAAAATCGAAAACCCTTGCACGTGTACATTCGGACAACGCTGAAAAAATTACAATTGTATTCAACACACGTGCACAAAAATTAACCCAAATTTTGCAAGAGTTGCGGAATGTTCAAGTAAGGGTTGCAAAAAATTAAAAGAAATCCTTTCTAACCCGAGCGTCCATCGGAACACGTGCATCCAACAATGCAGCGATGACTCACGGCCGCGACGCAGCCAACGGAGTATTATTAAACTCGAAAAGGAGAAAAAAAAGCACGATGTAAGCGCTCACTCGTCGTGCCGTCAAGAATTGTACATCTGCCGAAATTTCTCACGGGTCGGATCGGTCCGTCGCCGCGTATGGCATTATCGCCGGACGAATGTACCTACGTATTATAGGTGTATAATTACGAGCTAGCGGGACTGAGAGATAATTTTTAATCAATGGCGCGTCGATTAGCATACGCGATCTCGTTTGCCGCGACGCGAATCTATAACCATTGCTCGTTACGTTTGCAACATTTTACTGTTCATTGCGTTTTTTTAGATCTTTGCTGAAATATGACTGTGCGTGTTTGTTTGTAACTGTTGTTGATAGTTTAGCTTTTGTTTTTGTTACGTGGGTCGCTTGACTCTAACTGAATGCGAGCTTCTGTTTATTTGAGACGCAGAATAAAACTGTTATTGATGAGTTTGTGTGGAAACCTTAATTGATTTTTAAATGAATGAGATCGTTTGCGAAAATAGTAAATACTTTTAAATATTAAACTTGGATGGAAATATGGATGTTCGTTTTAATTAAATACAGATGTGAGCAATTGTTTTCTATAATAATTGGTGACTTTTATACTTGTACATCGCAATATTGGTATTGGCTAGAATACTATTTTTCATGCTTGAAAGTTTTACTTTAAGCATTTGCAATGAATATTTTTAATAGATATTATTAAACATAATAAATTAATATAATGTGCATGTTTTAACAGCATGTAGAGTTGATGTGCAAAATATTAAGAGTTATTAATTTTAGCATCAGTAAAAGTCTATTTCATTTTTTCTATGTAAAAAATTAATCTATACCGGAGCTTTAAAAAAATAGCGTGCTTTGATGTTAAAGCTTGGACACTATTTCGAGAAAATATCGAAAGAAAATTATATTCAGTACGAAATTTACTTGGTGAACCCACGCATCGCTTGAAAGATTTAAATAGAACGTATTATTAATTGGTAAATGTTACTATGGGTCATAGAAATTGCATGTCTGTCACAATTTGAATACTCAAAAGTAATTTATTGATCTACCAGTATTGTTCGTAGTACAATTGACTACGCACGTAGAGTTGTAGAGAAAGCGTTCTCATCAGATCGCACGTGCATTTTTGAATAATACGTTTTTATTGTTATCATTCCACCATTAGCACAATAGTGTCTTCGTTTTACAATGCATTGTACAACTCACTTTTTTCATTATTGGGATTGAGCATGTCGGAACTTGTCGGTGGCAGAGCATGCAACAGGTTGAAACTTGCTCGGGGTGGTTTTATACGGGTAGCTATATTCGCGCGCTTTTTATCTTTCGCACGCATCTTAAGATCCTCTTACTAAGAGTAGCTTACTGAGCGTCTCTATATTTGGAAAAAAATATTGCGTCAGAGTAATTGGAAAGTTGCCAAATATGGATTTATTTTGATGGGAGTTGGTTTTTTAGTGGATGTGATTTTTGTTAAAATTGTTTTATTTTTTTTTGTTTATAGAGCATGTAGTTTATAGAAGTTACCCGATATTCATTATTAGCTTGGTCTTAGTTTTAGCAATTGGTAGTTTCTATAATTTTGCCGCCCAAATTGTGTGAAAGTTAACACTATCTTGCTTATATTAATAATGTAAAAGTTTGATTAGATAGATGTTTGTTCACGCGAAAAGTACTGAACGGATTTGAATGAAACCTTGCAGTATATCAGATTAACACATAATAAGTTATAATTTGTAAGAAGGTATGAATGCATAGTAAAACTGCACACGGCATATTAATTTAGTGTATGAATTGATGAATAAGAATGTTCTTACAACAAATTGCTCGGAGTAATGGTTGCTGCATGCATCATTTATTTAACTGTGTGTACTTCGAGCTTTACTAACAAGCTTTTACTACTGGCAATTCAATACTGCATAGATTAATGCTTTTTACTGCATATTTTAATTCAACCGGTTGTGACTGCTTTTATATAGATTTCGTATCAAACACTGTATAATGCCACTTAGAATATTACATTTATTGTGTGCTATCTTGTAATTGCGAAATTCCATTAGCTATAAGTATATCTATAAGTAATCGTAGAAAAGTCGGTCATATTACTGTTAGAACTCAAGCTTTATTGTGAAACTTAATGAAAAGCTATGTGAAAATTAAAGTGGGCCCACGTTTAGTAGTGGACGGACCAAGGATGTTAATTGATGTGAAAATTATGTATCTGAATATTTCTCAAATAATAATCTTGAAGCGAACTTTCAGGATTGTGGAGGAAAAAATGCTAGTACGAGTATATTAAAATTCCATACGTAGGTTTATCTGTTTTTGTTTCTCAAAAACTGCCTCTTTTAATACTCAATGAACAAATGCTAATAGCCATCAGAATTGTTTTACACTGAGCGCCCAAAATCGGACAGATTGCCCTTAATTGACTGCCCTGACCAAATTAGGCGTTGGCAATCAGATAGCCATTCCCGTCCAATTCCGATGGACAAATAAAGCGGATATCGGAAAAAAGCGATAATTAAGGTAAGTGATTTAGGGCTAAGAAAATATCGATATGATTTGGTGAAAATCGATTTCGTTGTTCAAAAAGTTCGAGACTTGAAGGAAAATGTGGCTTTATAAAGTTGGGGAAACAATAGGTATACTCGTAGTAGATCTAACTTAAATTTTAATTAAATATCAGCAATTTAAATTAACATGAAATTCCATTTACTTCGTTACATTATTTGCTATATAACCTTGAAAGAAACCTGTAATGCGATTTACAAGTAACAAGCTTAAACAAAATAAAAACAAGCTTTACAAATTACTACCTACTATCTAATTACAACAACATTCGATTTTATACCATTTCGTTTCGATGCATAGAATATGAGAACCGATACAAAATTAGCTATCAATCGTTAAAAGTTATCGATAAATCAAACTAAATACCCACATCGATACGTTTTAAGCTAATTAAGAGCTCCGCATTGCATCGAGCGTGCGCGGGCGCCGGCCGGCACGCACGTGCGTCCGCGCCGACCGGTACCGCTCGCGCCACTCGTCCGACCACTTTTTAAGACCACAGAAACCAGCCAGCCTTATACGGACAGATTTCCAGCCTTATTGCCATCTTGATCATTAAAAACTTATTGCTACTGTGTATTCATCAATGTGTAAAATCAAAAGTTTATCTCATCTTTTTTAAACTACCTATGTTTGTTATTAAAAATGTTGTTGTTGTTTATTTGTATATGTGTGTGTGTGGGGGTTGTGTGTAGGTGCTCAATGGAAAGATATAAAATTCATTTCAATGTTTTTTATTTTCAACTCTTCTCATTTGTAAAATGGATTCACCATAATAAATAATTTATCAACCCTAAAACAATTAAAGCTCTTACTAGGATCACAATAAAGCTCACTAACCTAACACCTAACCTTTACTTTATACAAAACAATTTTCAAAATATCACAAGTTTCGAAAATACAATTAAAGCTTTCGAGGAGTTATCACGAGGATTGAGCGAAAACTAACCCTAACTTATCCTAAATGGCACAGTAGAATTTAAAGCTAACATCACAGACGGTTGCAGAAACCAAGGCACGGTTTCACGGAAGACACAGATTGTTGGAAGACGAGTGAGGCACAGGTTTAGGCTTGCACCCAGCGGTCTTGCAGAGGGTACTGTTGTTCCGCGGTCTGGCACTCCGTGTAGCAGTGGGCGGCTGCGAAGTCAGCGTCTTGTTTGGACACAGTGGTCCAGAAGAAGGTTCCGGCTTCCGTCCTGGCGAAGTGCACGGGTACGTAGAAGTTGTCCGGGGTGACGGGCACGACGTCGCAGGTGGAGTCCTCGTTGTAGACGAGGAAGGCGGCTCCGGCCGGGCACGCTTCCATCTCGGAGTAGAGCTTTCGCTCCAGCAACTCGTTGCTCGAGTTCTGTTCGTCCTCGAAGCACGTGTCGCAAGTTTTGGCGGGAGTGCGTTTCGTTGTCTTCTTAATGATCTTCATTAGCGGTTTCAGTAGCGCTTTGAGGCCGCTGTTCTTCATCTTTTCGCTGTTGTATTTGTTCTCGTTCATCGAGTTGTTTGTGGCGATGATGTACTCGTTGTTGGCGTAGTAAGACATGTTTGGAATTGTTGTAGAGCGTGTGTCGCAAGTGAGATCACAGGCGGGAATGTGGGGCTGCTCAGGCCGGTCCGCTATTTATACCCGGCGCGCCGCCCCCGACACAAAAGCCGCGTACATAAAAAGCCCTTACGCGAGTGTGTGGGTGTATCGAGAGGATTATTCGATACCCCAAAGCTTTTAGCGTGCGACAATAACTTCCATGTTTTGTCAACATTGTAAAGAGTTGTGAGTAGTTTAGATGAAACTTTTAAGCTTAAAATAATAATTTAATTTAAGTTTGTTTAGTTACCTAAGTAATTTCATTAGGGGGTGAATTTGTGTGTTAGTTGTGCAAACTTCTTTCCAAACAACTACGTAAGTTACTAAGACTGCATAAATTGGACGAGTACAATACGACTATGAAGATTTAAACTAAATGTATACCTTATTCTCCATTATTATAGATCTAATTGGATTATATTATTTATGAATTTTGTGCTAAAGCATAGTTGTCAGAACGTTATTAATTGGCGCCAACTTATGAATCACTCCGATAAGTTAAGTAAGACTTTTAATTAGCAAGTAACGAAGCCCAACATTTTTGTTTAAATGCACATACTATTAATAAGTATGTTAAAATCTGTAATCAAGTATCACAATTTGAAGATATGACAAGTGCATGAGTAGGTCATAGACCATGGGAACAGCGGTCACGTGCCGTCCACACGCCCATCTGTGGGCAAACAGACCACATGGCGCTCATTACCCATTACCCCCGGTTCACGGGACAATGCGATTGTTATCGCCCCGGGGTCACTAAGTCAAACGATGGGGTGAGTCCGACCCCGCGTGACCCGTGCGGCGCGCGCGCACGGCGCGTGACCTCAACGACAAATATTTGTAAGTATTCATATATTGTTTTTTAAATTAATAGTTCTTTGTATTGGATTTTATGTATTTTTTTTCAACATTGAATTTAATATAATTAACTTTAGGTACTTGAAAATGCTTGAATTAGTGAATCGTGCGCCTGGGCACGTGTATGTCACGCGACTTAATCCCATAGGACGCAAGTACAATTTACGAGTAGGTAATAGTTGTCAAAACATATTTCTATGAGTGTTTTACTAATTAATAGCAGTTTATTAACATGGGACTAGAAGGTTATAGAATGATAATCAAAACTGTAATACAACCCTATCTCCAAATCTGGCATTTGAGTTATTCACGTATTCATTAGCATTTTGTTTACAAAAAGAATTATCAAACATAAAATGCCACCTACACACGAAACATCCAGCTCGTACCGGTCGAAACATGTAGGATTTTTTCATCATAAGTCCGAAGAGAGTATTACAAAAAAATTAAGTTTAAAAGAAATCAGTGTAGCGGTGATAGTGGCTCCTCAGCCAATGGGGAGCGCGCGCGCAGGCAGGTGTCGCGAGCCGAGCCCGCGCACACACACGGCCCAACTAAAATATACGATCATTGAACACGTGCATTCGAGGGGGATGAACATACGAATAGCGAGCGAGTACGAAAGAGACGCAAAATATTTTTTATTGATATGAATAGATTCACGACTCCCTCATATCCGAAATAGGGTAACGCAAAGGCTAATTTGGTTATTGAAAATTGAGGGGTTGTTCGTGGGAATGCTCTCGGCTCCTAGGTTCCCAGGGCTGCTCGCACATTGAGTTTTTTTCGGCGCGAGATTCGGAACGGCGACAGATGGCAAGCGTGGATCTTCGCCGTTCTGCTTTGTTATAATAAATCGTGGGGTATTGGAATTAAACATTCCGTTTTGATGGCTCACCGCGTCGGGGGTGAGGGATGAAGATGTAAACAAGTGTAAAAGGGGTCAGTGGAACTCGACCAAGTCTATAATTAAATGGCTATTAGATGCATTTTGGGGTTATTAGGAGGTATCGTTAGGGGTTGGATTTTAATTTTTGGGTAATGACTGCAATCAAAGGATTGCGGGGTGGTTTTAGAAAAGGAGCTGTGAGGCACTTTTGTTAATTAGCGGTTTGTTTAATTATCTGTCCAATTTGAAATTTTGAGTATCTGTGAATGCTAATTAGGTTCAATGTTTGATTTTAATTTATTTATAATTGCGTTGTACGAATGGAGGATTAGTTAGTCGATACTTATGAAGTTATAAAGCTTACTGTTTGAGATCTTATTTATGAGCTTTCAAGTACATATTAGCATAGTGTTATCTTAATCGACTTATTGAATTGTAAGTAATTATACTAGGGCCAAGAAATAGATTTTTGAAAAATTTGAGTTAATAAATTGTACAGCTAACTAGGTCTTTTTACAGAATTAGGGCTCAAGTAAGTAAAGTATCTGCAAGTAAGAAACGTAAAGATTTAATCCCGTTAACTAAATAACGCTTTGGGACCAAGTTATACCAGTAATAACGGTCAATCACAGGTACCCGTGGAATAGTCAATATCTAATCTGTCCTGTCATAGCCTTAAGTCCAATGTAAACCTCAATAAATTGTCTTTTTTCAGGATCGTTTGTCAGACTCGAGAGCAGGTTCCCACGATGAGGTGACGCAAAAACCTGCAACAATAGATGGTCAGGAGAATGACGTGAAAGAAGTTTGCATCATCTAAAAAGATGCGCCCGCGGCGTGACAAGTGCGTGGGAAGGTGGGGTGCGCTCGCACCCCAAACCTCGTGCATTGTTTGGGGTGCACTTGTTGTCCCATGGTATGTGGGGTCACGGCTCTGAGATTTTTTTTACGGTTATTGAATATCAGGTGTGTGATTATCGTGATATTGAAATTGAGAGTGATGTAACGTTAGTACCTACCTACATAAGAAGAAAAAAGATACTTTCTTTACTGTGATTTATTTTGTTGATGTTAATAAAATGTTATGTAGAATGTTCTAGTTTGGTAATATATAGGTGTAAAGTGGATACCTCCCTAATGTGAATATTCAGTATATTTAATAAAAGTTGTTTAATTTTCTTTTATGTATTATGAGGATCTACTTGAACAACTATTAATAAAATAAGTTTGATAAATAATAAACTAAATAAATGATGCTAACATCTCTATCAAAATAACATTCAACATTTTGAAATCTGATATTATGAGAGTTCTTTCTATCTATCTGATACAGTTATGAATTGAAGGAAGTAGTTTCAAAAACGTACTATGTATTTAATTTAATGCTTTAATCTTTCTTAATTTTATAAGAGTCAAAAGTACTTACCCATTGGTATATACTACAACTACCTATTGTATGAGATAAAAAACTGTGTATTAGATACCTACTTATAATAATATGATTTCTCTCGTGATATCTAAATACATATACCTACTCGTGTTGTCTATATCTAGTCTAAACCGCTATCACAATTTAGTATATATGATAATCAATAGAAGATACGTAATCACTAAGAAATTCCACTTTAACTGAAATGCAATAACAATCTCAGCCACCCTCACAAATCTGAGTGTGGGAATTTCAGTTACGAGGCCCCTAAATAATAGTTGAGGGTGGAAAATAAAAGGCCATGTATAAATCAGCCCTAATCGCCCCTTTTGTTGCCTTGTACACTTGTTGCATCATCGAAACTGTGGATTTTACACAAGGATCAAGTGAACACCTGAAGAAGACCTACATCAAACGTATTGATCCTTATCTGCATAGTAATAAAACTTACAATCCCCTGATACATAATTTGAGGGGAGCAAACGTTTTATTGTTGTGTGGGGGAGAACGTAGGGCGGATAATTTTGGGGGTTGCTGAACAATTAACCGAATCGCAGGTAAACTCATTTTGAATTGAGAAAAAAAGGGATCAGGTGATTTTGCATTTGTAAAGTGAGATGTGATTAATAATATGTAAATACTTAATAATATTTTGTAAGATCCTATTAGAAATTTATCATTTACTTTACCACTTATGAGATTATGTTTCGGTTTCAGCTATAGCTTATTTAGAATTTATCTTGCAAATAGTTATACTTTTGTTTGTTATTTTATCTGCTAGATAATTTATCAAAGATTAGCAAGGATTGCCTTTAGAATGAGTAAATGAATATTGAGTATGTAATGATATAATCTAAATAAAGTATCAATTTTATTTTATTTTGCCCATTTAGTGCTTCATCTCAGAGATGCGTTTTTTAAATTATAAATATATTATGTACATTGTTAACAAATCCATGTTTCTTTTAATAATTCCTCCTACTTTTTCCTGTAGCTGGGTTTGTGTAGACATAGGGTTTTATAAGAACCAGATGAAGAGTATGACTGAAGTGACTCCCATAACAACCAGATCTTATACATTGGGAGCCTTCCATTTTCATGTAGGAACAGGTATGTATGCGATCAAGCTTTTGCCTGTACGCAAAAGCTTTTCAAGAATTTGTATGTGATTTTATTTCAAGCATATAACAATAATCATACGAGTATGTTCGGATAACTACCACAATTACATAGTAATATGCATCTAAAAAGGCTGTCTCTCAGTGTTATGTCGTGGCGGAGGAACACCACAAGAGAGAAAGAATAAATAAATAACTAAGGTAGTGATGTCGGTATAATATATTGTTGGAAATTGCTCTTTGTATCTCTAATTAGGCCCAACCCAAACTCACTCATACAAAACTTAAAAAATCCTTAGAAATGGACATGGTACAGATTACCATAACACAGGATGCGGATAAATGCCTTGTCGGCAGTCAAAATGGAGGTTCTTCTATTAAACGTTTTTTGTCATTAAAGCAACCTCCGAACTGCCTCGGCCTAATGAGTTGTCGGCCATTACTGACAGGGAGGGAGGTGATAATCACCCTCTCATTTGTGGATCCTCTCGTTAAACTCTTACTTTATTTTGGAAAAAGTTTTGGTTTATTTTGAATAACTCTGTGAGCCCGGTTTAATATTTTGGAGTTCAAGGATTTTGAGGACCGTTTACACCTTACGGTACGTAACATTTTTCACGTATTTTTAACTGTCAAGACAAGTCACACATAAGTCAAGACTTAATTTGAGATATACACAGATAAATCGCATAAACTAGCAAGTGTACTGATGTTGTCAGTTACATCTCAATGCATAAAAATGTATCTACAGAGTTGTGTTAATATGCCTTGGGAAATATAGGTAAACCTAGTATCATCAAATAGGTATAGTAGAGACGGCAACTCATTAACTTAATTAACTAACTAAACTAAAAAACTAACCCTTATTTGCCAAATTTTCTCAATAACCGTAGAAGGAAAATAACGGAATCTACGCATTGGACATTTGGTAATATCGGCCAAAAAGTGGCTGTCTATCTATACCCACTACATTACAGTATGTGCATTGTTGTATCATTTTAGCTAGATAAGCTACAATATCCTAAATTTAAATCCAAGAAAGCACTTCATTCACATTATCGTTCCATATAAATGAGCCTCGAGTTAAAAGGATTCCAAAAAACATAGTTATTACTCAGAAGTTTTAATTAAAGGAGCGCCCGATCCGAAGTTAAATTCTAATAAGATTTTACTCTTTTTCTCATTCTATGCGCGTAACAGATGTTACTATAGAGCAATAAACTGTTCTATTTATTATACTCGTACACGCAATGGTGTTTTGAGTTAGAATTGGACTATAACTGTGTGAATATCTTTTTTTGTTATGTTATGGTACATAACGAGTTTTTCTAAAACTGACCCATTTTGGAAAAGACTACGATAGAATAGACTATGATACAAACGTAACTTACGTTTTTGTGTTGAAGCTTTTTAATTGTGTAAAGTCATCATCATCATCATCATCATCAGCCTTTACTATCGGTCCCACTGCAGGGCATAGGCCTCCTCTCTTGATTGCCATTCACCACGGTCCTGCGCTACTCTCGCCCAAGTTTTCCCTGCCACTCTACCAATATCGTCCGACCATCTGGAGGGCGGACGTCCGCGACTTCGCTTACCCTGCCTTGGCCACCACTGTGTAATGGATGTGCTCCACCTTCCATCCTTCCCTCGTGCCAAGTGTCCCGCCCATCTCCACTTTAACGACATGACCTTCGGGACCGAATTCCTAACTCCGAAATACGGAATCGAACGAGAGTGACGGACATTGTGTAAAGTGATAGTTATTAATAAGGTAAACTTAACCGTCATGGGGTCACTGGTCACCGTGAAACAATACTTTTTCTACTGTATCTGCTTTAACAGCAGTCAATTAAAAGCTGATTTAGTAGTAGCTGATTAGATTGATACCAGGCAATGGATAGGTACGAGTACTTTAGCATAGGATCTTGAATTATGATTTTGTCAGAGGTAGAACCATATCAAGAATCATGGCAATATTTTTGATCTATTATTATAAATCCTTTTCGTAAGCTCCAGTCGCTGTTGCTTGAACTTTCAGATCCGAAATCTTTCTTAAGAAACAATCTTCTGTATAAAAATATGCGCCTGCACTAAAGAATCTAAGTCTAAATCATCGCGTTTATGCCTCAGAACATTCTCATCATTAGAGTTTCAAAGTACACACCATGCATTGTACTTACGTATAGCACAATGGAATAGTAAACGGCTTGTTTACAGTGAAAACGTTTGGAAGACTGCGCCGACTCATTGTACAGCGTCCACATAATTAATGAGTGTATGACACAGATAGCCGTAGCGCTCGGCGCCCGCGAGCACGGGCTAATGGCCGGCGCGCGACAACTATTAGCCGCTATATGCGCTTCTGTAGCACGCGCAACTGATGAGCGCGAGCGAGTAGCGCGTTACACATAGTATGACACAGATAGCCGTACCGCTCAGCACGGGCTAATGGCCGGCGCGCGACAACTATTAGCCGCTATATGCGCTTCTGTAGCGCGCGCAACAGACGAGCGCGAGCGAGTAGCGCGTTACACATAGTATGACACAGATAGCCGTACCGCTCAGCACGGGCTAATGGCCGGCGCGCGACAACTATTAGCCGCTATATGCGTTTCTGTAGCACGCGCAACTGACGAGCGCGAGCGAGTAGCGCGTTACACATAGTACGACATTGATAGCTGTAGCGCTCGGGGCTCGCGAGCACGGGCTAATGGCCGGCGCGCGACAACTATTAGCTGCTATATGCACTTCTGTAGCGCGCGCTACTGACAAGTGCGAGCGTGTAGCGCCTCATATCACATCATACAATAGTGTGATGTGTAATTCATTAGCGTTGGAAGATCCTAATTAAATATTATGTAGGCTAGGCATTTTAGTTTTATTATTTACAACATGTGAATTTTATGAGAACTACTGATCAATAGAATTAAGTTACACCTAACACCTATATAAAAAAACTAACCTCTATTAAAAAACTCGACGAGTGCTGTTTCCGAATGAAATTAATTGAATAATCGTCGTACCCTTTGAATTCGTAATTTATCTTCTAACCATAGAAGAAAATATGTATCAAATACACTATCGAAGACAGTAAACTAAGTCTTTCATGGCGCTTAACACATTAAAAACCTGATTCACATCTATTCGGCAATAATGATACAAGGCATAATTAAACTAATAACAAGGCAGGCTATAGAGTGCGCCAAACCCGTGCAATTTAATGAGCAACGCGTGACATTAACTAGTCACAACCGCACTTAACTATTATCCACAAACTAGTATAACTAGTACAACAATTTAGTATGGACTTGTTATTTAATATTGTTGAATATTTTGACGCCTTGTCTTCTATCTTCTATTTTATACTTATAATTCTGTAGAGAGGTCAATTCTGTACATGAAATATATTTGCAAATGAACTATCAGGGACTAAACATCACTAATCGTGATCGATATATTTTTGTCTGTCTGTCTGTATGTTCGTTATAGAAACAAAAAGTACTCGACGGATTTTAACGAAACTTGGTACAATTATTCTTCATACTCATGGGCAGGTTATAGTATACTTTTCATCACGCCACAATCAATAGGAGCAGAGCAGTGAAGGGAAGTGTTGGGAGAAACATTTATCTCTACGTTTGATCGCGCATCACGCGAAAACTACTGCTTGGAATTAAATGTGGTTTTCACCAATGTATTGTTAGAAGTCTAATCTAAAATTTAGGTACCATTATATGGAAGTCCGTTACATTTGAAACCAGAATCCACGCGTGAGACGCCGCCGGCAAAGCTAGTAATTTAAATAATTGTTTTGCTACACTAATAATTGGAGAGGCCTATGTCTAGTAGTGGGCAATGGGCTGATGATGATGATAGGCAAGAACGGTACTACAAAAAACGCTTTCGCCTCCCACATTGCACCGAATTCAAGAGAACTCCCACAAATTGCTCGAATTACCCGTACATTGCACTTAACAATTTATTTATTGCTGTTCTCCGGAGCGCTAATGGGCCCGCGACCCCCGTCCACTGCAATTAATTACTCGTTCTAAGACTAATCCAGCGGGTAGCAATTAACAGTCTGCAGTGCCTACAGAGACTTGTTGCTTATTCTACTCGTTTCTTCACTGCTAATGACGGCTGGGGAAATGATGTGCTGTCTGCGACTGTCGGAAGATAAAAGAAAAACGTACCTAAAGGTTATCTTGTACTTACTACTTAAGTACATTTTATAGGTAAGGTTTATATGTAATTTTAAGAGAGGTAGGGCATAGCGAATCTCCGCTCGAATTGAACCGCCCGTCCGGGGAAGGACCTCCACCCTATAGAATACCGAAGTCAAATGACCTCTGGGTCGTGTTTCTGCCGGTGAGTAGGGTTTCCGGAGCTCGGGGGGGTTAGGGTTGGGCCGGCATGGCGGTGGCAACTGACAGGTAACTGACCAGTTACTTTCCCGTTGTCACAGCGACTTGGGCTTCTCTTTCGCTTTCCATCAGGCGTAGGGAAGCCATTATGTCGAGCCACTATAAAAAAAAAAGTCTTGCTACAAACAGTCTAATTGAAGGTCTGCTATGCTATGTGTTGTGGGATATAAGGGAGCGACTCATTATCTTTTCGCTTCAAGCACCCTCACCCGCCCGTGGTGCATCCTGCCGAATAACAAACGAGGCTCTGGCAACCGACTAGTGGAGGTCCCAAGATTGAACGCGTAGCTAAAATACCCTAGGCCGATGACGGGCAGCGTCATCGGAGATGAAAGCTACGCCCTGCGATCACCAACACGCCTGCCCAGGGTGGCGACTTTGGATAAATCCTCCAGATGTTTGCCGAAAGTGGCGAACACCATCATACAGTTTGTATTTTAGTCGACTTAAATTTAGGTATAATTGTCATAGTTTTTGTAGTATAACTTAGGCGGCTGTATCACAAGTGATCTCTTTCAGACAGCCTTTGGGGTAGAAAGAGTATTATAGTATTTCAAAGGCATTAAATTAAGATGACGATATTATATCCATGGCAAGTCAGACAAGGGGCTTATCTTCAAAATGGCTATTTAAATACCGACACGAAGTAATCGCGATTTGATAGTCAAGGGTCGGGCCGCCCTGGATGTCAGATAAGATGCCTGTTTTTATAGTGGTGCTAAGCGATATTTTATTATCAAAAGCGATAAAATACAACCCTGCGTAGGGCTGCTTCGAAATTCAAACTCAATTGGAGTAACTTAAGTTTTCACTGAAACAATTTTTAAAAATCACTCATGTCTGCAGTCCTGTCCGTCCGTCGCCTAAAACACCTGTTTTGCTTTGTTTAATCAATCAATAGACCTGGTACATCCACTGCTAACGGTAGGCCTCTGATTCGCGGTACATTGCTCTATTTCGCGCTTTTGCTTCACAAAAACTTTATTAATAAGTATATAGGTGGAGCATTTTCCAGACATTACAGATATTTGTCATGTCACTGCCAGAAATGAAGTCACATAAACCTATTTAGTGTAAGGCTTTTCGGAAAGTTAGATGCATTAGGTTAATTGACTGTATTGGAGCAGAAGGATGGGCCAAAAGCAAATTCAAATGTTTATTGCATGCAGCAAGTTTTCTGAAGATAATCCGATTCACTGTGTGTTAATGACCAAAAAGTAAGTATAATATTTTACCACAAGTACTTTGGGAGCTGGTCAATGTATGTGATGTTGTTTGATATTAATTACTAACCAAAATAAATGCCTTCGTCCTTTCGACAACCTTGCTGCATCGTATCACGGTGCATTTATCTCTGTGAATCTTTTTTATTTGCCACTTTATCACTATTATTTAGAGTCGCGATAAAACCCTAAAACGTCCCTTCGCAGGGTTAATACGTTTGGTGGGTCGAAGGGTTAATATACTGTTGACATGGAGTCTTAATTCTTGACCGGATGAGTCCAGTGCAGTAATTCAACGGAAAAAATGTAGTCGTTTCGAAAGGGGAATCGGTTTATTGGAGAAAAATGTCACCTACATTTATCTATAAACATTTCTTTAAAAAATAATGCCCCATAAAATATTTTTTTAGAAAGTAAATTCAAAACATGCCACGCTTGGCCACATAGTTGTCTGGTCCCAAACTAAATCGAAGCTTGTTCTATGGATACTAGACATCTGATAAACTTACTAAGACTTTTTTTTTTGATTGACCATTAAGACTATTTCAAAATGTGCAAATGTTAAGACGAAGTTTTCCCGTCTACCGAATTTTCCAAGTATTAAATATTGGAAAATCTCGAAGTACATTGCGGGTTTGAACTACCAATCCTCTGTGAAGATGGCAGTGCAAGCACCAGTGTGTCCAAAAAGATAAACACAAGCATGTCATAGATAACGTGTGGTCGTAAAATTGCGTGGGCTGTGTTGTGTGTTGAGCCCACACAATTAACGGTCAAGCTTTATAGAGTTTAATAAGTAGTAAAATTAATTAACGCCAATAACCAAGATTCCGTGTAAAATGGTCCCGGACATAATTGTGGAGACCGCACGGGCCGACGCCACAGTGGAAGTAGTATCAGTAAGTTCCTGTTGTACGAAGAAAGGATGATTCTATCCTATTTTTTACTATTTTTTCTTCATTACCATTGTGCCATATAGGCCGTAAATAAATATTACGAACTAGCTGTGCCAGCGGCGTAGCACGCGTGGTTATCGGGTTTCAAAAATAACGGACTTACATAAAATTGTGCCTAAATTTTAAGTTAGATCTCTTGCAATACATTGGTGAAAACCGCATTCAATTCCATTCAAGTCGTTTTTGAGTGATGCGCGTTCAAACATACAGGTAAAAAATTCTATCGTTTTCCTAATATTTCCCTTCACGGCTCTGCTCCTATGGATTGTAGAGTGATGATAAGTAAACTTAAAATTACATAGTAATTACAAGACGTTTGATTTGTAAATGTCGTTATGGTGCTAACGCCAACAAGCATCCTGAAAATGAGCAAAAGAATGTTCCTTACGTTTGTCCAGTCTCTTGCACTATGCCGCCATCCTTTTTCACTTCAGCTCAGGTAATTTACCATCATTAGGGCAAATCAACGCGAACGACGCCAATCACCGATGATTAGCTGTTCCGGGCATATTAGAGCAAAAAGGTGTTATATTCGAGTCTCAACTCTTTGGTATATTAAAATCTCATGAGGGGAACACTCGGAGCTTGCAATTTGGGCTGCAACGGTTAATGCTGCCTCTGATAGGAAATAATACGGAAATTACTTAAAACGGCTTGGTTTTCCACTTTGAAATGTTTTTTGGAAGGAATGTTAGTAATTTTGCAATTGTCCTTTATTGTCAGCGTTTAATTTGAATGAATTTAAATGGTTTTTTATTCAATTGTTTATGTAACAATTTCTTCGTTCTTTTTAAAGTGTCATCTAAAAGAGTACCTATGAGGTAGATCAATGTAAAGTATAAATAAAAGATCTGTCTAGGTATTTACTTACCTAATATGACATGTTAGTAACAAACATAACATCTACTTAATACATCGGGAAATAATTTATCAAGAGAGCTTACATACTAAATATTTTTAGCTGTAACCTACTCTTAAATATTTGGTATCAACATATACATATAGTAACTGAAGTATGTATAAAAGTAATGATATTCATAATCAAATGCAGTCGCGTTTTTTGGATAAAATGCTCCCATTTGTTAAATAATACTCATGTATGTACCTAGTTAAAAATTGTGTAGTAGTTAACGTTTCAACCGATTGATAGCTGTTTAAGGATCGTTAGGCCAAATTATCGGGCCCTCGCAACAAAAGGGTTAATTCCTACCAAATCACCCACAACCCTTAGCTGATGTGTTAATTTTAGTATATAAACAATTTTGTGGTTAGCTTTTAGCTGTGCGTAAAAAAGATAATATGATTTAAATTACTTGCGTTGTTATTTTGAACACAATTATGGGTGGTAAATTTGAACGTATTTTAGAAGATAATTCTTTGAGAGTTAACTTTTATAAGTGTTTATACACTAAAATGAAAAAACTTATGCTACTAATAAAAATGCATTTCAAATCGATTCATTTCAAGACTGATCGGAATCGTTAACTAATTCGGTTCCAATAGTTCTTACTATGGGACCGTATTCCATATTACACATACATATAGGCAGCCAGCTGATAATTCTTGTATGTCAATCTAAAAAGTCAACTAAAATCTTATCATATCAAGAATATTAGGCGTACGTGTTGATGAACAATAAATTAGTTATCTAGATAATGTAATTGAAATCTAGTTGTCCTGTCCAACTGTCTGTGATCATAATATAGTCTATTGATAAGCTTAACACTCTTGAATAGCATAGTATATGGTTCTTACTTGTTCACTGGTCAATTTGGTGGTCGATGTTGTTTTATAAATAAATAAAATAAAATGCTTTTTTTAGACTTTGGTTCATATTTGTTAGTATGCACGCGACCTAAAATTATGTTGTTGACCAGTAATAATACTAAAAACATGTAATCATGTTTTATTTTATTTATTTAATCAAAACTTAGTGCCTTAGCCTCGTGCACTATAGTTCATTCGCGTTAAGAAAATAGTGGCTCATCACCGACTGCCGGCCAAGCCACACCCCCTAGCCAATTAAAACGCTAGAAATTATAATTTCTAGCGTTAGCCACACCCCCTAGCCACTTAAAACGGTAGAAATTATAATTTCTAGCGTTTTAATTGGCTAGGGGGACTAAGAAAAATTAAACGAGTTTTAATAATGGCGAAAAATATTCAAAGCTTACTATTATAAAGTAGCCGTAAAACAAACTCTGGGCAGTCGTTATTCTCCAGTACTTTAGCTATGGAAATATTGAAAAAATCTAATTATTACAGTGTACAGTCTCATTTATATTGCCTCACTATCTTCTACTCGTATAATTCGCGTGCAATTTCTATTTAAGAACATGAATATCGTATTGTGGTTTCTTGCTGAACATCAATCGGGCGTTATGTGCCCTAATGATAGCAATTACATCTAAATTTATTGACAGTCCTCCACTGGGGGTAAAAACATGGGGCCTCCGATGATGGGGCTATAATCACTACTGCACATTGAATGCAATTCAGGATGATGCTGAAGTAAATGCTTTGGAACAATAGACACTTTTTTGGTACTCGTAGACGTAAGTATACGCCATTAAATAAAAATTAAAGTAGGTATGTACTTATTATTTAGGTTCAGAATCATGTTTAGGTAAGTAAATCGTTTTCCAAATTGTCTAAAACGAGATTTATGATGAACATTTGTTTTGGTGAATGAATGAATAGGTAGGTACATAGAATTTTAGGTAACTTAAGAAAATTGTATGGGTTTCGAAGCCGGCCGCGTATTGATCGTATGTTTTAGGCACGGAGCAAAATTTGCTTCGTGGTTTTAGGCTCGCTTGAAAACCACTTGTTCGTTGCCGCAGCGACTTGGGCCTCGCTTTCGCTTTCCATCAGGCGACGGAAAGCTGTAGCATTACAGGACCAATATAATAGTAATTATACTATAAAAGGACGTGATCTCTCTGCCTATCCCTCTGGGAGAAAGGCATTAAGTTATGTATGTATACTATAAATATGTAATACTCTAGACCAAACTACGTCCAGAAGTATTTACTCAGGGAAGACTTCCCTTAATTCATATTCAAATACCGACAAAATATAAATCAGTGAACTCATTACTAGTTTTAAGAAAAGATGTAACGCTCTGTACAATTTCCTTGTAACGGAAACCAGTACGTACCGTACCTACACAAATAACATAAATCAGATCATCTATTCAAATTGTCCGATCACGAACGATCCTTCAACAAACAATCTATAAGCCCTAAAACTTTATAACAACAAAGATTTACCGATGAACCTGTAAAAACAAAGAGTCATCATCGATCATTTGAATCGGACCGTGCTCGGTAAACCGAAAACCGTGCTTCGAAATTACGGTCCTAAGAAAACAAAAAAGGGAAGTCACGTGTAAGTCTGAGAAGCATACCGACAACTTCGGGTTCTGTGCACTAATTTATTTAATATTCAACCAAAATATGAACCGATGTGCAGACGATTTGCCAGGAAAGGCACATACCAAGATTCATCGTTCCAATCAATTCTTTTGTTAGATCACACTCTTTAGGTCCATTGATCTCTACAACACAACGTTGGTAAACTTGTTGACAAACATGAGATGCCGTACCTTTCACCAATCACCGGGCTTAGCGGCTGATTAGAGACTGGCCCTGATCAGTCGCTGATTGGTCTAAATTTTCGATCCTGAGAGATTGACTGACTAATCAAGGGGTGTCATAGAAAAGTCTTTTGTTTCGGGCTCAGAACCTTTGACCCAGTATCTTTCAGGGCGAGCGTGGAAATCTAGTAGTAGGCTTTTAGGCCTTCTGGAGATCTCACTGCGGGGTTCTCACTAAATTTACCTACTCACTCGCGGTCTCCACTCTTAAGATAAAGAACCCTAAAAAGCTCTGGTCCCGAAGATTTATTTAAGGGAGCGTAAAGATCTGTTTATGGTATGCGTCGGTAATTAAGGGGCGGCTCGCACACGTGCGCGAGCGCAAAAACGAAAAGGAAAAAACTATACCTGTTCGTTGAGAGGCGCAGGTCCGCTGACACGCTCCGCTGGGGGGATTGTTCCCAAACTTTGATGAACTTAGATACTTTGATGGTTCACTGTCTTGATTTTGTCTGTTCCTGCAAGATATTTTTTTATAGTAGCACGACATAATGGCTTTCCTACGCCTGATGGAAACCGAAAGAGAAGCCCAAGCCGCTGTGACGACGGGCAATTAACTGGTCAGTTACCTGTCAGTTGCCACCACCATGCCATTATAGGCCGGATCTGTATATACGCCTAGCTAGATAAGACACCTCAGCAGTTAGAATCACACCATGGTGACATTACATGGTGCCATAATAAATAACATTAACATTCCCTTTCTTAATTTTGTTTGTAGGAAATTTTCATTTAATAGGCCAAGTTCAGTTTTTAATTAATGAGGTTGGGAGATTTTAAATTCAAATGGATATTAGTTATGTTAAAAAATATCTTTATGTACAAAAGTAGGATTGTTGTATTGTGAAAAAAATATCAAACAATAATATTTTTTAAGAGAAACACAGAGTAGTTGATATACATATACGAGTGATTTCATATATGTATTTCAACTACTCTGTGAATTTAACGCAACGTTTGCGTTAAATTCACAGAGTATTAGAAGTTTGAGAACAACTGTCTTCGTCTTCCCTTAATGTTATCTTATTATAGCTAAAATGACTTCGGTGTTCAGAGATAATAGTGGTCCCGGGATCCTCGCAACCATTTTTTATCAAAAACTTTTTCAACTAACTAAGATAATACTGCTTTTAGATATAGCGTGTTAGTTAATTATATTTCGGGATTCTTGTAGCAAATCTTGTTAAAATAATATCGGTTTTAATTAAAATTTACTGCCGTTCACTAACTATGTTGTCTGTTGTCGTATATTTATCCTTTGCTTTAGAGTACAGAATGTTTTTTTTATAGTAGCTTGACATAATAGCATCCCTACGCCTGATGGAAAGCGAAAGAGAAGCCCAATTGTACCGACTTTTGATATACTATCATCATCATCAGCCTTCAGACGTCCACTGCTGGCTATGTCCAGCAGTGGACAATCTCTCCCAATGACAATAGGGATGTTTCCAGGGCCAAATAATTCCATTATATTTAGTCCGTATTTCAGATTATAAAAATATATTGAACACGTATTTTTCCTTTTTTTATTTGAACAAAAAATAACAAAGATACAAGGTATAAAAATGTAGGAGTGGGGGTCTTTGTCGTCACTCAGTGGTGAAAATACTCCCACTCTTTAACGTCACGCGTAATTTTACGGGCTATATCTTTGTAATTTTTGGTCTAATTTACAAATGCACAAAATAAATGTCTTTTATTTTTGAGCAATCTAAAAGACTGACTAATTACATTTTTACGGCAACAGGCCTATTGTCATTTAGGGATTTACCTTAGTCACCACGCTTAGCAGGCGGATTGGTGACCGCAGTAGGTTTAATTTGTAGCAAGGTAAAGCGTGCTGCCCGTTTCCTGATATTCTCTTAGTCGTTTTCTATGATACTCACGAATACGGTACAAAAATAAAACTGTTTACGAATTATGGTTAAGTCTAAAAATATGTAGGTCAAGCAAGATCGGCAAAACAATACTTTAAAATAAAAGATTTCTATAGCGATTTGAAAATGAGCAAAAAAATTTATCCTATTAAAGCTTTCTCAATATTTCATAATTTCATATTCATCTCACATAAATTACACAAGGAATTAGTTTACAATTTTAATATTCCAATACGGTATCCTAATGGGATAAGTCCTGGAAACTCTCCTTAAAATTTACATAAATATCCACAACAAATTGTAGTTAATCAATTTGAATCGCCTATTGTGTAAGAAATCATATATTCACTTCGATACCCCGGCGTGGGCGCATTGGCTTCAAATAAAAACTTTTATATAATTCATAGAGTAAGCCTACTAATGCCCCGATGAATTCGAGTCACGGCGTGCGTCATACTTGGAATGTTAACGTCATAACTTTATGATATTTGACGACTATTACACTGGGGTCTCTCAACCAAACCAACAAACCATTAGGCTTCCTCCGGTACCGAAGTCATGAAGGTATTCAGATAACCCATAGCTTACTACTCGAGGTTACTACTAAATTACTAAATTTAAGAGCTTTGCTCTTGTCGGTGGAACAACTTCCACTCCTCCTTGGACTCCGCCAGCGCCTTCAACTCCCCGTACGTCATGACATTATATAACTTACGTACGTACACGTCATGTAACGTATCATAGACAAAAATATATAAAACGGTTTACGGATCACAGTGTAGTTTAGATATAAGTGTTAACTTAAAACGGGAATGTATCCTAATTCGTTTCAGATGTTAATTTAGTTAAATGCACAATACCTATGCTCTTTGATGTAATAAGAATGGAAGGTCCACACTTAGCACCCGATCTGGTACTTAGGTTGTCAACTGTATTAGAATCCAAATGACGACATGATACGTATCACGAAACAGCCAGATCCTGGCCAATTTAGTTAAGGTCCTTGCCTAAATCGACCCGACCAGTAAGACCGAATGAAACGTTTATATGCCTCAAAGTTACGGCGGCGGAATCTGTGGCGTTATTGAGCGTAAAGACTAAAGGGCGGACGATCCGAAGATTCCGGGTTCGATTTTCGGTCGAAACAATTTAGAATATTCATTATTAACAGTCCCTCGCAGTTCATAGTCCACTGCTTGACGTAGGATATTAACTTTCTAAATTGTAACAAGATGGCAAAGATGCCATCTTGTCTTGTCCCAGTCTAGTCACTCATAGTACGAGGAAAGTGTTTTCAAATTACATCTATAGACCTTAGTTAGTCTCACATACTCGTAGAAATCGGAATAACGACGGTTCTGAGGCTACCTTTGAAAGTGGCCCAGTGAGACAAGCGCTCATGAAACTTAAACACATTCTTAAGCTTCCAAGCAGTTACGTTGGACAATGTTATCGGCCACCCATCGGCACGTGTTTGCCTTTGTTTTTGTTCACAAATGATTAATAGCTGTGATACTGTAAATAATAAATAGTATTTTGTGCGTTTACAGAGAGTTATGGAAATAAATTATTGGGATTAGCTTGAATATCTTTGATTTAACGACAATAAAAACGATTGGCACCTACTTGAAAGTCATGGATTATTATTTTTAAGTAGCCTTACGACCTTCGTGGTGCGTTGTGTGAGACTTCTTCTGAAGCACAGAAGGTTACAGAATGAGTGCACTGTAACCACTGATCATAAAATAAAACTAAGGTTTGTACGCGTATGCGTATGGTGCGACTACGCATAAAACAAACCTGAATTTATTAATTTACTAACCCAAACATAGTCTATGTTACTAAGTGATAATGTAGCTTTCTAATAAAAAAAGAATTATTAAAATCGGTCCAGTACTTTTTGAATTTATTTGTTACATACAAAAATACAAATCTTTCCTTTTTATAATATAAGTGTAGAAGAAATTGTCTAATTCAATTCAATCAAATTCAATTTCCAAGATCAATTGATTTAACAAATTCATCAAACTGAGCATCTGAATACAGATGAGAAAGACGGTTACGGTAATACGTAAATGCGCCAGACAATTTAAGCCATTGGTCCCAACTAAGGTTTTCCCTTGTTGTTGTATCAAATGTTCACTCCCAAAGTACCCAGATCCGAGACAATTTAGAAGAGAAAGCAGGATCATCTTCATACTAAACCACCAGGTCAGTCAATAGGAGAGTAAATTACTTCGTCGACAAACTTTGAAATAAAATACGCTATTAAAAATAATCCTCGTTTTCCCTTATAAAGCGTGAGTTCATTTAGCATCGCGTGTCTTTCATCAAAATTCTCAAAGTAAGGTTTCGCTTGTACTCTGAGTAGGTACCAGATTATCACTGGGGATGTCTATCAAAATACTCAGGCTCGAAACAATATAGAAGAATGGCAAGGTCATTACCGAATAAGCCACCAGGAGAGTCAAACTCGGTCAGGAGAGTAAGTACTTCGACGACAAACTTTGAAATAAAATACACCATAAAAGTTAATCCTCCTTTTCCCCTATAAGGCGTGAGCTCATTTAGCATCGCCGTGTCTTTCATCAATCCCCATCGCGTTAACGAAAATTAATAACAATTTAGTCACGTCCACATCCCGATCTCTCGCATCCTGCCGAAGATATATTACCGCGTCTCGGCGCGCGCCCGACGACAGAAACAAGCGAGTGAAGTTTAATTTCATTATAGGGGACATAGGCTCCCAACCTTTTAGCCTAACCACTCTCTCGTAATGTAGAACGTCCTCAGGTGGAGTGACGATTTGCGCAGGACGGTTGGCAAGTGCTAGATTCGAGTATCAATAAAATCTATCAAGGTGGCGAACATTAAGAGAGGCCTATGTCCAGCAGTAACTGATCAGTTGCCTCCGCCATGCCGGCCCAACCCTACTCACCGGCAGAAACAAGACCCGGAGTTCATTTGGCTGCGGTATTCTATAGGATGGAGGTCCTTCCCCGGACAGGCGCGGGCGGCTCAGTTTGAGCGATGATTTGCTATGCCCTACCTCTCTTATCTTTCCCAAAAGGCTCTAACTTAAAAAATAGTTCAAAATGTTGAGAACCACTATTCATAATCCCTGGGGTACAAAATCTCCAGTTTTTGTTTCATCAGGGGAGTTGTAATTTTCGGGTTAATTATAGACGCGAGTTGCTCTTGTTGATTGATGCGATTCCAAATGTTGTTAATTTATTTTGAACTTTAACGTGTTAGGTTACGCAGAAACTAAACGCCATTGACGTGTGTACACAGAAAACATCGCTAATGTTATTTTAGTTAATTAATTAAATTGTGAATTTGTTTTAAATATGATAACAGTCTAAATGGTCGTAGATTTTGGGGCAAAGTGTTAAGTTTTTACGAGTACTAGAGAGTCCGGTTTTCTCTATAACTGTGATCTTAGTTACCTATTATTAAACGGATTAATTAATTGGGTAATGTAATTACACTATATATACCAAATATCCATAAATTTAATAAAATCAATGGAACTTTCATGTATATGGATCAATTATCTGACGTGCGTCAATGATGGTACCAACAGTACAGACTGGTAGATAATGCCTTTGCGGCATTAAGTCTGTCTACTGTACAGAATTTTTATCGTGCAATATAGATTAAATTATATAAATAAATACAGCGTTTGAATCGCGACAGGCATTAGTCATGCCAATCTGTTTCTAGGTGCATCTTTGTTCACCAAGTTTTGTACAGAGATAATGATTATCGACTGCTAAAGTAACTTCTATTAGTTATCGTGTCCTTTACCTTGACAGTTCTGCCAAAAACCGATAATGTCCCATTCCGGGTTGACCACACTAATCGCTTGCACATCAGCCACCGCTATAACTCTTGCCAACGGCGTCAGGAAACCACACGTTTTTGTCCCTTTATCTTAAATCTTTGTCAAATTCGTCCTTTATCGTCCAATCTCGGTGTTAGTTACAACACGGCAAAGCAATAAGGAGCTCGGAGACATTACCAACGCTGTTTATCTGATTTCGGCTCGGTTTTACAAGTTATCGCATCAGTAACGCGTTATCTAATATCTCTGGGTAATTTCTGCTCCATTGAACTGTACGGAGCAGTTAAGAATCGGTTTGATTGCATTAGAACCGGTATTGACGACAAAAAGTGGGTGTAATGTATATCTTTGAAATAAATAGATCGGTAATGAGGACCATTCCGCTGGAAATGTACCGGTTTTCTATTTAATTTGACGTTGATAGGACGTATATCTCGAAACATTGGGTGCTTGAGTGCATAATTAATGGTTTGAATTAAATAGTTCAGTGTGGTTGTTGTTCGATTTATTGGTTTGTTTACGGAAGAAGCCATGCGTTTGTTTCTATGTTCTTATGATGGTCTTACATTGACATTAATATAATATTACAATATAATATTTACGTAATTAAGTGACACATACACCATCCATAAATCAGTAAATAGCAATATCAATTAAGGGTTTCTCTTGTACTATAAGTTCCCATGTACGTCATTTGCCAATAAAATGGCAAAATATTAATCGTTCTAAAAGCTCTGAGTTCTATCAACTGCAGGATTGATTTAGAAAACGAGGAAACATTTTTAATATATAAGTACATAATATATAGATAAACATTTTTCACAGTACCTACCATAGTCAGTAAATACTACATAAAGGATTACAACAAAAACCTCAATTTTAGAACTGATATTCTAGCAAAAATATTTCTTTTTAGTTATTTAGCGCCTTAAAAATCTGTGCATTTGCTAATTCAATGTTTTCCAAACAAATTAATATCTACGACTACCATCTCGCATTTCTTTTGTTGAAATTCTTGTTTCATATTATCATTATCTTGTCCGGCAAAATGGTAACAATGCCTTCGAAATCGAATGTCATGCGAAATTATTTAAGAATACAATACGAAGTATTCTGTATCGGCGAATCTTTACACAAAATATTATGTCATTGTCACGCAAGATGTTCGCACACAATGTCTTAAGGATTTACTAAATATTTGTATGGAAATATTGATAAGCATCGTAATCCGCTATCAATGCGGAGCCTTATTGGTGTCAAGTGTAGCGTGACCAGATTAAATGTGTTGTGCAAATGTGTGTTAATGTTTGTGTTGGAGATTTTATTTTGTTGAGATGATGGTAGAAAAAGTATTCGCTGGAGGCCAAGTTATGTTGAAGTTGTGTTGTTGTTATTTTGTTGAGCGAATATAATATTTTAAGAACATCTTTTTCATAACCGTTGACTAAAAGTTGAATAAAGGAGAACATTTTATGAACTGCTTTTATTTCAAACGAGTAATTATATTACCATTCGAACTCAATTCAAATAGAATCTTGATTACTCGTAAAGTTAACTGTCTCATTGTTCAATTGGGTTCAATTCAAATGGGTAACCATCTTGAGTCAGAACCAAAAAATACTGGGCTTTTGTCAAAAAAGGTTATCTCTCATGTAGTACTCGTAGTATATGAGTTATCTGAGCGAACTAGTGGCCATACAATTGCTGAAAGTTTTCCTATATGTTATGAGACATTCTCTCAGAAAACTGAGGATCGAGGCTACTAAGAAAAGCTTTCTGTAAACAGCAAGGGAACCATAACTCCACCGAGGACGTAATTTATATACACTATCGTGTACTGTAAGTGTCATTTCGGAAGTGTTAAGTGGAATAACCAAAATTAACATATAACGCTTACTATTCTAATGCAGCAAATATTCTCATTCGGCCATACAAGGCTCCGTACATCTGTCCAAGTCTATCGTCTAATACAAACATTTCCTAAAGGAATAATACCCAATAAAGAGCGGTGTAAATCTGTTACCCCCAAACTGGGCGAACCTTAAATCCTTCCTTATCTTGTAGACAATCTACTGTGGTGTAGTGTTACAATAACGACAGGCCCCAAGAAAGGGAATTGTCTGTAAGCCATACAAACCCATGTTTGGGCCGCGAATGGAAAATTCACGCCTCAACTGATTTCAATTAATAGAACAGCAAAAATGGAAGGAAAAAATAGCTTTGTAGCTGCGAGATGTAATAATCTTGTAAGGCTTAGTACCTACTGATGTTTTAATAACAATTTTTTATGTCACGCTTTGTTTGATGTTTGTTATTTGGTTATAAGTTTATATAATATTGAAATGTGAGTTTTGAGTTCAAAGAAAAGACGTTTTTTTATACGACAATACGATACGACACTGAAAACAGACTACAGTAGTCTTATTGTAGTTATGAGAATCTCTATTTTGTCGTTGAGCATGTGAAATTACGTAATAATAAATGAATATACTATTGAAGTAGAAGACTTAAAGAAAAGAAAATAAACTATGAAAAAGACATTTCAGTCGACTAAGGCACTACTTTAATAGCCCCTAGCTGGCGATGAAACCTCCTCAAAGTGATTCCTGTCACGTTTTGGGATCAGTCAATATTTAGCCAGAACTTTCTTAATGGCACGGCAGCGTATTAGGTTTCTCTAGGTCCATATATATATAAATACATATATATATTTATAGTAGCACGCCATAATGGCTGATGGAAAGCGAAAGGGAAGCCCAGGTCGCTGTAAGAACGGGCAAGTTACTGGTCTTTTACCTGTCAGTTGCCACCGCCATGCCGGCCCAAACTTAACCCCGGCTGCCGACGCAGCACTCACCCCACGAGCTCCGGAGACCCTACTTACCGACAGAAACACGACCCGGAGGTCATTTAGCTGCGGTATTTTATAGGGCGGAGGTCCTTTCCCGGACGGGTGGCTCAATTCGAGCGAAGATTTGCTATGCCCTACCTCTCTTAAAATATATCTTTTTTAAGCGAGGGAAAGCCTGCTGTGCTACTTAAAAGTAGAAAAGTAGTGTTTTGTTTGTGTTATGTGTCCAAATAAAGATTTTCTATTCTATTCTAAAATAATACCTAAAAAATAAAGTATAAAAAATCTTTCATTCTGGACTATTTGTTTAAAATACTCTGAACAGACTCAGGAAATAGGAACCACATCTATTTACGACAATTGTCACATTACAAATATCTTCGTAATCTTTCCGACAACCAGATATACTATTGCAACACAGATCAAGTGTATGATCGTCATTTTTTGTCAAGTTTCAAGTTCATGAAATTGACGTAGTGAATTCCGGTGTCTTGCGTCGCACACCCCGCCCGCCCCGGGGCGGTCTAGCGGCTCCACTTACAAATATTTTGGAAATATTTCTCCAACTTGTCGGCATTTTATCTACCGCTTCTTTCTGTTTAGTTGACTATTGCGTTGTGACTTCTTTTCGGCAACTCTACGCCGTATGCACCCAAATTTAATGCACAATTTTCGACTTTATTTCAACAATGAAAGGTCTCATTATTGTATAGGGTAGTTCGTCGTGTTGGATTTTGTGGGTTACGCAAAAGGATATTATCTAACAGCGAAATCTTTAAGAAAAGCTAAAAATGGATGCGCGCAAAAACGAATGATCCCGATTCTGATTAGGGTTGCCGCATAAATCGTAATTTAATAATGTAGTTAATTTATTAATTTATGTTCATTAGTATTATGACGAGGGTTTCTAATAAGCTTTGTTTTTTTTTGTTTCCTGTGGAACTTATTAATTGTTTTATGGAGTGACTTTTGTAGTAGGATATAAAAAGTTCAGAAGGTAGGTTAAAGTTTATGCGACAGTGATAGATGTTCTTGTTTACCAAAAAAGACTTATAAAGATTATAGTAGATATTACAAGTACATTGTAGACAAATTTAACCAGCTTATAGCTGGTGGCAACCTTTGAGTAGAGGGCATAATTAATTTGCTGAAGGTAATGTGCTGAAAATGTGCTTAAAGTCGTGTACTATGAGTACTAGACCACTGATAAACATACTTAGACACTTATTTTGTAAATAAATACAAATTGTTATACATAGCAAACACACAGATCGATACAAATAGACAATGTTCATGCACACAAACGTTTGTACTTTGCGGGTATTGAACCATTGTTTCAGAGGCGGCGTTGACTATTACCGAACCAAACTAGTCATAAATATTATAGTTTGCAATTATTAATTCAGTATTAAAGTTTAATAAATGTATACTTATACAAATAAAGCAATAAACAACTTTGAACTACCACAGCCCTAATGTTTATCTGCCATCTCGTGCCACGTAATTTGACACTTTTCTTTGACAAAGCCCACATTTGCTCGACATACAGACACGCAAAAAGCAACCTCACAAAAAGCAATTAGCGTTTTTTCGCTTCACCATTTCGTTCGAAATTAATGTTCAGTGGAATTTGGACAAAAAAACTCTACAGCACGTGTTAACTAAAAGTATTCGGATCGCGAAATATGTCTTATTTTTCATAATTAGGCCGTGAAGTTTTGAGGAAGTCGTTATCGCTCATTTTGAGCGGAACTAATCGGGGTGGTCTGACGAACTGAAATGAATACCTAATACGAGTAATATATAATACTAGCGACCTGCCCTAAGAAGCTACGCCCGGAGATCGTCAAATCGTCGAATCGATCGTGTTAAAAATGTTCTTTAGGTTGCCTGTCCACCGAAGCGGATCGAAGCAGAGAAGCAGTAGGTGATGAAAGAATCCACCGATGGAATCGTGAAGAGCGAATCGGAGCGGAGATTTTATGCAATTCTATTGGTTGATTTTATCATGGTCACCGCTCTGCAACTTTTCTCCGCTTCTGTGGAGGGGCAGCCTTAAAAAGTTGTTCCTTGATTAAAATGCAGTGAGGAGATGAGATAACTCGAGTTACTTATGTTATTAGGTAAATGTGTGACTCCATGTTCTTGTAAATATCATTATATTTGTCCAACTTCTTTCAATAAAGGTGCTGTATGGAAACCGGCAACGATCGCTGCGAAATAAAAACCTCACATTTCAAAGACCTTTCAGTTCAGGAAACTTAAAAGAACAATATGACACGTACACCTATTAAATCTCCGTAAGCTCCGAACTAGGACAAAGGTCTCTTCTAACTGTGCCGGCATCCGATTCCTTATCGATGCATTCGGAATGCACAATCGAGCCACGCCTACAAGTGAACTATTCTATTCCTAACAATTACTCGATCGAGGAATTTCGCATCTGGTGTTTGACAATGCGTTTCCTGTTGGATTATCAGATAGGAATCACTTACAAACCAATGCTATTGTATTATCACCTTTATTGTTTTGGCCTTAAGGGTGTTGGTACGTTACTTTATAGGTCCTTCGCCTCAGGACACGGTTCCTTTATACAGTTTATTTATCAGCAACATCGGATCCGACTCGCCATTGATCGATGATCAGTATTGCCTATTGATTAATATTGCAATTCTGTATGTGCATTTATCATTCATGTACCTAACGTATTTTGGGTTTAGTGTCATACTTTGAGTACATGTACTATGACTCAGATATTTGCAATAGTGTTTTCATGTCATAATGAAATGTGGATAGACTGTTCTAGAATTTTGTATGTTGCTACATAAAGTTTGTACATATTGTAATAAAATAGATGCACCTTTCCGAACTCGGTCATTTTAATTTAATTTCATTTAGATTTAATTATATTTCATTAGACATGTTTTCTATTTTCAATATTACATACCGGCGTCTTTAATTATTCCTATTATACCTACCTCGGTACCATATATTTAATTACGAGTATACGTCGAAATTTCTGATGATTTTTCCTTCACAACGGAACACTATCTATCATCGATATTGCCTTACATTTTAATACAACTTAGAAGTAAGTTACGATTGCTATTTATCAAGGCAGATCTGAAAATACCATGTATTTTAGAACATCGACTTTTTGTATAACTTTTTAAGTAAAAGACACGTATTCGTAAGGAAGTTGCTTTACTTTATACAAAGAACTGCCAAAACGTTTGCAAAACACCCTACCTAGTGTTAAAAGGTACTAAAAAACCATTCGATTGTCAATACCAACGGGTTGATCCGAGCGGCAAATTGGTATCGAAAGGGATTTTCTACTGTTTTCAAAATAGCGAGCGGTGCCTTTGAATAGGATTACGTTCTTTTACGGCAGCCCTTTATACGGTTTGTTTTTACAGCCTACGCGCCCTTCGGAAACCCTTTGTCGGTTTTGCGGAATCACGGAGTATCGACAAATGGAACACAATGTTAGAACCATTTTCTTGGCTCTTGAATGACGGTACGTGATGGTGAATAGTCGAGTTTCTGTTTCATGGCTGATGTATCAATAGTGACGGCTGGTTTGTCAATTGAGGGGCCGTGAGTTCCTTGAAAGTGGTTTGTTAGAGTGAACGGTTTCCTTTTCAGGCTGTGTGGGAAGGATTAAGGCTTTCGAAGAGTACCGAATTGTAAAACGGGTAGTTTGAGTTTGTCTTTTGAAGACCTATTGGTGTTTTCTTTTGTCTTTTCATGTCGTTAGAAGCGCTTGTGTCTTGAAAAGTGTCTTTCAAACATTTCAGCATCAGAATTTCAGCATTGTCCTTTTATTTTGAAGGAATTTTATTACAATAAATTAAGCGTATTATCGTTTATCATAAATTAAGTTTTATTCTATGAATGGCATGTGTCCAGCAGTGGACTGATACGGGCTGATGATGATGATGACGTGTACTTATTTAATTTTTCAAAAAACCGAATTCACGCAATAAATTTGTTCAGTCATTTATGAATATAATTTCAAACACAAATTTTCGCTCTTTCACTTTTGATTCGTGGCCGAATACGCCGTACAGCCCTTTAATAGCATAAAATTCTTTTGTGAGTATTACACTTTTGTTCTAAAGCCATATTTTTATGAATATTTGAATAATGAATCATTCATTATGCATGCTTCTATTAATCCATCTCAGGTAGTTTTCGCAGACGTATGCAACATTTCCTCCTGGCTCTCGGCCTACAATTATCAAAGGCAATTAGTGTGCACCCATCAGATTTCACAACGTCTTGTTAAAGCTACCTCTGCAGCCAAATTGCTAGATTTTGCACTAACGTTATAATGAAACCGTGGGTGTTAATGTAGAAATACAATAACATCACGACGATTAGATGTTAAATTAATTATGTTAGTTAGATGAAGTAGCAAAAAAAAGAAGAACATTTAAAAAAACAAAGAAAGTGTCAATTAAATTAAAAGTTCCTTAAGACTTAACACTGTTATGTAATCAGACTATAATAAGAAGTAATGTACTTACTTTTGATTTTTAGGGCTAACACATTAATTGTCCTGTGCACTTAGTAATGCACAGTTATTGTTTATATTTTGTGTTTTAAGTATTGTGTTCACTGCTTTGCGGAGAGCTAATGAGTTAATATTGGGCACATAATAAGGATTGTGGAGTGGTAAGGGGTTGAATCAATGTGAACAAAAAATGCTTTGATAATGTCGTCTAACTAATCTAATCCTAAGCCAAATCAACTAATTAATGGTGCTCTTGCATAAAAAATGTTTAAATTGTATAAAACATGATATTTTTATACGTATTATAGTATTAAATCTATTTTGCTCGACGTCACCTATAGCGCCCCGTGGTAGCATTATGCTGAGGCGGAGCCTATTGACCGGCGCATTTAAACTTTATGTACCTATTTATTCCAGACATAATATTTTATATATCTTTTCCTATTGTCTGTGATGTCAACTTCTTTTTTTTATTTATTGTGCTTTGTTTAATGTGCTCTGTCTGTGTGTCAATTTGCGGGCTAATAAATTTTTTTTTCTTTCTTTCTTTCTTACATTTGTTCCTTTCCGGTTCGAAGATTTTATGTTCCTACCTTGCATTTTAATCTTTCCATTTATCATAAGTCACATTGAATATACATTGTTATCCACAAAAAGGTTTCTAACATTTTTTAGCATAACCCACTCAAAATAGCCGGAAGCCATATGCGCACAAATATTTAAAAGTGGTTGGCCTCGGGTGACTATTCCTGAAAAAAAAAAGTGTTTTTTGTCCTTGCCCTAAATTTATTTAATGGTTACTAAGTATAAGAATTGGACCCTTTTTCGTTTGACATGCTATATTGTGGCCCAGAATAGATTAGCGTGGGCATTGTCAGCCATTTTTTGGGAACACACAGAGTTTTTTGTGGGAAACGTGACGAGGACATTAATAAATAACAAATACAGTATAATAAGGAGGACGAGGAAAAAACTGATTTGGTATTAATATTTTTATTATTGGCGACGGTTTTTGCCCTAGAGACATATTGGAATAGATTTTTGGAGATTTGAAAAGGGTCTGTTCTGTAATAACTGCAGGGGAATGTTACATTATATCTTACATTATCTAAATCCACAAAATTTCAAAGAAATCCTTCTAGTATTATAAATCCAAATGTTTGGATAATTTTGTTACTTTTTGCGCGAAAACTTTACTTTGCTCAACGGATTTCAATGTAAATTTACCGTAGTATAGTAGGTACTTATACATAATAACACATACATAGATTTCTTATTGTACTTTACAAATTTGATATAGTACAATTCAGGTGGTCTTATCGCTCTTGTACTGATCCCTTCCAGACAACCTTCAGATAGAGAAAATAAATTTTAATGGAGGGATAGGTCACCCATGACAACACATAGATTTTTTTAAGGATATCCTTATAATTTAATCTTCTGATATATAAAAATGAATTCCTGTTCGTTAGTCTCGCTAAAACTCGGGGACAGCTGGACCGATTTGGCTAATTTTGGTCTTGAATTATTTATGGAAGTCCAGGGAAGGTTTGAAAGGTGAATAAAGGGCGGTATGCAATCTGCCGGGTCAGCATATATAATAATAATATGTGATTCACATATCACCGAGACTCACACGGGCAAATAGTTATAATAATAAAGGTAATTAAATCTTAGGTTACCCATTCATTAATTTTTGTCTTATTCTACAATAATATATAACTAGCGGGATTTAACGCGCATACCTTTTTTAAAAACCCGACGTTTCGGCCGTGTTACAACGACCGTGGTCACGGGGAGTACTGGTGCAGCGATGTTACTCCGTCTGCGCGGCAGAATATTTTTCTACCCGCACATTTTTGTTTCTCCAACCACCATCACAAATCACACTAACAGTGTCCACATTATAACGAGAATTAACCGATTTCGCACTAAAAAGGGGGAGTGTTTTTGCAATCACTGGATTCCATGTTGTAGACAACTTTAAACCGTCCTCACGATTGAAATTATTTGGATGTTTCTTTATCTCAACCGCCTCACGTACAAGTCTCGAATGGTGATGACGTTCGGATGACAGTATTTGTGTCCGGTAAAACTCAATCCAGTGATTGGTACCCGATTCCAGCAGATGTTCTGCTATGGCTGATTTATATATATATACGCTAGTTATATATTATTATATTATGCAACGCGAAAGTTTAAAGGTTATTATTCTACAATCTCAAATCTTAGTCACTTCAATGGTTCAAACAAGTCGAATAGCGAGCAGCCACTATTCCACTTACAAAATGACAACGTCTACACCGAAGACATTTCTTTATAGTAGTTCAATTGTTAAGAAACACTGATTGATGATATACCGAAAGCACGATTTGGCACTATGGCTCCAATACAACAATACTCTGTGGCCCCGTATTGCCTACCAAGTGTGCCCTATAAATAATACATTATTCGCTTCATTGTTGCACCTCAATGCAAAGCTTTAAGGGTGGATGATCTCTTAAAATAACAAGTGTTTGCTTCAATGATTATCGACAATGGTCAGACCTTTAGCTGCCCTATGAAAGCCTCCTTATAAATCGGTCCGAGAAGGACGTTTCAAAGTTGAAACTTTAAACGAAATTCAGACTTATGTGAAACGTTTTGAATATGTTTTCGTTTGGGAAAGAATTCTTGTAATTTTCAAAAATGTCTTTGGATTTTGAATTCTAAGGATTCGTCTGAAGGTTTACTGTTCAGTGTAAGGTAAGGAAATGTTTCTTGAAATGGTTTTAAAATAAAATGTGCGTGAAACATCACGACCAGCTTGGTTCACCAACACAATGCAACATTCATCTATTGATATTTTGCTATTCTAAATGGTTTTACACATTCATAATATGAGTTACGGTAAATAGGGGATATTGTGTGATGTTTTTATTTTGTTCCGAAGATGTTGTATGAAAATAATGCATTTAATTCTGTTTCAATATTTAGACGATCAGTTTTGAGAGTGCTCAAGAAATTTTGGTATACTAATAAGGTATAAGAGCTTTAAGATGATAAGCAATTTGGAATCAAGGTAATAATACCACTTAGATGGGATTAGAACCACCTTGATCCTTTCAAGATATTTACTCCAAGTAATTGATTTATCTACCTACTATTGGAAGAAGGGATTTAGGAATATAATGTTGATCCTTAGAAGTGCTATGTGAATGTTTAGAAGTCCATAATTTTAAAGTATGGACAAGAGATCTGACAATGAGAATAATTTTGATTGATCAGCGTTTAAGCCTGACTGGCTAGCCTAGGGTTTATAAATAAACTAGTCTAGGGTCTTTGCTATAGATTGACAGATTCGTCATATAAATTTGCTTATAATGGCTCGAATAAAGGCTTCCTGAGAGACGCTCTTTATATGTGTGTGCTAAAAGGGAAAACATTTTTTGAGTACAGATGGTTCCCATTAAATTTATACCTACTTAGATCAATTAATATTTTTTACGCCATCACAAAAAAATAAAATTAGCGTCAATAATTTCCCATATTGACTTAGGTATCTTTCGAAAAACAATTTATTTTTAAATTGAAAAGGCTCCGATGTTAAGACACGCCTACAAAATTAATTACTTAGAATTGCAAACATCATCTGCAGCTGATTTTGGGAGTCAATGGGCCGTTGATCAGTCTCCGCCCAATGGTACGTTTAAGGTTGCCGGGTGTATATTTCGCTAATATATTTGATTTTCAGCCACTTCTTATTACATGTTTTATAGTGTTTCAGAGAGGTTATATATCCGTTCTGCAGTGGACGGACCAGGGTTGTTAACTGCTTGATAGTCTTTCAGCATAGCCACTTCCCTTGGCTTGATGAAAAGCGATGACAGAGAAGCCCACGTCGCTGAGGCTGGAATAGTAAGCAAATCAAGTATTGCTATACACCGGCTGATTCCGATATGGGACCGAATGGGGAAAGTTACTTCCAACTGCTGCCAACTAAACCCTATCTCCTGCTGAGAAGTCTATTTATATTACTAATGTAGCAACAAGCCTACAGCCCGCCTGATGTCAAGCGGATAATCTCAAGAAGTCTCCCAGTCAAGTTTCGGGACATCCACGGAACAAGATGGAATGTTGATTGGTATTCTTTATCCGTCACCACACCGCCAAAGAATACAAATCAGCTGGCGATTCCATTTCATATTGCAGAAGCACCTTTTGAAAAATAAAGCCTTTTAAAAAATTTAAAGTCATCTTAGAAACTGTTAAGTTTATGAATTTCTTTGAATGTCAAATCCGAACCTATATCCATAGATTCGAAAGCTAACTGATTATAGCTATAGGATAAAGCATAGTATGGTGCATGTTTCGAGTCTTTACAAGTCCATCTTGTCATCTTTACAAGTCTCTTGACAGGCTCGGTGGCTCATTTGGTAGTGCCCTCTGCCTTCTGAGCCAAGGGTTGTGGGTTCGATCCCCGCACAGTACAAGCATTTGTGTGCATGAACATGTCTGTTTGTATTGATCTGGGTGTTTTCTATGTGTAATATGTATTTATTTACAAAAACAAAATGTATCTAAGTAAGTTTATCAGTTGTCTAGGACCCATAGTACAAGCTTCGGCTTAGTTTGGGGCTAGGTGGCGCTGTGTGGCCCAGCGTGGCATGTCTTGGGTTATTTATTATTATTAGAGATGCGCCGAATAGTGGTTTCACCGAATAACCGAATACCGAATACTATTCGGTTCAATCTTTACCGAACCGGATATTCGGCCGAATTATTCGGTTCACCATTTTACTGCATTACTGCTTTGCCACGTAAACAGGTTCAAACATGCACGCCGTCACTGTATTGATTGTAGCGTAATGAATAGTATACTATAACCTGTCCAGGAGTATGAAGAATAATCGTACCAAGTTTCGTTAAAATCCGTCCAGTAGTTTTTTTTTTCTCTAACGAACATACAGACAGACAGACAAAAATTTTACTGATTGCGTTTATGGCATCAGTATCGATCACTAATCACCCTCTGATAGTTATTTTGAAAATATGTTTCATGTACAGAAAATCTCTCTACAGATTTATTATTAAGTAGGTATAGATTAAAAACAATCTTACATAAGAAAAAAGCTTGTCTTCAGTTTTATTCCATATCATGTAGCCAAGAATATAGAAATAGTCAAACCGAATATATTCGGCACTAAAACCGAATAATTCGGCCGAATACAAATAGTGGAAAAGATGCCGAATACGCCGAATACCGAATACCAAACGAATATTCGGCGCATCTCTAATTATTATTTATCTGCCTTCTTCAAGAAGTTTCATTCTTTACCATTCGAATAGACGATGACAACCAACTTTCAGTCGGCACTTCCAAAGTACTTAGAAGTGCCGAAACGAGTACCCACTCTCAAAGTTCTCAGAAGTTGCGTTATGTTCCCCGCCCTAGGCGCCCCGCCCATCACGCCCGGTGCGCGAAAGTCGGCGCCTTTCATTCAAACTGTCGGCGTTATTGACACTCACATTACAAAAGTTATCAGCTGACACAGGAAAAGAAAGAAATTGGTTTAATATGTGTAGCGGCATGAGTCTGCGAATTTGTAAAAATCATTATGCATAGTAATTAAGCCAAATAACCGCTGATTTCAAATTAACTTTTCAGTTGTACTGTGATTTTACAAGTGGACATGGTATTCTGTGTGATAGTCCCCCAGAACATTCGGATCCGATTTAGAAAAGTTCATTTTCGAATCGAACTGGGAATCTTCGGGTCTTCTGCGCAAGAATGCTCCAACTATTGCGTTAAGAGGTTACTACTGATTATTACTCGTACAAATACGGTTTTATATATAAATACGAATCGATGTATAAAATATTGTACGATATCTAAATATATAAAACTCAAAGGTGACTGACTGACTGACTGACTGACTGATTGACTGACTGACATAGTGATCTATCAACGCACAGCCCAAACTACTGGACCGATCGGGTTGAAATTTGGCATACAGGTAGATGTTATGGCGTAGGCACTCGCTAAGAAAGGATTTTGATCAATTCTACCCCCAAGGGGATAAAATAGGGGATGAAAGTTTGTATAAAAATTTGTCGATTTTAAGCCGATTGGGCTATGACTTTGCATGTATAAAGCTAATGCGTAGGCATCCGCTAAAAAAGGTTCTGATCATTTCTACTCCCAAGGGGATAAAAAGGGTTCTGATCATTTCTACTCCCAAGGGGATAAAATAGGGGATGAAAGTTTGTATGAAACTTTGTCAATTTTAAACCGTTCGGGCTGAGACTTGTATTCATAAAGTTACTATAATGTAGGTATCGCTAAAAAAGGGTTTTGATCATTCCTACCCCCAAGGGGATAAAATAGGGGATGAAAATGTATATGAAATTTTGTCAATTTTAAACAGTTCGTGCTAAGACTTTGCATTCATAAAGCTATACTATGACGTAGGTCATATCATTATTGCTAAGAAAGCGTTTCGATAAATTCCACTCCGAAAAAGATAAAACTTCAAATATTTTAATCAATCCTTTACGGGATTCAATAAGAAAGAACTTGAAAGGCCGAGAAATAAACTCACAGCCCAAAACTACTTAGAAATAGACTGACTTACCTACTGACTGACATTTATATGCCTAAACGGCTAAACGTAGGTACTAGAAATGTAGAAGAGACGTAGCTTAGATACTGTAGAGGTGCACTAAGAAAGGCATTCCCGAATTCCCACGGGAACGAGAATTAGCTGGAAAGTCCTTTTGTATGAAAATCTCAACTGTTTCAAGCGTCTAGCTTGAAATTTGGCATGTAGGTTACCTTAGTAAACTTAAAGCTTAGTTACAACAGGATATTGCAAAATTCCCACGGGAACGGTAATTAGCGGGCAAAACTTTTGTATGAAAAAATCTAAACCGCGTAAGATAGATGATTAAAATTTGGCATGCAGGTACCCTAATGAACGTAAAGCTTACTTGCAACGCGATATTGCAAAATTCCTACGGGAACGGGAGTTATTGGGAAAAAAACTCTTGTATGTAAAAATCTAAACACGCGGACGAAGTCGCGGGCAAAAGCTAGTTATAAATAGTAAAGCCGTAAAGTAGTGTGTTTATTGAATATACCTATTTAACTGGCTTTGAAACCATCGAGTTAGTTAAACAGTTGTCGTTTTTTATGCGTCTTATAAGTAGTTCTCCAAATACTGGTATTTCAGACACAATTGGAAAGCTCTTCTTTCGCATCCTAATTCGGTCTTACGGCTGTTGAATGGTTTAGTTGTTTCAGAAAATTGGAAAGCTTTCTTATCAGGCCTAAATTCCGTTCTACAGCTGTTGAGTGTTTGAGACTTTATCATAATTTAGCTCAAGTGCCTTTTCACAAAGTAACGCCTAGTAATTAACAATCGAATAACAAGCCGAGTCACTGGGCAAATTAGGGCCGTTCATAGAAGTTGTTAGAGCGTTCCGCCCTGGGTTGCCCGTCCCTCCCACCGTCGCGTGGGCGGAACCACATTATACCGGCCGATTTGTAAAGTGTTTGGTCAATTGGACCCTTTTGTTAGTGTCAATTGAGGGTTTGGAATAGGCTGTTTCGATATAACGTGAAGAAAAAATGTAGAGTAACGTTTTTAATTTATTTTTCGCGCGAAGATGTGTTGGAGGCGGGTGTAAACTGACTTTTAAATTGTTTGGTCAAGATTTTAATGGATTTCTGCCTTTTTATTGTGAGAAAGATTGCCTGTTTAATGAGACAAAAAAGTATTTTTTGTCTCATTGAATCAAATCATCAATACCTAATCATGACCAGTAGCGACACATAAGGATATAAGTAAACTTTTCGCTTCAAGCCTCTTGCATCTTGCTGAATAACAAACGAGGCTCTGGCAACTGAACGGTACCGGTATATATAAATGTCATAGGCCGATAACGGGTAGCAGAGTCATTGGAGCGGGGAGCTACAACCTGCGATCGCCAACCTGCCTGCCAAGCGTGGCGATTATGTCCAGCAGTGGACTGCGACAGGCTGATGATGATGGTGGCTTTCCGTCGCGAGGGCACTATGCTGTGCTACAATAAAAAACATAAAGTTAAAAGTGTACTTGTAAATGAGTACTTTCAAACAGCTGAATTACATTTTCAAGTGTCGTTTCTGCCTATAAGTTCTTAGAAGCGGATAGTTTGCGACCCGCCCCCGACTTGCGCGCCCTGCCTTCACGCCCGGAACGATCCGCGTCAATGGGGCGAACCGTTTGACATGTAAATTGTTTAGCCAAAATTGGCTTTCTTTGTGGACTAAATTGACGGCCCCCATAAAGGTGATGCTTTTATGTGAAATGATGGAAAGGTAACCGACACTTTGGGACCGCGAAATGGATATTTATACCACAGAAATGTATGGACAAGTATACATTTCTGTCTGTCCCGATACAGTTAGCTGATGTCGGCGATGTGAAATTGTCCTATATCCTTATCAACTATAGCATGTCATCAGCAAACATTCACTGCTGGACATACTTACTATGTGACAATTATCATTGGTTTGCCTTAGAGCGGCCTGTATAAAGACTGCTTCAAGCAGTTGAAAACCGACTGCGTATGAATTCCGTTAACAAATAATAAAGCAAAGGAGCAGAAATGGGAAACCAATCTTGGACTTTCCACTCTTTAAAAGCGAGACTTTTGAACCAATGTACCGTTGTCAAAAGTTTTCTAAGATTAGCATTGTATTACATTGAGAAGTATCTACTTAGATGACTGGCACAAACCGCCAGACGGCGCTAAGCTCTCAACCATAGACAGTATTGTGTCGAACAGCGGGACAGACATTCAGTGTGACCATAGGTACACAACAAATACCGTTAAACAAAAACTCGTGATTGACATAAAGCCATCATGGTTAGGGTTGCCAGCAGATCGTCTAAGAATAATAGTATAATTTAATTTTGATGTTAGAAATGGACGCAAGATTTGACTACACGCGAATACTAAAAGCCTTCGTTAAAGTGATTAACGAGGCTATATATTTTTATAGTAGGTAGCTTGACATAATGTCTTCCCTATGCCTGATAGAAAGCGAAATAGAAGCTACTGGTCAGTAACTGGTCAGTTACCTGTCAGTTGCCACCGCCTCATGCTGGCTCAAAACCCTAACCCCCTATGAGCTCCGGAAACCCTACTCACCGGCAGAAACAAGACCCGAAGTTCATTTGACTGCGGTATTCTATAGAGCAGAGGTCCTTCCCCGGACGGGCGGTTCGATTCGAGCGATGATTAGCTTTGCCCTACTTTTTTTTCTTTTTTTTTTTTTTTTTTTATAGTGGCTCGACATAATGGCTTCCCTACACCTGATGGAAAGCGAAAGAGAAGCCCAAGTCGCTGTGACAACGGGCAAGTAACTGGTCAGTTACCTGTCAGTTGCCACCGCCATGCCGGCCCAACCCTAACCCCCCACGAGCTCCGGAAACCCTACTCACCGGCAGAAACACGACACTTTTAAAGAGAAGTAGGGCAAAGCGAATCATCGCTCGAATTGAACGTAGGAATTAAAGGTAGGGTAAAGACCCTACCTGTAGAGGTTTAACCAGTGCAAGTTGTGCCAGCCCTACCCACCGTTCGCATAGAGTGCCACAATTTTTTCTCTCCTCTCAATTTTCTTTGAACGCCATTCGTAATTCTTTGTGCGAAACAATGAAGATTCGGTGGCGCTATCTCTCCCGATCTATGAGCGCATGAAAGGGGCGAGATGTTATCAGCCCCTGAGCTTACGGCCCTTATAAGCCATAACAAAGGGACACGTGGACTGCTACACGACAGACAAATTGGGCATTATGATCTTGGTTTTTTACCAGAATAATAGCTATTGTCTTTAGTTTTTGGAGCTGGTGATAGATGGTGCATGAGTTGGTGAAGAGATAACTAGATTAGGGTGAACCATTCATTCAATTCAATCATAATAATATTAATTCATCAAAGCACGACAGTTTTAGAAATTATGATCCTTAGTACAGATAGAACCTGTGTTGAATATTTTGTTTTTATGTATTCAGTATGGGTTCTCTACTCCATTACAAGTTCGATATTTTCTTGTTTGAATCTCATTTGTATTACAAATTTTAATCATTGAATATAAACGTATCTAATAATTTTGAATTCACTGGAAACAAATCATATTCCAATTCAATATTAGAAGAAAGTCATTTATTTGAAACCAAGTTTGGTGTACCAATCGCGTTTACCAAAAAAGAGTTGTAAATTCGAAGGTTGCATCCCCGGTCGCATCAATTTAAAATTAACCTTTCTTTTGGCTCGTGTGAAAAGAAATAAATCATACTACAACTTCTCGTAGTACCAGGAAAAAACTTTCTTTAAGGCGTTGCATTGTTAGACACACTATTTATTAATATCACTTTTCAAAATGTATCGTCACCATATTTTAAGTTCCGAACCTCTTATGAGTTGCGTCAATATTATCTTATCAAACATTTAAGCTTATTTATTTATCTAAAGCCACATAGCCGCGTTGACTTCGGCAACAATATAATAAATTCATACATAATATTTGTTACGAACAGCACAATAAATACAAACCATTTCTGAATCCATACCATGGTAACTTGAAATATTTTTTTCTTTAATCTTTACAATGACAACGGTCCTTTTTGGCCAATGTTTGGTTAGCTGCGCCGGTATTGTCGACGCGGAAATCAATTTACGATAATTGTCATTTATTATGAAATAAATATGATTCTTTATCCCAAACCTTTTGTTGACGATTCCGTTTCTAAATGCGATCTCATTCTTAGCCTCCGCTCCATTGAGGCCGAGTCATTGGGCGTAAATAATTTTTATATTTTGCGCAGAAGCTCGCCCGAGCGTAAAAGAGTATGGCATGGCATTTGACAATAATTACATTGAATAACTCCATAGCTCGGGAGATATTAGCCGGAACGTGTAGGGTTTTGACGTGAAATGATGTCAAAGAATGTTTTCTCAGCTTAGGAGCAGATGCTTTACCTATAGAAATTGATGTTAAATGAACTAAAAGGAATTCTCATCTTCTGTTCACGACATTGCTTACCTAATCATGATAGGCCTCGACGAAACAGACCTATTATGATAAAGACTTGCTGTTAGACAGACGTCTTGGTGCTAGACAGTCCCTCGTGTAGGAAATCTATGTTAGTGGCAAACGAAACGCATGTTTAATAAGAAAGAACCCGCAACATATTTTGCATATAGGTACCTACTAGTAATTGTAAACTCATCTTCATTCCTTAAAGATAAGAACGACACTTCTCCAGCTAATATCGGTAACTTCTTACTCTAGACGAAAATGAGGTCGCTTGTTAAACCTTTGTTCAACATTCATTTGTTATTGGTACAGAATAATGACACGAAAATATAAACGGCCAATATTTTATTAAAAATTTTAGTACACCCAATAACATCATTAATTTTATGGGAGGATCGTAGCATCAATCGATTTGGATGGGACTCAAAGTGTCATCCTTTATATTCATCGCGGGGTGAACAATATGGTGATATTTTATCGGTCCGCAACAGCGAGTTTGCAGTGAATTTGTCTCGATTTCGACTCCACTAAAAGGACTATTATACGGTCCTTTGTCAGCTATTGATTTGTAGTTGACTTGCGACAAGGATCGAGAATCGATGTACAGAGTGTTTCGATTTGAAATGTCATTGATATTAGTTGAAGTTCAATCGAATTATGATTATGCTAAAGAACAAATTTTTTCACCAATATTTCTTTGATGAATTATTCTATTGATAGCAAGAAAAAAAATTGTCAAATAGCATAAAGACCTACTTTACGTTTACTCGGAATTAAGCTTCATGAAGCGAAGATGAAGTTTCGACACACATATATTGAGTTTATTAGCAGAAATACTCGAGGATTAATACCCATCAGGCTTATACCGGGGTCATAAACAGACAAAGATCCATACACAAACAATCCTAAAACAAACAAACTTCTGAAGTTGCCCAAATCTAACTTCAGTAATAAACTTCCGAATTTTTCTTAATAAATTGCGTTAATGGTTTGCGCTAATTGACATTTAAATGGACCACTATAGTAGCTGATGTCAAACAAAATGTTCACAATTCATAACTTTAAACTTTTCTGTTACCTAGTTCGAACCCCCTGTATCCCAAAATCGTTTAGCGAAACATCAAGCGCCTAAGTATGACAAAGGATCTAATAACATCAATAAAAGTCGTAACAAAAACGCGACCAAATCTCGCTTCGGTGAATCCTTTGCATTAACTCCATTTAGCGTGAATATATCATATTAAATACGTGAATTAGTTATAATGACTCGACTATAGCATCTTAAGAACACCTTTAGAGGCAACAATGATGTTTTAAACGTCTCTTTATTGGGGTCATTTGGGCGAAAGAAATTCGATGAAATTTTGTTGTCATTTTAACATGTGCATATGGTGAGTTTAGAACCTTTAATTTGGTAACATGGACACGGAGACTCAAAATAACTACTGCCGAAATCATTATGTCTTATTCTATGTGTCCCGTGTTAAAATTATTTAGTTTTGTACCAAATTACTTTTGTTAGAGTTAAATTCTTATGTAGAATTTAAGACGAGACGGGAGATTGCAAGACGAATAAACAAAAAAATTTCTTACGAAATTGTTAACATTTAACTTCTGTAGCTTATTTACGGGCTACCTTAAAAGCCTAAAACTTTGAAGAAATTATATGATTTAACTTTCTATACTTGTTCCTCATCATTGTCATCATATTCAGCCATAGGTGCACTACAGAACAAAGGTTTCCTCCACATAATTCACACTGGCCGGTTACAAATTGCCCACATCCAGCCCCATCTTGAGACTTTTATTATAATGTCGTCAGTCCACATCTCTAGAGGGCGTACCATGCCGTGTTTTATATCGAGACCTCTCTATAGTCTAGAACTTTTCAGCCCAAATGGCCATTTATTTTTTCATATTACGGAAATCTACTACTCGCGAACTTCTATATAACTAAACACATTTAGACCACCTGTGGCATTTCCACCAGACATACGACCCGATGCATTAGAATAATGACTCTCCTTTCCGTGTTCGCAGACTTGTCGTGACAATCCCGTCAATTCTAAACAATACAATCTCTCCTCGAAATAGTTGTCCCCGTCGAAAACTAAATAAAACTCGAAAACCAGGTGCGTTCGGACAATTAGGCTGTAATCACTATATTTGAAGTGCTGTCACGAATATTCTAAGAAGGGCATTGTGGTCCGCCACCCAGTAGGGCTATGTTTGCAAACGCCTTCAATGGACTGGCCCAATATTTGGCTTGCGAGTGAAAGAAACAATGGCCCGTTGGGACCACTCGCCTTTTCGTGCTGAACTGAGAGATAAAGGTAAGGTGCGGTTTCGTTGCTCTGTCCTAAGATTTTTGTGCGTTTTAATTTCATATAATATTCGTTGAATGTCGAATATAATTTCTTGGCATAAATGTTTTATTATTTTCACTATCAAACGCCGAAACTTGTTATAAATAAAAAAAATACTTTTTCACATTTCTTCAATTATTTCATTTTACATCGAAACGCCGTATAAATCAAAATTACTTTACAATTTAGTAGGCCAATCTACTTCCACTTCTTATTAATGAATCGCTCGTAATTATAAACGCTTTTCGAATACCTTGTAACTCCCTGTGTGAGATGACTCGGAACAATAATTGTTCCATACTAATCGATTTGTATATGTATTCAATAATTAATCACCAGGAGCAGTTAGAAAGATGGCGCTGTAACAGCCCCGTGCTCTGCATAGCAAGTAAATAACGCCTTATTCAATCTTTATCCGGTGGTGTAGAAATATTATCGGAAGAGTATCATTTTATCTTTAACTAGCTTTCCGCCCGCGACTTCGTCCGCGTAAAGTTTTTTTTTCCAAAATAAAATTGTGCCTATGTTACTCGTGGATAATGTAGCTTTCGAATGGTGAAAGAATTTTTGAAAACGGTCCAGTAGTTTTTGAGCCTATTCATTACAACCAAACAAACAAAGTTTTCCTCTTTATAATATTAGTGTAGATTACAGCGTGATTACCTGAAGATCAGATTAACTTGTTTCTAAATATAGTAGAGGTTATATAGGTAAATCTACTAGTTCCAAAAAAATATATTGTTGAATGTTGTTTGTTGTGAGTTGTGTGCGTCCACCAAGTCTGTGCACCTTCAGTCGCAATACCGAAACAGCACCTTAAGCTAAGTTTTGACTCTAGTTGGCACGTCCGCGCGTCGCCGCAGGAGACCCGCCGACCACCGCAGCGCTTTCCACCAAAACTGAGCTAAAATCCCTTTCAATCAAAAGTCGCCCTTTCAATCGCAATCACGATCCAGTTCCTATTCAATCAGGATTTATTGTGGCGACGCAGCACGGGCTGATTTGCCAAGTAGGTTTTTGTTGTTAACGATGTTGTTACTGAGTATGGTATACTTAAATGGTGCGTTTTGTGTAAACGTGATTTATTGAGCTTAACTGTTGTGGTACAGTCGTATGTCAGATTTGCAAATGTGTAAGGTAGGTAGGTACCTACATCTTTAAATGTTGACGGAATTCACAATTGTAACGAAATGTAAAAAAATATACTTGGCTTATGGAAACTAGACCTCCTGGTTGGCAGTGTTTATGTATACGAGTACGAAAGAAAGATGAAGAGAATGATTGAGATATATTACATTATGGCTTCAACTCATAGTGTAATAGATAATAAATAAATAAAATAATAAATAACCCAAAACATGCCACGCTGGGCCACACAGCGCCACCTAGCCCCAAACTAAGCCGAAACTTGTACTATGGGTACTAGACAACTGATAAACTTACTTAGATAATTTTTTTTGTAAATAAATACATATTATACATACAACACACCCAGACCAATACAAACAGACATATTCATGAACACAAATGTTTGTACTGTGCGGGAATCGAACCCTTGGCTCAGAGGGCAGAGGTCACTACCAAATGAGCCACTGAGCCTGTCTAATAAATTACATGTCATTCATTCTCCTGCCTTTATCCAGCCCTAAGTGGGTTTTCTTCTTCCACTCTTCTCTATTAGCTGTCATCTCCATACTCACCTTTGACACGCATATCCATTCAGACAGTCCATCCATCCCTTTTCCTCTATACTTCCACTTTCATACTCAACACTCGTCTCGTTACATGCCTTTCATCCCTCCCCATAATGTGGCCAAACCATGCTAATGTGCTATATGTATGCGGATATAATTAGCCATGGTACTAATTTAAGTTTAAGGGGCTGCAGACGACAGACTTTTTGTGCGATAGAGTCTGCGTCTGAGACATTTAAAAAGAGCATCTAGGTCTGCCGACAGAATGATCGAAGATGTGCGCTGAGTCTGTGAAATATCCGCGACGGATTTTTGCGCGTCGTGTGCGTTACTGCATATAATGACATCACAGACTAAAAAGTGCGTCACGGATAGTCTGTCGTCTGCGCTGCTCCTTAGTGAGATAATTTAAATTGTAGAAGTGCTGCGGTGTGACAGGCGGGATGGCTTTGTTTGTTATATTATATTTGTGCAATAAAATGGTCCGTTTGTGGTACGTCACACCTAGGAATAGGTAATTAGGTACTTCTAAATACCAACTACTGAACTCTTCCTGTATACAAAATTCTCAGTAGAGCAAGTCTGTTTGCGGTGCACACCGATATCTATACAGGATGCTGTTCATCTGTGTTTTATCTCTTCCTGCGGCCGTCTCTGTACTGAGACTTTTGACATCTGCATGCGAAGTGACGTCATGCAATAAACACTTCGTGTACACTGCAGTTACAGATAAAAGTGGGTTGGTCAACAAGTTTCCTTAGTGTCTTAAGACATTGTTCGTATCAAATTGACCTTAAAGAATTTGTTACCTTTCGGTAAATGGGTCTGTTTTGGAATGCAGTTTACGTAAGCCTCAGTCATCATCGTCTAACACAAATATTTGTCCCCGGTGGGAAACGAACCCACTCACGACTCTAGGTTCAGAAGACAGGGGTCACTAGCAATTGAGCTACCATGCCACATAATATAATTTAGCTAAAGTTCATCATCATCATCCTTTCGCAGTCCACTGCTGGACTTAGGCCTCTCCAGCTGTTCGCAGGTGCCAACCCGTCTGCCCATAATGGCCATCCTGGGCAGACGGGTTGGCAATCGCAGGACGTAGCTTCTCAATCCGGTAACGCTGCTGCCCGTCATCGGCCTGTGGTATTTAGCTACGCCTTCAATCGTGATGGTTATACAACCACCCGTCGGTTACCAGAGCCCGAGTCTGTTATTTAGCAGGATGCACCCGTGCACCGCGGGCATGTGAGGGTGGCTTGTAGCTAAAAGATGATGGGGTCCCTCCCTCTCAAGTCTCTGTAGTCCTACAAAGGAGATTTTTCGAAGAAATTACGTGTCATTTAAAGGATTTTCCATTTTGCAGGTAACTCGGGCTACCTACCAACTTAGATGGTAATCTATGTACGAGTATAGTAGAATGGCGCTACTTCTCAAAAGCATTGTAAGTAGTTACAACTAAAAAGGCTTTGGTGAAGAATATGAATGGAATAGTTCACTATAACAGCCACAGATTCGTTGCGCGCACATCTCTTTACTATTTATAATGTATTCCGGTGCATTACGATTCAAGTGTCCTGGTATATCTTTTAAAGTGTGAATGAAATGGTCGTTTCTTAATAAATCACCATTGAAGTTATGTTTTGGCCTCTTTGTAGCGATTGTCCATTCATGGAAGTTTTTCAGTTCGATGCTCGTGAATGTGTCATTTCTGAGAACCGTGAAGATTGTTTGTAAGATATAAAATTGGAAAAATTCCATTAGATGCCTTTTCATACTTATTATCTTTACAAAGGAAAACTACGTCCAAAAGTTCTGATATAAATCAATTTTTTATACTTATTTATGTTATTTATTATTTTCGACATTTAACCTTATTGTTTTAAATGTACAAAAAACATTGAATTACAGTCTATTTACAGTTGATAGCGTTTAATTTTTACCATGCTCAAGCGTATAATATAATTTAAAAGCCTCCCACAGTGGACACCCGCATACAATTAAAAAGTTATTCTTAACAATTTGCATTTAAATAGTTGACTACCACCAAAATAACGTTATTTGAAAGTAAACACGCGACACAAAAGTTATAGGAAGGAAAGCAAACATTGGACCAAATCCTAAAATACCTTTGGCACCAACATTTTCTGCCCAATAAACAAACAGATCCCGGTATTTGTTTGCAAAGATAACAAAGTCAATCCCCGAAATTCGGGGCAAAACAAATATGTGCGAAGCTCTCAAGGACGGCCTTTGAAAACGTGGCTAGTTTTAGAAGATATGACTTAACTATAGATAATGCTCGTATAAAGACAGGGATTCAACAAAACACAATTTAAGTAAGAATTCATAATGTATCACCAATTCTATGAAAAAATATCCTCATACTAAGCTAGTGTCCCGTGTTTTTCAACTTTTCTTTGATTCATTAAAAAAATTTCTGATGTAAGTAACTTTACTGTTCTAAAAAACAATGATAAATAAGAATTTACGGAGGTCAAATTGTTAATATCACCCGATATAAAATAAATAGAAATGTTACGTTTGTATGATGATTGCGGGAGGATAAGATAGGTACCAGCAATTGACTGAAGAGAACTTAGTCTACCAAATCTCGTAAAAATCCAATTATCGAATCTGCAGCAAAATTAGCTTCTAAAATTTTAGAAAATAAAAATATTGATTCAATTTGCTTGTAGTAAAGTCCCTAAACGATATCCTACAATTAAAAAAAATGCAACCATTTGGATTCTAGCTTGTAATCATAACAACCTTATACAATAAAAAAAACTATCGACTGCCATGCTAGTATGACGCTTCCCATTGACGATCACTATGACAATCCACATTATACAACCTCCTTATAATAATTGGAAGAGCAATATCTCACGACACGCTTAATCGCCACACGTACACCCCAAGAATTCCATTATGCCCCGAATAGATCTGACCGATACAAAGCGGTTCTCTAATCAAAGGATCGAATGAGAGGACGTAAGCAATAACCTCATACTGGGCCATTATGCTCACTTCTTATAGCCGTCACACCTAAGTTCAATACTTTGACACCATTGTGGAACTTCTCACTTCGGTTGGAATACCCGCAGAGTTTGTCGGGGTAGTCTGGTATTGTTGGCACACGTGCGCGCTCAATGGGCCCTTAGTACGACGAAGTGACAAACCCATTGCGACGATGGCTAATTGAATTAGGGTTGGTTTACGGGGGCACTGATCCTATTTGGTAATTATCGGTTTAAGTTTTGTGTGCTGGTGGCTAATAATTGGTGTGTTAATACCTCACGCAAAGTAGGCGCTCAGAAGCAGAGTTGCAGTCAGTCCGTTCTAACTAACTAACGATAATGTCTTTTGTTCACTGGAGTAGCTCATTTAGTAGTAACCAATGCCTTATGAACCAAGGGTTGTGGGTTTCCTACCCGGTACAAATGTTCGTGTGAAAAACATTCGTGTTTGTTCCGTGTCTGGGTTTTTTTATGTTGTGTACAAATACGAACACACAAACATGAAACAAACACAAATGCTCATCCCATTAGTCTGTCCTATATATTGAGTATCCGCGCCAGTTTTGTCAAGTGACATAATGTAATAAGAGTTTTTTTTTTCTTTTTTTTTTTAATAATAATAATATAGATTACACCTACTACGTTTTGCTTGTATCGACCGGTTGAGATTTTTTGCAAGTATCAAATTTTACAGGTTTCCAATAAATCCACGTGTTCACATACCAAACTTGTTATGGAAGTTTAAAAAAACAATATAAAAACGATGGATGTAACGGTTTTGCGGGAAGCCTTACTTGTCATCCGCTGTCCGTTGGCTAATTGGCTGCGCATACGCAACTCATTCAAGAAACGGTGGGAAGTGCAAGTTAAGTAACACTGATTGTAGTAGTGTAATAAAATATGTATAGGTCTTACTTACTTGCCTCTTATTTATATTTTTTTTGTACCTAATCTGCACAAATTTTGTTCAAGAAATTAAAAAGGGTGACGTAATTTTACTTAAATCGAAATAAAAAGTGATTCGATAAGCATCTACGAAAGATATTGATGTCTTCATTAGACCTTAGGTCATATTATTGTTGCGGTACACTTTCATTAGAACCCACACAAAGATAAGGCCAGCTTCACCCACTGTTTTATTGGGTGTCGTAAGTAATTAATTAATTACTACTTCGAAATACTATCTAATATCAAAATCATTTATGTGTATACCTAGTGCTCCAAAGTAGCTAATATTAAAATAATAGCTGTTTGTGTAAAGTAAATTAAAGGTTTATTTGCCAACAGAGACTTAGCGCAACTTTTCATTTAAAAAAAAGCGGTCTCGGTAGTAAGATTAATCGTTAACGAGTTAACGATTTCATGTAATAATAAAAAAGGACAAAAAATATTGCACCAGCAATGTGGGAAGCCTTAGGTGTCATCCGTTGACCGTTGGCTCATCGGCTGCGCTTACGCACCTCATTCATAAGCCGCCGGGAAGTGCAAAGAATAAAGAATTAATTAATGGTTTAACTTCTACACTCTGCATGAGAAACTGTTACTGTGCGTTTTTGATTGGTAGTTATTACCTACGTCTTATATCCATAGGTAAAAATTAATCTTTATTTCGCTAGGGCATGCACGCAGTACCACAGATTAATAAATAGTTATGGCTGTACCTAAAATAAAATTACCTCCCCTTCATCCATTGATCTCGTTGCAATCCAAGAGGTTCAGAGATATTCTTTATTGCATAAAAATGCGAACATTAATAGCACAGACATCTTGTGACACAATATAAGCGGTATTTATACCAAAAGTGATCTCTTTAACACCGCAACCCCACATAATTAGTCAAGAGAAATTTGTAGACTCGTTTCTTGCCTTATCGAAGGTAAGCGATTTTTCCTCACAAACTTCAATTAAAGGAAATGTAAATTTCTGAAGGTCACATCGTGATTATTATTCTCGTTAAATAAATAGATATACTTCTACACTTAAATGATAAAAAGTAATAACCAGAAAGAACAGAAGGCAATATTCAAGTGATAGGAAATAGGATTCAAGGCGAGACTTGAACGATTCTGAGGGAAAGGGAATGGGATTTCTCAGACAGTGACTGAGATTTTGATAGTAGGTAGGTAATTTCACCACTATAATGCGTACCTATACTTAGCGCACGTGACGTCAATAAATCAAAAAAAAGATCCTCACGTAACATCTCAAAAACTAGTCGACCTAAAAAAAGATAAAATTACCGGGACTATAATAAGCCCGTATGCCCAGCGTGAGTCCGAAATTCGATCAATAGGATTTATTGCCCAGATTTGCAAAGGCCACGCTTCCTTTTCAAACTTCGATTGTGTTGGGCGGCCGTTTTTTTTCACTTTTAGGTCCCGCAGAGAAATGGGTGAACGCTATGCGACTTTTCTAAATAGCTACTTATATTGGGGTCTATGAAATTCAGGTAATGAGCGATATTAACGTGTTTCGTAGGTAAACAAAGTATGATTTAGTGAACCTATTTTATATTATCTCAGTTGAATGCGACTAATTTAGTTGTGTAAATATCATTTTATATCCTTCTCAAAGAGTAATTGCCTAAACCAAACATTTCAGAAATTCTGAAGACATAATGACAAGGTATGTTCCTTAAAAAAAAAGATGATTTTAAATTCTATAAATTATTCCTTTGCAGGAGTAATACTTTAATTAGATGTTTTATATTGAATTTAGAAGCTGATAGAAATCGGTATATGGAACCTGCATGTGATGTCTTGTCAGAAACTTGACCATTTTTTTTCTGTACGCTTTTTATTTGTTCCCCAACGAGATAATAGGTCGGCGCGAGCGCATTACTACGTGCGAGCCGAAATGACAGCAAAAGTAACGCCCACTTTTTAAGTCTTTTTTGTACGAGATCTTCAAAAGTTTTTAAAGATCGTAGAATAACGTGGGTCTTAGGTTACCGATTTTTCTTTTTTTTTGAGGCGGGCTTTATTTGTGCCAATACAATTGTGTGTTTTGTTATTGGCAATACATTCATTTCCTGGTCGGAAAATGTACCACGGGTGTTAATATACGCTCGGTGTGTCTACGTGGCTGAATTGGTGTTTCCTGCCTTCTGAACCAAGGGTCGTGAGTTCGATGCCCACCTGGGACAAACATTCGTGTGATGACATTTGTGCTTGTTCCGTGTCTTGGTGTTTTTATTTGTATTTAAGTAATGTGTGTGGTACCTACGTTGTTCTTAAAACGTTCAGCGTTATGTTGGTCTCCTGTGACCCGCACGAAATGATTTTTCTATAGTGTCTAATTTCTGGGCAAAGACTTTAAAGCTCAGAATGAATTACCAATTTTAATTATTCATCATGATGACTGATTATGATGATTACATGACTCATGCATGATACGACACACTCATCTTGGTCTTCTAAAACACCTAGACCTGAGGAAATTTGTTGATCATACATCATAGTCTTCTACATATTTCCAAAGCTTCATAATGTTTTACTAGTGCAATGGTCATTTAACATTTTTTCATATCACACTGCTATCTCACAAATAACATAAGCTAAACTATTTTGATGATATACTAAAAACTTTAATGCAGGGTACATAAAGTAGTTTTTTATTTGGAAACTAAATAGAACATCTCTAGAGCATGAGATTTAAACGGTCTAAATATATATTTTTTGCTTCAATAACATACCTAAAAGATATTCTATTATGGTCCATTTTGCGTTTCTCCGTAATCTTCAAAGATCGACTATAACAAGCATAAAAGTGAAGAATATCACTTGATTTTTAAGGGGCACTTAAAGGGCGAGTTTCCACCGAATTATTGTGTTACGGCGATCCATCAAAGGCGACAGGCCCTCTATTGGACATCGCCGCCCGATCATTTCCTGTGCCCTTGGGCTAGGATTTCAAATTTGGAATTTTGCGATTCCATTAAAGTTTTTAATCGCGTTTTTTCAGCCAGTTCTTTTATATTACGGAATGAATGCAATTTTTTTAAGGTCAGATAAGGACTTTGGGGATATGGGTATACCGACACTTTTTAAGCCGACCTCTGGCTATTCTTTTTTTATTGAATAGAGGCATCTTCTGTGTATTAAAGTAGCCGCGAGTTTTCTGTGAGATTGCTGTGCATCTGTCTATATGTATGGTATATCAATTTAAAAAAAATATGGCTCATGTCGTCAGACGGAAGTAATACCTACCCTAAAAAATTGATACTATACAAGGTACTATTTATTAAATAGGTATAATTTCATTAGGCTATAATTTCATTACGTAGGTAATTATAGTATGATACCTAACCACATGTAATTTATAATACTGAAATATTTTAAGTAAACAGATCTGTGAGTGGGTGGTGGTGAGTTAAAATAAATATTTTTAAATTGTATAAAAAAATATAATAATTGTACAATTCTCAGTCACTACTTGGCAGGTACGTGTTCTATAATTAATTTTTTGGGTTTTCATGTAATTATTGGACAGATTTGGAAAATAATCTAGCTTTAAAAATAGATTGTTAGTTCACATTTTTTGTTTATTTTTATAGTTGTTCTATGTGAATATACTTGCCAATTATATTTAGGAAATTCGGCGATGAAAAAATAACTAAGCGTAAGTAATCATTATGTCCACCGAAACTACTTATCTACACTACTAGAAAAAAAATTGACGGAAATACAAAAAAAGCTAAAATTTTGCCACCAATAAACTAACTGTCGAAAACCCACTCGTCACCCAGAAATCCAAAAATCCTCGGTTTCCGGTAAAAAACCGGCGCTGTAATTTAAAACCGCAAGAAATTGCCGCTACACTACACGTGCGTGCGCGCTGATTTTTTCGCCACTTGTAAACTTTTCGAAACCGTAAAAATTAAAAAAAAGATTTCTGTAAAAAAATATATGTAGAGGGTCGTTGCTGGCTGTTTTTGGTGGCAAATATTTGGTGCCACGTGTTTTTGATTTGCGTAGGTTATTAATAGTCATAATGGCTGTGCTGCACTCATTTCATCCTCGCGACAAGTGTGTAGGCGCCATAACTGTGCATATGCTTTATGACTAGGGTAACGGGAAAGTGATTTGAAATTAAGGCGCATGCAACTGTAATTATGAAAAATATAGATATATATACGCACAATAATAAAACCTCAATTTTGTGTTTGTTCTCGACAATTAGGTACAGTTGCTATTTTTACGAATTCTACGTTATTTTTTAAGTTAATAGTAAGGATTTTTTATAAGTAGTGCAACTTAAATTAATTTATATGCAATTTTTTTACTTAATCTCGGTGCCCACTGTCATATTGAGTACCTACCTAAGTTTGAAACAGAACTTGAAAGGTGCTGAGTTTGTAAAATTAAGGATCAACTTCCAATAGATAGCGAACTCTACTTAGAGCGGGACCTGTTCTAATTACATTTAGAACACGTATTAGATGTAAAAAGTTACATTGACGTACGCTGATTGAACTGAAATTTATGAATTATTCACATTCACTATTGTGCAATAAAAGATTGAGCTAGCCGTTTAGCGCACACACGGCTATTCTTGCCTCGATATGTATCGAGATTTAAATGTAGGTACCTACATGTACCTACATTTAAATGGTCTGTCAAATTTCGTACATATAAATCCCTTATCCTTCAAACACTCAACCTCTTGTCACTCCACCGCAATCGGAAGCGTATAAGTGTTACAAAACCGCACCTAATTATGAGCTCTCACTTCAGATAACGACTTCCTGGGCCTGAAAGACTCAAATCGATACGACTTCCCACCATCCATACACGTTAATGTGACTTTCGTATTACTGCAAGGTGCTAGGACAATGTAAAGTGGTCACTTAAATGCTGTAAAAACTGTCAAGCTTTTAAGAGGGCATAAAAATTGGCACGTATCGGAGCTTTTGGTATTTTAAGTGTCACTTTAAAGTCGACAAGTGGTCAATGAGGGGAAGGAAATAAAAGATTTGTTTTTAAACATGACTTTACACTCTGGGAGAAGGAAATAGTATTTCCTTTCGAAAGTTCGCTTAGTCTGGTCAGTTCTGGATAACTTCTTCTTATTTCCACATTAAAAGATTAACATTTACGCGATGAAATACTTTACGCGATTTGCCAAAGTTAGTACAATCGTCGATATCAAGCAATAGGTAGTTTTGTATTAATTTGGGGTTTAACTTAACGGGGTTAGTGGATCGATCTATTTTATTTTAATTATTACGTAGATACGTACATATAATATGATTTCTTCCGTCATCATAGCGCTGGCAAACACAGTTAATGCATATATATAACCCAAGACATGCCACGCTAGGCCACACAGCGCCACCTAGCCCCAAACTAAGCCGAAGCTTGTACTAGTCAACTGATAAACTTACTTAGATACATTTTTTTTGTAAATAAATACATATTATACATAGAAAACACCCAGACCAATACAAACAGACATGTTAATGAACACAAATGTTTGTACTGTGCGGGAATCGAACCCACGACCCTTGGCTCAGAGGGCAGAGGTCACTACCAAATGAGCCACCGAGCCTGTCCGTGAAAGCTTAAAACTATACATTATATAGATATGAAAGCTTAAAAATATTCATTATATAGATGTTTCTTTTCGTTCTAGTTGCTATCTCTTGGGGTCTTATCACTATAGTTTGGGGTACGCTGGAGTCTCCAGAAATATTTTAATACATTTCCTAGTAAATGAATAAATAAATATACCTACTTGGAAAGGTGATGAGGAACACCACTTAGTAATAGCTAATCTATTATTATTAGGAGTGGGTATGTTAACTATAAATTGAACCAAACCACCTAAAACATTTTTATTTTATTCTAACACAGCTGTCCTTAACAAGTCTTTTCAACAACCACTTTACGCCGGATTTGGCATCAATGAATCAAAATTATCAACTTTAGACGAGTCGTGCGATTATTTGCGATCTCTTTATTACCGCCATAAAAGACTAGAGAACTGTTAATATCGGCACTTTTGCTTTTTCTTTGACGACGTATACCGAAGCGTAAAGCCTCGCCAGATTAGTTTGGTTATGAGAAGCACGATCGTTAAAGCTTTATTGAAAAGTAATAAGGTTGAGAGTTCTATGTTTCTTTCTGTCGCTAGATTTGGTTGTAGTAGAAGTTGTACCAACAGCATTATCCGAATTTCACGCCAGACTTATTTGTCTTACGGCTGCTCTGTTCCACACAAAGCGTTTGCTTAAGTTGTGAATTTTAACAAGGCAAGTGACGCGCCTCTGTTGATTTTCACAGGTCCCTGAGTTTGAGGTGGTTTCATTTTGATCGGGATGCAGTTAATACGTGTAAAGGTTTCGGTGTGTTAAGGTAAGCCGACGGGGAACAAAGCGGATTCTGCTTTTAATACGAAATATTTGTGGTGTCTGTCAAAATTGCCTATGATAAATGCGTCATAATTTCTGGGAAATTTTCTAGCTAACACATATCATTACAAAAATGCAATGCAGGTAAGCGATGAAAGCTACATCTTCTGAATTATTTATCTGATTTTAGTATCACTTCGTTAGTTCACCAGATGATGTTTGGGGATACTCTTGAGAAATAGCTCCCTATCGTCTGAGAATAATCTTCATCATCTTTAACCCACATCAGTACACTGCTGGACATAGGCCTCTCCCAATTTGATCGATCCCGGGCCTCAAAATAATCTTAAAGGCTAGCAACGGTGGCAATTGGCAGGGCATTGGCTTCTTTTCTTGTCCATTGGGCAGCGATTAAGAGGACGCTACTATGCCACTATTGATCTAAATAGGTATAAGTAATATTTAAAATAGAGCAAGTTCTATGCCTTTTTCATAAAGATGCTTAATTAATGTCCTTTATTCGAAGTAGGCATACTAAAACGTAGCATATGTCATTGGCAAAATTGTTTCTCAGCAATCATACAATTACATGTTTCCACGGCAAACGCGCAGCATAGCGACATTATCGTCCGTTTTAGCACTAAACATTTGTGGCCCCTGAGCTATGTGGTCGGTGACCATACCGAGCTGTGCGTAGGTCGCCGCTAATCTTCAAAGCAGCCGAGCGGCGACTTCAAACGGCATTGTGCGCCCTTATAATGCCACGTTGGACTTATTTGTCAGTTCTAATGATGCTGCAATGGTGAAGGAATCTATGGAGTGTAAGAGTAGCCGAAATACTGGTAGGTCGAATAAGTTTCGGCTTGAGGCTTTCTTAACGGCCGAACTGTTTATGTTTGTCCAAGGCGTGAGAGATCTCTGACTTTTTCCTCATACATAGGTGATAACATTCTTCCAGTAATCGCTATGGAAAGTAAATAAATGCCTTTGCTATCCATACCGACCAAAACATATTGAGTTGAAATGATGCATAGTTTTACTTTGTATTATGACTACTAATCCCTACATGAACCTGAAAATACAGAGGCAGAACGAATTAAAAATAGTACGTTTCCAAAATTAATGTACCTTATAATTCTGTCCAGGTGTTATAAGATTCTTGAAATACCTATACCGAATAATTATCTACTTGAACACCACATTCAAATGCAAACGCGTGCCACGCGTTCATTCCTACTTACTAATAATGTAAATGCGAAAATTTGTTTGGATTGATGGATGTTTGTTCCTCTTTCACGCAATAATTACTGAACGAATTTTAATGAAACTTTACAGTAATGTTGCTTATATGTTGGATGAATGAAGGCTATGTTTTACATGAATATGACGCGGCCAGCAGCTAGTAAGGATTATAAATTCGCTGCTCGGTTATGATGATGGTGCAGAAACTACTTCCTAAGTTTGTCATAGAGTCTACATTACGGCCATCTAATGACTTAGGTTGGTAGGTATATACTATGATATGAATATTATTAATCGCAACGTTTCTGGCACATTACCGTATCTTCGACTGCTGGCATGTATAACACTAACAAAGGCCTTTTTAAACTAGCCGTCAAATCCATCTTCAGCTAATGGTGTCCTCCATTGTCCCAGGTCTTCCACAGCCACTGGCGACAATAAAGATCATAGTTAGCAGCTGTGACGGAAGGTAAGTCAACATCAATGTAACGCATACCGACCGTGACATTCGTCGCGAAATCGCAAAAGCCGTGCCGGATCTCACAAAAGGTTACAATGTTAAATCAAAGGACATGTGTTTGTAATACTGACACCCGTTCAGCGCGACTAATCGGCGAAGAAAGCCCGTACAAATCCCTAAGAAATAACCGAAAAACCGAAATTTTTCTGCAATTCGACACAGCGCCGCCGATTTCACGGTGCCCTATTACCGCGTCCTGGCAAAGTTAGGATACCAAGTAAAATTCTACCTTATCTCAGGCGTGTTAAGCTCATTTTGAATTGATTATAAATCGCGATACGAAGGTATAATGCGCCTTTGAAGCTAGATGTGACATGGGCGAAGGTGTCGTAGACTTTTGTAGTTATCGCCGATCGGAACGAATCGCGTTTCGGAATTGTACCGATTTATCATTCTTAAACATAACCTCGGTTCGCTTTATACCTATAAAATGGACATCCCTGGTGCCTGTAAAATGTCACGTTTTGTGGACTTTTATTGTATTTCTTTCATTTGTCATACAAATGGTCTTTGCTCCTTATGTTATGTTCAAAGCTCTACATAGGTACATAAATATAGGCTCTAGATAGATATTATATTATGAATGAACATTACTCGTATTATTAATGTGGGCAATATAATAAATCATTATCTGAACGTATCCTATCAAGAAAGGTAATTGAAAATTGACATAAAAATATATACTGTGGTGTGGTGTTTATTATATGACTGTGGTCCCAGGCGAGGATCGAATCCGCGAACCTCGGTTCAGAAGACAAGGTCAAAATAAAATGGGTCAATCCATGATATAAGTCCAGTAATAACAATGACTGAAGTATTTCAGAACACCTAGATTCCAACTAATTTTGAAAACTAAGTGCTCTGTGATAAGCAAATTCAACATCAAACGCACCAATCAATGTAAATTTTTTTTCTTTACTTATTAACTTTTGATTACAATCATATACAAAATGATCTTGAAACTTTAACCACAAAAACAGGCATGTGATAAAAAATTGTATTTACCTTGAAATAGCAAGATACAATCTTAACTTGAAGACTATGGAACGACAGTATCGACAAATTAATATAAGTAAAGCACAACCACAATAGGCTGTTATGGCTAAAAATTGTAATTAGTCCGTCTTTTAGCTTATTCAAAAATAAAAGACACGTATTTTTTATTTGTAAATTAGACTAAAAGTTACAAAGTTATAGCCCGTTAAAATTACGCATGACGTCACTCGGTGAGGCATTTTTACGGGAGCGAGTGACGTCAAAGACTCCCACTCCTAACTTTTGATGGCTTGTATCTTTGCTATTGTTTATTTGAATGAAAAAATGAAAAATACGTGTCTTTTATTTTTGAATAAGCTAAAAGACAGACTAATTACAATTTTTAGCCATAATAAGGCTATTATGGCTAAAAATTGTAATTAGTCTGGTCAATGTCAAATATATTATTAGCTTAATAGGCATTAAGCTAATAATATATTTGGACAACAGTATCGCATAGACTTGGAAATCTGCACGCATGCGCTTATTAAAATGATGTTATGAATTAGATATGTAAAAATACTAACTGTTGAGTTCGTTGCGGCACTTCTTCTAAGCAGGCTACTTATCCAAGTGTTGGTAGGAAAAAGTATTGTCATGCAAAAGTTCAACAAGTAGGTTTATTTGCAGCAATTCAAATAATGATTTAATTAGCAAAACTGTACCATTTGACCCCAACTCGTTACAGCGTGCTCTCCCAACAAACCGATTTACAACCTGAAGGCATTTAAAGAGGACTAGAGGCATTAATAGAGGAACAAAGATTTCCAAAGAGTTCCAAGACTTAGCTGTTGGCATCATAAATATGGATGCAAATCGCGTTGTGCGAGTTTTTAGAATCTGCACCATAAATTCATTTGATTGGAATGCTTGAACGAGTCATTTCCGTTTTATTCATCGAAACTCTCGTCAATTAAACATTTGGAATGTGCAAAACTTTTTAGTTAAAAGGAAAACGCCGTGTAGGTTGGTTTTGTAGAAAATTTTGCAAAGTTAAATGTACCTATTTTACTTTTTTAGTTATTTTTAAACATATTATCATAGTTATTTATCTGAATGAATATTGCGTAGCTCAATAGGAATGCATTAATAAAATAAAATCCTCATTTGATTTCATATCAAATGTCATATCAATAAATATACTTATTTCATCATCATCCTAGCCTTTTTCCCGATTGTCTCAGGGTCGGCTTCCCAAACTGAGAGATTTGGCGAGCTTTTACACATAGCGACTGCCATCAGACCTCCGCAACACTTAGGATAAACTATACCCCTTCCCAGTTTAGGCATCAGAGTTATCATCATCTCTGATATGATGTAACGACTGCTATCTGAGTTGGTAAAGATAGCACCCGGGACCAACAGCTTAATGTGCCTTCCGAAGCACGGAGGAAATCGGTGTCAAATTTTGGTCACCCATCATCGGATTGACCGCGCCACAACGTTGCGATCATTGTTCAGCGAACAAGACCGCAGCGCCACCGAGCTCCTCCGAATAAATATACTTATTTATCTTAGCGTTTAATTAAATCTCATTATTTAAAAAAAAAAGATATTTTTTTATTCGAATATGGTAGCGCTTGACCCCAATCAGCCTGATCTTAAGCAATGTTAGAGTCTAGGGTGGAGCGCGCTCACCCAACAAAAACCGATTCACTCTCGCCTTGAAAATCTGAAGACTATATCTCTCAGGGAACACGGACTCAAAAAGTTCCATAGCTTAGCCGTTCGCACTACGAATATAGAGGCTACTTGCTATGCTTGAATGTAGACGCTAGCTTGGAAATTAGTTTCTATCGAGTGTAATCGGCAAGAATACTTTTCTCGAACTTATCGTCGTAGCTAACCTAACATTCATTAACGACGATAAATCAATGAAAGGATTAAAACACCAATAAAATAAAAGCTGATTTTACCAACCAGATAAACTCTTTTGGCTGTATTTGAAGTTGGTTATAAATGGCGATAAGTCCGCTAGCCAGCAGGCAAAGGAATCAAATGTACCTGCCAAATGTATTTTACTACACCCCTGCTAATTATCTAAGAAAGGTATTATAATAATGAATATTATATAAATCAAACAAACAATACAAAACCAGGGCGCTATGTATAAGTAGCAGTGTCTTGACTCTACAATATCAATTTTTGAAATTGACTGGCTCAATGGCTTATTTGTTAGTGACCTCTGCCTGCCAAGGGTCTTGTACATGTCGTCGCACAGTACAAACATTTGTGTTCATGAACATGTCTGTTTGTATTGGTCTGGGTGTTTAATGTGCATTTATTTAAGAAAAGTATCTAAGTAAGTTTGTCAGTTGTAGACAACTATTACCCGTATTACAAGTTTCGGGTTTGTTTGAGGCTAGATGGCTATGTGTGGCCCAGCGTGGCATGTCTTGGGTTATTTATTTATTTAATCCAGCACCGTAATAAAAGTAATTCCATATTTATTGACTAGTGTAACAAGTGATAATGGACCCATTATGTCTGGTTTTATTACGAAACGAGTAAATGTTATTTGTTTCCCATACTTAAACCTGTTGTATTATTCATTTCTTAATGAACCAGAACTGTGGAACCTGTTTCTAGTATGAACAGGTACATTCCATTGTATAGCTTTATGTTTGCATTTAGTTTATGCTGGGGTAAGGGTGTGTAAGGAATCGTTGATGCGTGAATCAAAGAGATATTATTTTAAAAGTAAGCTTTATTTATTAAGACTGGGAGATCAAACGAAAGTCTTGATTAACATTATCAGTCTACAAACTTAACACTAAACAATACACTACAAAAGAGAAATTTAACTAAATACTAAATTTGACACATGCGGAAGAACTCGTGATAAAAAGAATAACCAATGGCTTACAAACTACAGAATGCATCTTAAAACTAAACAAATTCTAATTCTTAGTAATCAATTTTACTTACGCTAAAGGATTGGCACGCTCGGCCTACTTCTAAGATTTTAATATTACGAAATTCACAAAACATCTGGAGCAATTTCTAATAAAAGACAAATACAAGTACCTACCTAACTTATAAACTATTAAAGCTTTCGTTATTGATATGTAATTATAGTACGATATATCTTTACAGTCATATAAATCTTTCTTATTCTTATATATCATTTACTCTCTTGAAAGCACTTAGAGGGTTACATTCTGGAATGGATTAGAATGTAACTGGATTTAGTAAATTCTAAAATTAAAGTACTTTCAAGAGGCAAATACATTTCTATAAAAATCTCTTTATAATAAATTCTCTATACTTAAATCTAATTAAAGCTTCAATCATATGTACTCTGAAGTATCACAGACAAGATAAAACTCTCTTACAAACTAATGGAAGACGTTGGACATAACATAATGGAAAAGTTACTGATCCTGTCGAAGGAAGTTAAGGAGATAGCCTAGGCCGAGAATGGTGCGATGATAACAGTGCAGGTATTAAAGCTGTCTACCAAAACTTGATGTTACAATTTACTGTTACACTCAACTAATCGTGGGGCGCGCACAGGACGTCTGGCGATAGCTTAACTAACAATCACATCGAGATACAACTACATCACATAACATCGGCGTTCGGTACGCACACCACTTCACTAAGTCTAATGGAAGACGATTGATTTCAGCTCACATCGGAGCACGCACTAAATCTACTGTTGGAAGACAAGATTTTGTTTTCACTTTAGAACTGGAGTAGGCTGGGAGACGATACTAATACCAAATGTTACATACGATGCAGTTTTGGTTCGCCGTGTAGCAGATCTCGCGAACTTCGTTAGCCATGTTGTCGTTGACCTCTGTCTCCGAGACCAGCTCGAAGCGATTGGAGTTCACGATGTTCTGGTTTTCGGCGTTGTCGTTCTCTTCCGGTTTGACCGGGTCCAAAGGGTAGAAGTATTCAGAGAACGGCACGAGGACAGGTTCGTCTGAGTATGCAGTCTTTTGCGATGGTAGGTCAGTGCGGGCCGGCGAGTTGGAGATCAGCTCTCCTAACTTCGACCAGCACTTGTTAAGATTCACACGCGTGGAGGATGCCACCTTTCTGGGAAGTCGCGGCTTTGAGCTCTGAAAACAGGAAAGAAAATATAAGTATCTATGTTTTGACGTCACTGAAATTGGGATCACTTGGGGAGTATGAAACTGTACTGCGAGAACTGATTTGAAAGCTAAGTTTACATATCTAGAACTTGGTTGAAAATAGATAAAACTAACAAGATATTTACCTGTCGACTTAGCAGTTTAGCCCATGGTGAGCGCGGTGACACCGCCTCCTTTTGCGGGGAATCTTCGTTCTTAGCCAAACACATATTTAACAACTACGAACTTAGTCTAGCGAACTACGACTACGTAACTACGTATTTACAATGCGTGGAGGAGCACACGTCACGCACGCACGGCAGGCCGGGAGGGAATGGTTGTGGCAGGAAGGGCGGCGCGGCTTATATAGGGGTCGGGCGGCGCGTGCGGCGTACTCGCGCCCGGCGCGCGCGCAGCACGCTTTCGGTAGCGCGCGCTACGGACCGCTTTTTACGTAGTACTTCTACGAACGGCTTTGACGCGCCGGCAAAGTTACTATGATTGCGCTTGCGCCGGTATTGATGACTAACGACGCGCTGTGATTAAAGATTTGTTGTTGTTTTTGTTGTGATGGATTACTTTAATGTGAGGTCTAGTGTTATGATTTTTTATGGTCAACTGTAGTTAGGTAGAGGCTGTGGGTTGAGGTATTATAAAGTTGTAGGAAGTTTATAACCGGCATAGAATCACGTTCATTAAATTTTGATTTTAGGTATAAGTATTTTTTGTGAATTCGTATATATAAACTTAACGTTGAAAAAAAGTAACTTACATGTATAATTGTATTTGTTCACTCTATATTATCACCTATGGTGGCATTTTATAACTTTTTAAAAGTCTTTACTAATGTACTGTGTTATAAAGACGTCCAATTTATAACTGAAAAATACTCTACAAAATAACGATTAGTCTGTATTTACTATGCAAATGAGAAACAATTTAAATTATGCTACGAAGCGACGTAGCGAAGACTAATTTTAACCAATTTACTTTTTCGTAGCACGATCGCCGTCAGCCTTAATTTTAATTGAATTGCCTCAACATTTTAATGTAGACTTGTTTTACGTAATATATTAACGTAAAACATATGTTACTAAAAATATTCCAATAGATACTGTAGCATGCACGAACATACAAACAGACACACACACAGCTACACACACTGTCAAACATCTGACAGTGACATCTGACACTGACATCTGACACTGACAACTGTCGTCTCGTTCCTACACTTCACGCAAGGTGCGGGGTGGGAGGACAGTCAGTCTGTGTCCCACCGCCGCCGAGTAAAGACGTGTTCGTGTGAGGATAGCGAGCCGATATCATTGGTACCATTACATTGTTCATTACTTTATTGTTCATGGTTATTTCATATGTGGATTAGTGTCTACTACATTTTGGCGACGACGGAAAAACTGTAAGTAATTTTACTGTTTATACTGTTAGGAAAACTGTATTTAATTTAAAAAAAAAAAAGAAGGTAAAGTAATGGGTTTGATTTTGTAAATAAAGAAACACATTCTTTCAATGCTAGATTTCTTAGATACGTAGCAATTTTTATTCATTTCAACTGCCAATAAAGTAAAATCAAGCGAGTGCTCGGATAGGTCGTTAATTATTGTATTGTAGCTTTAAGCAAAAAAAAAAAAAAAAAATACGTTTAAACTGTTTTATTTCAATCACTGTATGAACGTTTAATTTCACTAAAGAATATAATAAATAATTTTGCGTACCTACCCATCAGTTAACGAAATAATTATCCATGGTGGAAAAAGAACAATGTATCTTTGTTTTGATTACCTACTGCTTGCGTTAAACCAGTTGCACCGTCGACACGGGTACATATTTTGATTTGCATAATGCTGCAGTAATCTAAAAGATATGTGCAAAATTGCTTAGACAATGTAATTAAGCATACATACAAAAATAAAAGAAGCTAAATCATATTGTTTTCTGTACACTATACTATTCGGTATTTGACCCGTTCAATAATCGCGGAACGGAACAAAGGTAGTAAAGTAATCGAGGTTGTAGGTGATTCACAATAAACCATATTTAATTATACAAGTACCTCGATTTCCGCGCATTATCAGAGCGTAATAATGACAAATAAACTTATTACATAACTTGCCTAGTTAACTAAAAGTATGGTATTAGGACAGGCACATAACGCACAGCTGCTACTTTTGCGTAGGGATTGTTACTGTTAGTTAGTTAATGACGTTATGGGTAAAAATAAACCGAGATTAAGTTTTAACGTATAACGCTACGCGTGTAGGTATCTTACCAGTAGCAACAGCAGTATCGTTGTAAACAAAGCCACATCTTGATATTGTATGTAACAATCATGTAGGCTTGCCAGATTTATTTATTTATTTAATAGGTTTACCAGCGTTTGTATACACCAAAGCTATACTATACTAGTACATGTTATCTTATCAACTAAGTGTAACAATCTTTAAAGGTAAACACCGCATGCATATAAAGACAGATGGGTTGAAGGTCCTGGATTGTTCCGGAATTTTGCCTCTTGACCTGTGCCCAATAATTAGACTTAGTTGTCCCGAATTCCGAAATCATTTACTACTAAGCTCTTGGTCTTAATTTCATCTATAGAATAAAGGATAACTCTAGCAATGTAAATATGTCAACAAAGGGAAAGTCTGACCAGTTAAATACTATTCATCAAAAGTATACAAGGCTTACCTGGCAAAGAACTTGAATTAGAATTATATTTACATGAAAATATACTACATGTGTATGTATGGCCGCACATTGGTTAAGATAATTTGAGTTATTGATTAGTAGGTATTGTTAATTACAAAGTCATTAGTTCGGTCACTAGGAGTGCTGCGATTAGGGGTAGGTCACCGATATTAGTTGAAATGAAAATAGTCTTTTATAATAATACTGGAATCAATGTTTGTCTGTTCAGTTTTAATTGAAGCCTGTGTCTTGTCTTGTGTCTGTGTGATACTTCAGCCAGGACACGCTTGAATCAGGCCTGTGAGCTTGGTGAAGCTTAGGCCAAAACAAGCTTAAGGCCTTTGAGTGGTGGAACTTCAACTGAAACAAGGTTAATTGTAGCCTCTCGAGTTGCAGCCAGAACAAGGTTAGTTAGATTATACTAATTATTAAATTCTTAAATATTTACCCTCATGAATGAATACATTTATTTAAATTTGAATACTGCAGAGGCATCGTATGTGTTGGGCTAGTCTGTTTCACTGGCAGCGGGTGAAGCGGACTAGTATGACTAACACGTTGAGCGCCATGACGGTCACCGGTGACCGACAAACAATAGTTTTTCTATTGTGTCTAGTTTCTCGGCAGTCAAAGTACTAAGCATTCCGTAGAATTCCGCTTAGCGACTGTTGCGGACAGACAACCTTTTTATATACGTTTATGTACATAGTTTTATGTATAGTTTTTGTATTGAGAAGTGTTTTTTTAAGGGTATTTTGTGTTGCTATGGTTTTGATATATTATTGTTTATTGTTTATCTAGTGTGTTGAAGTTTACAGTCCGCTACGGCTGTATATTGGAGTGTTTTTGTGGTTTCCCATTACTCGTTTGATTCCACACCCCCAGGTTCCAGCCGTATCAGCGACCTTTTGTATGGTACTGGTCTGGCCCACTGGCTGCTGGTGGAGGGGACTGGTATGGCGAAGTATCTGGTCAGGTCCCGCTGGTGGTAATCACTTGCACTGGCAGCGGGTGAAGAGATGGCTTGGTACAACTGGGTATTTATTTATAACGTATTTATTTAGTATTTTGACTAAATTTAGGTTCTCTTCTCAGTTGTTCACTCTTGACAGAGTGGTCGTGGTCATGGGGAGTCGTCTGCTACTGTGGTTGCCGCTTTCGCGATCAGTCCACCGGTCCCTGCAGGTGGCAGGAGAACATTCCACCACAGGTGTCCCGGTGACGGACTTAATGGTGACTGTCCAGCGGGTAGGCGATCGACCCCGTGGTCTGTTACCTTCGACTCTGCCCTGAATCACCAACCGCTCCATCGAATTGTTATTACGGGTAACGTTTCCAAAGAACCTGAGTATTCGTAATTGCTCAAGTGACGATTTCTTTGTAATTTTGTCTTTATTTTGTTCTAATCTAATTTAATCACCCTAAAAAAAAAAAAAATGATTATGAGCATGTAAAACTGTAATTCATCTAATAAGGCCAACCGCGTTTCGCAAGTCTAGCTCACTAGGATGGCGAGTGAAAGGGGCTCTGCACAACAAGGCATTTGACTAATTACAATGTAAACACACTGGTGATAACAATATCAACATTTTTAGGGAGTCGCTATCAGTCAATAACACTTTGAAAGCAAAATACTGGTCAGTATCGTAGTGATAGCGTTGCTTTAATTTCAGGATATCGCACATCGATTTGTCTGTTCAATTATCCCGGGAAAAATAATTATTATATTATTCTTGATAGTTAATTGTAATTCATCTCTTGAATTATGTTATATTGAATAAATATCTAAAATGAATTTTACAAAATATAGAACTGGTCATTCTTGCTTTGTGCAGCCTAGCTCACTGTCTGAGCGAGTGAAGGCGATTTGGCATAACTAAACATTTGACTCATGACAGCGTAAAAATAATTATTCGACTTACATACTTACTAAGATCCTGCACTTAGTTAAATCTTTGGAAAAAAATATTTTTAACCAATTAGTATTTCACTTTAAGAAAAAAAAGTTATTGCCTAAAAAGCAATTTGTTTTACAAAAGGTAGGTCCACTACTGATGCAGGAGTGGCTCTGATGAAACATAATAATATATTCGATGCTTGGGAAAGTAAGCAGGATACAGTGGGTGTTTTCTGTAATTTATCATAGGCATTTGATTGCGTTAATCATGAAATCTTACTTCTGAAGTTGCGGCATTATGGTGTCTCGAATGTTGCTTTTTAAGTTTGAAGTCCTATATTGACGGAAGTGAATCTTCTGGCGCCCTACTACGTACGGGAGTGCCCCAGGGCTCTCCTATATTGGGACCATTGCTGTTTTCAATATATATTTAAATGACCTTCCGTATTTCGCTGAGGGCTTGAGTGAGAGGGTATTGTTGGCGGATGACACTTCTCTAATTATTGAAACTGACAAGTATCTGACGAAGTAAATAATGATCTTTAGCAGGTATTGGTTTGACACAAATAATTTGCTTTTAATTCTAATAATTAGTTTTATAGTCTATTAAATTCATGATGTCTAATGTGAAGCAAGTAAATAAATACTCGTACTAGTATATTTATATAAATGGGGAACACATTGAGCTTGTTGATTCTACGACCTTTTTAGGGATTGCTGTGGACTCTAAGTTACAATAGACCCCTCATATAGGAGCACTGGTGGGGGAACTTAGTTCAGCTACATAAACAGTTAAAAAAAAAAAAAAAAAAAAAAAAAAAAAAAAAAAAAAAAAAACTGGTTACTTACTGATCTCGTGAATCACTTAGGGAGTTAGCGTCCTGACTGTGGCATCACAGTACTTATTTGAATGCATATATGGTTGAAAGTAAAAATATAAATTTATATAGTAAAGAACTCAGATCTTCGACGGTGCAATCCTGGAGGTAGGGGCAGGCTTGCTGTTTCCAATATCAGGCTTCTTATGACTGGTAAATCATTCATAGGACAAAGTGAAAAAATAATAATTTTATTATGTTCAACAAAATTGACTGGATTGAGGGCTCATTTGGTGGTGGCCTCGGCCTTCTGGGCTAGGAGTCGTGGGTTCGGTTCCCGCGCGGTGCAGGCATTTGTGTTCGTGCATTCATAATTTTATTTTTATTGTATCTATATATTTTATTTAAAAAATAAAAAAAAAAATCTAACTTTTGAGTTTGTTTCGGCACTTCTTCTCAGCAGGCTACATGTCGCAGTGCTAGCAGGAAAAAGTGCCACGTGCAAAGGTATTACGGGTGAATCTATTTGCAGGGGGAGACTGTTTTATCTTATTATTTTATTTATCCTAAAATTATAACTGGCGTTAATTACCTACTGAGTATGTACATAGCTATCTTATAAAAATATGTGTTTGAGAATAAATATCAATTACCTCTTTGAGTACAAATATTTTACTAGGGCTCGACACTGTTGTCCTGGAGTTATCCCAGATTTAATCGAGTTCTATCTGGTAACCCTACTAACATGGCATTGAATTGCGAATAATAGAGTTATGGCTTTAAATTGCGAGGTTGTGGCATTGAATTGCGATGACTATGCATTTAATTGCGTTACCAATATTAATAATAGTGCATTGAATTGCGATCTAAGGAATAAAGAATTCAATTGCGGGCCGTTCAGTTAGTAATAACACGGGAATTCATGAAATGCATTAAATTGCGTAACACTATATGATATTAGATAGAAAAAAAAAAATGTTTGCAAAGGTACACATTTACACACACATTTACAGCAACGAATACAGAAAAAACACACAAATAGGGGAGACGTCAATGGGTGATTTTCCATGTTATTTGATGGTTGCCGGAAGGAACCATTAAAGTAGCGCTTATTTGAGAAGTCACAACGAAGTTGTTTTGCGGATTGAGAGCGCAATAGGCCTTCAAGGTTCATCGGGAGAATCGGTTCCAGAAGTGTAAAATTAATCATAAATCATGAATAAGACTGTTTTAGGTACATTAATTAAAACATATTTTGATATGAAATCCATAACATAAACGCATTATTCGAAATGGCCATCGAACAAGCTTCTTAAACGAGGCATACAAAACACCGCGCAATATCGGTTTGCATAAAGCGTTTTGGGCGAGTTGATATTTGTAATTTTGAAATTGTCATAGCTAGGGGACTTTTTATACAAGCGAAGTAATTCTTTCACCAATGTTTCTATGGTTGGTTGATGCATTAATATTGATCCAAAACAAAAATTAGTCGTCATACCTATCATCTACAGGTAAACTACAATCGGTATTCATACTTGACAAATTCGAATGCGAAGGTGATATAAGGTCGGTCGCGGTCCGATGGGAGCGATAGAAGCGCGGGGTGTACACATCTACTTGGAAGTAGCGAGTATAGAAAAGAGCATGTTTACTTCATTTCGGTGGAGCTGATTTACACGAGGTATTCTACAATATATTAGGAGCGGACGCAAAGCCAAATATTATATACTGAAATTATAACTAATACTAATGATTTGGACATATATACAATATCTAAATGAAGTTGATTACAAATACATAAATAAGTATAATTAACTAAAAAAAAAAAAAATAAAAAAAAAAAAAAAATAAGGGAGAGATGTAGCATGCACGAACATACAAACAGACACACACACAGCTACACACACTGTCAAACATCTGACAGTGACATCTGACACTGACATCTGACACTGACAACTGTCGTCTCGTTCCTACACTTCACGCAAGGTGCGGGGTGGGAGGACAGTCAGTCTGTGTCCCACCGCCGCCGAGTAAAGACGTGTTCGTGTGAGGATAGCGAGCCGATATCATTGGTACCATTACATTGTTCATTACTTTATTGTTCATGGTTATTTCATATGTGGATTAGTGTCTACTACAGATACCTATATTTATTGAGTAGGACAAAATTACTTTAAGCTTTGTTATCTAGAAACCGTTACAAAGATGATCGTAAACCTATTGTTTTAAATTAATCATGACATTGATAAATGAAAATCATAGAAGGCTTAGTACCTTTAATATGCTGAGCAATACTTAGATAGGCTATTAAAATCTTTGTATAAATTTAAGAACTAAACAATCCCGAAATCTTTTTTAACGTATTTAAGATCCTGTAAATCAGTTACTGATTTACTTGTTTCTGTAGACTGAACCCAATATAAACAACCGCACTAATAATTATCTAACTACCTATCTATAAGGCGACCGTGCAAAGGAAATGATTTATCAAAGCAGCGTGATTTGCGCAGGAGCACGATTATATCGCAGGAAGCTAGCGCGGCGGAACCTACCACGACAGCTTTGAATAAACTATCGCATATACAATTTACTAGTCTAACATTTTAACTCTTAATTGTATACTATTGTGAGTTGAAAATACAAAGCTATGTGCTTAATATGTTAGTTTTCTTGAGACATCTATCTGTCCAGAGGCAGCTGCCCGTGATTCATGCTTGAGATACTATTTGCATTTCCGCACATCGCCTTAGGAGCTAGAAATAAGGCTGTAATGCTGACCATAAAATGTATTAGGCGGAAAAGCCGACCCATATAATATTTGCCTATTTACTTCCTACGCCTACCTTTTTGTTCACGTCATAACTTGAGAACTACCAATTTGAATGTACTAGTATAATTTTGTAATGCTACTGCTATATTAAGTAGTAGGTTTAAAGTCAGGTTTCGGCGATATAAACATCGTGTACGGGTGAATATTTGTGTCAATGCGATGAGGGTACATCGTTGCAACGCGAAGAATTTGGGGAAAAGCGATAAAAATTTAAATTCGAAGAAGTTTTTTTGCGAACAGAAAAATAACATAATATATGATATAACTTTATTATCATTCACTAATTTGATGGGTTTCAATTAAAATGAAACTTGTTCCGACCGTTCCGAAAACCATCCTAAGCATAATATAAGAAACACGAGATGAAGATAGGTGATCAAGACTCGCTGGTTTTTTTTGTCGAAGTTTCAGATAAAAGCTAGCGTTAGAATAAATAAACGATAATCAGACGTCATACATAGTTCGCATATAAAACTAAGCAGCTTTGAATATGTGTTATAGAAATAAAACACGTACCTACATTTCCACAAAATTAAGGCATATAATATCATTTCTTCTTCATCAATTCACCAAATTACTTAATAAATAACAATCATAAGAAAGCTAACGTAGAGTTACTTATCTTTAAGCGGCAGTCTCGATACAACTTATTATTTCAAATGGCAATTTATATTTAATATAGTATTGCAATAAAACTGTCTAATGGCTACGAGAACTAGAATAATAACCCGTTTACTTTGATCTATTGTCTCTGTCAGCCCCACCGGAACCTATCTATCTAAAGCCAGGTGCTAGGATTTGTACTAGGCCGAGATACCGAGAGATTCATACAGATGCAACATAATATTTCCGCATATAGCGTAACAGGCATTATATATTGTTGTTAATAGCTTTTTCTTAGCCATAACGACTAAACTTGCACATAAAATAAAAGATTCATTACATCCTCTACAGTATTACGCAGATTAAAATCGCTTGTAAAATTAATACGAGTAACGCCCTCTAGTGTGCGCCATTGAAGATTGGATTTTGCAAAATCTTATTAGATTAAATTGGAGCTTATAAGAATTGATAGAAGATGAAATTAATAGGAAAAAACCTAGAACGGTCCATAAAATACCCATAAGTTAATTACTTTTCTTAAAGTGAAAGTACATTTTTACACTTGGGGTAAATAATTATAACATGTTAAGTAATTAAGTTTATAAAAAGACATACCTACTTCTTATTAACGTCTTAGAAATTACTACCAGATCATAGATTGTTGAAATAGGTATTACCATTGTCATGAACCTTTATTAAAATCTTGTTCCTTATGGAGCCCAGACTTTTCCACTAACGATGAATGTACGTTACTAAAGGCCTAGGAAAAAGCTACTCTTATAAATTAAATACGATCTGAGAATCTAAAAAGAGAGTGTAACATAAATCGAGTAGATTTATATAGGTTACATAAATATAAAAAAATTCAATTAAAAAAATCCAATTCAACAAAAAAAAACCAATAAGTATACCCTACCCATTCCTACCCATAGCATATCCAACCGGACCTGATATGGCATCACGTCTACGACACGTTGAAGAATTTTCACGACATAATACTTTAGTAAAAAGAAAAAAACGCTGGACCACAACCCGACCACGTGCAGGGTCCAAAAAAGAAACTTTTTGTTCATCCCCACAGTATAGGGTTACAAATGGAACTCTCTTCTCCAACGTTACTATGCAATTAGTGATGTATTGTAGCAGGTGGAATTATATCGATAAAAATAGTTTTTTCTAATGCAGCTAATTATTTCTTCATACACATCAAGCAATGGTATAAGAAATAAGATTGGAGCTTGGCATACCGTTCAAGAAATATGTACGTATAGTGGAATACCATATCGAATTTTTTATTGATAGGTACATCGAGTTTCTTGTTAGTTCTTTTCTACGGAAACTACATTTTATTTATTTAATCTTTATTGCACATAAGATATTGTACAAAAAGCGGTTTAAGTAGTAAAAAATACATAATTTAAAGATTTCTACATATCACGTCGTTTGTCTCAAGTTTTTGATACGATTATTGATATTTTATACCAAGAAATATAGGCACTTGATACGAGTTTATTCATCTACCCTTTTAGTACAGTTATATGTAGGTACGTCAAACTTTTAAATGAATGTGACAAATATGAAATGATGTTATAAGTTTACAACAAAAGTTTCTAAGTAACTACTTAAACCCCTTTTTCGTTTTAAAAAGAAGCTTGCTTTTTAAAAGCTTTTTTTTTCTTTTGTTTTATTACATGGAAGAAGAGCTATTTGGAACCATGTGGGGTTTTGCGCTGTGCTGGTGTTAATGCGAGCTAACTCATAAAAGGTCTCAACCATAATACGTCTTAGAAATTCTGCTTTAGAAAATTCATAATTTTTTAAGTAAAAACGGGAACTGGGACGAGAGAAGGAACGGATAAGGATTGGATTCGGGTAAGGGATTGTTACCTTACGTTTAATTTTAGTACGGAAGGAAGATCGCTGGGTGAGCTAATTAATTTTAGCTGCAATTTTATCGACACACTATCTCCATTAAGGCAACATCACTAAGACCAAACTTTACACTGTATAAAACATGGCTCTTGTATTTGTGTGTGTATTGTGTGGAGTGAGCACAACACACGCCCGGCTCCCCGTCGGATTGTCATTTATGACGGTTTGTATGGCCATCCCGATACCTTAGTTTGTATGCCCATTGTCCCCTGGAGTGTTGAAAAGGGTTTTCGTTACGATCCATATTGTCTCTTTGTGTTTAACATAAGAGTTATTAAGTATTTTGCTGATTTGTTATTGAAATTATGATTGGGAGTGAAGAAAGAATTCTAATATCGAATTGGTATTCCATGGCATTGGTAGACTTAAGATATGCGGAAATGTTTAATGTTTCATAAACTTATAAAATCAAATATTGATCACTATATTCATAAGTAAAAAGTCAAAATGCTCTACAAATTGCAGAGTTTTTAAAAATAACAAACGAAAAACGCTACATCTTGTTTATGTAGCTTTGCTTCTAACATGAACCATTTTAAAGAGTAGAAAAAGCAATATGTAATTACTGATACTATGAGTAATTTTTCTGTATCTTTTTTTTATGACAGAGGGGGCAAACGGGCCTGAAGGTCCCTGATGGTAAGTGATCACTTCAGCCCATAGACACCGCAACACCAGGGGAGTCACAGGTGCGTTGCCGGCCCTTGAGAAATCTGTAGGCTCTGAATCTACCTAAGATGAAGAAATATTTATCAATTACCCTTTATGTTTCAATACCGATTATCCCTCTCAATTGAAGACCGCTGAAACGTCATCATTCAGAACTTCCAGATTTATAGAGAGCAAAGTAAGAAATTAACCTGTCACTTTCCACACATTAGACTACGCAATGCTTAAATACATTTTCACAAATACATACTTACATAATAACTTTCTCGAAGGCTGCCACGTGCCATTCGCACGGCCCTAATCTATATCATCCAATAAGTACTCCCCTATTTCCCCCAAGTGTGCATTGTAATCCTACAACTATTATCTAAATACACTAATGCGTACAATGGTTTGTTTATGAGGGTCACGCGAGTCAGTTTAATAGCCGACGCGGGCGCGTGGTAGACCCGTGCGTGGGCGCATGCCTAACATGCGGGTCTGACGTGTCTTTTATAAAAATGAAAGTTCCTGATTCAAATCCTTGTCTGGTTAGGTTAGGCAGTGAACTTTTTTTTATATGGATAGGGATCTGATAAATAATCATAGTGTATTTGTATACGGAGTGAATGGACGTTGAAATACAAAATACTCGTACTATTTACACTATACTACGTAGGTATGAGCAGTTGGAGTTGATAATTATAGGTTGATTATATTTTTATTATATCGGCACAATACTGTGGTTTCCTTTCGCCTGAGATGGAATGGTAAAAAGACAACCCTAGTCGTTATGACAACTGACGAAAACCAAATTCAATCAGTTGCCACGGCCGTGTTAGCCTACAGGACGCAGAACATAGAAAGTTTGTCTTACGAACTCATTCGTCGAAATATCAATAATGACCATTTACCTACTTAGTACCTTTCTAAAATAATCCCGTGTTACGATACGACAAAATTGATATTTCAATAGGAAATCTGTCCAACAACTATAGTTATTCATAAAGTAGTGCCCGCATACGTCGGAATGCGTACTGTCACGCATGTGACCGACGCGTGCGCAACATAATAAGCCACGGGTCACTTTTACCCCGCCATCGCGCCATCGCGTCAGGGACCCGGAGAGTCATTCATTCCGTTAATAGAAATGAAAGCATTTTGTGATTTGATTCTTTCTAGTTAAACTATTTGTCATAGTATAATTTAGACTTTTGTTTTATGAGGGTTAGATCGTTGACTCCTTGGTTTGCTAATTAGACAAATTGAATGTCGAAAGAATTTATCTTCTTAATATTAAGACCGCCACCAAGGTTTAATACCTTGATTCAATAAATATGCATCATTTTATTGATTAAACCTACAATGTGCCTAATGGATATTAGCTTATGATTGTTAATATTAAAATAGAATACGCTATCATCATTGCATATAATAAAACAGTAATTAAATGTGTCTGTCTGTACCATAGAAGTAATATATAAGGAACAAGCTGTTTGTCGGAAAATCGAAGCCGAACGAAAGCGCAGTGCATGTCCCTTTTGTCTCTTTCTGAATAGGGTGACTATATTAAAATATGATTTAAGGGCAATGACAATACATACGTACAAAAAAAACAGCCAACATTGAAAGCCAAAATATTTTTTATTCGTAATCGTTTTTTAAATAACACCACTTTTTTTTTGCAAAGAAACCGACTTCAATATGGCGAAAATGTAAATATGAATTGGCTAATGCCTTTACCAATTGAATATCACGTGGATCTTCAAATATAGATTGAGAAGGATGTGGTGGATCTAACAATGTACCTATGTTGTTTGCTATAAAATTCTTGGACAACATACATGGTAGTTTTATTTTTGTGTACCTACGTTTTTTAATGATTGATTTGATAATGTTATAAATAGTTTTTACGTGTATTTTAGAACTTCGAAGACGAATCGGGAAACATGCTTTAGTTTTCCTATACAAAAAAACAACGGACTTTATGATTGGATAGTCATGCATGGTCACCCTAATTCTTCACTAACAAATTATGTTTAAAAGTATTACTTGTGAAAAGACAAACTACAATCCGGATAATACTCGCTTTCACAAGCCCCCCGACACAAATTCTCCCCATTTTAATTACACATTAAGAAAAATATAACAAATTAAAGATCCCCGCCACCGACGTCAAAGTCGGCGATGTCATGTGAAGTTGTCAGGGCCCCTACCACCGGTTCGAGAGCGATCGTTCGTTGAACGGATCGTGTATTTTTGCAAAATCAATCCCTCCCATTATTCCTTTCCGTGTTTGAATATATGAATTAAATTAACGAAAATCAACTTTGACGAATTTTAGTTTGTATATTCGAACACGGGGGGGACAAATGAGTGGGATTCATGGCTCAAGGGTACGCCATCCGTTGAGCGAGCGATCGTTTTCGTTTTTGGTGGTAGGGGGCCTCTAGGTCCGGTGTTTCGTACTCTATCTAGCAATCTAGTCGCTGCTAGAAAGGGACGTTTTGTTCACTATTTTCCCTCTCATTGGTTACGTTCTTATTTTGACAAGACTTATTTTGAACAAGACTCTTAGGGCCTTAACATAAGGTTTCAATTTCCTTATTTTAGCTTCAATATGCATAGATAGAGCGCCTTCCTGTTGTACGAAGTACTTGATACTTCCATGGTCTGTACACTGAATAATTTTACAAAAAATAATGTCATCAAAATCAAAGACCTGAAACCGTCTGACGCGTGACGCGCGCGAATAGAAAATAAATGTTTTAAAGGTAAACCTTTTTATAAAAATATTTTATATTTTTTTTTATTATTGAGGACAGTGGCATAACAACAGAGTGGCATGTTGCCAAAATGAAACAGGCCCACGTAAGTCAGAAAAGAATCCGAATCCCCAATATTTATTATTACACATTTAGTAAAAATCCGTTGAATTTGGCACGACCTAAGTTGAACGTATTACCAATCGAGGCCCGTTGGAAATTCATCGGATACGAGTAATAAGGCGTAACTATCAAGTTATGTCACTGAATGAAGGACACACACCGGCCCATTGTGTATCTACATATAAGCTACATAAAACATCGTTTTTTTTACTACCTCCCAGTACCTAAGTAGTCGTCTAAAAATAATCCTCGCAATAAGTACACATCATATACTAGTAATAACAGTGACTGCATTTATAACCACGGTACGAAGTAACGGACGGTACGCGCACCTATTTTGTATGCATGCCTCTCGACAATATCATTATCGATCTATGCACTACGCCAATATAGATGAGCTATTTGAGTTTAATATCTTCGACTAGGAATTTTAATATGAGTATTTTTATTACTGTTTTGTCTATAAGGAAAAACAATACACTGTCGCTGACTGAGTATACAAACTAATAAGCAACCGTGGGGATGCGTGTATGCAAGCTGAATTGGGCATGATCGGGCAACTAAGTGAGACGAAGTGATAGGAGCAAACGGACGTTAAGCGAGATCTGTAGGCAAACCAGCCACCCGATGGTCGGATGACATAGACATAAAGACATAGCGGAGGTGGCCGAAAGAAAGCATTGGTGGTTCGCGGTTGAAAGTTGGCGAGGGATCGTGTAAAGTGGCGGTTGAAAGAAAAGGCCTTTTTTATAGTAGCATGACATAATGGCTTCCCTACACCTGCAAAAGCGAAGGAGAAGCCTAAGTCGCTGTGACAACGGGCAAGTAACTGATAAGTTACCCTACCCAACCCTAACCCCCGGCTGCCGATGCAACGCTCACCCCACGAGCTCCGGAGACCCTACTCACCGACAGAAACACATCCCGGAGGTCATTTGGCTGCAGTATTCTATAGGGTGGAGGCCCTTCCCCGGACGAGCGGCTCAGGTCGAGCGAAGATGCGCTATGCCCTATCTCTTTTTATCTATCGGTTTTTATATGATGTAATATGACAAATATTGTAAGAAAAATTGGCATTGAAAAGAGCAACTGTCAAGTTTCTTGCCGGTTCTTCGCGATAGAAGCTGCATTCCAAATCCGGTGGTAGTTTACTTCCTTTTAATTTACATACTTTATTCAATATTGACGATTTATAAGTGCTTGTAAAAGCCTATATGAATAAAGAAATTTTTGACTTTGACTATAGAAGCATTATAAAAAACAAAACAGAAGCTCATATCGCTACGGCAATGGACAAATAACAAAATCAATCACTTTTCAATTGTCATCGCCATACTGGCCTATAGGAATATTCTATACCTATACCGACTGTATCCGAAGTCAGGGGTATTTCACCGATTACGTTGGTTGTCAGTCAAGTAGTCCCTAAGTCTTATTAGCGTACAATTTGTCCTTAAGCAGAGCATTTTCTAACTGACATTAAGCAGAGCATTTTCTAACTGACATCGATAACGCATAAAATACATTTAAAAAATCTTGTATAAATAAGTATAATACAGCATTTATAAATACGCAGCTTTACGCAGAAGACCATGAACGCCCTTCGTGTGCAATACAACAACGCGTTCAGGGTGCTGCTGGGGCTGCCGAGGTACTGCAGTGCGTCAGGCATGTTTGCAGATGCTCATACTGATGGCTTTCATGCCATCCTTCGTAAAAGAGCAGCCTCAATGCTAAGCCGTGTCCGCGCCAGTCCCAATAGCATTCTGCGTGTTGTAGCCAGTCGAGTAGACTGCCCTTTTGTGACGCGGTGGGTTCGGCTGCATGTCCCTTAATAATTATATTTTTTTGTCGTTTTGTCTATTTGTTTTATGTGATGTGTATGTAAATTTGATTATTTATGTCTAAACGCTGACCAAAATTGTACTTTCTTTTATATTATGGAATACTTTTTCTGAAATAAATAATTTGAATTGAATTGAATAAATAAACATAATACCCGATTGAATAACATAACTCCACAAACGCGGACCTAAACATAGGTTCCGATACATATACGGGTTGCCGAGATCCGGTCTAGAGCAGATGGTGAATGTGTTACCATTATTTGTCTATTACTAGATTTCATCGCCTCCATAAATCCGATGTAGTCGATTTAAAAACAACACGGGTGCGGGTACTTATTATACATAAGGTGGAATCAGGAGCAAAAGAAACATGTACTAGTAACAAGACTGTCGTTATCGTAAAGCTAACGTAAATCAGACACACACACCTGTACATATGACTATGATCATCAAGTCATGCGAAAGTCTTCCCTACTGTGTTGGATTAAGAGTTATATGCGTCATCTAATACGTTATTGACTGTACGACGTATAAGTGTTTGCTTCATCGGTGATATCTTCTTGATAGGGATATCTAACATTGAGTCTTAGTTAGAATAGTCATTTTCATGACTTGTGTGATATCGTTGTTCTGTCTATCAAAGCTTGACTATATCGTCTAGAGCAAACTTTGTTACCTGAGTTCGACCAATAGGCTATGTACAGGAGTTAAAATAGAACCTCTTCAGCTACGTAGAGACATTGCCAGTCTTAGTGTTATCTGTCGTCTTTACAATGGGGAATGCTCCGAAGAGTTATTCCAATCCTCTCTTTCCACCCTGGAACGATGAGGGCGACAGGCGCAATGGGTTTTCTCTATTAATACTGTCGACCTAACTTCTAGACCTCATGACCGTTTACCATCAGGTGGAATGAGGACGTCCTGAAAGCTCTTCATTTAAAAAAAATGCAGTATTGAGTACACTAACTGTATTTTCAATCATGATTAAGATATGTGAAGCCTTTGAACTTGACGAGTTGATCTAAAACTTCTTATCTTTATTGGTTAATGAGCATAATGTATTATAATGATTGCTCAAAACAAAAAGTTATCTACAAAACAAAAAAGAATAGTACGCTATTCACTCGGGTCAAGATTATGGATATTTTTTATTAGAGATATGGTATTATTTTTTGTTGCACGGCTCACCCTCCCCGTAGCACAGCCCTCCACGGACACTTACTTGAGTAAATCCTGTAACCAGAGCTGCGCGGGCGCATCGCACACACGCAAGCGTATACGCACGCGCGAGGTAGGGCTGGCAATCTAAGGAGATTATTTAATTCATGTTTTTCCTTATAACACTCTTTTAAGTAGGTTCTACAGGGAAGTGTTCATGGGCCCACACTCTTTATCTTTTTTATTAACGATTTCTATAAACGTCCATAGCAGCACATGACTGTGCTTTAGCTAATATGAGAGAGCTAGAGAGATACTTGCAATAATTCTGAACTAGCCATAAGTTCTCTAATGCTATAGCTGCATAGAAATTTACTTCCCCTCAGTGTCTTTTGTTTGGTACCACCGCACGCAACAAATGTTTTTTTCTTGTCCAACTGACGTATTGCTACAATCACTACTCAGATTTGTGGATTTTTAATCTCATATATTAACTTACAAACTTTTTACAAAAATAAATACGCTTCAGACGCCCACCAATGCGGTGGACGTACGACCTAGTAGAGCCGCAGGATCCAGCTTGATGCAGGCTGCTTACAATCGCCCATTGTGTAAATCTTTATGGAAGCAGCAGGCAATAAGGCCGATTTGACGATGATGACGACCCACGAGACGAAATCGTCAAGACGCTAGGGCCAGCCCTAGCACGCGCACACACGCGCCCGTAATCGGCGCTTTCCTTCGCGTGGCGGTCGTATGCGCCATCCCCGTTAAGGGCTGCGCAGGTGTGGCGAGTGGTGAATGAGTCGTGGGAACTCGCCTCAGCCCCGGGTTCCCACACGCCACCACCTGCTACTACGCATAATTCGCTTCGTAACTGAACGGTAGTGACCACGTGTGCGCGTTTTTTCGTCGCGGAACACCGGTGGGCTCAATTAATTTCTTCTTAATAATGACGGCCGTCGTCGGATGGGCAACTATTGGTCTGTCGATTGAGGTATCGGTGTTTGGGTCAGGTTGGACCGTGATGTGGGATCTGTGATTGCAATGTACGAGTATTGGGTCCTAGTGGATGGTAGGTATTTATAAATACAAGGCATACACCAAAAGTCTAGATCCACGTCAGGTATACCAAAGTAGGATCTAATTATATCCCCTGTATGAGAGCTGTAGGTTCAAACCTTAAGGGTTGGTACCCTTCATAGATTTATTTGTGTTTTTCCTGCGTATGTTCATGACAATAATGTTCTTCTATAGTTCTGAATTGCACACTACTTAGTATAATGTTAAGTTACATAAAAATTAAGATGTTTAATCAAAAATACAAATCAGAGAACGCATTACATGGTTATTCAATGGCAACGTATTTCTGAGACAGATTGCACGGGAAAACTTTTGTCAGAAGTGGAAAAATAACCGTCAGTATCTATAAACTACATGTTGTAGTGGCTTATACCATTTCATAAACTAAAATGTCACTCCAGATGTATGGGTGGTTGTTACTCTTTCGCGCAAAAAAAAGTTGACTATATGACGGCGCATCACCCCTACAAAGGTCGTGTGTGCACTGGATAACAATTCTCGTGACCTTTGCGGCCGGAACGTAACCCGGCACCTGTCCCACTTGTTCCGTATACTTGTTCCGCTCACTTGTTCCGGGTCGTTCGGACACGTTCCGCACCGTGCGCTATGACCGTTGAGACTTGAGCGGTCACCGATTACACGTAACGTATCTAATTAACAATTTAACGAACTTTTTGACACGAACTTTTTGTATTCTATTAGGTAGATATATCAACTAATTTTATCTTAGTCTAGTCCGCAGTTCGTATCTTATACTGTACTAGCTGTGCTCGCGACTTCGTCCGCGTGGAATAGTTATTTTTACCCCGTTATTTCTTCGCTCCTAATAGTTGCAGCGTGATGTTATATAAAATATAACATCACGCTGCAACTATTAGGAATAGCCTAAAGCCTTCCTCGATAAATGGTCTATTCAACACAAAAAGAATTTTTAAATTCGGACCAGTAGTTCCTGATATTAGCGCGTTCAAACAAACAAACAAACAAACTCTTCAGCTTTATAATATTAGTTAAGATTAAGATGTTAAATGTGTAATAATAAATGTTGAGATTTTGGATTCTCCTCTGAACGGCTACAGGGTAGCATTGGCAACCTATGGTGTAAAAATATGTCCATGAGTCTTAAAATAAAACTTAACTTAAATTAAAAGGTTTCACATGCAGGAAAAGGTCACAATTCCATAGGTAGGTTGAATAAAGCGACGTTTGAGGAAGAGGTAAGTTCCTAGTAGGTACATTATTGACACTCCCTAGACTAAAAATAAAGCCTTAATTACGATTACTTAGCTATTCTAATTAACGTGGACACCTAGCTTAGTAAACATTAAAACGCAAAAGCATTTATTCACTTTAATATTTAAATTAGATTTTTATAACGGAAATCTTATTTAGATTGCACATTTAAATTCTGCACTAAACTGATCCTATTAAGCTCATTAACGCAGGTTATAAATATATGCAAACGTGTTATCATTACAGAGTATATTAAACTTTTATCGTAATTATACCTTTAATCTCCATGTTTGGAATAATTAACATAAAACATGAAAGCGAGATAAAAGCACATTATTTTACACATTATGGGAATCTATTTAATAACCAGTGCTTTAAAAAAGCTTTTACATTTATTGGTAGTAATAACGTAGAGAGAAGTTGATTAGGAGTCTACCCAGTCGTAAAAATGCGTTAAGAAAAAGGGTTTAGCGCTTGGTAGAAAAATATAATTAAACGATTCTTAAAAGAATTAAAAAGAAATAAAAATTGTAACTGCTGGACTATTCGGGGCTATGCACAATGCCAGTTTCTGATCGGATTGTTAAACTTTCGCACACGTACAACTATTTGACATTGTCTAGTACAACTTATGTCAAATTTAAATGACATTCATACAAAGCAGAAAGAATCACTGCAAAAGCCCTACTGAGATTTTCCGTTAAGTTAAATAGTGAATCTCTACCAAATGTTGTCATGACTTGGCTTTTTTAAAAATATTACTCCTATAAACTTGCAAATCACCCTGACTAGAGCTTATTAGATATCCAATTGGGTCTATGAAAAAGCTCGTTTTCTTATTAACGCAATCTGAAATCGGGATCCCTGCACTGTATAAGGTTGATAAACAAATTCTCTTAGAATAATCAATCTAAGTATGCTAATTCTATAAAATTGTAGTAAGCTCTGATGTTTTGAATCGTAAGCTTAATTGATCGAAAGAAAAGTATTAAAATTGTTTTAGTTCTTGAAACACATTGGTCAAAATTGTTTGCGTCAAACGCGCTTTTAATACAAAAAAGCTTGTCCTGTATAAAGTACAAGTTTCGACTTAGTTTGGGACTAGATGGCGCTGTGTGGCCCATCGTGGCATGTCTCGAGTTATTATTAACTGCATAAGGAGAAGGGAATTGTTAAAAAAATCTCCGCCAGAGGAATTAATGCGGGCGAAACTGAAAAAAAAGTCAATTTCCTGAATAGATGGCGCGGCCGAGCCCGGGGGCGGAGTGACATTTCTCTGGAGTGGTAATTACCCGGAGTTGTTCTCGCTTAAACACAATTATCCCGGGGCCGTAACCGCAGTTAAGAATAGCACACACGAGCGGAAAAAAGATCGGAAAGTATGCAAAAATCTTAGTCTTACCTTTTAAGCTTAAATTGATTTTTGTTTATTTAATAGGTTGGTATTTCATTTGAGAAAATTTAAGGTATTGTTTATAAAACGTTTTCCCTTTATAAACAAAGGGGTATAGAAAAAAGCGAGGGAAATGAAAGGAACCATAGTCTAATAATAATTAACTTTCAAATCATGTACAGATTGTGTTTGCGGCGTGCATTGTGTAAAATTCATAGCACCAAATATATATATTACCTACATAACCTCTCCATGTTTATCCCCTATCTAAGTATAGCTTTTAAATTCATTATCAGTTCGAGATATCATATGCTTACAACGTTGCCCAAATGTATTTTAAACACCTTCAAATTAAATTACAAAATTATAAGTGCTCATTTGCAAAAAGGCTGCATATTTAATAGCATGTTATCAAAAAACTGTATTCGCTATATTTGTACTTTTTTGTATTACCGTTAGTGTATCCATGGGCCTATTAGGGTGGGTCTTCAAGGCTGCAATCATCGTCTCGCATGTCATATTTATTGCCGGCTACTGGATTTTGAGGTGACAGGTAAAAAATAAAAGATGTAAGTTTCTCAGAAACATTACCTACTCAGTTGTTGTAAGAGACATGTTTCTGTGCGGGTTGCATGTTACGTACTTGATAATTTTCATAAACGATGAATCGAAATTATGCTTTATTAATTTTATATTACCTTCGACCGTGTTCTTAAGGAAGATCTGGAAATTTCCTATAAGTAGGACAAACTTTCATGAAAGATAACGTTTTTGACATTATAATCATCAAATTAGTTTGCTTATATCAATATTTTGGTTCCGTTTTAAATTAAAAAACAATATTTACTTACAATAAAATTTTCGAATTTTTAAAATCTTTGTACAACATTTTTTTATCTTATTAATTTTTTTATCCTTATTATGGGTGGCTCACAATTTAGTTTTTCGAGATCTCATCACAACAAAATAAAAAATGAAAATATTTTATCATTGAGTTTCTCTCCTTCTTCGATTTATTTCTCGCAACTTAAGAAGCTCACAAGTAGCAGGAATATGTGCAATTTTTATTTTAAATCACTTATTATTCCTAATAAGAATACTCTTATGGGATCTTCAACACCATTAACACCTTACAATGATAAATCTTCTATAAATAAGTAGAAGCTTAATGGTCACGAACTGTCAATGATTTAACCGTTTCCCAACAAAGCAAATCGTCTTCAATAAAGTCCAGTTTATTGAAAAATTATACAATATTTCCTCACATTCCCTTAAAGGTTGAAATATAAACGTGAATAATTTATAAATGACTAAGTATGGAAACGTTAAATATAACGAAACTCCACAATGTGTATTGAAGGATATATAATTTTGCCTTAAGTATTTACCATGAGGCAACAATTTACCTATTCTTGGACGCAAGTGTAATAATGGTGCTGCGTTGGTTAAATAAGTATTATTTACAAATCTGAAGTTTCTATGAAGAATAATAAAGAAATTTCTTGTTGTTTTAAATTAGTATAAGTTGTTCGCTTGTTACAAGTGAGATCTAAGTTTAGATTTATTTTCAGTTGATGCCTACCGGGGTTGAATCAACGACGTCAAACGTAAAATGAAAGGAAAATAATTGTATTCAGTAATTATATAATAATTGTATTAAAATATATATAAGGGATGTAAGGGAACGACCTATCACCTTTTCGCTCCAAGCCATCCTCACCTGCCCGTGGTACATCCTGCCGAACAACAAACGAGGCTCTGGCAAACCGACTAGTGGCGGGAAAACCATCACGATAGAAGACGTAGCTAAAAGTACCACAGGCCGATGACGGGCAGCAGCGTCACCGGAGCGAGAAGCTACGCCCTGCGATCGCCAACCCGCCTGCCCAGCGTGGCGATTATGGGTATATCCTCCAGAAGTTTGCTCTAGGTGGCGAACAACTGGAGAGCCCTATGTCCAGCAGTGGACTGCAATAGGCTGATGATGATTAAAATATATAATGTAACATAATAATCTGTATGGTATCTATATTACCATATGCACCCAAAAAGGCTGTCACTGAGCATGTATAGGTATCGTGGCGGGTATGCGCTGATAAGCTGGTTTTCAGTTACATCAGGAAAGAGTGTTACATGATTAAACGAATTTTAATATTAGTTGGAGAACATGATTTGAATATTTGAGCACTCCTGAGCCTGAGACGTTTCCCAAAACACTCAAACACATGCAATTCGGAAAAGTTTATTTCCTAAATTTAACCGACCGGAAATCGAGAACACAGAACCTTTGGGTCATCTGCTCTTTCAGTCTTAATGTTCCACAGCGCCACCGAGCATTCATTAGAATGCACTCACATTCATTGAAGAAGTTGTACACATGTCAATAATTATTTTCATAAGGACTAGAGATGTCTTGCGCATACTACGAGTATAATACCCGGTAATACGTTACTATTACAGGGACACCTGGAACGCAATAGCTTGTTTTACTACTGAGCCTAATACCAGGGTAGGAACAGTACGTGATAGGCCCCGGCACGTGATTTTAATCTTTCAGTACAATTATGTCCAGCAAAGAGGTTTTTTGTTGAAGTCTAGACTAGTTATTACGTCCTTACTCAAACTTGTAAGTGAAGTATTCTGGAATGAAATTCCTATCACAGAGTTCCAGCTGCTTTGTGATTGGTTAGAATCATTGTAATATCGAAGTTAACCAACTACTAATAAAAGCCTAATTGTTTTTGAATTTTGCGAATTTAGGACACCTATACTCGTAGGTACCTAAGTTATTATTTTAAATAATTCGTCATCATCATCAGTCAATGGCAGCCCACTGCTGGACATGACATAGGCCTCTCGTGTTCAACAACGTGGCAAAGATCTGGAGGATATACCCATGCCATCAAATAAATAACTTTTATTATTCTGTTCGTAGGGGATGAAAGGGAGCGGCCTATCATCTTTTCGCTCCAAGCCAACCTCACCGTAGACCGCAATACCACAGACCGATGACGGGCAGCAGCGTCACCGGAGCGAAAAGCTACGACCTGCGAACGCCAACCCGCCTGCCCAGCGTGGCGATTATGGGTATATCCTCCAGATGTTTGCCCTAAGTGGCGAACTACTGGAGAGGCCTATGGTGCCAGCAGTGGACTGCAATAGGCTGATGAGTGATGATGATGATCATTCTGTTCGTATAGGTATAGGAAATGTCTAAATGTATATAGGTACGCATTTGAGATAAGTATATACCTAAGTATATACACATACATGAGTATATATATATAAGTCCTGCTATTAATATCGGTAGTTCATTCATAATAATTTGTCACAAAAGTCTCATCTCAAATTTCGGCCACAGTAGCAATATCCACAGAAAAAAATAAATACAGCATAATTGTAGTACACAATTCAACGTAAGCACAGGTGCATATAGATCAGATCTGATCCTTCAATCGCATAAGTAATCCGATGCCATGTTTCGACACGATTGTAGAGATTTCTCTACGATCAGGTGCAAGACCAAACGGTTTAATGTGTTTCCATTTATTTTTCTATTAACAGGAGTGGTAATTAAAAACAATGAATAAAACAAACGGGGTGAGCTAAATAAAACCGTTTAAAAAACAACGTATTATAGTACTACAGTATATTCGTAAATGTTATTAATCTTCGTATAAACCGCTAAATGCTATAAGTTTTGCTCAACCTAATAACGGAAATAAACGTGTGCAAGTAAGTACCTACTATAACTACCTTTTTAGTAGATTGAACAATACCTCTTTAATTTATTAAGACTATGATAACTTGAAACGTAAATAATGAACGCAAATAAAATATTCCGTAATATTATTACGCAATTTAATTTGTATATTTTTTTTATAGTGGCTCGACATAATGGCTTCCCTACGCCTGATGGAAAGCGAAAGACAAGCCCAAGTCGCTGTGACAACGGGCAAGTAACTGGTCAGTTGTATGATTTTGCATGATACATTTTCCCGCCTTAACTTCACAACCGATCAACATGGTAACTTTCCATACAAAAATCTGTCAAATAAAAGTGCCCAAACAGTGCATTATAATTTTCATGCAAAAATAATCACTGCCGAGGCTGCCGAGAGATAGAAAAACGAGACGATGAATCCCACAATATTAAAACACATAAATGCAATTAACGACATTGGGTGCTAAGCAGTTCACATAGACGCTATCAACAATAAGAATAAAAAACATTGAACAGAAATTATTACCTAGACCGATGCCTACCCGACATTAAAGCGCCTCATTAAACTGATAAGACACAAAAGGTCGCTTACCAAATTAATGTCGCAGCCACTTCAATTAAAGTTTCAGTAACAAAAATAAAACCCAACGCCGCGTGTCGCTCAAAACGTTGCGAAAAAAAAAGAAAAAAAAAAAGCATCGCCGACCGATAACCGCACCAAAAAAGTACCCAGTATCATTAAGCACACAAAATATGTTTTCCATTTACACAGACGCTTCGGAGTGGTTATAATTTTGTATACGTTGAGTGTTTACTCAGTAAGAAGTGGTAACACCTGCTTCGTTTTCCCACGCGGGCTTCGGGCGTCTTCGGGGCGTGTCGGGCGCGGTCGGGTGCGCTCGCGTCGCTTTACGCATACAAAACGATAGATAACACGACAATGTATGCGCCCGCGTCACGCGCGCAAATCTGTGTGACGCGCCCCTAATGATGAAATGTGTGAAAAGGTATGGGCCGTTTTGATTGTTAAGGTATTGTATTTGAATTGTGATGAAATAATCAGGCCTAATAGGTATTAACATTAGAAGCAAGAATATTTTATCTTTAGGTAAATACAATATTCATGGTTCTAACTTTGATCTTGATTGAAAAATTAGATATACCTATGATAGGTACGGGTAGTTTGAGATGCAATCATCATACCGTAGTATAATATCTTTTTGCATTGCGGAAGTATTTATTCCACTTAGCAAATCAGAATCTGATAATTATAATTAAGTACACAGGTATGATTGTAATTATAGGTACATACAAATTTGCAAAGAAAAGAATAGAGAACTATGAACTTCTAAATTCAGTACTTCGGGTCAGAGAGTTTTGTATGAATCCCCTATTCCTATGCCAAATAGTAGGTATACTTATTATAATTTGGCGTACCTACTATAATATTCGTAGAAAAAAAAATCACAAAATAAAGTAACATCACAATATTTGAGACATCCAGCATCAATGTCGCCAAATGATGTTATCAACACAACGATAAAACAAAACACGACCGCCGATTAGCATATTTAAATTTCGAATTAAAAATAAGACGAAACCATTACAAGGTACCAATACAAATAAACTCAGCATTCAGAATGCAAATGCGTTATAAAAATTTCAAACCAAAAAAAAGGTAACGCTACATTATTATGCTCGTTAAAGTTTACCGTTGGCAAAAAGAGACTACAACTTACGCGAAGAGCACTGCAAAATAGTAACGTGGAATAAAAAACCGGCCAAGTGCGAGTCGGAATCTCGCACGTAGGGTTCCGTACCACTATACAGCTAAATAAATGTTTTTCTTTACGTTTTATTATATTGGAGTTAATTAAATGAAAAAATTAGGTAATTTGATTTATGGCGTTTAAAAAAAAACTACTGGCTAGATTTCATTCAAACCAAATTTCGTTAGTAGTTTTTATAGTGATACACATGATATATTTTTTTCAGTTTTATCATGCCCATATTTTAGAAGTTACGGGGGGGGGGACACTCATTTTACCACTTTGGAAGAGTCTCTCGCGCAAACTATTCAGTTTAGAAAAAAATGATGTTAGTAACCTCAACATCATTTTCAAATACCTATCCATAGATACCCCACACGTATAGGTTCGATGAAAAAAAAATTTTTCAGTTTCAGTTCTATGTATGGGGAACCCCAAAAATTTTGGATTTTTTTCTGATTTTACTTTAAAATCTTAATGCGGTTCACAGAATACATCTACGTACCAAATTTCAATAATGTAGCTCTTATAGTTTCGGAATAAACTGGCTGTGACATACGGACGGACAGACAGACAGACAGACAGACAGACAGACAGACAGACAGACAGACAGACAGACAGACAGACAGACAGACAGACAGACAGACAGACAGACATGACGAATCTATAAGGGTCCCGTTTTTGCCATTTTGGCTACGGAACCCTAAAAAAGACTAAATTGGCAATGGAGCGGTCTCGTCGTGTTTATAGTACGATAAATTACTAGTCGGGGCAAATAAAGCAAGGGATCGAATGCCGTTAGCTGTACCGGTGGGGCAGTATTGACAAATCGTTGATGCCGCTAAACTGGCCGACGATAGGCCTAGTGCACACTTTGTTGACGAGGTGTGTTTGTCATCGGAAAATAACAAGACTCGGAAAATTATCAATTTTATTTTCTAGATAGTTGATTAACTCCCGGAAAACAATAAAAGGCAGTTAAAATGTTTTAATGTTCCGAAAGTTAACCCATTAGCTAGTAAATTGATCAATTTTGATTCTTGCTATTTTCCGGTGACATATTCATTGTAAACATTTATTGCGGTAACGCAAAAATCCAGAAGATTACGACGCATTACGCATTTTCAGTTCGTGTGGTTTTCGGATAAGACCACCCCATCTCATCCCGTGGGTGTCGTATAATACGACTAAGGAAATATCAAGAAATAGGCAGCAGCTTACCTGTGTAAAAATATAACTACTGCGTTCGCCAACCCGCCTGCCAAGCGTGGTGACTAAGGCAATCTCCCCAAAAGACAATTGTAATTGGGGGAGGCCTTTGTCCAGCAGTGAACGTTTGCAGGTTAATGATGATGACTATGACACATTTTCAGGCAATAACTAGAGCTACTTATTATTTATATTGATAATAGAAGTCGTAAGTGACGATTAGCCTTAGGAAAATCTTAGTTGGCGGATATGTTTTGCGTTATATAATTATACATTTATAATTGTATATGTTGTAAGGATAATACAAGGTATTATCCTTTTACAAAAAAAAATCCTACAAATAGTACATTAAATACTTATTCCATATATTATGTAGGTACCTAACTAGTTTTGAGGTTATGATTTCTTCTGAAAATTATCTGTTACTTAATTTTCTCTATATGATGCCACATTTATCATATTCAATATGTTCATAAAGAATAAAAATATATGAAAATATTACATCGCTTTCTGAGAATATTTTAAATATGTAAAATATTCTGTATTTTAAGAATACGGTATACTTATTAATATTTTACGTCTTATTTTCAAACGAGTTTACGATAAATTATTCATCTACGGCCACGCGAATGTAACCCCGCAACAATTATCATAATAGCGGTTCACGGAAGAGGTGGCGCATGAAAAAAAAACAAGAAGGTGGTTTAATTAAAAATCAATATCGATGCAAAAACATATCGTGTGCACAGCGCCTCATTACTTCCCACAATGGTGTACACCTGCCCGATACTCCCACGGTATAACTCGGCTTTTGCATTTTTTTACACTTTTTTGCATTTTGAACAAGCACTTTCCTTCCAATTTTACAATTTTCGAACGCTACTCGCGCCGTGTTTCATTTTTGGCGCGATTTATGACAGCGCGACTATGGGATAATTTTTTTTATGGCCCTTTTCGTTCATTTGGCGAAAACCTTGAGCCCAATAGTCGTTGGTTAGAGGCAGACACGTTCCATTTTCTGAACAAAATCTTTGGTCGGATTCACCAATTTGCAATGAAGGAGAATTTTTGTCTAAATTTTAATCTAAATAATTATACCTAACTACTAGTTAAGTTACTGGATAATGACAATCGATTTACGATTAGGAATACGCGTTGGTCCAGACAGATTCTTTGCGAAAAATTATGATAGAATAGTTTATACCAACAATCTCCTTTCCTCTAATCTCTAATCTTATCAGTCAGCTCGGAAACTTTGAACTGGAAGACTGTCAAACTGATATCCTTGAATTCGCATACATTTTCATACACACATAATTTAAAATAATACCATACCTATCGTTATTCTGATAAAAACGTGTACCGTCATGTGTTATTAAGTATAATAATGAGGCCTGAAATCTATTCGATTAATAAAAAAGCTTTTTCTAACGCCTCTAAAAAGGGACAAACATTGTATTTCCTATAGTTATAATAATTATACTCTTAATATTTTCGTCAACGAACCATTTGAAACAATTTTCCATGCGTCGCGTCGGAAAAGCGTCACGGCGATAGGTCAGCCTCGTGCCGTGATTGGCGTTCGGCGGGCCAATGGTGGCGCTCGTTTCGTCCCACCGCGATGCGCGCTCACGCCTTCCTTCTATTTTTGAATTTGAATAGATTCCAATCAGACACGTTCTAATTCCGTGACCGTTATGTGCCGGTTGACGTAGCTCTTATTTGGCTGTATGTTGGTAAAGACGACGAAATTCGCAAGCCATCTTTACAAATCACATTTTTTTTCGCAAGATATCTCACAAGTCACATGATTCAGCAATCAATATTTCTTAAACGATGTTTGCTTTTTTAAATTTAATAAAATAGATAAGATTGCATGGTTAATCAAATTACTGTTTCATTAAAGAATATCAAATTATCCATACTAATATTATAAATGGGAAAGTGTGTCTGTCTGTCTGTATGTTTGTCTTTCTGTCACGGCAAAACGGAACGACGAATTGACGTGATTTTTTAAGTGGAGATAGTTGAAGGGATGGAGAGTAATATAGGCTACTAGGCATATTTTTTTCATTACGATCTTTGGTTGAGTTCCCTCTTAGTTTTTTTACTATTATCACGTGTTATGATGAAAACATTCCCACACATACCAATCGCGTAATCTTATAAAAGATTAACGTTGAACTATGCAAGCATCTAAACCAATGTAGAATCAATTTCCTACATTGACTTTAAATACCCATAATGAAAACTTGGACCTTCCTATAACATGTGGTCCTATGCCGGAATCCAAGGACAATCCTACTTCCTACTAATATTATAAACGCGAAAGTTTGGATAGATGGATGGATGTTTGTTCCACTTTCACGCAAAAACTACTGAACGGATTTTAATGAAACTTTACAGGAATATAGTTTGTACATCAGATTAACACATAGGCTATGTTTTATACGAATATTCACGCGGGCAGAGCCGTGGGCAGCAGCTAGTAATTTATAATGCTGATAAGGCACATCTTGTTTCTGATTATACCACGAGGCTAAGCCACTCTTACGTCACTGTCCATCTACGTCATTACACCCGCCCACAATAAGTAATTAATTATTTGACTAACAACAGAATGCATCATAACACTCGGGTAACTGATCCACGTGGGGCTGGATGAAACGTTCCGCTAGTATAACCACACTACCCATTTTTAATAAGACTGTCCTTAAAATATCTCATTAGAATTACTCAAATGCTGTTACAAGTAATTCAATAAGAACTGTTTTAATCGCCAATTTTTCTTACAATTTTTATATTACATTACATATAAATAGAGTCATTTCAGGTTCTGTGTTAGTTCTGTGTAGTACAATTTATAAAATTTTAATACTAGTAGCGATCTTCCTCCTTTTTCCACTTAAAAGGTTGACCTATTCTAAGTCCAGAAACTACACGAACAAGCATGGTCACTTCCTCCATATCGCATAACGAGATGGAGCCGCCGATAGTCGCTTGCGCACGCGTGTCGCCATACTTTGAAGTTAATTTCCTGTATAGATTATTTATACGTGACGGCCAAATTATTAGACCTCTGCTTAGTTAACAGTTTCATCCGTGCAGTGACGGAAAAAAAAATAAGTTACAGCCCCTAGCGGTGGTTATCGTAAGGCTAAGGCTTTTTGAGATTTCAGCTCTTCAGCCGGTGGTAGGGCTTGCCCGCTAGCTATAACCATACTCTCTACCAGGCGTATGAAAATATATGAAAAAATGCAAGCTATAAAAAAACCGCTGCGACTTGGGCTTCGTATTAGATGGTCGCCAGTCAGGCGGGTAAACCACCGGCTGAGAAGTTTTCACTAGTGGCTGTGGTTTGTTTTCTCCATCCGTTACATCAATCTTGTGTTAAAATGGAATTTAATTTTGAGGTGTCACTTCACATCACTGTTTACATTTTTAAACCATACGAGGGTGATTTTACTGTCGCCAAACGATAACATTAATTTTCATCGTGCTTGTATCATATTGCTGTACCCGTGCTAAAGACAAAACAATTTCTCCTCATATTTATAAAACAAAACCGTTTCCCAATAATAACGACTCTACATTTACTGATGGTACAAGTGACGCCATCTATTCTGAACTGAACGAACTAAAAGTTTCTCTAAACTCACGCATGCGAGCGCTAGCGTCGACATGTAGAGCGGGAAAAGTAATTCGTTATTTAAGAAAATTTGTCTTTTGCTGTACGATTAGAGTAAATATTTCTTTGAAAATTATACTTCTTACAGATGTGTATGAAATAGTTTTTTTCTTGAAACAATTCGATATGCAACTTAAAGAACAAAGCGATGCTAGTTTGCTATTTACAATCCTATTTAAATGTAATGAACTGATATTTTTATTTTATTATTTTTGAATTTTGAAATAACATTAAGCTGTCAAACCTAAACGCGCAAAAATTAAGAACACCGCCATCTACCGGCGCCGGTGAAGAAACACTTGCTAAATTATGCCACGAGCCAAACCGTAGCGCTCTCCCTCTCCAACGCCCACAAAGCCGCACCCATCTCCCTCTAGCCCGCTATAGAAGTGCGTCGCGTCTCGTTCTTATCGCATCGATCATTGATCTTTGAAATTCGAACGCGCAACCCGACCGGCGCGCGCGGTCCCTCGGCCACCGTCTCCCGTCCCGCTCACACGCGCCACTGTTACCGTTGCCTCGTGTTTCTTTTATTGCCGTTTTATTATTTCTTGTAGAGATGATCACGCGATTGTGAGCTGTCGCTTGGCGCGCACACGTCATGTGCTCTATCCTTGTCTCTCGTACAACCACTCCTATAGCTCCGTCTCTTTTCTCCAGGCGCATGTCGGACTCGCTGCCGTGCGTCGATGTTTTGGGAAGTGCACCCGTCCGACGTTCCCACGGTTCACCTTCGGCCGACTTCCTTACGAAAAAAACAAACAAGAGCACTTTGTTGAAGAAAATCGACGTCTGCCGGTCGCGCTGAATGATTAATACAATTATGTGCGCGCACGCTGCCTACTCGACTTGACGGTAATAATAGTTCTTTATTAAGGACACGTGGGACGGGCAATGTTATGATTTGAAGGCTCGTTTTCGGGTTAGGTGAATATAGTGGTCAATCACACTCGTTTACGAATTGGACGTTTCGGCTTTTTGAAAAAAAAGGGAAAGATATCTTTTGAGTATTTGACGTAATGATCAGATAGTCCTTGATTACTTTGTAGGTAGAGCAATAAAAAGGTATAATTAAATTTTTTGTTGTTTTGGTTTCAATGATGTTCCATTTTTTTTCCGCAAAATTGTTTATAAGTTACATAGGTACATTCCAATGTAACTACTACTATTGCAAACTATGATATTTACACACGTCAGGCTTTTTTTAACTAACCGTTCCTAGCGAACCGTAAATAAACTTGACGCTTCGTCATTCTGCTTGTTTAACTTTGCATACAGAGATGATAAGGTATGTAGAGTCATTTGTGTGCACAGACAAATAAAAAATGGTATCGGTAGCGTTTGGATTGAATTTATTGATTTTATTGCGTGTTTAGCTCAAATAAATTGAAAAAAAATATATACTTATTTTGCGGAATATTTTGTTTCTTTTTTTAGATTCTAAGAAATGAGATACAATAGGGAATAATGTTAACAGCTCATAAACTACATCGGCGTTCAAAGAGTTAATCAATATACTTACCTAATAATAGAAAACGTTTTTCGCAAGCTCAAAGCTCGGCCAAATACAGACATTCTGGTCTCAGTAGAAATGTAATTATTTCGCAGCCGAATTAAGAAATTGAGAAGAAGAGAATACTTCTTAGTCATTACTTTGGTGTCCAATAACACCAATAGCTTTTAACAATGTTAAAAAATTCTTTGCGAAACAATCAAAATGTAGAGTCCATAATTTAAAGTTTGGATGAAACGATTTCTTAGTAATGAAAAATGTAACTCTATTAATTTGCTACTCTACTAAAATGCAATTTATTAAATCTGCATGTGTGGTCTACGGAGTGAAGTAGCGAATATAAAATTTTAAAACAAACGAGTTACAATGCAGAAAACGGGTTAAAATGTACAAAATTATATACCTACTCATTGTTAAAAATAAAGTGTTTAAAGTGAATTAAAATATAGAGCGCGAAGACAGGTTAATAATATAACTACGTGGAGACGTAGATGAAAATAACTTAATAATATAGAGTTCCCAGTAACTTTGTGCTAAAGAATGCAAAAATGTAGAGTCTATTTAGTCGACCTATATTTCTTAAATGCATGCAAATGGTCTGGTATCTGGATCTCGTCTGAAGCCTCGGGTGGAACTACGTTCAAAATAAATTTAACATCATCAGCCTGCAAAGATTCACTGCTGGACATAAACCTCGACCAATGACTGTTGGACATCCTCACCTGCCCGTGGTGCATCCTGCCGAACAACAAACGAGGCTCTGGCAAACCGACTAGTGGCGGTAAAACTATCACGAGAGTAGGCATAGCTAAATACCACAGGCCGATGACGGGCAGCAGCGTCACCGGAGCAAAAAGCTACGTGCGATCGCCAACCCGCCTGCCCAGCGTGGCGATTATGGGTATATCCTCCGGAAGTTTGCCCTAGGTGGCGAACAACTGGAGAGGCCTATGTCCAGCAGTGGACTGCAATAGGCTGATGATGATGACCTTAGTTACCGCGCTTGGCAGGCGGTTTGGTGACCGCAATAGGTTCTATTGGTAGCGAAGAAAACGCTGCTGCCCGTTTCCTGATATTCCCTTAGTCGATTTCTACGACACACACATTATTTTTTATAAATACTATGATGCTACTTAATGCTACGAGTTTTATGACGTCACATATTAAAATGAAGGAAATATAGATTTTATAACTTGCGAACGGATACAGATAACATTTTATACATTAGTAAATTAAGTAATAAATATCGCGAGTGAGTCCCCGTTAATAAAAAATTTAAACGTAGAGTCCATTTAGTCGGCCTAGATTTCGTAGAGGGCTGTTAATGGCCTGGTTCCTGACTCGTCTGGGCCTCGCTATGAATCAGTGGGGGGAGCGGGGAGCGCGGCAGATGGCGAATCTTCCTTTTGTGCAGGACGCGCATTCAATCAGGCGGGGGAACGACAGTCTAGTATGGATAAGACCAGGAACTTTTGTTTTTGAAACGAAGTTGTTATGGAACAGTCAGATGCGATCCATTGCAGGCTTAAAGGTGACATTTGGCCAAACCTTAGGGCTTGCGCTTGGCCAAAATTACGAATAAAAAATAAATAATGTGTGAACCCAACCTCAAGTAGTAAATATGAGAGCAGGATATAAGGAGGACTATATTCAGCAATGGGATCAGACGGGCTATCGGCACTAAGGATACGTTTTGATTGAGTGTATAAATATAATATGTGGTACCTATATGTAATCATAGCCCTTTTTACCACTTTTTATAATAATAAAATAAATAAATAAACCATTTATTTGCCAAAAAACATTACAAAAAGCTTAAAACTAGCGGACTCTTCCTTAGAGTCTTTCAAATAGTCGAATTCTGGAACAGAGGAATGGAAACATAAATTAGTACAACGAAAAATCCAAGAACAAAATTATGTTCTGACATACTTTAATTCTGATATTCTAAAATAAATTTAAATAAAAGAAGCAAAAGGGCTGAACAAACAGACTGAGACGACGTTACTTTCCTAGCAGATTAACTACCATAGAGACAATTATCAGTGAAAATCAAACTAGTTTTCCTATTTCGTGTCACTCATTTGTTTCCCGAAACATTTTAGCACTCTAAGTTTGGGGCATATAAATTATACACCTTCATAACGGTGCATTTTCGTCGTATATTACGTTACTCTTATTTACTAATATATACTGAGAAACAAAGATTGAACTCCCTTATCAGTAACACGTAGAAAAAATATTCCCGCCACATCCTTACTAAGCTGTCGTCCAGCTGGCATGTGCTCAAGAAACAATATCCCTACTTGTGTATAGTAAGATCCCGAGGGATCGGCGTTCCCACGGTCTCCCCTTGCGCTACACACGTGGCTACCAAATTAAATACCTACTGTGGACGAGATCTAAGAACTGCTCCATAAATACACGCGCTGATTGATAGGAGGAAGATAACAAAAGGATGCCTAAGATGTTTACATTTAAGGGTACGATTAATTAGCTTTAGGTCTGATTTCTCGTTGGCAGGATAAGCTTAACCGTCTTTCATTACATTAACGTAATAATGAAATGAAAATACTTTTATTCACGTAGACTTAAAATAAGTACTTATGAATCGTCAAGTTAAATATACCTAAGCAACAAGTAATGTAAAAATAATATGTAAAATAAATATGAAAAGTAATGTAAAAGAATATGCTACCGCCGTGTTCGTATATAGGTATAGGTAGGAGATTGAAAAAACGTATAACGGCATTTTTAATTTCACTGAATATTTTTTCAATGCCATGCCAAATATACAATAACTAGCGACCTTCGCACGGGTGCAAAACTATATGAATATTATATACTTACATATTACACATTTAAACCTTTGCGTTAAAATCCGTTGCGTTGTTTTAAAGTTATAAGTATGCAAGGAAGAAACAGAAAACAAAAGCGACTTTGTTTTATACTATATAGGTATGTAATGATATTGTGAGTTTGGTAGTCATACCTTTGAGTATACCTACCCAGCAATTTAGATTAGTTTCCGCTTCTTCACTATCAAGATGCATGTTGGAATTTGAAACGTAAACAACGCCCGTGTCACAGGAAATGTCGTTAGATTGAACCGCACAAATCATTTGCGTACAAGTTGGGCTAAGTGTACTTCTGTGTTCTGATATTGGCACAGGAATGTTTAAATTGCTGCGAACGTGGCCGACTAAATGCATTAGTACTTATAACTACTTAGTGTAGGAATTTAATTAATGTAAGCATGATTTTCTTATCTTTTTTTTCAGTAAACTTATACCGAGGCATAATGATCAAATGCAGATCCAAAATGCATACACATGTACGAGTACGTTTATGCGACGCTCTTATAGTGCAGAACAACATTGTGAAGACCTGAACATAAGACTGAGGGGAGTTTGAACACCAATCAGTAAGCTAATTAAAAAAATATCACTGTAGGGATCCATTCTTTTAATAAATATATACCTACTTCCTTACAGTGTTTATTCTACTAGCGTATTTCGTTGGATAGATTGGATACATGTTACTCTTTCACGTGAGAACTACTGAGAGGATTGGAATGAAACTTTTATTGTAATAATAATATACTTTATACATTTGATTAACTCATAAGTATAAATTCATAAGGATGATTATCATTCCCCATCTCGCTTCTCTTTCGATTTCCATCAGGTGTAGAGAAGCCATTATGTCGAGCTACTATATAAAGAAGCAACATTCAAACTAACTAAATATTTTGGTACTATTAAATCTATAATACTTACTATAGATTCACAAAAACAAATCAGGTTTCGGATACCCTTAAAGTGCGTAAGTAAGCAAGCAGTTATTTGGCTTTTCGCTACGTGATATGCAACCCCTTTACTTTGGGCACATCTCAAGGTCGGCAGGGAAGTGGTTAGGATATGATCAGACTTTAAAAGGTTTCCTTCACACGGTGTTTTTTAAGAGCAATTGATATAGCTTTTTTCAGTCGATAACATACGAAAAAACAGCAACTGTTTGTGCAGAAAAGGTTACTCTAAATTCTTAATTTATGACTGATTTATTTATGTAAAATGCATGCATGGCAGTGGCAACTGACAAGTGATTGATCTGGTTACTTTTCTGTTGCCACAGCAACTAGGGTTTCTCTTTGCATCAGGACAGGAGAAGATACCATGCTGTGCCACTATTAAAAAAAGAAATCAGCCATACCAAATGCTTTCAGGCAAAAAGCTTCCTCTTTATATTCAGTACAAACGCGATATTTCACAACAATAGTACCTAGGTAGCTCATTACAAGTATTACAACACACCTCTTTGTCATTCAAGTTCTTACAGCGAGGGATTTATTAACGCTATGGTACAAATTAAAATTACTACCAATACCGTTTTACGGTCCGGTCGTATTGATATTTTCTTGTGTTTAGCCTTTCATTTGACTTACAACCTTTGCTCCTAATCAAAAATCGACTCTACACTCCTGAAGCAAGCAAGTATTTCTCGATCTTGTTTCTAAAGTGTTAAGCTTTAGTTTAGCTTGGGGTTTTATAAGCTTTAAGTGATTGTTGCAGCAGTTGTAACCGATAAGCGACAACACCTGTTCAGTTTTCCCACAGGCAACGGATGTCGCCTGTCAAGTTATCTGAAACGTAAGTACGTGGAACACCTACATACGATACGCACTTAATTTATGAAATGCAATTATTGGTATGTTTGGACTATATGCATATTGATGATATGAGGTCTTAATTTGTTTAGATGTTGCCACACATGTATCGGTCTGATTAGAAGTTAAGTGTATGATTAATTGACTGATTTTAGGCACGTAGATAGATAGTCATTAAGTTGACTTCCTGTTTTTAGTCATTAAGTCGATTGGAGCTTATAAATATGTAAAGAAGAGCAATGAAGCTACTGCATTGATTTATATATACAAAAGTGTTTTTAATTTCTTGTCATTTGTTTTTTTTACGTCAGGAAACCCTAGACGTCTACACTAGGTACAGGATAACCGGGTTATGTGGGACTCACTTCTAAAACGGAGCATACCTAATTAACCTGACGGTGTAGCAGACCACCTTTTTAGGCAGGTTTAGGGCGCTCAGACGCTTACTCAGCTCAACCTTACTCACCTCAATAGCGCTGCGCTGCCTGGAGAGTAGGCGGTATACCTCGGGAAAATGTTGTGGTGCCGTCCCGGTACGTCGTCATTGACCACGTGTGCCCGATGTCGTCCTAAGGCTTGCTGATAGGAGAAGACTGCAAGAGAGATATATATACATACATTTTCGCGGCTATCTAGTATTAATAGATGTTATAACAAGAAATCCTCACTAACCACATGTTCTCAAACTAACAGGTTTTATTAGGGGCTTGAAAATGGTCGTTCTGAACTTTGTCAGCCATCTGGTTAACGTTGCACTGAATAAAATTTACCTTTACCGATCTGCCGTTACCCTATAACTTTATGCATTGGTGAATCAGTTGTTTCTTTTTAAACTATACATAATAATATATAAACGATTATTATCTCGTATTTTCCGTATCTAGCATAAATTGCTTAAAGTTCTGTATCTCCATAAAAACCTTTTAAAACTATTAATTGATCGAGCATATAAATGTCTGGTATCAAACAACAGGTGCTTTGACCAGCGATAATATTACTTACAATCGTAATTAATTAGTTAGCTCGAGGAGTTAGTGTTGTGGTCAATGGACCACCCACGGCAGAATGATCACATAAATCATAGAAGCTGCCTCCGAAACGGTAGTGCCAGTAATTATGGAACACTGCAGGGCATTTTGAAAAAGTTTGAGCAACCTGCTGTGTTCGACTCGGTGGATGAATGAGATGAGATTGTTTTTATTTTTTAATATTAATATTTTTGTATTAGACAAGAGCATTATTTTTATACTGTCTTCGATTAAATACATTAGAAGTAGGTATGTTTTTCATTTCAAACGCAGACAACAAGTGCAAGCTAATAGCAATATTAAAACCATTGATTTTGACCGAATCGTTATAACTAAATCTTGGTATCATACTCGTATGTAAATGGTTATAACACACTATCTTATTACTGTTCTGATTAGCCCAATAGTTAATTGGCAGAGAATGCTCCCGCGGTTCAATTTTTGTACAATATTTTATGTGCAATAAAGATTAAATAAATAAAATAAATTGATAGTGTCCACCCTTCCCTTTTGAATTATTTATTAAATTTCGAAAAAAAATTGCACGGATTTTGTGAATTAATAAGGATAAAACCAAATAATGTACATGATTTTTGCGACTAAACTATATATATTTATATATGTTTAAAAGAGTAAATACGTACGCAATGGTTCACTTTATGCATTCTGCATCCGTTTGAACAGTTTAATTCAATTATTGCACACACCTCATTATCGTTTTTATTGCAATATGAGCTATAAATTCTCACTTTAGTGGTTATGTGGACATACAATGGCCAAGTTGTTTTTTATTTGCAACGGCATAAGGTTTACTTTTGAGTAACCACTTTTATAAAATAAAAATAATAATTTCAGTCCAGGATTGCATTAAATTGTGTTTTTCCTTTTACAAAGTAGCGTTGATATTTACAGCATTATCGGAAAATGTACTGGTAATAGGCGGGCAGAGAAAGCTTTAAAGCTGTATATCTCATTAAAACTGAGACAAAAGTCGGTATTAGCCAGATACTTCAGGCCGCCTATCTTTTATCTTAGCCTATGAAAATTCGATCTACTCTTCACGCGTGTGTAGTGTAATCAAGGGAGGTACCTGCGAGAAGATGGTGACCTATTTTAAGAAGAATAAATCCATAGAGTATGTTGGTCTCGCGGCTGAAGGGCTTTTTATGCAAGAGGCGGCAGACGAGCAAATGTGATGCCTAATGGTAAGCAGTCAACTCCGCCCATGGACACAACTTATATCGAGTTTGGGGTCGCTGTCGGCCTTTTAAATAGGAGCACGCTTGTTTCTTGAAGGCTCCCAACTCGTAGCTGTTCGGAAAGACTGTCGCAGAAAGTTGGTTCCACAAAACCGATACGCGAGGCAAGAAGTTCGCGTACAGCGTAGCGAGCGTACAGTGTAGAACAAATATTCATAGGCAAACTGAAAAGATAGGCGGCTAGAATTCAAATCATATCAATATCTATAGGGCTGTACCGATACTTATCTCGAAGTGCGCAATCAAAGTTTCCCATTAAGGGAATTTATAACGTCCTAAACGACAGATTGCCCGATTTAACGACCAAGTAACCGGTTGTTTTACGACGTTTCATTTATTTCAATGCGATCCGTCAGACTGTGATTGCAGGAAGGTGACTAAACTGAATTCAATTGTTACAATTGTGATATCGTAACGTCAATGTTGGGTATCGATGGATTTACGTTTGTATAGCAGATTGGGGTAGAAGTGGGGCTGAGGCACAAAAAAATTAAACCGACTTCAAAAAAAACACAAACGACCAAAACTAAAAAGCGATAAATAACGTAAGTAATTCTATCCTTAATACATAATTATTTAAATATTACAATTATCACTTATTTTTGAAGTCGGTGCCAACCTCTCGGTACCTAACGTAGACTGTTGTTGTATGACGCGCACGGCCGGCAAATCCACACGACAATATACCTACATTTATTTGTTTGGCTGGCACCGACTTCAAAAATAAGTGATAATTGTAATATTTAAATAATTATGTATTAAGGATAGAATTACTTACGTTATTTATCGCTTTTTAGTTTTGGTCGTTTGTGTTTTTTTTGAAGTCGGTTTAATTTTTTTTTTTAAATAATTTTATTTCTCTATTTTTAGTTGCGTTAATGTGCTGAATAAAGGCTAATTAATGTCCTTATGAGTTTTACTCCTAAGTAAATTCATTCCTAAATGAAAAAATTTGCTTTAAATCAAGTGAAGACTTTGCGATCTAGAATCAAGCATATCACTTACCAAATCACCTGCCCTATTAGCCCTGCATAAGTACATACTACTACCTAGTTTAATATCGACCAATGTCAGTACTGTCCCCTAACTCCTAACCGTTAAGGAGTTCTGTGGCTTCATCATCAGCACCAGATGTTGACGCCCGGAAGCATATACCTGAGTAAAATATGATTACGTAACAAAAACACCATATGAGCATACAATTTTCGGTTGTTGCCCTCAATTTCTCCAGGATCCCATCATCAGATCCTGACTTGGTGATAATGGGACCACCTCGAAAGTGTCCTCTGTCGAACTGTCGAAAAATTTTTGAAATCCATCCATAATTGACGGAAATATCGGTGAACAAACATAAAAAAAAAAAAAAAAAAAATATTATACATACAGACGAATTGAGAACCTCCTCCTTTTTTCGAAGTCGGTTAAAAAGAAGGACATGAAAAAGCAATTGGATTGAATTTGGCTTATCTTGACAGTATTTTCCAGTAGTTGTCACTTATTAGGTATATTATAATAGTTATAGTAGCATCACCGGATGTATTAGCGTCACCAGAGCAAGAAGATACGCCCTGCGATCGCCAACCCGCCTGCCCAGCGTGGCGATTATGGGTATATCCTCCAGATGTTTGCCCTTAGTGGCGAACAACTGGAGAGGCCTATGTCCAGCAGTGGACTGCGATAGGCTGATGATGATGAATAGTTATAGTATATGGGAAAGCCCAAGTAAGAGATCAGACCCTTTGATTTGTAGTAGAACGAAACTCAGTCGATTTTTTTTTGTTAGAAGGTCGTAAAGACCCCTTCTATTGTGGAAACTATTGTGTCCTAACTGATATCTCGGTCTTAAGAGGTTAAGAGTTGATTTCCGATAATAAATGAGTAACATTTACGTATTACCTATCTCGAAGATTAAATAGTACTCGTACCTATCTGTTGGATGCTACAATTACTCAGAGACAGAGTTAATTAATACTCATAGACTAAGAAATAAATTAATTTTAATGTACACGGAAATTCCGAATCCCGATAAATTAATGCGGTCATTTATTAATGTTCCTTTTCTGTTATAATAAATGCACTCGTAAATCAATAAAAAACATTATGTTTGCTTTATGAACCTAGCCAATATTTGAATATAGAATAAAAATTCTAACCTACTTAGAGTTCGAACTCGCCAGTTTCGCTTTCAATAAAATCTTAATGTACAGGCACATTTATAAAATAAAAAAAATAAAATGAATGAGGTTAGAACAACATTTTTATTAATTTTGTCGAAGGAGGTTTTTATTATGCTATTTATTCATCGATATTACCAGACATTACTCTTGCGAAAGCATGAAATGAATCATGCCTGATTCAAATGCATATATTTAATTTGCGTATGTAGTTATTTCGAAATAATGCGTATTATTGTGAAACGACGTTAGTGGTGCAATATGGTACGTACGAATACGTAATTAGATTAGTCACAATTTTTAACACAAAAAGTACTAACAATTTGAATCTCAAGTTTATTATTTATCTTTTATTATTATTTATCCAATTGAACTCATTATCTAACGCTGTACATTAAATAGGCTAAAAAGCTTTCAATTATTACATTTTATTCTCATGTAAAATTGTCAAACTTAGTTGTAAAATGTCATAAATTATAATAATTATGTAGTATATTTAATACATAAGTTAGTTTATTTTATATATTAGGTATTATATTCCACTGTGTTTCTCTTTGAACATTCACCGCTCATAAATCTGCTCTCTGCATGACCTAAAGGTTAACTAGAGACTAGGTAGAGAATGCTCCTAGCTTTAAGTTCGCCTTTTGTACCATCTTGTGCAATAAAGTTTAAATAAATAAATAATCACCAGCACTTATCAGCTGTCAAATTAATTCATAATAACATAATATAATCCAGAAAGCAATAAACATCAGTTATTTCGCATCCATCGCCACACTTAACGCTTTATCAACCGAATGGCACAAAACGCAAAAGAAATACATGAAATTAAGTTACAGCGAATGTGCAAAGTGGCTTTAATAACAAAAAGGGAATCGTTAACGATCCCTGCCGACATGGCACTATTTACGTATTAAAATACTGTAGCAGGCTAATGTATGTCTTATTGGACAAATTGCAGGGGGCAGGGCAGCACTAACATTTAAATCAGTCCTAATGGCGGCGATTTCCATAAGTGATGTCGGGTGCGTACGGAGGAAAGAGTTAGGAAGGAATAGACTGGGGATATTGCAATACTTATGTTCACCGTAGGGCAGAAGGAAAATGAAGAATGACGACATTAAGACAATGGTATGAGTGAAGAGGTTTTTTTAATTGACTTGGCTCTAACTCTAACTTGGGTATACTAAAACACGCCCCTAGGTCGGTCATCATCACCAGATGATGATAGGGGGCTTTCTCAGGACACCCATGAGTAAAAAGCAAGGTATTTTACTGAAAATTTTAATACGTTCTAAAGGTCAGCACACAAAATATATTCTGATATATTTGACTGTCCTTTTATTTCCGATGTTAATGTTAATAAGTTAAAAAAGTATAAGATAAGTATCCACGACTCTCAGATATAAAAAAAAACTAAATAAATCAAAGAAACCGAGCGCAGTGTAGTTAATACAAATAATAAGTATCCGTAGCAGGAAGGACTTTCATCATATAAATTACAGATTAAGTAAACGTTCAATCTCGCTCTTAAGCTCACGCAATAAAGCTGAAAATAGCATGTCTTTTTCAAATGTTACTCACTTATTTTTAGATTAATTCCATTACATTAAAAGCATTTCAACTACTTCGAGTGAATAATAGCAATAATCAGTGCCTCGTTACTGTTATTTTATGTAGCCGTAGGTACTATTCTTCCAAAAATAAGATTAAGTCAGGTAGATCATGTCATCAATTGTTGCTAATACATTTCAGACTCATTTTAAAAACGTTTTAAGCCAAAATTTACTCCGAAACCATATGATGCATATGCTTGATCAACGTTTGTGAAATTGCAAATTTATCCCACAATTTCGGAGGTAAGGCAATTTTTACTACTTAAAACGATAAAAAATGTTAAAGTGTACCTAAACTATTTATGTATTTTTACAATAACTGCTGTAATTCGAACTAAACTATTATGTATTTTTGCAATAAAGGCTGTTTTTAAACACCATGGCATAAACTGGTGACTGACAAACAAAAAATGTAAAAAGATTTTCTGATAAATTTTTACGAGTATGTCACTTCTTATCGAAAGTAGCTCTTCATTGCATTTCAGTTCAGCGGCTGTTCACATTGGCGACTTTATATTCCTACGATTGAGTTATCACCGTAATGCGATTTAAATTGGCTAGACCTAGCACCTGTGTGGGAATGCCATATTGACCGCGGGCCGCAAGAAACGCCTTCATCATCTGCATGTGGCTTATTGTGATCATCTGATGACACTAGGGCTGGTAATACTGAAAATATAAATGCCACACGCAAAGAAAATAGATCTGAAATCGAAACGATAGAAAAATACCAAAGAAAAATTAGACATAAAGACGGTGAATAATGGAATTTTCTAAATGGATCTTTAACTGCAATAAACGGTGGATGATGATACTGTTATGTTTTCTTAAGATGCTTTAAATTTCGAGTAGGTTCATCAAATCAATCAACAGCCCTGGTCCGTTCAGGGCAGAATGTAGGCCTCCTTTAATTCGCACTTTATTTTTCTGTCTGGGGCTATACGTATAGAAGGTTTATACTAAGTGGTTAGATTATTTTTGTCCTAAATAACCTAGATTGAACTAAGAGTAAAGTAAAGATACCTATTAAAATGTATGTATTGGATGTGACAATATGTGCGAACTAATCTGTATGTAGGTATATTCATGATAATGCTTATTTGACTCTAATACAGCGAGCGTTTCCGATGCGAAAAGTCTATGTCAAATCATTTAGGTTAGAAAGATAATGCATAGGTACATTTCTGACATCCGATTCAATTTTGTTGTGAATTGTCATTAATAGGAAAGTGAAGATTCGATGATAAAATATTACAAAAGCTGTGTATCTCCCACAATTCAAACTTCGATTTTTTACGAGAGAATACACACATAGCACAACAAAAGCTCTCACTGGCAGCCCTAATTGACACGCGTGGCCAATACTAACACGATGCCCTTGTACGCAGATTGGGTTTTTATGTAGCTCTAAGTAATGTATTCGTTTCTGCAATTTTTGTGTGCAATAATGCAATTTTGAAATAATGACTGTCGGCGGGACGCAAACGCGGCGCCCACCGTAAACTTATTGTTCATCTATTTGTGCAATGGAAACAAAAGAACACCTTTTTATGTTGGTAAAACAGTTTTAAAACTCTTTTTTGCGTTAATGGGTAATGATAGTTCGGCTTTGTTAAATGCCGTTAGGGTTTTTTATTAGGGATACTTAAAATTACGGGTTTGTTTATCTGTTTGCCGATATTTTAAAAGGTTTGTTAAAAGTAAAAGTGTAAAGTAATTTAACTTTTTAAAAGTTCAACTGTAAAATATAAGTATTATTATCGTATCGTAAACGCTTTTTTTATTAAAGATTTTCCAGCCCACCGAGAACAAAAAGAATTACGCTTTTGACCGAATAGTAGCCTACCAAAGGTATAGTATAGGTACTCGTATGTTATTATTTTAGTCAAGTACTATTCTTAGGAGGGTAGTGGAACAGGATGGTCAATCTATTTCATTGCTTTCTTGACATTTCGTTGCTTTTTTTTACATGCTTTTTTTTAGATCTTAGTGTAGAAATTAAGTGTTATTTTGTGCTGTAAAGTTAAGTGAACTGATAAAGATATAGAATCAATGAAATACTTTGACTTTGGGCGTGCATCGGATGTCATGCGGCTAAAATAGCTATGTCAATTGTCATTCGATTCGACATTGGAGTTATTGGAACTCGTAAAGATTCAGATTGCCATTTATTAAAAACATCGAGTCAAGCAAGCAGTTGTTTTTGTTATCTTTAAGTGCACTCTCTACTCCTGCATAATCCAATGCAGTGCAGCTATAGCTTATTTTGTGTCTTTGTATCCCAAAACCACATCGTTTTCACAAGATAAAAGTAGTATTTCCTTAATTAGCTAATTAAGGCACAATATGTACGCATATATCACGCACTTTACGACACACATAAAGCCGATTATTACAGAGGAATGCTACGGCTTATACTTACGGCCAATACCGGAAGTGTCCGGCCCGCTACTTTACAGCGTTAACTGCCGATTTCCGTCGCTCATTTGCGCACGCGCAGCCTTCTTGTACAGTCCACGGGCATACGAACTGCCATATTATGCCTTAAGTTAATGCCATATACCTTTTACCACATTTGTATACTTTGTCTAAATTCTATGTAATTTTTTTGGTGTGTAATAAAGGGTACCTACCTATCTATCTATCGATACAAGATTTTCTAAGATTTTCTATCCTGATGTATTACACTTTACAGGTATTGCTAAGCTAGGCTTTCTCTTTCACTCACAATCGTGCAATTTTCCGTTTTTCTTGGTTATCTATACTAATAATATAAAGAAGTAAAGTTTGACATAAAGTGACTCTCTTTCGAATTTCGAACGTTGTTACATTTGTGTCAAAACCCTTCATTGCGTCATTCTGTATAGCTGTTTTAGCATTTGTTCGGCATTCGATCACACTATGCCTTCGGCGTGACTACGCCTGCAATGTATTTTAAGTTTCTGATGACACACCATGCCGAAATTACGTCGCGTTATAGCGTACAGCCGAACTTCGGTCGGGCGTAAGTTCAAGATTGAATATAACCAGATATGACGCCTACTGTACAGTACGTATTAGTTGCCTATATTTATTTACAACGCAATGTCCGAGACTGAGGATGTAATTTGAGATTTTATGCGCGACGTCTGAAGAGGCGACTCATTATAAAGTTACGGTCATTAGACTATGATACCAGTTGATACCTCTCTTTCTATAGGGGTCTTAAAAATTAAGAGATCAATATAAGCGCTTCTCATCATCTAGGAATAAAATCCGTCTGTCTTGGTAATTGTGTACTTTTTTTTTTATAGTAGCTCGACATAATGGCTTCCCTACGCCTGATAGAAAGCGAAAAAGACCTAAAGAGGTAGTTTTGGAATTGTAATAGTTTCGGATAGAATGACCTTTGTTATATACGTTTACTGTGTAAATAGTTTTGTAATATTTTGTATTTATAAATGTTTTTATAGTCTATTTTGTTGCTACGGTTTTGTTTGTTATTGTTTTGCCTATTGTCAAGAGTTAACAGTCCACCACTGCTATCGAAATATAGTTTTTGTGGTTTCCCATTGTGGTTTTGATTCCACACCCTTATGGGCATACATTTGGATTTCCGATGCGGAATTCCGATGCGGAATTCCGAATAAAATTTCAAGTTCACAACAAAAATGCTCTACTTGCATGCATATAAAGCGCTCCAGCATTTTATATGTAAGTAAGTAGAGCATTATTTTTGCTAATATCTAAATTTCAATTCGGAATTCCGCATTTTGAATGAATGAATGAATGAATGAATGAAATACATTTATTGGCAGCACAAATACACAGTTATTAAATATACACAGAACACATAAACAGAAGGGAAATAAGAAAAACAAATAAAATGAACATTAACATTTAGTGTTTGCGCAGCCAACCAGGCCCTAACCTCAGCTTTGTGCTGGTATTCTGGTGGAGCCTGTTGGGAGTGACAGAATATGAGTAAGGTGTACATAAAATATAATACATAGATATATTACACATATTATGATATAAAAATAGATAACAAGGTAAGTAAAATACGTACATAATACACAGACCATACATTAATAATAAAAGGTGTACCTTTATTATAGTTTCCCTAGCACCGAAAAAGAAAAGAAAAAAAAAAGGAAAAATTAAATGACAGGATTTTCGGGTGCGTTTCCACGGAAGTTTGGATGTGTGAAGGTGTGTGAAGCGGGCACAATTTTACCTACCAATGATAATGAAGTGGGAGGGAGATAAGACGTGCGATTTGAGCAATATCATTGGTATTTTTTTTGTCTCGCAGCCCCGTTTCTGTCAAATTAAGCTTTTTGTCTCTACTTTATGTCATTTACTTAGGAATTTTACTAAAATTTTTGCTAAAGGTCAAGTAAGTATAATGATCCTTTAAGTATCACGTTAGCCCTACATAAGTACCTACATACTACATACTACCTAGTTTCCACGGCCCAATGGCAGTACTGTCTTCTAACTCCTAATCGTTAAAGAGTTTTGTGGCTTCATCATCAGCACCAGACTTTGACACCCCGAAGTATATACCTGATTAAGATATGATTATGTAACAAAAACACCATACGAGCATACAATTTTCGGTGGTTACCCTCAATTTCTCCTGGATCCCATCATCAGATCATGATCTGGTGATAATGGGAAAACCTCAGAAGTGCACCCTGTTTTTGTTGGACAAAAATAAAAATAAATTGTAATCCATCGTTAAAATTATTGACGGAAGTATCGGCGAACATACATAAAAAAAATATATACAGACGAATGGAGAACCTCCTCCTTTTTCGAAGTCGGTTAAAAAAGCCTCTTATTTATGTAAGCAGAAGGCATATATTATTATTCTCAGGTAGTGGTTTCATTCCACAGGTAGACTATTATTTTTCTATCTAAATGCTTTTACAATTTCTAAACCATCTTACACTGACCTATTTCCTGCCAAATGCTTATTTTCTATACATACAAAGATACATTAGTTGTATCTTTACGACTTTTTTTTTGCATTACAATACTGTTTCTTATCTTCCATTTATTTTACATTTTCTTTCTTTTCAGAAACCAACTGATCCCAGGTAATTTGTACGCGTGGACTTAATGATAATGATTTTACTCACTTTCGACCTCTACATCAAATGTTACATTATCATAATCATCATCAGCCTATTGCAGTCCACTGCTGGACAGGCATCTCCAGTTGTTTGCCACTTAGGGCAAATATCTGGAGGATATATCCATAATCGCCACGCTCTCGGTTGGCGATCGCAGGGCGTATATTCTCGCTCAGGTGACTGCGAACTCAGGCTACTGCCCGTCATCGGTCTGTGGTATTTAGCTACGCCTTTAATAATTGTGATGGTTATACCCCCAGCCCACCAGTCCAGTGCCAGCGACGCGTTTGTTATTCGGCAGGATGCACCACGGGCATTTGTTTTTCTTTTTGTTGAATGTTTGATACCACATATGTATCTCCAAGAATTGTGAACCGATTTGAAAAATTCTTTTATGTTCGATAGGGTTTACTAGCTAGTTAAAAAAACCGACTTCAATATGTGACAATGAGACCATTGTCACATATTGAAGTCGGTTTTTTTTTGTTAAAATATTCATAGCGGGTACAGATTATTTACTGTTTTATTATTTGTTTAAACTTATAACAGCGAAACACACGTCATCTTTACTTTAAGATTGTGAAAACCATCAATTTATTACTACAGGTTAGAATTTCGTAGATACAGGCAGTATACTATATTAAATCTGTATTTCAAATAACGAAACGAAAAGAGCTAACATAAATCAAACACAGTTTTATGTGACCGTTACCGTTTATTGACAAAGTATGACCAGACCGCATAGCCCGCTATCGCAGTCGGGGTCCAAACGACCCATCATCTAGCTTCTTTAAAAATATTTGATCCGAATAAATTACTGTCTATGCCAGCGGTTTTCTCCATCGCGTATCATAATGTTTGCCGAGATGTAACCATTTTGAGATCGAGAAAAAAAAAATCTGTTCTTTACACATTGATAGATATAATTGTATCACATTAAATACAAATATTTTACAAGAAAAGGCTTAGCAATGTCTTCCAGCTAGTCTTCAGATATTTTTTTTATAAATAACCGGACAAGTGCGAGTCGGACTCGCGCACGTAGGGTTCCGTACCACTGATTGAATGAAAAAATTAGGTAATTTGATTTTTTACGTTTAAAAAAAAAACTACTGTCTAGATTTCATTCAAACCAAATTTCGTTAGTAGTTTTTATAGTAATACACATCATATATTTTTTTCAGTTTTATCATGCCCATATTTTAGAAGTTACGGGGGGGGGGGGGACACATTTTACCACTTTGGATGAGTCTCTCGCGCAAACTATTCAGTTTAGAAAAAAATGTTGTAAGAAACCTCAATATCATTTTCAAATACCTATCCTATACCCCACACGTATGGGTTTGATGAAAAAAAAATTTTTGAGTTTCAGTTTCATGTATGGGGAACCCCAAAAATTTTGAATTTTTTTCTGATTTTACTTTAAAATCTTATAGCGGTTAACAGAATACATCTACGTACCAAATTTTAATAACGTAGCTCTTATAGTTTCGGAATAAACTGGCTGTGACATACGGACGGACAGACAGACAGACAGACAGACAGACATGACGAATCTATAAGGGTCCCGTTTTTGCCATTTTGGCTACGGAACCCTAAAAATGCGTTACGCGTTATATCTGAGTATTATAATTAAAAATACAATATTTGATTATAATACTCAGATATATCTATATTACTACGTAAAACGACACCACTTTATTCCATGTTTTTATTGTACTCTACCCAAAAGTTATTGTCAAAACCGCATTTACGATAAATATCTATGTACCTATTTTTATGTGAACTATACAGTATGCAATAAAGATGATGATCTAGACACACGGGACCGCGTCAGCCAAGTTTCAGTCACGTTTTATCTGAGCTTGCCAGAACATACCTACCCTAAAAATGACATATGCATAAATATATTACTACATAATAAATTGAATCAAATACACCGCAACCATCAAGGTCATTTTGTTCCCAAGCCTTTTATTTTCTTATTACCGAGACGCGTCCAAAGCCTGTAGGCTTAATTAAAGTCAACTTTTATATCCCATACCGTACTTCATTCGGATGCTAGAGGCGACGTGATTGTGGTGTATCGACATAATTTGTACGACCGGAATAACTGTCCACAAAAACGGTTTTTATTAAAAAATAAAACAACCAGAAGCACCGATGGTAATCACCAATTCCGTCGAACGGGTTGATTAATTTACACATGTATACATCGGTTTATAGGAGATTACTTTTATACATGTCGACGTTTTTGTGCATGCGTATCGTTCTTATGTTTCATTCGTAACGTTTGGGAACATAACATTACTGGTTATAGGTAGTTTTAAATGTTTTAATCATAGCGCATTGTGCTTTTTATTAATATTGAATGGGTAGCGCTTGACCCAAAATCAACCGATGTTAACCGATGTTAGAGCCCACGATGAGACACGTTATAGTACCCTACAAAACAGTAATGAGTCCAAAATATAATAGGGTATTTTACGAATAGAGGATTGGAATGACGTATTTCGCGAATAAATGAGGGATTGTCTATAAATGAAATGATGCCTCATGAACTCATGAAGCCAAGACGGCTTAGTCATCCTCACATGACTTCGCAGGAGAAGAAGGCTCTTAGAAGCAGGAAGATAAAGCCGTGTGCATAATATATAGAATTCATAGGCCTCTCCAGTTCGCCACTTAGGTCAAACATTATGGAGGCTTTACCCATAATAGCTACGTTGCGCAGGCGGGTTGGCGATCATAGACCGTAGCTTCTCGTTTCGGTGACGGTACTGCCCGTCATTGGCCTGTGGTATTTAGCTACGCCTTCCACCGTGATGGTTATATCGTCACTAGTCTGTTGTCGAAGCTTCGTTTGTTATTCGGCAGGATGCATCACGGATGGCTTGGGGCTAAAATACGAGTATAATGAGTGACCCTGATAAATATTATAATCGAGTTTATCAATTATTCGACGTAGCTGTAACAAGAAATTACGTAACCATAACAATAAAATGACATTAAACGCGGGCATTGACATGTCACACATAAACAACTGCTTACTTAATAAACACGTAAGCGTTTAACGTTTACGGCTTGGCACGTGTTAATTTAGCTACTTAAATTCGCTGTAATGGCATTCCTCCGCGTATGTAATGCGATATAAAATCAAGCTTATTCACTGGGTCTGAGAGAGAGTTCATTGTCTTTTTTCGTTACCGCCCCAGTTTCTTTGATCCACAGACGCGGTATAATGCACCCCTATAGTTTGCAAAGGGTTAAATAACATGATGCGGGAATAAATATTCAATTATTTTGGAAACTTTGAAATACCTACCACATTACGTACGTTTAGAATTAATTTAAGTTTTAATTTAATCTGAAACTGCAGTCTTTGATATAATTTCCTTAATAATGAGGTTACTGTACATTATAATATCTTATGAAATAGTCATCATCAGCCTTTTGCAGTCCACTGCTGGACATAGGCCTTTATAGGGATTAGAAAATATTATAAACAGTATTGGTGGCGGTAACTCTTGTTATATTCCAGTAGAATCTTTCATTCGTATTCCTATCATGGTATTTCTATTATCTTTCTGTCCAATAAGGTTATGCCATGTGTACTTTTTCCTAACCTTAGAAATACAAAATACCTATTGTTCTAAGTGTGAGTCTATCACAAAAATACAAAAGACTAAGTATGAATGAAAACCAACTTGTTGTGTCACGTAAAAAGTATTTATTAAAATAATCTCAAAACTACTGCCAAAAAAATCACATTGACGGATTGATGAAGAGGTCATTGCCCTGAAATTTTAACACTTTTCCACTAAATACCCAAGATTTGTTCCCATAGTCTTCACCTCTGGCCTGTGAAGCGTAAATAACAGGTAACGGACTGGGTTCCCATGTAACACTAGACTAATTGACCACTCAATCAGACCGAAGATGCTTAGTTTAACCTGGCAAAATGCTTCAGAACTACTGCAAGTACTCGACTCAATCTTGGTTAGTAATGATTAGAGAAATAGGCTTAAAATGGAATATGTTTCTAGCTAACACATCATCACCAGCCTACAAACGTCCACTGCTGGACATAGGCCTTCCCCAATGACAATAGTCATTTTGGGGGATTTGTCATACAATATTATATACTGACTGGCTCGGTGGCTCAATTGGTAGTGACCCCTGCCTTCTGAACCAAGGGTCGTGGGTTCGATCCCCACCCGGGACAAACATTCGTGTGATGAACACTTGTGTTTGTTCCGTGTCTGGGTGTTTATATTTGTATTTAAGTATTTATTTGTGGTACCTTCGTTGTTCTGATACCCATAACACAAGTGCTTAGGCTACTTACTTTGGGATCAAAGCAATGTATGTGATGTTGTGTGATATATTATATTTTTATATATAACAAATGTCAATTGTGCCTAGTAAGTCGACGGTACTGTAGTCCGTGTTGTAGGCGATCTTATCGCTATACGCGACCTTTTTGAAGAGGATAGTTTTTTTTATATGTACTACAAAGGTGGGAAAAAGCCTATTCCTGATATTAAGACACCGCAGACTATGAACACGTAAATACCAGGGGTATCACACGCGCGTTACCTACGCTTCCCCCCGGTTGCAGATGTTAAAAAGAAGGGATGAGGCAGTATTGTACAACTGATTCAGAATGATAAAAATGTAATATCCCCGCTAAATAAATACTATTTAAAAAGCCTTACAGGCTTTTGTGTGTGACTTCTACCGATGAAAAAAACTACTCATAACCCTTTTTTTTTAATATCACCTTAAAATAATCGTAGCACCGATGCTAAGCAGAAACGATGAAATCCGCAAATGTTTACGATCTTTACGTTTTAAGTAATATCTCTAATAAGTACACCAACACCTTTTAATTTAACACTATCTTTACACTTACCATTAACTGCATTATCGAGTACCTATAGTACTGTTCCCACAGGATATTGCTCTTTGGTCACTTCACGCGGACGCACGAAATCGGACACGTGAGAAAGAATATCGCACCGACCGGTTATGGGACAGTGTCAAATTCGCCACTAGTCCACGGGATGTTTCATTAACGAAGTACGAAATCTGTCATGCAATGTCGGTAGATACGAGTCATACGAGTAGATCGTACTACTTGCGTCAATCGCAATCTACTCGTAGTAGTACTTATGATAATGTAGAATCAACTGTAGGTAATTTTAGCTTTATAAAAATAAATAGGTACATATACCGTCCGCTTCGGGTAGCTCATGACATCACATTAGAAACCCCCTAAATTATTAGCAGTGTTTTCCTACTATATTATGCTTGTATTATCCTCTTGACACACTGTATCTATTTTAAAAAGCGCATCAAAATCCCTTGCGTAGTCTTAAAGATCTCAGCATACATAGAAACGGATAGAAAGAAAAGGGTCTTTATTTATTTTACGAGTATACTACGTAGTGACGATAGATTTAAATAATACCAAACAACAATACATTGCCCCGATCCAAATTTAAATTAATCCACTTGTGTTATGGGTATCAGAATAATAAAGGTAGCACAGAAGTAGATATACTTAAAACCCAGACACGAAAAATTGGCAGTCAGAAAATTACCCGTGTAGGGAAAATTAAACATGGGTAAATTAAGTGGCAAATATTTCCATCGCTTTCTTATATCGAAAACAAAAAATTACAGCTGATAGCACGAATTACAGACTACCTACTTAGGATTACCGACTTCTTTTTCCAAGACTCTACATTATGTCTGGAAATAATAATTTTATTGACACGTATACAATAAGTCATCATCATCATCATCATCAGCCTATTGCAGTCCACTGCTGGACATAGGCCTCTCCAGTTGTTCGCCACCTAGGGCAAACTTCTGGAGGATATACCCATAATCGCCACGCTGGGCAGGCGGGTTGGCGATCGCAGGGCGTAGCTTCTTGCGCCGGTGACACTGCTGCCCGTCAACGGCCGGTGGTATTTAGCTACGCCTTCAATCGTGATGGTTTTACCGCCACCAGTCGGTTTGCCAGAGCCTCGTTTGTTGTTCGGCAGGATGCACCACGGGCAGGTGAGGATGGCTTGGAGCGAAAAGGTGATAGGTCGCTCCCTTACATCCCCTATATACAATAAGTGAGGAATACCATTGTATGCCTTCAAGTATTTATGAAAGCTGACTTTCATGTTATTTTTAGGCAAAAACTTGATATATAAGGGGATTTCATAGTGGTTTATTCGCTGTGGGCGTGGCAAAACGGGGCGATGAATACCGTTTGAATGATGAGTAATGTAAAGTTGACTCAAGTAAAGTTACGGACGGGACGTTTATAATACCTATTATATATTTGGTTAACAGTGCGAATTACTAAGTATTCAAACCACCTCTGTTAGACCTCCGTCGATAAATCGTGTATTTACATTTGGACTCGATATGATTCAGACTGCGCAATTCGCACCTTTCTTAACTTTGGTCACATACCTACTACGCTCGTATGAACGTCGTCAAATGCTATATCTATGTACCTAGTAAAGAGAAACCTTTTGGAGTTGCATTTAAGGGGTCATTTATTTCAGCAGGCCTACAGATATACCTAACACCATCATGAAAGGACGTAGTCGGAAAGGTTAAGATAAAACAAGAATATTAGAATACCTACTGCAAAAATGGATGAGTGGAACAAAGTTTGTACGGATGTTTTGTGAAGGTTTCTATTCAAGGAATTCTACTGAAATTTTACATTTAGTAATGTAATACATTGGATTAACATATGACTACATAATGTAAAACAAAGTCGCTTTTGTTTCCTGTCGCTCCCTATGTATGCTTATATCTTTAAAACTACGCAACGGATTTAGATGGGATTTAGATAACGAACATACAGACAGACAGACGGACAGACAGACAGACAAAAATTTTACTGATTGCATTTTTGGCATCAGTATCGATCACTAATCATCCCCTGATAGTTATTATGAAAATATATTTCATATACAGAATTGACCTCTCTACAGATTTATTATAAGTATAGAAGAAGATAGAAGAAGAAGATAGAGGGGGTTCAATGGGAACGTGTAACGAAGGTTTATGTGTATAGTATTGAACCCAGCTCGGGTTGCTAACTTGTGGTAGTTGTGGTATACTGTAACATTAACTTAATTTTACATATTTATACCGATATTCTTGCGGGCAAGTCACAGGCTGCAGCTAAAAATTACATAACTCCTTCTTTTAACAACCATCAACAGAATTTTGTGCGAACCTTACCTACATACCGCCACCCAGCGATTAAACCATCAATATCAATCATCGCAATCTAGATACTGATCGAAGACACCGCGCCTGAATACCCAGTAATCGCGCTGAACAGTGAACAATCGAAGGCACAGCGGACAGTTTGTAAACAGCGGAGTGTTTGCACTGCTTATTTGGCTGAGCGGTGCGCGCGCGCAGGCGTGGCGGTAGGCGTGTGGCAAACATGCGCAGCCAACCGTGCATGTGTGCTCGAGTGTTTATTTTAAGTACATATAGTGTAGATTAGCGGTTCTGTCATGACAGTAATTTTTTCGATGGCCAACTTGCGAAGTTACGGAATAGGTATGATGAGTGAGCCATAGTTATAGGTACTTGTGTAGATTAAGTGGTACTTCGAATACTTGCAATGTGACATTAACTTAATTACTTTTATCCTTTTTTACTTTTTTTATTATATTATTTATTATTTAATCGCAAGTAGGTATTCAAAGTTCTTATGTATAGTGATGATCTTGGTAGGTATATTTAGAAGTAGATAGTTTAAGCAACTTCATCAGCCATTCTATCTCTCCTACTAAAATTAGTGCGATTACTGAGAAAATTGGAGATGCTCCGGAGAGTTATTACAACTAATCCCATCCTCTCCTTTCCTCTCCCGAACAACACGTGCTGGACAGCGTTGTCATACGCTTACCATTCATCCACTACCTATCAGACGATATAATGATAGATCCCTAGAGGGATAGGTCCTCGTTTCCCAGTTCCTGATATTCCCTTAGTCATCTTCTACTACACCGACAAGATGAGACGGGGTGGTTCTATTCTAAATCCGGAAGCATTTACAATTTTAGTAAGATATTTTGTCCACTAAAATTACATTCGTAATGTATTTTCAATGAACATAAATTACTTTTGTCATTTAAACCACGAATGCACCTTCGTGTACAAAATTTGCTAAAAATAAAACAAAACAGTTGAAGGCCAAATAATAAAATTAATAGTTCTCAGAAAGTACTGCTACTTGAAATTTTAATAATTATTATGTTGGCAAAGATCCTATTCACTTATCCATTAAGTAAATAATTGATTAATTACATTGTATCATTAAGCAATAACTGTAATAATAGTTCATCGATACACATCGTACATAATAATTTATAACTCTTCACAAGTCACGATTAATCTTGAAGCTAAAACGTTCAATGAATAAAAGCAGCATTTCATTATTGTTCATAGTAAGTATAACACTATTATTGCACCTTAATATAATCCAATAGAATTGTCCAGAAATTCGATATCTGTTGAAGTATTGCATTTTTAAGAACTCTCCCGTCTCGTTTCTCGTGTCTCGTCTCGGCAAACGTAGTTGTAGGACGCTTACAGGTGCAGTGACAAATTTACGCAGCACGGCTGGCAAGTGCTGGATGCGAGAAGCCCAGGATCGATCAAAGTAGCGAACATTGAGGGACCTATGTCCAGCAGTGATTTTCATTGATAGGCTGATGGTGATGCTGTTTTTTTAAGAAACTGAAGACGATTAATGGAGCAGGCGCCGACAGTAAATCTGTATACGCTATATGATTTAAATTATCCATCTAGTAACGGATACAGAATTCAAATCACAAATTTCTACTTATATAAACTTCGTAGAACTACTTAGACCAACAACGCTTTAAAGCCGCAAAAAAAAATTCAGCCGCTTGAGAACCTCCTACCATTTTTTTGAAGTTGGTTATAAAGTTTGATTTTTCAACCAACTCGACTCATATATAACTAAAATGATATATAATCGAAGTGATGGTATGGTATATAGAAATATTATCCAAGACCTTTATAGCTAAGACGATTCTAAATTACACAAATCCTACTTCTGTCAACTTAAGATTTGCTTTTAAAACTGACTCGCATCTGAAAGTCATTGAGAGCTTTTATCGCTTTCACAATATTTAAGTATATTAAAAACAATGTTCTTGAAAGTGTACGTAGGTACGTTTAGCTACCATTTTTATATTATGTATCATATTAGTAAATGTACCTAACTATATCTGATACCAAATACTTTTCTTGCACGTATTCCACTAATGCGCCGTAACGCCGGATCACACCTGTTTATTTCATAACTTTACTTAACGATTATCGTATTTTTTCCATATCAAGTGCTTAATGTAAATATGAACAAGGTACCGTGTTGATTTTTTATAGATTAACCAGAGATATTGTGGTTAAAAGTAAACAAGAGTCGACCGCCAACGTATAACAAGTTCAATACTCCCTAAAATGTATAAATATTTGAGCTGAATTACTGGAAAAAACTGATCGAAATTATTATTGAAGTCGGAATTTTGTTAGCGGTTGACATTGGCACTGGTGTTATACCTATATGTATATGATAATCAACTATTTTTTTAATTAAAAAAAATATTTGTTACTTTTGAGGCTAGTCGAACGTGAAGCTTAGTTTATCTATTAGGTTAGGTAGTACCTATATGTTTTCTTTTATCTTGTAATGGGTGTTTGTACTGTTTGTGTATAATCATCATTGTCATCACCAGACTGCAAAACCCCCATTGCTCGGACATAGGCCTCCCCCGATGATAATTGTCAATTGGGGTGATTTGCCTTAGTCACCATGCTTGGCAGGCGGGATGGTGTCCGCAGTAGGATTTGTTTGTAGCCAGGCAAACGCTCCTGCCCGTTTCCTGGCATTCCCTTAGTCGCATGCAACAGCACCCACGGGAGCAGATCCTATTCTAAATCCGGAAACCATACGAAAAACGACATGATATTTTGCGCATGTAATTTTGTATAGTGAATCGTACTGAAACGTGCCTGCAAGGGACGTGTCGTTACACCTGGCTTTGTATCTGATGATGACATGAAACCTGCTTATGGGAAAAGCCATAGCCAAATATGCCAAGTATAAAGTTGAAAAAACATAGTGCTGAAACTTATTAATTAAAAACTTCATTCCTAAATCTAAGCTACTCTACCTAAATCTAAGCTTTACTCATACGTTTATAAAGCGCTACCTAAGCTAAAGGTATACTATAAATATGTAAGTAGTTAGACTTTCTCTAATTGCTCGTTAGCAATTTACAGTTATGATAGCTGATGAGCAGTTAAAATAACTTTACTTAGTAAAATAGCTTTAATTAGTTAGAAAAATTTGTGAGTATTAAAACTTCAGTATATAAACGGTATAAAAATAAAAGAGAGTCAAGTTCTTTTATAGTAGTACAGAATAGTGGTCTCACGAGGCTTGGTAAAAAGCGAAAGAGAGGGTCAAATTTTTATACAGAAACAATTCCATTTCCAAAGTAGGCGTCCATCCTCCTCATAAATTTAAGTGCAGAAAGAAACAACCCGCAAAGAGTTTTTGAAAGGCTGCAAATGGTCAAATGAAAATTATTACCGAAAACATGGCCCTATATTCAGAACAATAAGCTATCTATATCATAAAAATAAGAACGATCACCGCACTTTTTAAACAAAAATAGCTTATAATATAATTAAATAACTCAGAAATGAAACCCAGTAAAAAATTATTATCTACCAATTCAATTTGCCAGACGACGTCCGCTAGTAACGCTACATTTAAAACGGTGAGCAGAATTCGTCTCAATTTATTTTTCACATAAAAACCAACTTTAAGTGTATCATCGTTACGTCGCCATGATGGAATTTATTACTCCTATCGTAAAACATATACTTACGTGATAGAAAAAACAAGGAGACAACCCGGGTGGGTCGCTCCTGCGTGTCGTCGCCAAGTCAACAAAGCATTGCCCACGAGCTAATGTATTCAACGCAGCGATTGATGAAGTATAAAATTTCTTAGTACCGTCTCACTCACAATGGAATTATGATAATTTATCGGTTGGCTTGTGCCGACGAGTGTGTGGGAACGCGCGCGGCACGGGCTTTCCCACGAGCCTAGGGCACAGGTAAGAACGTCGTACGCGCACCCAAGACGGTACCACTTACGCCCTTTTACTGCGGAGCGGCGTTGCGCTCGCGCGCGTGTAATGGCGTAAGTACTTAGATGCCCGCCGACAGCAGCGCTTCTAGCCTTCGCAAAAGAGCTCCGTTGACACTTAAGACGTTCTTCTGTCTAACCGGCCGAGACAGAATTGGAGTAAGTAGCGTCACGGCGGTTTCGACCGCACAATGGCTCGGTGTCGGCTCGGCTAGCGGTGCTGGGAACAACTCACACCTTTGCAAGGTGATAGTCAATGTTATTGTTTTGACTGACTAATTAGGATGGATGTTTTTGTTTTATGTTGGATTATGTTATGAGACTTGCTAATACGGATTGGCATGAGCTGTACGGCTGAATAAGTAGTTAACAGTCTTCGTGGTATATCAACGTTACTGTCGTCTTTAGTAGGTTACTAAAATATAAGAATAAAGTCATTTCCCAATTTCTATATCTTTGATTTGATACCGTGAGTTAGTTGTTATTGTTTAAAATCTTAAAATAAAACTAGATCAATATCAAGACTTAGATTTTAAGGGGTGCAATAAATAAAGGCACGCTATCCAAGGCTTTACTGAATACTCAGTTATCCGTTAGAATCTATCTTGATTCTCTTACTGCCCCGGCCATCCTTCATCTGAATCTTGATAATAGTCTCAGGTTGAAAGGAGAAAAGGTTGCTAATTGATTACAAAGAACATGGATATACAATTTAGGTCTATAACAAACGCAATGTTTATCGATACTGTGATTGACCTTTCAAAGTTCTGAAAGTGTAATTACTAGATCTCAAATAGATAAATATCCAATATATGTATGAAAGACAGAGGGTCAGAATCTTCCGTACTACCACATTCCCGGGAGTGGACAGGAATTGCAACTGTTGCAAAACTGTTCCGACTCCCACAGGATAAGATCATGTATGCGGAGATGATGAACTTTCAGTAATTGTAGATGTACTTAAAGAAGAAAGTAAGGAGTACCCACAGTGACAGTACCCATAGTTCGGTGATGACTATCATCGAAGTGGTTAAGAAAAAAAACACGAGGAAAAACTGTGAAACGGACGTTTGAAATTGTTCTGGAAACTTTTGCATTGGGAAAGGCATGTCGAAATCCGAACGTGGTTTTTTTTTTTTTTTTTTTTTATGGAATAGGGGGCAAACGGGCCTGAAGGTCACCTGATGGTAAGTGATCACTTCAGCCCATAGACACCGCAACACCAGGGGAGTCACAGGTGCGTTGCCGGCCTTTGAGAAATCTATAGGCTCGCTTTTTGAAGGTCCCTAAATCATATCCACTCGGAAAAATTGCAGCAGGAAGCTGATTCCAAAGACCGGTTGCACGAGGCAGAAAATTGCGCGCAAAACGCACCGTGGAAGACCTCCAACTATCAAGATGATAAGGATGAAATCTAGAATTGGTGCGAGATGTACGATGATGAAAAATAGCAGCCGGTACCAGATCAAACAATTCCTCCGAACACTCGCCGTGATATATACGGTAGAAAACGCACAAAGACGCAACATCCCTGCGCAAAGATAAAGGGTCTAGTTTCTCTGAAAGTTCTCGGTCGTCAATGATTCGAGCCGCTCTTCGCTGGATACGGTCAAAAGGAAGAAGTTGATACTGAGGTGCCCCGGCCCACAGATGAGAACAATATTCCATGTGAGGTCGCACCTGTGCCTTGTACAGTTGAAGACGGTGGGCTGGTGTGAAATATTGTCTCGCTCTGCCAAAACACCCAGCTTCTTGGAGGCCAGTTTAGCCTTTCCCTCCAGATGACCCCTGAACTGAACATTGCTCGAGATATCAACGCCGAGAATATGGAGTGAGGATGCCGCGTCCAAGGGATTACCGCAGAAACGAGGGGACACGACAAAGGGAGAACGCTTAGCGGTAAACGCGCAAACCTGAGTCTTGTTCGGGTTAAAATTGACCAGGTTCTCGTTGCCCCAAGATAGGACCGAGTCTAAGGTGGTCTCAATTTTACCCACAAGATTATTCCGGCTTTCAATGATGTTTTCCCGAGAGGTTTGTGCATTACCCATGTATAAAGCGTCCCCTGTACTATCGTCTGCATAACAATGTATGTCACGAATATGCAACATGTCATTGATATGCAGAAGAAATAAGGTAGGGGACAGTACACAGCCTTGTGGCACACCAGCGTTCACGGGCTTCGCCTCAGAGCAAGAACCGTCGACAACGACACTGATGCTCCGCTCCGCAAGAAAACTGGCAAGCCAACCACACAACCTCTCAGGAAGCCCATATGATGGAAGTTTAGCTAAAAGCGCTTTATGCCAAACACGGTCAAACGCCTTTGCTATATCCAAACTAACAGCCAAAGCCTCACCCTTGCTCTCAACCGCCTCCGCCCAGCGGTGTGTGAGGTATACAAGGAGGTCACCCGCCGATCGGCCCTGACGAAAACCGTATTGGCGATCACAGAGCAGCTGGTGTTCCTCCAAGTATCCAAGGAGTTGGCGATTTATTATTGTCTCCATTAGTTTAGAGAGCAATGAGGTAATGGCAATTGGTCTGTAGTTGGAAGGGTCTGATCGGTCTCCCTTCTTGGGAATCGGATGGACAAGCGCTGACTTCCAGGATTTAGGGACGATACCGGTGGAATATGAAAGCCGAAAAAGGCGCGTGAAGACCGGCGTTAGCTCAGGAGCACAAATTTTGAGCACTATTGGTGGGATGCCGTCAGGCCCACTCGACTTATTGATGTCCAGGGAGAAAAGCAGACTACGAACTTTGCTCTGCAAAAAACGAATGTTCGGCATGGTGCTATCACACTGCCGGATGGTAGGAGGTGATTTTCCCTGGTCATCAAGGATCGAGCTTGACGCAAATAGAGAGCCTAGGAGGTCAGCTTTCTCCTTTGCGGTATGGGCAAGCGTGTCATCAGCTGTGCAAAGTGGTGGAAAAGACGACTTGCAGAAATTGCCCAAAACAGCCTTGGCAAGAGACCAGAAAGCTCTAGTCCCAGAAGGAAGTTTAGTGAGCTTCTTGCCAATTCTCCGGATAAAGTTGGACTTCGCAGCAGCTATCACCTTTTTGTAAGACCTGGTGGCAAGATTGTAGGTCTTTTTTAAAGCACCAATCTGTGGGTCTCCGGACGCGGTAGCTGCAGCCCAGGCGTTGTAACACTCCTGTTTTCGGCGAGACGCCAGTTTACAGGAATGATCAAACCAAGGCTGGGAACGGCCACCGACGGGAACAACAGAGGATGGAACAAAGAGCTCCATGCCCTGAAGCACCACGTCCGCGACAGAGTCAGCAACCGCGTCAATATCGTCCGACGCGAAGCAAACCTGACCCCACGGATAGGATGCAAAGAATGAGCGCATCTCATCCCAGTCCGCTGAACCATAATGCCAAATACGACGACTGCTCACTGTTCGCGAACGTGTAAGGCGGGAGAGAGGCACAGCGCATCGAATAAGGCAATGGTCGGATGAACCCAGTGGAGCATTGATAGTTACGCTGTAATTATCGGGATGAGAGGTCAACACTAGGTCCAACAAAGATGGTAAGTGGTCTTCAATGTCTGGAATTCGCGTCGGCGAAGACACCAGCTGTGTAAAGGAGAATGCTGCAGCAAAGTCACAGACAGATCTTCCCGCGTGATCAGTTGTGCGAGACCCAAGCCAGTCAACGTGATGGGCGTTGAAATCGCCAAGGATCACAACCTCAGCTGAAGGGATCTGCTGCATCAGAGAATCAGTCGCAATTTGAATGTGCTCCATGAGTCGATCGGTTTCGGCGTTACCGCTATGGGACCTGTATAGGCACGCATAGATGCGCGGATGGTCGTCGCAGTCTACACGCAGCCAAAGGATGGATAGGTCCTTACCTTCAAAATTGCTGAGGCGGCGGATGCAAATATCCTCCCTGACATAAGCGCAAACTCCGGCACGTTGCACAAATCTGTGCTCCAAGTTGTAGCCAGGGTAACGCAAATAGGAGATGTCAGGTGGCGAGGAAATCTGCGTCTCAGTGAGGAACAACAAGGCCGGTTTAGCCGTCTCAAGGTGATTATGAACGGCGTTGAGGTTAGAGTGAATCCCCCTTATGTTACAGAGATCCACAGTAAATGTGGATAGGGTTATCGTAGCGTTGTTCCTCGAATCGCCCCAGACATTAGTCACAAGCGGATAATTGCCCACCCCAGAGTACGAAGGGCAGCCTGAGCGTGATTGCTCAGGGGGGGATTCTCCCACACATGTAGTGTCGGTACCCCCCTGGGGTAAATCAACATTTTTATTAACCGCTGCCATTTATTAAGTAAGGGGGGGGGGGGGGGGAAGTTGGGCAACCGGAACTCTCACCCACCGAACGAAACACAACAGCTAAGCTACTGTTTCACGTCGGTATCGCATGAGAGAGTGGTTTCACATTCTCTAAATAAATAATTACGTAGCAAGGAATCACATTTATAATAAAACATAAGGAAACATGGCGGTAGTGTTAATTGAATGAGAGATCTAAATGCCAAAAGATTATTTTATAGGTACTGCTCCGTCGCGTCGCTTTGCTTCAGGTACATATTTCACATAATATTGACGAACGAACCTTGTTCCAGAAAGCAGGATTTACTAAATAAAAATAAAATAATTTATTTCTGCAAGTAGATTTACAAGTAAATTCTTTTGCACGTCAAACTTTTTTTTTCCCTACTAGCACTTCGACGTGATAAGGATGAGGCCTGATGAGAAGAAGTGCCGCAAGAAACTCATCAATTTTGGCTTTTTTCAAAAATACTACCAAATGACCCATCGAGCCAGTCATCAGAATGCCTTGCTTTTCTGTTTGTTTCCAAGAATTGGTTCCCATAGAACCCTTTGAATGGAGCGATAATAAAAACATGGTATTTTGGGCAAATTTCGTTGCCTAAACCAACCAGATGAACTTTTTCAAAAATATATTTACGGATTTACCATTCACTGATTTATGAGGCAAACCACCACAAGGAAACGTGCCTAAGATAACTCTAGGATTAAGATAAAGTCTAATCGCGGTCCATGGACACCAATCACTTCATTTTAACCAGACTCAGGTATATCTGCTCAAGCATCTATAGACCTAAGTCTGGTTAAAATGAGGTAAGCATCATAAGGTCAAATAACCTTAAAGGCAAAGACCTATAAGGCTTAACAATGACCTTTTTTTACTTAACTTAACAATGACTTCAATAAAAAGGAGATTTTCAGTTTACAATAACCTTTTTGTTAACTTACATATAGGTATTTTTTCAACCGTAGGTACTGTTTCGAAACCTCTTGGCGTCAACTTCACAAAAGACTTGACGGATAGTCTAGAAAAGTTTGATGACTAACACTGTCAATCTATCAAAATATAATAAGCATCATCGTCATGTTATCTAAAATCACTTTCTATACGACGGACACTTTAATTGTATTTATCGGTTTGTTTAAAATAATGTATTTTTCTAGTTTTTATTGTGACTACAAACCATACCATAACTGGGTAACTCAGTTCAATATGTACCTAGTGGTAATAGGTAGTATGTGTGGTCTCCGGACTTAGGATAAGACCACTTCATCCCAGCAGGGTGTCATAGAAGATAACTTAGGGAATATCTAACGGGCAGCAGCTTCTACCTGGGTAGAAAAATACCTACTGCGCTCCACCCTCACCTATCCGTGATGAGCTGAATAATAAACGAGGCTCTGGACATCGACTGGTGGCGGTATAAAGCAGCTAAATACCACAGGCTCAGATAGCAGCATCATGACAGACAGCAGCATCACGGAGCGAGGAACTACGCCTTGTGATCGGCAACCATCCTGCCCAGAGTGGCGATTATGGATAAGGCCTCCAGGTAACAACTGGAGAGGCCTATGTCCAGTAGTGGACTGCAATAGGCTGATCAATTCAATATTAGTAAGTAAGTAGTCAAAATCCCAGTAGGTAACAGCATTTTCTATTTGTCGGCGTGTCTGCCGACGGAGGCGATAACACGCCTCGTGTCGCGCTTGCGCCCGCACATCGCTAGGGCTGCCACAAGGGAAAACTTTATTTAATTACTTTTCCGACTATGTAATTTCTGCCTATGTGCTGAGTAGAAGTATACTGAGATGACAATAAAGATATTCTTATTTTAAAACGCATGAATCTTATATGATTCACGACTTATTTCACAACAAATGTGGAAATCAAATATTCACGATTTTTTTTTATTACTTAAAATTAAATATGAGAAATTGTAAAAAACATGATAAATACATAAATGGGAAGGATTTTTTACAGGCACAATGAACTATAACAGAAAGCTATTTACAGCAACCCATTTATAAAAAAAAATCCATCATATTAATTTCATATCCCATAATATTATTTTTTAAATACGAATGAGATAAATTTATCAATATAACTTCCTAAACGGAGATTTTTTTGCTTCATATAAAACTAGTAATAATACCCAGTTTATTCTAAAAGCTGGATTGTAGTTGTGACTTAATAGCCCGCCACGAGACACCGTTAAGAAATAATAGGGTGACGTCATTGTGATCACCAAATCAGGGGAGCATCTTGCTTATGTCACCTAGTGGATTTTGCTATCTTTGTTATAAGGCTTAGGAGTGAGTGAGACGGAATACAGTCGCAGTGTCTTCGTATGCGCGTGAGTAGGGGGCCGTGGGAACGCGTGCGCTCCAGGTGCCATCAGCTGTCTGCGAACAGCTGTTTAGACTTACGTGTTTGTATTGGGTAATATATTGAAATATTATGCGTTATTACTGTAATCATTATTCGTAAAGTAAGAAATATAGAATATTTCATGCTTATTTCTATAATTTTGTAATTTTAAATTTTCTGAATTTCTATTTAAGTAATATGACAATTAAAAAAGAACTCAGTACAGTTTAATATTAATCAATATTTTATGAAGAATACATTTTGCAACGTATCAATGCCATTATATTTTATTTAAACTATACGAAATTATTTAAACTAACTTTTATAGTAACTAGTGTAATAATAATTCAATGAAGAAGAAATTCATTTGGCAACGTATCAATCCCTATAATTAATAAACTAATTGTACAATTAATTTTAAGACCCCTAAGTGTTTTTCTAAGATGTATTGTTGTAACAAGCATAATAAATAAATAAATAAAATGCCGTTGTGTTATTATTACAAGTAATTATTTAAATTAATAAAGTAGTTTTTCCTTAAAAATCTAATTTATAGATTTCATCAAAAATCAATGAAATCATCTCCGTAGCTATAGAGTTATGCTACCTAATATTATACCTACTAATATTATAAATGCGAAAGTTTGTTTGGATGGATAGATGGATGGATGTTTGTTCCTCTTTCACGCATTAATTACTGAACGGATTCTAATGAAACTTTACTATATAGCTTATACATTGCAATAACACATAGGCTATGTTTTATACAAATATTCACGCGGGCAAAGCCGCGGGCAACAGCTAGTAATATTATATACGTATATAACACAATAATTATAGTATTATAATACACATGCTATATATAATATTAGGTAATTGAACCCTTTGTGAAATACATGTTTCTATCTATTAATATTGATAAAGATGCCGTTGAATAAGTAATTTCTTTGGTATTTATGACAATAAGAAAATTAAATACTTAATAGTTATACTTCCATGTTTTAAATAACTCATGTTAAATTCTAAAACGTTACTAATCATAATCTAAATGTGGCTATCAAAGATTTGGCCACTGAAAATATATTGATATTAAAATTAAAAAATATCAGAATAATAAATAAATACCCATTTTAATTATCTTTCCCAGCATTACCAAATCAATTCCACAAGCATAGATAACAAAATAATAAACGCACGTCGCGAGCGCCACCCCTACTTTTATCACGGAGCGTTTTGCCACAATCGGTATAGGGCGCATAAAAGCGGCGAGGCGGGCGGCGCGCGCGCATTCGCTCTCACACCGTCGCGCGCGCCGCACCCATGATCCTACCGCGCACCATGTCGCCGCACGGCGTCTTCCACCCGCCGGCACCCTCCGACGAGGAACCCGTCTCCCGCACCTACCAGTACCGCAAAGTCATGAAACCCATGCTCGAAAGAAAAAGACGCGCCCGCATCAACCGCTGCCTCGACGAACTCAAAGACCTAATGGTCACAGCCCTCCAAGCGGAAGGAGAAAACGTCTCCAAATTAGAAAAAGCTGACATATTGGAACTCACAGTGAGACATCTACACAGCCTCAAGAGACGTGGACAGTTAGTGTTGAAAAATGAAATGTCTTACGCGGAACGTTTCCGCGCCGGATTTACTCAGTGTGCTACGGAAGTGTCACAGTTTATCGCCAACGCGACTCTCGCTGCTAATGCTATGCAGAGGCAGGGGCCCGTGGATCCTCAGGCTGGAGCGAGGTTGCTGCAGCATTTGAGCAATTGTATAAGGAGGTTGGAGAATCCGCAAGTGGTTCAGCCTCAGCCGATTGCGCCCAACGGGGTTGCGAGGCCGACGCCTCTTCAGGCGATAGTGCTTGCGCCTCAGCAGCCTCAGCAACAAGTGCCGCTGCAGAGGACATCGCTGCCGGACCGGGGCGTGAAGAGGTTGGCGGAGCCGATGGACGCAGAAGCGGCGCTCGCGAAGCGTGCGTACGCGCCGCCGTCGCCGCCCCACAGCCCCGCCTCCGAGACGACCGACCCCGCCCAGTCGATGTGGCGGCCGTGGTGACCACGACACCCACTCCTCGCGGTACCCTGATCTCCGCCACGGACACTGGCGATGTGTGATAATCACAAAAGTTGTTTTGTTTTCATTACGTTCCTAGAACCGATGTGTATTTAATATTGACGTTGCATGTGTTGAGACGCTTTGCTTGTTGAGTTTGTTCTAATTTAAAATAATAAAATAAGTTCATTTTGTTTTAAACTTTCTGTTATTTTGATGATCCTAAATTCAACGTCTTCCGCGTCGGTTGTTAAAGCATTTATTTTGGAAAATATAAGTACCATAGTGTAGTGTAGTACCTAAGTTAAACGCTGTGATAAATACGTAAATATCTTTGATGTTGTAGGAGATAGGTCGCTATTCTAGTTTAGGTTAAAACACGTGAACATTTCACAGAACAGTGATTTATTTAATAAAAAAATGTTTGTATTATACTTTGTTTTATATTGGTTTCCCCTGTGAGGTGATTGAACTGCCATCTAAATGGATTGTTCTCGGTTCCCAGACCACATTTAATTAACATTAAAACAAGATAGAATTTATTGTTAATAAATAGTCAGTCCAGTATGCAATAACCTTGTAAGAGGTCTCATTTCCTTACAATCGACCAGCGAGCTTCATGGGAAAATGCTTTCTCCATGCGAAGTGCTAAATTACACCTTATTACAAAGACGTGATGACTGGAATTGTTTTGCGAGTGTAGTAAAGCCCGCGCCACACAATAGATAATAATTAGAGTGTTATTTGATGAAATATTCAAGCGGACTTGTCCGTAGCATAATTTTATTGACAGTTCTCACGATGCTCAATGTCCGCCCGCTAGAATCAAAGTGCGAGTCGTGTCTTGATTCATTTTTGAAACTACTTATTTCAAGTTATTTTAGTCTATATTAATTATATCATAACGTATTAGACAAGGCATTAGGTTTTTTAAAACAGTTATTGTGGCAGACAATAATTGTAAAAAAGAATGTAAATACATAGTCTTATTAGGTTTTTGATAAAAAGATTGATAACGTTTATTAATTACTTCCCATTAATGCTAGCCAATTGGGATAACGTTACATAAAATATTCTTAAATTGCTTATTTTTTTTAAAACACATAGTACAAGTTCACATATTAGTAGTATAGTACTTACCTACCCTTCTGGCTCATTGTAGAATAATATGTACCTGGAAACAAAAGGAAGAAATATTTAATTTATCAAAATTACACTATATGTCCTAGTGTTACTAGAAAACTGCATGGCTATAAGACCATAATGTCTTTTGTTTATCTAGCTAAATGAGTCATCAGTATAAATCATTTATAGATAAAAAAAATATCTAATCAATGACAGTATTCTTTTTCTAGAGACAGTCACATTACAGATTTACTGATTCAGATCTATTATTATCGTCATTGTCACTTTTGAACACATCAAACTGGTGATTATATCGCTTTTTTCTGAACTTCTACTCCTTAAATCAATACACATAATAAAAGAAAAGCCCATATCCATTGACAATTTTTACAAAAAAATATTTAAGCGTTATAGAAACGCAATATACCAAGAATCCAACAAGAATTTTTATCTGTCTGCCTGTTTCTACACACTAATCTCGGAAACTACCGGTTTCACCTTTTTCAAGCAAAACTATTGAACGGATTTTTAATGAAACTTGTATGGTAATATAAGTCATACATCACATTCACAGACGTATGATAGAATTTCCCGGGCAATGTCGCGGGCTGCTAGGAAATAACACCGCTTAGGAAAAGTTCTGGGCTTTAGTTTTTCAATCTATCGACTGCATTATAGTCGTAGGTTCATTGGAATACTCGTAACTAAAGTCCGGGATGTAAGGGAGCGGCCCATCATCTTTTCGCTCCAATCCAACCTCGCTTGCCCGTGATGCATCCTGTGGAATAACAAACGAGGCGCTGGCTACCGACTGGTGGCGGTATAACCATCACAATTAAAGGCGAACATCTGGAGAAGCCTATGTCCAGCAGTGGACTACGATAGGCTGATGATGATGATGAACTAAATAAATAAGTCCAGAAATTTTACGATTTAAAAATCGTAAAATTTCTGGACTTATTTTTAAACTAGGGATAAATCCCTAGTTAGTTTGAACGGGTCGATTTTCATCTCTATCCACCTATTGAGTTAAAGTTCACATATCTAATATTTTTTTTTTTTTTTTTTTTTTTTTTATGCAAGAGGCGGCAGACGAGCAAATGTGATGCCTGATGGTAAGCAGTCGACACCGCCCATGGACACCCGCACTCAAATCAAGTTTAGGGTCGCTGCCGGCCTTTTAAATAGGAGTACGCTCGTTTCTTGAAGGCTCCCATGTCGTAACTGTTCGGAAATACTGAAGCAGAGAGTTGGTTCCACAAAACCGATGCGCGAGGCAAGAAGTTCCTCATAAAGCGTACAGTAGAGGATCGCCAACCATCGAGATGATGAGAATGGAATTGCAATCGATTACGCGTGGTGCGGTGAAGAAACTCAGCTGCAGGCAGTAAACCAAACAATTCTTCAGAACATTCCCCGTGATAGATGCGGTAGAGAACGCACATGGATGCGACGTCTCTTCGCAATGCCAGTGAGTCGAGTCGACTAGACAGGGTCAAGTCATCAACAATACGAACAGCTCTTCGCTGGATTCGGTCAAATGGAAGGAGTTGATACTGGGGTGCTCCAGCCCAGAGGTGGGAACAGTATTCCATGTGTGGCCGGACCTGTGCTTTATACAGTTGTAAGCGCTGGGTCGGTAATATTACGTTAAACAATGGCAGACAGCGTAATAAGCGACCCTTTGGATTGCTTTACGGGCTGGCAAGACGGTGGCTGCTAACAATTTCTTTTTCTAATAAATGGAAGTAAGTAAGGGTGCATGCTTAAATTTTTCTTTCTTTTCTTTCTTTCATGCTTACTTAGATAAAGCCCATCACTCTAACCTTAAATAATTCCAAGTGATCAATTTGGTAACTTGGACTTCACCTTCGCTTCCCACCAGACGAAGGGAAAGTCGAGCTACTTTAAAAAAAAATCTCTAAGACCATACGTTAACGGCTGAGCCGAAACGATCGGGAGCGTGCCACTAGAATTAGTTCGGCACCGGCTAATTGGGCGCGAGTTGCGTGCGCGGCCGTGGGAACCGTCGCCCGACGGATTTGGTTCGGCACCACTTCGGCACACACACTCTGTAAACGGTTAAGTGGAAGCTTTTTGGTTTGTGGCAAGTGCCAGCCAGAATCCAAAGTAGGTGATATATTTCCATTTCTTTTAAAAAAAGCCCTATAAAAAGTTATTGATATAAGTAAATGAGCGATCAAGAAAGATGACTGCTCATTTAGTATTGAACCGCGTTCTTTCTTCAAAATATGTTCTTCTAAACGAAAGATCAGAATAACAAGTACCAGGAGTAAGTATAAATTTTTTAACATTTTAGGGAGTAGGCTTGCACAGAAAAGATTTTGGAAGGGGGGCAAGAGAACTTTGCTTGAATTTTCAGGAAAGTTTTTTTTTTGAAAGGGCTCTTGAAAATACAACTCATTTGATATTTGAAAATTAGTAATTAATGTATGTAATTTTGGGGTAGAGAAATGGTACAGCAAAACATGTACATATCATCATAATCATAATATTTCTCCTAAATTTATTAGAAAAAAAAACTAGCTAGAAAAAGCTCAATTTCAAAGACTCCACATCCTTTACTCAGTATAGTACAGTATAGTATATAGTACCTACACCGCCCCATTCATAAACGTAACCTAACTTGAACTCGTGATTCAGGCTTTTAATTTCAACTCGGCCGGCTAGCGTGCGGTGCGTCCGTGGGAACCGGTGAAAATATCGCCCGTCCGACCGATTTTGTTAGCGCTAGAGCGAATGGACGGATTTGTCTTGGTGAGGCCCGGTTGGACACGCGGGGCGACTTTCAGATCGCTTTTTGAAGAGTATTTTCTTGCTTGCCTCTTTGTTACGTAGGTACATTGATTTTTATGATAAAATAATATCAGATACTGTCGCTTAATCCGATCTTAAAGTACAGAAATAAGACCAACTAAGCTACTACAAATAAAGAGGATAGTAGGAGGGTGTCTTTCCATGGAAGTAAGACTGCGCAGAGTTAAGCAAAGTTGATAAATGATATTGTCTCAAATCACTCATGTCATCTCCGGAGTTGATACGTGTGATCCACTTAATGGAACAATATCATTGGTAAATTTTTGTCGGCTTCGCGCAGCTTAACGCAGAGCCACTAATGTGGTAACGCATCCTAATAGAATAAGTGTGACGGAAAGAAAAGTTACTCTTTATTTTTTCCTTCTATGTATACGAGTATGCCGCACAAGTAATCTACTTTAATTACTTTATAGGCAGATAGTGAATGTTTACGTTACAAAAGTGTTTAAATACAATACCCATATACTTTTTATTTAGGTTGTATCCAAAGCTCTGTATAAATAACTAAAGTATATTAACTAAGTAAGTGAGTATGTTTTTTTATAGTAGCTCGACATAATGGCTTCCCTACAATGGAAAGCGAAAGAGAAGCCCAAGTCGCTGTAACAACGGGCAAATAACTGGTCAGTTACCTGTCAGTTGTCGCTGCCATGCCGGCCCAACCACAACCCCGGTATTCTATAGGGTGGAGGTCCTTCCCCGGACGGGCAGCTCAATTCGAGCGAAGATTCGCTATGCCCTACTTCTCTTCACAAAGATATAACAACCTAATATAAATGAACTTTAAATACAGCGCTTTGCATACAACCCAGATAACTCCTTAACCATGCTATTGAAGAGTACTTCCAACCTCCCATTAAGCTAGCCTCACATTTTTCCAAGTCATCGATCACGAGGTCCCACGTCACCCGCCGCGCTCAGCCGGCGTGGTGAATCGATGATCAGCTCAGGTAAGTACGATTTAAACAAGGCTCTTACAACGCCCGAAGGGATCTACCTCATTAGGGGACCATGAGGAGGTCTTGAGACGCGTGGGCCAAAGCCATTTACTTTTGCGAACCATCAAAGAGAAATTTTACTGATTATTAAAAGTACTTAGTGCACAAAATGCGGACTTAATGCCACATATTATAATCTATTCATTTATTGCAAAAATTAAGGCACGGTTTTTTATCGAAAATCAAATGGTATATAGCTGTTTATGTCCCCTATAAAAATACCCTCGGTGCAGTTTCTTTTTAAATATACTAGACATAACATTTACAGATACAAGATAATCAGGAGTACCAAAACAAGTTCTAAATTGGTGTTTCTGACTTGGTAGTCAAATAAACACAGTATCGTGACCGCTGCCGCCACCAAGGCATCCTAATGAGATAGAACCCTAAAGGTTTATCCACAAATCGAATTATAAAAACAAAAGGCGGTGTCACAAACATAGCCACAGTTAAACTAGTTAGTACTTAACCGTCTCAGTTTTATTGAGCTCCATGGGATTCTTTTGATTCAATAAATCTTGTGGACACGAACATTGCATTAATAAGGCATTGTTTTATACCTGTGAATATTGCCGATTAGAAGCGGTAGCGGCGGCGGGGAACAGAAATGATTTAGTGTTGATGTAACTTATAGGCGACGACGGATAGCAGTGTCACCGGTACGAGGATCTACGCCTTAAAATCGCAAACCCTGCCCAGCATGTCCATTATAGGTAAGCCTATAACATAACTAAGGGGATTGATTAATATGTGAAACGCAACGTCTCTTTTTCAATAATATATGTATGCGCAACAGTATTTATTATACATAATTATGGTAGTTTATTCAAACATACGACCATCCAACAACTACCTAAATAAATAAATATAGAGTAAGAAACCTGTAAGTAGAACAATTATACGAATATAATTAAATGGTGTACAATAAAAATATATTGGTCTTACTATGTAGGACCTATGTAGAATATTGTGAACATTATGACTGACATTTTACTTTTCTCAGTAATCCTAAGATTCAAGATATCTTATTTAAATAACGCACTATACATTAAGTCTTGACATACCAACGTAAGACCAAATTAATTATTCATCATTCCAAATCTAGACACATCTAAATAAAAAATCGCTCCCGCTACCTCCCATGTACGGCCGAGTGCATGGTAAGCGTGACTTCAATAGAAATCCTTAGGCGTGGCCTCACAACCCCGCGTATTTAATCGCCTCCGTAATTGCTTAGGACTAGTTTCATAATGAATTAGTATTCGGTGAACTTAACAGTTCTCTTCAGATTACAGTAATAACGCTTAATGTCGTCAAAATAATTGTCCGTCAATTTTCTTTATTGCTTCTATATTAGCAATTAAAAAATAGCCACTGTTTAAGGCGTTTCTGCTTAATTGGCACTTATAAGTACTTGTACACGCGAACTGAATTCGTTAGTTGCTATTGTTCATCCCTTGTTATCTTTCTAGCAATAATTTCAATTTATAATTTGAGTTGTTTTTTAAATATAAAGTATTACCTTCATTAGATTTTCGTCTTAAGTTCTAGCCCTAAGCCGCAAAGCTATAAGTTAGCTTTCAGGTACTTCAATGTATGTGATGTTGCCTGTATCAATTGGTCTAAGATCCTGCTATACAACGACCTTCACACACATGTTTATTTGATAAAAACTTCTTTATATTCAATTAGATATGTCAAATAATGTTTATGGGTCACTTATCAAATTTTGTTTAATGTATGATTTGCTGGATGGCGGAAGTATTGTTAAACATTTCACCATAAATAGGTAGGTACGTATTAATGTTTTTTAACAACAGTCTAGTTAAAAGTCCAACAATAACTACCTTAATAATTCTTGTATAATTATCAATGTAACTCAATCGAAGTGAATATACTTATACTTACTGTACGTGTTCAACTTTTTTTTTATTTTATTTATCAACATAAAAAAGAAATATTACAATAGAAATAGTGAGTGTTACAGCATTTGATAAACCACTAGGGTTTGTGATATCAGAATGAGTTGTTATGAGTAATAAAATTCTTAAACCTTAGATATATTTTATAAACATCCTCAGACCAAACAATAATACTATTTATATGTCAAGCTTTTAAACCAGATCGCTTTCGATAAGACTGCCTTTATTTGTAGATTTGAACGCTTCTGCGCTACAAAATTATACAGACGAAGATTTAAACACAACATTCCCACAATATTTCACTTCGCAAATCCTTTCCCATGGCACACTTTCTACCCAGAAGTCGAACCCGGGACTCGGCTATCGGCGAACAAACCAATTGATCATTGACTAACTGTAACTCGACCAAAAGTAAAAGTGTCCGAGATCCGAGATCTTTTTATCTGATTCTGAATCGCTTCCAGTTTTACGTAACCCCGGTATTCAATGGTCAATATTTTTAGTGATGCCCACAAATTGTTATTTTCGATTACCGAATATAATGATCTAGTGATCCGTGTGATTTTCATTCCGTGGCTGTCGTAAAAGATGACTAAGAGACTATCAGGAAACGGGCAGCAGCGTTAACCTGGTACAAATAAAACCTACTGCGACCGTAGTACATTCTCATTCTTCGCAGTGTATTCTTCATTCTGATGTACATTTATGTATAATTTTGAATCATCATCATCAGCCTATTACAGTCCACTGCTGGACATAGGCCTCTCCGTTGTTCGCCACTTAGGACAAACGTCTGGAGGATATACCCATAATCGCCACGTGGGCAGGCGGGTTGGCGATCGCAGGGCATAGCTTCTCGCTCCGGTGACGCTGCTGCCCGTCAGCGGTCTAACGGTATTTAGCTACGCCTTCAATTGTGATGGTTATACCGCCACCAGTCGGTTGCCAGTGCCTCGTTTGTTATTCGGCAGGATGCACCACGGGCAGGTGAGGTTGGCTTGGAGCGATATGATGATAGGCCGCTCCCGCCTCCCTCGTTTACATCCCTACATACATAATTTTGAATAACGATTTGTCATTTCGGTATTATAATAATAGACCACACATAACAAACTGGACAAAATATTGATTCAGCCATAAAAAAACCTGCAAATTCCCGAATACCGATTATCGATTCGTATAATATTAACATCTCTAACATTTTTATCACTTTCTTGCTCGCTTTGTCATAACAATCGTACCTACGGAAGTCGCGGAGCGGCATCACGACTTAACGACAATATCAACTACCAATTATATGGTATTTTTTATTTTATTTTATTTCACTTTATTCGGTTACGTGTTTGGTCAAGACCGGTGCGTGAAAAGGCAACAGCTATTATGTTTGAATAGCGTTAGGTGTATTATCCACGTATTAACTAAGGCATTTCAGAAACGGCGACCCGCTTGCCGTACCGTGATGTGTAACGACGCCCCGCGTCTTCTTAAACGAAGCATCAGTAGAGACCTTTAGGCTGACTCCACCGAATGTGAACCATGGCTGACTCCACCGGGCGGAATGTGATACGGCTGATCACACTCTAGCCGTTTGTCCGGCCTTTAGCGGTCCACGAGCCATCTTGTTCGGCTCGATAGGGCCGAATTGGTCTCTCCCAGCCATCGTTCTGTCGATGCTGGGAAGCCGCGCGTCTTGGACGGCGATGGCCTCCTTTTGTGAGACGGTCATATCCCAAAAGGAGGCCGCGGAGCGGGAGCGGGAGGCCGACCTGAACGCTCCTCCGCTCCGCCGACGCAGAGGCGGTCGCACTCGCCGGCAGTTCCGCCGCTTGATGCCGCCTGACGGGGCCCAGCGGGTGGTTGGTGCGGGGGCACCTCGACCCGCCTTGCACGGGTCCCCGTCTCCATCGGACGGGAGTGGGCTGGCCCTCCGGGCCCCTCCCATCGCTCCCCCTTAGGGGGCGAGCCTGTTGGTTTTTGCCACTTAAGGCAGACAGCGCTGGCGGTGTCATGGTCGTATGGGTTAGCTCAGGCCCCTTGACACCGCCCCCATACGTTGCTCTCCCGAGCAGCGGGCATGCCTAAAAGCATTTTCACCGGGATAAAAAAAAAAAAAAAAAGGCTGACTCCACCGAAGCGGAGCGAGGATAGGAAATTGCAGTGGATACCGTGCACAGGTAAGTGTAGTACCCACGGGACACCCATAGGCTAGAATCTAGATAGAGCGACGACCTGTGCGATGAGTGCAGCTGCTAGTCCAGTAGATTGAGAAAGGCCTATATCCAGCAGTGAAGTGGCGCAGGCTGATTATGATTGGTTGATTTTACCTCACCCACCCGCTTCTGTGAACAGGCAGCCTAAACGAGGCATCGTACATCAACCTATGATGATGTATGATTCCTATGCAAAAATATATCTCGTCACCTACACACGTACAGCCTCGACCTTATAGCGATCAAAATCAATCGCAACTGTTTCCTCATTGGCCGGTGTCAACTAACATCAGACGATGCCAAACAGATTCCCCTCAATTGGCAGCAGATTGCAATTGCATAAGTTCACAGACGAAACGAATTATCATTGGACAGACACTTTTATTTAATTTCACTGGTATGGCGTGTGAATAACTGGGTAGTAATAGTTTTATGTATAGATAAAGTGTTTATGTAACACTTTTCGTATTAATGAAAAATAAATCATCAATCAATAAAAATCACACAACCCGACCCGATCCCACAGTATGTGTGTTATAGAATTCAGCGAAAGACAGTAGAGTTTTTTATTATGTTACCGTGTTCATGAACTCTACGAGTAGGATACGAGTATAGCTAAATACAAAAAGACCTCCAAACACAGTACAAACACAAATGTGCGTTAGGGGAATGCTTGTATTGGATGTCGAACCCATGACTCTTAGCTCAGAAGGCAACAGAAAAGTAACATGAAAGTTTATATCCTGTTGCTATTGTACATGATTTTATAGGCTGTACTGACTATAACTAAATATACTACCTAGTATCATTCCAATATAGTCTTTGATTGAAATCAGCAAATTAGCATTATTGGAAAATGTTGTACGTCTTATTATAACTTTTTGAAAAAGAAACATAATCAAATTAGATTAAACACATATTTTTTTCTTTTCTATATTTCCGTAGCCAAAGTACACTCATGGCAACCAGTTTCAATAATTACATTGCAATAGGTAATTAACGATTCACTGCCAACTAATTGGCACTTTGTATCAATCTAGCTGTTAAATTATACACTCGATATCAGATAATTAGTTATGAGGCTGCATCTAAGATATTCAATGAGTCTTCGTAATCTAGGTTCGTTGTTGTATCATCATTCATCAATGCTTTTATTAGGTACCTACCTAATCTAATATGAATGATGTTTATTTGTTTCTTGATGTCAAAATGTTTCAATTTATAAATATCATTTATCCTAAGCTTTTGGTTCTGACTGATAACACAATTGATATGTAGTAGGTATACCGCGTGGAGACTCAGCTCATATTAAAGAATAATTTGTAGTGAATATGCTAATGAAGAGGCCTACGTCCAGCAGTGGACTGCCGCAGGCTGCCGATGATGATGATGATGCTAATGAATCCAATATAAATAATATTTGATAGACCGTCATAGTCACCAGTCGCTTCGTCTTAAATCAAAATTTTTGAACAAATATTACATAATCAATTATGTACATGTATTATCATTATTAAATGTATTACAAAATCCAGACATATTTGCTGTGGTCTTAGTAAAAAGTGAATTCATATCACTTCTATAATAATTATTTTTTTAGGTTTGCTCGTTCAGAAATATCTCGCTGAGCCATCACCATTTTGCATTGCTGTAGCACACATACCCCACCTGATCCTGATCAAATTGTGTTGCTATTTGTGGTACTTGTCTTTTGTACGTGTATGTGTGTCGCAATATCAAAATATTTTTTTTATCTATCTATTTACTATCCCTCACAAAACTGGGTGCACCAAGTTCAATCAGATCTTGGAGTACGATACTTACTTGTAAAATGAAACCGTTACCTACTGATCTTCTGAAATCTCTAATCCGAGCACCTAAATGCTCATCTGCATAACGTAATATTTTGCGCCAGAGCGGAAAAAAAATTAAACAAAAACTAATTGGAAATGATGCTACGTTCACCAACAGGCGAAGTTTGTCCGGACTTTGGCCCTTCTGTCGGCTTTTCATTTTAATTCAGATGACTTTAGAAGCTGCCTTAAGTAAGCATCATGGTTCGGTAAATATAATTATTGGAAGTAAAGTATAACTGTTAAGCTTAATATTCGTAATGGTGGCACTTTCAAATAATTTAACTAACAACTTTAACATCCTCGGTCGTATTTCTGCCTTAGGTGAGTAAGGTTTCCGGAGCTCGTAGGGGGTTAGGGTTGGGCCGGCATGGGCGGTGGCAACTGACAGGTAACTAACCAGTTACTTGCCCGTTGTCACAGCGACTTGGGCTTCTCCATCAGGCGTAGGGAAGCCATTATGTCGAGCTACTATAAAAAAATCTATGAATTTTCTCTTTGGTATCCACTTTTTGGGACATACCATATTCATAGATGATCACTTTAGCGTTTTAATTTGAAGAAATGATATCACTTATAAAACTGAAAACCTTACCTTATGGTAGGGGAGCCCAAGGGGGGATTTCGGGAGTTACTAAAGCGCGGCAGATTAACATATAGGGAGATACCTTGTACCCGATTAAATACTTCCAACAAACATGAGTCCCGTAAATGCGGCCGCCCGTCAAGGATAAAGGATCAGATTAGTAAAAAAAAGTTGATCATCAGAAATTCTTGAGCGCGTCAGATTAAGGTAGGGTGAGTTAGTTACATGCTAAAAAGTATATATTCCACTAATCTGACAATTTCCGATTGTCGATAAAAAGTTACTGGGTTACAAACTTGTAAAAAAAAAACGTCATCTCGACTTTCTCGAGCGTGGCTAAATTTTTTTTTATTTTGAAGGAAATAATTCAACGTTCACAAAAAATATATAATCTGACGATTTCCATAAGCCGAAGTAAGGAAAACTAATTAATAAAGTTTAATGCGTGCAGCTACGTAATCCCTGTATTCCCCACTCCGCGTTTCTATTCCTCTCTCACTTTTTCTCTATCTATGACTCTCTCACTCCGTCCCCACTCTGGTTTCTGTTGCCATGACGCCATGACGCCAAAGATTTGAAAAAATAAAAAAAAAAAATTTTCAATTGTCAGATTAGGCGAATCCCTCTAGATAATCGTCAGATTATGAGACAGCACGTCTAGGGTATATAGATGAACCATATATATCTTAATCTGACGCGCTCGAGTATTTCAAAATGGCGATTTTTTTTTACACAGTTTAAAAATGGCCGCGAGTTTGGGTCACATCCAAATCGTCAGATTATTATATAAGCGCTTTTTTTTAGGTTCACTTAACACCCCCTTAGAAAATCTGACGCGCTCGATTAAGTTTTTTTTTTTATCGATTTCAACCCTTACGTATGACTACCCCCACCATGGAAACAATCAGATTAACATACGTACATCTTCCAAAATACGTAAAACATTTATGCTATCAATATCTGACGCGCTCGAGTATGTCCATGCATCGTTTTTTTTTTACATTTTTGAAAATTTATAGCCGCTCCCCCCACCAATGAAAGTGTATATATTATATAACATTTTTTTCTTCTAATTATCTAAGCTTCGCAATCGAATAGGTCTCTATAGTGCTCGAGTAAATCCCGATTTAGCATCCCGGGCTCCCCTACTATTATATTTATAACAAGTAGTGCCTAGTTCTAGATATTATCATAATTTAAAACCACAAACGGAAATGTATGTCTTGGGTTTCTTTGGTTCGCTTTAACGATTTATATTACCTATTAATAAATATGTATTATTTTAATCAATTATTTTATTGGATGGAACTCCCAGCATGACGCACGCAATGCAGGCTCCAACGCAATTCTGAGGCCGATGCAAATTTTCCGGACTTTTCAGATTTTGATGGTAAACCTAAACGTGACCTAACCCAACGGATGCAGACCTAATTGATTGTTCAAAAAACGACGCAACCAAATGGACGGACGCCGATGGTTTTTAGGGTTCCGTACCCGAAGAGTAAAAACGGCACCTTATTACTAAGACTTTACTGTCTGTCCGTCGGTCTGTCCCCAGGCTGGGTCTCAAGGACCGTGATAGGTAGACTCAAATTTTCACAAATGAAGAAAGAAAGTTACGATATTATGTAAGATACTTATATATAAGGGGGCTCTCATACATAAAAACGCATTTCTTTCTTTTATTTTTGCCCAATATTGGTACGGAACCCGTCGTGCGCGAGTCAGACTCGCACTTAGCCGATTTTTGATGTTACGCCGCAGGACTAGCGTTGAGAAATGCGACGAGTTTCGGTTGACCAGCTTTAAGACAAAACTGAAACTGAACTGAACTAGAAAGTCGATTGCGTTTTGTTTTGAACAGATATGATGCGGCAGTATAACGCAACAGATAGGTAAAGAGTACTCGTACTCGCCTTGACATGACAATTCTATTGACAATACTGTTGACAAATGCAGCAGTTGAGCCCTGAAAAGGTTTCAGGACTTGTTGAGTACAGATCTTCTTTATTTCTAGAAAATCGCTATCTATAGAGTATCTCTATCTATAGAGGTCTTACGAGAATGTCGAAAGACCGAATGTTACTTGAAGATACTACTTTCTTTTGTTAAATCTATTGTGTCTGGAAATCTAAATTTTATGAGGTTAACACATTAACAATCCATCTTGCGCCAAAAACAAAATACTCGCAACAAAACAAGCCCTTTTTTGCGTCGACCTCAAATCTATCAGCGGCTAAGCATCCTTGAGACCGCCCGAGGAGCACGGATTGGCAATTTTCCACGGTATTACTTACTGCGCCAGTAAAGAGAGGTACAAAAACGTCAGCGGTTACGAGCGCGGTCCGGTTGCGTCAAGCGTCGCGCGTCGGGCGTCGTGGTTGCGGCGCGCGCCGGCCGCCGTCACGCGCCCGGCTGCACGAGCGGGCAGGGACGGACTCAGAGACGGACCAAACACAAGGAGATGGTTACGAACGCGGCCCGGTTGCGTCGCGCGTCGGGCGTCGTGGTTGCGGCGCGCGCTGGCCGCGGCTACACGAGCGGGCAGGGATACGGAGCGAGTACAAAGAAGAGACGGTTACGAGCGCGGTCCGGTTGCGTTAAGCGTCGCGCGTCGGGCGTCGTGGTTGCTGCGCGCGGCCGTCAAAGTCACGCGCCGTGGCTGTCGCGGGCAGGGATGGCTCGGACACGGAGCGAGAACTAAGAAACAGGCTTAAGCAACTGTGCACTGGGATTCCCAACTAGTTTAGGTATTGACGTCATCACATCAACAGCACGATCGAGCAGGGACACCAAATACAAAGAGGAGCCGGCCTAAGTAACTGTGCAGGGCCAACTCACACTGGTGCAGAGTCGAAGCGACGCGATGCGTCATGACTCGCGAATCCATTCGATTCCAGCTGAGCATCGAAGCGCAAATGCGCGCGGCAACGCGCTTCGACGCGCGTTGCCATATTTACATAACACAAATTTGTACTTAAAAAGTAGAACATTAGATAATATAAGATGCTCAAGGCGGAAAAATATGACGCGTCGCGTCGCTTCGGCTCTGCGCCAGTGTGAGTTGGGTCTAAGACCATCAGGTACACGGTTATCACAGACAGACTATGCCACCAAATCCGGCCCTGTGTTCAACTCGCCACAGGCGATAGTTTTCCCACGGTCGCGGTCGGCCCGCTTCGTGGCCAAGTATAGCTCTGCCATTTGCATGCCCCCCTCCCTGTCTACCGTATTACACCACCGCGAGAGTCTAAACCGGCCCGCATGGCCGACTCCCGAACACGACCGCGTTGGACCAGCGATCCTAAGTATAATGGACGGCTGAGGCTTAAACAAGTACAGAGTCGACAAGACACATTACGTATTTATAGAACTCAGCGGTGCATTGTAATCGCGCCTAAATCGAGAAGGATCTGAAGGTTCTACGTCAGATTTAGGAAACGGAGGGTTCTAAATTGGGTCGGGTTCTGGAGGAGGCACCAAATCTGGTAGGTACCTACATCCTTAGTATAATAAGCACAGTCATAAACAAGTACCGATAGTAGACAAAACACATACGTACCTATTTATAGACTTCGAGCTGCATATTGTGAAGGTTCTAGGTCAGATTAAGATACGGAGGAGTCAAAATTGGGTCAGGTTCTGGAAGATGCCCCAAGTTATAAGCTGATACGGAGTACAAGGGAAAACTCTGTTTAGCTCGTATTTTTCTCTAATCACCTAAAACTCTGTTTAGGTGATTAGAGAAAAATACGAGAATGTTCAGATGAGGATACACTGATGGGCCGGACTTCACCAGCGAGTGTAGTCCCCTCTGCAGAGTATATCTCATCTGGTTTGCTATCCCACTCGTGGAGAGACAACTCAGACATGCTAATGTCTGGCACCGGGGTTGCGGTTGAGGTGGCGGAGTACTGAACATACTAGGTTTGATTTCGATTTCACATTGAAACACAAACATGAGAAAAATGTGGACGAGTAAACCAAAATTTTGAAGAAAATCTTAAAAACGCTACATGAACAATTCGCTAGACATCACGTCATTTTTAAGTAACTAAAAAGAAAGAGACATGATTACAAATAGCAAAGGCCATGTTGCTCAGATTTTATTTAACCACAGGAGACAAAACTTTCAAATGCCTACGAATCAGTCTGACGGAAAACAGCTGACCAACTTCTGATGACAGATCATAACAATGTTTTCGACAATACACCTAGAACATGCAATTGATATTATGCAATAGGCCTTCTGTTTACTTAATCTATAACCAATCCACCGCAAGATGATTCGGTATCAGTAAAACTTGATTTAGCAGAGATTTATCTCGATAATTTCGCCGCTTTAGCACTATGCATGTTGAATGCTTATTAATTATACGGAAATTAATTTACCCATACATTTTATATTGGTTTCGTGGTTATAAAAGTTCAATGTTTTGATTCTATTTATCTAATAAAAAGGTTGAAATAAAAAATTATATTATGAAGGGTGGGGAGGTAAGGCGGAATCTTCAACCTAAATATTCTCTGGAAAAATTACTCTACATGTATAAAAATGAATTCCTGTTGGCTAGTCTCACTAAACTTAAACTCGAGAACGGCTGGACCGATGTGGTAAATATTGGTCTTGAATTATTTGTGGAAGTCCAAGGAAGGTCTGAAAGGAGGATAACGTGAGGCGCGAGTTATAATAAATTATATGTCTACTAATAGTATTTATATTTAGGTCAACTGCATACACCATAGTGTGTATCCATCCTTATCTCTTACAAAAAAGTGAGATCACAAATAAACTACTTATTAATATATACGTGACCTATTTCGGAGAGTATACTGCGTTCTAATTGAACTATTCCCTCCCCTAATTTGATAACTTATTAAACTTTACCTACTGGCAAACCGGAGCGATGAGAACATTCCTCAGGATATATAATTATAATTCTACCAAAGAAGCATCTACGCTGAATAACTATAATTTGAGATCCAGCCCAATATTAGGTACAGTATGGAGGATAATAACAGTAGGTTAACTCAATTCAACTCTCAAAGTAGGTTTAATTTTAATCTTATAAAGGTCCAAACCTTTATAAGATAAAGATTTTTATCCAAGTTGCATTCTATTTTTTTTAAATAACAGATTTTTGCTTCAAAATCCACGGTTCAATATTTATTTATCTGGCATATTCCAGATCTTTATTTATAAAGTAACTCATATCAAGCTGGCATATGTCTAGAAAAATCAGATTCTTATGACTGATGATTCCGGAAAAGGAGTTCTTCCGTCATCATGGCGCTTGCAACGGTGCCGAAATACACGGTAAAAAGCCCTTATTGATAAATATAGTTAACGATATTGAACGTGAAAGCTTAAAACAATACAATTTTTTATTAGTCGTAAGTATCTATTTTCTTTTTTCTCAATTTCCATCCAGATATTTTGACAGTTATTTGTAACTTTATTGACCAAACTGCGGTATGGAAGACAAGTGAGAATTCATGGTTTCTTCATTGATTTCCTTGCAACAACTTCACTGCCATTTACTAAAATATTTTCAATATACCTGACAGTCGTGAGCTCGTAGAAAATTAAATTAGTGGGTAGTTTTATAATCATTGTGTTTTAATTACTCTCTCCGAGATAATCACTGACTTCTTTGACGGGTAGGATTGAATATGATGGATATTCAACTGATCTGGCAAATGCCTTTTGCATAATTGGATCTGATTGCTATTAATAAAATGGAAGCTTTTTTTTTTCTTTGACTGCTACCGATTCAATAGAATAATAATTTCTGCCTATGTTAATTCTTTCGAGTTTTCAATAGGTAAGTAGTAAGCTTCGGCCACTTTCCGAACCATTTTTATTTACTTTCGTACTTGACAATTCATGCGTGCTTGTTTTATGTTTATTTATATCTATACTTATAATAAATCTGTAGAGAGGGCAATTCTGTACATTGAATATATTTTCAGGGGATGATAAGTGATCGATACTGATGCCAAAAATGCAATCAGTAAAATCTATCTGTTTGAACGTGCATCACCCAAAAACTACTGTATGGAATTGAATGCGGTGTTCACCAATGTATTGCTAGAGGTCTAACTTAAAATTTGCAAACATTTTATGGAATTTCGTTATTTTTTAAACCCGATATCTACGCGTGCGACGCCGCTGGCACAGCTAGTTAATAAATATGTTTTCTATTCTTTACTATTCTATCTACTTATTTAGGTAAATTTTAATACCATTTCGCATTATAGGTACAGGCAGGAGCGTTTCCTCCCGACCCGCCAAGGGCCAAAATGTACGGGCAGGAGCAGGTGCGGTGGTGTGTATCTTTTGCCTAATTACCATAAGTATTCTAATAAACAGTTAGCACTCGTAATTTAGGTACCACAAAAAATGATCAAATAGATCCATTATCAGTGCGCCATTATCGTAGAGAAACAAATCAATTGAAAACTGTCACCAGCTTCAGCACAAAGCGAATGACGACACAAAGAATGATCCTGACTCTGTCCAAACATCTCACTCGTTCCAATAAGAAGCCCACGTTCCCATTGAACGCTCCGCGATTCGCGCGGATAATAAAAAGGCACATAAACAAAAAGAATCATCTTTATCGGCGTAGCTGTTGTTCGTGATTTTATTGAGAAAAGCGCTCGTCTCCCGTTCCCACGGCTGGCTTCCGGCCGCGGCGAATTTTGACAGATCTGAATTACTTCGATCCGTGTAGCGACAGCAGAGGAAATGGATTCAATGAATCTAAATCTCGAAATCGGACAAAACTGTTTTTTCGCACGAGTCAAAACTATCGCAACCCACGCTGTACATAGGCCTCTCCAGTTGATCACCACTAGTCACGCTCTGGCGACGCTACTGTCCGTCATCGTAGTGCAATAATTAGGGGGGGGGGAGCTTCTCTTTCGCTTCCCATCAGGCGTAGGGAAGCCGAGCTACTATAAAAAAACAGTTATTATCGCATCTGTTAAAACCACTTGATTGCTTACTGAAGTCGAAACAATAAATATCATTTAATAGCTGTGCTCGCGACTTCGTCCGCGTGGAATAGTTATTTTTTCCCCGTTTTTTTTACTTTTTCCATTATTTCTTCGCTCCTAATAGTTTGCACCGTGATGTTATATAGCCTAAAGCCTTCTTCGATAAATGGTCTATTCAACACAAAAGAATTTTTCAATTCGGACCCGTAGTTCCTGAGATTAGCGCGTTCAAACAAACAAACTCTTCAGCTTTATAATATTAGTTAAGATAAAAACAAAAGAGATCAGATTTTATCACCTATTATATTATATTAAGCATACGTCGCGTGCGTCTCTGGCCGTTCCCACACACATTTACATTCAAGTACACATATATCACATTCTCTCAATGATAGTTCCCAGACTCGTGCCGAAAACGTTCCGATAAGAAAACGGTTGATAAGTTATGTTTCTTTAGTTTTTCAAGGGCTGAAAAGATAGAAGATGGATTATTGAAACGACATTTAAACTCTATACAGCAGTGGACTGTGCTATAGGCTGATGATGATGATACTTGTGATCGTTTTGTAAACAAACAATCAACCTCAAACAACTTGGAAATTCTTAACGCTCTAATTAATAGCAGAAATAGTAAAAAAAATTGTTAAATTGTTTTGCCGTCCGTCCGACAGGGTAGAATGACCGTGGATTTGTTGCGCGGGCGCCGCAGACTAGTTTTGTAAACTATCATCTCGTTTTATTGACAGTCCACTATCGGCAGACATGCTGTTTTTTCGCTAGGCGATGCTAAACGTGGTCTATGTTACCGTTATCTCGTGTGTCGAGTGATTAGAAGCAGTAACTCAAGTTGGTGGTAGATAGAGAGTTTTGACTTGGGTCTGTTTTCTTGCAAAAGGGATGACGACGTATGGGGATAGTTGAAGCGTTCAATGTTTTGTCTAAGTTGTTATTGCATAATCTATTATTTTTTATGGCACCATATTGAGTATGAATATACCAAGAAAGTTATATTAAAACTTGACTAGCAAAATCATAGTGCCTATATGTACCTACTTAATTTGAATTAGCATCATAAGGGTAGGCTAATGATATCTACTTTTTTTCATCAAATAATTGACTCTCATGATGATAATAATTATTCTAAATCCGGTGAAGTGCTGTTTATAATATTTTAGATAATTATAACATTTTATTACTGTAAATGGAAATCATTAGTGGCAAACTGTGGCTAATAATCGCGAGCAATGGAGAAACTTGGGGGAGGCCTTTGCCCAGCAGTGGGACAATAAGGGCTAATAAAAAAAAAGGTCCTTCTCCGGACTGGCGGCTCAATTCGAGCGAAGATTCGCTATGCTATGGACATAGTAGGTTTACGTCTCTTCTCCTATCCCGTCATTATGCTCTTGCACATCAAACCTTTTCCTACCAGCACTTGGAGTGAAGCCTCTTAATAAGATTCGAGTTTTCCTTTTCATAGAGGTATAAATTATCCTCTGAAAATTCTAGCAAAACCAAGTTACTGCCTATTTCTTCCTTCTATGACAGGCTGTTGATTCAAACATTTATCACATTTTAGGCCTCCTTAAAAATTATTTTATGACCATGTTTTAGCAACACTGTATTGGCAAATGGTCGCTTTATTGTTCACGGCACGCAAAAGTGTTATTCGCATTTAAGTGTTATAGATACACGTGAACATAGATTAAATTAATGATCTGTTTCAAAATGGTATACAGACAAAACAGTTAGATCTCGTAACCTAACTATAAATATGATCGGGTATACCATAGAAGAGAGTCATAACTCTCGCTTATATCTATTATTATTCGTAATATTATGTCCTGGTGATTTAAGTGGTTTAATAGCACTTAGCTATTAACACACCACGTTTTACACCACGTTCCTGGAATGTAAGTGAGCGACCTACCATCTTTTCGCTTCAAGCCACCTTCACATGTCGCGGTGCATCCTACTTAATAATAAAAAAGGCTCTGGAAACCGACTTGTGGCCGTTTAAGCTTCACGATTGAAGACGTAGTTAAATAGGTACCACAGTCCGATGACGGACAGCAGCGTCACCGGAGCGAGAAGCTTCGCCAAGCCAACCCCCTTACCCAGCATGGCAAAGCCTTCAGATGGTTACCCAAAGTGGCGAACTAGAGTGGCATCGAGCAGGAGACTACGGTAGGCTGATAATGTTCCGACAACGGGTTCAGTGGGTAGAACTTAGTGAGAGCACGAAACGAATTACGCCGACTTGTAGAGTAGACCCGCGCCGACATTGTTTTGTTTTTATCCACAGTCGGCGATAAGTCACAGTGTACATAATTGCTTCATTATCATTAGCGTAAGGACAGCCGAAAGCAGCGCGTGGGCGTGCTCTTATCTGTGGCACGCGTGGGAAAACCCGCCTCGCGTGTTCACACGAGCCGCCCGGGCACATGTGACCATTTGTTTGCCGGGCTATTTTGGTTACATGACCTCATGAGGCATTGATAGACGTTTAGTGGGAGCAGGTCGCGCCGGCTCCAGGCTCCCTATGAATTCCTTAAATGACCCAAGACATGCTACGCTAGGCCACACATCGCCATCTAGCCCCAAACTAAGCTAAAGCTTGTACTATGACTACTATGAGTACTAGACAACTGATAAAATTACTTAGATACTTTCTTTTGCAAAAAAATACATTATATTCATAGAAAACGGACATGTTCATGAATACAAATGTTTGTACTGTGCGGGAATCGAACCCACGAACCTTGGCTCAGAAGGCAGAGGTCTTTTTTTTATAATAGCTCGACATAATGGCTTCCGCCTGATGGAAAGCGAAAGAGAAGCCCAAGTCGCTGTGACAACTGGCAAGTAACTCGTTAGTTACCTGTCAGTTGCCACTGCCATGCCGGCCCAACCCTTACCCCCCACGAGCTCCGGAGACCCTACTCACCAGCAGAAACACGACCCGGAGGTCATTTGGCTGCGGTATTCTATAAGGTGGAGGTCCTTCCCCGGACGGGCAGCTAATAATGGACTTAATGCGGTATAGCATTCTCTATCAGTCCACTAAGATTTAATAGATATTTAATTTAGAATCACGTTTAATCGAAATCCATTTCTTACTAAGCACAGTGGAAAAATAGCTCCTCTAGTTTATGTATGACTAGTCTAAAGTGTAATCCGTTCACGATGTAAATTTTCCATTAATTAATGCAGTAATCTTTTAATGGTCTAGGTCTGATGGACATTAGTCTTATTGGATTTACATAATATAGGTTTATAGGTAGGTGGACGGATTTTATCCTGGATTACGTTTGCGTGGAAAGACTCATTAGTACGCGTATTGAACTCGACTTTAAGCTTAATCTACTTTATATGGATAGATACCCACATTTTGCTAGGGTTGAACACTTCAATAGAAAATAGGGGGATGTAATATGAAAAAAAAGAACATAAATTGAAGAAAAACATTTTTTTTACAGTAGCTCGACATAATAGCTTCCCTACACCTGATGAAAAGCGAAAGAGAAGCCCAAGTCGCTGTGACAACTGGAAGTAACTGGTCAATAACCTGTCAGTTGCCACCGCCATGCCGGCCCAACCCTAACCCCCCCACGAGCTCCGAAAAAGGTCGTGTTTCTGCCGGTGAGTACACCGGCAGAAACACGACCCGTAGGTCATTTGGCTGCGGTATTCTATAGGGTGGAGGTCCTTCCCCGACGGGCAGGTCAATTCGAGCGAAGATTCGCTATGCCCTACCTCTCTTACAATTAGTTGTTAGTTAGTTCCTTGGTTCGATAGAAATAAAGGTGTAAGAAACTTATTTTCAACAGAATTACCTAAGTGTTTTCTGACTATCGAAATCTGAAATCTATCTTCTTCTATCTATACTTATAATAAATCTGTAGAGAAGTAAATTCTGTACATGAAATATAATTTCAAAATAACTATTAGGGGGTGATTAGTGATCGATACTGATGCCAAACATAAATGTATTTGAACATTGTATTCCTTTAGTTATATTTTCATACAAATACGATAAATTTTATTGTATGCTACATATTCCTATTAGATTTATAAATTCTTCTATGTTGGAAGTCGGACCCAATTGAATTACCTCTTTTGAAAGTCAAATGAACTTGCCGCTCAGGTCCCAAAGGTCAGTAAAGTTACCTGCCTATCAAGTTACCAGGATGTGATTGGTAACTTCGTCGATCAAGTATCAATGTTTAGTCGTGATCAATATTATCATCTTACTCAGTTGTGAAGGTCGTTTAATGAACAGTACCTATAAACATCACAAGTGCAAGAGATAAATTATTAGGTACTATCAGGGTAATGTGGAACTCATTTCCGGTACATGTGTTTCTTCCTCATAAAACAATTAGTGGAACTAAGTAGTATGTCAAATGAGAATGCACGTGAAAGAAAGTTTTCGAATCCGAACGAAATCCTTCTTTGCCTTCGTTGTTCTGATACCCATAACACAAGTGCTTAAGCTACTTACTTTGGGATTAGAGCAATGTATGTGATATTGTCTGATAATTATTTATTTATTTGCTTTATATAAAACGTAAAAGGAACATACAAATGCAAATAGTAACGTTCTCATTTAAAAATATAATGTTATGTTACAGTCACTAGGCAAGAACTAGGTATATTTATTCATTTATCCCACTTCACTTCTATGATGGAATGTAAATAAATAAATAACCCAACACATGCCACGCTGGGCCACACATCGCCATCTAGCCCCAAACTAAGCCGAAGTGGCCGAAGCTTGTACTATGGGCACTAGACAACTGATAATAAAATTACTTTAGATATATTATTCTTTTTTTCGCAAATAAATACATAGTAACCACTAAACACAATATTAAATGTTTGTACTGTGCGGGAATCGAACCCACGACATTTGGCTCAGAAGGCAGAGGTCACTACCAAATGAGCCATCGAGCAGTCAATACAATAGTTCAAAGAACAATTCAATCCGAGCATTAGTCGCAGGCTTTTCCGTAAACATTACCAGTCACAACAATAACGTAAAGGACCAAAACATTCACACTAACGTAAATTCAGATCAGTGACGTAAAGGACATACCGAGGTGAGAGGATGACGCGTAAACACGCCACCGAATTAACGAAATATAGGTTTGTACCTAGTATACATAATTAACCAGGTAGGTTTGTACAAAAAAAAAAAAAAATTATATCTATGTACATATATGCCCCACCCGGCAACACGACACCATCCTCCCCCCTCCCGCGCCGCAGACCTCGTAAGCCGCAGATGTGCCAGGTTGCGCGGGAGGGTTTCCTGAATAAGGAGTTATAGCACCCGGGACAGAAGAGCCCCGGAGACGATGCCCGGGTAAAGATCAGAAGGATCGAGACCCGCACCCGAGCGCCGCAATTAGCGGCACGAGGAAGAACCAGAGACGAGGTACAAAAGTTACTGAGAAAAAGGTGTGCGTAACTTGGAATCGTACGTTGCTCTTGCGCAGGATTTGACCGGCCAGCGGTCATCGGTGACTCAGAGCGTGCGTCACGCATAATTAACATCGTTATAGTCTAGAAGTTGTATCTCCGGTACCGCGTAAATAGACGGCCGAGTGACAAACGCTGAGTAAGAACGGATTTCATAAAAATATTTGTTCTTTCGCATACATAAAAGTATATCTTTCGCATACAAATATAACCCAAAACATGCCACGGGGCCACCTATCCCCATCTAGCCCCAAACTAAGCCAAAGCTTGTACTATGGGTACTAGACAATTGCTAAACTTCTTACATACTTTTTTGTAAGTAAATACATTTATTAGGTATACATAGTTCGGGAAAACCATCATACTATTACGATCTTTTTTTAAAAAAAGAGGAGGATCTCCATTCGTCGGTTTCTTTTTTGCCAACTTAATATTGCGTCATATTGTATTTCATAATTATGCAGTATTTATTTCATTTATTGTTTCATTTACTTGTATTTTATTATAACCATCACAATTGAAGACGTAGCTAAATACTACAGGCCAACGACGGGCAGCAGCGTCACAGGAGCGAGGAGCTACGCCCTGCGATCGCCAATCCGCCTGCCCTGCGTGGTGATTATGGGTAAATCCTCCAGGTGTTTATAATGTGGCGAACAACTGTAGATGAACTGTGTAGATGTCCAGCAGTGGACTGAGATAGACTGATGATGATGATTATGATGTCTTTCACAAATATGTATATTAAACGTGAGTTATGTACATATACATGTTGGCCTTCAAAGATCATGACGCGTTGATGAGATGGTATTCTACTACGATTATATTTGATGACGTTACTTTCGTAGCTTTAGTGAGAAAAGCGTAATAGTTATGACGGACTTGGCTATTTTTGATTTGATAATAAGAATTGACAATTATTGGTCGATTAGACGATTAGGTTTTTATAAGAATATGTGTAAGTGGAAATGGATTCTCAGTCCATTTCCACGTACACATATACCTCGAATCCTGTACCGGTTATGTACACTAAGTAATAGGAATAAGAGCCTATAGCCAGACTTGTCAGAAGTTGACAGAAGTTGACGGAAAGCGCTCAAGAGGCCGCAGCCCGATAAGATGGTCTGACCAGATCCGCTCTGCGCTGGACGCCGGGTTTCATGACGCTCTCCACATGGCAAAGGACCGCAACAAATGGCGCAACATTGTCAGGGACAAGGTGATTCAGCGGGGGAATCACGACCCTCAGTAATGAGGAGCACGACGCGAGAAAAAGAGAAGCCAGACTTGCGTTTGAGTGGCCCCAATGGCGTGTTTTCTGCCGTCAACCAAACGCAAAACTAACACCAATGGCCGAGCTCTTAATCCGTACGTTGTATGACTTATATGCGGTAAAAAGGCTATGTTCAAGTATAGGTACTTTTCGGATCGGTATTTGAGAGCGAATCCTAGTCATATTATATTAGATTTACTAATACGAGTAGTATTAAGTGGTTCTGTACGCAGTATGTAGGTAGTACGACGTAAAACCTCTGGCTTATCCGGTATAGAAGCGCTCATCATGAAATATCAGCTAAGATGGTGTGGTCACGTCTTGCGAATGGATGACAGCAGATTGCCAAAGATAGTTTTCTAGAAAGAAGGCAGGGCGGGCAATATCTGCGTTACAAAGACGTGCTTAAGCGCAACCTTGTTGCTTGTGACATTCCAACTCATAGTTGGGAGGAGTGTGCTCGTCTTAGACCTGAATGGCGCCGCGCAATACACAAAAATGTGGATCTGTTCGAGGAAAAGCGTCTGAAGGACCTTGATGCAAAGCGCCAAATAAGGAAGACTCGTCCGAAGCCCTCCTACAACTACACAATAAATTCGGCTGGCCAGCTCTACTGTGTGCTGTGTGCCGTGTGATCGAGTCTTCAAATCGAAGTTCGGTTTTGCAAGTCACATAAGAGCCTATCACCACAACTATCCGGACAACAGTTAGGAGTCGCCGTCGCCGGATACGGCTTGGACGACATGAACATGATGTAGGTAGTATTAATGTACGTATAATTTCGAACTAAAATCAGTCTATAAAAGAACCTAGTCTACCTAGAGTCCTAAGCGACAGTCACCTTTAACCCCCATCGAGGATAATGTCATATATTGAAATACTATTTTATTGGTTTACAAACAAATTCTTCACTTAGTCCAGGCGCGCACTGGTGACTGTTTGTCACCGTGACAGTCGTTTCATCTCTTTTGCACTTTTTTAAATGAGAAGAAGAGAGATATCTGTCACGGTGACAGAAGTCACCAGTGCGTGCCTAGCCTTATATAACAATACCGGTTACCACTTAATTGAAGAAAACAACATGTGTGCGAATTTTACTACTACAAGGAAAAACAACATGGCGTGTTATGCTAATCCACGATGATATTTCATGACGTCACGAGACGTTTACTACAACTATGTATAATGACGGCACGATTTGATCGCTTTCGTGAGAAAAGCTAGTGACGGGTTTTCTTAAGTCTTAACTGTGCCTATGTTTCGGGGAATATGTGTAGAGGTGTATTAGGGAAGCCCCTACAGACTTATGTGCTAGTTAGATTCTGTACCGGTTATGCAAGTTATGAGTGTAATGTCTTAAGGTGTTATAATGATGACGGATTCGGGCCAAAAAGTGTGACTCAATAACCCAGTCCCTTTGGGGTCAGGGAAATAGGCCTACGTGGGTCATTATCGTCCTAGCTTAGGGTATACGCAGGCCCCTTGGTGGGGACATAATGTATAATCATATCACATATCATAGTTATTACTATCTACTAATAAACCACTCTATAGAATACCGCAGCTAAATGACGTGTTCGTGTTTCTGCTGGTGAGTAGGGCTTCCGGAGCTCGTGGGTGAGCGCTACATCCGCAGCCGGGGTGGCAACTGACAGATGACCGGTTACTTGCCCGTTGTCGCAGCAACTTCTACTCCCCTTTCGCTTTTTATCAGGAGTAGGGATATGCCATGTTACTATAAAACACAAAAAAAGATCCGTTAACTTATCATATCGGAGGAATGACCCATAATCGCCACATAAGCAGATTGGCGATCGCAGAGCACACCGGTGATGCCCAAGATCGATCAAAGTGGCGAACAAATGGAGAGGCCTATGTCCAGCAGTGGACTGTGAAAGGCTGATGATGATAATATTACAATACAATAATACGATTACAATATTGATGGAACGCGGTTGGTTGGTTCACCAGCTTCAGCTGGCTATGGTAGTTTTAATTAAAACTTTATCTCTGATTGACGTCCTTGTATTGGATGAATACTTATTTAGAGTTATTATACTAATTTACAATTAAGCACTTTATTCGCAAGAGCGATACGGCGTCGCACGCGTGGATATCGGTTTTAAAAAATAACGGACGTCCATAAAACGGCGCCTAAGTTTTAAGTTAGACCTCTAGCAATACACTGGTGAAAACCGCATTCAATTCCATGCAGTAGTTTTTGCGTGATGCGAAAAAATCATTTAAAGTAAATCCGGCGACATTGTTGCTATATTTAGAGATGTGTCAAACATCATATTCAAATGTGACAATGACATAAGTAAATGTCTATCTATATGTTAATACGGAGATGCATAATTATTACGTAATTCGAAGTAAAATCACACCATATTTTTGTATGTGTCATACATAACACAATGCAAAGACTGCCTACTTATAATGACTCTACAATTATTTATAAAGCCTTAGTATGTGCTTCGCATTTACCACAACAGAGATCACCTAATATGACGTTTGTGTACATATTCTCGTATGAATTACTTTCGCAATTTATGACTTATTTGAAGTTATGACTAATAAGTCATTACGTGCTTTTACTCGCGTATTCTAGATGTTTTAAAATTAATAAATGGTATGTTACGATTAGATTATTCCCGCGACCCATTGGGCTGAAGGTTTTAACACTGGGCTAGAGAAGATTGTTGCAAATTAAATGAAGATTACGCCCAACAGTGGACGGGTCAAGGCTGTTGATTGATTGACGAATATATCTCAATTTTCTGAATAGGCAATTAAAGATAGTACAGTTGTTTGGCCGTATGCTTCGGCGCTACCCGTGTCCCTGCAACTTGCTGCCCACTGGCGACACAGGGGGGTTTAGTGGGTATGCCCTCCCTTTTGGGAGGTGTGAGTCCCACACACCATGCCGCCTCCCCCCGGAGACGGCATGAAGGTGCATAATGCATTCCCCTCTTAAAAAAAAAAAAAAGATAGAGATCGGATATCATTTTCCGCTAACGTTGACCTTAAAGGGGAACTAGTAAAACTCTTTATAAGTAGTTGTAATGAATTTACTATGCCTTATTTCGTAGTTATTCTGATTTCTAACTCACTTGTCCTAACACAAACATTTAAGTAAATTAAGCTACATTTTGGATGTAAGGGAGCGTCCTAACATCTTTTCGCTCCAAGCCAACCTCACCTGCCCGTGGTGCATCCTGCCGAATAACAAACGAGGCGCTGGCAACCGACTGGTGGCGGTATAGCTATCACAATTCAAGGCGTAGCTAAATACCACAGACCGATGATGGGAAGCAGCGTCACCGGGTCGAGAAGCTACGCCCTGCGATCGCCAACCGCCAGCCCAGCGTGGCGATTATGGGTATATCCTCCAAATTTTTGCCCTAAGTGGCGAACAACTGGAGAGGCCTATGTCCAGCAGTGGACTGCTATAGGCTGATGATGATGAAGCTACATTTTGGAAGCTACTTTTTATGTGGATAAACATTTCCCATACACAGACATACCTACCGTTTTAAGTTAAAATAAACAGTATACCACTACTATACCTTCATGAAGGAATATTTATCTAACTCTTCCGATGTAACCTTAAGTTTAACGTTCTAGTTGTAAATTATATTAACTTTAACGTAAATTAAAAGGAAACTGTATAACATAATAAATAAATAAAAAATTACGTTAACACCGCCTATAATTCCGGATGTTTATAAAAGTAATCATAATTTATAAAACTAATAATGATTTTGCCGGTATTTTGCTGTTAGAAAAATACCTATTTCTATTAGGTACGGAAATAAGATTCCCTTAGATTTAATTTCCTATGGTACAATAACTGTAGGTACCTATATTTGCTGTATGAGTAGGCATTTATTGGTCCGTATTTATTACTTATTTTACAACAGTTTCATATTAAACTTGGATACTTACAAAATTTGATGACTTCCGAAGGGATTGACTGAAGGGCCCGATAATTTTTTTTCAATCGAAACATAAGTAAAGTTACGGGAGCTCCTCCCCATGGATTTCTTACGTCTCCGTTAAAAAACGTTATATAAAATAGGATAACGGATACTAACATATTACGAGCCAATCGAAAAAAGAATCTAAAATTGACCTAACCGGGAATCGATCCCACAGACGATATGAAAGTAAGGATCATCTACAAGATAGGCGAGAAAGCCATTTTTTTTCTAGAGTGGAATGCATTAAGCCCTTCAAGCCACCTCCGCGAGACATGTTTTGTAGCACCCCCCTCGGTCGCCAGTGGGCAGCAAATTTCAGGGACACGGGTAACGCCGAAGCATACGGCCGCATCCCTGCATGCCCTGGCCAGCGGGAGATGACAAGCGGCTGGTACTCCTGGTCCAGGGCCCAGGGAGAGCAAATACCCCTACCCCCGGCTCCGGGGAACAATAGGGTGCTCCCCGGGCGGACCTCTTGCTACGGTGTGGCTGCACCCATCACAATAGGCGAGGGAGCCAAGCCAATCTCAAGGTCGCCAACACGAACATAAGTCCACAATAATAAACAAGTTACATAATAATTATAATCAGTCTAGACTCACGTTTGCAATATGAGTCATTGTTTGTTAGAACAGTATTTTACCTATACCGGCGAGATGGATCTAATGACGTAAGCCTACCTCGATCGAAGCATGACGTATCGTGACGTTCTCTTGATTACGTTTAATGACAAAACAAAATATGACGGGTTGGATGATGTCACAACATTTTTATTAATTCCCAATCGAATTGGATGTGACTAAGCGTTTACTTCGAAACGGGAAACTTTTGAATTCGACGTTAATATGTAGACGGATCGGTTTCACTTGAATTTTTTATTTATCTATTGGAATGATGGTGAATTGGTGATATACCCCGGAAAATACTTAAAGATCTTTCGTGTTCAACTATCGTTCCTTCGGATAATAAGAATGATGGAACAAAAAGTGCATCTGTGTATGCGCTTACTTTGCTGCACTTTAAATGTCCTGGATACCTGGCTAGTCTCCTTAGGGAATGGCTACTATAGCCGAGTCATGGCAGGTCAGGCGAGTATTATTATTATTGAACTATGAAATACTTAGTTTAAAATGACGACTGCGGAAATAACAATCTTAACTAATATTATAAAGCTGAAGAGTTTGTTTGTTTGTTTGAACGCGCTAATCTCAGGAACTACTCGTCCGAATTGAAAAATTCTTTTTGTGTTGAATAGATCATTTATCGAGGAAGGCTTTAGGTACCTATATAACATCACGTTGCAACTATTAGGAGCGAAGAAATAATGGAAAATGTAAAAAAACGGGGAAAAAAAACTATTCCACGCGGACGAAGTCGCGAGCACAGCTAGTATCTTAAAAACGACTAGAAGCGTTAACCTGGGTACCAATTAAACCTACTGCGGTCGTGGTACTCGTGGTTACTAAGGCAAATGCCCTAAATTGTCATTGGGAGAAGCCTATGTCCAGCATTGGACGTTAGCAGGCCGATGATGATGATCATTTAAGATGTCTTTTCAATGGACCCGGTGACGCTTTTGATTATTTGCCTCCTGAACCCACATAGGGCAAACATCCATTTGATGATCGGTGTCCGGTATCATTTTTGGTACCTTCATTGATTTCAATCTCGATAAATCAAATGTTTGAGCATCTATGTATAGATGATGTTGTCTGAAGTTCATATTATAACTACTTATCATGTTTGAAGTAAGTTCATTGATTCTTCAATGAACTTACTTCTGTGTAATCACTTCTGTGTTGATCATACTCGTACTTAGGCAATGATTGAAGAAACAAATATAAATAAATATCAGACAACATCCCATACATTGCTCTAATCCCAAAGTAAGTAGCTTAAGCACTTGTGTTATGGGTATCAGAACAACGAAGGTACCATAAATAAATACTTAAATACAAATTATAAACACCTAGACACGCAAAAAACACAAGTGTTCATCACAGGAATGTTTGTCCCGGGTGGGAATCGAACCCCCGACCCTTGCTTCAGAAGGCAAGGGTCACTACCAATTGGGCCACAGAGCCAGAAATATAGATCTACGATCTATAATATAATTGTTCTTTCAAATTAAAACATAGCTTTAAGAATGTTTCGCTTAAAACCCGCAATTTTATTATTAAAACCGTTCAAAATGAAGGGCAACCGACAAAAGAAAACCCTCGGAGATCTACCTGCCCACAAAAATGTCCGCAGCGACTTTCGGCTTACCGACAACACTGTCCCATTTTCGTCCGTGCCATTTATATTAGGCGTTTTTGTGCCAGCCTTTTGTCTATGTCAGCGTATCTTTCAGTCCACCGCCATCGCAGACAGAGTTTCTCAAACTTATTGTTCCCCTTCTCAGTTCTTCGCGCTCTAGCCCAAAAACGGTTGATCGTGTAATAAAGGTTCAAAGAAAGTTGAGTATAGGTGCTTTCAATGTGCAAATCTCATTTAAATAGAGAGCGAGCTAGATAAATACATAAATAAATAACCCAGGCCATGCCACCCTGGGCCACACATCACCTACGACCCTCGGCTCAGAAAACAGAGGTCACTACCAAAATCAGCCATCGGGCCAGTCAAGATATTAGGAAAAGTCCGAATTTATGACTTTTGACCTTCAATATCTTAAGAACACGATAGGTTTTGTGACTTTTGAGACAACATTTAGAACGACAAAACAAATGTTTACCTATACAATTTACAGCTACATTTTTCATTCCAATGTGAAACCCTTAATAAGTATGGGCTATAAAGCTATATGACAGTGAACTCCCTATGCCTTGTGTCTCAACATCAAGTAGTTATCGGTTATTGTCCGTTTTCTTGCCTTGCCGCAGCCATTACATGGGTAAATCTTGTCAGAAAATCCCTATCATGGAATGGCAAACATTCAGATGATTGCGTATCCCACTTTGAGAAGTTTGAGAAACCCTGCGGCAGAGGAAGGCCGATAAGCCGGCGTATACGGCCCTCATTATTTTCGATTTTAGTGGAGCGGTTTTGCGTCTGCTTTTGAGGAGACCGCCGCGCGCGATGTTTTTTCAACGAAACAAATGAAGGTCGCACGAAAAATGTTTTTTAATGGACACTCTAATCTCTTCGGTGTAGTGGTTTTCATTGATTTGATGAAAACGAGCCCGGGTCGTTATCTAAAGCATATCGTTGTGGTCCACTAAAACAGTAGCCAGATAGGCTGATTTCGAAGGCTAAGTTTAAATGTATAAAAATAATTTAGGTACCTAAGTACTGTCTTGCAACTTAACAAAAGAAAATTAAGTGGTGTATCAACTCATACCAAATTTTTTGAAGTTTTACTTAGTTACCTTTACATATTATTACCATGAATAATATCCTTATCACAATTAACACAATTATTATGAGCAATCGTCTTCTACATAAAAAAACAGATCTTCAAAATTGAAGACTGAACCAAATCGGAGGATACCTACTGGTGTTATGCACCTATTCGTTATTGAAAGGACAAGGTTTGTGTAATTTAGAAATTACAAAAAGTAAAAAACTATCTACTCATACAAAGTTGACTGGCTCGGTGGCTCAATTGGTAGTGACCCCTGCCTTCTGATTGGTTCAAACATTCGTAAAGCTACGTTTTAATTTGAAAGAATAATTATAATATAGATCGTAGATCTATATTTCTGGCTCTGTGTCCCAATTGGTAGTGACCCTTGCCTTCTGAAGCAAGAGTCGTGTGTTCGATTCCCACCCGGGACAAACATTCGTGTGATGAAGACTTGTGTTGGTTCCGTGTCTGGGTGTTTATATTTATATTTAAGTATTTATTTGTGGTACCTTCGTTGTTCTGATACCCATAAACCAAGTGCTTAAGCTACTTACTTTGGGATCGGAGCAATGTATGTGATGTTGTCTGATATTTATTTAAAAAAAAAAGCAATTTTTATTGCTAAGCAATTTTGCCCACACATTTGTGCCCTTTAAACAGTAAACTTTTTATAAAACGTTGTTTTATTTTAAACAATATACAAATTACAGAGTAACGGAAAGTAAAATAGAGGTTTTATTGGGTTCAGCGGCTTTTTTTAAGCATTCACGCGCTAATGACTGAGGATCTTCACAAAAAGCTTTCGGCAAAAGTTATATTGGTGTGCTGTAAACACGATAACTTGGACACGTGCTGTTATCTTTTATTTAAAATTATTACTTAAATAGTTACAAATATCTATCATAACATTGTTTTACGATGGATAATAATGCTCTTAAGATATTTACTCTAATATTTAAATTTGTATAGTATGCAGGTACGCTTGGTACTATATAACAATGGTATCTATTGCAATTTTTAAACTAAATAGGTAGATAGGCTTACCTGCTTCTGAGTGAAATGCTCAATCATACAACTTTATGTAAATAAGTATGGAACAGGTAGGTTTAGCTTGAAAAGAATCGACTGCCTACTGGCGACATAAGGGGGCTTGGTGGGTGGCCCTCTCGTTCTGGGAGATGTTAGTCCCATACACCAGGCCGACTCCCCCCGGAGTCGTGAAGGTGCTTAATGCCTCTTTAAGATAAAAAGAAGGTCTAGCTTAAGAGGAATAAAATTCTTTCTAAAATTCTAACTTTATCACTACAATAAATCCTAACATATTCACAGATTTAGGGCCGAAACAAATGAAACGTAAGCCACTCAACGCAAACATACACAAAAAAGTAGTCCCCATCAAAAAATATTACGAATTCCATCGAAAACCATCGTAATAAGCGATAGAAAAAAACGCATTCCCAAGAAACGCGTTACGCATGCTCGAAACTCGATCGGTGGTGCACACGTGCTCCCGCGCAGTATGAATGGCAGGGCGCAGGGCCGCGGGCAGCGGGGAGGGGGGAGGGGGCGCAGGCGCGGGGACCAAAGGCAAGCCAAAAGGCTTTTTTCAGGCAGTGGTTCTCGGAGCGCGGAGCGAGGCGCGCGCGTTCGGTGCACACAAAACAAGTTATTTAAGTTATAAGTTCGTGTTTAGTTTAGTTTTGAGGTAAGTGGGTCGTGTTGTTTTTTTATCAGTGTTTTGTTTTTAGAACACGTTTCAAATGAGACGTTTTAATGTTTTGACTTTTTTGCGCTTATTCCATTACTTAACCGCATAAATGTTTGTAAATAATATCAACGTTCGTGACTTGTTCACACTTTTTTTGTTATCAACGATTTTAATGTAAACGTGTTCTGACTAAAGTAAAATAAAGTGTAATATTGAAAAGTGATTAAATAGATATTAATAATCAATGTAAACAGATTTTTAATTAAAAGTTAGGTCTTTTATTAACCGTACCTTACCGATAATAACAACAAAATATAATTTCAACAGGGCCCACAAAATGTCGGCGGATCCAGCGCCGTTATCGAAAACGGCAAAGTACAAGAAAATCACAAAACCTCTTTTGGAAAGAAAGCGGCGCGCGCGCATCAACCGATGCTTAGACGAATTGAAAGACCTCATGGTTGGAGCTTTAGAGGTAAGTTACTCCCTTTTCAAATTAAGTGCAACAAAAATCCTAAGTCATTAGCGAATCTCATCAGTTCACACCACATCTAGACTCTAATTGTACGCGAAAAAACAAAGCTTAGTTCTTTTAGTGATCATCAAAACGCAATTCATCATTCATTCACACACCATTTATTTTTATCACAGACCGGTCGTCCTTCTGTTCACTGTACGGGATCATATCTGCCCGCTTCCAAACAGGATTTTAAAAGCACAAGTCCCATTAATAAACAGTATATCAGGTCTAGACATGTCCTTATTCTGTACAGTTACATTAATGTGACGATTCACCAGTACCGTGAGAAACAACTTTTGCACCTGCTATAATTGTTTTTTATTTATTGTCCGCAGATCGATGACGACAACCTGAGCAAGTTGGAGAAGGCAGATATCCTTGAGTTAACCGTTAATCATCTCACTAAGTTGCACAGTCCCAAGGATCCGGTTTTGGAAGCGAAGAAGTTTCAAGCTGGATTCGGACAATGCGCTGCTGAGGCGTGCCGATTTATCATGTCGGTGCCTGACTTAGACTCGAAAGTGAGTCAGAGCTTGATCAGTCATCTGTCGCGTTTGATTACGGCTCAACCTCTGACTATCCAAGTGCCTGATAGACCACCTTTCTCGCCGCCAACCTCACCTTCCTCAGTAGTCTCTGACAGACAGCACTACTACAGCGATCATGAACGGTCATCGTCTGACGCCGAGGACTCCGTATACTCCGGCGACGGTTCCAAGCAGTGGGCTTACTCCAGACCAAACCCAACACCTGTTCACAAGCCAGGCCCACCGATGACCGGCTTGCTCACTACAGTAGACAAACTATCACCTCCACTTAACGCTACAGAGCACGCAGCGAGCGCGCAAAGACACGGCGCTTACTTCAACAGGGTCCCCGCAGAAGCCAAGGATGTGATACTACAAAAGATCAGACAGCATATAATGGATAAGCGCAGCAACGAACCAATGACTGCAGAAGTAAATAACCTATCGCCAGTTGAACCAAAATACTTGTACAAAGAAGAATGCAGAAGCGATCTGGTCTATCAGTATTCCCCGGCTGTCGCGCCCAGCTCTGACACCTTGGACCTGAGGAAGTTCAGGTCGCCCACAAAGTCTGTGGAGGGCGCATCGCCAAAAAAACCAACCTCGAATCAATTAGACACGACGCCCCCACCGGAGAGCAAAGTTGAGGCCACTCTTCCGGAACACTGCGAATTGCCGATGGATTACAGCAACCTACCGCCAAAAAAGAAAAGGAAATTAATCGAGTACCAGGAGTACAAAAAACAGGAGGAGGCGAAACGGCAACGCGAAGCTTTTTACGCGGCTAAAAAAGAACGACCGGACGGACAGGCTGATGAGGACAGCAAGTGGCGTCCCTGGTGAAGCCTGTATAGCCGAAGTTTTGGTTACACGGGGAGACAGTTAAATACTGCAACGCTGAGAAGTTGAGCCGCACTGAACAGATCATTCGCCAAGGTGTCAATAAGATACGCCTTCGTCGTTCACCGGCCTAATCGTCGAAACAGTGAATTTAAAAACATACTACCGATTCGCAAATTAGCACTGTCAACTTAATTTCTCATTTATTTAAAAATAAATACTTTTTGAAATTGGAATGAAGAATTGAACCTTTTTAAATTGATTGTTTCGATAAATAGGGACTTCTTAATACGTTACGTGTAATCAAGCCTTAACATTGTGATATTAATAGTTTCTTCCATGACAAAGCTTTAATTTGTTTTAACTTATACGTATGTTTATACAACGCATTGTTTTGCACTCGTGCCTTAGATTTTAAGTTTGAATTTCGTATTAAGTTAGATAGTATAGAACGATATTGTAATTTCAAATTCTATTTATGTGCCATTTGTTTTGATCTCGATGTCATTTTAATAATAAAAAATGTGTTAAAAAATGTTCAAGCTTGCTCAAGATGAACTTAAGTCTTCCAAATAAAAATGCATCTGACGGTAGATGAATACTATTAAAAATTGTTCGTGTACGTAATTGATTAATAAAAAGAAAAATATAATTTAAATCAATGAAATCTACTTAACTTTTATTAACCTTGACAACGTTTATTATCCCCAAATTTAGGAAGTAAGTAAGGGCATATGAGACTGATCCTTATAGCTACCTATTAGATACTAGGTATAACCTCGTAATGCCCAATGTCCTTTTAAAATCCAAATCCCATTGTTTTATCTATTGTGCCTGGAAGTCTGGGCATTACGACTTTAAACCTACTTATAATTAATATGGAAGGTAATTTAGATATAGCAATTTCAGCATAGTAGGTAACATAACACAGCAATTATACTTCAATAAAAACTATCATTCCTGGGTATATTATACCTAAGCCCAAATAGGTAGTCAATTTTCATACCTTAAATGCAGAAGCTATAGTTTGTTAGTGGTCCTTAACGTAAGATTTCAAATAATGCGTTACTAATTCTATTTAGAGCATGTTTAATACTATATCTATATTCTACTAGCTTTTGCCCGCGACTTCGTCCGCGTGTTTAAATTTATACATACAAAAGGATTTTCCCGCTAATTCCCGTTCCCGTGGGAATTTCGGGAATTCCTTTCTTAGTGCACCCCTACGGTACCTAAGCTACGTCCCTTCCAAATTTCAAGTGCCTACGTTTAGCCGTTTGGGCTGTGCGTTGATATGTCAGTCAGTCAGTCAGTCAGTCAGTTTCTCCTTTTATATATATATATATATATAATAATAATAATAAAAAGAAGATATTAGGTACCCATATCATAATATACTTAGGTATAAAAACTGTACCTGTACCTAATGGGTAGGTACATAATACCTACCTACCTACCGAACAAAAATCATTTAATAAGCAGTCAAGCAAGCAGAGCAAAAATCGAAAGTCTGTTTATTTTGAGCAATCGGAAATATGACCAAAACAGTAATCTACAAAAATAAATTGAATTTAAAGTAGCTAACACCTACCTTCAAAATATTATTTCGATAGCCTGTTCCGAGTTTGGTGGTAGTTATGTAGGTATTTATAAATGTATGCGTTATTGTTATTGAAGGCTGTTTTTTTGTTCCACGTTTAAACCTATTAGTAGTACCTACTCGTAAATAAGAAAATCAACAAAACGACGACAAATTGCCAGACAAAATTAAAAGACAAATTAATGTATGCCATTTATAGTAGAAATTTAAATATTTATGCGTAAAATATATATGTACCTACATTCTAAACTAAACAAAAAATATTGTTGAATTGAGAGCTTCCTCCTTTTTTTAAGTCGGTTAAAAATAATTACACCAAGAAGGGAGACGAAATTAATGCCTTTGCTGCTAATGTACCTTTGAGCTTTCGCACATACTGACTGTGACATCTATTATTAAATGATTGAACATTACAGAGCCATCTAGTGACTGTTTACACCGTTTTGTTATAAGACCCCCGTCAGCCGCCATAACCTACGTTTTGTACGACAGGTAATGCAACTAGCAAAAGCATTATGTTGCGTTGTATTCTCTTAATCATGTAATAGATGTCGCTACTTATGTGTAACCTAAGCATGCTATAAACAAAATATACTGCTAAACGACTTACTATCGCTATTCAGCAATAGACGTTGCTAGTAATACAAGCAAACTGCACAATTATTGCTTCGTGGTGGCAAAATGTCACAGAGATTAAACAACATTGTTTATTCAAAATCATTTCTTAAAATTCACACTATAATAAAATTTATTACTTATTTGCTAGATTATAGTATTAGAAAGAAAACTTAACTTAATGAAGCTCAAAACTCACGTAAGTTTTAAACTTTAAAATCGTGTAGGTAGTATGTTTTATTATTTTGAGATAATTAATTTTATAAACTTTATGCGTGAGATATTCATACCCAAATATAATTTTAAGAAGTCTTTTAATTAGAGGAATAAGTTAATTTATATAAATGTGTACCAACAGTGTGAAACCATTAGTAGGACTTCTCCCCGCTAGATGGCGTTAGCCGTAAACATGTGAAAATGTTTACGCACTTACCCGCCATCGTCTGTTTTGTTTTGCTCGTAGTAGTAATCGTAGTGGGGCAAGCGAGCAAATCAGATTCATTCATCGCCGCGCCGGCCGACTGGCTTGTCGCTAAACGCGTTCGTGAAACGGTACGTAATGAGGCGCGCGCGTGTAACGAACTTTTTCGACGTTTAAAAAAACGAATCTAAATTTTGACAGTTACCAATAATAATATTTCTCGCTTGTGAATTTTGGTGACAGTTACAATAAAGCTGTGATATTAGTGGATTGGGATATAAATAAAATCACTTTTGTGATGTTTTGTATGTGGTGTCGTGCCTACGTTTGTACAATGTTGTGAGATGCTTGTGGGAGAACAGTCGCCGGCACCACGAGTGGTGGCCGGGTTGAGGAAACTACACCCTGAACTGACACCAGGACCTGTTCCTACGCCTGCCGATCCCAATTTGAGGATATCAGGTCAGTTACTGCACTTTGATAAACTTTGTATAAGTGTTGCAAGTTAGATCAGGTCGTAAAAATAATTATATTACCTATCTACCTACTATACTTCCTATTATACCTACCTACCTACCAACTCGTATTTTCTAGGTTAAATGTTTAATTGTAAACACGGTCAAATTTGCTAGGACACGCATACCTACCTATCTAACTTTATTGAATTATCGGAATAAATATTAAGTAGGTAGGTAGGTATCGTAATTTGAGAAGCCCTACTTTTGTGTTTAATGAAAGTGTCAGCATTCTTTGTACATTATATTATTATCAATACCTACATAGGTTAATAACAGTATAGTTAGCTAAATACATAATAACAACGATTGTTTATTGTTTAACAAACAATTTAATTAAGGACATGCATAATTACCGCGTAAACAATTTGTTTTCCTACATAGGACGCGGTATTATTGATCTCGTTAAATGAATCTAGTCAATTTTTAAATTAGGTAGGTATAGGTACATACCTACTTACTTAACATAAAGCTACGTAGCTCTAGGTAGGTACTTAGGTATAATCTGGTTTATAAAAACTTTTTGAGAATTTAAACATATCAATTAGGTATTTATTTATTTATTAGAAATCAACAGCGTACCTATACACTTGATTACATTAATTAGTATAGGTAATTATTAAGGCCAATTACAGATTTCTTTAAAAAATTAACTCCTAGGTAAGGTAGGTATTCGTATTTTACCAGGCGTTAATACCTAACTACAGTTGGGAATTTTTTATTTGAAATTCTAGGTAGGCCTATACCTACATATCCGATTACAGCTGATGTTGCTGGTCTAATAGGTACCTTCCTACCTACTAGGCTGATGAGTCTAACTTTTAAAAATTACCTACCTAGGTAAGTAAAATACTGAAAGTAGGTAGGTACTAGACCTACCTACTAGTAGTTTCCAATTCATAATTTAGTAGATCACTAATTAGGTAGATCATTGTTGTTTTAATAACGTTGCATTTAAACACCCACGAAGCAAAAGTGCCTACCTACCTATCTAAGCATGCGAATTGAACATTACTCAAATTAAACATGGACTTAATTCAATTGAAAGTACCTTACTATACCTACCTAGGTAGGTAGATATTACCACCATAGCCACACCTTTGCTAATAGATACCGCTTTTTATACCACCTGTTTGATATTGTTAATTAAAGTGCAAACTCATTTTATGCTTCAAATGTCAATATTAATGGACTCCGGTCTTGTTTATCCAATCCACTTGGGAGTACAACCTTAGAGGCTACTTAATGGTTTTTACAAGAATAACTTATGTAAGTAGGTGTATGTAAGCACTCGATACTAGGTACGTAGATGTAACTTACTCATATTACTCTATCACACTTACACTTGACAGATAAGGTAGGTAAGTAAGTAAAGAAGAAAGAAGAAAGAAAAAAAACGTTTATTTAGTGCAAGACAATACATGTACACCAATTTACAAATAGACGGAGTAACTTATAGGTAAAACGTAGGTATGGGCACATGTACCATACCAGTACCATTCGTAATAAAAACTATGAAAAAGTTTATTAGGTACCTAGACTAAGTGCCTTATTATGTGTGTACCTACAGTTGCCATTAATACCTCATTATTGAGGAATACAACGCATCCAATGGAAGAGGAGATATCTACCTATTATGACAGACAAGAAATGATAATTATCAGCAAATTTAAAGCTGCCCCATACCAATTTTATCCTCCGACTTACACAATAACCTTATGTTAATTCTAAAGAATATACCTAATAGCTTTCAAATGAGAGACTGTTATGACCATACTGGAAAAATACTGTTATTGTTCCATACATTTCCAGGAAAAATCCATCCTTCCCTTTGATAAAGGTCGCTGGAATTATGCCGACAGCCACTGACCGGATGAACTTGACAGTGCAGTGTTACCGCGATAAATTATTATGCTAATTTACCTACTCCGTTGATGCACTGCAATCATTTCTGTGTTGTATTTTTGAGCCGCGGGCTTACGAACGCAAATAAAGACTGAATAAACACATATCGACTTCAATATCACACCATTTAAAAGTGGAACTCGTTACCCGAACATGTTTCCTCGTTTCTGCCAAATGGGATCCTTCAAATGTAGTATGAAGAAGCATCTAGCGAGCTAGTATGTATTCTGATCCTAATAGATGCATAGCAATGACAGAAATGTGAGTGTACAAAAGAATCCTAAAGATATCATGGGCTAATGAGAGGGTGCTACAGATGGTTTAAAAGAAAGTAGAGGTAAAACCTCTATTAAGAAACTTAGACTACTATATTTTGGTCATAATTACAAAGTACGCAATGATAAGTATAATCTGCCCCAGCTCATAAAGCAGGGTAAAGAACCTCATGACTCAAGAATCTCCGGATCTCTGGTTCAATTTGAGCACACTGCACAAAGTCCCTGTTTTGTGCCGCTGTGTCAAAAGATAAAATGCCTTAATGATAGCCCACCTCCGGTAGAAGACGGCACTTCAAGAAGAAGGAGGATGGATAGAAATCTATTACAGTCTACCGAAATATAATAGAAAATGTAGGTAATTTTACCGTCGCGCTTATAAGTACGAAATGCGATACAAACAAAAGCTTGCATTTAAGAGAATGATACGATATCCCGTTGTTTTTGCTTCTAAATGACCGAGATGATGGCTAGAGCTTAATCATTGTCAACGGTTTTGGGACGCATGTGATTTATACTCAGTATTCCTAGAGATTCTAGGTCATACTAATCTGCAGATTTGTGACTAAAGAACTCCGTCAGTTAGAGGTCAGATGGCTAACTATTGTAATGGCTGACCTTGCGAAGTTGTATCTTGGTCAAGCCTACCCGTTAAGTCATGAGACAAAGCTGTTTAGAATACGCGAGATGTCGTAGAGATTTAACTGTCTTCCTGTTTTGTATGGATTTAAGCCTAAAGGTAAAAGAGCTTGGAAATCCTGTTACGTTCAGAACTGTGGAAGTGTTACCACAATGCATTCGTTAAATTTCTCTTGTCGGCTTAGTGTGATCAGCAGGGCTATTTACAATACTCTAATTCGAAAACGTACGTTCATTCAAAATTGACGCTTGTTTTCGGGAATTGTGACAGTTCCCATCGGAAACTTATGAGAGTTCTGACGCTTTTGCATGTAATTTTGAATCGAATTCTTTAATGAAGGAAACCGTCTTGCCGATGCCTTGAGAAATGGTTGTAAATTTGCAAAACTCCACACAATTGAAATGGATTGTGTCCCAATTATTAGCCTCCAGGTGAAAGTAAATACATGAATAAGGCGGGCAATACTTAAAAACACATAATCCACCTTTTGGGCTTTTCCGCAGTCTGTTAAAAATAACCCTATGCGCTGTGCCTTGAAGCGGAAGCTTGTGTCGCAACAAATGGTATGAGAATCCCAAAGAGACGTGATATTTGATCCCAAACAAGCAATAAATAAATAAATAGCCCAAGAAATGCCACGCTGGGCTACAGAGCGCCGTCTAGCCAGTACCAAACTAAGCCATAACTTGTACTATGAGTACTAGACAACTGATAAACTTACTTACTTACTTAGTTTTTTTTGTAACGAAATAGGATACCTACTTATTAAACATCCAGACCAATACAAACAGACTTGTCGCGGGGATCGAAACCCCGATCATTGTGTCAGAGGCAATGAACATTGCACTACCACTGAACGGCTCTGGTCGTCAATATCCTTGTGTATATCATTAAAATCTAAGGCTAATTAAAATAACAATGCTGCTGGGTCCTTAAAACTTCATCACAATCGTTTATTTTTGTTTGAACCCGTATGTGGGAGCGACACCCCGCTGCGCGCTAAATTAGCAAATGTCCACCACATGTGTTATTCTGTAAGGAATTCGTTGAAAAAACTGATTAAGTCGGTATCTAAAGATATCAAAATGTTTATCCTTGTATTACGAGTATCTTAAGGCTTTTCGTCTACGGCTTCGTTCGTTTGGATATCGGTTTGTCACAGAAAGCAATGAATGGAGAACCATTAAATTTTCTTCGTTGAGTGATTTTTGAGTAAAGGTTTTGAAGATTTTGCTATGCATGTGATAGTGTCGAAAATTTGCTCACGAAAAGAGCGGATGAGAAGAAAAAGTTTTCGTACCTATCACTGCTTCTTTGCTTACCAAATTTCTAAAGCTAAAAAATATTATCATCTCTTAAAAAATCTATTAAACGGGGCGTGAAGCGGCACTTATGCAGGCCGTCATAGTGTGATCGATCCGCGTTGCACTAACCATGTGTGATGAGGATCGCTTACACTTTTTGGACTTCGTCGTTTGCTTAACATCAGGCAGGACGCAGTTATTTTGACGAGGTATTATAAAAAAAGAGGTCATTCTCTTTATCCACCATTTAATGTCGTCAACTGAAACTGTTATTAATGTGGTATTTTTTAATCTCCAGACCAACTTTCCGCAATCCGGCACGGAAGCCACGATAATAACAAAAACCAACGGTTATTATTATTGAACTGTTAATTATGTTTATACCTAACGTCGAACTCGTTTGGTTAATTATGTTTTGATGATTATAGTATAAATTTAATGTAGGTACCTAATGTTAGGTTATTGTGACCTAATTACGATGCAATTCGAATCGCTGCATCAAACGGCAGTATTTATTAATTTCGTTATACCTATTAAGTTCTTTGGACATCTGTGATAACAACTCGATTCGAAGGCAACAGACAACTAAAAGTCCTTGCGTGAAGTAATATTATAACACATGCATTAGATTAACACATAGACTATAAATTATAAGGTTATCATTTCATACATCACTTGACCGTGGTTTCTATATTTAGAATAGAACCATCCCATCCATTCATCAGGAAGCTGGCAGCAGTGTTTACCTGGGTACAAATAAAACTCGCTGACTAACCCGCCTGCCAAGAGTGTTGACGAAGCCCATTCTAATTGTCATAGGCCTATGTCCAGCAGTGGATGTTAACAGGCTGATGATGATGATATCGCAAATTAAAAGCGGACAAAGCCGCGGGCTGCAGCTAGCTTAGTAGACTATAAATTAGGTACAATCTGCGTCACAAATATATCACAATAGATATGTAGCAAGTAAATAACAAATATGTCAATATACCAATGGCTGTCAATATTTTCCTCGTGCATTACCACAGATTGAGCTACGTCAATACTCAACTAATGGCTCTATAGCGTGTTTGATTTAATTTTAAAAGTGTACATAAGCCACTGCATAGATTCTACGAGAACTACTTAAATACCTACTACTTAAAAAGAGACATTATAAGTTCGCAGTACCAAAGAAATTGTATGTTATGTTATTGCACGGATTTCTTCGTAATTGAGTTTATGACTTGTTGCAACTTGCATTTATTTATGACTTTTGCTAAGTAATAAAACGTGTTAATTTTCATCTCGTTCTAATTACCTATTATAATCATAACGTTCTTGCATAATATACCTATTACATAGTAATGAAAATATTTCGGAGACAACAGGGTAGATATAGATGATCCTTATGGTCTCCATACAGAAAAGACAGTAGGTTGATATTGGAGGCGATTATGAAAGGAATGTAAGGGAGCGGCCTATCATCTTTTCGCTCCAAGCCAACCTCACCAGCCCGTAGTGCATCTTGCCGAATAACAAACGAGGCGCTGGCAGCCGACCGGTGGCCATCACAATTTAAGGCTTACCTAAATACTACAGACCGATGAAGGGGAGCGCAGCGTCACCGGAGCGAGTAGCTACGTCCTGCAATCGCCAACCCGCCTGCCCAGCGTGGTGATTATGGGTATATACTCCAGATGTTTTCTCTAAGTGGCGAACAACTGAATAGGCCTATGATTTTGAATCTTTATCTTTATCGTGAAATTGAGTGATAGGATTAGGAATGAAACGATAAGAGACCTCTGTGGTTTGCAAGAAGATGTAGTGACTAGAATTCAGAAAGATATGCTTAGATGGTTTGGTCATGTAGAGAGGATGGATGAAAGTAGATTAACCAAGAAAATATATAGCGATAGCCTGAATGGATCTGTTGGAAGGGGAAGACCTAGAAGGACATTCCATGACCAAATAGAAAGTGTCATAAAAAAAAGGTAAAATACTAAGTACCCTAAATCGACGAGCAAGTTGTGTGTCAGGACCGTAGCAAATGGAAGGACGTGGTTTCTGCCTATTCCTCTGGGAGAAAGGCGTGACGTTATGTATGTATGAATGTATCTTTATCTTCCAAGCTTTAAATGTGTCTTTCTTGTCCTCAGGCGTCCTCCGCCAGTACTACAATGACGACACAGTATCCTGGGCGTGGGTGCGCGCGGCCGTGCGCGGGGGCTGCCTGCTCGCCTGGCGCGAGGGTACCCTGCCCCGGCGGCCGGCCGCCCGCCTGCCCCTGCGCGGACTGCACCTGCGCACCGCCACCTCCCTGCCCAACGCCTTCCAGCTGTCCAGGCTGCGGGACGACACTGCCGTTGCCACGTTTCAGGTGAGAGACGGATATAAAATAGAGCTTTTCTCTCCACTATCGGTTTTTTTATACCGCTTAGTTGGCAAACAAGCCTACGAACCGCCTGATGTAAAGCGGTTACCGCAGCCTATGGAGGCCTGCTGGCCAGGGCATGCAGGGATGCGGCGGTATGCTTCGACGTTGCCCGTGTCCCTGCAACTTGCTGCCCACTGGCGACACAGGCTATGGACGCCTGCAACACCACATCACACGCGGTTTGCCCACCCCATTACCCCTAGCTGTCGATGCAGCGCTCACACTTAACGCGTTCCGGAAATCACCGGCAGAAACACGACCCGGAGGTCATTTAGCTGCGGTATCCTATAGGATGGAGGGATTAGATATTTTTTTTTCTTTATTCTTTACTAAAAAGCGATACGACTTAAATCGTTTATGAACGTACCTGATTATTTTCTTAGATAAAACTTACTTTGTGTTGCAATATTTTTGTTACGTAGTTTTCTAAAGGCGCTATCTTTAGTGACATAAATGATAGCGCCATTGTATTTTGGGCGTAACTGTCTATCCGTGTGATAAAAGTCTTGAGTATGTTTAAAGATACCATGGTATGTGGTGTATTCGTACGTAAACCATACTGTAAAGAGGCTTATCCGTGAGCAGCAAAAGTTCTTAGGACAATCTAGTAAGATCTAATTTACTGATCACTGGTAATTAATTTTACTTAGCTGTTGACAAGTTATACAGAACCGAGAACAAACATTCATTATATAATATGATACATAATTAATTTGTGTTTTTTTTTGTGTCTGGTTGCTAATGGTATTTATCCAGGTAATAGGTTTTTAAAGAGTCGGCATAGCGCATTTGATTCAGATTTCCGAAATTAGGAAACGCAAATCAGTTATTTTAAAGATGTGTATCTACTACCTACTTATCTACTTTCTGATTGGGTCAACGAAATAAGAAGTTGTCTAATAATTTAAAAAATAAATCCATAAGAACTTCCATAAATATTGATACAAATTCGAAATTTCAATATACATACAAACGAATATACCTACTTCACGTTCGTTATCACAACTGATGTCAAATATTTTTCCAGAGTTATTGATAGAAAACGCGATAAAAGGCGCCTGTTTGTACACGACGGGACTATTGACCGGGTGATATACCAGTTTACATACAAATTCATACTGCATTGAGACACGATTGCATGGCAATGCGTTGGTTTCACTTTTATAACAAAACATGTAACAAAACATGTAATCATAATATTTATTGCATTACTAGCTTTTGCCCGCGGCTTCACTCGCCATAAATTTGGGGTAAATGCTCTATACAAACTTCCAACCCCCATTTTAGGGAAGTGGGGGGTTAGAAAGGGGCAAAAAGTAGCCTATGTTACTTTCCATCCCTTCAAGTATCTTCACTTATAATGTCACGTCAATTCGTCGCTCCATTTTGCCGTGTAAGAAAGACAAACATACAGACTGACAGACACAATTTCCCATTTATAATATTAGTACGGTTACATAAATACAATGTATCAATTCATCATGAATGTTTTGTCAGTGGGAATCGAACCAATAATCTCTGTCACGGAGACAGTATAGGGTGCACCAATTACAGACACTTAATGCCAAATACATATACATATTCTCTACCTTCGGGACAGGCAAAAGTAAATGACCAAATAGCAATAATTGGATTAATAATAGGCTATTATAGCTAAAAACTGTAATTAGTCCGTCTTTTAGCTTATTCAAAAATAAAAGACACGTATTTTTTTATTTGTAAATTAGACTAAAACTTACAAAGTTATAGCCCGTTGAAATTACGCGTCGCTCGGTGAGGCATTTTTACGGGAGCGAGTGACGTCAAAAACTCCTAACTTTTGATGCCTTGAATCTTTGCTATTGTTTATTTGAAAAAAGGAAATATACGTGTCTTTTATTTTTGAATAAGCTAAATTCAAGGTCTGGTCAACAAAGGTCCAATTACAATTTTTAGCCATAATAGCCTATTACTCACTGCAGCCCGCCTCTGTGCATGCAAAATTGTAATATTTAAAAATATAGCCTGTATTAATCTGACGTATACCTTTTTTTTTTTTTTTTTTTTTTTAAAGAGGGGAATGCATTAGGCACCTTCATGCCGTCTCCGGGGGGAGGCGGCATGGTGTGTGGGACTCACACCTTCCAAAAGGAAGGGCATACCCACTAAACCCCCCTGTGTCGCCAGTGGGCAGCAAGTTGCAGGGACACGGGTAGCGCCGAAGCATACGGCCATATCCCTGCCTGCCCTGGCCAGCCGCAGATGATAAGCGGCCGGCACTCCTGGTCCGGGGAGGGCAAATACCCCTGCCCCCGGATCCGGGGAGCAATAGAGTGCTCCCCGGGCGGACCTCGTGCAACGGTGTGGCTGCACCCACCACACCGTTACGCCCCTATGAGTGGATCGCGCCCCCGCACTCACCACTCGGGGCACGAAGGAGAGGCTCAGAGGGCATACGATGCGTTGTATGCCCTCCGGCGGCGCCCGGGCCGGGGGCGGCGTAGAGCGGGCGCGTCTACCGCGGCCTCACGCTCTCTTTCCGCCGCCTCCTTCTGCGAGATCACTGTCTCGCAGAATGCGAGCATCGCTCGCCAGGTCTCCTTCGACGCCGTCATCTGCCGCAAGAGTTGCGGCAGGTCGAGGTCCTGTGCGACAGTGACGAGGACGGAGCGCTCATTGGCCCAGGCAGGGCAATGCTGAAGCGTATGCTCTGCCGTGTCCTCCGAGCCACTGTCGCAGTGACGGCATAGAGGATCAGGCTCTCGCCTGATCCTCCATAAGTACCGGCCGAAACATCCATGTCCCGTGAGGACCTGGGTCAGCCGGTACGTCACCACCCCGTGGGGGCGCCGCATCCACTCTTCCAAGATGGGGCCAATGGCCTGAGTGGTGCGGCGCCCCCACGGGGCAATCTGACGTATACCTAAGCTAAGTTACAGTAAAGTTTCAGCAAAGTCGATTTAATAGTTTTCGCGTGAAAGAGCAACAAACATCCATCCTTACATCCACCCAAACGTCCATCCATACAAACTTTAATATTTGTACGATGTATAACACCTACTAGGTATTTCCAATCTTTATCCTATAACTATGGCTCTTACAGAAATATTTAAGCCTCATAAATCAACTACGAGGTTTACAGCGTAGTTGATCCCGTAAACTTATTATTTTCGATGGAACTTGGCTGCCTCGCTCCCTCGTATCTAGATGGTTATTATCTGTACCAAATGACCCACTGAACTAGTTAAATAGAAATATTATATATAGTTAGTTACAGGAAATATAATTGATGTTTCGACCACATGAAACATGTTCCTAGTAAGATTAGAATTAATGACTTACCCCATCTCATTAGCGGTCGGTTCTTTTGAACCTTCACAGCTTGATTAAACGTTAGCAACACTCCTATTACCTACTCTACTTCTTGCGAATAGGTTTTCTTGCAAATGTGATGTCACTGGGTTAGTTATTTGTATGGAACATCTTACTTATAGACGTTTTCGTCTACGAGTAGTTTAATTAGTTTAGTATGAACAATCATCATTATTCTCATCAGCCTATTGCAGTCCACTGCTGGACCTATGTCCAGGCCTAATCCTATGCCTAAGCTAGCCCTGCTATCGCCAACCTGCGAACTCAATTTACTTGTATACGTTTTTTTGTAGCTTTCGGTATAAAATGCATTATAATTATTATGAGTAATACACATGTCCCTATTTTATAATTATACAATAATTTATTAAATCATACGTATAAAGGGGTCACATGATAACTTATACAATATTATGATGCAATTAAAATCTGAGTCATTTTAAATACAAGTTCTATATGTATTGTATGTATAGGTAAACATGTTTCATATCTTGGCCGCTTTTAAGGAGCCAACAAATGGCGATACGGGACGCTTATGCGCGATGCTTAACGCCCCGAGTCTTCTTAAACAAACCCTTTGGTGGGTAAAGCGCTTTACCCGTCTGTCTGGCAGGCCACCATGGGCGGTGGCAACGGATAAATGATTAGTTTGGTTACTTGTCCGTTGTCGCAGCGACTTGGGCCTCTCTTTCTCTTTCCGTCGGCGATGGGAATGGCATCAGGCGACGGGAAGCCACTGTTTATACTAGCTTTAAAACAGATCAACAACTGCATTTAATTTTTAACCGACTTCGAAAAAAGGAGGAGGTTCTCAATTCGTCTGTATGTATAATATTTTTTTTTTTTTTTTTATGTTTGTTCACCGATATTTCCGTCAATTATGGATGGATTTCAAAAATTTTTCGACAGTTCGACAGAGGACACTTCCAAGGTGGTCCCATTATCACCAAGTCAGGATCTGATGATGGGATCCTGGAGAAATTGAGGGCAACAACCGAAAATTGTATGCTCATATGGTGTTTTTGTTACGTAATCATATTTTACTCAGGTATATGCTTCCGGGCGTCAACATCTGGTGCTGATGATGAAGCCATAGAACTCCTTAACGGTTAGGAGTTAGGGGACAGTACTGACATTGGTCGATATTAAACTAGGTAGTAGTATGTACTTATGCAGGGCTAATAGGGCAAGTGATTTGGTAAGTGATATGCTTGATTCCAGATCGCAAAGTCTTCACTTGACTTAAAGCAAAATTTTTCAATCCTAAGAAAAACTCTTAAGGACATTAATTAGCCTTTATTCAAGGTCACAGCATATTAACGCAACTAAAAATAGAAAAATAAAATTATTTTTAAAAAAAAATTAAACCGACTTCAAAAAAAACCACAAACGACCAAAACTAAAAAGCGATAAATAACGTAAGTAATTCTATCCTTAATAGGTACATAATTATTTAAATATTACAATTATCACTTATTTTTGAAGTCGGTGCCAGCCAAACAAATAAATGTATATTGTCGTGTGGATTTGCCGGCCGCGCGCGTCATACAACAACAGTCTACGTTAGGTACCGAGAGGCTGGCACCGACTTCAAAAATAAGTGATAATTGTAATATTTAAATAATTATGTATTAAGGATAGAATTACTTACGTTATTTATCGCTTTTTAGTTTTGGTCGTTTGTGTTTTTTTATTATTATGAAGACTGCCATTAAAGTTACAGTACCCTACCAAGTATAGTTTAGAATAGTAAAACGAACGAAAAAAAATAGAATAAAATAATAATCTCTAAATATCTATGCCATAGTATTAGCGGATCTATTTTAATATTTACGTTTTGCCCGCAGCGAACGCGAAATAACGAATATACATATTCATTGATTTATCATTATCAATGAAATAGGCACGTTTGAAATATCGATACGCCCACAGATCTCGTGTTAGGTACGTATCTCGTGCTGGTTTGCGGACCGAAACGTTGTTAGTTATAAGTATTATTTAATCGTAGGCATGGTTAGGGTGGCAAACTGACAAAATGCTACGGGACCCCGATCCTAGAGAGTCAAGCCAGGGACCGTAAGCGCGGTAATGACCTTTAATTTTTACTGGTAGAGCCCCTTCAAAGAATTTGCCACGGACCTGAAATGGTAATGTAACACCCATATTTAATTCACAAACGTTACTATGCTGTTATAATTCCGGTCGGACTAATTTAGCAATAAGTTACTAGCTATTTTTTCTAAATTAGTTTGGAAAATAATCTTTATGCTTTATACTGAACGCAATCCATATTGTTAGTCAATACATATATTTAAGCAAGTAGATAAGTCAATATTTTGTAATGTAATTTAGTATGAAAAATCCACCAACTTGATAAAGATCTATCATAGACAAAAAGTGGGAACTATACAATATACGAAACTGTGTAACCAAAGTCACGAACATTGGTAGTGGTGTGCGCTTATTGAGCAGCAAACTCGATAGCGGCTGTTGTCGCCAAGCGACCGGATAAGGGGGGACACAGTTAGGACTCTTTGAAGTTAAGAGATGTTCATTTAAAAAAAAAGTTTCACTGGCACTGAAATAATGATGTAATGACCCCTAACTGACATAATGAAAAAATTATATAACTTAGGACACAATTGATTTGACCAATGTCGAGTCATTGACGATACAAGCTTAAAAAGATTGTCTATGATAGCTACTTTTTATTGCACCTAAAAAATATATTTAGAATTAGACAAATTATACAAATGTACAATTGAGGTGATGTGGAGAATATAATTAAATTTATTTGAAGATATCTAAATTTTAAAGCACGCATGGACATCACATACATATCAAAAGCTCTTTAGTTATTATTTTTTTCATCCAAACTTTCTCAGACATCCATTCCAGCTAAACTCACAGGTCTATCCCTATTCTGTTGTAAGACATAGCCACCCTTCTCCTGACCCCAGCTATAACGGAACGGACTGGACTAGAGAAACGGGTATGCATTTGCTTTCGTTTTCATACAAACGCTTTCACTGAAAGGGGACGTATTAAAAAAGCTTCCGATGAATCTTCGAATAATTTTGATGTTCGTTGAACATCTAAATTCGACGACCTCGTTGGCCTATTGTATAAAGCGCTGAATCGGAGGATTCAGGCTAGATGCCCAGTCGAGTAAATTTGGGGCATTAGCTTTTTTAACCTGCGTATTCCAAATTACGCGGTTTCATAGTAGGAGAGTAACCTTAATTTCGTAATAGCGGAGATTTGACCTATTTAGGAGTATAAGCCCATGTTAACTCAACCCTGAGCTCAAAGCTCAATATATGAGAACCAAAGCAAGATAACCTTATAATGACAATGGGGAACGTTGTTATTTTAAAATATCTATTCGGTGCGTGATGTTAACTTAACCCCAGCCACAGACATTTGTTATTATTCTGCCCATATGACGAATTGCTTTGTGACGGAATGCTTCGCCAGTCCATCTGATTGGCATATGGTACACATGTACCATGTACCATGTGACCACATGGTCACACATCAAGTTTCTCAAATCTTTTTGAATAAATGGGGTAGATTGATGTGTGGTCGTCTGTCAGATTACCTCGAACTCAATTAACGTTCCTACCGTTATTGTTGCTAGCTGCCTTTGTTGCTGCGCCAAACCGCTACTTAAACGCTAAAGTGCAATTAAACTTAAATTTATATCAAATGAGTTCGTACTGCAAGGACATCTTATGGTCGTGCATTAACATTAAATGCAACCAAATTGCTCTAAAAGCTCTGGCATTTAATCTATTATCGTGTGTTAGATAACGTTGACGTGTCTCGGACCAACGCCCTTGATGAAAAAGTCGTCTAGCAGCTGTGACGACATGTTGCTATCAGTCAGTTTAATGTATGTACCAAAAGCAGTCAAGTATGTAACGGATCAGCACATCTAGGATTCCGTATGTTGACACAACACTCGTCAATACTGCACGTACCTGCTATATCAGACACGATATAAAATCTATTGTTTCGCGGCAGGCAGATAGACTTACAAGTTAGAATATAATGTAGGCATTTATAAAGTACTGATAAAAAGAACAAAATAATAGTAATTAAAAGACCCAATACCAAAAAATATTGATGTTTTAAAACAAAATTAAATTGTACTAAAGAGAAAGCAAACTAACTCTACAATCAGATTAAATTATGATTTGAAAGCTTAAGTAAAATGTCTGATTAAGTTTGAACGCAAGCGCCGCTCATTTGCAAATTACGACCTGAAAGATTTATACATCAATTAATAGTAGGTAGTCAGCTTAAAATATTGCAGTTTCTTTACGTTTTAGTCGTTATATAACTTGCGTATTGCCAAGTCATGTTATGATTCGATCGAGGTCAATGAAAATGCTCTTTGAAAATTGATTAGTTCATATGCAGTCAAAAAGACGGCATATTTCTAGTGCATTCGATTAGAATGAGAGTTTGTGTGAGAGTCATTGCCGACGTATTCCTGCGATAAAATACTGTATTAAATTAATTAGTTTCAATGGATGGACTCACATAAAAATGTACCCGAAATGTACCATTCAGTATCGCTATTGTATCACGATATACAACTAACTTTTAATTGTTTCCTAAATTACATGATTACGGTTCAACGTCATACCTCAGATTTACGGAACCCTAAATAAAATGCTGCAGCCTCGGTCGAACTTTCGTTTCCGCGATAAGAAACGTTTTGCGATATCCGGGAAGTGTTGTATTATAGTGGTTGATTGCGTTTTTTCGTTCAAAATACACTACTGCGTGTAGCTATGATCGTTTTTGCAGGAAGCTCCGTCAAAATTATGGATAAGCCGGTAGTTTTGCGAACTGCACATAGACCGATTAACGCAAATTATGTCGATTTGGGTAATCCGTGCGAGTCGTATACGGAACGGTGCATGTCTGTCTACAATTATGTTTATGCTTCTTGTTTGAAGTATTTGATTTCCGATGCGTAAACTAGGGTAATTCGTTTAATAACTGCCTTCCATGAGTACTTTAACGTCGTCGTATATCATATCGAATGAATGCTGTACAGTGTTAATGTATGTAGCATATTAAGTTCTAGAAATTTTATCAAAAGTAGATCAAACCGTGTAGTATATTTGGTTAAATAGCGTCGTTTGTGACATTTTTGTATGTATCATGTCGTATGTTGTCCTGTATTTTACAGACAATGAACGTTAAGATTGTATCACAGATCAATCCTGTCCACCATACTAACATTCTGGTAAACTGATATTACAGTTAAATTTATTAAATTCCTCCAGGTTTGTTTACCTCCTCTCCGAAACAAGAAATAAAAGATTGTAGTGCGAGCTTATTGACAAAACTATTAATTAATTTAGTCATAATTCTTGATTCCGACATTAGAAAGCTACATTATTCAGACGGAAGTATCATACGCTATGTTTTATTGCAATAAAATTGGCCAAAGCTGGTCTTAAAATAAAGTGCTTGCTTATGTAATATCACATATTACTGACAATTCCGCCGTGAAAGTCGCCTAATATGTCCAAATTACATACTATTCATTTACATAATTTGTTAGCATCACTTCCAATTCAGGAATGGATTACCGGTTTGTGGTTAATGATGTCTCTGCAAAAACGATAACTACTCAATCATATTAAATTTGTATTCATTATTAATTTATTTGGTTTCTACTTAAGTATAACTATTGCCTACTTGTAGCGCGTAAGCCTTTAACTTTTATACCATGCTACTTAGTTCTTTGACAATTGTTTGGCTAGAAATGATGAACTATTTAGGTGTCTTGAGTATATCGTAATAAAACATCAAATACTTGACCTCCAAACTATCTGTTTTGTAAATGCCAGATGAAGACTAATGACAACACACTCTGGCCCAATTTCCACGAGTCTCTTAAATTGATCTGACCTAAAATGTGTCATGCACTTTACATGTTTTATGTGACATTCTTATCGAAATCCCATGCACTACTGACGTTCCAAACTATTCAATATCCAAAGATTTAAATAAGTTCATGTTTCAATATTTATCCTGTCAGTTTATGGATATCGGCTGCATAGTGATTTTTATCAGGAATACTGACTGGCGCAGCAGCAAAAGTAATATGTTAGATTCTTAAGTCATTGTATTAAAGCCTATTTTGGAATGCGACACTGTTCCTCCTGTACCCATACTTGGGTATACTCCTTAAATATTTGGGCTGTCTGGGTGTCTCGTATATAAACGTCGCCGTTGAGCTTAGCCAGATAACCGTAATGGCAGGTTGATAAGATCTTTAAATTTTAATATAGTGTATGGTCAATAGTTTTAGAATAAATGTTGGTCCTTGTCTTGTTTTCCGTAAAAAAGGTGTATAAAAGTTCTAGGTATCCAGGAAATGGATCGGAAACTAGTTGAATTACTTGGTTATACAATATCTATCAACTGTCATCTAGTGTACAGGTAGGATAGGAGTCTGTTACTTGCTTCTACATATTTGGCATTGTAGCTTTCAATGGCTAACATGATACTATTAATCAGGTTTGTGTACACTCATTCACATGCATCTGTCAAAATAACTATGGAGAATGGACTCTATGCTATGAATATTAGATCGCACTTTGTATAAATAAATATATATGCTTGTGTTATAAAAATCACAACAGCGAAGGTATACTTTTACACCCTGACAGAGAATATACACAAATCTACTTCATAAGAATCTTATATGTAGTATCATACTTTTTCGATATTAATCGACTCAACTACTGATTGATATTCAGTGTAAGTCAACACAATTTTCATAAGCCTTCGTCTTGTAAAAGGACGTTTAAAATGCTGATTACGTTTATTCTATCGACATACTTTAAGCAGTCAAAGCATTCTTAGTTTTATTGCGTCATAGTCGTAAAAAATATGTCCCTCTCCGCTCCATTACTTCTATATAACGACAGCAAATATGAGTGTTCAAAGTAAATAATCGATTTTAACGTAGACACATTCACTATTAGGTGATCGAGGTCGTACGGTAAAAGGTGAGCAAATTGCTGTTAAAATGACTCGAAATAAGTGGATGACTACTTAAAGTAATAATTTAATTTAGTTGTAGAGGTTTGTTTTATACGTATGTTCAAAAATCAGCACCCATCCAGACCCTATTACACCAATGGCTTGTCTATAAAATCTGTTAACTCTGTTATGTGAAAATTCGGTTTTTTGGAAATTACTCCACTAACAAATTAACTATAGGTATATTATATTCTTTTGCTATTATAACAATTCTCGATGCGCATGTGCAGTGGCGTAAATTGCAATTTTTAAACCCAGAGTACATTAACCCCGCTTTCTAAACTAGGACAAGTCCAACGAAATCCCGACGGATGGCTATCCTACACTTTTTTTTTTTCATTTATTTATTTGTTGAAATACACTGTTAACAAAAACAATACATAAAGTACTACATCCAAATGTACCTACTTACAGTTAAAGTCCAGTAATTGTTTCACAGACTAATACGCCTTTTCAAAACATTAAAACACTTATGCACTATGTCACTATTATTGATCGTATTTAACTATCTTAATTTAAATTTAACTCTTGGCTGTCACGTTTTGTGTAAAGTTATATTTAAACATTTACAATACAGTAATGTGAGGATAAGATATATCCTACACTGATCCTGATGTACTTACCAAATTCTTTTCTATTTTTCATAGTTGCATAGCTTATGGAAAAAGGAAAGCCCAAGGCACTGGGGAAATAGAAAGTAACCAGTAATATAAATCTGGCTATAGGTACCTACGTCATCGAATGATTCCGGAATCCGACCGACGTCACTTTACAGTTCTTGTTACAAATATCAGAATCCCTACTAAATACCTACGTATACTCTCTCTACCAGCATAATGCTTTGTTTTAGTTTTAAATGACTATCACGTTTATATTTACTGTAATTACAATAATCAAGAGTTAAACCGATATTATAACTAATATGTAGATAAGAGGTACCGTTCCTTTTATAGCGACAATGAAAGTCTATAATCAAACGAAAGAAAGCGAAAAGGAAAGGCGTATCGATACTTGAACATCAAAGTTAGACAATATTCAACAAGCCAAATTGATATCATTATTAAGTTAGGCATCCGCAGACTTGCATCGGTTGTGCGGTCACGTACGCGCTAGCTTGGTCATTGTCTCGACGACAATGCCTCCATAAATAATCACCAGCATTAGCCACGGATAACGACACATGTGACGACTAAACGACGCATGTACAAATATTTTGAGACATTACTCTCGCTGCGAATGCAGATTAGCCATAATGAACAGGTCACTTTTGACATTACTGCAACAGCAATGTACGTTGTACCACTCAATTCATTCTTATTTGGTCATTTATTTTATTAGCGCTGCGATATTTACTCGTATAAAGCCTTATGTCACGTTTTTGCATGATGTGTTGATATTAGGAAACTGAACTATTCAGTTTCGCTCGTGCGCCGCGATCGTGGCTCGCTATTTATCACATCTCCTTAAAGGAACGTTAAGTAACGTCTTACGAGACCCCTTCGAGACGCGACATTCTCACGATTCGCCCAACTTTACGGGCCTCAATAAAACGAAAGGCCCGTAAATCATCGCCTTTGTACCATACGACCTTTTGATGGGGCTGTTTACCATAATAAGGGCTAGATCGCGAAGGTGTTGACACGTAAAGAAATCACGTCCGATGCCCCCCTAGAACTCCGCCTTGGGATAAAAAATGTAACCGGAGCTAGTTTCGTCTTAAAAGCCCGTTCCATTATCCTTGCCCGAGTAAAAAAGTTAATACGCATTTGAATTCCTTGCCGGTCCGATAGTACTCGGATTAAAGGCAGCCCCGTCTCTCTATTATTATAATAGAGTCATAAATCGTACAGATTCGTTTTAACATAATTGTCTCTTTGTTGCAGACATGCAATGCGGCGGAATACGCCAAATGGGTGCGCGCCCTCTGCGTCGAGATACTCGGCCAAACGCCGCTACCTCAAGTCCGCTTCCTGGACGTACTGTCCGCCGCCGACACAGCCAAAGAACCAAAGAAGGAACCCTCCCCTCACGAGACGCCCTCCTGCCCCCCCAGACCGCCGCCCAGAGCGCGCCGGCGGCTGCTCACCTCCACGGAGACGCTGCTGCCTCGCAGGGACCACTCGCCCGCCGCGACCGACGAGGGCATCGTCGTCGAAGACGACGACTACGACTCATCGTCCGACCGCAGCCTCGACCTGACCCTCTCCCTAGACGCTTTGAAGTCCACAGACGTGGTCGACGCGCCTGTGCGGAAAGCAGAGGTCATCAAGTGCGACAACTGCAGCAAACTGAACGCGAAGCACCACACGCTGCCGCGCGCGGCGCGCTCCGGCGACTCGGAGCAAGGTCGCCGCTACCTGAAGCGCTGGGAGGGGGCGGCGGGGGGCGCGGGGAGGGGCAGGCACGCGATGGAGGCGGCGAGGCGGAAGACGGCGTCGCTCGAGAGCAGGGCGAGGTCCTGCTCGCCGAACGCCCACGAGGCTGTGGCGAAGTACGTGCCGGTGCGGGAGCGTCGGGCGTTGTTCGAGTCGCTGTCGCGGAGCGGCGGCGGGCTGGCGCGCAGCACGGAGCAGCTGGCGCAGTCGGTGGCGGCGGTGGAGCCGGCGCCGCGGCGGGCGGCGTCGCTGCACGACCTGCAGGCGCCGCCCACGCGGTCGGTGAGCGACCTGCGGCAGTTCTTCGAGGCGGTGGCGCGCGGCGTGGGGAGCTGCTCCGCCGGCCTGCGGCACAGCGCGCCGCCGAACCCCGCGCCGCGCGCCTTCCAATCCCTCTGCGCTTGACACTGTACATATAGATACCGCGGCGTTGACCGCCCTCTATCTCACTAAGTCGTTCGTTTTAAGACTGTTAAAGTATTGTTATAGAATTACCTAATATAAAATAAATGAAATGTATTATCTATTACGTTGTGTGGTTTTATTCGACCGCCGAGGAAATTCAAATTGCAATTGCAGCGGTAATCTAAATTGGGGTGCTTGAACGCAGCGGGTAGCGGACTGCGAGCGGGTTGCGTAATGTAATCAAAGCTGGTATTAAATAGTAATGTTGCCTAAGCTTTGTTTCTAGCCCTGACACGGCGCAGTGTAATAATAAGTAATAACATTTGGAGTGTGGCAGCTGGTGAAATGTCTCTGCGGTAAAGGTCGCGCCTCGTCTCGGCAGCGTTTGTGCGCTCTCTTACAAAACATTCGCTAAGCACAAGTTTAACCATTGTGCACATTCCCATTGAGTTTTTGTTTCATCACGTGAATTGTGCGCTCCCATTCTTTTGATTCATTGAGTTAGATAATTTTCTATGAAAAACGTAACTTTTTCTGCTGCCTAGTTAACTATCGGGGTATGGAATTGTTTGCTAATTAATCTTAACGTCTATCTTTGGTGCGTGAATCGCTGTGGGGAGGTTGTAATTTGCAAGCAGATAATTATATGTACGTAATTATCTATACTTATAATAAATCTGTAGAGAGGTCAATTCTGTACATGAAATATATTTTCAAAATAACTATCAGGGGGTGATTAGTGATCGATACTGATGCCAAAAATGCAATCAGTAAAATTTTTGTCTGTCTGTCTGTCTGTCTGTCTGTCTGTCTGTATGTTCCTTATAGAAACAAAAACTACTCGACGGATTTTAACGAAACTTGGTACAATTATTCTTCATACTTCTGGGCAGGTTATAGTATACTTTTCATTACGCTACGATCAATAGGAGCAGAGTAGTGAAGGGAAATGTTGGGAAAACGGGAGAAGTTACTCCATTTTTTAAGCTTCCGTCGCGTGTGCAGCCTTAATGGTTAAAGTTACATAGAAATTATGTATGACAGAAATATTTTACATAAAATTGACTAAAATATATCCCGCAACAGCATATGTCTATCTTTTATGGTTGACTCACAATAACACGTGTAACTCCTGATAGCTTAGCAGTTCGGAGCATTCTGATTATATTTGTTTACTCTTACGTTTATAATACTCTCATTCATCCCTAATTTAAAAAAGTTATCATTATAACCTATTCAATAAAAAAAGAATCATAGAAATCGGTATAGAAACACCAAACTCATACATGAAATAAGTCATCCCGCCGTCGCACGTGAATACTGAATCATGCTATAAGGATTATTTTTGTGTAACGGTTGCCGCGCTCGACACGGGTCGCGGCGGCGCAGGGTATAAAAAGGCGGGAGGTCCGAGAGCTAGCTTCATTCAATATTTGGCTGTTGATGCGTTCAGAGCGATCGACCTTATTGACAGACAATAATTGATATTGAGAAACCGTGCTTATCAGCGCGACTTTTAGTGTTTAAATAGTTTATTTGAATTTCTTTTGTTGTTATATTGTAAAATATTCGTTCAAATTAAAAATTATTAAGCGTAGGTACTTTTATTAATTAAAGTAGTTATAAGTAACTACTAAACGGATTTTGATGAAACTTGGTACAGTTATTCTTCATACTCCTGGGCAGGTTATAGTATACTTTTCATCACGCTACAATCAATAGGAGCAGAGCAGTGTTGGGAAAACGGGAGAAATTTTATCTGTATGTTTGATCGCGCATCACGTGTAAACTACTGGACGGAACTACATGCGGTTTTCACCAATGTATTACTAGAAGTCTAACTTAAAATAGGTATAGGTACCAATTTATGGAAGTCCGTTATTTTTGAAACCCGATATGCACGCGCGCGACGCCGCTGGCACAGCTAGTATATCATATAAGTACTGAACGAGACTTAGGCTATGCCACTCCCTTTGCACGCGTCTGGACTGATGGCAAAAAACATTGAATAAGAAAATAACTCTGCTATCGGTTGTATTTATTATGTTAGCTGCCAGAGTGTTAAGTCAAACCTGTCTCCCGACAACTATTTTTTTTATGCAAGATTTGGCAGACGAGCAAATATGATGCCTGATGATACGCAACTCTTATCGAGTTCTGAGGTCGCGTGCCAGACAAGAACCCAAGACATGCCACGCCGGGCCACACATCGCCATGTAGCCACAAACTAAGCCGAAGCTTGTACTATGGGTACTAGACAACTGATAAACTTATATTTATAGTATTTAAGTATTTATAAATACTTTTTTTTTGTAAATAATTAAAAATACATATTATACATAGAAATTCCTTATAAAGCGTACAGTGGAGGTTCGCAACTAACTTAATACATAATGCCAACCGTCTGGCTGGCTGTGTCATTATTACAACTTCTCATTCTGAAAATACTTACGTCAAACTCTACTGCAAATTATGAATCAACGACGTGAAACCGAGAAGATTTTTTGAAGACAACAAGTCATCTCGATGATAAGTAAGTAGGTATGCACACATTCTTAATGACTCATTGAGAGATTCTCTGAAGCATTTCTCAAACTGATAAGGGGTTCAGATTGCAGACAACATCGTTACTACTAATTATCACTTATAATGATTAATAATTACCTGCGGGTAAAGCTTAGACTTGAGCTTTAGAATTATCTTATCACTACAAATATTTTGGAGGTAAAACAGAAATGGTTTTGTAGGTTAATGAACAATTAGACAGAATTTACTAGACTGCTTACATAACCCTGCCGAGCAGAGAACCAAAGTCACCGACATAGCTCACCGGATTAGTAAGCTGAAGTGGCAGTGGGCTGGTCACATCAACCGCAGAACCGATAACCGTTGGGGTAAACGAGTTCTGGAGTGGAGGCCGCGTCTCGGCAAACGTAGTGTAGAACGCCCTCGGGCCAGGTGGAGTGACGATTTGCGCAGGACGGCTGGCAAGTGCTGGATGCGAGAAGCTTAAGAAAAAACTTGACTTGAAACTGACCAGTTACTTGCCCGTTGTCACAGCGACTTGGGCTTCTCTTTCGCTTTCCATCAGGTGTAGGGAAGCCATTATGTCGAGCCACTATAAAAAAAAAAAGGTAATAATGAATGGCCTACATGACATGCGGCTAACATTAGGAGAGGCATAGGCCTCTGGACATAGGTCCAGCAGTGGACTGATACGGGCTGATGATGATGATGGTATGACATGGGATCGGCAGAGACGGCCCTCTGGATTTAGAGGCCAAGACTAGGTATTTACTATAGACTTTTGGGTCGGTTTGCCATCAATCAATGTTAGTTAGTTAGGTATCTCATGAGCAAAATATTTTCTGATAATAGTATGTTCGTCCTAACTAAATTGAACTGAAATTAAATACGCGTAAACGTTCATATAGAAGCAATGTAATGAACACAACACACGCACTAAATAATTTTATATCTTTAGTCACAACACTAATTGTCGGTGTTGTTACAGACTAGTCCACTTAAGTTGTTTGACTAGTCTGTAAATAATTGGACCACGGTTGATTATTAAATTGGACCATTATGTTGATAACGTCACTATATCATAATAGTCGGTTGTAGGAAACAACTGTCCGTAGCTATTGGAAACGGGAATTTTAAGTTTTTTTTTAACATTGATGACGGATAAAGATAAGAGTTGTGTTGGAGCAACTTTGTTATAAATTATATTTCAATTAAAAAGCAATACCAATTTTTATGTATGGGGATGTAAAGCAGCGGCCTATCATCTTTTCCCTCCAAGCCAACCTCACCTGCCCGTGGTGCAACCTGCCGAATAACAAACGAGGCGCTGGCAACCGACAGGTGGCGGTATAACCATCACAATTGAAGGCGTACATAAATACTACAGACCAATGACGGGCAGCAGCGGCACCGGAGCTAGAAGCTACGCTCTGCGATAGTCAACCCGCCTGCCCAGGGTGGCGATTATGGTTATATCCTCCAGATGTTTGACATTGGGTCGCTTCCTTACATCCCTCCACTTACCACAGACACTTTCAGCTGTTAATTGGCTCTTAATTCTCCAATCACTACACAGAGCTACGAGTACCTTAGTTAAAAGTAAAGAAATTTCTCAAACTGCCACCTAACCGTTTGCGCGGCGCACCTATGCCATAAAAGCATTTTATATAGGTATGGATGCACCCTGCCATGCTCGCTCCTTTGATAGCCCGCTACCTGTGTCATCCCTCGGCGTCTTTTGAGTTTTTTTCTCTTCTATCCCGATTTTGGGCGGGATTTTTAGGGGCCTGTCACGCAAAGGTGAAATCCGTTGATCGGTTTTATAGAAGCTGTGTTGTTAATAACGCGTTTATATTGTTTGGAAATATTGAGTCCAAGACAATTATGTAACTACTTACTTGTAAGCTAGCGGAAAAGTATTACCCACCTACTTGCTTATGCTAGAAATTACTTGCCGCAAACAAAGATCTTTCCATCATAAATTCTAAGCTTACCTCACCCTTTCTTTAAACTATCCTCTACCCTATACCTGTACAGCAAATGTCTACTAAGTATATCTAGTTTTAAGACAATTGTATGGTGTGCAATAAAGAATATATCATTCAATCAATCAAAGATGTTATTTTATAAGTAGTAGACCAGTAGAGACATAGTAGTGGTACTTATAAAATGATAATGACTATCTTTCAGTTCAATACTTAGATAGATAGCAACTCTTTATTGCATAAAAACACAAGACATTACAGGAAAACACATTTATAAACAAAAAAACAAAGTACAATTTAGGCGGTGTTATCGCTCATATCGATCTCTTCCAGACGATTGTCTTCAGGTAGAGGAAAAGATTCAACTGACATGGGTAACTTAGGTAGGTACATAAATAAAGAACTCTTGATGTAGCAACATAAATAAGAGTGTGGATTCTTAACGGAGGCAGGGGTATTGCTGATATCCATGGCAATACCTCTAGCAATAACAATAAAAAAAGTAAGCTCCAAATCGTGTACCATCAAAGATATGAAAGCACAGTAGTAAAAAATAAAACCTCCATTCAATTTCTACGAATGGCGCGGCCATAAAAAGGCCTTACGCGAACCTTTTTACTAAAGTACGATGCGAACTTGACTATTTTTTTCCTTTGATTGAATTACGGGTTGTAAGGTTGCAGCCAGGATTCGACGCGGGCGCATTCCAACTGCTAATTTGGTGCTATTAAATGTAACACGCATGCTAGAAGGAGATAGAAGATGTTACACGGTCCGTTTTGTCTATGGTTAGGGTCGTATTTCATTATTTTTCAAAGGGGCCGTTTGGACATGCCTATTCGGGTGCGCCGGTGTTCAAATTTTGTTGAATTTGTCATAGCATGGATGGTTGCTTGTTACTTAGAGAGTTATCTTAGATAAATAATTTTGGAATGGGTTTTGTAAAGTAGGTTTAACACTGTACACTGTACATGAACGTTTAAGAGTAGAGTTAGAAAGTGGAGGTAGAGACTTTGGGTGTACAGGAGATTCGATAACTTTTTAACAGTGCGAATGCAGTTAAACATTAGCAATCGTCGTAATTCCTGACCACTCCTTGGTGTTGTACAACCTTCCTTTTTCCAGCTACCCTTTTTTTTTTTTTTTTTTTTTTTTTTTTGTTGCACCGGGGGAAAATGCATTTACGCATACCTGCTACTCGGGGACGCAGCAGGTTATGTGGGACTCACTCCGCCTCTAGATGTTAGCGAGACGGAGAATACCCACTAAAAAACCCCGGTCTACACCGTCAACGCGCCTTGGGTGATGATGACGTGGGATCTTGGTATGAACCATAACACCACGCCACCACCAGCGCAGTCCGCTTGCGCAGACTCGACTGGCCCCCCCACTTGGGGCAGCCTAGGGCTCAGGCAGAAGCCGTCGCCCTCCTCCAAGGACGGGATCCGTGCAAGGCAAGGGAGATGTCCCCACATCAACCCTCGCTGGACCCCGTCGGGCGTGCAGTCGCCACCGCACGGTAGATTTTTAGTGTGGTTTTCTCCACTTGAGCTTGCGCCCCCTGGTCCCGACCGAAGTCGGGATAACAGGTGGTTTTTTATTGTGGTTAACTCCACTCGGGCCGGCCAATTAAGGCAAGCCCCCTGGTCCCTCTTGCGAGGGGAAACAGGTTGCCCGGCGACCAATCCATAAAGGACCTATCCGACGGCCACGAGAACCGTGGCCGAAGGACCCGCCGAGCCGCGGCGTATAAATACGCCGCCCATCGAGACACGTCCGGGAAAAACGGCCAATGGCCAACACCCACTAGTCGCGTCCGAGTAACCACGGCCACAAGGGCCCCCCAGTGCGCACAAGTGCGCAGCCAGGACAGCGTCCGCAGACCAAACGGACGCCGTCAACCGGCTCCACCAAGTGGGTCCGGCGGCAAGGGTCGCAGAAGACAGGGAGGACAGCAACGACAACACTGCGAGATCCCCCGAAGGGCACTCCTCTTCCTCTGCGACCATCGCCGACAAACCACCACGCATCACCATGCGTTCCTCCTCTGAGCTAGGACAGCGTCCGCGAACCCGACAGACGCCGTCAACCAGCACCACCAATGGGTCCGGCGGCAAGGGTCGCAGAAGATAGGGAGGACGGCAACGACAACACCGCGAGATCCCCCGAAGGGCACTCCTCTTCCTCTGCGACCATCGCCGACAAACCACCACGCATCACATGCGTCCATCCACACTACCGCCAATGCGGTCCAACCGTGCTGCGCGCCCACGTCGCGCAGCTGCAGACTCTGTCTGCCCCGAGGCGAGACGACCAGCTTGCTCGTATTCACGAGCAAGCTCGTCTCCCTCATTGAGAATTAGCCGTCGGGTGGCAATCTCCTAAGAGATTACCACCCGCCGTTGCCCAGGGTGCGCCGGGACCCACTACTACCAATCCCCCGAAAGAGATTAGTAGCAGTTTGCCACTCGAGGAGGCTTCTCTTTGTTGCACCCCTTTTCCAGCTACCCTGCCCATCATTAAGATTTTCCTTTAGCTTTCTAGCCTAGAAACCCTACTCATCGGCAAAAACACGACCCGCAGGTCATTTGGCTGCGGTATTCTATAGGGTGGAGGTTCTTCTTCAGACGGGCAGCTCAATTCGAGCGAATATTCGCTATGCCCTACCTTTCTTAAGATAATGATAAGTAGGGACTGTGTAAATCAACCTACCTGCGGTATTACATGTATCTTACAACTTTGCAGTATAAGAACTGAATTACGAGACTTTATTTTCTGATGGGACTTTTTGTTTACCCTTTCGTACTCTTAGGCAATACCCCCTAGTGCCATAGTAATATTACGCACCAAAAACAAATTGTCCGTTTGTCCATCGGCCTTGGACGTGACTCGCGGTGTTGTCGGATGTTGGCAATTACCATGGTCGATACACAAAAACTCTGTAACATAATATCTTTAGGCTAATATGTGCGTGCGAATTTGAGCGTATGTAATAGGTATGTTTTATCTAAAAATGCATGCAGTCTGCCTATTATGTTTTTGTTCATTGCCTTAACCCAAAGCAAAGACAATACATAATGCTGTGCTATTATTCTATTCTTAAATATCCACCGGGATGTACGGGAGCGGCCTATCATCATTTCGCTCCAAGCCAACCTCACCTGCCCGTGGTGCATTCTGCCGAATAACAAACGAGGCGTTGGCAACCGACTGGTGATGGTATAACCGATGACGGGCAGCAGCGTCACCGGAGCGAGAAGCTACGCCCTGCGATCACCAACCCGCCTGCCCAGCGTGGCGATTATGAGTATATCCTCCAGATGTTTGCCCAAAGTGCGAACAACTGGAGAGGCCTATATCCAGCAGTGGACCGCAATAGGCTGATGATGATGATGATGACCTATCCTTATCCTTGCCAGAAGTAAGAAACATTTGTATACCTACAGCAGAATACAGCAGAATGACGCCTTTTATTACGGGTAAATTAGTTGAACTAGTTTTACAATAGGCAACAATGGAATTGATCCCATGACAATAAAGGCATGAATAGAGCTAAATTTCATGACCGGCGTTTCTTTTCACGGCGTCAATTAGCTAATTAACTTTTAACTTTATTTTTCCGATGGGATCCTAACGGATTGGCGGTTTTTTTTTATCGATTACTTATTTTACCACCTGGCGATGCATTATTCATGCATCGTCTTCAAATGTCTAATGATAAATGTAATGTCGATATTCATCGCAGAGGGGTTGTAAGAGACTATTGTATCATCATTATCATCGTCAACATCAGCCTCTAACAGTCCACTGTTGGCCATAGGCTTTTCCCAATGTTTGCCACTTTGATCAATCTTGGGCTTCTCGCGTCCAGCACTTGCCAGAGCAACTATCATGTATCTACATAGTATTAGCGACCCGCCCTCTTTACGCTTCGGGTATTTCATTATAGAGAAACCGCCCTTGAATCACTCTATTTATTTAAAAAAACGGCATCAAAATCCATTGCGTAGTTTTGAAGATAAGGTTTGAGGGATATAAGGACAGAAAAAGCGACTTTGTTTTAAACTATGTAGTGATGTACTAATTTTATTAGTCTTCTACTACCTACATAGCTCTAGGCAATAACAATTCGGTTTGGTTTCATCTGGACCTTGGTACTGGGTCAGCTATCTATCTATATGTCAATCAATCTGTTTTGCTGAATGTATAAAATTGCGAAACTCTGATTTACACTTTAGAAATAAATTCGTAACATATGGTTACTTGGTTAGTGTTGAATTCTGTCTTGTACTCACGTTGTTGGTTAAAATTAGATATTTGTAAAAATATTAAGGTCTTCAATTTAAAGATTTGTAATTATAACTTAAATTAATGGACACTTTTTTCACTTGAATCTGTAGTCAAAGTCAAAATAATCTTTATTTGTATAGGTTTTAAAAAAACACTTACCAATCGTCGGAGCTACCACCAGTTCGGAAAGCAGCATTCTACCGAGAAGACACCGGTAGGGGATTTCTAGGTACAATAAGTCTATTTCTTCTTCTTTATCGATGTCTCTTTGAACAGAGTCGTCATTTCGGGCGTTTTGGTCCATGAAAATGTCACGCAAATACATCGATACATTTCCGAGAACGAATCGAAACATCGACATTGCAATTTCCAAAATGTAACAGGGCCGGCTGCCCAATTGGAAATGTTGTCGAAATGGACGCAGGTGCAAGGTCAGTCGTGTCGTGATAGATTGATTTATCGGCGAACGTGCCGCGGCACGGTACGTACCTGTGTGGTAGTGTTGCCCAAAATGTACGTGGTCCGGAGATATCGATTGTGCACGTTTTGTTTAAGTTTGTTTGCTTTGCGATGATCGGCAAAGAAGATAGGTTACGAAATTCGCATACGAGAACACCGTTCGGCCAAATTCACGGAATTTAAACCGTGTGGATTTGGTCGATTTTGGCCGGGAAAAGTCATCATCATTCGTCAAATTGAAAATTGATGCAACTTCAAATGAAGGATTAGCTAAACTTCATAAATGATTGAACTTGTCGTATTTTTACTATATCATCAGCCTGAAAACGTCCACTGCTGGATGCTGCAAAGACAATTGTCACATCAGGAGGAACTGGCAGGAAGACTCAGTTCAGCTGCATATGCAGTTAAAAAAATTAGGCAACTCACTGATATTGAAACAGCGAGACTTGTTTATTTTAGTTACTTCCATAGTGTTATGTCATATGGTTTACTCCTGTGGGGATCGGCTTCTGACATACAAACTATTTTTGTATTACAGAAGAGGGCGATCCGTTCTATATATGGACTTAAATCTCGCGAATCACTTAGAGAATTATTTAAAGAAATTAACATCCTAACTGTGGCATCACAGTACATATTTGACTGCATTATGGTTGTACGTAAGAATATACACTTGTATAGTAAAAACTCAGATCTTCATCAGTTCAATACTAGAAATAAGAGCAAACTTGCTGTTTCCAATCTCAGGCTTCGTAAAACTGGTAACTCATTCATAGGACAAAGTGTAAAAATGTTTAACAAAATACCGCAAAATATTGTTGATCTACCTATACATAGATTTAAATCTCGCATTAAGTCCATTTTAATGTCAAAAGGTTATTATAAAGTACAAGACTATATGGATGACAATATTACATGGACATGATAGTCTGCTCGCTTGCGCTTTTTAAAACGATATTATTTTATTGTATTATATATTTTAAAAAAGGCTAACTGTCGAGTTTGTTGCGGCACTTCTTCTCGGCAGGCTACACGTCGAAGTGCTGGTAGGAAAAAAGTTTGACGTGCAAAAGTATTACTAGTGAATCTATTTGCAGAAATAAACTATTTTATTTATTTATTTATTTATCGTGTAAATATTTATATGTTACTATACGGTTACTATACGGTTACTATACGGTTACTATACGGTTGGTATGTATACCTCATAGTTGCAAAAAAGTATAAAACACGAAAACTAGAGTAGGTATGTACCTATTCTCTGAACAGCAATGTAAGTTTGTAAACTCGTTTTATTAAGCATTTAATAAACAAAGCTCTGTACAATTAGACCGATGATTCATGCCGTATTTTACTCAGGGAATTTTATTAAGACCTAATCATTTTTTATATAGTAGCGCAGCATAATGGCTTCCCTTCGCCCGATAGATAGCGAAAGCCCAAGTCGCTGCGACTACGAACAAGGAACCAAATCAATGGCTTATCAGTTACCAGATGGCACTCCTTTCTAAGCCATACCTACAAAACTTCCAGATAGCTATAGCCATTATTGTTATATAATATAATAGTTGACTATTGTCCATAAGAATGCTTAATAAAATATGTAGGGTAAAAAGTACACATAACTGTATCACTTTTAATCCATTTCATTATTATGCACATAAGGAAAACCAGTGCAAAAATATGAAGCAAAGCATACCGCAACAGGAATTTAATAGGTTATAATCTCACGTTATATGTTGTTTACACTGTATATGACGTGTTAATATTAATTGGACTGGTAATTGACGAGAGTATAATATATTTTTTATCTTATGGTGGGGTGGGGGGTTTACCCGCCTGGTTGGCGAACATAATCTTGACAAAACATCCGTGACATGACTTCGATTGCGTTTCAAGATCAATCGGTTTACAGCCAGAATACTGGCAAGTGATTGATTTGGTTATTTACTTGTCCATTGCCATTGCTAGAGCCTCTTTCGTTTTACGTCAGGCGACGGGAGACAGGGCAAAACGAATATTCGCTCGAATTGAGCCGCCCATCTGGATCAGAAGGTCCTCCATCCTATAGAATACCGCAGCCAAATGACCTCCGGGTCGTGTTTCTGCTAGTGAGTAGGGTGTCCGGAGCTCGTCGAGTGACTGCTGCATCGGCAGCCGGGGCTTAGAGTCAGGCCGGCATGGCGGTGGCAACTGACAGGTAACTGACCAGTTACTTAACCGCTGTCACAGCCACTTGGGTTTCTCTTTCCATCAGGCGTAGAGAAGCCATTATGTCGTTCTACTATTTATTTCTTATTATTTAAAAAAAATCAATGAAGTACTACTACAAAGAAAAATTGGCAATTTACATAAATTATCGATATATGTGTAACAACACTATTATAAACTCATAGAGCCTAATATCCGATGGCATTTGAGTACTTTAAATGTCAGATATTTAATAAAGACAAAGGCCATGAACTCGCTTTTAGAAGGGTGGGTACTTCTCGTAGGCTACAGCAAGGCAGAACAACGGGTCGAGGCGAGTTAATAAAATGTAAATAAAGGTAGCTTTTGCACGGTTATTATACTCCGTAGAGTAATTGAGATACGGGATGGTATCTGTAATAAGATAATGTACCTACATTTTTAGAGTTTCATACCCTATGGGTAAACCGTGAGGTATTATTGACTGCGGTGTCTGTCCGTACATCCGTCTGTCTGTCACCAGGCTGTATCTCAAAAACCGCGATAGCTAGACATTTGCTATCACAAACTAAGTAGGTATGTGTTTCTGTTGATATAACCACTAATACTAAAAACAAAATAATATAAATATTTGAGGGGACCCATACAACAAACGCGATTTTTTTGCACTTTATTGCTCGATATCGGTAAAATGGGAACTTGAATATTCACAAAATACTTAACTGTATTGTATCCGATCTTTAAATCGGCACCAGGTTTATAAACGCGTTTATACTCTAGCCAATGGTACGAAACACTTTGTGCGAGATTCGATTCGATTTCTTAACTTTTAAGCTTAAGGCTACTTACTTTGGGATCGGCTCATTGTAGGTAGATATTATTATGTGATGTTGTCTTGTATTAATAATTATGTATCTACATGAAACATAATTAAGTATGTCTTGTAAAAATAGTCAAAGTCACGAATTTTTTCCTTGATGCATTGTTATGTTACATAAATTGTAAGAGACAATAATTAATCATTACTTTAATTAATAACGCAACGAAACATTATTTATAACATAACCGTGTACTTGATCTATTGTTACAATATTTTACCAATAAATAATACATCAATCAAAACCTCATTAAAACATTTTAATTATCCATGTTTAGTCAGGTAATTAAACATCCAATGATAGTGACCTTAAATATATCAAACATTGTACTTAATTAAGTACAATAATTAAATCAAAAACCTTGGCGACCAAACATCTATCAAGACCCTTTGTCTAGGGAACTAGGGTAGGTAGATGTGAAGTTGTATAATGTATAGTTTTGTAATATATGGGACCTGTTGAAATAATCCAAGACATGCCACACTGTGCCGTTGTACTGTGGGGATTAGACAACTAAAAATATTTTTTTTGTAAATAAGTATTAAGGTACATTAGTATTACTCGTATAACCATCTCTTTAGTCATTCGAAAGATATCAACACACTGCGAGTAATTAAAAACTGATTTTTTATGTATGAGATCTTAGGTAGGTAAACAAACGTAATAGCGCGAAAAATTTTACGATACATCCATTTAGAATAAATTGTCAAATGAAAAATTAATGTAATGTATTCGTAAGTGCTTTTATGTTTAAAATAGGCGATGGCAATTCCATATTCAGTTTTGAAAAGGATCACATATCAAAGTTACGTAATAGGACTACTGTTCAACAGGCCATTGGGGCCAAGAACAATTAATTTGGGTAGAAATTGGGACGGAGCCGGCATTCGGCAATCAAACGACCCATATTTCGTAATTTTTATTACGATTAGGAAGCGATCGGCGATTGTATGCGCTCGGAGAAACGACCCAATTAACGCGTTTGGGTCCTGTGTGCCTACCATAAAAATGAGACTTTATTGGTACATCGCCAAATATCAATTACTTACTTTAATTAATTCACATTTCTGCGAAACTCATTTTTATTATTAACATGCTCTGTGGAATGGATAATACGATTATGGGCATAGAATACGCTAGCAAAATCAACCAACAGACAAATCTATCAATTATCTTTAAAAATGTACTAAGAACAAAATAATCAAAAGCTTTCTATCTCGGCACGCTTTGCTTTCATTATACCTACTCGCAGATCCATTTGAAATCGAGTTCATACATTGTATAATTATTAATACTTTTTTCTAGCTTTGTTGTACATAACTGTATTTTTAAGACAATATTCTTTATTCGGCTACCGATTTGCAAAGAGGAATGTTAGGTTAGGGCTGTCAAAAATTAAACGGTTTTTTTTTCACATACGGAGCCTTCTATATATGTAACTAGCTTTCCGCCCGCGACTTCGTCCGCGTAAAGTTTTTTTTTCCAAAATAAAATTGTGCCTATGTTACTCGTGGATAATGTAGCTTTCGAATGGTGAAAGAATTTTTAAAAACGGTCCAGTAGTTTTTGAGCCTATTCATTACAACCAAACAAACAAAGTTTTCCTCTTTATAATAAGTATTAGTGTAGATAAGTAGATATCTAAAATGTAAAAATTCAATCATTTGAAACCAATTCTTAGATTCAATATATAATATGTGATTTCATTGCATACGAAAACCTATATAACAATAAACAACCAGATAAGAATTTAGAATTGGTAGATTTTGATTATTTTAATAGGAATTTTAAAAAATCTGTTTCTTATTATGCGACTGAATTTTATAACAAATAAAATTATGTACCTACAGTTAATCAGCGTTCATAATACTATCATAACATATATTCTTTTGTGAGCCCCCGAAACTAAAAATATCTAGTCAGTAGGTATAATCGTTCCAACAGCTGTATTTCGTTGTCATATAAGTGTAAGGTAACCTGAACTTTCGCTATCTTGTGGTCAACTACTATTATCCAAAATTGTAAGCACATTTTTTATAATGCTATAGAATTCGAAAATTGAATTACTTTATTTTAACCATATGATAAAAAAAGTCTTACAAAAAACTATGCTACTGGTATCATTGTATCTATTTTATTGTGAGAAGTTGAGTTTACCCTTTATAAAAACCGGGTATTACAAGTTGAAAGGGATTAATAAAACCACTTTTATTTTGGGTTCAACTAGCCAGGGTATTGTTAAAAATCAGCTGTTTCTACTCATTCAGGTACCCTTACAGAGTAGATGATTTCCTTCGAATTTGGCAACAAGAACAAACGTTCTACTAGTGTACTCTCATATTCTTGTTAATGATCGGTAATATAAATAACTAGGCCTCCTTGCCATCATGAAAGTAATTAAAACGTCGTGATGTGACTTTTGAATCAATCACAATTGTTTCGAGATAAAATAGAATATTTCGTGTGTGTAAAACAAATACCTAATTGTATCTAACACCTCTCAGATTTGAAATTCGACAGCCCTGTAGCCTTATGTAGGTGGTACCGTTATGAAATTAGCAAAAAATGTGCCCACCTCGCACAAAGATGATAAGTTTTGACAGCACAGATGACCTAGCTAGCGGTACTTGTACAAAGCAGTAGTGCTTGATTGATTCAGATCAAAGTAGGTACAGTCGACGGCAGAAGGTAAATGTTTGACGACTTGTGTTAATAACATAACATTTGCGTTGAGAATGTAGTGTATTTAAGTCCGCGACCGGTGTGGCAATAAAGTTGGCTGTGCTTGGGTTTGAATCACTTTTGCGAATAGAGTAAACGATTAATTAATAGAGTACGGAAAAACTGAGTCCTGCCAAGCCTGCCCAGCGTGGTGATTATGTGTAAATGTACCAGGTATTTGCCCAAAGTAGCGATAGGTTGATGATGACATTTAAGAAACCACAACAAAATCGTTTCACAAAATGAGAACACCGGATTTAATCAAATCGTTTGACTGTAAAGCGTTTGCGTTGAGTGCGGGTATTCAACTTGGAAGAAAGAAAACAGCGACACCTCCCAAAATAAAGTCCTACATCACTCTTAGCTTGGCAAACATTAGGGCTTTACTTAAGAGACGGGCTTGTATGTTGGTGTGGAACCAACAAATTGGGCAGTGCCAAAAATAACTGATGCCTGGACTTGGCGGGCGTCGACCTCGGGTGCATCGCTGTGCCCGGTCAAACCCGAACTCGGAGGTAATAATTAAATATTATCGATGTAAATAATGCATACAAACAAACTTAATACGACCGTAACAACGGGCAGAGAAGAGGTTTCTATAAAACCTGATTTCTTGAAGTACCTCAGTAATCAAAGTGATCCACATTGTTCCCTGTATCCATTTTTTTATAGTAGCTCGACATAATGGCTTCCCTACGCCTGATGGAAAGCGAAAGAGAAGCCTCAGTCGCTATGACAACGGATAACGAACGTACTTTTGCATAAATAAAAAATTCATTTCATTTCATTTTGGACAGTGACCTTGAAAGTTACATAATACCTACCTTATACCTAATACTTAGTTTATTCATTATCTAACCTACCTATTTAGGCAACCGCCCGCATTGCTCCTGAAACTTTCACTGTCTGAAATGTCAAAGTATGCCGTATTTTTACAAATTGTAAATTGTTCGTGATCATGTACTTTATAATAATAGCAATATGTATGTGATGCAATATGAAAAGAGCATACCTCTTTCTTAAAGGCCGGCAGCGCAGCTGTAACTCCTGATGTTGCAGATGTACATGGGCGGCGGTTATCACTTACCATCAGGTGAGCCGTCTGCTCGTCTGCCCCCTATTCCATAAAAAAAAAAATGTATACATTATCTATAGACAATAGTGGTAGCCTGAACAAGTGACAGAATATTTGTCTGAAGTTGCTACACTGGCATATTAGATTAGCATATTTGCCTCATATTACATTAGTATATTTACAACAATTAGCACTTTTCAACAGAACTGTACCCAAGTACGCAGCAAGTTTATCGCGAAACAACTGGACTGACTCAAATAAAACCATGTGTTATTGTACCCATGGTTGTTGGTACAGAAATTCCCCATCAAAGTATAACACCATGATTGATAATGGACCTTATTCTGTACGAAATAAGAGATATATAAAATCTAAAGTATATCCATACTACGTTCAAATTGTCTTATATATTTGCGCGTAATAAACGTAGGTAGGTACATGTCTTTTTTACTCAGAGGTATTATCTCTGCGGCATCTCGTTAACGAGTTACTTGTGTGACTCAATCCTACTTAACACTGATTTATTCATGTTAGTACGACTATATACTTATAGTACTGTTACCGATTCCTTGGCTCTATGGTTTCTGCATCTGTGATAGACGCAAGTCTAGTTCAGTCTATAGAACGATTGGGTTTGAAGAGAATTTGGCGGGTGGAAGGATAACTTTGCTCGAGCCTTGAGAAGGATGGAACTGATGGAAGTATCGGATTGAGGACCAGGAATAGTCGTAGTTATGATTCCTGGGTGGTTTGTGGTTGTCCTGGACGGATGATCTTTATTTTGTTGTTGAATTCTTGCCTAGTAATTTATCGTTAGCCATTTAAAACTAACCTCACTTCTGGTTTCTAAAATCAGAAGTGGGATTGGATTGAATACGCCCCGATTTACCGCTTTTGCCATACCATTTATAAGTTCTCCAGTTAATGTGTTTGCTTTTAGTCGATTCTAGATATGTGTTTAGAGATCGTGATAACTCTGCTCGAATATCGACGTAAAAGTGATTTTATGGGTACCTACCTACCTAGTTTGAAATTGTAATTGTCTGATCGTGATAAGTCACCACCTTTCCACCCAATACGTGTGTACGATGTACGTACGATGTGGACAGTGTGCTGATATGATCTGGAAATGATCTTTTGTTGTGCTTATTATTGTGATTGTTTGTAAGTGTGTATTGAGATCATGGTCAGGTAAGGCCGAGTCGGATTTTAATGTACTTTGCTAATCATATTCGTGGCTGTGTCGACAGGCAAGCGTTGCACGTGCGGCTGTTTAGAGTCGCCGCGCCATATGCATGGCTGCGCCCGAGAGGCGGTCGCGCCGTATCCAGGGCTGCGGCAGAGCCGAGGGCGTGCCGTGCTCGTGGCTGTGCTGTGTGCGTTGCTGTGCCGTGTGCGTGGCTGCGCCTGTGCTGAGTTGCGCGCCATGCTCGCGGCTGAGGCGATGGCACGCAGTGCTCGCGGCCGCAACGAGGGCGCGCTGTACTCGCCACTGCGTCGAGAGCGCTCAGTGCTCGCGGCCGCGCCGAGGGCGCGCTGTGCTCGCGGCGGCGCCTGTGCTGAGTGCGCGCCATGCTCGCGGCTGCGCTGAGGTCGCGCTGTGCTCGCGGCGGCTGCGTCCCGCCGTGCTCGCGGCTGCGCTGTAACGGCGGCTGCGTCCTGCCGTGCTCATGGCCACGCCGTGTCTACGGCTGCTCTCAAGGCGCGCCATACGCGTGGTTGCGCCTGAGACGGCCGCGCCGTGTCTTCGGCTGCTCTCAGGGCGCGCCATACGCGTGGTTGCGCCTGAGACGGCCGCGCCGTGTCTACGGCTGCTCTCAGGGCGCGCCATACGCGTGGTTGCGCCTGAGACGGCCGCGCCGTGTCTACGGCTGCTCTCAGGGCGCGCCATACGCGTGGTTGCGCCTGAGACGGCCGCGCCGTGTCTACGGCTGCTCTCAGGGCGCGCCATACGCGTGGTTGCGCCTGAGACGGCCGCGCCGTGTCTACGGCTGCTCTCAGGGCGCGCCATACGCGTGGTTGCGCCTGAGACGGCCGCGCCGTGTCTACGGCTGCTCTCAGGGCGCGCCATACGCGTGGTTGCGCCTGAGACGGCCGCGCCGTGTCTACGGCTGCTCTCAGGGCGCGCCATACGCGTGGTTGCGCCTGAGACGGCCGCGCCGTGCTCGCACCCTCAACATCGGTGACATATTTAATTTTGCCTCAACAATTTGGCCCATATAATACGTGTTCTTGGGCCTCGACAATTTGACTCATGTATTATGTGTTCTTGGTGCCTCGACAATTTGGCCCATGTATTACGTGTTCTTGGGGCCTCGACAATTTGGCTCATGTATTACATGTTCTTGATGCCTCGACAATTTGGCTCAAGTATTGCGTGTTCTTTATGCCTCGACAATTTGGCTCATGTATTACGTATTCTTTATGCCTCGGCAATTTGGCTCATGTATTGTGTTCTTGGTGCCTCGACAATTTGGCTCATGTATTGCGTGTTCTTATGGACTTGACAATTTGGCTCATGTAATATGTGTTCTTGTAGTCTCGACAATTTGGCTACTATGTACCTACTATTTTCATTTATTCAGGTAAAACCAACCCAGTGGTTAGTAACGAAAGTTTGACTTGATCTATGTTAGTACATAAGTAATTGCAAAAATGTAAACATTGATATGGTCCCCACAATTTGGCTTATGTACTATGTGTTTTTATAATAATAACGATGAATTCATTTATACAGATCCTTTGGTAAGTAACAAAATTTAGCTTAATCTATGTTTGTCCATAATTGCAAAAATCTAAACTTATATATGGCCTCACAATTGGGCCTATGTACTATGTGTTTTTATAATAATAACGATGAATTCATTTATACAGATCCATTGGTGAGTAACAAAATTTAGCTTAATCTATGTTGGTCCATGATTGCAAACGTGTAAACATAAATTTGGCCCCATCATTTGGCTAATGTATTGTGTGTTCATGTAGCACTGACAATGCGGATTGTGTATTATGTGTTCTTGTACTCGGTGGACCGACAATGCGACTTGTGTATTATGTTATGACCCTGACGTTATGGCTTTTCTAATAATTTATGACCGTGACACTATGACTTGTGTGGTTTTGTTCTAGCCTCGACATTTTGGCTATGTAAGTATTACAATGATGATGTGATGTGTGACATTCTAATTTTGCTTTTTGACGATGATAAATGACGAAATGTAGGTTGTTCTATGTAGGCTGTTCTAGATAGATCGAGGATTTGGCGCTGAGTCAATGAAGAGCTATTTGCCGAAGACGAAAGCGTTTTCATCTTGGTTGCCGAAGTCCAAGTTGAAGAAAACTACGCTGACGAGGACGTGCAGCTGTCAGGAACGGCCGTGTTACCGATTCCTTGGCTCTATGGTTTCTGCATCTGTGATAGACGCAAGTCTAGTTCAGTCTATAGAACGATTGGGTTTGAAGAGAATTTGGCGGGTGGAAGGATAACTTTGCTCGAGCCTTGAGAAGGATGGAACTGATGGAAGTATCGGATTGAGGACCAGGAATAGTCGTAGTTATGATTCCTGGGTGGTTTGTGGTTGTCCTGGACGGATGATCTTTATTTTGTTGTTGAATTCTTGCCTAGTAATTTATCGTTAGCCATTTAAAACTAACCTCACTTCTGGTTTCTAAAAGTACATACATAGCTACTAAGCTTCGTCCATAGTTTTTATGAAATTGAATAATTAGCTATTCATACACACGTGTTCTTAGGTACAGTCGCGTTGAATCAACGGCTAAAACAGACGATAGCTATTATTGAATATAAATTGCAATGCAAACTTTGTATAAACGCAAAAATAAAGAGACATAAATTCCATTTTAATTTTTGCGATGACAAGTTGAATCCCGCGGCTTTGTCCGTAATTAATATCGTTGATATGAAAAAAAATCTGAATATTCTGTTCGATAATAGCTTGTGTGTAAATCTGATGTATGAGCTATATCTATAACAGATGTAAAGGATCATTAAAATCCGTCAATTAGTAGTTTTTGCGTGAAAGAGTATTAAACATTCACCTATACAAACAAACGAGTACTTTTGGATTTATATTATTAAGTTAGGATTGTCAGAATAGGTATTCTGATATAAATGTGAGAAATGAAATAAATTAGGATCAAAAAAATGTATACGTAAATATAGAATACAATAGGTTTTATGGCATATTACTATGGAAAGTGAATCCAATCAACTTTAACGGTTTTAAAAATTCTCAACCACAAAATACAAGTAAACGAGTCCATCAAGGTATGCGGAATTGTCCTGATACTAGGTAGTAAGCTTATGTTCTGACATTTTACATTCTCAGACATTTATGCCGCCTTTAAACTTTCGCGTCACAATTTAAATAACTTTTGTAAACAGGTAGTTCTTTATTAAAATTGTGACGCAGAAATACTTAGTTCAAATATTCAGGGCAGTTTGCAGTCTTCATAATAAAATAACTAAGCTGCTTATGTAAGTTACGTTATAACTAAATATTTAAAACAATAAATAAAAGTTACCCAAAATAAATGCCTCGCTGGGCCACAAAGCGCCTTCCAGCCCCAAACTACGTGGAAGCTTGTACTACAGTGATTGTTTGATGCAAAATCAAATATAGTCAAAATAATTCTCTATTTTTTTTATCTTTTTCTCATCATAGTATTGTACTTTTATTTTTTTAGTTCATCAACTACATTTATGGTATGGACTGATGACCATAAAAATGTGTTCAAATGTTCTGCGAATCTTATTTCCTCTAATTGGATGGCACCACGGCATGCCGTGGGTAACAAATTAACACAGCTTTGCGTGTCTACTGGCTAACCTAGTGCCACTGCTAAATTGTTTCAGTTGCCGTTACCAACCTACTTGTGGATTATTTGCACTATTTGGTCATCCGACATTACATAGAGTAAATAGTTTGACACAGTGCAAAGCAGCGCAGCAGTGGAGACATGAGGTATCTTACTGCTTCGTTGTTAGAGAACTTTAAACTGACTGACCGAGTTTTGGTCGGTGTAAAGGTAATTTAGTTAATGAGGGCATAAGGTGGAGTCAAATGCGGCCTGGGATTGTAGCGCCCCATTGCATATCTTCTAAACATATAAAGCTCATAGGTAACTAACTAACATAGTGATCTATCAACGCATAGACCAAACCACTGGACGGATCGGTCTGAAATTTGGAATGCAGGTAGAGCGGATGGCTCTATGAAAAATGTTTATTTACAATCGCTAAGAAAGGATTTCGATCAATTCTACTACCAAGCGGATAAAATAGGGGATGAAACTGTATTCCACGCGGATAAAGTCGCGGGCACAGCTAGTTATGGCATATTTCAGCAATTCCCACTACGTACGTGTGGAAACTACTACACGAGGCGATCGAAAGCGGCGTCCAAATGCTATCTTGATAGCTTCATTATAAGCTCGATTATACGATAACTTATCATCGCCTATTTTGAAATTTACGACTTTGGTGTTTCTTGTTGGTAGCTCATGGCACCACAGGGCACGATATACAGGGCTCTTAGTGGCATTTCTAATGCATTCATACAATAAGTGACGCATTGCCGACGCATAGAAGGCGTCTCACTGTCACCAAATGCATTACGATTCAGGTCTAAGCGTCCATTGTGGCGGGCGCCATCTTCGCCCATTGTAGTCCAAGGGACACCGTTCCGGTCGACCTCGCCCATTCACACGACACTCGCAGTTCCTTACCCGTCTGCTTTTTTGGCTACGGCCACCCATCCGTTGAATGAGCTAATGAGACAAAAACCGCAAGGAAATGACTGGAAGTTTAGATTTTGCACCTAATTGCTGTTGTTATAGAACAACATCCGTTAGCGTGGAGTCAATGGTCTAGATACTTTTTATCTACTGCTTTTTGGTCATTGTTTTGAGGCACTGTAGGAGTTCAGCATTGGGAAGTTGTGAGATGTTAATATTAAAATGAATAAAGCACGCTATACAATTTACGACAAGAAGTTTGAATGTCCCTTACCTACTGTGCCGTACTATTACTAAGGGAGCTCCTTGCCAGCATTGTAAATGTATGTGTCCAAATGAAGTTTTCTATTCGGATCATTGGCAAAAGGAAACCTTAAATCGTAAGCTCACGATCCAAGTCCATAAAACGGGGCAGACTTTGCCCATGCTGGTGCATATCAGAGAGAAGCTTAGACCATATCAAAACCAACATAGGTATAAAATTTACATACTTCACACCCCGTACAGATTTATTCAAATGAATTCACTAAGTCCTGTTTGGTTACCGTCTCAAGCCACAAATAACCTTTAGTCATACTTTGAAATAACCTTTGATAAACGAGCGAACTACCAAAGGGGTTTGTATTATTTTAGTCATAATGAACCGAAGAGACGTTTTTTACTCCGAGAATTAATCATCTACCATTTTTTAGGTAGATTTTTCAATCATAACTTGGTAGACAGGTCAATATATCTCTCGGACTAAAGTGATCTACTTGTGGAGGTCATATGTTCTAATTATTTTGTAATGAAAAGTATGTTAAAAGGCGAAGATGTATTTCAAGTCCTACTTTCAATACAATTTTCATCTTTGGTGGTGGCAAAGTTAAAGGAACCTGATAAAGAAGCGAAGCCTTCTGATTATTCCAGGTAAAAATTACATCATCTTTTCACTTGAAACACTCCAATTGTGATAAGATTGATTGAGTGGAACAATACTTAAAAATGTCAATCAATTCAGTTTTGTTCTGTACTGATAACCAGTCATTTTAACTGATAGATTAGATTTGATATATTTATCAGCAGATATGCAAAAGTTTTGCTACACATTGTGAAAAAGGAAACATATGTGTACATGTGAACGCGGCGTGGGACGTCCTCCAATGACGTGGAGAGATGTCCTAAGAAAGTCGCAAGATGGGCCTTTGAAATCTTTGGGGAGGAGTCCTGCAGTGAATCTCTTACGGCTGAATATAATGATAATGTACTGAATATATATTTTAGAAACATCCACGTCTTTATACGATGTCTACCTGTTAAGTGAAATACTAGCAACATTCTAAGAATAGAATTGAGTTAATTTTCCTTCAGTGGGAAATCTGAAGAAGAATCTTTAGTAAAACTCTTTCACCACTGAATGCATTGAATTTTTCTGAATGGAACGCGAGAAAAGGAGTCCAACAACCAGGATGGTTGTTGCTGAGACTAGGACGAATTCTATTCTTCCATATTTTTGCATCAGTTGCCACCATCGTACTGGTCTGAGAGGCTATTCCTAGTTCCTCGTTTAACCCTTTCCCTGTCCACGGTCCAGACACAATAGAATTTTATTTGTTAAGTATCAAATGTGATACACAAGACAGGGAACCTGTAACATCCCATGATCATGATTAGACTATACAATGGTACCGTGTTTCACCTTCCAGTTTTAGTTAGGTTGGAGTACCTACGTTTAACGCAACTCGACTTCTATCGCCTTCGTCGTCTAATGTTTCGCCTTTCATAGAAGCAATTCGTTAAGATTCCAAATTAATTTGGAGTCACCACCGTGTCGCTCAATGTGTAATCCCGTGGCGCCTCGACGGCGAACCATCTATCGTCAATTTATCACCGCTAACCTCCTGACTCACTGCCTTGAATATATTCGCTGAATCGAGCTTTATTTGGACTTGTGCACTTTCTGACTCAAACGTCTACACTTCTACAGTTAGTGTGTAGGCTCAGTCTTCGTAAAGGACATGTTCGATCTCATTGGATGACTCGGTGGCTCATTTGGTAGTGACTTCTGCCTTCAAGGATCGTGGGTTTGATCCCCGCTAAGTACAAACATCTGTGTGCATGAGCATGTTTGTATTGGTCTGGGTGTTTTCTGTGTATAATATGTATTTATTTACAAAAAATCTTAGTAAGGTACAACCGTTTGTGGCCCTAACGTGCTTGTATGCCCTTTTATAAAACGTCATCCTATTTGCTGCGGTTTGAAAGGAGTGAAAGTCATTTAGACCTTCAATAGTTCGGTTGCGTTCATATTGAATTATAGTAATATTCCATCATAGCTTTTACTTAGAGTTTCCTGTTAGCACTCACATGCACGCACATTAGTTATACATAACTTCAGTAAACCGATTTCGACCCTTTTTTGTATGTATATGTCTTTTTTTATATGTCGTTTTGTTTACGCGTCATCCTTTTTGCCAGGATTGAAAGTCATTTAGGTTTTCAATAGTTCGGTGACTTTCAAAGTTTCTTATTGAATTTACCATTGTATAAATCTGTTATAAATAATGTATACCTCGGGTAAACTTTTAAGTGTTATTACTTATTACATTATAAAGCAAATCCGTTAATAAATTTAAATGACAGCTAGTTTCCAGCCCTCAACTTTTAGAAAGTGATGCAGCCGATTAAAGTGAGGATATAGCCAATAATAAGGAAGTTAATGTTTGTAGCTTAAAGTAAGAGCTTTCTGCTATTAATCTGTCAAACACTTATATGTGTTATGTAATAAAACTCACAGACTGTCGTTATCCTACTAATGTTATTTTAGGATGGGTCGTTGGATAGTTCCGTTTGTATAGGTGTCTGTAATCCTTGGTTAAATGTAATAAGCTGGTATGAGTGAAAGTTTATTATCAGCATCTGTTCATAAGCCGTCACAATATTAATTTTTCCTAAATAAGTACGATGATAACCGAGACTTATTGTCATTACCGAACTGAGGGGGAGTGAAAAGGCTTTCATAAGAAAAAGTTAAGCAACAGTTACAGTTAGAAATTTCAACTTGTTTAGATTTCATTAAATAACGTACCTAATTAGCTAAAGCAGGTATACTAATTACTAGGTGTGCCCGCGACGTCGTCCGCGTGGAATGAAGTTTCATCCACTTTTTCATCCCTCGGGGGTAGAATTGATGAAAATCCTTTCTTAGTGGATGTCTACGTCATAACATCAACCTGCATGCCAAATTTCAGCCCGATCCGTCCAGTGGTTTGGGCTGTGCGTTGATAGATCACTATGTCAGTCAGTCACCTTTGAGTTATATATTTAGCTTTTTGAAATTTGAACATTAATGGAAAGGGATCCTCATTTCACAGGGTATAAGCTAAATTTTGAATGAATGTAAGTAACCAAATAGCAACGTACAAGTAATCAAACCAATTAGTTTTCAGTTGCCACCGCGATGCTGGCCAGTGATCTCTGCCTATACTCCGAGTGTACGGTGATTGCCAGTCAGGTGTGCAAACCCTACCATCGGCTGAGAAACTGAAGACTCAAGAAGTCTCTTAGACGACAAGCACGGGACCTACGGGACAAATTGTGGCGGTAATTGGCGTTTATTCCCGATATCCCCCACTAAATACTAAAATCTGGACAGTGGAACTTTTTTGGTTTCGATCACCACTAGGACCCAACAGGAAGACTTCAGTAGCGTTGTTCCCCACTGAGGGATATAGCAACTTTTTTTCCCAGTGGTGAACAAATTTTAATAATTTTAATATTTAATAATTTATTTATTTCAAGAAACATTTGTTTAAGTTAGGCACTGCATCCCACACTAGGATTCCCTGGTGTGTGGGGGACAACGGGAATAAACGTTAATTTGTATTCTTCTCCATCACCGCAGGGCTAAAACATAGAGATGTTTGTGATAACCACTTACCTATATGGCCCAATCGAAATACTGTCGCGTGTACTTAAAATGCTTACGTCAAAACGCGTGGGTGTAGGCACTTGTTAGGTATGCACATACAATGCATGACTCAACTGCACTTTACACCCACAGGCGCACCGCTGATTGGATGTTACCAACGAATTTGTGAGCCCATTGTTTAAAGCGTTTGATTAAAAATTGGCAATAAGATGAGCCGCGAGTTATTGCGTAAAAGGTTATAAAAGTACAGTAAGTGGTTTATTAGAGAGTTGTTTGTTTGGGATGTAAGGGAGCGGCCCATCATCTTTTCACTTCAAGCCAACTTCAACTGCCCGTGATGCATCCTGCCGAATAAGAAACGAGGTGCTGGCAACCGACTGATGGCGGTATAACCATCACAATTGAAGGCGTAGCTAAATACCACAGACTGACGACGGGCAGCAGAGTCACCGGAGCGAGAAGCTACGCCCTGCGATCGCCAACCCGCCTGCCCAGCGTGACGATTATGGGTATATCCTCCAGATGTTTGCCCTAAATGGCGAACAACTGGAGAGGTCTATGTCCAGCAGTGAACTACAATAGGCTGATGATGATAATGATGATGATGATGATGTTTGCTTATTGTAGAGAATAGAGTGGAAGCAGATTGTCCAGGATCTGAACGATTGGAGTTCTCTGAGGGAGGTCTACGTTCAGCAATAGACGGTGATGGGCTGATTCAAGTTGTTTATGGAATATTAAACTTCGCCTGAGGGGTCTCAGCGAGAGCTTGGTGCCTCCACCCGCCTTGTAAGGGTCAACGCCGAAGGGAATAATGCTTACCCTCCTGCCCGCTGCCGACGCTCCTCCCATGGCTTCCTTTTTTTTAATAAAAAGACCGTTCAGAATGACCTCACTCTACCTAGGGCATACCCACCGCGCCTGTCGCCCATAACCTGAAGGCCCACTGAGATGCCGTTTCACGCCCCGCTCAAAGGACCCAGGATTGTAAGAGGAAGGAAACACATGAGCTGGAAGGGCATTCCATGATTTAATGGCACGGGGCAGGATTGAGGAGTTTGAGGGGTTTGAAAAGCCACCTGGGCTTACTGCGCTGGGGGTGTCCTAGCAGTGTGGGCGACCTAGGGCCCATACTTGAGTGCCTCCTATCATCTTGTAGCAGCCTGGACATTATGAATAGGACCTCGCTATTGATAACCTATCAAAAATGGAGGACTTTGGAATCACGTTAAAAGCAACACACCATTTGAATAGATAGTACGATTAGATATAGGTATTCTAAATCACGATAAGTCGTTATCTGGTACTCTTACTTTAGGGAAATACATTAGTTTCCTCTTTCGCAGAAAACTGTAGTAGGTAGTACAGAAGGGATTTTAATGAACTTTTACGATAATAAAGTTCATATAATCAGATTTTCAAATCCGTTGCAGCTAGTATTACTTAATTAAAGAGCTATGAATAATTAAAACAACTTTGTTCAATTAAATTATATATAATTATATAGAGAGGTAGGGCATAGCGAATCTTCGCTCGAATTGAGCTGCCCGTCCGGGGAAGGACCTCCACCCTATAGAATACCGCAGCCAAATGACCTCCAGGTCGTGTTTCTGCTGGTGAGTAGGGTCTCCGGAGCTCGTGGGGGGTTAGGGTTGGGCCGGCATGGCAGTGGCAACTGACAGGTAACTAACAAGTTACTTGCCAGTTGTCACAGTGACTTGGGCTTCTCTTTCGCTTTCCATCAGGCGTAGGGAAGCCATTATGTCGAGCTACTATAAAAAAAAATAATAATAATAATTACCAAACATTAAGAGTAATGCTTCTATTACAAATAAAGAAGTACATAGTACTGCGAGTAAGACAATGTGTTAAAATCAATGAGGAACTTATTCAAGGATACCTACACAAGTATTCAATTCTTGACTCTTTGAAAGCTTTGAAAAGATTTTGTCTATGATTGATAGGTGTTTTAATGTTTTTATTAAGTCTATTTTTTTACTGCTGTTCTAAGTGTATTCTTAAAATGTCTTTGTTTGTATAAATGTATACTGGTTGTTGAACCATGGTATAAAAAAGGTATATTCTTCGCAATATTATGAAAAGCATGATCTACAATAAGAAATTGACGTAAAACTGTAAAAGTTCTATTGTCATAGCAATCTTTCAACCAGAGATGGATTGAGAAGCATTTCGGTTGTATATTTGATGTATGTGGGTATTTTATGCGACTTTTCTAGGCACCTGTAGGTATTGAGGTCTAGACACAAAAAATACATCTACCTTCTCTTCTTTCACGGCCGTGTTTCTATTCTAAGCTAGAACGCTAAAACGGTTGAACTTTTTATCTGACGCTAAGCGTCAGTAAAGAAGTTTAACCGTTTTAGCTTACTAAGAAACTAAGAACTTAGAAGAAACGAAAAGATTTTGGTTTTTTTTGTCCTTTGTCGCATGACTTTCGTGTTAGCTAATATATCGGTAGCAACTGTCTAATTATAGTGTACCTATTATGTGTTTATCTTTGTTCATGTTTTAGTATAATGTCTGTCTGGTGTGTACGTTGTGATGTCCAATAATAATAAACGTTTTTCTATTTCTATAACTGATTGCTTTTGCAATGCCATCCTACAAGATGTTCGTATTGTCATTCATCATCATCATCAGCCTATCACAGTCCACTGCTGGCCATAGGCCTCTCCAGCTGTTCGCCACAGGGCAAACATCTGGAGGGTATACCCATAATCGCCACGCTGGGCAGGCGGGTTGGCGATCGCAGGGCGTAACTTCTCGCTCCGGTGACGCTGCTGCTTGTCATCGGACTGTGGTATGTAGCTACGCAGTTAATTGTGGTGGTTATACCGTCACCAGTCGGTTGCCAGCGCCTCGTTTGTTATTCGGCAGGATGCACCACGGGCAGGTGAGGTTGGTTTGGAGCGAAATGATGATAGGCCGCTCCCTTACATCCCGTTCGTATTGTGCCGATTACTGCTATACGTGTACGTACACCATTTATGTCGCAATCAAAATAAACCATTAATCGTCAATTTGTCAGAGCGTGCCTTTTCCACAAAACACGAAGGCCGCCTCTGTCGTGACGTTGCGCAAAAACGGAACAATAACGAGAACGGACCGGAGACAAGAGACGCCAACAATTAGCTGCACTACAAGAAAGTGAAGCTTTGGCAACGTAATGAAGGCCACAGTGTGGCGAGTGACAGTATAGACAAGGTCATACGCGCGGTGAAACCTTAACGGACCAACTGATTGAGAAACAATAAAAGCTTTACTTTGTCGTATGGTTTCCGGACTAAGAATATGGCACCCCATCTCATCCTGTAGGTTTCGTAGAGGACGACTAAGAAAATACCAGGATACGGGCAGCAGCGTTTACCTACCTGGGTACAAATAAAACGTACTGCGTCACCAACCCGCCTGCCAAGTGTGCTTACTAGGCGAATCTCCCCAATACTTGTTATTTCGGGAGGCACCGGACCGCAATGGAACTCAGCATCAAAATAGAATACGCGGTCAGTGCGGCTTTAATTCATATACAAAAACATGCTCCAAAACAGCAACTACAAATCCTCCACTTGCTTATAAAAAGCGCAAAACCTGAAATTTCTTTGTGCAGAATCGAGAGAATCAATCCTACTAAAAAGAAAATAGGGATAAAATTAATACAAACTAGATGAGATATTGTATGTACAATACCAACTTCATTGCCACTTTCAAATTCGTCTTAATAACCAATGATGATGTACATTGTGTAACATTTCTTCAAAATTCTGTCATCTCAATTACGTTGATAGAAATTACAAAGATATTGATTGTAATGACCCTGCCATTTAAACCGATGCTCACAACATTCTTAATACTCTCCCGTTCGGATCTCAGCCATAGCGACTATTCCATTCTCAGTTATGAGAATAGTCCGACCATGTTTTACAGATGCAAACAATAACTTCATGACAACAATATCTATCTTACAAACCGCTCCAGATAAGTAAGTGAATCTTGTTTTCCTGATCGAAGGCTGACTTTAGTCCGAGTGTGTCCCAGTCCAGTTCAATCCGAGTAACTCCTTATAAAACTTAATTATTGCTCAGCCCTACATTATTGCTCCCCTATGCCTCTAACGATCACAAGGCGGTTAGTCGTCGAATTTGAGAAATAATTATATGCACAGTTAGACCGTCTAGTAGAATTAAACAATAATTCAGAGATAATCCATTTTATCCTAAAATATAAATTGACTAGCCCGATAGCTCATTTGGTAGCGACCTCCGCTTTCTGAGCCAAGGGTCGTGGGTTCGATAGTACAAACATTTGTGTGCCTTTGCGTGTTTACTATGTATAATTAGCTGTCTACCACCCATATTACAAGCTTCGGCTTAGTTTGGGGCTAGGTGGCCATGTGTAGCCCAGTCTTGGGTTATTTATTTATTTTTAAATGCAAACGTCTGTTTTGGATGGATAGATGTTTGACGCAAAAAGTACGGAACACTTTTAATAAAACTATAATATCATATAGCTTTTACATCAGAATAATACATAAGCATAATATGATTTATAATAACATTCTCTCGGTTAGAGCCGCAGGCTGCACCTAATAAGTAATATTAAAAATAGTTAGTGGTAAATACAATAATATCTATCTTATTTATGTAAATAAACCAGCCAAACGTGAAATTGTGTTTGAAATTAAAACCGCAACATGAACGATTCCTTATATCAAGACGTTATTGTTCGCGAGACAATAGTGTACAACCCTAGTATTATTATAATAGTAAAATTGTGAAAGTTAAAGCACATGTTTATTCAATTTAAAAAAGACTTAAGAGTCAGGTGGGGTTAGGAAATTCATCTCTTCTATGATTTTATAACACGCATTAAAAAGGGCGATTTGGATTTGATATTGAAAGACATTCGTTACTTCACAAAGCTTTGAAAAATGGATTTTTATGACAATAAGATGATGTATTAACACTTTGACCGCTACCGTAGCAGCTTGGGTATTTCTTTGGCTTATATTTCCATCAGGCGAGGGAAAGAAAGGGTTGCGCTAACATTTTTTCATCGATGTCATTTTTAATTATTCATTATTAACACAGTTATTTTATTATTCGCTGTTGTTACACCAATTGACGAATTTTCTCTTTCTTTCTTGTGATGATGATAAGATCATCATTTTCTGAAAAAAAACTTTTAGTTTTTAAAGTTTATCTGAATATATCAATAGCCTTGCTCCCATTATCTGAATCAATATATTTTCTTCTTCCATTCTTTTCTATCAACCGTCATGGTCCTATTCACTCCTTTCTTAATCAACATTATCTGAATTTCTATTTTAAGAAAATTTACCTACCTGCATACATACTAGCAGAACATTCCAAGAACTTAAAAATCCAGTAGATTCGGAGAAATTCCATTGCAAACAAACAAATCATTCCTCATTATTGTAATACTAACAGAGATTAGCCTCGATTAAATGAGTAAATAACAATATTTGTCCTATTTGTGTCGGTAACACTATGTAGAAAGTCAATACAGACTCATTAAATAATGATTATGACATGACAACAGTGCGTTAACAATCAGAGCCTATGCAAATGGTTGCCAAGGCCACGTCCTGTTTATCAGACTCGAAGCCGTCAACTGTTAGGGTCGCCGTACGCGGGTCACAACCATCAAACGCTGCCATTGGCATAATAGGCTTATTTGGCTAAAAAAATTAATTAGTCTGTCTTTTAGCTTATTCAAGAATAAAAGACACGTATTTCTTAATTTGTAAATTAGACTAAAAATTACAAAGTTATAGCCCGGTGAAATTACGCGTGACGTCACGCGAAGTGGCATTTTTACGGGACGGAGTGACGTCAAAGACTCCCACTCCTAACATTTCAACTACCGTTTGTTATATTCCGAAAGTTAATCAACTACCTAGGAAATTGATCAACTTACGATTCTTGCTATTTTCCGGTGACATAGCTATCATTGTAGTGGGGTTCAGGCGGGCCTAGTAGTTCGGATAAGCGGTCGTTCAGTTAATCGATGTTCGGATAATCGACGCTCTACTGTACTTAACTTGGTATTTTTAACCAATTACTACAACTGGTTAAGAATACCAAGTTACCTTTAGGGCCACTTCTAGTTTCTCATATATGGTTTTCCTATGGCCCGTGTGCGGTGACACTTAAAAGCGAAAGTAATGAGATGCGCGGGCGCATCGCTTTGTGCCTCATGAATGGCGCGGTTTAATTAACAAGCGGCTGAACACGCGCTCGGCTAGATGGGTAACCGTGTGCTGTTAGAGCCGAACGGGACAAATGGGTGTAGGAGCGCTTAGAACAAAATCTTGGGACGTCGTTAAAATGTGTACGTGTGTTTACTCATTCCTTTGATATGGGGCTTGAATAGGCACCTTATGGACTATGGACCGACGGCGGTGGCAACTGACAGGTTACGCTAGAAATTAAATTTCTAGCGTTTTGATTGGCTAGTGGCCTGTCAGTGACCTGTCAGTCACTATTTTCTTAACGCGAATGAACTATAGTCGGTTACTTGCCCGTGTTGCAGCAACTTGTCATTCGCTTTCGATCAGGCGTAGGAACGCCATTGTACCGAGCTACTCTACAAAGAAACTGACTGTCCTGATGACTCATTTGGTAGTGATCCCTGTCTTCTGAACGAATGGTCATGGGCTGGATTCCTACCCGGGACCAAACATTCATGTGATGAACATTTGTGTTTGTTCCATATTATTTCTATTTAAGTATGTATTATGTCTCTTGTACTTTCGTCATTTTGATACCCTTAACACATCCTCAATCCACCTAATTTGGGATCGAAGAAATGTATGTGATGTTGTCTACATTTTATTTATTTTACTGTTTTTGTTAAATTAGTCATTTTAGGCCTGACCTTTCGGCCCGTTCGGCACAAACAAGCCGGTACGTTCACCTCGGACACTAGATGCATCTTGTGAGGCTTTCTACTCAAGTAAACAGTTGTGATCTAAGCAATAAAGTGCTACGCACGCGTTAATGTTTATCACTTGCGCAATTTTACACGCTATTTTATTTTAATATATTAAGACCTCGGCTGCTTTAATTTAGAGAATGATTAAATTATGTTATTCAAGTAATATGCATTTGTCGATGTTTGGGAAGAGAACTTCTACCAGTTTATTGTTTTAAATACTCTTTAATGAACACCAAAAAAAAAATTCATCATCATTTGCCTGCATACGTCGACAACTGACAACTTTTGTTTATTCCCGATGTCCCCCACTGTTTGTCCACCACTGGTGGACATCGGGAAAAAAAGTTACTCTATCCCCCAGTGGGGGACAACGCTACTGAAATCTCATCGAAACTAAAAAAGTTCCGTTGTCCCCGTGTGTGAAAGTTACATCCGTACAATCATACCCGGGGACATCGGGAATAAACGTTAGGTTTTATTTGTACCCAGCAAAACGCTGCTGCCCGTTTCCTGATATTCCCTTAGTTCTCCTCTACGTCTCCCACGGGATGAGATGAGATGGTCTCATTCTAAATTCGGACACCACACAGACAACCGGGCCTAAGGTCATCAAAATATTGATACATAGAAGATAAACAGGTGCTTGCTTATACCGGAACGAATCTATCGGTTACAGAACCTACTTACCGGCGCCGAGAAGGAATGGGCCGCAAAAAGAAGAAACCGGCCTTTTATAATGAGACAATGTGCTTGAATGATTAATAGATAGTGGCTACAAAGCGAAATCACTTTTGTTAGAGCGGCGGAACTAACTCACTATTTTAAAACAACCGCAAAAGACGTTTAGAAAAAAAATGTACATTGGCCCGACCGGGAATGGAACCATCGAGGTCGTTAGATTGACGTGTGACAAAAAGGTAGTCAATCTGTCAAACCAGGGGTGTCAACCAAGCCGCGGGATACATCTAGTTCTTTTATATGAACCACATCCTTCCCATCCTGCCATTTTCTACCCAAAGTCTTCTGGAAGAAATCGCTCATAGCGATAAGACCGTCTAAATTGTACAACAATTGTATACTTTGTTTAGGTTCTAAATAAATTTTTGATGTTCATAAATGAACATCTATCTATGCAATCCAAGGTCAATTAATAAAAGTTCGTTAAATCTCAATTAATGCAATTATGGATTAAGCCTGTTCTTGACAGTCTTAAACAAGAGCTATTGAGGTCGCTTGACACAAATTCAATGTCCTCAATAATATTTTCGTACAGACAAACTTATGTACAATAAGCAAGTTCGGCAAGAACAGTAGCTTCCAAGTATTTTAATCAGTTTGCTCTAATTATGTCTTCTTTGCGGTTTTATGGCATTTGTGTTATATGTCTTGTGAGACTGAATAATTTAAACTGAAGTCTGTATGCCTATTTATAGAAAGATGATTTATTTCATTTTGTTAGTTATCATGTATGTTTTAAAGTTATATTTTAATTCGCTCTAACGCTCATTTCTAACTAAATGTATTTCCATTTATGACTAACGCTTTATGCACATAGCCCAGAGGTGAGCTGAAGTGGCAGTGGGCAGGGTACATAATGAGAAAACCAAATGCCCATGGGCAGGGCCGAAGAGTTCTGCACTGGAGACCTATGGACTGGGGACCCTTAGCCCTCCAGCGATCGACGATATAATAAAGAATGAAAGAGTAACTACCGAGTTTCTTGCCGTTTCTTCTCGGTAGAAATCTACTTTCCGAACACGGCGGTAGCTTCTTTTAAACTGCTTTTATTCACATTCTTACATTACTTTTTAAATTTTTACATTATTTTTTACTTGACGATTCATAAGTGCTTGTTTTAAGTCTATATGAATAAAGGTATTTTGATTGATTTGATTTGATTTGAATGGGGCTACTACAGCTTTGATAGAAAAATCCATTAACTCCATTCGGAAAAGTCGACTCAAATCTGGAATCGACCCGGGAACTTACGGCGGCTCTTGTGGGTCTCACAAGGGGTACTCTTCGTTCAGAGTATCATCATCATCAGCCTGTATCAGTTCACTGCTGGACATAGGCCTCTCATAATGTTCGCCACTTGGATCGTTCAGAGTACCTATTACACTATTAACCCACAAAACACCCATGTATTTCAATTCGAGTGCATTCAATTGCCCCATCGCACCGCCCAAATGATACACTCCAAAAATGGTTGCAACGTGATGAGAGCTATTTGTGTTCAAGTAAAACAATAGAGATGTAGCAATTTTCATAAAATCACTATTCACATGCCTCGTTAAACCGTAACATGAGCGGTTATGAAACGGAATTGTCAAAACCTCACTTGGAATATGTTATTTTTGTTTCATTGCGTTGAAATTGCATGCAACACAACACAATGTTAATTAATTTATTCATTAATTTGTGTTTCGTTGTGTACTAATTGGAGCGGATCATGTTACGTGTTGATCGATTTATGATATACGTAAAGGGTTGTGGGTTCGATCCCCGCACAGTACAAACATTTGTGTGCATGAACATGTCTGTTTGTATTGGTCTGGGTGTTTTCTATGTATAATATGTATTTATTTACAAAAAAAAAAGTATATAAGTAAGTTTATCAGTTGTCTAGTACCCATAGTACAAGCTTCGGCTTAGTTTGGGGCTAAGTGGCGCTGTGTGGCCCAGCGTGGCATGTCTTGGAATATTTATTTAATGTAATGTGTATTTGTAAGCTGTTCTATGGATAATAGGGACGTTTCCAGGGTCCAAATAATTACATTATATTTAGTCCGTATTTTAGATTATAAAAATATATTGGATACGTATTTTTCCTTTATTCATTTAAAGAAAAAATAACGAAGATACAAGACATCAAAATGTAGGAGTGGGGGCGTTTGACGTCACATTGTGGCGAAAAAGCTCCCACTCTTTGACGTCACGCGTCATTTTAACGGACTATAACTTTGTCATTTTCCAATTAAAAAAATACGTGTCTTTTATTTTGAACAATCTAAAAGACGGACTAAAATTACCTTTTTTTACGGCAACAGGCCTATTGTATTTCTAGTTTATATCTTTATTCATAACTAAGCAAGATTTTGCAAATAAAAGCATTTCAAAAGCAGCGCCTTTACCATCATAGTGCGGACGGCTAAACTCTTTCCCAGGCTCCTTGTTCCCCGAGATTTAAAATTGTCCGATGTTCAAGTTAAGGGTAAGTGTCGAATCATCGAATTTTGGCCACGGTTCCCAAATGTGGCCAAAATTCGATGATTCGACTTCTGCACACACAATAAGTAGCCATATGAAAATAAAAAAAAATCTACGAAAAAATCTATGACAATTTTACCTTTGCCTAAATATAAATCCAGATTCAGATAAGATATCTATCTATAAATTTAAAGCTTCGGATAAGATATCTACCTATTTATGGTCAACATGGGGTCTGGCCCGGTGTGCGGATATGGGTGGTGTCTCGTTACACCATAAGCAACAAGCCGCAGCTACCTATGCACCGGCCCCTTGCAGTTTTATTGCAACAGAGATACGAAACCCATACGCTACCCGAATACCCATTCGTACGAGCCTACACATGGTCATAATGACCAATTGTCCGAACATAATAGTTACGCACTGACAGATGGATAATTTAACGGTCAGTAGTAAACAATATTGTTGTCCTCCTACGTTTTGGAATAGGGACGGGGTTGCGATTGTAATACCGGTTCTAATCGGTATTTTAACCATGATCATTAGCAGTTACCTTGTCTTCTAGACATTTAATGAACTTACATTAAACATTAGATTAGTAGCATGAATTCCATAAAGGATTAGTGATTTACATAGTTCATAGTTTTTACAATGATTACAATTTATGTATGGCTAATAAGTAATAACAGTCTTTAGTACATAAAATGCAAAACGTTAAGCATAATACAGTTTGTTAAAATAAACAAAGAATAAATAATTAAAATCGTTGTAGCACGTGTTTCACACTACAGAGCTTATGACTGGTTATGGATTAATACCTAACTTTTAAAATCTACACGAATAAACATTTTTTTCATTACAGTCATTTCTTAATGAAAAAGACACTGGTTGACAGTCATTCTAGATTTTCTTTTGTATGTTCATTTCATATTAATATTAAAAATAACTATTTATCAAGCGTGTAAATCAATCGCATGTAAGGGAATTATAATACAAAATAAGCATTTTTTATGTATTTTTCATTTAACAATAATGTTACTAGGTTACAAAGCGATTCATCTACAAATGTTAGCATCGTGTACATAAAATAGGTACCTACTACCGGTTATGTTCCGGTATTTTACCGAGAGCCGATCCTGACCCTGTTTAAGTGTATGAATGAATGCGACAGCTGATACTTTCACCTTGTATGGCCATGGACTACACGCACGAACTCCATTTTTGGCATTTATTTATTTAATAAAAGTGATTTAATGTGTGTTATAGACTTTTCTCTCCAAATTGGTTCATTTACGACAGTCGACACATAGCAATTAAATAGTTTCTGGTTTTTCCTTATTCCTAGTAATAACAGCTAAGTACATTTGATTATTATTATAGAAGATATGGATATTCTAGCTTTATGTCCTAAACTTTCCTGTCGTAACCTATGGCGTGGTCTGCCGCAGGGACCATGAATGAAAATGGTTGCTATTATTATTAGAATGTAGCGATTGCTATTATCAATACGAAGTTACACTACATTTCATTAAGAATCATCCGTTGGCATAAATTTGATCACACGCTTACCTATAAACGTCATTTCTAAACCAAACTTAACATAATTCGAGTAATCCCAACTAACCAGCAATCCTTTGACATTCATTCAGCGCCCAGCTGATAAAATACATATTCATATAACTATTTGTAAACCAGTTCTTGCTCTCGAACGCCATAAAATAACTGTTAACAATACAACAATGCCAATATTTCCGACTCATTACCGACTTCTAACTGCAACCACTGCTATTACTTTCATTCATTCAACCAACCAACATTGTACTATTTACAGTGCAGTTGAGAGAAGCGGTAACTGATATTATAATATGGTCGATATTATACGTAAATATTCGTAACGAGGAATTTTTAAATATTCAAAATTAGTCTACATTAAGAAAAAATAGATACTAGATTAATAGGACTTATAAAAAAAACTTTTTATACTTTAGTGAAACCAAAACGAAAGACTTATTATACGAGTAGCAAAATGTTTTACAGAATCGCTGTGTTTAAAACAAGTCTTTTGTTGATATCCTTATACCACGACCGATTCTACCAATGTGCAGCTAAACTTTCAGCTAATAGCTTCCTAATGGCTTCTACAATGTTATTAGATTAAATTTTAATTAATCTTTTTGTATTTTTATAGTCTTAAAACATCGTACAAAAGTTGATCCATTCAAACAATTACAATTTCGGTAATAATCACATATCTTAACACGGTTCAGGAACAAAGAAGTTTTGTTTTTACCACGTCTGTGGGCGTTTTGTGTGTGTTCAACTTGTACGTGTTAAAGTACAAGTTGAACTAAAGCAAGCAAATTCTCGTAAAAGTACAATGCTGATATATGCCACAATCGAAACGAGTTACTGGTCATTCCCCCGTATTGTGCTAGACATCGGTAGATGCAAATACGCTATTGGGAGCCAAATTCCCACGACGCCAATAATAGGGGTCTCCTTCCTTCGAGTTTGTCCCCTCAGACTCCGTTTTTTACGCCGTGTCGTTTTAATGACGCAACCTTTACTTTCTTGTTTACTTTGTACCTTTATCTATGTCTTTGTGCAGTCCTCAAGGGAGGTGTCTTTGGACAACAGATGAATAATGTTTTTTCTATAATTGAACGTCTAGTTGCTCCTTTACCGTTACTTGTTATTTACGAATGAGAAGATCCGGAGATTAAGTTCAGCTGATAATTTGCTTTACATGCTTTTTTGGAGTAAAACGTTAAACTTGTTTGATAAAATCAATATTTTTATAGCAATGTCGCGTCTATGATTGTTCTTTTTTGTTGTTATGTTTTTGTTCTTTGTTATTTTATATTTATTTTTGCTAGCGACCCCTTCTAATTTCGCATAAAAACAAATTATGTAGGTACCTACTAATGATGAATTATATGGGTTTTCCTGAATACTCTCAGTATGGGTTATATATGTCACCGGAAAATAGCAAGAATCGTAAGTTGATCAATTTCCTAGGTAGTTGATTAACTTCCGGAAAATAATAAACGGCAGTTGAAATGTATTATTTAACGTATGTATTTTAGTAAATTGATCATTTTACGGGGTCTTGCCGTAAAATCATCCGACGAAGGTGAGGTGAACGTTGATTGGTTTAATGGCTCTCGTGGCGTTATCCCGGCAACCAATCAGGGAACAGTGTATTAAGTTACGGGTAATAGTGACCCGTTAAATAGTACATTGAGCAACGATTGGCCCATTTGAGGACGATTTTACTTGTGTCAAAATCGTAAATTATTAAATGACTGTCAGGCTACCGTAAATTGATCAACTAACTGAAATCCATTGCGTTAAATAATACATTTCAACTACCGTTTGTTATATTCCGAAAGTTAATCAACTACCTAGGAAGTTGATCAACTTACGATTCTTGCTATTTTCCGGTGACATATATACCTACTTGCTTGCTTCATCGGCCCGTAGGTACCGAAAGATAAATGTAGGTTACTGTCATTATTTCATTATTGCGCATATCCTGCTAAATACCCATCCAATACCTATGGTTACCAAATTAGGCGATTGACTGAACATGACGTAGTTAGAGATGATAATTGGATAAGTACCAATTAATTAACATTATTTATGTACCTTCGTTTTAATTTATAAGCTATAAATCAGTGTTATTAAAATTTACACAAATTTGAAGCTAACATCATTTCGTTACTCTTATACTTTGATACTCTAAAGGCTAAGAGTATTATTAAAGTATAAGAGTAGTATAAGAGTAGTTATGCTCATAGTTCTAGCAGTGAACACAGGACAGGATAAACGGGGTGGATAAAACAATTTTTTCTCAACTGAGCCGTCTACTGCAGTTTGTGGTATCTATTCATGCTTTAAGACTCTTACTACCCTTAATCTACACTTAAACGATTCTTAGCTAAGAATCACTTAGCCCATTAGCTGTCCGCAAAGCAGACACAATAATTAAACAATATCTGTGCACCTACTATGTCCAGCAGTGGACTGTGATAGGCTGATGATGATGATGATGATCTGTGCACCACAAGTACCTAGTGCATGGGACACTTACAAATTACTAAAAGATATACCTATTGGGCGACATAAACGAGTAGTTACAATATGCTACGCCTGTTTATGAGCAAGGGATGAGTCTTACTTATACCTACATTGCCTGTTCTTTCACTTATATTTGTATTGGTCTGGGTGTTTTCTATGTATAATATGTATTTATTTTTAAAAAAAGTATCTAAGTAAGAGTATCTAAGAGAGAGATAAGGAAATTTCGCAGTGTGCTGTTTGCGTTTTAATGTTGAATCGCAATAATTCTTTGTGTGTTGTGGTAGGTATCACTTGGTGTGGCACTTGCCTACACTGTTGTTTGCGTAATGGGATGAGTTACGTGTGGGCCGAATCGCTTCGTTGTGCATATACACATGTGAAAATTGCACTTGCTATGATAAGAGGTGACTTGATAATATATGTGTTGGCTTACTTATTCCAGGGTGTATTTGTGTATGAGAAAATTATGTGTGGTGCAATTGCATGTGAAGTGCTGGCTGGTTTACTCCCTGGTAAGTGTATGCACATGAATGTTGTATATAGTACACTTAAATGTCAATTACTGTCAGATGTTTTGGCTGATCCATTCGGTGGTGCATGTGTACGCGTGAGAATTTTACGCGGAACACTTGTACTTAACCTAATATTATATTTGTTGGCTGCCTCACTTCGACATACATTTATACATAATGTGATGATCGTGTGGAGCTCGCTTAAATGTGGACTATTATTGCTGTGTATATTGTCGCATTCATTCGACAATGAATGTGTACTAGGGAAAGATATTACTTTATGTGGTAAACCTGCGAGTAGCCTATTATCATACAATAATAGAGGTGAATCATCCAATTTACACATATTGGATGATTTACCTCTGTACGCATATATGCGAGAGAAAATTACATCGGGTACACTTACAGGCTGCTTGCTGCTGTGTGTGGTGGTTGATTCATCCCGGGATAAATATGAACATGTGAAAACTGTACATGGAACACTTAAGTATAACTTGCTATCATATACTTTGACTGGCTCACTCATTGGTACATGTACGCATATGAAAGTTTTATGCAGTACACTCATGCATGGCTCGTTTTTGTGTATATTTGCCGATCCGTTCCGTAATATAGATAAGTGTGTGGAAAATAAATATAGTATGAAGAATCTATTGTTATTGTATTTAGTGGCTGCATCAATCCGTTATATTTATATGTATGAGATATGTATATCAGGTGCACATGACTTGTTGTTGTATGGGGTGGCTGTTTCGCTCTGTAATACAATTGTGCATGTTAAAATTATGAATGGCACACTTACAAATTGCCTACTACTCATATATGAGACACTCTGGCTGACTTTTGTTGGTATTAGAATATTAAAACAATACAGGCTTTTAATGGCAATTTTGAATACCTCCGAATGGTATGCGCAACAGCGGTATCACTTATTGATTATTACCCGTATCGGAATTAACTTCGCCTGAACTATGCAATGTTCACTCACTACTCTTAAGGAAATTGATGAAACTAAAATTGCATCTTCCGTGGAATGTGACATACAGGATATAAATCAGCATAAAGTTAACACTAACGACCTAACATTGATAACACAAAATATCCGGAGTATTTATAGGAATATTGATGACTTTCAAGTTACTTTTTCTGGTTTACACTATGATGTAGACATATTTGTTCTGACAGAATGCCGAATAGATCCTAATAAACCCATTCCAATAATTGCAAACTACAACTCATATTCGTCTATCTACAATAAGAACCAAAATGATGGTGTAGTCATTTATATAAAGAATCAGTTTAAACCGAAGGTCAAAGAAATTAGACTTGATCAAGCTACTTGTTTACAAATTGAAATTTTTAACAATATAATAATTGGAATATACAGATCTCCATCGAATGCAAATGCACTACAATTTATTAATTCCCTCAACACACACCTGGAAACTATAAAATCAAATAAAAATATAGTACTAACAGGGGATATTAATATCAATCTCATTCCTAGAATCAACGAACCTATACATGAATGTAATAACAGAACGACGTATCTAAATATGTTAGCAACTCACGGAATTTTAGCTGGACACTCTCTCCCCACTAGATTAGGCAACTGTCTCGACCATTGCATGCTGAAACTTAATAAAAAGAAAATTTCTGCTTACGTTGCAATATTGAACACTACGATTACAGATCATCGTTCCCTCTTCTTATGCCTATCTAAACTAGGTAGGCAACATTTTGCTAAAACACATAGTACAGTTAATTTAGAAAAAGCCAAAGAAATATTGACTCAAAAAAGTCTGCATCTTTTGTTATTCTGTAATGATCCTAATTTTGTTGCTGAAAACTTATTAAAAGTACTGAGTGCTACACTTCAGGAAAGTAGAACCGTTAGTAACAAATCCAAAAGAAAAAAAGCAATTAAGCCCTGGATTACTCCGGGCTTGTTGCGATGTATTTCTAATAGAAATAAGATGCAATTGAATATCCGTAAAGATCCTACAAATGAAATATTAATAATTACTTTTAAAAGGTATCGAAATTATTGTAATAGTTTACTGAAAAAATTGAAAAGGAGGTATGAAAGGGAGCAACTTGCTCAAAGTGTAAGTGACTCTAAATTACTTTGGAAAACAATAAAACAAATTACATATCTCAAGTCAGCTAAATCATCTAATACTGAACTACTCAATATTGCGGATAATCCTATAGCCTCAGTCAACACTGTTAACGAATACTTTGCCAATGTTGGAAAGAATCTCGCAAATTCTATTAATGTTAACTCTTCTCAAGCCACTAATAACCTCAACACCATAGTGTCCAACCAATGCTCCTCATTTGTGCTTCTAGATACTGACTGCCAGGAGGTCAGTGATGTACTCAATAGACTTAAGGCGGAAAGCGCTCCTGGGTGGGACAATATTACAACCAAGTTTTTAAAGCTTACAAGCGACATAGTGGTACCCGTTATTTGCCACTTAGCAAATCTATGTTTCAGGGAGGGTGTTTTCCCATCTCCCCTTAAGCAGTCGATAGTTACTCCAGTGTTCAAGGGGGGGAAGAGAGACGATGTCAACAATTATAGGCCAATTTCGGTCTTACCATCCATTTCTAAAATCATTGAAAAATTAATCAACAATCGACTCTTGAAATACCTTAATAAATATAGCATACTTTCAGACTCACAATTTGGGTTCAGACCGGGAAGATCTACTGCTGATGCTATTCTGGCCTTAACGACCTTAATTGCTGAGGCTTTAGATAGGGGGGAAAAATGTTTGACAGTCTTTTTAGATTTAAAAAAGGCATTTGACACCGTTTCTCTTCCCATCCTTCTGCATAAGCTTGAAATCTATGGTATTAGAGGTTTGCCACTGAAACTTCTTAAGGAGTATTTATTTGGAAGGATACAAAGAGTTAAAATCGATAATTACATTAGTGAAGACTCTGAAATATCCTTTGGAGTCCCCCAAGGAAGCGTGTACCCAACACGCTTCCTGATTTACATAAATGAGCTATGTAACACAAGTAACGCTGGCTGTCATGTGTTTTCATACGCTGATGACACAGCTATTTTCTTCACGGGTACCTCTTGGGACTCAGTATTTGAACATGCGCAACGTAGCCTAACACAAATATTCAACTGGCTCCAATCTAACTTGCTGACGCTTAATATCACTAAAACAAATTTTATCTGTTTTGCAAACAGTAAAAAAACACACCCCCCTAGTAACTTGAAACTCAAAATACATGGTACATGTAAGAATAACGACTCGACTTGTCCTTGTGATTGTCCGGAAATTGAGAGAGTAACTAGTACAAAATATTTGGGTATTATACTTGACGACAGATTATCATGGCACCCTCATATAGACTTCATTAGTAATAGAATAAGAAAGCTCATATGGATTTTTAAATCTCTTAGATTTGTAGCTAGTAACAAAATTATTAAACAGATATATATAGCATTGGTACAATCAGTTATAGGGTACTGTATTCATATCTGGGGAGGTGCCACCAAGACCAAGTTCCTTGAAGTAGAGAGAGCCCAACGCTGCTTGATAAAGGTCATGTGTTTTAAACACTATCGCTTCCCAACATCGGAGCTGTACCAAGAGAGTGGTCTGTTATCGGCGAGAAAGTTGTACATTTTGCATGCAATTCTGAATCTACACAAGTCTTCACCAACTTTTATCATAAATTTACACAAAAGGAGAAACAAATCCGTTGTAAAAGTACCCAAAGTCAAAACAGTGGCAGCGAAACGTCAGTATTCGGTTCAGTCGGCCCTTGTATACAACAAAATTAATAAAAGCATAGAAATACTGTCATTGAATTTGAGAGAATGTAAGAAGGTGTTACTCACCTGGCTACAACCCTTAGGCTATGATGATACGGAGCTGCTTCTCCGGTAGGGTTACAAATGTATATTATTCTACCTGCTGGTGCCGGTGGCCCAGTCCCCGTGCATATTCTTGTGACTAATGGCCTATGTATTCTTTTTATTGTAATGCGAGTAGCATAGCTATAATACTGTAAAGTTTCATTAAAATCCGTTCGGTGCTTTTCGTGTGAAATTATCTGATTTCATTAAAGGTAAAATGTTACTTATAATTATGTATAATATTGTAGTCTTGTGGGATTTTGTGAATCAAGGCCTATGTATTCTTCTTATTATAATAGATTGGCTATACTACTGTAACGTCTCATTAAATCTTTCGGTGTTTTCGCATGGAAGTTTAATTTGCTTCCATACCTAGTAAAAGTTTGCTTATAATATGTATAACATTGTAGTCTAATAGGAAATTAAATCTAAATTTTATCTTAAAATGTTTGCTGTATTGAATGAAGTAAAAATAGTGTATGTAAATGTAACGAAGAAGAGCGGGATTGCCTGTCACAAGTATTATTCTATACTTACTAGGCAATCTCGAACATGAATGCATGTATTGTGTAACGCTGTTTTAAAAAGAAATAAACATTTTTGTATTTTTTTGTATTTGTATAAGTAAGTTTATCAGTTGTCTAGTACCCATAGTACAAGCTTCGGCTTAGTTTGGGGCTAGATGGCGCTGTGTGGCCTAGCGTGGCATGTCTTGGATTATTTATTTATTTATTATATGTGCAACCAGATAAAGGATTAGAAAGGCCATAACGAATATCTTTCCGAATATTCCGATTTCGTTCCCAAGAAACAATAACGTTAGGTTAATCCCTTCACATAATAAACATAATGGTAGGTAACTGACCGCACACAAAGAAATCCGACAACTGCATAACGCATAAGGCCGTATTTACGGCGTATTATACCATACCATACCACCATGAGGTCAGCGGTATTACGTCTGTAATGCGTTTTAAATTGGTACCTACTTTACTGGAGATGGCTCGGATTATTCTGATGTGTCAAAAGTCACGGTTGCCGTATAGTATAGGAAAGTATAGCGAGGCATTTTCGCTTGGAACCAGAAACTATACTTAATATTACATTGATCTCTAAGACCCTTCCGTTCCCCCAACAACCCGGTGACAATGACAAAGCCTCCGTGTATATCATCGTAATCAATAAGAAAAAAAAAAGGAATTAAAGAATATTTGTAGTTTTTATTTAATAACAATAATTTATTTATTTACTTATTACGTACCGGCATTTATTTAAAAATAAATTTTAGGATTAATTAACGAAATGTCCCAACTATGCGTCCGTCTATTACATAATACTCGTAGGCACACAGGCGTGATTAACGCTTTGTAAGAACTAAATATGTAATTTTAAAGTAGTAGATGTTCGTGATTTTATGTCAATTCGGTTACAATTCATTTTAAATTAAATATATTTAAAAGAAACTTTTTTATGCCTATAAATTTTTAACAATAGGTATTTTATCTTGTTTTAAGTTGTCTAATGGCTTTACTGATATCTTATTGTACATTGTGTCTTCGAATGAAATCTTCCGTATAATGATATACGGTTGAATGAACATCTTAGATATATTTAAGTATGTATCTAAATAGCAATTAAATTGGTTCATTTAAATGAATAAATTGTCATTATTGTTGACGTTAATGACTTTTGCGGCTGATTGTTCGTTCCTATTGCTATGTTAATACTAATTTTATGTAATGATAGGTACCTACTACAATAATTAGTTACGTTTATTATACTTACGAGTATATTTTGCATGAAACAATACAAGATATATTATGTACGAGTACTATCTGTGTTCTACAATTCTTAAATTTTTGAAGTTGGAAGATGGGCCTAATTTTCAAAATTGCATTTAAAGACTATTGATTTACTTATTATGCCTGAAAATAAAAAAATAAAAGGAGCGGCATTCCGAAGGTAGCGGGTTAATTCCTGCGGGTCAATTTAGGAAATCAATTTTTCCAAATTGTCTTGGGTCTGGGTGTTCTAGGAGACGCTTCCAGTGATCATCTGGTACTCCTAGTACAAGGAACACCTTAGTTTGAGACCAGTGGTTAGTTTCTGGCGCTATCCCTATCCTGTATGAAGTATGAAAAAAGCTCTTCTTCTTCGCCCTAGCGTTTTCCCGACCTAGTGCCAGGATCGGCTTTCCGACACAATCTCCTCCACTTTGCCCGATCTTCGGCATCCTCCGGTTTGAGACTGTTCTCCTCCATTTCCGCTCTACGACGTCCAGCCAGCGCTTTTTGGGTCTGCCGCGTGTTCTCGGGCCTTGGACTGTGAGGTCGAGACATCTATTTCCTACGTAGTCTGACGGCCTGCGTTTTGTGTGACCGTACCATCGGAGAAGATTTTCCTGCAACTTGTCCGCTACGTATAAAAAAAACTATGTTACTTAAATTCATGGCCCATCTTTAAAAAAATATCCGCTCCATTGTGTCGTGTTATTTTATCACCATAACAGATGAGCCCTTTCCATTCTCTACGTCACAGGCATCTGCCACTCCTACTTAATCCGAGACTGATCTAACCATTATGAACTTAACCCGTCGTAACTCGAACATTAAGGATAATGCGACTTTGTCCCCGTAAGGGCGCTCTTACATAGACCCATGTGGCGTTTAAACTTAAAATACGTAAATTGTGAGTGGGTTTCGTAATTTACGCAAGTGCTTACGGTACTTAGAAGACGTACCTGTGTGGTTCAATGTATTTTCCTAAAGACTTTAACGAACAAAAACACAGGCAGTCGTATAATAAATAATAACAGAACCTCCTATTTTCGAAGTCAGATAAAATATGCACTGCGTCGTCGATATAAGCATGGGCGTACTCAGATAGGGGCAGGGGGGCAGTTGCTCCTCCCTTGATAATGTTGATGTCCCTACCAAGTATATACTTTTATGGATAAAAGTAAAGAACTTTTAGCATCGATACAGACTTTATTGATTCATAAGCACCTGGCTGATAAAAAACGAGAAGCGTTGCTATTCCATTCTGATCCCTATCCCGATACCTTTGCCTACCTATATTCCGAACACTATAACTATCTCGATCCCTAACTTAGCACAGTGATCGATGTAACGCCGCCTTAACCATTCCTATCCCAGTGCTGTCAACCAAGATCACCGTAAAATCCCGTCACTGACCTACCGCAATGATATCCGTCTCGAACTAATGGAATATTGTGTCGGCAACAATGACGTATTTATGAATAGATATCACTACCACTGGCTATTAAGTACACATTTTTGAAGTAAGATAGTTTTTATCTTTTGTGTAACGGGACAGGGAAGATCTTGTTTTGTAGAAAGCTCCGTGAACTTTCGTCAATCATCCGCGTATTGAGTCAAAATATCCATTACCGTAACGTAAGCCTCGTTTCTTATTCAGCAGGATGCAATGGGTGGCTCAGAGCTAAATGATGATGGTTTGCTCCATTACATCCAGAATAACAAACGAGGCTCTGGCAACCAACTGTTGGCAATATAATCCGAGAGATCCACAGTCCGATGACGGGTAGCAGCGTCACCGGAGCGAGGGGCTACGCCCTGCGATCGCCAAACCGTCTACCCAGCATGGCGATTATGGATAAAGCTTCCAGATGTTTGGGATGTAAGGGAGCCACCCATCATCGTTTTGCTCCAAACCAACCTCACCTGCCCGTGGTGCATCCTGCCAAATAGCAAACGAGGCGAAACGAGGCTGGCAACCGACTGGTGGCAGTATAACCATCACAATTGAAGGCGTAGCTAAATACCACAGACCGGTGACGGGCAGCAGCGTCACCGGAGCGAGAAGCTACGCCCTGCGATCGCCGACCCGCATGCCCAGCGTGGCGATTATGGGTATATCCTCCAGGTGTTTGCCCTAAGAGGCGAATAACTGGAGAGGCCTATATCCAGCAGTGGACCGTGAGGCTGATGATGATCATGAACCGTTAAAGGAAAGTTACTTTCTACATTACACCTGAACATTTTAATATTTTTTGCACTTATCTATGGGATCCATACTGTCAGTTATTATTACGTAGATTGAGCACTTCCTTGACAGGGTATCAAGCATAGGTACCTCCTTCGATCCACTCTGGTCAGCCAATGAAGGCAAGCAAATATTGTTCAATTTGTTAAATTAACGTTTGCCAAAACAACTTATCGTATTGTCATTATTGTCCTCAAACATTTTGTTGGCGACGCAGAATAATTTAATCAGTACTAAACATCTCAACTGCTATAAGCTGGGACAATGCCGTCGTTTACCCACAAAAGATTTGTAAGATCTTGCTAAAGATACGGACAGCTAAAGAAATCTTTTGAGAAAATAATTGTGACTTGAATTGAAAGGATTTTGCGTTTGCGTTAGAATTTTAAGAGAGCGCTTTTATTTCCTCACGTTCACAGTAATTTATTGTTTTTAGTATTTCGGAGAATTACTAGGTAAGACCGGTTATTATCAGACTTTGATTTAATATTTACAAATCTAATCGTGCTATACCTACGTATTACACGTGATTTAAATATTGGTCGATCGAATTTGGTAATATTGAGTGCTTAGCTGTTTAATCAATCATCCAGGTTATATCAACGGCCATTGCACGATGTACCTACGTTTAACCAAGCAAAGGATGTAGTATTATTAAGGGAAGGTTTCATATTGTCATATTGTAATCGAAGAGTCTCCCAAAATCTGCTTAAAAGGCTCGTAGTTTAGCCTCTTAACTCTTAGTTTAGTCTTCCGTCTAAATGCTACCTGTTAGAGATACTACTAACATCAGCCAACGCCACATCCATTGCTCCAATCCCAAAGTAAGTAGCTCGAGCCCTTCTGTTATGGTTATCACACCAAGAAAGGACTATAAATATATCCTTAAATAAATATAAATACACCAATAAAATTCGACGTTTAAGAAATACTTAAGTATAATCTTGCTATTATCTACCCAAAGGACGTCTAGAAGAGATTTGTCATAGCGATAGGACCGCCTAAATTGTTCAATTCGTATAATTTATACTTTGCATAGTTCTAAGCATTTTTTTTTGGTATTCGATAAAGAGTATATAATATTTGGGCATTACAAGAGAGAGGGACAATAAATAAATAGAATACAATTCCAGATATTGCTACCGCACTTCAATAAAAGAAAGCTGTGTACGGAATCTTTAACGATCACCGCATAACAGTCTGTCACAGATAACAATTGACAGGCGATAATTTGTCAGCGAACGAAGCATGTAATAAGGTCTGAAACAATAGAGACTAGTATTATTTGATACGCGGACCTAATAAGCTTCTTATAGCCTCCTTTCATAGGAGAAAGCGAGACTGGTATTAGGTAATAAAGAATACTGCATCAACAAATATTTTCGTGTATTTGCAATTTTTTTTATTTTATAACAAGAGCATCTATACTAACCCATTATCATGACCTCACTCCACCTGATGGTAAGCGGTCGTGAAGTCCAAAAGTTAAGTTGACAGGCATTATGGAACAAACCGATCGCGACTGTTAGTTCGGATAATCGACGCTCTTATATAAAAAAGAAATAAAATTGGCTAAAGAATGGAAAAGATTAGTAATTTAAGTCCGTCCCTTTTACACAAACCAATTTTTCTTTGGAAGAAGTGTGGCTCGTGCGTGAGTAATGTGACGTCGTCTTTCTCAACGGATCTTACAGTTTAATAATTTAATCTATTGATTAAGAGTTTCTTTTACTTTGGATCTTTATAACTCTGGTAATGGAAAATAAATATCTGAAAAAGCTTAGATATTTGTGTAATACGATAAAAGGTTGCAATAAAACCATAAGAAAGAAAGTCAAGGATATACCCAATTGGAACATGACTAAAGAGAGCCGAACGTTACAATACTCACGTATGCCGAGCATGTAAAAATTAGATAGGTTACGACTAAACCGCAAATAGGTAAGCAAAACATGACGTCCATTCATATCTCCACTAAACTGTCTCTGGCTTTATGACTATTGAACTATGTACCTACCTACTGAATAGTGAGACAATACCAACATTTAGTTACATTACATTACAATGTAGAAGGGCTTTTCTGTATATAAGTGTGTAAAGTTAATGATAAATAATGATAGCTAACTCTATACCTAAGTATAATTAATGTCCCCTACCTAATGGTATGTATTATGTTATTGTCCTGTAAGTAAATAGACTTTTATTTTGTGCAATAAACAATATAATATCTATATAAATATAAATCTAAAAAAAATTAAATGCTCTCCTGACCTGACAAGTCGGAAGTCATCAAGTGATAGTGAAATGAAATGCTCATATAGACACTAAAATTCTTTAAAGCCGATTTTCATTCATTTAGTTCATATATTCGAACACGGGAGGGACAAATGGGAGAGATTTATGGTGCAAAAGTACGGGATCCGTTCAACGAACGATCGTTTCCGCTTTTGGTGGTAGGGGCGCTATTCTATCACTCTCATAATCGGAGAGGACAAAAATTCCAACGCGAGAGGTCAAGTGCAAGACAATAGTGGTGGCAATTGATAAGTAATTGAATTGGTTACTTGCCTGTTGCTGCAGGGATTTGGTCTTCTATTTTGCTTTCAATAAGGCTAGGTAGGGGAAGCCACTATGCTAAGCTACTATGTAACAATCGACAGGCTATAATTTGTAGATAATAGCCTCTGAAACCTACTTCTCAACTTACACAAAATTATGGCCAAGCCAACAATACATTTGGAATATTTGACTAAACTGGCGAACGACTGGAGAGGCCTATTTACAGCAGTGGACTGCCATAGGCATCATCAGATGATGATGAAGATACATAAAAATTTATAAAACCACGAGCGAATTCATGCAGACAAAGGAATAATTCAGACAATTTTAACGCGCCCTCTATTATTACGATTATGAAATATGAAACAGAACAAAGCGTTTGTGAAATTGCGTCCAATGATTAAATTATTTTCTTTCGTCAAACACAGTCTGTTTGCGAAAGGCGCACAGCACAGTCCGCTGCGTAACACACAACACAACAATGCGATTATCGTGAGTGCCATCGTGCAATCGGCTGCCATCTTGCGACACGCCACCAAAGCGCGGTATGTGCATTCTTCCATGATTTAGTGGAAGTACGTTGAGTAGAAGGGCCTTGATGAGCAGAAGGATATTTGCTAAAATCAAACACTACCTCTTTGAGCTAACAATGCTAAACAGTGTCTCCTGAAGGCCAACAGATCACGTATCGGAACAACTGTTAATTGGTTTTTCTGTCATTTACGCAGCAACGCTCAGAAAGCTTGTTATCTTTTGTTCCTTCACGTGACCATTCGCCGATAAAGTCGAACTGTCCCTTTGGTTTATGAGAGGGAAGAATCATCAGTGCACTCCAACTATGTTTGTTTGACTACACATTTAAACCAAGTATCAATTGCGACCGGGATGTAAGGGAGCAGCCTATCATCTTTTCGCTCCAAGCCAACCTCACCTGCCCGTGGTGCATCCTGCCGAACAACAAACGAGGCTCTGGCAACCGACTGATGGCGATATAACCATCACGATTGAAAGCGTAGCTAAATTCCACAGGCCGATGACGGGCAGCAGCGTCATCGGAGCGAGAAGCTACGACCTGCGAACGCCAACCCGCCTGCCCAGCGTGGCGATTATGGGTATGTCCTCCAGAAGTTTGCTTTAGATGGCGAACAACTGGAGAGGCCTATGTCCAGCAGTGGAATGCAATAGGATGATGATGATCAATTGCGATTGCCAAATTTAGCCACGAAACAATAAGAATAATTTATCACTTCTGGAATATCCATACTGAAGTGTTATTACCCGCGTACTTGGCTAGTTCCCTAAAATATAATCCACTGAAGGTATCTTGACTGTTACTATTTTTAACGCGAAACAAGGTGTGAGTGCAAACACAAATTCAACACAACTATATTTATTGCTCCTAATTGTTCGATTGTTTTCCCATCAATCTTTGGTCCTTTTAGCGGGGTGTGAATCAGCAACAACGTATAAATAAAGGTATTATTTCGGAAAAAAGTAGGTACAAATACCCAATTTGTTATTTTACAAAATTTTGTAAAAAGAACAGCGGGTGTTTCAACTATTTACACTTTCACACGTACATCAATTTACTGTTAATAAAGATATACGGTCTCTATGACATATGACATAAAATTCAAATTACCATGTCACACTTCAGTGACATTGTACACAGTAATGATTGATTTGGTCCCGTCACGTGGGAATAGCAAATTTCAAAGTCACGCGTGTTATCCTAAAATGCGTGATGGGTCCAATTGTCCATTGAGAGTTCTTTGTTCGTTTTAGCATATCACTTTGTAGTTTTTGCACGTGATGAATGGATATTGTGTGGTAATGGTGAATATGAATAAGTAATAAAACCGTTTATAAAATAAATTTGATTATAGTGTCGCATCCTCCTTATTCTTTCTACAAACTTTCTTCTCCCATTGAACAATGAACATGTTATTAATACAACTTTGGTACCTAAAATAAAGCATTTTTTATTCTAAGAGTTTGCCAAAATTGTATCTCCTGAATTCTGCTTGTTCTTCTTATTGTGTGATCTTGTCATTCGCGTAAACGACTTCGCGTAGACGACGAAGTCAAACGACAGCTTTCCGGCCATGAGGGACACTAGAGGAGTTCAACCATAGCTTGGGGAGTAGCAATGTACAAACTGGCAAACAAAGACGTCAATAAATGGCTTACATAAGTACCTTGTTTAAACCCCATTTAATCAGGTTGTACTCATTTTAACAGCTGGCAACCAAGGTAGGACCGCTGTTAAACTGGTGATTTTTTGTCATCGTGACAATAATGCGAAGAAGAGAGATACGAGTATAATATCGCGACTATAGAAATCATCAGTGCGCACATACACTTACATCTTTTCCAGGTAACTAAGCTATTTTACCCGGAGGGGGTTTTTGAGAGGGGATACAGGCAGGAGGGATCAACCCGTACAAGGGTTCAGCTAGGAGAGATCACCAGGCAATTCTATTGGGAGGGTACTTCATGGAAAACTGGTGAAAATGACCATAAGATACGTATCATATGAGATGACAGTTCAAACAGTGGCAGGGAAACGCGAAGTGAGAGTGAGATCAGATCTGATTGACTTTAAAGAATCAACACGCAGCTGGGCATATCAGTTTTATCGTCACGCCGGCGTTTCACCGCGAATGGTTAAAAAGCGGAATAAGTTTACCGATTTCCATTTAAAATTTGAGAAGTGAAATCTTTTTTTGGTTCGTACAATGGGTTGCAGGTCGTTTGGTCCTACCAAACATGTATGTACTTTTTTTATCTCGACATAATGGCTTCCCTACGCCTGATGGAAAGTGAAAGAGAAGCCCAAGTTGCTGTGACAACGGACAAGTAACTAGTCAGTTACCTGCCGGCCCAACCCCCACGTGCTCCGGAAAACTCTACTCGCCGGCATAAACACGACCCGAAGATCATTTGGCTGCTGTATTCTTTATATAACTAGTACAAGTTGCCATCCGTCCAGGTTTTTCTGAATTAGTGCTAATTTAGAAGATACCCGAAGATGTCAAAATGAGCACTCGGGCCAATCACTATGTTCAATAGGGCATAACACTAGCGTGGCAAACAAGCCTACGGCCCACCTGATGTTAAGCGGTTCCACAGCCTATGGACGCCTGCAGCACCAGGGAATATTTAAGTGCACGTGGAGCATGATTTTATATAAAGACAATTCTTTTTTTCCTTAAGGCTTTTTTTATTACACGCCAAGTCAGACTGGAGTCTCCGGTGCCATATCAGTTGCATCTCAACACAACCGTTGTCACTGACAGGTACAAATGTTATGCCAACATTTTAACGTAACGCTACTAAGTATATATTGCATTGTGCAAAAATATTTTTAGCCAGGAGACATGGTCCAGTTCTTAATAAAATACGTAAAGGATTTTTTCCTCAGTGACTACGATGATAGCCAAGGCGGCATTGTTATCATTCCCGGACTTCAGGGTTCCGGCTGTCACTCTCACGTCAATAAAGTTAAGCAAAATACGTAAGGATGCAGCAGGCTTAGGCTATTGCTGGAAGGGACCCTACGGACAGTATTTTGGGCAAAGGGGCGACCGGTTGTAGACGGTTTAGCGGTCGGGACGCGGAAGAACAAGTTAATAACCAGCTTTTTTACCCCCGGTTATAGCCTCGCCGTTTTTTCGGTTTACCACAGAGATCTTTATCGTACGTGTTGCTATTCATCCATTGTTTAACCAACCTCGAAGGATGTTATACTTACACCCTTTTTATTACAAACGAAGATCCATATCATGGTTAGAAATATAAGTTCCCATTCTTCATGCAAATTATATTCCACCTAAAACCACGGCATCAGGGGATTTCATTTCTTCCGTGGCAGACACATCTACCTACTTCAATTTGTAACTACATGGATTATATTTATTTACTAGCTGTGCCAGCGGCGTCGCTCGCGTGGATATCGGATTTCAAAAATAACGGACTTCCATATAATACCCATCTATACCTTGTGCCTAAGTTTTAAGTTAGACCTCTAGCAATACATTGGTGAAAACCTCATTCAATTCTATGCAGTAGTTTTCGCGTAATGCGCGTTCAAACATACAGGTTTAAATTTCTCGCGTTTTCCCAACACTTCCCGTCACTGCTCCGCTCCTATTGATTGTAGCGTGATGAAAAGTATCCTATAACCTGCCCAGGAGTATGAAGAATAATTGTACAAAGTTTCGTCAAAATCTGTTCAGTAGTTTTTTTTTCTATAACGAACATACAGACAGACAGACAGACAGACAAAAATTTTACTGATTGCATTTTTGATATCAGTATCGATCACTTATCACCCCCTGATAGTTATTTTGAAAAAATATTTTATGTACAAAATTGACCTCTCTACAGATTTATTATAAGTATAGATAATATTTGAATAAAATTAATAAATACCCGTCTGTTCGTGTTCTCTTTCCATTCCAGAAATATTTTAAGATGCTAGCTCTTAGTTTACGCGACTCAGATACTATCGAAACGCTCGCAAAGATCAGCTGATAAATGACCGGCCGTGTTTTGAATACCAGCATTTAGATAAGCCTATTTTAGCAACGGGAGCAATAATTGCATAAGTGTTTGTTGCACTTTCTTACAGTTTAAACGTTTCTTGAAAGTGTAACAACGACAAACAAACATGTTTAACTAGGTAACAGCTTGAGTAGTGGTTTATGAGTGTTTGCTTCTTCTGCCCGTGTTCCTGCAACTTGCTGCCCACTGGCGACACAGAATAGCCTAGTAAGCATGCTCTTCCATTTCGGGAGGTGTGGGTCCTACACACCATAACTTACCCCTGGAGGCGGCATGAAGGTCGCTCATGCATTCCCCTCCTGAAAAAAAAGTGGTTTATAAGTGTTTCATACGCTTTTAGAGGCTTGTGTAAGTGAATTTGCTGTCTATTTGAGGATCAAGTACTTTTCAAGTTATTTGAATCAATGATTTCTGTGCAATGTCTGAGTATGATGAAAAAAGCCATCATCATCATCAGCCTTTCGCGGTCCATTTCTGGACATAGGCATTTGAAATTGTTCGCCAATTTACTAGATCCTGGGCTGCTGGTATCCAGCTTGTCAACTTGCCGGCCCTCTTATCATAATGGCCCTGTGTGGCCCAGTGGGCTCTCATAATGCCTTGGGTTATTTATTTATTTCTCTTGCGTAAATCGCCGCTCCACCTGGGATGAGGGCATCCTACAATACTTTTGTCGCGAAGCAATATCGTGTTTAAAAAAAATCGGATGAAAAAGTTGATTTTCGTTAAACAGTTTTATCAGTGTTTTCTAAAAGAAAAATCACAATCACAATCACACCTAAAAAGTAAGTAAATTGAGTTCCTAGTCCGAATTGTAATTATTTAGTTTTTGTGCACTCAAGTAGTTCTGCTCAAAGGTTATCAATTGTGCTTGGTACAATATCTCGAACAAGGAAGTAATGTTGGCTGAAACGTGAATATTAAAATGTGAAGACAAATCTAATTATTAGCTTGCAAGGTTTCGTACAGTTGACGTCTCTATCAATTTTGCATACACTTAATAGATTGATCGCTAACATTTTTTTTTTATAAAGTGAGTTTGGCCACTATTATTTTATGGGAACCTTAGAATTAAATCTATGATTGGAACCTATTGGAACATTCTTTTTCTTCTTCGACTCGAGAAGAAGATTGGAACATAATGAGACTGTGTATTAGTAGTAATGTGACACATATAAAAAAAATTAAACCGACTTCAAAAAAAAACGCAAACGACCAAAACTAAAAAGCGATAAATAACGTAAGTAATTCTATCCTTAATACATAATTATTTAAATATTACAATTATCACTTATTTTTGAAGTCGGTGCCAGCCTCTCTGTACCTAACATAGACTGTTGTTGTATGACGCGCGGGGCCGGCAAATCCGCACGACAATATACATTTATTTGTTTGTTTGGCACCGACTTCAAAAATAAGTGATAATTGTAGTCCTCTGTCGAACTGTCGAAAAATTTTTGAAATTCATCCATAATTGACGGAAATATCGGTGAACATACATAAAAAAATAAAAAAAAATATTATTCATACAGACGAATTGAGAACCTCCTCCTTTTTTCGAAGTCGGTTAAAAAGACATTCAAGTTTTATAGATTTTAGTGGTTATCACTTTTTCACACACCGTGTGACTTGTTATATGCGTCTCAAAGGTGTGGAGATACCGGCTGATAGAGAAGAGTGGAAGAAAAAAAAATTGTGCCGATCCCGCTTAGAGCGGGATAAGCGTAGGAAAATGATAACTTTTAACTCCAGTATTATATCTAACGCATGGTAAACTCAAGCGTAGCCTAAGCTTTTTCTTACATTTAACCTATTGGCCCTTCTTTTCAAACTCTTATGAGCACGGCTTCCGTCTCCACTCAGACGTTAATTATTTTAATATTAGCGTTCTTTGTTCACGGAACCCTGAACGGAACAGTGGCTTATCCACTTATGGAGCAGTTATAAGACCACCCGTGGAGTAATTATTTGCCACGTCATGTACAAGTGACGTGGGAAACGCGGCCCTAGCACGACAATAGTTTAATATGTATAGTGTACGGGCGCGGAATAAATGTACGGGTTATAATATCAAATAATGGGAATTAACACTGTGTGTGTCCATGCGAATGCTATAAGAGTGCCTGGGAATGCTAGTGGCTTGAAATGTACGAAAAAGTTTGGCTACTCCTGAGATTTCCATGCGTGATAAAATTGGATTCGTTAAAAGTGCGTTACTTCACTCGGTTTACTGTTGCCGGGAGATGAATACCAGTCATACACCATCATCATCATCACCAAAAGTTATATACAACATAAAAGCTATCTTCGAGCGCACGAACACCTAATCAATAACTAGAATCAGTCCTGAGTCACAAAAATTGTCCCTACTGTGTAGAAATGACCCCCAATAGCCTCAATCAGGAACTTGAGGGCGAAAGCATATTAAGCCGTTAAGCGCATGATTTCTCCAGTCGTTTTAAACTATAATCCCGTCGGACTGGCGCAGGAGCAGCAGGAACGCAGGAGCGCTGCTACTGAGTAATTTCTTGACAGTAAAATCCAGTAGTGCGATCGCCAACCCGCCTGCCTAGCGTGGCGATTGTGGGTATTTCCTCCAAATGTTTGCCCTAAGTGACAACGAACAACTGCTGAGGCCTATGTCCAGCAGATGACTGCAATAGGCTGATAATGATGATCATGAAATTCTAGTAACAATTTTTTGTCCCGACCCAGGATTCAATCAAACCTATCCCATCTTGGTCCTTAGTCGGCACTTGCTATAGCACCATCGTAATCAGCTCTAGAAAGGCCGCCCAAAAGGTGCCAGCTCGGTCTTGTCTTACGCGGAGTTTTAAAGATTAGAACTTAGATTAAGAACGTCTTAAGTTAACGAAGTTATTGACTGAAATGTTCGGTTTCCACAAGTTGAATTTGCGTTTAGCTGTAATGTCGTAACGTTTACGTAAACCCGTTTCATATTTGATTAGTAAACCAATAGCTTAAACCTGTTACATTTGACATGTAACGCGTGTTGTAATGTTATCAATGGCTGGTATTTATTTGACTAAATTAAACTTCGTATCAGTTATCGTATTAAGTAATGTGTTAATTTATTTCAAGTCTTTAAACGGGGCGATTAGTTTGATAGTTTTTATCTTTCAATGGCCGTTATTTAATCTTATCTCGCTATGCTAGGAAACCAGATTTGTGTAGGTAGGTAGGCACAGTCAGGTGGTATAATAGATATGTACCTATGTTCATTCGCGTTAAGAAAATAGTGACTCATCATCGACTGCCGGCCGCCTAGCCAATTAAAACGCTAGAATTATAATTTCTAGCGTAGAATTATAATTTCTAGCGTTTTAATTGGCTAGGCGGCCGGCAGTCGGTGATGAGTCACTATTTTCTTAACGCGAATGAACTATACATACACTTTGTTGACTTTGTCATATTGAACGTATACATTTTTCTCACTTCATGTTATAATGTTGACATCATGACATGTAATTTATCATTGTGACTGATTCTAAATTGTATATTTATTGTTTTTGACTGTACATTTGATTACCAAAGATTCAAATTAGATAGATAGATTTCCTTTATTGCTCGAAACACACATTTACAGGAAAGTACATTACACATCTAATTTAGTATGTACAACTTGTGCGGGTTCTTCGTTACTAGCGATCTCTTCCAGACAAACTTTAGATAGAAGAAACAATTTTCACCCAAGAAATGGGCAAAGTCGTGAAAGACTGTTGCTATGAAATACCTACCTATTGATAAACTTTGATTAAATTGTACTTTATATAAATCCGTCTAGTTTAAAAGTCAACTATTTGGCGTGCAATATAGAATAGGGCAGATGTAGGCAATCAGAATCAGTTGGCAATGGTGATCACCTTAAAATGGCAAACATCGAATGCAATAGAATGAAACCAACATAAGGGTACGTTACCTACGCGCCATTCAAGTGCGGTGGCCGTCGCTCACCAAGAGCGCGCGACGCGCTGGCAAGCAATGTACGTGAGAAGATTTTGCGACATTTTCATCTAATTTACAGATCTACTAATATTATCGATAGAAAAGGTCTCCAGGTCGCTGAAGATTCGTGCCGCTCTACGTGCAACAGTCTATGATCATATTGCACTTGATTTGGTAACATTTGCGCAGGCGACGATGCTATAACTCCACACATCGGCTGACGAGAAAGCGTTGAGACGTGCGACCTTTGCGCGATCGCCCACTCTGACTAAATAGACAGTGGTGCTCAAACATTTGTTTATTACTCTGTGGCCAATGTAGAAAGTCCATTCTGATCATTAACTGCCAGCTGTAGCAACTATAGCCTAGATGCAGCCAGCGTGCCGTTGGGACAGATTGCGCATAATTTTTTACATGAAACCGCATGATAACAACGCACTGATTTGTTCCCTCCGGATGAATGATGCGACGCGCCGCATCCTCACCACGGACGGCACGGTTACCCGCATCATCATCATCAGCCTATTACAGTCCACTGCTGGACATAGGCCTCTCCAGTTGTTCGCCACTTAGAGCAAACATCTGGAGGATATACCTTACCCATAATCGCCACGCTGGGCAGGCGGGTTGGCGATCGCAGGGCGAAGCTTCTTGCTCCGGTGACGCTGCCGTTCGCTGCTAGCCGCATCATAGGTATAATATTCCTAGAAGAACTGACGATTGCAGCGGACCGCAATACGCGTGACTTTATGGCAGACCGTGTCTACTCGTACTACGGCTTGCCGCAACGGCTCGCGATTGAACGCGAATTGCGAACATTGTTTATTCCATAACAGTCGCCGAGCACAGCCAAGTAGTTTTCCAGCGTAGCCGCGGTGAGCATTGGAAACAAAATTCACAATTCACGCATAAGCCACACTAACATCTTTTAGCTGGAAGGTGGATACTTAATTTAGCTGGGAGTGGACGATAGGCTTTATAGGCAGCTATGGTCAAGTTGTTGCTTCGAATGTATGAATCGTTATCAAAATAATAACGTGCGATTAGACAATTTTTTTCATTCGCGTTGTGTACTTACATAGTACAGCGCAAATCATTCAACCAGTTCTAAAATGCGTATACACATACATATGTGGTAAATACCGCTGGCACTTGAGGAATGAGGTAAATTAAACGACTACACAATCAAACCGCCTGGCGTGCTAGTAATTAGTTGCACAATCTGTTTATGTAAGCCTATGATTATAATTACGTTTGAATTAAGCATTAATTCCACTAAATACTCGTATGAGTTCTCATTAACTTCATAGCCTGTATTAAAAAAGAGCGTGTAAACTCTTTACAGAATCGATTACAGTCCAAAGCCATAAAATAACTTTTAAAACAAAGCACAGAAATATTTAAAATTTTGAGTAAACAACAGAATCGCCATGGCGTTCTTTTTTCAAAGTATCGCCGAGAAGCATTATTTGAATTGTTCGAAATTCAAAATTTCGAACGCTCGAAACAATGACGGGCCGTATGATCTCTCCTTTTGTTACATTGCGGATTTTCCTTGGAACGGGCGCCAGAAAATACATAGTAGATTTGGGAAAATAAGTTAAGAATAAAATGTGTAATTATCTAGGATAATATTTTCGCATCGATTAGATCAGACAAGTCCGTTCTATCCTTGGCTACATGTCTATGATTTGGCCGCATGCTCGCATCCGTAACTTCCATCCCACGCGTTAAATTCTGTTGTTTTTGTAGGCGATTTTTTGCACCACCACCAAAAAATTGACCGAACCTTTAAAAGTTGACAACTGTTTGGGAACCGTCACAAAAAAGTATAGTTTAAAGTGTGCTGACATCGCCACTTCAGCCCACTTTTCCCGTCAAACTACACAAAAGAACTCAGACATGTCAATATAGTCTTTAATGCATTAACATAAAAGCCAACATTGCGCAACTTTCTTTGTTACTTTCTTATGTAAGATCATTGTTGTGGAACTTCGCTAATGCATTTTAAATTTTCTTAAGTCATTGGGAAGTATTATCTTAATTTCGGTGTTCATATGAAATAATGAATTACCTACAGTTTAGTCAAAATTATAGTAGATTACCTAACTGTGAATTCATTTTATTACAATGAGGTAACATAATATGGATGTATGTATGAGATGAGATCATATATGTGACATTAGTCTTAGGTTTAGTAAATGCGGAAATATCTAACATACGGATTAAATTGGTTTTGCAGAATGAAATAACTGAAAACCATGCGAGCATTTCTGATTCCCTAACTTTTTTAAGTCGGGCTCTGTTATTTTAATCCGCATAATTTTATAATCGCACTGGCTGGCTGAAAAATCAGAAAGAGAAAAATATTTTACGAAGTAAATAATTAGCTATTTGAATTTAGAAATCGAACAACAGAATAAAACCGCAGACAAATTGTGAAGTTATTTAGTTGAGTTAAGATTACATACTTAATGTTCAAATGATTTATATTTTCAGACTTCAATGTCAATTTAGAAAGCATTACAAATTATAAACGAAGAAAATTATTTGAATATCAAATTCATAGAATTCAAATATACGGACATTAAATTGTCTCTTATCACATACATTGCCGGCGCTTAGAAGAAAATTGATGACCTAATTATTCAGTTTATAATTAGATCAATCAAGAGTTATTAGATCTAACCTTTGTCGTGCAGGGCACATGACAAACATGTTACATGTGTTATGTGATCACTACTATACTTATAAGGCATACCTATATTGATAACATGTAAGTAATTTATCGTGCATCATGATTGTAAAGGTTAAGACACTGCAGGGATGTTATGTTAGTATGCCGACCAGCCGCATATTAACTTCTATCTTTGTCGCAGTCAATAAGTTGAAACAGGCATTCTATAGCATGGCTAGACCTTTAATAGAAGAATGCTTGTCAACATGGCTACTTAGGGAGTGCATCTTTACTGGATACATGGATGGGATTTCGCAGGTCGGAGGGGTTTACATTGCTAGAGACAAGGAAAAACCTTCAATAATTGGGGATCCACCCTAAAAAGAAGACCAGATCTATACGCCATTTCCGCCTATACTTACACATTCAAGTGTCAAAATTGTGTAACATCTACGTCTTTATCCAAAACATTTTAAAACAATCATTTAGTTACGGTAAAAGTGCAATGCTCGGGGTTTCTTTAGTTAATAGAATCCGTAACGACATCATCCGCCAAATAACTAAGGTAACTGACATTGCGCGCCAGATGTGCACATTGAAGTGGAAATGGGCTGGTCATGTCTCCAGGCGCTCCGATGATCGATAGAATAGGAGGGTCATGGAATGGACACCTGTCCATTCCATGACCCTCCTATTCTATCAACAAGGTTGTTTTGGCAAACGAAGTGGACGCCCTTTTTTTGTTATTCTATATGGGTTTGCGCTTAATTTCAATTTACCTGATGGTAAGCGATATCACAGTCTACGATGGAGCGCGCTCACCCATCAAAAACCGCCTAGAACATCGGAAGATTGTACGTCTCGGGGAACACGGTAGTTGGCAAAGAGTTCCATTCAAAGCCTCCAACGTGTTGCGACGATGTCTTGATAAAGATGGCTGGTCGAGAGTGGATGCGGATTGTCCAGGATTGGATGGCTGGCCTTCTCTGGGCTAAGCCTACGTTCAGCAGTGGACAGCAACGGGCTGACTGATTGATTGAAAAGTGTCGTAGGACAAAAAAACACAATGTACTTATGTAATATAAGACATGTTATGTAAGTACTCAACTGTATTATTTTTTTAATTTTAAAACGAACGAAAAGAAAATAAATTAAGCTTTAAATTTTTTGAGGGAAACGTTCACTTCAAAAAAAATTCCAAGGGCCTCAGATGGCATAGTAAAGCCAACTAATCAAACGTCTGTTTTACCCTCTTTTATGCGACATCAATACTTTGTTGAGCAAACATCTTAATATCTCTTGTGATGGTTTATATTAATATATATTATACATTTGTATTTATTTATATATATTTCTTTTTATATATGTAGGTACACATCTATATATTATATTTATTTAGGTATATAATTAAACAGTTTGCACGACCTTGCCCCTCTCTTCAGAATAGCACACTTCCTCTACCTGAAGGTTGTCTGGAAGAGATCGCTTACTAGCGATAAGACCGCCTAAATTGTACCACTAGTTGATTGTAATACCTTGTCTGTAATGTTTGTTTTTGTGCAATAAAGAATATCTATCTATCTATCTATGGTACATACGCCCTAATGGTTTGTACACAATGGCTAATGCACCTACGTTAGTAGTACATGCGAGGATCTTTGACATCACTCACACTGTGATGGCTTTATATTCCCCGCATCGTTGCTTTTACGGACTTTGCTGCAAAATGTGTCATAACACAATTAAGATTTCGCTATCATCAATGCATCATTCATTCATGAATGTACTCGTACATAACCTTACTTTGTAATTATCAATCCGACGTGAATGGTATTTCTTTATTTCATTTCAGTAGGTATTAAGGATCATGATATCAGGATGAAAGGATACCATTTATGATTGACTTAAAGTTGTCCTTCAAGCATAGGGAAGTCCAGAAGTATAAAGAAGAATTAGTTTATTCGTCAGTAAAACTTCAGTGTATAGACTGCCACGCATCAACCTTTAAATATTTCCACAAGAAATTTAGAAAGATAATGGACTGTAAAAAGTATCCAAATGTATCAGCCTATTGTAGCCCACTGCTCGATTGGAAGTCTATACTTCTCCAGTTGTTCGCCACTTAAGGCAAACATCTGGACGATATACCTACCCACAATCAACACGCTGGGCAGAGGGGTTGGCGATTATTTCATCATCATTTTATTTATATCCACCTGGATATTACGTTTACCTAAACGCTGCTATCCGTTTCCTGATACATACATATATTAGACTAATACCTAATATCAGAAATCGAGCAACAGCGTTTCCGTGTGGTTTTCCGATATAGGTATAATTATTATGTACCTTTTAAATATTGTAAGAATACTAACTTTTGATGTAATAAACGACAAAACATAGAAGCCGACAATAATCCAGAGGATACAAGATTAGTATGACTCGCAAAACACGTTCACAAATCGTTCCCACAAACAGAAGTCTCAATTGCAATTTATCCGTCATTGGAACATGTGCGCGGGCGCATCGGCGCAGGCGCAGCTGACGCGACTAATTATAGCGTCGCATTGACCCGCGATAACCCCGCCTGGACAGTGGACGATACGTAGCGTTTGCAGTTGCTAATCGCTCCCGTTTAACGCAACTTTGTCAAGTAAGATCTAGACTTCTCCAGACATAAAGTACCCATGTTTGCTATCTACCAATTTATATGGCAAAGTATACGTCAGTGGGCTTCTAGGTTTCTTCGAAACAAAATCTTCTGACAAAAATAACAGCTATTATTATTAAACTAAAATAAATTCGCAACGCTTTCCATTAAATGCAGCATGTAAGTAATTAGGTAACTCCCAAAAAATTGCGGCATCGAGATTGCTATATTAATAATTATTTAATATAAACAATGGCCACATATTTGACGGTACCTTTGTACCTATTATAGTAATTTCCGCATACCCACTACATTGCACATTTATTCTATTTTACTATAATCAAACATTCCACTTCAATTATCAATTAAACACAGCAGTGTTAAATAAAGAACTTCGAAGGTTAGCTCTGTGGGACGGATTGAGAGGTCATCGGGCGAGGAGCACACTTGTGTAGCTGAAAGTACTTAATGCCTAACTCCATTCACAGTATGGAGAGGCAGAAACAGTGAGAGATGTCCAATTAGAACCTGAAAATGTTCATTTAGATCTACATAAAATAAGCCAGCTACTCCAGGGGGCTGAGTGATTAATACAAAATATAGTAAAACTCGTACTTTCATTTGTAGATAAGGTTGTAAGCATATTTTACATTTTATTTCAACTGAGTTATGTATAAGGTTTTTATATAAACCTTGATCTTTCTACGTAAGAAACACAGCTTGAATAATATTGGTGCGTTGCGTAGGTATACAAACGTATACCTACTTTACTGTTATGTTCAACAGTGCAGCTAAATTGTTACTCATGCATCAAAGTCTGAGTCACACTTAGTCTTTGACCTTAGTAATTAGTTAACAACAAAAACAAGACTTAAATGATTTGTTAACAGTACAAAATGCTGTGTTCGTTAATGTATTTAATTGAGGCAATTTAAAACATACTTACATACAGTGCATAAGCGTTTAAATGACTCAAGTAGAGTACTCGTAGTTATTATTGTAATCGAGAAAATGGGAGGCGTATTTAAATAAATTGTACCTAAAGCTTAATTATAGGTGTTAAAAGTTCAAGTCAAGCATGAAATATAGAGTGGGAATACAGTTTTGTATAACGTGTGTATGGAAATCGTGAAGTTCAATAGTTGCTCCATTAGAACTCGGTTATTGCAACTAGTCCATAGTAATTAAGGCCAGTATCAATCTGAGACGAGGGTGGAATTGGCTTACGCCTCAAACCCAGAAAGACCTGCCCCCCTAATCAGAATATTACGAAAACATATTTCGATACCTATCTATGTTTTGTAACCAACTGTCAAACGTACCTAGTTTAGAAAAATACAAAGCATATTATGTACATCGACTATTCGACTATATTTCCGTCTGTTTCCCTAACGATGAGGACACTGGTTTCGATTGACCATTACGTTAATTTAGGAAACGGTAATAAGTAATAAATTTTTTGGCATTTGGGTGATATTTACATGAAGGCGTAAGAACCAAAATCACAGATTAATAAGTTTCGTTATGGCGGCGTTAGTTCCTGTTTCGATTACGCGTCGAATGATCCTTTTAGGTCTGCTACTTTGTTTAATTTCCGAATAACAGACAAAGGCATTGAGACATTATGCCAGCTTATAATAACAACAATATTAACATAAGTTTTAAACATGGCGCTCGTATGATTCAGGCGTCTAAAATGCTGTTGAGCAATTGCCAGTGAAAGGACTTGCAGATTTGTCTTTCGCAGATTATGTAGATAAGTTGCGTTGTAATAACTTACAAGATTGTTGTAACGATTACAGGTAAAGTAGCTTAGATCTAATTGAGATAACTATACCGGTAGGTGATAAAGGATTTGGTAACATTAACTACAAAGATGTAGATCGGACAACAATCGTTATCAAACATTTAGTTACTAATTTGCATAAGAAATTGTATTAAGAAAGAACATTTGTCATGTCGTTTCAAGGCCACCTCAATTTGTTTCTATTCTTTTATTCCCGGCGGCTTTTTGACGCCTGGTAAAGAAGAAGTCAAAGAAGACATCGCAACTGACAATAAATCAATTATTTTCCAGTTGCAGTAATATTGGTCTTGATCTGGCTACCGATCATCTCAAAACGCAACGGAAGTCATTTCACAGGTGCTTTACAGGTTAGCCATCCCCAACTGAGAAGCTGTAATCTCAAGAAGTAAAGTCTTACGAATACCAATGAAAGAAATGGGTTTATACCAAAGAAACTGTTTGTATTGGATTTCTATGTATAATATGTTTTTATTTACAAAAAAAAAGTATCTTAGTAAGTTTATCAGTTGTCTTGTACCCATGGCATGGTACAAGCTTCGGCTTAGTTGGGCTAGATCGCGATGTGAGGCTCCGCGTGTCATGTACTGAGTTTGTAATGAACGCTTAAGCTAGATTTTGTAATGGAACGCGACGTTTAAAATCATAATATAGTTATGCACGTTCTATAAGATACTTGTAATTATATATTCGAACATTCGTGCAAACAAAGATAAATTTATTATTATTGCCAGATACATTCCGTGGTAAATCGACGAAAGCTTAACTAAACTTATCGTTAAAACCAGTTTAATTCTCTTAGAATGCCTACAGACAGATAAGCCTATTAGGTAAACTTTAGGTTTCAAACTTGTCAGTTAAGCTGGATATTTTGAGCTCGCCTTGAGCTGGGCTTGGCCGGCTGTGGTCAGCCAAGGCCTCGTTACGTAACATTATGGTTAATTCATGTGTTGAACTACGCTTAGGAATGTAGTGTACCTAACTGATTGTATTACATAGCCTGGGAGACAGGCACCTCATCGGTCATACACCGGTACGTAAAAGTTTGACTGATTGAGCCGCAGTGACTAAAATAGATAGAAGATTCGTTCTGACCGGCAATGTTAATGGCAATTAACAAAAAGCTGGGTTTGTCTTGAAACAAAGGGTCTCAGCGATTTGATCTACACTTTCTTACTGCCAGTCAGGGTAAGTCGGAAATATTGCACTATTGTACTATTCTTATATAACAGAAACTTATAGAATTCGTATTAAATTGTCCCTAATGCTATCCTCTTTAGGTTAGGTCCCTTATAAGTACTTTTTATTTTAAACACTGACAGTAGACAGACAGTGGCCACAGGAGACTTCAGGTCAGTCCCAAAATGTTATGAAACTAACCTGACCACTCCTGTGAAAGTACCACGTTAACTGTCATGGGAGTGAACGATGACGTCCGTCAAAGAATACCTTTCCTATTGTGTCTGGCTTCACGGCCATCAAATGCTTAAATGTTGCAGCTTAAAAGCTTCAATAAAATTAAATATAACATAATTAGCCCTTGGAGTATATCTGGCAGGTCGCCCTATGAATACCATTATCTTGTTGACAGACGCCGGACGTACGTTATTTGCCATCGCATACGTATCTCGAGATTGTTTATTGAGCCCATATTATAATGAAGGATACGTTACCACCTCGGGCTGAATACATTGGGGATAATTACTATTCTGATGATGTTTACGTTGAGGCACGGACTTTGTGGCTGATGCCTAAGAGTTTTATGGGCACTTTATTACATTTATAAAGTTAAGTTTAGGAATCTAAAGTGAGATCGTAGCTATTTCAAGGTCGTTAACTGAAAATTAAGTAGGTAATTGAAAACCGTTTTTAACCTGACTCGGTGAGATGTAGGAGATTCTCGTGAAGAGTTGCAAATGATTGTCCACAATATTATTTCTCGCGTCACCTCTTTTTTTCTTTACAAGAATTTCGACGTGACTGGAACTGAAAGACAGTGTCGTGAGCTTAGTTGTTGGATTCACCTCATAAATGAAGCCGGTGCTGCCTTTCAAAACATTACCAAGGTATAACCGCCAAATTCCCCTATCCCCGTTAAATAAAAAAAATAAAATCCTACCTCGTACCCACCTAGATACAGCCAATCAATAACTTTTCCGTTGTATAAATAGAAAAAGGGCTAGGAGATGCCATATTGGCACTGACTTTAACATTAATTGGGCGTTAATTAGTAGATACTTAATGCGAAATCCAATAGGTATATATCTATATTATATGATTACATACAATATCAAATATGTTAGTAGGCAAGATTTTTTGTAACAAAATGCATAGTACAAATAGGTAGGTATAATAAAAGGGTTATATATTATTACGACAAAACAATTTTTTCTTAATGAATGTATAAAATACAATAAATTGCTGTTTGTTTATTTAGTAGGTACTTCAGTCTGTATAAACTAAAGGCCTATTTTTTCCTTAAAAGTAACCGCACAGACCACAGTTTGCTCCCGTTTTGATACTACAAAAGTCCCTGTAATAAACAAAAGATGATGAATGAACTGCAATCGCGTTTTTGACGGCTCGTAACTAAGTCTATAATGATGAACAGAGCAGATATTACTCATATACCTAATCGGCACCTACTTTTGTTGCATTATACCTTGTACGAGTAAGTCTATACGCATAACCCAATTGTCTAACAATTATTATTCGCACGTAGTTAGTATTATTGAAAACAAATTGAGGCAAGGTTGTGTGTCCTTGCACCAATAAGGTACAATTAATTTGTTTGCACGTCACGCGAAATTGATAAATGATGTCCACTGAAGAATTTTCGGCTGACAGCTGTCAGTTTGCTTATTACTGTTTTGTTTGGCATCCATAACACTTCGGAAGTATATTCAAATTCGATGTATATGCTTTGTCACTGTCAAACTGTTTAAGTTAATAGAAGTCGATATAAAGAACATACAAATGTCGACAGCGTATACGACAGAAATAAAAATTGCAACATCCAAGACCTATTCTAGAAATACATAATTGCAATTTACTCACTATAAGACTGATATTTTTATTATTTAATTTATATTTTGTTATGTTTACCTTCCTACTTTGTGATCACTCTTACAGTAAATACAAAAACTAATCTTACGACACCTCTCAAGCTATAATCTATCGAGCAGTTCAGACTGTTTAAGCGTGCTAAACATACACATAAATTGGAAGCAGTTCAAGCAGTACTTATGTAAGCTAATAGTCTTTCTTCTTGAGCTAAACGTTGAATGGTTGGTTAATATACATAAGGCGTGCCTCTTCAAATTATCAATATTCAAAAGATTAATCTTGAATATCCGACAGTCTACTCAATTCTGAAGGTCAATTGCTGAACCTTAATTCCGAAATGACATTGAATCGTAACTTCATGGCGGCTAAATGACGGAAGTGTGTTCCAGTTGCACAAAATAATTCACACAAGTATCGATGCACACATCCTGTGATAACAACGAGAACACAATTCTTTACCAATACCTACAATTCTGAAATCAATGACATGCATCGTTGCTTCCTGCTTATAAGTGGTATATGTATAATGTGTTTAAAGATCTATTTTTAAATGCAATATTCTCGTAACTACATATTATACTATCAATTAATTAGTAGGTATACATTTATTGTACCTCTAGTTTTCAGAAATAAGAAACATTTGTGTAAATAGAGTACGTATACATTCATGTTCGTTACGTCTTATTAAATTGTAAGGTAAATTAATGCCTCGTTGAAACAGTCTTGCCCGTGGAGTGAAACCCTGAAATCTCTCTAAAAGGTTTTCTTCACATAACTAAAGTATTTTTTGTCAACACCAAGTTTGCCCGATATTAAAATTAGCACCAGTTAAACGTCTAAAATATGGTCAATGCTGCCCTTGGTGCGCGAATGCGACTCGCACTTGGCCGATTTTTTACTTATACCGTTTACTTACATACGTCTATCTTCATTGGCACAATATAAACAACCAATCAGGGTTCACACGCGACCGTCTGCATACGGCAATAAAACAATGAACGCATACGTTTTCGTTATCAATACTTATCTGGACACGAGACCTCAATATGTCATGTCTTCATTTATCGGCGGGCGAGACAACCTTTAGGACCTGGTGATGTGTGGAACATGATCATAAGGACTTCGAAACAGGATGCGTGAGGGTAGAAAAGGCAAGACTTTTTATGTTTGGAATCCCTGCCAGAAGATGGGGGATTTCCTGAAGGTCTACGTGGATAGCCAAGGCAGCTTTGCCATCATGACCGAACATATGAGGGGAGAGGTAGGAGAGCACGTAAAGAGGTAAGTAACAGAACTAAGGCGACCCCCCAGTTTTCTAGTACGTATACATTTATGTTCGTTACATCTTATTAAATTGTAAGGTATATTAATGCCTCTTTGAAACAGTCTTGCCCGTGGAGTCAAACCCTAAAATCTCTCTAAAAGGTTATACCTTTAGGACCTGGTGATGTGTGGAACATGAGCTGAGGATAAGGACTTCGAAACAGGATGCGTGATTTGGGAGCCCTGCCAAAAGATACCATGGTAACCGTGATATGATCGTCATTGTTCTGGGGAGGACGTTGCTAGGGCGACGTTTCCAACGGGGTCTATGGAAAGATGTCATGGAACCTGGAATAACGAGGAAACCTGTGAAACGATAACGAGAGTCTTCAAGTTTATAACTACCACTTGAATCCTAGACAAGCCTAGATTCATAAGTGCATTATTTAGTCGTGAGATAAAAATAGTCGCGCAAGTAAGAATTAAGTGACACTAACTACATCCACACATATTTTGACATCTGAAAGCAGGGCTGGACTACTATTAGGAAAAGATGAATAGAGGCCCCTTGACGTTGAAAGGGCCCTGAAAAATTTATTCCTCGGAATGAGAGTATTCCTCGATAAATTTTACAACAAAAGTTTTTATAAAAAAATACCAAACACAATCTCTAAAATACTACAAGAATAATTTGTTGAAAGTTATGTTACGTCAAACTTAAAATTATAGGAACACAGTGTAATGGGTAATGCAAGACAATGTAGTTAGGTACATAATTTTTTTTCTTGTTTCTTCAACACTCTAAGCTTATTCACTATATAGGTAGGTATGCACATATAGGTAGTTAATCCTACAACTTTAAGGAACTTTCGACAGAAAATAAATTACCAAAATTCTAATTGCCACACTTAGTAAATGGCCCCACAACTTGCATTACAAAGAAACCCCGTCAATTTGAATCCGGCACTGCTAAGGAAATGCGATAGTAACAAGCCGGTCACGAAAACAAAATTACGATATACATTACAGGTTACAAATCCTAGTGCTAAATGAAAGCTGTTTATAGATACGTCAATACTTGGCTTTGTGTGGAAATTTATTTATTATGATGATAATCATCATGTTCCAATTGTACATTCTTCCTGACTATCATATTAGCAAGGTTTTACCGTGTACCTGATGTTCGAGACTCTGATATTTTCGATGGCCATGATCACGGAATAACAGACCATTCTTTATTAAACCATTTCTACATCAACCATTCATCACATTTCTCATCAAAATATGTATTAAAGAGCGAATGTCAACATTGGGTAGATACACTCAAAAACCACATTGTAAATGTTTTCGACTCAGAATGGTATGGTATACTATAGTACCAGATGAGGGAACGGACTAGGAATGTCTCCCAGAATACCCAGATCGGAGACAATTTATAAAAGTTTATTTCCCAAATTATTAATCACGTAAATTCAAAATTATCAAAGTAAGTAACGATACCCACAAGGTAAATTTAGTGTCAAAGTTTTCAATTGTCATTTTGGTCTTTGCAAATAAAATGATTTTGTAACTAAAATTATAATCAGTCTATTAATCTATTTTCTACCTTTCACACTTGCAACCATTTCGTCGGAAATTTTATTACCATTCAAATTTGTGTCAAGATCACAAAAGAACAAAGGGAGATACGAATATCTTTTGGAGAATTGATGTAGATATGTCACGTCTTGTAGATAGGATGATGGATGGTCTTATACAATTGTCACTGTCACTTAAATTTCACCATGAACTTTGTTGCTAATCCTAGTCCATGGCCAAAGTAAGGATTGAGGAATGCTGTTTGACAATATTTTATCAGGGATTGGTTAATTCATTCATCAATTAAAAGAGATAAATAAATAACCCAAGACATGCCACACTAGGCCACACATCGCTATCTAGCCCCAAAGTAGGCCGAAGCACTACTGGTAATACATAAGCATCCTTGGTAGTTAAGTATATGAGCTAGCTTCACACATAATTGCAGTAAGAAACATATTCTCAAAGAAAGTGACTGCACAGATCGTATAAGATAAGCAGACAAAATGCAAGAGGAGTCGCACACGCTTTACGTAAACCTCAAAACTATGTTGGCAACAGTTAATTACCCAGGCAACCTCTGCCGGCCCTGGGAAAAAGGGTTATACCAACACCAATCACCAAGCATATAGGCCTATCGACTCCCCATTAAGAACGACTCCCCATTAAGAACTTCGACTACTGTCTACCTCCACTTTAGACGGTTAAGGTTAAGTACAAAAGCAGACCCCAGGCTCGGAGCCTTTGGGTGCCCCGGGAATACTTAAACGTTGAAATGATGATGAACAGTAACAACATCAGCCTATATAATCCACTGTCCAGCAGTGAACTGCTATAGGCTGATATGCCTCTCCAGTTGTTCGCCACATTGGGCAAATATGTGGAGGCATTACGCATAATCACCACGTGGGAGATTGCAGGGCCTAGGTCCTCGCTCCGGTGACGCTGTTGTCCGTCATCGGCCTTTGGTATTTAGTCGGCAAGATGCACCACGGGCAGCTGAGGAAGGCTTGGAGTAAAAATATGATGGGTCGCTCCCATACATCCCATCGAGGAGAGAAGCATAAATCAATATATTCCCCCTGCCAATAAAATCCTACACACATACATAACCTTGCCAGCAAATCCTATGACAAGGCGTTACATAGTAACAACACAAAGATTTATCAGCCGACTGTAACGAAGATACGAATCGATAAGAATGATCGATGTCTTCTTATTTGGACTGTCACTGCCGAATTCCGACCGTGAACTTAGAGTTGGCAATGATTAATCGATCTGCCTACGTAGGTATACCGTCTGAATCGATTATAATTTGTCTTGTTATCACGTCAATATGGTGCTGTTAAATTGATATCAATTTCACTGTTGTCTTCGAGAACGACTTCAAATTGTTTCTTATCATTCCTGCGCCTTAAAATTTTTCATACGAAGATAGTGACAAAAAGTACTGATTTAGTATAATACGCGGTAGGTTTCTTATTACGCCAAATGAAATGGTCATTGGGGGAGCCCTATGTCAGTGGACGTTTGAAGGCTGATGATGATGATGAGGTTTCTCTTTAGCAGGAAATACTATCAAAACCCTCACTTGTAATTTTCACTTTCTCCTATTTGCATAATCAAATTGTAAAAGTCAGTAAAAAAGCTAGTGTTTAACAAGGTGGAAATTAATATTGCGAGGAATGCTAAACATACCTACAGATAGCTAAGAGGTGGTTATAACATATAAGGTAACATTATAAGGTGATTTTCAAGAAGAAGCTTGAAAAGCAATAGAGAAATCGCGGGGCATGATAAACTGAAGAGGACAAAGTTGGTTCAATGAAGCTAACGAAAACACCAAAAACACTTTTTTTGATAAAACCAAAACGTCTATACATATATTCCGAATTTCTGTGTTTGTTTATATTATCTTGACCTTAATAGATATGGGGAGTGGTCCCGTTGCTCGACAGCGGTTGGTTGGGCAACGCGAACCGGTCGGCTGGTCTGACAGGTGCGTCGGCGCCTCGCCGTCTGCGCGGGCGCACCCGACGATGCAACTCGCTAATGGAGCTTCTAAACTTGACGTAATTTAATACGGAAAGCGAGGATTGCACGAGCAGGTAAACACTATTATTATTATTAATAACTCATTTATTCAAGTCAACAAGGACCAATTACAATAAAATTCATACAATTAATTAAAAATTAAACATAAATATTTCACAATAACTATGTTTGTAGAATACGCTCAATGGATGATGCGGTAGAATTGTAAGTCTTATACGTTATTCCTGTAGGTATGATACGCGCTTTGTAGATGATCTCGGATGTAGCACCACACACTAACCACTTGATGTCAAATAGAGACTTTCCCTTGCACCTTATACTTATCTCCTTAATAAGAGCAAAGGACAATATAAGAGTTTTCAGCAGGAAAATAAGCAACATGTAAATAACCGATGCAACTTTCTTACTTACTCTTCTTCTATACTTTTGATAAATAATTGATAATATAGGTATTGTCAACGACAACCATCACTATAGCTTTCGAAATATAAAAATCATACATGAGTTTAGGTAATTTCATAATGTTTTTTTCCAATGTCTATAATAAAGCCTATTCTTACGCCAATGGAAGTTGAAACAATTGAAATAAGTATTCCAATTTCTGTAGATGTTCGAATTCTTTTGCTATAACATCTACAGTGATGGCTCCTAGGTGTCATGCCCTAACCACCAATAACTTTGTAACAATCATCAATACAGGACTACGCGATCAATATACCCACAACAATGTTGTTCATCATTTCACTGACATACGACACCCACGGACGGTTGCTTCATACATCCGAACAATAGCCAATAAGTCAGTCCCGCAAGATTAAACCAAAACAATTGAGACGTAGGTACAGCAATTAACTACGGAACTTGCGCTATTAATATGTAGTTAAGAAGACATTAATATGTCTTTGTTTGAAACTTAATATGTACATATATGAATGGATAACTTTTCAAGGTCATCTACAGGTTGGTGTGGAATATTTTAGGGTTTTGGAGTCGGCTTGCAGCAGTGTTTTTCTTATTCTATATTAGCATGTCAAAATGACTGCATTTGGCTTGATATTAAGGAGACAACGAAATACCATAAAATGTAAGCGATCCACAACACACTTTAATAATGTATTGTAGGTCGAACACTTCACGCCCCGTTTAAAAGACCCAAGACTATAAGAAGAAGTCAACACGTTTGCTGGAAGAGTTCCACAGCTTAATTGGTTGGCGTTTCTAAATGTCCTATAAATTTCTCAAAGATCAGGAATGCACTGTCTTCCTGGTAAGTATTGCAATGTTCAATAGACTTAGATTAAGCACTTACCTTCAGATGACCTCCCATCTGTAAAAAATAAAGACGATGTTAATACGATATTTCCACTTAATTGGAAGGTATCTGTGTATATCGGAAATATCGTCATTTGTTTTCAATAAAAGTAATTATTAAATAAATAAAAGTAAAATTGTATATTCTTTTCTTTCTATTGTACTGTTCTGACCGAATTTCAGTGTCAGTGCAAACACAGGTGTACTCACTCATAGCCGAATGGGGCTACAGTTGGCACGACAGAAGTGACATCACTACATAGTATAAAACAGTAAGAGAGGTAGGGCATAGCGAATTTTCGCTCGAATTGAGCCGCCCGTCCGGGGAAGGATCTCCACCCTATAGAATACCGTAGTCAAATGACCTCTGGGTCGTGTTTCTGTTGGTGAGTAGGGTTTCCGGAGCTCGTGGGGGTTAGGGTTGGGCCGACATGGCGGTGGCAACTGACAGGTAACTAACCAGTTACTTGCCCGTTGTCACAGCGACTTGGGCTTCTCTTTCGCTTTCCATCAGGCGCAGGGAGGCCATTATGTCGAGCCACTATAAAAAAAAACAAAGTCGCTTTTCGACTATTTCGACGATTCGATCGACGAAATTTTTCTTTCTTTCTTTTCTTTTCTATCGGTATCGGTATTAGTGGGATCTATAAAACTACGCAACGGATTTTGATGCGGTTTTTTTTAATAGATAGAGGAATCTACGAGGAAGGTTTATGTGTAGATATAATAATACGCATAAAGTATTGCACCTGTGCAAAGCCAGCGCTGGTCTAAAAAACTAATCTTGACAGACTAGCGCAATACAAATTTTTGTTCTGACTTGGGTCCTTGATAAGGGCTTCCAAGTCACCCCACCCATCCAACCACTAACCAAGCAAGTGTAAAACACCTCAGCTGGGGTTATAAGAAATAAAAGCACAAAATAAATCAACGTAATAACACTTATTTATTCATGTTCAATTCACAATTCTTACCTACCATAATCTTTTCACTCCAACTCGTGAACTCGTCCGACAAGCATGAACGCCATTTTTTTATCCCAGACATTTTTAAAAATCATCGCCATGGCTCACTTGATTTAGCCGCGTTCCGATAACATAAAATTAAAAGAAAGAAAGCCGAGTGCACACGCACGCAATTTTAGCATTAATTCTATAAATCAATAATTACGTCATTAGATCCATAATTAAACAAATATATATATCTACCTACATATTAGAATTAGAATAAACATATAATTGGAACGACTGGATTTGTGTCATTTGTTACAGTCGGCCATCCTTCAAAAACGAGTCCCTTCGTTTAACAATCTAGGGTTTTAATTATCTCAAACATAACATCGGAAATTTTAAATTTCAGATCAAGCCTTTGTAATTTAAAATTATTAGGGTTATACAAAATAGTTATACATTTAATAATTTGTCCTAATGGGTTATCTAGATTCCAATCTAGGGTTTTAATTATTTCAAACTTAACATCAGGAAAATTTAAATTTCAAATCATGCCTTTGTAATTTACAAATCTTAGGAGTTATACAAAATTGTTATACATTTAATATTTTTTTCTAACAGGTTATCTAGATTCTAATCTAGGGTTTTAATTATTTCAAATTTAACATTAGGAGAATTTTAAATTTCAGATCAAGGCCTTTGTAATTTACAATTATTAGAGTTAAACAAGATTCTTCTATATTGCCCTGCTTAATAATGACTTGAAATAATCTATAACTAATTAAGGCCGTATTATCTTACAATTGAAACGTAATCTTTCGATCTCTGACATTCACATATCAATTAAAATCATAATATGTACTATATTTTAAATTAGAATACAGTCATAAATAAGATTTATCCAAATAACCCTCATGAAATTATACATAATAAAAATTTAAGGTATTTATTAAGTTGTAGTTTCTATTATTAATATGCAAACTATTGTTAATATGTAAATCAGTCATAACATAATCCTTATAGTAAATCACATCATACTTTAAAAGCTACTTCCTACACTTTAAATCACATGTCTAAGAGTCACTCCTGGGCGGCAAGTTCATATGCCAGTCATGCCCGACTCTAAAGTTCAGAACTTAGTCTATAGCCAGCAACACGAGGCTACTTCCCTCACCATCATGTTGCTGGCTGCTGTGCTTCGAGCCACTCCTGGGCGGCAAGTTCATATGCCAGTCATGCCCGGCTCTAAGTACAGAACTTAATCTATAGCCAGCAACACGAGGCTACTTCCTTCACCATCATGTTGCTGGCTGCTGTGCTTCGAGCCACTCCTGGGCGGCAAGTTCATATGCCAGTCATGCCCGGCTCTAAGTACAGAACTTAATCTATAGCCAGCAACACGAGGCTACTTCCTTCACCATCATGTTGCTGGCTGCTGTGCTTCGAGCCACTCCTGGGCGGCAAGTTCATATGCCAGTCATGCCCGGCTCTAAGCACAGAACTTAATCTATAGCCAGCAACACGAGGCTACTTCCTTCACCATCATGTTGCTGGCTGCTGTGCTTCGAGCCACTCCTGGGCGGCAAGTTCATATGCCAGTCATGCCCGGCTCTAAGCACAGAACTTAATCTATAGCCAGCAACACGAGGCTACTTCCTTCACCATCATGTTGCTGGCTGCTGTACTTCGAGCCACTCCTGGGCGGCAAGTTCATATGCCAGTCATGCCCGGCTCTAAGTACAGAACTTAATCTATAGCCAGCAACACGAGGCTACTTCCTTTACCATCATGTTGCTGGCTGCTGTGCTTCGAGCCACTCCTGGGCGGCAAGTTCATATGCCAGTCATGCCCGGCTCTAAGCACAGAACTTAATCTATAGCCAGCAACACGAGGCTACTTCCTTCACCATCATGTTGCTGGCTGCTGTACTTCGAGCCACTCCTGGGCGGCAAGTTCATATGCCAGTCATGCCCGGCTCTAAGTACAGAACTTAATCTATAGCCAGCAACACGAGGCTACTTCCTTCACCATCATGCTGCTGGCTGCTGTGCTTCGAGCCACTCCTGGGCGGCAAGTTCATATGCCAGTCATGCCCGGCTCTAAGCACAGAACTTAATCTATAGCCAGCAACACGAGGCTACTTCCTTCACCATCATGTTGCTGGCTGCTGTACTTCGAGCCACTCCTGGGCGGCAAGTTCATATGCCAGTCATGCCCGGCTCTAAGTACAGAACTTAATCTATAGCCAGCAACACGAGGCTACTTCCTTTACCATCATGTTGCTGGCTGCTGTGCTTCGAGCCACTCCTGGGCGGCAAGTTCATATGCCAGTCATGCCCGGCTCTAAGCACAGAACTCAATCTATAGCCAGCAACACGAGGCTACTTCCTTCACCATCATGTTGCTGGCTGCTGTACTTCGAGCCACTCCTGGGCGGCAAGTTCATATGCCAATCATGCCCGGCTCTAGGTACAGAACTTAATCTATAGCCAGCAACACGAGGCTACTTCCTTCACCATCATGCTGCTGGCCGCGATACTTCGAGCCACTCCTGGGCGGCAAGTTCATATGCCAATCATGCCCGGCTCTAGGTACCCCTCACTTCAATCATGTTGACTGTCAATCACTTGTGTATGTTTTGGTGCTATGTACTGTGAAATACGAAGTGTTAAATAAATAAATGTTACAGTAATTTCAATCAATGGCAAGTCTATGCCAATCACTCTTTATCACATCAGTTCCATATTGCTGGTTGTGGTATTTCGAGCCACTCCTGGGCGGCGAGTTCATACGCCAGTCATGCCCGACCCGAAATACCCCTACCTACTCCAATCATGTCACAGTAATGTCAATCATTGGCAAGTCTCTGTCAATCAGTGGCAAGTCTCTGTCAATCACTCTTTTAATCACATCACTTCTTTTATTTGAATCATATTTCTCGTCAATATCACGATTAATAAGAGAAATTTAAGCCTATTTCTACATTAAATACACATTATCTCACAAAAATTAACATGATACTCGTATTCAATCAATACCTGCCTAACCAAATAGCTTTAGACCTAACCACAACCTATTCACTCACTGTCAGTCTATCAGTTCCACCATCATCATCCTCATTTTAAGAACAATCATAGCTATCAAAACCCAACCATGGGAATATTTTGTCTATAGTCACTACAGTTTCATACTTTGTCCCTTTACTGGTCAAAGGTGTATGTTTCACCAAGAAATGAATCACTCTCTATCAGTCTATCAGTTCCACCATCATTATCCTCGCTTTAAGAGCAATCGTGGCTATCAAAACCCAGCCATGGGAATATTTTGTCTTTAGTCACTATAGTTTCCCTTTTCTGGTCAAAGGTGTATTTTCCACCAAGAACCTGTCATTAGGCAAAATCTTTTTAATCCTATACGGCCCTTGACATTTAGCTTCAGACTTTTTGGACTGTTCAGGTCCCGTTAAAATCGCCCTTACTATCCGGACTAAACCACCCTCCTTATAGTTTGTACTTCTCCATGTCTTATTTATCCCTTGATTTCTTTCTATATGTTCGCTTTCATCTAGCCTAGCTTCTTCTAGCGTTTTCGTACTACCTATTTCCAAATCATCAATAACGTTATTTAATCGATTGATGATGACGTTGCTTGTGAAAACCAGTTTTGCCCGTGGCGGCAACAATGTGTTTTTTTTTTTTTTAAATTTTCGAGAACTAATTCGTATATGTCAATCGAAGATCGTCAACCTCTGAAGTTTTGAAATTCACGCTATATCCTAAACGACTACACTATAGGGATAAACTACAAAGAAAATAATAATAGTAGTCTTGTTTAGCAGTAACCCTTAAAAACGACATTAGAGTTTTAACAAATTGAAAATGACGCCTCTCAGGCGTCACTCGCCATACACAAAAGAATTTCATGACGCCCCACGGGCGTCATCCGCAACGAATCATGCTGAGCAAGGTTACATACTGTTCTACCAGACAATAGTTCAGTTGGGATCCTTTTAGTTACCTACGTCATGTACCATGGTATCTAATTAGACATCAAGAATAAGGTCGCCATACGTATTAGTGTGCTTGCCGTGGGTCATGGAGCCCCGCGAGGCCAGGATTGTTCGGTTATACTGTTCAGCCTGGCCCTTAGCCCTCGGAGTAGCAACAGAATTTAGTATGTGCTTTGCACCTGTGGATTGCACACACATCTTAAAGTTTCATGGTTGGCTTTTAAGGGTTGCCAACGAACTTCTCTAGGAACGAACCATTTAGTAATACTCGTCACTTATGATTCTAACCACCCACCCATTGTTAATGACATATTCTTTATGAATACCTAAAATTTTCAGTGTTTCCGGACCCTCGAGTACCTCCTTTATCCGCTAAAATAAGCCAAATCAAGTGTGGTGAATATATAAAAATAAATAAAATAACCCAAAACTTTTGACTTTACTCAATAATGTTCCTAATTATTCCAATATTTGGTGTTTATTCCTTGTCTGTTGTATGTGCATGCCGAAAGGCTGAATGTGGAGATACTAGTAGTAACATATGCAATACCATGTTTCGCAAATAAAGAGAATTTGAATTTGAAAACATGCCACGCTGGGCATCTAGCCCCAAACTAAGCCGGAGCTTGTACGATGGGTACTAGACAACTGATAAACTTACTTAGATACGTTTTTTTTTTTAAAAAAAAAAAAATAAATAAATACATATTACACATAGAAAACACCCAGACCTATACAAGCAGACATGTTCATGAACACAAATGTTTGTACTGTGCAGGAATCAAACCCACAACCTTTGGCTCAGAGGGCAGAGGTCACTACAAAATGAGCCATTGAGCCAGTTAACAATTCCAACAAATAACAATTACCCTAATTACCCATTGGGACTGTAATTTGATCTAGCAGGTCGTCTATTCTCGGCAACGGGTAATGATTCCTCCTTATTTGGCTATTCAATCCTAAAACTATACAATCGGAATAGCATAATATGATGAACTGACTCTCGAACTATGCCATGGTCTAGCATATCGCCGACCATGCTTTTGTAGGAACAGACGAGTCGTGATGAAAACTTCGTATGCGCATTGTAGGTCTTCCATACATTTTGTATGGAGCGATTTATTTCTCCATAGACCCGGATTTCACATCGCCATCTGTTGTTAGCTGGCGGAACTTGTATTGCATATTGTAGCGACGTGGAGGTTGTTGTAGCGGTGTGGAGATAGGTGTCGCTACGTGTCGCTACACTTTGCACTAACTTATACTTGGAATGGGGTAGACAGTATGGTCTATAACAGCCGGAGAATCTTTAGCATCTCTATCTGGGTAATATTCGTAAATCCCAAGTCATGTATCCCAGTTGAGTCTCCTCTATTGAATGCGCCTGTTCTGGTTACCAGAAAGAATCTGTACATAAATGCAATATTAACATAGCTGTCTAACAAACTTCATAACGAAATAATGTACTAGTCAATCGCACATAGCCATTTTGTATGATAATAATAGATAATAATAATTGACAGTAGTGATTTTGAAATTGTGATAACTCCGGAGACTATAAATGTTACAGTAGAATAGCTCATTGGAAATACTTAAGACTTCAATTATTGTCTACTTCTATCAATCGAGTGAGAATGACTAAACATGTTTTCTTTTAAAACATATTACTTACTACCCTTCATTCACTATTCCGAATCTGGTATTCTCTTGGTAAGGGATGATACTCATTTCCCATTGGGAACTCTGGCCAATTTGTTTATTTACATGTTCCCATCACATGTTATATTAGACCTATTATCGGGTACAGAAGCCAGAGGAGGAGCTCGGTGGCGCCGCGGTCTTGTTCGTTTAACAAAGATCGCAAATGTTGTGCAACCATTGGCGCGGTCAATCCGATGATGGGTGACCAAAATTTGACACCGATTTCCTCCGTGCTTCGGAAGGCACGTTAAGCTGTTGGTCCCGGGTGCTATCTTTACCAACTCAGATAGCAGTCGTTACATCATATCAGAGATGATGATAACTCTGACGCCTAAACTGGGAATGGGTATAGCTTACCCTAAGTGTTGCGGAGGTCTGATGGCAGTCGCTCTGTGTAAAAGCTTAGCCCTCGCCAAATCTCTCAGTTTGGGAAGCCGACCCTGAGACAATCGGGAAAAAGGCTAGGATGATGATGATGATGATCGGGTACAGAAGCCATTTCACCAATATCTATCATGACTCACAATTCGTGAGAGCACATATTCTGGACAAATGAACCTGGGTACAATATTCATTTTGAAGTTGATAAAATCGCAAATCCGTAGGTATTTTAATTATTTCCAATGTAGGCCTTGCAGTGAAGTAGTGGCCGAGTAATATGGTGCAATTAATCAAATTGCCATTCACAATTAATACTTTTACACCTGTTTCTAAAATACCCTGAACTTAATCTTATCAACTAACGCTCATCCTAGAGGTAAGTAATGCACATTCCCTAATCCTTTTAAGTATGGTCCATTAACACTTTCTCCGCTTAAACCTAATGTGTCACTATTACATATTAAGGTTGCTTCACAACCTAGGTCAAGTTGACATTAGTGGAATGCCATTGACCCTGCTCATTATTTTATATCTATCATTACTATTTTCCGTAGTGGACACTTCAAGTATATTTTTATCAAGTGTATATATTTATCGATCAATGTTCGGTGATTGAAATCCCGAGTATACTCTTCTCTTTAGATACATGATCCCTTACATGCTTAGGTTAGGACAACGAGACGCGTCATGACCCCAAAAATACAATTAGTGCATTTTACACTACACATTACACTACTACATTTAACATAACAGTGGTTTTGGGCACTTGGAACTAGGGTGACCCACACCCTGGCCGTTAAAACTTGTCAGGATTCCCAGCAAAAGTATTATTAGCTATAGGTACATTTCCTGAATGCTTATAATGATTTAGATCTCTATAGAAGTCTGATTGATTTTGATTGTGGAACTTAATAGACTTAAAAAGAAAAAGTCTAGTATGTCGAAACTCTAGTATGTAAAAGCCAAGTCTTAGCGGGTCCAGCCAGCTTGGGCAAGGCATAGGGAACGGTCTGTTTATCTCTCCAGCTGTCCATCCAAGCATTCATCAACCTTATCCAACCAAATGTTAATAGTTGATTCCCTCTATGACGGATTAAAGTCCGGCACTACTATATTTAGTGGCCCAAGCAATTCAAAATCCTCTGCTCTTGATTTCACTATATCATTTGAAATGTCCTCAAAGATATCCCTAGTCATTAATGTAGGTTCCTCATTATTACTATTCCTATCAAGAATGTCCATGTATGTAGAGTGTGAGTGTGAGTGTTGTGTCTCTTAGTTGGTGTTCTTTAAGAGTGATCACTGTAGCGCTGTATTCGCTGAATCTCTCACGTTCTCCCTGTACCTTTCTTTCGAGTGTCCATTGTCACTCTCGTTCCTCCAACGGCTCACGCTCCTGTGTCCGCAACATCTGCAAGCTGTTGTTGCTGCTACTCTGTCGACGTCTCACTTGATGATCCCGTGCCGGAGTGCGGCTGTCAGTCCGTCGAGTCTGCATGTGGCTGTCATCACGGTGGCTGCGACTGCGGCTACGCCTCACGCCATCATAGTGATCTCGCATGTGACTATGCTGTCTCACTCGTGCATCAGGTGCTGGGTCACTCATCCTTCGATGTTTCTCATTGCATTTTTCATCACTCATTTTCCTGGAACTCGAGACAATCATTCATGTAATAGCAGTCTAAGAAATTAAAAATGAAAACATTGCACTCCTTTTCATCAGTTACATAGGTAACTTAACATTTCATTTTAATATTATATGAATTTAACATTATCTTTACATAATAATATTTTATACTAATAATAATAATATTTAAATATAGACATATATTTTTCTTATATCCTGCTACTCAATTAATGTTCTTCCTTCTTTTGACTCTCTGTGTGTAGGTCATTTTATCATTCCCTGTAGGTAGAGGGACTACCTTAGTTGGTGAAACAGTTGATAAAATCAAGAAAGTTGCAAGGGCAACTTGGATATCAAAGACAGACAGATCTGGAAAAAGTTGGAGTAGACCTATGTTATTTAGTACCAAATATCATCTAAGTAAAGGCAAAATCCAATTATTGTCTTTTCCAATACTTTATTAACACTAACAACTGTTAATTACAAGGTCATAGGACAAATTTTCATTATAAAGATAAGGGTAATTGAGGATATAAACTAAGGTACCTACCTAATGAAATCTGACCAGAACTTTACCGAAATGTCAATATGAGTCGACATCAATCAATCCGATCCGATTATCACATAAGTCTGAATCTTAAATTGCTTGACTAGAAAAAAAAACGAATTCGGGTAGGTACGTACAGAACCAGCATCCGACGTAGTCGTAGAATTTTAGGTCACTCCTATAATTCAATCATATCTTAATATACCAATAATTACTCATAATGCCTACGTTGATTTATTTTATTTTAGTGGTTTCAATCTAATCATGTCTAGCCGCCGAGCTTGCGGGGTGGTAACAATATTGTTAACTTTAGTTCTAATCCCACTTCTGAGATGTAAAACACCTCAGCTGGGGTTATAAGAAATAAAAGCACAAAATAAATCAACGTAATAACACTTATTTATTCATGTTCAATTCACAATTCTTACCTACCATAATCTTTTCACTCCAACTCGTGAACTCGTCCGACAAGCATGAACGCCATTTTTTTATCCCAGACATTTTTAAAAATCATCGCCATGGCTCACTTGATTTAGCCGCGTTCCGATAACATAAAATTAAAAGAAAGAAAGCCGAGTGCACACGCACGCAATTTTAGCATTAATTCTATAAATCAATAATTACGTCATTAGATCCATAATTAAACAAATATATATATCTACCTACATATTAGAATTAGAATAAACATATAATTGGAACGACTGGATTTGTGTCATTTGTTACACAAGTGGCAGCTACTATGTCACCTATGGTTAAAATATAGGCTAGCACCCTATTGCTGGGTTCCGTACAAACCTGCAAGGTTTACAAAGTTCGTTATATTTTGTAATGTAACTAAAAATTTAAGGTTTTCGGAATTTTTCCTTTATGTGTGCTATAAAACGTGAACGTGAACTTGAGGTACGGAACCCTAAAAATATGAATATCATAGCTAAGTACATATTTATGAATAACGCGTGAGTTCAACGCCCGCATCGATACATGTCATATCGATTAAATTGGTTATCATTAGTGATCTACCACACACCAATGGACATCAAATATTCATGTCACTTGGGCGTCCCTTGCTGCGGTTAAAAACTATTTTCTGTTGACTAGGTACCCAAAAAGTATGACGGGTTGTGTGTATGTCACCATTTATCTACTATGAAAAATTTGTTTTCCAAAAATACTGACTTCTATAAGCTACACATGCGAACCTTATTCTATTGTATTGTATTATTAGTTTTAAGTTACAGTTTCTTTTGAAATGCTTAGTCCTTTTTTGTGGTGGATGGGTTTGCGACAGAGTCCTAGGCTATACTGAAGATATTAACGCAAGCAATTTGATTTGTTTAAATTATTGTGTTTTTTTAAGTTTCAATAAAGATAAGTTACATAGAAATATTTTTGGGACCAGCAGAAATAATGACTTGTGAAAAAAGCTAACTAAGTAAACACCCAAAAAAAACAAAGCCTCAGACTGGATTTGTAAGTACATAATTAAAACATAAGTATACTTTTTTTTAATTAGTTGTAGAGATCGCAACAATTCAAAAATTACATTCTTCATGCAGCCGTGGTTTTTTAAAAATTTAGGATTTCTAGCTCACCAATTCGTCTTGTAGTAGGACAGAATTGAATTCCTTGCTTACCCAACTTCAATGAACATTAAACGTTCTTCTCAATTATTACAAAATCCTTGCGATTTGTTTTAGGTGCAGCGACATCAAAAAGTTGTTCAAATTATTTTGAATCTTATTACATTACGATAAAATCAAAAATGTGTAGGTGCCAATAACATTCTCGATACGGAATGTTATTCAAATGCGGCCTTTACATCTCCGTTTGGAATATTGTTTTAACGAGGTATTTAGCAAGTGGGACTGTGGGACGACTCCTAAATAAGATTCACCGTCAACCGATACTGATTTATCGTCTTGTTCACTCAGAATAGCTTTGAATGCTCGGCCATGGGTGTTTATTTTAAATGAAGATGCATATGATTACATTAAATTAATGTAGGTATGCATTGCTTATGCAATCTGTAGGCCTTTGCAGTAGGGATCATTCGGTATAGTGATCCTACATACATTATAGGTACCTATGCTCCTATCTCTCTAAAGATCTCTCATAGTTCTCAGCCCTAATCTTTAGTTTACTTAACGTGTAACGTGTTAATACCACAGGCCGATGATGTGCCACGCTGAACAGGAGGCCTGGCGATCGCAGGGAGTAGCTTTTCGCCCCTTTGACGCTGCTGCCCGTCATCGGCCACCTTTAATTGTGATGGTTTAAACCACCACCCGTCGGTTGCCAGCGCCTGTTTTGTTATTCGACAGGATCCACCATATTGTTGTCGTGAATAGGGAAGTTTCCGTATTTTAGATCATAAAAATATTAAGTACTTTTGGGGCCCTTTTATCTTCAGCATCACAATTAAGTATGTACCTATCACACCACGCATTGTTATTGCTTCATAACGGAATCGTTCGTATGCGTAATTATGCCACATTCCGTTGACCTGCTAGGTACATGTACCGAACTAGAACATCACGTGACTCACTCGGTATACCATAGGTACCATCATAGTTGATCAATTATATAATAATGCTGTTTAATCCCAATGTTATCCATATTAAGGTAGAGCGGTATGCATGCAGCGGATGTTTTATTATCCTGTACATAGAGTTTTGTGAATGAAATTTAAATTTTTTATCAAGTTATATACAATTTTTTATTTACAAAATATAACCTAAGTTGTAAGAGCAATGTAGGTACGCATGAAGTTTGTGAAGTCATCTTTTAATCATTAGCAATTTATACAAGTTGATATTCCATTTGCAATGTGCACTTACCGTTAAATTAGCAAATAATAGGCTTGTTTGGCTAAAATGTGTAATTAATCCGTCTTTTAGCTTATTCAAAAATAAAACACACGTATTTCTTTTTGGTAAATTAGACTAAAAATTACAAAGTTATAGCCTGGCATTTTTACGGGACGGAGTGACGTCAAAGACTCCCACTCCTAACTTTGGATACCTAGTATCTTTGCTATTTTTTATATGATGAAAAAAGGAAAAATACGTGTCCAATACTTTTTCGTGATCCAAAATACGGACTAAATATAATGTAATTAGGTATTTTGACCCCCAAACATCCCTATTGTGTCTAACTTGTATAGTCACTTTTTCATTCCTCAGATTGCAGATAATTATATCGAAGTAAAAAACATGTTTGAGTATTACTTCCGAAAAGCTTTAAAGCTCGTATTAATCAATACAGTACTATTCAAGAATCTTTAAAAAGCAAATCCTCTAATCCACATCCTATTAGACTTCAATTGTACTAATCTAAACATTTTTTTTCATTCTGGTACCAACTAACATGACATGTGTTAATCATTTCATGGGAATCTCATTTATTAGTGGCAGTCTTATCCTCATAGTCTTGTCTTGAAACTAATGCGAAGGAACCACAAACAATTCATTCGTTTTTTGCATCGCTTCCGCCTCAGTGATATTTCATTGACCTTGGAGTGACGCAGCGATGGTGGGTTAAGCGATTCAGTTAAAACAAAGGACGACACTCCTCCACGCCACTACCTATTTACCATGGTAAATTTCCAGACTAGACGAGACAACTTGAAAAGGTTTTTTATAATTATCAATAAAATTCCCCAGCTCATGTGATTCCTTCCTCTTTTGTAAGCCGTTTGCCGTTTCACGCCCCGTCTAAAGAACCCAGGAACAATCCATCTCAGTGGGCGTTCATGGTGAGGAGGCGCGGTGAGTTTGTCCCTAAGCCTGTCGACTTACCATCAGGAGTGACGTCATTCTGAACGCTCTTTTTTAATAAAAAAAAAACCTTATATTTATTGATGACCTGCTTGTTTCAGTGGTAAAAAAACTGGAACATTTCATGTAGACTTCATGATTGAATCACAGTTAGGTGCAGCGCATACGGCACACTTTTTGTGAGATAGAGTCTGCGTCTGAGACATTTAAAAAGAGCGTCTAAGTCTGCCGACAGAATGATCGAAGATGTGCGTCATGTGCGTTGAGTCTGTGAAATATCCGCGACAGATTTTTGCGCGTCGTGTGCGTTACTGCATATAATTGCAAAAATGTGCGTCACGAATAGTCTGTGGTCTGCGCTGTCCCTTATCAACATCATAAATTCCAGATGAACGGCAACGCTGGCACAAGCTTGTATTGAATAAAATAGAATTGTGAATTGCGTCTGTTGGTTGAATTGTTTACGATACACGTCCTTATATAAATACAACCGCTTTAGTATTTATTCGTCACGGCCGCGCGACATCGGAGCTTACTTCGCGCAAGGCTGCAGTAACTGAATACAGACGTGACACAACACATAATAATAACAGTATTTTAACTTCTACTCTCATTCTGATCTGTCAATCCCTCCTCATTTTGGCTAACTACGAGTATAAGTACAAGTGTACTTTGTAGTCAAATTCTGACCTACTCGTATTACATTTTACGCGTTTCTGTAAAATTTACTTTTAAACAATTACTTATGTACTCGCTTTTGATTTACAACAGCATTTCTAGCAATTTGAAATGGGGCATTTGACAACTGGTACAATAAAATTAAACACTCTTAATTTTATCATAATTTTTGTCATAATTTTGTAAATTTAAATCATGGCAAATGTGAAAATGCATTTAATTTCCGTTTTGACTATTCATAAAAATAATTTCTATTGACTTTTGAATTTGAGGACGACTTATTTCTCTTTGTACAGAGAACTCATCACAACCGTTAACTATTAAATTAGGCTATTATCAATAGCTTTTATTGAAGTAGGTAATAGACAAACGTAGTTTTTTTTAAATTCAGGCCGTGTATTCAAGTTACTGTTTATCCGTCGGTAGTGGTTACCATCTCCGGTGTTAGATTTCATACGATCAGTCATGGATGCGTATAATGTTTATTATTATGTCATTATTATTATTTCAAAGTCATTGTCATACATCATAAAGTAAATACTTATAGGTAGATCATAAATTGATGCAGACTTCATAATTTTTTAACCAAAAGTTACCTTAGGTATGAGTCTGAACTTCTGATGCAACCATTTTGAAGTAAAGTGGTTTACTTTAGAATATAATTTAGTCTTATTACATGATAATATCACGCTATAAGTATACTATTGTGGCTTACTTCTTATGATACTACTTGAATAAAAGGAAAAAAAACGGTTTAAATTTCAAACCCGGCGCCAACACAATAATTACATCCAAAATATGGCAAAAATATAACGCATAAATGATCATGTTCTTTCGGAAAAAGACCGTATATTCTTTAGTATTATGGATGAGAATACATTGCCTCACAAGATCAATTTGTAGACAAATTCTTCTCTTTCTTTGACCACGTGAAAGCAATTCATACAATAGATGCAATGTATTGTGTACTGCGCTTTAGAAAAAAAATGGGGTAAGTGCGTTGGATCGTGAGCAGCAGGGTTCTGTATGTTTTCTTTGTGTTATAAATATTATAGTGGATTAAACAGTTTAAGTTAACCTTACCTTTCAAAAATTTTTATTGAAAAGAAAAGGGTTTGTTCGGAGTAACCGGTCGGAAGTAAAAAGTAGGATTATTCTACAAGTGACGAGTGAAAAGAACTACCTACATACGTTGTACGACTTGGTCGTTGAACATTCTTTATACGTTAGTTAGTGGGTACAAGTCAATATATTGTTTACACATACAAAAAATATCTTTTAAAACTAGGGACAATTGAAAGGTGATAAATGTTTTTAAAAATATGTTTTATGGGATTTTTCCTGTGCAAAATGAATAAAAGTACCTTTAAGAATTCATACGAATCCATCAATGTGTGCCCTATCGTACAAACTACGTCACATAAGAGTTATACGTCAGTAATAAAAATTATCAGCCTTTCACAGTCCACAGTGCTGAACATAGGCCTCTCCAATTGTGATCATGTTGAAAATGTTAGGCTTCTCGCATCCAGCACTTGCCAGCCATTTTGCCCCAATCGTCAATAGTCATAAACTTTATTTAATTTTCGTTTACAGAACCCTAAATATCTAGCGCCGACGTGTCGCGACCCTCGAATCGACGATGATTGTCGATCTGTGCAACGGCAGACTGACGCGCCGCAGTGACGCATTGACATGTCACATTAGAACCTATCTGTGGGGTCTAAAACAAAAGGAGCGTTTATCTAAACTTTGCAAAGTCCCGGCGCCAAGGGACTGACGCACCGTCGCGACTCCCATTCATAATAATTGTGTTTTTTATCAGTAATTTTATTTCATGTAACAGTGACAGCTTAAGATGCCTATTCGGTATTAAGTTGGCCTTTTGTACATTATTTTTATTAAAGATATAATAAATGGCTATATTTTGTTATAGGTATCAGAACAACGAAAGTACCACAAATATAATGTAAACACCTGGGTGTTTACATTATATTTGTGGTTCCGTGCCTGGGCACGGAACAAGCACAAAATTAAATGTTCTTCAAACGAATGTTTGTTCCGGATGTGACCCGAACCTACGACTGACTACCCTTGATTCAGAAGGCAGGGGAAGACAAATTGAGCCACCGGGGCCATCGAAGTCCATAAAAGTGATAGACAATAAGCATCTTTACCCTAAAAAACGAGCGCCTTGTTGCGTCTTCACTTACAAAAGACAATGTTTGCCGATTGATTTGTGCAACGGCCAGACTATCTCGCGCCCTACTGGATGGAGCATTGTCGTGCCAGAGCCCATTAGGACCCATCTGTGAGGTCTAAAACAAAGGGGTCTCTGTTTATCTAAGCTCTGCAAGGTCCCAGCGCCAAGGGACTGACGCGCCGTCGCCGTCGCGACCCCCATTCGCGTATTGTAGATGTGTACCGAAAGATTCGTATGTTTTTAATGCGCTAGAACTTGTTTTAATGAGCGCTTTGTTTCGTCGGAACTTACGAAAGACGACGATTACCTAATTGTGCAACTGCCAGACTGTCGCGCCCTACTGACTCATTGACATGTCAGAGCCCATTAGAGCCCATCTGTGAGGTCTAAAACAAAGGGGTGTTTATCTAAGCTCCGTAAGGTCCCGGCGCCAAGGGCCTGACGCCGCGTCGTCGCGACCGCATTCGCGTATTGTGATGGTTTACTGAAAGATACGTACCTACGCTTTTAAATGTGCTAGAAATTGTTTTTATGCACGACAAAAATTCACAGTAGCATGTCATGCTTATGCGTATAAGGTTCAAATTGAAGCTTTCAAATTAGTTTTTATAAAGATTCTTTTCCAGAAGGGATTAACCCATCCTAGTATTGGAAAGGAATTTACTACATAAAAACTGTGCTATCTACTGATTTGAACTACTATCGATATAAAGAAGTTCTATGTTGCTACTGTATTTTTAAGGTTCCGTACCTCAAAAGGAAGCCGTTTATGCCGCAAATTTTCGGCTCTCGCAAGGGTACCAAAACCCACACTTACGGCCGTAATGACAAACGTTGGGTACTACCCGACCCGCGGACGCACCGAGGATTTTGTTCGTACCTTACAAGATACTAGTTTTATCTATTTTCAATAACTTCCCTGTCGCCAACATACTTTATTCACTAAAATTCGAAAATGACTCAGCTCAACAAATCGTCGTATTATTTACGACATCGTAAACATTTACCTGTGATGATCTCTTAAAGAAAATACTTAGTCAATGCAATTTTCTTTAAGGGCAATAAAATCCAAAATACCAGTTTTGTAGCATAGCACTTAAATACGGGATCTGAGAGACAACCAAAGTCATTGGACCTACCATACCTATGCCGATATGCTATTTTTTTTATTTATGTTTTTATAGTAGCTTAATATGTATAATGTTTTCCCTACGCCTGATGGAAAGCGAAAGAGAAGCCCAAGTTGCTGTGACAACAGGCAACTGATGACCGAGTTACCTGTCAGTTCCCACCGGCCGGGCCAACCGTAACCCCACACGAGCTCCAGAAACCCTGCTCACCGGCAGAAACACGGCCCGGAGGTCATTAGGCTGCGGTATTCTATGTATAGAGTTGTTCGCCACTTAGGGCAAACATCTGGAGGATATACCCATAATCGCCACGCTGGGCAGGCGGGTTGGCGATCGCAGGGCGTAGCTTCTCGCTCTCGCTGGAGAGGCCTATGTCCAGCAGTGGACTGCAATAGGCTGATGATGATGATTCTATAGAGTGGAGGTCCTTTCCCGGACGGACGGCTCATATGTATATGGCATATATTTATATATTTTTGTGTATTTTTTAACTCAACTGTTTGGTGTCCAATTCATAGACTTATCTTTCTCATAGACCGGCTCGTACGTAAGTCCAAGCAAAGAGCCAACATTTAAGTACATACCTTTTTAACACTGCCTTTAAATTCGAAGTAGTAAAATTTAACGTCTTACAATGATACGTTTATGGCTGTCCATAATTTATCCTATTATTATGTTCGGGCCGGCTTATTGACGAAATTTATTTAAAGACGAGTTAAATATACCCGTTATGTTGCGTAAGCTACCGTTGAACCGGTAAAGTACCTTTGTGGATGAAGACATCGGAATATACGACTACGAGGGAAATAGTGATTTCTCAATATAATTGGGAGTCGCTTTTATTAATGCACACTTTTGGTCGCAGAAGTTATTTTTATTAAGTGTTTTTAAAAGCCTTGGTGAGTGTAGCCAGAAGAATGCCACATACCAGCATGGCGGTGGCAACTGAGAATTGAGGGTTAGTTTTCCGTTGACGCAGCGAATAGGGCTTCTCTTTCTCTTTTTATCGGGAGGCTATGCTACTATAAAAAAATCTTAAACCCAAAAAAGTACGAGTATATTTGCATTGGTTATTATATCCCAGGACTGACTCAAAAAGATAACGAACTACCAATTTAATGTTCGATCTATAGTTCATTCGCGTTAAGAAAATAGTGACTCATCACCGACTGCCGGCCTAGCCACACCCCCTAGCCAATTAAAACGCTAGAAATTATAATTTCTATTTTCTTAACGCGAATGAACTATAGTTGAACTTTAAGAAGGTACGTACTTAAGTACAAGTCATAATACTAAGGTCGACTGTGGTAGGTCAAAAGCTATTAAACTTAAACTTTTTGCGCCCAAACTTTATCTACGAAACGCACGGTCTTAGCAAGTTTTTGCTTGTTTATGTAAACACGGCTGTTGACACAGTCAGTTGAAACTGATGACTACCTCAACCCCAAGCTTGAAAAAAAAGGAAAACATCCATAAATCACTCAATGATAAAAAAACGGACAAAAAACAGTCGCCATTGGACCATTGCATTTTGGAAGCTACCTGTTTTTTATCGCCGAGGATCACGTTGCCTTATTAATAATCCTCATAAAAATAATCCTGATTATAGCTGTAGCAGATATTTTGTTGGTAGTATATTCTAAAATAGGACTTTTAGATAAAGAGATAAGAACCAGGTTAGTTTAGAGGCCACTAATCGCTAAGTAAGTACCTACATATATTTTGAATTTTTTTGGAGGAATATGCTGCCATCTTCCTTTTGTTTCTGCGGACTTTAATAAAGAGATAAGAACCAGGTTAGCTTAGAGGCTCACTAATAACTTAGCAAGTAGGTACGTACAGATATTATGAATATTTTTGGAGGAAAATGGCAGAAACATAGGATGATACGTGGGTTCAAGAGAGCTCATTCCTCGTGGTAGGTAGCGGTATGGCTGTGTCCCAGGCTCCTCCCAGGATAACATACCTACATACGACAGACGCAATGGGTTTGTTCTATTATGCTTATGCGACCTAACTTTTGGACCTCACGACCGCTTACCATCAGGTGGAGTGAGGTCATACACGAAAGCTTTTCTTATAAAAAATAACCTACAACTGATTTACGGAATACATAAGCTGCATTTCTAATTGCTACAAACCATGTACTCATTATGGGGAATACGCTAACGAATAACTATGTTATTTATGTTGCATGTATCAATCGAATTAAATTCAGGAATAAATTTTATAGTCTCACTTCGTTCAACAAATTATTTATTTTAACATTATCCTGTCATTAACAATTATTGTAAACCGTTCTTAGAAGCCACGTGAAGATCTAAGCCACTTCACACCTCTCGTAACATTAATCTTACTTTTTTAATCTTTTCGGGTGATTTCCAAGAAGATTCACTGTCACCAACTTTGATGGCACGATGTAAACTGCTTAACCAAAATACGGCATTAAATCAATAGGTCTAAGGGTGAAATTGGCTTGTTTGAATTTCTTATACGCATACCTAATCTTTTACCTTTGACAGCAAGATCTACGCAACATAAATACAAAATTATGTCCCTGGGAACGGAGACCCTTCTATTGAAGCCACCTTAAACACAATAAACATGTTCAAAAAATTCTTTGGGATGCGGTTTTTTCAAGCAATAACGTTTCGTGCCATTATATGAAAGCAGTTTGTCCGGATTTATATTAGATTTTATAGGCAATAAAACTAATCGGGACCTACGCTGAGCGGGCTCTGAAAGTTGTTAAGTATTTGGTAAAAAAAAAAATAGTAAAAGTTACAGATGTAGATATATAAAGTAGGGTTTACGGGGTAAAACAAACTCCTTCAATTTTTGGGGGATGATGCCACGACTAATGTATGTAAAATATATTACCTATGTCACTATTTATTCACTGTATTGAGCCACGAACCCTTATAGGTTTGGAATGTTGTGAAGATTACCCACCCACCCTAAAGGATACCTTAGAATAATATTGCTTTTCTCTTTACGTGTAAGAGGGTAGGTACCTATAAATTGTACTTTATTATTTAACTTTTACTGCTGTAAAGATATACTAATAATTTATTAATATTAGGTCTTATCTTCCGTACTGGCCATTTGAAACCAAAAACGAGATTATTAGCAATAAATTCTGAAATTAAATCAATTTTGTTTTATTTTATTTTAAAACATATTTTTGTCACAATTTCAGTCTTTTGGTTATTGTTTATCGGTGTATTTTCATTACATTTTAGTGTTTTTTGCTATAATATACTGAATGATTTCAAAGATATATATTTTTTTAATTTTCGTTACCTACTAGTTTTTCCTTCTTACCTGGGTCCACCTGGGTCGGAGGAAAAAAGTTGACATAATAATTTGAACATAATCGAACAAATTCTTCCAGAGGTATAATAAATAAATATTTTTTACACCCAACTTTGAGAAAGTTATGACGTATTTTTTGTACCGAGATATGCAATAATAATCCATTCATTCATCCTACGTAAGTACTACTTTATTGTACACATTCGACTCGACATACTGTAACCAAAGGTCAGGCCTGAAGAAGGCGGGGCGGGGCATTCACACCCCGGAGAAATTAAATTATTGTCCATTCATACCACAACGTGAACCGAAAGTTGGGAAATCCATTTAAAAGGTCGAATTCAATAAATATGTAGATGAGAATTAATATGAGAACTGTGAATACAAGTAATTTCATCGCAATGAATGTAAGATGACTTTTATAGATTCATAATAGTGTTTAAGTAAGATAAAATGGTATAACTCGACTGTCTCTTGGTAAAAAAAAAGACTGTTATACCAAGATTTAAGTCAAGTGTATGGTGCGCAATAAAGAATATCTATCTATCTATCTAAGTAATCGTCTAGTACCCATACCTAGTACAAACTTCGGCTTAGTTTTTTTTTTGTTTTTTTTAAAGTGGCTCGACATAATGGCTTCCCTACACCTGATGGAAAGCGAAAGAGAAGCCCAAGTCGCTGTGACAACGGGCAAGTAACTGGTCAGTTACCTGTCAGTTGCCACCGCCATGCCGGCCCAACCCTAACCCCCCACGAGCTCCGGAAACCCTACTCACCGGCAGAAACACGACCCAGAGGTCATTTGACTGCGGTATTCTATAGGGTGGAGGTCCTTCCCCGGACGGGCGGCTCAATTCGAGCGAAGATTCGCTGTGCCCTACCTCTCTTAGTTTGGGACTAGATGGTGCTGTGTGGACCAGCGTGGCATGTCTTGGGTTATTATTAAAAGGTCCTACTTATACTCTATTACGGAGTCGACGACGACGTACCTACCTATAATACTAAAAATTTTTTTTTACGTCGACTCGATGATCTCACGGCGAAGGAAAACACCGAGTGAAACCTATACAGACCCCTCTTTCTCAGTGGGCACTTTGGGCAAGTGCCCAGGGCCCCGGGATCGATAGGGCCCCCTCAGATCAAATACAAGGTCCCTAGCCACTGTCAGATCTAACAAAATAGTGTCCTGTTAAAGTCATAGAGGCCCCATTATCCTAATTATGCCCAGGGTCTCCAATAGCTTAAAGACGGCCCTAAACCTGTACCTATACCTACTACAGTTTCTTTTTTTTTCATCCATGATCCTGGGTACGGGACACCTGGGTTATGTGGAGCTCACTTCTTATCACTAAACCATCCGCCATAAGCGGTCTGTCTAAGATCGGAATCAGACAACATCAGTTACATTGCTCCGATCCCAAAGTACGTAGCTTAAGCACTTGTGTAATGGGTATCAGAACAACGAAGGTACCACAAATATATACTTAAATACAAAAGGCAGGGGTCACTACCAATTGAGCCACCGAGCCAGTCATCATGATCATCATCAGCCTATTGCAGTCCACTGCCGGATTTGCCGTCTTCAGGTGTTCGCCTCGCCAGTTTGGGCAAACATCGTCATCATCAGCCTATTGCAGTCCACTGCTGGACATAGGCCTCTCCAGTTGTTTGCCACACACCTTGAGTAGGGCAAACACCTGGAGGTTATACCCATAATCACCACGTTGGGCAGCCTGCCTGTTTAGCTACATCTTCAATTGTGATGGTTATACCGCCACCAGTCGGTTGCCAGCGCTTCGTTTGTTATTCGGCAGGATGCAGGTCGCTCCCTTACCGAAATGCTCGGATGAAAAAAAGACGGACTTTAATTAAACAAATACTTTAGGAAAACCCAATAACATAAAAATAATGATTGCTTTTCAAATTGAAATGACTAATTGCTGATAGTCTAAATATAGTGTATCCTTGCGTTGGTCGCGTCCCCTGCTAAGTTTGACCTGAAAATTAGGCGCCACTGTTTTAAAGCTTTTGTTCATATCTCAAGCTGGTTACGTTAGGTGCATACTGAAATATTGCTGAAGAAGAAATGCAATGTACAGCGAAGTTTGGTACCTACCAGGCGTATGCGATAGCTCAGTGGTGCGGGTCATGTCAGAGGGCAGAATGTGTCATCTTAATGATTCAGACTGAAATGGGAATTCATTCATTTATTATACTCGTACTATTGTAAATAAGAATAGTTTGTTGTTCATTGTTGTATTTAATTTTAAGTTTTAATTTTCGTTTTGACATTATTTTTATTTTATTTTAATTGGGTTTTTGATTGTGAATAATTTTGAATTATGGAAAAGTAATGTAAGAAATCAAATTGTTTAAAATTTCAAATTTGTACGCCTTTCTAGGCAAAACATGCAGAACTTATATTATGTATTTGACATCTGTAACTTACTCATGTTTTTACAAATAAAAATATCTTTATCTTCAAATTAAGAAAATTATTAAGCCGTATACGAGTATACGGCTGGTTGCCTACGTTATTTTGATATACCTCTGATAGGCTTAGAAATTAAGGTAAAACTGATATAGAATAACGTTTTTTCTATCCTACCTTCCTTTTAAGTGACATATCGCTATAAGGCTTGTGAGACGCGTATTTTTTAATCAAGTAAGTTATCGAATTGGAACATTAAAATCATATTTTCGGATATTTTGAGATACCGCTTTATGGCCGCCGCGAAGGGCAATAAGAATAGTGCTTGTTTATGTATTAAACTACATGGAAACTTAGCATGTAATTTTATATTCCTTCCATTGCGACTGGATTGAATGAAATCAAGTACCAGATCATTTCATAATGACTAAACACACAAACAATGGATGTTACAGAGTCAACGTACCTCGTGGGACGAGCGGTTTCATACAACATATACCTACCTACCTGCAATAATGTAAAGAAGTATATTGGAACTATATTTAATGTCCGGCAACTGACTGGTGGCGGTATAACCATCACGATTGATGGCGTATCTAGATACCACAGGCCGATGATGGGCCGCGGCGTCACCGGAGTAAGAAGAACACCCTGCGATCGCCTACCCGCCTGCCCAGCGTGGTGATTATGCGTACAGCTTTCAGGTTAAAGTGGCAAACAACTGGAGAGGCCTATGTCCAGCTGTGGACTGGGATAGGCTGATGATTAACGTAAGTAGATATTGTATAATTAAAAATATCAAAGGATAGTGGCCTTCCTGATGGATATAGAAGGAGAGGCCCAAGTCGCCGCGGCAACATACAAGTAACCAAACCAATCACTTGTCAGTTGTCTCACTTGCCACCGTCATGCTGGTCTGTAAGATTTATTTTCCATCCTTAACTAAGTATAAAAGTAGCTACTACCAAATCCAAGGGATGTAAATGTAAGGGAGAGGCCTATGATCTTTTCGCTCCAAGCCAACCTCACCTGCCCGTGGTGCATCCTGCTGAATGACAAACGAGGCGCTGGCAACCGACTGGTGGCGGTATAACCATCACAATGAAGACGTAGCTAAATAGCACAGACCGATGACGGGCAGCAGCGTCAGCGGAGCGAGAAGGTACGCCCTGCGATCGCCAACCCGCCAGCCCAGGGTGGCGATTATGGGTAGGTATATACCTATTATAATATAACCTATGTGGCGAACAACTGGAGAGGCCTATATCCAGCAGTGGACTGCGATAGGCTGATGATGATGATGACTACCAAATCAATTGGAATAGAAGACTAATGAATGAGTTAAGTATTAAAAGTTACTAAGCAAGATTGATGCCGACAACAATATTATTTGTTCATTTAAAATGTTTTATTAAAATAAAAAATCCCTTTTAAACAAAAAAGAATTATTTAAATCGGTTCGTTATTCTCGGAGATATTATGGTAAAATAAATACTTACAACAAAAAAAAACAGTCGAATTGCGATCCTAATCCTTTTTTTGAAATCTGTTGAAACTAAAATATTATGGCTGCAGTTCCTTTCTATCTGCGTTCTACAAATGACTATTTGATAGGATATATATTCGTTAATGTTATTAAGGTACTAAATAAACACCTTCATAAGAATCACAAATAAGTACCCCTTGAATCAGCTGATCGTTATGAATATTTGTCTTTATTTGTCCATTGTAGTCGCGTGCGCAAATTGTGTCGTTTTGCGATCATTTCCTAAAACGCGTCATAAATGGTTTTGTGTATTCACCGTGACGTAGCATCATCGGTATTGTGACGTAAAGTGTAATATGTGATATGCATCGAGGCGGGACAATAACTCTATTGAACGTCTTATCGTCAAGGAAAAGTCGAAGGTACCAGACCGGAGAAGATCGCCAATGCGGTGGACCGACTGGATCAATTCTGATTTGAGAGAATTGGGATGATGACTAAAAAATAATTTAATGTCCATCAGATAGATTAATGAAAAATATTGGATACGTATTTTTTATTTTGCCTCTTGTTCAAAAACTTACGAAGATACATTGATTTTAAATGTCACATGACGTCACGTTAGAGTACAAAATATACTCTAACGTGACGTAGTTAGCCCCCACTCCGTAACTTTAATGCGCTATATCTAAGTATTTTCTTGTTATTTCGACAAAACAAAAAATACGGGTCTTATATTTTTTTATTATCTAAGAGACGGACTAATTATTTTCTTCATTTTCATACCTTGTCATCATCCGTATTGAGCGTGGCGATTGTGGGTAAGTCCTTCAGGTGTATGCTCAAAGTGGCAAACAACTGGAGAGGCCTATGTCCAGCAGCAGTGGACTGCGATAAGCAGATGATGATGTGTTACAAAACACGCATGCACCTGCAACGTGACTGCATGCGGTCGCTTTGACACAGTACCTCGTATGAGATGTGCGGTTCCTCAGACCGCAACCACGTTTCCGGCGCTGAAGTTACTTGTATAACAGATATAATGAGCTTTGATTTGAAATAACTGTAAGCATTGGGGGGGGGGGGGGGGGGTAAGGGTTAGGCCGGCGTGGCAGTGGCAACTGACAGGTAACTGACCAGTTACTTAGTAGTACAGTAAGTAGATAAAATTAAAAAAGAAAATTACAGCACAGGCACTAAGGGATTAATTTAATTTAATACTCTCCTGAACTTTCGTCCACGCGCGGCGTATAAGTAGATTGACCGATCGCGGTCTAATCATGGTTCGTTGTCCTTTCGTCTTAGTATCACGATTTTTATATGTAAAACTGTGTACGTACAGTTCATCAGTCTTCCAAACACACAGATTTTGTGCCATTATCAAAAAATTTATGAGCATATTAAAACTTTTTTAATTTCCTTACAATACATTTAAGTAAGACATACCAAAAATATAAGTCATCTGTGGTCAGGTGTATCGAAGCTACCTTATTTAACGCAACCCACTTCGATGGTGGCTGTGTAACGGGGCCCTAATGACATAATAATAGTGCATGGTGTTGCCGCGTCGCGTGTGTAATTGCCTTAAGTCGGGCACCACACGACGGAGTGAGCGCGGATCTTTAATTTTATTATGCTGGATGCGACAAGATACCAGGGGCCCTACTACAAAACAAAAAACGAAAACGATCGTTCGTTGAACGGATCGCGTATTTTTGCCCCATAAATCCCTCTCATTTGTCCCTCCCGCCGCTATGCTGTTTCCAATCTCAGGCTTCGTAAAACTGGTAACTCATTCATAGGACAAAGTGTAAAAATATTTAACAAAATACCGCAAAATATTGTTGATCTACCTATACATAGATTTAAATCTCGCATTAAGTCCATTTTAATGTCAAAAGGTTATTATAAAGTACAAGACTATATGGATGACAATATTACATGGATATGATAGTCTGCTCGCTTGCGCTTTTTAAAACGATATTATTGTATTGTATATTTTAAAAAAGGCTAACTGTCGAGTTTGTTGCGGCACTTCTTCTCTGCAGGCTACACGTCGAAGTGCTGGTAGGAAAAAAGTTTGACGTGCAAAAGTATTACTAGTGAATCTATTTGCAGAAATAAACTATTTTATTTATTTATTTATTATTTTATTTTATTTTATTTTATGCCGGCTCAATTCCCCACGAGCTCCTGAAACCATACTCACCGGCAGAAACATGAACGGACTCGGTCATTTGGCTGCGGTATTCTGTAGTGTCCTTCCCGGGCGGCTCAATTCGAGCGAACATTCGATATGACCTACCTCTCTTAAAATAAATTAATAATCTATCTATCTATCTCCTATATACTTAAAATAAATCTGTAGAGAAGTCAATTCAGTATCTACATGAATTAAAGTTTACAAAAACTATTGAAGTCCGTTATTTTTGAAACCCGATATCCACGCGTGCGACGCCGCCGGCACGGCTAGTCTTAACTTTTTGTTTGTTTGAACGCGCTAATCTCAGGAACTACTGGTCCGAATTGAAAAATTATTTTTGTGTTGAATAGACCATTTATCGAGGAAGGCTTTAGGCTATATAACATCACGCTGCAACTATTAGGAGCAAAGAAATAATGGAAAATATAAAAAAAAACGGGGAAAAAATAACTATTCCACGCGGACAAAGTCGCGAGCACAGCTAGTCTTCTATACTTATAATAAATCTGTAGAGAAGTCAATTCTGTACATGGAATATATTTTCAAAATAACTATACGGGGGTGATTAGTGATTGATACTGATGCCAAAAATGCAATCAGTAAAATTTTTGTCTGTCTGTCTGTCTGTCTGTCTGTATGTTCGCTATAGAAAAACGCTAACGAAACTTAGTACAATTATTCTTTATACTCCTGGGCAGGTTATAGTATACTTTTCATCACGTTACAATCAATAGGAGCAGAGCAGTAACGGGAAGTGTTGGGAAAACGGGAGAAATTTTTATCTACATGTTTGATCAGGCATCATGCGAATACTACTGCATGGAATTAAATGCGGTTTTCACCAATGTGTTGCTAGAGGTCTAACCTAAAATTTAGATATCATTTTATGGAAGTCCGTTATTTTTTAAATCCGATATCCAAGCGCGCGACGCCGCCGGCACAGCTAGTAATAAATAAAAGCTTTTACAGTGCCATCGTTACTTATCACATCCAGCCTCCAGTAAGTCTGTCACTGGGCAGCATTTCGCGTGACGATTTGGGCCTGCGGCCGGCGGAGTGGTGTGCGCGCTATAATTTTGTATAATTCCACGAGGATTTGGCTTAGATACCTACCTCGTTGGGAGACGGACACCGGCGGTCTGTCACTGACACAATGTGCCGAATTTAATTTCGACGCCATTACAATATTTTAATTTTCGTCGCCATTACAAATGTATGACGCCATTTTTTGAGTATGTACCCATGGAAGACTTTGTTCTTTCGATGACTGTGATACAGTTTACATAATGCTGTAGGTAAGGAGTAGATACTTAATTAAGACGCGTAATCAAGTGTTTGTAGATACCTCATAGGCGTGTGTATAGTTGTATATGTCACCGGAAAATAGCAAGAATCGTAAATTGATCAATTTCCTAGGTAGTTGATTAACTTCCGGAAAATAATAAACGGCAGTTGAAATGTATTATTTAACGTATGTATTTTAGTAAATTGATCATTTTACGGGGTCTTGCCGTAAAATCATCCGACGAAGGTGAGGTGAACGTTGATTGGTTCGATGGCTTACGTGGCGTTATCCCGGCAACCAATCAGGGAACAGTGTATTTAATTACGGGTAATAGTGCACCGTTAAATAGTACATTGAGCAATGATTGGCCCATTTGAGGACGATTTTACTTGTGTCAAAATCGTAAATTATTAAATGACTGTCAGGCTACCGTAAATTGATCAACTAACTGAAATCCATTGCGTTAAATAATACATTTCAACTACCGTTTGTTATATTCCGAAAGTTAATCAACTACCTAGGAAATTGATCAACTTACGATTCTTGCTATTTTCCGGTGACATATACATACTTATATGTGTATGTACGTCTAACTTAATAACCATAAGGCTCGATACCTATATCCTGTACCTGCTGATCATTAATTTATTTTATTTTATCACAAAATCCACAAGTATAGGTAATACCTTATCTTATAAGTGAATATACGCAAAATATTTATTTGAATAGTATGTAAGTAGTACCTATATTAGATACATAATATATATTTAAGTCCTATTAATACTTAAGTTAAACAATGTATGTTTTAGTTAATTAACTGTAAGTATGTTGTGAAATTCTTCTTCTTCTTCTTCTTCGCCCTAGCGTTTTCCCGGCCTAGTGCCAGGGTCCTCTAAAAATAATCTCTCTCGGTAGTCATAGGTCTTCCGAGACAAAGCGATTATTTTGCATTTAGGCAAGTTTTGGCATTGTTTTGTTAAAAACCACGTGTACACGGCAAATCTCTTGATAGGGTTTGATAATAATCTTAACTAATCTTAACTTATAATATTATAAAGCTGAAGAGTTTGTTTGTTTGAACGCGCTAATCTCAGGAACTACTGGTCCGAATTGAAAAATTCTTTTTGTGTTGAATTACTATTAGGAGCGAAGAAATAATGGAAAATGTAAAAAAACGGGGAAAAATAACTATTCCACGCGGACGAAGTCGCGAGCACAGCTAGTTACCTATATACAGTTACGAGTACTGACTGTGAAAGCTCGAAACAAGATCGTTGCAGTAAGTACCGAGCCAGACTAACCATAGGTTAACCCTATGGTTAGTCTGGCTCAAAGCGTTTAAAAAGAACATAAGTATAGTCTTAATAATTCAGCCTATTTGGCAGTAAAACACATAAGTAATCTATCCCCAATCCCGCTCTTTGCATGAATCAATCACAAAATCTGTGGCGAGTGTCGCGCTCGTGGTCATACATTTTTTGTGCATGTTTTTGCGCCACATTCCTTCCAATGGTTTTATTATTATCACACTCGGGTAGTCTTTGTGAAGGAGATCACGTATCATAGCGGCAGAGCTTCAAGGACGGTTGGCTAGGAGATACCTACCTACTGGCCCGTTGACTAATATTTTATCCTAGGCACACATATTTTAGGGTGTTATTTAACTGGTTAGCAAAATATTCTAGTATTTTTGAAAGCAGAAAAATACCTATTATCTGTCAGCAGAATAGCGGTCAGCAACTCATGGCCAGCAAAAAATTCAAAATCAATCAGCAATTTATGCCATTCTAGATGGCTGTAATTATTTTTGTGCTGCATCCTAATTCTCTATGCAGCAATAAGCTGTTTCTGTTTTATAAAATTTGGGTAAGCACTCAGAGAGTAAGCAAAATAATGTTTTGTGCTGCTTATAACTGCCGTCGCGGCTGATTCGGGTCAAGCGTGCATTTAGAAGTCCGTGTGCTTCGGCGCTACGGGAAGTGCAGCCCCTCAGCCCTAGCGTAACAAAGTACAGGCACCCACGCTCTCCTTCGCAGCTTCGGCTTGCTGCAGCCTCAGCCGCTACGGAGAGCCCGAGCGCCTGGACCTTGTTACAGCGGGCAGGGGTTGCCTAACCTCCGCGAATCCGCCTTTTTGGAATTACACTCTTGGGGTAAGGCAGACCAGTACCACGTCAAGTCGGGGTTGGCTGATTCGAATCTGACACAGATTGACATGAAATCTTCGATTTTTCAACAAAAATACAATCCAATTAGTTATATTGCTTACCATGTTTAAAATAGGTACATAAGCATTCATTATCTCTGCTGATCAATCATTAAATCTTGCTGACCAAGTAGATATTTTGCGGACCGAATGTTTATTATGCAAACTTATGGTATTGGTAGGTATGCTGCCTATTAATGATTTAATTTTTGACCATTATCAAAATTATTTGCGAATCAAAGATTGCCGATTGATTTTTTTTATTGCAGACAAAATCTTTGTACCTATGACGACTCATCATTTGCCTGCCCTGTTCCCATTATCTGGGGTCGGCGCAATATGTTCTCTTCTTCCATTCATCCCCCAAAATCTTTATATGTCGACTAAATCATTTAAATGCTGTTTGGGTTGGCTGACCAAATTTTTGTGCGTATCATTTCATTTAATTACTTCTGTACAATTTAAATTAGTTTAACTACTCCCCGCTAGAGGTCGCTATTTTTTGCACCAGCGACATCTATACCTGAGTAGCATGAAACTTTTTGTAGGCGTTTACTAGCGACATCTAGTAACACCGCATCGTGAATGAAACTTAGTACATTATATTTGTGATAGAGGGCGGTAAACAGCAATTTATTGAAAAATGTACAAATACCTAACTTATACAAATAATAATAAAAAATTACAGTTAATTTTTAGACTTATTAAAACAGTTAACAAGAACAATTGATATATAAAAATTCAGCATAAAAATTATGTGGTTTATGGGCGTTGTTATGCGTGCTTAAATTGTGTTTAATGTCATAACAAAAATAGATAGAAAATAAATATAAATCTTATTAACCATTAACCATGGTAATTCGACTAATTTAGTACATGGTTATTTATTTCGCAAACTTTCGATAAGCTGCGGTGTCCGAGTGGTTAAGGAGATGGACTTGAAATCCATTGGGTTCTACCCGCACAGGTTCGAATCCTGTCCGCAGCGTCCTTTTTACATTTCTTGCTAGACTTAACTAGGTATTGATTTTTAAATTCTTGTCGTCCTAATGATTTTAGTGATCCTTCATAAATTATACTAATGAAAGCAGATTTTTGTACTAATAAAAACAACTTAGCATTAAATTTGTGCCAAATACACTATGTACGCACTACGTATTTTATTTTCTCATTTAAAATAGCGCGTGGCGGCATACAAAATATTCGGTCTAATTATTATTTATCAATTTAATAAGAGATTAATATAATTAATAATAATTAAATAAGAGATTTGTTGCAGTTACTATACATACAACATTATTATGCAGGAGGACGACAAGAACTGAAAGTTTCGATGAAATTAAAAAGAAACAAATATCTAAATACGGATATTTATAAGAACAAATTTTATACAAACGAATTGTGTTACAAAAAGTATTCCTTCGAGCCGGATTTGAACCAGCGACCTATGGATGTCTACAGCTACCATCACCCACTACAGTCCACCGCTCTACCAACTGAGCTATCGAAGGTTGTTAAAATTGGACGAAATTTTAGTTACCTATATTCTATACACTTCAAATACCGACAAAATAGCCGATTAGAGCTATTTCAGATTCGATTGAATATGATATTGTGCACCAATGAAATAATTACATTAACGTATTTTAAAGCAAAATGTGAACATTTTCTTTTAATTAGATAAGTACACAATAAAAACCTGAGCTACCTGCTGTTGTCGATGCATTGACTCTGCCGCTTCAGATAGGGTCAGCCGGAGTTTGCCGTGCCTCTTTCCTTAGCAACATCCTCTAGCGATACGAACTTTTATAAATTTTAATACGAGTGTTGTCTCGTGTTAAATAAATTATGTACTACATATTTCATATTCTATAGTACTTTCTGCCCGCAGCATAGTTAATCCTTACTTTATCCGATAATTATTTACGTGTAGGTTTTTACGGGTTACGGTTTTAATTGCTGGAATTTGAATATTGGGTAAGTACTTGTCCCTACATGTATTGTGTACCTATTTAATCTAAATATTTTGACAGGATAGTTTTTGTTATCAAGATTCGTAGACTTTTTAACTGTAAAATTAAGATGGCGCTGCTATATATATATATATACATATATATATATATATATATATATATATTTCATACTTTTTTAATACTCTATTAACTTAAAATATCATATACAGGACAAGGTCTGTTGGGCCTGCTAGTACATATCCTACTTAATATTATAAACGCGAAAGTTTGTTTGGATAGATGGATGGATGTTTGTTCCACTTTCACGCAAAAACTACTGAACGGATTTTAATGAAACTTTACAGGAATATAGTTTGTACATCAGATTAACACATAGGCTATGTTTTATACGAATATTCACGCGGGCAGAGCCGCGGGCAGCAGCTAGTATGTATATAAATGTCTAAAATAAGATAAGATACTCTTACGTCCGATTACAATGCAAACTTAATTAACGGGACTACACTCGTACTTACGATAGAAAATGTCGGTTTTTTACAGATTGACGTTTTGGTTCGGCAGTGTTGTTGTCGTGATTTAATAACAAGCAGTTTCGCTGGAGTCCAGCTAATTAAACTTTAAATATCGTACATTTGATAAAATATTTTTGGAAAGCATTAGTCAACACCAATTTTATTTATAGCGAGTTCATTCATAGGTTTAATTATATCTGATAGCAGTCTAGCTGGGTATTTAAAGTGAGGTGAGCTTTGAACTCTATATCAACAACTGGAAATATCAGCGGGCTATATTTGGCACAATTTGAATACCAATCGAAGACGAGAGTGGCTGAAAGTGAATGGTTGACCCGAACTTTGTTCTACTTATAAACGAAGGGTGAACCTTCGTTTCACAGATGTAGAAACATAAATAATGCTAGGTACTACTGTTTTGTATTTGGTATGTAATGGAGCGGCATATCATAATTACGCTCCAAGTCAACCCCACCTGCCCGTGGTGCATCCTGCCGAATAACAAACGAGGCGCTGGCGACCCACTGCTGGGGGTATAACCATAACAATTGGCGGCGTAGCTCAATACCACAGACCGTAAGGGGCAGCAGCGTCACCGGAGCGAGAAGCTACGCCCTGGGATCGCGAGCCCGCATGCCCAGTGGCGATTATGGGTATATCCTCCAGACGATTTCCTTAAGTGGCGAACAACTGGAGAGGCCTATGTCCAGCAGTGGACTGCAATAGGCTGATGATGATGACTACTGTTTTATCCTGACCGAATTTCGATCATCGACGACACTAGCCAAGTTATCATCATCATCATCATCGACCTGCAAAAGGTAAAGTAAAGTATTCAAAAATACCTGTTAAGATTTCATCCCAATTTTAATAAACGTAGGTAGGTACCTACCTATGTCTAACTTAAGAACTTTGGAATTTAAGGAACCAAATTTTCCCCAAAATTATCGTAATCGAATGTAAATAAAATAAACACGGGAACAATCTTTCGTTCGAGTAAATTGACTCACTTCCTTCTCGGTCCAACTGCTAAATTACTTCGAAACGACTTCCACGCGAACGCTCATCTCCGCTCCGCACATTGACGTCATCAAGAGAGCACAGCCTCCAGTATTGTCAAACATATATTTAATTACCATCGTGTGCAGTGCGGCACACGCAACCTCCAAATAAAAACGCTCCTATCACTTCACGAACGTAAAGGAAATATGGTATCTACTCCGTTGTGAATAAGTCTCTTTTTGCAAGAATACTTAAGGGTTCATAGGCTCTCGCGGGTGCGGGAACGGGGTGAGTTTCGGCCGATCCTGGTGCCCATCGCGCATGCGCGAATACGTTTGCCAAACGGTCCCGTTCAGTCACAGAAAGGCGGCGCGCCGGGTTGCGCGCTCGCCCGCCTCCGGCCTCAGCCCAAAACCGTCGCGAAAAACTGTTTTCATCAATAAAACGCATCACATAATGCCGTGAAAACGTTATGCGGAGCCGTAACATGTCAATTGAGTCCGTTTATTAGTAGTGTGTGAAGGAACACGTGAAATTAGCTGCCCGTAGTGTCTTCCTTTAGTATACAGTAAGGTGACTGTTGGGAATGCGATTGTTTTGAGGTGAGTTTTCGCAGCAGCCGGTAAGGTCGGGGTTTGCCCTTGGTGTGGTGGACCCGTGGCGAATAGTGGATCGCGTGACAAGTCGTGGACGGAGGGAAATCATTTAGCAAATTGCCTGACGTTAGCCGAATCATTAAACCTGTGGGTACGGCGATTTTCTTTGTTGAAGGTCGTTGTGTAATGGGACGCGCGGATCTTCGGCTCTGGTAACAGACTCTTATTACAAAACTATCACAGATAGCACAGAATTTTCCCGCCGCTGCGGCATTTGCATGTTTGGTAAAGCTTTCGAGCGTGACCGATTTTAATGCCACCTCTTGTGATCTAACACTAAGGTAGACACATAACTATGTAGGTACATACTTCCAATTACCTACACTCTGACCCGAATTCGGAATACATTAGGCAAGTTTCTTCAACGCTCATATGGCGAAGGAAAACACCGTGAGAAAGTCTACACACCGTTGAAGAAATTCTAAGGTTCTGTGAAGTCGACCAATCGGCACACCGGCTTGGTTGGGTCAACCAACCAACCCTTTAGGCCTTATCGCCCTAGTTTACGGTAGTGTAGAACCCCTCAGTGGGTATATAAGACGAGACGTTAATGAATACCTTTACCTATTTGATTTGAGCTACGGAGCGGGCTATGTTCGCCATTTCTCTGCTAGATCGAATCAGAAATGAGGAGATCCATAGAACGAACGAAGGTCACAGACAGCTCGAAGCATTATCAGGCTGAAGTGGTAGAGGGCAGGCACGTGGTGCCAAGAAAAGATGGCCGTTGGAGACTGGACTCGACTGGAGAGAAATGCGACAGCTTAAAACGGGCCGTTGTGGAAGGCTTTGTTTTATGGGACCTCCTATGATGATGATGATTTAATAATTAATAAATGGTAATAAAGTAGGTAGGTACAATTTGCATTAAAATATCACTGGCTAAAAGTTTCATCACCAAACCAACTACAACAAAACCTTGTTCCCCTTTCAAAATCCACCTTCGTTCTTCAAAATTAATCAACGTTTGATTAGAATCATAAGGAAAATCATGGTATACCCACCTTCGTTTGGGAAAAACTAAACTGCGATAGATACCTACCTACCTACTCTAAATGGCTTTGTTCATCCAAGCATTGGAAAGCACTTAATGTGTGTGGTATGCTCGACAGGTTTGTTCCATCCCATCAATCTATAAGAGGAAGGTATAGGCACCAACAACGAGCTGTTCGGACTGTGGTCCCGATCCGACCGAGACTGGCTGATAAACTAGAGAGAGAACTGCAAAGAGACCTTGGTTTCCTATGCGTCCTCTATTGACTATTTTAATCGGAAGTGCTCTTTCTCAATCAAAACAGTTTTCATCGATCGTTTTGCAACGTGTAAGTATGAGAAATGAGCTCCTAGCCGCGGTGTTGTGTTAACTGATTGCGAGGGTCAAGCAAAAGCCGATGCAGTCGCCGATTCTTCACTCTCATAATCCGTTGGGACGATTGTTCGACACGACCGAATAGAGAGAGATCAGGCGACCGGACCGGGCTCACCTGCTAATCCTGCAATCCGATCTTTGAATAACTCTGAAGCCCTAGAAGACACACCCACCAAATTTCGGGCACAGACATCCGATACAAGGTAGTAGAAATCTGCATCATTAGTTTCTTGAAAGGTGACAAAAATATTTGCTGGGCGAACGCACTCGCGGAGAATACCCACTAAACCCGGCGGTGGTCCGCTACGAGCGCTCTGAGGGGGGTTAGGATGCCCGGAGAGAGTCGATGCAACCTGCCATAGAGCGGTAACCCTGCGCCGGGTAGACGGTGTGGTGTCCTTCCGGCACGTTTCGGTGGACGACTCCTCTATCCACTGTGCCCGAAGGCAAGTTGCGACATTTTCGTCGCATTCTAACGGCCGTATTCACAAACGTTACTATGCGTCGCGCGAACGCACAGGTACCCAAAAACGTATAGGATTTTGGGCACTGTGCGTCCGTGCGTCGCATAGTAACGTTTGTGAATACGGCCGTAAGTCCCACACCGCAGAGCGCGGCACTTGCGACTACTAGAGCAACGAGACAGTTAATTGCAAGACAGTTTATTAAATATGTAAAGGATGCTAAAACTGGAGCTATTTAAAGAGGTCCTTTAAATAGCTCCAGTTCGGCTGGCAAGTGCTGGGTATGAAACAGCCCAAGATCGGCGAAGTGGCGAACAATAAGAGAGACCACAAGAGGCAGTTTTTTTTGGCCTGATGGTATATCGTAATCCTCACTCACCCAGCAAAAACCGGTTCACTCTCGCCTTGAACATCTGAAGATTATATCTCTCGGAGAAGAAGGAGCCCGCCAAAGAGCACATCATCATTTATAATGATTGGCAATATAATTTTTATAATCAGATAATTGCTGTTGGAATTCGCCCGTTTATTCCACCAACACAGCTGCGAGGAACCTATCACCAAGTAGAGTAGCTATTACCGTTGCAGTTTTATTGCCGTCTCTCCACGCCCGCTATATGACGATAGCCATAAAACCGAGCTGGTTACAACGTATAATTGTATTCCGATCCAGCCTTCATAAAGGATGGATGTTAAAAGGATTTGCGAACGAGTGATTAATGTTCCACAGACAGCTGTTTTGTCATTCGTTCTACACCGCCATTACGACGCTCGGATAATGGATTCATTTTTGAAGGCCCTTTTCATGTGCTTGTTGTTTCAATTCTGTGTTTAAGAGTGGTTTACAGAGTAATAACAAAACGTACAATAACTTCGGGGAGATCATACTCATATACATTACATACTATACTATACTCATTAGACTATACTATTTGATATTAACCCTCAGGATAAAAAGCCTGCCTGATATATGAAAAACGATTGATCCGAGATGATTATAGTACGGAAATAGATTACAGATAAATATTTGTAATAATGTAGGTATATGTCAAATCCTCCTCCGTGCGTCGTACTCCTCATTAACGAGGGTTGTGACCTCTCTTGCGAAACACCTTCTCTCGTCCTTTCTCAACGGGCTTCTGTCTTTGGCGGCGTGGAGGGCGTGGTGAACAGAAGAGTCGAGTGCGGTGCGGATCTGGTTGTATCTATGTACGTATTGGGCTGCGACCACGATATGTTAAATAAATTTCACAAATGCTAACCTACTGCGGTCTGGGTGACTAAGGCAAATACTCTAAACAACAATTGTCATTGGGGGCGGCATATGTCCGGCAGTGGATATTTGTAGGCTGATGATGAACATGAAGATAATAATTACATTATTGATCTCTCTCACAATTCTGTATGTAATGTCAAACAAAAACCTTTTAGTCTGATCTCAGATCGGACTTGAGTTTCGGAAGTATTGGTTTAACTTTTAGCCAATGACACATTGTAATTGTACAAGTTCTAAGGACATCGAAATGTCGAAGACCTTTTTTGTCCTATGTGTTATCCCTGTACGAGCGTGAGTACCTACACTTACTAACAACATTAACTTCGTGATTTGAACCCAGTAGGGGTAAAATACAAGCCATTGTCTCTTGTAATCAGGTTACATCTAACTTTGTTGAACTAACTAACTCTGCGTAGCTCTCTGCGACCGGTTGCGAAGCGTTTAATTACTCTCTGTTCCCGTTTTATATACAGTTTTCCCCGTTTCTATACGAACTTGAATAGTCGTTTCACGTTGTTTGTAATTAACTAAATTATGTGTTTATTGTTCTTAAATTTAAACAGTTTCAGCAACTTTTAATAATTATTTGGTACCATGCTTAATTTCTGTAAGAGTTTCATGAGTAATGCTTTTGCACGTCAAACTTTTTCTCATCAGCATTTCGACAAGAAGCCTGATGAGAATAAGTACCGCAAGAAGCTCACCAGTTAGACTTTTCTTTTTAAGAAACATATATTATTTGAATATCTTATATTAACATCATATAATGTTAAGGAAATATGTAGTTAAGCAACTTTACTGCGTAATTTCTCGAAGGCTACGCAGCGTACAATTTGCCGATTGATCTTTCTCGAAATTGGACTTACGTAATGGAATCACTTGCTCCAAGTATATTTAGGTATTCGTCGTCAACTTCGAGATGTAAGCTTCGGTGCGATACGGAATCTCGACAGGAGGTTCTTCTATGTTAATTTAAAGACTTATTTATTGCAAGACAGGATTGAGGATTGACCTTAGTCTTAGACTGCGGCAGTCCACTGCTGGACATAGGCATAGGCCTCCCCGAAACGCGCCCTTGTGCTTGATCAGCAGTCTCGTCCAGTTGATGCCACCGAACTCATCGCTTCATCTAGCCGAAGCAAGGCGGGCAATACCTCAATACGGCCCGATTGCCAAAGCTGAAAATCCAGGGCCAACAGTCCTGGCGCAATGTGAGCAGACAGGATCCCAGATAATAAGAATAGGGATGAAGAAAGAAGTTGTACAAAATAATTGTATAGCCAGAATAATCTTAATTATCTAATAATAATAATCCAGAATTATCTATTGTATAGCGAAAATAAGCATGGGCGCTGGCAACCGAAATGTGAATGATTTGGTTACTTGTTCTTTACTGCAGTGACTTTGGTATCTCATTGGCTTTCCATGAGGACACTAAACCGTACTAAATATTATAAAAAAATCTACCTACCTCCTAAAACGAGCCTACAAATGTCTCAAGGGCCGGCAACGCACATGTGCTTCCTGTTTTGTTGCCGTGTCGATGAGCTGAAGTGATCGCTTATTACTATCAAGTGATCTTCAGGCCCGTTTGCCTACTCTGTCATATAAAAAAAACCTAGCAATTATAAGTTTCCTGTACTGATAGTAAATACGAAGACCTCCCTTTCAGTTGTACCACGCGGATTCCCCGGCGTCTGACTGACACCGGCCTAATTACTCTTTGTGTGTTTCTAGTCGGTTTCCGCGCGTTTCTATTCTGTTTCCGTTCGCACCCCGAGTGATACATTATTTGGGAAACCATTGAGGCGTGTTTAATTCCGCCAGTAGGCCATTAACAACACAAACGAACTGATCGAATAGTATAGAACGGTTTGTGTACACAATAATAAACAAATATTTCCCAGACAATGCACACCAATCACTGGTTTCAAATTAAGTTTTCCCTTTTGAGGGAAATTGATCACAGTCATAACACTAAGAGCTCGTTTATTCAAGAGAGAGAGGTTTAAGGCCGATGGCTTACCCGATGGTAGGGAGGCGTAATGCGACGCGTGTTGCAGATTGTAGGCAAAAAAGCTTAGCCAACCAATAAGAACAATATGACTTAGGCCTACGGCTAGGTCATATTTAACGACATGACAGATGTGACCTGCTCAAAATCATGATGGGTAAGGTAACTGAAGGAAGACGTAAAGGGAACGGAAGAAGTCGTACAACATCAGGGATTGGACTTGATTTGCGACTATCGGTCAACTATTCACGCACAGGATAAGGCCAGATATACAGAGATGAGTGCCAAACTTCAATTGTTTGAGAGCCACTGGAAAAAGAATGTTAACTTAACCCTGGTTTTGTACAAGTTAAATAGAGCGGTTAAATTTAAATACCAACATTCAGTGGGCGTCGGGTCGGGACAGTAACAAAAATGTATACAATACACAGTGTTCCTAACAAGAACAACTGGAAGTTACAAAGTCCGAACAAAGTTTGGGCTTTGATTAAACCAACCACTGTGCGAGTTGTGGATTTTGCTTTGCCAATACAATCGGCATTTACAAGCCTGTCCTCGACAGGATGGACGCTATCGCCTATACATATATGGATGGATATATGTTGATAGTATAACTTTGTTTATTTGTATGTTTATAAATCTGCCAATAACACGTACATCGCCTCGATTCAGCATGGCAATTATTGAAAACTACACACAAATCTGTCGTCGTGGGTGTCGTAGAAGATGACTAGGGCCAAACCAAACGTGACCGTGCTGTCACTATGGGGGACAATTACCCAATTATTAATTACTTTTATTTGAAAACTACTACTCTTTCCGAACAGCTACGACTTGGGAACCTTCAAGAAATGGAGCATTCATATTTAAAAGGCCTGCAGAGTGCAGTGGCCCTAAACTCGATTTGAGTAGCGGGTGTCCATGGGCGGTGTCGACTGCTTACCATCAGGCATCACACTTGCTCGTCTGCCACCTTTCGCATAAAAAAAAATACTAGGCAAGATCACCTGCCACTATCAGAGAACCTGCAGGCAATGGCGTAACTACAGCGTGGTATATAAGCAAAATGCCACGGGCCCCCCGGCCTTCCTTACGGCCCCCGATCAGAGGATAATCGAAGATCCCAACTTTTACACAAACATAATTTTTTATATAAAAATAACCCAACACATGCCACGCTGGGCCACACCCCAAACTAAGCCGAAGCTTGTACTATGGGTACTAGTTTACTGAAAAACTTACTTAAATACTTTTTTGTAAATAAATACATTATTATACATTTATACACCTAGACCAATACAAACAGACATGTTCATGAACACGAATTACAGTAAAAATCCGATGAATTTGCTTTTATAGTTAGGCCACCGTCCCTAGATAACAGCATAGTAAAGGATATTGTTTAAAAAGAAATAATGCAAATCTATACCACCAGCCCTCATAGTAGACGTAAATTGATTTCCACTCATATTTCCTTTGTTCTGCGAAAAGCTAAGTATAATGTGGAATTCGCTGCCTGCTAACGTTTTCCCAGAACGTTATTACTGGGAACTCTTTAAGGTTAGGTGAATAAGCGGTATCAAAAGAAAAGTAATCAACCTAAATATTGCCTTTTCTTCAACATCTGGGAATATGGCGGGCGTGTTCCACTATTTTTAAGTCGACTAATTTTCGGCCGTATTAGAATGTAAAGTTTATAAATGTCAACTTGTAACACCGTAAATTGGTCAATTTACTAAAATACATTCGTTAAATAATACATTTCAACTACCGTTTGTTTCATTCCGAAAGTTAATCAACTACCAAGGAAATTGATCAAGTTACGATTCTTGCTATTTTCCGGTGATATATAGGAAATAATTTTATCGGCAGCACACAGATATACATACAAGCATAGATACTAGAACATTAAACGTACAATATAGTTATTCAATCACAAAAAACAGAAGAACAGCGATACACAAGAGAACGAGAAAAAATAAAAATACCCCCAGTTTTGTTTTCTTGAAAGGATTGCTGTATTTACATACATGTATATGTTGAAGTATATAAACGTACGGGAAAATATTGAATATTTTGATACGTTAACCAACGTTAAGTTCAATGACCTAACAGTGACGATATAGGTAGTAAGAAGATTGACTGGCAACTTACCTATACGGCTTGTTTGAACTTACATCATACTCGAGTGTCTTTTCTCTAAGCTACAACAATGGCTAGATCCAGTATGTAATATGTAGAACACATTCTTGAGCTTTTCTAGTGCACTCGTCTGGCTTCATACGGTATGCGCTGTCACGACATACTGTAGATACTCGTACTACATACTTCAGCAAAAGTAGATGATGCATCTAATTCTTAAGTGAACGTGGTAAGGTCCCTTTTTGAATGCAGGTCACAACTACTTTTTCTGTTGACCGTATACCTTCCGTTTCATTATTACATGACTTTGATATGAAACCACAGGAAATCTTTGAAAACATATTAATAATGTCAAATGTTTAATCTTGAAAGTTCCAATAATTGAATATCGAAAGTTTTTAATCTAGCATAGGTATTACCCACGCTAATCTACCCATGCCATATAGATATTATGCTTGTATGTGCATGTTGACAGACTTGGTGCTTGTATGTACAGAATAGGTCGGTGAATAATGTGGCGAATTGAATAGGCCTGTTGCCGAAAAAAAAAGTAATTAGACCGTCTTTTAGATTGTTAAAAAATAAAAGACACGTATTTTTTAATTTGTAAATTAGACCAAAAATGACAACGATAATAGCCAATTAAAATTACGCGTGACATCAGATTTTGGGAGTTTTTCGCAAATGAGTGACGTCAAAGACCTCCACTCCTACATTTTGATGACAAGGCATCTTTGTTATTTTACGATTAAATGAAAAAAGGAAAAATACGAGTCCAATATATTTTTATAATCTAAAATATGGACTAAATATAGGTACCTAATGTAATTATTTTGACCCTGGAAACACCCCTATTGTTGGAGATCATGGCGTATGCGTAAACCAGTGTAAGACTGTTTACATTTTTTTCTAGTTTCGCTAGCAACAGATACCGCTACTTCAATATCTTTCCCTTTCGGACTTTGTGCCCCTGTGGCGATGCCCCGGCGCTTTCAAGCGTACATGACGGGCAGACAAACCCTCCACTGCCTTTAATAATATACCTCAAAGCCTTTGTTTCACTTTGGTGTAGTCTACTAGATACTTTTGGCAAGAAACTCTGAGCAATGCACACAAGAAACTCCTGAGCCGTATGTTCTTAGTGATGAGCATGGCCTGTGAGTTAGATATTGTAATGGTATCGATTGAGAATTGGTTAATCAAATTATGTAAAATGGGTTATTATTTCCGTCGTCTGTATTCGCGGACCCCCTGCTTAGTGGCATGCCATGACGACATGTATGGCAGTGTTGCCATGGCACCCCAGGGCGGTTGTACACATTTTTAGAACCCCTACATTATTAAATAAGGATAATTTTATTTATCTTTTAAATTCTAATCTTATGCCCACTTCCACTAACAGCCACTTACACTAAGAAACCCCCTAAGCAAGATATAAGGAACGCTTTGACATTTTTTTTTTCGAACGTGTCGAGCAGTTTACCACCTACTTGACCGTTGACTCGGCTACTTAAACATTATATTATATTAGCGACCTACCCTCGGTTCATTTTATTTCATTGGGTTACATTATTGGCGTTTTAGTAAGGATCCCTAATATTTTCTAATCGGTATAGTAGTTTTTGAGTTTATTCATTACGAGCATACACACACACACAAATACAATTTTAATAATATAATATGTACAATTATTATACCATGACGAATCTGACTTTGCCTGACTTCTGTTGTACCTACATTTGCTTCCGAAAGCGCGTATCTACGACATTACTTGAACTGAACAATCGTGAACAAAGTTTGTTATTTCCAATGGCCATACAAACGTATATTTGATCGCGAAGTACAGTCGTTACAAGTCGTAAGTTATGTCATTTGGCGCACATTCAAATTGCGCCTCAAAGGGTAGCTTTTACTTGATTAGCCTTTGAGGTACCTTTGTATTCGCATTCTAGTCCCGGCTCTGTCATTACAACGAAATGCATGGAAATTACAAGTCAAAGTCGACTCTGTATCTTGTCAAGTATACGTTTAGGTATAAGTTTGTAGAGGGCGACGCTTCATGTCGCGGCCACACGTCGCAACGACATGTCATGCAGTTATGATTTACCAACTATATGTATGGGATGTAAAAGATCGGCCTATCATCTTTTCGCTCCAAGCCAACCTATTGCCCGTGGTGCATCCTGCCTGCCGAATAACAAACGAGGCACTGGCCAACCGACTGCTGGTATAACCATCACAATTGAAGGCGTAGCTAAATACCACAGGCCGGTGACGGGCAGCAGCGTCACCGGAGCAAGAAGCTACGCCCTACGATTATGGGTATATCCAGATGATCACCCTCACTCCAGATGATCAATACATAGAAACCAGTAGTGTCGCCGCGACACGTCGTCAGTCGTCTCATGTCGCCCGCTACCAACTTGTACCTTGTCTATTCAGAAGTGCCGCTTGTTATCTAACAGGAACATTGTTATTGGGGAAAGAAACTTTTTTGTACACTTTGGAGCACTAACGTATTTCTTTGCCAATATTCTTTCTTGGCACACGACGCTTAGATAACTATAGTTTCGTTTTTTGTGCAACTATTGGCTATCTTAACGTATATTCGCATCTCCGGAAATGTGTTATGGCGTCCTGTACAAATTCTGGAAAAATCACCTCGTTCAAATCAAGCAAGGTTTTCAGATTAAGCGGCCAGGATTTGTAGTGAGACCGTCGTATCTTATTTTATTTGCATATGGCGCGGATGCAATATGCATATATTGGACATATAAGCCTGCCTCTTGTATCCCTGTATCTACTTATTAAAAAAACTCATTAAAATCCGTTAAGTACTTTTAAAGATACATTATTATTTACGAGTATTTAAAACTTTATTGCACAAAATGGTACAAAAGGCGAACTTAATGCTGAAAATAATAATATATTGGGACAGACAGAAAAACAGTGGTTTTAAAGTATGTAGTGATGCCGATCATCATCATCATCGGCCTACAGACATCTACCGCTAGTCATAAGGATAAATGACATTTGGGGGTATAGGTATGCCATAGTCACCTCGACTGTTTATGAGGAACTTCTTGCCTGGCGCCTCGGTTTTGTGGAACCAACTTCCTGCGACAGTCTGTCCTAACAGCTACGACTTGAGAACCTTCAAGAAACGAGCGTAATCATAATTAAAAGGCCTCAGCGATCCCAGAACTCGATTGCTTACCATCAGGCATCACACTCGAACGTCTACCGCCTCTTGCATAAAAAAAAATTACTAAGTCTTCTGCCTTGTCAGCCTTGTCTAAATCCCCAACTACTGCCTACGATGATGGCCAGTTTTTACCTAATAAGCTACCGACGCTCTACTTAGGTACTACTTACCTTATTAGATATTCATCGTAGTAGCTTATGTAGGGCAGCGCGGTTATTGGCATACCTTAGCCGTGTAATAGACTTGTGAACTAATTCCTTTGCGATACCAGTTGAAAGACTGAGGGACCATTTTTAATCACCTAAAATTTTAAAGAACAGCGTATTTTGTTGTTATTTACTCGTTCCTATTTAATCTTTATTGTACCGCACTAATATTGTACAAATTATGCTGCTTATGCCTTCTTTACAGTCACTCAGTCCACCTAATGCTAAGTAGAAACAAAATATGTAGGTAAGTAAAGTTAAACCCTCAAGTTTCATGAATTTCACAGCAGTGACGAAAGAAATCCAAACCACATTAACAACAAATACATTATAGAAAATGGCTGGAAAATTATTCGAATGTTAAAGACAAAAAGTTACCAAAAATGGTTTTAATTGCAATATTAGAAAAAAAGGGACCTTCTAAAGTGAGAACACACTTGAGGAGACTCCGAAACGGACCTATAACGAACCAGATTATAATGGACAACTGAGAAGACAAAAGAAGATCGTAGCATAAAAACAACAAAAACGTTTCACATTATGTATTTGGGATGTAAGGGAGCGGCCTATCATCTTTTCGCTCCAAGCCAACCTCACCTGCCCGTGGTGCATCCTGCCGAACAACAAACGAGGCGCTGGCAACCGACTGATGGCGGTATAACCATCATAATTGTTGAAGTCGTAGCTAAATACCACCATAGCCGATGACGGGCAGCAGCGTCATCGGAGCGAGAAGCTTCGTCCTGCGATCGCCAACCCGCCTGCCCAGCGTGGCGATTATGGGCATATCCTCCAGATGTTTGCCCTGAGTGGCGAGCAACTGGAGAGGCCTATGTCCAGCAGTGGACTGCAATAGGCTGGTGATGATGATGATGTTTCACATTATGGGACCAGTCACGTAATTTTACTACTTGCCCCAAAAATTTTTTTACACCACTAAAGTGGCAAGACGCATACGGCCAGTCTAGGGTTAAGCTTTTAGTGCAGCCTATGGACGCCTGCAACACCAGGGGTATCACACACACGTTGCCCACCTTAATCTCCAGCTGCAGATGCAGCACAAATCCCACGCGCTCCGGGAACCCTACTCACCGGCAGTAACATGACCCGGAGGTCATTTAGCTGCGGCTATAGGGTGGAGGTATTCCAGTGACTCAACTACAAGACTCGCTATGCCCTACCTCTCTTACCTTACGAGTATGGTTTTAATGATTCACCTAATGAAAAATACATATGTATATAAAAGAGGTTCCTGATAGCATTTAGAAATGCTTTTTATTTTGTGTTCAGTGTTACCCCAAAATGAGTTAGTGACCCATAGTGAGTGTATTTACTTAGTTGTTTGAAAGTTTTAAAAGACAAGAAAAATACAACAATAAACTGGGAGCGCCAGCTTCGTACGCTTGGCGATGGTAGGGTTGTGACACACCTCTACGCATTTTCCCCTTTTCATGTTTTATTTATTATACATTAATATGACCAACCTAGTTTTATTATTACATATTATATTTAACTACGGGATGTAAGGAAGCGACCTATCATCACTTCGCTCCAAGCCAACCTTACCTGCCCGTGGTGCATCCTGCCGAATAACAAACGAGGCTCTGGTAACCTACTGGTGGCGGTATAGCCATGACAGCTGAAGGCGTAGCTAAATACCACAGACCGATAACGGGCAGCAGTGTCACTGGAGCGAGAAGCTACATCCTGCGATCGCCAACCCGCCTGCCCAGCGTGGCGATTATGGGTATATCCTCCAGATGTTTGCCCTAAGTGGCGAACAACTGGAGAGGCCTATGTCCAGCAGTGGACTGCAATAGGCTGATGATGAAGATGATGATAAAAAAAAACGGTCAAAAAAAGCAAAATATGTCTCGGTTTATTTATTTATTGAAACAAAGCATGTTGTAGCAGCCCTGAGGGTACTCGGTGTAACCCCGTGATGGCGCGCGGTTGACCCGATGCTATCGACTTACGACGTCTTGTTTGATCGACATCTATGACTTTTTGCGATCACCCCAATCACGGGGGGAGCATTCTAAATATACCCTATGCTAGCACGGATCTCTGTAGTGCGTAGTAGCATCTACTTAGGTGGTAAGTTCAGCAATGAAAATGAATGAAAATATCCTCTATGCGTAGTTACAGTGGTGTAAATACAGGGTGGCCAGTCGGCAAAATGCCGCTTTCCCTTCTTCATTCACAAAATTCGTTTATAACAGACTTAGTAAAAAACATTAGGTAACCTGCGTTATTAACTACTGTGTTGAATCTGGAATAAATAAACATTCAGCCGAATTACAAACCTGCCTCATTATGTGTCCTTGAAATCGGTCAAAAAGGACAAACAACCGCGTTGTAGAAGAAACAACGCGACGTCTCCAATAATGACGGAAAATATTAAGAAGTTATCGCCAATAAACCGAAAATAATCAAACAAAAAGTCGATTCCGCGCGCGATTGGACGGCGGGCCGCCATTACATTCCGATCTATAAAGGAACGGGAAACTAACCTATTAAGCTGTGTCCACACGCTCCCGTAGGAAGCCATCAATCATCGGGAAGTCGTTCTACACTTATTAGCGCTATTTTGGGCTTGGCGAAATTGCTTGGTGTTCAGGGCTGCCAAGTATACTTATGTAGGCAACCATGCTGTTTAAAAATGTTTACAAATACATTTTTTATTAACCGACTTCTGCAACAGATCGCTTAAAGGGAAAAGACCGTCTAAATTGTACTTTATTATATCTTTGTGTCTAGTTTTAAGTCAACTGTTAAATAAGAAAAAGTATATCTATCTGCTATCAATCATAGTCGCCTCCCGGTCGCCTGATTGAAAGCGAAAAATAAGCCAAGTAACTGCGACAAAGTAATAATTTCTATAAGACCTATGTCCAGCAGTGGACTGCGATAGGCTGATGATAATGATGAAAATATTACTATTCTTTTGTTCCAGGTCGGAAGTATGGTGGAGAGCTGAATAGCCGCTGTAAATACATAATTAGGTCTATTAAAAAAGCAATAATCCAATTATTAAACTTAGAAACCCCGTAGCGTAGACGTTAAAATTAAGTGCTAAAACTAAAATAAAATTTAAAAGTACGAAATCTTCCAAAGTAAAGTGTTAAGTTGAGAAAGGAAAAAAATATGTGCCGTGTACCAAAATGTACTCTGAGTATGTTGTAATAAGTGTCCATATAGCGTGTACGGTTAGCGAGAGAGTTTGATACGATGTTAAGGAGAAGATGGCTCAGCGCGGTTCCTCGTTGATGCGGCCTTTCGTGGTGCTGGCGCTGCCCGGCATGTACTTGCTCTACAAGTACAATCAGTACCGGCAACAGCAGATGGAGACCGCGCGCCGCCGCCTCACCGAGCGGGAGCTGATGCACCTTAACACCAAGATCGTAAGTACTGTTTTGACTAAACTTCGCCGAGAAAGTTCTGGAAATTTCGCGAATACAACACATGTCGGTCCGAGCGGGGTGTCGTCTACATTGTTACACATTAGTAGCCTGCGATCATAAATACACAGTATTTGTGATCGCAGTTAGTAGCCATCAAACTTAGCCGAACGTCCACTGCTAACAGAAACTAGCTAAACTTACTGTTTCATTCAACCGTGGTTTCAATGTTCGTGGCGTGCTATGTTCCGTTGCAAAACTATGCCACATATAGGTATGAACAACTTTATTTCTTATTATAGAGCAGAGTGCATTATACGAGTATCATTTACATGTTAGTAGCTGGCTAACTTAGCCAAACGTCCACTGCCAGCTGAAACGAGCTAAGCTTTGGGTCTCAAGCGTGCTATGTGCGATCCACTGCAAAGAAAAAAAAATGTTGTAGAGGCATCGTAGTACAACACCACATTTTTATTGCGGTTCCTCGTTTGAAGGCAGACTGTGAATTAGAAACTTAATACATATAAGAATACCATCGTACGCTCCATCAGATACATATCTAAGCTCCATACGCTCCATAAGATATCTACGGGTAAGCAACCTCCAAAAGATTTCGTATCTGGAAAAACCGTTATAATCCTCTGAAAATAAATAACAAAGACTCGGATACCTATTTCGGCTCTCCAGCACAATGAGCGGTAACCTACAAAGTATCCTCGTGTAAATGCGTGTTACGCCGACTAAAACCTCCTTGTTTTTACACCGTAAGCCGGGGGTAAGCTCCTGAATACATTTGCGATCCCTGTAGCGACCTGTCTGTTCAGGTAAACCTATTCTCGTACTTTCTAAGCTAAATAAGCTCTCGCGGAATTATAATTACCTTTACTTAAAGAAATTTGTAAATAAAAAATCCACGCCTAACATTGCTTCTGTTGTCTTTAAAGAAAACATAAATTAACCGATCAATCAGTTTATTACCGTTCACTTTTGAATATAGCCCCTGACTTAGTAAGCTGAAGAGACAGTGGGTTGGCCACATCAGCCGCAGAACCGATAAGTGTTGGGATATCAGTTCTGCAGTTGATGGATACTTGTTCTTGGCAAACGTAGTGTAGGATGCTCTCAGGCCAGGCGGAGTCGCGGAGTGACGATTTGCTCTCGCGAAAAGCCTAAAATCGATCAAAGTTGCGAACAATTGGAGAGACCTATGTCCAGCTGTGGATTTCGAGCGGCTGGTGTTCATGATGATGATGACAGACCTGAAAATTCTGATCCCCTTAAGTTGAACGCCACTGGCCTACACAGACGCAAATAGTTAATCTAGGCGTGCGAATATTTCTCATTGCGTTGAAAACGATCATTTGCATACAAAATTACTGCTCGGTAATTTTATAACATGACTTTTAATTTCATACGTCCGGCATGAAGGAGGCAAAAAGGTCGTTACCTATAACTACTCCCACACAAAGCTAATGTGAACTGCGGCTGAAACTTTGTTATCTTGAATCTGGCCAAGACATTCGGATTTCCGTTGTTTGCTACTGTTAGAGGAGAATAATCAACCGCTGCGGCACAGCACTATTTGCCACGCTCAAGAGTCACGGCCTAGGAACAAGGACAAAGCATGGAAGCCGGGCTAAAATAACAACATAACTCAATATATTTGGTTCACTCTGACTTATGGATGCTGCTGATATATTAGAGAAGGACAGGCATAGAAAAGACGTTTCGAAATTTCTAAGGTTGTCACTAGTTTCGTTTCAGGCCAGTGATGTGACTCGCTCAAATTTACCGACTCGATTTTATCCATGCCATCGATCGAGTACAATCACATGTTTACGTATCGGCAATCAATTACCAGTCACTCTGTATACCTCTGTATGTAGGTATATATATTTTCGGGTTCTCAAAGAAGGCACTAACGGTTACGATTTTTGCAAAGTTGTATTTATATCATACATGAGTTTAACTAAATGAAACTACAACTGTTAAATAATCAATGTCTTTATTATTAATATTATTGATGAAACTGGCGACTTCTGACTGTATATTTAATGTAGGAACAGCATATGATTTTAGACGCCTCCATTTTTTAATATCATTTGGCACAAATGCATCTTCTGCAAAATGTTTGGAACAAATTCTGCTGTGCTTTTTTGGTGTCCAATTGGGCCTATTAGTGCACCGAATCCATTCATTTTTTTTTCGTTCTTCATTAGGAAATCTGAAACATTATTGAATTGAATGACAATCGACATCCATTTTCACGTCACTAGTAACCTATGTTTGCAATAGTATTAATTGCTATAAAAATCGAAAATTACAGCAATAAGTGTATTGTTTTGAGTAGATAGGCATACATGACTACTTTTCCTTAACTCCCAACACTTTCTATGATATTTGAATGGAAAATAATGGTCTAAACATACCGGTGAAATGTTACCGATTCAATCTCATTTTCTTTTCTTGAGCTATGGGAATTACACCCTTCAATAACACAAGACATCTTGTTCAGTCACTGTACACTTTACAATTTATTGTTTTAAACACGTTCTAGGACAGAAAATAATAAATATCACGTAATTCTCACTAAAAACATTCCATTGACTCTCGAACCGTATCAACAAGTCATAAAACTTCAAAACTAAGTGTACCAGACGACGTAAGTGTTTTAACGGCTTGGATGGACTTTTAAATTTGTTAGTATTATAAGATGACCAAAGGTGACCATTTGACGTATATTTTGTTCGTTCTTGTGACACGGTCAGAAATAATAAGAACAAATAGCGTCGTTTTGTTTCACTCGCACTTGTGTAAAATGAATTGACAATAATGAATAAGATGTAGTGTAACTCGGTTTTTATTTTAGCCCGGCTTCCATGCTTTGTCCTTGTTCCTAGGTCATGACAGTCGGAGTTTGACGTAACGGTGACACTGACAGCTGTCATCGAGTTCCCGCCGATTATTACCTTTTTACACTCACTGGTTGAATGAGTGTTTTGTATTGGATTGTGTAAATAAATACTTTCAGATTATCAATTATTGTGTTATCACTACCTACCTACACGATGTTCAACTAACTTTACTATTCGTTGCCTACGGCTTTTATCTTCATAAGTAAATGTTCTACAGAAAGCTTTTTATAGTAGCCCAGCCTCCTTCCTACCAATGACAAGGGCGAGAGGCCTAAGCCGCTCAGCCAATGGAAGAAAGAGGGGCCCAAGGCGCTACCGCATGGGAAAACTAACCTAATCAATTACTTGTCAGGTGCTTGTCAGTTACCACCGCCCATGCTGGCTGTGCGATTATTATGGCTATTTAGCGACTGATCCCAAAATGCGCCCGAACTCACTTCAAGACTGTCCCAATGGTTACCGTGATAAACCCTACCAAAGGCTGAGGAGTTTAAATCTCAACTCTTACGATACACGGGAAGAAATGGGACGGCGATATTATAATGTTGCTTGAACATTGCAGGAAAGTATGAAAAAAATGTTTACATTTGCCAATTTAGTGATTGCGACCCCTATTTAAATAACCCGGTTAAATTAGCCTCAAAAATAGGGGTAAGTACGGCCGAACAGCTGGAAAACTCAATAAACCGATTTTGGCAACATTTGACCTTGAATAAATTTTTTTCCCCACCTTGAATGTTCCCTAAATTCATGCCAATTTTCAGCTAGGTGCGAATTGGTAACCTTGAATGTCTATTTTGACCGGGCTATAAGTATTGGCAGATACTTGTATCAGGAGGTCCCGCTCTTCCTATAACTAGCCCTAAATAGGTACTGCTTAAGATCTGTAGAAGACTTCGCTTACAATATAAACTCGTTTGTTACAAACCTAGTGCGAAGTCAAGGAATACATTATTAGTTTTTACCCCACCTGCTCCAACGAGCTCGAGACGCTAGGTCCGGCGTCTCGGGCGTCTTAGGTCAAGGCTGTTAGTGTGGACTAATTCTATACGTTCCAGTATTAACTCGCAAAAAGCTAGTAGTAGGCTAGTTTTTTTATACTGCTAAGAACAGATGAGAGGAAGCCACTTCGCCCACTATTATATAGTATTTATGCCTTATTACCTTAAGTACACTATAAGAAATGGTGATTAGTGTGTTTTGTGTCAAGTTTAATATAAGTACTAAGAACTCAATTCATATTTACCAGTTGTTCGTCACTTTGGGAAAACATTTGGAGGCTTTGCCCATAATCGCCACTCTGGGCAGACGGGTTGGCGATCGCAGGGCAGCTCCTCGCTCTGGTGACGCTGCTGCCCATTAGTGCCCATCAACGGCCTGTGGTATTTAGCTTCAATTGTGATGGTTATTTATACCGCCACCAGTCGGTTGCCAGAGACTCGTTTGTTGTTCGGTAGGATGCTCCACGAGCAAGACAAGTGAGAGGTGGCTTGTAGCGAAATGATGATATATCGCTCCCTTTCATCTCATATGAACACGTACGTCCCACACTTACTACGAGTATGAATGCGTTGTACAATGTAGGTACGTATTATTTTTATAGTTAGGTATAACTGCACGCGCATGTTAAATTTATAACGCCTCGATTGTTGAGTCTTTAATTTATTCATCCGCAATAAGTATTTCGTGCCAATAACTCCAAGTAGGTTTCTTTCCATTCATCTTGATCGTGGTCCAATTTTTTAACCATATAATTTTGGCAATAATTTCCTTGGAGTAGTGACCTTGCTCTATAGAATGGAATTAATATAACACAGCATTTTACTAAAATGTCATCAGATAAAGTACAAAGAATGACCCACGCCTGAACTTTGAAATGTTTGCTTATAATTTGGCGTTTAAGCTGAATAACAAACGAGGCTCTGGCAACCGATTGGTGGCGGTATAACTGTCGCAGTCATCTGGTTGAATCTCCTATTCAATTAAATCGCTAGCGCGTTCATTGAATGACGACATTCAATTAAATGACTAGACCGAACGTTAACTAACCACGCGTCACTAACGTCCAACTAGGTAGCGGATTGAAACATAGCCCCACGCGGCGTTAGTAGTCACCAAAACAAATATGGCGTCAAAGATGATCAAAAAGATATGAACAGTGTTGATATTTTTTTTTTTAGATACTATAAACTGACTTAATTGTAATAAAATAGTGTGACAGCATGGATTTACGTATTAATACGCCGCCGCCGGATACTTTTAAAGAAAAATTATAAACTAAAGTTGGCTTTTACCCATTCAACGACTATGCTAAAATGACGTTCAGTCAAGACGTTAAACGTTTCAATCAATAGCTTGACGAGTTGTCCTTTAGGCATTCAATTGAATGTCGTCATTCAATGAACGCGCTAGCCATTCAATTGAATAGGAGATTCAACCAGATGACTGCGACATAACCATCACGATGGAAGGCGTAGCTAAATACCACAGGCCGATTACGGCCAGCAGTGTCACCTGAGCGAGAGGCTACGCCACCCCGCGCCCAGGCCCTGCGCTCGCCAACCCGAGGGTGGCGATTATGATTAAGCCTCCAAGTATTTGCCCAAAGTGACGAACAACTGGTGTGGCCTATGTCTATGTCCAACAATGGATTGCGATAATCTGACGCGCCTGGCGTCTCGCGTGGCGTCCCGGCGAATGCGATGCGCGGCGCTCAACGCGCCTCCTAAAAAAACCCTTACAATGTTATTAATAAATGGATCGTATGGAATTAATACTGGCACAGCTTTTACGAAAGATAACATTCAGCTGTTTCATATTAAAACTGGGGGTAACGTCCGCCGCAGTAACAGGCAAAAGGTCGAGTGTATTAGGAAATATCATCAATCTTGCTGGAAAACTTTTTTCACACAACTACACCTATTAGGGGAACGGCCGTATAACGTTTAGCGGTTTATTTCTCCTTTAATGGCTTACATAGAACATGTGTTCTGAATTCTTTGATGTTAATTTGACCCTCAGAAAATTGTTTACATTGATTTGAATGTTAACATTCCGGAAGGTAGGTCAAGGGTTAATACTTGAGGTGTTGAGGGTCGTGGGTTCAATCCTCACCCAGGACTAACATTCGTGTGATGAACATACGTGTTTGTTCTGTGTCTGGATGTTATAATTACTTATTTTATTTAAGTTTATTATTGTGGTGCCTTCGTTGATTATGATTTCCATAATACAGGGCCCCTACCACCAATCTCGAAAACGATCGTTCGTTGAACGGATCGCGTACTTTTGCACCAAAAATCCTTTCCATTTGTCCCTCCTGTGTTCGAATATACGAACTAAAATTCGTCAAGGTCGATTTTAATTAATTTGATTCATATTCGAACAGTACAGGGGGTAGTTCTTAGGTTTGTTTTCGGTCGCTGTATTATCTGCAGTTGACAACTGCGTTGCAGTAAGGTGCTTCAAAAAGCTACTGTATTTTTGCTCGACAGAAGTCAGAATAGGATAAAATCAAGCCATAAGCTACTTCTTAGGAAACGTCAATGTATGCGATGCGATGTTGTTCGATATTTATTTATTTTTCGCTGTGGTCGAATATCTATTAGGATTTATTTAGATGCATCATCGTTTGAACAAAGTTTAACCTATTATGTTACATTGAGCAATATTTTCTCGGTTCTACAGAGGCTAGTTGGCGGGGCTAGGTGTGTCCCGGCTTCACGCGATCTCCTATAGCGTGTATAAAAATGGGTCTGCCAATGAGTCACTCTTCGCGGGAAAACACGTGGTGCCTGTCAAAGGTCATGACGAGATTTAAAAGGCTTTTACTACAGAGAGTGGGCGGTAGTGGGTAGCAGTCAGCACGATTGTATGTTAGTTTAGCACTGTTTATTTAACATCCGTTGGACGTTCGCTTGTAGGATGTTAAAGTGACTAAAATATGTATTAGGATTAAATTTTTTGATACACATTTACAATTTTTAATTGTATTATAAAGCATAATGGTCAAGTTCTTGGTCACTCACCTGACAAAACACAATAAATGTTCAACACAACGCAATTATTTATATATATGTATATATGCTTCAGATTTTACTGTCGAATGGAACACATACGGATGTACGCTATAGGCAGTTACTATTACAGCGTAATTCATCGTAGCTAACTATGTTTCGTACCGTGGAAAGCTCGTAGTCAGACTACGATTCGAAACCATGGATTGTTTGTAGAGAATAATGTTTCGAAACATTTTGTAGTCAACATCAGACTACGAAGCGAGACATCGGATACTCGCAAACCCGCGAAGCTACGATCCGTAGGCACCGTAACGTAGCCAGTGCGCTTGGAAAATGAACTATTTTTAAACGACTATAAATACCGTTTCATTGAGTGTGATTTAATTTGATGCCGAAACCCACGAGTTTCGGTTTACTGCGAAAACTTTTACCGTTCGTTTACAAAATAGACTATACGAGTTAATTTGAAGTGGCAGTATTAATTGAGTGTCTACCCGCAGAGGACGTAGGCCGCAGACCACAGAAAAGGAGAATTATTTATATTATTGTTTGTAAAAGTCAAATTTTTATTTGTACAGTTTGTTTATTACTATCAATTTGATACCTTACTAAACGGAAATCAGTTTGTTAATCTTTTCACGCCGAATTTCAATGAAACTTCACAGTAATATAGCTCATACATTAGATTGACACATAGGCTATAATTTATAAGTTTATATTAACGTTTGGCGGCATTGTTTCGCTATGCCCGAAATTACCATCAGGCATCACATTTACTTGCCTGCTGCCTCTTGCATAAAAAAAATAAGGATGAAATACTTTAGTTGCACTTCCTTCAAGGCTGACTTTCTGTCTTTGCAGCTCTTATTCCTTCATTACAAACACAAGCACAGTATAGATTCAAATGTCATGTGTCCTAGAAATCAGGTAGTCAAAGTACTTTAGTCCTAGTAATGATCGAGGCTCGGTAGGTTATCCGTCATGATGTCCATGGCAGGAAATCGCGTGTGGACCACGGCGAACTTGGGCGCTTTGTGAGTGTAGTACAAATTGGAACAGTAGTCCAATGTAACATATCGTGACACACGCTCTCTTGAACCAATTGCGAACTTTGTGGTAAATCTCCAAGAGACTAACTAAATGTGCAGGAGCCACAGATATTTACATAGACATGCCTTCAACTAGTTTTACAATTTAGGTCAAATAAAGTAATTTGGTGCACCGCCAGACGCCCACCTAATTCATTACTTAATAATAAAAAATTTAAAACAGTGGCTACTGTGGCTACTGGCTAGTATGCTCTCAAAATATGAGGCCAAATTTGTCAAACAATAGAAAATTTAATTATTCGAAAAGCCACGCCTGAATTTTAGTATTGATAAGCGTGAGGTTTGGACCAGTGGTATTATTATGTTTATTGTACTATGATGCGGTCCTTCCGGGCTGACCTTTGTTATACACATAGTCACGGTATGCTTGTTAAAAATATGCATATGGACGCGAACTCCACTTAGCCTCTTTCAAGGTCAATGTTGCCTTCTAATGTTATCGATTTTTTTAAATGCCTTTTGCCTTTGTGAAATTCAGTCATAGGGTATTGCGAATTCTCCACATATGATGCATAGTCAAAAGCTTAACTGACGTGTGATTTAGGTACAACGTGTACTGAACATCTAACACTTATGGACGGTATCTTAAAGTTGAAGTTTCATCGCGGCGTCACCTTGCCGTTAACGTGCCGTCAACATGCCGTCGATGTGCCGTTGTGTGCCATTGACTGCATCGGCGGCTATTGTCGACATGCGGAATACGTGCTGCACACAATCATGTCAACAACTAGCTGCCGTTCCACACTTATCGGCAGCTAGCCGTCGTCAATCTGCCACTCATGAGGAAGAGCCATCAGATCAAGCCTGTAAACAACAATATCGCATTGGAAAATCGTGAGTTCTGGATTTCATCGCCGGTCTTGTCATTTTCCGAAACGATCTTTTCTACACAAACATCTATTTTCATGTTCTTTAAGCAGTTTTGTTATAGAACCACTGAGCACTAGGGATTTAGCTGTCCGGTACGATTTCAAATTGCCACGGGACATGGTAGATATTTTGCTGACCTAACCTGACCTATACAAATAGGTATCTCATTTCGCCCCAATGACTCGGCCAGTCACCAGTATAGTATAGAAATTACGTCAGTAAACTAATTGTAGTTGGAAAAGTAGCTCTTATTTTAAGTAGGTATACTCGACCTTAAAATTGAAATCTTAAAATTATTTTCACAAACTAACGTCAAACTTATCCTCCACTAAGAACATTTGTGATTTGGTTGGTGAGTAGGTAATCTAAGGCATATGGGAATAAATATACAACAGATGTCATATCACACTGATTACTCGTATTATTGGGTAAACAATGTTTAGGATAAAGCTGGAAACATTAAACACACAAGATGTCGCGTCGGTTGTTCATTATGCGTCTGTTCTGGTCATAGAAAGCAATACAATTCGATTCGAAGGTTTCGTCAAGTCACGTCTCATGTTTGAAGTGTTTTTGCACTAACCAGATTATTTATATGTATCTTTTATTTATTTATTTATGTCTTCTTTTAAAGTTTAAAAAACTTTGCTATATTTATAACTTTTGCTAAAAACTAACGGCGCTTTATAAATATGGCACGCCTGCAGGTCTTTCGAATTTGAAAAGATTCAGAAGGCAAAATTTCGAAAGCGATCATTACGCCAAAACGAAAAACGCCGAATAAGCAAACCTGTCACGATTTCCTCTCTGACGTTCATTTCATTGCACAAGAGGAGGTCGGGGTGACGCAGACTCGGCTAAACTCAGTAATTGCCTCTCTCGTTACCCGCTATAAATGAAAACCGTGCCCTTTGCAGGAGGTCAGCTCGAATCGCGGCCCTCTTTTGTAACATCGTTTTTACGACGAAAATAACTTTCCCGGCCCGCATCTTTTAATTGACTTTTGAAATTGCTCTCCTATCTCCACTGATCTGTTAACATCAATCTATTATTATTATAATCATACTCTCCTTAATGCATTTCGGCCATAGGAGACGGGCCATTTTCACAGGAGACACATTGTGTGCATATTTGTGTCTCCTGCGAAAATGGTTTGTTTATCAAACACAGGGTCATCTCTGTTCCTTTATCCCCTAATATACCCGATGGGATGACACAATTAGAGGGAGATTTGACGCAGGACCAATGGCATAACATTCTTTCCAATACACGGGGTTCTTCACCACAATATTCCTGACTCTAAAACAGCTACTGAGTAATTTCTAACAGTTTAAAACATTCAAACAGTTTTGCTGTACATAATATATTTATCTTACAAATTAATGATGGACTACCCACTTACATACTAATACACACATCTCTCAATGATGAAAATATTTCCTGAACTATTCGAAATGATTGCTCCGGCTAGACTCATTGGATTCCTCGTGTAAATTGAAATGGTAGCACCAGCGGCTATAAATATTCAGGCTTTGTTCGGGCTAACTCAATTAACGAGTGCACCGAGGAGGCTTATTGGGGCGGAAGCGACGGCGCACAAAGGTGTTGCCTTTATGCATCTTGGCCTCAGTCACATAGGTATAAGAAAGTTGAGGAGACTGAGCACAGATACACATCTAGATATAATGGCCCACTTACGTGCTCTCAATGTGCACATAGTTTAGGAACCGAAAATTGGCAACTGACTTACGTTTCCTCAACAAGCATAGAGCTTAGAATTCAGGTACGTGAGACTAAGTTAGTCTCACGTACCTGGTTTCTGGTTCGGGAACCGGGCTTACTCGTATAAGGCAACTTATGTGCATGAAGCACAGGAACCGGATATGTGAGGTCCAGTTACGAGCCCTCAAGATGAAGGAAGCTTAGGATTCGTATATATGAAACCAAATTACGTGCCCTCATTGTGCACGGAGTTTAAAAACGGGGTAAATGAGACTGACTAAGCTGCCACGACCATCTCGACATAAGCCATCTTCGACAGACTAAGTCAGAACTGCCTCCGATACCCCGATGTCGAGTGTACAAGGTGAGCTGCAGTGCAGGGGGAATAGCAGCGGATTGTGGGCTCGCCACCACCCCTGATGTGAGCACTACGACCATTCATGTCATGAGTGTGACGACAAACTTAGCATACCCTCTATTCACAGTCTGTTATCTGATGTGTTGCCAAAAATACTCCGTCAATCCAGCACGTTATCTCACAATGTCAACTGCTCTATTTTAATGTTCGCCCTGTTTAAGGTTTATCTACACGATCGGAGAATAGGCCGAAGAGAGCGAAAGCGGCGGCAACGTATCGCCTTGACACTGCAGTATTTATAGAACGCTCTCATCTGTTATTGCCCTATTTCCGGAGCTGACGGAACACACCGTTCCAGTCACAGATAGCATTCGTATTTACCTGTAATGTGCTGCTATTATATTTATTTGTATACCTTTTAAAGTCTTATGAACACACTTTAGCAAAAGTAACTTATTTTTAGTCAATTAACAGCAGAATACCCATAAAGCCTAAATTTAATGAAAGCCTTCAGCTTCCCCACAGTCCGGTTATGATGACAAGAGCGATTTGGCTACTAGTATCGTAGAAGTTTAGTAAAAAAAGGACGATAAAGCCTTGACATACTCAAGCAGGAATTTATTCACTAGGTTAACAAGTTTCCATAATACTTCCCCTGTGAGCGTGACAAATTTGGAAATACCTTGGAACGTGACGCTCTCATTGATTATTTTATAAAACTTACCAACAATGAGTTGATAATATTTTATGCTCTTACAACAGACCGCACTTAGCCAGATTTTTCAGATTCTCAAAATTTGGAAATCGTAAAATGGATAAAGGATGTCTACAATTAGGTACATTTATGTGCAATAGAATAATAACTATTGGTTCAGTGATCTACATAATTAAAACCAATATAAATAAACCTTTTCAGAAGGATTACTGTCTGGCATAAAGCTAAGAAGAGCAATTTCTCTTTGTTAAAAAAATATAAACACAAACAAATGTCAAAATTTTCCAACACAACAGCAACAAGATTCACCATTTCAAAATTAAAATTTAAAAGACCTAAATAAAAAGCATACAATCAACGAAAGGAACCAACTTAAAAGATGTTGTCTAAGACCAGGTGTATGTGGTGCCATTTTTTCAACCAGGCTAAGACATTGAGTTCGTTAAGTCAGACCGTGTCGGTGCGGTGGTACGCTAAGAAATCTGATGATGAGTGCAGAAGAGCCGTGGTGGATATACCACCAGATGTCGATCCCGACTGCCCTCAGGGCTGCGTGAGAAGAAAGAAGAAGAAGGAGGGAATACTGCATAAGATCAAGATGAGGCTGGTCGAAGGAGGCACTAACTTCGGAAGTAAGTGCTCTGTGCGAGATGCGCCGAGTTTCCTTGTAACTTTGCAAACTTTTATCCAATTTCTTTCTATCTTTGAAAGTTTTGCTCTTGCATTGTTAGATTAGGAGAAACTAGGCAATTTGCACTGAAAGTTTTGCGCATATGCAGGCTTCAATCTTCATGCCGTCTTTAGTTTCATTTGCTTTTTATGAACCCCCTAAAATGTATTTCATTTTTAGTAGCTTAAGAAGCACAGTAGGTATAGTGGCTTTACGTCGCCTGATGGTAGGCAACAGAGAATCCCAAGTCCCACAAGATGCTTGCTTTTTCACGCCCTGATTAAAGAATGTCATAGGGAGAAAGAAATACAACCCGATTAACCTGTGAAATTTCACAAGGCTGAAATCGGGCGAGACTTAATGTTTTTCTATTGTCTGGACTGCGGGTACTTGAAGAGTTAAGACTGCTTACGTCACACAGCGCCATTTCGCCGCGTGGAGTGCAAGCGCAAGGTGTGCAAAGAGGAGGTGGTGCCGGAGCCGAAGGCTCTGCCGCCGCCCAAGAGGAAGGTGCCTCCCATGCCGGCGCCTCGCCCCGGCGTCCAGGTATCGATACTTGGCGCCGACACAGCCATAGGCCAGTACGTAGCTCTGCTGCTGAAGCAATGCCCTTGTATCAAGAAGTAAGTTGGTTTACTTTTTGATTTCATATTATCTCATTCTAATTTATTCGAATCCTAGAAAGTACGAAATCTTGAGCTTAAATAAAAATGTTGCTGAAGTATCTGTGACCTCAGCTCTTGACTCCGGACACACTTCAACAAAATGAGAACTGCATAGACTAGATATTATTGTACCGTCACATATTACTTGAACATAAATACTTATTAAATATGTGCCTTTTCAGCTAATTACAATTAATTATAGACGTCCTGCTGGGTCCGCGCCCTAGCAAGTCCGCGCCCATCCTTTAAACTGAAAGTTTATTGACCATATTTAGACACTAAATGAAAAATGAGAGCTTTTACAAGCAACAGGGTGTCATGTATTATTAATTTCACTATGTTAAGCCCAAAAACATTTGCTATTAACGGCCTAAAAACAGGTTTACTTACACAATTTCAATGCAGCCATAATTAATTGTGTTCCATCAGCTAAGTAAGATCTTATCGTCGAAAATCCCATGTCCTAGTCAACAGAAACATCGTAGTTTGCTAAGTGTAGTACCATTCATTTAACTTGTACTATTTCACTCTGTTTTAATCCAATTTGCACAGCATGTATCTTACGTATTAACACATGCAGGCACTGAAAGAAAACAAGCAAAACAACCTTCCTGGCTTCAAAATCCAGCCGTAAATTTGGTTATCCAACGGCATATCTACGCCGTCGGAATCCAAAGCGCAGTCTACAGCGTAGATCTCAGTCATTGATTTATCGGGAGTCGGGACTCCGCGCAGAAATTGGTAAACATTTCACTCCTCCGGGACTCGCTAAGCGACCGCTCATGTACCTAGTTCACGTACGGTCAGCGGCGGAAGTTTGCTTTATCGGTGTAATTGGTCGTTGGAATAGGGTCGAGATTCGGACGGCAATGTTGATGTAGCTGAACCTCGGACTGGCGCGATGGGCGATCCGATTCGAGATACGCCTCATGAAATAGCCATGCCGCCTGCCCCAGGGGAATGTTTCGTCACTTTAATGTCGACACATGAGTTTGTCGTAATACTAGTGGCTGGATTTTGATTTTTTTATTATAAAGAAGACAGACGTTCTTTTAGTATAAACCAAATCCCATATTGTATTGTAATGACTCAGATTAATGCATTTTCAGATTTGAAATTAATGCACTAAAGTGAGTCCAAATGTCTGAAATAAATTTCATTAAGATTGTCATTATTTTAGGTAGAAATTATCGCTTATTGTTTCCTCCTGAGCATCCTAAACCAATTACTAAGAAAGTAATCAGATCCTCCCTCAGCATCGTTTTCATTCTTTCTTTCAGTGAATGATTCGCCAATTCATTTAATTTAGACTGTATCAAACGTAATTTCTTTGACAACAAGTGAATGAATTCCATAATTCTGACACTTTTTCTGCTTTGTTCATATTAGATCGCTGTTTTGTGTACGTCACTCGGGCCACACGCTTCATGAAATCGTCTGACCGGTCCGCAGGGACGGCCCGGCGGGTACTTGATGACGTCATGGTTCACGTCGCAAATAGTAGTAGCTAGGTGTATAACCACAGCTATGTGATTTCTGCGCTCTGCGCAATGTCTTTTATAGACGCAACGTATTTCAATACATAATAGAAAATTTGCAAAAGCCCATAATGGACAATACCTACCTGAAACATGCTTGAACTAAAATGTACCCACTACATGTATACTCCAGTGGGCAGTAGCAATTATCTGCGATCAACAATACGTTATTCCTCAAATATTATACAATATTTATTTAAAAACAAAATTATGGTTTTAAATATAAAAAGAACTAATGAGAATTGATCTTGTGTAAAAACATTGATTGGTAGGCTACGTTATACGTGTATGGTAGAAAAATAGGACAAGACAATCTATTATTTATTAAAATGCTTGCCAAAAATATTTTTCACAAACACACCTCCCGAGGGAGACGGGAATCATGGGCCGTGACTCACGAGGGTACACCTAAATATTCCACCTTCACGCATTCTGTATTAGGTGCCTAAATGTCAATACGGAAATGTCACTTGGAAACCGGGGAACCTTTGCGATGGTTGTAGGTGATAGTTCAATGTGATTTAGGTATTTATAGTCATGTGTGAGTTAAAAATCCTAGGATTATTCACTAGTTAGTCAAAATTCGCCTCCAGCCTCTATTTGTAACCCGCTTAAAAAGCAAAGTGCCTACTATAATTTGCATTTACCCTTAATTGTTACTTAATCATTAACTTAATCTAAGTTTAGATTATGTATTTTTATTATCAACAAGCTGTTATCTAGGTTACTACTTAATTCCTATTCTCACCAACAGATCTCTAAGCTAAGATGCTACAAAGAATAATTTAGGTCCTACAACCAATCTTTTTTCTTATCTTTTTTGTTGTAATTGCAAAGACTCCCTTACATGTTGTTTAGAGGAATCTTAGATCGAGTGATTGTTTTTAAACCAATATACAGCAATTAATCTAACTAAATGAAACTTTCTAGACCAAATAAAAACGTCATTCATCATCATCATCATCAGCTGCTTATCAGTCCACGTCAAAACGGCATTATTTATCCTGAATCACGTTTATATTTCACCATAAGTTTCATTGAAACTACTCACATTCAGCCCCCCTAAAATAAATCAAACCTGGTTTGGTATTAGAGTCATTATGTCAACATGTCGGGTTACAAGTTGCCACACTATTCGGGCGGACCGTTATTAAAATCTCAAGCGGAACTTGGAAAATTGAATAAGGCTTATTATATTACTGTGTAACACGTAATGGATAATTTATATCGGCAACAATTTCGGCAACGTTCATTCACACTGCGTAAGTCAGGCAGTGGCATTCGGAAGGTACACATCAACGTTTTAGTGGCAACTTAGACATGCCATTATATGGATCATTCACGAGAATGTAATAAAAGAAGGCAAGATTTTACGAGCGCACCGTGACTGCCGCCTGTGCTGTTTATCACTAGATTTTTATTGCCAGAAAACTGAGTATGCCTCGCTGGCTTCTACTTATTCTCGGCAAAATAATAGCCACGTTTGGATATATGTACGTATTGTACGTGATTGTTCTTGCTGCATCTGCATTATTATTTCTATCGGAATATGTATTCTTTCTGCTAAGAACACCCTCTTTTCGGTGAGATAAATTTTAATGCTTTTCACACGTTACGTTCTCTGTTACGCTCTCTTGATATTCAGAGGATCGATAGGCTCATTGCCTTATGTTAGCCTTGCCTCTTCTAGATTTTATTTCATACTTTTGACATTTCAGATGAAAAAAGTGACTTACTGCCTCCATATTTTAGTATTCATATTGTAGATTTTCATAAACACTGGAAATGTCGCTAAATTAGGATTTCAATCGTATCGTTTAATAAATCAAAGGCTGCGTTTTTTGAGAATCGAGTTAGTTTTGGAGATTTGAAAACTGCCAATGAATTTAACAAATAAAATACATGAAAGTTACCTATATTCTTGTAGGATCAAAAACAGAACCAAAATATCTTAAAATTCAACTAAATTTAGATAAGTAACTCTAAATCTCTATTTTCTCGAATTCTTGAGGTTTAATCGCTACATTTTCGACAAATTGTTCTCAAATGATAGAAGTATTGACAAAGGCTCATTTATCTCTAAGTCTCAAGAACAGAATAACCGAGGGGGGGACAATTCCCTGCAGAATGTGATTAATGATGCTAATAAAGGTGGGGTATTCGCACCAGGGAATGGAACCAATAAAATATCCATAAGCCTGAATTAGAATACTGGCAATCGGATTGGGGCTTTCCGTCGAGCGTTTCAAATTATCTTTGCTAAGAGCCATTTTTCCATTAGGTATCTTTATTACTAACTATCTAGGATTGGTGCTTCTGAGGCACTAAAAGCTGTAGTGATTTAGAAAGACGGCTTTTTCCTTATTATTATTTAGATTTTGCAAATCATTACTATTCTATTCTGAATTTGGTATGGTCTACAAAGAAGAATAGACACATTTGGTAGTTTAGTTTATTTTATTTCATCATCTCCCACCAAACAATTCCATAGCGCCCGGTTGAAAACAGCTTACACCCATCGCGATCTTGCAACTTTTATCAAGTCGCCTTGATTACTTGGTTTATGTTTTTCTTTTGCAATCTTACCCATTACAGGCTCCGCTTGTACGAAGCGACAGATACATGCTGTTCCGAGTGCAACCGGGATCTATGCAAGGTTGTGCAAGATCTGCAGCACATCGACACAAATTGCCTGGTACAAGCCTTCAGCTGCGCTTGTTTTGAGCTTGAGAGATGTCTCCAGGTGCGTTAAGTTCCCATATTAACGAATCAGTGAAAACAATATCAAAATTTGGACGGTAACAAAGTATGGATTTCACATAGGTCTGTATCGGAAACGTTTCCGCGAATTGTGTACGGTCAGGTTAAATGAGTATGTGTATTGTGGTGCAATATCATCAACAAATATCTAGGAAAGTAGTTTTTGAACTTAATTAAGCATTTATCACCATTATCAGCCATTAAAATGGACATAGTCACCCCGACGGCCATTGAGAAATAATTAGTGAACAAGTGCAATTTGCAGAGAGACTGCGATATTAATTAAGGTATGTAAAGCACATTTAGTTCTACGAGGCGTCTCTGCCGCAACTGGAAGTACTAATTACCTAGTGCTTACATCGCAAGAGACTGCCGCTAAGATGTTATGTATGTTTATGTAAGCTGCAACTTGGAGCCTAGGTATGCAATAACAGCTTAGCAACTTCTACGAATGCTTGTACGCATTATGTGAAAATAAACTTTAGTTAAAATATGCGTTCATGCTTTCGTAGTTGCTTTGGAGCGTTATAAAGTTGAAAGCGATTGGTAATCACTATATCACATACACATAAATACATCAATATAGGTACATCACAGTTAACATATTCTAAGGTATATTCTATCTAGGTAATCTACCCAACCAGGTTTTCGTTTTGTTCAGGTTTTAGTTCGATATAACTTTCCATCTTTGTCATTAGTAAATCTTGATCTGTAACAAGAAGCTCTAAATCTAAACTCTCACCGCCACATTTATTTACTTACATCAATGCCTTTTTAGAGATCTCAAACTTATCATTCCTACTTATTATTTGACTCAATAATAGGGATTTTGCTTTCTTTTTTAAAAGGCGTTACACGCAATCCTCATTCTTTACCGCAACATTTATTAATCTATAAATAGTGCCTGACTACCATTCGCAGAAACCGCAAAATTTACGGTTTCTCCACAGAACAGGTAAAGAATAGATAGATGGATAAAATTGTAAGGGTCAAATAGTATTGTGTGATCAGCTTATTCCTATTCCGGCTTCAACTCCCGAGATGTTGCCGACTAGAATGTCAATGTTGCTGTTTACTTTGAAGGAAGGAAAACGTAGGCACTTTTTTTCAGTAGGGACGTTTTAACATGCCTCTTTTACTTGAAAATCGAATTAATATAGGTATGTATAAATTAAAGAATATTTTGACCTTAATTTATAACGTCATAACTAGCTTGTATGTTGTTCGATGTTCACGGAACTCGTATAGCTTCTAATATCACCTCGTCAAACAAACAATCAACAGGCCTACGTCCCTTAATTCGCTTCACATCACCTCTTGCAAGTCTTGCAACAGCTTAAATATGGGACATTTTCACTTTTCACTTCTGCTAACTGTTATTTATAGAACGCCTGTACATTGAATCAAGGTAAGCCTTATAAGTTAGGACTACTGAATGTAATTTTCCTCGACGCTTTTGATAAAAAGTTTCCGTGGAGTGTGGACATAATTGGAGTTAAGTTTAAGGTTTCTTTTTACTCTTAGTAACGGTATTTACATTTGAACTGAGCCCTTTTGCATTAAATGACGAACTAATACTATGTCTACTTCGATGACAGCTTGTGTAATGCTTTCGCGCAGGAGAACCTAGACTTCAGGATTGTTACTCGGCCGGGTTTAAAAGAACTTACCAAAATTAGCTCGCGTCTAGATCTGGGAAACGCCAATATTCATAATCATTATCATAGTTGGTTCTGGCTGTTCTGGAGGACACCACACCCCTACTTATGACTATCTAAGTGGTCTCAAAATAATTATTTATATCATTTATTAATTATTTTGAGACCATTTGGCATTATTGATTTGTAAAATGATCTCAGAACCTGGCTTCTAATTGTCATCATCTTCATCATGTTCATCATCAGCCCTACACAGTCCACAGCTGGACACAGGCCTCTGAAATAATTCGCCACTTTGATCGATCTTGGGCTTCTTGCATCCAGCATATTCTCTTCATATTATCTCAAAAATGGAGAAATCGTCACCACCGGTTGCAGTATTTACCCATTTAGTAAAGTTGATTTTCCTCGATACTTCCCGAAATTTGCATATCTCGGTTTGCAGTGCTAACTGCACTCGAGGAGTCTGTGTCGAACTCTGCAGCAACTTGCTCAAAGGCCTCTCCTCTGCGTTTGAGCGCGGTTCGCTTTGATAACACAAGCGCATTAGCGATAATTAGTGTTTTCAAGTAGCCGGGTTCATCGTTGGCTGAATTTAGAAGGAGCCTTTTTGGAAAACGAGCTAAGAACTTTTATTTGAGTGTTACTAATTCGCTTGAAATTGTATACAAAATGTTGTTTCAAAATATCTTTATTTTAATTATGAGGCCAGCGTTACATATTATGTCACATGATATGGTGGTGATATAATATGACGAGGTAAGTGTGATAAGCTGTCAATGGAGGTGGTAGTAAAGTAATTATCAGAACATCAAAAAGCCCTCAGTAGACATATTTACCAGACTTCACGGTCTACTTTCAGGATGGTTCAGAAATAAAACACTTTGTATAGTTTATTTTTATATTAATTAAGTTTTTCCATACCATCTATAAATGTTTTCCTTGGTATTCTAAATATGAACATCGACTTAACATTTCCAAATTGATTCTCCATAAGATTTGTAATTATTAAATGAGTTAAAATAAGTAAAGAAAGTCAAGAATCTTTGTCATATTCAGTATGTTCCGGAATGTGCTGTAAATTGTTCATTAAAATTTCTTCATGAAAAGAAATCTTTCATAAGTAAACAACATTCTCAAAGTAAACACGTAACACTCAAAAGCGTTATTACTAGTGTTAAAACAATATGTGGAATCGATGAGTGTTCATTTTTTATTCAATTTCTTTCATCGGCCATGCACGGTAGCCGCTGCGTCCGTCGCAGTGTCAATCGATAACGCTCGCCCACCCGCAAAAATGTGCTCCGACACTTTCAACTCACACTTTATAACGTTATTTTGCCGCTACATCCCACTTTCCCTGTTCGATATCACTAGGAGTGGGGTATGCGCGAAGATTTTTTGGCGGTTTAACCCACTTTACCCGTTCAAAATCACTAGCAGTGGAGTCTGTCTGATGGAAGATTTTTTGCCGGTTCATCACACTTTCACCGTTAAAAGTCAAGGGGAATGGAGAATGCGGGAAGGTTTTCTCGCTATTGCCATTAAGAATCTCTTACTGGTTGTTGACTTTCTCGGTTCGCTTTTCGCAATAACCCCTCAGTTGAGAGGTCATTACTGTTACAGATTTAAACGTTCATCGGATCAAAATGTGTTGAAACAATATTCCCACTCCACGGCATGCAGTGACGTTATAGGGATGTATGAAATTTTACCTTACTATGACATAAGCTCGCGGATAGTTTTCATCGCGGTTTCTCTTGCAGTTACTATTTATCTGTGTTTCCAACACTGGTACTCGATCACGCATAATCTTGGAAATACTTCAAGTTTTGCATGATGGAGCGTTTTTTATAGATAAATATGCGCCAGATGACGCATATAAATAAACCTTCGATCGCCTTGAACCGATAGCAAATGATGATTATGATTAGAGGCATCTTCAACAGCGTAAAGAGCAGAAACAATTTAGAATTCGGATTTATCGGATCTTATTCGCTTTAGACAAATCCTTTGCTCAATATGGAATTAGGATGATCCAACATGAAGAAGCTTGGTTGGGCTTGGTCAATTAAAAAGTTGATGATAACATACCGTCTTTAACCTTTATAATAACCGCTATTTCCATCCATCCATGAACGTTTTCATCATTTTCGTCATCAATATCATGCTCGTAAAACGTAAACATAAATTTCTTAAAACTATGCATGGGAAAAGGGCCACTAAATTCATACAAAATGTTGAAGAGCGTAATCCGCAGTCGTTCAGGGACGGGCGCCAATCTGTCTGGCGTGGGACCATAAATTGTGCCCAGACATCAGTAGAACGTGCTCGCAGTGGCACGCTCTCTTTATACAAGTTTGCACAAGCATTCTTGATAGTTTCGACTTCGTTTGAGGAAAACGCATTCTTAAGTCAACTTTTGATGTTCAAAGTAACACATTTAAAAAGTTTTGTTAATGGTCTTATGGGGTACATCTGAGCCAACCAGAATATTTATGTAGAAACTTCTACTGCAACTCGATATGATTTTTCATCATTCATATTCATGCTTACCTATGTAATTAATTCAACATTCATTGATACTTTCTTATTCTACTGCAACTAACTTCTGCACAGGAAAACCCAGTTACAATTGTGATTCATCTAAAATGTATGTCCACACTCCATGATAAACAAAACAATGAGGCAGTCGTACAAAATGCATGCAACCAAATAATAAAATAGTTGGTACATACGCTTTCGCTTGTTCATCTCATCACGAAATCCTTCTTCCCCACAGAACAGCGACATAGTTCTGATGCTCGAAAGCGGCTACATAACGGTGGACATGCCATTTGACAAGAGGTTCTGCTACCAGGCGCCTATAGTGAAGAAGTACACTGATGCTATCTCCACGGAGTGCCCGAAGGCGTTCATCATCGTTTGCGCTACGCCGATCGACTGCATGGTTCCTTTAGTTGCCGAGGTAATCGATATTATATATCTTCTCGGTTATCATCTAACAACCTTGCGTTCTCTTACTAGCTGTGCTCGCGACTTCGTCCGCGTGGCATAGTTATCTTTTCCCCGTTCTTTTTTACATTTTCCATTATTTCTTCGCTCCTAATAGTTGTAACGAGATGTTATATAGTCTAAAGCCTTCCTCGATAAATGGTCTATTCAACACAAAAATAATTTTTCAAATCGAACCAGTAGTTCCTGAGATTATCGCGTTCAAACAAACAAACATACAAACTCTTCAGCTTTATAATATTAGTTAAGATTCACAAACATAAAAAAGAAAATAAGCTGATAAACGGTAACGTCGTCGTTAATTATTTTCACGGGAGTTTAATGAAGTTAGAAAAATCGTACACTGAAAGCCTCCCGGAAATGGCTTCTTTCAATCATGACCTTATTGGATGTGACTCTAAATTAATATTGTCCATTTAAGTGCACAAAATACGTACTTTATAAAGCAGAGTAGGTTTAGATAAGGACAAGGGAATATTTATTTACTTCAAAGCTTTTCTAAGAGTCAATATCATTATATACGCCAATAATATACGTGGGTTCCTACAAGCCGTAAACATTTTATGATCGCATTATATCAAACAATCAACGTTTACGAGTTTGGATATTAGTTGTTACATAATTTCATCACGGTCATTAAATTAACGTTACAAATTGTGGCTACTGTAATCAATGGATTCATCTTAGTGGCAACATTTTGCTATTTTAGAGGCTTGGAACCTAACTTTGTCGTTGACTGCATCAATTTCATCATTTTTATTTAAATAATTTTTTACTTGGTTTAATACCTTTTCCGAACTCATAAAACCCAAAAACCTGAGAGAAAAATGTTGACAAACTTTCTAAGGCTACGAAATCTCAATACTCAGAGCATTCATTGATACTTAGTACCTCTCTTGTAGCTTTCTCCTGTCTTGTCAGAGCTAACATAGATTATATTTATAGAAACCAGTGATCCGGTAATATAATCGACTAGTTAATTTATGATACTATCTAAAGAATACTCAGACGTATGCCAGTCCAGAGATGCGAAACTAGGGAAGCAAGTGAAATAGTTGAGATAGCTAAAACTCATTCTATCTGAATGCATAAATAATTATTCAATCATTCGACCTTCTGTCGTATCTTTTTTATTTTAAATTTCTCGCAGTTCCGCGGGACCGTTACTCAGTTAGAATAAGTCCCGACGTAGTGCGATAAATATTGTACATCTTCCTCGTGGGAGCAAGTTTGCAATCTCGCCGAAAATTACGTTATTTTGTTGGCGGCGGCCCTTTGTGCCGGCTCGGCGATTTGTCCGAGGAGAGCGGTTCGGATCTGTCGTGTCTTCTCCATTTGCGTAATCGGATCCTTACTGTTTCGCGCTGTAAGTAGATTCCTCTTTTGTCATACGTATATGGGATTTGATATCGATCCTGGATATTTGGCAAAGTGTGTTAAACTTACCATCCGTTAGATGTATCGAATTCTAAACGCCATAACGTGAACGGCGATCTCTAGCTGTCTTGAAAAGATGTCATATACCTAACCAGCCTAACGATTATCAGTGAAGCCACTAGGTGTTTGAAGCGGAGACCAATTGGACAGACCTATGTCCAGCAGTGGACTGCAATGCTGGGCTATGATGATTGAAAATATGATATGAACACATACAAGATCACCAAACCCGCCTGCCCAGCACAACGATTATGAGTAAATTAATCCTTCAGGTGTTTGACTAAAGTGGGGATCAGCTTACTCTTAAGCTTAGTACTCTGTCTATGTCCAGCAGTGGACTGCGATAGACTGATGATGATACAAGATAGCTCCGATTGCTAGTCGCCCGGCAGGAGTGTTGAAAGTAGTCGCGAAAAGCTCATAAATATTAAAAAGGTGGCGCTGTAAGTGGAAAACGATCATTGCTTTTCAACCCTATTACAATTGAATAAGTTGCAAATTATGGTTGGTACTACGTGCATATTGGTCGTTAAAGGTTCAATTTTATTGCCTTCGCGAAACGAATTACCAACAACTGATCGATTTTCATTGGCTGCTGTTAAAGTTATTATTAGAACAAAGGGACATAGCGTACATATTTTTGTGTTCATTTGACTTTAAAATTGGTTAAGTACTTACATTAATTGGTATTACCCATAATAACTGCCCAATGCAATTAGGGATCGTAGTACTTAGTTAATAAACGTTTTTCTATTCTATTCTATTCTATTCTATTCCACTATGTCATCGCTCTAACTGCAATTCTAGCAATATGATGCCAACATTTTAATTTTGTCTAGGAATCCGGTAAGAATATTAAGTAGGTACTACATACTAAAATCTGACTTACCTAGAACTCACTGAATAAGACCTTTAATATGGTGCCATATAACGTTACGAGCATTAAATCAATGAAGGAGGAGATCCGAGTATTACAATGCACACCTTGTAATGAATTAATTAATGTGTAATGTAATATCTTGTAACATCAAAATTAAAGTCAAATCAATAACGTTACACGCGAATGTTCATCTGTCAGGAAGGCATTATTGTAATGCTCAAAATCGAATCTGCATATAATACAAGTAGAAAATAAAATATATACTTATAAGAAAAACTTAAATTAATTTTTGGTAAAGACATTTGTAATCACTTTGGTATAGATTATGGTTTGCTATTGTATTCCGTGAGTAGGTATAATCCAATCATAATAAGCCATGATGCGTGATTGGGCGTCGGCAAAGTCACGCAATTTGGTGTCTGTTTACCTGTGCCAGTAATTCACTTGGTCAACTCGTCCGAGTCGTAACTGGCTGGGCAAATATGCCGGAGCCCTTACCACGAAGTACCAATCTGCATCTCGATAAGTCCCACACATTATTGTAGTTTAATGAAGATTTTCTGAAAAAACAAATCCACCAGAAGGCACCACATAAAAGGAGGTTGCCCACGAAACATAGTGATACTATAATAAATATACCATCTTATGTATGTTCTACCTATGTTCCACAAATAAATGATTTGATTTGAGGTCCAACTGTCACGTGATTGGTTCATTTTGACATGGCACTGACATTAACATAGCAACAGACCAATCACATGATAGCTAGAGCTAGACCTGTCTTTTATCTGGCTTACAGAAAACCCTCATTGCTAAACGTGTTTTACCATACTTCTGAACTAAATTCAATACTTTACATAGTCCAGCATGGGCTTATACCAACAGATTAGCTCCAATGCATTATTTTAGGTTATCATCCTGCAAACGTCCACAGCTGGACATGGGCCTTCGCAATGACAATTGTCGTTTTCGGGGGATTTGCCATAGTCACCACGCTTGGCAGGCGGGTTGGTGACGGCAGTAGGCTGTATTTGTACACAATTCATCCTTCCGGCGCGGTCATTCTAGAAAATGTAACTTTATGTAATCTCAACGTCTATGGTTCGCGAACTATTTGGGGCGAACCTTTGCGGTGTCGTAACGAGGTTTTCCTACGCAATTAACGTAATAGCTTTTCGTAACAAACCTTTTATATTTGTTTATCTTGGCTCTGTTCATAGGGTTCTACTCATCACCGAACTATTTCTATTTCCATAAGCTCGTAAGGTCCAATGTTTTCATATGATCCAAATACCATTGTTCACATCCTCCATATACGGCCTGGGCCTTACGCCATGAAACCCTTGACAGATGGTGGCGACTACATATTTAAAAAAAAAACGTTAAAACACGGAGTTGTAAGTGTTGCAACTAGGAACTTAACATGATTGGTAAACAAGCGATTAAGCGGTAGGTAGCCTTCAACGACAGCATTTAAGGTATACTAAAGACGCGTGAAGCGGGACGTGTGGGTAAAGAAGCTCCATTCTCCAGAGACACTCTTAACTTCAGACTACTACCGCAGTCAACTCACGCGCTATCTATACCTTTTGCTGCAGACTCTAAAGGAAACCGGCTGGTATGACCCTCGGAAGGTGTTAGGGTCGTTAGCAGTGCCGGAGATGCGCGCGAGCACGCTGGCTGCGCGGGCGCTTTGTCTGGAGCCTCGGTACACTAGAGTGCCGTGCGTGGGAGGCACGGAGGGCGAATCACTAGTGCCGTTGTTCTCTAAAGCGGTGGAGTACTTCGATTTTGCTAAGGTATAAAATGCACATGCAATTTGTTCGAGCCGACGCTAGGTACTAATGTTTTAGATTGCCCGTTTAGTTGAGTCATGGATTGAAGATCCAAAGACCCTATCTTTGGAACGAAGAATGGGAACGGGTGAAGTGCGAGCGGTAGTCCCATACTCGCCATACCCCCGCGCTCTTTTATGTGCAGGCGAGGATTCAATCACGCGGTTTATATATGTTCTAATCTAAGGGTTCAGTCATGTATCTAAAAGGTCATAATATACTTAATTACTAGGCAATTTTACACATCCCTGAATATTTTTACTGAAGGGTCCGTAATTTGATCTCTAATTTTGAACAAACAGCTTTCTGGTAGACACGTGCAGTGTGATATCATTTAAAATAACTCAATAACGCCGATCGCCGACCTTAGACATTGTTCAACACTGCGAAGCCCCACAAAGGCAATTAAGAGCCAAATAACTAAATCCACGAAATCTGTTTGGATTATTACGAACGTAAATCCTCCAATCCCCTTAACGTTTGTCCTTCAGCATAATGCAGAGCTGATGACAGAGGCGGTCAGGGTGACCCCGTATTCTGTGGCGAGGACAGACGGCGTGTGCAACCGAGCAGCGGATCTGAGTGAAGCACACGCATTAGCAGGCCTGGTGACTAAGGTGGCTTGGGCGCTTCTGTGCAAAGACGTGCCTAGAGTGACGGGATTCGTCGAAACAGATGCCAGCCAAGTCATCTCTCCAGCAAGGTTAATTAACATGTTATTTTTGATAGTTAGCTTGCGGCGCAATGATTAAACTTTTGTGAGCGTTACATGAGCGGCAGTCTGTTCATTGACTTTGAACGATGTCAATACAGCTTAGATACGTTAAGTCAATGTAGGTTAGGTACTGAGTATGTTGAAACTCAGAACATCAAGCGATACGACGGTGGCGTACCTGACCACCAATTTGAAATTTTGCAATAATTGAAGGCAAGATATAGAATTGCTAGGCACTCGTTTAAAGTACAATCCCCAAAAACAAGATCCACGATCTGGATACATGAATTACTAAAACGGCAGGCTGATTGTTTAAAGACGACGTATCACGTATTGTAACGATAGACGCGACCAATGCTAGCGATCTTCGAATAAGTAGTGTTTCGTGCAATACCAGTGACATAGTTCAAGCAACGAAGCCGAGGTGACCAAGCTATTCTGCCTGCAGATACATCGCGAACGCTGTGGAACTTGCCGGTGCGGGCATCTCGAAGAATCTCGGCCTACCGAAGATGAACGTAAGCGAGACGACTTCAGTGAACCTGGCTCTGAACGTACTCTGCGAAAGACAGCTGCTTGCTGAGGATTGGTACTGCAAGTACTGCAGCTCCTCGGGACGGCTAGACGCGTGCCAGTTCCAATTCTTCACGCCAGATTTGAAAAGGCGTTTCGATGACTGCGCGTACGCAAATATATTGTGAACTTGTGACTGGAAATTTTGCGTGTTTATTTCGAATTTGTACGATGTTTTTTGGTTTCCGTTTTTGGTGCAATACATGTTTGGAAACGTGATGCGTGTTTTTAATTATAAACACTTCAATATTTTAGTTTCAGTATTTTTTAACAAAATTAAGGCCCAGTTTCACCACTTGCTGCTAACTCCTCCAGTGCCTTATAAATAGATTAGAAACAATTATTGACAAAGGCTCACACACTTAAAACTAGTTAAAACAAACAAACAAATACAGCAAACACAAACGAATAGACACAGCAAAATGAACAATGTGCATCAGAAAAGCAAAAATGTTGTGGCTCAGCGAGTTGTTTACTTGACGAGCAAACCGCTGATTTCCAATAGCGTGTTTTGATACCATATTCGTAGTAAATTTGTTCATAGGCATTAATCATGTTCATGTAACGGGATGAATAGACGGCTCATTGATCATAATGCGTCACACCTGTTCATAATATTTGTAGTGTCCATCTGCAATTTGCCAATTTATAGTCAAGCTAATTTTCACCTGGCAACCGACTGCTGGCGGTATGGCCATCACGATTGAGGGCGTAGCTAAGTGCCACGAGCCAATGACGGGTAACAGCGTCACCGGTGCGAGGAGCTACTACACCCTGCGATCACCAACTTGCCTGCCCAGCTTGGCAATTCTGGGTGAGGCCTCCAGGTATTTGCCCAGAGTGGCGAACAACAACTGGAGAGGCCTATGTCCAGCAATGGACTGTGAAAGGCTGATGATGAATTTTCACCAGAAATCAGCATAATTTTATGCCGCGGCCACACATTGGATTCAAATTTGCGTCCAATCACTGTCCAATGTCCAATACTAAGCACTCAATGTCTTCATTGTGTCAAACTACCGATACACATATTGGTGCATTGGGTGGCTGCGGTTTAATGAAATAATATTATATACAAGTTGCAATGATAAAGAAAGGCTGTTGTTACAATGGAAGGGGTATGCATTGATTCGATATGCATACCCACCCGACTGTTGTAAGGGGTGAAATGTTACAATAGGAGTTTCAAACATACTCAATATATTCACACAAAACATCGGATCGAAAGATAAGATGGGAAACAAGCTACACGAAAACGTATCAATGAGCAAAATATTCTAAAGTTAGGAGTAACACGATAGGAAGTAGCAGATAAGAACCACGTCTCTCAGGCTCCATCAGTTGTTCACATACATCATCATTTTCCTGCCCTGTTCCCATTACCTGGTGTCGGCGCAATATGTTTGTTCACATACGCATATTCAAAATTTCTGTCCTAGTGATTTCCAAACGGGGGATGTAAGGGAGCGACCTATCCCATATCAACTTTTCGCTCCAAGGCAACCTCACCTGCCCGTGGTGCATCCTGCCGAATAACAAACGAGGCTCTGGCAAACCGACTGGTGGCGGTAAAACCATCACGATAGAAGGCGTAGCTAAATACCACAGGCCGATGACGGGCAGCGTCACCGGAGCAAGAAGCTACGCCCTGCGTTCGCCAACCCACCTGCACAGCGTGGCGGTTATGGGTATATCCTCCAGAAGTTTGCCCTAGGTGCCAAACAACTGGAGAAGCCTATGTCCAGCAGTGGACTGCAATAGGCTGATGATGATGATTCCCAAACATGCTCTAAGAAGATCTATGAATCTACAGCAATTGTTCCTCTTTCTTCTACCCAGATACCTCGCCATAGACATGCTCCTGAACCGCCATGGCATCTGCAGGAAGTTCGACTTCCCCACCATGAACTGCCTGGAGCGTGATCTGATGGACATTGCACTGGCTCGCATCGCCTACAACGTGGATATGGGCCAGTCCTGGCACGCCGCTTACCTCAACAATGAAATGAGCAAGTTCGCTGTCAAAAAGTACTGGTTCCATCCGAAGCATTATCACCATCTAGACAGTTGCAATCTGCATTTGGCGTCTTGAAAAAAGATATTTGAAGGGTCGTCTCAATTTTGTTGATGAACTGAGGAGCTTGAAGCATGCATTTAATTCTGACACGAATAAAAATGAAGGTATTTTTGTAGTACTGAGAAAGGTGGCTGTCAAGGTACACTTGTTCTACGAAAAGCATAAGGGGTGACGTGATACCTACAAGAAGGCTAGTACTGGTACGTGGCCTGACCTTTTTTTTGTTTCACCGTTGAGAATGAAAGAAATGCAGTTTACGCATAATCGCTGCTCGGGGGAGCAGCAGGTTGACCTGACCTACCTCAACAATATACAATAGTTCATTGGGAGTGATAATATTTATTTGACATATCTACGAGAACACGAGTTCTCCAAATCAAATGCGATATCGCAAATTTATCAAACTAGAAACTGCTAGCATTATCACAATGAAATATTCGCGATTATTCCTATTGCCAGGCGAGACAAGTACCAACTTATTTTCTCGAGACAAAAAGTTTTTGCGGTGATTTTATCACCTCTCGCAAATGTTCAAATCGACAATAAAGTTCGCACTCAAGAAAACACTAAACCGCTGAAATACCGGCGCGACGGAAAATGCCGTTTTGGCGTAATAGCTACGATGTGTTTGCATCTTCAATGAAGTTTGCACAAAAGTGTTTTGTGAAGATGTTTGTGACAATGACTAAAAAAGGAATTCGGCCAAACACTCCACCTCGGTAACTTATTGAAGGCGTTTTACCGATATTAAACATAAATGTGGCATTGGCAATTAAAAACGGTTGAAAAACGATTAGTTTATAGTAAGTAAGAATAATAGTTTCTCAGCTACTTTGCAAAGACTACCTAGGTATATAATAACAATTGAAGTCTTTAAAATACGTCAAGAATTTTCTGCATGTATGTTTTTGCCTTACCATAAGGCGTTTACATGTAAAATGGTGATGACTGTTGCTGTTAGTGTACAAAAAAAGTGTATAAGTCTTAAAAATTAAATAAAAAGTAATTTTTATGAGGTTTCTCTTTATTATGGTAACTATGTATCACACAAAACTACTAGGCATTGGCACTAGATCACACAACATTTAATTAATTACGACTAATTAATTACGATTTGACCTACATTCCTTAAGCCATTGATTCCCAAAGTGGTGCAGATGGTCGCCCAGGGTTCCCCGGGGACTTGACGCAGATTTATGTTGGCGTGACAAAATGGGGGTACTTGTAACTTAGCAGTAAGCAAAAACCTATTAAAATTTTGGAAATGTGGAACAACTGTAGCTATAGGGGGTCTATCGGAACCAATTAAATGTGAGCTATGAGAAAAGAATGTTTAGGAACCTCTGCCTTATAATCAACAAAGCAGTTCTTAATTAACAGCTAATTTGCCTAAGCATGAGGAATTCATGTCTAGCGAATTTCAAACTAATACAAACATCTTATAGACCATTAAGTATATACCATAAGAACACACTTACTACCTACCATAAACACAAAAATCTACCCGTATTTGACCAGTACCACTTTAATACTACCTACTTTTCAGCCTTTGAGCACCTAGAAATGAGACGCAATAGAAATCTACTGTTCATCAATAAAAATATAAGCGTCAACGGCGTTCAAAAGTTTAAAAGGATCTCTCCTAACTTATCCTTTCTCCTATGGACGCATATAAGCGTCAATGGCGTTCAAAGGTTAAAAACATGTCCTAGCTTATCTTTTCAATTATGGTCCGTTCCTGGCAAATGGCGAACGTTCGTTTGTCTCTAAATACATCTTCCCCGCCATCCTGAAACAAATAAACACGTAGTTCAATTATAAATCGCATTTTTGTTTATAGTGGCACAGTATAATAACTTCCTCTCACCTGATGGAAAGGATCACGCTCCGTTTAAAGGATCTTACGTAGAAAGATGGAAACAAAATGCTATCATAGAATTACAAATAATATCCACCGTAAGGGGGCATATCATCGAAATATCGTGCGAATGTTAATCAGGTTTTTTTTTTATTATAAATTACTAAGAAAGCGTTTGACCACAATCACGTCTGATACTAACTTATGATATGGCCTAGAATGACGCATGCTTACTTAGGCGTGAGGTATTCACTCTGGCCTTAAATACTTATTTCCAAGTTGTAACATTCAAGACGTCAGCTGACAAAGAGTATTTGTGTTTATTTCTCCAGCAAATGCCCAAGTAAAAGTTGTACGTATTCACAAAATAACACCCGCGGAGATAGGGTTATAAAATATAGTCGCATAGTCAAGATACTTGCATTCACCTATTCCTCCATAAAGTAGTCTAAAATGGCGCTTTACAGCTTTAACCCTAAAGGTGACAGCACACTAATCCACTCGGAAAGGGATCGTCACCGTATCGCCTTTCGCCTCGCCGTCAACCAAGCGTCAACCTTACGTACGCACGTAACCGTAGCGTATCAGCAGCTCCTGTACGTCAACTCGGCTACGGCTAGGCGACACCGCGCTTACGGCTCGCCGACCGCTGGACCTGGTTGGCACCAAATCAGTCATATAAATATGGATATTTTCTCACTTCTTCAATAAGTTTCTCCCTTTTCATCGTTATTTCGTGTTTGAATCTAACCTAAAAATTCAATAAAACTCACGCGCAACACGAAAGGAAGTTGCCTTGCGAATGGCGGGCGGCGGCGGCACGTTCGGCAGGCAAGTCGCGGGAGGGGACAGGGGCAAGGGTGGACGAAGAGCCGTGAGCTCGCGTACGGAGAGACGTAAGCGCGGGAACGACGAGCCGTAAGCGCGGGAACTGCAAGTTGACCACGCACCGCATCGCGGTTCGGAGCCTGTTCTGAGGCGAGGCGATTACGTTACGATTCCAATTAGTGTGCGTTGCAATAGGGAGTTTCATTCAAACAATACTGAACGGCTTGAGGCGATACGGTGGCGATCCCTTTCCGAGTGGATTAGTGTGCTGTGACCTTTAAGCGACTAATAAATAAAGCAAGTCCTCTAAAGTGGGCGACATAAAACGTACATCTACGTCGTGACGGGCGCCCATTCCGTTATTGCACCCTAAATCTGCCTACAGTTTACTATTGCCAAACTTTCCGATTTCACGGGACGGGACCTTTTGGCTTTGGTATCTGAAAATCGCATTCACGTAGTTATAATACATTTTAACTTCGAAGTTGATTCTGAGAGCTTACTTTCAGAGCTCTCATTAAAGCCTTTTTTTGTTTTTAATAATTATGTCGATTAAGTATACAATTTGTATCTATCATCGTTTTTCGATACCCATAAATGCTCAAGCTACCTACTTACTTTGAATGCGATGGAGTCTGATATTTATTTATTTCAATTCTAACAAGAATAGGTAAAGTGGAACTAGGTAAAAGGAACCTTCTTTGATTTGCCATAATGATGAGACTACTTAACTAGTGCGTTGTAGGTTTTGTAGTCAGACTGTATGGAATGGCGTTAGATATGGTTTTAGCGCTATCTGTTTATATTAGAATACACTAATCGTACCGCCACGTTGACATAGATGTCACCACAGGCTTTACGAAATTTCTGATAGATAATCCTATTTCTCATTAGGCCAGACAATACTACTCCAGCTTTACTATCTACAACAAAATTCATACGAGATACGTGTTCTGTGTCACAGTCGTAAAACCTCCACAAATATTGACACGACCAATGTTATGAGAGCCGTCATGGGCCTCGGAGTCACAGAGTCCGATCAATCGGAACAAATAGATACTGCTAGCCAATAGGGCTCTAGATGTACTGGTCGGTTTTTCGTTGTGACGATTCGGTCCCATTCGGCGATAGGCTACGCTGAATCGCAAATTCGTATTTACCCTGAAGCATGGTAAACAATCATAAAGATGACTCGTTTGACATTGATAAATTACTTCCAGAGGAACCAGAGGAAGATGAAATTAATGTAATAGCTCATTTGTTTGGCGCGCAATGATTGTGTACGAGTAAATCGTCGCAATACAAGCATTATGATGAATGTCATAATACTAATACAACTTTACTATATAGATTGAAATGTCATTCTTTTAACCTCTTAGACCCCGTTCAGATGATAAGCGTCTAACGCGCGTTTTAACAGCTCGTGATTGTTGTTAGCGTTAACGCTATGTGGTAGGCCCTACAGCATCTTAGAGGATTTACAAATTTCTAAATTTTTAACTTACGCGTAAACTTCAAAAGAAACTTTACCAAAATTGCAAAAACCGACTTCAAAAAAAGGAGGTTCTCAGTACTAATTGATAAAATTTGTAACTAGTAATAATTGTTTAATGAAATTAGCTATTGGGAGAGTTTCGTCTTTCTGTTGTCCCTGAAAAAAAAACAGGCTGTGAATATACTTACGGAGGTCTAGCTCTGAATCCCATGTAGCCGTCAGTTGTCCACCTACAGTTCGTTACAGCGGACCGCCAGTCCCGGCACCTGGTAGCGGCGAAGCCAGTGGGGTTGAGCACGGACTCCGCATACAAGCGCCATGCGCGGTTGTGGCTGCAACCATCTGCAACCAAGACGTTTAATGTAACACTATTTGTAGGAGTTGGTTCTTTAATATTAGGTCTCTATCTCATCCTGTAGGTGTCCTAGAAGACGAATAAGGGAATATCAGTAAACGGGTAGCAGTGTTTACCGTTTACCTTAGTACAAAAAACCCCTTTGTTAAACAGTAACATCAGCAACGCCAGGCGCACAGCCTGCCGTATTTCTTTCCATATTTATATTGAAAATTTTCAATGCAGCCTGTAACGTAACACAAAGATGTGCATGACACACATATTTTAAGGTGTAAGTAACATGACCCCATTTGTAATATGAGCCGTCTCCAATTATAGTCCGATTTCTTAGCTGTCGGATTAACACCGTGGCCGCAATAAGGTAAGGTAAAGTAAGGTGATCGCAATACGTATTACCAAAATAAGCCTATATACCCGGTTCATATGTACTTAGCTAATAGGCTATTATGGGTAAAAATTGTAATTAGTCCAAATTTTAGCTTATTCAAAAATAAAAGACACGTATTTTTTATTTGTAAATTAGACTAAAAATTACAAAGTTATAGCCCGCTGAAATTACGCGTGACTTCACTCTGTGAGGCATTTTTACGGGAGCGAGTGACGTCAAAGACTCTTAACTTTTGATATCTTTGCTGTTGTTTATTTGAATGAAAAAAGGAAAAATACGTGTCTTTTATTTTTGAATAAGCCTAAAAGACGGACTAATTACAATTTTTAGCCATAATAGCCTATTTAATATTGTGTCGACATTTTATAAACGTAAGTCGGTTTTTATACTTAATTGATGTAGATATCTTTTAATCAAAACATTTCGTAACGATGATAATAAAGGTAGGAACGAAAATATCCGTCGCTGTTTCTTTATAAGATTGCGTGGGTTTTAATGTCAATGCCTTTGAAAGGGACGACTGATAAAGAAGTCTTTTTACCTACCTACCTCTAAATGCCAACACAGGTTGCGAAGGCAATGGAAAAGATTGTAACAACGGAAAAAGTCGAGTTGAAAAAATATGTTCCTAACTACCTATCGATTACGTACATGTTTGTTACGAAATGAATTTTGATTGTTCTATTCTGTGTTAATTAGCCTTACAGCATTATTTTAATATACCTAATATTGCGAAAAATGCTGACAATTAAATTGTCTCTGGCTGGGTAGTGTCGGAGTTATCTACATTTTAATAGAACAACCTCCATTTACCTATTAGGTACGCTAGTCTCTTTCTTATTTATTAATCACCGGAAAAAAGTAGGAGACTCATAAAATGAAGATAACGTATGACAGGACGTCCCTTAGTATTAGTTTTTACTGAATATACCAAGACGCAATTAGTCTTCTTGTATTTTATCAGTCAATTGAAATTTAACCGTCAGTTGAAAAATGAGGGCTAAAATAAATATTTCAAGTTAAGAGTTCTGAACCTTTCAATACAATATATAAAATCTTTTAGTTCGCGCTTCCTATAATATCAGGATCCTATATTTTACGAAGCGTAAAGAAGCGGCTAGTAACTAAAAACCTCGGTAACAGGCGCCTTGAGCGTTCGTTTTAGTTTTCAAAAGGAGAATTTAATGACGGAGCTATTTGCAACTATTTGACCGTACCTACCTAGTGATTTACCAGGCTATTCGACTATATCGTGAAAACATACCATTTTAATAAGAAAATATCTGTGGCTATGTAACAACAATCCGTGGGTTTGGCTTAAAACGGATTACCTTAAACTTTTTAACATATCAGTCTCCAAACTTTTTTAAAAATGATGTAATCCTGCTTTCAAAATAACGACGCTAAATTTAGCTTACGTTAGAAGGATCCACTAATAATAAATAAATTTAAAGTGCAAAATAAGCAGGGTTCATCGTAGCCTTTTCCCTCCCCTCTCCCCAGCATCCCGGTGAATGACGTCACAGCATCGATCGTTCCCGCCGAAATATTATGCGGCTGTTGGGTTGCAATGCCGCGTAATTTATTTAATCTGTGGAAACTATCGTCGGGTAATAGGTCCCTTGACGTAATGAGGTTGGCTTGAAGTTCCGCAACTTTGGAACAAAAATGTTTGGAGAACAGTTTTCGCGCCGATTAGGGCGATAAGGGGACCACATTATGCTATGGTTGTTTTGAAAGTTATATCTAGATTTGCGTAAAGTATGTTTGACCAAGGCTTTGTTGTATGTTCGTATTGTCACCTGAATTATAAATTTTCATCTAGGCTAGCACTGTACAAATTGAAAATAATAGACTTCGTTAGAAGGTGAACTAGAGAATGTAAGTTAATTTATAAATTAAACTTGACATTTCAAGTGTACGCGCTTACAAAGCAAGCTTTTGATCTATCATCCAAAAAGACATAGGTTAACTTAAATTGACATATTGATTTTAAAACATTTCATAAAAAAAAATAAGTAAAGAAACAATTGAAAATCATGTAAATGTTACATAGTCTGTAGAACTTCCCAACTGAACTGTGAACCGTTTTATTTAAACCTCGACCTCTTTATGCGGAATTTGCATTGTAAAGGGTCCTGGGGACTTAATAAATACTGCGCTGTTTCTATAGAAAGCTGGTACGTACCTACAATTTGTCTTTGAACGTGGTACAGTGATTGGTATGTCCGTGGTGTACGTAAGGGTGCATTTCCAAAGAAGCGCATCTCACGAGAGATCTTGTACTTTGTTATACTTCCTGTATTGCCGAGGCACACGGAATTATGAATCCAGGCAGGCACCCCGAATCGGGGTGTCAAGGACAAAATTTTTATGATGACATTTTAATGAATTTCGATTTTTTTAACCGACTTCGAAAAACGGAGGAGGTTCTCAATTCGTCTCTATGTATAATATTTTTTTTTATGTATGTTCAGCGATATTTCCGTCAATTATGGATGGATTTCAAAAATTTTTCGACAGTTCGACAGAAGACACTTCCGAGGTGGTCCCATTATCACCAAGTAAGGATCTGATGATGGGATGAGCTCTAGCCTCCGTGGGGGGGGCATTAATAGTTCGGCGAATCCACCTCTTAGGATTACGAGTGGCACTTGATAAGACCGAGGCCATTTACTTTCTTGGGCCTCGGCAGCGCCGCCCACCTGACGCACACATCCTAGTTGAGGGGGTGAGGATAAATGTGGGGCTCACGCTCAAATACTTGGGCGTACTCCTGGACCCGCGGTGGCAGTTTGGCCCGCATTTCAGCGGGCTGTCACCGCGGCTCCTGAAGGCTGCCAACGCCTTCGCCTGGCTCCTCCCAAATCTGGGGGGGCCAAAAGCGCATTGCCGGCGTTTATACGCTGGCATATTAAAAAGCATGGCGCTCTATGGAGCGCCAATCTGGGCGGATGCAGCATCGCGTCCAGATAATTTGCGCCAGCTTCGGCGGCCCCAGAGAGCCATCGCTCAAAGGGTCGCCCGAGCATACAGAACCGTCGGGTACGACGCGTCCTGTGCTCTGGCCAGTACCCCACCCTGGGCGCTCGAAGCCCAGGTACTGGCCAGAGTTTACTCTTGGATGGCTGAGGAGAGGGCGCATGGGAATCGCCCTGCTCCTGCTGAAAGAGGTGCCGTGCGGAGGGAGGCTCACGAAGAACTGGTCCGCCAGTGGGCCGAGGACCTCGCCTCCGCAAGATATGGTCGGCATTTGTTGGACGCCTTAGGCCCTGTACTACAGCGGTGGTTAGAGCGCCCGCATGGCTACTTAACCTTCCGCCTGGTGCAGGTACTGACCGGCCACGGCTGTTTCGGCAGTTACCTGCACCGCATTGGGCGGGAGGTCTCACCGGGTTGTTGGGGGTGTGGGGCAGAGCTCGATACGGCTGACCACACCCTCGTCTCGTGCCCGTCTTGGACGGGCGAACGCGCGGTCCTTACCAGCGCCATAGGGGACATATCTTCCCTCCCAGCGGTCGTTGCGGCCATGCTCGGGAGCAGGGAAGCCTGGCTAGCTGTTGCCTCCTTCTGTGAGACAGTCATCTCGCAGAAGGAGGCAGCAGAACGAGAGCGCGAGGACGATCCCTCGGCTCCAATCCAGCGTCGACGCAGAAGGGGGCGTGCTCGGCGGATCTTCGACCGCCAAATGCCTCCTGATGGGGCCCAGTGGGTGGTTGGTGCGGGGGCACCTCCACCCGCCTTGCACGGGTCCCCGTCCTCGTCGGATGGGAGTGGGCCGGCCCTCCGGGCCGCTCTCGTCGCTCCCCTTAGAGGGGGGCCAGTCGGGCCCGCGTAGGCGGGCAGTGCTGGTGGTGTCGCGGCAGTCCTAGTCTTTCCGGGTCCCGTGACACCATCCCCATAGGCGCTTGACAGGAGGGGCCGGGGTTTTTAGTGGGTATTCCCTGCCTCCTTTCCACCTTGAGGCAGGGTGAGTCCCACATACCCCGTCGCTCCCCCCGGGTGACGGGGATGCCTAAAGGCATATTCCTCGGCATAAAAAAAAAAAAAAAAAAAGGTAGTAGTATGTACTTATGCAGGGCTAATAGGGCAGGTGATTTGGTAAGTGATATGCTTGATTCTAGATCGCAAAGTCTTCACTTGACTTAAAGCAAAATTTTTCATTCCTAAGTAAAACTCTTAAGGACATTTTTTTACATTGCTGTAGCACATTAATTAGCCTTTATTCAAGGTCACAGCACATTAACGCAACTAAAAACAGAGAAATAAAATTATTTTTTTAAAAAAAATTAAACCGACTTCAAAAAAAACGCAAACGACCAAAACTAAAAAGCGATAAATAACGTAAGTAATTCTATCCTTAATACATAATCATTTAAATATTACAATTATCACTTATTTTTGAAGTCGGTGCCAGCCAAACATATCTAGGTATATTGTCGTGTGGATATGCCGGCCGCGCGCGTCATACAACAACAGTCTACGTTAGGTACCGAGAGGTTGGCACCGACTTCAAAAATAAGTGATAATTGTAATATTTAAATGATTATGTATTAAGGATAGAATTACTTACGTTATTTATCGCTTTTTAGTTTTGGTCGTTTGCGTTTTTTTTGAAGTCGGTTTAATTTTTAAATATTATATTGTAATACTTATAGCTAAAATATTTAAGCCATTTTATAATAATAATAATAATAAGCGCGTAGGGAAGTGACGACCCCATCGCCCGCTGTTGGGAGTTGTTGAGCTTCGCACCATGAAGAGCAACAACTCCAATCAGTGCAGTCAGTCTCCGCAGGGCAGCTTGTGGCCAGCTGTTGGTGTGTGGCGACACCACGGACCCGAGACCTCCCGGGGGAACACACCATCTTTCCCCCACCTCTGGCTTGCCTTCGTTGGCCGTCCAGAGTGGAGCGCAGGAGCTATATGCTTGATAGGGTGGAAGTGCTCAATCTGCGTAATAACGGGGAACGGCTGACCGATTCACGCGATCCAGAAACCGGTGCACACCTCTCTACACCCTAAGCCGACCACGCCAGTGTTGCCCCTTTGCCGCCGTGGCAGGTGGCTTGTTTGAGGGGCCCACCTAGTGGAAGGCGAGTCACCACCTGCCAAACTTTCGATTTGTGAGGTATTGGAATGGCAGGCGACCGTTATCTCACCCCATAGCGGGTTACATCCTGTCCACAAGAACCTCTTTCAATAGCCCCAGTTTTAGTAACCCATCTTTACGCAATAGTGCTGCACTCGCCGGATATTACTATTGAGTGCGTCATCTTGGGGCACTCAGAAGTAATGTCCGGCCTGTGTATCCCATCTCACATTCACATATTAAATCGTCTCAAGGGGCCTCTACGTGTTGGGCCTGTGCCCCCACGCAAGCCTTCCAAAGGACCGGGAGGGGTAACACCTTCCCGTGATATCCAAATGGAGACAACATAATAATAATAATAATAATATATTTATTACTTTCCCACAATGTTGCTCTTAAAACTAAGTCTTAACTTTATGTATCACTAAACAAAGCAACAGCGGGGACTGGTGCCCAAACTAGGGAAGACCCTGTGTCTTGGGTCACCAGGACCCTGCCCTACCAGTATGACATTGGCTATGTTACACGTATATCCTTAGTTAATGATATTTAGCATTTTTACCTCTAAAATAATTTAAATTTAGCCCTATAAAACTTTAAGAGATACAAAGTAGGATTACAGTTTCTTAAATAGTGTTAAAATTTAAAAGATGCTCCGTCTCACTGTAATCCTTAGTTTGAAGCCAGCTTTGCACGATTCTCTTGCATTCTCGTCTTGTCTTATGAGATATATTTAGGATTTTATTTACTTTATTATATAATTTGCCACTCCCATAATAAAAGAATCTCCTACAGAACTTAGTTTTCCCAGATACTGCCTTACAGATATTGTAGTGTCTCCTAGTGCCGGCTAAAGGAAATCTGTCTGAATACTCAATCATAGAGTGTTGTTTAAGTACTGTAGAGAGAATGAATGTCTGTCGAACAGTTAGGACGTTGCATTCTCTGTACAACTCTTTTGTGGGGTGTAGGCGAGGCTTTTTGAAACATACTTTAAGAATGAGCCTTTGTGCCCTTTCCAAAGTAATGAGATGGGATTTAACAGCCCCACCCCAAGTTACTATACAGTAGGAGATAATCGAGTGACACAGAGCCAGATAGATATTTTTCATTAGCTGTTTGTCAACCACGTGTCTGAGCTGTTTAAAAACGAATGTTAATTTTCTCACTTTCTGAGCTAAATTAGATATGTGTGCCTCAAAGGTTAAACTCCTATCTACTGTAACCCCAAGATATCGTATCAAGTCTGTTTTTTCGAGCTTAAAGCAACTACAAGATGTCGGTGGGGGATACGAACAAGAGTGAGCAACTAGGCTTAAGTGTGAATTTATGTTTTCTGGGTTTGTTTTGATAGAGAACGTCATGTATTTTGTTTTTGTGGCATTGAGTGTGAGAGTATTTGAAGCTAACCAGTGGCATACCGTATCAAGACCCCTTTGAGCACTAACAAAAACTTCCTCCCAAGTGTCCCCGTAAAAGGTGAGTGTTGTGTCGTCCGCATAAGAAATTATCTTGCAATTCGGAATGTCCAGGTTGCAAAGGTCATTAATGTAGCATAGAAAAAGTGTTGGTCCAAGTATGCTTCCCTGTGGCACTCCGCATGTCATTTTCCTCGCGTCACTAACCTGTTTATCAATTCTGACACTTTGCACTCTATGTTGAAGGTAACTGTCTATCATTTGAAGTTGTGTGTTACGAATTCCGAAGCCGCTCTCTAATTTTTGTAAAAGTTTGGAAAACGAGACTGTGTCAAAAGCTTTAGCTAAGTCCAGGAATATCGTTAAACATTTTTGTTTGCTCTCTAGCTTCTGTACTACAAAGTTAGAAAATTTCAGTACAGCCTCATCCGTAGACTTTCCTGTCCTAAAGCCATACTGAGATGCCGATAAAAGATTGTTGTTTTCCAAATATGTGATTATTCGTTTATTAATAATTTTCTCAAAGACTTTTGACAAAACAGGTAACAGTGATATTGGACGATAATTATTTACACAGTCTCGCTTTCCAGCCTTATATATTGGAATTACAACAGACTTCTTCAATGATTTTGGAAATATGCCTTTGTCAATGCAACGGTTGATGAGATCAGTAAGGACAGGAACAATCACATGTTTGATTTGTTTTAAAACTCGTGCCGAGATCCCATCCCAACCTGCAGAACAATCGGATTTAATATTCATCAAGACTCTCTCCACTTCATCACAGGAAGTTTCAAATAAAACAAACGAACCCACTGGTCCGCAAGGTGGTCTTAGAGCTAGTGCAGTCGTGCAAGGTGCGATTTGTTCAGCTAGATCAGATCCTACAGTGGCAAAGAAACTATTTATTTCGTTTAACCTTTCCATTTTATCTTCACTATGCGCCAAAAGTTCAGTTGAGTCTGGTTGTTTAGTCTGATAATTGCATACATTTTTTATAGCTTTCCACATCCTTTTATTGTTTCCTTTAGCTGCATTTATCTGGTCTCTTTCAAATTTATTTTTTAAATCCTTTAGAATATTGTTGCAAAAATTCCTATATCTTTTATAAGTTACTATTAAAATATCATTGTTAGGCTGTTTTTTTATTTTGGCATGCATTTTATCCCTATTTCTAATGCACTTTATCAAACCCGGTGTCATCCATGGTTTGATAGCCATTTTGTTCCTTGATATTTTCTTCACCGTAGAGTTTTTAGATATTGTTAGCTGTATCTCTTTTATTAAGATATCTGTGGCATAATTTAAATCACTTGCATTATACACACTACTAAAGTCTATCGATTCGCAGTCACGTATTAAGCCCTCGTAATTGATTTTAGTTGAGTAACTGGCGACGGAATGTTTATTAATTTTTTTATTATTTAAACTGAAGAGAACAGCCTCGTGATCCGTAATTGCAGTCTCCAATACAAAGGAAAAAGATGCCAATTTACTCTTTACAAACACATGATCAAGGCAACTATTTGCTCGCGTTGGGGCGTCATGAGCCGGTGCCAGACCATAAAATGCTAAGCCATCAAGATAGGCTGTGGTTGTTGAGCTAAGATCTAATAGATTTATATTAATATCTCCCACAATTATAATGTTTTTAAATGCAATATTATTATTTAATAATGCCTGTAAGGAGTTGACAAAATTTTCCGTGTTCCTGAAAGAGGGAGGCCGATAAATGGCTATAACCAATGTATCAGTTCCCAATCTAACCATTAAGCAGTTCGCCTCTTGCAGTTGAGGTTCTTCGACCTTGTAAATTAATTTATCATTAATTAGTAAAACCACTCCATCGTTCTGATTGAAGTTGTCGTTTGTTCGATATACGTCGTAGTTATCGACCGTGGGTAGGCATGTTTCACCTGACAACCAACATTCAGTCATCACTATTATATCACAGTTAAAGTTAATGCGTTGCAATAATGTGCACATGTGGTCAAAGTTCCTATTTATGCTACGTATATTTTGCTGTAGTATATTGAGATATGAGTTTGGGTATTCTAAGTATGTTTTACATTGTTCTGGTTGACATATAACGATCTGGGAAACATTGTGATTGTCTATACTATTTATTAGGTCATGTGTGTTAGCGCCTTTTGTAGACAAGTATCAGTACCTATGACCCTGCGGTGACATGATATGGCAAAACAAATCCTGCAAAACGGTTCGAGAAAGCTTAGAGAAATGCATGTGTACACTGTTTCAAGATTCTGCTCATGCGAAGTTTGGCTATGGTTAACAAGACACAAAAGATACATTTCCTTAAAAATTTCAACGTTAAGAATATAGTGTGGTAAAAATGCGTTTACAAAATAATCATTTGGTGGAAAGCGTAAATTAAAATACATGCAACTTAAATTTCTATTTACGAAAAAATTAAAAGCAAAAGTAAGGTAAGTATTAGAAAATCTCTTAATATGCAGTCACTTTGTTTTCACTAACTTTCCAAGGCAGTGTTCCGTGGTGATTAAAGTAGGTTTGTCGTTCGGGTGTTTCCTGACGAGGATTCTGCCATTAGAATGCCAGCAAGAAAAGTTATTTGTCTTAGCAACTTGTCTAGCTTCATAAAAGAGTTTTCTCTGAGACGGAGCCAAGTGCTCGTCAACATAGATTGCTTTTTTCTCCCCCAGTAGACCTATTGTTAAGGTGTTCAACTTCTCCTCAATTGAACGTTCCTTGTTGAAGCGGCGTATTTTTGAGACGAACTCCATTTTTTTATTCACACTTGCAAATTCAGCAATTAAAGGCCTGCTTGTACCCTGTTTGCCAGGAAGGCGATAAATGTCGCGCAAATCTTCTGACTTAAGGTCCATTTTCACTACTTTTCCTGCATTAATGACTATTTCCATTTGCTGTTCAAATCTTTCGATCTCCAGACTAGGTACATTCCTTAATTCAATAGTCGCCTGTCTTGTTTGTACATTAATATCCTCGAGTCGCTTTTTCAGAAAATCTATAGATTCAAAGTTCTCTTCTTTCGCCTTTTCCAAAGTTGATACCTTGCCTATAATCTCTTCCTGTTTGTTATTAATAAATTCCATACCCCTTTCAATTTCCGTATTTGTTTTTTGGATTTCTAGGCACTGTCTTTTCAGGCAAGTGACTTCCGTAACCAGTTTTTCTAAAGTGTTGTCCAAATCAGTTTTCCATTTTGTCAAACGTTGGTCTTGGTCATCCTTCCAGTTATTAAGTAGAGAGAAGAGATCACTTCTGAGATCACCGGAGGTGGGTGGTAATTCCGGCGACCCGTCCATGCGCTGTCGTTTGTGCCTCGTGGTTACATTTTTATCAGTTTTACATGTGGCATCCGTAGTTAAGTCCGTTTCTGATCCAGCTGGAGTGAGCGTAGGAGTGACTGGAGGTGTTCGTTGCATATTGGGCATAACTATTTTTAGACTGAGTAAAAACGATGCTTATACCGTATGCTTAGAACAGTGCCTTACTGTTGTTGTTCTTTGTACTGTGCGAACTCCGCGCTCCGTGGTGGTCCCGATGTAAATTGTTCGTAGTCCTGTCGTAGCAGTGCGTAGTCCTGTCGTAGCTGTACGTAATCGTGACGTAGTTGTCCGTAGCTCTGACGTAGTAAAATCCGTAGCACTGGTAACTAGTCAATGCCAATTTCGACGCGGTCGTTCACCTATTTGGTGGCCGAATGGTCAAGAACACGGGCCGCGTTGCCGACGAGCATGCGGGTTCGAATCCGCCCAGGATCATAAAAAGACAGCGCTCACCAAATCGTCGTTCGAGACTTGAAGGGCTCCAAAGACAGCAATCAGCTCGGAAACTTAAGCGCGACACTCCGGGGGCGCAGCGCCCACAGAAAAAATATTAATTTAAGAATTAAAAGTCGACACGTCCGCTCAGTATCAGCACCAGAGGGCAAGAGGGAATTTATAATTTATGATACCTATTTAGGGAATTCTATTTAGGGGCAAGTACATATTATGAAACATGAATTCGGGCAAATGATGATTAATGGCAAAGAGCATTATGACAAAGTATACATCCATAATCTGACGTGTCATAATGCTTTTGGCCATAATCATCATAGACAAAATAGAGAACCATTTGACCAGTTTAAGAGCTCACATTATTCCACAGCATTATACCTATCTGATGCTAACAGTACAGTAGTAGATGAAGTTGTCGCATAATATTAACAACGTCATCATCGTTCACGCTCAACTACCCTTTATTGGTACATATGTACAAAGACGAGAATCCTTTACCTCATACCCTGGTGGGAATAACTCTCGACAACAGGCCTCGTTTCGCACGCATCCACCTGTATCCGTACGTCACGTAGGTTGAAGCCGAATTTATCCCCGACTACGTAACTCCACAAATAGTTTCGCATAAGATTCTATTATTAGATCGCCCCGTAAGGGATTTGAGGATGTTACGTTAAATCCACTCTCAGGTGAAGTGACTATGTGTATAATGATGTACGGTCTGCTTCCCACACATTAATCAATGTTTACTTATTCTGTACCGGGATTAGGTACGCCTCTCTATTTTTTTAACCAGATGTTACCATGCTAAAATTCGAAGACGGTATTTTAAAATGAAATATGCGATAGATGGCGTTAGACCTGCGGTCCAGCTATCATGTGATTGATCAGTTGCTATGTAAATGTCAGTGCCATTTTTTTTTTTTTTTTTTTATGCGAGAGGCGGCAGACGGGCAAGTGTGATGCCTGATGGTAAGCAGTCGACACCGCCCATGGACACCCGCAGCTCTAGCCGAGTTTAGGGTCGCTGCCGGCCTTTTAAATATGAATACGCTCGTTTCTTGAAGGTTCCCAAGTCGTAGCTGTTCGGAAAGACTGCCGCAGGAAGTTGGTTCCACAAAACCGAGGCGCGAGGCAAGAAGTTCCTCATAAAACGTACAGTCGAGGATCTCCATGTCATGTCAGTGCCATGTCATAATGAACCAATTATGTTACAGTTGGTTGGATGTTTTTTTTTCAGAAAACCCTTATTCTCCGTCCAGTTGCATTAGCATGGTATCTACCATTAGAAAAGATGGTATGGTATGGTAGGTATTTTGCTAAAATGTAAGCCACTATTTATTTAGACTCTGTCAAGAAGTGTTGTATGCCCTTCAACGGCTTCAACATTATTTCTTCACTTATTGAGATTTCAGCTTCTCGGTTCAGAGTACCTAGGGTTTGTTCAACTGAAACAGGGCAGAGATCAGATGCGTGATTTAAACAATTCCTCCGCGTAACCCCGTTTCTGTGGATACGCATCCTAAACTTAGTAAGTACTGTCAACAAGCAACACCTCTAAACTCAATCAGCATCCTACAAGATGCCTATAATCTATATCGTTGGCCAACTTCTATTGTTTCCACTAGAATTGATCTAACTTTGCCGATTCCGTATCTCTGGCTCGACAGTACGGCCGAGATCTTCCAAAACAAACGTCAAAAGCAGCGTACCAATCTAACCGTAACGCTCCCGAAACGAAGGTAATCTTGTTACAGAATCCGGTCAAATAACATCTGAGAAAATTCAGCGTTCGGTACCACCCCTTGGCTGACGGCCAAAGATTCATCGTTAGGGCGAATGTCAATAGCGGTTTAGTTATCGGCTGGAATGCTTCTCAAGACCTACTCGACGATAAAAGTGCAGGTTATATCAGGAAGTCAGTACTAATCTAGATCAAAGTTCCAAGGAAACTAGCTTTGTAAGTGGGATATATCATGGGGCTATGTGTGTGAGGAAACATATATGAGAAGGACCAAGCTTTCACTATCATAATCACGACACGATACAGTTTAATACGACCGGAGAGAGATTTATTTATTTCATCATCATCATCAGCCTATTGCAGTCCACTGCTGGACATAGGCCTGTCCGGTTGTTCGTCACTTAGGGAAAACATCTGGAGGATATACCTATAATCGCCACTCTGCAGCTGGGCAGGCGGGTTGGCGATGGTCGACCGTAGCTGTTCACTCCGGTGACGCTGCTCAATCGTGATGGTTATAACACCACCAGTCGGTGGCCAGCGCCTCGTTTGTTATCCGGCAGGATGCACCACGGGCAGGTGAGGTTGGCTTGGAGCAAAAATATATTAGGCCGCTCCCATACATCCTCATGGTGTAAGATGACGATGATGACAGAAATACTCACAAAGAAACCTCAGCTCCCTGTTCTGTATGAGCTGGTTGACCCAGCATCCCGGCTGGATCCACTGGCCGTGGTTGGCGTAGAAGTCGACGTCGCCTATGGGCTGCGGGAAGCCGAACACTCCAGGGTTCGTGTGGACTACGTCCACGAAGGCGGCGTCCCCTTTGGAGAGATGATCGTTGCGGTTCGTCAGACTGTATAGTGGGTAAGCTGGGTCCAGACCTGAAATTTAAAGCATAATGGTATATTGGAAGTCAAAATTACAACTATAATTTCATCAAAAAAGGTAGGGCATAGCGAATCTTCGCTCGAATTGAGCCGCCCTTCCGGGGAAGGACCTCTACTCTAAAGAATACCGTGACCTCCGGGTCGTGTTTCTGTCGGTGAGTAGGGTTTCCGGAGCTCGTGGGGGTTAGGGTTGGGCCGGCATGGCGATGGCAACTGACAGATAACTGATCTGTTACTTGACCATTGTGACAGCGACATGGGCTTCACTTTGGCTTAACATCAGGCGCAGGGAAGCCATTATGTCGAGCTACTATAAAAAAACAGCATCATCATCATTAGCAGTCTGCGGCAGTCCACTGCTGGACGTAGGCATCTCCCAAAGCATGCCAATCTGCTCGATCAGCAGCCACACTCGTCCAGTTGATGCCGGCCGCCCTGCGCAGGTCGCTCCATCTAGCCAAGGGGCGTCCCACACTACGATTGCTTGCACGGTATCCACTGCAATACTTTTCTGCTCCACCTATCATCAGTTCTGCGACAGACGCGGCCAGCCCATTGCCACTTCAGCTTGCTCATTCGTGCAGCTATGTCGATTACCTCAGTTCTCTGGCGTAATACTTCACTTTACATAAATCCTTTACTACTCTTACGAGTATATCTACTACACCACCTCACCCTTTCTATCTCGCTACTCTACCCAAAGGCTGTCTGGAAGAGATCGCTCATAGGGATAAAACTGCCTAACTTGTACAACAACTCTATGTATCTACTTTGCCTATTTCTAAGTGAACTATTGATGTGTAATAAAGAGTATCTATCTATCTAAACTTTTAATATAGGTACTAATCCTTCACAAAAAAGTGATCGCCAATAGTTTAAGATATCGTCTTCAAGTTCTCAAGAAATGTTCATATCCGTGCCAATGTGCCAAACGTGCCAAAAAAAAAAAAAAATAAAAAAAAAAAAAAAATAAAAAAAATGTAATAACGAAACAAAGAGATGTGGAATCGCTCTGGAACAACGCAATGCACACAGCGTTATGCCAAGTTGCAGGAAATTCGAACAAATGAAATTCATCCCTTTATTGCCTCGTGGAAACTGTTAAACATAGTTTGTTCTGCCACGGAAATGGCGAACCTGCTGGAAATTATTCAATTTCAAACATGGAACGTTCTCCCTTATTAACCGACTTCGAAAAAGGAGGAGGTTCTCAATTCGTCTGCATGTATAATTTCTTTTTTATTTTTTCTAAACTAAGTGTAGGAATGGTTTTGGCTAGGTTTTACCTAGCCCACACTTGCACAATCGACATTATTGTGTGTTTGTTATTGTGATATCGCTATTGTTAACTGACTGACGGGTGATTTTACTTAACTTTTTGTGAACTATTGGATTTAGACCGGGGGTCAATCGATTCCTGCGATTTCGTTTTGGGTAACTGAACAACGAGACCAGAAAAGCGGTACGTCGAAATTATCATCCCGTTAAAAACAGGTTTACGCCACGAGATCCGCCCACTATTACGAGGTTGCTACGGACGATAACTATCATTGCTTCTGACACTTTTAATTCCCACGTAAATTTTACGTGGAACACGTTACAATAGTTACCTGTAATCCTTCCTATCCGCACAGTCCTCCCTCTCCTGTTCAGCTCCTTGCCCGCAAACCCTGCAGCCTCCGCTCCCAAGGAGAAGCCGATGATCTGCAGCGACGTGGCGGGGACCCCGGATCGGTGCAGGAACTCTACGAAGTTCGCGAGCTGTAGGCCCATGAACCGAGTGTTCTGAACTGCTACTATGTACCTGATTGTTGTGCATTAAACATTTTTATATAGCTAATAATAAATAACTTATTGCACAAGATACAAACATTAAAACAAGAAGCTTGTTATGGGTATCAGAACAACGAGATACCTTTGAAATTAGCTTCAAGCTGAGATTTTTCCGAATGGATACGACTTAGGGACTTTCAAAAAGCGAACATACAATTTCTGAAGAGCCGGCAACACACCTGTGACTTCTTTGGCTAGAGGTGAGAGCCTTCCGCTCCTCCAACAGTCCGGTGATGATGACAAGGCCGCCTGGCCATCATCGAAGTCGTTTAGAAAAAAAATGTGACTTCTTTGGTGTTGCGGTGTCTATGGGCTCACTGGGCTCAGTGATCGCTTACCATCAGGTGACCTTAAAGCCTGTTTGCTCCCTTTGTCATAAAAAAACAGATGCAGAATTCTCCTATTAAGATTAGGTATCAGATTTTTTATCAAAGTCTAATTATTACCATTGTAATTATTTTATCTACACCTAAAACCATAGAAACCTGAGATCATTAACTTGAAATGATTTCAATGTATTATATTTATATATTTATATAAAAGGCTAACTGTTGAGTTTGTTGCGGCACTTCTTCTCAGCAGGCTACACTTCGAAGTGCTGGTACAAAAAAATGTGTGACGTGCAAAAGTATTACTAGTTAATGTATTTGCAGAAATAAACTATCTATTTTATTTTTATTTTATCGTTAACTAAACTTATTATTAACTTAAACCTTACAGATTTCACAATTCCAATCAAAAAGCCAAACACATAACGTAATAACATAACAGTTCTACAACAGCCATAAAATATATCTAATGTAATTCGATAACTTAAATTATAGGACGCCCGCATATACGAAGATAACGTTCCCGCATGTCACATCCAACACTAGATACAAATACGAAATAGGTATGTAGCACGTAAGTTACATAACTGAGTGGAAATGGCGCATAAATCAGAAATGTATGTAGTTGGCGAACGGCCACGGCAAAATAAATAAAAGCTTAAACGCTTCCCACAAGAAAAGTATTCGCATTTGCACACACTATTTGCAGAGAAGCAACCGAGTGTAAAATAATATTTTTCGTTAGTTTGAAACTGGGGTTTAGTTTCGTTCTGGAGATTATTTACCGGCACTTGTATGGAACTAACTACTAACAAATGCTTCCCATACCTGCTACGGTATACAAGCATACCTAACAAATCTATTTAGAAAGGTCTCTCTTGGAAACCAGAGATCCGAGCGGAAACACACTTGATCGTTCATTCAAATTTGACAGTGCTGATCGAAAACTTTCCGAGAGCTCTTGGGCTGGCGCTTGACTTTGGCAATTCGACCGAGACTGTTTCCGTTCGGGTCTCTCGTTTTCGAGAGACATCTTTCCGAATCATTTGTGGTACCTGGCAGGTAATTTTAACGTCTATGTTGGAAAACTGAGCAAGTAGGTATTGAAACGTCTTGCGTCTTGCAAATTGAATTTTAAAAGTCTTGCAAAGTACAATTTGTATTTTACTTTTATCCTATCCCTTATATGTAATGGAACCTATCCGGCAGATACTCCGAAATCCGACACTAAAAAAATGATGAAAATCGAAACCGGTATAACATTTTCATATATCCGTATCCATATCCGAATATCAATTTCCACATACTGTTATTGTTAATACAATCGTTATAATTAGAGCTAAATTGTATTTGGGGAATTCTCGTTAAAGGTTTAGTTCATTGGCAAATGCAGCCATCAGAATTTGGGGCAATTGCATTCGCGAGAATTTGGGCCAAGTCGCTCATAATGCCAATAAAAATGGTAAACAATGGAGAACTTACCATGGAAATGCGACAAGTCTCGCCCAGTCTATTATTATGAAGTTGAAGTCGCCAACCATGAAATGGGCTGTGAATTAAAAACAAATTGCTTTTACTTGGAATGCTGTGTTTATAAATGACAAATGGTAATACATTTTAAAGCAACCAACTACAAGACTTATTAGGTTAATCATTTTATTGCGTTCATTAGAGGAGGGCCCTTTAGAGTTCAAAATAGAATACCTATAAAGAGTTTTACATTTTACACACCATTTACTTCATTGTCCTCCTATCAACTATCGATGTCTTTTTGTCAGGAATACACACTTATTACAAATTCTCAGGTCTGCATTTCTTTGAAACTAACATACTTAATTATAATTTACATACTTGATTTTTTTTTCTAAGTATTTCGTTTTAGGCGATCTTTAGGCTTTATTCCATAGCTTACTAGGGTTAGAGCCATTGGTTCTTACATCTGTTTAGTGATCATGATTAGGCCTCCCTAGCCATGAACTAAGATATGGCTACTAAACAATCAAGGAACAATATTGTATCCGAGCACATGTAAAGACGAAAATTTTCTCCATGTTCTCTTGTTTCGTCATAAGGTTGACGACGATTCCTATATAATTTGAGCTAATTAGCACGTTAGAAGCATAGTAGGTACCTTTAAATTTGTTCTTATTTCCGATTTAAACTTTAATTTTAGATATAAATTTATGAATCCACTATAATTTGGATTTTGTTTCAACAAACCATGAAAGTATTACAAAGCGAAATAATAAAGAAGAGTCAGTCACCCCCAATTATAGGGCGGCCGATCAGCCCTTAAATATCGCTTTGTAGTACTACTTACACGGTTAATGGCAGGTTAGCCTGACCCCATAGCCTACTAAGTCACCAGGTTACCTTAAAACCTTGTTTGAAATTAAGTTATAGGTATACTTTGATTTCTAACTTAATAAGTTTCCTTTTAACACTAAGTAATACAATTTCGTCAATCTTAGTAACCTAATCCACTTCAGAATTGTAAAATTTTAACTGATTATATCTAATCCTCTATACACTAGAACCTAAAATTAAAGATATTACAATAGAATAGGTAGGAATGTTTTTTTTCTCTAACAGAAATAGCTCAATCTTGCTTCAACAAACGCACATCAACCCTGGTCTCATCTGACAAACTGCAGGTTCATACTGGAAATATATATTACAAGACGGTCTACAAATTTTCATAGCAAACAATGCAGACTTAAAAGGAAATAAAACAAGGCCTCCGCCGGGTCTGAACGAATGCATAGTGCGGCGCAGCCAAAAAAAGAACTAGGTAACATGAGATGAGAGTTTCATATGAACGGATAGGCAACTGTACGACCTAAACAGAATGTATTCACCCTGAAGCATGAAATACCTACACAAAGATTTAAAAAACCATAAGGATCCGGCTCTTTAGAGCATGATCACCTCCCATATTAAGTATGTGCCTCAGACTGGACTGTAATGAAAGTGAAAGATGGAGGTTGGATGCTCTCGAATTGTGGTGCTGGAGAAGAATGCTTGGAATATCATGAACTTAATTCCAAAGAAATGTTTCCATACTCCTTAGGGGTATTTATCGGGTCTTCATTGTATCCCTTCTTCAAAACGACCACATTTCTTTGATATCTTTTTTCTTTAATGTATAATTATTATTGATCTACTTCTGCTACAGAAGACCTCTTGCTAGCTACTGATAATGCTGTTCGTGTGGCGGAGTTGGTCTCTGAAGGTTTGAAGTATTGTTTTTGCTATCGACACGACAAGAAGTAGCTACATAGTAATGTTTTGGTCATTTCTTACCATCTCTTAGCAATTTAGCGCTCATGCCATTTCCTGAATCGGAGAAGCCATGGAGATATATGATGGTTGGATTGCTAAAGTCAAAGAACGTCCGCTGTAAATCTGCCGCGACGCCCGGCCGGATCAATTGTGACTGGTTGGGATTCGATCTGAAAGAATAGAATAGAAAAATTATTTATTCATATACACTTGAATCATACTCTTATAACTCGTCAGTATAAATGAAAATTATTCGACTGAGGCGTTTGGAAAGTTGCTTGGAAGTTGAAACTCGAAGATGGATAATAAATATTTCATTTAAATAAACATTAATGTTACACTACTGCCAGTTGATTCATTGTTGAGTTCATTTGGGTTCTTTTCAAATGGACATTTGTTTAATCCAGCACACAGTTTTCACTGAAAAACAAACTTGTCAAGCCGAAATTTAACAATAGAATTCGTATATTAAAAGGACATTCCGTCTTACGATCTTAATATTCAGACGGCAAAAGTAATCGTGCATTTCTGTGTTACTGTATTAGCAATGGCGATGAATATCTAGTAGGATATGAGCTGAAATTTATTCTCCGCACCTCGTCCTTTGCATAATACATAATGTCGGTCGGTCAGTCTCTAAATCCACCTGTCTTTACCACGCTACTTGAACGGCAATTCCTATATGTTATCGAAGTCGAGATGTTCAGATATTTTCCTGCTGAACTTAGAACAGACATATTTATAGCATATAGATGCTTCTTCTGATAATATAGGATTCAAGTACGAGTAAATAATGTAACCAGTAGCAGTAATGGCATGTTTACTAGTAGGCTTATCGGGAACCGACTAAACATAAAAGTTCCAGATAAGATTTTATGTTTATTTCAAATGACAACATGGGATTTTCCGAACATGGGAACTATTATATACCTAATAAAATAAGAATTGATTTTACTGTTTTTTTCGCCGAATGATTCGATGGCATAACGGAAGACGGCAACATTTGCAAATTAATTCTCTCGTAAATAAGTAAAAGGTTTTTTAGAGGTTTGATGTTTGTGTAACTACTCGTCCAAACGCCTTTCATGGTTGTCTTCGATTATAGATATTTATCTATACTTTTGGGATTTCCCAAAAAACAGTGCATTAATGCAAGTTCTCACTAGCCATTCATCATCCTCATCAACCTATCGCAGTCCACTGCTGGACATAGGCCTCTCCAGTTGTTCGTTGGGAAAACATCTGGAGACTTTGCACATAATTGCCACGCTGGGCAGGAAGGTTGGCGATAGCACTATGCATTAATATTTAAAAAAATACTGATGCAAGCCCAGAGTATCAGAAAAGTCATTAGGGTGTTCAAGTCGCAAGATATAACAACGGAAGCTACTCCCTACTCGGTGCGATTATTAAAAAAGTTTCCTCGCCTTATCAACGGCCTTCAGCAAACAATGAAACAGTGAATCAAACCAAGCAGTTTTAAGTCAATAGACTGAACGAGTGAGCATTCAGAGGCTCACCCCAACCCACGGTCTCCCCTCAAAATTACGCGAACAGCGCGGCCTCACGCGATGTTTCGTTGTACGTACGCTGGTGGTTTTCAGGGTTCAGCCTAATACCCCTGAGGACCTACACTAGAGGAAAAATGCGTCGGAAAATGCACACGAATCATTTTATTAACCGATTTCGAAAGAAGGTTCTCAATTCGACTGATTACTAGGCAGATATAACTTAACTAGCATGTATGTTACTAGGCAGATAGCTCCGAGAATTGTGAATCGATTTGGATAAACTAATTTTTTATGTTTGAATGTGCGTAGTTTCTAGTTGGTCCCATTTTCAACACTTTGAAGTCGGTTTTTTTTTGTTAATTCTTGTATTTATTTTGTAACATCAAATTGAATGAAGATAAGATAACACATGGAAGTATATAAAAGGTACTTTTACACATGGCTTGATAGTATTTCAATAAAAAATTAAAGCACTATGTAGGTACCTACATCATCCATCATCATCAGCCTATTGCATGCCACTGCTTGACATAGGCCTCTCCAGTTGTTCGCTACTTGGGCAAACATTTGGAAGATTTGTGATCGCTGGGCGTAGCTTCTCGCTCCGGTGACACTGCTGCCCGTCACCGGTCTGTGATTAAGCTACGCCTTCAATTGTGATGGTTATACTGCCACCAGTCGGTAATGTGCATTAGCATTGCAACGACTGGCTTAACACATATAAAACCGTACACTGTTAAACCCAGGCATGCACTTTACCCGATTTTTAATTTTAATTGAGCTTCAAATCGATAGTTTACACTGGCGCGTTTACACGTTACGGGCAAGGTTTGCGCCACCGAGCCATATTTGACCGGGCGTGAACTTTCAACTTTACCTTTGTTTCTATACAGAAACCTAACGCGGTTGGGTGTATAATGCCTGAACAACGTTAATTACCTAGCTTGAGATGTTCGTAAAGGTTAAATATACTTCAAAGGTCGAGAGGGATTGTGGTGGTTTTCTGCCCACGGGAAAAGCAAGAGTATGTGTTTGTTATATTAGAATAAAGGTTAATTGTTGAATGATAAGAAGACACGGGTAGTAGGTACCCTGACGCAGCAGTTCTCTACCTATACGTTAATTTCCTCAAGTAGGTAATGGAGTAGGTCGATATCCATAAATAGGTATTTTATATTCATCATCATCATCAGCCTATTGCAGTCCACTGCTGGACATAGGCCTCTCCAGTTGTTCGCCACTTAGGGCAAACATCTGGAGGATATACCCATAATCGCCACGCTGCGCGCTGGGCAGGCGGGTTGGCGATCGCAGGGCATAGCTTCTCGCTCCGGTGACGCTGCTACCCGTCATCGGTCTGTGGTATTTAGCTACGCCTTCAATTGTGATGGTTATACCGCTACCAGTCGGTTGCCAGCGCCTCGTTTGTTATTCGGCAGGATGTACCACGTGCAGGTGAGGTTGGCTTGGAGCGAAAAGATGATGGGTCGCTCCCTTACATCCCTTACAATCTTATAAATTGTATATTTTATATTATACAATTTATAATTATACTTCATCGTCTTAGTTCAGGGTTTCAGTGTGAAGGTGCCTAATGCCATTCCTATCTAGAATAATAACAGCATTGTTAGCAAAAAAACACAACTGGTGATCATGGGACCAATTAGGAAGTAGGTTCTTTCGAACAAAAATATATTATTTTTAAAAATCGGTTCCACAATTTTTGGATAGGTGGTAACGAACATACAAAAAAAAGGATTCAGTCAAATTGAAAACCTCCTCCTTTTTTGAAGTCGGTTAAAAATGGGCTTTAGCCCCTCTGTGGGTAGTCTGTGGGTGGGTACGATATTCGGGGCCGTGTTTCTGTGTAGTATACGCTATCCAGTAGGGTTTCCGGAGCTCGTGGGGGGTTGGTGCAGCAAGGCGATGGCAACTAACTAGTTACTTGCCCGTTATCACAGCGACTTGGACTTCTCTTTCGCGTAGGCGTAGGGAAACCATAATGTACAACTACTATATGAGCTTTTGATAATAGGTAAGTCATTACTGCAAATGCTTACCTTGTGTAGAGATGGTATCGTATGTCCGTACCCTCATCCCTCTGACAGCAGTTCTGACAGTCACCGATAGGATTTACCGTGTAGTACACTTCCACCAATCCTGTAACAAAGTAGTAGAATAAAAAGGTTGATGAAAAAATGTACAAGAGTTTTAGACAATCTTTCCATGATTAAGGGTTAGATGATTCACCTTTTTCCAAATAAGACGTTTTGCTTATAAACTTCCCGACACTTTTCCGATGTAGAAAATAAACCATAACAATTTGTGTGTTACCCGTAACGATTGCAGTTGGGTGGAAACAACTTTGAGAAAAATATTTGCGCAGGACAGCTGGCAAGTGCTGGATGCGAGAGGCCCGGGACCGATTGACGTGGCGAGCATTGGGAGAGGCCTATGTCCAGCAGTGGACACAGGCCTCTCCCAATGAATGTGGGGTGATGATGATGATTTGTGTGTTTCAAAAAAAAATCATAACGGCTTCATAAATTTACTTGACTTATTTTGAAGCAAACCACTTACTAGAAAACCGAAGTGCCAAAAAATTTTATGCAAAAATCTTTTATGAAAATCGAATCCCGACCTTCCGCGTCGCATTCTACCCACCGCGCTCAATGTCGTCGCAGAGTCGTGATGCACGTTATATTGCGGTCGATGGCCATTCAGAAAACGCAAATAGTTTCCAACCTATAAATGTATCCTTACAGTTTTGTTTTGAATGATCGACAGCGTTAGAATTTTCAAGTCGCAAAATGTCAAATTTTCATCGTAACATCAACATAGATACGCAGGAAGACATTACCTAATGTTGGTTAATAAGATACTACATATTCTTTAAAAAAAGTGGTCCATGATTTCTTACAACTATTCGCTCCTGGTACTTGTCGTGCAATCAGTCACTGATCTTCTTACGATGAAAATATTTTTGACAGAAAAATTAGGAGCTTTCGTGGCTTCATGAAGAAGATCTAGATAGTTAAGTGTACATGGATTTAGCATTGAGACTTCGTTTTTCATTCATTACCTAGATATAATATGGTCCAGTAATCTAGTGAAACAGGTGCATGACTGAATGTCTTTTTCATTCTGACATCATTCGCAGGACCAGCGGTTTAACTTCCTATCCGATGCTCAGGGGTGTACCATTATTGCAGAAGAGGGCCATGCGCAATATACATACTCACATAACTTAATGCATTGAGATGAATTAATTTCTCATAAACTGTCAAAATATTTGTTTCAAAATAATCGGCTCAAATCACGTCACTAGTGTCAAATCGATAGAGTCGCCGTAACATTATTAGCGATGCTTTTATAAATGCTTCAAACAAGCACTTAACAACATAACCAAATATTTGCTTTAACTCAAGTGAACAGTTACTAGCTTCCGTTGCATTGAAACAGGAATGATACTATTCAGAGCTGATTTCAAGGTTTCGATACTGGAAAATAGGACGGTAAACACCGTTATAATTAAATAGCAGCTTCAACTATTAATAAACTGATTCCAATCAATTACCCATGAAATTTATTTTCGTTTAGGTAGTAGTGATTTGATTAGGTAATACTGATAGATTGATTTATATTATTAATATCATGGAAGTTAGTTATTATTTTACTTTTTTTCATGGGATTTTTGCAAATAAACATTTTTGTACAATCGCGCGCACACACAAACTTAATAAAAAAAAGTAAATAATGTAAAATAAATGTTATTTTCTCTAGTTCTTATAACATAAAATAAGTTTTTTTTTATTAATATTTTTTATTTTATTATGTATACCTATACTTTAAGTATGGAAGAAATTAGGCCACTTACCCATAAGGAAAACGTACAGCTGACAGGACACTCCATCCAACAGCATTTTGACAATCCACTACGCACGTCACCGTGCAACTCGCGAGCATCGTAAACATCCAACATCCACACAATCCAAAATCCCGGTTATTACGTCACAAAAACGTCATCTCGACACTTGCGGACGCATTTCCCGACCGCCACAATGGCTCTGCCACAATGCTTTGGAACTCGTTAAAACTCCCTCCGGTTTTTATTCACCCGCGTAAGTTATGCCCGAGGTATATTACACTACTAGTTGTGCCAGCGACTTCGTCCGCGTGGAATAGTTTTTTGGGTAGTGATTTTAATGACCCCCAGTGCTTGGCAGCTGGCAGCGGCGCGGCGCAGATCTCGGCGCGCTTTATATACCCGCGCAAACGTACAGCAGGCTCGACGTGATTAGTTAAATCGGCGTAACTTTTTTATTTATGGACCGATTAACATGAAACAAACACTAAATGTTAAAGGAAGCTTCCAGCAATATATTAGTGAAAACCGCATCTTAATCGGATACGCGGTTTCTGAGATTAGCGTGCACAAACATACAGACAAACAGACAAACCGACAAACAGACAAAAATTCCAAAAATCATTGTTTTGGGTACTATTGCATTAATAAAGGCCTCCCATAATATTTTTTCACATATATCTTTCATGTACAGACAGCGACTCGTTACATTTTTATTATATGTATAGATATAGAAGATAGATATGCATCACATGCGGAAACCCTCGTGTATTAAATGCCACTGTGGGACGGCCAGTGTTTGTCGTAGCAACGTCATAGAATTATTACTATTTTGTATGTAGATATCTTGATCTCGCTGCGTCTATAAATAAAATAGGTCTTACTGCCTTGATCCTACGAAAACAAGCCTAGTGCCTAAGCGCATATAAAGTATACGTAACTATCTTTTGCTTTAGGATAAACAGTTGACTTACTAGTTTGTTATATATTTAGGCGATTTTATATTAATGAATTATTTCCGCCAGACAATTTCATTATTTGTCAACACATTGAAATAGAAATTATTTCTTCTAAAATAGAATTTATCATGCACTTTTAATTAATTGATATCTTCGTATTGATACTTTAGAAAATTATAAAGGTCATCAATACTCATTTATTAAAACATACCACGTGTAAAACACTGAATAAAATCGCACTGATTACGCTTCGGCAAGCATGGCTAAACATCCATAATTTATTTACGAGTATTACGGCATTGATAACTATTTAAATTAATTTTACACCTGAGCCTGGCTCAAAAGCTGTCTCATTATGGATAAATTTTAACTTAATTAATAGTGAACAAATAGTTTCAACAGTATTATTGTGTTAAATACCGGTAACAAACATGTAATACCGGTACCCAGACGTTACTACTGGGCGTAATTTTCTCAAACCTTGGCAGTAACCTCTTTCTTACTCGATGAACTTGATAAAAAAAAATCTATTGTTTAACTAAATGCCCAATTAGCCAGCAATTGTCATTTTTATAACAATAATTTGAACGATTTGTCTTTAAACACCTACTTATAGTGTTATTTGGTACTACTTTAAGAATTATGAGTAATTTTATATGGGCACCACTTTAAATGTCGGAAGGGTATATCATTATAGTATTTTATGTCAAGCCTTTTTTAGCTTTACTATACTAGCTAAGTATATCCTAGCTAAAAGTATTTATATTGACTAGGTACTTATTGTTACAAAATTTACCGTTAAGGAAGAAAAGGAGTACATACCGGTATGTAATATTTTTATTCGTATAGATACTCTAATATTCTCTTACTATGGGTTTGAATGCTTCGCATAAAAGATTCCCAATTCTTCCACTGATATTGAAATTACTGAAATTAAATCACTACCACGATCCATATATTCACTTTATGCATCATCAATCTACATAAAAAGTAGTAAGTACTTATGCACATTTCTTACGCGATGACACTAACCAGCACAACACGATAAAACGACAAAGCGGTTATTTCACGCAAAATCTCGCGTTGATCTTAAAGCAGGCGCGTTACTTGACTAAGTAATTTGCTAAAATAAAGCAATGTCAAGCCGATACCGATTATGCAACGGTTGCAAGACAATAACCAATAATGGCACGGAACAATTTTCACTCAACCAAATTGGTTTCTCTGGACAAATTATGGAGAATTATCTACAGTATTACGGAATATTGTGAGCCTTAAGTGCGGTTATGAGACTATTTGTATGGGTAATATACATGCTGTAAAGACTTAAACTTAGAGCTATGAAGTGGGCATTGTCTGAAACTACTTATTTGTTTAGAAAAATATGTTTTCCATTAGAACAGAGCGTCTAAAATTCTAAATGGCCATATTCCATATCTCGTGTATCGCCTAGCTAGGTATTAATAAACTACAGCAATACAGGTGTACGTTTTTTAAAATAATCATCTAGAATTTATCTAGGGTCGGCAACACACGTGTGATACCCCCTGATGTTGCAGGTGTACATAGGCTGCTGTAACCAGGCGGGCCGGAAGCTTGCCCTAGTGGTATAAAAAAATAGTACCTACATTATTAGATTTACCTAAGGACGGACATGGTCTCTGCCTACACTTCTGGGAGAAAGACGTGACGTTATGTGTGTTTTTTTTATTTTAAACAGTAATATACGAGTATAACACTTGTTGCTACTTAGAAGTTACATGTTGTAATAATTAAGGAGACGTAAGATTTATTTTTATAACCTGCGAATGCATACAGGTATAGGGAACGGGTTAATTAAAATTGGTTATGTCTTGTTAATATTCATAAGTCTTGACACTATATGGGTCACCAGTTGCACAAAAGTTTCGATGGCCTGGCTTAGTGTGTATGTAGATGTAGATTTACCTCATTGTTATAAATCGTAATACATACTTCCGTTAAATATATTTGCAGGAGTTAAGTGAAAAGGAGTATTGTATCATTGTATTGCATTGTATTATAATAATTAGGATATGGAACAGTCCTAAAGTTGGTAGAAAGCAGTGAGGTGAATGAAGATAAAAACACAAAGTCAAAAATGCAAAGTTCTTTAAACAGCTTGTACCTATATGAAAAAAATCATTTCAATGCTCTTTATATCATTTTCAATAATTACCTAACCTTCGAAGATATTCAAGATAAGATGAAAGCTCAGTAATGTTTCTTTGAATTATTTAATTATTTATTTATTTAATCTTTATTGCACAAAGAAGGTACAAATGGCGGACTTAATGCCTTAATGGCATTCTCTACCAGTCAACCATTGGGCGTGCCAGAAAACTATGATGTGGTGCGGTAATAGGTATATTGACAACTGCTATAATTATTTATACTAATATACAGGTAATGCACATAGGTACATATATATTTTATCAAATCAAATCAAAAGTCTCTTTTTCATATCTATAGATAGGCTTTAGCGATAAATAACGTAAGTAATTCTATCCTTAATACATAATTATTTAAATATTACAATTATCACTTATTTTTGAAGTCGGTGCCAGCCAAACAAATAAATGTATCTATATTCTCGTGGGGATTTGCCGGCCGCGCGCGTCATACAACAACAGTCTACGTTAGGTACCTAGAGGCTGGCACCGACTTCAAAAATAAGTGATAATTGTAATATTTAAATAATTATGTATTAAGGATAGAATTACTTACGTTATTTATCGCTTTTTAGTTTTGGTCGTTTGTGTTTTTTTTGAAGTCGGTTTAATTTTTCAATGCCAATTTTTCTTACAATGTTTGTTTAATTAAATAACTTTGTCCTAGTAGTTTTATTTTTATGAAAGGCTGAGTACTTGTTATTTTCAGTTTAACTGCGACAGAAATAACTTCAGTGAGTACCACAGTGCTCTTAAGTATCCTCAAAGAGGCCGTTTTACGCAGCTAAAACCGCGAACTGTCTCGTAGATTTTTTTTACTACAGGCCACAGAGATGAAAACTACATTTTTGTTAGACTTTTTCCCTTTTCCTTTCCCTTGAAAAGGAATATGTTAGTTTACTTATCTATTGCTCAGTCTAAGACAAACAATAGTGAGAAGTAAGCTGTTTATTATGTAATTTCATTATTGTTATAATGAAATTACATAATCTAAGTTAACACTTATTTTAATAATGTTTAACATATAAACAATACTAAACGCACCTATTGTAATATCTATAAATGCGTGTTTCTATTGTATTAGAAAATTAAACATTGTGAGAACCGCTTTTGCTTGATTAAACTAGGTATAGACAAATGCATTATCGTATGTCCCTTTTAATTATAACAGAAACAGATGATTATGTAAATATACCTTCTTGCATAAAACATTATTGATTGTGATATTGCCCCATAAAATAAGGTTAATTATACGCGTTAAGATTGAAATAGATATCTACCTTTTTTTTTTTATAGTAGCTCGACATAATGGCTTCCCTACGCCTGATGGAAAGCTAAAGAGAAGCCCAAGTCGCTGTGACAACTGGCAAGTAGCTGGTTAGTTACCTGTCAGTTGCCACTGCCATGCCGGCCAACCCTAACCCCCCACGAGCTCCGGAGACCCTACTCACCAGCAGAAACACGACCCGGAGGTCATTTGGCTGCGGTATTCTATAGGGTGGAGGTCCTTCCCCGGACGGGCAGCTCAATACGAGCGAAGATTCGCTATGCCCTACCTCTCTTACCTATAATACCTACCTATAATTGCAATATGAAGAGGAAAGATTTGTTTATTCATTCATTATAATATGACTGACTGGTGGACATGTGACCGTCCAGTGATTTGGGCTGGGCTGTGCGTTGATAGATCACTATGTCAGTCACCTTTGAGTTGTATATAAATATGTATAATAAAAATACAACGATAGTTGTATAACCGCGATCTACCAATGACCGTCTTGACGTATCGTTGGAACAAAATTTAAGTTGATTTTTAAATGTGGTTCATCTCTCTCATCTGATAAAGTCCTTTATATCTACAGCGCCTCCTTGTCACGCAAATTTAACACCGTGTTCCTCTGAAAATTCCCTAGTATTTAGGTGCCTAATTAATTTAACCCGTGTGTGTTCGCTGGAGAGACTAAATCTCGTTAGCTCGTATCGTAGGTCACACGGGCCGATATTGGCGGGAACTTGGAAGACATTACGTTAAGCCGTTACAAGGAGGCGCTCTGGTGAATAATAAATTAAACTTAATTAAACCCCGATACTTGAAATAGGAAGGGGAATTACCTCTGGTGTAAATAAAGAGATTCTTCCATTGTTGGGTTGAAAAATAAAGGAATAGCGAAGCGAAGTTGCAGGTGTTTTGCAAAAGGCTTCAATTTAACTATGAAGTCTGTGTAATGTATGAACCTCTGAACTTTAAATGTAAACTTAACGATATTAAACTTTTACAATACTAGAGCTATTATACCAATGCTTTTTCATGATAATTAGACGCTAACATTGTACAACTTTTTTATATCAACACTCCACAGATTGAAAATCAAAAGTTGGTAAATTTGCCACCATCAGGAGTTCCAATTATTAAGTGAAAACGATTGGAATCTAAAGGTTTTCCATAAAAACGATTATCAACTGTTTTCACCGACACATCAACTCAAACGTTAGCTATTTTTCTTTGGTAAAAGCCCAACTTTAGTTTCCAATAACAGCGCTAAAAGCTTAGTTCATACGTGTATTTTAGCTTTATCATAACCCTAAGTAAAGTAGACAACACTATTACAAACCTGACCTAAAAGTGAATGACCTCAATCAGAATTAGCATTGAACGTGATCAAGCGAGATCATTACTTAGGTACTAGGCGTATCTACTCCTTGACTTCAATGATGAGAACCTTTGGCCTGCATTAGACCATTAACGCACAATAACATAACGAGAGAACACCTCAAAGGTTACTTAGAATAGCAATTGAAAATAATTACGTACTGACATCATAAATGTCAATATTGATTTTAGAAGAGCAAGAACTCCGGTAGCTTGAGTGTTCAACCTTGATTGAAGATGTAATGAACGCTTATGTTTATTCAAGTCTCTTGTCTTCAAATCTGATAAGTGGTTTATACTAAAAATGTTATGTTGTGATACAGTATAAAGCATTTAGGTCCTTTTGTTATTTTTGTGAATAAACTAACTAACATTTTAGACCCACAATTCTGAGGAATTGCCACACGGCTTTGCCCACATGTACGCTAAATTTCATGGGTAGAAAAAATCGGAACGATCCGAAGGTCGATTCCAGTACGTGTTAATTTAGGAAATGGACTTTTCTTAATTTTTTAGTATGGCGTTTTCTTAGTTTGAGACTTGGTAGGTGTGAATTATCTTATGCATTTTTTTTTTCTTGTATATTAGTCAAGGATTCTGGGAGTCTAATCCGCTTACCCCCAAACGAAACTATGCAATAACACTACCACGTAAAAAATCAAACTTACTTCTTAGTTAGTTTCTTACGACTTAATTGACCTTTTTAACCTGCTTCTCTCTTGTTACAGGACAAATTGCTCAATAAACTAGAGGAGAACGAGCCGGAACTAGCCTCTTCGCCGGAGGAGGAGGTACGTTCATGCATATTGTAGCACCAGAGACAGTATTGCCAGTGGCTGGAGACCAGAAGTAACAAGAAACTGGTCAAAAGTAACATTTTAGTACAAAAAGTAACATGAGTGTGTTTTTTTAGACGACACAGTTATATTGTTTTAGCAAAAAAAATACCGACTTCAATATGGGGACCAACTAGGTAACTAACACCTTGTCGAACAAAATAAGAATTTTTACAATTCTCGGAGATATGTGGTAACAAACAAACAACATTTTTTTTTAAATCATTCTAATTGAGCACCTCCTCCATTTTTTGAAGTTAGGTAAAAAACAGACTCATTTTACGGACGTTTGTAAGTATATTTCGTTTACTTCAAAAAAGCAACATGAAAGTTACATTTTGAGTCGTGTAACATGAAATTAACATGAGAAGGTCAAAAGTAACACAAAACGTTAGAAAAGTAACATTCTGGTAACGCTTCCTGAGACAGTCTTTACGTACACAGACCCCGTTCAAGTTAAATATGGGGCTATTGTCTGTCCGGTAGCGGTTTCTTTTAAATTATTAGGTGCTTTATAAGCTGCCGTGGTCAGGGAAGGGTTATTAATGAATTCTGTATTAGACGTGCTTTAAAGGGATCTATCTAACTTGTGGTATCCCGTTTATAATAGGCGGACCCTAATATTTCCTTGCCTGACTTTGAAGCCTCTTGAGTATTCTTTGTGGCGATATAGGTAGGTCGCAGGTATACTTTTTCGGAATTACAGTAGAAGGTATACTTTTTCGGAATAAAAAAGGTACTCTTTTTTATTTATTTATCAACATAAAAAAGATATATTACAATAGAAATAGTAAGTGTTACAGCATTTGATAAACTACTAAGGTATGTGCTATGCTGCCTCCTGCATCGATACAATAAATAATTGATTAACATTAGGCATTAACGTCAATAGACCAAGCTTATGCCTCACTCGTCCATCAATGCTGCAGAACCTACGTCAGCGTTTGATGAACATGAGTATATTATTACCCACCACAGTTGCGATTGGCCGATCCTAGAAGCGTTGGTTGCTAGTCTAGAGGTGGTTCTGGAGACTTAACCTCTCAGTATCTTGAAACGATTACGGTTCCATCGCCTCCATACTGGACGATCTGGGGCGAATGACGAGTTACGAGTGCAGTTGGAAATAGCGTCGAAACATGTGGCGGTGGCTCACAAGTCAAAATAATCCCTATTCGTATAGGTGTTGTTAGAAAACCCTTACAAATCGTCAAAGCTACCAACCGGTTCGGAATGCAGCATTCTACCGGGAAGACACCGGCGAGATCGTGTAGTTGCTCTTTTCAAAATAGTGTTTATATCATCATCACATTTATACTTTTAATTGCGTCCACGTCATACAGTCTAAGGCTTTCTGAAACCTTACAAAATTAATTATGCTGCTGATTTAATGATCCCACGTGTGGAATTCTAGAACGGCGCGGCGCGGCTTTTAAAAATTCATATTAGTTGTGCCGTGTTGCTGATAACTCACACATCAATTGATTACAAGTCGCCTAATTCAATAACGATTAACAAAAGTACAGTCAAGGTGAAGCTCCCGATCGCGAACGGCAAGTTTCGCTCCGCATTGAGACAGACGGGCCGTAGACAATTTTGTAATTAGACACCGGTGCCTCTGGATCTATCGAAATAGGGCCAATTGGCTTTCGTCACGAGTTAACTAAAAAGCAAACGCCACCTTGAACCGCGACAAGGCCGAACTTGCTTACTTCCATTCTGTAAAAATATGTTTATAGTAAACTGGTTTTATCTTTTCCAACGATCTTCGAGGTCTGATTTTCCTGCAAAGTCTACTCGGCCAGATTTAAGGACAACTATTCAAAATTTTGCTTGGAAATTAAACAATGATATTGTTCAAATCACACGTCTCATCTCAGCACCACGTCAGTGAAACAATAAATTTAGACAATTTTTGCTAGCTCCCCTCAGTCACGCTTCTGTACAAAACGCACCCTAAATCTAATATTCGTCTGGTCATTGGGTACACGATACTTTATGAAATGCTATCCTACCTATCTTATTAAATATCAATATAACATATTTTGACCCGATCCCAGAGTAGGTATGTAATACCTACAATACTGATCCAGACACAGAACAAATACGAATGTTCACCACATGGATGTCCGTTTTGGGTTCGACTTGGTCCAGAAATCAGGGTTACTTCCAAATGGACCACCAGGCCTGTCACAAATAACAATGCATTTGTATACTACTTACTACAGAGAATAGTTAGTAACTATGTTCGCTTCTGTGCGAAAATTTAAATGTGCAATATCTGTATCGAAAGGACGGTAGTTAGAGCAAAGACAGGAAAGGTAGAGACGATTAAACAGTCGATATCGTCTCGTGCAGCGGGAGATTCGTGCCGAACAGTGATTTAACTAATTTATTGTTCGGCAGTGCCGCTACTCTGGATGTTGTGATATACCTGCATATATCATAATGTAAGCGAGCGATCTTTCCGTTCCAAGCCACCCTCACATGCCAGTGGTGCATCCTGCTGAATAACAAAAGAGGTTCTGGCAACCGACTGGTGGCGGTATGACCATCGCGATTGAATGCGTAGCTAAATACCACAGACCGATGACGGGCAGCAGCGTCTAATTCGTAAAGGCCTATTTTCAACAGTGGACTGCTTTAAACTGATTATGATAATGATACAGGTTTCTGTAGGGATCTGAATATGGCTTATTACTCCCTATACCTTTGCCTTACGATTTACTATCTCACAAGCCGGCATGGAGTTGGCAACTGACAACTCATTGATTGAACTGACTTATTGACGTACAAGCATCCAATGCTACAGCATCCAATGCTTGTCTGTTGTCGCAGCAATTTGAGCTTCTCTTTATCTTTCCAGAGGAAGCCACTATAAAAATGCGTACTTTTGTTGGGTTCTGAATAGGGCATATTGCTCTCTATACCTTTGTCTTACGTGTTACTTCTCTACTTCCAGTGTGTAATATGCGTGAACGCAAAAGCGACTATGCAGACGTCGCCGTGCGGGCACCGCGTGGTGTGCCGCCGGTGCTTCGTGAAGACCATCCAGATGGCGGTGAGCCAGCGGCTGCTGCCGCTGCGCTGCGTCATCTGCCGCGCCAAGATCCTGCGGCTGCGGCAGGCGCCACGGCTCGTCACCAGCAAGAGCTGGCAGGTTAGTGCAGTGTACGGAGATTCAGGTCTAATAGTAGACCTGATTGCGATCATATGGGGTCGTGTAGGTATTAGACACTTCACATGTTTGTATTTATGAGAAAAAATGCGTGTGTGCACTCGTATGTCATAAACACACTACATTAGCTACCAAACCTTTTTTACGGCTATTCTGCTCTTCGAGGCGAGGGTAAGGCTGACGTCGTACCTGGACGGTACAACGCCCTCCCGAGGTGTGCCGTCTACTCTCCATGCAGCGCAGCGGTACTGAGTTGAGGAGAGGTTGAGTCGAATCCTGACCCTCCTCAAATGAGCGCTCGTTGCAGACCACCGTTAGGTTTCGTGGGTATTCTCCGTATTTTAGAAGTGTTGGTTTCGTTATAAACGGCAGAAGTGTCCGGTATCGGAATCGGTCTGTAATTATAAGCAAAACTATCTTACAAGCCGGCATAGAGTTGGTAACTGTCAGTTGATCGATCTGACTGATTGACGGACAAGCATACAATGCTTGTCTGTTGACGCAAAGCCTTGAGCATCTCTTTAGCTTTCCATCTGGCGAGAGGATGGAACAATAAAAACGGGGCGTACCTAAATACTTAAAATCCACGAAAGCACAAAACCGAAGACAATGACTAGTAAGAAGACAAATAAGGAACAGACCCGGAAAACGTTTAATAGCCCAATAAAGCGACAAAGCGCGGAGTTACACGAATTATCCTCAATCGGTCTTGATGAGTCGCAAGTCGCGTGTGGCCTGAACCGACATGAAAGGTCGCCGCGGAGCCGTAATCAAGTGTTGATTTACATGGATAACAGTCCTCAAGGTCGACGGTGCAGAAGTAGATAGATACTTACCTATTTTTACATAAGTACTCTACTCATTCGAACAAAGATACGGTTTTTTTGTGGAATACTTTACGACTTGTCCTTCCTCAAACGTGTTCTTAAGAAAGTTCTTTCCTCACGGCAGGCAGCAGGCTGGCATTACAGTTGCATTGCCTTGCCCCTGGCGTTGCAAAGACGATAACCGTTTAACATCAGGCTTGTAAAATAAAAAGCTACCTAGAAGTCGACAGCATTTTAGGACATATTCTACGTACCTATGTAGTTCTAGCTAAAAGTTGTTCTATTGTAGGCATAATGCCGTATCCTTGACTACAATGAGATCAAAACTATGTTGTATGCGTACTTTTTAAGTAGGTACCATGTATGTATCTCATACCAAACCACATTCTTATTATTAGTATGTACGTTCAACGACGTAACCAAACTTTTTACATACTCGTCATATTACCATATCTCTCAATATTCTAGCCGAAGGAGTAGAATACTTACTTACAGGCATATTTTTTTTTTAAATAAACCCTGTTCATGCGAAGTTAACCCCATCAAGTAGTAGTGGGTTAACATCACTACTACTTGTGTCATATTTGTGATATCGTATGATGAACGGTTCCAGGTGTCGAGCGGCAGCAGCAAGTCGTGGGGGGTCCCGGGCTCGGTGTCCAGCTACTCGGTGGGCGCGCGGTCGGTGCCCGCCTCCGCCTCGCTCTACTCCGTTACCAGCGGCGAGTCTTCCCTGTCCGGTAAGTGTGGGGGGTCCCTCGGTGTCCAGCTATTACTACGATGATGATATAGTCGAGGCGCCCTTGTCGTCATCAACCCCCCATAGATTAGAGCGCTATCGCGAAATGGAGAAGATTGTTTTTTTGTCATATTACTTACTGAAACACAAAAATCTTCAATAATGTAGATATAACGCCCGGCCTTTTTATTGAACTCTAAGTCACTCTATGAATTTTAACAATGCCGTAGAGTGCTTTCATCCGCGAGTAAAACACGGACGATCAAGCTCGAAGCGTCGTCAATATAGGAAGCTTCATCTGATCCTCAAGATCTGTCTTTCAATTTCATTTTTTTCGTTAGTCTTCCGCTAGTTTGTACCATAATTTGATATACGTGTAGGTACCTATAAGGTAGATACCTACCTACTATCTATGTTTTCTTCTTATGTTTGTAACTAATACTAACTAAGCTAGTAACGCTAATACTAGTAACTAGTAGGTAGTACGAATGCTAGTAACTAGTTCTAGATGCAAACTTGTAATAAGTCGGCACTTAATTGTTGCGGTCGAGTCATATTACCTATTGTTTTTTAAACCACAAAATATATCGTAGTAATCATATTTCATTGCATTAGATACTTAAACGCCTACGTACCTACGTAGACAATGTAGGTACCCACCTGGGTACATTGTCTATAAGTATATCTTAGAAGGCTTAGACATTTTTAAGGAAAAATAGGAAACTTTGTACCTACATAGATGATGGTCAAATTTAGGGTAATAATAACACTTATGTTCCCATTACACATGTGTTTCCGTGAAGCTGTTATTATTTTATTCACATCACACTTTTTGTTCTTAGATAAACAACTTCCTTGACAAGTAAATAGCTGCCCGTTGGACCGGACGCACTAAAACTCATTTAAAGAGTCACAGTATTCAAAGAGTAGCTTTTTAGGGTTATTAATATGTAGAGACCCTACATAATGGGATTTTTCATCCAAAAAAAACAGACTACTTAATTAATCAATACTATCTATTTTACACACATCGGAGGACCTATTCTAAATGCGTTTTGAAACATCTCTCGGAAACGAGGGATCCAAGCGAAAACATTTTCGATCGTTCATTTAAATTTGGCCGTTCTTTATCGAAATATTTTTATGAGAGCTTACGACTAGCGAAATTTTCTTTTTTGATAATTTGATCGAGCACGTTTCTGTTCGGATCTCTTGTTTCCGAGAGACCTTTCGAACGCATTTCTGAGCTCATTTCTCCTAGCACCACCACAAATGGTAATCAGGCCATTAACAGGTTCTGGCCTACTGGTGCGAGTAATTCATTATACCTAACTAAAATTTGTATTTACTGTGTAAGTACCTACATACAAGAAGTTTGGACATACCGCCCGCCAAGGACATTATTGCAGAATGTCCTTAAAATAACGTAAAACCATTTTGAAAGAGTGTGCTTATTAAGTTACAAATAAACAACCTTGTCACTTGTAAGCTTGTTTAAACTTATAAGCAAACCAACATCATTTTAACGAAATAATATAGTTAGCTACATTTTTGAATGAAGGGATCTGTGTCTACATAATTATTATGATAAAAAATACAATATGAAGTAGTAATGTCGGTGTTCCATGATGATACATTAAGTGAAAAGGAAGGTAGAATTAGAGTGGTGCTAAAAAGAACGCACAGCTCAAAAATGTACGCAGAAGTTTGTTCGCCGGAAATTAACCTTTTTATCAAATTGATATACTTAGCATTTACATGCTCTGAAGAGCGAATGTGTCCTGCTGTACCATCTGTACTTAATATTATGTACGGCATTCTAGCAAATAAATAATTTTCATCTTCTTTTTTTTCCTACATAAATAACGTCACGCTTTTCTCCCAGAGGGGTAGGCAAAGACCACATCCTTCCATTTGCTACGATCCTGGCACACAACTTTTGTTTAAACGTGAAACGCCCGCCCACTGCCTTTATTTTAGGTGCGGCACACTTTTTGTGCGATTGAGTCTGCGTCTGAGACATTAAAAAAGAGCGTCTAGGTCTGCCGACAGAATATTCGAAGATGTACGTTGTGTGCGTTGAGTCTGTGAAATATCCGCGACAGATTTTTACGCGTCGTATGCGTTACTGCATAAAAGTCTGTCGTCTGCACTGCCTCTTAGTTTCAAATAAAAAACTGCTCTCATCCAAACACTTGGTCCACAGGCGTGTCTTCCGTATCGTCGAACAGCGGCGGCAACGTCATCAGCGGCTGCTCGACGAAGCTGTGCGGCGGCGCGAAGTGCGGCGGAGCGTGTCTGGGGGCCGTGCCGCGCGCGCCGCCCGCTTCCGCGCCGCCGCGCGCGCGACAGCCCGCCTCCAACTCGCTGCGCCGCTCGCAGCATCATAGCATGAAGGTATTACTCTAGAAGTAGTTCATCATCTGCCTATCGCAGTCCATAGGCCTCTCCAGTTATTCGCCACTTTGGGCATACAACTGGAGGATTTACCCATAATCGCCATGCTGGGCAGGCGGGTTGGCGATCGCAGGGCGTAGCTTCTCGCTTCGGCGATGCTGCTACCCGTCATTGGCCTGTGGTATTTGTGTGGCCTTCAATCGATCACTGGTGGTACTGGTGGACTGAGCCAGAGCCTTGTCTGTTATTCAGTAAGATGCACCACGGGCAGGTGATTGTGTGGCTTGGAGCGAAAAGATGAAGGGTCGCTTCCTTACATCCCAAGTAAATGCAAGTAATGGTAGTAGGAGTAGTTACAACTACTACTAGTTACTTGCATGTCAACGGTATCAGCGGCTATTTGGCAGAGAAGTGCAGCCGCGCGTGCCTGGGCGTGTGCCGCGCGCCGCCTACCTCTCCAACTCGCTGCGCCGCTCGCAGCATCATATCATGAATGTATTACTGCTGCTACCGACATGGCATGAAGGTATTGCTTACTGTTGGAGTACCTACTAGGTAGATACCTACTGCTGGTTACGGGCAGTCCAACGGCATCAGCGGCTATTTGACGGAGCTGTGCGGCGGCGCATGCTTGGCCGCGGTGCCGCGCGCCAGCCCACCTCCAACTCGCTGCATGATAGCATGAAGGTATAATCATCATCAGCCTATCAAAGTCTACTGCAGTGTATAGGCTTCTTCAGTTGGTCTGTTCACCACTTTCGTCAAACATCTGGAGGCTTCACCTACGCAAAATCGCTACGCTGGGCAGGCGGGTTGGCGATCGTAGGGCTTAGCTTCTCGGTTCGGTGACTCTGCCGCCCGTCATCAGCCTGTGATATTTGAAGCATTTGAGCATCAAGGTACCTATTCTGCTGTTATAGCCCTCCGGCGGCGATCTGGCCGGGGGCGGCGCCGACTACCTAGACCGGTGCATCTACCGCGCGCGGCTCACGCTCTTGATATAACTACCAATCAATTACCTAGACCTAGGTACATTATACACGTACGCTACGGACAACTCTATCGTTTGATCCAATAATGTCTAGAGTGATCATTTGTATCTAATATAGACAAAGAAAAAACGAATTAGGTATGGCAGTTCCTTCTTTAGCAACATTGTCAATGGCGTGCAAAAACTATCAGAGCGTGTCTAGGCAAAGTCGCCTCATTTTGCGATCGATTTCAATTGAAGTCTAAATAAAAATAAACACTGTTACATCTGGGTACCTTTCTTCTTGCCTACTCATGCAACTAAGTCGGATAGATGCGTACTATGACGAACGCGGGGCGATGATGCGTGTCATAGCCAAATCTACGTAACAACAGCTTTGTCGAAAGGATTACAACATTGATTTGTTAAGGTAAGCGGATATTTTCATGTGCGGTCTCCTACTTACCTTCTAATCAGCGGGAATATAAGTCGCGAAAAACAAGTTACGATCTAGAAAACAAATTAATATCGATGTAACTATTTAAATATTTATTAATAAAATTAGATGATTTTACTCTACCTGAAAGTGATACAGACTTTGTCCAGCAGGTTCCTTTTGTGAGACTTTCTTCTTTTTTTTTATAAGAAGAGCTTTCAGGATGACCTCACTCCACCTGATGGTAAGCGGTCGTGAGGTCCAAATGTTGGGTCGACAGGCACAATAGAACAGACCCATTGCGCTTGTCGACCTCACCCTGAAGGCCCACTGAGATGCCGTTGCACGCCCCGCCTAAAGAACCCAGGATTGTAGAGGAAGGAAACACATGAGCTGGAAGGGCATTCCATGACTTAATGGCACGGGGCAAGAACGAGGAACTAAACCTCTTCTGCCTTGAATGTCACACTTCATGGACCCCACCCCCTCTGTGTGTGACCTTATTTATGGATGGCCCGTTATTGCCCGTGGCCCGTTGGCCCGTGATTTTGGGCACTGCGCGTCCGCGCGTCGCACAATAACGTTTATGAACACGGCCGTAAAAACTAGATACAAACACATATCGAAGTACAAATTAGGTGACTTTATCTCTCAACAAAGCACTCTCTCCAGGCAACGTTTGGGTAGATGATTTGGATGATGTTGTAACTACTAGATAAACAGACTTAGACAGGTATTGCTCGCCTAGCTGCGTCACAGTATTTAATGAAAGATGTTCCTATTCCAGGCCCGACTCCAAGAGTACCAGGTCCACAGTTACACGGGAGGGCCGGCGGGGGAGCCGTCGGGCCGCCTGCCGCCCATCAGGGAGTTCCAGCGGGAGTTCCGGGAGGGACGACGCGAGAGCGCCGCCGCCGCCTCCGCCTCTACTAGAATAAGGTGGAGTAGCTTAATATTGACGTAGGTCATTTTGATATTATGTGGGTAAATTGTAGTCCTAAAAGCCCCCATGACACCACCTTTGACTGATTTCCCTGCTTTCCCACAATCTTGAGGCGGCGTGAGTCCCACATACCCCGTCGTTACCCCGAATGGCGCATATGCGAAAATGCATTTTCTCCAGCAAAAATAAAACGGCTGTGACGTCCTACCAAGTGTTACAATGATTGCACAGAGCCTAAATGGAGGTTTTGATACAATACCTTCTGAAAAATACATTGGGACAAAACGGGTAGATTTGTGCGATATTGGTCTTACTCTTAAGATCTACTATATTTAGGTAGGTACAATAGAAATAAATATATATTTATTAACTATCATTCGAATTTGTTACAGATGTGCCCAGAAAATAGTGACGCAGCTAGAAACATCACCACAGAAAGAAAAACAGCACTTCTTCCGGCCTTTGAAACCTTCGAATAAAGACGATCCACCCAGATCCAGGGATCAAAGCAAAGAGACTGAAAAGAAAAAAGATAACCCCAAAACAAAACCCAAGAAAGACGATAAGAAGAAAGGAGACGAGAATACGAAACAGGACGAGAAATGCAAAAAGGACGAGAGCAGCGATAACAGAAAGAACGAGGTCGCCGAGAGAAAGAAAGAGGAGAAACTAAGACTCAAGGCGGAGAAAGAGGCCAAGAAAGAAGCGAAACTCCAGGCCAAGGAGGAGGAGAGACAGGCCAAGCTCCTAGCCAAGGAAGAGGACAGACAAGCCAAACTGCTAGCGAAGGAAGAAAAGAAAAAAGCGAAGAAGGAAGCCAAGCTGGCCGCGCAGGCGGAAAAGGAAAAAAATAAATAAGGAACAAAAATTAAAATTTTTACATTGTAGCAACTCGTAGCCGTCTTAATATTAGATTCGAAAATTGTTATTATTGATGAATCGTAAAAACAATTTTAAATAGCGTGTATTAAATATTGTAGTCCACATATACAAATATTTATTACTTACAGTACATAAATAAATGTTAAAAGTTTATTTTTTTACTTCGATTGGAAAACATGTGATTCTGTTCGTGCTTTGATACTGTTTTACATTCGGTTATTCAATTAAACTTGTTTAGCTTAGTTGCAATTTCGTCTTGGAAATTGTTGATTAAATTAGGAATGTTGTATATAGTTTTATTGTCAAATGTTATATGAAAAGCAATCTAAATACATAGTTGTTGGGTAATAGTTGGAACTCTACAAACTGCGAAGACTGAAAGAATGGGATAATGAAATCATATCGTTTTGTAATTTAATTGTTTAACACTAAAGTTTAAGAGCTTTGTGCATTCCAGCACCGCCAAAGAATTTATTTATTATGTAGGTATGTAATTTTGTTGTACTTAGTTTATCCATAGGTGAAGCTTTGATTAGTAAATATGTAAGTTTAAGTTATACTACCGACCTATGTTCAATTGGAGTATCGTTGTTAAGAAGTTTTAATGATTAATTTCAGAAACTAAACCAACATTTTGGCATACCAATAAATATGCTTGTTTCAATAAATTTCCAGAATATACTAAGATTTTCAGTACCCACCTCCAAAGTATTAATACCTTTACAATATTTCAACATCATGAAGAACATAGTACCTAATCTAAATAATATTTTAACCCATTGTAAAGGATAGAATGTAGAACCATATCAGGTCGCATTTAGCATATGCTAGATAAGTGTTGACATTAATTTTGTAAGAGTTCCAAGTGTCGGAATTTATTATTGTCAATCGTTAGAAATTTCCTGTAAAATAAATAACAATGTTACCATAGCCTTGTTTTTTATTTCATCCAAAAATGTGTTTCAAATGACTTCATTACAAATAGTCAAAAGGGGCAATAATATGATAAAGTTAACACATTGATGACAAGACCAAAATAAAAGTATTCATAAAATGCAACTATAGTTCATTCGCATTAAGAAAATAGTGACTGACAGGTCACTGACAGGCCACTAGCCAATTACTCAGTCATTAATCAGTCACTATTTTCTTAACGCGAATGAACTATAGAACCTATTTCCACTTGTTGCTCACTGATTTCTATTACTAACGGCAAAATTAAATAAATCAAGTGCTAAGCAACAATCAAAAGGTTTATTTATCTACATTGAAATAATTATGTAACAATTCACTTGATTACTATAAATATACTAAACACAATGTCTGATGAGAACTCGAAATTTGTTTAATCCTTGTAATCATCACCGATGCGGTTGTAGATATCGTCACCCATCTGCTTATTGATACGGAGGTATTTGTTCAACATTGGCCTGTAGTAGTAGGCCTGGTAATCATGACGCTCACCCATCTTCTTGATGACTTGCTTCTCCAATTCTCTGATTTTAGCCTTCTGTGCTTCTTCATCAATAAAATGCAAGAATTTTTCATATTCCTGTAAACAAAAAAAATGCTTTAGAACAATGGACTTAAACATTTCATATTTATAAATCACTAGCTGCACCCCGTGGTGTTACCCGCGATTTCTCGTGCGCAATTATTCGATTTTTTCTCGCCATAAGAGCCATCGTTGGATTTCAACGAACATTTAAAAAAAAAATTGGCCAAATTGGTCCAGGCGTTGTTGAGTTATGCGCTTACCAACACATTTTGCGATACATTTTTATATTATAGACTAACTGCACCCTGTGCCTTTGCCCTCATGAATATTTTTATAAATCACAACCTATGTCAATCTGATGTGTGAGCTGTGAGGAACAAACATTAATTCAACCCTCTAAACAAATTTAGCATTTCCAGTATTAGTAGGAAGTATGACGGCATCAAATGTCCAAGTTTTTTTTTCAAATGATAGAAATTACTTGGTGCCTAAGTTACTGTAAGCATCAGATAGGAGAGAGCAGGGGATATTAAAGTGTGTGCAACAAAAGTGCACTTGGTCTTTCACTCTCAAGATCCGAAGGGTTAATAGCTTATCATGACCAGGGATCAGGGTAAGGATAATGTGATGTCCAATACACAGGGTGTATCCCTGCCAATTCCATGACTCTGGAGCTGCCATGGAGTAATTTCTTGACAGTAAAACTGTAACAATTTTGGGCCCAACCGGGATTTAAACCAGTGAAGAGGAACCGGCAATTAGATGGCACTTGATACTTTTAGACTAGTCAGGCAGTCTAGATATTATATATCCTAGCCCATTTTCGTGCCCACCGATATTGGATTTATGCAACCAATCTGATTTTGAAATAATATCACTGTATTTTAATAAAGGAAAGATACCTATATAACAAAAACAAAACAACATCAGCCTATTATAGTCGCTGCTGGACATAGGCCTTTCCAAATGTTTGCCACTTTAAGCTTAACACATAATCACTATTTGTGACCAGATATTAATTATTCTCACCTGTTGGGGGTTGGTATGAATGTAGCGAGCGATAAAACGCGTAATTGGGTGGCGGTGGTACTCCCAGTACTTGGGATTGTATCCATCAGGGATGGGGGTCAGCTGCGCGGGCCCGATGAACACGTTCGTGTAGAAGATGATCAAGCTCACTGGGATCATCCCCACCATGACGTAGTAGTGGAACATATCCTTGAATTTGTGCCATTGCCATCTGAAATAACAACAACGCAACTGTGAGGTTAGGTGCAAACGAAGCTTACAGACGTCTGTTGAACTCGTCAGGCACGATCATCTAGATCAAAATGATCTACTTAAGAATGTTAGCTCTTTGTAATTAGAGTTTTATCAAAATTATCCCTAAAAATTGGTTAGGTAATCACCATTACCTGGACGGTTGCAAGGCCATAGTTTTGTGTCCATGAGCGCCATTCAGGGCTTTGCTCATTGAAAAATTCACATTTTGGGCTGTATACGGTGATTTAATGTGGTTTTTAAACAAATTCACGCCGAAAGATCGGCCTAAAGCACTCCAAGACACCATTTTTATTTTGACTGAATGTGACAGTGGGGATGTCACATTTGACATATGTACAGTAATGCCAACCAAAAAATTATGCAGAACTATGTTCCTTGGTTCCTTGAAGTTGCGGGAAAATCACAGCCTGTCTTTCAATAAAAGTAATACAATTTTAATATTCATTGTGCTTTTCTCTTGAAATCAACATGTATTTAAGCCACGGAATATTAAACACAAGAGGAAAGGGCATAATCTAGTCAGTTCATAGAAAACTGCTGTCGCCAAACTCACACAATAACATTATACGCACACATAAAATTAACCAATCATAACTATAATAATTTCTTGAAATCACAAAGATGTAACCGCTACTAACAATAACATAAAAACTACCATAATGCATTTGAGATAAAGAAGAATTTAGAAATTACACTTTGAGGGTTTTACGGCATATCATCGAAGTGCTTTTGGCCTGCTTTGACTAGTTAGTTCACCTACTGAACGCTAGATGACACTCTTAAAAGTTGTACGCTGTTTAACACCTTACGACAATCAGCGTAAGGTTTTAATTTATACGCATGCACTTGCTTTTTTTCTAGAATGTTTATCATGACATTTATTATCGTCGCTACTCAAATAGGGATGGGATTAATACGAATATTATTGGTGATGAAAAATCGATTACTTCTAAAATAATTAATTAATATTAGAATAGATATGCATTAACATTTAAATACACTGACAGAAGTTTCACATTTAATGTATATGTTACGGGTAATGCTAGAAGTTGGAGTAAACCTAGGTTTACCCGGGTTTACTTAGGATTACCCAAGCTACTTGGGTAAAGTCCGAATACAAGGTAAAATAAATTCGTGGTTTACCCATGCTCACCTAGGTCTACCCAACTACTGGCTGGGTAAACTTAGGTGTTGCCTAATTTTCTTTCTTATTTAATGAAATAGGGTTCACTACTAACGGTTCATCTGATGGTAAATGATAACCGCCGCTCATATACATCTGCAACGTCAGGAATTTCGAATCATGTCACAGAAGTTTATCTTGCTCAAATAAATAATTTCAATTTTAATAACAAAGACCGCTATTAGTTTTTGCTATTAAAGCTATTATTAAGTTTATGCTCACTAAATGTTGTTGTAGATGTTTAAAATTCCCTTGAAGTTTCATTTCACTAACCCACTTGGCTCCCGGAGCCACGCACAAGTGCGTGCTCCCTACAGGGAATTAGCCGTCGGGTAGCAGCCATCCTCTACTACCCGCCGTTGCCCGGGGTACGCCGGGCCGTCTGCAAGCAGACGACCACGCGTGGAGGCTTCCCTTGTTATACCCCAGCTTGGGTAATACTAGGTCAACCCGGGTAAACCTAGATTTACTCCACCTTCTAGCATTACCCGTAACATATATAAATATTATTTGTGTTAACAGATCTAAAAAACCCTTTAATAATAGAAATTATTATTGGGTTTTTTAGATCATAAGGCCTACTTACACGACAAGAAGTATTGACTAGATCTACAAATGTATTATCTACGAGCCGTTTTCTGCTTAAAAAGCTAGCAGCTCCAATATAATCAATTATATGACGTTCAACGAGCTTTGAATGGAATAGAAAAATCCTGTCATTTTATGACATTGAAAAAAGTATTTAATGTAATTTTTCCTTAAATTCCGTAACAGTCTGAATTGGGTATTCTATGATCATCTAGGGAGCTACACCGAACCATATTTTTAAAAAGAAAACAGCTCTTTGTAGGGAACTTCATAAAATAAAACTCATTTAAAATAAATAAAATAGTTTATTTCTGCAAATAGATTCACTAGTAATACTTTTGCACGTCAAACTTTTCCTACCAGCACTTCGACGTGTAGCCTGCCGAGAAGAATCCACCGAAGAGCCGAATCCACTTCTCTTTTGCATTTGGATCTTTAGGAAAACTAAAACGAAAATAATCAATAGTTTACAATAAGGCATAAAAAAAGTGTAATAGACAAAATACATAATTAAATCGATGATATTTCAACGTGTCACAACCCTAAAGTAGGTTCGACTTGGGACGTAGTTTCTGATTCTACTATTCGATACTAGATGGCGCATGCGGACCAGGCGTCAGACAATTATAAACTTTATTTCAGTGTACATACGTGTGATTCTTAATTTACACGAATGCTTTAAATGGATAGAGGTTATGCCGAAAGATTATTTAATTAATAAAAAGTAAATACCGACTTACCGATGATAAGAAACACATGATCGAAGCAAGTTCTTAGTACTACTATTGTTTTTGCACTCAAAGACGGAACATCGAGTCAATATTGAGAGTTATTTAATAAAACACTCGAATGAAAATACCGACAGCGCACGTCACGATACTTAAGCAACCACAAAGCGACTGAGTCAAGTTAAGACTCGCTGTCCTTAACTTTGGCACGCGGGCCACGCCCACACGTCCTTTCCTCTTGTGTTTAATATTCCGTGATTTAAGCAATACATACATATTTTATTATTATAATTTAACTCAAATAAATACATAATATTTTTACCAACACTTGCTAAGTTATGAGTGAAATTTACGTTACAATGGAACAAACACATGACGTCACTAGAAACCCGCCAAAATATGACTTCTGTAATTTTACAGTCACGTAATTTTCACTTTAATTTTATTCTATACAAGTCGTTTGTTTGGCCGATTTATACATCTATTGAAAACACGTTTATGTGTATTAAATCTTTATTTACTGCTTTATTTTTTTCAGTAATTTATTTATTTTCTAATCTGTTTCATAATCAAATATTTTTTCATCAAATGCGAACAACTACTTAAATCAAATTATCATGTATTGTTGTACCCACGGTTCATCACTGTTGTACCTAACAATCACGGATATCGCAACCTGTTGATTGTGTTTTAAAAAGTACAAAAGTGCTAGAGTATTGATTTTTCCAGTGAGCATGCTCCGACTTCGTCAACGAGTGATAAGCTTACAGTGTTGAATACTTCTAACGCCCACTCGAAATAAAATAGATAAAATCCATCAGTTCCCAGTAAATATTAAATTAAAATAGTCGAGGTAGTTCGTGTGTGATTAATAGCCGTTATAATGTGATTCCGAAGCGTGCGATAGGTATATAGATATCGATATACCTAAATGTTATGAGTCATATGTTTTGATATGGAGGAGCTACTACAAGACATTTTCAAAGAGGCTACAGGACCTAAACTAGCGGCTCTAAGGAAATCATGTCAGGATGCCTTAGGTATGCTAAGAAATTGTATTGTTTAAAGCTTTGTTCTTTTATGTAGGTAGTCTCTATTTTATACCTACACTAAAGTACACGTAGCTAAAGGGGTAAATATATCTGCAGTGGATTACATTAAACTTTTAACTGAATTTCAGATACACCTATATAGTTTTATCTGTAGGATAAATAAAAACCATTAACCATTTACTTGCTTATTATAGAACCTATTTGAAAAAAATATTTGCTCTACTTAGTTCTACATGGCATCAGTCTTACATCATAGCAGAACCGATACATAACATAACATAATTATTAATTAAATAATCTGTCTAATGCTAGGTAGTACGCAAAAAGAATGATTGTGGTATGTTTGAAATAATTAGTACTTTTTATTAATAAAGGCATCGGCATTGTAATGTGTACAAACAAATACATTGTTGCGTAGTTTCTATCTGCGGCTCTGACGCAGTTATTAGAACAGACCCAAACGATCCGAAGGTTCGTTTTCAGGTCGGGTCTGTATGTATAGGAAATTAACTTCTAAATTATCTCAAGTCTACGTGTTCTGGGAGATAGGCACCCACAGGCATCTCATGGCAGATGGAAAAATTGTTCGCTGTTGTGGCTCTTGGGTTATTTATAATAAATAAATAACCCAAGACATGCCACGCTGGGCCACACATCGCTATCTAGCCGAAAACTAAGCCGAAGCTTGTAAATTGGGTACCTAGGTACTAGATAACTGATAAACTTACTTAATACTTTTACTGCCGAGAAACTAGACACAATAGAAAAACTATTGTTTGTCGGTCACCGGTGACCGTCATGGCGCTCAACGTGTTAATATATGTACTTTTTTTTTAAAATAAATACAATATAGTACAATACGTACCAGACCAATTCAAGAGAGGTAGGGCATAGCGAATCTTCGCTCGAATTGAGCCGCCCGTCCGGGGAAGGACCTCCACCCTATTGAATACCGCAGTCAAATGACCTCTGAGTCGTGTTTCTGCCGGTGAGTAGGGCTTCCGGAGCTCGTGGGGGGTTAGGGTTGGGCCGGCATGGCGGTGGCAACTGACAAGAAGAGAGGTAGGGCATAGCGAATCTTCGCTCGAATTGAGCCGCCCGTCCGGGGAAGGACCTCCACCCTATTGAATACCGCAGTCAAATGACCTCTGAGTCGTGTTTCTGCCGGTGAGTAGGGTTTCCGGAGCTCGTGAGGGGTTAGGGTTGGGCCGGCATGGCGGTGGCAACTGACAAGTAACTTACCAGTTACTTGCCCGTTGTCACAGCCACTTGGGCTTCTCTTTCGCTTTCCATCAGGCGTAGGGAAGCCATTATGTCGAGCCACTATAAAAAAAAAAAAAAAAAAAAAAAAGAACAAACATGTTCATGGATCAGATCAGATGGTAGAGGTCACAACCAAATGAGCCATCGAGCCAGTCAAGAAGCTATCTAACAGTGTATTCTCTATTCTCAGAAATCCTATGCATACAAGAGAGCAGCGCACGCCGGCCCTCGTACGAGCTACGGCGAGTGTGCTTGCTGCCGCTGCAGGTCGCGCTCGAGACCAAGCGGCCGCGCCTCGTCAGCTACGCGCTCCAGGGCTTCCATGTACGTGTCCTACATAAAGGTCACAGCACACTAATCCACTCGGAAAGGGATCGTCACCGTATCGCCTTTCGCCTCGCCGTCAACCAAGCGTCAACCTTACGTACGCACGTAACCGTAGCGTATCAGCAGCTCCTGTACGTCAACTCGGCTACGGCTAGGCGACACCGCGCTTACGGCTCGCCGACCGCTGGCTGACCTGGTTGGCAAGTCGCGGGAGGGGACAGGGGCAAGGGTGGACGAAGAGCCGTGAGCTCGCGTACGGAGAGACGTAAGCGCGGGAACGACAAGCCGTAAGCGCGGGAACTGCAAGTTGACCACGCACCGCATCGCGGTTCGGAGCCTGTTCTGAGGCGAGGCGATTACGTTACGATTCCAATTAGTGTGCGTTGCAATAAGGAGTTTCATTCAAACAATACTGAACGGCTTGAGGCGATACGGTGGCGATCCCTTTCCGAGTGGATTAGTGTGCTGTGACCTTAAGGCAATACTTACCTACATACGGTTGTTGCCACTGCGAATTGCACTCAAGAGGCACCTATGGCTTTCATCTATTTTTTTTTTCTAAATGACTACGATGATGGCCAGGGCGGCCTTGTCATCATCACCGGACTGTTGGGGGAGCGGAAGGCTCTCACTCCTAAAAATTTAAGCAACGATGCTGAGGGCGCCCCCTATGGGGCTCGAGCCTCGGCTCAGGGCGTTGCTGGGAGATGCCCTACGGACGTATGTTTGGGGGTCTTTCATCTATGTGGCCTACTTAAAACAAATACAGTCGCTGTTATAAGGAAACTGAAACCAGCGAGGATTGTCCTAGCCTTAGGGCGACAGCCTCTGTGAGGCCTCACTCTTCAACAGTCTTGGCCTCTCATACATTTACTTCATGTACTATAGCGTCCAGTAATTTTAACTGAAGTCAGCATTTTTATGGCACTCAAATTAGGTACCTAAGCAAGCAACGGAGCAGGATCCTGAGATTAGATCTAGAATTCAGCAGGCTTAAGTCTTTCGCTAGGCTAGGCAGATTAGAGGTAAAAACTCGTGTGAGTTTCTACAAGGGAACTTTCTGTTACATGCGAGCTGTAGATATGTACCTACATAAGATGATCTTTTTTACTACCAATGAGCGATCCATGTTAAAAATAATAAGTTTTAGAGAGGTAGGGCATAACGAATCTTCGCTCAAATTGAGCTGCCCGTCCGGGGAAGGACCTCCACCCTATAAAATACCGCAGCCAAATGACCTCCGGGTCGTGTTTCTGCTGGTGAGTAGGGTCTCCGGAGCTCGTGGGGGGTTAGGGTTGGGCCGGCATGGCAGTGGCAACTGACAGGTAACTAACCAGTTACTTGCCCGTTGTCACAGCGATTTGGGCCTCTCTTTCGCTTTCCATCAGGCGAAGGGAAGCCATTATGTCGAGCTACTATAAAAAAAAACTTTTATCAAACCAAATAAACAAATTCTCTTATTGCCTGCAGAAAATCCTCCGCGATGATCGATTCCACCGAGGCATCGAGCCGGAAGACGACTCGCTATGGATGCCGTCGCAGCTCCTGTGTGCCACCGCCTCCGTCATGTACCATTTACCAGACACACAGGTAAATTTATACGAAACTGAAATGTTACTACGTTTTCTACATCATTCAACACCTGAATTGGGAATCATCTCGCTAAGTTGTTACCTCTTGGCACTGATTAGAATAGCACTCATATTTCAGGCCCATGTCGCATTCTTACTGCCCTGATACCATAGGGAATAATAGGTGCACTGTCTATTATAAGTAACTGTTTCTCTGCTAGTCTTTTTTCGAGGAGATAGATCGATATGAACGCCTTTGCAGGCCTATTCCTACTCATCAAACGTAGGCCACACCGCCAGCTGACGGGCGGAGCGGGCGGTGATGCGGAGAGCGAGAGGATAGCGTTCTGTCCATTGTCACTCGTTGCATAGTGCAGTCATTTCGAACGACTGGCCGAGCTAAGCTAACTAAGCTAGAGAAGCAGGCGACGAGACTAGGACAGCTTCGCTGGACGGATATTTCGTTAGATTCGCTCACATTGGTCGCATCTCTGACGTAGCTTACTCGTTGGTAGGCGGTGTGTGAAAGTATTGTATGAAAAGAGGTGAAACGATGTCGTCCGTTTCGCCCGCCATCTGGCGGAGTGGCCTGCCTCATGGCCGTCTTTAAACTATTTGAGGCCCTGGGCACATATGACCTAAATATCAGTTATCATTTGGTAATCTGGCAAGAACTAGGGGGCCCCATTCGATCACGGGGTCCTGGGTACGTGCCCATAGTGCCCAGTGGGAAAGAGGGGCCTGGCCTGCGTTTCAGTTTATACAAATCGTCAGCGTATTTAGTAGGACTTGATTGATTCTTTCTGGTAACCATGCAAGTTCAAATATAGTTAAACATGTATCTTATTGTCCAGGTACAAATATTCCGCATGTACCTCTCGCTGGCGCTGTCCCCGCGGCGCACGCTCAACGGGCGGCTGTGCGTGTGGGCGTGCGGCCGCTGCGGCGAGGCGGCGGCCGCAGCGCCGCACGTAGCTGCGGCTGCTCGTGCCGCCGCCGCCCAGGCTCTGAGAGCGTACTGCGCGCAGTTGGGTGAGTCAATGACATATACGATTGACACACTGCCACGCGCCACGCTGCATGTTGCGGGTCGACGAACCTAGGAGCGTATTAGCTGGAGTGCGGATCTGCGTCATCGTGCGGGTTTTTTAGGTTGTGTGTGGGCGTTGCGCCGCATGTGATTGCCGCCGCGCGCGCTGCCGCCCATGCTCTGAGAGCCTACTGCGCGCAATTGGGTGAGTTAATGACTTAGACGATTGACACACGTCCACGCGCCACGCTGCATGTTGCGGGTCGACGCATCTAGGAGCGTATTAGCTGGAGTGCGGATCTGCGTCATCGTGCGGGTTTTTTAGGTTGTGTGTGGGCGCTGCGCTGCACGTGACCGCCGCCGCGCGCGCCGCCGCCGCCCAGGCGCTGAGAGCCTATTGAGCGCAATTGGGTGAGTCAATGACTTAGGCGATTAACACACTGCCACGCATTATACTGCATGTTGCATGTGGACGTAGCGGAGTGCGGAATCTGCGTCATCGTGCGGGTTTTTTAGGCAATAGGGAATATGCATGACTTTTTTTTATGGATTTATTGAGATCTTTTGTCTTCCAGATACATAAATATCGAATTTTTAAACTATCTTTTCTATTAAGCGAGTTATAAAGCGTTAAAGTTATTGATTAGACAGAGAGATCCGATGCGGTAGTTGACGTCACGTACCGTAAGCGCCGTACTAACTCCATAGAAAAATCTGTTTCGCGAGAGAGAGACGGATATATTCACTTTCAATGACTGTATCTCGCCCATTTTTCAACCAATTTTGATTTTGTTTTCACTGTTCGTAGTAGATTTTGATCTATTTTACGATAAATTAGTAAATACCTGAAACTATTTTTCATGCATATTCCCTATTGTCACGCATTACGCTGCATGTCGTGTGGCGGCGTCCTCGCTGCGCGCGCTCAATGGCTCTGTGCACCACGTGGGCGCCGCACGTGGCTGAAACCTCGCAGGCATCCGCCTCCCAAGGCCTACTGCGTGCAATTGGGTCAGTGAATGTCCAATGGTGGCATGTAACCTCTCGCTGGCGCTGTCCCCGCCGCCCAGGCTCTGAGAGCCTACTGCGCGCAATTGGGTGAGTCAATGAGTTAGGTGATTAACACATTGCCACGCTGCCTGTATATTGCGGGTCGACGCACATAGAAGTGTATTAGCGGGAGTGCGGATCTGCGTCATCGTGCGAGATTCTTAGGCGGTTAACACACTGCCACGAACCACGCTGCATGTTGCAGGTCGATGCACCTACGCGCGTACCTACTGGCTACTTGCAGTGCATTGCATTCGCGCGCTACTTGAAGCATGGTAATGTGTTAATAGCCTAACGGTATCAAGGTTCGCCTAGCTTCCTGCTCCGCAGTTCGATGATGCTGATAGGTGAACTCGCCCTGGGCATCCATCATAGTTATTTCTGCAAAAAAATAACAAGACAGATTTTAGAGATATTGAATTATGTTTCTGAACTACCTTTAGAGTAATAAGTAAATGCTAGTAGCAATCTTTGTCATTTAAATGGTTTTTACAGACGAAGAATGCCAGGAGCTACTGTCTGAAGGCTCACCCCTTGGTCGGAATCACATCGTAGCGGTTGGGTGCTACAGTGAAGTTATTCCAGTCATTCAGTATCTATGCAGCAGATTGTCTGAAACTCAGCTGTAAGTATCTGTACCTACCAAACCATTTTCCGTTTAGACTATCTTGGAGTGCAATACATTTGCCGTCCAACATTAGGTACTTTCAGCGTGCCAAAGCAGAATCCCCTCGCGCTGTTCTTCCTGGACTGCCTGCTGACGCTCATCTCTAGCCTGTCACTTCACCGCCTGTACTGTATCCCTGTCCCTGTACCCCTGTACTTGTCCCCCTGTACCTGTACCACGTCCGTTTGTGACCTCTGTCATGAAATGTCCAACATTACTTCCAGCGTGCCAAAGCAGAATCCCCTCGCGCTGTTCTTCCTGGCCTGCCTGCTGACGCTCATCTCCAGCCTGTTCGGAGCGCGTCAGCGGCAACTCTCACTTCACTACCTGTACTGTACCCCTGTACCTCCGTCCTGTACCCTTGTACCTGTACCACCGTCCCTGTACTCTTGTACTTGTACTTTACAATTGCGATATCTATAGACCATAAAGTGACCATCCGGCTTGTTTGCCTCCACTGTCATAAAACAGTTGGCCATTACTTCCAGCGTGTCAAAGCAGAATCCCCTCCCCCCCGGAACTGTCCAGTCCATCATCTGTACCTATACCCTATGTTAATTTACCTGTACCTTACCAGACCATCAGGCTCTTCCGCTCATAAAATGTCCAACATTACTTCCAGCGTGCCAAAGCAGAATCCCCTCACACTGTTCTTCCTGGACTGCCTGCTGACGCTCATCTCTAGCCTGTCACTTCACCGCCTGTACTGTATCCCTGTCCCTGTACCCCTGTACTTGGCCCCCTGTACCTGTACCACGTCCGTTTGTGACCTCTGTCATGAAATGTCCAACATTACTTCCAGTGTGCCAAAGCAGAATCCCCTCGCGCTGTTCTTCCTGGACTGCCTGCTGACGCTCATCTCTAGCCTGTCACTTCACCGCCTGTACTGTATCCCTGTCCCTGTACCCCTGTACTTGTCCCCCTGTACCTGTACCACGTCCGTTTGTGACCTCTGTCATGAAATGTCCAACATTACTTCCAGTGTGCCAAAGCAGAATCCCCTCGCGCTGTTCTTCCTGGACTGCCTGCTGACGCTCATCTCCAGCCTGTCGGAGCGCGTCAGCGGCAACTCGCACTTCACCACCTTCCTCTGGCAGAAGTTCTGCCCCTCGCTGATTTCCTTCTTGGGCACGCCGCGTGTGGACAAAAATATAAAGTCCAGGTATGTGATTTACGCTTGCAATACCTCTACATCTGCTGTTCTAACAAAGACGGATCGGAAAAAAAATCGTCGTATGATAAGTAATTCGGATTGAGTTTCCCAGACCTCGTTCGGGGAGAAAATAATATTCACTTGTTGTCCAAATTAAAATCCTAGCTTCCGATTTGTAACTAGGGAAATCAGAATCGAGCTACCATCCACATATACGTAGGCTAGTAATGATGGCAACATGCTGACAGAAGAAGGAAAGTAATATCTCCTGTGTGCTAAAGTTTAGCTCGTAAAGAACTGAACCTGGCTGGGACCTCGGGTTTTAAACCAAAATACAATACCTACAATTTCTACTGCATTTTCAGGGAACACGAAGGCCACTTAGTTGATGACTCCGGCAGAGGATCCGGCGCCCTGAACAGTGCTCCAAGCTTCAATAGCAAACAGGCTAAAGCTATTTACAGGTAATCACTTAAATTTTTGACTGAATCTCGGATAGAAGTTTGTCACATGCATTTCGAAGATATTTAATATTAATTTGATGAAATTTAGAAGGTTTAGATTTACAATCTATCACTGTAAATTCAATTATCAGTTGAAAAATTAAGTATGTGTAAATTAAATTAATAAAAGACAAATATGCGCTCACTATCAAACGTGCATAAGTATGCCATTAGCAACACCGTTAATAATGGCTTTTTTATTTCGAAGGACGTCTATTTAAAACTTTCTGTGTAATATTTTTAAATGTCTCCTCTTTCGCTTTGGCTCCTAGATTTGAATCCATTACTCTTCTTTTTCAGCATAGCCAACCAACTAGTGCGACTGGTGGGCTCCACGTCAAACCTACGACCAGTGCTGGAGGCGTTATACCACAGGATGCTGTTGTACCCACCAGTGGCGCACCGAGTGGAGCCGCTGCGAAGCGTCAGGGAACTACTGCACAATCCGAAGCGACTGACGCAACTCGTGCTCTTGAAGAAGGCTGAGCACCCTGAGAGGCATAGCGATGATATGGCGATTATAAGGCTGTAAGTACAGTAGGATTCTGGATAAACTATTCTTGTTATGTATGTTATTTTAAGGGTAATAAATAGAATGTTTTTTTGTAATATGAGACGGCGAATTACTCTTTAAAATTTGAAATTAATTCACATCACATTTAGGCTGCATTATTTATTTATATCAAATAATGAACAAACTTCCTGCGCTTGGCATACAATCATCATCATCATCATCATCGGCAGCCTGCGGCAGTCCACTGCTGGACGTAGGCCTCTCCCAAAATGCGCCATTCTGCTCGATCGGCAGCAACACTCATCCAGTTGATGCCGGCCGCCCTGCGCAGATCGTCGCTCCACCTTTTTTTTTTTTTTTTTAAGCCGGGGAAAATGCTTTTAGGCATACCCGCCGCTCGGGGGAGGGGCGGGTTATGTGGGACTCGCCCTGCCTCAAGATGGTAGGGAGGCAGGGAATACCCACTAAAAACCCCGGCCCTTTCGTCATGCGCCTATGGGGACGGTGTCAAGGGTCCTGAGGATGACTCATACAACCTTGACACCGCCAGCGCTGTCCGCCCTATGCGGCAGACCCAAACGAGCTCACCCCCCTAGGGGGGAGCGACGGGAGGGGTCCGAAAGGACAACCCACTCCCGTCCGACGGAGACGGGGACCCGTGCAAGGCGGGTGGAGGTGCCCCCGCACCAACCACCCGCTGGGCCCCGTCAGGCGGCAACAAGCGGCGGAACGTTCGCCGCGCGCGCCCACCTCTTCGTCGGCGGAGGGGAGGAGCATCGGGATCGTCTTCCCGCTCCCGCTCCGCGGCCTCCTTTTGGGACATTGTCGTCTCACAAAAGGAGGCCATCGCCAGCCATGATGCTCGGCTCTCCAGCATTGCCCGGACAACTGCTGGGTGCGACAAATCAGTCCCCACCGAGCCGACCAGAACGGCCCGGGGACCACTAAATGCTGGGCAGATGGCCAGGGTGTGCTCTGCCGTGTCACACCCGGCCCCACACTCGTGGCACACAGTGGTTTCCTCCCGTCCGATCCGATGCAGATATCGCCCGAAGCACCCGTGCCCAGACAATATCTGCACCAGACGAAACGTGAGGAAACCATGTTGCCTCTCCAGCCATTCCTTCAAGACGGGACCGACAGCGTCCAGGAATCTCCGTCCAAATTGAGCGGAGGCGAGGTCCTCGGCCCACAGACGAACCATCTCGTCGTGGGCCTCGCTCCGCACAGCGCCTCTTTCCGCGGGGGCAGGGCGCTCCCCGCGCGCCCTTTCCCCAGCCAACCACAGGTACGTAGTGGCCAGCACCTGAGCATCAAGCTCCCAGGGAGGGGTGCCGGCCAGAGCGCACGCCGCATCAAAGCCCACGGTCCGTTAGGACCGTGAGACGCGCTGGGCTATCGCCCTTTGGGGGCGCCGAAGATGCGTCACGTTTTCACGACGTGAGACCACATCTGCCCAAATCGGCGCCCCGTACATCGCCATACTGCGAATTATGCCCGCATAAAGCTTCCTGCAGTGCGCCTTTGGCCCCCCCAAATTCGGGAGGAGCCAGGAGAAGGCGTCCGCGGCCTTCAGGAGGCGCGATGACAGCCCGCTAAAGTGCGGGCCAAACTGCCATCGCGCGTCCAGCAAGAGACCGAGATATTTGAGAAGGTCCCCAACTGTGATGGTGACGCCCTCGAGTATTCTGTGTATGGCACCGAGAGTGTACAACAAATTGCCTATTATTCTTAAGAATTGTAATGATTTAATTATATTTAAAAAGAAACTTAAAGACATGTTGCTAGATAAATGTTACTATCACATTAATGATTATTTAAATGACTCTTCACTATGATAATAATATTTGTATTTCATTATGACATTTTATATAATAATAGTAATAATATATATATATATTTTTAATTTGACATTATAAATTACCATAGAATTAAAATGAAAATGAATGAACTAGTATAGGATTTTAGTATAAGGTTTATTCAATTATTATTACTATTGACGTTATTTGACATAAGTAGTTTACGATTTGTTAATGTTAATTTGTTTATTTTATTGTACATTTTTACTTGCATGCCGAAAGGCAAAATATGGTCAATGCCTCTTTGCTACTCAATATACCATCACATGTACCTACCCATATTTGCAAAATAAATGATTTATGATTTATGATTTATGATGGTGATACGGGCGTCACGAGGGCGGCGCATCCGAGGCCCGCGGAAAAAGATGGCCTCGGTTTTGTTAAGTGCCACCCTCAGACCTAACAAACCAATGCGTCGAACAAGCAGGGAACCACCAGCTGTGGCTCGTCGCGCAGCCTCTTCATAACTCCGCCCCCGGGCAGTAAAGAGGGTGTCATCCGCATAGCAAATGACACCCGTGCCCGGGAGGAGAGCGCCTCGCAGAACCCAGTCAAAGCCGATGTTCCACAGGAGGGGCCCAAGAACGGACCCCTGTGGAACACCGGCCTCGACCCTATATTGGCACATAGTGCCGCTCCTATCAATATAGGCAACCTCACGATCGGCCAAATAATTGGCGAGGATATTCTGAAGGTAGGTGGGGAGGCCAAAATAGCGAAGGGCCTCAAGGATAGTGGAATGAGGAATCGTATTAAAGGCATTGGCTATATCAAACGATATAGCCAATACCCCCTGTCCACTCCGTTCCGCCTCCCCTACCAGGGACTTCAGCTCCGACAGAGCGTCAATGGTGGAGCGCCCGGCCCTAAACCCGAACTGTCGATCAGACAAGTCCGGGCCGACTCCCGTCAGATGTTCGACGATGCGCTGCGAAATAATCTTTTCGAACACCTTCCCCACTTCCTCCAAGAGGACAATGGGGCGGTACGCGGACGGGGAGTCAACTGGGCGCCCCTCCTTCCGTAGGAGGCACAACTGCCCAACCTTCCATGACTTCGGGAACCTCCCGACCGCAAGACAGCGATCGAAGAGGTCCCGAAAACGTTCTTCCATTTGCGCCGCCGCAAGAGCGACGACGCGAGCTGGCACACCATCTGGGCCTTGCGCAGTCTTTTTGGCGCGGAGGCGTCAAACCACCTCGCCAAATTCCTCCGTAGTGACCGGGGGAATATCCTCGTTCATGGGCCCTGCCCCAGAAGGGGGTACAAGGATTGGGGGAGAAAAGGATGGTGACTGGGCCGGGAATCGTCGCTCCACCTTTTTTTTTTTTTTTTTTTTGTTGCACCGGGGGAAAATGCATTTACGCATACCTGCTACTCGGGGACGCAGCAGGTTATGTGGGACTCACTCTGCCTCTAGATGGTAGCGAGACGGAGAATACCCACTAAAAAACCCCGGTCTACACCGTCAACGCGCCTTGGGTGATGGTGACGTGGGATCTTGGTATGAACCATTACACCACGCCACCACCAGCGCAGTCCGCTTGCGCAGACTCGACTGGCCCCCCCACTTGGGGCAGCCTAGGGCTCAGGCAGAAGCCGTCGCCCTCCTCCAAGGACGGGATCCGTGCAAGGCAAGGGAGATGTCCCCACACCAACCCTCGCTGGACCCCGTCGGGCGTGCAGTCGCCACCGCACGGTGGATTTTTAGTGTGGTTTTCTCCACTTGAGCTTGCGCCCCCTGGTCCCGACCGAAGTCGGGATAACAGGTGGTTTTTTATTGTGGTTAACTCCACTCGGGCCGGCCAATTAAGGCAAGCCCCCTGGTCCCTCTTGCGAGGGGAAACAGGTTGCCCGGCGACCAATCCATAAAGGACCTATCCGACGGCCACGAGAACCGTGGCCGAAAGACCCGCCGAGCCGCGGCGTATAAATACGCCGCCCATCGAGACACGTCCGGGAAAAACGGCCAATGGCCAACACCCACTAGTCGCGTCCGAGTAACCACGGCCACAAGGGCCCCCCAGTGCGCACAAGTGCGCAGCCAGGACAGCGTCCGCAGACCAAACGGACGCCGTCAACCGGCTCCACCAAGTGGGTCCGGCGGCAAGGGTCGCAGAAGACAGGGAGGACAGCAACGACAACACTGCGAGATCCCCCGAAGGGCACTCCTCTTCCTCTGCGACCATCGCCGACAAACCACCACGCATCACCATGCGTTCCTCCTCTCAGCTAGGACAGCGTCCGCGAACCCGACAGACGCCGTCAACCAGCACCACCAATGGGTCCGGCGGCAAGGGTCGCAGAAGATAGGGAGGACGGCAACGACAACACCGCGAGATCCCCCGAAGGGCACTCCTCTTCCTCTGCGACCATCGCCGACAAACCACCACGCATCACATGCGTCCATCCACACTACCGCCAATGCGGTCCAACCGTGCTGCGCGCCCACGTCGCGCAGCTGCAGACTCTGTCTGCCCCGAGGCGAGACGACCTGCTTGCTCGTATTCACGAGCAAGCTCGTCTCCCTCATTGAGAATTAGCCGTCGGGTGGCAATCTCCTAAGAGATTACCACCCGCCGTTGCCCAGGGTGCGCCGGGACCCACTACTACCAATCCCCCGAAAGAGATTAGTAGCAGTTTGCCACTCGAGGAGGCTTCTCTTTGTTGCACCCCATCGTCGCTCCACCTAGCTGAAGGGCGTCCTACACTGCGCTTGCCTGCCAACTCGTAATTATTATGCAGATGCGGTGACCTACACTAGATTTTTTCACATCGATTATTTTCATCACCAATAGATATTTTATATTGGGAGTTCTATCAATAGAAAAATCCCTACTAGCATTTTGTCCCTATTTTACGACAGTAGTTAATTTTTCTTTCGATGTCTCGACGATTGACGTTCCAATCAAAGTCAATGACGCCTATCACAATAAAATCTGTTATTCTTCCAGAATAATGGACGGAATCGAAGACTGCGGTCGCAGCGGCAACCCCGAAGTGGTCGCGGCAGCCGTAGAATGCGTGGTCTCTCTGCTTGATGCTCTGGAGAAACTGTGCTCGGGCTCTGTGGAGTACATCTCGCCGGAGGTGGCCGCGCTGATACTGCAGCACTGGCCGAAGCTGCAAGACGCGGACTATAGCGGACCGCTCACTTACCAGACTTTGGCTAGACTTCCCAGCCCATACAGGTGAGTGTCTCTGTTGGCAGTAGGCGATAAGCCAATGATCTGCCGCTGCGGTGTCCCTGAGAAGCTGTGCTCGGGCTCTGTGCAGTACATCTCGCCGGAGGTGGCCGCGCTGATCCTGCAGCACTGACCGAAGCTGCAAGACGCGGACTATAGCGGACCCCTCACTTACCAGACTTTGGCTCGGCTTCCCAGTCCGTACAGGTAGACTGTAGATCATCACTCCATACTGTGGATAAAGTTCGCCCAGGGCGCTGGTAATTTGAAACCGGCACCACTGCATAAAATTCATATTTTTCCTTATCAATTAAAAGCGTGTAAGTTTACTACATATTTCTTTTACAGGGATGTCGTTGCTGTCTTGCAGAGCACTGAAGAAAAAGATAACGATTCTTCAGGTAAGTAAAAATGCCTGTACTCTAGGTTTTTTAGAAAGGGAACCCTAAATGTCCTGGCCAGCTTGAGGCTGAGTCCCATATAAGTACACCTTGCTTTTGCATCAAATTGGATTTCTCTACTACTACTCATTTTTTTTATAATAGGTCGACATAATGGCTTCTTTACGCCTAATGGAAAGCGAAAAAGAAGCCTAGGTCGCTGTGACAACGGCCAAATAACTGGTCAGTTACCTGTCAGTTGCCACCGCCATGCCGGCCCAACTCTAACCTCCCACGAACTTCGGAAACCCTACTCACCAGCAGAAACAAGACCCGGAGTCAGTTAGATGCGGTATTCTATAGGGTGGAAGTCCTTCCCCGGACGGGCAGCTCAAATCAAGCGAAGATTCGCGACGCCCTAACTAATAATAAATAATAATAACATTTTCTCCAGCGAGAAAAAAAATTACTACTTTAAATGTTTAGCCCTTATCATTCATTCAACATCAACAGACACATCAGGCCCAGAGAACGTGACGTCAGGCAGCGACGGCGAGGCGGACTCCGACGCCGACAACGTGTTCCTGCCCAGCCGCGCCAACAACCCTGCCTCCCCGCCGGCCACCGACACTGAGCACCCCGTCGAGAAGACCAAGTCTATCCCGAAGACTTTGAACTTGGGCAGGTTAGCTTCGTATAGTTTTGTAATAGTCAACAGTCTGATATCGTTCCCGTTTTTTAAAGAATGGAATGCATTAAGCTCCTTCCCGCCTGTTTCGGGAGGACTTTACGTGGTGTGTGGGCACACACCTCCCAGAAATGGAGTGTCTGATATCGATCTTTAGCTCAAGTAAGAAGAATGATCTCAACCTTACGTACTAGTTTTAAAACTGCGTTACGGCGTTACCAACTTTACAGGAGGTTAAAAAGACTCTGTACTGTTGAGATCCAATCAGCTTGCATGCTGTCACCTACTTTTCGAATTAGCTCCATTCATAAAATGAAGGGAAGCCGCCAATATTCTATTTTGGTGGTGTTGCAGGCTAAGGAACGATATGTAGGAATGCCCATAGTGCCCATTAAGCATTCAACTGCCGTGAATCCAGACACAACAGAAAAAGTATTGTGTTCGTCTGTCCAGGGTCCTAGAAAACATGGCCTCCAACGCACCACTAGCAAATTAAGTATACTTATGATCACAACTTTCAAATTTATCTTGTTCCAGATGCACTGTAACGGAATGCAACGTTGACCTAGAACGACACAACGCGAGGCAGTTTGTGAAGACTCTGCAGAACTCCTTACTGCCCAAGTTGTTGAATCTTAGAACTTGCATCGAGGTTAGCACACTATACTGATTCTCTGTTTTGTTGTCTGTCTTTGGTTGGAAAGATTTCAGTTGCACTTTTTTGATAAGAGCAACAAAAATGGCACCGTCGAATATATATTTTTATGCCACACTAAGTAGCTGTGCCGGCGGCGTCGCACGCGTGGAAATTGGGTTTTATTAATTACAGACTTCCATAAAATGGTACCTAAATTTTAATAGCACACAGTTTTCGCATAAATATGAGTGTGACTGGATGAAGGGGACGTGGCTGCCCCAAGAAAAGATGGATGGACTGAGTGAATGACAATATAAGTAATAAGTACATAATTTAGCAACTCACAGTCCACATAGCATGCCGTGGCAACCTATAATTAAGGTGACTTCTTAACTATAACTTTGTGTTTCCTGTATCGTTCATATTATGTAATGGTGTTATGTATCTTGTTGGTTGTCCTAATAAATAAATGGTGATATGGCTGAGAAAGGAGTGAATGGGACCATGACGGGTGATAGGGATGAATGGAAGAAGAAAACATATTGCGCCCCCCCCAGATAATGGGAACAGGGCAGGCAAATGGTGATGAACTAAGAGAAAATCTTTATGTTGAAGGTTGATGAAGCGATGCAGGAGTTCGCGTCCAAATGCTGCCAGCACAACGCGGCGCAGCCCCCGGCCACCTCGTGCATCATGAACGCGGACGGAGTGTACCTCGCCACGTACGCTGCTCTGCTGCTCAATCTGAGGCAACGGCGGGCCGATTACTACACCGGGAAGGATGTGAGTTGCCATTTTATGAACATTCATGTGGTTCATATACCTATGGTGCAGATGGGGATTCACGGACGAGTCTGACCTGGCCTGCGTTTGTGGTTTTTCCGCCCAAACCATGGCTCTCCTTACACTCCTGCATACAAGATGGGCTCATCTTGGTCACAGGAGATGCGGTTCGTGTGGTACTGGTCAGAAATTATTTCGATTGCCATCGATACGCTAAGAAGATATCCATGTGCTCGAAGACCATATTTCAATATACCTCGGTTACGGGATCTTGAATCTCAATATCTACTTATTGTCGTTAGTAGTGGTTCTACACTTGATGATATGAATCATATACCAGCTTCTTTGGAATCAGCTTCCAGCTGCGATTTTTCCGAATCGATGCGACTTAGGGACCTTCAAAAAATTTAGAATACCGCAGCCAAATGACCTCCGGGTCGTGTTTCTGCTGGTGAGTAGGGTCTCCGGAGCTCGTGGTGGGTTAGGGTTGGGCCGGCATGGCAGTGGCAACTGACGGATAACTAACCAGTTACTTGCCTTGGGCTTCTCTTTCGCTTTCCATCAGTCGTAGGGAAGCCATTATGTCGAGCTCTTATAAAACAAAAGCAAGCCTAAGTATAAATTGCTCAAGGGCCGGCAACGCACCTGTGACTCCCCTGGTGTTGCGATCCCTATGCGTTGAAGTGATCACTTACCATCAGGTGACCCGTTTCCGTTGAGGCCCCTTTGCCCCCTCAGTCATAAAAAAGAAATATATTTTATGAGGTTTTCTCCCAATAACATCCAGGCACTTTTCCCCGTCCCAGAAACCGCAAGTGGCCATGACCGAGGATGAATTCGTGGAGGAGGTGCAGGGCAGCGGCGTGCTGGTGTACCTGTCGGCCACGTGGCTGCGCGAGCTCTACCAGCAGGTGCTGGCCCACGACCTGCTGCGGGACGTGCCCGGCGCCGACCACCCGCTCGTGCACCTGCTGTCAGGTAACGTCAAGTGGCCATGACGCAGGACGAGTCGTGCAGGAGGTGCAGGGCAGCGGCGTGCTGGTGTACCTGTCGGCCACGTGGCTGCGCGAGCTCTACCAGCAGGTGCTGGCCCACGACCTGCTGCGGGACGTGCCCGGCGCCGACCACCCGCTCGTGCACCTGCTGTCAGGTAACGTCAAGTGGCCATGACGCAGGACGAGTCGTGCAGGAGGTGCAGGGCAGCGGCGTGCTGGTGTACCTGTCGGCCACGTGGCTGCGCGAGCTCTACCAGCAGGTGCTGGCCCACGACCTGCTGCGGGACGTGCCCGGCGCCGACCACCCGCTCGTGCACCTGCTGTCAGGTAACGTCAAGTGGCCATGACGCAGGACGAGTCGTGCAGGAGGTGCAGGGCAGCGGCGTGCTGGTGTACCTGTCGGCCACGTGGCTGCGCGAGCTCTACCAGCAGGTGCTGGCCCACGACCTGCTGCGGGACGTGCCCGGCGCCGACCACCCGCTCGTGCACCTGCTGTCAGGTAACGTCAAGTGGCCATGACGCAGGACGAGTCGTGCAGGAGGTGCAGGGCAGCGGCGTGCTGGTGTACCTGTCAGCCACGTGGCTGCGCGAGCTCTACCAGCAGGTGCTGGCCCACGACCTGCTGCGGGACGTGCCCGGCGCCGACCACCCGCTCGTGCACCTGCTGTCAGGTAACACCTTCCTTTGCTGTTAATTACTTCAGGAATCATCATCATCATGATCAGCCCGTAGCAGTCCACTGCCGTACATAGGCCTTTCCTCGCCACTTTGATCGATCCTGGGCTTCTCGCATCCAGCACTTGCCAGCCTCTTCTTCTTCTTCAAGTGCCTCTCCAATCAATGAAGGTTGGCAGTCATCTCTGCATAGCTAGCTTTGTACTGCGCGAGCCGGAACAGCTGGGCAACCGTCGCAATTCCCGTCCACTCTCTGATGTTCCGCAACCATGATTTTCCCCGTCGCCCTGCACTTGCCAGCCGTTCTGCGCAAATCGTCACTCCACCTGGCCTGAGGTCGTCCTACATTACGTCAAGACTGCCTTGACCTTGCTTTACCTAGGTACCAGACACCCAGATTATGTGGGACGCACTACTAAAACAAATACCCACTAAACCTGATGGTGGTCCGTTATAAGCGTTAATCTAAGGAGTCGGGATACCCGTCGGTACTGGATTCAAGCTCGTGGGCTCAGTAGAGTCGTGCCGCCTGAAAAGTGGGCGGCAGACCAAGGGAGGCCTGGCGGTGTCCTCCCGATACGACGTCACTGACCACGTGTGTCCGTGTTCCTCGGGGTTGCTGATCGATACGGTTTGACCCTTCCAGTGGCGTAACTACAGGGTGGCATGTCGGCAAAATGCCACGGGCCCCCGGCCGTAAGGGGCCCCCGGTCAGAGGAGAATCCAAACTCCCAACATTTATTATTATTACATTTAGTGAAAATCTGATGAATTTGCCACGGGCCTCGAATGGTATAGTTACGCCACTGGACCTTTCATAGAATCGTAAACAATACTCAGTAATCCAATAGATTGATGCCCCGTTTTTTAATAGCGGTGCCACCACCTTGCTAAAGTCAGCATCCTCATAATCTCTTCCATTACCTACTTTCTACACAAATAATTCATTGCTTCTTCTACAATATACAATGTGATAATAATCAAGTGTTCACTAGTTCCTCCATCTCTTTCTTACACTCACCAGTCTCTTACCATTTTTCAAGATCTGGGTGGCCTGGACCAAAGCCCAGTGATGTCGGACTGGCAGAAGCTGAAGGAGGTGTCGATGCTCTACACTCACACCAACGACTCGCCTCAGCATCAGGCCAGCTTACGATGGGCACGAAGGTAAGATTGCCAGGCAGCAGCGTAAATTAGGTTAGCTGGGCTATTCTATTTAGCTATTTGACTGGCTCGGTGGCTCAATTGGTAGTGACCCCTGCCTTCTGAACCAAGGGTCGTGGGTTCGATTCCCACCCGGGACAAACATTCGTGTGATGAACACTTGTGTTTCTTCCGTGTCTGGGTGTTTATATTTGTATTTAAGTATTTATTTGTGGTACCCTCGTTGTTCCGATACCCATAACACAAGTGTTTAATCTACTTACTTTGGGATCGGAGCAATGTATGTGATATTGTTTAATATTTATTTTTTTATTTATATTTATTATTCATTATCAGGAAATTGATTCGAACTCGGAAACTTTGTTTTAGGTTCTTTCAAATTTGATATTCGTTTTCCCGATTCTTGTACCGGACAACATGGATGTGTTGCAGGAAACGGGATTTCTGATTTATCACACCATACGTGAACCATCTTGATAACTACACTGAGCCTTCACATACCTGGAGACACCATAGGTTTTGAGGCTGGCAAACACTTTTAATAATTCAGATCGAATACTGAAGTAGGTATCGTTTCTGACAAAAATGTTTCCGGTGGCATTGCTAATAGCTCCACAAGAGACTCCTTATCTATTACTTGTATACTCATACAGGGTCTATCTGGTAACATATTTGCTGATAAATTACCTGATAGTTATGTGACAATAAGACAGATCATAAAGTACCTACTAAAAGTTAATTTTCCTTTAACCATTAAATTCCAAAGGCACTCCTAATGAACTATAAGTTAATTCTTTCGCTAGAAATTTACCATATATTTTATATTCAGGATACTGACCTGCATTTGGGAATCAATGGTGACCGTCCTGAGCGTCCCGCTGACGGGGCACCGGAAGGGCAAGCAGAACTTGCACGGCATCATCTCCAAGAAGATCAACACGTTCGGCAAGAGGAAGCGGATCGCGTGGGAGGGGCTCAGTATACAGTGTTTGGAAGGATTACATAAGGTACTTAAGCAGAAATGACAGGTTTGCGCACATTTTTTTTATAGTGGCTCGACATAATGGCTTCCCTACGCCTGATGGAAAGCGAAAGAGAGGCCCAAGTCGCTGTGACAACTGGCAAGTAACTGGTCAGTTACCTGTCAGTTGCCACTGCCATGCCGGCCCAACCCTAACTCCCCACGAGCTCCGGACACCCTACTCACCAGCAGAAACACGACCCGAAGGTCATTTGGCTGCGGTATTTTTATAGGGTGGAGGTCCTTTCCCGGACGGGCAGCTCAATTCGACCACTGCAACCAGTAGCGCCGTTAAAGCATTAAGGCGGTTGGTCGTCTGCCCGATACATAGGGGCGACGTGGTGGAAAAGGGCGTCATATTTTCTCACTTATTGTGAAGACCTAGCTACTTTCATTTCCTTCTTTAAAGCAACGTTACCTGTCGGTTACCACTGCCCTGTCGCAGTGTAGGATGCGTCTTCACGGCTCATCCGATCCGAGTGAGTTGTTCTGGAGATCTTTTTTCTTCTTTTGATGAGAGTTCTTTTTTTGATGACGTCTCCATACGACTACTTTATTGCTGCAAAGATAAGAATTGCTGAACCTTTTTGTACGCGAAGGAACATCCTTATGTTTATGTTAAGTATAAAAAGGTTTCTCCTGGACGAAGGATCCTCAAGGAGCATCTTCTACAGTGAAACCTGTGGAGGCTAGCACGTGATCCTATCCGGTCCTTTCATCTCAAAAGACATACTGATAATGTTTACTTTCCAGGCGGCCCGCGTCAGCAACACGCTGAGCCTGCAGAACCGCTGCAGCAGCATCTTGGCGCTGCTGGCCAGCTCGGCCGTCTCGCAGCCGCCCAACGGGAAGATCCTGTCTACCCATGCGCTCTCTCTGGACATACTAATTACTGGTAATTGTTTAATGTATTTTGTTTTTGTTGTCTATGTGGTTTTCGTGGGGGTTACTTTAATATTTTCGAATAAAAGCTTAACTATACATCATTGTTATTATGTTAGCTTATTCTTTCTCAAGCTAGTCAGCATTTATAACACTAATGATATATCGGCACCACATTGGGCGCCATTCTTATGAAATTGGCACCCAACGTGGTAGTACTAATATGTTGACTTAAGCTTAACTATATAGACTATTGTTATACTATTGTTATTTTGTGAGCATGTTCTTTAGCCATTTATGTAAATCATACCATGCCATGGACGTAGGCCTCGTGGCGTGACCTTCTTATAAGCCGGGGTGACTATCCCTATTTCTTAACCACCATTAAGAAATAGGGATAGTCACCCCGCCTGGCAAGTGGGCTGGTGAACGCAATAGGTTTTATTTGTATCTAGGTTAGCGCTACTGGCCGTCCTGGGACACTCACATACCTATCTTATGCGCATTACCTATATCCATATTCGACCGTCAACAGGTGGTCTAGAGCTGGGTTCCCGCGCACCCGAGTGCTGGGAGCACATCTTCGCTGCGTGCCAGTACGTGTCCAGCTTCGAGCACTCGCTGTTCGGTCAGCAGGGCAACAACGCCACGCCCATCGTGGCCATGCAGACCGGCCGCAACAAGACCGTCTCCATACTGCAGGCTGACGCCAAACTGACTCTCGATGGGAGAGACGACGAGACGTGGTGAGTGTAACATGCCACGCTGGGCCACACAGCGCCATCTAGTATCCAGCTTCCAGCACTCGCTGTTCGGCCAGCAGGGCAACAACGCCACGCCCATCGTGGCCATGCAGACCGGCCGCAACAAGACCGTCTCCATACTGCAGGCTGACGCCAAACTGACTCTCGATGGGAGAGACGACGAGACGTGGTGAGTGTAACATGCCACGCTGGGCCACACAGCGCCATCTAGTATCCAGCTTCCAGCACTCGCTGTTCGGCCAGCAGGGCAACAATGCCACGCCCATCGTGGCCATGCAGACCGGCCGCAACAAGACCGTCTCCATACTGCAGGCTGACGCCAAACTCGCCCTCGATGGGAGAGACGACGAGACGTGGTGAGTGTAACATGCCACGCTGAGCCACACAGCGCCATCTAGTGTCCAGCTTCGAACACTCGCTGTTTAGTCCCAAACTAAGCCGAAGCACATAAATACATTAAAACATCTCCAGACCAATACAAACAGACATGTTCATACTTTCTGTGCATAAACAATATATGGTTTCGACCCCCACCCGGGACCAACATTGGCGAACATTTCTGTTTTTTCCGTCTATGGTTGTTTATATTTGTATTTATGTATATTTGTGGTACCTTTTTGTTCTGATAACCATAACAGAAGTGCTTAAGCTATGTACTTACTTTAGGTCGGAGCAATGTATGTGTAATATATAGCATTGATTACCAAACTGTTTGTTGTGTGTTGCAGTGTCGACGTATTCAACTTCCTGCAGCCTGTCTTGGAGACTAACCTAAACAACGATATGTCGGTATCCAAGATCGTCGAAACTTGCCGACAAGAGGTAATCAAGTCATTTTGATTGTTTTAACGCATGGTTTGTGGTATTCTGAAGTGGTTTGTGATTTCTTGTGATGTACCAGCCAGTACCAAATAGTTTAAATAAATATTTAATTTAATGGGTTACATGGAAAATGGTAAATAATTAGATTAATCCAAATGGATTAATGCAAACATTAAGAAACCGCAATGAGTTCTATCTTAAATGTCAACTGTCAAATTTTGGACAATCCTTCTTCTTTGCCGGTATGCCATGGACATTCCCGGTTTATTCATTTGAGGCATGAATAAAAATTTACTTTTGGCGCCATCTATTGAGATTATGAAAAATCCAACTACAGTAAACCGATCTACTGTAGAAATAGATGTGCTGCCACCAGAAAACTAAAAAAATAAAACTAGAAAAGATAAAAACTGACAGATGACTGGCCTTTTACTTGCCCGTTATCAGGGCTTCTCATTCGTTTTCCATCTGCAGCATCTTCTGCTTCTGCTTAAGCCGCATATTTTTCGTATTGCCTCCGTGGTTCATACAATTACATGGTGTTGTGACCGGCAGGGCGGGCTGGTCATCTCGGGAGCAGGAGCAGCGCGCGTGTGCTGCGCGCTGTCGGCGGCGGCTGACGCGCTGTTCTCGCGGCTGGCCGCCACCACCACGCTGCCCGCGCTACGCGCCGCGCTGCAGCGGCTCATCGCGCACCAGCACCGGCTGGTCAGCATCACCGCCACCATCATCATCACCATCATCACCACCATCATCATCACCATTATCACCATCATCATCAGCATCATTATCATCATCATCATCATCATTATCATCATCATCATCATCAGCATCACCATCATTAGTAGCAGTCTGCAAACGGCCCCTGCTGGACATCATCATCGAAACCCCCTTTTTTCGTGGGGAATCCCTTCGAAAGCAGACGCCGGTGTGTGGTCCTCAGTTACCTAACCCGCTAAACCCCACGGTGACTCACCATCGCTACCAAACCCAGCGGAATCTGGATCCTCAAGAAAAGACGCTACCACAGCACAGCGGCATGCACATTCGCGGTTACCTCCAGCGCACGCCATAGCGCGCGCTCAGGGTGTGCTTGGTCGCGAAACACGCCCCTGTACTCGGTACTACTGTACCTCTACACTACGACCACCGCAGACACTCTCATGCTCATCTCATGTACCCTCTGCTAAGCTAGAGACACGCGAAGCGTGCCGCGGTCACCCAACGACCGACCGCGAATCCCGATCGAACGACCGAACTCGACGTCTGAGCGCCTATTTTGCGTGGGGCGCGGCACTTATGCAGGCCGTCATAGTGTGATCGATCCGCATTGCACTAACCATGTGTGATAAGGATTGCTCTTTGGACTTCCTCGTTTGCTTAACATCAGGCAGGAGGACGCAATCATTTTGACGAGCTAATATAAAAAAAAAATCTTCCAGCTGTTCTCCTCGTGGGAGCAGGACGTAGCGAACAACAACGCGTGGTGGCGGCGCGGCAGCACGGGTGGGGGGTGCAGCGGGGAGGGCCTGAGGGCCCTGTGTCGGGGAGGCGATGTTGCGTTGCGCTGCCTGCGCGCGGCGCGGCCCTTAGCGCACCGCATGGCGATATGGACCGTGGTCGGACCGCACTTTATGCAGGTAGGAACCATTACTCGCTTGAAGTAATAACCTTCAGCCTTTGTTTATTTTATTTATTTCATCATCTATACTTATAATAAATCTGTAGAGAAGTCAATTCTGTACATGAAATATATTTTCATTTCAAAATAACTATCAGGGGGTGATTAGTGATCGATACTGATGCCAAAAATGCAATTAGTAAAATTTTTGTCTGTCTGTATGTTTGTTATAGAAAAAAAAGTACTGGGCGGATTATGACGAAACTTGGTACAATTATTCTTCATACTCCTCCTGTGCAGGTTATAGTATACTTTTCATCACGCTTCAATCAATAAGAGCAGAGCAGTGATGGAAGGTATTGGGAAGACGGGATAAAACGTGAATCGCGCAAAAACTACTGCATGGAATTGAGTAATGGTTTTCACCAATGTATTGCTAGAGGTCTAACTTACAACTTAGGTACTATTTTATGAAAGTCCGTTATTTTTGAAACCCGATATCCTAGCGTGCGACGCCGCCGTCACAGCTAGTTATTATTAACGTTGTGTAGGCGGCGTGCCACAAGGACATCCAGATCTCGAGCCTGGGCATCCAGTGCCTGCACGACTGCGGCACGGCGCTGCTGAGCCAGCAGGCGGAGCTGCCGCACTTCCACTTCAACGAGGCGCTGCTCAAGCCCTTCGAGAACCTGCTCTGCCTCGAGCTGTGCGATGATGATATACAGGTTGGTCTCTTTATTCCATTCTAGAGTGTACGCTGTAGCTCAATTCATGGCTTACGTCGTCATTCCGGTTGCATAAAGTCCTACCTAATTAAACATACAGATCTGTTAACTAAAGCTAGCACGTTCACAGTACACATTTATGGAATTTTACTATACAAAGCAATAGTAAAACTATAAAGAACTGTCAGCTTCAGCATAAGCGCCGTGCGCGTGGGACAGGCAGACTTTTCATGATGCGCATGCAGTACGACGTCAATCCGCGCGCTTATTCAGACACTGGTGTAAATGTGTTAAACGTTTTATTTAACTGACATGTAACTAAACAGATCCTATGCTCATAATTTTACTTGAAAAATAATCGTGTTAGTAACTCTATAATACATATGTTTCAGGAACAAATTATATCGTGCATCTGCGAATTCGTAGAGACCAATCGAATGGAAATCCGATCAGGATGGCGGCCTCTCTTCAACACGCTCCGAGCGGCCAACAACTCCAACCAGTACTCTGCTATACTGGAGATTTTCAAAGTCTTCCTCAGCACAGATAACACTTTAGTGTTCGCTAACGCTGCTCTTGACTGTATACTGTGCCTACTCAGCCACATAAAAGGTCTTCGGCTCGACGAAATACCAGTGGCAAACGAAACTAAACCCAAAAAGACTACTCTCACACAACCAAAACCCAGCCTTAGCCTCAAATTCTCAAAGAACAGCAAATTCATACCTCTGCCTGAAGAAAAAACAGAGAAGGTTATCGTAGATATGTGCAGAGAAGCTCTATACCATTTGGAAAGCTGTGCAGAGATTTTGACTATGATGTACAATATGCCCAAATGCCCCATATTTAATACAGGAAACAGAATCAAGGGGGACTTGCCCTTATCAGTTGTAGATCCAATCATACCGAGTGGGTCACTCGATATTACCAAATATATCATAAATGAACCTTGCGAGGAAGACCCTATTTCCTACAAGAAGCTGTCGACCTCTTTGCCACTTTCAAATACCACAAACAATTGCCTTTTAAAACTAGATAGACCAAGTAATATTTTGAAAGTGTGGTATGTCCTTATAGAAGGACTAGTGTCTGCCACAGTTGTATGTTCGAAGAAAAATCAGCCGCCTGCAATGGAGACCCTCTTCAAAATATTAAGGAATGCCATTGAAGTGCCTGGACCGCATTTTGGTCTTCACTGCATAAATCATCTCCTTTTACCTACAGTACAGAACTGGCTGCGACAAATTGCAAATGTCAACACTCACTGGGACAACGTGATGCCTAACTTTAAACAGTTCTGCGGTATGACGACAGACACCATCGTGATATACCTGCACCACCTTCAACAAATAAACGTTGAGAGGTCCACGACTGATGAAAAGGGCGAAGTTATAGAGATAGAACCATTCGAAAGTGTCGAAGCGACGTTTGCATTGAAACAGATTTTACTAATCCTCGTGGAGTGCATCGCTCAGCCACAGGAACCGGTAGCTAGGCTTGGTGCATCATGCATAAGACATATTATTTTAACTTCGGGCCATTTGCTCACGGATACCCAATGGGAGATAGTTTGTACGAGTCTTCATAGAGCGTGTAATGTAAGTTTGACTCCACTGAAACAACTTACGTATGCCTTCAAAGAGAATTCAAACAGTTTCTATGGTGATTTAGCTATGGTGAAAGTGGCTGCTAGACGCGACTGTTCGGTCAATGATAATGTGAGATTGCATGCGATGGCACAACAAGTGTTTTTAACGGAACACCTAAAGGGAGACGGCCATGTGAAGTTGACTCCAAAGAACTCCTCACAAAACTTAATGTTGATAGACGATAGGAGTTACATCTTCCTAATTTACCTCCAGGAATCCATGAACTCTCTGAATCCAGAATTGTACACTATTAGAATCCCACACAGAGGATTAGTGGTTGGTCTGTTGGCCCATCAAATATTACTTCAAATAATTGCAACTGTACTTATTCAAGCTTCATCAGACGTGTTTCAAGGAATTAATAGTATTCTCTTGGAAAGTTTAAAAACTGGGTCCAATATATGCAATTATAAGTTTTTCATAAACAGTGATAATACCGATCTGTTACTGAAGAGTCTCGAATTATCCTATATGAGAGCGATGCAATTTGACTCGAGGCCGGGATTGAAGTTCCTAGTCCAAAAAGTATCAAACTTGGACAACGCAGCCAATCTCTACAAGCAAACAACATCATCATGGTTGATCAAAATTATTGCCCTGACAGAAATATTCTTTAGCGGCGTTCACAGATTCAAATTAAAATCGACTGACATATCAATAATCTTGCATAATTACACGACGACATTAAATTTAACCCTAGAATATGATCGATTCGTGACCAAAATATTTGATTTGAAAGCTACTTGGGAACTGATATGCAACAACTACGTGAAACAACTAATTAATGTAACCGATTTTGATGAACCTGACCGAGTAAATAAAGAACGCATTTCAATCAGTTCTGAGGACACTGATTCCTCTACTAATCATTACGAGCAATTTTACGCACAAAATGGCAATATTAGTCAACCAATATCAAATGAGCCCGTATCTCCTGATAAGACTGTAGAAGAGAGTGTAACTGAGAAATCCCCAGAAAAACCTAAACCTTTTACATTTGCGGACTTTAAAATAAACAGTCAAGCAGCACTGAACACAGATAATACGCAAGGCTTACAGCCACAGACCTCTGTTCCAGAGGAAGTTGAAAGTGAGTCTGATGACGAAGTTACCAATGGCTTGTCAAATAATGAATATGAAATAAAATCTGAAGACAAAATCGACGATTGTATTAGTGAAAGCAAACATAGCCCTGACAAAGAAAAGAAAATCAGTATATCTGATGCGCTCGACAGCCACATGACAGCACGAAAGGTTAACATAACCATGTGCGATGGACCCTCGTATGATAAAACGAAGAATTTGGAGCCTTTGATTCCCCCGCAGCCGGTTCCTCCGGAGATTGAGCAACAACGAGCTTTGAGCATTAGCAAGGTAAATAAAGACGTTTCTTCTGGATTTAATAATTAATTAGCTAGTGTCTGCCACTTCGTTTTCGTGGACTCTATGATAATGTTTCAGATCTTTAATTTTTATATGACTAGCTCGGCTAACAATGCTCACCAGGGGGATCAGTTTTTGCTAAGGGCCATTTTCTTATCTCTTATAGTTTAGCAAGGCTTTCTGAATCATATTTTTTTATTCTTGCTCTGCTGCTTCTTTACCTACAATTTTTTATTATCAAAAATACTCTATGTACAGACACACTTTTTACTGTCTTACTATATATATGTATTATATATGTATTCATGATGTGCGAACTAAAAGACTAATTTGCGTCCTTCTTACAGGACACAGATGTACAACGCCACTGTTTCCAAAATATTTTAATGGCGTATTTGGAATTGATCCTGACGTTCCCTCTGGAGAGGTTCCAGCTGATCACCCCAGCGCTGCAGGGCGGGTTCCTGCAGCTCTCCAAGACCGTAACCGACCCGCAACTACTCGATAGAATAAATATATTTTTCGATAAAAAAGACTTATCCGAATTTAACTGTAAGTAATCAATTATTGTGATGATATAAAACTCACACTATATTATTATATTCCTCGACTATTCAGTGTTATGTGCGAAATAAAAATCAAACTATATTAGATTGTTGCTATTTTTATTCACTTGAGCTTTGAGCTTATAAACAAAAGTACGTATTTTATCTTACGTCTATTAACTAAACATCTTAAACACAATCAACAAATCATACTTACGTAACAAATATCAATCTATGCATCCTTATATTTTTGGTATAGAGACTATTTATAATATTGTCTTTTGCAAAAATGCTTATTCAGTCATAGTAAAAAGAGACATCAAAATTCACTAAGCTGATTTACATCAAAACATGGCACGACGAACTCACAATGAATAATATCGTTTCCTTAAAATTACTTTGTGCCCAAATCTTAGAAGTTTCAAGCGTAATCTCCATTCTTCATAACAAATCTCATTCCTGGTAGCTAAGAATTCCAAATGGCACTAATACTCGTATTTGGTGTGAACAAATAATATTTACAGTCGACTACATATTTACACTACACTATTTACAACTACCCTCTCATCTTAGTACATAGATTCCAATACAAGATATCAAGCTGATAAAAGAGACAGTGAGGCTACTGGCGCCATTGGTGGGGTACGTGTGTACTGGTAGGGCGTACGACAAGGCGCTCAGGCCTAGGTCGATGGAGATCAGGGCGCTCTCCCTGTTGATCATATCGGCGAGTCTTTCCGCCTCAAGGACGCATACTTCCAGTTGCAAGTCAGTCGGGTGCGGCAGTAACGATTCTACAGAGACGAAGATTTCGGTTTCGATGGTGAGGAAGCCTCGTAGAGCGCATTCAGCGATGCGCACGTGCCTCTCGAGGGCGCTCAGCACGTTCTGAAGGTTGACGACGGTCGCTGAGATGTTGGTGCCGTAGAGCGCGCGGTCGATCTGCTTCCTAGAGGTAATGAAAATAGTTTTTATAATCGCTTACTGATGAAATGTTTGGGAGCTGAAGTCTATAACGCACGAGAACCTCAAGGACATCTTGAGGTCAATTTAGATACTTTTATGATTAAAGGATCTAATGTTAGTGTAGGTACCTGTAGCAAAGGGCACTTTTTCTTTGATGAAAAATCCGCACAGCGTAAAAGCCTATTTACGAACCACGTAGGTGTTTTGAAACTCTAACAGTCTACCTTGACAGATGCATCGCTTTCAAAATAACTGAAAACATACACACAATTGTGTGCACGTCGAAACACCGGCATCTGTCACTAAGCCACGCCCATTCAATGATGCTGAAGTGATGACGTCAGGACCTAAACCGTCGGGACCTAAATCGTCATTTTAAGAATTGGTCATTTATAGACCATGATTGTAGTGTAGTCATTTTGCGAATCGGTCATTCTTAGACTAAACCGTCGGGAAGGTTTAGTGCACAGTCGCTTAGGCTGTCGCTCTTGTATAAATTTGCTCCGTGTACACACCACTTAAGTGTCGATTCGAGTTCTTGAATTTTTTGGAGAATAGCTGTGTCCAGTGTACTTACACGTGTACGTTAAGCTGTTAACTGTTATGTACCTGGAGTATAGTATCCTGAGCGCGCCGCCGCAGCGCGGGCAGCAGGCGCCGGGCGGCGTGTACCCGCGGCAGGCGCGCGTGCGCAGCGGCGGACACACGACGCCGTCCAGCTGGCAGCGCGCCTCCATGCCGTCCGCCGCGGGGCCCACGGCCACGCACGGGCCCCAGTAGTCCGCGCTGGCGTACTCGGCCCACGCCGCGCACTCCGACGAGTACGTCACGCCGTTCGCGCCGCAGACGGTGCCCTTCTGCAGAAACACCGAACACCCAGTCAGTGGCGTAAGTATAGAGTGGCATTTTGCCGGAGCTTTAGTAACAAGCAAAGAATATTGACAGGCTCGGTGGCCTCTGCCCTCTGAGCCAAGGGTCGTGGGTTCGATTCCCGCACAGTACAAACATTTGTGTTCATGAACATTTATTATCTGTTTGTATTGGTCTGGGTGTTTTCTATGTATAATATGCATTTATTTACAAAAAAATATGTATCTAAGTAAGTATATCAGTTGTCTAGCACCCATAGTACAAGCTTCGGCTTAGTTTGGGGCTAGGTGGCGCTGTGTGGCCCAGCGTGGCATGTCTTGGGTTATTTATTTATATGATGGATGGTATGGGCGCCCTTCAAAGAATATGATGATGAGGATGGTATAATTACGCCACTCGGTGGAAACAAACTGCTACATAAACATGACGTCACGCTTATGTACCCAGTCAGTTTGTTTGAACGGACCATTTTCCGCAACTCTACGTCCGCACCTATTTTTCTATACATTCCTATGTTTGTTGCTTGACTGTATCGTTTATTAGGTAGATACTTATTGTGTAGCCAATAAACGCTTTTTCTTTCTTTCTTCTTTTCCTAAATCTGTATTCACTCCCGCCATCACAGCTCATCCAGAAACCCCAGCAAGCCATTCAAAATATGTAGTCCTGGAGAGTGCTAAAATGTATGACGATAGGATGTCTCCATGGCAAAGGGTCCTAAGGGTAGGTAACTCACCGACGAGCAGTAGTGCAGACACGGCCCCCAGTAGGCCAGCCGCTTGCCGCTCATGGCGAAGTGGCAGGCGTTGGCGTGCGTCACGCCGTCCGAGTCGCACACCGGCGACGCCGGCTGCGCGCTGCAGTTGCTCGTGTTCACTGCAATTACAACAAAGTATTGACAACACATAAAATTAAATATTTGTATTTTCTATAGCAGTAAGTTATTCTTACTCTAACTTGAGAAAAAAAATCCTGTAATAGAATAATGGAGCTTTTTGGGTATGAGTATTCATCTTTATCAGCCTGCAGACGTCCACAGCTAGATAAGTCTACCCCAATGACTATTATCATTTGGGGTGATTTACCTTAGTCATAACGCTTGACAAGCGGGTTTGATTTTATCCAGGTAAACGTTGCTGCCCGTTTCTTGATATTTGCTGGACGTTTCCAGGCTGATGACCAGGATTTTTAATCTACGTATAGAATGACATTCCATTATTATCATTGCATTAGCCACCTTCACGCCTCCTCTCAGGAGAAGCGTGGTGTGAGGGACTCCCACCTACCAGAATGATAGAGCACACCTACTAAGCCCCCCCGTGTTGTGAGCAACAACTTGTCGAAGCATACGGCCAGTCTCATATAGCTAGCGACGGGCACTCCTGATCTATGGAGGGCAAGAGGTGAAAAATACCCCTACTCCCAGAGGAATAGAGTGCTCGCCGTTCGGACCTCTTGCAACGATGTGGCTGTACCCACCACACCGTTACGCCCCCGGTGACGAGTGCTCTACAGCTAAGTAAGACGCAGCACGCAGACGTGCTGCGGGCAGGACTTCTGGGAGAGGCAGACGTTGCTGCGCTCGAGGCAGGCCTCGCGCCGGCTGGACGCGCCGCAAGTACTCTCCTACAGCTAAGTAAGGCGCAGTACCGCAGACGTGCTGCGGGCAGGACTTCTGCAGGCGGGAGAGGCAGACGTTGCTGCGCTCGAGGCAGGCCTCGCGCCGGCCGCACGAGCCTCGCGCGCACGCCGCCCGCGCACCGAACTCCACCTCCGCGTCAGACGCGCCCGCGCATCTGCAACCGAACGACTTGTTGTAAGGATCTGGCGAATGTGCCGCGAATGCGCGTCTCGCGACCGGATTCGCGAACTGTGCGCGTGCTATTTTGGATTATTTTTACTCCTGCGCCGGTCGCGGCACATCCGCCATGTGTGGACGCACCCTTCATCATCATCATCAGCCCACATCAGTCCACTGCTGGACATAGGCCTCTCCCAATGCTCGTCACTTCGATCTGTCCCAGGCCTCTCGCATCCGGCTCTTGCCAGCCGTCCTGCGCAAATCGTCACTCCACCTGAGGGCGCACCCTTACACACTAATATTTGTTTTTGTTACTAGTGTTCCGGTGTGCACTAGTGTTACCATAATCGAGGTGGTGGCGCGAGTAGACGCACAGGTGGTGCGGCGGGCAGCGGCAGGGCAGGGCGATGGGCATGTGGCAGCACTCACTTGGCGAGGCACGCGTTGGGGTAGAGGTGGTGGCGCGAGTAGACGCGCAGGTGGTGCGGCGGGCAGTTGCAGGGCAGGCCGGTGAGCTGGCGGGCGCGGCCGCACGCGCGTCGTGCGCACACGCGCTCGCCCCACGCGCACGCGCACGCGTTACACTCCACGAAGTACTTGTCGCCTACGAAACGACAAGGGATTTTTTTTATATAGAAGAGGCGGAATTTCTAAAGATCTGGTGGGTACTAGCGTTACCATAATCATACATCTGCCAAGCGTAGTGACTTAGAGGCATATCCCCACAAATGATAGGGGCGACGCGGCAAATCGGAAATGGGCGCCCCCAGCGTCATGTTTGCCTCACTTGTTGTGTTGTCCTGGCTACTTTAATTTTAGCAGTAGCGCGAATGGGCACTGGGGGTTAGTTGGTAGTTTATTTAAAACCCGGTATGGTGGTGGTCACTGACCCATGACCTCACCGACTGAGGCGCTGCCGCTGCCGTCACCTGAAGGGTCCTGGTTTCACTGACCGTGCTTGAAGACCTTGTCGTGCGTGCGGCAGTTGTCGAGCGGCACGCAGGGCAGCGGCTGGCAGGCGGCCAGGCCGCGCGCGCCGCAGCGGCACAGCTTGGCGCACGCCTTCTGCGCGCCGCCCGCCCGCGGCACGCGCGCCCACGCGCCCAGCGGCACCACGCTGCTGCTGCCGTCGCCTGCCCGACAGAACAAACGGTGTAGCGTAGCCCTATGAATGCATTAGACACCTCCACACCTCCGGGGAAGTCTGTGTGGTGTGTGGGATATCCACTGAACACCTGCGTCGCCAGTTAGCAGTAACTTAAAATAATGCGAATAGTACAAAAGTATGCGACCGCGATAATTGGAGGCTCACCTAAAGGACACCCATCAAGGCAGTGATACCGACTGCACGAGCCGCCGTGCAGGCAGTTCCTGTTGACGACGCACACCTGCGACGCGTTGCACACCGCGCCTGCGCACGGCGACCGCACCGACTCCCGCGCAGACAGCAGCGCCGGCTCGGTACCTTAACAAATATTGCAAAATATGTAATATACTTTCACATAATATTTATATAGCAATAAAAAGTAAAGAGTTTTGATAACCGATGACTAAGTTAGTAGTTAGTAGCGATCCTAGCCTCTGCATCCAGGTTTAGGTTTAGCGACCTTGGGGTTCCTACGATCGGCAACCCGTATGTCTAGCGTAGCGATTATGGATAAAACATCGAGGTGATTTCCCGAAAGTGGCGAATAACTGGAGAGACCATAGCTGGACATATCCAGCAGTGCAGACTACAACAAGCTGATGATGATGATGAATCTTGGGGTCGTGTGTCTGCTACCCAAAGTCGTCATGCTACCCAAAGCTTCCAATACGAACTGCAAAATTCCCTAAACCAATGTTTTTCAATGAACATGCAATTTACATTAAAGATAAACAAGTCACCTGGTACTTGATGTAAAGGCTTCACTCAATTAACACTAGAGGAGAGTTTATCCAAGAGTCTTCGACCAAAGGGCCCACTTCCAAGTGTCCTCGCTAGCAGGCTGCCGTGCCCTATCGGTACTCACTGGGCGTCATATAGTGTCGCAGCTGTACGCACGAGGCGGTGGGATCTCGCGACGTGAGGCGCGCACAGAGTCCCGCGGCCGTGAGGTGCGCCGGCGCACGCGACCACTCCACGCACGACGACACCAGCCGCAGGCAATCCTCCTCGCATAGCAGGCTGCTGTGGCCCTGACCACGCGACATGATATTGAATTAAATGTAGCTTATACAAAATATATCCACATTAGTACGCAACTAATCACTAGCTACACACTGAATGATAAATCGAGGAAATCCAGTTAAGAGCCAACAGAGTAAGTGACCGATATTCTGTTCGCGATCGCGTAAATAAGGCCATAGGTCCCGCCTTCCGTACTGCCCCTTTATTTCGGAAGTGCATCGCGGGAATACCTAGCGGGGCTGTAGTTTCAACACCTCGGCAGTAGTTACATGGAAAATTTTAACTGATCATGACTTGAAAATTGCTAGAAAAATGCATTTGCTATTGAATTTTGTAAGGTTATCGTGAAAAGAAAAAAGGCCGTGTTTATTAGTACAAGTGTTTGCTCAGCCGCAAATTCTCTCTGTATTGTTTGTAATCCGATCATCGAGGACATAGATCCACACCACTCACGGTATAAGTACAATTCGAGTGCATCAGTGCGTAGTGACACCTAACTTGGTTTTGTCCAGAACTTCGGAGTTTAATTCTCGGCAATTAAAACAACTATGCTACACTTATTCAAGTCTTTCTTACTTCTACCTTCAAATATTTCTTACCTTAGCAGTGCAGGGCTTAACGTGTAAGGCACAAGCAACGCTTTTCCAAACATCGGTCGGGCATTGAGTGGAATTCTTCAAGGGCAGGTGAAGTCCAGACACGACTATGAAACTGGAAGGGTCAATAAATGTTTGTTTATCTAGTGCAGAAGAGAAAATTATTGTAACCAAAATAAAGTTTTTTCTACTCTATTCTAAAACACGTGGTAGGTATCATCTTACCCGCTGCCCTTCTGTTCAGCTACCGCAAGGTGAGCGTCGAGATCTGCTTGAGCAGTGCAGGATCGGAATAAACTGGTTGGCCGATTGTTCAGTTGGCTGCAGTACGTGAGGCCAGCACAGCCCAGTGAACATGGAGATTCCACTGCAAAGAAGGAGTCAATGGCAAAAGTAAAGTACCTATGTATATGTGAACGAATTTCTGTAGATGAGAATAATAAGTTTTAGAATAGCTCACCTTCCTCAATGCATTCTGTCAGATCGTTCTCCTGCGGGTCTCCCAGACATTCAGCGTCAAACTTTTGCCAGTTGTTCTGCCAACCCGTGTTGAAAGTCTCGAAGCAAAGTTTCCGGCAGTTTGTTGTCTTTGCCTGCGATTTGAAAAGTTTAGAAAAAATATAGGTAGGTAGTTTGCACATAATTTCAATGTTGAAAGAATCGCTTTAGCCCTTCAGCTTTCTGAAATCACGGTCTATTCAAAAGTAGCCCACGGTCTACTCATTAGCAGCTCACGGTCTCGTAAGTTATAGACTTAAAATTGCACAACTCTGAAGTGGATGGCACGAGTGGATATGGTCTGATCACTAAAAATATGGAATACCTTTCGTTCGTTCAGGAAGCACTCACCTTCTGGCAGCAGTGCAGCTTAGGCACATCACGCGGGATTAGGTCCTTGGTGTCGGCGGGCGCGTCTTGACGCAGGAAGCACTGCCAGAGCCGGTCGTGCAGAGCGGGCGCTCCGCAGGCCGCTGACAGCGCGCGTGCGATCTCCTCCTCGCCCGAGCGCCGCAGAGCCGCCTCGCACGCCGAGCGACACGACGGCTGCGTTGACTCGTGGCAGCACGGCAAGTCTACAACCAACATGTTTAAAATTGATAATTGCCTAATTTTATTAACATTGATTCATAGAAAGCGTCTGTCGAGCAGGCGTTCCAGTGAGGTCACTAGAGTTTTCGTCAGTGGCAAGTGATTTAGAGCGTTGCAGTTTATATTTGTACCGTCGTCGACCTATGTCAGGGGCCAATGTCGTCGTAGAACAACAGACCTACGAAAACTGGAAGTGTGTGTATAAGTATGTGTTGTAGGATTCTTTATTTTTATAGTAGCTCGACATAATGGCTTCCCTACGCCTGATGGAAAGCCAAAGAGAAGCCCAAGTCGCTGTGACAACTGACAAGTAACTGGTCAGTTACCTGTCAGTTGCCACTGCCATGCCGGCCCAACCCTAACCCCCCACGAGCGCCGGAGACCCTACTCACTAGCAGAAACACGACCCGGACCGGAGGTTGGCTGCGTTATTCTATAGGGTGGAGCTCAATACGAGCAAAGATTCGCTATGCCCTACCTCTCTCTGCCCTCCTTCTATGTCACGTTCTTGTTCTTTGTAGCCACATCGCTATCGATGAAAAAACAAAGTATAAACAAAAAAACTACAAAGAAACTCAAGCTTACACTAGGACGTGTCGGCGTGCACCGACTGTCATATTGTGCAGGTAGCTCAGCAACACGGGCAATTGTTTGCATGCCGGGTTGGTGCGCCCCTAGCTATAAATTAGGTATATCAGAGAGGTAGGGCATAGCAGAGAGGTAGGGCATAGCGAATCTTCGCTCGAATTGAGCTGCCCGTCCGGGGCAGGACCTCCACCCTATAGCATACCGCAGCCAAATGACCTCCCGGTCGTGTTTCTGCTGGTGAATAGGGTCTCCGGAGCTCGTGGGGGGTTAGGGTTGGGCCGGCATGGCAGTGGCAACTGACAGGTAACTAATCAGTTACTTGCCAGTTGTCACAGCGACTTGGGCTTCTCTTTCGCTTTCCATCAGGCGTAAGGAAGCCATTATGTCGAGCTACTATAAAAAAAAAAAAAAAAAAAAATTGGCTCATGGCCGCTTACACTTGGCCGTGTCGGCGTGCACGGTAGACGCCGTCATGTTGTGAAGGCAGCGCAGCAGCACAGGCGACTGCTCGCACGCGTCTACTGCTCGATCTCGCGCCGCAGGGTTGGTGCGGCCCTCGTCCCGCCAGAGCGCCTTGTGGCATGCCTCGTAGCAGGTCAGGTACTGCGTCTGTGCTGGATGCAAACGGAAAGTCTTTGATAGTTATTAATAAATCATTATAATAAATCATCAACAATAGATAGATACTTTATTGTTATGTATATATTTATTCATCTATCATAACAGAAGTTACATGGGGAATGCTTTTAGGACGTTGAGTGTTTGCTAAGGAAGGATTTTTTAAAATTTATCTCTTAAAGGAAATAATGTGGAGCAGGAAGTTTGTATGATGCCCTTTGTTTTACGGAAATATATTATATACCCTTCGGTCGCCAACCCGCCCACCTAGAGCGGCGATTAAGGGCAAATCCTCCACAGATCTTTCATCAAAGTGGTGAATAACTACTATGTCCAGCAGTGGACTGCGATATGCTGAAGAAAGTGATGATGGCTTTATATAAAAGGTTTTTTAAAAAGCTTTTTAGAAGCATAAGTTATTCTATTCCGGACTGGCATGCCATTAAAGGCGAGCTTGTCCGACTGAACGAGCGGCTATTGCACGTCGCGTCAAGCTACTCACAGCAGCACCACTGCGCGTCGCGCTGCCGCTGCACGCAGTCGAAGAAGGCCAGCTCGTCCGACTGGCGGCAGGCGCCGGCGCCGAGCAGCTGCTGCTCGTGGTCGGCGCGCGCGCACGCCTGCCGGCACGACGGCGCGATGCTGAGCGAGCAGCACGCGCTGCCCCACCAACCCACTTTGTCCACTACCTCTGCAGTAATACAAAAATAAGATCCTTTAGATTATTATGTAGGACCGTCAACATCGCGCGCTAGCTAAGTTGACAAAAATTAACCAATGATATTGGTCCACTGAAGTGGAGCAGAGATGACATACTGATGTCACACACACACAATAAGGTTATATTAAATACTAGCTGCTGCCCGCGGCTCTGCTCGCGTGAATATTCGTATAAAACATAGCCTATATGTTAATCCAACGTATAAATTACTGTAAAGTTTCATTAAAATCCGTTCAGTAATTAATGCGTGAAAGAGGAACAAACATCCATCCAAACAAACTTTCGCATTTACATTATTAGTAGGAACTAGGATATATAAAGGCTTATTTAATAAAGTTATTAGTCTTAGATTAGCTTCGCGCAGCTCCAAAACGCACCTTATGAGATAGGTACATAGCCCATAACAGCTGCTGTCCTAAACTTTATTGATTCATTTCTTTCAGACATCATTTTGCGCCCATTACAAAAAATGGAGCCAGAAAGAAACACTAAACAACAAGTTCGATACCTTAAACCCAGAAATACCTAGGTATTCATTAGTTACTACTATGCCCTTTCTCCGATTCACAGGAATGCTAAACCTACTCTAAAAGATACATACAATAGGTGTACCTTAAGGCTTGAGCCAAGAACTTTTAAATAATTTATTTACCTTCAATTGTGTGGTTCATGCATATCCAGAAGTCCGTCTGCAAAGAAAAAAATAGATATCGATAAATAGAGCGGTATTTGATTTCATGCCTCCATTATTGAAAGGTAACGAGAGACGGCGGTAACATCCTCTTTAGCGGAGTAACTCGAAACCCCCCAATTACAATACAATAGAAATAGGCGGTTTATTGACGAAGGACGGAGTGAATAAGACTCATCGTCGTGTCGTCATTTATCGCGAGTACCGCGGTTCGCCGCCTCGCTTACTGCGACCAATCTCGGAATTGTTTGAATAGATGATATCACTTTACGTCTTCGCTTGCTTTTGTTGACAAAAAAGCTATTAGCTTGTTTTTTTGATGATAAGAAAGCGATAACGAGAAATCGAGCTTCCAGAAGAGCAGTCTTTAATAACGATAACTTTGCCATACGTGGGTACGTAATTAAACAATTATAGCAAACCGCGTACACGCACTAGCGCCACCTAGTCGTTTTCCCCAAAGGGAGTCTCGCGGGCGCGTGCCTAGCCGATACATTATTTAGCTAGGCTGCATAATTCTCAATGTGTTAGCGCGCGCCGCCATTTAAAATACGCCGCGCCAATGTCCGTATCCGGAACGCGTGGCTCGTTCAGTTCGCCACCCGCCGCCTCGTCTCTCGGCAGCGCGCGCGCTATACCTCGGTTTTCTTTTGATTTCTTGTGTTCATGCATGACTGTGCCCAACACCCTTAACTATCTTACGAATGTGTAGTGTGTATTTGTGTGTATTGCGACGAATAAACGTCAAATACCAAACAACTCCCTGATCTTTTACTTCTGTAAACCCAAGCAAGAGAGTCTCAGAAGTGACGCCCAACGAAATAAATCATAAGCGCGTCTCAGACAATAACAATAGGTGCATAGGTATTCATGTATCTACCTATTATAAGATTAGTAAGTAGGTAGATGTATTGAAGTACTCAATTGCATTTATAATGTAGGTACATAAATATTACAAGATGTAAAGTAATCTTGCTTTACTCTATCTTTGTGTCTAGTTTTAAGTCAACTGTTTGTTGGGCAATAAAAAAATCTTTCTATCTAAATCTAAAGAAATTGTTTCATTAATCTACTGTAAATTGCCTAAATACTTACTAGTTGTGGTGCACAGAACTTGTAAATATTGTTTATCCTTTCTTCCCGAATATCATTCTCGGATTTGGATACCAAGGACATCTGAAACAATAAAAAAATATATTCAAAATACCGAAAGGACTTTCATGGCAATATATACCTAAATAACTTTTGAAGTAAAATAAGATAATTTATAAAGGGTGTCGGTGGCGCGAGCGAGTCAATTAATTTAATTGGCGGACTTAATGCTCAATAAACGCAGGAACATGTGTTTACCGCCTCTAAACGAGCTCCCGCATGCTGCATTCGGTTTGTTGCACACATTTATTTTACATTCATTCACATTTGAGAATTATTATAGGTCAGTATGAATAGCAATAATGACTATGTGCGTACCGCTTTGTATGAGAACATTAATAAAATCGTCTTAGTTATATCAACTTACTTCGACGAAGAAGAAGAATAGCATTAATTTTGAGCTACTTTTTTCAGCTCTACAGGCCTGAAGTTTAAACTAATACTTACTGGTATGAAAAAAGTTAAGTTTATAGTGATTTATTTATTATTTATTGCACAATGAGTAGTTAACTCATTGTACAAAAGGCGTATTTAATGCGTAGAGGCATTCTTTACTGTTGTACTTAGGTACTTGTTACTGGGAACCAACTTTAAAAACGATTTAACAGTTCAACCTTTTGCCGCAGAAGAACGTCAAAAGTCCGTTTATTGTTGCTAAAAATTTCAATAGAGCACATTTTTACAAAAGCACAAACAACAACATTCAATTGGTTGAAGACGAGCGTGATTCCGATATAGCATTGATTTACACAAATTGTTAAATGTGTTTGGGTCGCAGTGAGACATGCAGCCGTTATCTGCGTAAGATTTAAAGGTTATCTGCTCTCGCCGACAACATGACCCGCTGCAGTTCACACTCCAAGTGCCATGATTACGAAAACGATGTAGATGTACTACGTACGTATTCGTGTCGACTAGCTCGTAAATTCATCGGAAGATACAGAAATCAATTAAGTCCAATCTCATTAATTAAGAGGACTCGTCACAAGACCATTGTGCTAAAAGTAATCTCCTCTTTTCATCTTGTTCATTTAAACATCTTAACGTTTTGTGATGTTAATAATTATGTAGAAAACTTCCGAAATTTACCAGCGAACTCGAAAGTTGTAAACGAAATTCATGTTATGTACATCAGAGTTCTCTCAACTTTTATGAACGTAAATGAAGCCACCATTGGTGAAGATATAAATAAAATTAAGATTTATGATAAATTTGTCGTAAACATCCTTTTGCAGTTTATCTAATCGTCTTTATCTCGGAAAGATTAAAATGCACATTTTAAACATGTAAACAAATGTAATTGTGGGATGAATAATATCCTGTGAGACACTGGAGGCGTTAATATTCAGCCAGTAAGTATGGATGCCAGGTAGTCAGCCAGGATGCGTTCATAATACAGATTAACTGATTATCGATGCTCTGATGATTAAAACTTATTTACCCATCATGATTTATTAATAAGTAAGTGGTATTCCACAGAATAATATTTAACTAATAACACAACACAACTTAAGGCTTTTTACTGTGGCCGTGTATTTTAGCCAGTGTCGCGCAAAAGTTAAAGAAGCGACAGAATATAAAGGTAAAACGGAATAGTCGGTGACACTTTTTACAGTTATTTATTTACAAACGGGTGTTTTATCTGTGTAGGTACATAAAGAACGCGTGACCGATCCATCACCTCCACACAATTAACGAGTGTCCCCGACACGTCGCAGGCGACACGGACAGCGCGACATAATGTCCCATGTCCATTGTATTCAGAACGCGAATAAAATCACAAGTCAATATTAAGTTGGAGCATTTTTCGTCGATTAACCTCTGCGCACCTCGAAGGCAGTGCAGTGAGGAACAATGATCATTGTATACAAATCAGATGTCGTTTAAACAAGTCTAATTCGGCCCACACCATCACCGACCCCGTCTTATTGTTCTAGCACAATTACTGCGCTGTTGAAAGGGTATGATTGAAGATAAGCATCTTAGTGCAGTCAATGAAGCGAAAAATACGGGCTAACCTCCGAATTTTTTTACTGTGATCCGATTTGCATGAAATTTTGGAATTAGGCTCATCTTACCATTAACTTCAAAAGTGAAAATGATTTGAACTCCGCCACCACCATGGGGGTGGTTGCCACCCCTTCTCGGGGGTCAATGGTTGTTTTTTCAAAATAACCTCGGATATCGATTGAAGATCTCATTTTAAGCAAAAAAGTTTCTATAAAGTTTCTCGAAAAATCTAATACTTTTCAAGTTATTGGCAATTGAAAATTTGCAAATTTTTCACGATTTTCATCAGTTTTTTTCAAATATCTCCAAAAATATACGTTTTATCGAAAATTTTATAAGGAACGAAACTGTAGCAGGTAAAAAAATGAACAATTTGGTTTTTTACAAAGTATTCTAAGTGCAATATTAAGCTAGATATTAAAGATCAAAGCCGTTTTTTATTTTATCTGAAATTTCATCGATGTAGTCAATGCCATCTAGCAGCGAGCAAATGCATTTTATGCTTTCTAATCGAAAAGGGTTTTGTAGTGCTTGAAATAAGCTTTAAAATGAGCTTTATCAAAAGCCTTTTGCACGTAAAATAAGTGAGCTATATTGCAAATAAGCGGAGCATCGAATGTTTTTTCTTTTCAATCAATGGGTTTAAATAAGTGCCATTTCCACCAAAACTAAAATTAATCATATTCCGCCTAGAATTAACTTTAAAGAAGAGTTTTATAGATTGTATTAGTTTGGCTGCTTTAGGACACATAGTTTTCAAAAAAGTCACGATTAAGGGAGGCTGTGATTGCGCTGCCACGCGCTCTTTAAACAATCATATCTCCGTCAATTTTTATTTGATAGAAAAAACAAAAAAACCAAATTGTTTGTCAGAAAAATACCTAAATTTTTTATCCCTACACTTTTATATGTATCTGTCGTCATTTTTGAGATATTATGAAAAAGGGGTGGGATTTTTAAAAATTTGAAATTCTCGATTTTTTTTCAATCGTGACTTTTTTGAAAACTATGTGTCCTAAAGCAGCCAAACTAATACAATCTATAAAACTCTTCATAATAAAGTTAATTCTAGGCGGAATATGATTAATTTTAGTTTTGGTGGAAATGGCACTTATTTAAACCCATTGATTGAAAAGAAAAAACATTCGATGCTCCGCTTATTTGCAATATAGCTCACTTATTTTACGTGCAAAAGACTTTTGATAAAGCTCATTTTAAAGCTTATTTCAAGCACTACAAAACCCTTTTCGATTAGAAAGCATAAAATGCATTTGCTCGCTGCTAGATGGCATTGACTACATCGATGAAATTTCAGATAAAATAAAAAACGGCTTTGATCTTTAATATCTAGCTTAATATTGCACTTAGAATACTTTGTAAAAAACCAAATTGTTCATTTTTTTACCTGCTACAGTTTTGTTCCTTATAAAATTTTCGATAAAACGTATATTTTTGGAGATATTTGAAAAAAATTGATGAAAATCGTGAAAAATTTGCAAATTTTCAATTGCCAATAACTTGAAAAGTATTAGATTTTTCGAGAAACTTTATAGAAACTTTTTTGCTTAAAATGAGATCTTCAATCGATATCCGAGGTTATTTTGAAAAAACAACCATTGACCCCCGAGAAGGGGTGGCAACCACCCCCATGGTGGTGGCGGAGTTCAAATCATTTTCACTTTTGAAGTTAATGGTAAGATGAGCTTAATTCCAAAATTTCATGCAAATCGGATCACAGTAAAAAAATTCGGACCTATAATGCTTCATTGACTGCACTATCTTCTCTCGTAGCAATTGTGCTTAATACCGAGAATTACGACGTGTATCTGTACATTTGATATTAAGTGGATTTATTTAATTGTGTTCGGATACTAACAAAGAAATGTGAAAATAGTTTTACTCAAGGTAAACTACTTACTTATATAAAATACTTACATTTAAACATACTTGGGACATACTTTCCATAACTGAAAGTTAATAACAATAAATAAATAATCAATTTACGGTTTAAAAACCTAAAGATAGATAATACTATGTTATGGCCAATTAAAATCAAAGCTATCATACTGTTACAGCGTAATGAAATATTACAGTTGACGTGAACAAGTTCATTTTCGAGATTTTATTTTTATTTTATTTTATTTATTAGGGACAACAAACAGTTATACATTGTGTGTTTACAGAGAAGGATATACTAGGTACAGAATTAGGTAAATGTAAAACCAACACCGTTATCCACATACATTCGGAAAAAGAATTAGGCTGCTACGAATAAATCTAATTAGATGATAGTGGTCTTGAAAACAATAAACAAAAAATCGAAAAAATTAAATTGAAGTTGCATTTAGGGCTGGAGACTATCCAGGGCAAGTTTTTTAAATTTAGTAAAACTGAGACAAAATATATCAAGATGGTTGAAGTGATTGTTGTATATGCTACATAATCTTGTTATTGGGGCTCGGTTACCTGCAATGGTTTTGCACTTTTCAATGTGAAAAGTGCGAACCAGATAGATGACGGAATGCCTAGGATAATTTATCTTCCCCTCTGAAGTACTGATTCGCACCGTCTGACTCACATAACGATAATATACAGACTTGACACAAGCAATACTCATTTTTATTAAAGATATGAATTACTAAGAATTGGACATACCTACCTATTTATTAATATTTTTCAAAACATTACGCGCTTGGAACGACATGAAACGATTGTGAGAACATGATGACGATAAAATCTTAAGCTTCCCAGAATTAATAGCTATATACGAGTATATCTTATTCAATATTCGAAGTTTTCAGAATAATACATGTATGCGAGACTTAGGTACCGAAACAATTCCCCGAAATTCCGTATAATAGCGATGGATCGCGAGCTAAAATGGTCGGGCGTATTTTATGCACGCAGGAATCGTATGTAACGCAGCATGCTTATTATTCAATCCTCGAGCCTGCTTCATCAATGTTGACAGAGCCGAGCAGAGGTGGTGGCATCATGGGCCGTTGGATGCGGTATGTGGTTGGCATCACGCAGGGCGGGCCCGTGACACGTCCTGCGAGCGACGTGGCCTGCATGACTCGCGCTCATCATAAGCTGTGTGATCGCTTCCTGGAATTATTCCAAATGACACGCTGCGTGGAATCATAAGCCCAATTGAAAAGTTAATGCACGTTCTGACTATAATATTTATGATAATGTCCGTTTTTATTATAAACAAATATATTGTGGTAACATTTTGAATGAGAATTAGATGCAGCGAAAAGCATTCAATGGAACAATATTTTTTAAAGTTCGTTCACACCTCATTCATTGGAACATATTAATAACCTAAATGCACCTCGAGAATGCATTCTTTGAAATATACAGTGAACTCGTGTAGAGTTGTAGATAGTGATCAAGTAGCCAGAGCTGAATCAAATAAGTAGAGAGTAAGGCCGCAACGGAGCTGTGACAAATAGCACCATTCGCAAGAAACGACAAAGACAATGAATCTATTAGGATTCGGAGCGCAACCGGGACGATGTTTTGCATGTAGAGCCATTTGTAACTAGTGCTGCATAAAAATTATTCGAGTCCTACCTATCTATCTAGGCTCGAATTTTTTTTTATGGTAGAGAGGGCCTGCTGTTGACCTGATGGAACATTTCCCACAGACATCATTCAGCCCATAGACACCTTGTAACTAATTACCACAAGAACTACACACCTAATTTGAACAAACGGAGGGAAGGAGCTGGACATATAGCTATCCACTAGTCGATAGCTTCAAATGACAAACTTTACAAGTGTTTAAGTTTTTTAGATCGGTCTTCGATTACAGAAGATTACTTTCATAGTAGTTAGAAGGGAACCATCATTTTCATTGAGTGCTTACCTACTCCTTCTAAATATTGAAATTGTATTAATTAAGATATTCGATTTATTTTCACAGTAGTACGTAGCTACCGTATATTGCAGCTTCCAACCATCATTTATGGTTTGCTAGTCTAATGTTTAACATTGTTTACCAGTTTCACGCGTCACAATTGCATGAGGACTCGAGCCCTTCACAGCACTACTGAAAGCTAACCCGCCTTACTTCGACCTTAGCTCCTTCCATCTGCACACATAAAGTTCAATTTGCTACAAAGTAATTATTTGTAAGCAAACCCTATCCTATCCATAATAGCGACATCTTTGTAATAAAAATTTACCGTTTCAAAACGTATTTCGCTGATTCTATGCAGGATTCTCTGTTTAATCTCTTGATCTTATTATCCAGTCTGAGATGTGATAAGACTTTTAGTTGATTGCTGAATAATAAAATATGCTGTTTCGTTAAGTTAATTCATTAAAAGTATTATACTAAACATTGTTTATTGTTTAAAGATATTTATTCTCATAAAGACATTTACACATCACTTACATGAGAACACAAATAAAAAAGGAAAATAATACATACATTCGTTGTTATCCATTACATCAAAACATCACTGCACACTTTTAATAATTTAACATTACATACTGAGCTAAACGTCTCTTAAATACGTTAAACAAGTCAGTATTTTTAATTTCGGAGGGTATTTTGTTAAATAGGCGCGCACCTTGGTATGTGACTGTGGTTTGACCGTACCTCGTCCTTGACTTGGGCAAAACTATAAAGCTTGCGCGTCGAGTGCAGATGCGCCCAACTTGTTTACGTTTAATAAAATTCAGATTGGTGCGGATTTTATTATTCATGGTTTTGTAGATGAAAATACAAGTGTTAAAGATGTATAATTGTTTGATTGTCATTAACTTAGTTTCGCGATAGATTTTTTTGGTTGCTGTTCGATAGCAATAATTAAATATCAATTTTATTATTTTATTTTGCAAGATTTGTAATTTATCCAATCTGGTTTTGGGAGCACTTCCCCAGACTTCGATGAGGTATAACAGGTGCGGTTTTATTAAGGAATTATAGATTGTGTAATGTAGTTTAAACCCTCCAAAGGTTAAAAAAATTGCCAAAACATACACTCAAGAGAAGACGAATGATATACATATAGCAAGCATTAACTGTCGAACACTTAGAAGCCCTGAAAGACTCCGAGAACTAGAAATAGCATTAGAAGAAATAAAATGGGATATATTAGGGATAAGTGAAATGAGGAGATTTGGGGAAGAAATTGAAGATCATGGCGAATACGTACTACAATATAAAGGAGAGACACCAGGACTATATGGCGTTGGATTCATGGTCAAGAAGAATTTGATAAAGAACATAATAGAATTAAGAGGAATTTCAGAACGTATCGCAATTCTTAATATAGTGCTAAACGAAGAAGAATGGTCTATTATTCAGGCATATGCACCAACGGAATCAGATAAAAAGGAAGACCGAATAAAAACTGAAAAATTCTATGAAGAACTCCAAACCACCATCGAAACGACACATAGGAATGTAGTAGTTATGGGCGACTTTAATGGCCAAATCGGAACAAAAAATAGTGGAGAAGAACATACCATAGGTGATCACGGTTTTGGCACAAGGAGCAAAAATGGCACAAAGCTGGTAAACTTTGCACTAGAAAATAGACTGAGTATTCTAAATAGTTTTTATAAAAAGAAAAAAACAAAGAAATGGACGTGGATTTCACCTAACGGACTTTATAAGAATGAAATAGACTTTATTATGTCTAATAATAGGAAAGCCTTCAAAGATGTGTCGGTTATACATAATTTAAACTTCAACACTGATCATAGAATGGTACGGGCTACAATGGCAGGAACACGCCCCAAGAAAACAAGACAATTTCACTATAAACAAGCGGGCATCCAACACACTGGCGACACAGAATCACTACTCAAAAATCTTCAAACATCATTAGATAGTAAAGAACATTTACCAATACAAGAAAAATATAAAAAACTAATACACCAACTAAAAACTGTAACTAGGAAAACAAATGCAAACAACAAGAAGAATATCTCATATGAAAGCAAAGAACTATTAGAGAAACGTAAGGAATTACTAAAAAATAGGAAGTCAATAGAATGTCGTAGAAAAATATCTAAACTAAGCAAATTGATCAATGAACAACTACGAAAAGAAAGAAAAAAGAGACGAACTAATACAATGAGGAGTTATATAGAAAAAACAGGAGGAATAAAAAAAGCACTAAAAGAACTAAATTGTAAAAAGAATTGGATACCAAGTATGGTAAAAAAAGACGGTAAAAATACAGGAAAGAGATCGGAGATACTAAAAATTGCTACAGATTTTTATAAAAATCTATATCAATGCAAAACGATTAACCAAGATGTAAAAGAATATATTACATCAACTGATGAGGAGGATGTACCTGAAATACTAAAAGAAGAAACTATAAAAGCAATTAGCACACAGAAGAACGACAAATCTCCCGGATCAGATCTCGTTACAAATGAACTACTTAAGGTAACGTTACCAGTGATGGGTCCGAAGCTTACAAATATATTTAACGATATTATTATAACAGAAAAGATTCCCGAGGATTGGACAAAATCTACCATTATACTATTGCATAAAAAAGGTGATAAAGGAGATGTATCAAACTATAGGCCCATAAGCTTGATGTCTAATATATATAAGGTATTTTCGAAAATTATATTATCAAGAATTGCTAATACTCTTGAAGAAAATCAGCCCAAAGAACAAGCTGGATTTCGTCGAAGTTTTTCCACCATAGATCATATCCACGCCCTTAGACAAGTATTACAAAAATATAAAGAGTACAACAAGACCTATTATCTGGGGTTTGTCGATTTTAACAAAGCATTCGACACACTAGAACACGAATATATATGGAATGCATTAAAAACACAGGGCGTACAAACAAAATACATACGAATACTCCAAAACGTATACACCAAAAGTACAGCGCAAGTCAAATTAGAAACTGTAGGCGAAGAATTCCCAATCAAGCGAGGCGTACGACAGGGAGATCCCATCTCACCGAAATTATTCTCAGCCGTCTTAGAAATGATATTTAGAAACCTAGATTGGCATAAAAAAGGACTAAATATAAACGGTGAAAATCTGAGCCATTTACGTTTTGCAGACGACATAATTATTTTCTCTGAAAACCCAAAGACATTGGAATCAATGCTGCAACAACTTGCTGATAAAAGTAACGAAGCAGGTTTAACAATGAATTTAAATAAAACAAAGATCATGTCAAACTCTACACAAAAAGATACTATAACAGTAAATAATGAACAAATAGAATATGTACATGAATATGTTTATTTGGGACAACTAATATCTACCGAAGACTGCATGAAAAAAGAAATAGAAAGAAGAATAGCAAACACTTGGAAACGATATTGGTCACTTAGCGAAGTTATGAAAAACAAAGAAATGCCGATGAAAGAAAAAAGAAAAGTTTTTAACATATGTATATTACCATGCTTGCTATATGGATGTCAAACGTGGGCATTAACAGAGCAATTAGCAAATAAAATAAGAGTTTGCCAGAATGGGATTGAGAGGAGTACATTAGGTGTTAAAAGAAAAGACCGAGAAAAATTAGAAAGTATTAAAAGTAAAACAAAATTCAAGAACGCATACATAACATGCAAACAGCTAAAATGGAGATGGACAGGACACATGACAAGAGAGAAGAAGGAAAAATGGACAAGATTAATAACAGAATGGTACCCGTTAGACGGCAAAAGGAACAGAGGAAGACAATCTAAGAGATGGGAAGATGATATCAGGAAAATAGCAGGTCCAACCTGGACTCGAGCGGCTAAAGACAGAAAAGAATGGCAATCTTTGGAGGAGGCCTTTGTCGGAAGACAAGTTGAGGAGTAATTACCGTTTGCCGAAGTAAAAACATGTAATTAGTTAATTTTGTTAGCAGTTATAAATATTAGGCATCTTGCACAACCTTTCAAATGTTTCAAACTAAAACCCAATAATAAAGGCTTTTTATTTTTATTTTATTATTTATTATTTATTATTAATGTAGTTTACGTGGTATACATCGAATATTTATCCGGAGAGAACCAAGCAGTGATATCAATTTGGATGTTACATTTTTTATATGATTAATCCATGTCAGGTTAATATCCATGAGAAGGCCGAGATACTTTTCATTGTTTTTTTCTTGTAAAGTTATGTTATTTATTGTAAGAGGTTTAAAGGCTGGTATTGGTTTGTTTTTAGCTTTAAGAATTATGTAGCTGGTTTTAGCGATATTTATGGTTAATAAATTGTGTTGAAACCAGTCATTAAGGATATCAAGGTCATGCTGGGCTTGAGAAATTAGGTCATGGATAGACGATCCGAAATAGAAAAGACAAGTGTCGTCTGCGTATAACGTGATGTTACCATTCAAATCCAGTTCATGCATATTGTTTATATATGTCAAGAAAAGCAGTGGGCCCAATATTGATCCTTGGGGGACCCCATAGGATATTGGTAGTGGGGGACTTTGGGAGCTATTTGTCTTAACGATTTGCAGTCTATTCGTAAGGTAAGATTGAAATATGTGTAAGGCCTTGTCAGTAATACCAATGACTTCTAGTTTTTTTAAGAGCAATTCGTGACTAACAGTATCAAAAGCTTTTTTTAGATCTATAAATACCCCCAGTGCAATGTTTTTTTTGTCAATGTTATGCTTAATTTTAGTTACAAGATCTATTGTTGCCGTGAGTGTATTACTTTTAGATCGAAATCCATACTGTCTCTCATAGAAGAAATTAATAGATTCTAAGTAGTTCTGCAAACTTGTGTGTAATATTTTTTCAAAAATTTTTGACAGTACAGGTAACACGGAGATTGGTCGATAATTACCTGGCTCAGTTTTTGATCCCGATTTATAAATAGGTGTTACTTTGGCGATTTTGAGTGAGTCTGGAAATATTCCGTCTTCTAGGAGTCTGTTAAAGCTTATTGTTAATCGGTTTATTATTAAGTCTTTTACACATTTAATTACTTTAGTACTGATACCGTCCAGACCTGCACTACTGTTAGAATCAAGGTTATTAATAATATTATCGATTTCCTTTTCATTACATCCTTCTAAGCTACTCAGTTGTGGATTTGATGATACTGACTTGGGTAACGCATTAACATAGTTGATATGGAAGTTGGTTGGAATTTCGTTAGCTAGACGTGATCCTATTGTGGCGAAGAAGCTATTAAATGTGTTACATATCTCGTAGGGATCGGATACTTCCACTGAATTGACAATAAGCTTAGAGGGAGCACAATTTTGTCTTGATTTGTTATTTGTTAGAGTATTTAGTAGATTCCATAGCTTTTTTGGTTTCCCCTTATTTTATCAAATTCTTTGTGGTAGTATGACTCCTTTGCTTTCCGGATCAGGGATTTGACTCTGTTTCTTTTAGTGTTAAAATTTTCTTTCAGGATCTTATCGTCAGGATTTTTTTTGAGTTCCACCCATATCTGGTTCCTTACATTAATTTCTTCTATTATAGTTTTGTTTATCCATTCTTTCTGAGGCTCGTTAATAACTTTTGTTTTCATAATCTTGCTCTCTTTCACGCATTTTTTAAGGAGTGTTTCGATTTCTGTGAAATCATCGTTCGATACTTGCATTCTAGATTGCTCAACTGACTTGAAAAGTTCCTTGTAATTAATGGCCTCATATTGTTTACGCATCTTTGGAGGCGGTTTTATTTTCTTGATTTCAAGGTATAGCTGTTTGTGGTCAGAGAGTGATGAATTTACTGTTATTACATGGAAATTATCTTTCTTGAGGTTGGTACTTATATGATCTATTAAGGAACTTTTTGTTGATCCGGTTCTTGTATGGTACTTTTTGGTGATTTTATTAATTATTTTGTGTCCTGTTTGCTTCAATAATTGAATGTACTGATTAGTTTTGGAATCCTTTGTAAGAAGGTCGATGTTAAAGTCTCCAAAAACGATGGCTCTTTTTCTTACTTGTAATTGTGTTTCGTATACTTCGTTATTATCGTACATTACATCCATTAACATTTTATTGACTTTAAAAATCTAGAAAGGTATACTCGTAGTATAAAATTTTATTGTTATCGTGTCTTTTAGGATTTTTATACGGACTCAACACAGTAGATCTTTTGGCCTTAAGTTAAAAAAGAGAACTTAAGATGCATGCGATATTATACTTACTGTAAATCATAAGAAATCTCAGATTTGCGTTTTCATATCTAAATTGTTCTACCTCAATCACCGGAGCTACATCATCTAGGTGATTTATGCCCGCTAAAGAGCAACAATAAGTAGAGTTAAATCAACAAGTAAGTAGTAAGAATAACACTGAAGGTAAGGATCAACAAACACCGGGCAGATTCATCGGTCAATCTCAAACACCGCAGTACAGATGAAGACATAGAGTGCCATTCCAGTGCTAATTAAAACACAAAGACTCCAGTTGACAGAATAAAACTCATCCGAGTGCGTCGTCTGACGCCCTAAATAGTTTCTTAACACCCAGCCCGTAATTATTGCCACAAGAGATACCTTGTAGGGTTTGCAATACACAATACACACGCTCGATTTTATTAGGTTCCAGTAGATCTATCTTATTCAGTTGATAAGTATAGAATTAACTACACAATGTTACGATGTCGAATAATCGAAGTGTTATATTAGCGGTTCGGTACTCAATAAGATACAACTTTTAAAAAATAAAGCTAAGTATAAGCTACATTCAACGAAGCAATGACGCCACAAAGAGCTTTTTTTATTTCTTGTTAATACAAACAGCATTGTGTTTATAGTGTTTGAGAAATGAAATCTAAAAAGTAAACCTTGTACCTAAACCTTTATAATTTGATTGTCTTCATTTGCTTCAACCCTAGATGGTACACGGAGGGTATCTTATCGTAGCTAAATATGACAACTTAAATGGTTTCCTTTTATATTATGGACATATTTAGCTAAGTATATTGTAATGTAACAAGTGGCCATTATAAGTTCTTGGATATTGTTTTTGACAATGCAACCCTAGTTCCAAAATAAGCTTTTCTATTACAATCTGAGTCTAGGGTACTCATAAAAACCACGCACGCATAACAACCACGTATGTAGGTACCTACTTAAAAGTACTTTTTCTCAATTAACCGAAATCTTAGAGGTCACGGGACTGCGTGGTTCCAAGTCAAACACGACACTCCCAGGTTTCCTGGTGAAATGTGAGAGCTCCATAAACTCGCTCGGCGTCAAATTGGCTTCTCATTGATGATGACTCATGAGACTCGATCAAAAGAAAGAAGAGGTCAGGTCGGGTCATTTTTCGATAGTCTGGTTTCTTTACAGTTAAAGAATATATTAGAACACCGGTATTAAAATAAAAAATGTGTGTATTTGTACATTTGGAAGCTAGGCAAAGGCAACCCTACAAACCGTAGTCTAGCGAGAGGCGGTACTGAAATAGCGAACGCGACAACTCGGTAATGAAAGGGCGGAATCAAATCGGTCCGTCACCGCTTTGATGTCTCTTTGTGATTTGTCTTGATGTCGCATTAGTTGATTTACATGCGTGTGCGTTGCTTTTGATTCCGCTGATTTTGTAAACGATTTCTAAGTACCGATATGATTTTTGTTCCGCAAACTGACTTGTGTGGTTTCTAGAACATGATCCGTTTCTATATTTATCTTACCGATCTTATCAAATACCTGCGGTTCATGTAAAATGTAGCGAAGACGAGGGCGAGGTCACATTGCGTGTACTGTCAAAAAGTTATCAGATGTCATGAAGGGCCAAGCTGACTACAACTCTACACGCCCCCAATTATTCTACAATCACAAATTTAACATCTTTTCATTCAACAGATTGTAATCCGATGACAATCTGCAATTCGTACTGTATTCTTTTATATTCTATTCTAGACTACGATGGAAGCCAAACATCATCACTGGGCTCAACCCTAGAAAGACCTGACATATTCGCTTAATTTAATAACAACAAGCTACAACGTACTTAATACATCCATGGCTACAACTTACATCAAATACTTACAAGAAAATCATTCCGCGAACGACATTGACAGAACTTTATTATCCTAAAGACGGACATAAAGCTTGTCGTAAGTAGATGACAAGCATTACATAGTTATCTGGAACAAACAGGGGAACGTCCGTAAAACGTTATTTTAAAACAGTTTAGACGTTTATTACTTTCAAGCGTATGTCTTTTTCTCGCCGCTCTTGTCAGCGCGGCAATAAAGTTCCCTCGGAGGAGGACGTCACACGAGCGGTGACAGCCACGTGATTAACGACCTGAAGACATTCCCCAAACATACCCCCCTCCCCCCCTACGTACCACTCCCTCCCGCCTGCCACTGGCACTCACTACATAATAATGGCATGTTGGGAAGTGATAAAAATGCGATATCCCGCCCGCATTCCCTGATAACACTCCGTTTAATGAGATATTCGTTCCAGCCGCTTTGCGTGCCACCTAGAACTTGGGATAGGAGGCTTGTAATGACTTCGGCTATTACTGGTTAGCCCCTTGACATCGCATTCCTGTCACAAATAGTATGATTATTATTAGTAAGTACGTTTGAGCTCCGATAGGTCGCTAGGCAATGATTGAACCGTTTGTGTTCAAAGAGAACAAATCCAAACTAGAAACGACCTGGAGTAGGTACGTACTATACCTATAGAGTTATAGCAGTTAAATGGCAGTCGGCGGGCCAATGATTGACGGCAACTGCATCCATCGAATACATAAGTGGTGCCAAATCAAACAAAGCGTGGCTTCCATTCGGCCACACAAATTGACCACGCAATGTTGGTAGCTATGATCGGAAAACATAAAATTCACTAAGAAAATAATGATAACTTCACTATTACCTACTGATCTGCAGATCATGCAAAAGATTTCATGAAAAAAACAGATTTTTATTATAGTAGCTCGACGTAATGGCTTCCCTACGCCTGATGGAAAGCGAAAGAGAAGCCCAAGTCGCTGTGACGTCTGTTAGATGGCCGCTGAAGCACAAAAGTTCTTTATTTGTGACCGTTCGACAAAAAACCAGCATGGGACGCGTGGACCCTTACGAAGGAGGTGGAAGTGGACCAAATAAGAAAACCACCCGTTGTGGAAGCCTTTAGGGAAAGTGTATGTCCCATAATGAACCTCTTACGACTGGATGTGATAATGATAATGATGATGGAATACAATATCGCTCACAACGACGTACCTACCGATAAATGAAGGTATAAATTAAAAATAATATATGGCACAGCAATCTCGGTCCCGGCGAGATGGACGGACAAACAGACATGAAAGGGCTACACGTGTCTATTTCCACCGCTTTGATGCGCCTGATCTTGTTTGTTTGTTTTCGCAACTTTCTACTCGCCGCGAGAGAAACATTTCGAGTTACTAAATATAATGATTGAGGGATCAGTTTACACTTACGAAATAAACGGTAATCTTTTTTCAATCGTTGATAGTTTCAGTCAGGCTTCTTGGAGGATACCTAACATTGTATGGAGATTATAATAATCTTCTCGCTTACACTTATCAAATACTGTATGTAAGTATAAAAGCAAAAATAAATTGCCATCATGTCTAATCCTCGGACTACATTAGCGGGCTACGACGATCTATTAACGCGGTAAGTGTAGCCGGGAAGATCGCTGCAACGCAACATGTTGTATTTTGGCGAAGACAAGATAATGTGACACGAATCTTCTCCCAGTAATATAATATAGCGAAGGTTATTATTTGTATTTATTTTAATTCAAATTCATAACATTAAAGTCGATAACGAGTCATAGTAAATAGCGAAGAAGTAATATCAAATTGCGACTCAGTCGACCCAGTATGTTACTCAATCTAATAGTAAACCACCTTCAATATACCGAATAGTTAATAGAGACATAGAACTTTATGTCGGGTAAATGCCGCGGCAGCCATCCGGACGTGATCGGCGTGCCTCCCGCATCCCGCTCCGGTATTCCTGCATTCACGCAGCATTGCGTCTGTGATTTTCTCGTCACGTCGAAACGAAACGGCTATCCAGCATGCAAATCTAGGTATCTAGATTATTTATGATGTATATTGATTAAAAAATACAGACAAGTCATTGGAACCTTCTTAATTATTATGTTTTGTTCAGATTACCTAATTGTCTAGGTACATAATATCCGTGATAATATCGTATGAAATAAATAAAAATATTTATTAATTCAAATAAAATGGAATACTAAACTGCTAATAGGTCACTAGCGGGACAATATAACCGAATCTACAGAAACGATTGTTACATTTCTGCGATCCTATCATATTTTTAGATTATAGATTGAGTTTCCACGCGCTTTAAGCAGGGATTAAAAATAATAAAATTTATGATCACATTATTATATTAGGAAAGCCTAGTGAAGTTACATATAAAAATATCAGTGTGTTTCTTAAGAATTTATTGGCAATAGCAGTAAACAAGGCCGGTAAATGCTGCGGTGTAGTCGTCCCTACGTGACCGGCATCGCGCGCGCTCGGCGTCCCGCAGGTACGCTCACGACTGTCACGTCGAAACGGACGAGCGCTATTCTCAAGACGTATGCAATTACGAGTTTATTTCAAATGCGTGCATGGCTCCCAAGACACATTGGACTTACAAGTGTTAAGTGTAAGTCTTGACATCGAATTTGCCCTTTATCACGTTGATGTTAGTTATACGTGGGACTTTCAACCGAAACAATCTTTAGATCCCTCAATGTAAATACCTACCAAATAAAGGGTGTTTAATTGGAAATAAGGATAATGATTTGATGAAATGGGAATAGCTATCTTGTAAACTTTTTTTACAAAGCCAAGCCAAAATAACCTTATTCTATTGTCTATGTTTGGGATTTATCAACCGTATTTATCGAAATGTTATTATAGTATGTATCCTGAAAACATTTCTTATAGACAATGGGCCGAATGTGCGCGCGAGCGGTTTTATAGAACAGTCCTAATTTATTTTCACTACTTTACAAAGTAGCACTTCCAACGAACAGTGATAGATGTTAAAATAAACGTTCTGTTTGCTAATATATTTAGCTAATGCCTAATATTAAACTAAGTACCTTCTTAGTATTAAATATAGTAACAGCTGTTGGAATCGCGACAACCTGGCTCACTCGGCGGTTTACATCAAACGCGCCGCTATCTTTGAACTAGCCGAGGCGGACGCAAATACCAAACTGTACACACGCTGAAATATTAATAAAAAATATTTCACACCACCCATGGCAGAGCGATGATGTCATTTGTGGCGCTCAACGACTAGGAGCTTGCCATAAGTGCTCTATCGTGGACGAACGGAATACACAATTTTATTTAGACTGATTCACTAATCTAGCGGCTTCTTTGGTACTGGATTTTTCAATCAAGCTACTCCCACGTGGAGGGACCTGCTCTCTAGTTGAGCTAATGTCCGTGCCCGGGATGCGGTTCGGGTGGCGGAGCGCTGGGCACACTGCAGTTGTGATTATGATTTGCCGTCGAAACGCAAAGAAGAATTAAGCAAGAAATCGTATCAGCCTGGGTTCAAGAAATTAACTCTCATACGCCTGAAAGCATCGGGTGGCACAATAAACTTTCGGTTGATCTTTTCCGGTTATATCGAACGGTAGTCCTGTCGGATTATAGCAGAGTAAAAGAACAGAACGAGTGCACACACTTGTTTATCTTCTTGCGACATTGGCTAGTATTTCTCCTGCGACATAGTCTACTAGTCTATCTATCTACAGAAATCATCATAGACAATTAGACAAGTAAGGCTAATAGTAAAAGCCAAAAATGAAAAAGATTCACTAATCTATTAATTCGTTTGAATACTAGAGGTACATAATAGGTATGCTATTTTCAAGAAGACTGATATTGTCTCAACATGAGTCAGATTTCCACATATTACTTAATATGCTTATTTTGGAAACAAATTCTCACACAATTGTAGCTGTGAACTAATAAAACAAGCCACATCACAAACATGCGAACCGCTCTCCTCATAAAACTGAACATCCTGCCGATTTCATATTTCACAAGTCATTTCTATTGAGCTAGCGGTGTAGCGGGCTAATAAATACAGAAGTTTATGCGTAAGAGATTGGCTACATGTAGTACGGGCGTGTTTACACGTGCTCGCCCGTAGTGAGGCAATTCGTTATCCCGGCCCATCGCCGACACCTCACGGCTGCCCGCCGCCCGATCGCCGGTGCCCCGTAAGCTCCACTCGATTTACGAGCTGTATGCAACCCCAAGTGCCAATAAACTGGGATACCGTGAACATGATGATCCGTACAAATATTTTCGAGATCTCAATATGCTAAGCTGATATTTGCTTGGCGTTGCGTAGGATAGAGATGTACCTCGCGCATTATGTCAGGTTCGAATTTGAATTGCAACTCTGTAAATGTTTATTGATTGTAAGTACTTTATATTCACTAAATGTCGTTTAAACTTCCGTAGACGATCCAAGCATGGCTCAAAAGTAATAATAAAATGCCTACTAATTAATAATACTAAAATCCAAATGAAAATGTTTCCCAAATGTGTTTTTATACATGTAGAGCCGTTCTCTAGATAGAACCAATTGAACAAATTTCCTCTAAATTTTCGATCAAGCTTAAGAGAAAAAAGAAAAATCTTGAAATTGGTGATGGAAACAGTTTTACTTTTTCAAACAAACTGATAGTATCGCATCGGGGTGCGTTTAAAAATTTATTTTGCCTATCGAACTTTCACACATTAATTATTTAATTCTGAGACGGTACGAAAACGTTTTCGCCGGGTCAGCTAGTATTGAATAAATAAACTTTCACGTATATACGTATCTACACCTACAAAATATTCACTTGGTTTAGGTACCTTTAACAATATTTATATCCATGTTTTCTTCATCTAACTTTCTCGTATATTAGGCAGTCCAGTCCCATTGTGTATTAGTAACTGGTTATAAGATAACTTCTATTGGACCACCCTTCTTAAAACGGAGTTATAAGCCTGCCCTCACTCATTTTAAAAATGTTTTATTAATAGTAATAACGAGATTGAACAACTCAGTGAGATCGGGACCACATGTTTAGATAAATCTTCAAAACAGATGCCTCTATGACATACTTACAACTTGTAAGTACATACTTAATTACTTTTCTGAATGGACAAGTACAAAGTCTTCTAGTATTTAACCAGTTCAATAAAATGTTATTATGGTATTATAGCACATATAGGTACCTCTGATATCTTGCACGTATCAATACTACGGTGTATACTCGTGGATATAACGGAACAATTAGGAAAATACCAGGAAATTGTCCCTACAAAAAAAGGATTAATATTTGTGTTGGATCAGTGGAACATTTCGTATTCAATATTGTACCAATAATTATTAGTTGACTGCTACACACATCAGGGAAAACCTCCAATGAAGCATGCACTGGCTTGTTATTACCCTCACATATTATTTCCTAGTGTCATTACCCCCTCCACCCCTGGGGGTCGGAATTACCCCATAGCAGGAGGACTACCCTGTCACACAATGCTCCACGATACCAATTAGGTATACTACACGACAAACAATGTGTATCTACTTCCAATTACACATCAATATGTCCTTTAATTATTTTTCTAATCATAGACGGTTCTGTTGCTGCCTCAATTAATTCTTGAAGGGGTCTGTCAGAGGGTTAAATACTCGTAATGGCGGGCTTAACAAGGACCACTTTATTTAGATTGTCTTTGTCGCGTCCTTCATTACTTTGGAATGCGGCGAAGTCAACATAGACTTCAGGACTCGGCCTAAGCGTACACTCGTATACAAGTAAGTCATGCTTTTTTAAGATTTGAAATCGTCTGTGTTATAGTGTTTAAAGGAGTCGACTTGAGGAAGAAGCGGTTCAAATTCATTTCCCGCCACGTACCAAATGTGTTTTCAAAGAAATTCGTAACGTACCGTATTCGACGGCATTTTGGTGAAGGAAAACATACATGTTTGTGTTGAGAAAAACTGCACACCTGTAAAGAAATTTTAAGGTTGTGTGAAGTGGATGGGATGTAAGGGAGCGACCTATCATCTTTTCGGGGATGTAAGGGAGCGACCTATCATCTTTTCGCTCCAAGCCAACCTCACCTGCCCGTGGTGCATCCTGCCGAATAACAAACGAGGCGCTGGCAACCGACGGATGGCGGTATAAAATATCACAATTGAAGGCGTAGCTAAATACCACAGACCGATGACGGGCAGCAGCGTCACCGGAGCAAGAAGCTACGCCCTGCGATCGCCAAGCCGCCTGCCCAGCGTGGCGATTATGGGTATATCCTCCAGATGTTTGCCCAGAGTGGCGAACAACTGGAGAGGCCTATGTCCAGCAGTGGAATGCATAGGCTGATGATGATGATGATGAAGTGGATCAACCCGCATTTGACCAGCGTGATTGACTAAGGTCTTATCGTCCTAGTTTAGAATAGGTTCAAGCCCAGTGGCGTAGCTAGGTAACCAAGGGCCCTGGGGCAAATCGAGAAATGGGACCCCACTACTATCTGAACTACTTTGATTTCATCAAGTAAAAATATGAAAGGTTTATTAATGAAAGGAATTAAAGTTGGTTTGCAGTCCCTATATTTATTTTGAAAATGATTCATTTAAGAGCGATCGAGAGTTTTGGTAAAGATTCAAGGGCCCCCTGAGGTTGATTGAGGGCCCCGGGGCATGCCCCGTTTAGCCCCTAGGTAGCTACGCCACTGCTCAAGCCCCTTATTGAGAACATGAGACAAGTTGTAGATGAATTTCTTTCAGGTCATATGAACTCTTTTCGGCTAAAGTACATACATAATCTAAGTATACTAATATACTAATATTATAAAGCTGAAGAGTTTGTTTGTTTGAACGCGCTAATCTCAGGAACTACTGGTCCGAATTGAAAAAATATTTTTGTGTTGAATAGACCATTTATGGAGGAAGGCTTTAGGCTATATAACATCACGCTGCAACTATTAGGAGCGAAGAAATAATGGAAAATGTAAAAAAAGCGGGGGCAAAACCTATTCCACGCGAACGAAGTCGCGAGCACAGCTAGTATGTACTAAAACTCCAGCGGTCGTGCAATAAATTAACCATTTATTAGAAATCACTTCACGGGCTGCATTTGTTTTCCTGTTCTGAAAGATATCCTGTTACTATTTATTTTAATTAACGAGCACGTAGGTATGTAGGTATGCAAGATAATCGAAAATAAAAAACAGGAAACAAATGTACGAGCGCGGTTTCAAATTACTTTTGATACACCTAACTCTAAAATTGCCGGGCCGGATGCGTCAGGACCACTGCCAGCAACGTTAATAGTTTACGATAATTAAAAAAAAACGATTTTAAAATGTTAGGCTTAAAAAAAAGAGAATGTTTCTTAGGTTTCAAACAAAGTACCTATCTTGCAAGGTACTTAATTAAAATCCACACGAACGAAGTGTGAATGCGCGGGTCGCCGACAGTATAATGCCAATGTTTATGTATATTATGACGAGGAATCGAAGCTGGCGCGTTAGTAACTTATTCAAGCGGTGTCGCAGGGAGGAAGCGGCCGTCACGCCACCACCGCCCTAACGAGACAGAATTAAATACGAGTGTATTAGTGCATGCCCGGGATCCTCTTACGCGTTAATAACCACGCTTTATTCAGCCGGCGCACGTTCCCAGAAGCACACGGACTCGCCGGGACACGATCCCTGAGATACGACAGACGTGACGCCTCCGATGATTTCCTCACCAAAACTCCCAACAGGAACACAATATCACATAACAATAATAAACGTTGCGCGCTTTGGCTTCAAAACGATACATCAAAGAAATCAATTCTATGAAAGGAATCAAAGACGGTCTCAATGTTAAAAAAATATTCGATGACCCGATTGCGCCGGGTGCGCTAAAAATACCCCCGGCCGAAAAGTTGGGGAAGCAATAAATCTGCTTAATTAGTCAATTTAGCTTTCCACTGGGAAGTTTGATTGGAAATTCTTGCGGGTGCGATTAAGATTCTACGAGCGTGGCATTCGGAGAATTTCTGACACTGGTCAACTTCGAATGCGTAAAGCGAGCACGTCTTACTCACGAATGTGATTGCTGAATTAAAGAATCAATTGACATTGTAAATTGATGCAATGCATTCTCACCTTTTCACAAACGCTCCGGCACGTCCCGTCCGCCTTTGTGCAGCACATCGATATATCTGAAATGAAAAATGACACAATAAAACACTGTGACAAAAATATTTGTTTATGAACTTGTGTCGGCGACAATCAGTTGAACGGGGCACAACAGCTGCTGCCAAACCACAATAAAATGGCTGTGACAGTTACAGATGGCTGTATCGCATACCGTATGAAGCTTTTGATCTATTCCGTCTAACGACCGACTTTATTCGCCTTGTCAACGTCTTTATAGTCGAGAATTAGTCTTAAATACGTAACATAGCTTTACAACCATTGGATGATAACTTTTTTTAACTTGAGATTCGCTAATGCCGCAATAAAACTTTGTAACTTAGCGATTTTACTGAACTTAAAATATAAACCAACGACAAGTACCCAACCCAGGACAGCTGCCAGTAATTGAAACTTAAATCACATTATCAAGGTATTTTGCACCGCGTGACGGACAACTTAGGATTGAAAATTGAGCTAGCAAAATGTCCAGTGCATTTGGCTCGCAGGTCCACCGATAGTAATCCGATAGACGCCCAGCTCCAATATTAGGATTAAAGAGAAAGCCGAGCGGGATAATTACGAAGTGGCCGGAGACCTGTTTAATAGGCCTAGAGCCAGATTTCGATGACGCCAAATTATAGGAAATGCCCTGGATAGCTAGATGACAGCTCGAACGCTTATTATACTTATCCCAAACCGGATAGCGTAATATTCTATAAAGGCCGAGACTTACTCTAACCCATTTCGCAAATGGCTAGCCTCTCGTACGCACCGCTCAAATTAGATATGCAAAATATAGTCGTAAAGTGGCGGTATTAATAATTTTCTCAGAGCAGAACACTATGAGATAAGGATATTTACTGATCAGATTCTAGGGCGCGAGCTAGGTCCCGCTATCACCGCTAGATTATGCCGTTCGGGTAAACACTTACTTACATAGTACTCTAACAACTGCTTTAGTTATGTTTGGGCATGGCATGTCAATAGGCTATTATGGCTAAAAATTGTAATTAGTCCGTCTTTTAGCTTATTCAAAAATAAAAGACACGTAGTTTTTTATTTGTAAATTAGACTAATTACAAAGTTATAGCCCGTTGAAATTACGCGTGACGTCACTCGGTGAGGCACTTTTACGGGAGCGAGAGACGTCAAAGACTCCCACTCCTAAATTTTGACGCCTTGTATCTTTGCTATTGTTTATTTGAATGAAAAAAAGGAAAAATACGTGTCTTTAAATAAGCTAAAAGGCGGACTAATTACAATTTTTAGCCATAATAGCCTATTGTAGTTAAAATTATTGGCTCACAAATTAAAGGATATAGATACATGGGTAAATTATGTTTATTTTGCTTTCAACTATCCTCCTAGCCACAGACCAGGTCCTGCTTATGGTATTCTTTAGTACTTTTTTCTCCTGGGCAATCTATGAATATCCTACAAAATTTTCTGATATAAGTACTAATGGTTTCCTATAACACAATTGAACACTTTTGAGTCAATAAATGATTTTTCTGCTGAACCAACTGTCAAAATCCATGTCATAAAATCCTTGTCTACTACGAGTAATTTCTCCCTCATTCCCGTCATTCCCTCTGTAACCTCTATGGGGTGGATGATAAAAGTGGATATTTTATTCCAGAAATACCCTCATTAAGATCATCAAAATAGCATTATTTTACACTTATTTATTACCTTGCGTATTCACGTAAGCTATCGAGAGTGCTGCTAAGAGGAGTCTGGATGCCCACCAGCCAGCATCTCTGGTTGCAACTCTTCTGTCAACCGCTTTCATGATGGCAGGTAAGGTCTTTTAAAACATCATCACGGTTACGTCCTTCTAGCAGGTCTTCTGCTTCTCATGCATCTGTAAGAAAATGGACACGAAATTAATATAATTGAATTAAAATAAATATTAAGCAACTTTTTTGTTACATTTGAAATTTTTATCTTTTTTGTAATATTGGTACCTACGAAATGTAACCGAACTTAGATTTGCAAGTCGCACAATTTACAGCAGTATTACAGCTAACATACTTAATTGAGGTCGAAGATGAACACAATAGGGTTAAGCACTATTAATACATTTAGGGTTAAGCCCATAATTTTCCCTGACGTCATTCTTCCTCGCTTGGACATAAATCACACAAGGCTCTTAGACCGTAGATTATTGTTGGTACCAAATCGTCGCAGCGTTCCAACATTAATAAGTGAGCCAATATTAAAATTCTTGGGAGCAATGTAATTTGGTTAACGGTTACAAATTGATGACAATTTTACCCGTTTGTTCCTACAGGACTTCTAGGACATAGAGGTATAGACCAGTTTGTTGAAAACGTTTCCTACAGTACATTATGCCATAATGATTATGGTGATCGTTTTTTAACTAACTGGCTTGACTCAGATTTTGGCTAAAGTCTGGTCGCACCGCTTCGTTTTTAGATGACAGACTGTCAAAGGTAAAATAGTTTACGATAGGACGTCATTTACTAGTAAATAAGTAATGACTTTTGAAATTAGTTTCCTTCCATTTTATCAGGCTGTTGAGCTTTGTCCAGTTTTTGAAAAGCCGGACCACGACGTTTCTTTCCGCTCTCGAATTATGAAACTATGAACGTCATCATTGATATTATTTGTAGGTACTAGACTAATGTCGAAAAGTTTATATGAACGTCAAGGAAGTTTCTGAGAGAGATCTTTCCGAACCCATTCGCGAATACGCTGAAAGTTTAATTTCCGCGCCTTACTGCGGGAATTTGCTAGTTTGAACGGTATTGCACAGTGGCGGCACGATAGATCTTACCGCTTTATCGTTTGTTTACTACACAGTGTAGTAAACACATACGGATTACAAATTCCCACCGGGAGCCAAGCCGACGTCGCTTACACCTGCTCGGCTTTAGATTAAATGAAAACATTGCTCGACTAAAACTTTTTTAATCCTTTGGTTTTTCGTACCTACTGCCTAGTGCATATATCGAGCAGTTTGGTAATACGTCCCTATTGTTCTCAATTATTCGTACTTTATTTAATGTGTTTGGCTTTCTGTTTACAAACATAATTTAACAAATTACAATTTTGATTGTTGTACTTATTATCAAAAGTTGTCACTTCAATCTGCTATTATGACTCATCAGCCTATTGCAATCCACTGCTACATAGGCCTTTAAAGTTGTTCCCCACTTAGGGCAAACATCTTGAGGATGTATGTAGGTACCCATAATCGCCACCTGGGCAGGCGGGTTGGCGCTCGCAGGGCTTCGCGCTCCGCCTCCGGCGACGCTGCTGCTCGTCATCGGTCTGTGGTATGCCTTCAATTGTAATTGGTTATACCGCCACCAGTCGGCTGCCAACGCCTCGTTTGGTGCATTCGAGAGGATGCGCCACGGGCAGGTGAGGTTGGCTTGGAGCGAAAAGTTGTTAAGCCGCTCCCTTACATCCCAATGTCACCTCAATAAAATTTATTAAAAGATGACTTAAAACTCTTACCATCTCACAGTTGCTTTCCTTTGAAGTTCAAAGTTAGGACCGCAACTGCGAGTTGTAAAATGATCACAGTTCTATTCTACCTTATCCCTAACACTGGAGCCATTCGTTTCAATACTTCTTCACTATCCCTACGTACGTTTTCCAGTAGAGCTCCACTGACTAACTACACTACCATTACTTTTCGGAACTACTGGCTGCGGGAGTCCGATAAAACTCTTATAAGGTAAACTTCCACTTAAGTTGGCTCGTAACGCTGTCTAACCGCAATATAAACTTTGTCGTGTTACCCGATCCGAAATTATACAAGCTACGCGTACTATCCTACAATGTATCATATCATACGTTAAACTTACATGTGAAAGTGAAAAGCCACTTTATTCTCTCAAGCCTTATTATCTTATATATTTAGGGCTGAGCTAATAGAAAATGACCAAGATTGAACTCGGGGCCTTCTGCACTTTAGACTAAAACCTTATTTTCGTACATGTTATTTGTATCTTAAGTAAGCAGTAGGAAATTTTTTATCCTTTAACCAGTGTACTGGTTGCTAAAAGTGAAGTTGTGTCATATACTTAAGTCAGAACTTATGAGCACCACCCCCTAATAATACCTTATATATTATACGGTCTATTTCTCTATAAAAGCTTCTTTTGCTCATCTTGGCGAAATTCAGGTTCCCTGACCGTGCTTCTAGATATAAGTGGCATATTACTTATCAGGCTTGTAATATAATATCTCGCAATAAACGTTCACAATAATGTTTTATGTGTTATTCTACATACATAAGGCTTATAACATTACAACGTAATCTCTAGAGCCCCGAATTCAGTTATGAAGCTTTCAACACAGTCCGAACAGACCGCACAATCACTTTTCTTTCACAATATTATCTTTGCCCTGCAGTAACATAATAACGTCTGCTACATTTACGACGGTGGCTACGACTGTACCCGCGGGTGGAAAGTACAAAGTGGCAAAAGTTTGCACGCCCATTGCGAACAATCCCTTAGGAATCCGCGCCGATAAAAATACTTTATTACCAGCGTGTGAGAGCCGCCCAAGTTGGCTCGTAACAAGGGCTCGGGCCGCGGAAAGTTCGCGCGTATACTACTATGTAGAGACGATCTAATCTGCAAAGCTTTTCGTAGCGCGTACTATGTAGACGGCTCATTCCTTCTCAGCTAGAGATTTAGAGTAAATTGAAGTTTTTAAAGGCTGAGCTACATAGGTACCTACGTATATTTATGTTAAACGATTTATAGCAAACACGTGTTGCCAAATAATAACTTATTTATTGCGTGTGGGTTTTGGCCTGTTAAAGTTGAATGCGAATCCTTTTTCTTTCTCCGAGTATACCTGTGTACTTTCATACTTCTGACCCGTTGGATTATTTTGTACTGACTCTACCTCCTAAACATCCGTTGATTCCCACCGGGACAAACATTAATGTGATAAATTTATGTTGGTTTTGTGTCTGAGAGTTCAATTGACTTTAGTATATACTAATAATGATGGCTAGTAATATTACTAGCTGTGCCGGCGGCGTCGCACGCGTAGATATCTGGTTTCAAAAAACAGACTTCTATAAAATCGTACCTAAATTTTAAGTTAGACTTCTATCAATACATTGGTGAAAACCGCATTCAATTCCATGCAGTAGCTCTCGCGTGATGCGCAATGAAACATGCAGATAAAAATTTCTCCCGTTTTCCCAACACTTCCCGTCACTGCTCTGCTCCTATTAATTATAGCGTGTTGAAAAGTATACTATAACCTGCCCAGGAGTATATAATCGTACCAAGTTTCGTTAAAATCCGTCTAGTAGTTTTTTTTCTATAACGAACATACAGACAGACAAAAAATTTACTGATTGCATTTTCGGCATCAGTATCGATCACTAATCACCCCCTGATTGTTATTTTGAAAATATATTCTATGTACAGAATTGATTTCTCTACAGATTTATTATAAGTACTAGCTGTGCCAGCGGCGTCGCTCGCGTGGATATCGGGTTTCAAAAATAACGGACTTCCATATAATACCCATCTATACCTTGTGCCTAAGTTTTAAGTTAGACCTCTAGCAATACATTGGTGAAAACCGCATTCAATTCTATGCAGTAGTTTTCGCGTAATGCGCGTTCAAACATACAGGTTTAAATTTCTCGCGTTTTCCCAACACTTCCCGTCACTGCTCCGCTCCTATTGATTGTAGCGTGATGAAAAGTATCCTATAACCTGCCCAGGAGTATGAAGAATAATTGTACCAAGTTTCGTCAAAATCTGTTCAGTAGTTTTTTTTTCTATAACGAACATACAGACAGACAGACAGACAGACAGACAAAAATTTTACTGATTGCATTTTTGGTATCAGTATCGATCACTTATCACCCCCTGATAGTTATTTTGAAAAAATATTTTATGTACAGAATTGACCTCTCTACAGATTTATTATAAGTATAGATAGATATTTGTGTTATCTTCGTTTATATTGATTTTCTTAAGACAAGTTAGTAACTTAAGCTACCTACCTACTTTATTTAAGTAGCTTTTATACAATCGTTCTGATATCAAGGGAACAAGCAATAAGGCTAGTGGGTAGGTCTCGTTTACAAAATAACTTATCTTTGCAATGCTTTTAGAGTTGCGTGCGTCAAAGTGCGGAAAATCCAAAGATGTTTTAGGTCAAAATCCAGTTCGGGATCAATTTTAAGAAATGATACTTTTCAGGGAGACGCCACCAGTCATCATTTATAGTACAAGGAAAACTTTGGTTTCAGACCAAGTGGTTGGTGTTACTGTCTGGCGCATTTATTTATTTAATTTAACATACCAAAGGACTAACTTTTTTTGAAAATGTGTCGTTAACATACGTATAAAGGTACCCTGAGCTATTACGGTTGTTAGTCCAATGAATCACTATATGCGCGACCAGACAAAATATGGTAGCTATTTCTTATCAGACTAATAATGTGGTCACTTAACTAAAATAGAAAAATGAGACACATTAAGTACCTACGTAGTCACACTCTGTTTGCTACAACGCTGTAGATGTTTTAAAATGATTTTGTGGACAACATAATTATAATAACAAGTAGTAATGTACTTAGGTATTATTCAGCTGTGGACAGTAATGGACTAATGCTTAATTTTTAGTCCAGGTATTTTCTTTTTTTCAATTAACTGCTTAACGGCTTTGGAATCTAGTCCATCAAGCCTACCAGGTATTCTTCAATATTGTTTTGACACATCTGTTCTGTCTGGTCTGACCTATCCAATTATGTAGCTATTAACATAGGGAGACAGAGATAATAGTAAGTAACAAATCCAAATTAAGTATTGGCAATTTGCTTAAGAAATATGTCACACTTACTTACCTAAAATAATCATGAATCTAAATGTTTTCTATTTCTTTTTCATCATCGTATCACTGTTTTATATATCAATCACTTCAAAATACGCCCCTGATACACTTCCTTATCTTAATGCTATAATAATATTATTATTATGTATAAACATCATCTAGTTAGTGTCAAACAATTTTATTTATTTCGTCAGAACGTACCTCACAACACTATAAATAACTTCTAAAAACAAACTTCGCGCGCTAGATTAAAAATTATTAGGTACAATAAACATAAATAAAACTTTTATATAGTTTCACTAAAGTCGTACGTTTCGCGCGCTTTTCGTCGCGAGGACCACAGATAACCCCGGCGACCACCTCGCTCGCGCCAAATTGACGCGTTACTAAATAGACCGACATAAATTCATTCAACTCCAGCTTCTACTATCGCTGTCCTGCTCCCGCCAGTGGTACGGCGTATAACGCTATCGCAGTCTCTCGCTTCCGCTTGATGAACCCTATTGAGCTCGTTAGTCATTAATTAATTCTGCATAAGAAAATTACTTTTAATTTAAACGGCGCCCAGATGGTACCAGCTTTTGGGCGGTTATGTTGTTTTGTAAAAATCTTTGAGTAATCACTCCGCTCACGTTATTTTTGCAGACTAAAGTAAGGAAATATTATACGTAGGTACTTATGGTAGATACAATGTTTCTGTTAATTTTATTTCTATCAATTACATTAGAAAAAATGAAATAGGTACCTACTTAAAACAAATTTAAGGATCTTTAAGAAAAGTTGCGATTACTTTAATTAACAAATCAAATATTTTATTAAGAAAACAACTTTTACCTAGGAAGTAAGTAGGTAGAGGTACCTACTTAATATAAAATATGTATGACTACTGTACTGCGCTGTACTGTAAATAACCACTGTATCATTTAAAAAATATTTTAAGGACTCGAGCTGAAATAAGAAAAACAAAAAAGGCAAGTAAAAAGTAGTTTAGGAGCCCAATTTAAATCACAAAGTAACCTTAATATTCGCAATAATTATATTCTCTATACTCGTACTTAGGTAGGTCCATCATTCTGCCCAATCCTTTGCTATATAGTCACATTAATATTAATACATATAAAACGCCAAAGTTAAAACCTGACTTTCTGCGAGAGTTGGAATTTAGTGCTCCAAGTCAAGTCCGTTCCAACTGCAGCTTCCAACTCGCCGACTTGTGTTCTCGCGTTCACAATTTCATACAAACTCTTTATTTCATCGCTCGCTCTCTCCTTCAGATCTAATTAGGTAGTACTTTGTTTCTGTTGCTGAAGTGTGCATACCTTCGTTTAAACTAGGATAAAAACTACGTACCTACTTACGTGTAGGGACTACACTTTTTACCGTAGAATTGTAGTTTCTTAATAAATGTACTGACAGCCACTCATTATGCTACCGAATCTGCCAACATTTTAGTTGTAGCCCTCTATCCAAACTTTGAGTTGAATTTTTTTTGGGGTTTGACACTAGGGAATATGTTGACTTGAAGGCTTGTATAAATACAGCTTACATACTTTGTATACGTCATCATTATCAACTTGAAGACGTCCACCGCTGGGCATATGCCTCCCCCAATGGCATTTAAAGGTTGTGAAGAGGTTTTTTAAAGGGTCGGCAACGCACCTGTGATACCCCTGGTGATGCAAGTGTCCATAGGCTACGGTAACCGCTTAACGTCAGGCGGGCCGTAAGCTTGTTTGCCAGCCCATGTGGTATAAATTTTTTTATCTTTTGTGAGGATATTCCTTAGTTACCTCCCTTGGCAGGCAGGAGTTATTGACTATTGACCGCAGTAGGGTTTATCTGTACCCAGAACCAGTAGTGTAAGTACTTTGTTTGATTTTTTGTATAAATCTAAGGGTGGATCCACTTTATGCGCAAATGTGTTCCAGACCTTAGTTAGTAGACTTGTAAGTCTTGTAATGTAGTCGCCCCACCGAATTAATAAAGTGTAGAAACAATAGGTGCACTTGTGTGTGTTTGCTCACATAGTCGTAAACCATTACGATATTTGTATGGTCTTTTAAAATTGATAGGTTGATGATAGCAATTTTGGCTTATAATATTTTAATAAGCAGATATAATGCCTTTTCTGAAGGCTTTATCAGCCTCTGTATAATTTACAAAACAGCACGCATTACAATTTAATCAAATACATAAAGTATGCAGGAAACACACCCCAAGAGTAAAGTTACCTACCCTCAGCAAAGTTGATTCACAGTCCCGCACCGATGCGTTGAATCCGATACCTGGCCTAAAAGGTACATCTCAGGCATCCCGAGAGACAGTTGTCTCCGTTACATGTATTCAGACAATCCTTGACTAAAAACACATAGGTATTATGTGGGTAGGCTACAAAAACGGTTTACAAGAATAAGTTACCAAAATTAATGGAAATTACTAATAACCGAACTCTACCTACGAGTACACTGTAGTCCGCTTCTTTTAGCAAGTAAGAAAATAAGTAAATTGGGTGGATGAATACATGCATCCAATCCAATTTATCTAGGTATCGCTAGATCGCATTGCTTTTCACTGCTTTTTTGTTTAGGTACCAAATTTCTAATGATCAAATGAACGGAGTATAGATATTCACAAGTTAAATGTAAGCAACGATGATATGAAATGCATTATATTTGAAAAAATATAACATCAACGGTTTTTATAATGGTAGTCGAACGCCCAACAGACTTGAAAACTCGCGTTTTGGCTACTAAAAGCATCAGTGTGGCCGGACTGATAATTAATTAGGTATATCTCATAGTGTAAGTATTCCATCATCTAAGTACGAAAGCTAACTTCTACATGTTGATCCGCCGCATCACAGCATCGTAATTAAGTAGAATTATGGTAACACACAAACCACATGGTAAACAGGGGAGGTGCATTCGGCATGCAGGTAGCGAGGCTCGGCGTGGGACACCCGCCCACTTGACTCATGTCAAGTGGGGATTATCTGAGCCCGAATGGGCGACGAAAGAACGGGCTCTAGTTAGTCGCGTCGATTTGAAGCCAGAGTGAATGGTTGTTTATACAAGTATCTTTGATGTATTTTATCCTTGTTGGTACGTATTTCTCATGGCATGAAGACATGACATCCCACGACAGTATTTGGTCACATCAGATCTATGAAACAATCAGCGTTTCATGACATGAACTTATAAGTGAGACTGGCTCGGTGGCTCAATTGGTAGTGACCTCTGCCTTCTGAGCCAAGGGTCGTGGGTTCGATCCCCACACATTACAAACATTTGTGTGCATGAACATGTCTGTTTGTATTGGTCTGGGTGTTTTCTATGTATAATATGTATTTATTTACAAAAAAAAAATATATCTAAGTATGTTTATCAGTTGTCTAGTACCCATAGTACAAGTTTCGGTTTAGTTTGGGACTAGATGGCGCTGTGTGGCCCAGCGTGGCATGTCTTGGGTTATTTATTTTATTTATTTATTTATAAGTCAGTTCACTTCGTCTATGTCACTTGTACTTCATGATATGGTTAACATTTTGTAACTATTACGGCAAACTTAGTTATCCAAGTCATGAAGGCAAAAGAGTATAACCTAGATTTGAGGTAGATTTCAAAATAAATATAGTTTTATAGCGAATGTAATGACTACGAAGATATGTGCACCTGGGTAGAGCAGACAACGGAAAGATCACGATTAAAAAAAAAATTGTCATCATCATCATCATCCAATCGCTGTCTACTGTTGGACATAGGCCCCTCCAGTCGTTTGCCACTTAGGGCAAACACCTGGAGGGTTGGCGATCACAGGGCGTAGCTTCTCGCTCCGATGACGCTGCTGCCCGCCATCGGTCTGTGGTATTTAGGTTTAATTGTGATAGTTATGCCGCCACCAGTCAACTGACTGCTGGCAACTGCCAGCGCTTCGTTTGTTATTCGGCAGGATGCACCACGGGCAGGTGAGGTTGGCTTGAAGCGAAAATATGATAGGCTGCTTACATCCCCTTTGTACAAACATTAATTGTTAAGTCAATGTAGTTATAGTTTAGTAAAGTATAAATCATCAACAATAAGAGGTAAATAAATTATGACATAGATATTTATAGAACTAACTACTGCTGTAGGTAGTATAGAATACCTACAAGACCTACATCCATTAGTGTACCTATTCATATTTCAAAATTCAGAAGGGCAAGGCATGCTTCTTTCAACTTTATTATACTTAAACCTTTCAAATTCATTAACTTTCTTAATTAAACTAGGAAAGTTTGTTAGAATGTAAGCTTTCATAAACCTAGAACGATAGTTTATGAACACCAAACTATTCCATTCAAAATTACCCACTACCTAGTTAATACACCTTTGGTTTTTCAGCCACAGCTCACGCCCATATATGATCATAATATATCAATGCATAGCAATACACTTTCATGAATAAATTTACATGCCACGAGTAGAGTTATAAATGAAGCTGGATCTTGTTTCCCGAATGGATTCGTTCTGGATGCGGTAACGGATCGGTGACTATTTACTCACTCTGCAGTTGAGTAAGCGGGTAGGTAGGTAGGTACTTAGTGTATGGTCTAACAAAATAAGTAAACTGACGCAACAAGCTTATTGATAAGTCCACAATAAGACCACCGTACATTTTCCTTATTTAATTTGCAATAAGGCTAATGATGTCAGTATAATTTATATGTATCATTTTATTAGAGATATGCATAACATAATTGTCCAAGTCTAAATGTTTAAGAACTATCAGATCAGTTAAAACAGGGATTTATGTAAGGGAGCGGCCTATCATCATTTCGCTCCAAGCCAACCTCACGTGCCCGTGGCGCATCCTGCCGAATAACAAACGAGGCGCTGACAACCGACTGGTGGCGGATGTTGCCCTAAGTAGCGAAGAACTGGAGATGTCCAGCAGTGGACTGCAATAGGCCGATGATGATGATGAGTTAAAACAGCAATTAAGAAAAAAAGTACAACTTGATACTATGCGAATCAGGCGGTGATGTCCGATGCAACGGGTGACGTGTAACCTGCCAGCACCGACCATTTGTTAGAGTGCACCATCCAGAAATTACCCAACACCTGCAAAAAGTAACAACTAAACTCGTTCAGCTGTTTTTGTATTATACCTACCTGCTTAGATAAGTGCCTCAATAGGCCATAGGTACGTGATAGTTGAAAATCGCTTCATACAGACAGACGAACGCGTCAAACTTCTATCCTAAAAAACTAAACACCCCTTTTGCGTTCGGTTTAGAAACGATCAGCAATAAACAAACTCATCCATAGGTATATCCCATAAATACTTAACACTGTTTATATTTTCGGATATGCAGTCTCTTAAATCCCGAATCCACTAGCATCGTCAAAAACGTGACTGCGCAAAGAACACGGCCCAAGCAGCATGTTGATAGTTGGAGCCAGTTAAAAATGTTTGCCTTCGGTTGTTTTGTAAAAGCAATACACGTAGGAGATAAGATAGGTACACAGTAAGCTCTACAGGGTCCCTGTCATCACTTTACAATCGCTACAATGTTCTACATTACAACTATCGTTTTTCTGAAACCCATAACACAAGTGCATACTACTTTGGGATCGGAGCAATGTAGGTATGAGATGTTGTCTGATATTGATTTGTTCCATCGATGTTTTGTCACCACGTGTCGAATAGGCTTCCTGTTGCATACAAAATGCAATACTGTTGATCCAATTTAGCAGGGGTAGGTAGGTACTAGTATGTCCAATGTTAATCTAATTAGCTTAGTACTAATGAGAAATCGTACCTACCAGGTCTAGTACCGTCCTAACTAAACTAATGTGACGTACTTGCATTATGTCCTAACATTCTAAAGTTGTGCTTCATTAGGTACTTACTTATTATAGCCACATTAACTTCAGTAGATACCTACCTACTAACAACTCAGACCATAGTTATTCGACCGTTTCATATTCATTAAGGATGTAATATTATTCCAGCATTTTTCACTTTGTAGTACAATCACCGCAGTAAAGTGTTTCCTTCGGCCTTTTCATATTTTCCCCAACATTTTCCGCTTTATTTTTTGATGTAAAAATAAACAGCAACAAAACAGCGCCCGCGACATTGACAGATGGACCGACCGACGCCCGGCGGCGTATTTACTACACCTAACACGACCACGTAGGTTTTGCAATAGCTTCGTATCATCTGAACAATGCACTAACTAATGAGAAATGGGAAACATCAAAAGAATTTATTAGCTAAACCTGTTGGCAGTGATGTAACTAAAGGATGGCAAGCCGGCAAAATGGCGTGGGATAAGGGGCCTCAGGTCAGAATAAAACTTTCTGTCCTGTCATTTTTGAATGAGGAAGTTGGCGGTGATAGGTACACCTAGTGCGCCGGAAAACACATTAAACCTACGCCTTATTTCAATAGCTATAGTCGTATCGAAGTATCGGCCCATAAAACTTGAACGTGAAGGAACAGAGAGTGCGCCCATGTTTGCTCACTCATTTGTACACTTTAATATTATTATCTCCTGCGTACCTACTTGGTTGGTCTCAGAGCCGCTTAGACTTTTCCGCAAGTGAGAGCAAGTCGCTTCTGCATGGAGTACCTACCTATTGCTCACATCTCTAGGACGGTTCTGCTAAATACCTTCTAGATGTCCTAGAATACAGCGATGAAAAAGTTAGAGTCCCTATTCCTTGGAGCAGGGAAGCCATTAAGGGCGGTTGGGTTGGTAAGTGCGGCCCGTAATAATCGCATGGATGGCGCGCTCGAAACTGTTGGTTAAACTTCGTAATGAACACTATGGACGTTGTCCGCAAATAATTCATTTTTATTTAGTAGTTGAGTATACTTACCTACATATTTAGTGGGATAGACAATACGCGCGCCGGCCATCGGGCTTGTAATGGAGCGCGTCACGGGCGTGCACAATTTGCCATCTCGCGCCGTGACGCGCTGCTCATTCCGTCTAATTGCATTGCAACATTTCCTACCAGAACATCGATTCAGCCATTCATATAACATAGGAAACGGATTTGAATTTGGAAATCATACTTTGTCTTTTAGCTTAAAAATGATAGTAGCTAAGTAAGAGCATGAATTTTCCGAATCGGAAAAGTTGCGGACGTTTGTAACATTGACATTATTTAATGAAAATCGACTTGTATTTGAATATTGGGTATTTTTCTGATCTAGAGAGCAATGACGCCATGACTGTATAGATTGTCTCCAATTCCAATAGTGTTGGGTTGGGTACATTCATTGGGGATAGGACACTTCAGATTTTGCACCCCCTACAAATAGCCTCTTGTACTGGTCCAGTACAATGTTCTTTTTTAAATGAGTCGATCTTTGGCTCTGCTATACATGTGCCGCTATTTCTCTATCACTTAATAGGTCACTTACGAGAGTCCCCTACCGCGATTTAGCTGGTAATATATTTGACGACATGTGCGGTACAAATATACCGCCTCTTCTATACTCAACACTAATATTCAAAATAACACCAACAAAGCCAATCTCATACACTATTAGCACTTATTATTTTATACCTGAAATAATGGCGAAACCTTATATAGTGCTGCATAAAAGCGAATGGGAGAGGCTGCACAGGAAAACTGATGGTTCGAACCAATTACCCGATCAGCGAGATGAATATTTTAGAAAGTTGATAGAGCTGTCACAAAGCTGGATCAAGACTTGGCCAGACACGGTCCAGGTACTCTTATTATAAGATTTGCAGATAGCACTTTATAATGATGTTGTAATTATGCGAGTTACCTACCTACTTATACCGAAGTGGCACAAATTAAGTGAGACTAGCCTTAATTATGTACTTCGGACTAGGTAGGTATTCACATAAGCTAGTAAATAAAATACCTACTTATCAATCACAATCATGCCGTACACAAATATTTCTTCTTTTGGGCATATAAAAATAACAGTTTCAATAGTGCAATCAAATCCGAATCCCGGTGTAGGGTCGATTTAGAAGATGAACAAAAGTAGAGTCGAGTCAGAGCATTCTTGGCGACGCCCAAACTTCAAGAAATCGGAGACTAAACCACCATTTCATCCACATAGCTCCTAATACCAAGTCATTATTTGTTAAAAGATAGGAACATACATAGGTATAACAAATACTTACACATAATATTCCTATTGTTAAAATATGTAGGGCCATGTGGAGCAAGTTGCAAAACAAAAAGAAAAACGACACCAAGAGGAAATAGCGACAGTGAAGAAAGGCCTTAAGAAAAAGAAGCAAGCTGATACTAAAGAAGCGATTAAAAGAGCTAGAGAGCTGATTTTCGACGATAGCTGCTATGGAAGGAAGCTGCTAAGGTTTGATACATTTACAAGCAAAATTAATACTTCCTTATTGGTATACATATATCCAAATGATGATGATGAATGTGTTAGTATGGGAACAACTATCATATCCAGAACACAACATTGAAATTTAAATAAATATGAAATTGTAGTAGCCTTCAGTAAACTTTGCACTTTACCTAAAACCTTTACTTTCAGTGCTTTACTTGAATCCAAAAACTTGGAAATACTAGACATTCAAACGGAATTTGAAAAAGAAATTAAAGAAAAAAATAAAAAGCATGAACAAGAAATGCTATCCAAACTTAAACTCGACAGGTGCAGTTTTAATTTAGATAAAAACGAGCAAGAAGTTCTACGTAAAAACAGAGAAATGGAAATGGAATTGGCTCAAATTAATAAATCTATGTTAGTTTATTAGACCTACCAATGTTATTAGTATACGTATTGGGATTTGTTACAATAATTCTTTTCTCTTTGCACTGCACCAGTAAAAGAAAAGTAGGTATCTACTCAAAAATTCTGGCAGAGTTAGATATAGGATGGGTTGTAGGTACACTACGAAACCACGATTCATGCTTTTTTGCCATAAAATTACAGGCATGAGATGGAAATAAATAAAAAAAAGAAAAAGAAAGAAGAACAACAAATTATAGAGCGGGATAATGCACAACTAACTCAAAAAATGCTTGCAAAAGAAGCGGAGAAAGAGGTACAATTCTTTTCATGGGATAACATAGGAAGTTCGACACCTAATTTACATAATATTGTTTTGTAATATGCAGAAAGAATATGATATCTCTATGAGACAAGATTTGGAATATTACGAAAGGGAACAACGACTCGCCAGAGAACATAAAGCAAATAGAGAAAAGTCAGACGAAGCAAGAGCCAGCGTGCAGCAAAAGGAGCTGGAGCGTAAATATTACAAAATTAGTAAGGTGATGAAACAGGTTAGTTTAATTCCGATAGTGATAGAATTTTAGGAATGTCTCCATGTTCGTTCGAGGCACCGGACATATTTATCCTTGTTACCATGGGTCCTACATTCTGCAATGACCAACCCATCGGTAGACGCCTACCAACTAGGTACTCGTTCTTTGGTCAACGCCACACAATATTTAAGTTCTTAGGTACCTACCTATCAAGCGAAGCTTCGCCACACTTTGCACATTAAAACAAATAGACGATCGCAAAGAATCAACGTTTATTTAACATCCTAAAATCCACTGAACTAATCGATTTCCTAAAATAAATTCCTTAAATACTAAGGAAACTGGTAATTTTAATTCTTTAAAGCTCCACAACAACCAGAACACGGAACACTACAAAAGGAATTACGAGTCAATAGAAAAGTTACAGAAACAAAAGCATCTACACTATGAAGAATTCGTAGAGAAAGGTGTTAAAGAATTGATGGAAAGGTAAACATAAAACTAAAATAATAATAGACTGTTTTAATGTAACAAATTTATGGTTTTGTTCTAGGGCCCCGTAGGTACCACCACTTCCTGATAACTATCTACTTATACCTAGGACGGTTCACAGAGAAATGATTAAACTGACGTTTAATTACAGAACCGCACAGAAAGACCAAGAAGATGCAGCTAAAATCAAGTTACAATGTGAAAATCGAAAAGATTTAGCTAAAAGCAACAAACTGGCTGCAGACGAAGTCGCTCATTGGCGGAAATCTCAAAAGCTCTACAACAAGTGCGTCGGCGACCGCCAGTGCATCTTGCCTAAGTCCTGCGGTAAACGGAAGGAACAACAAACCAGCGGTATTAAAGGTACAGAAATAAAGTATTTACTACCGTACCTTACATATCTAACAATATTTTTATTAATGGAATTTCTAGCGTGAAGAACAGCGGTTTTACTCACAAATGCATTTGAATCTTTTTAATATATTTGTGAGGGAGATCTTTCTCCCTCACAAACTATCTCGACGTTCAATAATATACAGTACGAGTACTTACATTAGTCTAATAGGTATATACATTCAGCAGAATCAGGCAGGGGTATTCCTGCAGTCCCTCAGCATCATCAGCATCATGATCACCAGCCAGCAAACGCCACTGCTGAACATAATCACGACTGTCATTGGGGGGCATTTGCCTTAGAAATCAGCGTTTCCTTATATTCATTTGGTTGTCTTCTACGACACCCACATTATTAAAACCAAAACTTACTTTTCAGAAAAACGCCCGTCCAGTTTTCTATCACGTACCAAGACATTACAAGAGCAGCTCCAGGCGCGCAGAGCGGCGCCGTCGCCGTGGGGCGCGGCGGGCGCGGCGCACGCGCACTTCGCAGAGCGCGCGGCCGATACCCTGCGAGAGTGCCGCCACAAACGGTTCGCGAGGAAAGTCGTCTATGTGTGTATCTTCGTCTTCTTCTTCGTTTTCTTTATTACTGAAGGTCGTGCCCGTCCTGATAGGCTGCTTCCACACCACCCTGCCGTGTATGTATCTTCGTTTTCCGGTGACATATATAAACACGGGTCTATTTCACAAACGGCCGTATTCACAAACGTTACTATGCGGCGAAGGACTCACAATGCCCATAGACAACGTGCCAAATTATAGAATACGGGTGTCACTACGAGTATACCATTCGATGTCCGAGGCATCGGGTTTTAGCGAATACATAGGTACATCATACATTAAGTCACCGTAAAATTGTAAATACAAAGATTAAAATAGATTATACGTATACGTATAAAGTTGAGATTCTCTTCAGACCTGAGGGCGCCCCTTACGGCTGAGGGCCCGTGGCAATCTTCCGACATACTACCCTGTAGTTACACTGTTACGCCACTGCCATAACCTATGGAATATAAACTATTTTTCCAAAATACTTGATGACTGGCTCGGTGGCTCAATTGGTAGTGACCTCTGCCTTCTGAGCCAAGGGTCGTGGGCTCGATCCCCACACATTACAAACATTTGTGTGCATGAACATGTCTGTTTGTATTGGTCTGGGTGTTTTCTATGTATAATTGTATTTATTTACAAAAAAAATGTATCTAAGTAAGTTTATCAGTTGTCTAGTACCCATAGTACAAGCTTCGGCTTAGTTTGGGGCTAGATGGCGCTGTGTGGCCCAGCGTGGCATGTCTTGGGTTATTTATTTATTTATTTAATGACTACAATGATAGCGAAGTCACCGGACAACGGGGGAGCGGAAGGCTCTCTTAAAAACATAAACCTACACAGCACTTAAATGTTGTCTGTACCTACTTTACGCGACTGCAAACATATTGTCTTATTTTACAGGAATACAGGAAATCGAACCATTTGGACGAAATGACACTGCCTGTACCAAATTACTGATTTGAGGACTTGAAGTTTCGATGACACGGAAGAAATAATACAACAAATTCGACAATCATTATACTACATTTATTGTATACTACAAATATAACTATATACAAAACTTTGTCCTTACCATCAAATTTCCATTATCTTAGACCTGCGTTCCGTTCAATGCTACATAGTCACGATTAAGTATTTGAAGTATTTAAATTGGAAAGTCGGAAACATTTACGCTTATTTATAATATAACAAAATAAATAGATCACAATGTACACATACAGCCTATGAGGAGATCATTGGGCTGTACTAGCGCATTTCTGTAGTATTTCCTTCGTAAAAATGATTGCAGAAAGGCATATAAGAAATTTCATAATTACCTAATAAAATGTCTGCCATCGTTTGAGTGTCACAGCACAGCAATGGAATAATGTGGGTATACAATTTGATATATTATCTGCATTAAATAAAGTGTAAAATGACACTCAATCGAGGGAAATACAGGAATATTACTTATTTAAGCTGCAATAGTTCAATACACGAATACTCTGCTTTTACATAATCTTTAACAACCTGCGGTGTAATTCTAATCATCAATGAGACGTATGGACGCCTGCAACACCTATTTTGCTATGACATAAAGCGCGGGATACACTAAGGAACATTTTGTTTCGCAACATGACGCGCAACACTCAATCTACGAGTAAGTGACGCTACAACGTGCCCTCACGTACAATGTCGAAGCTGTTAAAAAATATGTCCTACAACATGTTGCTCCATTTGATCCCTAGTGAACCCGTGACTGTCGGGCAGAATACTCGTGTATCGCACCACGCGTCTAGTACGGCGACGTCTTCTGCTTGATAACGGCCTGTACGCACTTGGCCATGGTGGGCGAGGCGCGGCTGATGGCGTCCGTCATGAAGAAGTCCTCCAAGGTCTTCAGCTGTACGTCCAGGTTGCCGGATAGGGGCTTCTGCAGGCTCTGTACGATGGAAACGCATTGCTTAATGGTTGAAGGAACAAATGTATAATAGTATTTTCTACGACGCATGACACGGAGGATGTAAGGGAGCAGACTATCATCTTTTCGCTCCAAGCCAACCTCACCTGCCCGTGGTGCATCTTGCCGAATAACAAACGAGGCTCTCGCAACTGACTAGTAGCGGTATAACCATCACAATTGAAGGCATAGCTAATGCTAATACCACAGACCGATGACAGCAGCGTCACCGGAACTAGGAGCTACGCCTTACGATCACCAACCCGCCTGCTCAGCGTGGCGATTATGGGTACAGCTGTGGCGAACAGCTGGAGAGGCCTATGTCCAGCAGTGGACTGTGATATGATGATGATGATGACCCTGCGATCATAAATACACTAGATTCAGTGATGCATACAAAAAAGAAACAAAAATATGGCTCGAGTTTACTATAGCTTCCTACCTATGAGATACATACATACTAATACAAAAATAAGGTAATGTACAAAGCGATTTCATCAATAACCATCCTTATTCCAATGAAAAAAGGTTTAGTTTTTTCTAATACGACTAATTATTTTAAGACATTTCGTTTAGCGATATCACTCAGAGCTCGTAAAATTTTATTACCCTACGTAGTCAGCGCTTAGAAATCCAACTTTATTGCAATACGTTAAAGCTTAAAACTCACTAACGTCACCTGTGAAGATGTGATTGTTTTGACTTACCACTAAAAAAATTATACGATAGAATACGGAACTCATGGAGTCGCTTTATTGATAAAAAAAATTAATTACATTACATTTGCCTTACATTTAAATTACATTAAAACTATACATTTATAATATACATTTCAAACTAACGATTTAGTGTTGCCATAATAATCATATTGTCAGTAGGTATCTATTTTATAATGATTAATTTTTAACGGACTTCAAAAAAAGAGCAGGTTCTCAATTCGTCGGTATGTATAATGTTTTTTATGTATGTTCACCTATATTTCCATCTATAGATGGATTTCAAAATTTTAATAATAGAATATTATTAAATTATTTACTGCGAACATATTCATCGATTAATTAAACAAAATATTGACAGAAACCAATAACAAATATATAATAACAATCTACGCCTTTGATTATTTCCAGATATGTCTAGTTTATCAAAATGTATTGAGCATATTGTAGAATTTTTGCAAGGTCTGTAACGGTCTTCTCTTCTTTCTTGTGCGACAATGGATATCCATTCTGCACAGCGATATGGATCAGAGGAAAATCTACAATAAAATAAAAAAATAAATTAACCACTCCATAGTACATTTTGTTCCATTCACACAACCGACACTTTGGCCAAACATTGCTTGGCTCCAATGTTTGGGCAAATCGTTGGCCACATGGCAAAATATTAGTTTTTAATAGTTAAATAATGTTTTTAAGAACATTTAAATAGATTTGACACTGTACTTACCGAAAAAATGATACTCCTTCGGAAACTTTACTATTACGGTGGCTATTTTCGCAGATTTTAAAAACACACCGAGGCATTATGGCACGTCTGAACGTTGGCTGTGGTTGGAGCAAACTAAACTCAAATAAGACCACAACTTTATTTGTGCTCTTATTTTTTGGTGCCATTTTTTAGACCGTGACACTTAATCTAGTGTATTTGTGATCGCAGTGATGACCCTATATTCGCTCTCAAACTCGTATAAAACAGCCAAGCTAAAATATTGTGAATGATTGTGTGTTGAGTGGTCAATCAACATGATCAGCAATCTGGTCCATCCTTCAATCAAGGTTCGGCAGGCTCTGGTTATCAACAGAGAACTATGAAATGTTTGGGGGAGACCAATGACCAGCAGTAGCACACAGCGACATATAGGTGGATACCTATTGATTTTTGAGAGAGGTAGGGCATAGCGAATCTTCGCACGAATTGAGCCGCCCGTCCTGGGAAGGACCTCCACTCACACATAGAATACCGCAGCCAAATGACCTCCGGGTCGTGTTTCTGCTGGTGAATAGAAATCCGGAGCACGTGGGAGGTTAGGGCTGGGCCGGCATGGCTGTGGCAATTGATCAGTTACTTGCCCGTTGTCACAGCGACTTGGGCTTCTCTTTCACTTTCCATCAGGCGTAAGGAAGCCATTATGTCGAGCTACTATATAAAAAAAAAAAAGGTTACTGTACCTGCGCAAGCGCCCTCGCCTGCGCGAAGTAGTTGTTGGGCTGCACGTCGCCGTAGGCCACGAGCGCCGGGCTGATCTGGCTGAGCCGCTCGCGGACCTCGTCCAGCGTGTCGTACGGCAGCGGCGCACCTACCACTTCCGACAAGGCTCTGCGTGCAAGCGAAACCATTTTTCTTAACATTTAAGTCCAAATCGATCAAGGTGGCGATCATTGGGAAAGGAGTATGTCCAGCAGTGGACTGATATAGGCTGATGATGATGATACACTTTTACTATACACTTTGCCCAGGATCGATCAAGGTGGCGATCATTGGGAGAGGTCCAGCAGTGGACTGATATAGGCTGATGATGATGATACATTTTGACCTCTGACGCCGCCACATAGCGGTTGGTTGGAAGTACCGGTTTGTTTGTAGTAGACATACCCTGCCTCCCAGTACTTTAAGAGATTTCTGCCGTTCCATTTCGCGAAGGCGACGTGAGTACCACATAACCCACATGGCTAGGGAGGTCCCATGAGCCCCTGCATAGGGGATATAAAAAAATGACATTACACATTTTCTTATGTAGTATTTCTTTCACTGAAGGTGGTTTCCTAAACTTAAGTTACCTGGATGCCACTTCCAGTCTCACACAGGCAGTCTGCGAATAGTAATAATAGTATGGGCTGCGCAGACGACAGACTTTTTGTGTGAAAGAGTCTGCGTCTGAGACCGTTAAAAAGGGCATCTAGGTCCCTACAGCTCTGCCGACAGAATGATCGTAGATGTGCGTTGAGTCTGTGAAATATCCGGGACAGATTTTTGCGCGTCGTGTTCGTTACCGCATATAATTGCATCACAGACTAAAAAGTGCGTCACGGATAGTCTGCGATAGGACGGCGGCGAGACGGCCACCAGCGTCTGCTGCGCGCGGCCCTCGGCGTTGACGTACGTGCCGCGCTTCTCCGTGTACGCCATCTGTAGCTACATACCTGATGATCTTCCAGTCCTCGCGCGCCTTGCCGGGCGGCGAGACGGCCACCAGCGTCTGCTGCGCGCGGCCCTCGGCGTTGACGTACGTGCCGCGCTTCTCCGTGTACGCCATCTGTAGCTACATACCTGATGATCTTCCAGTCCTCGCGCGCCTTGCCGGGCGGCGAGACGGCCACCAGCGTCTGCTGCGCGCGGCCCTCGGCGTTGACGTACGTGCCGCGCTTCTCCGTGTACGCCATCTGTAGCTACATACCTGATGATCTTCCAGTCCTCGCGCGCCTTGCCGGGCGGCGAGACGGCCACCAGCGTCTGCTGCGCGCGGCCCTCGGCGTTGACGTACGTGCCGCGCTTCTCCGTGTACGCCATCTGTAGCTACATACCTGATGATCTTCCAGTCCTCGCGCGCCTTGCCGGGCGGCGAGACGGCCACCAGCGTCTGCTGCGCGCGGCCCTCGGCGTTGACGTACGTGCCGCGCTTCTCCGTGTACGCCATCTGTAGCTACATACCTGATGATCTTCCAGTCCTCGCGCGCCTTGCCGGGCGGCGAGACGGCCACCAGCGTCTGCTGCGCGCGGCCCTCGGCGTTGACGTACGTGCCGCGCTTCTCCGTGTACGCCATCTGTAGCTACATACCTGATGATCTTCCAGTCCTCGCGCGCCTTGCCGGGCGGCGAGACGGCCACCAGCGTCTGCTGCGCGCGGCCCTCGGCGTTGACGTACGTGCCGCGCTTCTCCGTGTACGCCATCTGTAGCTACATACCTGATGATCTTCCAGTCCTCGCGCGCCTTGCCGGGCGGCGAGACGGCCACCAGCGTCTGCTGCGCGCGGCCCTCGGCGTTGACGTACGTGCCGCGCTTCTCCGTGTACGCCATCTGTAGCTACATACCTGATGATCTTCCAGTCCTCGCGCGCCTTGCCGGGCGGCGAGACGGCCACCAGCGTCTGCTGCGCGCGGCCCTCGGCGTTGACGTACGTGCCGCGCTTCTCCGTGTACGCCATCTGTAGCTACATACCTGATGATCTTCCAGTCCTCGCGCGCCTTGCCGGGCGGCGAGACGGCCACCAGCGTCTGCTGCGCGCGGCCCTCGGCGTTGACGTACGTGCCGCGCTTCTCCGTGTACGCCATCTGTAGCTACATACCTGATGATCTTCCAGTCCTCGCGCGCCTTGCCGGGCGGCGAGACGGCCACCAGCGTCTGCTGCGCGCGGCCCTCGGCGTTGACGTACGTGCCGCGCTTCTCCGTGTACGCCATCTGTAGCTACATACCTGATGATCTTCCAGTCCTCGCGCGCCTTGCCGGGCGGCGAGACGGCCACCAGCGTCTGCTGCGCGCGGCCCTCGGCGTTGACGTACGTGCCGCGCTTCTCCGTGTACGCCATCTGTAGCTACATACCTGATGATCTTCCAGTCCTCGCGCGCCTTGCCGGGCGGCGAGACGGCCACCAGCGTCTGCTGCGCGCGGCCCTCGGCGTTGACGTACGTGCCGCGCTTCTCCGTGTACGCCATCTGTAGCTACATACCTGATGATCTTCCAGTCCTCGCGCGCCTTGCCGGGCGGCGAGACGGCCACCAGCGTCTGCTGCGCGCGGCCCTCGGCGTTGACGTACGTGCCGCGCTTCTCCGTGTACGCCATCTGTAGCTACATACCTGATGATCTTCCAGTCCTCGCGCGCCTTGCCGGGCGGCGAGACGGCCACCAGCGTCTGCTGCGCGCGGCCCTCGGCGTTGACGTACGTGCCGCGCTTCTCCGTGTACGCCATCTGTAGCTACATACCTGATGATCTTCCAGTCCTCGCGCGCCTTGCCGGGCGGCGAGACGGCCACCAGCGTCTGCTGCGCGCGGCCCTCGGCGTTGACGTACGTGCCGCGCTTCTCCGTGTACGCCATCTGTAGCTACATACCTGATGATCTTCCAGTCCTCGCGCGCCTTGCCGGGCGGCGAGACGGCCACCAGCGTCTGCTGCGCGCGGCCCTCGGCGTTGACGTACGTGCCGCGCTTCTCCGTGTACGCCATCTGTAGCTACATACCTGATGATCTTCCAGTCCTCGCGCGCCTTGCCGGGCGGCGAGACGGCCACCAGCGTCTGCTGCGCGCGGCCCTCGGCGTTGACGTACGTGCCGCGCTTCTCCGTGTACGCCGCGCCCGGCAGCACCACGTCCGCCACGCTCGCGCCCGCGTCGCCATGGTGACCTGCCGACAAACAACATCATCACATCACATCACCAGCCTGTCGCAGACCACAGCTGGACGTAAGCCATTTTCAGAGAGGTAGGGCATAGCGAATATTCACTCGAATAGGCTATTATGGCTAAAAAATGTAATTAGTCCGTCTTTCAGCTTATTCAAAAATAAAAGACACGTATTTTTCCTTTTTGTATTCAAATAAACAATAGCAAAGATACAAGGCATCAAAAGTTAGGAGTGGGAGTCTTTGACGTCACTCGCTCCCGTAAAAAATTACTCACCACCACACCATATCTTTGTAATTTTTAGTCTAATTTACAAATAAAAAAATGTGTTTTTTATTTTTAAATAAGCTAAAAGACAGACTAATTACAATTTTTAGCCATAATAGCCTATTGAGCCGCCCGTCCGGGGAAGGACCTCCACCCTATAGAATACCGCAGTCAAATGATCCCCGCGCTTCTGCCGATGATTAGGGTTTCCAGAGCTCGTCGGGGGTTAGGGTTGGGCCGGCATGGCGGTTCCAACTGACAGGAAACTGACCAGTTACTTGCCCGTTGTCACAGCGACTTGGGCTTCTCTTTCGCTTTCCATAAAAAACCTGGAGAGGCCTATGTGCAGCAGTGAACTGTGATAGGCTGATGATGATGATGATGTCCAATAGTGGTTAATGATGATGACCCGACCTCGTGGTCTCAGAGGCCACTCACCCTGGTAGATGACGACGGCGTCGGCCGGCAGCTGGTCGCGCGTGACCAGGCCGCAGTCCGCGCCCAGCAGGTACACCACCTGCGCGCCCGCCAGCGCCGCGCCCACGCCCGGCTTGTAGCCGATGTCCAGCGCCGCCACCTGCGACGCCGTGCGCTGCAGGACGTTCAGGACCTGACAAAGCGAACAAATATAAATAAATATCAGACGACATCACATACATTGTATGGGGATGTAAGGGAGCGGCCTATCATCATTTCGCTTCAAGCCAACCTCACCTGCCTGCCCGTGGTACATCCTGCCGAATAGCAAACGAGACGCTGGCAACCGTCTGGTGGCGGTATAACCATCACAATTGAAGGCGTAGCTAAATACCACAGACACAGCAGGAGTCTTGAGCTGGTCCGCACCTAAGATCACCTCCATCTCCTAAGACGATGCCTTCCCCTGTTCATCATCCTGTGTGGTACCAGCTCACCTTCCAATCCTTATCGGCGAGCTTCTCCTGCAGTTTCAACGCCAACTCCTGCGTATAGGCCAGCAGAGCAGGTCCGGCAGGAGTCTTGAGCTGGTCCGCGCCCAGGATCACCACGGGCCGCTTGGCCTGCTCCAGCCGCCGCGCCACCTCGCTCGACGCGGTGCCCGTCGCCAGATCCTTTACTATGGACGCTGAGTCGCCGACGTGCTGCAACATAACAATATCCAGAATAAATAAATATACAAGGTGACTTTTTAATCACAATCCAAATTTTTTCTGGGCATTAGGTATCGTTATTAGAGCCTATTTCTGCAAAAATAAATATAGTTATTATTTTCACAACAAAGTTATTGTCCCGAATCCATTATAAATTTCGCATGGTTACCATTTCTGGCGTAAATATTTAGTACGCAAAACGATAAATATCAATGGTATTACGAATTAAAGGTAAGACGGTATTACCGCGAGTACTGCGAAATGGTAACCATGTGAAATTTATAATTGGTTCGGGACAATGAATTTGTTGTAAAAATTTTACCTATATTTTTTTTTTGCGGAAATGGGCTCTATTAGCGATACCTAATGCCCAGAAAAAAATTGGATAGTGATTAAAAAGTCACCTTGTATAATCCAAGGCTTGATATAGGCTGTGAAGAAAAACCATGTACAGAACCTGCACACGACCGAGATGCGCATGCTACACTTAATGACAGGGTGCGCAATGAATACATAAGAGGTACCTTTAAAGTTGCACCAATTGCAGAAAAAATCGCGGAGTCTAGGCTGAGATGGTACGGTCATATACAGCGAAGACCAGATGATCATGTCGTGAAGAAGTGCCGCGGACAGCAACTAGTTGTTAATAATTATCAACTATTTGAAACACTCACTATTCCTTCCATTTTCTGTATCAAATAGCAGAATTTTGAGGTAATCAAATAGAGGTTGTGGGGTTTGTAGATGTGGAGGTTCCTCTGTGTGGTGTGGTGAAATGATAGATGTCTGAAGTCCAATAGAAATATATATTTGGTGCACCGTATAATACAATTAATTACATGTTGGTAGCGAGTGGTCGGAATGCGTGGCGGGGAACGACTGCCTGTTAAGCAGCGCACAATACAAAACTGCGTGCGCTGCAAAACTGCTACTGTAGGCCGCTACATCATTCCTCCCCTTTAAGAAAAACCTAGCCTAATAGGACCAAGACCTATATTTTTTTTTATAGTGGCTCGACATAATGGCTTCCCTACGCCTGATGGAAAGCGAAAGAGAAGCCCAAGTTGCTGTGACAACGGGCAAGTTACCTGTCAGTTGCCACCGCCATGCCGGCCCAACCCTAACCCCCCACGAGCTCCGGAAACCCTACTCACCGGCAGAAACACGACCCAGAGGTCATTTGACTGCGGTATTCTATAGGGTCCTTCCCCGGACGGGCGGCTCAATTCGAGCGAAGATTCGCTATGCCCTACCTCTCTTTCTGTATCAAATAGCAGAATTTTGAGGTAATCAAATAGAGGTCTTTAAAAAAAACCTAGCCTAATAGGACCAAGACCTATATTTATAGAAAAAACGAAACGAGTACCGTGTATTCATAGGTGAGGTCGACTTTGGGCCCGATGAGGGCCACGTCAGTCTCCTTGTGGATGAACGCCTTGCGGATGCGCGCGTTCAGCAGCGGCGCCTCGAAGCGCACGTTGGTGCCGATCAGAAGCACGTAGTCCGCGTCTTCCACGTCTACGAGAGAAAAAAAACAAAAAAAAGTAAAAAAAATAACCATAATAGAAAAAATATATACACCTACTTAAATTATGTATTACACACCAGTACCAGCACCAAAATCTGGTGGTACGTTTATTTATTTATTTGTTAAAACTTTATTGCTCAAAATGGTACAAAAGACGAACTTATAGCTAGGAGCATTTTCTACCAGTCAACCCTTGCGTCATGTAGAGAGCTGATTTGATGTGCGGTGAGTGGTGATGGCCCATAAATCACGTATTTTCAAACTTACTTTAATACCTAATCATGTAACTATTTTGTGCAATAAAGAGAAAGAGAATAATCGCCATGCTGGGCAGGTGGATTGGCGAAACGTCAGTACTCACTGGCAATCTTGGTGTTGAGCAGGTAGGAGGAGCGCAGGTCGGTCCCGGCGCCCTCCGCGGGGAAGTACTGCTCCGTGCACGCCGCCTCCGAGCCCAGCCGGTTGGCCAGGTCCTTCAGCGCCACCAGCGACTCGGCGTCCGCCATGTCGCCCGCCACTACCACCAGCTGAACACCAAAAAAAAAGGAAACGTGTAAACCTCTTTTCTACATCGATGTCACTTTTGACAGAGTGGTCGTCATTTCAGGCGTTGGTGGCCAGTTTCACAACGCGCCGCCATTGTTATCTCACAGCTGCCTTCCTCTAATATTATTATTTTATTTTACTCTTTGAAAGTATTTGATCAGAATCAAGCCAGATGTTAAGTGATGCTGTTGTCTAGGATGGAGCATGCTTATAAGTATCTAAGGATAAAGCCTCTAGCCTCAAATATTTCCAAGTTGTAATGTGTCTACTTTTTCTACTGTTCCGACTCTCATTCCTTGGCATTTAATCGGGCTGAAATTTGGCATGTTATGACGTAGGCATCTGCTAGGAAAGGATTTTGATCAATAGGGTGTTATGGCTAAAAATGTAGTTAGTCCGTCTTTTAGCTTATCTATACTTATAATAAATCTGTAGAGAGGTCAATTCTGTACATGAAATATATTTTCAAAATAACTATCAGGGGGTGATTAGTGATCGATACTGATGCCAAAAATGCAATCAGTAAAATTTTTGTCTGTCTGTCTGTCTGTCTGTCTGTCTGTCTGTCTGTCTGTCTGTCTGTATGTTCCTTATAGAAACAAAAACTACTGGACGGATTTTAACGAAACTTGGTACAATTATTCTTCATACTCCTGGGCAGGTTATAGGGTACTTTTCATCACGCTACTATCAATAGGAGCAGAGTAGTGAAGGGAAATGTTGGGAAAACGGGAGAAGTTACTCCATTTTTTAAGCTTCCGTCGCGTGTGCAGCCTTAATGGTTAAAGTTACATAGAAATTATGTATGACAGAAACATTTTACATAAAATTGACTAAAAAATATCCCGCAACAGCATATGTCTATCTTTTATGGTTGACTCACAATAACACGTGTAACTCCTGATAGCTTAGCAGTTTGGAGCATTCTGATTATATTTGTTTACTCTTACGTTTATAATACTCTCATTCATCCCTAATTTAAAAAAGTTATCATTATTACCTATTCAATAAAAAAAGAATCATAGAAATCGGTATAGAAACACCAAACTTATACATGAAATAAGCCATCGCGCCGTCGCACGTGAATACTGAATCATGCTATAAGGATTATTTTTGTGTAACGGTTGCCGCGCTCGAAACGGGTCGCGGCGGCGGTAGGGTATAAAAAGGCGGGAGGTCCGAGAGCTAGCTTCATTCAATATTTGGCTGTTGATGCGTTCAGAGCGATCGACCTTATTGACAGACAATAATTGATATTGAGAAACCGTGCCAGCGCGACTTTTAGTTTTTAAATAGTTTATTTGAATTTCTTTTGTTGTTATATTGTAAAATATTCGTTCAAATTAAAAAATATTAAGCGTAGGTACTTTTATTAATTAAAGTAGTTATAAGTATTTATTTTTAAGTGAAGTAGGTATAGGTAGATAGTTTTGCACAGGCGTTTCAGCTTCAAAAATATATTTACAAAAAAAGTATCAGGGGGTGATTAGTGATCGATACTGATGCCAAAAATGCAATCAGTAAAATTTTTATCTGACTGTCTGTCTGTCCGTCTGTCGTTCTGTCTGTCTGTATGTTCGTTATAGAAACAAAAATTACCTACTCAACGGGTTTTAACGAAACTTGGTACAATTATTCATCATACTCCTGTGCAGGTTATATGATACGTTTCATCACGCTACAATCAATAGGAGCAGAGCAGTGAAGGGAAGTGTTGGGAAAACGGGAGAATTTTTTATCTGAATGTTTGATTGAGCATCACGCAAAAAGTACTGCATGGAATTGAATGTGGTTTTCACCAATGTATTGCTAGAGGTCTAACTTAAGATTTGGGCATCATTTTATGGAAGTCCGTTAGTTTTGAAACCCGATATCCACGCGTGCGACGCCGCTGGCACAGCTAGTTCAAAAATAAAAGACATGTATTTTTCCTTTTTTCATTAAAATAAACAATAGCAAAGATACAAGGCATCAAAAGTTAGGGTGGTCTTTGACGTCACTCGCTCCCGTAAAAATGCCTCATAAATAAAAAAATATGTGTCTTTTATTTTTGAATAAGCTAAAAGACGGACTAATTATAATTTTTAGCCATAATAGCCTATTCTACCCCCAAGGGGATATAATAGAGGATGAAACTTTAAGGACGTGGTGGACGTAGTGGCGGGCACAGCTAGTTGTTCTATAACTGTTTAACCTGGTTCAAACCAGCGGTACCTTATCAGACGGACAGTCGCGCAGCGCCCTGGCGGCGGCCACGACGGCGTCCTCCCACTCGACGGGCGCCAGGTTGCCGCGCGAGTCCTTCAGCATCGGCGTCACCAGCCGCTGCCGCTTCAGCCCGTCGCACGCGAAGCGCGACTTGTCCGACAGCCACTCCTCGTTGATCTCCTAATTCGTAATTACTTTTATTAGAAAAGTTTTCCGGTAACATATCTGTATTAAGGCAATTCGCAAAATATTCTCTTGACTCAAGGCATCTATTATATTTAGTTTTAAATCAATGAGGGTGTGTCAAAATGAAAATAAAAATTGGAAACATGTAACATGCTTGAGGTTAATGTGTGAACTCGGTTGACACAAAAAGAACCAGGTCTAACAGTGGAAATGCTTTCATATTAGGTGCAAGTTTTAATTTACCTCATTAGTCCTAGGCAGAATACGTAACACTTCATTGGTGCGAGTAGCGACTACGATGTTGCTACCCAATGGGTCTAAAACATCTACAGAGTCGATCTGCAATATAAAAACTTCATGTTATTTACTAATACAAAACATAATTAATTATGAAATCTATATTTTTGTAATCAAGACATTGATTAACTTACCCTCCTGGTCTCCCAGGGTCGTGCAGCAAAGCTGTAAGGTTTCGAGGTAAGAGCACCAACTGGACACAAGTCTATGATGTTACCAGACAATTCGGAGAGGAACATCTTCTCCACATATGTGCCGACCTGAAACCAACCAAAAAGAATGAATAGTTGTCTATTTTTGCTTTTATTAGTTAGTAAACATATTTTTGTTACTAGCTGTGCCAGCGACTTCGTCCGCGTGAAATAGTTTCTTGGGTAGTGATTTTAATGACCCCCAGTGCCTGGCAGCTGGCAGCGGCGCGGCGCAGATCTCGGCGCGCTTTATATACCCGCGCAAACGTACAGCAGGCTCGACGTGATTAGTTAAATGGGCGTAACTTTTTTATTTATGGACCGATTAACATGAAACAAACACTAAATGTTAAGGGAAGCTTCCAGCAATATATTAGTGAAAACCGCATCTTAATCGGATACGCGGTTTCTGAGATTAGCGTGCACAAACATACAGACAAACAGACAAACCGACAAACAGACAAAAATTCCAAAAATCATTGTTTTGGGTACTATTGCGTTAATAAAGGCCTCCCATAATATTTTTTTACAAATATCTTCCATGTACAGACAGCGATTCGTTACATTTTTATTATATGTATAGATGTATAGAAGATATAGATAGATGTATAGATGTATAGAAGATTTTATTTAGAGCCTTTTACCTAGCTTAATTCTCTCTATATAGTTATAATTATACAATGTAACAGTGTAAACAAATGTTGGTGAATCAAATATAAATAAATAAAATAGAGATTGATTTTCTTTTAATAAAACATAGTAAAAATTGCTTTGTTTTAAGAGAGAAAATATCAAGTGGATATGTATAGTGACAATTCCTAATTTAAGGTTCTAATAATACCTGCATATCAGTGCCTCGTCCAGTGGTACCAAAATCGTCAACACCAGCTACTTCGGACGCAAACCTGATGCACCGTGTGCAATGGATGCAGCGGGTCATTATGGTCTTGATCAGTGGCCCCACATCTTTGTCTTCAACTGCCCTATAAATAAATTATATTGATTACATGTAGTACACTTTATCAATATTTATGAACAGTAAACAATGTTATTACTTAATTCAAATTTCAGTGCTTCATATTTCTGATGTATGGTGCATAAACTTATCTCACTACATATTTTTTGTTTAACCAATCTCAAAACATTTTTCTCAACTGTAGCCCATAGTGTGTACTATCAAACATTAGGGAATAATAAACTAAACTAAACAAGTATTGCAATTATTAAGTAATCAATATTCTAAATGCAAAATGATTACTAATCTTCACTGACCTCTTCCCAGAGAAATGTATGTCAGTGAAACGGCTTCTATCTGAACCAAATGCCATGGACTGATCTTGGAGGTCGCATTCACCACCCTGGTCGCAGATAGGGCAGTCCAAGGGATGGTTCACGAGGAGGAACTCCATGACGCCTTCCCGGGCTTTCCTGGTCAAGTCAGAGTTGGTCTTGACCCTCATGCCCTTCATCACGGGCATGGCGCAGGCAGCGACAGGCTTGGGCGACTTCTCGACTTCTACTAAGCACATGCGGCAGTTGCCAGCCACTGCCAGTCTCTCATGGTAACAAAATCTTGGTATTTCCACACCTACTTGGGCAGCTGCCTAGAAAAATTAAACTTGATGCATATAAAGTACTTAATGCAAGTGAGATTTATACTGAGTTAAAGATAAATATCTATTAGGTCTAGGACAGGGTAGGTCTTCTATTTATTATTCTACATTCTAGTATTGTCAAGTTTTAATGTCAATTGAACTTTAGTTCTTCTTACTGTAACTTAAGTTTGCAGCAAAAAACATTTTTAAGGAACAGCAAACAACTTATGTAGCCCTCTCCTGTAATTCTCTCTCCCCATCTAATTTACCGTCATCTATTAAGTCAATGTTTCGGAAAGAATTATGGTTTGAAAATAAGGAATGTTCTCACAATCCATGGTCCTATTAGAACTTTAATATTAGTAAATATATTATGAAACTTGACAAATATCCGCCTGCATTGATACTGGCAATAAGTACATGATCTGTTTCGTTATTATAATCACATAATGTACCACAATAATGTTGTAATTACCTGTAAAACAGTTGTCCCTGGCAAAACATATACTGGTTGGTCATCAATGAAGACTTCTACTTTGTCTGGCTGTGCGGGGACCGCGTCGGCATACCTGCGGGCCGCGAGAGGGGCCACGCGCGCTGACGACGTCAACGCAAGCGCCCGGGACAGCGGCTGGCGCAACATTTTCTGCAGCAAAACAGTCGCGAAATGTAAATTGCGCACTTTCACCAAACAATCGCACTTTGGCTACTTTCTTAAGTGTAAAGTCAATGTAAGAATATTTTTATCGATTTAGCAGTCAATACTACTATACCAATGTAGGTATAACTACAAAATACGGCCAAATATTGTGTTATTGTTACATAAGTACGGACACCTAACCTATGCCACTTATGATAATATTTAGGCACTATTATGGACTCACGGGACGTAAACTGTACAATTTTGTAACTTTATGTGTTTATTAATTCAATCTAATTTGTATTTTTCTATAAATCGTACCGATAATTTTGTCTAAAAATTTCAGGAATAAGTGACAGTTTCAAGAACTGTCAAATGAAATGTCATTTTACTTTTTTTATTATTGTTTTACGGCTCCGGGCGTAGACCATACCAGCCGAAGCTAAGTCATTTTAGTGATGAAACTTTTAGAAACCAGAAGTGAGGTTAGTTTTAAATGGTTAACGATAAATTACTAGGCAAGAATTCAACAACAAAATAAAGATCATCCGTCCAGGACAACCACAAACCACCCAGGAATCATATCTACGACAATTCCTGGTCTTCAATCCGATATTCCCATCTTTTCAAGCTCGAGCCAAGTTATTCTTCCACCCGCCAAACTCTCTTCAAACCAAATCGTTCCATAGACTGAACAGCAAGTCTGTCAACAGATACAAAAACCATAAAGCCAAGGAATCGGTAACAAAACCTTATTTTGGAATACCGGTTTTCTCTATGGGATTTATACGAAAACAGTTGCTACCCAGTGCAACATTTTAGTAAAAAAATATAAAATCATCTTTCTCGCTTCGACATTTTCTTTCTTTCTCTTTCGCTCGTCTTTCAATCAACCGGGCCGTGTGGTAAAGTAGTGTGAAAAAACCACAAAATTTAACAAAAATGACTGTCGGAGACGTAAAAACCGCCCAAGGTCTCAATGAATTGAACAAATATTTAGCTGAGAAAAGTTATGTATCAGGGTAAGTGTTCAATTTCGATTCGCATAGGTTGTAAAAGTGAACCACGTCGACCCAGAATGTAACCTTAACCTTTATTTTACGCCGGATTATCTATCGTTTTTAACCGCTTTTATTATTTTTTAGATACACTCCTTCTCAAGCTGATGTTCAAGTATTCGAACAAGTCGGCAAAGCACCCGCCGCCAGCTTACCACACGCCCTTCGCTGGTACAACCAGATCGCGTCCTATACGCCTGCCGAGCGCAAGGCTTGGGAACAAGGTGTCAGCCCACTGACGGCCGGCGGCAAACCCACTGCCCCTGCGGCCGCAGCTAAAGCCGCAGACGACGATGATGATGTCGATCTCTTCGGCTCTGGTGATGAGGAAGAGGTATGTTTCATGTCAGTTATTGGTTATTATACAGCCAAAGCCAAATATAGGTCAGAATGAATATGGCAATGAAATTAAAAAAAATGTGAAAAATTATGTTTTTTATTCCCTGAAATTCAGTTACACATTTATGTTTATAATGCCTAAATGAATTTCCAATGCAATCAGTTTATTATATTATGAGATGCCATTACTAATCCATTATTCTGTTCCATAGGATGCCGAGGCTGCCCGAATCCGTGAAGAGCGTTTGAAGGCATATGCTGACAAGAAATCCAAAAAGCCAGCCCTCATTGCAAAATCTTCAATCATCCTTGATGTGAAGCCCTGGGATGATGAGACAGATATGAAGGAAATGGAAAACCATGTCCGCTCCATTGAAATGGACGGCCTCTTGTGGGGTGCATCCAAACTGGTCCCAGTTGGTTATGGAATCAACAAGCTGCAGATCTGCTGTGTCATTGAAGATGACAAAGTGTCTGTGGACCTCCTCACAGAAAAGATCCAGGAATTTGAAGATTTCGTCCAATCTGTTGATATTGCTGCTTTCAACAAAATCTAAGTGAAGCCATTTATTTATTAACTTTCCAATAAAACCAGTTAAATAATTTCTAGTTGTTTTTATTCCACTTAAAAAAGTATTTACATTGATTTAGTATCAAATCAGTCCAATTTATATAATAAGTATAAACTTCAAAGTAAAATAAAAGGTGCTAATGAGAACTTCAAATAAATGGTACAAAATATCACAATCAGTTCATCTAACAACAGATATTTACAAATGGATATTTGTTAAATTCTTTGTAAATATGAGATGAAAGCATCATGCCGTCACACACTACTCAATGACTAGTTCAAGTCTTGACAAGGTGATTGTCACTCATTCAACCTGTGCAGTCTTCGGAGGGACACTGTCACCAACACTAGCTTGCAAAAACATATTGGGTATGTCACTGCCAAAGTAGATCTTGTTATTTTGCGAGAGGGCATCATACTTTTTCAGTTCCAAATATTCCTTTGTCAATAGCAACTTATTAGCCTCTGCTTGTTTCTTCAAGTGGTAATAGTCAGCCTCTGCTTTCGTCTGCTGCTTGGCTCTGTGAATACTGTCTTCTATTAATTCAATCTTTTGCAAAGACTCCTTTTCCATGATTTTTTGTTCATATTGGATTTTGGCAACTTGAGCCTCTTTTTCCGCCTCAATCACAGCTTTGCGGCGAGCAGTCTCAGCTTCTTTCTCCACAACCTGAAATAAAATAATTAATTGCACTCGTTGGTCATAAGAACTGGTTACCTATTTAATCAAGTGTACCTAATGAAAGTATTATTCCACATCTCCACTTTCCCTCATGCAAAATAGGTGCTCCATGCAAGTTGCTGAAAACAACCTGTTATAATGAACTTTGTTTCACATGTGTTTTTCAAACCATTTTGGCACACTACCTTATTATTACTTTCTATTTAGCCCAATAGTTGACTGGTAGAGAATGCCTGTGGCATTAAGTCCGCCTTTTGTACACTTATTTACTGTGAAATACAGATCAAATATATACCTTTTGATGTTGAGCTGCAATTAAAAGTTTAGATTTCTCTGCCTCCATTAGTTCATAGTTTTTACGGATTGTTTCTGGTATCTTAGGTTTAGTTACTCTGACTGCCTGTACCCTGAGACCTGGGGCCATTTCATCAAGGTCTCTTTGAAGAGCCTGGGAACAGAAAACAATAAGTAGGTACACATTCTTTATAAAATTACCTAACTCAATATTTTGGAGAAATTATGTGAAAAATTGGTCTTATAGGCCACCATGGGGCTGTTTTTTCATATAACCTCATTATTTAATGAAATGATTAAACCCTTAATGAAGAGTGTGGTCATGTGTAAAAGGAAAAAGGATACTATGTTCAAGTTTATCTAGGATGTAAATATCATACTCACTGTTCTCAAGTTCTCATCAATTTGATCAAACAAGTCAATGTACACTTCATGTAACGTGTGAGCACTACAGAACTGGTTGAGCTCATGATGTACTTTGTTGAATATAAGTGTTTTATCATACTCAGCAGTGAAATTACGCACCATATCCAGGACTGGAAAAGTAATTAGGAATCATTAGTTATGTACACACACACACACCTAGGAAATAAATGCATAACATTGTAATGTACTGTCACTTACCACTAAATGGTTCCAGTTTGTTAACTACTTCAATTCTTTCAAAGTATATCATGACTCCTCCGCTGGTACCACAGGGTACATTCTTCACCTCATCAGTTTGAAGAGTTGTCTGCAATCAACATTATAGATTGAAAAAAAAAACACAAATTCAAGTGTTATTCTTTGTTCTGCTCCATTTACTGCATGTAATTTTATAAATACCTGAATAGCTTTATATGACGTTAAAAGAGGTATCATCATATGGAACCCTGGTTGGCTGGTAACTGGCAATAAAGCACCACCCTAAAAGTTTACACACAAGTTAGAATCCATTTGGAAAACCATTAATTCACACATCAACTAATTTGTTACTCACACGGTAGTAGACTCCTACATGTCCTTCTTCTACTTTGTGCAGGGAAAAATGGACCGTGACCCCAACAGCTAAGATTACCAATGCCAACACAGATGACTGATCCGCCATGGTCGGCCTGAGAACGAATTGTTTAGTTATAATTACAAAAGGATATAGATAAAACATTTCTATTAATACTAATTACTAAACAAATACAGAATAATTTGTGTTCATACCTCCCCAAATCGAACTGTACACTCAATAAAACCGGTATGATGGATACAATAAAATAAAATTTTGCCAAAAGAGAGACCATGCAACGTCGTGCGTGAAATTTGTGAATATGTCGGTGTTCTTATTTTAGTTGTTATTATAGATCAGAATTAATTAGACCACATTTTCCCATTATTTTTTTTACACAAATTAAATTTCAAAGAAATTCGGACAAGTGACACTCTTCTTTTTAAATCAATGTCTTTACAATATCGATCAAAGGATTAAAATTATATACAGCCTAGGAAAAAGTTTCAAAAATATTTGCTAATGGAATAGTCGCCTTGCAGTCTTTCTTGGAAAAAAGTCCTTCTACCATACGACATGAATATGGGGTAAAATGAACGAGTACGGAAAAATAATAAAATGCAACTGCGACTACTTACCTAGCCGGATTCTTGGCAATAAACCATTTTCAAGCGTGCAGCGAGCGACTCATGACTTGTCGCATGGACAACTTTCTTTATTCTTTGTACGTCATCGTTTCAAACCAGCTTGGTAGTAGCCTCCAATGCATCCACAAAAGTGCTTAGCTATAAACGACCGAATACTTGACAATAGGTATATTTCGTACATATGCTAAAACTTCCCAATGAATGATCTAAGTTTAAACTTAGATAATTAAACGTTTCCCTGGCTTTAATGAAGATAAAACTTAGGTAAATTCTATCCAAATAAAAAAATACAACTTTGAAAGGAGATCAACTAATATATTATAAAACTATGTTGCAATGCATGATTTGTTCACAATATTTGATTCGAAGCATCTTCTCTGTCAGCGGCACTGACATAGATCTTGCCTTCTGCGTGTATCGCGTCCAGCACGGTGTTCATGGTGCCCTTGAGCGCCCTGTACTCCTCTAGCGCCTTCGCGCAGAGCTCGCCCTCGGGAGAGTTCCCTGGCTCGATAAAAAGCATTTCCAGCGATTTCTTCAAATACTTCTCCGCATTCAACAATTCGTCCTGAAACCCATAAGCTATGTTTAAGAAAATATCTACTATCAACCTCAGTATCTATTATCTTAACGGCCACTTAACCAACCATTATCTGCCGACTTCCCCAAAAAATGTGGACAGATAATGGACTCTATGCATTCGACACTACGTTGAAAATAGTTTTGGGGTAGCAGTATCTGTCAAAAGGGGGTGTAGGTTGATTTTAACCACATTTATCTATCAAAATAAATATATGGATATTAATGGACTTAATTTGGTGCCTTGGAGACTGTTATTAAGATTCAGATATCTGAGATTTATGTGCATACGAAGTCTATGAAGAAATCGAAATGTGGAATATTTTGGTGTAATCTACTGTAGGTAGGTACATTCATTAGCTGAATGTAGTTACTAAGCATCTGATTATTGCTTTATGTGCTACTTAACGATGGTGATGGTATCCAATACGTGGTAAGTACTTAAGTAAGTAGGTACATTGCACAAGGACTAAACCGGTGTAGTAACTTATTCATCATCATCATCATCATCAGCCTATTACAGTCCACTGCTGGACATAGGCCTCTCCAGTTGTTCGCCACTTAGAGCAAACATCTGGAGGATATACCCATAATCGTCACGCTGGGCAGGCGGGTTGGCGATCGCAGGGCGTAGCTTCTTGCTCCGGTGACGCTGCTGCCCGTCACCGGTCTTTAGTATTTAGCTACGCCTTCAATTGTGATGGTTATACCGCCACCAGTCGGTTGCCAGCGCCTCGTTTGTTATTCGGCAGGATGCACCACGGGCAGGTGAGGTTGGCTTGGAGCGAAAAGATGATAGGCCGCACCTACCAGGTGTTTTATTTTTGTTGAATGCAATTTTCAATTGGCTTAAGAATGAATTGAACTAATCTTTCTGCTTTGTAATACAATATTAGATATACATAAGCATTTATAAACATTTACCATATATCCAGATCCCGTAATTTCCCGACTATCGAAGAGCTTTTTCGCCAATTCTACCGTAGTCGCATGTAATTCGTACAATGTAATTGCTGTAAAAAAGATAATATCAATTACTTACATATATTACAACAACTATAACTTAAAAACACATTGGCACATCAACTGTCAATCAATATAGTGGCAGAGGACTGGACATTATTAGTCGCAGAACCGATTACCGACAATTTTTATACTGGATACCTCTTCTCGGCAAAGGTACATAGTGTAGGGCGCCCTAAGGTCAGGAGGTGTGACGATTTGCGTTGGATGGCTGACAAGTGCTGGATGCCGATGCTCTAGTTCAAGAGAACTAGCGAACAGCTGGAGAGGCATATAATATGCTGGAGTTGGATATTCAACAGTCGACTGCGACAGATGATGCTGACGACTTTATGTCTTGTGCCGACACGGAGCAAATGAGACAGGAGACTCCTAAGGAACTGCGCACTGTTATTCTCAATTACGTCCCTGACGTGATTAGTAGGCGTGGCCTATTAAGGACATAGCTCATTTATACCGCCCCGCCCCCATATTTTATTTGCCGGGTGGGAAGCCCATTACTTGAATATCATTCTTTTTGCCGGGTGGGAGCAGGGCGGTAAAAGTGAGCCATGACTTTTAGTCTACTCTTGTAGCTACTAGGTGACGTCACCAAACACACCTTTGGTCCTGGATATCCCCGGGCACAGCTGGTCCAACACGGGCAGCAGCCCCTGGCACAGCTGTATCTTGCGGCGCATGAGCTTCTTAGTGGGGTGTGGTTCCCTGTTGATGGTGTCCCGAAGCACGCCCGCGAGACGCTGCGAAGCGTCCAGAAGCAGGTAGTGGTTCGGCGCCAGCACTAGCGACACGTTCCTGATGTACTCCTCCAACTGTTTCTCGTCTTTTTTGTCTGTGGGTGAGTAGGTAGTGGTGCATCAGGGCCGATTATTATTAATCTGTGGGACTTAAACATGTATTATTGTAGGTACCTACGTATTTGGCAGAGCCATCTTTAACCTATTGGAGTCCCTGGGCATATATAAATAATACGTAAGTATTAGTTCCTAACTTTTCCACGAAACATACGAGCACTAGGTACCTAATACTTAATCAGGCATTAAATCATACCTATTTATTGCGCTGTAAACACTTAGTATTATTTATGGAAACTCACTGATGACTTCAAACTTATCCGAGCAACATTGAACCTTATGGCCAATGTCGGAGTGTTCAAACTGCGTCTTGCAGTCGTGGCACTCCCACTGGCCGCTGGAGGTCTTGGACACGTAGCCGGTGCCGCCGCGCGCCTTGCACGCGGGGCAGAGCGCCGAGCTCATGTACGTGCCTAGTTCGGTTGAGTCTGTGCAACGGCTGCAGGTGCATTTGAAATATTTGCCCAGGATTAGGTGCTGCTGACGAATCGCCGTCCCCTGGAATTAAGAACAAAAGTTATCTTTGATAAGTAAACTTAAGCAGGTACCTATTTTCTATCTAGATCGAGGTGTGGACGTGGACTACATATTAAAGTCTGATGATGACCCATGACGAGCTACACTTACCCAAATCTATCAAAATAACGACCTCTATATCTTAGATATTTCGTTGATATAACTGATTGGGGAGATTTGCCAGAGAGGGGTACCTACGTTAAGTAAAGTTTAGTCAAAAGCTATTGTAGGTAGGTAAGACCTCTACAAGATTCCTTAATAAATTATGTTCAACTTCTGAAAATGTCATAAAGATGGAAGAAGACCTACCGTGTATATGATATAATACGCGTACCTACTTGGTTGCATATTTATCCCATGACATAGCAATACTTATTTAAGAAATCAATTGTGCGGATGGTAGGTACCCATCCAAATTGGTGTGTTTAAGGAGCCCCAATCAAGGTATGATTGGGGCTAAAGTTGATGATCATTTCTCACCTTCAGCGGATCAGTATAGTTGTAATAAATAAAGTCTCCTTTCTTAATATCAGTGCTAGCGTGGCACACCAGTAAGTTATTATCATTTATAGACATGTGCGTGTTGCCGATACAGTCGTGGGCCAACAGCGCCGCCTTGAGGAACACCCCGCGTAACACTTCGGAGCAGCCGATGGCAGGGATGGGCGGGCCTCGGACTTCAAAGCTGTTCACGTCGATCGCGGCGCACACTTTTTGGATGATATCCTCGTCATCGAGAAGTCCTAAGAACTTGATGAACTGGAAATTAAAATGACTCAGCTAGTTATCATTAGTCTTTTATATAAACAACTACTTCTATATCTATATGTCTCAGGGGCGTCTCTACCAGGGGGTGCAAGGGGTGCGGTGCACCCGGGCGCAGGACGCCCCCCTACGAGGGCGCAGTTTTTGGGTCCGGCACCCCCGCGCCGAATATACTTAAGACGGCCCTGATATGTCTGCAGATATATGCGTGTACAATAACTTATGTAACTTACTTTGCTACAACGAACAAAGGGAAAATTGCTGAATCACATTGACTTAATTACCTAACTACTTAATAATTTACCTTGACAGTGCCTTCGTTATATGCCCAAACGCTAGAGATCCTCCTCTCCTCCAAATGTGTCTCCAATTTCATAAACTCCTCCCATGCTTGTGGGTCAGTGGTTTTCTTCAAGACCGCGCGAAGAGCCAACAATGAACCAACATTTTGTACCATCATCATAGGGGACAAGCCTTTCGTCAGCTTCATGTTCCTAAAGAATTCGCATTCGGAATTGCTGTGCCATTCTATAAATATGAAAAAATAAATGTTACCTACCCAGTCTCAAATTCCTTCCTAAATAATTAGTATAGTACCTACTGGGGTACCCTATTATGCGATAATTTTATGATAGATAGAGGAACCCGAATCCTGGAAGGGTTATGGTTACCCTTTTGTTTTTGGACTCTATTTGAAAACGCTTTGGCAGTAACTACCCATTGACATACTTCAGTTTTTAAGCTAAGTACATTGTGTATGTGTATTTATCATTCCTCTCGTCTTATGGAATCTCCTAAATCAGTTGCCACCGCTATGCTGCGAGATTCCTTTTCACGTCCCATTTAAAAGATCCCATGTCCACTTACTTTTGATAGGCGTATCAGGGCACCCCTCCCCTGGGCATACTGGGGCCACAGCGCATTGCTTACACACGACGAACTTGCTGATCAGAGGCAGGTAGCAGTTAAAGCACACCAGAGAAGTGTCGCTGTTCGGGCCCAGCGCGTACGGCTCGTCACTCAGAATACTCTCCCCAGCCTTTAAGTCCTTTGCAGCTATTAAGTACCTATGAAAAGGTCACGAAAATCTTATAAAAAGTGAAACTTGGACGACACATTAACACTCGAATCGTCCGCGAAAGATTTACAGTCAAAAATAATAAAAATACTTGCCCAGTGGGTCATTCATCCCCCTATCTTTAAAGCCTATCTTTAAAGGGTCGTGAAATCGAATCCTACCAGACCTAATACATTAAGTGGAACAGTGGTATTATGTTTTGGGAAATCCCTTTCCGCTTTGGTTGGTATGTCGTGACCCAAGTCCCTTTTTTTGTTGACCGTACAAAAATATTCGGTGCAAGAAAGGTAAGTTAGATCTACCTGGAAATTTGTGTCTATTTTAATTTTGATGGGCTTTTTTAGAATAATCATTACCAATTGTATAAAATGTCTACTAAAATTCTATTCATAAGAAGCAAGCACACAAGCATTTATGTACATGTCAAATTCACTTAAATATATTATTTATACCTATAAAATACTCTTAAAGTTCACACTGCTTCTAAATATTGGCTTGACAGTTAACAAACGTTAAGTGCGATGCTCAATTAGTAAAGACCAATTTAAAACTGGCAACTGCTAATTATCTGCCACATTAGTTACAACAACCACACACAATCGACATTTTAATGAGCCAAGTCTACGCAATACCTGCCAAGCTTGTCCGAATGTTTAATCTCGTATCGGGCGCTCATTGTTCCCAAATAACTGACTTAGCGTATTTGCCGCTAATCCCTAGAGGGTAATAAATTGTTCTGTCGCCGGTCGCGGCAGGCGAGTGGACTGCACCGAGCGCACGTGTACATCGCCAATATTTATTTATAGAAATACACGGTAAACATATTTTTAGCCCTTTCTAATGTCTAACAATAAGTTACAAATTGGCACGGTGAGAATTTCTTCCGGTGCGCGCGGTAGCTCTTTTTACTAGGACAATACCATGCAAAAAGGATTGTCTGATATTTTTACCACAAACGAAGGCTCAGATACTTACGAACGAAAAAGGTTACGAACTTCCTATAGACTTTATCAAGAATCCAATCATAACCAGTCTTGGTAAGTGTAGGGCCTCCCTCGAAACACACAGCCAAATGTCGGATAATTTCTAATTGGCGATTGTAAATAAAATACAAAGTACTAGAAATAATAATATTCGCATTTATTATGGCTATTCAGATATTTACACTTTTTACCTTAGCAAAAGGTATTCTTATGACTAGTTAAATTTGATTTACAAAATTATGTACATTTATTACATTACATTTGAAATATAGCGTGTAACATATAAACAAATCATAAACATCTGACTTATCAAACAGTTATTTACAATTTCAATCCAGTTTATAATTGGATAATACATTCGCGCATTTCATCTAAAAAGGGAACGCAGAAGATCAAATTTATACAATAACAGTCTCCGATACTACTGTATTACAGCGCACCATGTACAACTAGCCCTATTTTAAAGGGTTTATATAATTCCATCCATGAAGCTATGATATACTCGCATTTGGCCCATGTAATATTCAACATCAAGACTAATCATATTGCTTTAGACAGACACTTTGCATAGAATAGCAGCTTTCAGTTGCGGATATACAAAGCCACATGTAGTCTTAGAAAAATCTATAGATTCCAGATTGGTGAGCAGCCAGCCAAACCAGAAAATGATCGTTCGGGTTGTAGTGGTTGGAAGTTCCAACCCCAATATCACGTGTGTCCCTGAAACAAGAGTAAACCATTATTGTTATTATACATTACTTAAGCAAGACCAGAGATCAGTATTGGTGAGAACTCGTCGATGACGTCACGCACGGGGTCAGCTAGTAGCCACTATACCTCGTCGAGCATAGAGAGCGGTCCGGCCTGGTGCGAGGCGCTGATGATGTCCTGCAGGCAGCGCGAGAACTCGTCGATGACGTCACGCACGGGGTCAGCTAGTAGCCACTATACCTCGTCGAGCATAGAGAGCGGTCCGGCCTGGTGCGAGGCGCTGATGATGTCCTGCAGGCAGCGCGAGAACTCGTCGATGACGTCACGCACGGGGTCAGCTAGTAGCCACTATACCTCGTCGAGCATAGAGAGCGGTCCGGCCTGGTGCGAGGCGCTGATGATGTCCTGCAGGCAGCGCGAGAACTCGTCGATGACGTCACGCACGGGGTCAGCTAGTAGCCACTATACCTCGTCGAGCATAGAGAGCGGTCCGGCCTGGTGCGAGGCGCTGATGATGTCCTGCAGGCAGCGCGAGAACTCGTCGATGACGTCACGCACGGGGTCAGCTAGTAGCCACTATACCTCGTCGAGCATAGAGAGCGGTCCGGCCTGGTGCGAGGCGCTGATGATGTCCTGCAGGCAGCGCGAGAACTCGTCGATGACGTCACGCACGGGGTCAGCTAGTAGCCACTATACCTCGTCGAGCATAGAGAGCGGTCCGGCCTGGTGCGAGGCGCTGATGATGTCCTGCAGGCAGCGCGAGAACTCGTCGATGACGTCACGCACGGGGTCGGGCTCCACGTCGGGCGGCTTGTCGGCGCCGCCGCCGTCCACCGACGCGGCGATCAGGCACTGGCACACGGCCTCGATCACTTCCGTCGTCATGAAGCTGCACGGTTGTCTGCACGGAAATATCACAATTAGAGTATACTTTTATTTTTAACTATAAAAATATCTACTATCTAATCATCACCATCGGACTATATTTGGAGGATATACCCATAATCGTCACACTGGGCAGGCGGGTTGGCGAATGCAGGACATAGCCTCTCGCTTCGGTGACGCTGCTGCCCGACATCGGTCTGAGGTATTTAGCTACACCTTCAATTGTGATGGTTATACCGCCAGCAGTCGGTTGCAGCGCCTCGTTTGTTATTCGGCGAAATGATGATAGGCCACTCCCTTACATCCCCGGCCGGCCGGACAACGAGGCTACCATTGCGCCAGCCTTTTGACCGAGACGAGTTCGTGTGAGCGTGTATGGTGGGTAAGGGTATGGGTGGGTACTTGAGGTCGACGATCGGCGGCGGGCGGTAGAGCGGGTGCGGCAGCGGCTCGCGGCGTCGCGCGCGGTGCAGCGTCTCCTCCACGTTGCGGCAGCCGAAGCACTTGCACATCGCCGTGCACGCGATTTTCGCCTGGTTGGACACAACAACACAAACGTTAACAGCGATTCTCTATTAAATACATTCAGCATTAGTGGGCAGGTTTCCCGAGGGAAAATATTAAAGATTTTTTTTGACGTCACGAAAGAAAAATAAATATACTATGAAATGTCCACTTATCTATATATATAAAAGGAGAAACTGACTGACTGACTGACATATCAACGCACAGCCCAAACGGCTAAACGTAGGCACTTGAAATTTGGAAGGGACGTAGCTTAGGTACCGTAGGGGTGCACTAAGAAAGGAATTCCCGAAATTCCCACGGGAACGGGAATTAGCGGGAAAATCCTTTTGTATGAAAAATCTAAACCGCTTAAGTTAGACGCTTGAAATTTGGCATGCAGGTACCTTAGTAAATATAAAGTTTAGTTATGGCTGTATTTTGAGAAATTCCCACGGGAACGGGAGTTAGCGGGAAAAAACTTTTGTATGTATAAATTTAAACACGCGGACGAAGTCGCGGGCAAAAGCTAGTCCACACTAATATTATCCCTCTAAGGAGGAAAGACAAATCATTTGTAATGAATACTCATAAATGTCATGTATTTAATATTTATGTTTTACTATCAACAATCTCTTTCAGTCTATAGCTCACCTCACCCTGTCTGTTTAATTTATCCTCTACCCTAAGGTTGCCTGGAAGAGATAAGGCCGCCTAATTGTACAACTAATGTCCATTTTACTAGTTTTAAGTTGATTGTATGGTGTGCAATAAAGTATATCTATTCTATTCTATGACTACCCTAAAAGTACATACCACCCTGAGTAACATAGGCTATATTTATTGGTAGAAAAAATTAAAGGATCTGAGATTAAGATGAAATGCCCAAAACAGAGAGAGGGCTAGTCATAATAAGTAAGACCCAACATATAGGATTGACCTATTTCTAAATGGGCCATGAAATCAACCTGCTCAGATAATTATGTTATTACAAGTCCAAAGAAAATTCCTGGTTATAAATTGATGCACGTACCTCGTAACACTCGCAGTAATTCTTGAGGCATCCACTCCTTTTGCAGTTGCAACCTTTGTTGTGCCGTCGTATTATATCAGGCCCTCCGGTCTTTGATTTTCCAATTTTAGGCCTAGGAAAAGAATATTATTTTTTATTTTGGGATTTTAAACCTTAGCGGTAATTTACGTACTTACAACACAACATACAGTTTACAGCTATAGGTCAAGCTGCCTCTCAGGGGAAATCGGCGTGATGTGACCGTCCCATACCCTTTTTATGTAGTGCCTTTTGTGGCGTCTATGTGGACCAAGGTTTAAATGCCGTGTCAGGCCGTATTTCATAAATAAATAACCCAAGACATGCTACGCTTGGCCACACAGCGCCATCTAGCCCCAAACTAAGTCGAAGCTTGTACTATGGGTACTAGACAACTGATAAATTTACTTAGATACATTTTTTTTGTAAATAAATACATATTATACATAGAAAACACCCAGACCAATACAAACATACATGTTTATGCACACAAATGTTTGTACTGTGTGGGGATCGAACCCACGAGCCTTAGCTCAGAAGACAGAGGTCAATACCGATTAAGCCAGCGAGTCAGCCATTTATGATGTCGCAACGACACGATGACGACAGTATTTTATGTTGTGACATCCAAGAATTATTATTCTTATTGCGTTTCCTCCAACAGTGGACTGAGATAGGCTGATGATGATGGAGACGCTTAGCTTTGCGCGGCGGGTCCGGTGTGTCTCGTTGAACCAGGCCTCATCAACTTATCTTAGTCCACAGCTGGACATAGGCCTCTCCAGTTATTCGTCACTTTGGCCTATTTCCTAGAAGATTTAGATACCCAGAATCGTCAGTCTGGGCAAGCGGGTTGGCGATCGGAGGATGTCGCGCTCCATAGTTGGCTTCAATTGTGATGGTTATACCGCCACCAGTCGGTTGCTAGAGCCAAGTTTGTAATTCAGCAGGATGAACCATGGGATGTAAGTAACACATCTTTAGCTCCCAGCCACTCTCACCTGCCCATAACCAGGCCTTATACGCACCTAAACGCGTTGGGATTCCTCTCGAGGCAGGTCCGTATCGCCTTCTGGCGCAGCTCCTCGTAGTTGAGGTTGTTGTAGCAGTTGTTGCAGTTGCAGCGGTTGCAGAACTCGCCGTTGGCGAAGCAGTCGCAGTACAGCTTGAGGCACTGCGACTTGGTGCAGTTGCAGGCTCGCCGCGGCCGCAGGCCCAGCTCCGACGTGATCACGTCTGAGGGACACACGGATCAGCGAATGAGGAGACGCAGGCAACTCAGAACAGGGCAGGACAGTTGAGGCATCGGGTTTTTTGGGTATTCTTCGCTAAGTAGGAGCGAGTCCAACATAGCCCAGGGCCCTGAAGTATCCCCGCGTAGGCGTCGCCAGAGGGCATACACATCGTATGCCTTCTAAGCGTCTTCTTCGTGCCCCGAGTGGTGAGTGCGATGGCGCAATTCACTCATTGGGGCGTAGCGGTGTGGCGGGTGCAGCCACACCGTTGTACGAGGTCCGCCCGGGGGGAACTCCTATCGCTCCGGAGACGGGGGTAGGTAGGGGTATTTCCCCTTCCCCGGACTGACACCCGTATTTATAAACATTACCATGCGACGCGCAGACACACAGATACCCAAAAACCTATTCATAGACAGCACTTGAGTGCCGGTCGCCATTGTAAATGCCTTACTTCGCACATTGTTATTAATTTTCTATTATTTGTGAATGCGGGTGTAAGAGAGCAAGCCGCTTGTCATGTGCGGCTGGCCAGGGCAGGCAGGGATGCCGTATTCGACGCAACCCGACCCCGAGTCTCTGCAAGTTGCTGCCCACTGGCGACCCTGGGGGGTGGAGGTGCGAGTCCCACACACGCCTAATGCATTCCCCTTTTTAAGAAAAACAGACTAAACAAATTAATGCAGCAGAGCACAGGGCAAGGCAGTTGAGGCAGACATATGTCCCCAGCGCATACTGCGACGCAAATTTAATCTCGAAGGTCGACAAAACGGCATAAGCTGTTTTATACATTTTGTATCTTGTGTCAATGCAGTTCACATATCATATTTCTGACGTAAATTTAAAAAAGCTCGTGGATTTTTCTGTCCAAAAATGTCTCAGCAGAGCAGCCCGGCGAGTCTGGATGTTGGCGGTAATAATATCATTCCCATACATATTATCGTGAATCGCGCCTATATAAGCTGGTGAAAGGCTTACCACAGTCGGCGGCTTGGGGACTGCGCGGCGTCAAGTAACTGTTTTCCTCCGCGTCCATGCTCAGCATGTTGTCCAGTCCCTCCGACTCCTCCTGTATACAAACATATAATCAGGCCACCTTTTCTATAAATGCTGGTATTTTGTGCAATAAAAAATGTGTATCATTCATGTCTACCACTGAATCCCGAAATATTAATTATTTTGAAAAGACCGACCAAACGAGTTTCTTGACTGGCTCGGTGGCTCAATTGGTAGTGACCTCTGCTTTCTGAGCCAAGGGTCGTGGGTTCGATCCCATGTCAATACAACATGTCTGTTTGTATTGGTCTGGGTGTTTTCTATGTATAATATGTATTTATTTACAAAAAAAATGTATCTAAGTAAGTTTATCAGTTGTCTAGTACCCATAGTACAAGCTTCGGCTTAGTTTGGGGCTAGATGGCGCTGAGTGGCCCAGCGTGGCATGTCTTGGGTTATTTATAATATCGGTAGAATATTAAATTCCATAGGTTTAATAAACAGTTTTGTTTCAAATATAAACAGTGCAAAAAACGTAAGGTCTATCAAACCATGTACTATCTACCATAATATTAAATACTTTTCGAAATTAAACATTACTATTAAACTTATCTTTCTGGTATTGCTACTATGCAATGGTGGTCCACCCCAGTCTTATAGCAACCCAGCGAGAAATCACTTGATTATTGTTTTAAGGTAGGCGCGCAATAGGTACGAGTTTTTCGCCGCGCGGCAGAAAAAAGCAGCGATAAGCCGCTGCTTTTTTCTGTCGCACTGTAATACTGTACCAATTGGGATGATGACTAAAAAATAATTTAATGTCCATCAGATAGATTAATGAAAAATATTGGATACGTATTTTTTATTTTGCCTCTTGTTCAAAAACTTACGAAGATACATTGATTTTAAATGTCACATGACGTCACGTTAGAGTACAAAATATACTCTAACGTGACGTAGTTAGCCCCCACTCCGTAACTTTAATGCGCTATATCTAAGTATTTTCTTGTTATTTCAACAAAACAAAAAAATACGGGTCTTATATTTTTTTATTATCTAAGAGACGGACTAATTATTTTCTTCATTTTCATACCTTGTCATCATCCGTATTGTATAGCGCGCACCTAACGGCACACGCTACAGTACTACAGTGCGATATTATACCGTTGCTGTTTTCTGCCGCGCGCGAAAAACTCGTAGTGCGCGCCTGGTCTTATACTTGTAAAAAAATAACAGAACATACTTGTCTGTACTCGTTCTGGGCAGAGACGTCCGACTTAATGTAATTAGGCGGGATGACGATTAACTGCTCCTCTAGGTTCTCCCCGGACTCCAGGTGTTCCATGCCGTCAGCGTTCTCGTCTTGTTCAGGGCTCTGCGTAGTGGAAACTCAGTTAATTTGCGAACAAATAGTTACGTAATTTCTAATGTCGTAATTAGAATTCATTGCTGGCATTGAGATGTGATCTTAGGGTGTTAAAAACAATGGAGGAATCAATAGTTTCTTTTATACAGATCACTATCGATGCATGTCACAGAGATGAGAATGTTGAGATGGATGTGTGGAGTGACTAGAATGGATAAGATAAGGAATGAGTTAGGGGAAGTATGAAAGTAGCACCAGTGACAGAGAAGTTGAAAGGGTGCATCCATTGTGCATTCTGCCGAATAACAAACGAGGCGCTGACAACCGATTGGTGGCGGTATAACCATCACAATTAAAGGCGTAGCTAAATACTACAGGTCGATGACGGGCAGCAGCGGCATCGGAGCGAGAAGTTACGCCCTGCGATAGCCAACCCGCCTGCCCAGCGTGACGACTATCGGTATATCCTCCAGATGTTTGCCAGCTGAAGAGGCCTATGTCCAGCAGTGTACTGTAATAGGCTGATGATGAAGTAAGTTTATCCAATGTCTAGTACCCATAGTATGAATTTTGGCTCAGTTTAGACTAGATGGCGCTGCGTGTCGGTGCGTAGCACGCGTCGTGTCGATGTCTAGTACCTATAGTATGAATTTTGGCTTAGTTTATGACTAGATGTCGCTGCGTGTCGGCGCGTGTCGCGCGTCGTGTCATGTACCTCGGGCTGGTCGTACAGCTGGCCGTCGCGCGGGCCGGCCACCGCGTCGGCCACGAGCGCGTGCAGCGCGCGCTCGGCCCGCGCGCCGCGCCCGTACTCCTCCGCCTCCGACCTCTCCTCCATCTGAACCGTAACCGAGTTACTAAGCGAGCTGACATAAAGAAACAGCTTTCCGGTACAGACAAATCTGTGCAGGTCGGTACCTATCGGTGCAGGGTCAACTCGCATAAAGGAACAGGTAAATCTGTCCTTATTTCATAAACAATAGAGACCGCATGGCTTATATGTCCGGCGAGTCCATATTTTGTGATATTGAAATTGTGATATATTTACATCCCAAGTAATTTTTTCACAATATTTTTATGATTGGGTGATGCAGCAATATCAACTCAAAAACAAATTGTCGTCATTCCTATTCGGAACCAAAGTAGTCTGGGGCCCAAGTAATACCTTCCTAGCCAGCTCTGGTAAACTCCCAAGCTAATACATATATGTACATAGTACATTGTACAAGTGTAATGTGCCTTAGGTATATGAGCCTTCTCACCTCAGTCTCCTCCTCGGTCAACTCGTCGGCCGCCGGGGCCGAGTCAGTGGACGCGTCTTCGAGCTTCACCGCGCTGGTGAGCGGCGACAGCGGCGCCAGCAAGCTTTGAGACGCGCGGGACGTCGCGGGCTGGCGGCAAAGACAAACCGGTGTAGTAAACGCGCACGGCAAAAAAATTACATACATGTTCGTACAAACTATACAAATAAATATTACTTGTGTTCTAGGAACGAACCCACAACTCTTATTTCAAAATGACAGGTCACTACCAAATGAGCCACCGGGTCCTCAAACCAGGCCAGGCGAAATATGGAACAACAAATTAACTTTTTTTTTCTTGTTTTCTTTGTGCTAGACCATAGTGAGTTTTTATTCGCCTGACAGAAAATAAAGCTCAAATGGCAGAACTAAACACTGAAGTTGCGCCTTGAGTCCTTTAAGTTATCCAACGAGGCTGTAGAACCTTGACCGCATATAAATGTAAACCAAGCCAAAAAATTAAACCGCATAATATAAAGATGAAAGTATATGAATAAAACTATATCAATTTAACAATAATCGAGATAAGAGCATAGCAGTATAAAGAAATAAAGGGCACAAAACAAATAAAAAAAGTTTATTTTTAAGAGAAAACGATGGGAAATAGTTCTTAAACTAGGAACTAAAGAAAGTTGCTAATGGCAAAAGTACTTACGGTAACTGTGCTGGACTTGACCGGCGCCGGAGCTATCCTCACGAGCTTCTGTTGCCCTTCGAACATAAAACCAACGATTATTACAAAGGCACGCCGACCGACTACCGCCTCGCGAAACCAAGCTCTTTGACAATTCATCTTACTATTTTCAAACATTGTAGTTCCAAAATTAACATTTTTCAAATAGAGAAAACATTATTTTGAATGTAATGTGCGAACTTTTTATTTTAAAATTTAAAATTCCGCTTCCATTATCTAGAGATTAAAGGTTTTTGGGCCTGTCACAAACTGCATAAAGTTTGATAGGTTATTATGATGAGTTTGTATTGATCTAGTAGTAACACCGTAAAATAATATTTTGGGGACGACTTCCAGGATTCTTCATGTTGGTACACTCGAGCTAAGACAAGTTCGCTTCAACTGACCCGACCAGAATTAGAATCTACACTTTCGCACGCTTTAGGTACACAAGTTAAAATACACTTTAATATTCCTCACGGCAAAAAATACACAATGCACATGATGTATTCTTAATTGTATGATTAGTTAATTATTTCATTATGATCTAAAGTAGTGGAGAAAAGTGGAAATGAGCTCTCAAGGCACAGCATCACGGGTAAAATGTACCTACTAAATCCTAAGTTTATAAAATTTTCGAGTGTCACAGATATTTTATATTTAATCCTATACTTCATTGTTACATAGTTGGAAATCTCGTAGGATCGTATTTGAAAATCCTCAATTAGTAGAGTAAGTATTGGAATAGCTATTTCTATTTTTATTAAAAACTAGCTGTAGCCAACGGCTCCACACGCATCGCAATCGGTTAAATTGAACTTAATTTTTTGATTTTTCTAAATGACTACGATGATGGCCTGGCCTTGTCATCATCACCGGACTGTTGGTGGAGCGGAAGGCTCTCAGTAGCGGATATGTCTTCCCCTGGTTTATGCAAATTTCATCGATTTTTAATTCAATTATATGAGTAAAAAGGTAAAACAGTTTTTTTTTTTAATTATAGGATGGACAGAAAGGAAGTGAAAGTTTGTAAGTCAATAACATTGTTATCGGCTGTATAAACATATGTACATGTATTGCTTTTGGGTGGTTATAACGTCCGTGATAATGAAAATTGAATGGAGTTGCTTATGCACATCAGTGGGACATACATTTGTTAAGGTTCCCGGTGAACACCAGCGGCGGTGGCTGCCCGCTTGACATTTTCTCCGCCGTCATATGGATCACGTTACCTACAACATGGATGCATAATATGCATATTATTGCATAATACCTTTATTATACAATATAACCAGTGTCGTTACCTCATGTTGGTTTTACTAAGGTTATATTTTCTCGGTTATAACGTGTAGCATACTACTATTTATATAGGCGGATCTAAGATTTGGTTTATGAATTTTGTGATTAGGATTACTATAAAAAAGTCGCTTTTAGTAATTGCAAGTATTTAGCATAGGCCACCACCGAACGCCCGTGTTTGGCCCAACGTGTCTGCATTAGAAGCAATGTATCAGAAGATGGAAGCAGAGAAAAAATTATATAAAAAGTTAACATTGATAACTTATTGAACAAAAAAGATTGGAAAAGTGGAATAATAAAGTTAAAGATTAATTTGTCACTAACACTAAGCACTTTGTCGTCAATAATTTATTTAAATCTTTTTAAATAATATTTATTACCTATGTCTAGTTAGTTTTAACGGGCCATTTTCATATTGCAAGATGTGGATTTATAAAATGTAATCCCAAAGGCGCATACACATCCCCAGACATTTATTTCTTTCTAATACATGTGAGTAACATTTATTTATTTAAATCTTATATGCACAAGAGACTATAAATAACGGACTTATGAGATTTAATGCCCTTACAATTTTCTTGAATTTCATTGAAATGCCTTAGTATAAAATTGTGTACTGTGAAGGCGTGCGAGGCGGTCAAGTAAATCTCATCATCAGCTAATTGCAGTCCACTGCTGGACATAGGCCTCTCCAGTTGTTCGTGACTTAGGTCAGTCTAAATGTAAATAGTTTTTTAAAGAGGCTGCAGCAACATGTCACGTCAAGTCCCTTTAAAATAATATACTGATTTTTTAACAGAAAATCTGATCTAGTTTGAAAAATATTAATCAATAAAAACAGGCCTAGCGTGTTCTTGGCGTAGATTAGCCTGAACACGTGAGGCGTGTCGGTGGCAGAGAATGTGTTTAATGCATTAATAATATTTTTATGAATTTGTACGATGTATGCTTTCAATATTAATAATAGATACTTACCTTTGCTGTCTGTCAATAGGAATGACTTGGAAGCTAAAGTGGTGGCAGTTGGCTGGGGTTTGTTAACTGTTACTGTTTTCGTATCACTAGGCTGATTTGTTATCAGCCTTATGTATTGAATCTGCAATAGGTAACAAGTGATGTAATTAAATGCGATAGCGATTCAGACCAATTTGATCTCAGGTTTTCCCTTGTACTATGAATACCAGATGATGACTGAGAGCACTCCCAGAACACCCAGATACGAGATAATTCAGAAAAGTTTCAGGGAATAGAAAACGGAACCTTCCGCTCTTTCGCACTTTAAGCTTAATGGTCTAACCATTGCGCCACAGAGGCGACACTGTACTTGAATTGGCGATTAATCTTTTCGACAATTTATTAGTTACATATTTATTAAAAATTAAAATTAGACACTCACTCCTTTGCCTGGGACATTAATTTGATGAAGTTGTGATCTCTGGCCCTGTACCACAACTTTACCATCCTTTGTTATCTGCAAAAAGAAACACTTATTGATTAGAATAGAATAGAATAGAAAAACTTTATTTGAACACATAACAAAACAGAGAAAAAAAATACACATTTGACAAGTAAACAAAAACAAAATACAACTTGTTGGTTAATAAAAAGAAAAATACGCCTCTGCGTAATGCAACCAAAAAGGCGTCCACTCAGCTATTGTTACAGATTAGACTTGTATATCAAGTAAACAGTTTTTTACTACAAGTAATGTGAAGAAATTATTATAAATAAATTAATGACAGATTTCGATCTATCTTTTTTTGGTTTCTGTAACGTAACAAATCTTAGTAACATTTGATACTCAAATTAAGGTGTAAAAACACAACATCTCAATAGTATGCAATAGTAATTTTAAGCAAATATCGGTTTCGCCTGAATCTGAGAGTAAGGCCAAAAGTTCGTGAGTTCCATTAAAAAACCTGCTTAGATCTGACACTGATAGACAACATAACATTTTGCTTACTTGAGCAGCCTTTGGCGGCGCAGTTGTTTTCAAGATAACATTTTGTGCTGGATTGGCAGTTATAACCACCTTCTTCGTTGTGGTTCCTGTAAATAAAATAGCTTTTACATTTACATGCAGATTTACTTCCGTTAGTTCAAACACTTTGTTTCTAATAACTAGGATTTCCAAGGGTAAAGAATAAATAAAATTTATCTTTAGTACAGCAATCTGTTTTTTGAAAGACAAGTAATAAGGAGACGACTTTATTTAATTAGATCACTTTTTTTGATAGTATTATGTTACCTTGCGCAGGCGCCGGCATCAACTTTGGCGTCGGTGATTTGATTGATATTATCTGTTGTTTCTTCGTGAACTTCACGCCTTGCTTTGTAGGGGATGCTAGTAGAACCTGCAAATCAATTGAATGATGAAATCACACAAACAAATAACAATACTGCTCGCGTAAGACTTAGCTAAGTATCCAAGAGTTACCAAAGTATACAGGTGTTGCGTAAACACAGGTGCATTCTCTGTTCCTTCATTCTCATGATGCAACAAGACGATAGTACGAGAGTGATTGAGATATAAATCGCTGAATCAATGGGCTTAACAAGTTTTATGATGCACTGAGTGCCGATGTGTATCATATAAGCGATGATACAAATCCTTACTCAGAGGCTTGTACTAAGTAATTTCATGACCTAAAAACCCAGTAACAATTTTTAGACCGATCTCTCATACACAAACAAATAAATATGTAATAGACAACAACTTCGAAGACACATCAATAAATGATTCTTCACACTTGAATGCTGTTGTCGCTTATATGCGTCGATAACAATACATTTTCTATTGTGCCTCATTTCTCAGCCGCAAAGGATTAATCTCAACCCAAAGTTCATCAGTATACTAAAACTTTTCATACTCACTTTCTGTCCTAGAGATATGGGCACAGTCTTTTGCTGCATCACGTAACGGGCCTGAGGCGTCGTTGCGCTCGTCGATGGCAAAATTTTTGTTATAACCGTTTGTTGATTGGTCAAATCTGCATTAGATTGGCCTGCAAAGAAGATAAAGAAATATAGCATATTGTATACTTCAAGAGAAGAAAGGAATTTATATCCAAAATCAACTATACCTTGTACCATAACCTTGGCCATTATTGGTTTGGCGCCTTGCAATCCGCTTTTAGCAGTTATCAATTGTCCCTGGAAATCATAATGTTAACATTATAACAATTAAATTTTTCTAATATGTAAATGCAAAAGTAATGGTGGCATGATAGATAGCTGTAGAAGTGAAAATCCAAATCAATAATAATCAATTATCACATCATTCCAGTTGGAATACATTCAGAATCTATAGAGCTTATGTTTTAGTGAAATGTATAATGTAAAAATTAACAAAACTATCATACCTGACTAGTGTTAGCCTTGATGTATTGAACAGAGCCAGAACCAGATGTGACTAGTTTGATCTTTTGATGTCCAGAAGGCATCACCACCAACCGCTTGCCTATTTGAGCTGAAATAATAATACTACAATACTATAGAATAATGTATTACGATTATTCTATAAGTAGCTATAGATGTTAACATCCTGATCGTGTATTTTTATAGTAGCACCAGAAATGTAACAATGCATAATGCTGCTATAATGTAAATGAATATATATTTTACATAGGAAACACCCAGACCAATACAAACAGGCATATTCATGCACACAAATGTTTGTACTGTGCGGGGATTGAACCCTCAGTTCGGAAGGCAGCGGTCACAACCTCAGGTGTTATATTTATATTTTCTAACTGACTACAATGATCACCGGGCTGTGGGGATTACCCAGGACGGTGTTCGAGTGCGCGGCGGGCGCGTGCAGCACGCCGGCCAGCGGCAGGCGCGGCAGGCGCTGCGCGGCGCCCAGCAGCGCGGCGGGCGCGGCCGGCTTGGGCGCGATGGCCACCTGCCGCGGCGCCGCCGCCACCAGCGACGCCTCCAGCTTCTTGGCCGCGCGCATCGGCGCCGCCTGCCGACGACCATTCAATGTTACTTTCCTTAGCCTTATTTATTAATTACTAGCTGTGCTCACGACTTAGTCCGCGTGGAATAGTTACTTTTCCCCCGTTTTTTACATTTTCCATTATTTCTTCGCTCCTAATAGTTGCAGCGTGATGTTATATAGCCTAAAGCCTTCCTCAATAAATGGTCTATTCAATACAAAAAGAATTTTTCAATTCGGACCAGTAGTTCCTGAGATTAGTGTGTTCAAACAAACAAACAAACTCTTCAGTTTTATAATATTAGTATAGATAACAATATTAAGACACGATATTTATATTACTAGTATATAATAATTTATTCTGCACCCTTTCCTAATCCATTTTGTATTCCTAATTCCCGTTTATCGTAATATTATTTTTTCAATATGTTTCCCAATCTTTTCACCATCGTCAGTGGCAGAAGCACAAGCCGTGCATTGCAAAAACCATAAAAAAAAAAGTCAATCGTACTTTTTTGTAGTAGTCTCCTTGAACATTCCATGGTTGCCAGCAAATATTATGTTTGCGGTTTCATGCCAATATAGCCCATATTATTTGCTTTTTCGAAAGACCCAACAACTGAATATCTTTTTTTGGAATTTTTTGATGTTGGTACAATAAATTTAGAGGCAGTCTGTTACTTTGTAGATATGAACAATATAAAAAACAAGTTTTTGATCATGTCTCGTTTGGCCTTTAAGACCTCAACATAGGTAGGTAATATAATATAGAAGTAATAAACATAAAAATAAACTCTATATACCATATTCATTACAGATCACCATCCATGAGACTCCTTAACCTAAGACGGCCTTTGCTAGCTGCCACTAGGTCATCTTTTTGAAACTTTGCTACCACCCTTTACCATTACCTACTCAGTCATTGCCCACATCTACAATCTCTACCATGGAACAAAGCATATCATCTAACCCTGTCATGAACAACATGTGGACAAACTCCAGAAAAAATATGCATGGAATTACAGCAATAATTAATTTTCCTAATTAAGAACATTATTTGAAATATTACCTTAACAGCAATGTATTTGGGTTGTATTTGTGTCTCCTTCTTGATTGGGACCACTGTTTGAGAGTCAAATTGTAAGTTTATAAGGGGGTCGCTTTGTGAAGTCAACACACTTTGTTGCTGAAATAAACAAGTACAGTCATTAATTAAACTTATGTTTGAATGAAACTAACTAAAAGTGATTTGTTAGTTAAAGGCTAAACTAAATAACATGTAAGGTAAAAATCTGATCCGTCCAGTGATTTGGGCTGTGTGTTAATAGATCAATAAGTCAGTAACACCCTGAGTTATATACATATATTTAGATAAATTAATAACTTATTGAACAAGATACATACATTTGATTCCTCAGTTATGGTGGCTGTTGTGGTCTGATCATCTTGCACTGAATATTCTTGAAGTGAAAACTGATCACTCATAAAATCTGAAACTTAAATACATGTACCAGATTATAAAATACAAAGACACCTTTCTTATTCAGCAAAAATTATGGCTTACTACAATTTAAACATAATAATTATGTGTTGGTAAAATACAATAATACACAATGAAGAAAAAAACTCACAATGAGCTAACAAGAAAGCATTATTCATTAGTACAAGTAATAAGTATAATGCTCAGGTATAATATAGAATAGAATTTACCAATGATTTCCTCTTTTCCTGTATCCATAAGCATAGGTTGCTCCTCCATGTTCTCAAACTCCATTGGTATTTCCTCATCATGAGTACCAGTGTCAAGGGTGATATCTGCTTGGCTCACAACAACATCACCGGCATGCTCAAAATCCATCTAAGTGACAAACAAATAATACAGGACTTGCAGAAATGCAGAATATGATGTAGTTATATGAACACAGTAGGTACAGAATTTGAACATTTTACATTGTTTGGATATACGGTACATCCATATCGTTAATTTCTGAAGTTGAAATGTGGATTGAAATAAAGATATTGCTGTAATTTGTAGTAGTAAAACGAGATTTATTCAATAAAATTGACTTTATACACTCACTTCTCCAATGGCACTTTCCAAGTTCAAAGAGTCTTCCAAGTTATGATCCATTTTTAAAACCTTGCACTTTATACTTCACGTAATAATCTTAAACACATTACACTATAAAACATTGCACGAATAAATATGAAAACTTTAAACATGTTTGAGTTCAAAAGACGCCGCCATTTTAACTTGTCAAATGTCGCCGAAGTACATAGCAAAAGTCGCCACGGTTGAAAACAAATTTGCTGATACTAAAAAATTGTATTTTACGGTAAAATAATACACTCAACTTTACGCAAAACACTTTCACAATATGTGAAAATATTAACACTTCATTAATAACACAACTATACCGATATTAATGCATTTTCTTAGAACTTTTTACAGAAAAATCGCCCGAAACTCGATGGCGCTTCTTTCAATTTTGATGTCAAGTTTTACCAACCTACAGAAAACGAAATTAATGTAGATAAAAAAATATATTTCATAATGCCTTGGCTACTCATACGACACAAAAACAATGACTCGATGACTGTAATACTATGTTATAAAATATTCATACGGCTTGAAAGGAACTATAAACAAGTTGTATTTTAAAATAATTTACTTAAATAAATAATATCAGACAACATCACATACATTGCTCCGATCCCAAAGTAAGTAGCTTAAGCACTTGTGTTATGGGTATCAGAACCACGAAGGTACCACAAATAAATACTTAAAAATACAAATTATAAACACCCAGACACGTAACAAACACAAGTATTCATCACACGAATGTTTGTCCCGGGTGGGAATCGAACCCACGACCCTTGGTTCAGAAGGCAGGGGTCACTACCAATTTTATTGAGCCACCGAGCCAGTCAAACATGTTGATACACAAAGGTAACTCAGCTGTATATTATTTTAAATCAGCTATTCTGTCTAAATTTTAATAAATAGTATTTATTAATACCACAATTTCTACGAATAATACAAAATATACATAAATATTGACTACACGGTCGGCAGAGGGAGCAAGGCAGACCGGGTCGACCCGGTCGCCCTAATTAGGACCCTTAGGTACTCCCTGAATCCTATTACACCGCAACGATTCAGGGTCAGGGTCCCTGAATAAAGTGTGGTCTATCCTTTTACTCGATGATACCTATTACACCACCCTAATTCAGGGTCAGGCCTGAATTTAGTGTGGTGTAATAACTGCTTTTAACCGTTTGTACCGATTCGCATGGAAGTAACTTAAACGAAGTACTTGATACTTCCATGCCGATTCGATACGACTATTAAAAAAAAAACAAATTGGATGGCTAAAAAAAACAAAAGTCAAAAAAATAATTTAGTTTTGCTTTTTGTGGGAAGAAATAAACAATAAATCTAGATTATATCATTTTAAATATAACAATGCCTCTAACATTACAAGGCGTTCGTCAATTTTTGAGTGAACTAAGAAACTCTGGTGGCTTACACAAGGATCAAGCTGAAAAGTTAGTTATTACTTTGGACACTTGATGGATATTAAAATATATTTATTTTATTTTTATCAATATTATAGTGATGAATAAGCTAATAATATCATTAAAATGTTAAAAGGCCTTAGTTCTGGTACTATTTGTAACTGTTGTTGGTGAGCAGGGATTCTGGATGCTACATTATCTATCCTGTCTTCGGTATAACATTTTTGTTTTGTTCATGAACCTATCTTGTGAACGCCTTAGTAAGGTGTATTTATGTAATGATCTTTACATTGAGGGTAGATTGCTTTCAAAATATGACACAATTATCATAATTATTTATATACTGAGAGGTTACCTTTGTATTATTTTAATACATGGGACCAAGGCTTACAATTGGTACCATAAATTAATTCAAAGCTTTTTTTTCAGATACCGCAATGTTCTTATGGAAATACTGAAAAACCCGGAGGGTGAATTGGCCGAGTGTCTAAAAGCCTTTGTTGAAGCAAGTAAGTAAACTGAAGGTCTTAAACATGTTTACAAAAAGTCATCTATCTCGCGAGATTGTAATCTGTCAAAAAGATCGTGAACTGTAACATAATGCTCACATTTTGTGTGTGTTTACGTTATACTTTACATATTTGCAGTTGTCAATGAAAATGTGAGCTTGGTGATATCCAGGCAATTGCTCACAGATGTGAGCACCCACCTGGCACTGCTGCCCGACCCTGTCTCCCAGGAGGTGTCTCACTTTGCCCTTGATGTCATTCAACCCCGAGTAATTTCGTTTGAGGAGCAGGTAACTACTAATATTTCAACATTTGGGTCTTGATTTGAACTGTTACATTTTAAATTTGAACAGATCTGCACAATAGCACAATGTCACTGAAAATAATTTAAAATGGAACTGTATTTTTATTATTACTTCATTTCAGGTGGCGAGCATTAGACAGCACCTGGCAGATATTTACGAGCGCAACCAGAACTGGAAAGAAGCTGCCAATGTTCTTGTCGGCATACCACTCGAGACTGGACAAAAGTGAGTACATGAAATAGGCTTGTTGCCGAAAAATTTAATTTGTCTGTCGGCTAGATTAATAAAAATAAGAGATATATACATTTTTTCATTTATAAATTAGACCAAAAATTACAAAGATAGCCCATGAAAGTTACGCGTGACGTCACGCCGTGTGGCATTTTGTCGCACGGAGTGACGTCAAAGACTTTTGATGCCTTGTACCTTTTTTATTTTTTTGTTTGAATGAAAAAAGGAAAAATACATGTCCAATATATTTATATAATCTAAAATACGTACTAAATGTAATGTAATTTTGACCTTGGAAACATCCCTACTGCAAATGTATCCCTATATTATCTATATTTCTGTCATAGGTCTTACAAAACAACATTCCTGTTCATGTTTCAGGCAATACACAGTTGATTACAAACTTGAAACTTATCTGAAAATAGCTCGACTTTACCTGGAAGTAGATGACCCTGTGCAGGCTGAGGCTTTTGTCAACAGGGCATCCCTATTGCAAGCAGAAACAACAAACGAACAGCTGCAAATTTACTATAAAGTTTGCTATGCAAGAGTTTTGGATTACAGAAGGTGTGTATCCATCCAAGAATAATATTTTTATTTACCTACCATACAATGTTTATAAAAATTCTCAAAATCTAAAATATTCTATTTATTTACAGGAAGTTTATTGAAGCTGCTCAGAGATACAATGAACTATCATATCGCAATATAATACATGAAGACGAGCGGATGACTTGCCTCAGAAATGCCTTAATTTGCACAGTTCTGGCTTCTGCTGGTAAGTAATTAGTATTAATCCATAATTATCAATCTACAGTTGTTTAAACTTTATTTAGTATTGATCATAATGTTACCTAGTAATATACCTCCTAATAATCTTCCTTTTATCTCGTTCTCAGGTCAACAAAGATCCAGAATGTTAGCTACACTCTTCAAAGATGAAAGATGCCAACAGCTACCAGCTTACTCCATTTTAGAGAAAATGTATTTGGATCGGATCATCCGGCGTTCAGAGCTGCATGAATTTGAAGCACTCATGCAGACACATCAAAAGGTGTAATTTCGATTAATACTATACCGATATAATGGGCCTCTACCAAACTGACACATAAAATTTTAGATTATGTATGTAGATAAGAAACAAAGTTGGTCTGAGGATGCTCCCCTGAGGCACATCGTATGTTATCGATTCCACTCGATTAATTTCGTAACATACTGCAATCGATAACAAAGATAGCTTTTAAAAATTTTGAATTCAGTTTGAGACATTAGTCAAATTCTGATTCTCTGAATTTCGAGAGATGTAATGGAACAGATTTAGTGTCAAAAGCTTTTGTAAGGACTTGATATTTATTTACACATCGTGAAAAAATCTAGTTCTCACAGTTGTGTAGGTATTGTCTATTTAAGTAAACCAACAAAGTGAATATTAAAGATAGAGTCAACTTTCCAACTTTGAAGTATTGAGATTGTAGGGAGTATAAGTAAATCTTAAAAAAATAAAGTCCTATGTTTCATAATTTTCTAAACTTTAACAATGGAGGAATGCAAGATATATGTGACGAATGTATAGTAAAAGCCACCGTTTTAGAGCACAGAACAATATTCAGTTGAAGGTATCACTTGTGTCTCGGTGCTTATATTTGTATTCAAAGTACCTACATAGGTAAATATTTGTGGTACCTTCGTTGTTCGGATACCTATGGTTTATGTATGTGATGTCTGACTGAACGCGTTATGCGCGGCCAGGCGCGCACGGCGGACGGCAGCACGATCGTGGACCGCGCCGTGTTCGAGCACAACCTGCTGTCGGCCAGCAAGCTGTACAACAACATCACGTTCGACGAGCTGGGCGCGCTGCTGGAGACGCCGCCCGCGCGCGCCGAGCGCATCGCCAGCCACATGATCAGCGAGGGCCGCATGAACGGCTACATCGACCAGATCAGCGCCGTCGTGCACTTCGAGAGTACGTACTGCTGCGTATTGGCCCAACGAGGCGCCCGATGGTGGAGCAAAGCGGAAAAACCTTAAAGTTGTGAACATCAGGATGGCGGGTGCACGCAGGTTTTTCGAAAATAATATTGAAAAGATTTAATACAGAATTTCTATTCTTTCACATAAAAAATTCTACACTCAACTACAAACAGCAATAGTAGAAACGTGGTCCCGCCATCCTGATGTTAACTTAAAATTCCCAGTGGAATCTGCCCTAATAAAATAAATTTAGTCACTTACACAAAATCTAACCTGCCGATCCTGCCTCATCAGGACCGGCCAAATCTACCAAATTTTACCTGCTTCCAATAAATCAATTTAGTGGGCAGATTTTCTTCACACTGTGTCACCATTGGAATAATTCGACAGTAGTATATTCTAAATTCGTAGGACCCTTAGATCAGCCAGTATAACATCCATTTTTGTAGCACCAGTACTCTTGTTAAGAATTGTCTTCAATACTCCACTTTACCCAGTTGACAGGGTTTGGAAACCCCCCTAAGTCTCCCTATTAAATCGTATTGCGTAGTTCGTAAAACCTCTGGCGTAGATAGGTATATCGTCACTGTTTTTGTACTCGTAAGACATGTGTACTGCTAAATTTGGAACGTAATCAACTTTAACATTATTGTTTATTTTTGCACCGAAGTCAATACGGCGCAATATTAATATCGAGTACCTACTTGAAACTGTTCAAAGTTCCGTATAAGAACTGTTCAAGAGCGATGAACACTTTGAACTACCTAACTATTAACAAATTGGAAAAAAAAAATTTTTTTATCGTTTTTCAGCACGTGAAATTCTACCGCAGTGGGACAAACAGATCCAAAGTTTATGTTATCAGGTAAACAGCTTGATCGAAAAGATTGCTGCAGCTGAACCGGAATGGATGGCCAAGCTCATGGAGGAAGAAATGATTCAATAATTTTTGAAGTGTCTATAAATGCATTTTCAATTTAAACAGTCTCTTTAATGTCTCTTCTCTTCTGTCGTGTGGTTAGGTACCTACTATATCGTATGTGGTAATGAAATTACGCTTTTTGTTTGGCACACAGACTCAAATAATTATAGTTTGCAACTTCTACTTTTTATGTAGGTATTTCGATTTTTCTCACGTGTTAGGATTACTACCCACTAAAAGCAGAAATTAAACTTAATTGAGAAAGGGAAAATGTTTAAAAATACTTTTATTAAACGTCTTAATGAAATCAAAAATAAAATATTATAAAGGCAACAAATACATAATCAAATGTAAATATCACTCTTTCCACATAACACTGAACACACAACATGGCGGACGCACAAGTTTAGGAAGCGGGGATGCGCGGTTAGGTGTCTAATAAAACAAATAAATGCTGATCGCAACAGACTATTCATATTTATTTTAATTCAATACTGTAAATACACCATAGGTGCTTATTTACAAGATGGTATTGTTACGCTTGAGACACGTCGTCAGGAAATCAATAAATTCAAATAATAAATAGAGGTTGCCGATAAGCGTGCTCGGAAATACAGTATTTCCACTAAACTTTTCTTAGAATTCGTCCGCCATTTTGATAAACAGCAAAAAGATCGACGGCGCGAACTATGAAGGTGAATGACAATCTGATTGTTGCGTTTTAAACGCTTTTTTTACACTATAATAGAAGTTACGTAGGTATCAGTAGAATCGATTTGCTATATACGCTTCTGTTATTATTATAACAGTTAAATGTGGCATTATGTAATATCTACAAGTCTAAAAGCCGGCGCGGCGCGGCGCCTAGGGCTCGAGTTCCAGGGCGACGCCCACCTTGTGCCCGCCGGCGTTGAAGTTCTGGCCGTCGATGGCGGCCGACAGAGTCAGGGTCACGCCTGCAACCAAACAAATTATTATAAACAATTGAATAACATACAAGCTACAAAAAATTTTCTTTTAGATAATTTCGAAGCCAAAGCTATCTATAGCAATAGGCTCAAGAGGCAAGTTAAGGAGTGATGTACGAAAATAAATTGTATCCTCAATGTATGTAATCAATAGTCGAGAATACAACCTCTTATCTATCAAAATTCCCCAATAATTTTCAATGTAAAGTGTCAACACATGGTGTTCCTCATTGTTTGGGAAAATTAGACAGATTAGGGTACCTGATGTACATCATGCTAATAACTTGCCACAAGACCGATTTCTCAAAACAAAAGATAAAGATATAATGATTAATTAATTCATCAATATTTTTAGAAAGTAATTTCTTACATAATTTAATGAGCTACTAGAAAATCTGTATGTTTGTTATAATTCAGATTTTAGAACAAAACTTTGTTTTGTGATATATTTTTAGACATATCACTAGGCCTAAATTTGTCTGATAGTAGGCCTTCTACTTCAAACTATTGACACTGATTGATTGATTGTTACATGATACTATCTATCTGATAACTGTCAAGGAGTTTCGGATAAAATTTGAACAGTAATATCATGAATGCGAAAATAAATCATCACACAAGTAAACAACCGATTTTGATGAAACATCATAATGTAAATTTTTACCGCAACATAACCAATTCTGCACCAGAAAGCTGGTATGATTAGGTAAAAGAGTTATCATGAACAGATTTCAATGGATATAGATAATTGTTAACAACCGCTGTCCAGCCCTAGACTGAGCGAGGGTGCTGATGAACCGGCTGAGCAGCAAACAGTTATCTTTAGAATTAGATAATGGATGGAAAAAATCTCACCAGGGCGCAACTTCTGTTGGTATCCAAGACCGATGAGCGATTTGTTGTTGATCTTGGCGTGCAGCGACGCGTCCTGGTCGAGCGAGTACTTGGCGCCCACTCCGAACAGCGTGTCGGCGGAGCCCGAGGTCCACTTCATGCTGATGCCGCAGTCCAGTTTGTCCGATACTTTCTGGTAGATGGAGCCGCCGAAGTCCTTGCCGTTATCGCTGGGCAAATGAAAAAAATAATTAGTGAAATACAACAAAGTAGTAATGGTTGCAATGTAAATGTTAATCATGTGTTGTGTGTATGTGGTTCAAAATTTTATTGCCACTATTATTATTATTTCTTGGTAGCCGCCCTACCCGTCCAGAATGGTCTACCACTTGTGGGGAGGTCCATTTACCATTAATAAAACATCTTTTGAAAAGAGACTACACAAGTTTCTAACCAGTATCATCTCTGTAGAATACTGCATTCTGAACCAGCAGCATTAAGTTTTGCCAATTTGTAAGTGTTTATTATAAACCTCATTTGATTTTCAATACAATGTGTTAAAGACTTAAAAATAATTATCAGGTGTAAAATATATAAGTGTGAAGTAATTACTATAGTTAGTAGAGAGATAAAGAACAAAAGGCTACTAAAAGCATTGAGGCCAATGTCACAAGACCAGACTTAACTGGCTTATATTAACAAGAGAGGACATCCTTGCTAAACTCAACTGGTGCAATGTTATGTAATCCTATAAAATCAATAGTGCTATGACTAACTCAAGCACTCACAATGTTAAATAGTATTCACGTGAATGTTTTTCACAGTAGGGGTTTATCACAGATTAAAGTAAATTTATGTGTGGTTTGCCATCAAGCCTGAAGATAAGATAAATGAGGAATCAAAATTGTTATGATTTGGTTCATGGGAGGATTTTAATGCTTGTTTAAATGATGAACCAGGGAGGAAGGATCATGTCATAATAATAATTTGCCTGAAATGGATGAGACTGATCAAATCAATATTTTGATATTCAAGTATGTAACGGAATGAGCAAGTTTACCTATGCGCCTGAGGGTAAGCTTTCTTAAATAGTAAAGCTTCACTCTGCACTGAAAGTTTTAGTTACTGAAAATACTATTTGTATAAGCTGTGACTGTATAAAGGTTTCTCTGCACCTGTTAGACGAGGCAATACCATCCAATAGTCATACTATAAAATGCACTGTTTTAACTATCAGTACAACAACTTACTTACAGTTGTGCTTGGCACCATCCTTGTACTAACATCAGTCTACACACTTTTTTTTATATGCAAGAGGCGGCAGACGAGCAAATGTGATGCCTGATGGTAAGCAGTCGACACCACCCATGGGACACCTGCAACTCATATCAAGTTCGGGGGTAGCTGCCAGCTTTTGCTAGCTATATTATGTACTTACACATTGGTGTGGAGGGCGAAGTCGTTGGTCTGGTAGCCGAGAGCGAAGTTGTTCTTGGCGAACTTGGCCTTCTGCGAGTCGAACTGCGTGACGGCGCCAGCGAGCCAGCCCTGGTACGAGAGCACGGCGGCCACGTCCACGATGGGCCCTGCCAGGTCCAAGTCCAGGTTTGTGTTCACTGCCACTGTGTCGTTGGCATATGAGGTCTTCAGCTTGCCAGTCTTGCTTCTATAATGGCCAATGCTCATATTAATCTTTAAACATATGGAATGAATAACCTACAGGGTAGGTAGGAAACAAAGGCAAATGTCGGAACTAAATCGCCTTAGCTGCCTTTGATTCCATATCCTTACTTCTATATATTCATTTTCAAAATGAAAATCATGGAGTGAAGTAAAGGAAGACATTGTTGTAGTTACTAATCAGGTATGAATAATATTTATATGTAATAGCTTATAGCTATAAAAATTAAATGGCTTCCTTTAATTTAAAATTGAAACTCCATTTCAACTTGTTCAAACTCATTCAAATTGGGTTGAAGACCAATAAAGGCTCTTATGTATAGCTAATTAAAATGAAGACAGGTAGAAAGTAGTAATCTTTACCAACAACAATAGTAATAAATGATATAATCTCATACCCTGTCTGAGGTGCGAAGGTACCCTCCAAGGTAACCTTAAGGCCAGCGGCAATTTTGTCTTGGATGGTGATGTCGGTGGCAAGTGTGTTGTCTGTGTTCCATTTCTCTGTGAACGTTAGGCCGTAGTCTTTGACGGCATATTTGGAGGAAAGGCTGCCAAATACCTGTCAAGGCAAGAATAGCAATAATTCAATCTGGCACTGATGCTTCATTACAATGTATTTTTCAGTACTAATAAGAGGGCCATCTCCAGTCCATTGACTGCTATAGTCTGATGATGATGGATAGGGGAAAGGAAATCCACTGATGGACAGATTAGACAGTGAAAGACTGACAAGAACTAAACTGAAAGACTGATTTTCTCTATTAAATATATTGAACTGAAGATTTCTCAGTTCATAATTTATTCATGCCAAAGGTGTGGCCCACATCTATTTAGACAATTTTATGTATGTGAGGATTTGTTATCTATTTCAGAGGCACAACAATGGGTGATTTAGCATTAGACTATTTGCCAGTTTTAGGCACACTATCATGTGTTACATCATGCATGATAAAATTGTTGGAACTAATTTTATCATAGCCATATTTTATACCTTTATATGAATGTTAATCTCATTTTATAAACAATATTGCCTTCATAATAAAACACTCTCACTTTGCCAATGTAATACCTGATGGTAAACAGTTGACACCACCTATGGACACCCAAAACTCATTGAGTTATGGGGAGTCTTAATGTTTGTTTCTTGTTAGTTACACCCCCATTTTTTGTATAGCCCACCTAATTCAAAATAGTCCCTCAGATCAGCCCCTTCTTACTAACTAACTACACCCAACTATTCCAGAATAAGATTTCCTTGGTCATACCTTTCCGCTCTCCTGGTTGGAGGTGATGCTGCTGGTGAACTCGACTCCAGACTCGCTCTTAGTCTTCAAGTCGAGTTTGAATACACCAAAGTGGTAGCCCTTGCCGAAGACATCATTTGCCTTCTTTCCAAGGTCAGCATAGTATGGGGGGGCCATTTTCTGTTGAACAGAAGCATATATAATAATAACTATTCACCTATTCATTCATACATTTTTCAACTGCATTGGACATGAACAGTTTTATAATATTTAATACACAGCCTGACTATAAATAATGCATTCCCTTACTATGTCTGATTATTGAATTCTTTTTCCTATGCAAATCTTCAACAGAACCATAATTGTTACATGATAAATGTGTTATAATGAGTAGGTTACAAATCCTGATTAATTGCAGAAGGGCTTGCCCTACAGTATGAGTGTGCAGCTCTGAGTGCCAGCTGTGTCAGGGCCGATATAGACTTTACACAGACTTATTTACAAGCCACTTTCAGCAGGGTATTACATAACGTGCAGATATTAAAGTAGGCATTGTCATTAACATTTTGCTAGCATACGTCATATTATTACATTATTGCTTGAGCATCGACGCGGTGGCCCTAAACTTGACCTTTGAAAGTGGCTTCCCAATTCAATATCAGCGGAGGAAATCACATGCGTACACTAGATACGAGTGACGTTTCAATCGGATGATGCAGATCAATGGAAACAAATTACAACATCGGTACTCCCTAGACCGTAGCTCAATCAAAAATAGCAATACACACTTGATGAGCGTTTTATTACACGATAAAGCGCGTAAATTACAGCGTGATGACGATTTTAGTCAATGCAACCGGCTCTCGCACAGAAAGGTAACCTAAATATAACGCACTATACATTGACGCAAATGTGTAAACTTTAAATAACACAAAATTCTACTTACAGCTTAATAAATTATTTCACAAATGGAACCTATTGAACTTGTGATTTTCAGGCAATAAAATTGCCGAGCAGACCTCCGCACCGTACCACAAGACAATTTCAGATTGCTCTGATTTGCACCAGAGGGCGTAACATAACTGGCTTTATACCGGAAAAGGTGTTATTGATAGATTTTTTAAATTTTAATCTATTTGATTTTTTGAAACATAGTAATATTGCATAATTTAAATAAATATTTTAATGTTTAAACATTACTTAAAGTGGTTAATATCGCCCAATTAAATAAATTATAACTAAATAGTACGGCACTTGAAGGAATTCAGACAATGACGTAATGACGTCATCAATATGAGACGTATCGTGAAGTCAAATGGATTTCTGTTTACCATGATACAATCTATATCTCCATTAAACAAAATAATATTAAGATATAACCACATTCAGTAAACATTTATTTATTTATTAGTATAGTAACTTCAGTTATAATTGGCACCGAGTACTCTACTTTCGCGAGGTTGTCACTACGCGCAGTAAAAGCGGGAACTTCAAATACCATAAAAGTTGGAGCAGTTTTTGAAACTTTTTTTTGTTAAGTTTGTTTATCAAATTATATATTTTTTTAATTTACCTGATCTCTCTTGTGACATAAATAATAGCGTACAAAAGGCAGACTTGTGCTGCACAGAAATTTTCTACCAGTCTTAAATCATTAGTTTTTTTTTAATGAAAAGTCTAATAAATGCTTAAACTTGTAATATGTACTAACACATCTAGGTATGTGTAGGATAAGAATGTCAAGAAATGGTTTACTTCATACATAGATGCGTGAATGGCTTGTTTTCATTATTGTTATATTATTAAAAAATAAATAATGCGATAGCTAACATATTGAAGAGAACATTGGTGTATTTACACAGTTATTGTTATTGATGTATTCTAATCCCATATCGTCGCTGTCGTCGTCATCATCATCACGATCATTTCTATTTACGTTGCATGGACATGGAATTCTATTCCCCTCCTCGTCTTTGCATATTACTTTCTCGCCATAGGTGCCATCCTGTAAATCGGTCAAAGATGATCGGTCAGTTTATTTAACTTTTGAATCTTTCTTGAGCGACTTGGAGTGAATATTCCCTAAGCTGAATGTTAAGCCAGTGACATTAGTGACCTCACTGTACCTTCAAAATGTAATTTGTATGAATTACTGCACCACATTGGATGATTTTTAGGTTTATGTTCCTACGTCCTCGTAGGTACCTCTTCGTTATTGTTAGGAAAGGGTTATATAATATAAAAGTACATTTGTTAAAAACATGGCGATAGGTACTAAGTTACCCGGGTCATCTACTGTTTTAAATAAATAACAAATAATCTCCACGCATGCATTGCATGCACGTGCCAAACCAATTATATTGAGTAAATTCACGTAATAGTGCCAAGTCCACAAATGAATTTTATAATAAAATGTGTGTATTATCTATTATTACACTTACAGAACGAATGCATGGTACGACTTCCCGGGTTATCGCCGCACTCACTACAGGGATTTTAAAATATCGCCAAACTGAATTTTCAGAACCAAAAATACGATCAAAAATTGACATAATTAGGAATAAATCATCGATATTTTGGTGTTCAACAAAAGTTAAGACAAGGTGTCCATCTGGATTTTCAATAAAAAATGTTGTGTTCAATCTATTTGGTTCAGCATTCACTAAATGCATAAGAGTAGGTACCTAAGCCTTACCTATTGAAAGGTACACTTACCACTCCGGTACCTAAAAATTAAAACAGGTTAACACTGTTAAACTGAGTTATAGTACCTAACATCTGTTGGTATTGCAAACTTAACGAATACCCATACCATTCGATAAAATATTATATGAATACGTATCTACTTAGTCGGTATTTTTTAGTTTTGAGTTCAAGTTTTGAATTGACTGGCTCGGTGGCTCATTTGGTAGTGACCTTGCCCTCTGACATAGGTCGTGGGTTCGTTTCCCGCATAGTACAAACATTTTGTGTTCATGAACATGTCTGTTTGTATTGGTCTAGGTGTTTTCTATGTATAATATGTCTGTATTTATTTACAAAAAAAAAGTATCTAAGTAAGTTTATCAGTTGTCTAGTAGTACCCATAGTACAAGCTTCGGCTTACTTTGGGGCTAGGTGGCGCTGTGTGGCCCAGCGTGGCATATCTTGGGTTAATTTCATTTAACAACACCGATTTACTTTAATAGTAAGATTTGGAGGTAATTATGAATAGGGACAGCGCAGACGGCAGACTATCCGTGACGCACTTTTTTGAAATTCTAAGCAGTAAGTAATGCACCCGACGCGCAAAAATCTGTCGCGGATATTTCACAAACTCAACGCACACGACGCACATCTTCGATCATTCTGTCGGCAGACCTAGACGCTCTTTTTAAATGTCTCAGACGCAGACTCTATCGCACAAAAAGTCTGTCGTCTGCGCAGCCCCTTAGGCATAGATTTGCTCGCATTTTATATCGATAGTATTTAATATCTAATTTATTCGAATAGATCTAAGTAATAACATCTAGGTACCCTTCTTCACGCTCTAATGACCGGTACTTCATGAAGTAGCTTAAGAGACCCCGTAAGCAAACCACAGACTTTCTATCGGCCGATAGTTATGTCGGGCTCATAATCAGTTGAAGATCAGCCGGTACCAAATCGTTGTAGTATGCGGACTTGCGTAACTACATCTTCATACATTTACGGGGTCTCTTAGGATAGGCCGCGGCGTCGTGGGCGACCGTCCACTGCGCTTGGTATAATGAAGGTGGAGCCTGGAGCCCTGGAATCGGGAGCCCTGTCATGTTTCCTCATTTAAAAGTTAATTATTTTTTAAAAAAAAATTAAACCGACTTCAAAAAAAACCCAAACGACCAAAACTAAAAAGCGATAAATAACGTAAGTAATTCTATCCTTAATACATAATCATTTAAATATTACAATTATCACTTATTTTTGAAGTCGGTGCCAACCTCTCGGTACCTAACGTAGACTGTTGTTGTATGACGCGCGCGGCCGGCATATCCATGTCGCAGGCAAATACTATAATTCGCCCGTACACAAACGGCGTCGGCAGTTTACAAAGACAAATTCGTTATATAAAATGCCGTACGCCGTATGTAAGATGTCGTTCATTTTCTAATATGCCGAGCTACGATATTACAGTCGATTACAAATTGCCTCGGCATATCGTTCGAATTAGTACCAAATTGACCCGCGCGTGGCGCTACTAGTAGCCAAAACCAATATGGCGGTCAACAGTGAAAGTGTGGAAGAAAAGAAATATTGAAAATATGTCTAATATCGGCTGTTTCAAATAGATTTTAAGGGCTAGTATTATAGGAAACTATTGAAATTAAACTAATCACAAAGGGGGCTCCGAAAACATCGTGGTAAAAAAACAAAAAATTCGAGGTTATCCAGCACGTAACAACGCTAGGGTGTCCATGGAAACTGGTAAAGTGGAACTGAAAATTGCAATAAATGCTTTGTATTTTGATTTTTGTAAATCAATTGTTTCGCTGATGGTTTTATGCTTGTTTAAGCTTAGCAGAATAAGTGAAACAAAGAAACATTGTTGAATTTATATTTGTTATTACCACTGAATGTCTTGTTAAATTAATAGGTAATACTTGATAAGTTTACTATGTATGTGTAAGTATCCTAAGATTAGGGAGAATATGTTCTCACACGGTACCATTTAGTGCAGGTTTTGTTTGAAATTGAAACCGTAATTCAATTTCATGCTTATTTAATCGACGAATTTATTTTCGTAGTCAATAATTTAATAATATTCTATTATTAAACTTAAATACCTAAATAAAATTATTAAAAACCCTGTTTCATTTCTATTATCATGGTCACCCTAATACACAAACCAAGTCGACGTTGATGCGATGACAATTTGCCTTCGGCATTTTTTAGCACATAATATTTATATTTCTGAACTGCCGACGCCGTTTGTATACGAGCGAATTATAGAATTTGCCTGCGACATCCACACGACAATATCCTAGATATGTTTGGCTGGCACCGACTTCAAAAATAAGTGATAATTGTAATATTTAAATGATTATGTATTAAGGATAGAATTACTTACGTTATTTATCGCTTTTTAGTTTTGGTCGTTTGGGTTTTTTTTGAAGTCGGTTTAATTTTTTTTTAAAAAATAATTTTATTTCTCTATTTTTAGTTGCGTTAATGTGCTGTGACCTTGAATAAAGGCTAATTAATGTCCTTAAGAGTTTTACTTAGGAATGAAAAATTTTGCTTTAAGTCAAGTGAAGACTTTGCGATCTAGAATCAAGCATATCACTTACCAAATCACCTGCCCTATTAGCCCTGCATAAGTACATACTACTATCTAGTTTAATATCGACCAATGTCAGTACTGTCCCCTAACTCCTAACCGTTAAGGAGTTCTGTGGCTTCATCATCAGCACCAGATGTTGTCGCCCGGAAGCATATACCTGAGTAAAATATGATTACGTAACAAAAACACCATATGAGCATACAATTTTCGGTTGTTGCCCTCAATTTCTCCAGGATCCCATCATCAGATCCTTACTTGGTGATAATGGGACCACCTCAGAAGTGTCTCCTGTCTAACTGTCGAAAAATTTTTGAAATCCATCCATAATTGACGGAAATATCGCTGAACATACATAAAAAAAAAATATTATACATAGAGACGAATTGAGAACCTCCTCCTTTTTTCGAAGTCGGTTAAAAACCGGCACTGGGGTCTCGAATCTCTCGTAAGTAGGTGGACTGAACAATGGTCTCTTACATCGGTACATATAAGATAGGTGTTTGATATCAGACACCGTGTTGGTGTGATGATGATTAGTTCCAGTAACCTGCAGTTGTTATGTGAGCAACAACGAAAGTGGGAATCCCCGGACCCCTTCTAAGAAGTTCCAATTAGGTACTTTGTCAGACAAACGACATACGACGACGATATAGGTTATGTACTGGGTATTGTAACTGTAGCTAGATTCGTAGGTACGTTGCCTTTTCACCTCGTCCTTTTCGGTTACAGATTTTTCTCGCAAAATGTTTGGCGTAGTTCCAAAACACCCAGACTAGGTAGCAATAAAATTTATTTATGTGCTTGCTATACCTATTACTTACATAAAAAAGACTACTAAATGAATTTATCATGCATATAAATATTATTTACCTATCTACTCTGTTCTGTACTTACCTACTCATGTTTGGATATACAGGCTGATGCAGAATTACCAAAAATCAAAGAGTAGGTATGGGTAGGTAGGTATAGTATACGACAAAGACAATAACTCAAAATAGGTATTTTAAAGGCAGATAAAAGGTAAACAAAGCAGGTACTATTTTGAAAGCAAGTTGAAAATTGCTTGAAGTTAACAGAAATATTCTATGTACCTAGGTACCTATGTAGGTATAATATGTTTTTAACAGTAAGCCGACATTCTTCATACTCGTAACTACTAACGACGAAACGTTTCGAAAAAAGGTATATGCACCCATAGCTACCTACGTGCTCTTGCGTTTTGCTTGGCTTCCCAACTTAGAAGTCTTGGCGGCCGTGCCTCCAGATACCTACATATTATTATTATCTTTATAGTACCTATAATAAAATTTTTTTTTTCATGTAAACATTATTTCATAAATTTTAGACAGACCACTTACTGAACATCAAGGTTTTCAGCCATTAAGTACCTACTTTGATCGCTATTCATAGGTACAGTAGGCGGTAGGAAGCTGAAGCCGAGTATCTAGGTAGGTACTCGGGCTTGCAAAGGTAGGATACGGGCCATGAAGTAGATATAGACCCGCAGTTAGGCATAGACTTGGTGAACGTTTATATCGATTCTATAAATATGTAATTTGTTCATATGGGTACCGATGTCTGCGATGTCGGCCCAATTCTCGAATGGTCCACGTCTTATTATAGCCGCTAATGTTGCTCAGTCGGCAAACCGATTCGCCGCGTCAATCTTTATCCGGCAACAGACACAGTCATTTGTTTCCATGAGCCTCGGCGATTACGCGAAGTAACCATTATGTCCTCCGACCCACGACACTACGATGTCTTGCAAAACGATAAATACGGCCGATATTTGGTCGCCAATAAGGATTTGGAAAGTGCTGAATTGATATTTACAGACACGCCGTTTGCTGTTGGACCTAAACCAGGTAATTGATTAGGAAGAAAAATGTAAATGAGTGATATACTTATCAGCTAGTTATCGCTGTACAATATTGCTGGAAAACAGCCGAATCGGAAGTCTTAAAAAGTTCCAACAAAATTTATTACTCTACGCTGCGTGAAAGTTATACCTATGAGCATCCGTCAGACTGTCGTAAATGCTAATGAGTCCATTTGTCAACTGACTATTTGATGATAATTCTAAAGAGCTTGGAAACTGGGTACACCTAAATAAAACGTTGAGGGTGACGGGTTCAATTCTCGTTCATAGAGTGACTTAGATGTAGGCAGTAATTTTCTTTTCTCTGTAGGTAGATGTACCTACTTATTATTACATAGCATCATCTTGAATCTCTCTACCAATTAAAAAAAAACCGCATCAAAATCCGTTGCGTAGTTTTAAAGATAAAAATACATAGGTACCACTTCGTGCGGGTAGCCAGCACTTGCCAACCATCCTGCGTAAATCGTCACTAAGTACATCTGGCCTGAAGACGTAACGTAAATACCTACTTCTTATTTTTCCATTCAGATACTCCCCCTCTGTGTCTGGGCTGCTACGTTCCCGTGGAGAATCAGCTGTGCTCCCGATGCGGTTGGCCACTGTGCGGGCAGGAGTGCGAGACGGCTCCGTCACACGCTGGCGAGTGCGCGGTCTTCTCCGCAGCCAGGGTGCGCTTCCAGCCAGTCGACGACTGGACCGCCCCTGCACCGCAGCTGGACTGCATCACACCTTTAAGGCACGCATTTACTAACTAAATTAAGTACGTAACAGAAATGGTAGGAGAGTTGTCCTTTAAGATGAACTGTTATTCTTCATCATCATACATATCGTAGTCTACTGCTGGACATTTTGTTCTGCTACTGTTTGCCACTTTGGGCAAACACCTGGAAGTTTTACCATAATGGCCACGCTGGGCAGGCGGGTTGGCGATCGCAGGGCGTAGCTCCCGCTCCGGTGACGCTGCTGCCAGTCTGACATTCCATGCGCCTTTAATCGTTTGTTTTTCAGCCGGATGCACCATTGGCACGGTGACTTGAAGCAAAAAGATGATGGGTCGCTCCCTTACATCCCAGTTATTCTTCTTACCTGCAGAGTACTCCTGGCAAAGGAAAAGGAGCCAGAAAGATGGACAGTGGAACTGGAGCCGATGGAGACGCATACTGAGGCGCGGCGGCTGCGGCCTACCTGGGCGGCAGACCAGGTCAACATCGCAGACTTCCTGGTCGACCACTGCAAGCTGGGCGCCAGGTTCGGCAAGGAGTTGGTGCAGCGAGTCTGCGGTATACTGGAGGTATGTACCTACTTCAATAAGAAAATTCACTCTTTTACAAACGTGTGTTGGACTAGACCACAGGTTGGACTGAAAAAAGTACCTACCTACCTAGGTACTTATTAGATTTACTTCAAAGAGCTTTGCTGTTTTCTTTGATAAATTTAAAATAATGATTTTATTCATGTTTACCTATATAGACAATAGTAGCTAGCTAGGTACTTACCTACATAATCTTTTGAAAGAATTTTTTTAGGAACCTATATCATGAACCGTTTAAAAGTAGATAGATAATATTTGCCTGATATGTGTTATTGGTGAAAAGTGCAGCATAATTTTGTTTTTTATTTATTACCGTTGTGTAAGGTACTTTTAAGTTTAGTTTTGTAGACAAACTCCTATATTCCAAACATACGAGAATAAGTAAGTATAATTTGTACATACGAGTTAAAAAATATGTTCTCAGAATAGCAATAAATAAATAAGAGATCTATGAAAACAGCGCCTTACCAAAAATTGTCCCGCCTTATGAGCATTTGTTGCAGAATTATAAGTAACGTAAAGTTCACGTGAACGAAGTCGCTGGCACCAGCTAGATATCAGTAGATAGATAGATAAGACTCTTTATTGCACAAAAATAACAGGAAAACACATTACAAACAAGAACAACACAAAGTAGAATGAATCTAGGCGGGTCTTATCGCTTATAGCGGTCTCTTCCAGACAACCTTCAGGTAGAGGAAACCAGATTGACTATGATGGACAGTAGATTTAATTTTGTTCCTTTTTTTTCGAGGAGAGTCCCTTCGGACCTTTACCATCTGCCACAGGGGGGCACACTGCGTGTGGAGCCATGTTATCCCACTAAATTCCCCGGTTCTCGTCAGCGTCACAAATCAATTTGTTCCTTAGGTGAACTCCGTGGAAGTCCCGTCCCGGGGCGGGTTCAGCGTCCGCGCGCTGTACCCGCAGCTGGCCATCACCGCGCACTGCTGCGTGCCCAACATCGTGCACACCATCCTGCAGACGGACTACCAGTAAGAGTGACCATGATTACAGCCAAGAGTGACACCAGGAGCTATTAACTATCATCTTTAATCTGCCTGGTGGTGGCTTTCGCGGTAGCGTGAAGTAGGCTTAGGTGCAGCGCAGACGGCACACTTTTTGTGCGATAGAGTCTGGCGTCTGAGACATTTAAAAAGAGCATCTAGGTCCCTACAGCTCTGCCGACAGAATGATCGAAGATGTGCGTTGAGTCTGTGAAATATTCCCGACAGATTTTTGCGCGACGTGTGCGTTACTGCATATAATTGCATCACAGACTAAAAAGTGCGTCACGGATAGTCTGTCGTCTGCGCTGCCCCTTAAAGGAAATGAAGGAATTAAGTGCAGAACCGCTGTTATGGACTATTTTTAACACAGCCAACTGCAGTCTTGATACCAATTGCCACCCTATTTTACCTAAAATACTAGTGATGTCACATTTTCGGGCCCATTGAGAAGGATATACCTACTGATGATAGGTATATGACATAAATCAAAATCATCTATACTTATAATAAATCTGTAGAGAGGTCAATTCTGTACATTAAATATATTTTCAAAATAACTATCAGGGGATGATTAGTGATCGATACTGATGCCAAAAATGCAATCAGTAAAATTTTTGTCTGTCTGTCTGTCTGTCTGTCTGTATGTTCGTTATAGAAACAAAAACTACTCAACGGATTTTAACGAAACTTGGTAAAATTATTTTTCATACTCCTGGGCAGGTTATAGGGTACTTTTCATCACGCTACTATTAATAGGAGCAGAGCAGTGAAGGGAAATGTTAAGAAAACGGGAGAAATTTTTTGAACGCGCATCTCTCAAAAACTACTGCATGAAATTGAATACGATTTTCACTAATGTATTACTAGAGGTCTAATCTATACTTATAATAAATCTGTAGAGAGGTCAATTCTGTACATTAAATATATTTTCAAAATAACTATCAGGGGATGATTAGTGATCGATACTGATGCCAAAAATGCAATCAGTAAAATTTTTGTCTGTCTGTCTGTCTGTCTGTATGTTCGTTATAGAAACAAAAACTACTCAACGGATTTTAACGAAACTTGGTAAAATTATTTTTCATACTCCTGGGCAGGTTATAGGGTACTTTTCATCACGCTACTATTAATAGGAGCAGAGCAGTGAAGGGAAATGTTAAGAAAACGGGAGAAATTTTTTGAACGCGCATCTCTCAAAAACTACTGCATGAAATTGAATACGATTTTCACTAATGTATTACTAGAGGTCTAACTTAAAACTTAGGTATAGGTATAAGTATTTTATGGAAGTCCGTTATTTTTGAAACCCGATATCCAAGCGTGCGACGCCGCTGGCACAGCTAGTCCTTAATAAAACCAAGCGGTGACATTGGCCGTTACGTCACAATCCCGCCACACCCACCGTCTAACTATAGGCGTGCGGAGATGAAGTGCCGAAAGATACTCAACAGTTAGGTATAAGTAGGTACTATTTTTAATCGGTGTCAACAGAAAAATACTTCTTACGATTTAATTTTTTTTACTTAATTGTAGTCGGGAACGATCGGTGTAGACTTAAAGAATAGCCAGATTCAAGCTATCTTACAGGCCAGCGAGGGCGTGGCAGGCAACTGACAGGTGGTTGATTTATTGATCTTGGTCACGGTCACGAGATGGAAAGTGGAACAGCCTTAGGTACATGTCTGTTGCCGCAGTGAACTTAAACTTATTTCGTTTTCCATCAGGCAACGGAAGGCAACTCACTATGATGTGTAGCTCAGCATAATGGTCCTGGATGGGGCAATTATCATCAGCCTATACCAGTCCACTTCAGAATATAAGTAGGTCTCTCCAGTAGTTCGCTACTTTGGGCAAACACCTGGAGGATTTACCCATAACCGCCGCGCTGGGCAGGCGGGCTTGGGGATAGTAGAGCGTAGCACCTCAGTTCTGGGTGCCATTAAAAAAATATTACCTCGTCAGGGTACTGGTCCGGGCCGCACACCCAATAAAGTCAGGCGCCACCCTGCACCTGTGCTACACTCACGCGCTGTCTCCCACAATAGTCCGGCGCGACTTCCTGCTGGAGTCCAAGTTCTTCCGCTGCGAGTGCCCGCGCTGCGCCGACCCCACGGAGCTGGGCACGCACCTGAGCACGCTCAAGTGTCAGAAGTGCGACAACGGTGTTATACTGGCGACTAATCCATTGGGTGAGTGATAAACATCATCATCGCCAGCCTATAAACGTCCTATGCAGGACATAGCCCTGTAGAGTCCAAGTTCTTCCGCTGCGAGTGCCCGCACTGCGCCGACACCACGGAGCTGGGCACGCGCGTGAGCACCCTCAAGTGTCTATACAACCTACCTACCTATTTTTAACCGACTTTCAAAAAAGGAGAAGGGTCTCAATTCGGCTGATTTTTTTTTGTATGTTCGTTACGTTCGTTACCACATACCTACCTATCTCTGAGAATAAATTGTGAACAGGTTCGGAAAATTCTATTCTTGTTCGAAAGGGTGTACCCCATACCCTGATTTTTTTATTATTACCCCTAGTTGGTTCCCCATATATTGAAGGCGGTTTTTTTTTTGCAAAAAAAAAATGCTGTAATTATACAGTGAGTTGAGTGAGTGAGCGGGTTCTATACACTTAACAAAATACACGTGGTACCTACTACCTATATGCAAATGGTAAAAAAGCCTACCTACCTTTTTATACTTAATAGGTACACAAAAACCTATTTCAGATGACGAAGCGCCGTGGAAGTGCACGGAAAAACGCTGCGAGTTCAAGACGTCTAGCGCCGCGATGCGCAAAATGCTGGGCGTCGTGCAGGCCGAGGTCGACCAGCTCGACACGCTGGAGCTGGGCGCGCCGGCCATCGAGCAGCGCGAGGCCACCATCAACAAGGTAATTAATACCTTATTTATTATGTTCGACCAAAAATGCAGTTTACTCATCCCCACTACACTATAAACCTCGGGATAAACAGGTACCCTGCGTGTAGACGCTTGCTTGCTTAATCTAGATCAAGGAAGGAAAGCAGGCATACCTACCTACTAAAAACCCTGGTCTTGTCGTCATATTGTGGCTTGGGTGCCTCGGGGCCTGGGGTACCTATAGGTTCTTCCGTGACACCAGCGAACAACGCAACAGGTACATATACCTATATTTATACTTAAATAGATACAAATATAAACACCTACACAGAGAACAAACACAATTAATGTTCATCGAACGAATGTTTGTCCGGATCGAACCGGCGACGGGGTTACTACCAAATACCATGATTCTCAAAAATAAACTAATGATGTTGATGGCTAGAGCGACCACACGGACGTTTCGTCTGGTGCAGGTGTTGTCAGAGCATTGGTGCTTCGGACAATATTTGCATCAGATTGGGCGGGAGGAAACCAAGGTGTTACGTGCACACCTGTTACGACCAGCTCGATCGGCGTTATAAAGTTCATTTTTATTGAATGTCTCCAACCGGCCCCTTCCAGTACAAGGGCGTGTTCCACCCGCGGCATTCTCTGCTGCTGGGCTTGAAGCACACACTGGCGCAGCTGTACGGGCGCGTGGAGGGCTACGCGCTGGACGAGCTGCCCGACCTGCTGCTGGAGCGCAAGGCAGACTTCTGCCGCGTCGCGCTCGCCACCCTCGACGTCATCACGCCCGGCGAGACCAGGATGAGAGGTGAGCACCAGTCGTAAAAGCCTGAGGAGAATCTAAGTCCCAACATTTATTTAACACATGAACCTCGACGTCATCACGCCCGGCGAGACCAGGATGAGAGGTGAGCACCAGTCGTAAAAGCCTGAGGAGAATCTAAGATCCAACATTTATTTAACACATTTAGGAACCTAGACGTCATCACGCCCGGCGAGACCAGGATGAGAGGTGAGCACCAGTCGTAAAAGCCTGAGGAGAATCTAAGATCCAACATTTATTTAACACATTTAGGAACCTAGACGTCATCACGCCCGGCGAGACCAGGATGAGAGGTGAGCACCAGTCGTAAAAGCCTGAGGAGAATCTAAGATCCAACATTTATTTAACACATTTAGGAACCTCGACGTCATCACGCCCGGCGAGACCAGGATGAGAGGTGAGCACCAGTCGTAAAAGCCTGAGGAGAATCTAAGTCCCAACATTTATTTAACACATTTAGGAACCTCGACGTCATCACGCCCGGCGAGACCAGGATGAGAGGTGAGCACCAGTCGTAAAAGCCTGAGGAGAATCTAAGTCCCAACATTTATTTAACACATTTAGGAAAAAACCATGATTTTGCCTCGAATGGTATAGTTACTACGCCACTGAGTTAATCAAGGGGCCGTTTAAGTATTTACATTATTTACCCCCAAATCCCCCTTGTCTGCAAAAGTAAGCAAACCTCTTATACACTCCTCCCCTGCTTAAGTAAACATTATAATAAGTAACGTACTTATTCGTTTTTATACCTATAATTTAAGTGCGCAGCACATACCCTTACTCGGTTCTAAGCGAGTGCCTAACGAAACGTGGCCTATTATAAAAGTTATGCATTGTTTGCGATAGTCCCCGAAATTGCGTTTTCAAGCATAGACTAGACAATATGAGGGTTGTCATATGTGTATAAAAGTAAATAACTGTCAATGACGTCATCGTCATCTAGACCTGTGTCTAGACCCTACCTACCCATGACATCCAAAATAAGCAAACACTTTTTATTTCCCACAGGAATGATGCTGTATGAACTACATGCACCGCTGATGTTCTTAGCGCGGAGCGAATTCAGCTCGGGTCTCATCACACAGGACAAGTTAAAGGACAAACTCCAGGAGCCTATACGATGTCTCGCCGAGGCGGCGCGGATACTGACGCGCGAGGACCCCCAGAGTCCCGAGGGCATCACCGGCATGATAGCGCAGCAGTCCATGGAACAGTTGAAGGAGAGTCTTGAATCCTTGTAAAACAGTTATAAGATCCAACTCGAACGCTTGACTAGGCGTTGTACATTTTAACTTGTATACTGTGGTTCCAAAAGTTTATTATGTTAGTGTACCATTCAAATAAGTTATTGTAGTATGTAGTTATTTATTTTTACTAAAAGCATAGTAAATATGCATCAAAATTATACACAATTTATTTACATACTGTAAAAAAGACAATAATGATCTCTATGCCTCCTATGGCATAATTGCTATTTTAATCAAAATTTTTACTAGTGCAGTCAATGAAGCATTATAGGTCCGAATTTTTTTACTGTGATCCGATTTGCATGAAATTTTGGAATTAGGCTCATCTTACCATTAACTTCAAAAGTGAAAATGATTTGAACTCCGCCACCACCATGGGGGTGGTTGCCACCCCTTCTCGGGGGTCAATGGTTGTTTTTTCAAAATAACCTCGGATATCGATTGAAGATCTAATTTTAAGCAAAAAAGTTTCTATAAAGTTTCTCGAAAAATCTAATACTTTTCAAGTTATTGGCAATTGAAAATTCGCAAATTTTTCACGATTTTCATCAGTTTTTTTCAAATATCTCCAAAAATATACGTTTTATCGAAAATTTTATAAGGAACGAAACTGTAGCAGGTAAAAAAATGAACAATTTGGTTTTTTACAAAGTATTCTAAGTGCAATATTAAGCTAGATATTAAAGATCAAAGCCGTTTTTTATTTTATCTGAAATTTCATCGATGTAGTCAATGCCATCTAGCAGCGAGCAAATGCATTTTATGCTTTCTAATCGAAAAGGGTTTTGTAGTGCTTGAAATAAGCTTTAAAATGAGCTTTATCAAAAGTCTTTTGCACGTAAAATAAGTGAGCTATATTGCAAATAAGCGGAGCATCGAATGTTTTTTCTTTTCAATCAATGAGTTTAAATAAATGCCATTTCCACCAAAACTAAAATTAATCATATTCCGCCTAGAATTAACGTTATTATAAAGAGTTTTATAGATTGTATTAGTTTGGCTGCTTTAGGACACATAGTTTTCAAAAAAGTCACGATTAAGGGAGGCTGTGATTGCGCTGCCACGCGCTCTTTAAACAATCATATCTCCGTCAATTTGTATTTGATAGAAAAAACAAAAAAACCAAATTGTTTGTCAGAAAAATACCTAAATTTTTTATCCTTACACTTTTATACGTATCTGTCGTCATTTTTGAGATATTATGAAAAAGGGGTGGGATTTTTAAAAATTTGAAATTCTCGATTTTTTTTCAATCGTGACTTTTTTGAAAACTATGTGTCCTAAAGCAGCCAAACTAATACAATCTATAAAACTCTTCATAATAAAGTTAATTCTAGGCGGAATATGATTAATTTTAGTTTTGGTGGAAATGGCACTTATTTAAACCCATTGATTGAAAAGAAAAAACATTCGATGCTCCGCTTATTTGCAATATAGCTCACTTATTTTACGTGCAAAAGACTTTTGATAAAGCTCATTTTAAAGCTTATTTCAAGCACTACAAAACCCTTTCCGATTAGAAAGCATAAAATGCATTTGCTCGCTGCTAGATGGCATTGACTACATCGATGAAATTTCAGATAAAATAAAAAACGGCTTTGATCTTTAATATCTAGCTTAATATTGCACTTAGAATACTTTGTAAAAAACCAAATTGTTCATTTTTTTACCTGCTACAGTTTCGTTCCTTATAAAATTTTCGATAAAACGTATATTTTTGGAGATATTTGAAAAAAACTGATGAAAATCGTGAAAAATTTGCGAATTTTCAATTGCCAATAACTTGAAAAGTATTAGATTTTTCGAGAAACTTTATAGAAACTTTTTTGCTTAAAATTAGATCTTCAATCGATATCCGAGGTTATTTTGAAAAAACAACCATTGACCCCCGAGAAGGGGTGGCAACCACCCCCATGGTGGTGGCGGAGTTCAAATCATTTTCACTTTTGAAGTTAATGGTAAGATGAGCCTAATTCCAAAATTTCATGCAAATCGGATCACAGTAAAAAAATTCGGAGGTTAGCCCGTATTTTTCGCTTCATTGACTGCACTATACATGCTATTTAAAATAATGTATGTAGTTTCTATTATTTACATATTTAAATCGTTTGACTAACATTTATGTAAAACTTTACATTAAATCAGAATTTAATTTTTTTAGGTTTTTTTATTGTATCTATTGTTGATTTAGTTTTTGTGTTGACCCCAATGTCTTCAACATTATCATCTAATGTGTGCAGCTTTATTGATGATTCTTCTCTTTTATCTTGAACCTGTAACAGTATAATAAAACTTTTAGAAACAAAAAACATATATCTCATATACATAAATTAATTTCTCTTCGTTAGTCCCACTAAAACTCAAGAAAGGCTGGATCGACTTGGCTAATTTTGGTCTTGAATTATTTGTTGAAGTCCAGGGATGTAAACTAAAAGTACACAGAGTCAGCTAGTCAGCAATAATAAAAATAATTTGACCACAATACATTGTGTTTAATAAAAGAGTTCCATAAAAATATATTCTTTCTATAAATTAAAACTTACTGTAGGACAGTCCTTCCTTAAATGTGTTACATCCCCACATAATTTACAGGAACCTCCATTTGGATATAATCCTTTAGGATTATCAGGACACTGTCTGGCAATGTGGCCCTGAAAACATACAGGAAAATGTAATCTCAACATTTAACATTTTCAAGAACATTTAAATTGTTTAAAAATAAACAGATATATACTTACAGGCTCTTTACAAATGAAGCAAGTTGCAAATTTAAATTCCATGTCCTTTTGTACTTTGCATTCAAATTGTTTGTGTTCTGTAGAACCACATTTGAAGCAAACACCTTCAGCTGCATCAACACCTGGTATCTTTGACTTCAGATCCGGACAGTCTGATAAATTGTGCCCACCCTTTCTGCAGTTGTAGCAAACATCTCTTTTCATTCTGGCTAGGGCCTTCTCAGCTCGTCTCCTCTCCAGTTTCATAGTCCTCTGTACTTCACTTTTAGGAATACCTTTCTTCATCATATTCTTTCTTAACTCATCTAAACGTTCAGCATCTTTTTTCATTATTGGGAAACCATCAAATCTTACCAGCTCCACCTCTTTACCACTAATAATGAGTTGAAAACTTCGGTCATTGATCTCCTTCCTGCGGACTGGTTTGCCATCAACAAATTTTGTGGGTTTTTTCTTTTTTTGTTGCTTTTTATTATTGTTATTTGGTCGTGTTTGAGTGTTTCCATCATCACCTTCCTGAGGTTCTGATTGTTTATCACTCTGCTGGCTAGTGTTACTCGGTTCTTTATGAGGCTTTTTACCTTTCTTTTTCTTTGATGGTTTTGTATCATTTTGTAATACACTTGTATCTTTCTTTTCAACTGCTTCAGCAGTAATGTTATCATTATTTTTATTTTTCTTGTTTTTCTTCTTTTTCTTTGCAGGAGGCGCAACTGCTGTGTCTTCCTGAGCATTGCCAGATGGCAGATCATTCAAAGGTTGATCTGTGTCTTTTTTGGGTTTATTTTTCTTCTTCTTTTTAGGAGGTTGTCCACCATTTTCTTGTACAATATGGGTTTCAGGAAAGTCACACCATGATGCTTTTTTCTTCTGAACTTTATGTTCTTTTAGAAATTTTTGGTAGTTCTCAAGTCGCTGACTTTCTGCCTAAAAAGCGAAGTGATAGTAATTTATTAACATATCTGATGTTACAAAATAGTGCTGACAAATTGACAAAAAACCAGTTACAGGAGGAAAGCTCTGCTTAAGATAATAGTAAATTCCAAGGTAATTAATACATAACTTCTAAAATACAATCAATACTTGATCGAACTTTACAGCCACAACAAATATTGTGTTTAGAATAATTAAAAATAAGTTAGAAATGCACCAAGAAGATAAATTTTTATGTTGTTAACCATCCAAACAAATGAGCTATTGCTAGGACTAAAAGGGAGTTCCAAGATATAAAGCAGAACACCCCCAGATTATCTCAAAAATTATACAGTAGGTATACCTTTTTGAGTAATGAAGCATGTTGAAATTATATTTATTTTTTTAATATTTAGCTTAGGATATCTCGAGATATCAGAAAATTATATTCTGTTTCAAATTTGAGTGAATAAATGAATATGAATATGAAAAGACACTCACTTCTTCTCGTTTTTTCGATTCTTCATTATCTTTTTTGGCCTGAAGCAGCTGCTCCTTCATTACCTCCCAAGGCGTGCTATCTTCAGGCGCTCGTTCATTTGACGATTTAGAACCCTTCGCACGCGCAAACCTCGTCATGGCGTATTTTGTGAAAGAGGATAAACAAATTAAGTAAAGCACTAATAATAGGACTACAACAGATCTTTTAATAAGCGACAACGACAGCTTATATGAATATATTTAGTAACTTGAAGGCGTCGAAAGGCTGATAATGTTTTTCTCACACAAGTATATTATGGTCACTTATTCTTTACGCATTTTAATTCACAAATCAAAACAACCACAACAAAATGAACTGGGAAAATAACCTCAAATTGACATGCTTTTTTACGTCCAGTTGACATTGACATTTCGATTTCGACCGACAGTTTGTGTCATAATTTACAGGAGTTAGCTTTAGATTTTATAGATTCAGCCTCAAAAATGTAATGACTACTATTGCGTGCGCGCACAACGCCAATGTAATCTAAGGTTTACGGTCAGCAGCGCAAGTAAAGGCTTAATACTGAATCCTACATTGGTGGTCCTACCTGCACTACATTTTAGGGGCTGCACAGACGACAGACTTTTTGTGCGATAGAGTCTGCATCTGAGACATTTAAAAAGAGCATTTAGGTCCCTACAGCTCTGCCGACAGAATTGAGACACAGATTTTTGCGCGTTACTGCATATAATTGCATCATAACAACAAAATGCGCGTCACGGATAGTCTGTCGTCTGCGCTTCCTCTAAATGTCTCAGACGCAGAATCTATCGCACAAAAAGTCTGTCGTCTGCGCAGCCCCTTAAGAAACCAATAATTTCTACACTATTGAAAATTCATTATAAAAAGAAGAAACCTTGTCCTTCCTGTACCTTGTCGTACAAATACGCTAGACAACGAACGCTAGTGGTTAGTGTAAAAGGGTTTTGGTACTAGGGAGTACCAGAGGATGATTTGGGGGTGCCTCCCAGAACATCCAGTCTCGAGACAATTTCAGAAAAGTTTATCCCATCAAAAACATTCTGTAAAAAACTAGCCAAGTCTCGATGGAGCTGCTTGTTTATCTCTAAAAATTAATGAAATCTAGACAAAGCCGTGGTTGGGCTCTTGGGATCACCAGCTGACCCTGATGATCTTCGAATATTCTAGTTTTCCCTTTATCTGACCATTAAACCCAAACTCTGTACCAAATTTCAGCTCTCTAAGTTTATGGGAAGTACTAGTTCTATTTTGATGATCATGAGTGAATGGATCAGTGAGTGAGTGTCTGACAGAAATGTGAAACTTTGCTTACGCTTAACTTCGGAACTATAGTTCATTCGCGTTAAGAAAATAGTGACTGACAGGTCACTAGCCAATTAAAACGAAAGAAATTATATTTCTAGCGTTTTAATTGGCTAGTGGCCTGTCAGTGACCTGTCAGTCACTATTTTCTTAACGCGAATGAACTATAACTGACCTACAGACTTGAAATTTTGGATTTTAAGTATGTGATTATAGCTTAGGATAACGAAAATTTCAGCGTTCTGGTCTTATCGAGAGGTTGTCAAATAGGGGCCTGAAAATGCGGCGAAATGGTTCCGGTAAAGGATGGTACGGCAGTGTTTGCGTCGCGCTCGACCGATTTTCAAACCTGAACTATTAAACTTTTGGATCGTCCTCGCTTATGGAGACCATGCTCTACTGCCTAGAACAATACCGGCAGTCTGTCCATAATAAGAAGTGGTACTTACACTTATTGGTATAACAAAACTTTGACGTAATCAATGAATTAACATTGAGCTAAATAATGACCGATTGGGTGCGCGACTTGCCTGCAAGTTCCCACTGAAACTATAATTCCAAATCTTGTTTGATCTCCGTAATGGGAGTTAATGTTAATGGATGTTGTAATAAAATGAAACGACACATTATTTATTTCTTGGCATGTAATTTAGCTTCTATTAATTTAACCCAGTTATCATATTGCACATTATCTTCTTCTGTTAATTCATCACAAAAATTATCAATATCTTCATCCCTAACTTCATGCTCTTCTTGAGGTTGTTGCTTATTTTTCTTACTTTTTTTTAACGATTTATCAGATATTGAAGACTCTGGGGCTACTTCAACCGACGACTCATCCACAAATTTTATCTTCTGAGGCTTCTTTTTATCTTTGTTTTTGGTAACCTTATCAACCTTTTCTTTTACGTCGACTTCTTGTTGTGCGATATCACTACCTTTACTAGAGCTGCGTGTTTTTTTGTGTTTCTCGATATTTGTGTCCTCTATACTATGGGAACTACTATCGGTGTGATTTATAGGTGTATTGCATTCTACTTTTTCTTTCTTTTTACTTTTCTTGGTATTTATTTTACTAGAATCCTCAATATTTTCATTTGATTCTGTCTTAGATAGCTTCTTCTTTTTCTTAATCTCTGATTCGCACGATAATCCAATTGATTTATTTCTCTTTCCCATGATTCTGAAAAGAAAAAAAAAACAATTTATTGTAACTTTCAATCCAATGACTAGGTATGGAAAATATTTTTTTCTGAGGAAGCCAATATTAATGTTAAATAGAGATTATGAAACCGTACAAAATATTTACTATCATACGAAATAGGTTTTAAATTCTCATCATCAAATTACGAAGGACAAGTCTATTTAAAAATTAACAAATTGAATAACACTCTTTTCTCTGTTCAAAATTTAATGATCTGGTCAAACGATGGGTGTCATTAAATGGGACTGCCTATTTCATGAAGCAGGCACCACAACACACCTACAACTTATGGAATGGAGGAGCCGACTCGTTCGGGGTTTGCGACCATGGCTAGAACACCGGGGAGTTTAGAACATCGAGCGGATAACATAGCTCCGCACGTGAAAATCCGAAGGAATTCTCCCCGTCAAAAAAAGCCTTAAAAACGTTCAATGAAACGTTTATAATGTGCTTGAAAGTGCTTATAAATTGCGATAACCTCAAGGAGTTGGATAAGAATGATATACCTACGGGTGATACACAATGAACCAATTAGTGTGCGAGGGAAGCTTTTATAACAAGCGACCCGCCCCGGCTTTGCACGGGTGCAATACTATATGGATATATTATACACATAAACTTCCCTCTTGAATCCCTTTATCTATTAAAAAAACCGCATTAAATCAATTCATTGCGTAGTAGACAGAAAAAAGCGACTTTGTTTTAAACTATGTAGCAACCCGCCCCGGTTTCACAGGGTGTAATGATTATATGTAGTGTGAAATCCCCACGAAGCAAGTATTTGCTCCGTGGTAATCCCTAAGATATAAGACGAACGTGGACTTTTTGTAGACCTTTTTACGGTGGAGGACACTACTAAGTATACAACATTATTTTGCTCTATCTTGTAGGGCCATTGTTTACAATGTACACGCATCAAAATGTGTTACAACATCACGTAAGAAGGCTCTAAATATATCAGTGTTTCTCTCTCTCTACCATATCATGTGTGTGTTATACACATACCTAAGCCGTCGTCTTGAATCACTTGATCCGCAAAGCCGTATCGAAATCCGTTGCGTAGTTTTAAAGATCTAAGCGTACAAAGGGACAGACAACGAGTAGCGAATTGGTTTTTTATGTAATACCTATGTAGTAATAACATTCCTAAAATGAGTATACAATGTTACACACTTAAACTATATACCTACAACGTCCACATTATCAGTTGTGCCTTTCCCACCCATCCCTCTGAAAATGGTTATAAAACAAATGTTATCAATAATTATTATATTATACTTACCAATCTAATAGCTGACTACGCATTTTCAGTGGTAGATAAGCTCTACCCGTATAATATTTTATAATTTATTCATTACTTAGGAAAGAATGATAGAACCACCAAAAGGCATTAGGTACCTACTACTAATATAACAAAGAACCAATCGGTATGGTTAATGGCTATCATAACGGCCAGCGGAGATAAGGTAAGGAAACTAATAAAACCGAAGACCATCTTCATTGCACAATGTACCTAGATATGAAGTCATAGCCCGAAGTTTGGAAACTTGAGACAAGGGACAGGGCTGGTATGTTAATTAACAAGATTTTACAACGAGAATATTATTTGTCAGTAAGGAATAGGTAGGCACGTTTCTAAAAATAAATTCTTTCGTGTCGCTTTCTTCTACATTTGAACTTGACCTTATGACGAACCCAGCTTCGTGTAGCTGAAGCAAGTAACAAACATACAAGCAAATTTAGACACGTCTTACGAATTGGAATACAAAACAAAGCAAAAATATACCGATATTTTGCTATGACTTGACTTTTATTACCTACCTAATAGCCGGTGCCTGCGACTTAGTTCACGTAGACTTTACGATAATGATAATTGTTATTTAATCATGACATCAAATATGTTTAGTTTTGGTGACTCAGCAAACATTTTTTGCTATTGAAGCATTTTTATATCTCTTATAGTTTAGCAGGGCTATTGTGTTTCTGCATCATGTGTTCCATTTAACAAAATCAACTACAGCCATTCGTAGGTATACGATGCCTCGACTTATTAGCTTTAAAACAAAAAAGTTTCTTTCAAACTCGTCCAGTAGTTTCGGACATTAGCATGAACACATACAGATAAACAGACGAGACAGGATATTCGAAGTCTTGCTCTATTACTTTTTGTATTTTATTATTAAATGTGTTGTAGTGACTAACGATCACAAAAAACATGGATTTAATTAACTCTCGAGACGAGCTGAGCTCGGAAAGATTACAGAAGCTAATTAAAGTGTTCTTGACAATTTTCGAGCACAGACAAGTTGCCAAAAATACTTTTAGCTATGCTTTAAACTAGTTCGTACAGATCTACCTGATGATTTTGATTCGGTTTAAATTAGATTGTTATGTTAAACGTCTGAAAAATCAGACGAATACTCTCAACTTGTTCTATTTACATAAAACAGAAGTTTCTTCATAAACAATTCAATTCGGCAGCGTTATTTATTAGCAATATGTCAGTATCTTGTATAAATAAGTAAGTGATAAATAATCAGCAATCGTTGAGATAAGTAAAACAAACCTACGTTTACGTAATATATTGAGGTCGGCACGCTCGGCGCTCGGGCTCGTATTATTCGTCGGGCCACCCACCACCCACTACCGCGCGACGCAACGCCAGCTACCGCAGTCTAATAGAAAACATACTAAGTATATAACGTCCCGAGACTGATCGTATCGCGTCGCGGCTTTGATCTCGCGAGTCACATAATTTTGTTTTGAATGCAAGTTTTGTTTTTGCAAGATGGCAGAGAAGCAATATATTTTAGGCATGGATATCGGCACAACCTCGGTTAAAGTGTGCGTTTATGACCCCCACACAAAGGAGCTAGTGGCAAAACAGAATAAGGATACGGCTGCTAATATACCAAGCGATCAAGGCATCGAAGGGAACAAGCAGGATGTTCCTAAAATAGTATCAGCTGTGCACTACTGTGTGTCGCGGCTCCCGAGAGATGTATTGCGGCATGTCATCAAAATCGGAGTATGCGGCCAAATGCATGGAGTCGTGTTATGGAAGGACAGGTAAATATAGCGTCACAAGTTGCAAAATTTCCGTAAATAATAATTTGATATTATGATGCATAATTTTTAAGTACAATAATTTAAAACATATATTTCCACTTCTTACAGAGCATGGGAGAAAGTGGAAAAAGATAATGTGGTAATAAGATTTGAAGCCATAAGGGAAAATATGTCGGCATTGTACACATGGCAAGATACTAGATGCAAGCCCGAATTTTTGGACAGTTTGCCGAAACCTGATTCACACCTAAAATGTTACTCTGGATATGGATGTGCAACACTTTTATGGATGTTAAACCACAAGCCAGATAAGTTAAAACAGTTCAGCTACTCAGCAACTGTACAGGACTTTGTGGTTGCTATGCTTTGTGGCCTAGAAAAACCTATTATGTCTGATCAAAACTGTGCCAGCTGGGGATATTTTAATACAGAAACTAATGAGTGGAACAATGACATACTGAAATCTACTGGTTTTCCAGTTGACCTTCTTCCAAATGTTGTAAAAAGTGGAGAGTTTGCAGGAAAACTTAGTTGCACCTGGAATGGAATTCCAGAGGGAACCCCAGTTGGTGCAGCACTGGGCGATCTTCAGTGCTCTATTCTAGCTACTCTTGAGAATGAGCAGGATGCTGTTCTGAATATTTCTACCTCTGCCCAACTTGCAGTTGTAGTAAAGGGTATTACAGACTTGGGCTGTAGCACTGTTGAGCATTTACCTTATTTCAAAAACAATTATCTAGTTGTAGCAGCTTCATTAAATGGTGGGAATGTGCTAGCTACATTTGTGAAAATGCTTCAGCAATGGATGTTAGAGTTTGGATTTCCTATACCCCAATCTAAAGTGTGGGAGAAATTAATTGCTCTTGGTGTAGCTGCACCGGCCACCACAACAATGAAAATTAGTCCACATCTGCTGGGTGAGAGACACGCGCCCGCCGCTAAGGCAGCAGTTGAAAATATTGATCTCTCAAACATCCAATTGGGTAGTGTGTTCAGAGCACTATGTGACAGTCTTATTGAAAATTTACATTGTATGATGCCAAAGGAGATATTGGCAGCTGCAAACATCAAAAGGATTGTTGGGAATGGCTCTGGATTATCTAGAAATGCTGTTTTGCAAAGAGCTGTGGAACATTATTACAGTTTGCCACTAGAGTTCACCTCAGGGGGTGACGCCGCGAAAGGAGCTGCTATAGCTGTGGCATAGGCTTGTTTTACTAGTAGGTACATAATGTGAGACAATAACATGTGACCATGAGCTTAATGCCTGTACTGATTGGGTTTAGAACCAACTACTCTTGGGTCATAAGGCAGTGTCCAAATGAGCCACTGGACCAGTTCATGATGTTTAAACTTTTTAAAAGATGTTATTCACTCACACCATTATTAAATAAGTTAATTTTGCTAAGCATGCATTTAGTTTTAGAAAATACTATATTTAAGGCATGGACGTAGAAAATAAACGGACACCGCTTCAGTAACATCAATAGTGAAGCAATCAAAGTAAGACGGCGTATCGTACCGACACGAGCGCACGCACACACTCACAGCAAAGTAAGACGAACGGCCGCCATTGTCTCGTCGCGAGTTGAAGTTGACACACGGTCATACGTATTTTGTAAAAAAATTATAATGCCATCCTGTGTTGTTAAATGCTGCCGAAACAATAGTGGTTTAACTAAAAAAAATGAGGGGATAACCTATTATAGGTAAGTCAGTCAATTACTTTATCTTTATTAACTAAACAAAAAATACATAATTTGTAGGTAAGAAAATTAGCTGACATTTCTATGATTACCGGTGTTGCCATTTATAGAATATAAAAATTACCCTAAAACGTGGGAGATCTCTGTATGTTCTGTATCTTCAAAGGCTTTTGCATATCTTTTGTGATCTAGTATATACTATATATAGCTGGAGAGTTTGTTTGATTGGTTGAACGCGCTTACTACCTAAACAACAAAATTACGTCATGTTGTTCTGTAATAACTGTAGATTGAACAGATGACAAAATCAGAATTCGCTCCATAGTTATCACGATGTTACATTTGTTGTGCTATATTTTTTATCTCATCGTGTCTTTAAATTAATAATGAAGATTTTTTTTTAATTTATACTATCACGTCTATTATTCTATCTATGACGGGGTAGACAGAGCCTAGGATCTTACGACTCAAAGACCACATTTAGCAAAATGGTGTGGTGGGCATCTAGGTGGAAAAGGAAATCATTGTATGAAGACGATACTAGCTGCTAATTTATAAGAGAATGATAATGAGCCTCTGTATGAAACAGTTACGAATATTTGTAATATTCGAATAAATGATTAAAATTACTGATCGTTTTATTTTTCCTTTTATTTAGTTTGATAAAAAAGTGTATAACTACATTATATACGAATTGATGCAACAGACAAAATGCTAAAATATGCAAAAATAAATAAATACACTTAGTAATTAAAATATATTTTTGTAATTATTGGGTAATTTTCCGCGTATGGCAACTCTCCGTCAACTCACACAACCGTACGTCGCCGCCATTGTTGTGCTTCACTCCTTATTTCTTATTTAACCAATGCTCCGTCCGTTTATTTTCTACGTCCATGATTTAAGGTATATGTTGTATTGCCCTATTAGGAATGTGAAACATTCCATGTATTCACACAACTAGCTTATATAAAATTATTTTGAAATGTAATTATTCTAATGTATTGCTTTAAGCTTATACAGTAACATAACTAGAATTTCCTCACAAACCAAATATATGGTAAAATGTCTGGAAATGTTCACCCAAGATAAATGCACAATTGAATGATCATTAAATAGAATTAATACAATTTTCTCAAGGGCTGTTAGACCAATTGGTTATAAAATTACATGTTAAATAAAAGATGTTAAGTATATTGAATCATTGAAGGGTGGTTCATATTGTTATTAATAAAACAATGTTGTAAAAGAATGTTGTTTTGTTTGTTTTAGTAAGTATCCCTAATCTTTTCTAGCAATAAGTAGGTAAATGTTACTCAGGGTGAATGTAGTTATTTTGTTTTCATTACAAACATACACACACACACAGAAATACAAATCTTTCTTTGTAGTGACCACAGTAGTGACAAAGTGTTTAGTGATTGTTTTGCATCAATCATTCATAGACACTATCGAAAACATAGAAAATGGGCACCATTAAATGGTATCCGATATTTATTTGATTTGATGCATAAATTTTATGCTTGATGGATCAAATAAATATCGGATAACATCACATAGGTAGGTACCTACCTATGTAGGTAGGTGCTTTGAACCTAAAATAACTTGGAGTTGGTACTCACAGCAAGCTTGAGTTATGGGTTGGTATCAGAACAACGAAGTCATCACAAACATACTTAAATACACACACCCAGATACGGATCAAACGTTGTCCTGGGTGGGGATCGAACCTACCACTCTTGGCTCAGAAGGCAGGCGGCATAGGCACTCACCTTATGACTGAAAACAGCACGTACGAACTTCTTAAACGAAAGTCGTAAAATGGAGTGTGTGTTTTTGGAGTTAAATTCAATAGTATTTCACATTCCCCTTGAGTTACCGTAGCAATTCACAGGGTTAGAAAATATTTATGAGGTTATGCCATAGACTCCACATTGTTTGACTTATTTCTTTTTCTGTATTGGTTATCAATTCAATTAGTAGTAGCTATGAATTTTATATTTTCAGTTGAATTCTTCTTTTGTCTATGGAAATCAATGTCGTTTGTATGAACATAGCATTAGCATTTGACTGCGTGGATCAATCAGCTGATTGTCACTGTGATACCCCATTTACACTCTCGCCTCGCGACTCGCCTCGTACCTCGCCTCGTGACTCGCGCCACGCCCCCCGAAACGAGCTTGGTGTTTACACTCTCGTCACGAGTTCAGTTGTCTTTGAGCTCGCGACAATGGAGGACGTCGAAATGTTAGCGGCAACAAGTCATGGTTTATTGAACTACACACATTAAATACAAATAAAAAAGTAAAATGTCTTATGTTTTAAATCAATTAAAGGTCTATTCATTTCATTTGTAATGACAACCTCTTCCACGCATCGTTTACTTTTTGGTTCATTTTATGGTATTTATTTTTGGGTTCCACAGAATAGGCTATTATGGCTAAAAATTGTAATTAGTCCGTCTTTTAGCTTATTTAAAAATAAAAGACACGTATTTTTTTATTTGTAAATTAGACTAAAACTTACAAAGTTATAGCCCGTTGAAATTACGCGTGACGTCACTCGGTGAGCCATTTTTACGGGAGCGAGTTACGTCAAAGACTCCCACTCCTAACTTTTGATGCCTTGTATCTTTGGTATTGTTTATTTAATTGAAAAAAGGAAAAATACGTGTCTTTTATTTATGAATAAGCTAAAAGACGGACAAATTAAAAAATTTTAGCCATAATAGCCTATTGGTTCCCTTTGAAATGCTCCAATAAATCTAAATGTTTCCTCCTAAGACTAATCCATTTTAACGACCTGCGCGGCACAACGCTGAACCGCGAATGAAGCGAGAGCGCGAGTGTAAACACCCCGCTCGCGTTCGTCGCGAGGCCCTTTGACTCGTGACCAAAAAACCGCTCGCGACGCGAGCGCTGCGAGTGACGAGGCGAGGCGCGAGCGAGTGTTCACACTCTCGCCTCGTCGCTCGCCTCGCGCCTCGCCTCGTCACTCGCACGCGAGTGTAAACGGGCTATGACAATCAGATTGTCATTTACGGTTCCCGTAGACGTGAATTTCACAAATTGTATTTTTGTAAAAATGACTTCAATAGAATAAGAGTAAATTACAGAAAGGTTAAAAAACATTCAGTTAGAATCATTATAAACTTAGGGTATTTGAAAACATGGACATTCCGGCCGCAGAAGGAAATCTGTTGGAGCAACCCAAAGAAGAGACAATTCCGGCGCGTAACCCGCTTATTAAAATGCGGACGTACGTACTGGCTCTGCGGCCGTGGTCGCTGAGCGCGAGCCTGCTGCCGACGCTGCTGGGCGCGGCGCTGGCGTACCGCCTGCCCGGCGACAACGGGTTCAGCTGGCCCGCGCTGCTGCTCACGCTGCTCACCGTGGTGCCCGTCCACGGCGCCGGCAACGTCGTCAACACCTACTTCGACTTCGTCAAAGGCATAGACAACCGGAAATCAGACGACAGAACTTTAGTCGACCATATTCTAAGTATTGATGAAGTGGTGTCCCTAGGAGCGATTTTATACTTAGCCGGATGCGTCTTCTTCGTCCCGCTGGTCGTACTGTCGCCGGCTCGTATGGAACACTTGGCTTTGGTGTACTTTGGCGGCCTGTCATCATCTTTTCTGTATACTGGTGGCATAGGTTTGAAATACATAGCTCTGGGAGATATTCTAGTGCTTGTTATATTTGGTCCTGTATCTGTTGTATTTGCTTTTCTGGCCCAGACGGGGAGGGTCGATTGGCCTATTATTTACTATGCTATTCCTTTGGCATTGAATACAGAGGCTATTCTACACAGTAATAACACTAGGGACCTGGAAACTGATTGCAAAGCTGAAATTGTTACTTTGGCTATATTGATTGGGAGGACAGCATCCTACTTATTGTATGCATTTTTGTTGTTCACACCATACATCGTGTTTGTGGTAGCTTCAGTGCGCTGTTCACTTTGGTTTCTATTGCCTATGCTGACTCTCCCTAGGGCATTTGAAATTGAGAGGAGGTTTAGAAGTCCGGAAACAATGAGAGTTGTCCCAAGACAAACAGCAAGACTCAACTTTTATTTTGGTATGTTGTATGTAATCTCGTGCCTCTTTGGTAACAGGCTTCCATTCCTTTTGCGATAGAAGGATTAGAATGTAAATGGTCACTAGACTTGTACTTAAAGAACTACTTGATGCTGAGGTGTTACACATTTACTATTAACTTTTTAATCTATTTCAAGAACAATCTCTTATGACTTAGCTTGCAAGAGAAAATATTATGAGCTTAAATAATCATATCTCTGAATGGTTGTGCTTTAAGCTCAAATTGATACTGCAATTGGGAGGCCTGAACTGAATTACATACATTTTCTAGCACCAAGTACATCTAAGTAGCTATCTTCAAACTGTAAGCCCAGTGTTATATATTTATCATTTAGGATATTATTTTTAACACCAATTTTAACAAGAAATGTAGACTGAATTATCATTGGTGACAGAAGGCATAATTTTATCTCTATGCTAATGATATCTGTTGTTAAGGTTAGTTGAGCCAAGTATTAATATTTATTATGTATTGTGAAGAGATGAGAAGCCGTTGATAGTTAGCTTTTATACAAATGTAAAGCAAAGGTGGATGTAGATAAGTAAATATATTTGTAAGAGCAGAAAAATCTCCATGGGAATATTGCTTATGATGGAAGGAATAACTACCTCCTACTTTAAGTTTAATGAGTAATATTGTAAGCATGTGGATCATGTAAGTTAGTTTAACTAAGCTTATATCAAAAGCATAAATAATTATTTTTAAGGAATCTCATGATACTGAATGGACAATAATTTATTTAACTGTTTATATTAAGTTTTACTAGGTAAATATATTTATTATTTGATAATATTAACATTTTTTTATTTTACTATTTAATTTACACTTGAAACTACTACTTCCACAGTGACATGGCATATACAGGCATAGTAGGGGAACAATGCTACAGTCAGTAATAAAACATGCTATAGTTTATTATTATTACTTTTATTGACATATTAACATAAGAGACCTCTAGCATATAATCTTCATAATATAAAGATAAATACAAGTCAAATTATACTATACAAGTGAGACCATGTAATTTTAAAGAAATGGACTTAATTAGGAATGCCTGTACTATAATTTAGTATGCTGACAGACTTGGCAGTGACTGGACAAATTTAATTGAGATATTTGTAATGCAATCATATTATAATAGGATACAATAATGTTTATGCTAATGATATTACAAATACTATTTTCCTAATTCCAGCTTTCGAATGGAAATCCATTTGAAATGACCATGTTTACTAATTCAAAAGGAACAAATCACATAATCAATAATGTAATTAAAATAACGTTGGCTAAAAACGTCTAAACATAATATCACTATAATATGTGAACAGTTATCAAATTCATAAAATAAATTCATTTATCTACTCTTTCCATTTGCACAAAAATAAAATGTCTTAACATTCCACGAACACCTAAATGTTTCCATGTATTTTAAAGTATACCATTAGTTACACTAATGCTGGGCTAATCTATATCAGAAATGACTTGCATGCGATATTCGCATTAATAGAGATTTTTTTTCTATAAAATGCAAGAAGAAATATTATGTATATGCTTCATGCTAATACATAGTTGGTGTGTTTATTAAGACAACTTGGGGTCAACCTTCACAAGCACCTCGTCATGGACTGGAAGAATCATACGATTTAGGCCTTTCCTTTACTACTCTTGTGATGTTAAAATATTAAATTATTTTACCTTTCACTAAAACCAATCCGAAACACATCAAGTATAGGTTAAAATGCTGCCAAATCAACGCTAAAATTATAACATCACAGAAAGATTGAGTGTTATATATAAAACATTATAATTACATACCATAAACGAATTTAAAACGTAAGGCGGATCGGCGGCGGGCCTCGGGCTCGGTGCAGCTCATTGAATCAACACGTGGCAATAAACACAACAATTATCGAGTCATGATCGAGTTACGATTCGCTTCACAACTTGCGTTTTCAACTGCACGAAACTTGCGCACTACATAACATACTTAGAATAATCTCACATTCATGCATCTGGACAATAGTCCTTAAAATGCTGGATATATCCAGATTTTAGTCTTTATATATGTTTTGGATTATATACATCAGACTTGAGTGTTGGCTTTGTATGTTTTACGAAGTTGAACCTTTCTTTTCGCGTTGCCATTGACTGATCTTTTCTTTAAGTTCCGTTGCTGTAAAGAAAAATTATAATGTTATGAAATCACAAATCAACTTTACTGTATGTATACTATACTTTCATCAGAAGAAGCGGAAAGAAAGTTACAATATGAATAATGCATCGCTATCGTGATTCCTCGGAGACTACTCTTCCCATAGCAGGGAGTTCAATTCGTCATCAAGTTTATTATATATCATTTTTGTTACTCCTTCATACGAAAATTACTGAACGGATACGAAAAAAAAAAATAAAAAAAAAATAAGGATACTATTATTTATCACCAATAATCATAGGGACAAGGCTGGACTGCACATAGTTACTTCCTTAAGAAGGTTAAAAAATGTGAGGCAAATGATAGCTGACCTGGACGCAGCTGGTCTTCGGAGAGCGGTTGTCGGTTGAAGGGGTCCGTCGCGCTGTTGAGCAGGTGGCGCAGGATCACCGACCGGTCCATCACCTGTCACAACAACGTTTCATTAGATAATAATATGGACTATGAACAATTTCAAACTTTTCTAGAATCAAGTCAAGTATTTTTTCACTTTTCTTATCCTTATGAAATCAAAGGTAAAATTAAAAAAAAAGGGTTTTAAAATGTAAGATATAAATAAATAAAATGTGAGCCACACACTGGGCCACACAGCGCCATCTATGCCCAAACTAAGCCGAAGTTTGTGCTATGGGTACTAGACAAATATAGGTACATATTGCGAACACCCAGACCAATACTAACAGACATGTTCATGGACACAAATGGTGGTCCTGGGCGGGTATCGAACCCGCGAAGACTGTGTCAGAGGCAGCGTTCACTACCACTAAACAACTTGTCAATAAAAAAATTCGTCGTTACTAAAGCTAAAATTTTTTTTATTATATTATTGGTGCATGCATATATAATTATTAATTATAATAAAACTAACCTTTCCGGATGGCAAATATACAGGGTCTGTCATTAAGGTATCCATAAGGGGATCTTTAAACTCCTCAGGAGCGTCAGCAAACTCGTCATTCTTCTGTTGGTTCGATACTGGAAAATATAACAATGATAGAATTTATATATCAAATAAAGTGGAATTAATTGTCCGTGTGGCTTCCGGATTTAGAATAGGACCACCCCACCTCATCCTGGGGGTGTCGTAGAAGACGCTAAACAAACAGGCAGCAGCGTTGACCAACCTCGTTACCAACCCGCCTGCCAAGCGTGGTGACTAATGCCGCGGCCACACATTGGACTCAACTTTGCGTCCAATCACTTTCAAAAACCCAATAGTAACGCGCTCAATGTCTTCATAGTGTCAAAGTACCGATACACACAGGGCCGTCTTAAGTATATTCAGCGCCGGGGTGCCGGACTCGTGCGTGGGGGGGGGGGGGGGAGGTCCGGCCCTGGATACAAACATTGATGCATTGGACGAACGTGAACGTAAACCTCAAAACGTTACGTTGGTGCAGATATCTCTAATGTGTGGCCGCGGCATAATGCAAGTCCAATCAAACAACAGTTGTCATCGGGGAAGGTTTATGTCCAATAATGGACGTTTGCAGACTGATGGCCTAATATACAGTGGGTACACGCAATCTATCCGGATGCTGTCCAACAATGCCGAGCACACGATCAGCAAATGGATCGAAGATGGAAGTGAGGCAGGAAATACCCACTGAAAACCCCGGCCCCTTCGTCATGCGCCTTATAGGTGGTGTCGAGGGTCTTGTAGATATATCTGTCGCAGGCAAATTCTATAATTCGCCTGTATACAAAAGGCGTCGGCAGTTTACAAAGACAAATTTGTTAGGTATATAAAATGCCGTACGCCGTATGTAAGATGTCGTTCATTTTCTAATATGCCGAGCTACAATATTACAGCCGATTACAAATTGCCTCGGCATATCGTTCGAATTAGTACCAAATTAAAATGGTTAGGCAGGCCCCAACAGGCTCCCACCTCTAGCGGCTAGTTATGGGAGTGGTCTGAAGGGTGAGCCCACTCACATCCGAAGGAGGCGGAGGTCCGTGCAATGCCGGCGGTGCCCCGCACCACCTACCCGCTGGACCCCGTCAAGTTGAATAGTTACCTGCGATTTGATATGCATTGTCAGCGAGCGCCCTGAAGCGCTCGATCTCTGTGGGCGACTTGATGCAAGACTTGCCCAGCCTCAGCGCCGCCTCTTCGAACAACTCCTTGCGGAACGATCTCTGCAACAACAGCCAAGTGACTAGATATATCATGTGTAAGTTAAATAGAAACTTTTTATTGAACAAAAATACAGATATTACAGGAAAACACATTACAAACAAAAACAAAGTACAATGGGCGTATTTCCGTAAAAAATGTAATTAGTCCGTCTTTTAGATTGTTCAAAAATAAAAGACACGTATTTTTTAATTTGTAAATTAGACCAAAAATTACAAAGATATAGTTAAAATTACGCGTCACAGAGTGGGAGTTTTTTCGCCACTAAGTAACGTCAAAGACCCCCACTCCTAAATTTTGATGCCTTGTATCTTTGTTATTTTTTGTTTAAATGAAAAAAGGAAAAATACGTGTCTAATATATTTTTATAATCTAAAATGCGGACTAAATATAATGTAATTATTTTGACCCTGGAAACATCCCCATTTAGGCGGTCTTATCACTTATAGCGATCTCTTCCAGACAACCTTCAGGTAGAGAAAACCAGATTCAACAGAGATGGGTAAGCTAGTGCAAAACTATCTATTTTATATTAAACACGTAAATTAAAGAGACAGGAGATGAGGTTATGTGCACCAAAAGGATCATTACATAGGATCAGAGCAAGTTATAAAATAATTCATAAATATTCTTTTCAGTTCATGTACACACAACTGTCCCAAATAATAGGGAAGTGAACACCAGTCGCAATAAATTTCCAAATACCATTATAGTAAAAGAGGATATCGGAACACCTTGGTTGCAACTTCCATTTTACATTTTAATTACTCAGTGAATTAACTTAGCAAAATTCGACGTCACGTTTTCCCAAATAATAAAATGCTGTAACTCTCTGCGTTGTAAATAATTATGTACATTTATTTGTTATCTTTTGCTGGCCAGATAATAGTCCTTATGGGTAGATACACAGTGGTTATTTTACCTCATCGGCGGCTAGAGCTGCGTGGAATAGCGGCGAGTCAAGGTGCAGGTAGATGTCGACGAGTTGGCTGAGTAGTCTACGCGGCTCCCATCCGTACTTTTCCGGTCGTCGGACCTGCGAGAAACAATAAAACTCCATCATTAATGAATTACATTAGCAGAAAAAAAGATAGGTCCTTCGAGCCAGAGCGCGATATTGGTAGAAAAAAAGCTGGTCTTTCGAACCAGATAGTTATATTGGTAGAAAAAACTCTAATTCTTCGGACTAGATCATTATATACGTAAAAAAAATACTGGTCATTTAAATCAGATCGTTATATTAGTAGAAAAAACACTGGTCCTTCGAACCAGATCTTTATATTGGTAGGAAAAGAAATACTAGTCCTTCAGACCAGATCGGTGTTCGCATAATGCGGTCGTCTCAGGTGGCAGAGCATTATGTCAGAACGGCGACAGTGCCTTTCTGAACATAGATTTTGATTATTTTGACGTTGTTTATGTTACAGATGTCAGCTGAAGATGAATTTACTGCACCCTGAAAATTCAAAGTACATCAATGAGGGTGTTCCAAAAGGAAATACCCGATAGATGGCGTTACGTAGCCTGCGGTCCAGCTACAATGCGATTGGTTAGTTGCTATGTAAATGTCAGTGCCATATCAAAACGAACCAATTACGTTGCAGACGGACCGGCTACGTATGTGGTGACATCTGGTGGATTTGTCTTTCATAAAACCTTCATTGACTTGACAGTTATACCTTGAGATTCTTGCACTTGGGCCCGCACAGCTGCTGCAGGTTGAAGTTGAGCATCGACGCGAGCCGGTCCACCAGCTCGGCGCGCAGGAACGGCTCCTTGATCTCCACCGTTAGATACTCCAGCATGTCCACGGTCTCCCTGCAAGCGCACATACACGGTCAGTGAAGGGATTGTTGGAGGAACGGATAAACATGAAACGTCGAGTTTGGGTGCGGGCGAGACGCAAGGTATGGCACACCGAGTCCCGCAGAGTTGTGCGTGATTTTGATTCTAGCGAATCGTGAAAGAAATGAGTCAGAACTTGGGTTTTTAGGTGGGGCGTGAAGCGATATCTTAGTAGGCCTTCAGGGTGAGAGCCACTGCGCTGAAGTGTCTTCATCGGTTGTATTATGTCTGTCGACCTAATTTTTGGACCTCACGACCGCTTACCATTAGGTGGGGAGAAGTCATCCAGAATGCTATAATTATAAAAAAAATATAAATAATGGAGCAGTCTATCATCATTTAACTCTAAGCCAACGTCACCTGCCCCTGGTGCATCCTGCCGAATAACATTCGAGGCGCTGGCAACGTAAGGCGTAGCTAAATACCACAGACCGATGACGGGCTACGGTAACGCTACAGCGTTACCGGAGCAAGAAGCTACGCCCTGCGATCGCCAACCCGCCTGCCCAGCGTGGCGATTATGGGTATATTCTCCAAATGGTGTGTGCCTTAAGTGGCGAACAGCTGGCTTATGTTCAAGATTGGACTTCAATAGGCTGATGATGATGATGAATGAACCATCGTTTCTAAAACAATTTGTGACTCGAATGGGTTACAATGGCTAATATTTGTAATTAGTCCGTCTTTTACTTTATTCAAAAATAAAAGACATGTATTTTCCTTTTTTCATTCAAATAAACAATAGCAAAGATACAAGGCAACAAAAGTTAGGAGTGGGAGTCTTTGACGTCACTCGCTCCCGTAAAAATGCCTCACCGAGTGATGGCATGCGTAATTTCAACGGGCTATAACTTTGTAATTTTTAGTCTAATTTACAAATAAAAAAATACGTGTCTTTTATTTTTGAATAAGCTAAAAGATGAACTAATTACAATTTTCAGCCATAATAGCCTATTCTATTCGATACAGAGGAGCTCGGTGGCGCCGCGGTCTTGTTCGCTTAACAATGATCGCAACGTTGTGCAACCATTGGCGCGGTCAATCCGATGATGGGTGACCAAAATTTGACACCGATTTCCTCCGTGCTTCGGAAGGCACGTTAAGTTGTTCGTCCCGGGTGCTATCTTTACCAACTCAGATAGCAGTCGTTACATCATATCAGAGATGATGGTACCTCTGACGCCTAAACTGGGAATGGGTATAGCTTACCCTAAGTGTTGTGGAGGTCTGATGGCAGTCGCTCTGTGTAAAAGCTTAGCCCTCGCCAAATCTCTCAGTTTGGGAAGCCGACCCTGAGACAATCGGGAATAAGGCTAGGATGATGATGAATAGCGTATTCGACACCTCCTTGGTGGGGAGGCGGGTGCGTCCGCGGCACTGACCTGGCGAGCGTGAGGTAGGAGCGGCACTGGCGCTCGTCCTGCGCCAGCGCGCGCGCCCGCGCCTCCGCGCCCGCGCCCGCGCCGCCCTCCTGCGCCTCGTGGATGCGCTTCAGGTACTGCCGGACAACACACATAAAATAAATAATAAATAATGGAGCGACCTATCATCATTTTACTCCAAGCCGACCTCACCTGCCCGCTGGCAACGTAAGGCGTAGCTAAATACCACAGACCGATGACGGGCAGTAGCGTTACCGGAGCAAAAAGCTACGCTCTGCGATCGTCAAAATTTATGGAAGTTTTATGGAAGTCCGTTATTTTTGAAACCCGATATCCACGCGTGGGACGCTGCCGGCGCAGCTAGTAAGTTAATAAAACTTGCGAAGAACGTGTTAAAAAGCTAATAAATTAAAGCTCCCCCACCACCAGTCGGTTGCCTCGCCCCTTTACATCTCTATCATCTTCTCGCTGCAAGCCGTCCTTACCTGCCTGTAATGCATCCTCCTAAATAACGAATGAGGCTCTGGCAACCGACTGGTGGCGATATAACCATCGAGATTGACGGCGTAGCTAAATACCACAGGCCGACGGTGGGCAGCAGTGTCACCGGAGCGAGAAGCTACGCCCTGCGATCGCCAACCCGCCTGCCCAGCGTGGCGATTATGGGTATATCCTCCAGATGTTTGCTCTAAGTGGCGAACAACTGGAGAGGCCTATGTCCAGCAGTGGACTGTAACAGGCTGATGATGATGATGAATGACTATGTTTAAAAAGTAAATACCAAAGACTTACCGTAAGGCATTCATCTAAAAGGAATGTGGTGTCATTCATGAGCATATTGATGAACTTGACGAACTGCCGGCCAGAACGGGATTCTTTCACGATTGCCTTTGGAACAAATGGTTACAAATTATTATAAATAATCAATATAAGCACAATGGTATATGTACCTAGTTTTTAGACTAGAGCAACGCCAGGGGCACAGATAAACATTTGCCCACCGTGAGGAAATAAAACTATTTATCAAAGTTTAATGACATAAAACCAGACTAAATAAAGCACAGTAATTTTGGTATCTGACAGAATTATGGTAACAAGTTAGATATTACAATTAATTTAATTTAAAAAAGCCTAAATCTAGTCAATGTTCCATATAAGAATGCTGACCACATAAATTCAAAATAATATGGATGTAAGTGAATAAGGTGTGGTATTGAAAAGCGATTGCTAAGAATGAACTGTGGGTTTCATTCATTCCTCAAGTTACATAAAGACTATTTTGTGAAATTATTCAGAAACGAATCGTTCAGCTGTTTATCTATCATACTTATCATAGCAATACCAACAAACCTGTTTATGTATCGGCCGCTCCCACATGCCCTTCAGTATGATGCTGATGTGGAACCGAATCGTGAACTTGTCGTAGAACTCCGTGCTCTGGCCGGTGGTCTCGATGTCCGTGTAGAACTTCATGAGAGCGCTCGGCAGCGCTGTCTGCGACATCGGATGGTCCATGAACTTTTCGTACACATTCTTCAACTTCAACGGCACTGAGAGATTGATCACGAATAACACCTCCACTATCTTCGCTACAAGGTACGGATTTTTGATAAGGTGAGAGTTGCAAATGGCACTGAGCAACCATGTGATTATCGGGTCTTCTATGTAATCGGCCACTATTTGTGGGACGTATCTGTAAATAAATGTCTAGTGTTAGTATGGACACACACACATGTACATAGCGACAATCCTACTAATAACATAAATGCGAAAGTTTATTTGGATGGATGTTTGTTCCTCTTTCACGCATTAACTACTGAACGGATTTTAATGAAACTTTACAGTAATATAGCTTATAAGTTGGATTAACACATAGGCTATGTTTTATTCGAATATTCACGCGGGCAGCAGCTAGAATTTGCTATGGAAGAAATTCAGAAACCATTTAGAAGCAGTGGTGAAGAAAAAAATATTAGCTTCTGTGGCCCAGCGTGACATGTCTTGGGTTATTTATCTACTTTGCATCGCGTTTTTATAGCCCATTTGAAACGAATCACAGTGTTTCAGACAAGAAGGCTACTACAGATATCGGCCAAGGTCAACATTGATAATAAAAGGTGTGGCGCCCAAGGATAGAATGAATTATCTAGAGCACGCAAACAGATCTCTTAATAGAAGATAGTTGTATTGCATTTTAGCATGCAACTCTAAGATTTAGTTACGTCTAATTAAATCGGTATTTAGGGCTTTGTATATGCTAATTTTTAAATTAAATTTCCAAGTTTTCATTTGTAACACATGGTGGTAGGTAATTTCAAGACTTCGGATAATGTGATCTTATTACAATTATGCAAAGTATATTAATTATATGCCGGCCATACACGCTACGGTCTACCAGAGGTCCACCTGTGGTGCACGTATGACTGCGCAGGTCGACCGAAACGTGTTTTTTTTTTTATACTAGCTCGACATAATGGCTTCCCTACGCCTGATGGAAAGCGAAAGAGAAGCCCAAGTCGCTGTGACAACGGGCAAGTAACTGGTCAGTTACCTGCCAGTTGTCACTGCCATGTCGGCCCGACCCTAGGCCCACGAGCTCCGGAAACTCTACTCACCGGCAGAAACACGACCCGGAGGTCATTTAGCTGCGGTATTCTATAGGGCGGATGTAAGGACATGGGGGAAGGCCCCGGACGGGCAGGTCTATTCGCTATGACCTACCACTCTTAACGTGTCTGGGAATAGACCTGTGCAATCTTTTGTACTTGCAAAGGCAACCTGCACAGGCTGTTTCTCGGTAGCGTGTATGGGCGGTACAAGGGGGTAGTTAAGGTACTCACTGCACGGCGAACAGCATGAACTCGGCGATGTCCTCCACGTACCACTCGGGCGTGGCGCGGAAGGCGCCCGCCAGCGCGCCCGCCCCCGTGCGCGCCGCCTCCAGCTGCGACACACACGATGCATTATACAGGCTCGGTGGCTCATTTGGTAGTGACCTCTGCCCTCTGAGCCAAGGGTCGTGGGTTCGATCCCCGCACATTACAAACATTTGTGTGCATGAACATGTTTGTTTGTATTGGTCTGGGTGTTTTCTATGTATAATATGTATCTATTTACAAAAAAAATATATATATCTAAGTAAGTTTATCAGTTGTCTAGTACCCATAGTACAAGCTTTGGCTTAGTTTGGGGCTAGGTGGCGCTGTGTGGCCCAGCGTGGCATGTCTTGGGTTATTTATTTATTTATTCACTTATGCACACACACACACACAATCATACACTACACATTCACATACCTGTACCTATTTTCATCATCATCATCATCAGCCTATTGCAGTCCACTGCTGGACATAGGTCTCTCCAGTTGTTCGCCACCTAGGGCAAACTTCTGGAGGATATACCCATAATCGCCACGCTGGGCAGGCGGGTTGGCGATCGCAGGGCGTAGCTTCTTGCTCCGGTGACGCTGCTGCCCGTCATCGGCCTGTGGTATTTAGCTACGCCTTCTATCGTGATGGTTTTACCGCCACCAGTCGGTTTGCCAGAGCCTCGTTTGTTGTTCGGCAGGATGCACCACAGGCAGGTGAGGATGGCTTGGAGCGAAAAGGTGACAGGTCGCTCCCTTACATCCCAATTACCTATTTTAAATTGTTACAACTGTTGATTTTGGTCGCGCAACGCGAAAGTGTAACCTTCTAACTGTATAGATAGAGTATACATAGATACCATAAATGTATACAATTGGGATGATGACTAAAAAATAATTTAATGTCCATCAGATAGATTAATGAAAAATATTGGATACGTATTTTTTATTTTGCCTCTTGTTCAAAAACTTACAAAGATACATTAATTTTAAATGTCACATGACGTCACGTTAGAGTACAAAATATACTCTAACGTGACGTAGTTAGCCCCCACTCCGTAACTTTAATGCGCTATATCTAAGTATTTTCTTGTTATTTCGACAAAACAAAAAATACGGGTCTTATATTTTTTTATTATCTAAGAGACGGACTAATTATTTTCTTCATTTTCATACCTTGTCATCATCCGTATTATCTTGACAAATCTGGGTAACCGATGTCCGTATAGTGAATACCTAAATGGTACCGACCTGGCGCGTGAGGAGAGCACACACAGACGAGTAAAACTGTACGCTCCGCCGCATAACCTCGCCGTCCAATAGAGCCGTCTCTGCACACTGCTTAGACCTGCCACGTGAAATCACACAACCGTTTAGTTAAACACAGACCTACCGTCGGACTAGACTTGTGACGTCACACATTTAGAGTCCTGATATTGGCAGCTGTTATATTCTATGCCTTAATGAAACTGATATGATTACTTTAACCCATAACAACTCGATGGAGCGATTGGTGATTCAGGCTAGAGTCGAAGGTAACAAACCATCGCTTAGTAGCGATAAGACCGCCTAAATTGTACTACTAGTTGTTATACCTTGTCTATAAATGTTTGTATTTTGGTGCAATAAAGAATATCTAATCTAATCTAAACCATGTGGTCGATCATCTACCCAATGGACAGACACCATCAAGTCCATCAAGACAACCAGATACCATCAAATTCGTCACCAAGACATCTGTGGTGGTATTTTCTCGCCATGCGACCCGCAGATAGGTGGAAACCGGCAACCATAGTTATAGACGACTCCCTATAACCATTATCATCATCAGCCTATTGCAGTCCAGCCTACTGCTGGACATAGGCCTCTCCAGTCGCAGTATACTCATACTATAACCATGAACATGATTAAAATAAACTTCACACCACGCTCACTCTGAATGTGGAATGAAGTCCGCGCCGAGGGAAGACAATAAGGGGAATAATTGTTTAAAGGATTAAAAGGTTGCTAAGAGATCTTAAAGGGCCGCAACACGCGTGTGATACCCCTGATGTTGCGTCTATAGGCTGCGGTAGCCACTCCGCATAAGGCGGGCCATTTTTTTTTTAATTTTTTTTTTATAGTAGCACGGCATAATGGCCACTCTACGCCTGATGGTAAGCGAGAGAGAAGCCCAAGTCGCTGCGACAACGGGCAGGTAACCAAGTCAGTTACCTGTCAGTTGCCAACATAGGCTTGTTTGATATAACAAAAGCCTTGACAGAGTGTCAAGGGTGAACGAGTGTAAAGAGTAGTGCAGTATACCTGTGCAAGCGTTTGATTTGCCGCCGCCACCTGCTCAGCAGCTCGCGGTTGCGCAGCGCGGAAAACCCGTTGCGCCACTGCGGCTCGGCAGCCATCAACTCTTCTATAACCTTTTGTAGATCTCGGAATGCCCTGTGCACAGAATACATTGTTTCAACGTTAATGGACTTGGTAGATTGTTCCCGAATAATAATTTTGTTACCTTCTCGACGGATTATGCACGTACCCGCAATAAAGTAGTAGTTAAGTTTCTCATTGTAAGTGACTGTACGGTTTTTTAATGAGGAAATAAATATTCTTTAAACCTTAAATAAATAACCCACGACATGCCACGCTGGGCCACACATCACCAAACTAAGCCTAAACTTGTACTATGGGTACTAGACAACTGATAAACTTACTTAGATACTTTTTTTTTAATAAATACATAAATCATACATATTAAACACTCAAACCAATACCAGATATGTTCATGAATCACAAATGTTTGTACTGTGCGGGAATTGAACCCACGACCCTTGGCTTAAAGTGCTGCTTGCTGGTGAGTAGGGTTACCGGAGCTCGTGGGGGGTTAGGACAGGTAATTGACCAGGTCAGGCAGGGATGTGGCCGTATGCTTCGGCGCTACCCGTGTCCCTGCTACTTGCTGCCCACTGGCGACACAGGAGGGTTTAGAGGGTATGCCCTCCCATTTTGGGAGGTGTGAGTCCCACACACCATGCCGACTCCCCCCGGAGGCGGCATGAAGGTGCCTAATGCATTCCCCTCAAGGAAAAAAACAAGGTAATTGACCAGTTACTTGCCCATTGTCACAGCAACTTGGGCATTAGATGGACATTATAACAAGCTACTCTTAAAAGAAAAAGCTCTCAAGTCTTACCGTATACGTCGCTGATGAGTATGAAGAGCAGGAATGAGAGCTACATGGTGCATGTGTAGCGTGAGGAACCAGCACACCGTCTGGAACTTCGCTTCCGGCCACTTGTGGTTCGGGTCATTATCTGGAACATAACGAACACAACCATAGAGTTTTTTTAATGACAGAGGGGGGAAAACAGGCTTGAAGGTCGTGGTGATTGTAAGTGATCACTTCAGCCCATGTCACCGCAACACCAGGTGCGTTTAGGCTTGCCAACTTTTTTTACAAGAAATAAAGTATATTGAGGCCTAAGAAAACAAATTAAACAGTATTTTAGAAAAATGAACAGTATTTTATTTATTTAATAATATTAATTTTATTTACGGGGGATGTAAGGGAGCGACCTATCAACTTTTCGCTCCAAGCCAACCTCACCTGCCCGTGGTGCGTCCTACCGAATAGCGAACGAGGCGACCGAAGGCGGTATAACCACCACAATTGAAGGCGTAGCTAAGTACCACAGACCGATGACGGGCAGCAGCGTCACCGGAGCAAGTTGCTACGCCCTGCGATCGCCAACCCGCCTGCCCAACGTGGCGATTATGGGTGTGTCCTCCGGAAGTTTGCCATAGGTGGCGAACAACTGAAGAGGCCTATGTCCAGCAGTGGACTGCAATAGGCTGATGATGATGATGAGATTTTCAAGATCCTGTACCAAAAGATCGAGAGATAATTTATGGTATGTGGTATTTAGCTACGCCTTCTATCGTGATGGTTTTACCGCCACCAGTCGGTTTGACAGTGTCAGACCACAAGAGCAGTGTACTAACTGAGCTGGTCGAGCCAGTCCTGCGCCTCCTGCGCGGTGAAGTACAGCCGCGTCTCGTCGCGCACGTTGGCCCACGAGTCGGGCTGGAACGTGTACAGCGGGTACACGCGGTCCAGCCGGATGCGCACGGAGAGCAGCTGCAGCACCGAGCACACGTTCAGCATGAACCCGTCACCTGGAACAATGGAATGATCAGCCTTTAACAAAGAGGTTCGCAAACTTTTATCTATGCGTTATTTTCACTTATATGTTCAGAAGTCCGACTGCACCCTTAGAGCGGTCATACACGGACTGCTTCAAGCCGCGACCGCGGCGATATCTCTTTAGAATACTGAGATAAGAAAACACCTGCTGTGAAAGGGTTTTACTCTTTCATAGCAGTGTTCGCTCATCGGCAGGTGGTAATTGGCTGCATCTCTTTTTTTTTGGCATTTTTAAGGTTTTGTGCTTCAGAAGGAAAATGGGACCCTTAGGAATTATTTCCAGAAAATAAGCCGCGCTGGAATGAATAATCGCTTCGTGCAAAAGTAAAACTTAACTTTGATTGTATTGCAGCCTGAATTTCTTTAGAACCTGCCCTAAAAGAAATATACACTATGAATATGGTTCACTGGAATACCGATTACAGGATTCAATGAAAAGATTCGATAAAAGAAGCAAGAGTCATTATCCTCCTAAAACAAATGCAGTGACGTCAATTATCCAACGTTCGATATAATAGTAGTAAAATAGAACCTACAACAATTCAGTAATACTAAATTCTTTGAAGGCCATCAAAAAACCTTGACCATCTTAATCTATTAGGTCGCATCGTCAAATCGAATCAATTGGTACACAAATCTTCTACTTCAGTAATGTAATTGCACTTAAAATAATTGAAACCTAGCGTGTTTTCTCTGAAGATAAAAGTAATTATATATTCAGACAAAAAAAAACAATGCTGTTTTCTATTATTGCTCTAGAACAATCGAAAACATGAATTTTTATTTGAGAACGAATGCTGTTTATGTGTCGCATGTTGGCCGAAACTCAAAACTTCCTCAGTGAACTCGCGAACCGGTAAATACAAATATTTACAAAGAGGTAAGGAAAGTAAATAATTTGGGCGGTTGCCAACGCGCCATCGTCTATTAGACGCAGGCTAGGTGAGAGACATCTTGACTGTATATATTCTATTTTCGCCGGTCATTAAACGCACGCGTCTACGCACTCAATGCTACAATTAACATTTATTAAAGTCGCCATCCTCTGCGTCTAACAAGCAAAAACGTATTTAGTACGTCGAATAGCATTGACCTTACACTATATTATGATTTCATCGATCGTCGGAGTAAAACAGACAAAATTATCTTTTCGGTTTACATTTTCAATTATGCATACTGTTCATGCTCAGTTCAACGGTAAATATTCGATGTTAGAATTAATTTAAAGCAAATGTGATACGTTCATTGCCTACACATTGGCTAAGATATTTTTTGTTTTGCTTCATGATCGGTTTTCTGCAAAAGAATTACATAAACACTGACTTTGTAAGTCAGCCTTCAATGGCAACGCCCTTTGACGTACCGTTCGTCGTACCGTTATTGTGCCTATTTTAGGATAAAATAAAATCGAAACTTTAAAAACGATCACAAAGTAATTTAGCTAGCAAAATCGTTAGCAGGGTAGTAAATAGATTTCCACGCAGCACCGTCATTTTCCGTCGGTGATTTATAAACAGGCAGGCATTATATAGGTATAGGTACAACTTTTAGACCAGACCTTTAATGTCTGTATGACGCCATAAAAAGATAAAGTAGCCAGGACAAAGGTAATAGGTATCGAAATAGGTGAATAAATACCTATACATCTGAACCGCAAATAGGTGCATGGTTTTGATTTAAGACTTCCGAAAACAAGACAAAATCGAAAATATTGTTTGTCGGTCACCGGTGACTTAATGGCGCCCGAAGTATCAAGCTACTAAGAAACAGGAAACAAAGGAAGTGTTTTAAATGACGTCACGAACAAGGAAATTGGTACACAAAATGTTTAGAAGTGACTGATAAGAATCGTATGTAAAAGATTAAATCAGGTTTGACATAGTTATTTACCCAGTGCGTGCATCTAGAATAGCATGGATCAGATATGAAAGATGTGGATTACTAGGACGATAAAACAAGTGAATAGTTTAGTTAGAGGAAAATGCTCCTGTTCTAAGATTGCACCCAGGACCCACCCTGTATTCATTGCAAGTGGGAAATTGATTCGAATTTGAAGCATAGTGCTTTCAAGTTTTCCAAGCTAAATGATTCGACAGCAGGATATGACTCAACTTTTTTTGAGCTTAGAGGAAGTAATGAAAGAAGAAAACGAATAACGCCAAATCCTCATAATAGGGTTGTTGACAACTGACAACATTTTGAATATAGGTATTGCGACTGCAATACCTATATTCAAAATGTGTACCTACCTATTTAATAAAACAGGACATCCGACTACTATTAGAAAATCTCATCACGACGTCCATCGTGTCAAAAGCCATACAAAATATATGAAGCTATCCTGTTTTGACAGGCCATAAAGTACATATTTCGAATGAACTATATTTAGGCCACCGTACAGAGCTGGCGAATAATGATGAACAACGACTAGCGCTCTGGCGGCAACCGTTCAGGGCGCCTGATGTATAGGGGCGTCGCAAAGGATCGGAAACAGGCGCCCTAGTGTCATGTTTTCTCATTTATTGTGAAGTCGTAGCTTTCCCTCTATAAACCGAACGCGGGATTTTTAAAAACGGCAATGATTGTAGTGATTTATAAAGTGAGTTACCGGCTAGCGATCTCTCGTCGGTCTGCAGCTGTGCGCGCCGCTCGTTTCTCTGCAGTATGGCCGCGAAGTAGTTGAGGAAGGGCTCCCTCGCCTCCGGGCACAGCAGGATGTTGTGGCAGATGTTGTGCAGCGTGTTGCGGCTCGCCTCCACCTCCCGCTGCAGCGCGAACGCGAGGCTGCGGTCGCCGGACCCGGTCGCGAACAGACGCTCCGCTAATCTTGGATTCTCTTCGGCGAAGAGGGATATCTGGACGAGATGATTAAATGTTATACAAATATAATTGCACAGACTTTGCTTACTGCGAGTGTAACATATGTTTCAGTTTTGCAACACTTATTTTAAGTTAAGTTTTGCAACTCTTACTCAAGTTCATGTTATGCAATGTTAACCTTGCAGATTACAATTGAAAGTTATTTCCTATTGGGGTATTTATGGCAGGATTTGCTATTGAATTTACTTTTATTTGTTCTTCAAGTATAATATAAATATAATATGCACAGATTTTCCTATCTGCCAGTGTAATATAAGTTATTAAGTTTTGCAACTTGGACCTTGCAGATTACAATAGAAGTTATTTCCTATTGGGGTATTTATGGGAGGATTATATTGTATTCTTCATAGCTTGTTGTTTTTTGATATCATAGGTACTTATCACATATAGGATTTACGGACCAAAATAACTGTTATAAAATTCTACCAGTTATATGTATATGGAGAGATAAAATATGCACGTATTTTAAAGCAATATAAATTAGATACTAAGGTGGAATGCATACATACATTGAACAATGAACCAGCTAAAATTTAGTCGGTCTATGTAAGAAGACTATAGTTCATTCGCGTTAAGAAAATAGTGAGAAATTATAATTTCTAGCGTTTTAATTGGCTAGTGGCCTGTCAGTGACCTGTCAGTCACTATTTTCTTAACGCGAATGAACTTATAGTTAGACTTTCAATTGGTAGATCTCGACGGGTGCACTGCCCTGGCTAGCCAAAACACTGTAATCGCCTCGAGCTTCGTCTCGCGTGTTTTGGCTCGGCAGGGTAGTGCACGCGACGGCCACTCACCCCAAAGAACGGTCCGAGGAAGCTGACCCTCGCGATCTCGCGGCCGGGCGCCGTGGTGACGGGGTCGGGGCACAGGCTGGGCAGGCGCGCCAGCAGCGCGGCGGCGGGGCGCGTGGCGTGGCGCGGGCCCACGCGCGCGTCCAGCAGCGCCCGCAGCGCGCGCAGCGCCGCGCCGTGCCCGCGCCCGCGCGCCGGCGACACGCAGCGGCGCATCTCCGCGCGCACGCCCATCAGCAGCGGCGTGAACACCTGCGCACACCACACCGCTACACCACACCGCCGACACGCAGCGACACGCCCGACGGGCTTATTGCGCGATAAACGATCATTTTTACATCCTCAGTGAATCTGCGATCGGTTTAATTAACTTTGAGCCCGATAGAGGGTATGCATAACTTTTTATCGTCCATATATAGAAAAATATCTTTTCTACTACACAAGTTACATAACTTTAAATTTATTAATTAGACTAGCTGTGCCAGCGGCGTCGCACGCGTGGATATCGGGTTTCAAAACTAACGGACTTCCATAAAATGATGCCCAAATCTTAAGTTAGACCTCTAGCAATACATTGGTGAAAACCACATTCAATTCCATGCAATACTTTTTGCGTGATGCTCAATCAAACATTCAGATAAAAAATTCTCCCGTTTTCCCAACACTTCCCTTCACTGCTCTGCTCCTATTGATTGTAGCGTGATGAAACGTATCATATAACCTGCACAGGAGTATGATGAATAATTGTACCAAGTTTCGTTAAAACCCGTTGAGTAGGTAATTTTTGTTTCTATAACGAACATACAGACAGACAGAAAGACAGACGGACAGACAGACAGTCAGATAAATTTTACTGATTGCATTTTTGGCATCAGTATCGATCACTAATCACCCCCTGATACTTTTTTTGTAAATATATTTTTAAAGCTGAAACGCCTGTGCAAAACTATCTACCTATACCTACTTCACCTAAAAATAAATACTTATAACTACTTTAATTAATAAAAGTACCTACGCTTAATAATTTTTAATTTGAACGAATATTTTACAATATAACAACAAAAGAAATTCAAATTTAAAACTATTTAAACACTAAAAGTCGCGCTGATAAGCACGGTTTCTCAATATCAATTATTGTCTGTCAATAAGGTCGATCGCTCTGAACGCATCAACAGCCAAGCTCTCGGACCTCCCGCCTTTTTAGGGTTCCGTAGCCAAAATGGCAAAAACGGGACCCTTATAGATTCGTCATGTCTGTCTGTCTGTCTGTCTGTCTGTCTGTCTGTCTGTCTGTCTGTCTGTCTGTCTGTCCGTCCGTATGTCACAGCCAGTTTATTCCGAAACTATAAGAGCTACATTATTGAAATTTTGTACGTAGATGTATTCTGTAAACCGCATTAAGATGTGACAATAAAATCAGAAAAAAATCCAAAATTTTTGGGGTTCCCCATACATAGAACTGAAACTCAAAAATTTTTTTTTCATCAAACCTATACGTGTGGGGTATCTATGAATAGGTATTTGAAAATGATGTTGAGGTTTCTAACAACATTTTTTTCTAAACTGAATAGTTTGCGCGAGAGACTCTTCCAAAGTGGTAAAATGTGTGTCCCCCCCCCCGTAACTTCTAAAATATGGGCATGATAAAACTGAAAAAAATATATGATGTGTATTACTATAAAAACTACTAACGAAATTTAGTTTGAACGAAATCTAGACAGTAGTTTTTTTTTAAACATCATAAATCAAATTACCTAATTTTTTTCATTCAATCAGTGGTACGGAACCCTACGTGCGCGAGTCCGACTCGCACTTGGCCGGTTTTTATACCCTACCGCCGCCGCGACCCGTGTCGAGCGCGGCAACCGTTACACAAAAATAATCCTTATAGCATTATTCAGTATTCACGTGCGACGGCGCGATGGCTTATTTCATGTATAAGTTTGGTGTTTCTATACCGATTTCTATGATTCTTTTTTTATTGAATAGGTAATAATGATAACTTTTTTAAATTAGGGATGAATGAGAGTATTATAAACGTAAGAGTAAACAAATATAATCAGAATGCTCCGAACTGCTAAGCTATCAGGAGTTACACGTGTTATTGTGAGTCAACCATAAAAGATAGACATATGCTGTTGCGGGATATTTTTTAGTCAATTTTATGTAAAATATTTCTGTCATACATAATTTCTATGTAACTTTAACCATTAAGGCTGCACACGCGACGAAAGCTTAAAAAATGGAGTAACTTCTCCCGTTTTCCCAACATTTCCCTTCACTACTCTGCTCCTATTGATCGTAGCGTAATGAAAAGTATACTATAACCTGCCCAGAAGTATGAAGAATAATTGTACCAAGTTTCGTTAAAATCCGTCGAGTAGTTTTTGTTTCTATAAGGAACATACAGACAGACAGACAGACAGACAGACAGACAGACAAAAATTTTACTGATTGCATTTTTGGCATCAGTATCGATCACTAATCACCCCCTGATAGTTATTTTGAAAATATATTTCATGTACAGAATTGACCTCTCTACAGATTTATTATAAGTATAGATGAAGACATATGATGTGTTTACATTCACACTATAATATACGATATAGGAAAACTGTGTTTGTGAGAATCATTCAGCTGAACCTTGCAGCCAATTCTAATTTTGTTTTCACCATTTGTCTGTTATTTTTCTCTATTTTGTGATAAATTTAAAGTATGAATAAATCAACACATAAATCTGGAAAACCAGCGACTGCTGACGACCAAAGTCAGCATCGACGCCCATCGCCGTTACAACATTGGCAAATTGTTTTCGAAGTAAACAAAACTTATTGCCACATTTACCACTACAAAATCTACATAAACAATGTCTTTTGAAAAGTAATAATTTTTCATTATAATATTCGTATTCACTGAGCTAAATTAATACTTTAATTTAGATCGAACAATTTATTTATACCACCAACCAAACAAGGAAAGTGTGTCATAATTATGTTATATTTGAACAAAGAAACAAAATAAATGATTACCTCTTCGAAGACCTCCTTGTCCAAATACGTGGCAAGCATTATTTCAGGGATCAGCCCAGTAGGGGTGTTCCCTATGAGCATATATGGAAGAAGCGGTGATTTGGGGCACTGTTCCAACTCGAACCGACCTTGTAGCACTAGCACCAAGTGATTCACCAGTAAAGTTCTCAAATTTTGCAACAAGTCACTTAGAGGCGGCTCGGAGCTTTTCTTTGCATGTTCCCTTTCATACAAATTGATGTTATTGTAGAACCTGAGTAAATAACTAACGGCGAGGCCTTGTGTGGGTATAACTTTAGGAATGGGCAGTGATGGCGTTGGGCAGTCCGCTTTGTCGGCGTCCATTTCGGACCCCAGCGGACCGCTTGTATCGTCTCCGCAATCTTCGCTCAGTCTTTTCGATGTTTCCGAAACTGCAATCAGTTTCTGGTTTAATGGATCCGACTCATCTGATATTTGAGTGATCACATCCATTATTGATAGTGACGCTAACTCATCTAAACTTAGTTTAGGATTGTCAAGTAACGCTGCTGCTACCGATGGCACAAATATTCCACCTGTAACAAAGAATATTATCATCTACAAACATATGGTTTAAGAGCTTTAAGAACTCTTAAAGCATGAAAATGTATGAAAATTTTTACATTAATAAAAATGTGTTTTAACTAATACACATTAAATGATGCTGCATTCCTTTGTATGGTTGAGTAAGCAAAATCATTGACTATTGATCATTGATATTCAGACTGGAAATAATTTTTCCAGTCTGGATAAAGGTCAAATATATTTACCAGCTCGCCGTACTCAAAGAAAAGATGGCGTGATGACTTAGACAACCATCTGCAAGACTGGCAAAAGGTGGCTCACAATCGGGAGCTGTGGAGTGACTTAGGGGAGGCCTTCGCTCAGCAGTGGGACAATAAAGGCTAACTAAAAAAAAAAAAAAAAAAAAAAATATTTACCAGCGCTGTCTTCTGACCAGGACACCTGGAGGATTTTCGCGACAATATGCCGCAATTGGTCTTCTGTCATTTCCGTAGAACTAACAGTCCGAGACCTATATATTTTACGAGCCGGTGAAGCTGAAGAGTCATCTTCCACCTAGAGAGAAAAAATTTATGAATGGTTTTTTATTAAATATAATTCAATAAGAACTTCAAATATTTTATAAAGTTCACATAGCGAAAAATGCTCCTATTTCTCATAATACATTTTCAAATTATAAGAATTTTAGAACAATTGTCATAACTTTTAGTTCTTTACTGATACTATCCAATAACATGTGTGTGAACGGGTGCAATTTAAATGAGCTCTTTATGGGTTTTTAATAGGTTTCTTAAATGTTTGTTATTTACATTTGTTGAGCTTACCTCCATTGGTTCTTGTTGCTGTTCTGACTGAGAATTTCTTTCTGATGTGTCGTCTACTTCCATAGACAAGGACCGTCGAGAACAACTAGGGGATACATTGGGCCTAGGTCTGACCGGAGATGGCTCTGCAAACTGCGCAGGTGATATTGACCTAGATGTGCTATCTTCTCTCGTGGAGGTCCCTTCTGAACCTCCCACCGTCGACTGTGGCAGGCTACCTACTCTCACTGAGCCACAGCTCAGTAGCGTATCCTCCCCCATTGAATCAAAACTGTTGTACTGTCTCGTCTGAGACAGGTCAGTCATTTTTGTATCAGGCATTTCGTCTAATAAATTATTGTCTGTTTTCTCTGTTACAATTAAACCATCTGCGGGTATATTGTTCTGATCTGACACGTCGCTTTTACTGACTCCATTGTTATAGTTGGGTTCTTTGTTTGTGTTAGTGACATCAGGTGTATTGGGTTCTGTGGATCCTCTCGGTGTGGAGGCGGGGGAGAGGCGGGCCAGCTGCTGGGCCGTGTTGACGTCGGGTGAGGGCACGGAGGCCCCGGGCGTCGCGGGCGGGCTCGCGGGCGAAGGGCCCGACCCCGCTCCGCTCAGCGCGGCCAGGCGGGCCAACCGCCTCCTTCTTATCTGCAACCAATGACCACGAGGTCCTCAACACGTGCAACGACCATAAAGCGTGTTACGATGAAACACCAACGCTTTGTTTTGTTACGAAATTAGATTGGCCATACGCACTACACCAAGGTTCGTTTACAAAACAAATATTCCACTTACCTCCTCTTGGCTTAATTCACTCATTGTCAGTAAGATCGTTTGTAATTTGAGGAATATTTATGAATACACTATTTCTCAAATTTTTGCTCGGAATACTGAATATGAAAGACGAACGCAGGAGCAAGCCACAAAACGCAAGCAATCAGTCACCTCGCTCAGCTGTTTGACGTTTTAACATTGTCGCTGGTGTAATGACGAGAAAGTATTGAAAATACACGCGTCATCCTAGCTAGAACTTCGTGGTTGGAAGTCAAGAATATCTTTTGTCCTTGTCTGTCTACATTTGTTCAAGGGAGATGTCTATATAATAGTGACGGTAACCTTTCTGCCCATTCAAATAATTTATTAGATTACGACTAAATAAAAATGGCTAAAATTTAATAAAATACAAATTGGTATACGTAAATTAGCTCTGTATTTACGAATGCTGTACGATTATTTTTCTTTTATGTGTGCATCTTCACTAACTATAAATATAAATTCTTCCTAGAGAGTCACTTTAAAAAAGAATAATCTAGAATGATCTAGAAATTGTTATTCGGTTAACCCTCAATTAATTCACAAGTAGGTGCCTATATTTGTCTACCCACTGTATTTTATTGTAGGTAGTTTTAAATTCATACTAATCGCAAAGGAATACGCATAGTCATATCTTTTGTTTCTTCTTCAGATGGCCACTCATATAACTCCTTTTGTCAAATCTTATAAAACAAATGCAACGAAATACATAGAGTCCTTTATCAGAGTAATTTTTGGAAAACGTAGAGATTTGCTAAAACAGAAGTATATTTTTTATCGATTGTGATATGTACTCGATTGTGCACTCAGAACATTAGTTACTACAACACTTTAGCTGTCATCGTATGGTCAATGGCCGCATGTTTGATTTATTTGTTTATATTTTGAAAATCATCGGAAAGTTGTTTATAAATTATATCAAAATCTTGTTAAAATGTGAAAGCAAAGTGTTTTAATTATCTAAGACTTACCAAAGAATTTAACGTGAATTGGTGATGGTGCCAGAAGAAGCTATAACCTGAATTTGGGATCGAGGTTTTGTTAGAACTTATCATCATGTCTAACAATTTGGTGGTTGATTTAGTGTCGGGGTTGAAGGCCCGGCACACCGAGACGAGGCACAAGGCGATACAGGAGCTGCTACATTTCGCAAGGACAGACCTGCGGGAGATGTCTCAGGACACGATGACGCAGGTCCTGGATGACTTCAATCAACAAATCCATACTATGACGTCTAGCTATGACAATAATGAGAAGAAAGCTGGAATTCTCATTATAGGTATGTGGCTGACCTACATTCCACATTCTCTTAAGATATTGTCAGTACTATACATAAATGATACAGTCTAGTGCATCCAGATATTTTTATGTAACTGCCTGCCTATGTATGTTATGTCAAGAAAACGGTCAGAGTGTAGCGTTGGGGGCAAGTTGGAGTATAGGCTTAGAGAACATTAAAATATAAATAAGAAATAACTGCACAAAAATGTGTAGTTTGCTTGCTTTTTTTCTTGTTTAATGACAATGATAGTTTACATTCTTATTAGAACTCCTATTTGAGTTGTGATGTCGTTCTAGTAAATTACATCCCTTAACCCTACACTCTGACCTCAATTTGTATAAGTACTTCACTCAGCCTACTTTAGAATTTAGTTTCAGTAAGGCTTGCATAAAAGTTCTCCCTTTGTAAGAAATATAATAACTACAACAATTAAAAATAAAAATAAACTGTATATAATCTGATATATTAAAATGTTTATTTTTCAGTTTGTCTAATTGGCAGTGATGTTGAGACAACTAAAAGCAGAACCATCCGTTATGCACATTATTTAAGATATATCTTTCCATCTACAGACATTAGTGTTCTAGAATTAGCAGCAAAGACTATGGGTCGCCTGGCGGCCACATTGGGTGTGAAGAGGGCAGAATATGTGGAATTTGAGATCAAGAGAGCTTATGAATGGTTACAAGAAGAAAGGAATGAGGGGAAAAGACTTTCAGCTGTTCTCATTCTTAGAGAATTGGCTATTGCAATGCCCTCCCATTTTTACCAACATATAAGTAATTTCTTCAAACACATCAAAGTGGCTTTACGAGATCCTAAAGATCAAATTAGGGAGGCTGCAGCAAAAGCTTTAAGGGCAGCTTTAGTCATTACGACTCAAAGAGAACTGCCAGAAAATAGTAACAAAGTACAGTGGTATGCTGAGTGTTATGAGGAAGCTGCGACATCATTCAATGACCAAACGGCTAGGGATAGGGGTCTCAGTAGAGATGAACATGTTCATGGCGCATTGTTAATTTTGAATGAACTTTTGAGATGTTCTAACTCGGCATGGGAAAAGAAGTATACAATGCTTATGCAGAAATTAGACACGGAACAGGAGACATCTGATGATATGTTCTCCATAAGTGCTAAGTTTCAGAATTCCTGGTCCTCCATCCCTGATGAGAAGAATGAAACAACAATTTATGAATCAAATTTGTGTAAGAGTTTAATTGCAGATAAATATGAAAAAATATGTGCAGATGTTATGGCTCAACAGATATCAAGGTCTCATCATGTTCACCAGCTATTGCTTTTATTGATCCCAAGGCTGGCTGCTTTCAATAGGGAGTCATTTTCTAGAAGGCATCTTAAGTCTACTATTAACCATTTGATAACCTTTTTGAGGGGCAAGGAAAAGGAAAAAGTAATGGCTTTCACAACACTAGGACTAATATGTGTGGCAGTTGAGTCTGATGTCAAACAATATTTATCAAGGATCATTGATATTATTAAATCAACTTTGCCAATAAAAGAGACGCCAAAGAAACGCAATGGCTCTGATACTCCATTATTCAATTGTGTAACATTACTTGGTTTTGCAATGAAAGAGGGTGTTGTTAATGATGTAAGGGAGTTATTGGATCCAATGTGTGCCACCGGACTTAGCCCTCAGCTAACTACATGTTTTAAAGAGCTTGCTCAAAATATGCCATCTTTAAGAAAAGAAATAACAGATAGACTGATTAACATGTTATCATTGATTCTAAGAAAAAAGCCTTATGTTCCTAATAATTCTGAGAACCAAAAGGTCCACATGATGTCCACAGCATTATTGGAGCCACATGATGCTACAAAGCTAGTGCTTGCGCTGCGCACGTTAGGGTCGTTTGATTTTGAGTGGACAAATACCCTGATGTCTTTTATTAGAAGGTGCACTGATCACTACCTGCTCAGTGAACAACATGATATACGCTTAGAGGCTGTCAAAACAGCAGCAAAATTGCTAGTCAAAGCTGTTGAAAGATGTTCTCAAACAAATTCTAGGACCCTGAATCTAATCATAGATGAGTCTCTTGGCAAACTTTTGTCAGTAGGGCGATCAGATTTTGATCAGGAAGTTCGCTACAAAGTTCTGGAGGTGTTTGCAAATCCAGTCTTTGATAAATACTTAGCTGTGGAAGAACATTTAAGTTGTCTGTTTGTTGCAATAAATGATTCCAATAGTGATGTAAGTGAGCTTGCTTTGTGTGTAGTGGGGAGACTGAGTAATATCAACCCAAGTTATACAACGCCTACTATGCGCCAACTTTTTGTGCATGTCCTAATGGAACTGCAGTACTCTGAATCAACACGAAATAAAGAACAATCATTGAGAATGATAAACAATATTATTTGTCATGCACCAAGAATAACCCAACAATTCGTGGACATTATCCTGAAGGTACTTGTACCAAAATTAAGAGAAGTAGATAGTAACACCACAATGGTTTCTACAATACTTAAAGCTATTGGTGATTTGGCAGAAGTAAATGGCGGGGGACATGCACTAAACCAATGGCTTTCCGAGTTGCTATCTTTTCAAGTTGAGACACTTTCAGATCCTAATCAATTAGAGAAGCGAAGCATCGCCTTGTGGTCTTTTGGCCAAGTAATTGCTGCCACAGGACATGTTGTAATGCCATATATGGAGTATTCACATCTAATGGACTTATTGTTAAGTTTTCTAAAAACTGAACAACAAATTAGAGATCGACGAGAGACAGTGAGAGTCTTAGGATTGTTAGGAGCACTAGACCCTTATAAGCACAAAGTCAACAAAGGCCTCATTGACTTCCAAACTGTTTCTACTTTAATACCCATCACAGAGACCACTAAAAATGATTACTATGAAGCCAACGTAAGTGATATGTTGGTGAAAATGGCACCATTGGTACTTGACGAATTCTACCCAGCCATTGTGGTGACGTGTCTTATGACCATATTGCGTGACCCCCAGTTAGCGCAACATCACACAAGTGTCGTGCATTCCGTTACGATTATCTTCCAGTCATTGGGTATCAAGTGCGTGCCCTACATTTCTCGTGTGACTCCTAGTCTGTTGTTTGTTATACGTAATACTGATAACAACAGTTTTCGAGAATTTTTGCTTACTCAATTGGCGCAGTTGATATCTGTTGTAAAAATACACATTCGCAATTACCTTGAAGATATATTTGACATGATTAGAGAATACTGGACACCTGACAGCCATTTGCAGCCCACGCTTATTATGCTCGTAGAACACATAACAGTAGCGATCGGGACAGAGTTTAAAATATATCTCAGAAAAATATTGCCCAACATTCTCAGAGTTTTAAAACACGACAAAAGCAAGGATAGGGTTCTGACGGAAAGATTGTTGCTGACTATTCAAAAGTTTGAAAATAATTTAGACGATGTTTTACTATCGGTCGTGCCGGCGATCACGGGCCTGTTCGATGGCAAGAATATTCCTATGTCCATATCAAAATTGGCGATGGAAACAATGAATCATTTGTCAATGTTTCTGTACTTGAAGCCGTATTCGGCGGTTATTATACAGGCACTTGCCAAAGTGCTGGAGAATAATCCTGCTCTGAGGCCGACAGCCATGAACACGCTGTGCGCGCTGATCGTCCAGTTGGGCCGGGAGTACATCGACTACATACCCTCTGTGGAGAGATTGATGCTGAAACATAAAATTCAGTGTCCTAACTACGTCGTTTCAGTGACAAGGTTGCAGGTCATTTCGACCCTCGCTTCCGATGATGATTATTTAGATGAGACTAGATCGAGGCTTAGAAATCAAAAGAGCGACGTAAGTATTTAAGTTTTGAGATAAATAAATTTTTGATTCAAAATTAGGTATATTCCGCTTATTTGCGTAATTTTTTCCAGGTACTGTCTAATACTTCGGACATGCAAAGTATTCAGAAGCTGACTGTTAATGTGAACAATCTGCGAAAATGCTGGTCCACTCAAAACATCATATCTAAGGAAGACTGGACCGAGTGGCTTCGTCATCTCAGCATTGGTTTCCTCACAGAATCTAACAGTCCAGCACTAAGGTAAAAGTCGTTAAGGCCTTTGATTTTTGCGATGCGACTGTCCCCATTATTTGGATCACGATTACATATTCAGTAGTAGTAGCAGCAAAATTCGTAGTGGAATCTGTCCCACACATTAATATATTGCACTGCTTTAAAATTAGGTGTATCCTGCACCACTAGGGTTGCAGAATACATCTAATTAGAGTGTAAGTAGGGTTCTTCGTATTGTAATGTTTATCTATTTAAGTTTTATGTTACTCTAGCAACTAGCATATTGTGGCTTATAGATTTGGTGGGGCAGATTCCGCTGCGAAATACAAAGTGTTTATTGAAGTCGATTAAAAGTCTGTGCCTACATCCAGAGCGTGCTCGTCGCTGGCGCAGCACTACCCGCAGCTGGCGCGCTCGCTGTTCAGCCTGGCGTTCGTAATCCCTAATAAAAATGTGTGCCTACGTCCAGAGCGTGCTCGTCGCTGGCGCAGCACTACCCGCAGCTGGCGCGCTCGCTGTTCAGCCTGGCGTTCGTAATCCCTAATAAAAGTGTGTGTCTACGTCCAGAGCGTGCTCGTCGCTGGCGCAGCACTACCCGCAGCTGGCTCGCTCGCTGTTCAGCCTGGCGTTCATGTCGTGCTGGACGGAGCTGTGCGCGGCGGCGCGGCGCGAGCTGGCGGCGGCGCTGGAGCGCGCGCTGACGGCGGGCGCGCCCGACCTGGCGCTGGCCGTGCTCAACCTGGCCGAGTTCTGCGAGCACTGCGAGAAGGGCCAGCTGCCCATCCCCGTGCGGCTGCTCGGCGACACGGCCATCGGCTGCCGCGCGTACGCGAAAGCTCTCTATTATAAGGTACTAGTTTTTTTTTATAATATCTCGACATAATAATCCCTACGCCTGATGGAAAGCCAAAAAGAAGCCCAAGTCGCTGTGACAACGGGCAAGTAGCTGGTCAGTTACCTGTCAGTTGCCACCACCATGCCGGCCCGACTCTGACCCCCCACGAGCTCCGGAAACTCTACTCACCGGCAGGTTCGCTATTTTGGGGAAACTCCACCTTCACATTTGTTTATGCTGAGCCCAATGGTTGACAAGTATAGAATACCTATATGGCAACGAAGATTAAATAAATAAAACATTTTTTTTCAGGAAGAGGAGTACCGACGGAACCCGAGCACTCAGGTAGTGGAAGCTTTAATACACATAAACAACAAGCTTCAGCAGAAGGAGGCGGCCAACGGTCTTCTGGAGCAAGTGATCGCGAAGCAGAAGAAGGGCAACTGCTCGTACAACGTCAACGTGCGCTGGTACGAGAAGCTCAACAACTGGGAGCAGGCGCTCGACCTCTACAACAAGAAGCTGGAGGTCGAGCCGCAGGACGACGACGCCAAGCTCGGCCTCATGCGCTGCCTCGAGGCCATGGGCGAGTGGCGCAAGCTGTACGACATCACCGCCGACCAGTGGACCACCATGAACGAGGACGTCAAAAAGAAATCCGCCAAACTAGCCGCGGCCGCGTCCTGGGGCTTACAGGAATGGGACTCCATGAAGAAGTTCACCGATGTCATACCTGAGGACTCCCAGGAGGGCGCCTTTTACAGGGCCATAATCGCCATCCACGAGGGACAATGGTCAGAATCTAGACACTACATCGATTCAGCGCGGGGCCAGCTTGACGCCGAGCTGACGGCCGTCGTCGGCGAGAGCTACCAACGAGCGTACGGAGCAATCGTCAACGCTCAACTTCTGACCGAGTTAGAAGAAGTAGTGACGTACAAACTCGTTGAAGAGAGGAGAAGCACGATCAGAAAGAGTTGGTGGTTTAGACTTCAGGGCGGCCAGCGACTCGTCGAAGATTGGAGGAAAATGTTACAAATTCGTGGACTGGTCTTATCACCGCGCGAAGACTTCCAGACTTGGCTTAAATTTGCGTCTCTATGCCGAAAAACTGGCGCTTTCAACCAGGCGCACAAAATAGTGCTGACAATTTTAGGATGTGACCCCGTCAACAACCCCGACATATGGTTGCGGATTCAGGAGCCGAGAGTGGTACTAGCGTACAGCAAAAATCTATGGGACGCCGGGAACAGGCGCTGCGCATACGACGTACTGCAGAGATTTGTCGATAATTCGGAACCTGATAATGAGGAACAATATAGGCTATTAGCCCGCTGTCATCTAAAGCTCGGTTCCTGGTGCGAAGCACTTCAGGAGATCAATGAATTGTCTATTCCAGAAATACTCAGAAACTACGTGGCTGCGACGAACCTAGCGCCCGATTGGTATAAGGCGTGCCATGCTTGGGCGTGTATGAACTTTGAGACGGTTTTATTCCACAAACAGCAAGATGATGTATCTGAAAGTAGCATAGCGGGAGGCTCCGGTGACAAGAAGGTGCTCCGAACGGACTTTATCAACACCTACACTATTCCGGCTATCGAAGGCTTCTTCAAATCGATAAGTCTGTCCAGCGGGAGCGCTCTACAAGATACTTTGAGGCTACTCACTCTCTGGTTCGACTACGGACATAACACAGCTATTTATGATGCCCTCTTTGAAGGGATAAGACAGATAGATATAAAGATATGGCTTCAAGTCATACCTCAGCTTATAGCAAGGATAGATTCTCCAAGGAGTTTGGTCGCGAAGCTGGTGCATATTCTGCTCGTAGATATAAGCAAGTTGCACCCTCAGGCGTTGGTCTATCCTCTCACTGTGGCCACTAAGTCTTCCTTTGCTACGCGGAAGAATGCCGCTACCCACATATTGAAAACTATGTCTACACATTCACAGAATCTAGTAAATGAAGCTGCAGTGATATCGGAGGAACTAATTAAAGTAGCTATCTTGTGGCATGATCAAGTTATCATAGCCATCGACGAAGCATCTAGGTAAGATAAGAAACCATCTAACACTTCAATATTAGTTTTATTTGCCATAAAGATATTACAAGCGTTTATGCTTAGTTTAGTGTTTCATTTAGAAAATTTTTGCAGGTACTATGCTACTGAGAAAGATTATCGGGGTATGTTCAAGACTCTGGACAAAATGCACGCCATGCTCGACCGTCCGCCGGAGACGCTGAAGGAGATATCGTTCCTTCAAATGTATGGTCGGGATCTAAAAGAGGCTCAGCGATGGTGTGAACTTTACAAGGTAAAAGGAAAAGCAGTACACGATACAATATAATATACATATACTGTTAGTACAGTATAGTAGTAGTATTATATTCTCTGTGGTGTGGAATAGATAACCTTTCATTTTGCATTTTTTTATGGTTGCCAGAAAGAACCATTATGACGGAACTGTTTGAGAAATCACAACATAATAATATTTTATTTTTGTAAAATGAGGTCGCAATTGGCCTTCATTGTATATTAGAAATCTCTATTACAAATGTGAGAAATTAATCAAAACCATACCAAGCATTATTTATAACATATTTTGATATGAAACATAACGAAATACATAAGTGTGACGTCATATTTATCTAGCCGTTTTTTTAAGCGTTTTTGGTCGAATTCATTTGCAAATTGTGATATCTCGGGGACTTTTTCATGTTAATAGAGTATTTTTTTCAGCTATGTTTCCATGATTAGGTAAATGCATATCAACCGACAAAAAAATAGTTTTTATGTATTATTGTGCAGGCGACGGGCGAGGACCGGTACCTGAACGAGGCCTGGGAGCTGTACTACCAGGTGCTGCGGCGGATCATCGCGCAGTTCCGCTCGCTGACGTCGCTGGAGCTGCAGTACGTGAGCCGGCGGCTGCACACGTGCCGCGACTTCGAGCTGGCCGTGCCCGGCTCCTACGTGCCGCAGGAGCCGCTCGTGCGCATCTCGCACATACACGGACACCTGCAGGCGAGTAGTAGTAGCCGCGCACCCGACACTGGCCAACACCAACACAGACTAACACCGACAGTGATCAACACGGACCAACATTAACAACACCAACATAAACTAACACTGACTATGGATATACGGATGAACAAAAACAACACTAACACAGACACTGAGCAATACGGACCAACATTAACAACAAAATCACTGAGCAATACAGACCAACATTAACAACAAAATCACAGACCAACACCAACATAAACTAACACTGAATATGACCAACACAGACGAACTTTAACAACACAAACTAACACTAAGACCGACACTGGCCAAGGAGGACTAACGTTAACAACACCAACACAGACACTGACTAATAAGGGCTAACATAAACAACACCAACAAGGACTGACATTAACTACACAAACACAGATTAACAACGACCCTTAACAACATTAACAATAACAATGCAGACTAACACTGTCAATGACCAACATTAATTACACCAACACAGACTGACACTGACCAATATTAACAACACTAACACTGACACGTTGGTCCATTAATACCACCTACACAGACAAACACCGAACAACATTATCACAAACCAGCACAAAGACCAACATTACAGCCGAAACTTATGCGGCATAGCGTGTCGTACTACCTACTGTATCTCTGTTAAATAAATAAAATTAACAATATGATCACAAACCAACACCAACAGAGCCTTACACCCATTAAAGCATCGATATGCATCATCAATTCACAGATTTGTCGATATCATCTATCTTCTATCTATACATATAATAAAAATGTAACGAATCGCTGTCTGTACATGGAAGATATATGTGAAAAAATATTATGGGAGGCCTTTATTAATGCAATAGTACCCAAAACAATGATTTTTGGAATTTTTGTCTGTTTGTCGGTTTGTCGGTTTGTCTGTATGTTTGTGCACGCTAATCTCAGAAACCGCGAATCCGATTAAGATGCGGTTTTCACTAATATATTGCTGGAAGCTTCCCTTAACATTTAGTGTTTGTATCATGTTAATCGGTCCATAAATAAAAAAGTTACGCCCATTTAACTAATCACGTCGAGCCTGCTGTACGTTTGCGCGGGTATATAAAGCGCGCCGAGATCTGCGCCGCGGCGCCGCTGCCAGCTGCCAGGCACTGGGGGTCATTAAAATCACTACCCAAGAAACTATTTCACGCGGACGAAGTCGCTGGCACAGCTAGTTGGTAAATAAAAACTATTATTGGTTATACACAGGTAATAAAGTCGAAGCAGCGTCCGCGGCGGCTCACGATCCACGGCTCAGACGGCAAGCAGTACATGTTCCTACTGAAGGGCCACGAAGATTTGCGGCAGGACGAGCGCGTAATGCAGCTGTTCGGCCTCGTCAACACGCTGCTGCAGGCCGACCCCAACACGTACCGGCACGACCTCGCCATACAGCGGTACGCGGTCATACCGCTGTCGCCCAACTCGGGCCTCATCGGCTGGGTGCCGCAGTGCGACACGCTGTACAACCTCATCAGCGACTACCGCGACAAGAAGGCCAACAAGGTGCCTCTCAACACCGAGCAGCAGATCATGCTGCGGATGGCTTCGGACTACCACATCCTCATGCTCAAACATAAGGTAATAATATAATAATAATAACCCAAGACATGCCACGCTGGGCCACACAGCGCCACCTAGCCCCAAACTAAGCCGAAGCTTGTACTATGGGTACTAGACAACTGATAAACTTACCTAAAACATCCAGACCAATACAAACAGACATGTTCATGAACACAAATGTTTGTACTGTGCGGGAATCCTTGGCTCAGAGGGCAGAGATTACTACCAAATGAGCCAGCGAGCCTGTCAAACTGCAAGCTTGTTGTATACTAAACGACTAGTTTGGTTCGGTAATGGACAACGCCTCTGTCACAGTGTTTGCACAGTACACACATTTGTGTTCATGAAGAACAGGTATGTTTGTATTGGTCAGGGTGGTAGCTATGTATTACGTACATACATAACATCACGCCTTTCTCACAGAGAGGTACTCAGATCGTCCTTCCATTTGCTACGATCCTGGTACACATCTTTTGCTTCGTCCACATTCATCAATCTCTTCATACGTGCTCGTCGGTATACACTTGGTATTTTACCATTTTAGGTCACTTTCTATTTGGTCATGGAATGTCCGTCTAGGTCCTGCTATGTATTTATTTCCAAAAAAAAGTTACTAAATAAGGTTGCCAGTTGTCCAGTACAGGCTTCAGCTTAGTTTAGGACTAGACAGCGCTGTGTGGCCCGGCGTGGATTGTCTTGGGTATTACTATACTAAAGCCAGTATTTTCCAGGAATTATCGGCGACTCCATATAAAATGGCATATTTTCTGGCGTTTTGTGGTTGTGGCCAGTGGCCCGTGTGGCGACTGAAACCGAAAAAAAAGAATAATTCGTGTCCAAGCACCCTCGTTAGTCTCTACTTTATAGCCTAGGAAGCTGTTAGTAAAAATCCCTTCAATTTCACTTATATCTTATCAGCAGTAAACAACAGTGGGTGCCATGACGTCCATAATAATATTTATGCTTTCATTTTAAGATAATAATAGTATATAATCTAAAAATCGTAATATGACTTAGATATTATAATGATAACCTTGTATGTAATCAATTAATTACACAGATAAAACATACATTGGTTGATTGGTATAAAATAAATAGGGCAAAGTGTTTGCATAAACTTCTGTTTCCATAATCTTAACCCTATGATTTATATATGTGTTCCAAGTTGGCGCCTAGCAGCAACAATTTAATCTTTTGAATCCATTACCACCCCTATAACCTTGTTACGGCTGTTACCTGTAGGTACCATTTAATTTATAAAGGGATAGAGCAAATCCCTTTCCGCTTCTTCCTTCTTGATAGTTTTGTATAGAACAAGTAAATAATCTTCACCAAAAATGTAAGGAACCTTATATTTACCTCTAAGTCAGTTCGGGCGTTTTCCATATGAATGTGCTGGAGAAACGCTCGACGCTTCGTGTGACGCATCGCCAAACGCAACGCGTCTCCTTAAGGTGGGCCGGGCCGCACACAATGTCATTCGATCGAAATTCAAAGTTGCAGGAATAGTGCTCTACTACCATACAAAGCGCTCCAGCATTTTATATGTAAGTAGAGCATTATTCCTGCAAACTTAAATTTCGATTCGGATTTCCGAACGTGTGCGGCCAACCTAAACGAGGCTTAACGTCTATGCTTCTGTTATCAGGTGGAAGTATTCGAGTACACTCTCTCGCAAACGCCCGGGAACGACCTGGCCCGGCTGCTGTGGCTGAAGAGTCCTTCGGCGGAGGCGTGGTTCGAGCGGCGCACCAACTACACGCGCTCGCTCGCCGTCATGAGCATGGTGGGGTGAGTGACTGTACTAGTGTTGCAAAAAAAACTGTTTTTTTCCAATGTGAAAAAAAATTACCTTGAAAAATATCAAAATATAATATATAAAAAAAAAACTTTTTTTCTGGACCATTTTTTTTCTCAAGGGCATGACATCTAAAATTCTTGGGGCATTTACCGTTAAAGATTAATACTTAGAGTAGGTACATAATAGAGTCTTAGGTTTTTTCTTGAACCTAAGGTACTTTTCTGATAGAATAGTACCAAAATTTTATAATAATAGTGACCCTGACGTATGACAGACGGAGAAAGTTCATAATTTAACTAAAACGTAGGCTAGAAAGAAAAACAAATTTTGAAACAAAAGTGAAAAAGTTCAATAAGTGAAAAAAAATACAATTTGTTTTTTTTTTCATTACATTTTTTTTTTCATTTTACATCACTAGACTGTATTGCACTGGCACACGTGATCAGTGGACCCTGATCAATGTTACTAATCATTTAACTTTAATTCATTATTGTTATCTACGGAGTACATGCGGAGGTCGATAAAATTATAGCTCAATGGGAACTAATACGCCACTTATAAATATGCAAAGTGAGCAAATTGCAATAATGTATTACCAACACACAATAATTGCAATCAAAGATGAACTAAGTTGCATTAGCTATTTATTAGTATAGTTTATATTAGTCAATCAATAAAATCATAGTTAGGTGCAGACCCCTCTTTCCCAGTGGGCACTATGGGCAAGTGCCCAGGGCCCCGCGATCGTTGGGGCCCCACAGCTCATGTACAAAGTGCCTAGTTCCTGTCAGGGCCTACGAAATAGTGTTCTTTCAAAGACGATTTTCACCCCACTATCCTAATATGTCCAGGGCCTCCAACAGGTTAAAGACGACCCTGGTTAGGTTCTATCTTGCGAACATTGCGATTAGCTTTCTTTCCTAACCGTAATGATTCATATTCTCTATCCCGATCTATGGTCAGTGGCAAAAGTAAATGTTGCATTTGATTCTTAAATCAATGTAAGAAAGTCGTTTTTATTGTACTTAGCATGGTTTGACTTTTTTTGTGATAGTGAGTGAGAAAGGAAGATAAGTAGCTGACGGCAGGCAGGCGTTATTCCTGATCCCTCTGCTCCAGCGCTCCGCCGGCACTCGCCTTGCACGGGCCCTCGTCATCGTCGAATGGGAGCGGACTCACCCTTGGGGCCGCTTCCTTCATCCCCCCCAGGGGGGGATATTGAAGGGTCCGTCAATTAGGACAGACTGCGCTGGCGGTGCCATATGCCATAGTATAGGTCTCCTAGGACCCATAGCACCGTCCCTAGGGCGCTTGACGAAGGGACCGGGGTTTTTAGTGGGTATTCCCTGCCTCCTAAGGCAGGGTGAGTCCCCCCCCCCCCCCCGCCGTTCCCCCGAACGGCGGGGTAATTTTTGGTCTAATTTAGAAGTTAAAAAATACCCGCTTCATATTTTTAAACAATCTAAAAGGTGGTCTAATTATTATTTTTACGGCAACAAGCCTATTATGTTCGATTGGCTGCCGGAGCCAGGTTGACTTGTGCGCAAAAAGAGTAGTGGTGTAACACATAAGAAACCCATCAAATATTTGTTTATAAAAATAAAAATTAATTTATTTCCAACAGCATCCTATGTTGTCATCAATATCTAACTCACTTAGTCTTAAATAGTTTTTGATGTTTCAACATCAGGTACATCCTCGGGCTGGGCGACCGGCACCCGTCCAACATAATGCTGCACCGCGTCACCGGCAAGGTGCTGCACATCGACTTCGGCGACTGCTTCGAGGTCACGCAGACGCGCGAGAAGTTCCCCGAGAAGATACCCTTCAGACTGACGAGGATGCTCATCAACGCCATGGAGGTGAGACTTCGCATCGTTTATTATTTAGCCATCATCAGACTTTTTTTAAGAGAAGTAGGGCATAGCGAATCTTCGCTCGAATTAAGCTGCCCGTCCGGGGAAGGACCTCAATACCCTATAGAATACCGCAGCCAAATGACCTCCGGGTCGTGTTTCTGCCGATGAGTAGGATTTCCGGAGCTCGTGGGGGGTTAGGGCTGGGCCGGCATGGCAGTGGCGACTCACAGGTAACTGACCAGTTACTTGCCAGTTGTCACAGCGACTTGGGCTTTTCTTTCGCTTTCCATCAGGCGTAGGGAAGCCATTATGTCGAGCTACTATAAAAAAAAGACTGCAAACGTGCACTGTCGCACCCCTGGTGGGAAAAAAGCACAACTCAAAAATGACGATTTTTCAGTAGGTTCGCCTAAAACCGAATTTATGGACTTATAATTATCTCTAGGCGTAGAATAATCTTCCTTACAACAGAAAAAGGAGGAAAAATATAATGCATGATGGTTTTGACTTAGTGCTAATGTTTTTAATTTATCAGGAATTATTAAAATAATCGTCAATTTTTTCCACTGTGGGCCTGGAGTTGTCCAGCCTCCCCCAATAACAATTGTCATTTGGGAGAATTACCGTAGTCACCACGCTTGGCAAGCGGGTTGGTGACCGCAGTAGGTTGTATTTGTACCCAGGTAAACGCTGCTGCTGTAAAAACTTAAAAAAAAATGAAACTTTCCATTAAGCTGACGTAAGATAGATAGACATTATATATTGCACAAAACGCAACATTACATGAAAGTAAGTAGGTACATTACAAATTTAACATAATGTAGCACGATTTGGGCTGCCGGTATAGTGTTTTCCTATCTACTTATAATAACACTATTTAATATATTGTCGGACATAAGTTCTTTATCTGAATAGTAACACTTATCTATTAGTAAAGGTTTTAGTTTATTTTTGAATACATTGTTTCTCATTTCTTTCTTTATACTTGTGAGAATTTTATTGTAGAGTTGCAGCCCGCGACTTTGTTCGCGAGGACTTCATAACTTTGCTAAAACGTCGTTTCTATACTTGTAAAAGTATAGCCGATCTCTTAGAGTTTAATATACGATGTTTGCAGTAAGGAGTTTACTGGCAATTTACTTCACCTTCATGAAGCGACACCGATCTCTAGCCACACACTAATAACACTGTTACAACAATGACACGAGAACCATGAGTCAGTGTTGTGTTGTCCAATTAACAGTTCAACCTCCCCGGACTGGGTGGTTGACCCGCTGTTGAGTCGGGATTAAGTGGCAATTAGTGACGATCAAATGGCCTTAAAACGAACTGTCAAACTGTCAAATGGCACAGAACTGTGTTTCCTCAAGTATTCACAATATAAATTTTTATCCTGAGGGCTTTCGTAAAGATTTCGTTACGAAATGTCAAATTCCCGAAAGCGATGGCAGAAAAAAGTTGTGAGAAGGTATCCGAATCCGCGCATTGTGAATAGCGTCCCAGGTCGGTCAGTGTATTAGTTTAGTTTCAATGTACGAGATTTCTTTAAGGCTAGGCTTGTTGACAAAAAGTCACCAGTGCGCGCCTAGCATAAAGAGATATCGGACCCATGCTTAACGTAGACCGTCCTTCAGGTGACCGGCATCGAGGGCACGTACCGGTTCACGTGCGAGGCGGTGATGCACGTGCTGCACCGGCACAAGGACAGCGTGATGGCCGTGCTGGAGGCGTTCGTGCACGACCCGCTGCTCAACTGGCGGCTGGTGGAGGCGGAGGCGCGGTCGCCGTCCGCGTCGTCCTTCTCGTCGGGGGGCACGTCGTACTCGCCGCGTGTTCCGTCGCGGAGTCGCGCACGTGCGCACGCGATGACGGACGCGGACGCAGACGCGGACCACGACGCGGCCACCGACGCGCAGCTCAGACGTCGCGCGCGGGCGGTGCTCACGCGCGTGCGCGACAAGCTCACCGGACGCGACTTCTCGCACGTCGAGGCCGTCGTCAGCGTGCCGCGACAGCTCGACCTGCTCGTGCGGCAGGCCACCAGCAATGAGAACCTGTGCCAGTGCTACATCGGCTGGTGCCCCTTCTGGTAGAGCTCACTATGTATAGAATACGATTCGACAAGTGCACCGCGATTCGCCCAACTTCGAAGAATGTGTCTTCGTCATCCAGCTTCATCATGCGTGTCCCCTCAGGTCGATAGTTCACCGGCCGCGACCATCCTAACATCCACGAGAGTGTTTTCGTAGTCCAGCAAGCCAGCAGTAACAAGAATCTCTGCAGGTGTTACTTCGATGCCCCTTCTGGTAGACGACTCGGTTGGGACCGCTACGGATTATTTCCTCTGTCTTCTACCGACTTTTCTCCCATGGGAAGCTGTGAATTTGTTAGTTAAAATGTGCCACTTGACAGGTGCCGTGTTAAGTCTTTCTTTTCCTTGTTAATTAACATTCTAAGTCATGTACAACTAACTTACTTTATACCTACTACCTACTTTATCTAAATGAATTTTATACCAATCTGTAACTTTTAGTCACATTTAGGTCAAAGAATTCCCAAAGTCGGTAAAAGATATTGGAATTAATCGTCGCGCCATCACGCTCCTGCGAGCGAACTTGACGAACGCTACCCGGCGAGCCAGCAAAGTTGACGTGAACTTGACTGTCAAAGCTACATTGGTATGTGCACGAAGCAAATACAAAGAGGAGATGTCATAACCAATACTTTCATAGGAAAATTGCGTGGCAAAAAGAAGGGGGGTACGGGGGGACGCCCCTTTCTTATTTCCGTATGGCGGCTAGAAGCCGAACTACTAGTCTCATCTTCTTATGTAGTTTAGCTATCGGGCACTAGATGTCGCTAGCTATATTATAAGGACGTACTCAGAATACCTACCTATTCAATAAAAAGTACTCCTAGCGACATCTGCGCCTTTGGTCCATAGGAACTTTTTGGATCATGGTGACACCAGAAGTAAGTAGAAGACCAAGCCTTGAGGCGCCCTATAGTTTTAACATTTTTGTGACTATAAACGGTTGCTTTTATTACATTACATCAAGCGCATGACACTTTTCAATTATGTATAACTAAAGGAGAAAGGGTGCATTGATTGGAACAGTAAAAAATAAATAGTGTTTTGCTTGTATTATTTATATATTTATTAAATTATGTACATAATTATATAAAACAGTAAGTATAAATACAAATTAGCTGACTCTGCGCCACGAACATCGTGGAAAGAAAGAAAGATTTTATTTATTGGCTCCACAGGTTACAATACAACACAACATACAACAAAAAAAAAACCAAACAGACGATAGTGATTAACTAACAATATAAACTGTTGTGGACTGTATTCAATTTAAAGACCGATAGAGTTTCAACAGATTTATTCACATATACTTACACAATTTACAAAGTCACTTAATCAAACAGAGTTACTAACAAAGTCACTACTTAAACAGAGTTACTACTTGCAATCAAAAACAAACTTTGGGAAGAACAAATTTTGGTGTAGGTATTTGGTAGGAGTCCAGTTTTATCTATTTATTTGTCTAACCCATTCCTTTCTAAGGATTTTATTAGACGGAAATCTAAATATATCAAACGTAGGCATCCGCTAAGAAAGGATTTTGATCAACTGTACCCTCAAGGGGATAAAATAGGGGATGAAACTTCATTCCACGCGGGCGAAGTCGCGGGCTCAGCTAGTCTAGAATAAACATAATACACAGTTTAATTTTAATATTGAAATTTATATAATTTTTCTTCAATGAATAATAATCCGAATATAATCATCATCATCGGCCTATTGCAGCCCACAGCTGGACATAGGCCTATGTCCGAATATAAATTAAATCCCAATTACGGACCTGGTATTTTGACATTTGTATGCCGCTTAAAAATTGCTGCCAGATAGCACATACTTTTGTATAATGACAATGAATCTACATAAAACAACATTATTTTCATCAAGATAAAAGTCCTTATGCATAAATTTAAAACAAATTTCAATAAATCCAAGGTTTTTGAGCTTGATGTGTCTTTATATTGCTTGCTCCCATTACGCACAGAGGTGCCATCTATCGTTGAGTAAAATCATTATTCGTGCATGAATTATGTCAAAAGCGTATTTTATGAATTTTATTTTAACAAAATGCGAATTAAATATACTTACACATGAATTGTGATTCCTTTCATTGCAATTGAATGTTTACCAGAGTAATTATTACACATTAACACACAACACTTTCATGATTTTCTTCGTAAAATGCTACAATACGTCGAAAATAGAAATAAGTCCACAGAAAGAGTACTGAGAACGACCGAGTGCAAATTAATAAGCCACGCCCACTAACGGCATGTAAACGGCGTTGATTGGTAAAATTTATAGACCGACCTCTAGTTTTTTTATCACTAGACCGAGATGCTTATGACATCTCCTCTTTGTATTTGCTTCGTGGGTATGTGCCTCTTCCTGTGGCGAGCTATGTTGTGCTCCCCTATCTATTCGTATAAGGACTTAAAATGTCGATGAGGTACCATTAGTATCTACAATTCTACACCTACCTACGTAGGGGGCCTTAGCCCTGTCTTCATTAGGCGAATAGTGTCATGATCGTACGCCGACGGAACATGAACGGCGAATCTGTATAAACTCAATGTAAATATAGCGGCGAACTGTACCATATTTTTTATGATTTCGCCGCTGATTGTGACAAACCCCGTAAGTAGTTATCTCACCGCTCGTTGAGTGTGTCGCTGTAATAATATTTAGTCTAACGAAAGGTACTAATAGGTGACATACCATTATGTATGTGACCTTCCTTCCGATTGATTAATATTCATCGCTCATTATTCGCCTAATAAAGACACGAATCCAATCTTGGGGCACGGTAGTGCCCCCGCCAAGTCGAGCAATTTGTTATTTATGTATATCATCGGACTTGTTCGTTTGAAACAATTTCTTTCTGGGATGTGAGACATGCGTGGTTATTCATAATGCCTATTTACGCTCGGATTTGGAAACTTTTCGATCATTCAATTTGACATTATAACAAAATAATGTTAAATATGGACGACGTTCATTCTTAGTTTCCGAATCCGGCATTGAGAATAGCCTCGCTTGTATGAAACTTGTTATACAACCTCGTAATTAATTCTATAACGCGGGAAGTTGCAGTTCCTAAGTAATTTATTTCCATATTAATCTGATATTGTATTGTTTACTGCCAAATTTTGTGTTCTATTTACTACCTACGAATTTAGACACCGGTAATGTGTCTTTACGCGTTCCATTGAAACAAAAATAGAGTCAATTAAATTATCACCTCATTGTTTTAACAAAACTTTTTTATTTTTAAATTGATTGAGCGTAAGATACATTGCTATTTCTAACGATATTCAGATTGTGGGTAATCGTCCTTCTGATACTTGGCTTCAATGTTGGGATTTTTTTTATTTCTTATGACAAACGTATGCGATGTTTTGTTTGTCTGATATTAAAAATCATACAAATCCATAAAATGTCCAAAACATTCTGCTATCATAAAAGTTTGGGAAAAATTGCAGTGCCACAGAGAAAAACTTTCCATCGCGTCATGTCTTTTTGTATCTTCATTTGTTTTGTAAGTAACTACTTTATTTAAAAGTTAAAGGAAGGTAACTATCACCTAGAACTTTTTATTTCATGGCTTTAATTTATTTCTTATTTAGCATTTAGTGTTACTTTTATTATAAGTATGTTTAACGAATGTAATACTGTCTATTTGTGTGATTACATTTGAGATAAAGCACGTTTATGAGAACTATTAACTTTTATAACGCCGAGACTGATTACTAGTTTGAATTCATTAAAGGTAGAGATTTTCTACGATAACATGGTAATGACTCAAAATTGAATTTGGTGACGGCCTTTGGCTTATTTCAGAGAGGCTGGTTCATAACATTTTTAATTATGACGAAATATTGTGTCATTTAATCTCTCTGAACACATCACTTCAGTGCTTCTGAATAAATATTTTTTTAATGTTTGTATTTGTCAAATAAGAAAATATTTACGAAAATCCTCTTATCATAAGTATTTGTTAAGAAATTACGACCATGATCTACCGGAGCGATTCGCTAGTTTACACTGTTGTATGATTGCTCAATGATATGCAATGGGAAAACAATATTTAAAAAAAAAGCAATTAAATTCAGCCTCTAATTAAGTAAACACTACGTTTATTTCTGATTTATATTATTCAATGTTACATCGCCTATCTTCGACTAATATTTGTTTAGTTACCGTTTTGTTTATTTCCGGTATTATGATATTATGCCAAGTTAACGTAGAAGACCTGTACACTCAATTGAGTAGGTAACCATATTTTCGTTTTTATTGCTATGTTTGCTGCGTGTATCCTTATCACTTTTACATTGTTTGTCGTAATTATGTGTACACCAGTTTTTTTTAAAACTTGAGTCGAACATGATCTGTATTTCAAATTGTAATAGAATATACCCCATTTTCTGTAGACCTGTTAAATACCAGATTTAACTATTGTATTATAATCACCACCGCATTTTATAATCTGTTTCTACCTCTTTACTTATTAGATAAGAAAAAATGTTGCATTTATTTACCAGATTATTACGTCCTACTTATCGATTGACATCAGTGTAGGTACAATTGTTATTTTTTAATGTCATGTTATCCCTCTATCCAGAGATATAAATCTACCGTTTCGAATAACATATTTGGAACATTCGGTTTAGCTATAATTTGTAAACTTGTAATTTAAAAAATATTTTTTTTTGTATTAAAAAGATCTTAGGATCTATAAAAGTAGAATTTAAATACTACTTGAAATGTATATCGAACTGTGTTCAAAAGGCCGCGTAAGACTGCTTAAAGATGAATAACCCACATACATGGAGACATATTAGTTAATACATTTAAAAATATAATACTTGTTTATCACTGCCCGAACAATATTTCCAGTAAGATAATGTTTATACTCCTGCCAAATCCGTTAATACAACTGCACATCACAATGCATTTAAACGTCACTTGTGCGAGCAGCCTTCGATATCTATTCGAGTTGTTTGATATTACGAACAATTTTTTATTTGCTTTCTGATTGCTTCCTAAATATTACCCAGTGTGTATGTATATAGCCATTTCCTAGATTTATATTGTAAGTATTACTATAATTGTGTACATATACTGACGCAATAAAAATATTTAATTAATACTTGATATTTTATTTTACATTTTCTCATCATTCTTCTGTATCACATATTATTATACATTATATTAATGGTTCCGAAAACATTCACCGTTTTATGTCGAAGGAACAGCGCGATGCTCCACTGATGCTGTTCGTCCTAATGTTACGTAATGACATTGTCCTTTTGGAAGCTAACGTATGCGAGAGGTAGTATCTGAGACAACTTGGTGCACAGGACTTGGTCTAGGGTGGGCCTGCTGAGGAACACGTCGATGTCTCCGTCGGAGCCGCGGAACTCGCTGAGCAGCTGCCGGCACACGCCGCAGGGCGCCGTGAAGCCGGCCTGGTGCGCCACCACGGCGATGGTCTTGAACCGCAGGTACCCTTCGCACACCGCCTTGGGGATGGCGGCGCGCTCGGCGCATATCGACGGAGTGAACGTGGAACTCTCAATGTTGCAGCCGGAAAACACTTTGGAATCCTCCTCCGTTAGTATCGCAGCGCCGACTTTGAAGTTCGAGTACGGAGAGTAAGATCTCTTTCTGGCTTCCGTTGCTTCTTTGAGAAGATTTTGCACAGTTTCGCCTGTAATTAATAATTAAGTACGGTTTAATAAAAATAAAAGATACCATAGACATCGATAATAATCTAATCACAATCAACGGTTCACACGAATATTTGTCACAGTTGGGATTGAAATCCAAGACTCAGTTCACTGGCCCGGTTTCATATTTGGTTACTTTTTAACTTAAGTTAGGCATATTAAGGTATTTACTCAACAAGCCATGTCTAGTACCTAAACTATATAAGAATCTTATTGCATCTAAACGTGAACAGGAAATCGAAATTTATTTGCAAGTTTTAATGGCATTGAGAACTAAAGCATTTCTATAATACAGCGACAGAAATAGATTACCTTCCTAACAAACAAAATGTTGAATCTAGTTGTGAGAATGGGGACATAAATCAAATTAAAGTATCTCGCAATCGACAGCCATTAAAATTATAGAGTAGAAAAGAAATGGTGAGATACTTACTCAATGAGCTGAACTCTACAACTTGAAAGTTCTCCATAATGTAATGTCGTAGATCGTGCGTAAGCGCGGAGAGTCGCGCGCTCAGCGGCCGCGCGTGCGTGTGATCCGAGCCGCGGTCACCGGCCGACTGATTACCGCCAACGATCGTTGATTTGATTAGACATTGTCTCCCTTGATTGAATATGTCCTTTGTGGTCGTAAACTGCCTTTATCAAAACAACCCGGAGATTTTAAAATTGAAAAAACCATGTCTATAATCTATTTTTAACTGAAGCCACCATCTAATAATGGTGTTTTTAAATTTAACTTGACAAATATCTATCTAACTCATTCTGACTCAGTTTTTCTATCTGTAAGTTGGCTCTAGCGGGAGAGTATTAATTCTTCCATTCGAGCGATGAAGCTATGCTCGAATGAAATCTTATTATTGGGATGACGACATAGGTGTAATGGGGCTTGCAACCGACCGCTGCTATTGAAGTCTTTGGGGGAGACGCCAATGTTCGACAGTGGACCTCCTACAGCCGAATATGATGATCAATGGTTTGTTTTGATTAAAATCTGCATTACTTGCGTACTGCATGTGTTGTGAGCAGGTTACCTTGGCTACCTTGGGTTTCTATGTACGTGTTATATACTTATTTGAAATCTTATGCTTTTTTAGGTTTTATAAACATCTATAGGTAGGTAGATAAATGAAATAAAATGGCTAAAAAAGGAATTATCACCACCGTTGCCGAATATGGTGCCGGCTGTTGGTCATAATAAAATATCCACTGCATTTTACCTGTTCTCGGCATTTCATTGTGACAAAAAAATATGAGTGATCATGCAGACAGTGAAAGCAACTGGGTGCAGTGTTCCATTGTCGTAAAACAAGGTTATGATAACGTGTTCTAGTAACTACTTATGTATATAATAATAACGTGTTACAGCACCATTGAGACCACACGCTTACTGAGTCAGGTGTATTTTAATAGAGCTACGTAGGTAACATTTGCAGAAAAAGAGTTAAACACAGTTGATTCCACGTTTCTAAATTAGCTAGGTATACCTACCTGCCGACTAACTAAGGCGCCTATCAATAAGTATAAATATTATAAAGAACCATTCAGTTTGTTTATATTATACCTACCTACACTACATCATCATCAGCCTACATCAGTCCAATGCTGGACATAGGCCTCTTCCAATGCCCGCCACTACGATCGGTCCCGGGCCTCTCTCAGCACTTGCTAGCCGTCCTGCGCAAACCGTCACTCCACCTGGCCTGAGGGCGTCCACACTACGTTTGCCGACACGCAGTCTCCACTCCAGAACTCGTTTACCCCAACGGTTATCGGTTCTGCGGCTGATGTGGCCAGCCCACTGCCACTTCAGCTTACTGATCCGGTGAACTATGTCAGTAACTTTGGTTCTCTGCCAAATCACTTCATTTCGGATCCGATCTCGCAGAGAAACGCCGAGCGTAGCCCTTTCCATAGCTCGCTGAGCGACTTTCAACTTGTGGACTAGCCGTACCGTGAGTGTCGACGTTTCGGCGCCATAAGTCATAACCGGTAGAACGCACTGATCGAAGACTTTCGTCTTAGGCACTGTGGGATCGACGATGTAAAGACTCGACGAAGTTTCCCAAACTCTGCCCAGCCTAGCTGAATTCTCCTATTTAGGTACCTCGTCCTCAAAGTTGTTTCCACCCAACTACAATGTCTGCCCGAGGTATACATATTTTTGAAAAACATGACTTTGGTTTTATTCAAGTTCATCCGTAGGCCGATGCGCACAGAGGTAGGTACCTACCTACACTACATACCGAATCGATTTCCATAGGTACTGTGTGAGTAATCCAAAGTTGACGGAAGCGAAGCTAGTAAATCATATAACAATGTCGGTCAATCGGCACACATTAGGTACCTAGGTACTCAATGCAGTTCATGTTGAGGTAAACAGTCTGGGTGTCTTATTCGCATATTTCACAAACAACTGTCAGAAGTGAGAAGTGGGAAATCCCTACCATACGCATCTCAAGTGTGGAAAGTATTTTAAGGATACCTGCCATCGATATGCAGATTTTCTCAGGTTTGTCTATAATACCATAAGTTCCCAACCTTTTTGGACTATCGAAGCCTTTACCAGAAAAAATAACCTAGGGTGCACACTGCACATGACATCTGCCGAAACGCAGCCTATCGTCGCAGCACAGCCGGGCAGATACTCGTACTTTGCATAACCTACCACCTACCAAGTGGAGCGAAACTGAGATTATACGTGTTTGAGGGCAATGTCATCATCATTCTCCTGCCCATATCCTACAAAATTTTATCCAAATTAAATCCAAAGAATTTTTTTAGTCTCAGCCACAGGTCTCGGCTTACATTCGCGCAACCCCGCTTCTGTCGGGTAATTAAAAATCACAAATATTGCAAGGCCAAAAACGCTTCATACTTACGAAACGGGTAAGAGATATCACATGCATGCATTACGAGTAGGTTCTACGTCTTATTTTGTATGCCTCGTGTGATAAGTTTATGTCATTAGCTAATTATCAATATTACGTTTATATAATCGGTGTCATAACAAAATATTAATGTAGATAGCTGCACAGACGACAGACTTTTTGTGCGATAGAGTCTGCGTCTGAGACATTTGAAAAGAGCATCTAGGCTCTACCTACAGCTCTGCCGACAGAGTGATCGAAGATGTGCGTAGAGTTTGTAAAATATCCGCGACAGACTTTGCGCGTCGTGTTCGTTACTGCATATAATTGCATTACAGACTCTAAAAAGTGCGTCACGGATAGTAGTAGTAGTAGTAATAGTCTGCGCTGCCCCTAAGGATGACATCATTTGGAATTAATTTTACACTTTTGAAGTGGACTTTCCGGATCTAGGTTGCCGTCACATTTTATACATATTTTTTAGTTGCGATTTCTGGTATCTCCTAAGTAACATTTAAGAGTGAAATACTCTATCCGCTGATTGTGACAAAAGAAGTGGTGGTGATTAAAATAAGATGGAAATGAAGTAAAACATATTACCCCATGAAGTTTATTCAATAAAAAACAATGACAAAAGCTTTAGGACGCATGATTACTCATAAACATAGTATTACAATTTTTATATCGCGACTAAATAATATTTTTTTTACATTGTACCTAATTAATCACATTTACCGAAAATAGTTGAGGAAAGCTTACCAATTAATGTACCGAACACAATAGATGGTAGGTAAGCGAATACTTATAAACAAGTAGATAGATATTATTATGTTTCACAGGGAGTGCCTAAGACTATACATACAAATGTAGTAACAATGTGTGAATGGGTTTGGTCGATTTAATATTGCAAACTCGTATGATTTTTATAAAATCTATGTTCAGAGCAGCCTGTCAAAGCTAAACCAGGCCGTGACAATAAACGCAAAACCGCAAACAATTAGCCATCGGCACTAATGAAAAGGGCATTTTGACATAAGTTTTAATTATCAATTTAGGTGGGTTTAGAAATTCTCTGAAATTATTATTGAACTTTAAGTTGTATTGAAAAAATGTAAGTATGTGAAATTTAAGCGGTAATTTGGGCATCATGGATGCCTACTTGGATTTTGCGTTATTTTTAATTGTCACTATTCACTAAACAAAATTGTTATATTTTACTCCACAAATAAAAATATTCTCAATAACAATAGCCTAAGAATAACACGTATAATAAACAAACAATAATCACTTTCACTAATATTTTATACAATGTGCAAAATTATATTATTTTTAAAGTATAAATTCTAGTACGTATATAATACCTATAATACACATTAATCTAATTAGTCTATAAAATGTATTGAACGTTGTTGGTGGTATTATTACTATCATCAGATTTTATTAATGAATTAAATGATAATAATATATGTAGAACAGTTACATAAACATACACTCGTAAGGTCGTAAGCTGGTTATTTTTAAAATTTATGGGTATTTATTTGTAACATTTTTTTGTTTTTTGGCTATGCACGATATGTGCTTCAGTCACGGTCGCAGCTTACTAAGATTGAACAAAAGGTAAGGAAATATGTAACTTTACGCTAATTTTGTAAATTAACCAACAACATTGGGATAGCTATATAATTTCATGTCATTTATTTCTAGTAAATAAATGTCATTTGAATTATAATTTAAGTTGTGACGTTATAATGTATCACATACCTACAATAATAATAATGTAAATAGGAAATGTTTCAAATAATAAAATTGTTGATCTAAGGACAGTTAACTTTTAGCAAACAAATAAACAAGTGTGCCTTAACATTTTTAATCCTTGGGTAATGATCATGCAGTTAAACTACATGTTCAATAACAAGCAAGAGTACACATTCATCCTCTCTGCTATGTTGTAATATGTTACAATAACATCTTTTGATGTACTTACATGGGCACCATTAATTGCACAATGTTTTTTTTAAACCACTAAGATGGGGACGCTTGCAACACCGGGGACAAGATGGTACAAAAACATCTTCAAGAAACCTCTAAAATGTCTGTGCCAACTTAACATTAAGAAGTTTCCAAAGAAAATATTGACGTCATGCGGCTTGTCATTCATTGAAAATATTACACAGGCAATATGTCGCGCCGGTATCGTTTATAATTGGTCAATTAATGATGCCGTATGCAGTGCAAGAATGGTTCAATTTTACTATTTAGAATTTATTTTATTTTTGCTTCACTAATTTGGACTAGCTTAGCTGCAAACGCACTATGATGCGCGCTAGTGCATTGTTAATGAACGGTCTGAGAGACTCAGTTGCTTACTACCATACTACCACAATCGGGAGCTGAAACCTCTATAGCCTCAACCTAGAGTGGTTTATCACCGAGTACCTATACACAAATGGATTGCGGTGTATACTTATAGCTATTGTTTTTTCATTTAGGGCACAAATGGTCCGCTTAGCAATGTATATGTCGCAGTGAAAGGAGGAAAGGGGGCACCAGCCAACGTGGCAGAGGTTTTCGTGGCTAATGGTCTTCTGGATGGGGAACTGGATTGTTCTACAGAGACGCTCTAGTCGATGTGGGGGAGTTTACTTCGATTCCTGACCAGGCTCGGCCCTACCAGAAGGGGCACCAGCCGACGTACCACTTGCTGGTGACCTGGTGGATTCATCTGCAAAGACGCTCCAGTAGATGTGAGGGGAAGTCCCTTCGTACACTGAGCGGCTTCGGGTCTACCAGAAGGGACACCAGCCAATGCAGCATCGGCACAGGTTATTGTTTGCTGGTGACATACTGGATCTGCAGATACACTCTAGTCCATGTTGGGGAGTTTACTTTGATTCTTAACCAGTATGTGTAATGCCAGAAGGGGCACCATCCGACGTAGCACTGGCAGAGGTTCTTGTTGCTGGTGGCCTGCTGATTGAGCATCTAGATTGTTCTATACCAAAAAGAAGCTCTAGTTGATGGTAAGGACCCCTTCATACCCTGAGCTTGGTCTACTTCGGCAGAAGAGGTACCATCCGACTGCGGTCTGCAATGGGCAGTTGGGTTCATCTGCAGACTGATATGCTCTAGTCGATGTTGGGCAGATTACTTCGATTCCTGACGCCTATCAGAAGAGGCACCAGCCGACGTTGCACTGGCAGAGGTTCTCTTTCACTAGTGGTCTGCAATGAGCAGCTGGGTTCATCTGCAGATATGCTCTAGTCGATGTTGGGCAGATTACTTCGATTCCAGACCAGCCTTGGCCTTTCCCGTTGGCTGGTGGTGTGCTGGATTCATCTGCAGATTCGCTCTAGCCGATGTTGGGGAGTTCCCTTTGTATTCAGACCAAGTCCGACTAACATCCGACGAAGCACTGGTACGGATTCTCGGTCGCTTGTGGTCTGCGATGGGCAGGTAGATTCATCTGCAGAGACGCTCTAGTCGATGTTGGGGAGATTACTTCGATTCCCTTACCAGAAGGGGCACTAGCCGACGTAGCACTGGCAGAGGTTCTGGTTCACTAGTGGTCTGCAATGGGCAGTTGGGTTCATCTGCAGAGACGCTCAAGTCGATGTTGGGGAGATTACTTCGATTCCCTTACCAGAAGGGGCACCAGCCGACGTAGCACTGGCAGAGGTTCTCGTTGCTGGTGGCCTGCTGGATGAGCAGTTCCACCTGCTTCTGCACGGAGACGCTCTCGTCGATGTTGGGGAAGTCGCGGCCGGTGAGCTTGTCCCGCACGCGGTTCACGATGCTGAGCGCGCGTTTGTTCAGGTTGGTCTCCGCCGGCTGGTCCAGGTCCGGTATGGGCATCCTGGGAACAGAAATACATTACTATTCAATACAATTGTCCGTAAAAAAATATTCAACAGGATAGCGGAAAATATTGTTGACTTACATTTATACTTCGTTTAAGTTTCGCATTAAATCCGTTTAATGTCAATGTAAAAGTTACAAGACAGACTATATCACGTAAAGTTGAGATACATGGCGAGCGTTTACAAAGCAGAGCAGCCGTGTTCGTTACACACCGTTTGTGCACGGCGAAGACATCGCGGCTGCGCACGCGTACACGTCGCGAATTTGTAACGTTTCAGTTCCGTTAATTCCGTCGTTTTCCAGTGTGGCATGGCCTTAAGTGGCGTCGCAGAGCACGGTGTGCAATGCGGGCGTGGCGAGCGGCGTCTATAAGCCGCTAGTTGGGCGGGTCAAGGGGCGTGGCTGGAGGGTCACTCATTGGTGGGCGTGCAGGCGCGGCGAGGGGTAGGGGCGTGACGGGCGGGCGGCTCGTCGTCGTGCGCGTCGGAGAGCAGCCAGTTGAGCGGCGAGTGGGCGTGGCTGGGTCGGGGTCGGGGAGCGAGGCACTTACGGGTCGCTGTGAAAGCGGGCGGCGCGCGGGCGGATCGGGGGCGTGGCGTCGCTGAGCCGCCAGTGGAGCTGTGGGTGGGCGTGGCTGAGTCATGTCAATGGGCTTGTCACTTATGTCAGTCGGCGCGCACACGCGCGGCGGGCGCCACGGGCAGGCCAGGCGTGGCGGGCGGCGTGGATGAGCCATCAGTCAAACGCCGCGTGGGCGTGGCTGAGTCATGTCAAGGGGCGTGTACTTACGGGTCGGCGTGCACGCGGGCGGCAGGCGCAGCGGGCAGGGCGGGCGTGGCAGGAGGGTCGTCGTCGTCTGCGCGGGAGCGGCGCGCGGCGTCGATGAGCCGCCAGTTGAGCAGCGGGTCGTACACGAACGCCTCCAGCACGGCCATCACGCTGTCCTTGTGCCGGTGCAGCACCTCCATTACCGACTCGCACGTGCGCCGGTACGTGCCTTCGATGCCCGTCACCTAGAAAAAAAAGCCAATAATATAAAACTAAATGATCCAGGACATGTCACGCTGGACCTATGGTATGTGTGCGAGAGGACACAGATCACAAAGGAACATACACACACATTATCATCGGAGTGTTATTTCCGGTTGCATACGAAGACCCTGCCGCGGAACGGGGTCCGCTTTTCTATTTAGTCTCCTCACTTTGGCCGATCCTAGGCATCCCAGGTGATTAATCTATTGGTGATGACATCAAGCCAGCACTTCTTGGGTTTATCCCTTCTGCCGAGCTCCGGCGGAAGCTGCAAAGGCATTTGTTCCCAAACAAAGACAAAGGAACATACAAACACACATAAAACATACAAGTACAGTTCGTAAGATAGTCCAACGAGGGATTGACGATGTTCAATGTGCGAAGCCTTGCCCGTGGTGCATCCTGCTGAATAACAAACGAGGCTCTGGGAACCGACTGGTGGCGGTATAACTATCACGTTTGAAGGTAGCTATATTTAGCTACGCAGACGGACAGCAGCGTCACCGGAGCGAGGAGCTAGAGCCCTGCTACCGCCAACCCGCCTGCACAGCACGGCGTTTATGAGTAAAGCCTCCAGGTCTGCCCAAAGTGGCGATCAACTGGAGAGGCCTATGTCCAGCAGTGGACTGCGATAGGCTGATGATCATCATCATCATCATCATCATCAGCCCACATCAGTCCACTGCTGGACATAGGCCTCTCCCAATGCTCGCCACTTCGATCGGTCCCGGGTCCCGGCTGATGATGATGATGCGGTATCTCACCTCCATAGCGTTAATCAGCATCCTGGTCAGTCTGAAGGGTATCTTCTCCGGGAACTTGTCCCTGGTCACCGCCACCTCGAAGCAGTCGCCGAAGTCGATGTGCAGGAACTTGCCGGTGACGCGGTCCAGCATTATGTTGGACGGGTGACGATCGCCCAGCCCGAGGATGTAACTGTGGAGATAAGTGGCTTATGATAATGTATATTGAAATACGCAGGGCCTCGAAGCCAGCTAGCCTCGATGCCAGTGCAGGTTGGTGACGTACCGGCTGACCTAGGTCCTCAAGGGACATGGATGCTTCGGTTAGTACTTATGGAGGATCAGGCGAGAGACCGATTCTCTATGCCGTCACTGCGGCAGTGGCTCGGACGACACGGCAAAGCATACGCTACGGGATTGCCCTGACTGGGCCACCCAGTCAGGGCAATCCCGTAGCGTATGCTTTGCGTTTAACGCTCATTGGAGCGTTCCGTCCTCGTCACTGTCACACAGGATCTCGATCCGCAACTCTTGCGGCAGATGACGGCGTCGAAGGAGACCGGGCGAGCGATGTTCGAATTCTGCGTGACAATGATCTCGCAGGAGGCAGCGGGAAGCAAGCGTGAGACCGCGGTAAACACGCCCGCTCTACACCACCGGAGGGCATACGACACATCATATGCCTCGTGCTTTCCTTCATGCCCCGAGTGGGGAGCAAGGGAGCGGGATCCACTCTGGGGCGTAACGGTGTGGTGCGTGCAGCTACACCGTAGCACGAGATCCACCCGGGGAGCACCCACTGTTGCCCACTGGCGGCACAGGGAAGTTTAGTGGGTATGCCCTCCCAGTGGGGCTGGTATTTTTTTTTTTTATAGTAGCTCGACATAATGGCCTCCCTACGCCTGATGGAAAGCGAAAGAGAAGCCCAAGCCGCTGTGACAACTGGCAAGTAACTGGTTAGTTACCTGTCAGTTGCCACTGCCATGCCGGCCCAACCCTAACCCCCCCACGAGCTCCGGAGACCCTACTCACCAGCAGAAACACGACCCGGAGGTCATTTGGCTGCGGTATTCTATAGGGTGGAGGTTCTTCCCCGGACGGGCAGCTCAATTCGAGCAAAGATTCACTATGCCCTACCTCTCTTAAATGTATGGGTGACAATGATTTAAAAAGAAGTCTGTCTCCGACATCTTATTTCCTTAACTGTTGGTCGTCAGAAGTGTTTTGATGAGTCCACTCACCCCACCATGCTCATGACGGCGAGCGAGCGCGTGTAGTTGGTGCGCCGCTCGAACCACACCTCGGAGGAGGGGCTCTTCAGCCACAGCAGCTTGGCGAGGTCGTCGCCCGCCGTGTGCTCCAGGGCGTGCTCGAACACTTCCACCTGCAAAACGGACGTATCTCACATCTGCATAACAGTATACAGACATCACAACTATCACAAGACACTTAAACATATCGTTCGAACACTTCTACCTGCAAAACGGACGTACACATCTCACATCTGTATAACAAACAGGTCAGACATCACAGGACATTAAACATGTCGTTCGAACACTTCCACCTGCAAAACGGACGTACACACACATCTCACGTCTGTATAACAGTACAGACGTCACAATACACTAAATAAACATATCGTTCGAACACTTCTACCCGCAAAACGTACATACACATCTTTGTATCAATATACATACAGACACAAGACACTAAACATAATAATATGTTAATCCTTATTCTGCTCACCATGTCGATAAACTGTTGTGTCGACTATTTAGATTTTAAATAGATTGACATCGTCATGAAAATGGGAAAAGCTGATGATCGTTTGCTCAATGTGTCAAAGCCATACTAAATAAATGGCGCAATAAAGTTTGACAACTATATCTCAAATGGGTTGACACTCAACCAGCGTATTGCGCGACTAATATTATAAATGCGAAAATAACTCTATCTGTCTGTCTGTTACGCTTTTCCACTTAAACCGCTCAACCGATTTTAATAAAATTTGGCACAGACAATCTTTAGACTCTGAGAAAGAACATAGGCTACCTTTTATTGCGAAAAAATGGAAGAATGAACACTTCTGTCATACACCTACATGAACGCAGGCGAAGCCGCGGGCAGCTAGTGGTAGTATAAAGTGATTCTCGTACTGCCTACTTCAAAGTAGTGTCTGTTGTAACTACCTGTCTGTGATCGTACGAACCAATTTGTATGAACTAATGCAGCCGTGACATGGCTGCTGCCAACATCACTCCTACATACCTTTTGCATCAACATCAGCCTCTCCAGGTCGGAAGCCATCCGCTGCATGATCCGGTGTTCAATATTCAGTAGACACTTCCTCTTCTCTCTGTAATCCCTGTTACGAACATAAATTTCTTTATCAGTATGAGGAAACATTAATTGAAGGGTTGTAAGTCTAAAGGGTCTAAGTGCCGCAAAATCTAAGGGCGACAGGCGCAACGGGTTAGTTCTATTTTGCCTGTCGACATAACTTTTGGACCTCACGACCGCTTACCATCAGGTGGAGTGAGGTCATCTTCGTCAGCTCTTCTTATAAAAAAAAAAAAAAAGATTTTGCTCAAATTGAAAAAGAAAGAAATTATTTAATAATAAAAAATAATAAAAATAATAATTATAGAAATTATTTTTTAACAGGTATATAATTTACTATTATAAATACGAAAATCTATATATAAATAACATAACATGTATAATGTTATGTCTATCATACATACCTAATCAACGAATGTAGCGTATCGCAGTGGGGCACCCATCCGATGAGGCCCGAGTTGGTGGACAGCGGTATGACCGCGTACCGCTGTATGGCGAGGTCGCGCCGGAAGGTGTCGGGGTCGGCCTGCAGCAGCGTGTTGACGAGCCCGAACAGCTGCATCACGCGCTCGTCCTGCCGCAGGTCCTCGTGGCCCTTCAGCAGGAACATGTAGTCCTTGCCGTTGGAGCCGCGCACGCACAGCCGGCGCGGGCGTTGTTTTGATGTTATCACCTGATGAGTAACCGTTATGTACAGGTAAGTATGACTTTCGAATATCAAACTCGAGGCTCTGGCAACCGTCTGGTGGCGGCACCAGGTTGCCGGTTATAACAAACTAGCTGTGCTCGCGACTTCGTCCGCGTGGAATAGTTATTTTTTCCCCGTTTTTTTTTTTTACATTTTCCATTATTTCTTCGCTCCTAATAGTTGCAGCGTGATGTTATATAGCCTAAAGCCTTCCTCGATAAATGGTCTATTCAACACAAAAAGAATTCAATTTGGACCAGTAGTTCCTGAGATTAGCGCGTTCAAACAAACAAACTCTTCAGCTTTATAATATTAGTTAAGATTACTTAGTAAATGTACCATCATGACATGTCATGGGATGTAAGGGAGTGGCCTATCATCTTTCGCTTCAAGCCAATCTCACCTGCCCTTGGTGCATGATGTCGAATAACAAACGAGGCGCTGGCAATCAACCGGTGGTGGTATAATCATCACAGTTAAAGGCGTAGCTAAATACCACATGACGCGCAGCAGCGTCATCGGGGCGAGAAGCTACGCCCTGCGATCGCTAAACCGCCTGCCCAGCGTGGCGATTATGGGTATATCCTCCAGATGTTTGCCCTAAGTGGCGAATAACTGGAGAGGTCCAGCGGTGGATTGCGATAAGCAAATGATGATGATGAAACAGGCAGCAGCCTTTACCTGGGCACAAATAATACTTAGTGCGGTCACCAACCCGCCTGCCAAGTGTGGCGACTAAGGCAAATCCCCTCCAAATGACAATTTATATGATGCCATGCAGAAAGATGATGATGATGAAATAAGTGAAGTTTGCAATGGAGTCTGTCTGCTGCTGCGCCGGACCACTCGCTGGGGATTCGCTGCCCAGCACTGACCTGCAGGCTGCTCTGTATGTGCGCGATGCGGATGAGGTCCTGGTCCGGCACGTAGGAGCCGGGCACCGCGAGTTCCAGGTCGCGGCAGCCGAGCAGCCGCGGGCTCACGTACTGCAGCTCCAGCGACGTCAGCTGCGGCAGCTGCCGGCTGATGCGGCGGAACACGTGGTAGTACAGGTCCCACGCTTGGTTCAGGTCGCGCACCGAGTTCGATTCCTGCCAAATTACGGGGAATTGTAGGCTACTATTTTAGGCTGGTTTCACAGCTGTCCGGGAGTCCCGTACGGGCGCCCGTAGCGCGAGCACACATGAGGAACTAGAACATCGTAAATCGTTTCACAGCGACGCGGACGCGACCCGCTCCGGGGAGAGCCCGTACAAAGCATCCGTACCATACTGAATGGTCTGAAACGTAGGTTGCGTTTCAGAGCGCTGCGGGCGTGACCTGTACGGGAATACCGCGCACGGACTGCCCGTATGGGACTCGCGGACAGCTGTGAAACCAGCCTTACTTTCCTAAATGCCTTGTCATCATGACTGGACTGCAGGGGAGTGGAAGGCACCGCTAGAAAAGTTAAGCAACACAGCTAAGGTATCCCCTACATACTGCCCCCCCGACATACTAGCGTGTTGGGAACTTTTAAGCAAGTATGTAACAAATGTGATTAAAGTGAGCAAAATAAATAAATCAATTAATTTGTAAGCTCCATAGACTGTGAAAGTGTGACGTCACAATTCTATTAAACACTAGGATGTAGGAGTGACTTTCGTGTACTCTGAATAGAACATTAAGTTTTGTGCACATACCGTGATATAAAGGTACTCAGCCTGTTACAATGACGAAACCTGCATAGTTATATGCTAGGATATCTATTAGTATGTATAGGTTATATTGTAATGCTTAAAAGAATACATACCTTATATCTGTTGCACCATTCCAGAGCATCGCTCAGGTCCCGCCCGTACGCCTGGCTGAACGAGACTTCCTTCAAGGTCTGCGGCCCACGCTCCAGCATCGCATGCAGCGGTTCTAAGGTCTTAAACATTGCCTTCTCGTCGTGTTCGCTGAAGTACAGCCTCGACGCCTCCTCTAACGCTTCGTGCCATTGCTCGTGCCACAAAATGGCCACTCTAATCAACTCCTCCGATATCATTGCAGCCTGATTCACCAAATTACTCGAATGCGTACACATCGACTTCAAAATCTGATTAGCTGCGTTCTTACGAGCGATGAAAGACGACTTCGAAGCCACCGTCAGAGGATACACGAGCGCCTGAGGGTGCGATTTCCCGATATCTATCAGCAGAGAGTGAATCAATTTCCCCACTAATGCTCTCGGCGTATCGATCCTAGCGATCAACTGAGGAATCACTTGCAGCCAAACATTGATCTCTATCGTCCGGATGCCCTCTAACAACGCCTCATGGACTGCTGGGTAATGCCCATAGTCGAACCACAACGTCAGCAAACGCAGAGTATCCTGAAGAGAGCTTCCGTGCGAAAGGTTGATCGATTTGAAGAAACCCTCGACGGCCGGAACCGTATGGTGTTGGATACATTCCGGCGTAGGTCGTCTCTCGCCCACGTGCGGTTCGCCGATCGTCTTCTGGTGTTTGTAAAATAGAACCGTTTCGAAGTTCATGTAAGCCCACGCGTGCCACGCTTTGTACCAATCTGGGGCTAAATCGGTGGCCGAAGAGTAATTACGTAAAATTTCCGGGATCGAATGCTCGTTGATACCGAGCAGAGATTCGCACCACGAGCCTAGCTTCAGGTGGCATCGGGCGAGTAATCTGCTGTGCTCTGCGTCATTACTATCCGCAGCCTCGACGTAGCGCTGAAGCTGGTTGTATGCCAGTTGTTTATCGACGGCGACCCACAGGTGCTTCGCGTAGGCCAACGTCAGCCTAGGCTCGTGAGTCGGCAGCGGCATGTCTTTATTCCTGCTGGGGTCTGACCCCAACAACATGACTAGCGTTGCGTGCGCTTGTCTAGGGGCACCGCTCTTTCTGCAAAGCGATGCAAACTTAAGCCAAGTGGCCATGTCTTCATGTGGCGTTAGAACCAAACTGCGCACTTGGAGAATTTTTCTCCAGTCTTCGACTAATCTTTGGCCGCCTTGGAGCCTGGTCCACCACGCTTGGCGGATAGTCTCCCGCCGTTCGCTAACTTGCTTGTACATGATTACTTCCTCGAGCTCGGCTAGCAGCTGAGCATTCACCAACGCGCCATACGCTCTTTGATAACTTTCGCCAGCGACAGCAGTCAGTTCCGAATCTAAGAGAGTACGAGCTTGATCTATGTATAGTTTAGATACATCGAAGTTGCCATTGTGAATATTCAACACGGCTCTGTAAAAGGCACCATCTTGTGTATTCTCCGGTAGGAATCCCACATAATTCTCCATAGAATCCCACTCTTTCAGGCCCCAGGCGGCGGCCGCTGCCAATCTCGCAGCTTTATACTTCTCATCGGTGGACATGTTCTGCCACCGTTTGGAGACAGTGTTGTACAGTTTGACCCATTCTCCCAAAGCCTCGAAGCAGCGCAACTCGCCGAGATACGCCTCCATATTATCGGCATCGGTGGATAGTTTCTCTCCATATAAGTGAAGGGCTTTTTCCCAGTTGTGCAGTTTCTCGTACCACCGTATCTGCACCTGCAGGTTGGCGTCCCCCGCCTCTCGCTGGGCCATCACCCTCTCTAGGAGGCCCTCGGCCGCTTCCTTCTGCTGCAGTTTATTGTTAATGTGGATGAGCGCTTCCACCACCTGAGATGTGGCGCCGCTTCGGAATTCTTCCTCCTGTAGAAAAATAACAGTTATTAAAATTTATTATCAAGATTAGTTGTTTACTAATCATGCATTCGAGGCTACTCTGCATTAGTGCAGCGATGCCGCTTCATTAGTAACGCGTGAACCCTATAGGTACCTACTCGTAAAAGCTGGTAATTCAAAAAGCTCGTTGTATAGAGTGATCCTGTCAGGAGTTAGGCTTTGTGAAATGGGGACTGACGAGTACTTCCTAATATTATGGCCTTTATGGTCGCGACGAGTTTGGGGGGAGGCACTCCAGGCAAGAGGCAGGTAAGCAATCTCGAGGAAGACGACGATACGTGCATTCAGGCACAGTGGTGAGCGGAGTCGTGTAATGTAATGTAAACTGCCGGGAGGAAACCACACCGTCCTCCCGAAGTATGCGCTGCCGCTATGCGTGTATAGTCGGGTGAGTCGCTGCGGGGTGTATAGTGACCTTGTAGTGCAGCGCCTTGGCGTAGGCGCGGCAGTGCATGGCGCGCTCGCCCAGCAGCTGCGTGGGCAGCGGCAGCGCGCCGCCGTCGCAGTGCTCCATGAACTCGGCCAGGTTGAGCACGGTGTGCGCCAGCTCGGGTGAGTCGCTGCGGGGTGTATAGTGACCTTGTAGTGCAGCGCCTTGGCGTAGGCGCGGCAGTGCATGGCGCGCTCGCCCAGCAGCTGCGTGGGCAGCGGCAGCGCGCCGCCGTCGCAGTGCTCCATGAACTCGGCCAGGTTGAGCACGGTGTGCGCCAGCTCGGGTGAGTCGCTGCGGGGTGTATAGTGACCTTGTAGTGCAGCGCCTTGGCGTAGGCGCGGCAGTGCATGGCGCGCTCGCCCAGCAGCTGCGTGGGCAGCGGCAGCGCGCCGCCGTCGCAGTGCTCCATGAACTCGGCCAGGTTGAGCACGGTGTGCGCCAGCTCGGGTGAGTCGCTGCGGGGTGTATAGTGACCTTGTAGTGCAGCGCCTTGGCGTAGGCGCGGCAGTGCATGGCGCGCTCGCCCAGCAGCTGCGTGGGCAGCGGCAGCGCGCCGCCGTCGCAGTGCTCCATGAACTCGGCCAGGTTGAGCACGGTGTGCGCCAGCTCGGGTGAGTCGCTGCGGGGTGTATAGTGACCTTGTAGTGCAGCGCCTTGGCGTAGGCGCGGCAGTGCATGGCGCGCTCGCCCAGCAGCTGCGTGGGCAGCGGCAGCGCGCCGCCGTCGCAGTGCTCCATGAACTCGGCCAGGTTGAGCACGGTGTGCGCCAGCTCGGGTGAGTCGCTGCGGGGTGTATAGTGACCTTGTAGTGCAGCGCCTTGGCGTAGGCGCGGCAGTGCATGGCGCGCTCGCCCAGCAGCTGCGTGGGCAGCGGCAGCGCGCCGCCGTCGCAGTGCTCCATGAACTCGGCCAGGTTGAGCACGGTGTGCGCCAGCTCGGGTGAGTCGCTGCGGGGTGTATAGTGACCTTGTAGTGCAGCGCCTTGGCGTAGGCGCGGCAGTGCATGGCGCGCTCGCCCAGCAGCTGCGTGGGCAGCGGCAGCGCGCCGCCGTCGCAGTGCTCCATGAACTCGGCCAGGTTGAGCACGGTGTGCGCCAGCTCGGGTGAGTCGCTGCGGGGTGTATAGTGACCTTGTAGTGCAGCGCCTTGGCGTAGGCGCGGCAGTGCATGGCGCGCTCGCCCAGCAGCTGCGTGGGCAGCGGCAGCGCGCCGCCGTCGCAGTGCTCCATGAACTCGGCCAGGTTGAGCACGGTGTGCGCCAGCTCGGGTGAGTCGCTGCGGGGTGTATAGTGACCTTGTAGTGCAGCGCCTTGGCGTAGGCGCGGCAGTGCATGGCGCGCTCGCCCAGCAGCTGCGTGGGCAGCGGCAGCGCGCCGCCGTCGCAGTGCTCCATGAACTCGGCCAGGTTGAGCACGGTGTGCGCCAGCTCGGGTGAGTCGCTGCGGGGTGTATAGTGACCTTGTAGTGCAGCGCCTTGGCGTAGGCGCGGCAGTGCATGGCGCGCTCGCCCAGCAGCTGCGTGGGCAGCGGCAGCGCGCCGCCGTCGCAGTGCTCCATGAACTCGGCCAGGTTGAGCACGGTGTGCGCCAGCTCGGGTGAGTCGCTGCGGGGTGTATAGTGACCTTGTAGTGCAGCGCCTTGGCGTAGGCGCGGCAGTGCATGGCGCGCTCGCCCAGCAGCTGCGTGGGCAGCGGCAGCGCGCCGCCGTCGCAGTGCTCCATGAACTCGGCCAGGTTGAGCACGGTGTGCGCCAGCTCGGGTGAGTCGCTGCGGGGTGTATAGTGACCTTGTAGTGCAGCGCCTTGGCGTAGGCGCGGCAGTGCATGGCGCGCTCGCCCAGCAGCTGCGTGGGCAGCGGCAGCGCGCCGCCGTCGCAGTGCTCCATGAACTCGGCCAGGTTGAGCACGGTGTGCGCCAGCTCGGGTGAGTCGCTGCGGGGTGTATAGTGACCTTGTAGTGCAGCGCCTTGGCGTAGGCGCGGCAGTGCATGGCGCGCTCGCCCAGCAGCTGCGTGGGCAGCGGCAGCGCGCCGCCGTCGCAGTGCTCCATGAACTCGGCCAGGTTGAGCACGGTGTGCGCCAGCTCGGGTGAGTCGCTGCGGGGTGTATAGTGACCTTGTAGTGCAGCGCCTTGGCGTAGGCGCGGCAGTGCATGGCGCGCTCGCCCAGCAGCTGCGTGGGCAGCGGCAGCGCGCCGCCGTCGCAGTGCTCCATGAACTCGGCCAGGTTGAGCACGGTGTGCGCCAGCTCGGGTGAGTCGCTGCGGGGTGTATAGTGACCTTGTAGTGCAGCGCCTTGGCGTAGGCGCGGCAGTGCATGGCGCGCTCGCCCAGCAGCTGCGTGGGCAGCGGCAGCGCGCCGCCGTCGCAGTGCTCCATGAACTCGGCCAGGTTGAGCACGGTGTGCGCCAGCTCGGGTGAGTCGCTGCGGGGTGTATAGTGACCTTGTAGTGCAGCGCCTTGGCGTAGGCGCGGCAGTGCATGGCGCGCTCGCCCAGCAGCTGCGTGGGCAGCGGCAGCGCGCCGCCGTCGCAGTGCTCCATGAACTCGGCCAGGTTGAGCACGGTGTGCGCCAGCTCGGGTGAGTCGCTGCGGGGTGTATAGTGACCTTGTAGTGCAGCGCCTTGGCGTAGGCGCGGCAGTGCATGGCGCGCTCGCCCAGCAGCTGCGTGGGCAGCGGCAGCGCGCCGCCGTCGCAGTGCTCCATGAACTCGGCCAGGTTGAGCACGGTGTGCGCCAGCTCGGGTGAGTCGCTGCGGGGTGTATAGTGACCTTGTAGTGCAGCGCCTTGGCGTAGGCGCGGCAGTGCATGGCGCGCTCGCCCAGCAGCTGCGTGGGCAGCGGCAGCGCGCCGCCGTCGCAGTGCTCCATGAACTCGGCCAGGTTGAGCACGGTGTGCGCCAGCTCGGGTGAGTCGCTGCGGGGTGTATAGTGACCTTGTAGTGCAGCGCCTTGGCGTAGGCGCGGCAGTGCATGGCGCGCTCGCCCAGCAGCTGCGTGGGCAGCGGCAGCGCGCCGCCGTCGCAGTGCTCCATGAACTCGGCCAGGTTGAGCACGGTGTGCGCCAGCTCGGGCGCGTCGCGCGCGGTGAGCGCCTGCTGCAGCGCGGCCGCCAGCTCGGCGCGCGCGGGCGCGTCCAGCTCGGTCCAGCACGACACGAACGCCGCGTTGAACAGGTCGCGCAGCACCTGCGAGTAGTTGTGCGCCAGCGCCAGGCACGCCCTGCGACAAACCGAGATGTCAAAAAATACGTACACAAGACGTGCCACTCTGGGCCACACATTGTTGGCAAGTACTGGTTGCGAGAAGCCCAGAATCGATGAAAGTGGCGAACGTTGGAAGAGGCCTATGTCCAGCATATACGGGCTGATGATAATGATAAAACTAGTTGGACAACAAATCCGAGAATTGAGCTGTTCTTACATTTGAATTTAACTGTCAACTGAATGACCGATGTTTATATGTATGTATCCATATTTGAAATTTGCTTTTCGTGTAAAAGCCGTGGTGGGGCGCATCATTTTAAATTAGACGATTTCTCCCTTCTAATGAGGGCCCCTGTACGGTCTATCACCGCACATTTTTATTATTAAGCATATTTTGTTATAACGCGCGGCTGACCTAATTACGTGGTAGTGTTTACGTTAAATGTTTAGTTTTAAGTCTCTAAATATAGCCAAACAAGACGGCTGCGTGACTTATTGTTTTATATCGTATTGTGGAATGTTTAATAAAATTGTGTTTTACTCAACAAGGAGTTTTAACTTAAAACACTAAGCAAAAAGACGTATGGTGTTCAAGATCCATACATCTTTATGGTCCTTCGAGCCGGATGCATGCATGCATTTATCTACCATCATCATCAGCCTATCACAGTCCATGCTATTCAATAAATTTTATTTGGAGTACATACATAAAATATGGCTTTCATTTAAAATAGACAGCCTGTGCCCAGTACAACCACATAACAATGGATAAACTTTCAGTGATGGGGGATCTGCTAAAACCTTTCCGATCGTACCTGAGTGCAGGGCTATGAGATTCAGTGAGCAGGCCGATGCTGAACCGGCGCAGCCACTCCAGCCAGTCGTCCTTGGACACGCGGCTGCTGACCGTCCACGCCAGCTTCAGGTTGTGCGCGTTCACGCACAGCTTGCGGATCGACTGCGACGAATCGCACACCACGATGCGGGCCTGAAAATTTATTAATATATAAATTTAAGAATTTTTAAATTGTATGTATGTCCATTGTTATGATAGTATAGTTAGTGGTCAGACTAGAAGAAACTTCTTGGAAGAAACTCCTCTGCACCCTGATAGAAGATAACATAGTAATTAAAAAGTTCGCGTGTCATTGCAAATTTATTAACGGAACTCGTACGCGATATTTATTATGTAGTACCTACATTAGGGATTGTTCAGTGAGGTATTGAAGTATTACATCTAGATAATGATTACGACATCGATGGTTATTTACTTTTTTGCACATTAATGGCAACCCTCACAATATATTTGCTTGAAAACGAAACGCGCAGAGGGTTTTAGGCACTCCCTTATAAATGAGTAGGACTCCCTTAGAATGAATTACCGCGCGCTTTTATATGACACACATAAAACACCAATACATGAATTGAAAAATATTTACATAAGCATAAATGGTGTGGGGAAGTTAGCACTTTTAGTAAATCTTAGTGATAATTTCCTCTGTAAAATGTTTTACTTCAGAATCAATTCTGTTATAAGTTGTTATCTTTTAAAGTTATTATACATACTTATAAAGAGTATTACCTCTTGATTGTTGTTTCTAGGTTTCCGCCTCGTACTTTGTAAAAATTCGTCCATTGAAAACGTCTGAGTAGATTGTAGTTTCGACAGCAGAAGCTCATAATTCTGGTGTTGTATTCTGTGCTTTGAAGTTACTTTCTGAACTAAAGGTATAAAGTCGTTGTATTTGCGACCGAGCTGAACGATCAAAGCGCACAATGTGTCCATAGCTGTTGGTCGCAAAGGCGGACAAGTATCCAAACTTCTAACTAACGGATGAATTATCCTGGAAACTAGTTCACTGTAGTTCAGTGTGTCCGACAGGTAATCCACTGTCTCCATAGCAACTTTTGCAACATTTATGGGACAGTCTGAAGCATCAAATAATTTCACTATAGATGGTATGATCAGATGCATGTAGTCATCCAAATTATCTTCACACTTTTGTAACGCATACAAGAGCTTTTCAGTAACGAATCTGTCCTTGCTTGTGTCGTGAGCGAGAACTCGTAATATTTGCGGCATCAGTTGAGGCAAGTATACTTTGAACTCTGAGCCTAAGGCTACAGCTATATGTTCTACAAGTAAAATTAAAGTTGATTGCAATGGACTGTTAGGCGTCCAAAATTCCTTAATTAAATCAAATATTTTGTCCAAATAATTACGAATGTGTTGCTTTACGATCGCAATCAACTTAGCAAGTTGAGTGAAAAGAAATTCACGGAAATTGTTGTTGTCCGTGGCTCTTGCTACATACAACAGACTTGGGGTTACCCGCGAAATGTACGGCACGCATTTGATGCCCAGAGACTGGAATATAAATGTTACAGCTTGGACCACACTCGTGTGATGTTGCTGTAGGGTCGGGTCGCGTAAGATTCGCATCAGTGTTGATATGACTATGGCCGGGTAGTATTCATCAAGAACAGGTGAAGGCATATTGACTAGCATTTCACTGGTAGTCATATCGAAGTTGTTCTCTTCAGCTTTACTGTCAGCAACAGGCACCAAACTGGAGTCAGGCTGCCCGTCGATAAAACCCCGCGTTATCTTATGTTTGTAAGGATCCAAGGCGCCCAGGAGGCCTAAGACGCGTATCGTCTGTCTCCTATCTTTGGGCTGCTGTTCTGTTTTTAAGAAGTTCAACAAAACATCCATCAGATTTGGGAACTCTGTGTAAGGTGTGACCACATGTCCAGTGGCACTGATCAGTTGTCCAAATGCCCATAGTGCCACACTCCTCTTTTCTGTTGCACTAGCATCAGTCAGCAACTCTAATAATATTGTAAGAAGTTCTGGAAGGCACTTCTTCAGACCACTATTGTCTCCATGCACATCAGCAAGATCTCCTACAGCTTTTAAAACACTAATCACTACTCCTGGATTTGTATCAGATTCTTTTAATTTAGGGACCAGAACATTCAAAATAGTCTCCATATAAGGTTTTACCAACTTGGGAGCATGTAAAATTAGATTGTCAAGCATTCTAGCTGCTTGCTCTTTATTTCTGCTCATTCCAGAATGTTCCAGTTCTGTCAAAAATTGTATCAATGTCTTTCTGAGGCCAGGCATCACATATGCAGGATTCACTGTACTTAGTCGTCCTATAGTGCAAATAGCAAGTTCTCTAATTTCAAGATGTTCATCATTCATGGCAATGAATAGAAAGCTCAAGTTTTCAATTTGTGCTAAATGGGTATCGAAAATGTCATACAGGGATTCCAAGACCCAGTAACGAACTTCATAATCTGGATCAGTCACAGAAACCACTAACAATTTACTAATAACTTCTGCAGTCAGCATTGTTAGGGTTCTAGATGGAGTTTTAGAAGTTCTCACAGTTGCATCAGCTAACAATTTAGCAGCAGTTTTGACAGCTTCCAATCTGATTTCTTGTTGATCACTTTGTATGAAATGCTCTGCACACCTTCTGACAAATGTAAGCAAGCTGTGCTGGCCTTCAAAATGGAAAGTGCCAAGAGTTCTCAGAGCTAAGACTACACTTGTATCCTGTGGCTCTATTACCAAGCTCATATTGCTCTGTTGCTCCAAACTTCTAGGTACTCCAGGATGTAGAAATGGTTTATTCCTCAAGACCAAAGAGAGCATATTTAGTAATCCTTCTGATATCTCTTCTCTGAGAGAAGGAAGATTTTGGCTCAGTTCTTTTAAGCAGATAGTCAAAGATGGACTGAGACCAGTAGCAAACATGGCTTCCAAAAGCTCTTTTATATCACTCATGACTAGATCTTTTACAGCACTGCCAAGTAAAGTGATGCAGGCGAAAATTGAGGGATCAATCCATATTCTTCTCTTAGTTTGTGTGTCCCTAACAGGCAAAGCTTGCTTTATTACATCCATTATTTTTGGTATGTAATGTTGAATATCATTCTCAATGGCAGCTGCCATGAGGCCTAATGTTGTGAATGCCATATTTTTGTCTTTTTCCCTACTACGCAAAGATGCAAGCAAATGATTCATGGTTGAGCTTAGATATTTCTTACAGAAATACTCTTTATAAAATGCTGCCAGTCTTGGTATTATGATAAGTAATATCTGTGGAACTCCTTGTATTTTAAGATGTCGTTGCGCCATAACATCTGTAACCAAAAAAGTAAGTGTAAATTATTTTCAATTCCCTCAAAATAATTAAACCATATGATGAAAACATTAACAAAAAGTCATACCTTGACAAATCCTCTCAAACTTATCCGAAAGGAGCTTCTTACAAACTTCAGACTCATAAATAGGAACTGGATATTGAACATTTTCAGTTTTAAATCCATCACACAAGTAGCCTCTCTTAACTGAGGGGCTATGCAATTTGGTGCTGATGAAAATTATGTCATCAGAAACTGTTATATCATTCTGAGTATCTAGACTTTGCATAAGGTATGTATACTTCTTCTCCCAGACTGCATTGGAACACCTAAGGAGCTCATTAAGAATCAACAAGCCCCCATGTACTCTTTCTTCCTTAGTTATACCCTTTTCTTTTAAAGAAATGTCTTCAAAGCATAACATAGCCTCCTCATAACATTGCATGTACCACTGAGGTCTAGCGGTGGATTGCTTGGCTGTTTCTCTCTGTGCAGTGACCACAAGACCAGCTCTCAATGCCTTGGCAGCTGCTTCTCTTATCTGTGGCTTAGGATCTTTCAAGGCAACCAGTATATGATCAAAAAAGCCAGATACTTGCTGATAGAAGTATGTAGGCATGGCAATGGCAAGCTCTTTAAGCAGAAGTACAGCAGAGTGCCGTCTACCCTCGTTTCTTTCTTCTGACAACCATTCAAAGGCCCGTTTAACTTCAAATTCAACATATTCTGCACGCTTGACCCCTGAGACTGTAGCCAGACGACCAACAGTTTTCGCAGCCAGTTCCATCACAGTGACATCAGAGGATGGAAGTAAATTCCTCAGATAATTGGCAAACCTAGTTATCCGAGTTTTTGTTGTATCACAATCTCCACCAATTAGGCAAACTGAAAATGAATACATAAATTTTTACTTAAATCAGCATCAAAATGAAAAAATCCTCATTTTTGTGCATAAAACTTAGACCTACCTATAGCTAGTACACCTCCTTTTTTCTCATGAACGTCGTTGCTGGAAACCATCTCAAAGATCTGGTGATTGAATTCATCTAAAAACTGGGTTAATTCTTCTTGTGGTACTTCCCTTAGTTCCGTTTTAGAATAATGATATAGTTCTCGGGCAGTCTTTATCTGTATATCAACATTCCTGGACTTCAGGCCAGCAACAAACTGTGCCACTTGATTCGACATTTTGAAGTATTTCTTCACACCCTTTAGACTAAACAATTACATTATCGTTAAGGGTGCAAAAAACCTTCTACCCTTCGTATTTCTTGTAAATATTCGGTTTTATTTACGCACAAATAAATAAACAAACCACCACCATCCGCATGTGTACCACAGACACTGTTTTTTTTATTTCTGAAGAAGTGACAATATAGTGACGTACATATCGTTAAATTCCGAAGAAAAGTTATGTAATTTTTTTAATGTCCTTTCGCACACATTCTGCGGCAAGAAAAATAAATTTAAGTTGCTTATTTTGTTCATATCTTAAACTAGACATTAAAATTAATTGTCCTATGTTGTCTGTAATCAAAAATTACAACAATTACGAAAATTTCAATTGAATTTGTATCTGTCAAACTCGGCAGTCTATGGTTACATGGCCGATATTTCATTCATTCCGAGCTTCCTTTTCTTTCTGTCGTTTATGGGTATACACGGGCGGTCATCGTTGAAGATTTCCGTATAAATTATTAAATGAAGGTGCTATAGGCGTTGATTTTATGAAAAAGCTGTAGGTTATAAAATTTTAAATAATGATCTTACTCGAGATCAATAATAGAATTATAGAAGAAACTCTAACTGTGAAATATAAAAATGCACTGGCGAGGTGAGTACGTTACGCTTAGAAAGTTCAGTGTTTTTTACGATTTACGATGTGTTGTTACGGTATGTGTTCTCTGTGTCTACATTTTGTGCGAAAATATAGTGAAATTGTGCAATTTTATGTGAGGGTTGTCTCCGCTATAACCCCTTTTTGGGAGTAACTTGACAAGTGTCAAATTCTTAGGGTGGGCCCACGTTGACCGCCGCATTACACATATTATCACTCCCTGGGCTCGTAAACTATGTATATTAGCAGGAAAATTAATTCCTGTCTGATGTAGTAGGAGGGTGACGCGGCGTCCGTTGCGCCTATCTCAGCGTGCATGACTCATATCGGTTGTTTATTAGCGCCTGCTGGGTGCGGAAATGTCCTATAAAATGTTTTTGGATTCTTCAAGTAGCAAACAGTGTACAAAACCAACATTGAAATGTGATGATAAATATTTATAGTAGCTACTCTAAGGGTGTTTATCTTCCAAATTACTGCCATTGCTGTAATATTAAATTAATCATAATATCATTTGTAAAATATGTTAAACTTTTCAGCTTAAAGCCCGAGTCCATAGATGTCACGGTTGCAGATTTTGATGGAGTTCTCTTTCATATATCTAATGTCAATGGAGATAAAACCAAAGTTAGAGTAAGTACAAATGTAGCAGTTAATTACAAAATTTGTCATTTGAAACTAAAAGCGCTTATGGGATTGTTTATCAACTAAGTGATAAGAATATTTTATGTACCCATAACATCCTCTTGTACTTCAGGAACAGTACTTTGCCTGCTAACAACTATATTTAATTATCCTGTACACATACAATTTATTAACTATAACAAATATTACTTTCAGGTTAGTATATCACTGAAGTTCTATAAGCAATTAGAGGAACATGGGGCAGATGAGCTGCTCAAGAGGGTATATGGCCCACTCCTCATTGAGGCAGAGTCAGGTACAGACTGTTGATATTTTGTTGTGATCTGTGAATATATCTAGCATCAGTGCAAAGTTAATTTTTGATAACTTTGACCTTGTTTATCCTCTGTGATATAGGTCTATCAAATGTGCCAGTTGATACTAATATTTTTATCTTGATTAGAAGTAATAAGTTCTTATAGATACAGTGTCCTTTTATGATAAAATTGGTTGGGTTATGTACAGAAACATCTTTTTTTGCATTGCAAGGACCTGCATAAACATTTGTGTAACCATTGAGTGTTGCGAACTGTTTATAAAGGTGGTACCCAGAATATACTCCCAGCCTCCTTTTATTAAATTCATTCTGGCACCAAAGCAAATGTTATGAACAATAAAATATTGTCTTATGGAGTAGAAAATGGAAAGTCTGTAGAATTCACTGAAGCATTGCAGTTAGTTTAACCGTTACAATCATTGATTGCTTGCTTCAAATTAGTTCAAGTGTGACTTTCTTTTAAATTATAATCAGTGTAAAATTTTTTTACTTGCATACTGATTTATTAATTCCTTACTAATTTATTAATTACAGAATAAATAGTTATATAAATTAATTTCTATGGATTGATCCATTATAGAATGTGTTAGATATTGTATTATTTTACAATATTTCTCTAGGACCTAATCACCCATATCTACAACTTTGTGATTAACTTCTAGCGAAGGCCTAGTTCAGTTTTGTCATATTATTATTTCATATTCATATGTATAAGTGAGTCATAAAGGTCTATTGTAATATCATAGTGAATTATTTTGTTGTTACTGCATAGAGAACTGTGATGAAGATAAACACTGTTTATTTATAAACAGCAAGAAACAATGTAGAAAATTTTAGTAGGACATGGTTGTTTTACAATCCATTTTGGTACATAGTATAATAAATAAGATAAATATGATATCATTGTTTGTGTTGCCTACCTTCAATTTATCTTTGAATTTTAATTGCTTTCCCTAACTGCACTTGTAATTGTGCTTATAATTTAAACTGGATTTTTAATTTGATTAAGAAAACTTATCAAACACTGTTTACTATAAATCGAGCTGCAAATCAGCCAGTTGTTTTAAGTCATGCGATTTGGTTAAGTTACTAAAGTTATGATTATTCAGGTAACTGGAGTGTATAATCTGGTGCAAGTTTTTTTATCAGTGACTAAACATAATATTACATATATAACAGTGGATGTGATATTTTTATCTGCTTCGAGTCTGTTGATAAGATTGCAAAAGTATTGTTGCTTTCAAATAAATAACTGATAAGTATGCTTGTTGAATACCAACTTATGGAGACAAAAAAATATGTTAACATAGTTCATCTTAACTAATATTATAAGCTGAAGAGTTTGTTTGTTTGTTTGAACGCGCTAATCTCAGGAACTACTGGTCCGAATTGAAAAATTCTTTTTGTGTTGAATAGACCATTTATCGAGGAAGGCTTTAGGCTATATAACATCACGCTGCAACTATTAGAAGCGAAGAAATAATGGAAAATGTAAAAAAAACGGAAAAAATAACTATTCCACACGGACAAAGTCACACACAGACGAGCACAGCTAGTTAATCAATATTTACGTAAACTTTGAAGTTTGTGAATATGCACCTTGATACTTATTACATCATCCTTAACATTGGGTGACCAGATGGCGTATCTATGTAATGAGCTCAGTGCCATGGCAACAAACTTTAGTGCTGATACAAAAATTATTTATATCACATTCTTCTGCAATGACATATCATAATATTACCTACATATATAAATAGGAATGACTCACAATTATTAACAAATTATATGCACCTAAAAGACATTAATGTTGAATGACTAAATTTTAACAATGTCAAGGTTATGAGTAGTAGGTATTTTTGGTTTCCCACTATAAATTTAATAACAATTAGTATAAATTGTTAGTTGATGAAAAATTACATCTTAATTTTGCCAACCTTCTCCTTGTTTTAATAGGACAGTTATTGTAAAAACATATATATTATACAACATAAATCTGTCAACCGAATTTCCTCAAGCAGATCGCAATTTGTAAATAACAATTTACCTCGATAGCAATGATATGTGTACATCTGTCAGTATAATAAATTGTACAATTTAATTGGCAGGTTACAATGTATCCCTGCTTCTGGACTTGGAGAACATCCCTGAAGACTGGGAGGAGCTGGTGAAGAAGGTGGGCCTGCTGAAGCGGAACTGCTTTGCGTCGGTGTTCGAGCGGTACTTCCGGCTGCAGGAGGACGGCGACGTGGGCCAGAAGCGCGCCGTCATCAACTACCGGCAGGACGAGACGCTGTGAGTGACTCCCTTGAGCCTTTAGCACTACCCTGACCGGCTGAAGGTGGGCCTGCTGAAGCGGAACTGCTTCGCGTCGGTGTTCGAGCGGTACTTTCGGCTGCAGGAGGGCATCAACTACCGGCAGGACGAGACGCTGTGAGTGACTCCCTTGAACCCCTAGCACTGACCTGACCGGCTAAAGGTGGGCCTGCTGAAGCGGAACTGCTTTGCTTCGGTGTTCGAGCGGTAGTTCTGGCTGCAGGAGGGCATCAACTACCGGCAGGACGAGACACTGTGAGTGACTCCCTTGAACCTCTAGCACTGACCTGACCGGCTAAAGGTGGGCCTGCTGAAGCGGAACTGCTTCGCGTCGGTGTTCGAGCGGTACTTACGCGCGCCGTCATCAACTACCGGCAGGTTTTGGTCACTGTACAAAACATATGAGGTTTTCTTTATAGAAGCGACATTCTATACCCTTAGCTATGAAAAAGATGTAGTAAAGACTTACATAGTCTAATAAAGATTGATTATATTGTATTACAGATACGTTGAAGCGCAGGAAGATCGCGTGACGGTGGTGTTCTCTACGGTGTTCAGGCATGAGGACGACATGGTCATCGGCAAAGTCTTCATGCAGGAGCTGAAAGAAGGAAGAAGAGCATCCCATACTGCACCTCAGGTAAAATAATTATCTTATAGTGTCAATTGTCCTTTTAGTCCTCAAATGTTATTTTGAGTGTTCTCATTTAACCTGTCAAATGTTAAACAACGATATCGGGATACACAATACATTTTTTATTGTGTCTGAAATGCTGGTACTGGGGAGGTTAAAGCATTTGAAGATTATGGGTTCAAGTCAATTCAGGTTCTCAACTTTAGTTCAATTGTTTGTCTTTCTATCTACTTGTGAAGAGTAATTAATATTTGAAGTAATTGTCATCATTTCGTTTGTCGGCGGCTCTATTAATTAATGAGCTGAGCAGGCGTAGTAGCGCATATTAAGATCGTAACTCTAGCGTTAGCGCAGTAAATGATTTATTTATTTTTGTTGCAGGTTCTTTTTTCACACAAAGAACCACCACTAGAACTCATGGACACGGATGCGAAAGTAGGGGAAAATATCAGTTACGTTACTTTTGGTAAGTGTAAAGTTTCAGCAAGTATGTAATGTATTTTATTAATTTTGAAGTTGACTTTCGTGTTTCTTATAAAAATCCTCTCGACTGCGCCTCTTTATTAGGCCTCGTAGAGCCGTGGTCATGTAGCAATTGTGCGTTGCGGAGTGATTCGTCGGTAAAACTGCTCCTCTTAAACTCATACATCGTCGCATGTTTGTTTTTTCGGCGTACCGCCTCGCGCATCGCGACGCGCGTGGCGTCTCCTTAAACGAAGCCTTCTGATTATTACCATAAAGCACAGTACATAAAACTGTATGTTATGACTGACCCAATGGCTCAATTGGTAGCGACCATGAACCAATGGTTGTGGGTTCCATACCCACACAGTACAAAGATTTGTGTGCATTGACCACTGTTTGTATCGGTCTAGGTGTTTAAAAAAGTACGTAAATATATCAGTAGTCTAGTGCCCATAGTACAAGCTTCGGCTTAGTTCGGGGCTAGATGGCGATGCGTGGCCCAGTGTGGCATGTCTTGGGTTATTTATTTATTATTTGTGTTTGTTTTGTTGCAGTGCTGTTCCCGCGGCACACGTGCGCGGCGGCGCGCGACAACACCATCGACCTGCTGCACATGTTCCGCGACTACCTGCACTACCACATCAAGTGCTCCAAGGTGTACGTGCACTCGCGCATGCGCGCCAAGGCCGGCGACCTGCTCAAGGTGCTCAACCGCGCCCGCCCGCAGCAGGCGCGGCCCGCCGAGCGGAAGACCATCACGTCAGTATACCACAGCTGTTTACTTTATAACTACAAACTGCGCATGCGCCAAGGCCGGCGACCTGCTCAAGGTGCTCAACCGCGCCCGCCCGCAGCAGGCGCGGCCCGCCGAGCGGAAGACCATCACGTCAGTATACCACAGCTGTTTACTTTATAACTACAAACTGCGCATGCGCCAAGGCCGGCGACCTGCTCAAGGTGCTCAACCGCGCCCGCCCGCAGCAGGCGCGGCCCGCCGAGCGGAAGACCATCACGTCAGTATACCACAGCTGTTTACTTTATAACTACAAACTGCGCATGCGCCAAGGCCGGCGACCTGCTCAAGGTGCTCAACCGCGCCCGCCCGCAGCAGGCGCGGCCCGCCGAGCGGAAGACCATCACGTCAGTATACCACAGCTGTTTACTTTATAACTACAAACTGCGCATGCGCCAAGGCCGGCGACCTGCTCAAGGTGCTCAACCGCGCCCGCCCGCAGCAGGCGCGGCCCGCCGAGCGGAAGACCATCACGTCAGTATACCACAGCTGTTTACTTTATAACTACAAACTGCGCATGCGCCAAGGCCGGCGACCTGCTCAAGGTGCTCAACCGCGCCCGCCCGCAGCAGGCGCGGCCCGCCGAGCGGAAGACCATCACGTCAGTATACCACAGCTGTTTACTTTATAACTACAAACTGCGCATGCGCCAAGGCCGGCGACCTGCTCAAGGTGCTCAACCGCGCCCGCCCGCAGCAGGCGCGGCCCGCCGAGCGGAAGACCATCACGTCAGTATACCACAGCTGTTTACTTTATAACTACAAACTGCGCATGCGCCAAGGCCGGCGACCTGCTCAAGGTGCTCAACCGCGCCCGCCCGCAGCAGGCGCGGCCCGCCGAGCGGAAGACCATCACGTCAGTATACCACAGCTGTTTACTTTATAACTACAAACTGCGCATGCGCCAAGGCCGGCGACCTGCTCAAGGTGCTCAACCGCGCCCGCCCGCAGCAGGCGCGGCCCGCCGAGCGGAAGACCATCACGTCAGTATACCACAGCTGTTTACTTTATAACTACAAACTGCGCATGCGCCAAGGCCGGTGACCTGCTCCTCTACTTTCATAGTGTGAACGGTCAAACTATAGAACTCTTTGTAGAGTTCCCCGAGAAGTATAATCTTCCGATGGTCAAATGCGAGAGTGAACCAAATTTTGCTGGTTGATGCCATTCCATTGTAAAATGCGATATCACTTATCATGTAATCAAGCGCAAACCCATTTCGAAAAAAAAAACATGTCCGTCTTTTTAATATTTGTGTGTCTCTACACTCTACTAACATCTCTTTTTAAAACTCATTCCCTCTCTTTTTAACACACCCACTCTCACACATGTTATTAATTAACAGTTTCTTGGTGATTTTACTTTTATCCGCCCTAGACTTTAACGTGAGTTGCGTATTTGTTCCAGGGGGAGAACATTCGTCAGGCGAGATTGAGTGTTGCGCGCCGGCGGGTAGGCGGCCGCCTCTCTGCCGCACGCGCGGCCTCCGAGTGGACGCGTTGCGTGACGGGACTCCGACAATGTGCGTATTCCATCGTACCCCACGTCAGCGGAACAATACCCGTATTTATTTATATTGACTCACTTCGGATCGATTCAGTCACAAAGTACTTATCGCGTTCGCCGTCACACCGCTGTGAATCCTTTGCCAAACGTTCTCGTAACGACGAAATGTGCACATTGTAGTGTAAATTATATTTATTGTCAACTCTTGAGCATAGCGTAAAGTCGATAAATAATGTTGCCGTAGTAATTGTTGATGACGAAATTATGCTTTATTATGATTATGATGAGAGTTCTATTTATAGAGGTGGCACTGCAGTATTCGAGTTGGGTTCCTATACCGCCGCAGTGCCCGTGGGGGCGAACTTTCCTTCTAGCTTACGTAATTTTGTTGAAGTGAGTTATGCAATTACCGATCCTCATGTAGGGTAAATGTATTATAAAATCTAGCCTATACTTATTGTTTGATTTACAAAGTTGTAAAAATGTATATCTCTGGAATAACAAGACAGGTATAATGCACAAACTTGTACGAATTATTCGTTGAATAAGTTTAAACACCGCTCCTTCGTTTAGTCTGATAATGTTATGCAATATACGAACAATAATTTTAATAAAGTTACACTTCAGTTTTAGGTAGGTCCGATTCAATTATAATAATGTGTAAGTGAAAAGTGTATAGTATTTCTCAATAGATTCTTCCATAGACAAGAGAAATAAATTGCAATGGCCTTATTTACGACGAGTGCCGAGTTCCGCCCGGGGCGCGCCATAGTCTCGCTAGCGTAGACCAGGATACATACACCCGTGTATCTAATTTAAGTGCAATTCGATAACACACTCTTATTCCAACTTGCATTTAATTTTAAATAAATAAATTATCTAAATTTTTAGTAAATCTTAATTCGCGTGTTATATATTTTTATTATTATGAGTAGTTAGTGTCATCCTATAGAAACAATCTATCTACAGACATCCGATCTCCGGATTGCTCAAACGTTCTCGAACACCAAGGAGCTGGGCTGCCGCGTCAGAGTATATTTAGAGAGTAATAGAGTTTTCGTGTATGTACTATGCAGAGTTGAGTATTTGCCAGGAAGTAGCGTGTAAGGTCATTTGTGGTTGATGGAGTTGCTGGCAAGTCGGTATCGGCCGTGGACTGAGTGATTAAAATATTGAAACATTGTCTTCAAACCAAAAGGTTTATATGGAACATGAATGTATTTGCTAAGTCATAAAATAAATGAGACATACTATTATAACATGACAGTTTATAAAATAACATGGGATGTATGAGTAAGAATGAGAAGTAATACAAGCATGTAGAAACAATTTAACTATTTAATAAAATTTTGTAGCTAACTTGAATTTTATGTAACTTTTATTTGCAAGATGTATTATTTATGTATTATAAAGTGTAAGTTAAATGTTGCTTTAAAGTTATTCCTTACAATTTGATCATTGTTTTTACTGTCAGTTTTATTGCGAGACTTTGTAAAGTGCAGAATACTGAAGTTATTTGTGAATATGTAATTATTCTTGTGATTTCGGAAGTCCGTTTATACTGTATTTTTATTTTCTAGATTAAAGAAAACATCTTACTTCACTGTGTTTATATTTTAATAATCCAACTCTACAAGTGTAACATTTAGTACAATCTAATTACATTCAACAATTTTCTTTTCTCGTACAACTACACACCCATATTCCTTATACAAACATACACAATATCATATCATACACCAATGATGTCATACAATTTCAACTACTAGTAAATAAAAAATAAACTATTACCAGCATAATGAGCCTGCAATGATTTAAAAATGATAATAAATTCAGGTGTGACTCATAGCACTCAATTTGCTATTATAACAAATGGTATGACACCACTATGATTTAATCATGTTTTGACATTATTATGAAGCAGATTTCTCGAGTTCATCAGTAAAAACTTGCAATATCCATATTTATAGTCCAGCAACCTTCATAAAACTATTAGTTGAGATTGTTCATATTTCCATGAAAAAGAATGAATCGAGATACAGCTTGGTTTCATATATAAATTATAAAAAGCCATCAATATGATTTATGCATGGATTACAATTTCAATATAATACCTACATATATAAAAGTTATTCAAACTGAATTAAATAGGTTATACTACATTTTTAAAGTGTTTTACTATAGACAGATAAAACCTAACCTTCGCAATTAATGTTGGTGTTCAAACCATGCGTATTCCTTAGTGGCTCTGTGATACCCCGATACCCTTTCCTGCATTCTATCCGTTGCTCCTAACGCGATCGTACGGTAAGGGTCAATTTGTACTAGCGCAGAGTCAAAGCGCATCGAAGTGTCTATCCAAAACTAAGTAAACATAACAAATTCAACCCTAACTTCACATCGTAACGTTCACCAATTCAAAAAAGACCAATTCCCGTTGGTCGCGCTAATTCGAAAGAATGCGCTCATCTTTTTAAAGTCTCTGAAGCAATGTGTGCGTTACCTACGCTGTGGAGTAGGTCGAATTTGTTATTTTCAATTTTGCATAGACGCTTCGACGATAAATTTAAAGTTTAGAATTCGTTGTTGTTATTGGAGGCGGGCGGTGCGGTAGGAGAGGCCTTGGGCTGGCCGAGCTTGGACAGCGTGGCCACCTTGCTCGCGAAGCGGACGAAGCTCAGCCCGCCCGCGTCCGGCTTCTGCGCCGGGTTGTCCGGCTGGAACGACGCGTCCAGGGAACCTGCACAGTTTACACACATCACACAGTGTTTCCAGGAGTCTTAGGGGCTGCACAGACGACAGACCTTTTGTGCGATAGAGTCTGCGTCTGAGACATTTAAAAAGAGTATCTAGGTCCCTACAGCTATGCCGACAGAATGATCGAAGATGTGCGTTGAGTCTGTGAAATATCCGCGCCAGATTTTTGCGCGTCGTGTGCGTTACTGCATATAAATTGCATCACAGACTATCCGTGACGCACTTTTTTTGCAATTATGCAGTAACGCACACGACGCGCTAAAATCTGGCGCGGTTATTCCACAGACTCAACTCACACGATACACATCTTCGATCATTCTGTCGGCAGACCTAGACACTCTTTTTAAATGTCTCAGGCGCAGACTCTATCGCACAAAAAGTGTGCCGTCTGCGCTGCACCTAACTGTGGTATTTAGCTACACCTTCGAAGGTTATATGTCAGAGCTTCATTTGGTATTCGGCAGGAAGCACCACGGTCAGGCATGTTGGGGGGGCGACGTGTCATCTTTTCGCCCTAAGCCGCCACCTGCCCGTGGTGCATCCTGCCGAAAAAATAAAATTATCTTCAATTAAAGTCTTACTTTGCTGTGGAGACATGATGGAGCTCTGCTGCGACCCCTGCCGGTTTTCGTTGTCCATGTTCTGACTAGTCTTCTCGTACAACAGGTCCAGAGCTGGCAGGAACAAATCACAAGTGTAATCAACAATACAATTAAAAGAAGAGCTGTTATCTACTGTGAATCAGTTAGCGCGTCCGTTTATCTTATCTCAGTCTTAATTTTGAATGGCAACCGTAGGCAGTTATGATATGGGATGGCTCACGAGTGAAGGTAAAGAACATATTGGTAAGATCAACAAAAGTAGTTAGCTACAACATAAGTATATAGCTATACCACCATAAAAATAAAAAATAAATGTCATGAAACATTACGCAAACATCGACCCGATACTAAAGCACAGAGACTTTTCTCTCACACGTAATAGAAAGCGGGATCGACAAAGGTAATGAAAGTACATAATGATACGTAAAAACACAGTAGGTATTAACACCAGAACACACAAATGTTAATCATGTGAATATTTTTGCCGGGTCGAATCAACGATCTTTGGTTCAGAAACCGTCGAATAAGCCATCGAACCGTAAAAAAGGCATAATATCACCGTTTACTTTTGTTGCTGACCTTACTACGTTAAGTTACTTATATAACGTACAACATATTATGCAGTGCAATAAAAAAATTCCAAACATATTAGGTATGTAAAGTAAGATTTTTTTCAGTAAAAATGGGCAACCTAGAAAGTAAAGCTAATCCGTGTGTATTCGCAGGAAAGCGTCGATTAAAAAATAAATAAAATAATTTAAAGAAATCACCGTCTTTCAATGACATGGCGTCCATTTTCGCATCTTGTATTGTTTCCAGTTCCTGCCGAAACTTGCACGTTATTTTACGACGTTGGTAATCTGCTTCGATCTGCTGCTTGGTCCGAGGAATGCGGAATCGGTAGCAGCAACACACCATCACGACTACACAAAAAAAAATTTGATAAACTGGTAATAACTCGTGGATTTATTCCGACCTCATTTAGGTATATACTCACTCAAACAGGCTATTGCAGCTATGCAAAGAAAGACAATGTGCCAAAGCCTTAGTCCTCCCACAATAGGTCTTTCCAACCACTCCGGTTCCATAATAGGATCCATTTTTACGGAATTCCCAAGTCCCTTTACAACGAACAAACCACTTTTAACCTGTTGAAACAATTCAGCGATATACCTAGTACAATTGAGGGAAAATGAAATTATCCCAATTCGTAGGAGTGGTTGTTAGCCACACCTAGTATTACGCTACCACCCCCTGGCACTCCCACAACCATTTCATACGCAGTGTGCTGTGAATGTATTGCTGAGTTACAGTGCTAAATATGACCAACTCGAACATCATCGGAACATCTTTCCATTAGTCGTGTTATGGCAAACCATGTCAGGGTTGTTGACTGAAGATGTGGTAAAAGAGTATTCTAATCATCAGATTAATTTTATAAAATTTGAATTTCCCTCGTACCACAATACCGCGTAAATATATTTCTGGGCTGTGTTACCCCATTTAAAGCCGATTGTCAATGACAAAGTCAAAGGTTAATTCCATTCATTACGAAAACTACTTCTACTCGTGTTAATTAAAGGGAATTTAGATGGGTTGATAATGCGTAGGTTTAGCATTAACATCATGTCAAAGTTTGTTTTATGGTGGATGCACGGAGATAAAATCTAAATGCAAGTTCTCTCATATTGCTACAATTTAATTGCTTTTGTATACTCTACTACTACATAATTTAACCAAACGATTTTGTCATAATCAATTTTGAAATAAAAATATAAATTTATCACACGCCGTAATCTGTGAATGAAATGACGCAGAGTAGTTTCACTTTTTTTGTGTTGACAACATCGTTATCGTTTTTCTCTTTCGTTTGTGCCCGTTTCACTTTCCCGCAGAAAATAGGGTGTCGAATCTGTCCTATAACCTCCGTTATATTTATTACTATTTAAAGATCGAAGATGAATCTTTTATGATAATTGTGGATTAATTCGTGTAAAGGTTGTTCTAAGTGATGTTGTGTAAGATCGTTTGTGTTCTTGCGGTCACTCTGTAGCGTTTTTAAAAATTAAACATGGCCTCGAACCGAGGAATTCAGATTGGATCCGCGTGGTTTCAACGGAAACTGAATTTGCGGCCTCAGCACCGGGGCGTGCACCTGGTCACAGAGGAGATCCTGAAGCAGGTGCCGGAGCTGTCGCAGTTCGCGGTGGGCCTGTGCCACATCCAGAGTGAGTACTCGTCAGGCGTCAAGATCGCATTCTTGCCGCCGATGATGCACCCCCTCCCACTTGTCATATTTGCCCTACATCCCGTGCTGTTTTACAATTACGCTGCGTTGATAGTAAATAGGTATATCGGTAGCGTAGGTGGAGTTTGAGGAAGCGCGTGTAAACCAGCTGATCGTTATGACACGTTGATTCCAGTAATGCACACATCGGCGAGCCTGGCGCTCAACGAGAGTTGGGACCCGGACGTCAGAGATGACATGGAGATGATGCTCAACAAAATTGTCCCAGAGGGCCTGCCTTACCGCCACTCTTGCGAAGGACCCGACGATATGGTGAGTCTCCAATTGTCATAAATCATGCAGTTAAAATGGTTGTCAAATTAACTGTTTTGTCAAATATATTCAAATTGACATGCAGTTGTTTTTCATAACATTAGCCACATCTGTTTTATAATGTTTTGTAGTGATGACCTTTGAGTGTACTTAGTGATATAAATTTTTCAGTGATAATAAGTGACATTATGAAGGTGAAATTACATTGTACACAATTAACAGCTCTATGCCACTCGGACACAATAACATGGTGCACATTTGTACCTTCATATAATGTGCTTAGTAAAATTAGTACATTTTAGTGGCATGTTTATGACCATTTTTGGTTATTTGTGTGGAACACATAATTACAGCAAGATCTATTTGTTAATTTTATTATTTTTTTACATAGATGGTAATGTAAAACTAAGTAAGCAATGTATAAAGTATAGAGTGTGCATTAGTGTAATATAGGTACAAACTATAGCACATACCTACATGGACTTCTTCCTATTGATGATTGAAATAATTATAATAAATTGTATGTAAAATATGATAAAAGCACTGTTTTTGGGATTTATTAAGGAATATTCATTAAATAAGCAGGTTAGTAGAGTCATGTAGGAGCTTTAACTTGAAATTATTTCTCCCACAGCCTGCCCATGTCAAAGCTTGCTTTTTGGGGTCATCTCTGACAATACCTATCACAGACGGCAAGTTAAACCTAGGAACTTGGCAGGGGGTATGGCTCTGTGAGCATCGGAATCATGCAGGTAGCCGAAAGGTAAGAGTTATTTGCAATAGCTATTGTGGCACATTGAAATTTAATAATCTATTTACTGTTCTATTTCTTAATAAATCAATCCAATCTGTTAAAACTTGACTTCTATCTTGATTATATTAATGAAACATAAATTCATACAATAACTTGTACTCATTTGGTATATGGTGTAAAAGTCCGACACCACTATTTTAGTAGGCAAATATGGTGTATGTGATTGTACCCTACAAATTTCTTCAAATAACTATCCTTACCTGTCAAATTTCAACACACAATTTTCAACATTAATGTGCATAGACAGATATTCTTTATTGTACTAAACTGGTTTGATGGCTCATTTGGTAGTGACCGCTGCCTTCTGAGCCAAGGGTTGTGGGTTCGATTCCCGCACAGTACAAACATTTGTGTTTATGAACATGTCTGTTTTTATTGGTCTGAGTGTTTTCTATGTATAAATGTAATATGTATAATGTCTAATGTATAATGACAAAAAAAAGTATCTAAGTAAGATTATCAGTTGTCTAGCACCCATAGTACAAGCTTTGGCTTTGGGGCTAGATGGCGATGTGTGGCCATGCAGCATGGCATGTCTTGGGTTATTTATATTTAAAACAATCGACATTGAACTAGGCATAGTTTACATTTATCGTTATAAGCTTTCTCTTCCAGAAAACATTTGGCCTTTGGATAGCAAAATATGTATTTTGACATAATTGAGTAAGTTGATGTGTGGCTGCGTGTACATGTTTGTCGTCGTCGCCAGGTGGTGGTGACGCTGTCGGGCTGCCCGCGCGACTCGCCGCTGTCGCCGGTGTCGGCGGCATCGTGCTCCAGTTAGGAGCGGGGGGGGGGCGCGACCCCCCACACGCACTCGCACTCGCGCCCCTCCTCCAAGAGCACGCGGAGGTAAACCCCGCGATGACACCTTTTATATCCCTGCACCCAAATAGATGTTAGTTCTTACTCTTATCTTCGAGCGACAATATGTACATAAGATTAATATTTTGTAATACTTCGCGTGGCAGCTTCGACTTCTTTAAAGAAGTGATGGACGTAATGATGGCCCCGTTCCGAGGTCTGGCGATGATGCGAGGTCTCCGAGACACCGATGAGGCATATGTAGTTTGTACCCCAAGAAACATCCTACTTGTAATATAGCATATATAGGAATTGATAAATTAATGACGATACTCATTTACTTAATCTAGCTTCTTCCTCCCGTTGAAGTGCCATGCGAAGATTGAATCCCTATTGATGTTACGTTCAGTCCGGTTTAAACTGAACCCGTTAAATTTGTACATAAAATTATGTGCGACGGTTTTAATGTATACATAAAGTAATTGTTGTTTTGTTATTGCAACTTGTCGATATGTACATAGGTCACGCGTGAACGTTGTGATTTTGCGCTTCATAGGTACGGTTGTTGAAAGGGTTGAACAATAAATGTGTTAAGGGAAGTATGATATAAGGAGTAATGATTTGAAACAATTAACTATTTTTCACTACTGCACTTGTTTACATTTTTTCCAAGTTCACCAGGAGACACGATATATTTTTAAACATGCCCGCACGTTAGGCGTTTATATGAAGTTGGACACTCATTTTACTACACCAATTTTGTATGTAATTGCACTGGTTAACAATCAGTTCATGTAAGTTTAAGAGCTGAATGTAGGTTAAATAGATAAGTACTTTGTACGTTACGATAGCTCCCTTCTCTCTCCGTGTTAGGTTAGACATTATTAACGATTAGTACGTGAAATATGTCCATAGCTTTAAATGTGTCACACTCGTTGTATCAACGGGTCCTTCACGGATGACAATGAGCTAACATTTGGTACCACTAGTTAGTAGTTGTATATCATTACTCTTAAGATCATGTAAGTGCCTCGGATTTATGGGGTGGTCATGTATTCATTTGCAGACTTGGAATAGGGTGGAGTAAAGTCGGCAGACTGAATCAGCGTCTCTGTTTAATGACTTCACACATCGATACTGTTTGGTATACCTACTGTGAATATTTTATTTGCTATGCAACATTCTTCTTTGGTGTCTGCTTTCTCCGTGACTTATTTGATGATATTTACTGCACCTTGAGATGTGCGTTGTCTTGTACTACAATAATTCAATGTATAATTTTGCAATGTCTATTAAAGGCGTATGTGTATAGATGTATGTCTTCCTATGTAAGTTCCACTATGTAAGAATCATGATTAGAATAACTGTCTCATGTATCAGGTACTTGTGAATGGTATTAGGGTATACAAACATCACCTTTATGTCCGGCCACAAATATGTTACTTAGGTAATTTAAAGAAACTAATGCATAGGTAATTCCAAATTGAATCCAAAGAACTTAATTATTATAGAATAACTGGGTGGTATACTAAAAGCGGGTGTCATTTTATATAAATTGTGTTGTAGTAAAATTGCGATACTAATTTTTACAGGGTTGTAAACTCTGATTTTACAGGAATTTAATAATATTAATTCCATAAAAGCATGAGAACGGTATACAGTAGGGCGAGCGCGCCGGGTCCGTACGTTCGGCTCGAGTGCCCGGCCGCGCGGTTGGCACAATTTTACACTCGAGACTTAGTTAGGGGTTAATGAATTATAAATAGTAGCATACAGTTGAGAGTAAGTGAACCACGGCGGCGCCGGCCCGCCCGCGCAGACACGCACAACCTCCTAGGATTGCCAACGTTTTGAAGCGTGTTTAGCAGATTGCCATACAGATCTTATAAGTCAGTTTTCTAAGTCCCTTAACACTATGTTATTTGATAACGACACAGAACTATTTGGTTATATTTTGCTTACAATTAAGAAACAAATTAGTCTTGACATTTACGCTATTTCATCTAAAAGACGTGCATAAATGTGTCGTCAACTCTGTTGATAAATTAATTGAGGCTTCACGAAGTTTATTTATAGTTCTGCAGAGGAGGAAAATATAATCCTGGAAAACTAGGGAAGTAATCCTCGTCGATAAAGGAATTCAAATGATCCTGAACGACAGAACATTCGGTGGTCTTTTCGTTTAATGACTCGAACTCGGTACACACGAAGCCATCTTCGCGGCCGGTTGGCAAGCCTAGACCGCGCGACGGCGGCGCCGCCGAAGTCGTTTTGATACCGCATTGTACAAAGTGTAGATGTCACAGACATGAAAGTTTTGTCTCATGGACAATGTTAGATTTACTTCACTTAGGGAGCTTGTACTTTCATACTCGGCCATTCATAGATTCGCCATTTTAATATTATTATTGTTTTCATAGTCATAGATAATGTTTTCTAATTGTCTTAAAAGCTAATGAAAATCTTTATATATGCTTTTAATAATATTTCTTAGTTAATATATAAAAGCAATTTAAGTATTTTTTGATGTTTACACTCGATCATTTGTGAGATGTCTCTTCTGCAAAGATATTCTTTTCACTTTTATCGCCTTTGTTTGTTCTAGATATAATTTTCTCTTTTGGATAGGTCTTGGGACAAGGGGTAAGGAATGGCTATTAAGTGCTTTTTAACACATAATTAAGGATTTGTAAATATTTTTTGCATTAATATAGTGTACATGCAATGAACCATGTACATACAGTGATTCATAATGTATAAATGTTCAAGTGCTATTTGTGTACATGACTATTAGGTATGCCACTGCCATTGAACATTTGCCTCTTTACAATACTGTTGATTTAAATTTATTTTAATTCGTAAATATTAAATTTAAAAAGAATGTTGGTATGGAAAATATCCTATTAAATATGTAGATGTAATTCCAAATGAAACAAAAGCGACTGGTTCGCGTAGAATTTATACACATTCCTTTATTTTAATTAATATTGTTAAGTGTCTTCAGGACTGGGACATCGCGGGGTTTTTATTGTATTACCGTTCAAATTAGCATTTAGTGTGTCCCATTTGGCTGTTACAATAACAACGAATGTGTCTAGTGTTGTACCTTAAGTGGTTCTACATTCCAAAGCAAATCTCTTACAAAAATTCAGTATACATTTTGTCTAAGTGTGTATTTACGTATACAATCATATTATTATTACGCCATATTCAAATGTATTCGTTCCCAAAGTGTATCATGTAAAAGTGTAATAAACAGCCAATATTATTGTACTTAAATATAATAATAATCTTTGTTTTTCTCTGTATGATACATTGAGTGTTTTACTATTTCAAAATGTAATACAATAATAATCATGAACATTCACTAATAATGGCACAAAATTTTAATATAACAATTTTTGGATTTAAAAGTCAGTATCGTTAATTCGTTTGTCATTATTAATATTAATTGCACATAGGAAAATGAGGTTGTAATCAGGATTATTAACGTAATAACCGAAAAGGAAGACAAATAATTTGTGTGTATATTGTTTAAGATTATTATATCAATATTTAATATGATTATTGTACAGTTCATTAATTCACATTTTCTTAGAGGATCCTTGTCAGTTGTATATTGTTGGTTTTACGCTCACTTGTAAGTGACATTGAAATATCGGTCACGATAAAATTTAATTGTATCATATAACTTGTACAATATAAATATATAGATCCACAATTATGAAAGAGATTAAATATTTGCAAAAGTTAATATCATGCGGGTTTTATTTTTTAAAGTAAACACCTTCCTATTAATCAGTCGACTTACCTACCGCTAATATCTAAATTAAGATCTAATTATCTAACTACATACAATTTGGCACCGATTACTTAGTCTGTACTTCCGCGCTGGAGATTTTGTGAGGGCCGGGGCCTTTATCTGCAACAAACATGTTCAGAACGTTGAGATCGTGCACACATTATAAAATATTTTCTATTTGTATGTCTAAGCGGCGATTAAGGTGTCAAAATCATCATGTTAGCGGTAAATATCCGTTGCGCGGTACCTACATGCGTTCCGATTAAGTAGGTTTCTATACTTTGGGCGTATAAAGCATCACTGATGTCGTTTGTTTACTACGAAAGCCTTCCGCCGTGGTTTGGCGGAAGAATGCATAGCCGGTCATTTTATTCACGGCTCATTTTAGTATTTGCAAGAAAAACTCGGGAGAGCTGTTTGTCACTATACTTTTACGGTTTACTTTTTACTGTAACAAAGAATGCACGTACCTTCCTGTTCTTTCACTTTGCTCAGATTCGATTTAGCTTTGTCGAGTGCCTCGCCCAGCCCGGTCTTGATTTGATGGAACTCCTGGGTAACCAACGACAGCCTTCCGAGTAAATAATTCAAATTCTCGTCCACTTCCGACATGCGAGCTGTTATCTTGCCCACCTGGGACACAAACATGAATTTAATTAATTAACGAGCAACTCTTAACGAAACGCAATAAGGTTCGTTTTAGCTACCTTTTCGTTGATGTTGTCCATTGAGGTGGCGCTCTCGTTAACGTATCGGACCGTCTGTTCCTGTAAATAAACGAATAGTTTATGAATACTACTCTCCAAATTGAAAATAAATTAAAAGTACCTTAAATGGCATTGAATACTATATTCAACACCTCGTTTTAAATAAAACAAAACGTAACATTTAAAATATCAGAGAACGAAGTACCTATACCCAATCCCAACCCAGGTACCTACTAAGTGTGTGTTTCTATTTAGTTGAGGCTACCAAAATTTACAAATTATTGTTAACCGTAGGTATTCTAAAATACTTGTACGTATTCTTTAACATGATATTCGGTACATTATAATCTATAAAACTAACAGAGGAAGTTAAATATAGTGTAAGTACTCTTTTATAAGCCCATGTTTAATATTTATAATCATTTCAGTAGAACAAGTAGAGGAACTACTTATAAGTCGACAACCCTATGCGCAGGAAAGTCTCATAAGACATTGAACAGTAGACTTTAAAATATGTTTTTCTATTCGAAATGGATTTGCGCTTTTTACAATTCGCCTGAAGATAAGCAATATTGCTGTCTACGATGGAGCGCGTTCACCCAGCAAATTGTTACTCGTATAGAGAGCGAATATAGGTAGGTACCTACAGGGGTGGACTGAGATACCCTGATGATGATGATTACCGTCAGTTTGTCCAGCGACTCCTTGTTGGCCGTGAGCTGCGTGTACATGATGCCGATCTGCCGCCACACCGGCGCCATCTCCGTCTCGATCTTCTCGCTCAGGTTGGCTTGCGCGGTCGACTGTTTGTTCAGGATGGCGGTTTGCACGTTGTCGAATCTGATTGAGAAGTAAGTTAGGTATTGATTTATGTGCGTCTGAGAGAAAGACAAAAAGACTTCACAGCCCTTTGTTCGGTCATCACCACCATCATCAGTCTTTCGCAGTCCAGTGCAGGACATAGGCTTCTCCAAGTTTTCGCTCGATCCTGTGCTTCTCGCAAGGCAAGTCCTACCAGCCATCCTGCTCAAATCGTCGTTTCACCTGTCTTGAAAGAGCGGTATCCACTCTAGAACTCGTGTACCTACTCCAACGGTTTTCGGTTTGACTTGTGTTCGGTGTGTTATTCTTTTTATAAATATTATAGCTACTTTATATTGGTATTATTTCATTTTATATTGTAGGTAGGAATCTTATAGTTAGGTTAACTTAGTTTTCTATAATTACAAAAGTATATTACTCGTACAACTTCAGTCAAGATTAACACTGAACCGTTTTTTTAAGTTTCATAGATACGTATGTTGTTGCTAATTATGTGGGTACCTACTACATACCTAGTAGGTACATAAATGTACTGCATTGCAGTAACTGCATGCGTGCAGCGCGTACGCAACTCGCGTGCCGATCGCGAACTGCACATTCGCGGTGCATCCTTCAGATGTGGACGCACCCTTATGTATTACTTAGTAGGGACGCTGGTCAGGGTACCTGTCATTGACCGTCCTGTTCAGGAGCCTGGCCTGGTTCTTGACGAGCTCGCCCACCTCCGCCATGATCTGGTGCACGCCGTACTCGATGCGCTTCTTGTTCGCGATCACGTTGTCCGCCGTTTGTAACAGCACGTGCTCGTTCTTGCCGAGAAGCTGGACCTGCAAGTTGTCGGGACTCTCGTTATAGATTAATGCTTAATAGAGTTTAGTCTACCAGCGTACAGAGAGTTTGTGAAAAAACATCCTTTGCACAGAACCAGTTTAGTGACATCTCCACATCGCTACAACATAGAATCACTAGTTCTGCCTCCTAACAACAGATGGCGATGTAGGTAGCTGATGTGGCGAGCAATCTCCATACATTAAGAAAATGTTTAAAAGCTCTATGAAAGACCTACAACGCACATGCGAAGTTTTATCACCGCAAACAGAGATGGTACGCCAGACCGCGGTCTCCGAGCACTATTATCTACACTCGGCGTCAAAAAAATCGCACCTTCGCGAAAATAACTTTCAAAATGGTATTAACCTTTGATACGCATATGTACCCCTACCAATATTGGTATCATTTGAAAGCTCAATAAATAAGCTTTAAGAAAATCATCACTTCATTTCATAAAAATAAAAATTGACGCCACAGTTGCGATTTTTAAAAAATATGGTCATTTTGTTATTTTTGAGGTCCGCCAATTGCGCTAACTTTAATGTGTACAACAAGGTCGATACCGATTCAATTGGGGGTTTTTGCTAACAAACAAGTTAAGAAGGACAAAATGAAAGAATTGTCACAAGAAACACAGCTTGAATATGGATACCACACTTGAAGAAGCTGGTCAAATGATTGTACTGCTTCAATCAGGTATGCGGTAGGGTGAAGTCGGTTGGCAACTGAACTTGAACCGTTTTTGGTTTCGAAAAGTATACCATCGGTTCCTGGAGACCGGTGGCTACATCCATAGCCAAGGGTTTGGTAGATTTCACTGCATTTCGGAGAGAGCCAACCGCTTTCTTGTTTCAATGTGTTTACGAAATCGGTTCTCAAATGCCTTTGAGTTACAACAGGCAGCTTCAAACAGCACGCAGAAGAACCGTAAGTGTGTGTAGACACAGACGAAGACTGAGGGAGGAGAAGGAAATGGCGCACAGAGCTGCTAGGGGTCCAAAATTAACGGCAGCCCATCGACAAGTCGCTTGAAATTTGCTCGCGACCATGTTGATTGGACTCTTGACCAATGAAGGGCTGTAGTCTTCTCAGACGAGATGAATGTGTGCCTCTGTTGCTACGATAGACGCAAGAGAGTATATCGAAAACATGGAGGACGTTTTACCCAAGTTTGGGTATCCAGGACTGTTGAATACGGCGTCGTGTCCTGTATGTTCTGGGGCAACATGTCGGCTGACGGCAAAACCGAACTTCTTTGCGTCTCTCGGACTCAAATTACTCGCGGGTGAGGGTCGCTGACTGCGTTCCGGTACATTACAACGATCCTGGAAGAACATGTGGTCCCATACGCCGGTTTTGGAGGCGAAGAGTTTCAGCTAAGGCACGATAACGCCCGCGTTCACACTGCAGTGATTGTGCGTGAATACCTTCAAGAGGTTGGGATCTCTGTCACGCAGTGGCCAGCCCAAAATTCAGAGCTAAACCCCATAGAGCACCTCTTAGGCCATTCAAAGAGTAGGGTTCGATCTCGTGATTCCGTTTCCACCACACTCCAGGAACTCGAAGGTGCCGTGATGGAAGAATGGGTGTTAAAATTGGTTAGATCCATGAGGAAGTGCATGGAAGCTGCTATCAGAGCAAAGGGGGGTAACACTACATTTTAGGTCACTTTTAACCCTGTTTTGTAATTTTTTTAAAATTATTTACTTGTTTTTTTTAATCAATTTTAGTTGAAAATTTTTATGGTTTTGGAAAAGTATTTTTTCACATGTATTCCAGTAATAAAAATAAATAAATTTTATTGTTTTTGTATACCCCTTTTCATTACCTTTCCAACGATACCAAAAACCAACCAAATAATTGGGTCTTAATGAGCTTAAAAGTTGTTTGAAGTATTTTTTTCAAAAGGTGCGATTTTTTTGACGCTGAGTGTAGCTCCACGGACCAAATACATTTGCTTTGTGTCTAGCTCGGAAAGGTATTTTCACTTTTCCTAGCCTACAAACGCGTAGTTACCTCGTTGTGTAAGGACACGTAGCTCTGCGAGATGTCCTTGTAAGTTCGCTCCGCCATGGTGTTGCCCTGGGTGAGGCTGTTCTGGATGTCCTCGTTGGTGGCGGCCAGCCGGTCCGTCATCTCGCGGAGCTTCAGTGTCACTTGGTTCATCACTGTGATTATTGAAGCCAGTGTTAATTAGGTCCTACTTAAAATCAGTGCAGTTACTTTCTACTCTAAGAATTGAGACTTGGATTGGATTTGAGAAAGGGGTTAGACTTAGGATGCTAAGTAATTTTGTGGCGACACAAAGTATTCCTAGTTTAATATAAAAGTTAGTTTCTCAGGTAGGCAGGGGGTTTACCCGTAGGTACACTCGATTTAACAAAGTGAACACTCGATTTGAAGTGACAAAAATAATTGTTTTGGTTAACTAATTGTCCGTTGCAGCAGCGATTGAGACCGGTCTTACACTTTCCATAAGGCGACGTAAGACGACACTGCTGTGACTCTTTAAAAAATAACATCAATGGACTCATTTCCCTCACCCTTATCGCCGTTTTCTTTAAGATCCTCCTTCGCGCTCTCGATGGCTTCCAGGGTTTGATTGTTCGACGTCTGAAGGTCGGCCACCCTCGGCAGGTCTTTCCACATGCTTTCCGCGTCCGACAGCAATTTTTGTATCTTCACTATCTCTTTCTCTTGCCGCTCCATCACTGTCAAAGGCAGATGCAATCATGTGAATACTGTGAAATGTGGGCGTAGGTATTGTGAAAAAAGTGCAAAATGGGCGTAGGTATTGCGTAACCCGTAAAGACACACACTATCTCTAAAACGTAATGCCGTGAACCTACGTTGATTATAACTGAAAGTTATCCTTTCTCACGTTTTGTTATCAATAAGTCTAGGGTGGCATGTAGGTACAGTACCCACAAATACCTAGTATTATCTACCTAGACAAAAGGCTAAATAAAAATTAACTGCGGTGTGGATGCACCTTTATGAGTTAAGGCAAGGAAAGAAACATACACTGTAGGAGTGAGTCCCACCATCAGCGTAGTCATTTAGAAAAAAAAGGTACATTGGACTCGAGTCCAAAATCGCGGTCCCCGAGCACGATTACCGAGCTCGACGGAAGTAAGTACTTCTACTTTTCGTAGAGACAAGTCTGTTCCTACACCCTCAAGTTGTACGGTTGATATTGATGTGTACCTACGTGGTAAGGCAGTGTGTTACCTTCAGACATCTTGCTGTGCCAGGCCTCGTCGGCCATGGAGACCTCGCTGAGCGGCACGAAGTCCGTCTGCACCTTAGACTCGTTCAGCTTCAACTCGTACTGGCTGAGCACGTAGCGGAGACGCTCCAGCTCCGCGTCGGGAATCTGCTTGTCGGCAGGGCTTGTGTCCGACGCCATGTCTAGGCACATCGCTCGGAGATTGTCCTGCAAGATTGTTAACATGCTCGATTATTATTCTGCGATCGCCAACCCGCCTGTTCAGCGTGGCGACTATGGGTAAAGCCTGAAAATGAAAGAAAAGAAAAAGAAAATGTTTTCCCAAAGTGACAAACAACTGGTGATGCCCATGTCCAGCAGTGGACTTAAGCTGAAAACGATGATGAATTAATTATTATAGGTACCTATAGGTAAGTAGGTACACAAAAGCACAGATTAATAACAAAAGCCTAGATTTATGGTTGAGGAGTGGGTATTGCAGTAATGATATTAAGTTCCAGCTGCCTTTTTAACGGAAACAACTAAAAGCTAGCTGCATCTGGTCTCTATTCTGATAGAGAATCATAGTTAGGTACTAGTACCTAAATAAAAAGGTATACCTGCATTGTATCAGATGGTAGTGTGTGATGTTAGAAGTGTATGGATTTTCTTGAACAAAGAAGATTAATTCTACTGACCTTGCTTAGGGTATTCTTCAAGTTTTCTATTTCAGTTTTGACTGCATCTATTTTAGAATCTGTGGAGTCCAGCCTCGCCCCCACGGAGTCGTCCTCTGTGGTCAAATTGTTCTCCATGTCGGAGGCAGGCTTCAGACCCTTGGTCATACTCGAGGTCAGCGCTTGCAGACTCTTCTGTATGTCCTCGAGGGCATCGGCCGTTTTCTTCTGAGTAGTCTTCTCTCGCTCTTCTTTCTGAAATTTGAGTTCAAGTTAGGATCGGCAGACAGCTATCTATCATGACTGATTGAGATTTTATTTCTTACAAATAAGTATCATTCACTTAAATAGTCCTACTCGTACCTAGTTTCTTTTAGTAGAGTCAGACCTCTTTTGTTTTCCCTTTCAATCACTTTGTCTGAAGGTATTCTAGCAAACCAACTACAATTAATTAGGTAAGGCTTACCGCCCCCCTGGTGACAAGTGAGGGCAGTTAAGTAAGCGTAACTACGAAACTCTACAAAACAACACCTACGAGCGGCTCGAGCGCCCTGTGCTTCGTCTCCAGGCTAAGCTGCATCTTGAACTAGCGACCCTACCCATTATTAGTAGAACACACCTGCAAAAGTATCGTCTCCACATTGGACAGCCGCTCGTCCAGGCGCGAGATCATGCCCTTGAGCGGCTCGAGCGCCCTGTGCTTCTTCTCCAGGCCCAGCACCATCTTCTTGAGCTGCTCCCCCACTTGCTTCTCCCGGTACTCGTGCCGTTCCAGCTTCGACTCCGACGTCCGGAACATGTGTACTAGCGACATCATGGCGTCCCGGATGTCTTCGTGACTAAAATAAAGCCGCTCGTTTAGTTGGTATCTAATTTAAATGCACCAGATAGCTCATTGTTACACTAGCGATTTTACTTAGTTATTGCTAAGACCAATTTATGTTCCACTATATACCTCTCTATATATTTTTTTAAGATTTTGGGAAACAAGATTAGGACTAAGTTACTGCAGACCACGCCTATGACGCGCGTCATTATTATAAGGTAACTAGTCTTTTGTTTTTCTAAATGTTGAGTTTGTCATCCAATACACCTACTTTTGAGCAGCCCGGGACTCGAATCCGGTATGTTTCACGCTCTGTACCTGGATAAGTATAACACGTACCTACCCTACCTACCTTACTGTTATCGCAGTCCGCTCAATTCAAACGATCCTTCGAATAAACATTCGAAAACCACTATGTGTTCTAATACGTCAGATATCATCTACCTAGGAGAGTCGAGATATTATCTACTTACTTTAAAAGAGTAAAGGATACTGTGACAAATTCCGGTTATCGGGCTACCCCGGTTTTATGTGCATTCGACGATAGTGGGTGTTGTGAAAGGGGAATCAAATCAAGAAAGTCGAGACCGCCTGGTAGGTATTCGGTGTAAATATTTAGTGATACATTTACCAACTTGCTTGCTTCCGTAATTAGGAGAGCGTCAAATTAGCACGTTAATTTGTATGCAAATATTATGTTGCACGGCCTATTTATGCGGACCTCGTGTTGCGTTTACCAAGTTTCAGTTAACATTCGAGAAAGCTTCTTGTAAAACGCCAGGTATTGGTCAATCATGTAACATGTAGGTATGTTTTGCTGCATATTCATTGTTAGTAGCAACGGTGACGTCATTGCACAGCGCATACTTAGGTATTGTTGGTAAGGAGTGGGTACAAAGAAAGTCGGTTCGGTAGGTGCAGGTGGTTTGACTTAATAAATTACAGAATATCGACAAGGTACATACCTACTTATACTATCTAGAGCTAAAAGTACCTAGTCAAATATTTGAATGGGAAGGAATCACCAAAGTTATTGTAAACATAAGTAGGTAGGTACCTAGTTTACTATTATGATTTACTTAATTACATAAAATTAATAATTTAAACCTACTCTAGAAATAGGTAGTGGTGGACCGACTGGGAAGATGTCACGACACGAGTGTAAAAAAATTGTTTCTGTAATGATTTATTGTGTTAAATTATAATTTATAGAAAATATCATTTTCCAAGATTAGACTTTACCTACCTATGTATTTTTAGACGTCTAGAATCCGCATCCAGTGCAACCAATGCATTAACACATGCTGCACACACTCTATTTAAAATAGCATCGTGACATTTCATAATTCTGTATTATTTAGACCATGGCAAGGAATCAAATACCTACCTAATATAGGTAAGTAAGTAAAAAAGAATTTTCGTTTTTCATACAAACTAATTCGTGTAAGTCTAAGTACCTACCTACCTATACATCTACCAATAAATTTAAGGGAGGTATACAATATAAATTATTTAATTCATACAGTTACGTAGAACTAATATAACAGAAATAGACAAAAATGCAAAACTAGTTATAATCCTGTTGAACATAGATTGATAAATATTCTATTCTAAGCAGTTGAGGAAAATATAATACCTATCTCTAGATAGACATACTGCATAGCTGCTTTTTAATAAACGACGATGATTAATGACTCGACATCCTGATTGGATATTGTTGAACAGAATCACACTCGCGGCTGCTCCTGGTAATAAATCGATGTTATAAATGTGTTTTATATCAAACATAAATATCTACCTACGCTCCCATAAAAAGTCCAAAACAAAGTAAAGATCAACGACCTATTAGCATTGGATGCTATTAGTGGAGATCAATCACTTTTCGAAAATGGAACCGATTGGAAATAAGTAGGTAGTGTTAACGCACCGATGTAGATTTAGGAACGAATAACCAGGGCCGTCTTAAGTCCCTTGCACCCCGGTAGAGACGGCCCTGACGATAACAATTGCATTCAGCGCGCGACGGCATTAAAAAAGTTGTAAATTGGACCCATTATAAAAGTGACGCCTCCATACCTATTTGGAAAACATGGGCGTTGGCAACTTTACATGGAATTTATTTTACTTTCCAACTCCCACATTTACCCAGTCACCCGCTGCGCAGTCCGGTACAATGACTGCGGCTCATTAAACGTTAACGATCAAAGAATTGTTACCTATTAGTTGGTAGAGCCTACAGATAGTTCAATGTTTATAGCAATAATATGTTTATTACATCGAACAAGATTTCTAATGTATCGTAAAGTTGTTACTTTAGTAAATTGTATCAACAACGAGTGAAGGGAGTGGATTAAAAGTCTTAGGTAGAATTACCTATGTTTCTTCAACAATTAGGTAAAGCGCACCTTAAAGTTCGTGCCCTACGGCTATATGCTATGAATAGGTAGGTACTTTAACTACATAATAATGATTATTATGCAAGTGTAGGTAGGTACTTACGTAACGTTGCGGGCCTGTGAGTGCGGCGTCCACGCGAGCAGCGCCACTGCCAACCACCACAACCTCTGGGGACATCACCAGCTTGTTTATAATTGCATGCTCCGTTTGATGTGCACTCCAATTGAACCGAACGTGCCTAATTGAATTATAGTGTTCGTAGAAATAGTATTTTGTCGGTAGAATAATTATTCTAAGGCACCTACCTACTCTAGCGCAGAGAATACACCAACTAAAAAAATTGTGCATAGTTTTTAGAAACTTTTCGGCTTTAATTAAAACAAAAAATTACCTAAGTAAATATGTTTCTTACTAGTAGGTACCTACTTATAAGCCTAGCTGGGCAACCCGGACCGGATCTCTTGTTAGTTTTCTATATGAAAGTTAAGGTCTTTGTAATTCTACATAAGCTTTTGTTGGTAGAGTCTTATTAGGTATAATTATTAAAGTTTCAGGTTAGGTAGATATGCCGTGACCAAGAATCTTTTTTATTTGTTGTTAGAAGGTAATTAGATTTTTCGACTGGTCCTTCTAAACACATTGTCAGTTCTTATAATATGTACCTATCTAAGTTCTTGTAGTCCCAAATGTCTTAGACCACACCACATTCACATGATATTAAATTTATAGGAACTAGGATTGTCAAAATCACAAGTTATTCTTATCAAAAGTACCTAATGATCATACTTAAGTAGGCATTAATCAGAGATGATAAATAAAGGGTCGTATTATCGCGTCAGCCATGACCTGATAGCAATGTGAAAATATGTAATCAACTTATGAACGTGAATCTCTGCAATTAAATTTGTAATTGATTACTGTCTGGGAGATTTTAGTAGGTAGATACCTAACCTACGACCGCCTACCTACCTAAGGCCTCTGGTTTTTTACGTCACAGTGACGTGGAGTGGGTTTAGGCCTAGTAGGTATTAGCGCCTTCGGCGGGGCGTGCATGTCAAAGCTTCTATAGTGATCCATACAACATTGACGACCGCCCCATTCACACGGCAAATTAATCGTAGATTTACAAGACAAGGCTTCCCTTACTAACTATTACCTAGTTATAAAACTGTATTCGGCATGAATGGTGCAATTACTAATTTACCTACTTTATCTAATCTAGATACACGGGTGCGTGTCAGCCAAGTTCTAGCGAAGATTCCTTTTACTCTCACGTTAATTCGATATCGAAGTAAATATCTAAACATAGGAAGTACCTAAATTGGATAAACTTTATGTCTTTCAACATACTCTAATTACTCCTCTAATAACTCGTCGTAAACCAGATTAATGTTACGAGTTCAATTTGTAATGCTGATGCGGGCTGGATGCGTCCAATCCAATGAGAGCCCTTCCGTTTGGCCGAAGCTCCCTTCGCGGAGACTTTATGACGGTGGCCGCGATTCATCATCGATCATATTGCGACGCTCAATGTAGCAATAGACCAATAAAATATTTTTCTTTTCATGTACAGGGCAACGTAATTGGGATTGATGTGATGTAGCAATCTCGTTAAGAGCTGGTAATGCGTTTAAAGTGCTCGATATTGAACAGACGCAATCTGGAATTATATTGTAGTTTATGGGTTAGCTATTTACCAATTGATTAATAATAAGTATCTTTATTATGTTTATCATAGGGCTGAAGATACGATTATGGCAGGCAGATTACAAACAACATCACATACTTTGAACGAAGATCACACAAATATACCTACTTAAAACCCAGACACGGACCAAACTCAAATACTGTTATCACATGATTGTTTGCCCGGCCGGGGGTTTGATGAGGATCATCGGTGTGATCCCATCAAATCTACGAGTCTCATTTCAGAAGGCAAGAACTCTACCAAATTACAGCGCTACCGGGTTTGTCCAAATGTAGATTTAAAAATTATGTCAGGAATGTGGAGCCATACCTACCTATCCTATCTATACAAATATAAGTATGCACCTAGGTAGGTAGTTACGTCTTGCATTTTATTACCAAGCGGAAGTGTAGATATTCATTTGCAATGGGTACCTCAAAGCCATGCATTATGCACGTACAGAACCATGCATTGGGGTCATATAGGGATAAACGCCTTTGTTTCAAGCCATTAGATAGAAACAATGTTGCGTTAATTTTGTACTGAAGATGACGTCAAGCAACAAAGGGAAAGGAATCTAAACCTGAAACGCTAGGAATAGACCTTGGCCAGAATCCAGTCATCATGTTTAGCGCGCTCGCAAACGTTTGAATATGGAAAATAAGACATTAAAGTTAGTGCAAAATAATAAACACTCAGTGTTGGACAAACATCTATAAAATGTTACTGAACACGGAACAAATTCGGGTGGGAAATATGTTTTCTGGGTGGGATTCGAAGTTCGAACCTGCGACTCGGTTCAAAAGACAGATTACCTACTACCAAAACGTGCAAATAAACAACAAACTCTACCTATATGCTAAATTTATCATCTTAATTGTTTTAATTTATTAAGCTTAACACCAATTACCTATAGGATCCGCAGTAGTCACGTGGAATGAAAGCTTTTTGGATCTCTCCAAGCTGAACTCTCGTTCAGAATTACTGGAAGATACATAAGGCAGATTCTTAGGACAATCGTGATCGATGTATGACATCTAAGAAAATAAATTATGTAGGTACCTAGATATTTGTTGAATTAAGTATCTAATCTATACTTATAATAAATCTGTAGAGAGGTCAATTCTGTACATTAAATATATTTTCAAAATAACTATCAGGGGATGATTAGTGATCGATACTGATGCCAAAAATGCAATCAGTAAAATTTTTGTCTGTCTGTCTGTCTGTCTGTATGTTCGTTATAGAAACAAAAACTACTCAACGGATTTTAACGAAACTTGGTACAATTATTTTTCATACTCCTGGGCAGGTTATAGGGTACTTTTCATCACGCTACTATTAATAGGAGCAGAGCAGTGAAGGGAAATGTTAAGAAAACGGGAGAAATTTTTTGAACGCGCCTCTCTCAAAAACTACTGCATGAAATTAAATACGATTTTCACTAATGTATTACTAGAGGTCTAACTTAAAACTTAGGTATAGGTATAAGTATTTTATGGAAGTCCGTTATTTTTGAAACCCGATATCCAAGCGTGCGACGCCGCTGGCACAGCTAGTACTTAATAAAGGTGCTGATGCCGACTGCTAACCAAATGACATCAAAGCTCTAGACAGTCGTTTATGCACCTACTATTAAAAGAATTACCTACCAAATATACAAACTTTCACATTTACCCAGATTAGGTAGGTATATAATTATAAACTGAATTTAGGTTGTAAATTCGTGTACCTAGGTAGTAGGTAGGTGTTCATATTATGTAACTCAACCATACCTCAATAAACTTGGTAAAATCGTTTCTGTGCGATATGATTTAAAGGAAAGAAGGAGACTACATGAGCATAGACGCACTGAAATTGTAGTAGGTAGGACTTTTATGTAGGTAATACTCAACTCGGTAGGTACCTATATCTACCAGTGGTCGTGTGTCCTACTACCTATATCGTGGCCTTATACTCAGCGGGGATGTCTGACTGATTTAGATGTCTTAAGCTGATAAATAATGTGTGATGTATATTTTTTATTTTGTGTGTTCCAAATAAACTTATTCTATTAGGTAGGTATACATACCTACTTATTCTAGAAGCACGCTTCGGTTCCGTTATATGAAGGAGGTAAGCTATAAACTGAGAGCTTACGATTTCCGTTTCATTTAAATAGGCAGGGAATAACGCACTGTTGACTTCCGTTCTTGAATTATCACAAGTTTCTGAGTAAAAGCTTATGAGCTTTTAATTGAACAAGCCATATATCAGTAACCAGAAACATAGCTTGAACATATTAATGTAATTGTAGCAATTCGAAGATTGTTGTAGGTACCTATTTGGTAAAAAATTGTAGAACTCTCTCTTAGTAGAGTCGAAGATTTTCGGCGTGGAGGAGAAGGTTCCCTATCACCTGTCACATTGATTGGGGGTATTTAAATCAATGAACTAATGTGCAAAAATAACGCTGATAGTACCTACTACCTTACAGATAAGTACAGACAGCTTTGACCGTCTTGTGATAAGCGTACCTATTGCGCATTTTGTTATTGTAGGCTAAAGTTTACCGTAAGTTAATTTAATAAATGACACATTAGCGCAGAGTGCGCAAGAGCACTTAGGAGGTGCGAAATGAACACAGATTGCCTGAGGCCTGGGGCAATAAACTGTCAACATTTATGCTGCTGGGAGTTTATTGCAATCACAAGAATTTCTTGGGGACATTAAACCAGCATAATTTATACTTGCGTACCTTTTCAAAAGTGTTTTGTTTTAAGAGTTATCTCTGCGATTAGGTACACTACTTGTTAAAATGTTCACAATAATATTTGTTTATAAATAACGGTTGATAAACTTAAGAACAAAAATTAGATGACCTCATAAATAGACTACCTACCGAAAATACGAAAAGTTGCGTTTCAACTTAGTTTAATTAAGTAGAGATATATCACTGCGTGAATGTTTTGAATTAAGTAAGTAGGTACTAGATATAAAACTTATAATTAGTAGGTACCTTAGAATGCAAGCGATAATTAAGTAAATTTATTATTCTTACCGACATCCTCATGCCATTGCAACTCATTAAAAGGTTAATGTGATCTTATGTGACCGAACACAAACGTTTACAGATGATCTCTCTCACTTCAACTCCTACGCTTTTAGTGTGAAATAATATAGGAGAGGTGGTAAAATAAAGAAATTTCTTACCAGACTACATACCGCCATGTTGGCCTTTTAATTCTAATTTAAACTAGGAAGCACCCTTTGTTCGTTTTAGTTTTGACGCGTGCTCGGTGCGTTGGGTCTAATTTAGTCACGGGAGTGCGTGCGCTCGCGCCGCTGGTCGCGAACTGAACGATGAACTTAGTTGACTCTCGCGCCGCACTTCGTTGTAGTCTTGGGCATAATAGCACACAACTGGGAGCGATTCCCGCTCTTAAGCGAACTAGTTCGTCAGCTCCCTGTTCAAGTCATAGAATAAATATTCTATGTGACTTATTTTCTTCACCGTTGTGCTTAATTATTGTGCGGTCAGCAAGGAATAACACATACCTTCGCCTATACGATAAAAGGTAACGACATTAACGAAGTCGTCTCACTACTCTGTCGTCGTCCTTACTATTATTTATATATATGTGTATATTATATTATATGAGCTTTATAATATGTATGTATTTATTTAGGTATTTTTTATTGCCGTTTAATTTTATCCAACTTTGCAGCACACTACCTACATCTATTTCTGCTTAGCCTTTAATCCTTTATCGCATTAAGTCCGCCTTTTGTACACTATTTCTACTATTGTGCAATAAAGTTTAAATAAATAAATAAAGGGTAGCTCATGCTCATCACATCCGGCGGTAACGTAACGGAGAACGACAAGACTTCTTGAGATTTCAGCTTCTTTGTCAGTAGAGTACTGATAAAGGATTCGTTCGCGTTTCAAGATTAATCAGAAAGTAATACAGATAACAATGAGTAGCCAGAGCAGTAATGGCCAGGCAAATGACAAGCAATTGGTTTTGGATATTAAGTCCGTTGTCGCAGAATAAATACTAAATAGGTATGGGATGAGGAAATGCTTCACGTAGTTCACCTGTGGGAACGCTCTTTTGAACTAGATCGTGAGTGTACTACACAACACTATTTCGTTGCGGGCCCGTTCTGTGCCTGTTATTCATGGCTTATTGACGTACACTCCGATCCGATCAGCATTCCGAAGGGTAAACGAGACCTTATTTTTGGACAGCACAGGTCAATCAACGGGCTTTTTACTTTGTCTCAATCGTTTGTTTAGAAGTGACTACTACTGGGAGATGCGTTTAAAGTAATGTAAACATCCTGATGGATGATTAACATCAGATAAGGCGCGTCAGGACGTTGATCTTAAATTTCGGTTATGTCAACAATGAGTGGCTTGGCGCCTTGATGTATGTTGTAGACATATCGCACTTATGTTGGTGTTCTTTTTAGGGTTCCGTAGCCAAAATGGCAAAAACGGGACCCTTATAGATTCGTCATGTCTGTCTGTCTGTCCGTCCGTATGTCACAGCCAGTTTATTCCGAAACTATAAGAGCTACGTTATTAAAATTTGGTACGTAGATGTATTCTGTTAACCGCTATAAGATTTTAAAGTAAAATCAGAAAAAAATTCAAAATTTTTGGGGTTCCCCATACATGAAACTGAAACTCAAACATTTTTTTTTCATCAAACCCATACGTGTGGGGTATCTATGAATAGGTATTTGAAAATGATGTTGAGGTTTCTTACATTATTTTTTTCTAAACTAAATAGTTTGCGCGAGAGACTCTTCCAAAGTGGTAAAATGTGTGTCCCCCCCCCCGTAACTTCTAAAATATGGGCATGATAAAACTGAAAAAAATATATGATGTGTATTACTATAAAAACTACTAACGAAATTTGGTTTGAATGAAATCTAGACAGTAGTTTTTTTTTAAACGTCAAAAATCAAATTACCTAATTTTTTCATTCAATCAGTGGTACGGAACCCTACGTGCGCGAGTCCGACTCGCACTTGGCCGGTTTTTTTGTGTAGGCACCGTGCTCTTGTGCGAGTACACCTACGGTCATGCCTACATGTTAGTGGTTTTATTCATACTATTATTATATGGGTATTATTATTTATTACTACGTTACCTACTTCTATTTATTATTTATGATGCCTTGGTAGGGCAAAGTAAACAATTCTGGTATAAATTCGTTTACATTATGCAAGCTACGTCTTCGGAATCAATCCAATGCATCAAGAGAGGTAGGGCATAGCGAATCTTCGCTCGAATTGAGCTGCCCGTCCGGGGAAGGATTTCCACCCTATAAAATACCGCAGCCAAATGACCTTCGGGTTGTGTTTCTGCTGGTGAGTAGGGTGTCCGGAGCTCGTGGGGGGTTGGGGTTGGGCCGGCATGGCAGTGGCAACTGACAGGTAACTAACAAGTTACTTGCCAGTTGTCACAGTGACTTGGGCTTCTCTTTCGCTTTCCATGAGGCGTAGGGAGGCCATTATGTCGAGCTAATATAAAAAAAAAGTGGACCAGCGACACCTAGAGGATTCGATCCCGGTCGGTTTTTCCAATCCCGGGATTTCGGGATTATCTACAGTTAGTCCCGGGATTGTGTTGGTAATAGAAAGTTGACACGAGAGAAATTTTTCAATTCGGACCAGTAGTTCCTGAGATTAGCGCGTTCAAACAAACTCTTCAGCTTTATAATATTAGTTAAGATTAAGATGTGGGACTGTGGGTGTAACAAACAAACCAAAAAGTTGGTCGAACAACATTTATTGTATTTTGGCTGCGTTCCTCGTGTGCACGATCCGCTTGTGCCGACTGACGCAGCCCGCCGTCCGGAAGCTCTTCCCGCAGTCCGGACACGAGAACGGCCGCTCGTCCGTATGCGTCCGGTTGTGCACCTTCAATATGTCCAGCGTATTGAAGCGTTTCCCGCACGTCTCGCATTCAAATTTCCTCTCATTTGCGTGGTACACGAAATGCCGCCGGTACTGCGCCAGTATATGGAACGTCTTTCCGCACACTTCGCACGTTTTCCGCGGCGTGGGATCGTGAATCGCTTTATGTATCACCAGTCCGCTCTTAAACTTAAATTTCTTATCGCACACCTCGCACGAGTAAGTCTTGCTGGTGGAATGCATGTCTAAATGGGCGACGAGGTTCCTCGTGTGCTTGCCGCATACTTCGCATATCTTCCAGTAGTCGTACTTGAGTTTGCGGGCTTTCTTCCGCTTCTTCATCACTTTCGGCGGCTCCTTCTTGACCGGCTGTACTACCTCGGGCACAATCGGCACGTCATCGTAATGCGCGTCCGTATCGTCCATATCAGTTCTGTCGTCATTCTTAGAATCGTCTATATTGTTTTGGTCCTCGTTTTCTTCGTTCTCCACTTTCTCTATCTCGATTTTAATGTTTCTAGGAATGTTATTGGTGCGGAGATGCTTGTCGACGTCTTGGCATTTGATACGGAATTTGTATGCGTCTTCTAGCTCGCGGAGGCAGTTTAGACAGAGTAGCCGCGGCAAACTGTCGGATTGGTCCACCTGCAAAATAATGGGTTACTCAGTATAAAAAAGAAGATGAAAACAATAAGATTTGACTGGCTAGCGAAAACATTTTGTATGCATACAGGCACGTGACGTCATTGTACATTTGTTTTGTGTCAATGGTAGCCCTAAACATGGAAAGGTTTGTTGCAGTGATATTTTTACAGTAGGGATTCCTTTTTAAAATCAATCATTGACGTTATAGATAAATAGATAGATATCCTTTATTGCATAAAACAAATCATATACAGGAAAGAGTATACGGACATATAGTAGGTACAATGTAGGCGGTCTTATCGCTGGGAGCGATCTCTTCCAGACAACCTTCAGGTAGAGGACAATAGCTAAAGAAAAGGAGAAGGTAGTGCAAACTGTTAGAATAAAGATAAATAAAATAATATATACATAATAGTAATTATGAACATGTCTATTTGTATGGGTCTGTGCGTTTGCTATGTAAAATGTGTATTTATTTACAAAAAAAAAGTATATATTTAAGTTTATCAGCTAGTTCCATGGGTACTAGACAAATCCATGGAACAAGCTTCGGCTTAGTTTGGGGCTAGATGGCAATATGTGTGGCCCAGCGTGGTATATCTTAGGTTATCCATACTAATATTATAAATGGAAAAGTGTGTCTGTCTGTATGTTTGTCTTTCTTTCACGGCAAAACGGAGCGACGAATTGACGAGATTTTTTAAGTGGAGATAGTTGAAGGGATGGAGAGTAACATAGGCTTCTTTTTGCACCTTTCTAACCCCCCACTTCCCTAAAAGGGGGGCAAAGCGGGCGAAGCCGCGGGCACAGCTAGTATATTATAAAATGTTATTTACGAGTACCTCGACGCCTCCAATGGCCCGCAGCTTGTGCGCGAGGTCGAGCCCCTGGTCGTCGGAGCGCTCGAAGATGTTCACGCACGCGTCCTCGTTCCAGCACGACCGGCAGCTCGTCGACTCCGCCTCGTATTTGGGGTTTACCTGCCAATTCACGCATCGCTAGGTATAATAGGTACGGTAGGCCGATATGAGGGTGACCTATCATTAGGGTTCCGTAGCCAAAATGGCAAAAACGGGACCCTTATATGTAGATTCGTCATGTCTGTCTGTCTGTCCGTCCGTATCACAGCCGTCACAGCCAGTTTATTCCGAAACTATAAGAGCCACATTATTGAAATTTGGTACGTAGATGTATTCTGTGAACCCCATTAAGATTTTAAAATAAAATCAGAAAAAACGCAAAAATTTTTGGGGTTTCCAAAATTTTTTTTTTCATCGAACCTATACGTGTGCGTTATTTAGGGATAGGTTTTTTGAAAATGATGTTGAGATTACTAACATCATTTTTTTCTAAACTGAATAGTTTGCGCGAGAGACTCTTCCAAAGTGGTAAATAGGGAATATGCATGAAAAATAGTTTCAGGTATTTACTAATTTATCGTAAAATAGATCAAAATCTACTACGAACAGTGAAAACAAAATCAAAATTGGTTGAAAAATGGGCGAGATACAGTCATTGAAAGTGAATATATCCGTCTCTCTCTCGCGAAACAGATTTTTCTATGGAGTTAGTACGGCGCTTACGGTACGTGACGTCAACTACCGCATCGGATCTCTCTGTCTAATCAATAACTTTAACGCTTTATAACTCGCTTAATAGAAAAGATAGTTTAAAAATTCTTCGATATTTATGTATCTGGAAGACAAAAGATCTCAATAAATCCATAAAAAAAAGTCATGCATATTCCCTATTGTGTGCGCTGACGAGCGAGACCGACGCGCTCCATCGGCGGCGAGTAGCAACAAATCTAGCCATCCCCCATTGATATTGTCGGTATTCGTAAGCGCGACTGACGTCAGCGACCGACGTCAGCGTAGGAGGAAATCAAGGCTAAGACCTACCTGCAACCGCTGCTTGAGGTCGAACAGCTTCATATCGTCCTCGAAGTCGTCGTCGTGCGCGGGCGCGTCGTGCAGCTCTGCGTCGGCGTGTTGTGGCGGCGCGCGGCGCGTGCGCGGCGGCGGGCGCGCCTGCGTCTCCACGTACTGCGCCATCGCCTCGAAGTACGGCCACTGCTCGTTCAGTATGCCCTTGTTCGCGAATTTTCTTTTCCACTGGGGAATGTTTTTTTTTATTGTACGTGTGGAAAGGACGTAATTTCAAAAGTATTACATACAATCTGATTCAGCGAATTTCTAACGGCCGTTTTCACAAATGTTACTATGCGACTCGCGGATGCGCAGTAGCCAAAATCCTATAGGTTTTTGGGTACCTACGCCGTAAGTTGTCTACATATTTTCGGTCAAGCCGACTTGGGCTTCCCTTTCGCTTTCCATCAGGCGTAGGGAAGCTATTATGTCGAGCTACTATACTAAGAAAAAATCATGACAGGAAAATTACTTTCATAGTCATTAGTTTTTCGAACACTAGGAAAGTCGTGTATCCCATCACAACACATTTTTTGTCATCAACGTTTCAGCCATTGATATACAGAAGTAAGTAAATGAAACCTACTCGTATACTAGAATATTATGAATCGTGTCCGAAACCGTCAGTTCACAAGTATCATAAGAGAAATTTGGAAATTTTAATAGATTTCTTAATAAAGAAACTCGAGTAATTAAGTGGGTACAAGACAAAGTCAAGAAGGTAATATTTCGCTCTTAGTAGATTCCTTATAAAAATGTTATCTTCTCTGTCTAATACTGCAGTCCGAACCGGTGTTAGATTCACTTTTGACGAGTTGTAAGTGTTTAGTAGCTACACACACAAAGGATATTTATGGTACCTTACTGCGGCATCCACATTTATTGGTATCATTCTTTTAATTCTAAGAAAATATAACGCAATATACGAGTGGTTACCCTGAACGTTTTCAGCAAATGCGTCCATATCAGCGGCAGATCGAGCAAGCTGTGGTCCAGAGGCAAGCCGATGCTGCGCAGGCGTTTCTCGACTTCTCTGTACGAACAAGGTACATTTTTGGTCATGCAAAACTGTTAAGCACACTATAAAACCATAACCATGGCTGTATAAGCTTCATAATCATAATTTTATAATTATAGTTAGAATTTATTAAAAGTCATTTTTATTCAGTGCTTTTTCCTGTTCATCATGAATAGGCACAAATGTACTGATGTGAACGTTGTACAGAAATTGATTATGGCTACTAAAAACACGAACACATCAATTTAGGTATTAGAATTTTTTTTAAATATTTTTGTAAAAAAACAAATATCTGATTTACTTGGTAAGAATAGCTAGTAAAAATATACATGAAAGTGATTTCAACTTACCTCCATCCACTACTTTGGTCTTTGAGAGAGATCTTGAATAGATGTTCCAAGTCCACTCTTGTACTAATCAGATTATGAACCCACTCTTCTTGCCCTGAGGATACAAATTGCATTGTTATAAAATAATAACATGAAACCTGAGCAATGCTTTTGCCTGTTATTTTGAGTTGTAAGAATTCCCACACTAATTTTAAGTGGAACAATCATTTTGGATACAGGTAAGAATACTCACAGTTTACAAGAGGATTCAAACTGAGATTACCGCCTTCTCCCAAATAAACTTCAAAAAGATTATAATACACCCACAGTTTATTGTTTGTCGCTCTTGCTTTCTGGTATTCCTGTTCAAAATAATAAAGATTATGCGTTCTATATTGTTATCATAATTACATTGCATATAAAGGCTTTGGCTATAGGTACATACTGAAAAAGTCGCAGCCCATTTTCTACAAATTTCTCTGCTCGTTAGTGTCTTCGGAAATCCATATTCATGCAGCATTATTGAAAGGAGATCACTGAAAAAAAAAAAACTAAATTAGTAAAAAAAAAAGTTTCAATATAATATGACTAAAGAATATTTACATACTTCCACGCCCACTTCTTTTGACTAAACAGCCAATCATTTTGCAATCTTATCTGTATAAATGTTTCTGTGATGTCTTTTGACCCTGCAAAAAAATAACTTCAAGTTTAAAAAATGTATATTTTCAGCTATTAATAAATATCCCTTTGGGTATAGATAGATACTCTTTATTGCACAAAAACACAGACATTACAGGAAAACATATTACAAACCACACAAAGTACAATCTAGGCGGTCTTATCACTTATAGCGATCTCTTCCAGACAACTTTCAGGTAGAGGAAACCAGATTGACTGGAAATGGGTATGGAAAGTACTAGTAGAGGCCTTTTCTAAAAGGTACCAAGTTAGAGATATGTACTGTGAAACAAAAAAAGAAAAAGTGAATTCAGAATGAAGAGGCATAAATATATGTAAGCACTTACATTGGAATTCACTTTCATTGTCATTATTATCTGTAGTTTTCTTTCTGTATCTGCCCTTGCCTCTCTTTCTTATGACAAAGCCACAACTAGCTTCAGTTTCCAACTTAACCAGATAATCAGGTTCATGGGCTTGGAAATAATTTAACACGGAATCATATAATGGCCATTCAGACAACTCTGCTCCCTTTTTTAGCTTCAATCGATGTTTTCTCTGAAACATAAATATGGTTGTAACAAGATATGTTTTTATTTAAATAGAAAGCAGTAACATGCATGATCATAAATTTACTGAAACACTTGATAGCATCATGTCAAGTGTGTTCGGATTTAGAAATTCTGAAGTGGTGTTTTGTTTCACTTTGTCTAATTATAGATAGAGACATCTGGTTTTCTTAAGAAGAAATGAACTGGGTATTGTAAAGATATTTAAAAATATGTATTTATATTAATAACAATTGAGTGTGGGCCCATTGATGCGTTGCGTTAACTTTGCGTCGTCATAGCGTCAAGGCGCGTCCATACATTTAAGTCACATGACAAATTTGCGAATAAGTGCAAGAGTCAAAAGATGGACGAACGAGATATGTACGTAGTTGGAGGCGGGAGTCGTGCTGCGTTACCGAACCTTCGACTTGTGGCGACAAATAGTGTTTTACCCCTATCCGTGTGTGCATAATTCTCTTATGTGGCGTTACATAGCGACAACGGTACCTAATTGATATAATCGAAAACGATTATCTCGGTAATGGGGGCTCAACTTTATTGGTTACTGAGGTATCACAACATCAATACAATAGAAACAACCCTTTTATAAATGCAAATTCAAAGTTTAATGAGTAATAATAACCAAGAGCATGTTATATTATGTACTCACATTGAATGTGGTCCTGACATGTTGCCATAACCCTTTAATATCCTGCATACAACAGTCCATAGGTAGATCTTGACTACGCATAGCTTTTTCTACAGTCCTAAAATCACATTGAAAGATCACAAAAATAATCTGATTTAAACAAATTTATTATACAGATATGGATTGGGAGAGGACATTGATATGGCAAGCATTACTATGTATACAGAGGTTGTCGAGAGTTTCAGGTATATGGTAGGTCTATGATCTTACTTACCTCCACATAGTTAACAAATCCATTTTCATCCCTTTTGTCTCTGATATGCATGTTATCAACTTTAGACGCCACTCATCACTCCCTAAAAATAAGAACAGATATTACATAAAACAAATAAGAAAAAATATATGTGAGAGCATAAAAAAAATTACTTAAATCTACAAAATGGTTTGAAATTATGTGTAATTTATTGATTATTATAAGGGATGTAAAGACCTATCACCTTTTCGCTCCAAGCCATACTCACCTGTCCGTGGTGCATCCTGCCGAACAACAAATGAGGCTCTGGCAAACCGACTGGTGGCGGTAAAACCATCACGATAGAAGACGTAGCTAAATACCACAGGCCGATGACGGGCAGCAGCGTCACCGGAGCAAGAAGAGCCCTGCGATCGCCATACCGCCTGCCCAGCGTGGCGATTATGGGTATATCCTCCAGAAGTTTGCCCTAGGTGGCAAACAACTGGAGAGGCCTATGTCCAGCAGTGGACTGCAATAGGCTGATGATGATGATTGATGTAAAGTAAAACTTATTGGATACTTACAAGATTCATATTTATCCAGTATTTTAGACTTGGCATAGTGTTTATCAAATAGTTTATAATATTTCCAACTCTTATTTTTAGATTTTTTAGCTATTTTATATGTCTGAAATAGATGAAAAAAATCTGTATCAATATGTGTAACAATATCCACTTTAATGTAATAAAAAAATGTCAATGTTTTAGTAATAAGACACATTTCATTTGATATTTAAGACTAATACTCACATCATAAGTATATGACCACTTTTTTCTTACATGATTTATAGTCATTTCTTCAGGAAATCCATTATCAAGTAGCAGTTTATGAAATTCACTATGAAAACAAAATTAAAAGATTATTAAATTTTATTTGTTGAAGAAACTTACTAAATAAATAAAGCCTGGGAGCTCAACATCCTACTAATATTATAAATAACAAAAGTTTGTTTATTTGGATTGATTTCTTTTATAAATTTCTTTATTGTTTCTAGTTACTAATTTGATAAATGTTTGTTGCACTTTAACACAAAACTTTGATTTGAATGAAACTTTACAGATGTATGGCTAATACATCAGATTTACACACAGGCTATCCCTACTAATATTATAAATGCGAAAGTAACTCTGTCTGTCTGTCTATTATGCTTTTCCGCTTAAATCTCTCAACCGATTTTGATGAAATTTGGCACAGACAATTTTTAGACCCTGAGAAAGGATATAGGATACCTTTTAGTGTGAAAAAAGGGATGAAGAAATTCTTCTGTGACACACCTACATGAACGCGAGTGAAGCTGCGGGCACAGCAAGAAATTTAAGATGTTGTCATTTCACATACCTACCAATATTCACACAGGCAAAACCTCGGACTGCAGTTAGAGTAGTGTGTATAAAACAAATCCATATTATGTTGCCTAATAACAATCAATTTATCTGTCTAACTGTTAATGAGGTAACAAACATTTAGATAGATAGAAACTCTTTACTGCACAAAAACACAGACATTACAGAAAAACACATTACAAACAACACAAAGTACCTACAATCTAGGTGGTCTTATCGCTTATAGCGATCATTTCAGCCATTGATTAAGGAAACAGGTAACTCAGTGCAAAACTAGACATTTCATAAATTAAAATCATCATTAAGTACATTTTTTGTCATCAACGTTTCAGCCATTGATATACAGAAGTAAGTAAATAATACCTACTCGTATACTAGATCTCTTCCAGACAACCTTCAGGTAGAGGAAACCAGATTGATTAAGGAAATGGGTAACTCAGTGCAAAACTAGACATTTCATAAATTAAAATCACCATTAAGTACCTACTCCATTAGGAAAAGATTGTCAGTAACATTGCCAGTTTTTCATCACAAGTTATCATCATCATAAACAGCCTTATACCAAAGCTGAGACTCACGAAAAGCCCTACACCGATCCTCATAGGACTTAACTTTTGTTCAACACATACCTACCTATTTTTTTACTAAATTATTTATTGGTTTGGTTTAATATTAAAAGCCTCTAAAATGTTAGCAATTTACAGGACCTGGATGAAGAGGTGCTATGATTTGAACCTACGCTTTTAATATCTACTTATGATAGAATTAGGTATTCAAAGTTATGATCTATGAATGGCAGAACAGTGTAATTTCACTTACCCCCAAGGTTGTTTCTTTTTCTTGAATAACCAGTCATGTTCGAAACGAAGTTCAAATAATCTTCTGCTCAGTTCCGAAGTCCCTAAAATTTAATAGGATTAATACATTTATGAAATGAACCAGAATTACAATGCAATCCTATAAGATTTTTACTGTCAACTTACAAACAAAATTCTTCTCGTCCATATTGATTAAAAGAGAATTCAAGACTCGTATAAATGTATTATACTTTCTTTTTCATGTACATTCGTCAAGAATTGCTACAAAAAACACCAATTTGAGTGTAAAATCACCAAATATCAAGATTGACAAAAACTGACAAACAACAACCACAATCTGGCAAAAGACCTGTCCATACAAAGTACTCTGTGGACCTGTCTGTCTAGAAATTCTCAGACGGAGAAACATTCTCATACGTCATTCATACGTTTTCATCAATCGTACGTAGAACAGTGAATAGCATTAAAATCGTAAAAAAAAAGTGTCAATTAGTTGTCACTTGTCAGTGTCAATTGTCAATGTGTAAATAATTTGAGTTTGGTTGGTTCTGCGACTTGAATTTTCACGTGGTTTCAGATTTTAGAACTCGCATTATGTTTTGTGTAATTAATTTGTAATTTATTAATAATAAAAGAGTGATGCATCGAATAATATCAGCTAGAAACTTATACCAGTCATCTTTCCATGGTTTGTCATTACCTGCACATAGTACAATCAAGAAGTTCTCACTAGCCGAAATAAAATGTTCGTATTGTCGGAAAATCCTTTTGGGTCGGCACGACATAGGTAACCCAATTTTTTTACGCTCCTTTAAATATATCCCACTTTCTCATTTACTATTAATATTTTGATCCAAAATAATACACTTAGCGCTATATAACCTATTATTGTATTGCGTAACTTTTAGGTTTCATTCCAGAAAACATATATTCTACAAGACATCAGTCTACGAAAACGGCTAGTGCCCTAAGATCTCACAGAAAAAAGTCTAAACACAAGAACTTTAAACAGTATGGTGAACTTCTTGAAGGTTTGTTATTGTTTACATTGTGTTAATGTGGATGTAAACAAATAATTATGTGTAGCACTAAATTAAATATTTTAATTTTACAGTTGGTGACAAAGTTATGACTGAAACTAAGGTATCAATTAGCAAATTGCGTCCTGCTCATCTTTCAAAACTGGCTGGCAGTATGGTTTCCCTTGAACAGTTGCATGAACTCACAGTGAAGCCACCAAAAAAGTCCAATATTACAGAAGTAGATCCTGAACTACTGCAGAGTGTCAGAGACAAGATATTGAAGAAGTCTGTGAATTCTGTGATGAACAAGGGGATAACACTTGATGATGACAACTGTGCCCTGGTGTACACCAACTACATGCTTACAGGATTAGAGGATAGATTTAAAATTAAACAAAATGTCGACCAAATCAAGGAAAGTTATTATAATTTTAGACGAGCTACAATTTATGATCAAAGGTTGCAGGACCTTAGATATGCAATAAATGAAGGTTTAAATCAGGAATTTAAAGAGAATGTTAATAAAACTAAGCCAGAAGAAGATTTCGACGCTTTGCCCAAAAGTCCATATGCAGTATTTAGAGAATTATTTGTAGATAACCAATTAGATAGTTATGATCAGGAACTAATGGCACATCTATCTAGTATGCAGTAAGTTATGTTTTTACTCCTTTTTTTAGAATATTTTAACTTTAATATAACTTTTTTGCTTGTAATACAGTATGTTTACACAATTTACATAAAAAAAAATGTATCAAACTCAACCTTAACTTATCTAATGTTTACTCATCATCATCCTAGCCTTTTTCCCGATTGTCTCAGGATCGGCTTCCCAAACTGAGAGATTTGGCGAGGGCTAAGCTTTTACACAGAGCGACTGCCATCAGACCTCCGATGACCTCTAATGTTTACTATTAGCAATAAATTGTTCTGAAACAGATTCCTGTAGTAATGACCCCAGGATGCTAGCTGCATTACCTGATTGAATAAATAGAATAATATTGACTTGCTCAGTGGCTCATTTGGTACTGAAAGGCAGCCTTTTGAGCCACGGGTCGTGGGTTCGATTCCCGCACAGTACAAACATTTGTGTTCATAAACATGTCTGCTTGTATTGGTCTGGGTGTTTAATATGTATTTATTAACAAAAATAATAATAAACAGTATCTAAGTTTATCAGTTGTCTAGTACCCATAGTACAAGCTTCGGCTTAGTTTGGGGCTAGATGCCGATGTGTGGCCCAGCGTGGCATGTCCTGGGTTATTTATTTTATTTAATACAGCCTTATTGTGCTGTGTTTTCATTAGATTCTTATACTTTTATCAATTGTATGTAAACAGATCCCAAGGCTTGGCTCATCCTGCTATAGAGGCCATATATGACGACCCCGCGCTGCACAATGAAATCGATCTGAAGGATGACATTGACTTTGAACATATTGATCCAACACCTGAAATATCTTCAGCAAATACTTTGAAAATCAAAAAAGCGTAAGTAGCATAAAGAAGGAATTTATTTGTCAGTGCCTGGCAGCTGGCAGCGGCGCGGCGCAGAACTCGGCGCGCTTTATATACCCGCGCAAACGTACAGCAGGCTCGACGTGATTAGTTAAATGGGCGTAACTTTTTTATTTATGGACCGATTAACATGAAACAAACACTAAATGTTAAGGGAAGCTTCCAGCAATATATTAGTGAAAACCGCATCTTAATCGGATACGCGGTTTCTGAGATTAGCGTGCACAAACATACAGACAAACCGACAAACACATAAACAGACAAAAATTCCAAAAATCATTGTTTTGGGTACTATTGCATTAATAAAGGCCTCCCATAATATTTTTTCACAAATATCTTCCATGTACAGACAGCGATTCGTTACATTTTTATTATATGTATAGATTTATAGTTATTTTTAAAACTTTTTATTTTTGCTAATTATTTCACACACTACCTACACATTTGTTCCTGCTTAGCCTAAATGGTTGTCTGGTGGACAGTGGCTATGAATGTGGCATTAAGTCCATCTCATGTATACTATTTCAACTATTAATCAATATTTAGTCAGTCCACCACAGTTGAAGTCTGTGCCCTAATTAATTGTGTTTCAGTTACTAATGGTTATTTTTGCAAGCCTAATTCCTCCAGGAAACTCAGTAGACCTTTCAATCTGCCGAAGATGTCTGGGAGTTTTGCCATTTTGGATATATATGCTGAAATTAAATAATTTATTATTATTTGAAGGTTGTGAAAGATTATATCCGATTTTTCATGCTTTCCAGTAAGCAATTAATCAAACAAAAGATTAAGGCGAGACGCGAGAAACGCCGCGCTCTCCAAGAGCTGAACATGAAGCACGATATGAAAGATATCGAGAGGCATGGCCGGCAGGAGGCGCTGCACAAGGTGCTGGCTGCTCACCTCAGCCTGCTGTGCTCGCTCAACATGATGCAGGAGGTAAGTTAACTGTAGTTATTGTATTATTTGCCATATGCATGTGGCAATAGCGTGATTAGGGCGGAGTTAAAATCATAGGAGGTGGCTAAGAGATCTCGCAAACTACAGACTTTCCATCGGCTGATAGTTTTGTCAGGCTCCTAATCAGATAAAATTTTTGTTAATGTCTTATTTTCCTTTGCAGGGCCGACAAGTGTTACAGTATTACAAACAAAGAAGTTCTAGAAACTCGAAGTACCCCAAAATTACAGATGTTAAGGTTTACAACACTTTGCTGCTGGGATACGCTTCAACGGTAAAACAAAAACATATTTATTGTACTATGTCTGTCCTGTGACTCTACATCTGCATCAAATCTCATTTGCAAAACAAATCTTACATTATGTTAACAATACATAATAATGTGTAAAAAGTCTTATCAAACAAGCTCTTACACCCCCTTTATGGATTCGTAGGGATCAACACAGGTCGTGATTATCATTGAAACCTCTGTATATTTACAGGGTCAAATCGAAAACACCAAAGAAGTGCTAACGATGATGACGGAAAGCGGCGTGAAGGCTGATGTGCAAACATATACTGCCATATTCGAGTGTATCGAACGCAGTTCCGTGCAGGATAAGGAGACGCTCTTGCGCTTCTATCTACAGCAAATGAAAGAAAATGTAAGTTATACTGTCTCAAATTAAAAAAGTCTTTCAGAAATAAGAAATAAGTATTTAAGAATTATATAAAATGGCTCGCCCAATGGTTGACTGGTAGAGAATGCCACACGGCATTAAGTCCGCCATTTGTACTTTTCTTGTGCAATAAAGATTAAATAAATAAATAAAATATTGTAAATAAGGTTTTACTTCCAATCTACTGCGATCACCGACCGCCCTGCCCAGGGTGGCGATTATGGGTGAAACCTCCTACATGTTCGACGGAAGTGGAGAGGAGCATGATAATGATGATACTGCAAATGAGGGCAATTCTGACGCAATCGATAAGTTATTGTTTCGAGGCTTAATTCGGCCGTAGGCTTTGAGAAATTAAACAGCCTGATTCGACCACGCAACAATAACTTTTTTCTTTTATGTTTAGAGTAATTGAAGTATGCACTATACTGTAAAATCAAAACTAAATAACTTGCATTTATTTCAGGGAATGACATTAAATGATTTGTTGGACAAATCAAAATTCCTATACGATCAACGCGAGGTAGTCTTAAAAGCTGCTCGCAGGATCGAGCCGGCCTTTGAACCGCAGTACACGCCGCCTGTGCTCGACTACAACTGTCCCTTACTAGACAGGTAACATTATTGAAACATTTTGTATTCCGCTTCTCGGAAAACTTGGGGTAGGACATCGGGCTATGTGGTGTGATGATTTCCGCAGAAGGTTTTGGAAAGAGCTGGGTGCTGGCAAAGCAGTGAACAATTGAAAAGGCCTATGTCCAGCATTGGGCTGCTAGAGGCTGATTCTTATCACACTTTTACGCTTACAGCTCTGGTATGCTCTGGAATCAGCCGGTTGGTTTTCAGAACGCTATGACTTGTCCTTGTACAAATGTGATCTGAAGAAAGGTCTTTCTTCACAGCTTAGCTGCCCCTGGCATTGCAGTCTATGAGTAGTGGTAACCATTTAACATCAGATTGGCCGCTTCCTCATCTGCCGTCCTTAGTAATAATAAAAAAAGAAATCATACAAATCGAAGCAACCCGAAACCACTTACAACGAAGCTTTATATGTTCTTTTAAAGGTTAAAGTTAGATGCAGTCGAAGAGAGACAGGGTCTGCGAAAGTCACCCGCGGAAGGTCTTCTGACTTTGGAGGAGATGATAGAAAAGGGAAAACAGCAGCTGCAGATTGAAATGAAGGGCGGGATAGATGTGCAGAACATAGATGTTAAAGAAAACCCTTCGCAACATGTGATATTATGTGTAAGTACTTATTATGAAGAGGACATGAAGGAAATGTTTGTTTTTTAAAGCTTGTTTTCATCTGATTATATAAAGTATGCGAAAAAACGTATATTAGCGTTGTGAAACGTAACAGAACATATATATGATAAGATCTAAAATAAGCTTAAGTTTTCAGAATTTATTTAAAATGACTGTAACTACCTGCCTAAATTATTTTAGTTTTGGGTTTCTTACCCAAGTGGTAAGGCTCTCTAATTAGGCCTGACATCTTCAGGAATCGCCAACACTACGTTCACAAATTTTATAAAATAAAAATAAATCTCTATAGGTTTTTAAAGCCTATACTTTCGGGCACTTTGCGACCGCGCGTCGCATAGTAACGTTTGCGAATACGGCCATAACTCTTTCTATAGAACATTGAAAGACTGACCTTCTGGATGATAAGATCAAAATTGTCTAATAACATTGAACAGAGACAGAAACTGAAAGAGACTGAGAACGAGTGGCGGCGAGTGATCCGCGAGGCGATCGTGCGGCACCTCGGCACGCTCAAGTCGCAGAGCAACGCGCTGCACTCCGCCATCACGCTGTATCCGTACCTCAAGGTGTTGGAGGTACGTACTCAACTGAATGAGACCGAGAACGAGTGGCGGCGAGTGATCCGCGAGGCGATTGTGCTTCACCTCGGCACGCTCAAGTCGCAGAGCAACGCGCTGCACTCCGCCATCACGCTGTATCCGTACCTCAAGGTGTTGGAGGTACGTACTCAACTGAATGAGACCGAGAACGAGTGGCGGCGAGTGATCCGCGAGGCGATTGTGCTTCACCTCGGCACGCTCAAGTCGCAGAGCAACGCGCTGCACTCCGCCATCACGCTGTATCCGTACCTCAAGGTGTTGGAGGTACGTACTCAACTGAATGAGACCGAGAACGAGTGGCGGCGAGTGATCCGCGAGGCGATTGTGCTTCACCTCGGCACGCTCAAGTCGCAGAGCAACGCGCTGCACTCCGCCATCACGCTGTATCCGTACCTCAAGGTGTTGGAGGTACGTACTCAACTGAATGAGACCGAGAACGAGTGGCGGCGAGTGATCCGCGAGGCGATTGTGCTTCACCTCGGCACGCTCAAGTCGCAGAGCAACGCGCTGCACTCCGCCATCACGCTGTATCCGTACCTCAAGGTGTTGGAGGTACGTACTCAACTGAATGAGACCGAGAACGAGTGGCGGCGAGTGATCCGCGAGGCGATTGTGCTTCACCTCGGCACGCTCAAGTCGCAGAGCAACGCGCTGCACTCCGCCATCACGCTGTATCCGTACCTCAAGGTGTTGGAGGTACGTACTCAACTGAATGAGACCGAGAACGAGTGGCGGCGAGTGATCCGCGAGGCGATTGTGCTTCACCTCGGCACGCTCAAGTCGCAGAGCAACGCGCTGCACTCCGCCATCACGCTGTATCCGTACCTCAAGGTGTTGGAGGTACGTACTTAACTGAATGGGGATATGAGATAAAGCAGTATTAGTGTACCACTTCCCACGACATAGGAACTTTCTAGGGATCGAGGGAAAGTGGTCTGCCAAAATGTATTAGTTGGTGCGTTTTTCAAGAAGGTAATGACATATTAATGTCAAAAGAAATTCGTCTACATTCCTCTTCAAAATTAAAGGGTAAAATTTATCAAATTCTTCTGTCAAATTTCGCCAATAAATGATCAATCAGACATTGGAACAAATAATCTCATATCAACCTTACCTCATTTCTTAAATTTCCCAAAATCATCATCATTATCATCATACAGTGCATTATAATTTATGATATTTTGACATTATTGATTTTAGTAATCTGATGTGTTTGCTTGGCCTATACATTGTTGGGAGTTTAATGAGCAGTGTTAAACATTTAATGTGTCCAGGTGGATCAATTTGTCGACTTGATAATGGGCGAGATGGCTAAGCTGATCGACGGCAGCGAGACGTACAGCCCGACCCTCAAACTGCTGCAAAGGGACCTGGGCACGCTGGTATATCAGAAGTAAGTCCTTACTATTCCACACTGTTAGTTAACTCCCATTGGAAGAGTATTAGACTATAATAAACCGATTAAAATTTTTAAAGCGCGTCAAAAGTTCCTCATTATGCGATAAATGAACTATACAGACCATTAATATTTAAGTGTTCATGGTTAGATCAGAGAATTTATAATTCCTTGCGGGTCGATTACTTAAGCCAATTATGAGCAGTTTGTTAATGTCCCCATTTATTGCTGGTAAATAAAAAAATATCGGGAGATAAACTGAATAAGGTTAAAACAATTGAATATAAGTAAGAAATTGCGCCCGACATTTCACTCCGACCACTGATCTCAATCTAAGGTTTCGAAAGAACTGAAAGGGAAATAAATGAATATCGTTTTCCGTACTCAGATATCAAATCGAGCAGTACCGCAAAAACGGCGTGCTGAAGAAGATTGAGGAGATATACGAGAAGTACTGCGCGTGGTACGTGCAGCGACACAGCATGGACGCGTCGGACACGCCTTACAACGGCCGCCAGGCCTGGCAGACGCTGATGCACGAGCATCGGGACGGCGCCAGCCTGGTACGTGACTACAGCAGTGTACTAGACACGAGCAGTACTGCGCGTGGTACGTGCAGCGGCACAGCATGGACGCGTCGGGGCCTGGCAGACGCTGATGCACGAGCATCGGGACGGCGTCAGCCTGGTACGTGACTACAGCAGTGTACTAGACACGAGCAGTACTGCGCGTGGTACGTGCAGCGGCACAGCATGGACGCGTCGGGGCCTGGCAGACGCTGATGCACGAGCATCGGGACGGCGCCAGCCTGGTCTATCTATCATCATCATCATCCGTTAACGTCCTCTGCTGGATCTATGTCCAGGAAGCCTATGCTCCCCTCGGTGATAATTGTCATTTGGGGAGTTTTGTCTTAGTCACCATTCTTGGCAGGCGGCTTGGTGACCGCAGTAGATTTTTTTTTACCTAGGTAAATGCTGCTACGACACCCACGGGATGAGATGGATGGAAACCATACGGACACAATATAATGGTCCCGTTACTTTGAATTTTGTGTTCGATCGCCCACACTACAATTCACTATAGCTTTTTCTTTTAGTTGAGTCGGACGTTGCTGTCGTATCATCGACGTGCGGTATATCATCTCACCTTATTGTGCCTTTTTTTTTAGGACGCGGAAGAGTTGCCTTGGCCCATCGAAATACGACTAAATATTGGAAAGTTCCTGTACAATATTATTTTAAACGACGTCAAGATTGATGTCAACATGTTCAAAACCAAAGCTAAACCGTAAGTTAATTTATTTTATTGTACTTTTTAGTTTTTTTTGTCGGTTCGAAGGACCAATGTCTTACGAGTAAATAAAATTGGACTGTATTATGTATACAGAATGGTTGTTGTTGTATTAAATCTCAAAAAAGACGTATGCCGATGTGGTGTAAAAATAATAGTTACCGGTTGGTAACTAACATAATGAATGACGCGATGATAGCCTGTTAGGCCGCAAACTGGACGGCCGCGGGGGCGACTGCGGCGTAGGCTGCTTGCAGGCAATCGCCGCCCGCACCGCCGCCCTCCAGAACGGATAATACTAACTTAAGCATAAATATCAAATGATGCGCAGCCGCGGCCGTCCAGTTTGCGGCCTTGGCGTTAAAGGCGACTGAGGTTGCGTTCGCGCTGACAGGTCCCTCCTCCCGTGCGTCGACCGGTCCGCCGCGATATAAGCATGATGTCGAAACTAACTTTAATACTTTGTTTTCCACCACTTCGGTTGACTTTTTCGGTCGTTTCTTTAGCCAAATGTTTTTTTTTTATTTAAGGAAAAAACTGCCGGCGTTCTACAAGGTGCACCGTGCGTGCGGGCGCCTGTTCCGCCTGGAGCTGAAGCTGCACCCCGCCCTCGCCCGCGCGTGGGCCACCGCCGCGCCGCCCTCGCTGCTCATGCGCGCCGCCCTCGTGCCCACCGCCGCGCCGCCCGCGCCCTGGCTCGGCCCCGGCCGCGGCGCCTACCTCGCCACGCCCGTGCCGCTCGTACGGTACGTGCCAGTACAGTGACCTCGCGCTGCTCGTACGGTACGTGCCAGTACAGTGACCGAGCGCTGCTCATGCGCGCCGCCCTCGTGCCCACCGCCGCGCCGCCCGCGCCCTGGCTCGGCCCCGCCCGCGGCGCCTACCTCGCCACGCCCGTGCCGCTCGTACGGTACGTGCCAGTACAGTGACCGAGCGCTGCTCATGCGCGCCGCCCTCGTGCCCACCGCCGCGCCGCCCGCGCCCTGGCTCGGCCCCGCCCGCGGCGCCTACCTCGCCACGCCCGTGCCGCTCGTACGGTACGTGCCAGTACAGTGACCTCGCGCTGCTCATGCGCGCCGCCCTCGTGCCCACCGCCGCGCCGCCCGCGCCCTGGCTCGGCCCCGCCCGCGGCGCCTACCTCGCCACGCCCGTGCCGCTCGTACGGTACGTGCCAGTACAGTGACCGAGCGCTGCTCGTACGGTACGTGCCAGTACAGTGACCTCGCGCTGCTCATGCGCGCCGCCCTCGTGCCCACCGCCGCGCCGCCCGCGCCCTGGCTCGGCCCCGGCCGCGGCGCCTACCTCGCCACGCCCGTGCCGCTCGTACGGTACGTGCCAGTACAGTGACCGAGCGCTGCTCGTACGGTACGTGCCAGTACAGTGACCTCGCGCTGCTCATGCGCGCCGCCCTCGTGCCCACCGCCGCGCCGCCCGCGCCCTGGCTCGGCCCCGGCCGCGGCGCCTACCTCGCCACGCCCGTGCCGCTCGTACGGTACGTGCCAGTACAGTGACCGAGCGCTGCTCGTACGGTACGTGCCAGTACAGTGACCGAGCGCTGCACTCATGCCCGCCGCCCCGCACAATAAGTTTTTTTTTATGCAAGAGACGGCAGACGAGTACATGTGATGCCTAATAGTAAGCAAACGACACCGCCCATGCAACTCATGTCGAGTTCTGGGGATCGCTGCAGACCCTTGAAATTGGAGTAGTAGTACGCTCGTTTCTTGAAGGCTCTCAAGTCGTAACTGTTCGGAAAGACTGTCGCACACATTACGGCCCACTATCTTTTCACAGTTTACAATCTCGCTAGATAGATCATAATCTAACGGTATTTACATATTTACTATAACAAAGATAGATAGATACTCTTTATTGCACAAAAACACAGACATTACAGGTAAACATATTACAAACACAAAGTACAATCTAGGCGGTCTTATCGCTTATAGCGATCTCTTCCAGACAACCTTCAGGAAACATAGACTTATATTAGATAACAATAATTTACGTATTTCCTAGTTTAACTTATCTTACTTACTGTTTTGGTTATGACGCAAAATAGACGTTATAAAGTTGAGTTGCGGAAACCAAGCCGTTATACGCGTTACACCCATGGTGACCGCTTCCCTTTTGTGCCAGGATGCCGTTCAACGTGTGCACGCAGTGGAGGCGGCTGGAGGAGGCGCCGCCGGGCGCGCTGTACCCGGTGCTGGACAGCCTCAACCAGCTAGGCGAGGTGCCCTGGCGCATCAACGAGCGCATCCTCGACCTGCAGCTCAAGGTGTTCCGGTCAGTTATGACGCAGCGAAACTTCGTAAACATTCTCGCAACTACAGATTTAGGCATGATCACAACCTTAATCGACTTGTGACGTCACATATCCTTATTTAGTAAGGCCAATAGGCTGAGGATATCCTGTACTCTGGTAGCAAGTACTCTAACTATTCGTAGTTATGAATGTTCTTCTTCAGTGCTGGATGCGAGAGGCCCGGGACCGATCGAAGTGGCGAGCATTGGGAGAGGCCTATGTCCAGCAGTGGACTGATGTGGGCTGGGCTGATGATGATGATGAATGTTCTTCCTCACACTTCACCAAAGCGTGGTGGACGCTTGAACCGATTTCAGAAGCTTTTTTCTAACCCTAATTTTATGTATTGAGCTATGTTTTCTTCATAACGGTCGACAAAGCCCGCGCAAAGCAAAACGCAATGGCTTTAGATCTTGGGCGGATCGGAGGCCCAAATCCACCATACTGCAAAATTATCATAAAAACATTATCGACTTATTCCATGGACTAAATTAAGAATAATGTCATATGTTGTAACAGGTCTGGAGGCAACAAGAAGCTGAAGATCCCGCCCCCAGCGGCGGCCCTCGACACTGCCCAGTTCGGCAGCGCAGCCGACGCGCACGCCGCCTTCAAGCGACGAGTCGCCATCAGCCGCGCGCGCGCAGAGATGCACTCGCTCTGGTGCGACACGCTCTACAAGCTGTCGCTCGCCAACCACTTCAGGTGAGCAGAGGCCACGAGCGCACGGTACGCCTTCGACAAGAGTCGAATGATGAATCTAATACTCCATACAAGCTCTATGTGTTCCTACATTACATCACCTACATACGTTCGTTCACTCACATTCGATCATACGTTCATTCACATTCATTTATACATTCGTTCATTCACATTAATTCATACATCGATTCATACGTTCATTAACAATTATTCATATAATGCAAGTTCTATTGCTTTTTCTATTCTTTTTCATATTCTTTATCAAAAATCCTTCAAGACAAAGTTCATTCGATCATCAATCACATGTTTGGTCCTTCGAGCCGGATTTTAATCAGCACCGCAGTTTTGTTCCTTCAGCATTATGACAGATGTTATTCGTCTACAGGAAGTCGATATTCTGGCTGCCTCACAACATGGACTTCCGCGGGCGCGTGTACTCCTGCCCGCCGCACGTGTCAGCGCTGGGCGCCGACAGCGCTCGAGCGTTGCTGCGCTTCGCCCGCGACCAGCCGCTGGGCGCCCGCGGCCTGCGCTGGCTCAAGCTGCACGCGCTCAACCTCACCGGCGAGCACAAGCGGCGGACTGTGCACGAGCGGTGAGCGACACGTAACCCGTCATAACGAGCTAGACATACATGGGCCTCTCCAGTTGTTCGCCACTTTGGAGGCTTTACCCATAATCGCCACAATCGCCAATCCGCCTGGGTTGGCGATCGCAGGTCACATATAGTCCAAACTTTTCACCATGACTGTTAATAAGGGTTCTGGTCTACGGGTGGAGCAAAAAAATACTAGGTAGTTATCCTTACAATGGTTTTATTTGTGCCGACAATATAAATTGATGTGCTATAAAAAAAATTACAATGTTTTACCTTGACAGTTTTCTTTTTCATTAGTATATCAAGAAGGTTGTACAACTGTGAATGCAATAACAAAGCACCTATAGTTGGGTTCATCATTATCAAGAAGATAATCATTTGTTATCTCCTTCCTAGGTTGGAATATGCTGACAATATAATGGACAAGATACTGGACTCCGCCGACCGGCCGCTGGACGGCGAGGGCTGGTGGATGAACTCGGAGGAGCCGTGGCAGACGCTGGCGTGCTGCATCGAAATCGCCAACGCGGTGCGCTCGCCCAACCCCGAGGGTGAGCTTGCTTTTGTACTTGTTTCATCATCATAATCATCAGCCTATTGCAGTCCACTGCTGGACATTGGCCTCTCCAGTTATTCGCCACTTTGGGCAAACATCTCGTGTATGCGTCTCAGTGTATGCGTTCAGCAAGCCACGCCCCCAAATCGTCAAACTGAATATTTTTAAATATCCCAATTTCAACATTTGAATTTATACTGATTGTTTTGAAGCGTTAATCTATCCGATTGGCGGAAGTAAATAGTGGGCGGGGCTTAGAGTAACTAGCCGTTTAAAGGAATCTGTTTGGAAAGTGTACTACCAGGAGTTTTTTTTTTATGATAGAGGGGGCAAACGGGCCTGAAAGTCACCTGATGGTAAGTGATCACTTCAGCCCATGGACACCGCAACACCAGCGGAGTCACAGGTGCGTTGCCGGCCCTGCTCGATAATGATTGTTATGCCGCCGCCAGTCGGTTGCCCGACGTTTGTACACGAGTGGAGCGAAAAGATGATGGGTCGTTGCCTTACTTCCCTAACACCGTGTTTATCCTCGTGCCTTAACAATGTGTAATTACGTACAATGTGTATTAATTGTAGCAAATAAATTGATTCTATTGTATACGGTGCGCAGAGTACCGGTGCGCGTTCCCGGTGCACCAGGACGGCTCGTGTAACGGGCTGCAGCACTACGCGGCGCTGGGCGGCGACGCGGCCGGCGCGCGCGCAGTCAACCTCGCGCCCGCGCCGCGCCCCATGGACGTCTACAGCGCCGTCGCCGCGCTGGTACGCGTCATTTATGTACAGAGTACCGGTGCACCAGGACGGCTCGTGTAACGGCTGCAGCACTACGCGGCCGGCGCGCGCGCCGTCAACCTCGCGCCCGCGCCGCGCCCCATGGACGTCTACAGCGCCGTCGCCGCGCTGGTACGCGTCATTTATGTACAGAGTACCGGTGCACCAGGACGGCTCGTGTAACGGCTGCAGCACTACGCGGCCGGCGCGCGCGCCGTCAACCTCGCGCCCGCGCCGCGCCCCATGGACGTCTACAGCGCCGTCGCCGCGCTGGTACGCGTCATTTATGTACAGAGTACCGGTGCACCAGGACGGCTCGTGTAACGGCTGCAGCACTACGCGGCCGGCGCGCGCGCCGTCAACCTCGCGCCCGCGCCGCGCCCCATGGACGTCTACAGCGCCGTCGCCGCGCTGGTACGCGTCATTTATGTACAGAGTACCGGTGCACCAGGACGGCTCGTGTAACGGCTGCAGCACTACGCGGCCGGCGCGCGCGCCGTCAACCTCGCGCCCGCGCCGCGCCCCATGGACGTCTACAGCGCCGTCGCCGCGCTGGTACGCGTCATTTATGTACAGAGTACCGGTGCACCAGGACGGCTCGTGTAACGGCTGCAGCACTACGCGGCCGGCGCGCGCGCCGTCAACCTCGCGCCCGCGCCGCGCCCCATGGACGTCTACAGCGCCGTCGCCGCGCTGGTACGCGTCATTTATGTACAGAGTACCGGTGCACCAGGACGGCTCGTGTAACGGCTGCAGCACTACGCGGCCGGCGCGCGCGCCGTCAACCTCGCGCCCGCGCCGCGCCCCATGGACGTCTACAGCGCCGTCGCCGCGCTGGTACGCGTCATTTATGTACAGAGTACCGGTGCACCAGGACGGCTCGTGTAACGGCTGCAGCACTACGCGGCCGGCGCGCGCGCCGTCAACCTCGCGCCCGCGCCGCGCCCCATGGACGTCTACAGCGCCGTCGCCGCGCTGGTACGCGTCATTTATGTACAGAGTACCGGTGCACCAGGACGGCTCGTGTAACGGCTGCAGCACTACGCGGCCGGCGCGCGCGCCGTCAACCTCGCGCCCGCGCCGCGCCCCATGGACGTCTACAGCGCCGTCGCCGCGCTGGTACGCGTTATTTATGTACAGCTGTGCCGGCAGCGCCCCACGCGTGGATATCGGGTTTAAAAAAAACGGACTTCCATAAAATGGTAAAATTTTAAGTTGGACCTCTAGCAATACATTGGTGAAAACCGCATTCAATTCCATGCAGTAGTTTTTGCGTGATGCTCGATCAAACATACAGATAAAAATTTCTCCCATTTCCCGACACTTTCCTTCACTGCTCTGCTCCTATTAATTCTAGCGTGATGAAAAGTATACAATAACCTGCCCTGGAGTATGAAGAATAATTGTACCAAGTTTCATTAAAATCCGTTAGTTTTTGTTTCTGTAACGAACATACAGACAGATGGACGGACAGACAGACAAAAATTTTACTAATTGCATTTTTGGTATCAGTATCGATCACTAATCACCCCCTTATAGTTATTTTGAAAAAACATTTCATGTACACACACAAAAACACATATAAAATAATGCTATGTAAATAGCCTAATAATATTCTGTTGGTCCTTCGATCCAGATAACATAATATTCGTCAAACTTTGTCGCACTGTAAAATATTTTTATTGTTACCTTCCCACAACAACGAAATTTTACCCACAATATATGATTAAATGCAGGTGGAAGAGATGAGAGCACGTGACGCAGCCGCAGGGGTCCAACAGGCCATAATCCTGGAGAACTTCGTGCGGCGCAAGGTGATCAAGCAGACGGTCATGACCACCGTCTACGGAGTCACCAAGTTCGGCGCCCGGCTGCAGATTGCTAAGCAGTTGAAGGGTAAGCTACGTATATTCTGTCCTGTACAATATCTTGTCAGAGCATTTAAATTGAAAAATTGCTACAGTAATATTATCCTTTTTTTTTTTTTTTTTTTTAAGAGGGGAATGCATTAGGCACCTTCATGCCGTCTCCGGGGGGAGGCGGCATGGTGTGTGGGACTCACACCTCCCAAAAGGGAGGGCATACCCACTAAACCCCCCTGTGTCGCCAGTGGGCAGCAAGTTGCAGGGACACGGGTAGCGCCGAAGCATACGGCCATATCCCTGCCTGCCCTGGCCAGCCGCAGATGATAAGCGGCCGGCACTCCTGGTCCGGAGAGGGCAAATACCCCTACCCCCGGATCCGGGGAGCAGTAGAGTGCTCCCCGGGCGGACCTCGTGCAACGGTGTGGCTGCACCCACCACACCGTTACGCCCCTATGAGTGGATCGCGCCCCCGCACTCACCACTCGGGCCACGAAGGAGAGGCTCAGAGGGCATACGATGCGTTGTATGCCCTCTGGCGACGCCCGGGCCGGACAGTAATATTATCCTTTAATGGAAGTCAATTACCTGTTGGGCGTAGCTATGCCAACCTTGCCAAGCCTTTTGTAGTTGGCTCACAGCGAGCGGTATTTATTAAAATACTTAAGGTTTTTAAGAACGAGACGAAATTCGCGCTCGTCACACTTTTTCTGGGCGCACTTCAACGTGAGGTATGATGAGAAGTAGCTCACCATTTAGCGTTTTTTACCAAAACATATTACATAATGTATGGTAGTATACACTACTTATTAATGTTGTTCTTAGTTACTTAGGATAGGACTCTTTTTACAGCTTTTGGCACTTATACACAAACACTGACGCCTAACTGGGAATGGGTATAGCTTACCCTAAGTGTTGTGGAGGTCTGATGGCAGTCGCTCTGTGTAAAAGCTTAGCCCTCGCCAAATCTCTCAGTTTGGGAAGCCGACCCTGAGACAATCGGAAAAAAGGCTATGATGATGATGATGACACAAAACTGAGATGCATTGTCACAAATGTATGAGAACTTCCATATTGAACCCTCTGTTTATTTTTCCTGTAGCTCCTAAGCAATAACAGTAGTGCACACTTCTCTTTACGTCCCATGTCACGACTTAGTCGCATTTCGGGATCAGTTTGTGAATAGCCAACATGCACTTTTGTTTTCCATGCTGAGCTACTAAAAAAATGTAATTACGTCCGTTGTTCCTTGTAGACATCGACGAGTTCCCTAAGGAGCACGTGTGGGCGTGCTCGAACTACCTCACGGCCAAGACGTTCGACAGCCTGGGCGAGATGTTCACCTCCACCAAGCTCATCCAGGACTGGTTCACGGAGTGCGCCAAGTGAGTCGCTGTTGTCTACTCTAATAAAACGACCATTTAGGATTCGTACCACAGACTAAGAGACATTTATTGCATAGACACAACACAAATTTAGTTTTTTCTTTTTCTTTTTTTTACCACTGGGTGGCAAACAAGTCTACGGCCCGCCTGATGTTAAGCGGTTACCGCAGCCTATGGACACCTGCGACACCAGGGGTCACAGTTTGTACAAACAACGGTAGGTGGCAGCATCATCAGTAGGTGGCAGCACCATTTTAGATATCATTTATAACATCTACTAATGTTGTAAGCATGAGGCTGGTTATTGTATTTTTGCATTAGTAATATCCTACTACCAGTTTTTATAGATTCGTTATGTTTGTCCGTCCGTATGTCATAGCCACTTTTTACGGTAACTATAAGAGTTATACTGTGGAATCGAAAGTAGATGTATTCGATGAACCGCATTAAGATTTTCATACAGAAATTAAAAAAAAAAACAATATAGTTTTGGGTTTCTCACACTTAGAACTGAAACTAATTTTTTTATCAAACCCATATGTGTGGGGTATGTATGGATAGGTTTTCAAAAATAATATTGAGGTTTGTAACATATTTTTGCGCGAGAGACGCTTCCAAAGTGAAAAATGTAATCATAATATATGATGTAATGTATACATGTATATGTATTACCATGCAAACTGCAACCGAAAAGTGGTTTGAACGAGTTTTCTTTCAATTTCTTTCAATTATTAGATCTAATAATTAGCTTTTTTTAATACGTTATAAATCGTAAACCGCATTTTACCTCTCCTTTAATCAACTTCAATATAATAAAGAAAGACATTTATTTAGATATGTAGTCGTACGTGCGCGAGTCCGACTCGCACTTGGCCGGTATTTAATTTTTTATTAATGAGTTTGTATTCGAACAGGCAGATAAGCGGCGTGTGCGGCGAGAGCGTGGAGTGGGTGACGCCGCTGGGCCTGCCCGTGGTGCAGCCGTACTACCGCCGCGCCGCGCCCGGCAGCTGCAAGGTGGCGCTCGACCACCACCAGTGAGTGCACCACACTGATCTACTGGATCTATTGTAGCGGCTGCCTAATAAATAAATATAAATAATTGGGATGATGACTAAAAAATAATTTAATGTCCATCAGATAGATTAATGAAAAATATTGGATACGTATTTTTTATTTTGCCTCTTGTTTAAAAACTTACGAAGATACATTGATTTTAAATGTCACATGACGTCACGTTAGAGTACAAAATATACTCTAACGTGACGTAGTTAGCCCCCACTCCGTAACTTTAATGCGCTATATCTAAGTATTTTCTTGTTATTTCGACAAAACAAAAAATACGGGTCTTATATTTTTTTATTATCTAAGAGACGGACTAATTATTTTCTTCATTTTCATACCTTGTCATCATCCGTATTCGCAAACGTCGAATGTACACACACACACACAAAAACACACTTGCATGCGCACACACGATTACGCAATCACATGCACGCATGATTTTTAGTTTTCTAACTTTAATTTTTGTTGTATAAACTAGTATTTCATAAGAATGTGTGTCAACAGTTTGGGAAGACTGAAGCCCGCAGCACAGTTAAATTTACCGCAGGCGACAGTGTTACTGGAAAAATGTACCATGTTCCTTTTTATGAATAAACAATTTATTATTATTTATTAATCAGACAACATACCTACATTGCTCCGATCCCAAAGTAAGTAGCTTAAGCACTTGTGTTATGGGTATCAGAACAACGAAGGTACCACAAATAAATACTTAAATACAAATATGAACACCCAGACACAGAACAAACACAAGTGTTCATCACACGAATGTTTGTCCCGGGCGGGAATCGAACCCACAACCCTTGTTCAGAAGGCAGGGTTCACTACCAATTGAGCCACCGAGCTTGCCAGGCGGGTTGTGACCGCAGCTCGCAGTTGGTTTTAATTGTACCCAGGTAAAGGCTGGTACCCTTTTTCGTATTCCCTTAGTCGTCTTCTACGACTCCCACGGAATGCGATGAGGTGATCTTAATTCCTGAACGGACGCCTTATCATATGAAGGCCTTATTGTATTTACTATAATTCCCTTGCCCAGGCGCCCGTGCACTATAAAGCAGCGCAACGCGTTCCCGCCCAACTTCATTCACTCGCTGGACTCGTCGCACATGATGCTGACGGGCCTGCGTTGCCAGGCCGCAGGCCTCACCTTCGTCTCCGTGCACGACTGCTTCTGGACGCACCCCAACACCGTCGACCTCATGAACCAGGTACTTACCACTCGCTACACTCGTCGCACATGATAAAGGGCCTGCGCTGCCAGGCCGCAGGCCTCACTTTCGTCTCCGTGCACGACTGCTTCTGGACGCACCCCAACACCGTCGACCTCATGAACCAGGTACTTGCCACTCGCTACACTCGTCGCACATGACGAAGGACCTGCGTTGCCATGCCGCAGGCCTCACCTTCGTCTCCGTGCACGACTGCTTCTGGACGCACCCCAACACCGTCGACCTCATGAACCAGGTACTTACCACTCGCTACACTCGTCGCACATGATAAAGGGCCTGCACTGCCAGGCCGCAGGCCTCACTTTCGTCTCCGTGCACGACTGCTTCTGGACGCACCCCAACACCGTCGACCTCATGCACCAGGTACTTGCCACTCGCTACACTCGTCGCACATGACGAAGGACCTGCGTTGCCATGCCGCAGGCCTCACCTTCGTCTCCGTGCACGACTGCTTCTGGACGCACCCCAACACCGTCGACCTCATGAACCAGGTACTTACCACTCGCTACACTCGTCGCACATGATAAAGGGCCTGCGCTGCCAGGCCGCAGGCCTCACTTTCGTCTCCGTGCACGACTGCTTCTGGACGCACCCCAACACCGTCGACCTCATGAACCAGGTACTTACCACTCGCTACACTCGTCGCACATGATAAAGGGCCTGCGCTGCCAGGCCGCAGGCCTCACTTTCGTCTCCGTGCACGACTGCTTCTGGACGCACCCCAACACCGTCGACCTCATGAACCAGGTACTTGCCACTCGCTACACTCGTCGCACATGACGAAGGACCTGCGTTGCCATGCCGCAGGCCTCACCTTCGTCTCCGTGCACGACTGCTTCTGGACGCACCCCAACACCGTCGACCTCATGAACCAGGTACTTACCACTCGCTACACTCGTCGCACATGATGAAGAGCCTGCGCTGCCAGGCCGCAGGCCTCACCTTCGTCTCCATGCACGACTGCTTCTGGACGCACCTCAGCACCGTCGACCTCATGAACCAGGTACTTACCACTCGCTATACTCGGCGCACATGATGAAGGACCTGCGTTGCCAGGCCGCAGGCCTCACCTTCGTCTCCGTGCATGACTGCTTCTGGACGCACCCCAACACCGTCGACCTCATGAACCAGGTACTTACCACTCGCTATACTCTCGCTATGGGCCTGCGCTGCCAGGCAACACACACCTACACTCCATACCACCACGCACTTATCGACCAAACACACATATTTATATAGAACCACACTTCAGGCCCATAAACACAGTACATCATCATTTATGGAGACAAAGAGGCAAATAGGCCTTTATGCAGCACATGATATTAATATCTGTTTGTTTACCATAGATTCAAAAAGTATACCATAGTCCGTATGCCATCGATTTCATAAGTAAAAATGTCCTTTATGTACTGACCTAAAGCAGCTTTTCTAATGTAACAAATATTTCTTTATTATTCTTTCAGATTACCAGAGAAGAGTTTGTGGCTCTGCACTCTCAACCAATTTTAAATGATCTATCGGATTTTCTTGTGAAGAGATACAGCTACAATGACAGGTAAGGTTTTATCTTCTACAGTAGGTATACTTTAACATCACATACACAAGGATCTGGATGTGTTGTAACTATGTGAAGTTCTTGATAGACAGGGCAGCCAACATAACTTACTTTAGACGTGGATTTGACATTTTTATTTCTGTTGCCAGTTTGGGCAAACACTTGGAGGCTTACTCATATTGCCACACCCATTTCGCTGTGCAGGCGGGTAGGTGATCTTTAAACTGGATTTCCATTGGCGGTGTCGACTGCTTACCATCAGGCATCACATTTGCTCGTCTGCCGCCTCTTGCATAAAAAAACTTTGAAAACTGGAAATGAAAAAAAAGATCCCAGTAGTCCTACGGTAGAACTACTTGGTAGTACTAGTAGGAACAAAGGGAAAAAAATTTAAAGAAAAATGTAATTATTTTTTTTTAGCATATTTCAAGGAAATCTTGTTTTTTAAAATGTTGGAACTTTTATATATATCCGGTGTTTTAACCGATTTGTTTCACTGATTGGGTATTCTACAGAGATCTATGTCCCGATGCAAACCACTAACGGTGATCCAATTCCGAGTGGATAAGTATGCTGACCCTTACTGTCTCCGTTCCAGCGAGCTCGAGGAGCGCACGATGGGCGCGGCGAACAAAAAGCGCGTCAACTATTTGCTGCAGAAGGTGCCGCCCAAGGGGGACTTCGACCTGTCCAGCGTGCTGCGCTCCGTGTACTTCTTCAGCTAGGCGGTCGGTCGTTGGTAGTGTACTGTACATAGTGGGTGATTTGGTAGCGTAGGACGGTTGTGTGCCTCAGACTGTGTTATGACTTGTAGTAGGTACAAGACCGCTTGCTTGCACCAATTCTTTACAATGATGGTTTTATTAAAAAATAAATGCAAACGATACCACATACGCAGCTGGTCCAACTGTTACTTGATTGGTTTATTTTGACATGACACTGATAATCACATAGCAACTGACCAATAATATGATCTTCTTAACGCCATCTGTCTGGCATCTCATTTGGAACACTAATTAAAAATCTGTCAATTGATATTGGATGCTTCACGAGACTTTTGACTTAACGAAATTGGGTAAGCGAGCTTGTTGTTCTTGACTCCATCCTTTTCACACCAAAAAAGGCTATGCCTTGACTATGATGGACATGCTTATCAGTATGTACATATATCGGTGGAATTATAAAAATACTGTATCTGCTTAATTTCGGAAGCTATCAATAACTTTTTTATGTCGTATGTTTTATCTACACATAACTATAAAAATCTTCCAACGAATTTATTAGTGATGTTTGTCCAACCATATTTTTGTCGGTGGTGTTTGTATCTATCAAATATTTTGATAGATAACTATCAGTAAGTTGAAAAGCTAGTCCTAAATTAGAACAAACGAAGCATAATATATACTTATCTACACTAATATTATAAAGAGGAAAACTTTGTTTGTTTGGTTGTAATGAATAGGCTCAAAAACTACTGGACCGTTTTTAAAAATTCTTTCACCATTCGAAAGCTACATTATCCACGAGTAACATAGGCACAATTTTATTTTGGAAAAAAAAACTTTACGCGGACGAAGTCGCGGGCGGAAAGCTAGTTGTTAATAAATTGGTGCAAGCCAAGCCCAAAGGTTAGACGAGGTACACAATCTGATTGATAGACTGATCTTGATAACGATTTACTGCCTTACCTTTGCTAGAACTTGTATTTGTCTAATACAAATTTTCCATGGCCTGATGGAAACGCCTCGGATGATTGCTGCGGTCGTATTGGTTCATTGTATGGACGTAGGTTGTACAAGGCCGATTTTAAACACACGTAAAATTTTTGTGTTTCCATTCCTGTTTTAAAAATTTACGTGATTATTCAATGTTTGTTAATCTTCGTATTTTAGTTGTGAGTTAAAATTGGTCTGTAAAGCTTAGTTTTACTCTCGTAGAGTACAAAATTTAGTCATTATTGTAGTGTAGATGCATTTTATAAAACCTCGCTAAAATAAAGTTTACCTCAGATGTATTATGATTTACGCTCCACTATAATTTCTTGTCCAAACGTGAAATGTGTCATATAAGGTTTTTTACTAGGGAGCCTGTATTCTGCTTCATAGCAAAGTGCAATGCCACAAAATCTGTGATTTGTTAGTGGACTAACAATAAATTAAGTTGAACTTATAATACTTGTTTTAATCAATGAAACCAGCGGATAAAAATTTTGTCATTTATTTCTGGTACAAAAATTCTACTTTTACACGATACGCGTAACTACATTACCGTAATTTGACTAGTGACACCACCGGGGCTCGACTGGCACAGGACAACACAGCTATAAATAAAGTCAATAACATGTTTCAAGTACTCTATCCTATATTTATGCATTTTCCAGTTTTTTTGTGGCTTATTCTGTGTAGGTAAAGTAAACAATTTAACAATCTGTAGTTGATAAAAGTAATAAATTATTTGGCGTATGTGCAGTCTAACAAAGTAGATACATCTATTATGTGGCAGCGTATTACAATAATGATCAAACAACCTATTATAATGTGCTTCATAAATTATCTACATTATTTTATTCAAACAAATTCTGCCTTATCCTAAGGTATTAAAAATAGAACATCAATATAAATTCGGACCGTTGTATCTACTGTCATTCATTAAAGTGGCATATAGCATTTTATTGTAAAGAAGAATGGCTATTATAGTGTCATAACAGGTAATCTACTTTAACAGTCTATTATGATAGTAGTGGCTTTACAGGGCGAGAAAATATGTAATTTTTCTTTATTATTAATGGGGCGACGTTAAATGGGGCATAGGCTATGCGAAATGCTAATCCCTCCCTCAAAAATTATATATAATTTTATTTTGTAACGTTTCAGTTACTTGTTTATTTGAGGGAGAATAAATAAAGTATCGATAGATGTTTCAATCGCTCGAGTCAATCCTTATAATACTTCCCGTCGATTTATATTACATATTTGTAGGAGATTTCAAAATAAATCTAAGCGATATGATATCATGTTACCAAAAGGTTATACGCCATAAGGTTACTCTACCGTTCGGTTAAGTCTCCGATTAATAATGCATCTTCTAAGGCCACTTATCACACTGCACCGGACCTCTCGTGCGGAGATTCCATTCAATCGGTTCGACCTGATTAAACGCGAAGAAAACCCCCCCCAAGTTTGCCTGTGTAATGAAACGGAGTGAGCTTACGGAGCGAAGAAACGCAAAATTATTAATCAATAGCATTGCATAAAAATTCCGCTCAGAATTTTTTTATGCAATGTAGGTTAATATTTATCCGTTTGTCCGCATCGCAAGATCGCTCCGCTTCAATGGACAGGCAGCTTTAGTTAGATGATGTTAAAAGTGTTTACGAGGCTGGGATAAAAAGTACGCAAATAATAGGGACCGTGCACAGATTATAGGTGGCAGCACTGCTGCGACAGAAGAGACAACAAATAAAAATGTCAAATATTATGCCGGGGCCACACATTGGATGCAACTTTGCGTACAATCACTGTCCAATGCCCAATACTAAGGCGCTCAATGTCTTCATTGTGTCAAAGTACCGATACACGCACATTGGTGCGTTGGGCGCAAAACGTTACATTGGTGCAAATATCTCCAATGAGTGACCGCGGCTTTAAATTAGGGTAAAACATTCAAATTGATGACACCAGTTGGCAGCACCATCGATGTGCACGGTCCCTAAATAAATCCATGGGTGTAGAGCAGTTGGTAGGTCAGTGCCTCTTGGGCGGGCCGTCAGTCAGGGCGGGTCCGACGCCGGTGTGCGGGCGCGCGCGCGGGTCGGCGTGTTGCGAGCCGCCCGTCGTGGTGCGCTGGCTCACGTCCGACGGACTGACACACAACGGTTTACTTATAAATAAATAAAATCTTAACTAATATTATAAAGCTGAAGAGTTTGTTTGTTTGTTTAAACGCGCTAATCTCAGGAACTACCGGTCCGAATTGAAAAAATATTTTTGTGTTGAATAGACCATTTATCGAGGAAGGCTTCAGGCTATATAACATCACGCTGCAACTATTAGGAGCGAAGAAATAATGGAAAATGTAAAAAAAACGGGGAGAAATAACTATTCCACGCGGACGAAGTCGCGAGCACAGCTAGTAATGAATAACCCGAGATATGCCACGCTGGGCCACACAGCGCCACCTAGCCCCAAACTAAGCCGAAGCTTGTACTATGGGAACTAGTCAACTGATGAACGTACTTAGATACATTTTTTTTTGTAAATAAATACAATACATATTATACATAGAAAACACCCAGACCAATACAAACAGACATGTTCATGCACACAAATGTTTGTAATGTGTGGGGATCGAACCCACGACCCTTGGCTCAGAAGGCAGAGGTCACTACCAATTAAGCCACCGAGTCAGTCTTAACCGCTACAACGAGTTTAGTTGCTGAATGTCGGAAACCACGTAAAAAAAGAAAAGTTTTCCACAAATAGACGTCTGAGCGCCTGTTTTGTGTGGGTCTTACTTAAAATGTCCCCATTTTCATCGTAACATGAGCAGTGACTGATTGAGAGACCAGAGTAGAGGAGAGTACCTGAAGAGTACCAGGAGAACATAGCTAGGTAGGCACCTATGTTCTCCTGGTACTTTTCTAACAGTTAGGCAAGTTAACATAACCTATAGTAAGTTAACTTACCTAATGTTGGTTAATATCCTACATTTACTTAAACATAAAAATTTGGTCTTCGACTTTTCACGCATCTATGCGTATGCGCTGCTGTTACCATTCGTTCAATCTGTGACTGATCTTGTTACGGTGAAAATTGGACATTTTACAACTTGAATATTTAGCGACTAAACGATACAGGGCAAACACACAGAACACGGCCAAAGCAACCATGCATTTTGATTCCCGACTGTATCCTGACGTCATCACTTCAAGTCTTCTCTCGGACCTATCGGTGTACGGACGTATAGCTTTGTTTTAATTTATTTTGTAAGCAGTGCATACTGCACAGTCTTTTGTTAAGATGAATCGCCATAAAAGTTTATAGATGCCAGGGGAGTAATTGGGATACTGAATACTATCGTTCGGTCTATTTAATGGACCAATAGATAAATATTTATCCTCACCTTGGCGACAACGTGTCGACGTCCACATTTTGCAAGCATATCCATTGTGGAGTCAGATTATCATCGTTTTTGGCACAATCCAGTGTTCCATTGTAAATTAGCAAGTCATCCATTAGTACCTATACCAAAAAGAAACCATACTTTAATAAACCATACTTTATTACCTACTTCACTAAAAATTACAGTTCCTATACTTACAGCAAATTCCTTAACGCCTCTAGTGGGGGTCTTGCCATAGTTCCAAATTTTCATCCCGTAAACGGATACAGGCACATCGAACACGAAGAATACTCTACAGAAAAAAGATAAGATAAGAAAAGATAATATTTATTTTGTAAAAACATGAGAAATGTACAATATCTTATTCGGTACTGTAAAATAGGTGGTAACAATAAATAATTTGTAGTTGCTTACATGTTTTAGCTACATAATTTGAGCGTACACTAGGCGGTGACGTCACCATGCGTACGTAGGGCGGTAAAGCTAGGCGGTGACGTCACCGCGCGTACGTCGGGCGGTACCTGTTGAGCGTGGCGGGCAGCACGGGCGCGAGCCACGAGTGCGCGGCGTCGAGCGCGTGCGCGTTGACGCCGTCGATGAGCTTGTCCGGCGTACGGACGTCGCCCGCGCCAGGCTCCAGGGCATTTACACTCGCCGGGTGAGCACAGACGTCTGTCGGAGAACATAAGATATTACCCAAATATTCAAGCACTAGCTGTGGCCGGCCGCGTCGCACCCGCGGTTATCAGGTTTCAAACTTAACGGACTTCCTTAAAATGGTACCTACATTTTAAGTTAGACTTCTAGCAGTACATTGGTCAGAGTTTTGGTCTCACAACATATAATCGTTTTGTCATCGACTCTAAGAAGTACATTAGTTTTTGCAGCGGTTTTCAAACTACTGCATGGAATTAAATAATTCCATGCAGTAGTTTTTGCGTGATGCGCGATCAAACATACAGATAAAAATTTCTCCCGTTTTCCCAACGCTTCCCATCACTGCTCTGCTCCTATTAATTGGAGCGTGATAAAAAGTGTACAATAACTTGCCCAGGAGTATGAACAATAATGGTACCAAGTTTCGTCAAAATCCGTCCAGTAGTTTTGACAGACAGACAAAAATTTTACTGATTGCATTTTTGGCATCAGTATCGATCACTAATCACCCCCTGATAGTTATTTTGAAAATATATTTCACGTACAGAATATTGACCTCTACAGATTTATTATAAGTATAGATTAAGTTAGATAGAATATTGCAATTTGAGTTGCCCCAAACTTACTGCTCTCCGTGAGTTGCACCATGTTCCCGCGCGGGTCGTACAGCTCCACACCAGTTAAGCCGACGTAGTAGGGGTCGCCCCACGTCGAGAACACGCTGATCTGCAGCACGAAGCCGGTGGGCGCGCCCGACTGCAGCCCGCTGCCGTACACGAGGCAGTCCATGCGGAAGCTGTCCGAGTCTTTCGCGTCCTCCAACCTGACGAAGGAATAAAGCTGTAGCGACATCCAGTAGCGGCGTTAGGGTAGGGCGAGGCTGGGCGACCGCCCGGGGCGCCGGATAAAAAAGGGCGCCGCAGGCGCCCTTTTTTATCCGGCCCATTGTCTTGGTTCGAGGAATCCCATAATTAAGCGAAAATACTTTATGTTGGCAACACTTGAATTTAACGAAGTATACAATTGTTCGTTCGGAATTCATTTTATCGGGAATCCCCGATCATGAAACACACATAGCCTATCTCTTTTTAACCAATTGATTTATCTGAAGCGAAGCGAGGAGCGGGCTGCTAGTTATTATAATAAAGAGGTAACATTTTATTATTTAACTAAATGTTGGGCGCGGGGCGGGCGGAGAAATATGTGGCTTCTAAAAATGTCTAATTCCCATACGTTGATGATCGTGATTTTTTCGTACAAATCTGTGGACTCTCACAAAACACAAATATTTTGCTGCCTTATCAACGTTAGCTTAATTTTACGACCTTATTTCTATACACGGGAACTAAGTTCGAAAAATATAAGTAAAAATTGCTATCCCGAATATAGCGCGTGTTTGTTATCCTTGTTAGGGTTCCGTAGCCAAAATGGCAAAAACGGGACCCTTATAGATTCGTCATGTCTGTCTGTCTGTATGTCACAGCCAGTTTATTCCGAAGAGCTGTAAGAGCTACATTATTAAAATTTGGTACGTAGATGTATTCTGTTAACCGCATTAAGATTTTAAAGTAAAATCAGAAAAATTTTTGGGGTTCCTCATACATGGAACTGAAACTTAAAAATGTTTTTTTTCATCAAACCCATACGTGTGGGGTATCTATGGATAGGTATTTGAAAATGATGTTGAGGTTTCTAACATCATTTTTTTCTCAGATGAATAGTTTGCGCGAGAGACTCTTCCAAAGTGGTAAAATGTGTCCCCCCCCCCCCCCCCGTAACTTCTAAAATATGGGCACTATAAAACTGAAAAAAATATATGAGGTGTATTACTATGTAAACTACTAACGAAATTAGTTTTAATGAAATCTAGACAGTTGTTTTTTTTAAACATCATAAATCAAATTACCAAATTTTTTTCATTCAATCAGTGGTACGGAACACTACGTGCGCGAGTCCGACTCGCACTTGGCCGGTTTTTTTTTTTGTTTCACCAGGGAGAAATGCAGTTTACGCATACCCGCTGCCCGGGGGAGCAGCAGGTTATGTGGGACTCGCTCCGCGTCGGCAGAGAATACCCACTAAAAAACCCTGGTTGCCACCGTCAAATGCGCCTTGGGTTGTGGCGACACGGGTCCTTTACCATAACTCCGTGAAGCCACCAGCGCTCGTCTGCTAGGCAGACTCGGCTTGGCCCCCCCACTTGGGGCAGCCTAGGGATCAGTCCTGTAAAGGACGTCTCCCTCCTCCAAGGACGGGGTTCGTGCGATACGTGGCCGACACCCCCGTGCCGACCTCGCGGAACCCCGTCGGGCGTGCAGCCGCCGCCGCAGGGTGGATTTTTATTGTGGTTTTCTCCACTTGAGCTCGCGCCTCCTGGTCCCGACCGAAGTCGGGATAACAGGCGGTTTTTTAATGTGGTTTGCTCCACTCCGGCCGGCCAATTAAGGCAAGCCCCCTGGTCCCTCCTGCGAGGGGAAACATTTTTTTGCAGGTTGCCCGGCGAACAATCCAAAATGGACCTATCCGATGGCCACGAGAACCGTGACCGATGGACCCTTCTAGATTCGTCATGTCTGGTCTGTCTGTCTGTCCGTCCGTATGTCACAGCCAGTTTATTCCGTAACTATGAGAGCTACTGTATTGAAATTTGGTGCGTAGATGTATTCTGTTAACCGCTTTATGATTTTAAAATAAAATCAGAAAAAAATCTAAAACTTTTGTGGTTCCCCATACATAGAACTGAACCTCAAAAAATTATTTTCATCATCATCAAACCATCAAACCTATACGTTTGGGGTATCTATGGATAGGTATTTGAAAATGATGTTGAGATTCCCGACATCATTTTTTACTAAACTGAATAGTTTGCGCGAGAGACTCTGCCAAAGTGGTAAAATGTGTAACTTCTTCTCGTAACTTCTAAAATATAGGCATGATAAAAGTGAAAAAAAATATATGATGTGTATTACTATAAAAACTACTAACGAAAATTGGTTTGAACGAAATCTAGACAGTAGTTTTTTTTAAACGTCATATCAAATTACCTAATTTTTTTCACTTAATCGGTGATACGGAACCCTACGTGCGCGAGTCCGACTCGCACTTGGCCGGTTTATCGTATGGGATTGAATTGAAGTTGGAGGGCGCTGTCGAAATCTCGCCCAGGGCGCTGGTAGTGTTAAAACCGGCACTGGCGACATCTCTCCCCACATCGCTACAATATACAACCCTTAGTTCCGCCTAACAACAACAGATGGAGATGTACCGTCCGCGGCTAGCAATCTCCTTAGGAAGTAAGAAAAACCTATAAAGCACATGCAAAAAAATCTCCCGAATTGACAATTGCCATTAGGAGAGTCCAATGTCCAGCAGCCGGTAGTGCATCGGCTGTGAGCTCTCACCTGTCGTCTATAGCGGCCAGCTCGAGCTGGTGCACGTAGTCGTAGCACGTGTCGCCGCAGCAGCAGCGGCCGGTAGTGCAGCGGCTGCCAGCGAGAGCTTGAGGTGAGAACCTGTCGTCTATAGCGGCCAGCTCGAGCTGGTGCACGTAGTCGTAGCACGTGTCGCCGCAGCAGCAGCGGCCGGTAGTGCAGCGGCTGCGAGCTCTCACCTGTCGTCTATAGCGGCCAGCTCGAGCTGGTGCACGTAGTCGTAGCAGGTGTCGCCGGGCGCGCGCCGCAGCAGCAGCGGCCGGTAGTGCAGCGGCTGCGAGCTCTCACCTGTCGTCTATAGCGGCCAGCTCGAGCTGGTGCACGTAGTCGTAGCACGTGTCGCCGGGCGCGCGCCGCAGCAGCAGCGGCCGGTAGTGCAGCGGCTGCGAGCTCTCACCTGTCGTCTATAGCGGCCAGCTCGAGCTGGTGCACGTAGTCGTAGCACGTGTCGCCGCAGCAGCAGCGGCCGGTAGTGCAGCGGCTGCGAGCTCTCACCTGTCGTCTATAGCGGCCAGCTCGAGCTGGTGCACGTAGTCGTAGCACGTGTCGCCGCAGCAGCAGCGGCCGGTAGTGCAGCGGCTGCGAGCTCTCACCTGTCGTCTATAGCGGCCAGCTCGAGCTGGTGCACGTAGTCGTAGCACGTGTCGCCGGGCGCGCGCCGCAGCAGCAGCGGCCGGTAGTGCAGCGGCTGCGAGCTCTCACCTGTCGTCTATAGCGGCCAGCTCGAGCTGGTGCACGTAGTCGTAGCACGTGTCGCCGGGCGCGCGCCGCAGCAGCAGCGGCCGGTAGTGCAGCGGCTGCGAGCTCTCACCTGTCGTCTATAGCGGCCAGCTCGAGCTGGTGCACGTAGTCGTAGCACGTGTCGCCGCAGCAGCAGCGGCCGGTAGTGCAGCGGCTGCGAGCTCTCACCTGTCGTCTATAGCGGCCAGCTCGAGCTGGTGCACGTAGTCGTAGCAGGTGTCGCCGGGCGCGCGCCGCAGCAGCAGCGGCCGGTAGTGCAGCGGCTGCGAGCTCTCACCTGTCGTCTATAGCGGCCAGCTCGAGCTGGTGCACGTAGTCGTAGCAGGTGTCGCCGGGCGCGCGCCGCAGCAGCAGCGGCCGGTATTGCAGCGGCTGCCAGCTCTCACCTGTCGTCTATAGCGGCCAGCTCGAGCTGGTGCACGTAGTCGTAGCAGGTGTCGCCGGGCGCGCGCCGCAGCAGCAGCGGCCGGTAGTGCAGCGGCTCGCCGTCCAGCGAGACGCGGGCGTGCTTCGCACCGATGTACGACAGCTCCATGTTGGCGTTGTAGTTCCAGACTCGGATGCCTGGTGGTGGTGATAGCGAAATGTTAAACGGAAAGCCCTCGAACAGCTATGGCCAAGTCTTTTCATTAGGCTCACAGAGAACAGCTAATGCATAATAAAGGCATGGTTCTGATGAACCGTCTGAACGGGCGAGCACCGTTCACTCCTGTCTAAACTGTTGCTCATCGCATTCGATATGCAAACACGAGTCGGAAGCAAACTGTGTATGTACATGGAACTTTACACGCGCTAGGTATTATGAAATCTATCAAGTGGCTGACTAGAAGCATACAGCTGGCAGCTCAAAATGAGCATAATGGGAACTTTATTTTCAAGAATGTCACTTGTCATTGCCACATTGACGAAGAAGATTGACCTATTTTAGATGTCAAAATCTAGTTTGGCAGGCTGATAAAGAAGAAAGAGGAAGAACTGAAGAACTCTTACCGACTTATTAAAATATAGCGTCGCTGCGCGTGCAATACCGCGGAAGAGCACTTTGTTAATACCGCGTAACAGCAAAAGGGACAAAATTGAAATATCGCGCCAACAGATCATATTATCAGATTATGTTATGTTTTTTCTTTCTCCTGTAAATTCGCGAAAACGCAGATACGCGGTTTTTACAAACTGCTCTTTCGCGGTATTGCACGCGCAGCGACGATAGGTCCCATAAATAGTAGTAAATAAAGCTTTAAAAATACAAAATATTGACTTACTAGTGATCTCAGAAGGCTCCCTCAGCTCCATGATGATGTGACAGAACTTGGATCCCGAAGCGAAGTTGGTGCACCACATGTCCTCGAACTCTGTGCTGATGTTCCGTCCGGAGAACAGGCCCTTGCACTCTATGAGCCCGCCGCGCTCTGGCGCGTCGTCCTCTGTTATGAACGAGGTGTAAGCGAATGCCCGATGGACTTTCACTGGTTCGTTGTAGCATAAGATGTCGATACCTAAAAGATGTAAAAATATATTATACAAGGATCGATTATGGGTGAAGCCTCCAGATGTTTGACTAAAATGGCGAACAGCTGGAGAGGCCTATGTCTAGCAGTGCGATAGGCTGATGATGATGATGAATACATTGAAACACGACGAAGTTCACAGTCCGAGAAATCGCCACGGGTTTGCAAACTTTCTCATGCATTCATTCTTTGATATTTGTTTTCGGGAATTTTAACAATTTGATAATTCGGACCAAACACTGCACCCGATTAAGCAGAAGCAGTGGACTGATAGAAGCTGATTATGATCATGATGATGATGACTGCACTCGATATAAATGGCAAGAAATGTTTCCAAAGGCTTTATTAGACACGCCGGGGGTGATTGATAGTGATTCCTATATTGACTACAAACTTGAGTTTGACACCATAAAAATTTTGTAGGAGAATTATTGATTAATGAAATTCAGCATAGTTGTATGGAATTGTATTGCTGTCATCCTAATTAATGATCACCTGCCGTTTGTTTTCAATCGTTGTGCGAATGCCTATTTTCACCTACCCGTAAGTCCAATCAAATGTCTTTGTCCCCAGTTCGACATGAGAGTCAGCTTGATCTGCTTCGCGATATATTTCATCTCCTTTTCCTCGTTGTCCAACGCTTCAAGCAGTTCTGGGCTCAGATTGTGGTTGGTGTCGTTAGCGGTCAAGGGACGCTGCTCGTTCATGGCAGACTCGTTCATTGGCTCGTTGTCCTTCAATAGTGCTTGGAAGTTCTTGTCGTTCACCATTATAGCTTCTAGTATGTTTGGATCTTTTGTGAAGAGGATTGTCTGTGAATCATTATTAAAGAAGAAACACTTCATGTTTACTAATAGTCTAGAACAGCGGTTCTCAATCTTTTTTGGTGATGGAACCCTTTTGGATAGCAAAATACTTGATGGAACCCTACAATAAAACAATGGTTTTTAAGTGTATTTTTTATTAATAAGCCTTATTAGATGTAACAGTTACATATTACTTACTTACATAACAAGTATAATAATAGTGAATCGTGATACGCCGCGTCACAACTGTCGACTAGAGAGAGGTGTTTTGATTTTTTTTCTAACTTCTTGCGGAACCCCGACAGGGGTATCGCGGAACCCTAGGGTTCCGCGGAACACACTTAGAGTATGGCTGGTCTAGAAAAATCTCTTATTATTCTTCCGGTATTGGGGACAAGAGTGAACCGATTTTTGTTGGTGAACGCGCTCCATCGTTGAAGCTAACGAGTTTCGATATCGCTTTATTTCTCATCTGTTAGTGATGAGCTGCTAACCCATGAAATAAGAAAATAAATACATAAAAGCACTTACGTCTCCAAAACTTGCTAAAGGGCCTTTCAGCTCTCCGCTGGATCTGGCGATCTCGCCGTGGAATATGACTCGGTCGTCCAGCTTGATTTGAACCAGGCGGACCCCGCGCGTTGAATATATGCGGGATTTGTTGTAATTCTGGAATACAATACATTTATTATAACGAATGTAGGTACACCTGATCACTTACCTTTATGCACCTCTTTGTCCCGTCAGTTTGCAGGGAGTTGTTTCCCGTGTGGTTTCCGGATGTAGAATATGACCACCAGATCTCATCCCGTGGGTGTCGTAAAAAACGACTAAGGGAATATCAGAAGAAAATATCAGGACACGACAAGTGCGGCGCTGTCTCACTGTCGACGACAGCGCCACTTGACTTTTTATAAAGCTGTCCTATTAGCGTTGTGACTGCCCATCGTGCCCACGGCTGTAGATCCGAGCTTGGCAGGTACTTCGCCACTAATCCTAGACGTGGCGCTAAGCCATTTTCCGATCCGTCGTATCGCCCCTATATATCGGGCGCCCTGGGTGGTACCCAAACTACCCTAACAACGCCGCTACTGGTTACGATCTCGCTATATACCCATATCCGCAGCAGCGCGAGCCTGGCCCCGCCAGCCAGCAGTACGCTGAGCGCCAGCGGCAGAGCGCGCGGCGCCGGCGCGGTCCAGGCGTGGCGCTCGTCGCGCGTGCGCACGACACCATCCGCTAGGGCAGAAGCGCGCCCGTGCGAACCTTGGTCGCCCGTATCGGAGTCAGTCCACACCTGCCCAACGAACGGTATCTCATTTACGGCCGTTTTCACAAACGTTACTATGCGACGCGCGAACGCACAGGTACCCAAAAACCTATAGGATTTTGGGCCCTGTGCGTCACCGCGATGTGAATACGGCCGTCAATTTCCCACGTACAGTCGTAAACCTTTCAGATAATAAGTGCACTTTACAAGTTGGGCCGTTGGCTTTCCATAGAGCTTGAAACAGTTTTGTATTGTATGGAGAATCCTTGCCGCGGCTCATTAAACCATTGGTTGTACGAGTATGTTGTGTCGGGATAGATGTCGCTACAGTTCTCTAAGCCGTTAAAATTTTCTTTCAAAATTCACCACATGGACTACCCCTACCATTATGTATTTTTTTCAGATTTTACGAGAAATTACAAGAATTATGGACGTGAAATATGGACCCCTAAAAGCGCAACATCAAGCACATGAAATTATTTCTTAGGTACCAGTTATTTTACCTACGTATAAGTAGTTCTATGCTAGCGATTTCTTTCTACTTCCCGTTGGCGTTAATAAATGTCAACTATCCTACTTCCTACTAATATTATAAACGCGAAAGTTTGTTTGGATAGATGGATGGATGTTTGTTCCACTTTCACGCAAAAATTACTGAACGGATTATAATGAAACTTTACAGGAATATAGATTGTACATCAGATTAACACCATAAGCTATGTTTTATACGAATATTCACGCGGGCCGAGCCGCGGGCAGCAGCTAGTGTATAATAAACGTGTTCATATTGTGATACGTCCGTATCCTGTAACGCGCTGAAGACGCGACATTCCGTCTCCGTCAAATGTGAAAAGGGTAGACGTGCTGGCCCTGAGGTGTTGTGTTGTGCTGTGAAATTATCTGGAAGCGGCGTTATATAGAAAAGTATGCAGCTGTTTGACTGAGAGCGACGGGAAAAGAGTGTCCCGGATGGGCATACCTAAACACAACAGCGGAGCCAGATCAGTGAAAGTCTTCGCTAGTAGATTTTACGTCTCTTGTCGCGATCGCGTGGTCACCACTTAACAGTAGGTACCTACCTAGTGCGATTAAAGCACTGTTCGATATCTAACTTGATGTAGGTCAGTTAGCTGCGTTGATTCAGTAATTACGAAGATAACGTTTACCTTTAATATCATATGTTTAACACGCATGTGGGGTGGGGCGTGGGTGTTCGAGTAAGTACTTATGAAATGACAAAGTTCGATTCGTAATCTATAAATGGCTTACCTTTTCAATGTCCACAATATTACCGTGCATGTCAAATAGTTCTATTCCGTTCAAACCGACTAGATACTTGTCGCCCCAGTTTGAATATATTTTTATTTCCAACAGTCTTCCCTCGGGAAGTTCTGGTATGACAAACTCGTTTTTGGACTTCTCATTCTGCTGGTTTTTGCTGACTGGAACCGAGCTCAGGGAAGCTGGTTTTTTAGTCTGGTTCTTAATCGATATTCTCTTAAAACTATCGTTATGCTGTAAGTTCGTGACGTTTTCTTTTGGAAATAATTTTTTTCTCCCCTTACTGTTATCTTGAAATCCTGAAATCATTAGTTATAAGAAAATAATGCTGCTATCCGGCTCGAAGGACCATTTTTTTTTTAATTTTTACTCACTTGACCCTAAGATAACGTCATGAAAATCGTCATCGATGTCATTAGGAATGCGTCTGTGCCTCGGTGTAACGTAGTGCGGTAAAAGATCTGACAGAAAATCGTTATTAGGCCCATTCTGCGAATCGCCCCAATCCATTTTCCCATTTCGGACGTTATATTTTCGTCTACTGTTTTGATTGTAACCTGAGTTGAAAGACACACTATAAGATTAGCAGGTTTGTGTACAATAAATGGACGAAATTGTATTTAAAAATAAACTAAACAATCAGCACCTTTGTTGTGACGTAATGTACCCGCGGAATGTGCGACGTTATGCATTGAAGGTTTTATTAACATATCGAGGGTCGTGTCTAAAGACGTCCTACGGGTTAATCTGAAAAATGATTTAGATTTTGTAAAAAATTGCTCGCGTCTTAAGCATTAACATAATTTACTTTAATAGCAAAATGTTTCATTTCAATATATTTGCTCCCTAGATAAAACCGGATTATATCGAAAAAATTAAAGTCTAGTACCTACCTATGGTTTTCCAGCTTCGGCTTTCCGTAATTATAATTCTGCTCTTCATGCGGAGACGACACGCTGCTGATGTGCGTCTCTTTCATCTCCCTGGAAGATCATACTCGTACAGCGATGCGGTACCAACTAACACAAATGGTCCCAACAGGACAGCGCACACAACACGCTCCACAAAAGGGTTGGTGACCTTGTGTACGCGGAAGCTACGAAGCAATTGTGCTGAAAATGAAGCCTATTGACCCAAATGTAGGTCATTAATCATTTGGTACAATACCTACAAGGTTGGTTTCAATATCACTTACTTGGTAACCTCCTCGAGCCAGAACGGTATTTCCCTATCTTTCGCCGTGTACTCATTCTGCCCATTCTGTTTAAGTGCCATCCTTGAGCCATGGAGTCAGCACTTTTCAAATACCTTTACTTCACCACAAATTATATCTAACTTAAAACACATATCAATACCTACAGCCAGATATTGGTAAAGATAGGAATTAAATTGCCACAATGCATTAAAATTTTTACAACAATTAATGATAAATTGTATCTTCATTCACACTTGCCACTTTTGAAACATATTTTTGCCGCTGTTTGTTTGACCTTGGTTGCTATACCAACTATACTTTTTAAATCAATGAATCGTGGGATTCATGAATATTTATAAAATATATCCATAGATCAATTCTCGGGATGTTTAAATTACAAGCAGTCCTAGTATAATTTATTATTTAAAAGGTAATTTCATCTCTCTTCTTGAATCAAATTTACTCTTAACGACGCCATTTTCAGGTCAAACGTAATTTCTAAACGATAACTCGGTTTTTACACGTATAATCCAGCTGTCAAAATGTTGACAGCTAAGAAATGTCATCAACGTGCGGCATAAAAATAACCTATTTTGTTGTCTATCGGGCATATGTAGTGAAAATCTTTTGAAATATTATTTCAATAAAAATGTCTGACTTAGAACAGAAACAGCTAGAAGAGAGGACCAGTAAGGCTGAAAAGGAAGCAAAGGCTATTGAGGACGAGCTGGAGAAACTTGCCAATGATGATTTAAGTTTTGTGAACGACCCTCGTTTAGAGAAAGTGATGTCAGATAATGAGAAGTTAAAACATCGCTTAGCTGTACTTGAAAATGCCATCAAAGCTGAAAGCTCTGGAGCTGCGGGTAAACCTGTTACCAAGGAGGCTAAAAAACGCCCGACACTTATCACCGAAATCGATTCAGTTGAAGGCAATGTGTGCATTCTCGATGAGCTGAAGAACATCTTCTATCTTGCTATATCATCGGCGTACCCTGACTTAGATGATCCACCGGTAGTCATAACTCTATCTAGCAATAACCCAAAATTCGGTGATTACCAATGCAATTCTGCAATGCCCATATCTCAGTTGCTAAAAGCTAAAAATGTAAAGACAAATCCTAGAGAAGTGGCGAATAACATCCTGAATAAAACACCTACATCTCCTCTTATTGAAAGAATTGAAGTGGCAGGAGCAGGATTCCTGAATGTCTACCTCAACAAAGCATTTGCTGAACATGTCCTTAATTCTATCCTAAGGTTTGGTATCAAACCACCACTAGTGAAGAGGGAGAGAATGATTGTTGATTTCTCTTCTCCTAACATTGCCAAAGAAATGCATGTAGGTCATCTAAGGTCCACTATTATTGGTGAATCTATAAGCCGGTTGCTGGAATTCTTAAACCATGATGTCCTTCGAATAAACCATCTCGGGGACTGGGGTACTCAGTTTGGAATGCTAATAGCCCATTTGCAAGATAAGTTCCCAGACTATAAGACTCATTCGCCACCCATATCCGATTTACAAGCATTCTACAAAGAATCCAAGAAAAGGTTTGATTCAGATGAAGAATTTAAAAAGAGAGCTTACTCTTGTGTTGTTCAGTTACAGTCAGGGCAGCCGGATTACATCGCCGCCTGGAAGTTGATCTGTGAGGTGTCCCGTAGAGAGTTCCAGAAAATTTACGATCGTCTCGACATTAGCATTATTGATAGAGGAGAGTCTTTTTACCACAGCAGGATGCATGTTGTTGTGCAGGAATTGAAAGACAAAGGCTTATTGGAAGATGACGAAGGAAGACTGATAATGTGGGGAGATGCCGACAAACATGAGGGGATACCATTGACCGTAGTGAAATCTGATGGTGGTTACACTTATGACACCTCAGATATGGCCACCATAAAACAAAGAGCTCTAGAGGAGAAAGGAGAGAGGTTCATCTATGTCACAGATGCAGGACAACATACTCATTTTGTTATCATAGAAGCCTGTGCCAAACGAGCCGGTATTCTGAGGCCCGAGCAAAAACTAGAGAATGTTGTATTTGGAGTAGTGTTGGGTGAAGATAAAAAGAAGTTCAAGACTAGATCTGGTGATACAGTAAAGCTTATAGATTTACTGGATGAAGGTCTGAAGAGGGCCTTGGATAAACTGATCGAAAAGGGCCGTGACAAAGTCTTGACTCCTGAAGAGTTGAAACAGGCTCAGGAAGCCATTGCATATGGTTGTATTAAGTATGCAGACTTGTCACACAACAGAATAAATGACTATGTATTCTCATTTGACAAAATGTTAGATGATAAGGGCAATACAGCTGTTTACTTGTTGTATGCCCTGACCCGTATCAGGTCAATAGCTAGAACTGCCCAGATATCAGTTGACCAATTGTTGGAGGAAGCCAAAAAGACTGGATTTAAATTCAGTCATGAAGCAGAGTGGAAACTAGGAAAAGTCCTACTAAGGTTCCCAGAAGTTATACTCAAAGTGGCTAATGATCTGTACTTGCATAGTCTGTGTGAATACCTTTATGAGATATCTTCTACATTCACAGAGTTCTATGACAAATGCTACTGTGTGGAAAAAGATAAAGAGGGCAAAATTGTGCAGATTATTTATGAAAGGTTGATGTTGTGTGAAGTCACTGCTAGAGTTATGGAGAAATGCTTAGACATTCTGGGGATCAAAACAGTATCCAAGATGTAACTTTTTTAAATAATGTATTTATTCATAGAGTAAATTTGATATTACTATTAATATCACAATCTTTAAGATAACAATTGTATTAAATATTTTCTAAGTACCATTGTATTTAAGACCAAGTGCTTAATTATTACCAACTAAAGTTTTCTAAAGTGGAATAAAAACAACTGATGAGTACTTTGTATATTTTTATTGAGTTTCCAAAAACCTCTACAAAACTATATCAGGGTCCATTATCAAAGGTAACATTCATGAAATAACTATTTTATTTGTTTAGAAAATCATGATAAAATATTACAATCACTGGGTACATATACATAATCAGCTACAAATGTTTCTGACAAACTTATTACCTTATCAGACAGATAGAACAATATACAATGTTACATTACAGACATACACCATACAGACAATTACTTAAATCCTCGTCCTTTAGACACAAATGTCGCGCCACACATTGGTGTTCAGTTAAATTGGCCTTTTGGCGTCAGAAAAATTACTTATTTTATGAGAACTCAACAGTAAGTCGTTGCGCGTCAATTGTATCATTAGTCGCATCACATAGAGGGCAGGAGTCTTTGAGGGTAACATCTAAGCAGACATATTTGAATGCCCGTTGTCACCCGCCTATGTGATGAAACCATATGGATATTGAATAGATAGGTATACATTTTTAGTGTAGCTTATTTTTAACCTTCATTTCATATCAATCACCATGATCCAATCAGTCCCCTATGGGGGTTGTTGTCGACAGCATGAATTGGTACCTACCTAATTACCTTGTAGGTAGGAATTGTACCTGGGATCATAGTCCGTTCTTGTATGACAACAATTTATTTTTCTAAATGACACAGATGCAGGATGATAGCCAGTGTGAAGCATAACGAATGATCCGTTTTCACCCAATGTGATAGGTCCCCATGGTGTAAACTGTAGGTAAATCTTTGGGAGTCATGGATGTATTTACTCGTGGCTGAATCAAAGTTTATTAACAATAGTTGTACATGCAGATATATTTTAATCACAACATTGACTTCGAGATTACAGGTGTACCTAAGTAAATATTACAATATTTCTTACCGGTGGGAGAATACGAGAAGGTATCTACATTAATATTAGGTACATCATCAGAATTTACGAAAAGACAACATTTAGGTACATCGTTAGAAAACTGGAGAATGTTTTATTTTTATACAATTTGCTTTTTCTTTACAGATTGTATCTACAACTTTTAAATAACAATGGCACAGGTTTATCTGTTGTTTATTTTTATTTAATAGCTATCAGAGTTCGCTATGGTAGAAGTCAGAATTATTTATAATATTTGTACGGATAGTGCTAATGCAATAAATGTGTGACTAAAATATTAAGCATAAATGGATACATAATAGGTTTAGCAAGTTTAATCACCTATAAATTAAATAGCCACCACTATTAATATGCCTATAAAGGTAATTCAAAATATTTATTATTTTTATTTGCATGCAAATATTCATGGTAATAAAAAAGGAATGAGGGAGAGAGAAAAATGTTCAAATGCTGGCCCAACACTTTGAGAACAGCATAGAAGACCAATGTATTTTTGGAAGACTAAAAACCAAAACATTGTATTTTTTTATATGAGATCTCTGTCTTGCTTAGCTCTACTATGGTATTATTATTTATTATATATTAAGGCTAGTTGTATTTAGACAACGAAGTAAATAAAGGACATACAGGACCCCACACGTAGACCCCAAAAACAAAATAAAACCCGAGTACATGCTCTACCTTTCCCTACTTAAAAATACTTTGAACTCTTTAGAGATTTCTATAAAACATTTATCTTCCTTATCGGAATAAAAAATCCTAATTTATTTACTTTATATGCACTACAACCCGATACAATTAGCTAGAGATCTAAATAAAACTACATTTCTTGTTTTTTCTAATTTAAAAATAATTTTGAACATTAGTTTCGAATTACAAAGGTAATTTCACTTACATGGCCAATGTTCCATGTGTTTTGTGCAATTATGTAATGACTGTTTATACCAAATTACCCTGTGATAACCTTGACTAACCGGCTTTCAATGATTTCAAACTAAATACCTTACTTCATTCATTTAACATAAGACAAAAAAAATATAAATTGATGATTAGATACAATAATATTATTAGAATAAGTTAATTCAAATGAATAGGTACTGGATTATTTTATATGTAAGTAAGCAGATTTCTATTAATACCCCATTATATTATTCGGTAGAGGAGTAGGTACAAAATAAGAAATATAAATCTATATCAGGCTCTATAATAAAATTTCAATCTGACTGTTATTACGCGACATCGTGTCGGTAAATTTATTGGAAATGTCAAATGAATTAGGTCAGTCAGGAATAATAAAATAAATACCTTAAGGGTATGTACTACAATGCCCTTTGTCGTCATAAATACGACGTACATATATATAAAAAAGGGCGAAGTATATTTATTAATCATCGAATTTTGGCAAATGAATATTTTCAACCCGACCAGTTAGGGGTCAAATAGTCAACTGCAATCGTACACACATAATGCGCAGTGTCTTTATCACTAAAGACTAAATAAACTCAATCTGAACATACAGTTTTGCAGTTGATCTTACCTAGCTAATCTAAAGCTGGTAGTTTTTATTACAATTCTTTTCAATTGATATTTCAAATGTAATTCGCTCATTTACCAGACTAGTTGACACTATGGTGTTCAATACATTTTATATTCATATAGGTATAACATCCATTTGTAATCACATAATATTTTAAACATTTGTAGCAATAAACTGACTAGAAAAGATAACATTAAAAACAATAATAAATTGTATTCAATCAAGTTGAATCATCCGTTTTTCGATTTTAAACAAGCGATACATGTATGTATTCTGCTTGCTGCCTAACCGCAGAGACCTATATTAATAACGGCTAAATACAGATTGTGTTAGTAAGTAGGTAATAATTAATAGCCTTTTGTACAGAACAATGATTCTTCAGTGCGATGTTTTATATTCGAACCTGAGGCCTCATTATCTACATCCGTAGGCGAAGATTCAGGCAGTCGTAAAAAAATTGCCATAAGATTCCGGCTACATTAGCGCCTTTTTTGTGGTCAAATTGGCGCCTTTTGGGTGCGCGAGTGAACGCCGAACTGACACCCAAACGCATGTAGCCTCTAAAAAGCGCAATAATCAGGAAGATACACCCTTGAGGCTCCTTAATAGTCATTAAGATACACCCTTGAACTTACGGATAAGTTTAACTGACAGTACCGAAGTTTCGTATCTGACACATCTGTCATCATGAACTCATCATCATGAGAGTAGGGACTTTGATCGATGTTGGCGAGATAGCACAATTGCGTCTCCCGCCCCACTTACGAACAGCCTCCATTGTTTTGTGTCGGATATCGCACAGCGAACAATGCTCATTGCACACTGCTCGTCATTCGAAGCCGTAACACTATCTATCTTATCATACATGCAGTAAATAAAAATGACAGCATTCCAAAACATTCGACTCTTAAATTGGGAAGAATCTATTTTAAACCCTATATTAGGTACAATTTGGAAGTCTAGCAAAAAATTATCTAGTCACACGAACGATTGAGCAATTCTTAACAAATCTAGGTTGGGACAATAAATAAGTCTAACATTAAATAGTGAACGAAAATAATGTATGAAATAGGATACCTTTAAGACCGTTAAGAGTAAACCTATCAGATAGTTTTAAGAGACGTTTTATTGTACTAGCTACGCTAAAATGTATAACGAACTAACCTAGGGAAAAGTCACGTTGAGGTGTATAAAAGATCTCGCTGAAAAAAACTGGATATATATAAGTATAGGTATAAACATTTCTAAAAACCCCGTTACATCTTATATAGGTACTCTAAAAAGGGTTGAATTGGTCTCGAGATTCTGAGATACGACTACAAACGCTACAACAATACAATAAGTTTCAACAATATCTTACAAAATATACACACATTTCGATCATCTCTAAGATATTTGGCCGAACGCGTCCATGCTGTACTGGGCACGTTACTCCCCTACATAAGAATTTACATATTTAGGTAACTCTTCATTAATACTTTATAATACCTATTTCTAGAGAGTGACTATTAATGAGTATGGCGTATCAGATCTAAGAAGTAAACTGCTTAATATTAAAGAGCACAGGTCGGTAGATATGCAATCATAGTCGGTTGTATCGGTATGGACCTAGCAGCATGGAGCAGGCGCTCACGCGTCGCCGTAAGTGACCGGACAAGGCGCGGATAATAAACGCACAAAGGACCATCGGTCATTATTTAATCTGTGGCCTTGCGACCGAGTTACGATACAAAAATAGCTAGAGAGCTCTAATAATCGAGATTCGATAGGTTGAACGGGCAGTCTTCATTAAGGATTTAGGAGTTGGCGTAACTAGAAGTCGGGTAGGTATAGACGATTAGGGCCAGCCCCATCTTAGTTAGTTGCATGTGTAATGGTTCTTTTATAGTAGATAAACTTTATAGCTTCATTCGGCATTACAAACTACTGTTTTAAAATAGAACTGGAACCTTATATAAGAAATTAACTTATCTAACAATAAATTAACTAGATCAATGAACATTTAATGGAAAGACCCTACTGGGGGCTGCCCGTGTATATTGGCTCGTAGAATTCCTAGAATACTTAATATAAACTCGTACTATATACCAGTATTAATTAACTGTCTAACATTGTTTTACATTCAACAGGGTACTCGATAAGGGGTTTGACTATTTCTGTGAAAAAAAAACACAAAGTAAATAATTTTTTTTTTTTAAGAAACGTATCATACTAGCAAGATTTTGATATCGAGTTAGGTAAAGGTGATAATTTGAAGTCAAGTTAAAACGCAATAATCCTCAAAAATCAGGGAGTTACGTCAATGTTCATTATGTGGGGTAGTGGTTTTACTCTTTTTTTCATCATTTTTCTTTTTTTTTATTATTTTATATTAAATGTGACATGTGACCGGTGGGTGTACTTTCACAGAAATATGTATCAACCAAAGATGCAAGTACCCTATTGTTAATGTTTTACAAGTCTTGCAATCCACGAGCGCAAGCGCACACAACGACTGAGTCGAGTTAATCTTTGAATAGTTCCTCTATTGTGTCTCTCAGCGGATGGTTTTCTGCGCTCATACATTGCAAAGATTCGTGTAGGCAGGTATATAGACGGCTACGCTGATGATAATGAAATTAGTTCCTAAATTAGCAAAAACCCAAAAACCTACTACAGCTCAAAACGCGTAATTTAAATTCGTCAAAAATTGTATATTTCGGTTAGTTCAATAGTAGGTTTTTATACGGTCAAAATGCTAAGGAATATGGAACACTATTGAGTGTAAATCAGGTCCAGCTCAGTGTAGTATCATAGCCGGTGTCCGCTCAGAAAATATACATACAGGCGGGGCAAAAGGCATTACCACGAACAATCTTCTTAGTATATTCGTGCGCCATCGGTGACGTATTAAAACCAACTTAAAGTTTCTCAAACGATTCGTCAACGTTAGCGATTTGGTATGGTCCCTACGCGCCCACGGTTAGGCTAAGCGTATGCTGAGACTCATGTGGGCGTAGGTTCACGCAAAGCTGGGCTGAGTAGATCTTGTAAAAGACGCAACATCCGATGCAACAGGCCCGTGCGACACAATATATGTGGAGACATGTCTGCTTCAACTGCCCTGCGCTCCGTTGCGAGAATCTGCGTTACGCTATAAACATGATGATCACGCTTCAGAAGAAAGACCAGCAGTCTGCTATGGTGATGCAGCGATGCGTAATAACGACCGGCAATTGCAATTATGAACCCAATCCAATTGACATAGTGTTTTGCTGCGTGAACTTGCATTGCGTTGCGTGAACCTGGGTTGCGCTGCGCAAACTGCGCTGCGCTGCGTCATCTTACGTTGCGCTGCGTGAACCTGCGCTGCACTGCGTGAACTCGCGTTGCGCTGTGTGAACTTGCGTTGCGCTGCGTGAACTTGCGTTGCGCTGCGTGAACTTATGCAGCATACGTCTCAGCATACGCTACACCTCACTCGTACAGTAAATCCATTGCCCCGCTATACTGAATTCAAAAGAGGACACCAGCCTACCAGTATGCAGCTAGTTACGCCTAAGCCTTGAGTTCGGGGAAGAGGTGGCGCAGTATGGCGAGGTAGTGCACAGTGGCGGCGAGCGCGACGAACACGTGCCAAATGGCGTGCGCGAACGGGATGCGCCCGTCGGACTTGAAGAAGAACACGCCCATCAGGTACAGCAGCCCGCCCATCTTGAGGTCGTGCATGGCGGGGAACTGGTGCTGTAGACAAGTGAACGAGTTGGTTAGGATTTGTGGCATAGAATGCTTTCAGAAGGAGTAAGTAAAGCCTCCAGGTGTTTGATCAAAGTGGCAAACAACTGGAGAACTCCGTTCATCATTATGAGCCTATTGCAGTCTACTGCTGGACATACCTGCATACCATCAGAAGGATATGATATACCCATAATTGCCACGCTGGACAGGCGGGTTAGCGATCGCAGGGCGTAGCTCCCCGCTACGGTGACACTGTGACCGCTACGGCCTGTGGTATTTAGCTACGCCTTCAATTGTGATGATTATACCGCCACCGATCGTACCCCCGTCGTACCCTCAAGGACCTACGTAATATATGCGATGTTGTGTATGTTATTATGCGTAATATGCAAACATTATATTTATGATTATTATTTCCTAATATATTAAGTGTTGCATAGAAGGTATTATGTGCTAACCAAGCATCAAATGATATTCTCCAATCTGAATATATTGTATGGAGACATGATTTACTGCTTGGTTTATTTCAACAATAGGCATAATTCAGAGCGGAGACGAGAATAATTGAGGCATTGTGATTTTATAACTAAACAACTAGATATACCTAGTTGAAATTGTATGATATCATCAGCAGGAAATACGAACAAATCCAATCAGAGTCAAAACCGTTAAATTACACCTAAATCTACATTATAAAACGTTCATAGATAATATCTAAATGTGTACAACAACTTTTTAGTTTCATATTATTTCCAACAAACAGATTACATAAGCGATCTGAATTACGTTTGGTAATGATAAACAAACATGAACCTACGATATAATTAAGCATTTTGCTTATATCGTAAACCGAAAATAGCCCCAACAACGGCGAAGCATGCGAGCGCAGTCAATCAAACATACGTAACGGGCGGGAGCTATAAATATGATGATCACGCTTCAGAAGAAAACCACCAGTCTGCGTTGGGGAGGCGCAGCGACACGTAATAAGGACCGGCAAATGCAAAATGCAATTATGAACCTAATACAATTGACATAAAGCTTCGACATTATGTTTTGGAAGGAAAGTGATCGTAATTCTATCACGATATTTAAGAGTTTTCTTCAGTACCTAGATAGATCAAAAACTTCAAATATAAAGGAAACAGATAGTCTGCGATAGAAAAGTCCAACGATAAGTAATAACGATTGACATAAAGTTTCGATATTATAATTTTGGAAGAAAGTGATGCCATCACTTTCTAATAGGGAATATGCATCAAAAAAAGGTATGTTAGTGTACAAATTTACTAATTTATCGTAAAACAGACAAAATATACTATGAACACTAAAACCAAATTTGAAGTAGCCGAATTTAAAACTTATAATATATCCGTCTCTCTTACAAAGACAGGCTTTTCTATAGAGTTGTATACCTAGCTAATAGCTAAGATTCCTGAGGAAATTTAAGGCGTTAGGGAATGCCAGTGGGAAGTTTATTATTGTATTACAAAATCTCGGAAAAGGCTTCAAATATCACCCAAGCAATTGTTTATGCGATATTTGATCTGTGCTGTATTTGATATATCCGAGCATTGATCGGATTCTAGTAAATGTTCCCTAAAGTTCTATTCAAAACTAAATATTAATCGGCTTTAAAATAATGTCTACTCGTATAATATTACATATGTTACTTAGTTTCATTGCATACATTTAATTTTACCTGGCCCAATGGTTGACTGCCTATGCGTAATAGATTAAATAAATAAACATAACACAATAAAATACAATGAAATTGAACATTTTCATAAATTTATATGACTGACGCGTGCGCCATCTATTTCTTGCGAATAGAAGCAAATAATTACGAAATAATAGACATTGCTGTACTTAAAAGCCAAGTAGCTGTACATTAGGAAACTGCAAAATGCATAGACATGGTCAATAGTTATTTAACCAATCTTGAATATCCTAAAACAAGGAGGTAGACTATTTTAATATCCACGATTGTTTATTCAAATAACAATACCTACCCAACAATGCTGAATCATACCATTAACTAATACAATAGACCGATACATATTCAACCGACAATTTGGTGACATTATAACCCCCAATTGGCTGGTTTAATATTTAATTAACTCTGCTGTTCCGATCTATTTCGAAACATAATTGTATAAAATTAGTTCAATGTTAATTATTATTGATTGGTAGTAAAGTAGATTGAGTAGTAAAGTTATCCTCATTATTCGGTACGTGGTAAAGGACGAGTAATACAACGTCATCATCATCAGCCAATCGTAGTCCACAGCTGGACCAGGCCTCTTCAGTTGTTCGCCAATTTAGGCTAACACCTGGAGACTCTACCCATAATCGCTCTGGGCAGGCGGGTTGACGATCGCAGGGCGTTGCTTCTGCTGGTGACTAAGGCAAATCACACAAATGACAATTATCATTGGGAGAGGCCTATTTCCAGCAGTGAACAGGCTGATCATGATGATGATTCTGGGAACGGCGCCCTTTTAAGCTTAATCAACACTGCCAATGCCCGCATTGATTCGATACACTACAAGTTGATAATGACCCTGATGCCATTTGATTCTCAGGTATCAAGTGCCTACGAGCTCCGGTGAGCAAGTTTAACATCTTAACTAATATTATAAAGCTGAAGAGTTTGTTTGTTTGTTTGAACGCGCTAATCTCTGGAACTACTGGTTCGAATTGAAAAATTCTTTTTGTGTTGAATAGACCATTTATCGAGGAAGGCTTTAGGCTATATAACATCACGCTGCAACTATTAGGAGCGAAGAAATAATGGAAGATGTAAAAAAACGGGGAAAAAATAACTATTCCACGCGGACGAAGTCGCGAGCACAGCTAGTTTAACATACATGTTTCTACTCAATACACACACTGATATAGGTAACATTAGGTATGGAAGTCAGAATGACCAAGATAATAATGTTAACATACACATACAATGTAGTAATTCTGTTTATCTAACACTTCAAATGCTAGGTATTCATAGAACTATAGGACGGATATACTAGTAAAAGCATGATACCTATGAATGCACGGTACTCACATTGTATGTATTCACCAAGAGGTTTTGTATGTCTTCAATGTCTCTGGCTAGGAAACATTTTAACGACTCCATCTTCCAAGACACGGTAATAGAATTACTGGGTCCAAGACGCACAAATAAGCATACCTAGCTAATTAAAATGTTTATATTGAGCTAATAAAGGTATATTAAATGCCAAAGCAGGTAGTTAGTGCGTGACCCAAATAGCCCCTCCAAGGCTAGCATTCAATATTCCACGTTCCAAAAATACTTGATAAACCAACTCGTATAGAAAATATAAATATTTACTTTGACTCTATTTTGACCTTTACTCGATTCTAATACGGACTTCGGTACAATTTCAATTAATACGATTGTTTGTAAACGCCGACGGGTCATTTCCTAAATGCCAGCCTAGTTTTTCGCGGAATGCTTAGTGTTCGCGAAATGTTTTTGCTTCGGACAAGGTCGCGGTATTCAATCGTAAATCGGGAATGCGTAAACAGGAACCCGGTTGAGATGACCTGAATTTACCAAATAAGTAGAAAACAATGGGTTGTAAAGGAGTAACCATCATCTATTCGCCAAGTCACCTTTATCTTCCCGTGCATCCTAACGAATAATAAACGAGGCTCTGGCAAACGACTGGTGGCGGTATAACCATCACGATTGAAGGCGTAGCTACGAGTAAATCACACAGGCCGATGACGGGCAGCAGATCAGACCGGGCTGCGATCGCCTACCCGCCTGCCCCGGGCGCGATTATGGGTAAAGCCTCCAAGGTGTTTGCAAAGTGGCGAACAACTGGAGAGGCCTATGTCCAGCAGTGGACACTGCTATAAGCTGATGAAGTATAAAACAATGTCCTCGCGTTAGTAGTAGAGGATCTCGCCATACAACGACCTTCACCAAGACGTTTATTTGATAAAACTTATTCTACTCGTATATGTAATTAAATACATATGTCAATAAATATGTAAATATAATGCATATTGGTTGCCGATCAAATTTTGGTCCATGGTATGATTTGATGGAGGGGTAAGCATGGTTAAACATTTCACCGGTTTGATTATTAGATAAATTCTATACCAATCGAAAGTATGAAACCCATAGAATATGTTAACGTTATGCTGCCTATTCTTTTCCGGTCACAACTCTTGGGTGGCCAGGTATAAACAGGTAAATCGCGTCCGTCCGTCTGTCAGTCTGTCTGTATGTTTGTTATAGAAACAAAAACTACTAAACGGATTTTAACGAAACTTGGTACAATTATTCTTCATACTCCTGGGCAGGCTATAGGATACTTTTCATCACGCTACTATCAATAGGAACAGAGAAGTGAAGGAATGTTGGGAAAACGGGAGAGTTTTTAATCTGTTTGTTTGAACGCGCATCACGCAAAAACTACTGCATGGAATTGAATGCGGTTTTCACTAATGTATGTATTGTTAGAGATCTACTTAAAATTTAGACATCATTTTATGGAAGTCCGTTATTTTTGAAACCCGATATCTACGCGTGCGACGCCGCTGGCACAGCTAGTATAAAATCCATTAATCGTCTCGGTGAAGGTCGTAGTGCAGTCAATGAAGCATTATAGGTCCGAATTTTTTTACTGTGAACCGAATTGCATACAATTTTGGGATTAGGTTCATCTTACCATTAACTTCAAAAGTGAAAATGATTTGAACTCCGCCACCACCATGGGGGTGGTTGCCACCCCTTCTCGGGGGTCAATGGTTGTTTTGTCAAAATAACCTCGGATATCGATTGAAGATCTAATTTTAAGCAAAAAAGTTTCTATAAAGTTTCTCGAAAAATCTAATACTTTTCAAGTTATTGGCAATTGAAAATTCGCAAATTTTTCACGATTTTCATCAGTTTTTTTCAAATATCTCCAAAAATATACGTTTTATCGAAAATTTTATAAGGAACGAAACTGTAGCAGGTAAAAAAATGAACAATTTGGTTTTTTACAAAGTATTCTAAGTGCAATATTAAGCTAGATATTAAAGATCAAAGCCGTTTTTTATTTTATCTGAAATTTCATCGATGTAGTCAATGCCATCTAGCAGCGAGCAAATGCATTTTATGCTTTCTAATCGAAAAGGGTTTTGTAGTGCTTGAAATAAGCTTTAAAATGAGCTTTATCAAAAGTCTTTTGCACGTAAAATAAGTGAGCTATATTGCAAATAAGCGGAGCATCGAATGTTTTTTCTTTTCAATCAATGGGTTTAAATAAGTGCCATTTCCACCAAAACTAAAATTAATCATATTCCGCCTAGAATTAACTTTATTATGAAGAGTTTTATAGATTGTATTAGTTTGGCTGCTTTAGGACACATAGTTTTCAAAAAAGTCACGATTGAAAAAAAATAGAGAATTTCAAATTTTTAAAAATCCCACCCCTTTTTCATAATATCTCAAAAATGACGACAGATACGTATAAAAGTGTAGGGATAAAAAATGTAGGTATTTTTTTGACAAACAATTTGGTTTTTTTGTTTTTTCTATCAAATAAAAATTGACGGAGATATGATTGTTTAAAGAGCGCGTGGCAGCGCAATCACAGCCTCCCTTAATCGTGACTTTTTTGAAAACTATGTGTCCTAAAGCAGCCAAACTAATACAATCTATAAAACTCTTCATAATAAAGTTAATTCTAGGCGGAATATGATTAATTTTAGTTTCGGTGGAAATGGCACTTATTTAAACCCATTGATTGAAAAGAAAAAACATTCGATGCTCCGCTTATTTGCAATATAGCTCACTTATTTTACGTGCAAAAGACTTTTGATAAAGCTCATTTTAAAGCTTATTTCAAGCACTACAAAACCCTTTTCGATTAGAAAGCATAAAATGCATTTGCTCGCTGCTAGATGGCATTGACTACATCGATGAAATTTCAGATAAAATAAAAAACGGCTTTGATCTTTAATATCTAGCTTAATATTGCACTTAGAATACTTTGTAAAAAACCAAATTGTTCATTTTTTTACCTGCTACAGTTTCGTTCCTTATAAAATTTTCGATAAAACGTATATTTTTGGAGATATTTGAAAAAAACTGATGAAAATCGTGAAAAATTTGCGAATTTTCAATTGCCAATAACTTGAAAAGTATTAGATTTTTCGAGAAACTTTATAGAAACTTTTTTGCTTAAAATTAGATCTTCAATCGATATCCGAGGTTATTTTGAAAAAACAACCATTGACCCCCGAGAAGGGGTGGCAACCACCCCCATGGTGGTGGCGGAGTTCAAATCATTTTCACTTTTGAAGTTAATGGTAAGATGAGCCTAATTCCAAAATTTCATGCAAATCGGATCACAGTAAAAAAATTCGGAGGTTAGCCCGTATTTTTCGCTTCATTGACTGCACTATCGTTGTATGGCGGGATCTTAGACCATAGGTACACATAGGTACAACTTATAACTGCCTCTCATAAACAATTTAAATGGCATTTGTAATCATCGTGTGACACAAGTGATTAACCTCTAGGATACTAACGATTATTATTATGCGTAGGCAATTCCATTTCGAATTATACCTATTTGTGCCTTGGCAATCAGCAGAGACATGGGAAATTAATTTAAACTGGAAGCGTTTCTTCAAATTTTAAGTAATCTAAAACGAATCGTTAATCAAATAACACACGAGTACGTACGTAAGTACTTTTAACTTAAATGGTTTGACAAAACCTGTTCGACTTGGTACATGTACCTAAGCTAAGATTTGTCGCTCGTTACCTGTGAAACTGAACATAGGTTAAGTATCCTTACTAATATTATAAATGGGAAAGTGTGTCTGTCTGTGTGTCTGTATGTTTGTCTCTTTTTCTCGGCAAAACGGTGCTCCGTTTGCGAATTGACATGATTTTTTAAGTGGAGATAGTTGAAGGGATGGAGAGTAACATGGGCTACTTTTTCCCCCTTTCTAACCCCCCACTTCCCTAATATGGGGGGCAATGCGGGCGAAGCCGCGGGCACAACTAGTATAATATAACATAGTGATTTAAACCGCATTCCATTGATACTATACCACACTACTACGTAAAGTTGTGCATGCATTTAGGTAAATCATAATTTGAACGGTTTAATCGGTCGTGTAAACCGGTTTGTAAGCCAAACAGGTTTGTACAGAACTTATTTTTAGATCAGTAAAATAAATCCAATATGTGTAAAACTAATTTTAGAAGCAAACATATGCGTATGGGTTAAGTTATTATTATAAAAACGTTAGAATGACGCTCAATGCGTCTACTATCTGCGTCGGTATACAATGACCTTTGTCACGGGTATGTTTTGACGAGTGCACACATGCACATTAGCGTAGACAGACAGTCTCTTATGCAACAGTATTCATTTATGGAAATTCTATGGTAGATAAGGCGAGGCCTCACAAGTCGCGAGGACGTGAATTACAGTTATGTGGATAGTTTATTACTTTGCAATGGCGGTTTTTTGTCACGCAAATCGCCTACATTTTTGTTTTTTTTTTTTTTTAAATAAGTGTATGGGTAGCGTTTGACCCCAACCAGCCTGATGTTAAGCTATGTTGGAGCCTACGATGAAGCTCGCTTACCCAACAAAACCGATTCACTCTCGCCTTGAAAATCTGAAGATTATATTGAAGGATTTTCAAGGCGGGAGCGGGATATAAATCGGGAACACGGACCCCGGTAAAGAGTTCTATAGTTTCGACTACGTTAACATTCGATCGCCAACCCGCACGATTATGGGTAAATCCTTCAGATGTTTGCCTAAAGTGGCTAACAACTGGAGAGGCCTTAGTCCATTATTGGACTGTGATAGGATGATGAATCGTCCACTGTCACCATCTAGGTAACACTAAGGGGCAGCGCAGACGACAGACTATCCGTGACGCAATTATATGCAGTAACTATAACATTAGGTACTAAATAAAAGAATAATGAATAAAAACGGTAATTACTTAACTTGAAGACAAGCAAGTTAATTTGAAGAGTGCAAAAACAAAATAAGTACACAGATGTATCGGACGTGTTATAATTGATCGTAATCCGAGCTCAAAGTCCGCTGTTTCATTGTTTATCATTAAAACTCGAGTTAACATGAAACACTTATTAACTCTTTCACAACGCATTTGCTGCAATGGTTTTAATTAGACTTTAGATTGTCTTTTGTCTCATGTTGCTTAGGTCCTGTGATGCAGGTAAAGCGGTGTCCCTTCATTCAATTTATTCATTGTTTATCTTTGGCTCCCAGTATCGCCCTATCGGCATCAACCAGCCACCAACAAACTCACTCATCTATACTTATAATAAATCTGTAGAGAGGTCAATTCTGTACATGGAATATATTTTCAAAATAACTATCTGGGGGTGATTAGTGATCGATACTGATGCCGAAAATGCAATCAGTAAATTTTTTGTCTGTCTGTCTGTCTGTATGTCCGTTATAGAAAAAAAACTACTGGACGGATTTTAACGAAACTTGGTACGATTATTCTTCATACTTCTGGGCAGGTTATAGTACACTTTCAGTTTTCATCAACAGGAGCAGAGCAGTGAGGGGAAGTGCTGGGAAAACGGGAGAAATTTTTATCTGCATGTTTGATCGCGCTTCATGCGAGAACTACTGCATGGAATTGAATGTGGTTTTCACCAATGTATTGCTAGATGTCTAACTTAAGCACTAGGTATAGGTAGGTATTTTATAGAAGTCCGTTATTTTTGAAGCCCGATATCCATGCGTGCGACGCCGCCGGCACAGCTAGTAAATCTATACTTATAATAAATCTGTAGAGAGGTCAATTCTGTACATTAAATATATTTTGAAAATAACTATAAGGGGATGATAAGTGATCGATACTGATGCCAAAAATGCAATCAGAAAAATTTTTGTCAGTCTGTCTGTCTGTCTGTATGTTCGTTATAGAAACAAAAACTACTGAACGGATTTCAACGAAACTTGGTACAAATATTCTTCATACTCCTGGGCAGGTTATAGGATACTTTTCATCACGTTACGATCAATAGGAGCATAGCAGTGAAGGAAAATGTTGGGAAAACGGGAGAATTTTCAATCTGTATGTTTGAATGCACATCACGCAAAATATACTGCATGGAATTGAAAGCGGTTCTCACCAATGTATTGTTAGAGGTCTACTTAAAATTTAGACACCATTTTATGGAAGTCCGTTATTTTGAAACCCGATATCCACGCGTGCGACGCCGCTGGCACAGCTAGTACATAAATATGTTAAAGCTCAATGCGTTAGGTAAATCAAATGGGTTGCCTAGCGCCTACGACTCGCACTGGATGAAATGACGGGATCGATCCCGTCGTCTCATCCCGTAGAAGTTGTAGAAGACAACTACGCGAATATCAGGAAACGAGCAGCAGCGTAATACAAATAAAACCTACTGTGGTCACCAAACCGCCAAGGGTGGTGATTACGGAAAATCTAAATGATATTTGGAAGGCATTGATATCGATATAGTCATTGAGAGGCTTATCCAGTAATGGATGTCTGCACTGATGATGATGACGAATGCTCGATCGCTCTTAGTGTCCATCATCATCGTCAGCCTATCGCAATCCACTGCTGGACATAGGCCTCTCCGGTTGTTCGCCATTTTCAGAAAACACGTGAAGGCTTTTACCTTTAACCGCCACCCTGGGCAGGCGGGTTGGCGATAGCAGGGCGTGGCTTCTCACTCCGGTGACGCTGCTGCCCGTCATCGGCCTGCGTTTGCCACAGCCTCGTCTGTTATTCAGCAGGATGCACCACGGGCAGGTGAGTGTGACTTGGAGTTAAACGATGATGGGTAGTTCCATTACATTCCCTTAGATCTTAGTGTTAAGTGACTCACATTGGAGGTGACGATGATAGCAGCCGGCCCCAGCCCCATGATGAGGTACAGCAGCAGCTCCAGCATCTTGTACCGCTCGTGGAATATCTGCTGGTAGGTGATGCCGAGCACGGCCAGCAGCCAGATGGCCCAGCGCAGCTCGCGCAGCATCCAGCAGGAGAGCGTGCCCACCGTCAGCCAAGGGAAGTAGGAGCTGGCTATGAATATGTAGATCATGGCGCGGTCGCAGCGGTGGAGGAAGTGCTTCATTCTGCTGTAAACATTAGATGGCATTAATACGAATAATAGCGAATTGAGCCGCTCGTCCGGGGAGGGACCTATGCCCTTAAAATACCGCAGCCAAATTACTTCCAGGTCGTGCTTGTACCGGTGAGTAGAGTTTCCGGAGCTCGTGGGGTGGGTGTTGCATCGGTAGCCGGGAGTTTATCGATAGGAAGGGCCGGCAATGCACCTGTGACTCCCCTGGTGTCTATGGGCTGACGTGATCACTTACCATCAGGTGACCTTCAGGCCCGTTTGCCCCCCTGCCATAAAAAACGTTTACCTGTAGTACAAATAAAATCTACTGCGTTCACCAAGCGGAGTGAATAAGGCATATCGTCGAGAGTGAGGGAGATTCTTATGTGGCAGGGTGACAGTTGTCCGGACAGTCAACAGATCTGGTAATCGCGTCGCCACGTACTTTTAAGCCGCTTAGATTCTCTAGGGGGAGTTTAAACCTAGCATGAGCATGCAAATTATTCATAGGCAGACTAATTTAGTTCTAAGTTTGGAAGTCGGGGACGGAGAGGTTAATACGCTACTGAATGAAACAGTTATTGACTGAAATATATAATTAGGAAAATGCCCAATCATAATGCTTCCAGGATGTGGTTAAGTTCGTCCGACAATAAACATTAATAGACTCCCGAGGAATGAAGGTTGGCTTGCAATTAGTTTAATTAGTTGAATATTTAAGAAATTGGTTTGGTTAGGTAAGTAAAGTTATCAACAATAGAAAGGAAAATGGAAGATGTGTAGAAAATCAAAAAATTCAGAACGAAATAAATAAAAATAGGACAATCTTTTCCATTAAATAATAGGAAGGCTTTCTCCCCGGAGGGTAATCCTAAGTAGATTATTGGTAACGGTGCCGAGTTAAGGAATGAATATTAAGTACTTTATATTCCAATAGAAAATGAAGCCAGTTTAGTTTAGCCGTTTACATAATCCGGGCTGCGCATTTTAAACGACGAATCAAAACATATCGAGAAACAATTTCCCATACATTATTAAAACTACTAATTATATTTTGTCATGGAACACTTAGCACGTTAAGTGCTCTGACTGATTGCCTAACAACAAAATTGCAGTCGAGTTTAGTTCCGTTAATCGAATAAGGTAATATGATACACGTAAAAGTGGTAGAAGAACTTAAACACGGACATAGCTCAGACTGCAACTAATAATATAACAGGCAGAAGTGACAATGGGCAGGCTACAAAGCAAGAAAAACAGATGGCCTTTGAGAAAGAAAAAATTTCTGGATTGGGAGACTAGCGAGATGAATATACGACATAGTAAAAGTCGCAGGATCTCGTTGGATGCGGGCTGTCACGAAGCTGGAAGGTTTATGTTCAGCAGTGGATCTTCTCCGACTGGTTATGATGATGATGAACTTCAAAGAAAAATCCCTTGTAAGACCACTTTCTTGTCTATCTGTCTTTGTTGTTGATTGAGGCAATTATTCTTAGCAATGGACGTGCCAAGTTAAAAATAACGTCTACGTCGGCTTCAATCAAAAAGTGAAACCCATACAGTATTTTGCCTCGAAGTTCTTTTCTCCAGGAACTCTTTGATCTTATCTTTCCCTGTCCTGTCCTTAATGAAACTACACGTGCAAGCCTAAGAAACCATAAAAACACTCTTCCTATTTAACATACGACCGATACTATTTCATTCAGTAGCCAATTTAATATGGCTTATATGCCGAGTTTCTTGCCAGAGACTTCACAGTGCCCCCACATGGAAACCTTAAGACCGCTTACGTAAGGATTATGTCTATTTTTACGCAAAACCCTTTCGAGAGTTTATATAAGGTAGACGGAGTGAACAATGCGGTTCTCATATTTCTTGTATTCTATTGGAACGTTTGTTTAACAAATTATAGAGTTTACGTAAGGGTTAATATTGAAGCTAGAAATAAGAATTTTATTTCTAAGCTAGAAATAAGCAATACAATTCTTAAGATTATTGCAAGATTGAATAATTTCATGTACTGTCTTATTCAGCTTAAAATACAGTTTTACGTACCTACATTGAACTCAAAGCAAGATTCTAAAAAAATACATTATTATGATGCATACTAGTTCATGTACTAGTTGATTCATTATAAGGATTGTTGTTCTAATATTTATTACATTCTTCTTCTTCTCGAGTCAATGGTACTCCACCTCAAATGGAACCCAAACCAAAACCTGGCGATCTGGATGCCGCCAGATTTTATTGTAGATATGTTTCTATTTTGTCTAAATAAAGACAGATTTATAAAATACCTTTTTATTTTCACATTACATTATAGCATAGGTACGTTTACGGTACGGACTACGTTCTTGCGTTTGCCAAGGTGACTAGCTAACCACCCAGAGGTTATTATAGTGCACACTTTTGTGCATAAACACAGGTGCACCTCTTTGTTTATTTCCTTACATAATCCGATAGAATGACAGTTCGCCACGACAGGAAATGAGGCGCAAGACATAGGCTTAATTACAGTGTTTCCCGATGCACGGAGACATCACTGCACACTAGCTATACTTACGTAGCTATAGATATCTCCAAACACATCATCGTTATCATTGATTAGAAATAATGGCATAGACACATCGATCCTAATTAATTATAATTAGGTAGATTCATATAAATCAAAATCTAATGTTGTCATCAACAATAGATTTTGAGATTAAATAATTATAATAACAACATCCTGGTTCTATCTTTAGTCATGTGATACTGTTGCCAATTTCATCATAATATTTTGGTTATCCAATAATAGGCAAAATACATGAAGTGAAAATCTTGCTTACGAATACGGAGATTGGTGTGATAGAAACATTTCAAAATCTTTGTTAAAGGGTGAAAAAAAGGTTATAATAAGCATAAATGACACATCAATGATCTATGAATAACATCATATAAATAATGTTAGCTGTAAGCAGTTGTGTTAATTTTGTGTAAAATATACAACTGAAGGGCTTAAAGTTTAAAAGCTATTACATACTCTTAATATGTTGGGATTCCTTAATTAAATATAAGCAAAGCAAATAAGGTCAGACCATCATTGATAGAATTAAATGGCTAACTTAAATATTAACGGGCTGAGAGGGTCGATTTACCGCCAGACACCGCGGCCGCCCTGGCTAATTAAGGGTCAAGAGTAATTATTTCTGTAAAGCCGTATCCACAAGCAAACTTTTGCGTCGAGTCCCACTGGGCATCCTGACCGCTCTCGGACTGAGCATTGGTACCTAGTGGGTGTCCCGTACCCAGGGCCGTGGTGCATGCGTAAAGGCATTTCGAATGATAAAAAGAAGGAGCGCGCATAATGTCACAATATCACACAACATGCCGCTAGAGCAACTATTCATTTCACTACGGACATCGTTGCACGTCACGTCTTCACTAAGCAAGATTTGATGTAAGTTGGTTGACGGCCCTTGAGAAATTTATGGCTCTTTTTTTAAGGCTATAAGTCGTATTCATTCGAAAAAGTCGCAACTGGAAGCTGATTTCAAGAGCACAAGGCACGAGCAAAATTGCGCGCAAAGCGTACCGTATTCAAAATACGAGTATCAAGATGATAAGGATGAAATCATTGATTGGTAAGAGATGTATGGTTTTGCGTAGTGGATACGAGGCTTTAGGTTCCCGTCACATATACGGTTGAGCGCGAATTTCGGTGAGGGCATTAAGATCAGTTGCGTGACCGCAATGGAAAGCGATTAGCTGGATGGTTTATGGAACACTTAACGTAACTAAAAGAGGCCGTGGGCAGAAACTCCATTCTTACTACAATATATCCTTTTCATCTAACTAGTATATAAATGGAGAAAGACTCTGGACTCAGATGTGATAGGTAAAGTCATAACCAGGATAACGATTTGATACCTATGATTGACGCTCAAGTTTCTTTACGAGAGTTTCTTTCAGAAGTAGGACTTTCAGTGAGAGTATTACAGACCAGAAGAATAATTACAGAAAAAAATCACGCCGACTTAAGAAGTTGCCGATAATTTAAAGTTAGATAAAAATAAGTAGGTATAAGTTAGGTATTTTTATACCTATTTCAATCGATATTATTTGTGGAAGCCGACGTTGTCTTAGTCCGCTTTGACCCTTTCGCAAGGTTATTGAATACCTACTCGGAGTTATTTTTAACTGACTTTGTAAAAATAAGAAGGCTTCACGGCGCTTTTTGCAGCGTTTTGGATGAAACTTTTGCATATGACCAAAATTCGATCATATAAAATATGTTACGCGTGCCTGAACTGCCAGAAAAACCCTTTTATAACTATTGTCTATTATAGGAGACAAATGAAAACATGATAAAATGACAGTTGTTTGTAGGCGACTGTCGGATAAAAATATAAAGTAGGGCACATTTCAATTAAGATACAATTTTTGAAAGCGACAAAGGCCAAATAGAAATTCAATAAAGCACGGAGCTATTAGTTTTATGCGTGGTAAAATTAAACATAATTGTTGAATTAATTTCAATGAAAAGCTATATTCCAGCTAATTCTACCATTAGGTAGAGTCAATTTTAATGGAAGCACTGGTACCAAACCCGTTCACATTTTCACTTAGTTTTCTTATCCATGAATTTCACTAGCTGAAAGTTAAACCAACTATCTGATGGATTTTATAAACGGAACGCGGTAAGGCAGTGCTCGTCGCTCCGTTAAATATAAATGAAGCTAAAATGGAGAACCTCGCTGTAGGTATAATAATGGAAAATTGAAACTTTGGACGGCTTGCTATAGTCCACACAACTGTTACTTTCATGCCTTATGTATATTTTATTGTTTGATTGATGTAACTACCCTGAGAATGTTTAATAGAACATTTTCAGGGTTCGGAATTTTTGTTCCTATGTCATTGATACCGGTTTACGGTATAATGTAACCTGTAGCTTATCACCCGGTAGTTGCTGAATGAAGTAGGAATAAGAGAGAAGGGATGGCCTATAACAAGTAAAGACATAAATTATGACAAGAGCATTTGATAAAACTATCCGTCCTCTATTTCATTTAAAGTGCAACTTTTTCTAGGAACTTTGTACCATATTCCTCAACAATGTAACATTTTATTTTCAATTTAATCCTACTCTTCACTCCAACTCCTATTAAATCTAATGAATTTTTAAACCTATAGTGTTACATTACACCATTTGGTACGCAATGAATCGATTTGTTAGTGGACAATAATTAACTAGTTTTAGAGTCAATGTCTCCGATTTCGATTACACACATGACGAAGAATCTCGGCTTAGAAGAAAACCACAAACCTATTCCGACAATTATGTACACACTACTTACATAATAATATGTAATTTTGGTAATCGGAGAAGCATCTTAAACTTCGTAAGTATAAGAGGCGATGAAGGACATTTAGCAAAGGTGTAACGGTGTAGGTAATCTCATGTGCATCTCCTCAGCAGTTACCGAAATATCTGTAACCTTCTACGTATCGTTCAATCACCGCCCTCGGGCCTCGGCATCTAATAGATGCTGCGAATTAGATGCGAATCTAACAGTGCACAATTTTCTAATTATTTTATTTATACACCATTGGTTGCACAAATGCATGGATTTATATACTTTCGAAACTACAAAATAGGGCTCCTTTCGTGCTTTATTTTTTTCATTAAGGGAACGATATCGCTCCATCCACTTTGGGGACAAAGTTAATTTATTAACCAATTATATCGGCCATAGATTTACCATAAATTCAATCTTGATCATCTATGATTAAAGTGGAATACAAAATAGTAATTTAATTTTGTATTTTTGCAACTCTCCAGCAAGATTGAGACTATCTATGCTTCGTAGAATCGTGTTTTCATACTGTTCGATGGCAATATCGTCGATTTCCTTTTAGTCGTACAGGAGGTTCATCTTAATAGCTGTCCTACTACAATAGATAATGCCCTACAGTTTTATTGATCACCAGCATTACTGAACGACCATGCAAAGATCATTATATATTTAAACTGCATCATATAAACAGAATTATGTTCAATACACATTACAGGAATAGCTTATTTAAAATAACACAGCGAAAGGTCACGGCATACAGACACATCGCAATCGGACGGACATATCGCGCACAATGGGGCGCAGAAGTGTCTCTATTTGCAAAATATCAAAGGCGTATAAATAGCGTTTTCCAATACTGGTCGGAGTCCCGACGGGCGGGCGTGGGCGGTGGCGGTCCACGTGCTAGGGACGATCGATGTTGATATCGATGTAGTAATCGAAAGCCTAATATCGATTTTTTTATGAGATAGGTGGCAAACGAGCAAACGGTTCACCTGATGGTAAACCTGTTGGTAAGTGATAACCGCCGCCCATGTAAATCTACAACATCATGAGTTACAGCTGCGCTGCCTGAGGTATGCTCTTTTCTTTGAGATTAGGGGGTCGTATCGGTCCGGAAATACCGCTGGCGACAAAGAATTCCAATAGAAAATTGCGACAGAAGCGCACAGTTGTGGCCTGCCAAGTGTCGGGTAAGTTTGTGGCTGTACGATAAACGTAAGCTGTACGATATTGATCACAAACCTAACATCGATGATGAACTAGTTCAAAATTTACCAACAAACCGATGAAAGTGTGCGAAAGACCGAGCGATAAATGAACACATAATAAAGTACATTTTAATGTGACATGATAATTGACATTGAAGGCGCTATGTCGACGCAGCAGTGGACAGCAGTGGACGGTGGCACGCTGATGAGGATGACATAGAGGACATAATTTGTTTCGTACGTTGCATAGGTCGTGGGCTCGTGGGTTAACAATTAACATCGATGATCAATTTCGTTAATATCAATGTTACTATAATTTTATATAGGTACTCGTAGTAACACCGATGTTTTTCCTTTCAACATCGATGATCGTCGATCTTCCTTAGCACGAGCGCCTGTCACAGCCAATTGTGTGCCTTTCGCCGGTTACAAGGCGTCGGCAAACTCGCCGGCTCACATTTACAACCCTAAACTTTGCAACCATGGAACTTTTAATGATAATGTTAAACATCTAGAGGCTGGACACTTGAGATGACAAAGACCAATGCTGTCTACAGACAATAGACATCCACGCAAAGAGAAAAGATTAAAAAGTTGAGTGCCATAAACAAAACTTTTTCTATTCACAATTAATTTGCTCTCTGCATGATCCAAAGGTTGACTGGTAGAGAATGCTCCCAGCATTAAGATCGCCTTTTGTACCATTTTGTGCAATAAAGTTTTAAATAAATAAATAAATAGATTAATGTTTTGTCTAATAAAAGAATAGCTTAAAGCTTTATCTCGCTAAAAATCCCTGGAATAATCCTAATAATTGGTTAATTGTACGATTAAGTTATTTCATTATTAATACTTGATTTAAAAATTACGAGTAGGTTAATATTATATAGCACATATCAATTCTAAAGTTCGGCACTATGCGCCTTCATCATTAGCTGTAATTTTAATAACAATACAAAAACACGTCTGTTAAAATTGTTAACCTCACATGAAAACAATTGCACAGCATTAAACAGGCTTTGACAGTTCGCAAAAATATTTTAACTGCTAAATCATCGGTGACCGTCAAACAAAATTCTATTGTTTCTGGTTTCATGGCAGCAAGCTTAAGTATACCTACGCATTTAAGGCAGAATAACATTGTCACTGTCCATGTGATTTCCGGATTAAGAAAAGGACAGCCACATCTGACATCTCGTCTTGTGGGTGTCACAGAAGACGACTGAGAAAATATCAGGAGACCTAGTCAACGAAGAACACGTTGATTTCATAAGTCTACAACTTGTCCTGAGCTCCCTAGAAATTCAACTCAAGGCGGTTCTATTCCTACAAACGAGCTGGCTCTATTAATCTGTATACATACATTTGTATAGTAGCACACTATGTATGTAAACTGCTGACACAGACCGCATGTGTTGTTAACATCAAGTGGTCCTTGAATGCGACGGACTGGGGAGCGCTAGTGGCGCTCTAAATATGACCCTTACATTTGGTTAGTGCATAATTAAAGGAACTGAGTTTCAAAGAGTAACTTGACGCTAACTGCTTAATTAAGTAAGTTGCCTTTATTTGATCTATGTTTATATAGATTAAGAGCAATTTAATCTCTTATTCTGGAAGATTCATCCATTCTCATTCAAGAAATACCTAGTGTAGGATCCCTTTCCGGATATTATGTGCTTCTGTTCTGCTATATGTACTTGCCTGAATATAATTAGTAGTAAGTCAGTCAAGTAAGTCATGGCAAGTGCTGTATGTGAGAAGCCCAAGATTGTGCAAAGTGGCGAATAATTGAAGAGACCTACGTCAGTAGATTGTGGAAAGCTTATGATAATGATGAATTTTATTATGGTTTGTTCAGAGAATGTCCTATTAGTAAAATGCAAGTAACATTCTGAAGAAAAATAAACAAATTTTTATTGGCATTTCTCATATTCCTCAATTTATCGGTGCATTCATGCTTGTAGCGGTGATCGTTTAGTTAAAATCAATTTCATGATTTCATTTCAGATAATATTTTTGTATTATTTTTAAATTATAGAGTCCAAACAGTCTGTGCTGTACGAGGTTCCGGCAACCGACTGGTGGCGCAATAACCATCACAATTGAAGGCGTAGCTAAATAACACATGCCGAGAACGGGCAGCAGCGTCACCGGAGGGAGAAGCTATGCCCTGCGACCGCCAACACGCCTGCCCAGCATGGCGATTGTGGGTAAAGCCTCCAGATGTTTGACCAAAGTTGTGAACAACTGGAGAGACCTATGTCCAGCAGTGAACTGCTATAGGTTGAAGACTCACGTGTCAGATCTACAGCAGCAGACGGAGTGGAAGGTGGTGGAGACGGCGAAGTGCAGGCGCAGCGTCAGCTCGTAGACGACGGCGGCGATGGCATGTGGGGGTTTGACGCTACGGACAATAAACCCCTAGTGGGGAGGCCTATGTCTAGCAGCGGAGTGATACAGGCTGATGACTCACGTGTCAGATCTACAGCAGCAGACGGAGTGGAAGGTGGTGGAGACGGCGAAGAGCAGGCACAGCGCCAGCCTGTTGACGACGCGGCCATGATCTGCGACGCGTTGACGCTGCAGTCAAATAACCCCCAATGGGGAGGCTTATGTCTAGCAGCGGAGTGATACAGGCTGATGACTCACGTGTCAGATCTACAGCAGCAGACGGAGTGGAAGGTGGTGGAGACGGCGAAGAGTAGGCACAGCGCCAGCCTGTTGACGACGCGGCCATGATCTGCGACGCGTTGACGCTGCAGTCAAATAACCCCCAATGGGGAGGCTTATGTCTAGCAGCGGAGTGATACAGGCTGATGACTCACGTGTCAGATCTACAGCAGCAGACGGAGTGGAAGGTGGTGGAGACGGCGAAGTGCAGGCACAGCCTGAGCCCGTAGACGACGGCGGTGATGGCATGTGGTGGTTTGACCCTGCGGACAATAAACCCCCAGTGGGGAGGCCTATGTCCAGCAGCGGAGTGATACAGGCTGATGACTCACGTGTCAGATCTACAGCAGCAGACGGAGTGGAAGGTGGTGGAGACGGCGAAGAGTAGGCACAGCGCCAGCCTGTTGACGACGCGGCCATGATCTGCGACGCGTTGACGCTGCAGTCAAATAACCCCCAATGGGGAGGCCTATGTCTAGCAGCGGAGTGATACAGGCTGATGACTCACGTGTCAGATCTACAGCAGCAGACGGAGTGGAAGGTGGTGGAGACGGCGAAGAGTAGGCACAGCGCCAGCCTGTTGACGACGCGGCCATGATCTGCGACGCGTTGACGCTGCAGTCAAATAACCCCCAATGGGGAGGCCTATGTCTAGCAGCGGAGTGATACAGGCTGATGACTCACGTGTCAGATCTACAGCAGCAGACGGAGTGGAAGGTGGTGGAGACGGCGAAGAGCAGGCACAGCGCCAGCCCGTAGACGACGGCGGCGATGGCCTGCGGCGCGTTGACGCTGCGCGTGAGCAGCTCCCGCGCGCCGTACGACGCGGGCGCGACGCACAGCGCGTGCGTGCACACGTTCGCCATGTTCTCCACCTGTGGGATTGGGTCGTTGTTGTAAATGAGGCATTTAAAAACATGGTATGTTCTTGTAAATGTCAAGGTTACGGTCCGGCTGCTCAGAGGTCTTTTATTTATTTATTTATTTATTTAGAATGGTCAACCAACAGTTTTCATAATGTTGCTTAATTAATTATAACATTCTAAGACAATATTTTAGCTAAAAATAAAAACCAATTACAGGTTGACACCACATGACAAAAGAAAAAATAAACTTAGATTCTACAGATTTTTTTTTTTTATATAAGTACTAACTAGGTTTGATAGTCCGGTAATCTGGTCGAACAAAATGCTCGCTTGATTCTCCAAAAGGAGTCGTTGAAAATATCTGTGTTACTACTATATTTATTAACTATTTTACAAAATCTAGGTATGGCCGAGTTGCTACCAAATGCGGTACGGCGAAATGGGGGACAGAGAGGTGTTATGGGTTTTCGCGGATTACGACGAGGCACTCTTAAATTTATTTTACTCAATAGAGCGGGGCAATCTATCTTATGGTTTAGTAATTTGTAAATAAATGTAAGGTCTATAAAGTCGAATCTATCATTTAGTTGTACCATTTTGAAATGAATTAGTCTCTCTGTGTATGACTTTTTACTTTTAGCTATCCCTTGAGAGTAAGCCAAGTGCCACATAAACCTTTTTTGGATTCGCTCTAGTTTTAACATATGTACCGCGTAGTGTGGACGCCAAACTATACTCGCATATTCTAGAATGCTTCGTACCAAACAATTAAATAAAGCTATTTTTGTTTTAGGTTTTTTGAATATCTTCCCATTCCTTAGTACGAACCCCAGCAGTTTAGAAGCTCTTTTAGCAATATTGTCTATATGCGGTACAAATGTAAGCTTGCTGTCGAAGATAACACCCAGATCCTTAATCGTGTCTGTTTTTTTTAACCCAATACCATCTATGGAATATTGAACTTGTATAGGCTGATTCTTACGTGTGAACGTAACCTGGGAGCATTTATTAGTGTTTAAGTCCATACCGTTACAACGACACCACTCAGATAGTCTATTCAAATCTTCCTGCAGCAACAGACCATCATCACTTGAGTTTATTACTCGCATCAACTTTAGATCATCTGCGTACAAAAAAGGCGACGAATTCTTGAAGCATTGAGTGATGTCATTGATAAATAGGTTAAACAATACAGGTCCTAAATGTGATCCCTGCGGGACACCGGATACTACGTTATGCTTATCTGATTCAAACCCATTAACCACTACATAGAATAGGCGGTTTGATAAATATGACCCAAACCATTTCAACAAAGATCCTGACACCCCAAATGAGGACAATTTCCTCAGTAGAACACAGTGCCCAACCCTGTCGAAAGCCTTACTGAAGTCCGTGTAAATGACATCTGCTTGTGTTTGTGTGTCTAGAGCATTAACTAATGTGTCCCCGAATAAGGCTAAGTTAGTAACTGTAGATCGACCCTCAAGAAAACCGTGCTGATATTCGGTAAAAATATGTTTACAGTGAGATATTAAGTGAGGGCATATCAGTGACTCCAATACCTTACCGAAAACACACAGAAGTGATATTGGTCTATAATCACTTACGGAAATGGAGCGAGGACCCTTGGGCACTGGTACCACCTTAGCTATTTTCCACTTTGTTGGAAATATTCCTGTTGCCAAAGACTTGTTAAAGATATATTGCAGGGGTTCCGACAATTCTTCTGCACACATTTTAATAAGTAATGGTGGTATGTCGTCCGATCCAAAACTCTTGTTTTCATTCAGAGATTGCAATTTTTTGAAAACCTGATAGCGCGTTAATTCTATGTTGGTCTTCTGACAGGTCGTGATCGATGTTACTTTGAACTGGAGTACAATGTACTACGTATATAAATTGGAAAAACCTTAGACCAACATTGGTCCTTCGTGCCTTTATGACTGTGACTGATCTATTAGTCTTGATTTCAATTTAATGTGGGTGTTTAAGAATGAAATGCCCGATAGATGGCGTTATTTAGCCTGCGGTTCAGCTATCATGTCATGGTTAATCGTCATGTAAACGTCAGTGCCATGACAATATTAACTTCACAGTTGGACCTGTAACTGTTGAGCCCATTGCTAATTTGGTTGGATTTTTATTTTTTCAGAAATATTTTTGTTTGCAACTCTCGTCACCATGACTGAAACGTGTATGTTAAAACAAAAGTACATAGTGAAGTTACAATAATATTTCCACTCTGAACTCATCAACTTTGGGGTGAAAATGTCACGAACGTAAATAAAATACACTTTCAAGGATTGTTTAAAATAATTTCTGTATCTATTTATGTACAACATCAAAAATAATAAGTCCAACTCCTAAAGATAGAAGTAGAAGTACCTAAACATATTTAATTTCCTTGAATACATAATTTGTGACACATTTTGTCTTATTTGGTCTGGTCATCTGGCGGATTGATTAATGGCCGCTGGGCCGACGACCTAAAATCGGTAACTGGAGTAAACTGGATACGGTAGAAGGGGTCTAGCGGTGGACAATCATGGGCCGGGTTAATTGGCTATATCCGGGCATGGCTGACTAACAACTTGAATGCTATTACGACTATGGTATCAATACGCGAACAAAAGAATGAAATGTAATAGAAACAGGTTTGTCAAGAACGCTAAAGACCAACTTCAGCGTTAATTTCTTCCATAGACGTGCAAACTCTGGCACGACGTCTTAGCCACGGTGTTTCCTGATCGCTACGACATGTCCTTCTTCAAAAGTGGTTCAAGGAGAGCTCTTTCCTCGCGGTAGGCAGCGGCAAGGCTGTGCCCTTTGCATTGCTCATGTCCATGGGCGGTTGCTGTTTAACATAAGAGCGAACAAAATTGCTCGTCTGCCACCAACAGTGACTGTAATTTTTTTGTTAACATTAGCCCGCTAATAAAATAGTGTTAAGTATTAGATACGAGAGCGACAGGTGGACAAAGATAAAAAAAGTGTTTTTTTTTTAAATAAAACTACGTGAACACAGCGTACGCGTGCGCTATCAACACCTGTGCACATAACACATTTAATAAACAACTCTTATCGGAACTGCTTCGATTAGCTGTCGTCGACCAGTTCAGGTTTACACTTTTAGGGCACAAATTCAACCACCAAGAAATCTCGTAATAGGTAAATAAACAACCCAGGCCACACTGGTCCATACAGCGATCAGTGACAGCGTCATTTAGTTTTTTTTAGACCAGTTACACACAGCCCGCCTGATGTTAAGCGGTTACCGCAGCCTATGGACGCCTGCAACACGCGCTTTGCCCACCCTAACCCCCGTTTGCCGATGCAGCATTCACGCCACGAGCTCAGGAAGGCATATTCCCCGGCTGAATCACAACAGCCCGGAGTCATTTAGCTGCGGTATTCTATGTACAGCGTGTTTCGGAAGTGAGCACTAATACTTAAGGGTGTTTTTACCTATATAGATGGAGGTGAGGAAGCTTAGCCCTCGCCAAATCTCTCAGTTTGGGAAGCCGACCCTGAGACAATCGGGAAAAAAGGCTAGGATGATGATGATGATTCTATAGATGGAGGTATTTCCCCGGGTCGGCGGCTGAATTCGAGCAAAGATTCGTTATTCCCCACGTCCCTTCAGTGCCAAAGGAAAGCTTGTAATATGGGTACTAGACAACTGATAAACTTAAATACCTACTTTTTTTGTAAATAAATAGGCGTACCTACTACATATATGAAAAAAATTATATATAACATGTTTATACACACAAATGTCGCTACTGTCGGGCATCGAGCCCACGACCGCTGTGTCGAAACCGAGAAAAAATGGAAAAAGTTGAAAAAAGTTTGACGTGCCGTGAATATATTTGCAGATTTTTTTTTGTATTTTTTTAAACCATTGTTTATGTACGCAAACATTTCAACTTTAATACGTTGCATTCGTGTTTAGTCTGGGAAAGGTCAACGTATCGGCGACGCAACACACCAACCATACACAGGTCGGGGACATCTAGTGAATTTTTCCACTTTGCCCAACAAGCCCTACTGGTGGGGCGAACTGGAATGACTTATGCTAAACGGCCCGGTACGTGGTCGTGTCAAGTAGGTATTAACTTTATTTCATTAAAGTTTTTCGTCGTCTCCATAACTGCGAGTAGGTAGGTACATAACATTTTTGTAAACGGACAGTTTTAACCGTTTTAACTATGTACCTTTTTTTTCACAACCCCAACAAGATCACAACCCAAAGTAACAAACTACCTTGAGCACGTGTGTTATAAGTACCAGAACAAGGACATCATAGATACAAGTACATACCTATATAGATGCATACTACAATAGAAGAGTACATAATATTCATCAGACAAATGAATGAAACTCATGACCCTTGGTTCCAAATTCAGGGGCATCCAAGGCATACCTATATCTGTCTTCATAAAGGAATCACCTATTTATTTTGCAAAGGACTTTACAACCGAATACCGAATTTTTATATAGGTAAGTCTTTTGAAAAGTAAAGACGAAAGTCGTTGCAGGCCCGTGTGTTAAAAGCTTAATGTTTACCCTAAACCAAATACCAGCTTGAATGCTGCTAGTAGGTACATATAGGTAGATACACACCAGTAAAGAAAAAAAGTTAAGTTTGTCTGAAGTTGATCAACCCGCACTAGGCCTGCGTGGTTGAAGAGAAGGCCTATCTTCCTATAGGTATAAGGTAACTTAGAGCCCCTCGGCGCAAACGTACAAGATATGTTGATGATTAGCTTCAGACGCACTTAGAAAACTGTAAATGCCAGTGATAATGGACATCAGTTTCGCATTCGGCTTGTAACAGTGGACACAATAGCTACGTTAGACGGCGGTAAACAAGTTTACATATCGCAATATAATGATTGCCCGTGTAGTAACATCCTGTGTTCGCGTGACTGGATGCGTAATGTAACGATTGTTTAGGTTATACTTATCGGCGATCGCCGTGACCAGCGAAGTGCGTCTGTCTGTACTCTGCACACTTGCACTGATCAAACCTAACCCCATCTAAATAAATAACCCAAAACATGCCACGCTGGGCACGTTGCCATCTAGCCCCAAACTAAGCCGAAGCTTGTACTATGGGTACTAGACAACTGATAAACTTACTTAGATATTTTTTTTTGTAAATACATACATATTTTACATAGAAAACACCCAGACCAATACAAACAGACATATTCATGAACACAAATAAATAAATAAATAAATAAATAACCCAAGACATGCCACGCTGGGCCACACAGCGCCACCTAGCCCCAAACTAAGCCGAAGCTTGTACTATGGGTACTAGACAACTGATAAACTTACTTATATACTTTTTTTTTTTGTAAATAAATACATATTATACATAGAAAACACCCAGACCAATACAAACAGACATGTTCATGCACACAAATATTTGTACTGTGCGGGAATCGAACCCACAACCCTTGGCTCAGAAGGCATAGGTCACTACCAAATGAGCCATCGAGCCAGTCATCTGTTGTCCAATTTCCATAATCTATGTCTTGACGACCAGATTGATTCAGTGGTAGTTAACGCTGCCTCAGGTACAGTGGCCGTGGGTTCGATCCTTACCGAGTATCTACAAATATATGCATGAACAAGTTTGTTTGCATTGGTCTGGGTCTGGGTGTTTGCTATCTTAACTAATATTATAAAGCTGAAGACTTTGTTTGTTTGTTTGAACGCGCTAATCTCAGGAAGTACTGGTCCGAATTGAAAAATTCTTTTTGTGTTGAATAGACCATTTATCGAGGAAGGCTTTAGGCTATATAACATCACGCTGCAACTATTAGGAGCGAAGAAATAATGGATAATGTAAAAAAACGGGGAAAAATAACTATTCCACGCGGACGAAGTCGCGAGCACAGCTATGTAAAATAAGTTTATACCTAGGTTATTAATATAAGTAGTCTAATACCCATAGGTTCGGTTTAATTTGGGACTAGATGGCGCTGAGTGGCCCAGAGCGGCAAAAGCATGTCCAAGAGCATCATTATCTATATGTAGAGCGAAATATTTAATGAACCAAGTGGTTAATGAGCTGATTTGGTCATAAACAGACGTGCTTTAGGTATTAAGTTAGTTAATAACCTTGTCCGATAGCTACCTACAAACATACACTATAGAGAACGTAAAGATTGAGGAGTTCTTATTACTTAGATAAGTACAAGTAAGGCGGTCTTATCGTAAATAGTGAAATCTCTTCCAGACAAGCGATTCTCAGGTCATACCTACCCATAATCGCCGATGACGAGACGATGGTAATAGGAAAAGGGAAGTCCTACTTAATTTTTTTATCAGTTTATCATGTGCCTGATGCAAGACCTACTTCGGGTTACTGAGTAAGTGTAGTACCTAAGTACCTAAAAGGTCTCATGCCATCTCCATTTCACTTACTAGGTATGTGTTCTTTTGCTTGTTACTGTCGTAAGTATTGGACACAAAAGCACGTGACATGTGCTTTTGTGCCGGAAACGGGTTTAACTTTGTAATGGGACGTCTGACCGAGATACCGAACTTTTGAGTCTACCTATACGTTTGGAGAACGGAAATTTATCTAATCGACGCAAATTAGCGATTATCTAAATTGGGAGAGGCCTCCATGCGCTAACGGCGGGTGAAGATCGTAAAGACTATTTAGGGTACGGATGTTGTTACTCAAATACGTGTCGATGGTGGATTTAATATTTATTACATTCAAGGACTTATAGGCCCTAGAATAGTAGAATAAGCGATAGGGTGATGTTAGGCAGGTAACTGAGTTTCTTAAAAGAACCATGGGTGCCCAGATCCAGATCTGTTCCTAGAGAAAAGTAGCTTAAACTTTTAAGTTATGTTAATTATAATAAGCAATTCTGCACTAATTTATCCCTCTCTTCAGCATATGTACCCTATATGAAGGGTGTCTGGAATAGATCACTCTCAGTGATAAGACTACCTATAATACTTATGTCTGTAATAGTTTTTCATGTGTGTTAAGTTTTATTTGCATATAGCTATGAAAATAGAACCAATAAAGATACCTAATATGTAAACAATGTTAAGAAAAAAATTACGTATGTATATGTTTACCTATGTCTAGTTCTAAGCCAATTGTTATGGTGTGCAATAGAGTATCTATCTATCTAAAAGCTCATCTGGACGAAATTCTAATCTACAAACAGATGAAAGTAGTACAGGCTATGCTGACCACAATAACTCTACTTAGTTTGCTCATAAAAGTTCTCAATAGCACTCTCATCCGTCTTCTCGCTATTATCATACAACAACAATACAAACAGAGTAGAATCCGCAAGTCGTAAAGTGACAATAAATAATCGATCAAATTAGCCAATATTTGAGTAGCCACTTTGAGCTTGTGCCGCTATCGGTTTAAGGCCACGACTAATCTGAGCAAATATTGACTCACGCGATGCATTACTCCAGCTACGAAAGTTTCATAAATGTAATAATATTTAATACATTTTTAACAACATTATTCTTCCTTTGATGAAGCTAGACAACCTAACATATCTCCTGTAATATCTTTGGCTGAAGTTCAAAGTCAGATAGTAAACATTTGTTTAATAAATTGACTACCTACTTTGTTTATGTCCAGCAGGGGATATTGGCAGACTGATGATTATAATGATGTTTATAATAAAGTTTCATAAGAAGGAACTGATTTCGACTAAATTAATTGACCTAATAGATTAGAATCATTACAAACTAGATGGTATTGCCTAACTATAACAAGCCTTATCTCAAACTCTTAACAAATGTAAATAGTTTTACATTTCAGTAATGATAAAAGTTTCAACAACAAATTGATAAGAGATCCTCTAGATTTACAAGTTGAATATGATTTGATTTAAATTGGCCATTAGATAAGAACTTTTATACTTATCATAAATCATACATTGGTAATAAATATTGTCAAGTGTTAGGCTATTCGATTGATACACAAAATTGATAAAACTTTTGTTTGTTTGAATCAGAAACATAACATAGGTAGCAATACTCTACAAAAATTATTACTTTATTATTAGTTTACAAAGAAACCTTGAACATCATACCCCTTCTTTTTATATGAAATATAGGCCTATAAATACTACAACAAGGACACAGGTACAAGTATTTACATAGCTTTTAGTGCTTTACATTATAATATGACCAACATGTGAAATAGTGAGATATCACCTCCAGAAATATCTGGTCCAGATAGATCTAATCTGATATACTTCGTAAATGTTATTGGGTTTAAAACAAATAAATTATTTCGGACGACAATAAAATTACAAGTATTTAAGGAACACAAATACCTCTAAATATAAAAATATTACTGTTTTTACTCACCGTAGTTGGCACATAAGCCCTGTTGGAAGATGCCCTTTCATTCATCCATCTCACGGATCGCAGCTTCTCCCACGGTATATTTAAGTGGAAATAAATCTTACTTTCATTGAACTTAGATTTAAATTTCATTATTATCACAGAAAATAAGCTTACAACGTCACCCATTTGGCTTATGTTTTATTGGAATGGCAGCTAAACATTAAATGGTCATGAGACCAACAACAGTATGCTTAAGCTTAAATTATTCTCAACATTCATGATAATTCAATTTACGTTTTTCTGTAAAAACACATTTTTCCTCCCATGAAACTACAACCACCTCGGTCGATGTCACTTGACAGAATGCTAAAAAAAGTTATGAAACAAATGTCAAATCGTGACGTTTTTGTAGCCAATACAAAGAACGAGATCACATCTTTTATACAGCCTTGTTTTGAATGTAATGGTTGGGATTTTATTATAAATAGCAAGCTCATTTATTTGGTTTTAACTAAAGGAAACAATAATATCCGTGTCCTATATTACTACTGCTTGAAGGTAAATCTCATACAAACGAGAATATCCAATTTTGTATAACAAATATATAAAACGAATTAACCTTCATAGGCTCGTCATTACTGTCTGCATTTAGTTTATTTGGTACTAAATAATTAATGAATAACACTACATACATGCTATGATTAGGCCATTTGATTATGGTAGCTTTTAGGGAAAATGAGTGAAATGGAGCGCAATTGGTTTATTACCAAACCGATCGGACAGATACTGACTGGTCCGTAGTCACAGGCAGCAAGAAAGAGTGCCAGGAATCCTATTTAATGGACTAGGGATTGTTATTTTCAGGACAGCATTTGTTCAGCAATAAGAGGCAATCTAAAGCTGATAAAATTAAATTTTTTCCTAATTTAACACCTCCAGATTCATTTTAGCTGTCCAATACCTATATTTAAGACTTGAATCTTGAAAACAATAATAGGTAATTTGTTTAAGACCCCATTTATGGTTTAATTATATAAGTTATAGTACAACCTCATTTTACAATTCGTCGTTGTACTGGCCACCACGAATTGTACACAAAAAAACATATATAGTTTGAGTACCGTTGCCATAGCAACGTAAAATACAAACAAAGGTTTTGTAAGGACTTTTCAGTTCAATTGTTACAGTTAGCCATTAGATCAGTACGTTTGTATTTATAAGTTCAATAATAAATTAGTTCATAGTTCTACAAGTATTGGATTTCATTTAATACTTCCCAAAGTTCATCCAGAGCAACAGACCAAATTAAACAAATTTGTTTTTGCGGCGAGACCTGCAATTGATGCACTAGGTATTAAAATGGAAGCCACAATGATTGCTGTAACAAATTTAATTACCACAATATTCAGAAAAAAATCTGTTTCTTCATCTGATGAATTTAAAGGTGTTGGAATGTTAGGGTTGAGCCGTTGGAAGTAACTGATAAAAGAATAAGCTTAAATTGTACTATATTATCTAATTAATATTTATTATTTACAGTGAAGATTAATATAATAATTAAAAGTTATTTTCAAATAACTGAAGTAGTCTTTTTATTTCTGCAATTCTGGCAGCCTGTGCTTGAACTGGAATCATTGCTTGAGATACCTCTTCACCCTTTGCCAAAATTGTATACATGCTTTTAATGTTATTGTCCATGGCATCACATGTTTTTCCAACCGCATCTTTATACACTTCCATGTTTTCAGCAGTAAAGGAGGAATTGGAATGCAAAATACTAGATAGATTCTCTATTAAATTATCAACAGACTGAGCTATCCTTTGGGCCTCATACTCCAGGTCATTGAGGACAGTTATATCAATCTGACCTATTTGAGGAGCCAATATCTGCCTGTAAAGTTTGCCAGATGGTGTACTGGACCGTGAAGCGCTTGAGCTACCAAAAACAGGAGTTTCTCCCCGCTTTGTTATGGGGCTTGATAGCTTTATCTTGAATTCTAGATCATCAGCAACATAATGAGTCATATCCCCATCATACCTTACATGTCCATCCATGTCTAAGGGGAACTTTTCCTGTTTTCGGTTTTCTGAAGGTAAATCATAGGGTCTAGATGGTCCAGCGGCTTTGTGATCATCGGCACTGTGCCCTTGATCTGAATGGAAAGAAATCTCGCTATATGAGGCTGTCATACGAGCTGATATTTCTTCATCCATATCCAAATCTCCAGGTTTGTTTGATGGGTCTACTTGTAATTCTTTATCTCCCAGTGTAGGTGACAAACTTTCTCCTGAAGCCATAGTTGATTGAAATAATGAAATACTAGATTTTATTTAGCCTAAATTAATAATATTGCTCACAAAATACAAAATATCGAATCGACCACTGACTGATGTGACAATTGACATTTGACATTACAGTGCAGTAGAACTGTCACTTCCAAACATTTTGTTGTCGTTGCAATGTCCGTAGCATTACCTTTCAGATGTTTTTTTTTAAATCAAAGGTGATGCTTTGCGATAAAACATGCCAAAAATGTCAAAATTGCGGGAATTTTTGACAGTTGTCAATAAAAACATCGTGAACGAGTGATCCGTGTTTTATCGCGTTAAAAATATCTTTTCTTTAGTGGCGTATTATGATAAGTTAACAATACATTTTCTAATGTTTTAGTGATTAACATTAGGGTACGATTAATTGGTGAGTTAAGTATTTCAAAATTGCCGTGTCTCATGACTTCATTGTTCGTATAACATGGCGCTTTGTAGCGACATGTGCAGACGATAACGTTCGTACATCACCGTGCTAGTTACTATTTCGAGTGTTTGAACGTTTATTTGATTGTTTTTTGAATTCCGACGGTGTATATTATAGTACGGTTGTTATATAACGGGTTTGAGGTCTTGAATGTAGCGTTACGACACAGCTACTGCAATGGTGAAAACCCGTCGCAGTAATGGAGAGAACGGGGAGGTTGACGATGGGAATTACACTATAAACGACGTTGGCAGCGTCTCTGATGAGAAGGTGACCCATCCTCGTTTATATTACTTTGATATTTATGACTGGTGAACAAGCTTTGTGTAGGATCACTATTTGTCACAACTTCCTGTTCCAATTTCCTTACTAGCTGATACCTACAAGTAGATGCATGTGCTTTTCTTGTGAGAAAATTGAGGATTCCATACAAAACAACACAGTTTTAATGATATTTATTGATACTTTCAAGCTAAGTAACTAATGTATGTATAGTCTTTTTCAGATAGGATGGGTACGCTGACACATCAGTGACACTTGTCAACGAATCCTTTTTACGCAATTTCTATGACAAAATGATAAATAATCATCAAAATAAAAAGTGTTTTCACTTTGTTTTTAACGCATGATAACAGAGATTTACTTTAATTTGTATTTGAAACCATAAATAACATTATAATGTACATAACTAAAGAAATCTAATACATTAAATATTTTTTATCAGTAATGCTTGATGCGTAAATTGAAACGTATTTTCATAGGGATTGAAACATTGAAATCGTTATAATACCGATTTAATCGTAAAATCGCTTCACGATTTTTCAACTATTGTATAATTTTTATAAAATGTTCAAATTTTTTAATAAAGGATAAGCAGTTATTGGTGTAAAATGGAAAATCTTGTATAACACGACTGAGTTATTACATTTAGATGGAAAGTTTAATCGTAATTCAAATAATTATCTATGTAAAATGAAGAATGGAGAGATTCTTCAAACTCAGATTGATCTAATGATAAGTTTTACATAATTTTGAATGATAAATAAATATGTTTTTATTAAATCATGCAATTTTTAATTATCTTAAAATCAATTCTCTCTCCATACAAAATGAAATCGATAAATCATAAAATCGATTTTTTTACCTTCGATTTTCATTTTACCACATGACTATAAACTTCAAATCCCAAGTGTCAGCGTACCCATCCTATCTGAAAAAGACTATAGTGATTGTTGACTCAATTTGACAGACAATTTGTTTACTTTAAATTATTGTTTCTGACTGTTTTAGTTCACAGGAGAATCATATTTTAGGTTTGATATGTTCTAAGTTTGTGCTGATGACTAAGTTTAGTGACATAAGACTGTTGAACAATATCACAATTATTGTCACTAATAACTCTTGCATGAATTGGGTGTGCTAGGTTGAATAGCAAGCCTTCAGATTACACCATAAGCTGCTTATGCATGCTATAGATCAACCTGATTGCATGATCTCAAAATGATTTGAAGTAATTATGTGGAGTATTGATTTTTTGTTTTGAATTTTGTTGCATCGACTTGTGCATTTAATGTCACAAGAGTATAGGTATTCATGCGACAACTTTTACAATTGCAATCTTGCTAATTTCCATCTGAGGACATATACCAAATGTTGTGTATATTTACATTAAGCGTTTTAAATTGTGCTTGAGTTTTTTCAACTATTTTGGATGCTATTATGAAGTGTGTTACTTATTTAAACTTACCAAGAGGCTAATCACCACCATTTATGATAATTAGTAAAGTTAGTTTCTAAATCATCCATTAAAATCATTAGATGTGAAAGTCACAAGCATAATAGAGACATTTGACCTCAAAAGCAGTTTGATTATTGATTATGGACAACTATTACTAACTGTATGCTTGTTCTTTTAGGCTTCTAATTGGTCTCAAAGGGAGTTAAGGAGTAGTCAATATAAAGTCACCAGGAAAATACAGCATTGGCCTGCCAAATGTAAGTATTCTAGTAGAATATTTTGAAGATTAAGAACACTGTTTATGAATCAAAGGGACTCTAACAGTATTTCTTCTAAACTTTTTTGTAATTTTACTTTTTTTTCTTAAGTGTTCTCAATTTATATCTACTGAAAGTTGAAAGAAATTCCATTTTGAGTGTTGAAATTAAATTTTCTTGTATTCTTAGGTGAAGGCCTAATAGGGCTAGATTTGTAGTGGGATTGGTAATCCCAATACTTTTTTTATGACCGAAACATTTGTGAATATGATCTATATTACCTATAAATTTTAGTGGTCTATTTGTACTAATGTTAAGTTTCACTAAAAAATGTAAAGTACCACATAATTTTTTTTTTCGATATTTTTGTACAGATAGTCGTCGGCGCCGCACTATCAAGATGCCTCGCATAGTTTTCAATGAAAGTGACACAGAGCCTGAAAAATACTCCAGACGGTAAGCAAGCTTTGGTAAAAAAGTTCATTTTAGTTCCAGGATACAATTGAAGGCGTAGTTTAAATACCACAGGCCCATGATGGGCAAGAGCGTCATTCGAGGCAGAAGCTACGCCCTGCGATCGCCATCCCGACTGCCCAGTGTGGAGATTACGAGTTAAAAAAAAGCCTATAGGTGTTTGCCCAAAGTAGTGAGCAGCTGGAGAGGTCTATGTCCAGCAGTGGACTGTGATAGGCTGTTTATGATGATGAATGATGATGATTTTAATTTAAAATCTGGCGATAAGTGTTTGTTTACTAACACTATTCTGTTTCTACTACATACAGCTCTAGACAAGTGAGAGTTTTCTTTGCGGAAGACAATGCATCGGCTAACAGGAGCTTGAGGATCCGCCGGAGCCGCGGGCCGAGAAAGAACTACGTAGAGGATAGTGAAGATAAACCAATCCAGGAAAGTAAGTGATTTACTATTTCATTGTTATCATTGAGTCGGCTAAGTTTGAGTGCTAAATTGGTTGAAGTTACTTACTCTCAATATTCAGTTGTGTTCAATTGCTAAATATCCTACTCTATCCTACTCTATCCTATACTATCCTGTGAATCAGATAAATCTCTATTTATCATGAAAACTGCGTGCTAGAGTAGAATAGAATACTTGTAATAAAATTCTCCTTCATCTCTCTTCCTTAAATTTGCTTTGCCTTTTTTTTATTGGAATTGCTCCTATTATCTTTTGTTGCAGTACTGTGTAGTGTAGGTGTGTAATGTATTTACAATGTTTTAGGCAATAAAGAACAATCTATATATTCCTTTCCTGTAGATGTGAGAAGAAGTTGCCGGAAACGTAAATTGATCCATCACAATTTCAATGAGAGCTGGATCACCAATGAGCTGAAGGTGAAGGGCTATCCTGATCTTTACGGATTCCCTGGGTCTAGTTCATCAGACGAATTCACTTCTGGTGACGAAGGGAGAGACACTAAGAAAATTGTAAGTATTTGCACTAAATATATATAAGAGAGGTAGGGCATAGCGAATATTCGCTCGAATTGAGCCGCCCGTCCGGGGAAGGACCTCCACCCTATAGAATACAGCAGTCAAATGACCTCTGGGTCGTGTTTCTGCCGGTGAGTAGGGTCTCCGGAGCTCGTGGGGGGTTTAGGGTTGGGCCGGCATGGCGGTGGCAACTGACAGGTAACCGACCAGTTACCTGCCCGTTGTCACAGCGACTTGGGCTTCTCTTTCGCTTTCCATCAGGCGTAGGGAAGCCATTATGTCGAGCCACTATAAAAAAAAAAAATTTTTTATTTTAATTAGCCTTTATTGCTGAGCGAAAGCATTCCCGAAGTCTTCCACAGCTCCCGATTGCTAGCCACATTGTGCCAGTAATGGCGTTGGTTACCTAAGTCAACACATAATCTTTTCTTTGGCCCACTCTTGCCTCCATTGTCTGCCATGGGGTAAAGATTCATCTTGCAGAAACCATCCTGCGGATGTGGCCTGCCCATTCCAGATCATGGCAATTCTGATCCTATTATCCTTTTGATGCTGTGCTTATACAAAAACTATGATCAATGTGCTTTTGTGAATTTACTTCTATTTTATTATTACTTAATATGTCTGTTTCTTGTCATTTGTAGACTCGCGCTTTGCCGCCTACTAATACAGATGAAGATACCCAGCTATCAGGTCGTCAACGAAGGACGTCAGCTAGATTTAATAACAATAAGAAAGCTAATGTAAGTTTGCCTCAAAATTACTGGATTTCATCGCCACTTGTTATACTTTTGTTAAAAAACAATGTGGAGCTTGTATAACTTAAAGCCTCTTTCAAACTTTAACTAGTTGCCGAAATTATTGTGCCATGTTTTAGGATGCCTCTGAATCTGACACTGATGAGGACAACAATCAGACTGTAATAGAGAAAAAGCCAGCTTCTAATGACAATAAAAGTAAGGAACAAGAGAAAATGGACGCCGATGGTGAGGAGCCTAAAGAAGACGTGAAGAAAGAGGGAGAGGGAGCGAAACAAGAGCAGGACAGTGAAAGGTTATTTTTTACACTGACATAGACTAGTCAAGACCTACCTATGTTAGCACTTTTACAGGATGAGGCAAAGGGGCAAGACTATGTTACGCGATGGACCGCGCGTTCCATACGAAAGGAACCGCCCCAGGCATTTTTGTATGAAACCGCGCGAGAGCCCGCTTAACACAGTTTCAGGCCTATTGAGCATGGTTTATTGAATATCCACATCATTATAATAACAAAAGACTTCTCTTACACAAATGTTACAGCTAATATAAGTTTTACATACTTACATTCTATTCAGATTTATTGTGTATAGTTCTATTGTACTCACTTTAATGGATTTTTCTTTATATCAGTAATCAAGCACCTACCAGAAGAACTAGAAGAGGTAGAGGGCCACCAAAGAAAGACGATAGTCAACAAGAGACCGGTGAGTATTTTGACTTTCAGCACAATACCCGAAATTTACTATACTATACATGTGATAGAATTTTTGGGATATGAATTTTTTATTTTTTAACGTGTAAGTTTAAGGTGTCTGTCCATTAAAGCGAAACTCCGCTCAGAGTTTTAATTCAATCTTATTGGTAATATTTCTCCGTTTCTTCGCTCCGCATCAATTGCGCATCAAAAAGCCTAAGTATTTGCAAATAACGTTTCGTGTTCACCAACCCGCCTGCCAAGCGTGAGCTAGATCGCTTGGGACAGAGACAGGCAGACTTTTCATGCTGCGCATGCAATACGACGTCACGCCATGCGCTTTTTCACACTAATGGTCAATGTGTTGAAAGCACCAGCTTTAGTTAACGGACCTGTATATAATGCCGCAGCCACACATTTGAGATATTTGCACCAACGTAACGTTTTGCGCCCAATACACCAAAGTGTGTATCGGTACTTTGACACAATGAAGACATTGAGCGCGTTAACCCGCGGCCACGCATTAGAGATGTTTGCACCAACGTAGGGTTTTGGGCCCAATGCACCAAAGTGTATCGGTACTTTGACACAATGAAGACATTGAGCGCGTTAACGCGCGGCCACGCATTAGAGATATTTGCACCAACGTAACGTTTTGTGCCCAATGCACCAATGTGTGTATGGGTACTTTGACACAATGAAGACATTGAGCGTGTTAGTATTGGGCATTGGACAATGATTGGATGCAAAGTTAAATCCTATGTGTGGCCGCGGCATAAACGGTCGCGTTTGCACACAGCGTCCGAGTCGTCGTCGTCGGAGTCGGGCAGCGAGCTGACGCTGAGCCGGCAGCCGCGTCGCTCCAAGCGCACGCGCAAGCCCAAGCCCGCCTTCGTGCAGATCGCGCAGAGGGAGACCAGGGGCAGAGGTGAGCAACCTTGGCACCGGTGTGACCCTCGGCCACAGCTGCGGAGCAAATACTAAGGCCGCAAACTGGACGACCGCTCCCGAGGCCGCAGCCCTCCAGAACGGTTCATCATCATCATCATCAGCCCGTGTCAGTCCACTGCTGAACATATGCCTCTCCTAATGTTCGCCACCTTGACCGATTTTGGGCCTCTCGCATCCAGCACTAGCCAGCCATCCTGCGCAAATCGTCACTCCACCTGGCCTGAGGGCGTCCTACATACAGAACGATTAATACTAACTGAATCATAAATATTAAATATCCACCGCGCGAGCCCCCGCTCCCGGTCCCGCGGCCGTCCAGTTTTGGGCCTAAGAGGAGATGGCCTATGCAACTGTGGCTCTGCACTGTGATTCTCAACTTGGTCTTGAAGTCATTACTTCAACATCATTAGTGGGTGTGGCATATTAGTTTGCTCTTTTAGCTGGAGGTGTTTGGATGTGCATCACCCTCCTGTATATGAAACAAATTGATTTGTTTCACAACTTTTTTTTTTATATAGTAGCTCGACATAATGGCTTCCCTACGCCTGATGGAAAGCGAAAGAGAAGCCCAAGTCTCTGTGACAACTGGCAAGTAACTGGTTAGTTACCTGTCAGTTGCCACTGCCATGCCGGCCCAACCCTAACCCCCCACGAGCTCCAGAGACCGTACTCACCAGCAGAAACACGACCCGGAGGTCATTTGGCTGCGGAATTCTATAGGATGGACGGGCAGTCAATTCGAGCGAAGATTCGCTATGCCCTACCTCTCCTACTCTCTTTTGTACTTACTCCGTGGCCCGGTCACAATGTCAGTCATAGAAATCTGGCAGCGCGATAATACTGAGCCGGCTGACGTATTTCAGTATTAATTTTAATTTAAGAGTTCTATATCTCAAAAAAATAACGGAACCCATATTGGATCACTTCATTGCACATCTGCTTGCTTAATTCTTTTCTTAGGAACGCACATAAGTTCATAATAATGAACTCAAATGCTTATGTTTGTGATCCCTGAAATAGAGGCTTTAAGTTTCAGTTTTGATTTGAGTATATACCATCAGTCTATCGTTGATGTTGATTTGAGTGCAATACTGAATATTTATGTTTGTTGCAGCAAAAACATTCACAATACGGAAGAAACCATATTCTTTACGGGAGAGGAAACCCAAAATCCTACGAAGGAAAACCATCAGATGTAAGCTCATTTATTAATGGAATTTTATTTATTGTTTTGGTAAGCAAATCAATGTGAATAGATTCTCAAAGCACCTTAAGTAGGCGGCCTAGTTCATAATATTATTATTTATTTAAATCATATTCAATGTTATGTTTTACAGCACAATCTCCGTCAAGTAGCAGTAGTAGTACCTCGAGCAGTGACACTGAAGAGGACCTCAATGTGTCTATGAAGAATAAAACCAAGGGCAGGTAAATATCGTTTTAAGTTCATTCTTAAGCCTCATACAAGTCTTAGGTTTGTTCTTTTCCATATTATTTCTCTTTCTTTTATATAAATAAAAGAAAAAGTTAGTAAGTAACCATATTATGGTGTATTTATTTTTTATTTATAAAATATAAATATAAAATAAATAAATTTATATGGTGTATTTAATTCGCCTTCGTTATTTATAAATTTTTTATGTGTGATGTTTACCTTTTTTATTTGTTTTTAGGCAAAAGTCCAAGTCTATGGACGACAAGAAAACAGACAGGGCCCTGAGAGACATTCAACCTGTTGAAGTAGATGGCAGCGTAAGATTCACATCTGTGAGTAGCAATTTGTTATTATTACTCCATTACCGGAGGTCGCTCCAGTGCTTGCAAGTCTGCAGAAAGCATTGACGCTAAAAACCGAACACTACAGCGAAATAGTTTCCCTTAAACCCCCAAGAAACGAGCGTATTCAGCTGAGAGAGCATATTTAAAAGGCCGGCAGCGACCCTAGAACTCGATTTGAGTTGCAAGTGGGCGGGCGATGTCGACTGCTTACCATCAGGCGTCACACTTGCTCCTCTGCCGCCACTTGCATAAAAAATATCATCTCCAGGCATTTACCCTGTTGCGGCAATATAACGTACTAGCGACCAGCCCTCGCTTCGCTTCGGTATACATATAAACCTTTCCACCTAAATCGCTCTGTCTGTTAAAAAAACCGCATCATAATCCGTTGTGTAGTTTTAAAAATGGCTTTTGAGTAAATCATATGACGATACGGAAGCCTTACTAGCTACACTGAGGTGAAACCATTGCTGATTTTGTATTTATATTAATATTGATATATTATTATGATATATTCATATAGAAATATGCACACCACACACAAACATATACACACTATCTCACACACACTAACACAGTCACTTACACACTTACTCACTCACTCACAACACACATACACAAACTCGGTCACACACACACACAAACACACACACTCATTCACACACACACACACTCATTCACACATACACACACACACATACACACACACACACACACACACACACACACACACACACGCACACATACAAACACACATTTACAAACTTTTTAGAAAATAATGTCTTTTTAGAAAGTAACGTTATTTAGAAATGGAATAGGTATGAAATTATTATTCCTAATTGTTATCCGTTTTCCCTAGACTTTGTATGATCTTCTCGTGTCGCAGATATGTAAGAAATTTTGTATAGCATTTATTCCCCTGTAGGGGTGGGCCTGGTGACCTGTAACACCGGTTTATCCAAACCGATCTCAGGCACCAGCCTCTCTCGCACTGGGATGGATATAGTAATAAGCATGTACCTATATAAACTACTACATTAAGATCCTTATTGTGAAGAGGAAATAAAGAATTTATTATTATTATATTATTATTATTATTAAAGATTTAAGCATACATAGGGACAGACAGAAACGAAAAGCGACTTTGTTTTATACTATGTAGTGAAGTATCATCATCATCAACAGCCTTTCGCAGTCCACTGCTGGACATAGGGCTCTGCAGTTGTTCGCCACTCAGGGCAAACATCTGGAGGATATACTCATAATCGCCACGCTGGGCAGGCGGGTTGGCGATCTCAGGGCGTAGCTTCTTGCTCCGGTGACGCTGCTGCCCGGCATCGGCCTGTGATATTTAGCTACGCCTTGTGTCGTGATGGTTATACCGCCACCAGTCGGTTTGCCAGAGCCTCGTTTGTTGTTCGGCAGGATGCACCACGTGCAGGTGAGGATGGCTTGGAGCGAAAAGGTGATAGGTTCATTCCATGTAGTGAAGTATGGACTCTCTCTTCCAGGTCGGTGGCTTAGAAGAGCACATAAAATGCCTTCGTGAAATGGTGCTCTTTCCTCTTATGTACCCGGACCTGTTCCAAAAGTTCAAGACGCGACCGGCCAAGGGTGTCCTGTTCCACGGCCCACCGGGTACAGGGAAGACGTTGTTGGCTCGGGCTTTGGCCAATGAGTGCACGCTGGTGGGGGGCAGGAAGGTGGCGTTCTTCATGAGGAAGGGGGCAGACTGCTTGAAGAAGTGGGTGGGTGAGAGCGAAAGGCACCTTAAGCTGCTATTTCAACAGGTGAGAGGGTTTGTCCCTATTTTCTCTAGGTGTGTGCAAAAGATAGTGAAGAGTTGAACTCTGTATAGGGTGTTTTCTAGCTCTATAAGAGCTTGTTATGAGTTTGTTAAAACCGTAGATTTATATTTATCTTATGATCAATATAAATGAGTGTCTATTATTCTAGAAAAAGGGGTTTGATGGGTATTATTTTGATACTCCTTTCTTTAACATTTTTCTTTCATGACAAATCTATACTTAGCCTAATTAAGCCTAGCATCAAAAAACTTTTAGCATCTTCACTTTGACGAAATAATATGGTGCATTGCTTACAATAATTATTGAAAACAGTGGTGTGTGCATATCTGAATGGCAGCTACCAGAGCAGACTAATAGGCCACGCCCACTAATGATGTTGGCGTGATGACGTCACCTCCTAGTTCAGAATCACAGTTCACAGTTGCTTATCTCCTTTTTGTATTTGCTCCGTGGTGTAAATATATCTAATATTTGACAGGCAAACAAAATGAAGCCGTCCATAATATTCTTCGACGAGATCGACGCGCTAGCCCCCGTGCGCAGCGTGCGTCAGGAGCAGGTGCACACCAGCGTCGTAGGCACTCTGCTCGCCGAGATGGACGGCCTTTGTGATCGGTGAGTTGCAGCCTTTATGATGATGATGATGATGATGATGATAAGTTCACCCTTAAGGAGAAGCCACACGGTGCGGTGCGGCGCCGCAGCGGATCGACTGATTGATATAACACAGGTTGATATGTATGGCAGGCGCCCAGTGTCTTTATGGGTATAACCTTCAAGTGTTTGCAGCGCCCACGGCTGGTTAATCGGATACAATCAGCCTAAAACCATTTAGAGTGGCGCCACAAGTCAAGACTGACCCGAAAAAACTGCCCGTCAATGGTCAGCTTTCATAATCATCAGTCTAACGACGTCCAATGCGGGTCTTCCCTTCACTGAGGCGGAGCGGATCAGAGCGGACACTAGCTGGCCATGGGTTGAAAGAGAGGTAGGGCATAGCGAATCTTCGCTCGAATTGAGCTGCCCGTCTGGGGAAGGACCTCCACCCTATAAAATACCGCTGCCAAATGACCTTCGGGTCGTGTTTCTGCTGGTGAGTAGGGTGTCCGGAGCTCGTGGGGGGTTAGGGTTGGGCCGGCATGGCAGTGGCAACTGACAGGTAACTGCCCAGTTACTTGCCAGTTGTCACAGCCACTTGGGCCTCTCTTTCGAAGGGAAGCCCTTATGTCGAGCCACTATAAAAAAAAAATCCACATCCGCATGGATTTCAAGCCTGGTAAATCGAAGCCAAGTCGCTGCTCTGCTCCGCTCAGCCTCAGTCGAACCGCAGTCTTACCAGTGCTATTGTTCATCAGAGGCGAAGTGGTAATAATCGGTGCGACCAACCGTCTCGACGCGGTGGACCCGGCGCTGCGTCGCGCCGGCCGCTTCGACCGCGAGCTGTACTTCCCGCCGCCGCACGTGGCTGCGAGGAAGGACATCCTCAACATATACACGCGAGACTGGTGCCCACGCCTGCCTGAGGATGCGGTGGAGCATATAGCGGCCCTCACTGGAGGATATGGAGGTACCGGTTGAAATAATATCTAGGGAATGGGAACGGTGAGTAGGGTTTCCGGAGCTCGTGGGGGGTTAGGGTTGGGCCGGCATGGCGGGGGCAACTGACAAGTAACTGACCAGTTACTTGGACTTCTCTTTCGCTTTCCATCAGGCGTAGGGAAGCCATTATGTCGAGCCACTAAAAAAAAAAAACATGGACCTTTTTTATGTGAGAGGCGGCAGACGAGCAAGTTTGATGCCTGATGGTAAGCAGCCGACACAGCCCATGGACACCCGTAAGTCTAATCGCTAAACTCGACTCGGTCGCTGCCGGCCTTTTAAATATGAATACGCTCGTTTCTTGAAGGTTCCCAAGTCGTAGCTGTTCAGAAAGACTCGCAGGAAGGTCGAATTTTTCGCCACTTTGATCGATTTTGGACTTCTCGAGTCCAACAGAAGGCGTCCTACACTACGTATGCCGAGTATCTTTTTTTTATGCCGAGGAAAATGCATTTAGGCGTCTCCATCACCCGGGGGAGTTACGGTGCATGGGACTGACCCTGCCTCATGATGTAGGTAGAGAGAGAAGGCAGGGAATACCCATTAAAAACCCCGGCCCCTCTATCAAGCGCCTATGGTGTCATGGGACCCGGAAGGACTATCTTCGGTTTTCTCAGAGAAAGTTAACTATGAAGTTACCAAATTACGATTATTTATTCCGTTATTACAGGTTCCGACTTGAAGGCTCTATGTTCGGAAGCAGTGCTCAAAGCTTTAAGAAGAGTTTATCCACAAGTCTATGAAAGCGAGTACGCCTTACTCATAGATGCTAAAAACGTAAGTATACAACACATCACATATATTTAACTAGGTACATAAGTTTTATCAAAACTCAACTAATACAATTTTAGTATTCATGTTCTATTGGACGCGTCGTCCTGTATTATGAATTTATTTTTATGTTTTAGATTAGATTAATTGCCTATGTGTGTAGCCAATCTTTTTCTTGTGGTTAAGTATTGATTGGCTATGTATAAAAGCCGAGGGTACCGGGGTGAGCTGCATAAAAGCACTACATTCGGGGAGTTGAGGCGAGTAGCGCTGGTTTAATTACCCGAGAGATTAGCTGATAACTAGCACAGCACACTGTTGTCTTCAATGGCGGTGATAGTCTGACTGAGAGAATTCTCGTCGTAAAAAAAAATAGCAATAATGGATAGACCGTATATATCACGTCGAGTGTTCAGAGGAATTGTTTGATCTGGTACCGGCTGCTATTTTTCATCATCGTACATCTCGCACCAATTCTAGATTTTATCTTTATCATCTTGATAGTTGGAGGTCTTCCACGGTGCGTTTTGCGCGCAATTTTCTGCCTCGTGCAACCGGGCTTTGGAATCAGCTTTCTTCTGCAATTTTTCCGAGTGGAGTTTAGGGACCTTTAAAAAGCGAGCCTATAGATTTCTCAAAGGCCGGCAACGCATCTGTGACTCCCCTGGTGTTGCGGTGTCTATGGGCTGAAGTGATCACTTAACATCAGGTGACTTTCAGGCCGTTTGCCCCCTTTACCATAAAAAAATTAGGCGAAGATTTTCAAAAGATTTTTTACCTTCTATCAGATAACGTGATGGGTTAATTAATAAATAACCCAAGACATGCCACGCTGGGCCACACAGTGCCATCTAGCCCCAAACTAAGCCGAAGCTTGTACTATGGGTACTAGACAACTGATAAATTTACTTAGATACATTTTTTTTTGTAAATAAATACATATTATACATAGAAAACACCCAGACCAATACAAACAGACATGTTCATGCACACAAATGTTTGTAATGTGTGGGGATCGAACCCACGACCCTTGGCTCAGAAGGCAGAGGTCACTACCAATTGAGCTACCGAGCCAGTCATGTCATGACAGTAATGTAATCTTTAGGTGGAGGTAACACCGAGGGACATGTTGGAAGCGATGAAGACGCTAGTGTTTGCCGGTGCGCGCAGCTGTCCGCCCGCGGCCAGGCAGCTGCCCCCGCACGCCGTGCCCTTATTGCAACCACAGCTGCAAGCCGCTGAACATTTGCTGCAGAAACACTACAGTGCGGAACCCGGCCAGTGAGTATACTGTTACGTTACGGGAATAAAGCGTTACCTTTATTTTTTTTGTTCCATTCCTTCTGCCATCGGCTCTCGCAGCCATAATCAGATATGTTCTCCAGTGGTAGGTTTGGTGATAGGTGACACTCCATTAAGTGTCATTCTAATATAATTTAATTTATAAAAAATTTTAGTTTCAAGTTTGGGCCAGTTATTTTTAATCTCTCTGGTCCAATTGAAGTATCTGCCATCGTTTTAGGCGTGTTGTGTTAGAGCGTTACCTAATCACCGGATCTCATTGGTGAGACAGAAAACTAGATGCCTAGTCTCTTTTACAATGAAGACAAATATTCCTGGTGGCTAGCAACGCTTAACAGGTTTGGTTTTTTGAATTGTAATCAATTTAAATCAACATGGCAGCGCAAACGTCACGTCACATTGACGTTTCGCTAGAGTGGCGCCACACACGTTCGGAAATCAAGTCATCATCATCATTAGCCTATCACAGTCCACTGCTGGACATAGGCCTCTCCAGTTGTTCGCCACAGGGCAAACATCTGGAGGATATACCCATAATCGCCACGCTGGGCAGGCGGGTTGGTGATCGCAGGGCGTAGCTTCTCGCTCCGGTGACGCTGCTGCCCGTCATCGGTCTGTGGTATTTAGCTACGCCGTCAATTGTGATGGTTATACCGCCACCAATCGGTTGCCAGCGCCTCGTTTGTTATTCGGCAATATGCACCACGGGCAGGTGAGGTTGGCTTGGAGCGAAATGATGATAGGCAACCCCCTTACATCCCAAAGTCCAATCAAAGGAAATCAAGTAACTAACATAATTTTATTTTTTATACGGCGCTTCCGGCGCGCCGTCATATTGTTTCCATATTTTTGACTCGAAATCGTACTTTTTTACAGCCTGTATAAATAATAATAATTTTTCTATGCATGTGGTTCACCGCCGGTTCTATTCCAGCGCGGGTGCGTCGCCGTTGTCTCCCAGCGTGCTGCTGCTGAGCGGCGCGTGCGCAGAGTCGCTGGTGGCGCCGGCGCTGCTGGCGGCGCTGGACCGCTGCACCGTCAAGGAGCTCAGCATGGCTACTTTACACACGCCGCTCGCCTTCACGCCCGAGCAGGCGCTCATATCCGTTAGTGTACTTATTTACACGGGCATTTACGTAACGTTATGTTGCATCCGTAGCCGTGTGACGTCATGAGACGGAACTAATCGGCGATTGGTTATTTAAAAAATTAATTATCTATTGGCAACAAAGACTTTCGTTAAATCCATCCAACGAATGTTGGTTTAAAACGAAAATAAAACTTTACATTAGCCGTATGACGTCATATAATGGCGGCAAACTATGAAAAGATTGAATTTTTAACTATATTTCAAATTTGGATTTGTTATTGAACTAGAACTAAAATGTACATATTATTTGCACTAGGTAAACGTTGTCACCGAAGCGAGAAGCTACGCCAACCCGCCTGCCCAGCGTGGCTATTATGGGTATATCCTCCAGGTGTTTGCGCTAAGTGACGAATAACTGAAGAGGCCTATGTCCAGCAGTGGACTGCGACAGGCTGATGATGATGATGATAAAACATTGCTGCCCATTTACTGATATTCCTTTTTAAATCCGGATACCTCACGAACACTGTTGGTAGTCGCTGGTACTATAATGTCATTTTGTTACAGCTATTCTCCGAATGCCGTCGAGCGGACCGAGGCTGCGTCCTCTTCATAAGAGACGTGCTGGCAGTGTGGGCGTCGCTGGGAGTCACAGGCTCAGCGATACTGCTGCAGTTGTGGCGGACCAGAGCAGCGGGGGACAACACGCTGCTGCTGGCTACGACTAGCGTTCAGCACTCGGAGCTGCCTGTGGAGGTAACTAACAGACGGACCGAGTCTGTCCTCTTCATACGGGCGATACTGCTGCAGTTGTGGCAGACTAGGGCGGGGGACAACACGCTGCTGCTGGCTACGACTAGCGTTCAGCACTCGGAGCTGCCTGTGGAGGTAACTAACCGAGGCTGCGTCCTCTTCATACGGGACGATCTGGCAGTGTGGGCAACTCAAGACTTGCCACACAGCGCCATCTAGGACTAAACTAAGCCGAAGCGTATACTATGGCAAAAAAAATGTATCTAAATAAATTTATCAGTTGTCTAGTACCCATAGTACAAGTTCCGGCTTAGTTTGGGGCTAGATGGCGCTGTGTGGCCCAGCGTGGACCCAAACTGATAATAATGAACCAAATATTTTTTTATTTTATTCAATATGACTTGCCCAGATTTTTCAGTACCGCTTCCCATTTCAGCTCCAAGACCTGTTCCCCGCGTATAAAGACTGCGTGTACAGGATGCGTGAGCCCAACGCGACGGAGGTCATCGCTTTCTTGAAGCCTGTCATCGCAGAAGCGCTGGTGGAACCGCCCCCTGTAGAAAATGCGGAGCCACCGCCGCCGTTACCGAGAGGTGAGCTAATTTGGTTCTTATGCGTAAAGATTTAAGATTAAAATTACATTTACCAATGACCATTCGGTATTGTACCGGTAGCGTACAGATCATACGCTTCAAAACATAAGAGTCTCCTAACCAAATTAAATGATAACTGACCGTTTTAATCACAGTTGCAGATTTGTGAATATAATTATCAACCCGTTGAACGCTTATGACGATTATAAGTCGATAACAATAGATCTTTGTGTATCATTTTTCGGCGGGCAAATGCCGCATTTGAAACCGAAATTTTAAAAAACTACATAGATCCTTATTACAAGCATACTCAGTGACTTGAATATGTCTTACATTCAATAGAGACAGAGTCGTTATGTAATTGCTTATGGCTGACATGGCTTAGCCCGTGGTTGAGTTCCTAGCTAAAAACAAATAAAAAAAATTGTTAGGATTTTAACAGCCCTACAAAATCGGGTAGGCAGTCATATATACGGTAACTTACAAAGTTAAATAACATACAGCCCCACCGCCTCCTCCGCCTCGGGAGAGCGAAGAGGACATGGCTCGGCGCAAGCGCAAGGAGGACTACAAGCTAAGGGAACTGCGCATCTTTCTGCGGGACATTTGCAGGAAACTTGCGTCCAATCGACGCTTCTACAAGTTCACTAAGCCTGTCGACCTGGAGGAGGTAACGTGATGTCTCTTAATCATTCAACTCGGGGAATAGGCCTGTTGCCGTAAAAAATTAATTAGTCCCGTCTTTTAGATTGTTCAAAAATAAAAGACACGTATTTTTTCATTTGTAAATTAGACCAAAAATGACAAAGATATAACCCGTTAAAATTACGCGTGACGTCAAAGAGTAGGATATTCGAAACCCAGAAACCCCACTGACATAATAATTATACTCTTCTCACTGTATTTCGGCCACTGCGGCTTATCTCCAAGGAGAAACCAGTTATGCTGACATAAAATAAGAATAAGAATAAGAATTCATTTATTGTCTTTACAGTTCTGTCATATACAGTAGGTACATAGGCATATATTACGCTATCATACAGGCAGACAAAAGGACAAAGCTCAGCTGATGCTGTCGCGGGAGTGCGTCCCCGGCAGCGCTGGTTTTCAGCTTTCCCCTGCCCTCTGAGGTGTTAGTGGAGGGCTGAGTGTGTATGGCTGAGTCGTGACACTAACCTAGTTAAGCCAAGCCGTAAATATTATAAATGACTTCTGTTTAGCGTGATTATTGTTGGTCTACAACTTAATGTCACCATTACTTCACATCATCGTCAATATTTCAGGTGACAGACTATCTGGACATAGTGAAGCAGCCGATGGACCTGGAGACGATGATGACCAAAGTGGATATGCACAAGTACAACTGCGCTAAGGAGTTCCTCGACGATATAGACCTTATATGTGCCAACGCTTTGGAGTACAATCCTGATAGGTGAGCATCTTTATTGTAGTCATACACATACATGTTAAAAGTTCCTAAAAGTGATAAAGGCATGCACAAACCAATATAAAACCAGAATTGATCTTCGAACATGCTGTCTAGTCTCGAGGCAAAAATTCGCTGCAAAAATTCAAATTATAAACTTTTATTGACTTATGTTTTATAGTACTTTATGGACATTCCAGTCCGCTTGTGACCACGGTTGTTACAATATAATCGAAACGTCAAGTTGTAGGTACATAATGTACTACATAATATGGGTCCCGTTAATAAAAGTTATCATTGTAATGGAAAGCGAAAGTTCAAAAATCTTATAAAAATATACTGAAATGTTCTCAATTTGCAGTCATTATTTCCCACTTTTTAATTGAAATGTTTTTGCATATTTCATTCCTTCTTTCCACCGTTTATATTTTGTGTTACATATTTAATTTTAATGATGCCCTTATATTTTGTTCTGCATTTCCACCCTAACCAAAGGGCTAGAGGGATGTGTAGGTATGCGTATACGCTTCCATTGGGTAAATATTGCAAGAAATAACGTTAAGCAGATAAAGTATCGTAAAAATTTACTTACTCACTTTACAACCTCTAACCTTTTGTCCGTTTATTTTCGGACATTGCATGCATATATTTTTTTTAAATAGCAAATTTTAGTTTTTATACACACTTATATTAGGGATATATTTGCATGAGAGTAGGTTATACTTTAGATATAGAAAAAAGAAGTATAATGTAGGTTGGTAATGTGGATGTAGCTCCATCGGTTGAAAACGCTTTTTGCTTCAAATATTACAGCGCTTTAAAAAGTATATAATAAGTACTATTTGTAGTGGATTAATGAAGAATCGAGCTATAACCAAAATTTTATGTTATACGACTTTTCAAAGCGTAAGTAGCGGAACAAAGGCCGAACTGTGTTCTTGATGAGGCTATTATGTACTACACTCACATTGAAATGTTGTTCGCAATATCTTGTCACAGGTTTATTTAAATACTTGCTGGTGCCTTACAATTTTGAGTTTTGAATTATAACACCGTTGTAATATAGACTGCATTGCGTCATGTCATCAAAGACCTAGGCTCAGGCTTATTCTATATTCTCATATCAACCAATACCAAACTCATACGCGGTATCTTACAATAGGTTATTATGGCTAAAAATTGTAATTAGTCCGTCTTTCAGCTTATTCAAAAATAAAAGACACGTGTTTTTTTATTTGTAAATTAGACTAAAAATTACAAACTTATAGCCCGTTGAAATTACGCGTGACGTCACTCGGTGAGGCATTTCTACGGGAGGGATTGACGTCAAAGACTCCCACTCCTAACTTTTGATGCCTTGTATTTTTGCTATTTTTTATTTGAATGAAAAAAGGAAAAATACGTCTCCAATACATTTTTATGATCTAAAAGACGGACTCAATATAATGTAATTATATTGACCCCCCAAAACATACCTATTGGCTAATATTTTTCTCATCTTCTAGAAATTACGCTCCTGCGCAGGTACACCGGTATAGCTTATTAACATAGCACTATTGTACCAGATATTGCGAATAGCATTGCCGATTATCTTGATACATCCTCTTGTCTCGCTCATTCTCTAACCGAGCTGTCATCTCTAGGACATCGTCTGACAAGCAGATCAGGCACGAGGCGTGCTCACTGAGGGACCACGCGCACGCGCTCATCGACGTGGAAATGGACAGCGACTTCGAGCTGGAGTGCCAGGACATAGCGAAGAAGAGGAGGGAGGAGGGCGACATGCTGGATGAGGATCTGCCCGACTTTATATATACGGCTTCCAACTTGCGTGAGTATTCTTGCCAGATGCCAGGGTATTCTTGCGTGCGTAAATGGTTGCCAGAAAGAACCATTAAAAAACAGTTATTTGAGAAATCACAACTAAATTTTTTTGCAAATTACGGCGATAGCTCGTTAAATTTCATCGGGAAAGTCAATTTCAAAAGTGTAAAATTAATCAAAAATCGTTATAACATTGTTTAAGGTATATTAATTAAAACATATTTTGATATGAAACCCATAACATAAACGCACTATTTAATATAGCCATCGAACAAGCTTCTTAAACGGGGCATACAAAACACCACACAATACGAAATCACGATTTCGTATCAGTTTGCATGAAGCGTTTTTGAGCGAGTTCATATTTGTGATTTTGAAATTGTGATAGCTCGGGGACTTTTCATACAAGCTAAGTAATTAATTCTTTCACCAATGTTTCTAAAATTGGGTGATACATCAATATTAATCCAAAACAAAAATTAGTCGTCATGCCTATCCAAAGCGGTTATCAATTCTCAGACAAAATAACTACATAAAAAAAAACAGTCGAATTGAGAACCTCGTCCTTTGAAATCGGTTAAAAACGATGTTGTTTTACAGAATGCTTCTCGGACTCGGTGAACGAGACGAAGACGATGCGCACGCCGCACAACGGCGACAAGAGCGACCCGCACTCGGCGAAGCGCAAGCGCCGGCGCATGAACGCCTGGTCCAAGGGGCTCGTCGTCAAGCGGCAGAAGACTTCGCAGAAGGTGCGGTAAAACTGTTTTTATAAGTAGCATATTCGGACTCGGTGAACGAGACGAAGACGATGCGCACGCGCCACAACGGCAGTAAGAGCGACCCGCACTCGGCGAAGCGCAAGCGCCGGCGCATGAACGCCTGGTCCAAGGGGCTCGTCGTCAAGCGGCAGAAGACTTCGCAGAAGGTACGGTAGAACCATTTTTAGGGTTCCGTAGCCGATTTTTTTTTATAGTAGCTCGGCATAATGACTTCCCTTCGCCTGATGGAAAGCGAAAGAGAAGCCCAAGTCGCTGTGACCACGGGCAAGTTACTGGTCAGTCACCTGTAAGTTGGTGGCGGTGGCCATGCCGGCCCAACCCCAACCCCCACGAGCTCCGGAAACCCTACTCACCGGCAGGAGCACGACCCGGAGGTCATTTGGCTGCGGTATTCTATAGAGTGGAGGTCCTTCCCCGGACGGCAGCTCAATTCGAGCAAAGATTCGCTATGCGTTACCTCTCTTAAAACTCTAATAGATTCGTCATGTCTGTCCGTCCGTATGTCACAGCACTCACAGCCACTTTTTTCAGTACATAACTTCATATAAGAGCTGTACTGTGCAAACTTTGTAAGTACATAGATGTATTCGGTGAACCGCATTAAGATTTTCATACAAAAATATATAAAAAACAAAAAAATCGGCCTGTGGTACTTAGCTACGCTACCAGTAGTTTGCCGGGGATGTAAGGAAGCAACCTATCTATCACCTGCCTGTGGTGTATCATCATGCTGAATAACAACAAAAAAGGCTCTGGCAATAAATATATGTTACTGTAAAAGCTCGAACTGCAGTAAATCTTAAGATCTTCCAGTAAATCCTAAGATCTACCAATTCCCAATGGTAAATGTCCAAAAATGTTTGCGTTTCGAACTTTTACCATCATTCAGTTGGTAAATCTTAGGATTTACATTAATGACATGGTATATGTTGAAACGGAAGCATTATTGCAGTTGTGATAGATGTAAAGGACAATGAGTTTTACCAACTAGTACGAGTAGCACTCCGTACTAGTGGGAATCGAACCCACGACCCTTAGTTCAGAAGGCAGGAGTCACTACCAAGTAAGCCACTAAACCAGCCAAAGATACCTCTACAATACTATTAAGAAAGTAAATAATAATTATTAATAATTACTCATTGTTTTATTCTTAAAGTGATACTAATAAACATTTTTCTTTCTTTCTTTTCTTTCTTTCTTAAAACCAACATCTACCAGCTGACAGTGGTAAAACCTAGCATTTACTGCATTCGAATGGTAAAAGCTCGAAAATATCGTCGTATTTTCAGAAATACTTACATTTACCAACTCATGTCGGTAAATCCTAAGACTTACACTTAAATCTTAAGATTTACCATAGTTCGAGCTTTTACAGTAACATATACACTATATTACTGACTGGGAAAAAAAATTGAAATCGGTACAATATTTTTTGAGTTACACACAGAAATATAAATCTTTTGCTGAAATGAAAGGAAATGTTTTGTTTTTGCAGACATACAAAGATTCAAGTATGGCGATAACGGACGAGGAGTCCAAGGAGAACAAGCCGATCACGTCGACGCCGCTGCCCAACGGCGAAGTGACGTCATCGTCCGGGTCCGACGACGACGCGCCGCTGCGGCGGCCGCACGCGACCGACGACGCCGTGTTCAACGTCAGCGGCAACAACCACGTGCTCGACAGGTGACTGTAGTGACGTCAACAGACACGTCCCATAGCGGACTGTGTAGTGACGTCATCAGACAGGTCCCATAACGGACTGTGTAGTGACGTCACGGCCTCACGCGCCCGACGACGCCGTGTTTCTAAAGATTTCTTTGTGCAATAAAGATTAAATAAATAAATAAATATTATTGTAACAGGATTGCAAAGAAAAATGACCAATTATTTGTTACATTTGTTTATTATTGCTATTTTTTTTTCAGCCCAACAAAATCAACAGAGAAGACCACGACAAAGACATCACCAAAGAAAAGAAATTCGGGACATGATGTGTCCACAGGAGGTATGCATTTATCATTTTGATGTAAATTTAGGTTTGACAGTATCTGCTCCCACTTGTAGATTTTATTTTATTTTAAATAGAGCGCGAGAAGCCACCTTATTTAAAAAAAAAAACCACGTTAATTCCCATATTATTTGGTCCTCGTCCTAACTCAACGTTTTTTATTATTACAGAAGCGGAGAAAGTACTGATAAACAAGACTGAGCTAGATAACGTTGTATATAAGAACGCGAAGGCGCTGCGATCTATCGGACTGGAGGCGTTACTGGACCTGCACGCCCAGCTGACTGCAGCAGTGCGCGGGTACTCGACCTGCCGCGACCGCACGCGCCTGCCGCACGACCTGCTGACACTCGTCAACAGGTACACAGCGAGACTGAGCCAGTGACGTCACTAGACCTGCACCAGCTGACTGCAGCAGTGCGCGGGTACTCGACCTGCCGCGACCGCACGCGCCTGCCGCACGACCTGCTGACACTCGTCAACAGGTACACAGCGAGACTGAGCCAGTGACGTCACTAGACCTGCACCAGCTGACTGCAGCAGTGCGCGGGTACTCGACCTGCCGCGACCGCACGCGCCTGCCGCACGACCTGCTGACACTCGTCAACAGGTACACAGCGAGACTGAGCCAGTGACGTCACTAGACCTGCACCAGCTGACTGCAGCAGTGCGCGGGTACTCGACCTGCCGCGACCGCACGCGCCTGCCGCACGACCTGCTGACACTCGTCAACAGGTACACAGCGAGACTGAGCCAGTGACGTCACTAGACCTGCACCAGCTGACTGCAGCAGTGCGCGGGTACTCGACCTGCCGCGACCGCACGCGCCTGCCGCAGGACCTGCTGACACTCGTCAACAGGTACACAGCGAGACTGAGCCAGTGACGTCACTAGACCTGCACCAGCTGACTGCAGCAGTGCGCGGGTACTCGACCTGCCGCGACCGCACGCGCCTGCCGCACGACCTGCTGACACTCGTCAACAGGTACGCAGCGAGACTGAGCCAGTGACGTCACTAGACCTGCACCAGCTGACTGCAGCAGTGCGCGGGTACTCGACCTGCCGCGACCGCACGCGCCTGCCGCACGACCTGCTGACACTCGTCAACAGGTACGCAGCGAGACTGAGCCAGTGACGTCACTAGACCTGCACCAGCTGACTGCAGCAGTGCGCGGGTACTCGACCTGCCGCGACCGCACGCGCCTGCCGCACGACCTGCTGACACTCGTCAACAGGTACGCAGCGAGACTGAGCCAGTGACGTCACTAGACCTGCACCAGCTGACTGCAGCAGTGCGCGGGTACTCGACCTGCCGCGACCGCACGCGCCTGCCGCACGACCTGCTGACACTCGTCAACAGGTACGCAGCGAGACTGAGCCAGTGACGTCACTAGACCTGCACCAGCTGACTGCAGCAGTGCGCGGGTACTCGACCTGCCGCGACCGCACGCGCCTGCCGCACGACCTGCTGACACTCGTCAACAGGTACGCAGCGAGACTGAGCCAGTGACGTCACTAGACCTGCACCAGCTGACTGCAGCAGTGCGCGGGTACTCGACCTGCCGCGACCGCACGCGCCTGCCGCACGACCTGCTGACACTCGTCAACAGGTACGCAGCGAGACTGAGCCAGTGACGTCACTAGACCTGCACCAGCTGACTGCAGCAGTGCGCGGGTACTCGACCTGCCGCGACCGCACGCGCCTGCCGCACGACCTGCTGACACTCGTCAACAGGTACGCAGCGAGACTGAGCCAGTGACGTCACTAGACCTGCACCAGCTGACTGCAGCAGTGCGCGGGTACTCGACCTGCCGCGACCGCACGCGCCTGCCGCACGACCTGCTGACACTCGTCAACAGGTACACAGCGAGACTGAGCCAGTGACGTCACTAGACCTGCACCAGCTGACTGCTGCAGTGCGCAAATGGCTTGGATACCTCCTAGTTGTCATAGCAATTAAGACTTTTTTAACTATAGTAGCTCGACATAATGGCCTCTACGCCTAATAGAAAGCGAAAGAGAAGCCCAAGTCGCTGCGACAATGGGCAAGTAACTGGTCAGTCACCTGTCAGCCGCCACCCCCATGCCGGCTCAACTCTAACCTCCCACGAGCTCCGGAAACCTATTCACCGACAGAAACACGAACCGGAGGTCATTTGACTGCTATTTTCTATAGGGTGGAGGTCCTTCCCCGGATTCGAGCGATGATTCTCTATGCCCTACCTCTCTTAGTAGTTAAGATGTTGCTTCTCTTCCTCTAAAAGAGATCTTTTATGTCAACAGGTATCTGCAACTCGCGAAGAAGTGAACCCGAATGCAGAGGTACTAGGTATAGAGTAAAGAGGGACCCGTCTAACATCGACAATCGAAGAATTAGGTTACAGTAAGTCGAGAGAGGATATGTACAGTAAAATAATATAACGCCACAGTGTAGCTAGGATCATGTACAATTAAAACAGGATTGAAATCTTAATCTACTTAAAGAAGTAACTTGTGTTGGGTGGGACATAAGGATGTCAAAGGTGAGGGACACATTGAAGGCCAAAGTTTTGAGTTTAATTTTTTTTATATCAGACAACATCACATACATTGCTCCGATCCCAAAGTAAGTAGCGTAAGCACTATGGGTATCAGAACAACGAAGGTACCACAAATAAATATTTATATACAAATATAAACTCCCAGACACGGAACAAACACAAGTGTTCATCACACGAATGTTTGTCCCGGGTGGGAATTGAACCCACGACCCTTGGTTCAGAAGGCAGGGGTCACTACCAATTGAGCCACCGAGCCAGTCTTGGACCTTTCAGTCCGGAAAAGATAAACATTTTCTCCACTAGTTTACGCTCAAATCATTAATGATTTTCCTTAGGTCCTTTAACATGTTAAATTCTATAGACATAGAGAAAATTAATTGTTTGACGTTCGTGTGAAAAAGATACACGGCGCTCAACGTGTCTATGGTTTGAGTTTGAGATGAACCATACATTTCCGGAGTTTCTTCCAAACAGATTCCTTTGTTTAAATTATCTTGGCTACTTTAATGTTTAAGTTGAATCGCTCATATACGTTGGATCGCTAATGTCAAAGAGCATTATGCCAAATTCAAAACCGATAAATGCATATCGATCAGATACCGATTCAGTTTTTGAGTGTACACCTCCTGTTTACGTTCATGGTGTTCCTAGTTCCCGAATTTCTTTTAACGAAACGAAACGAAAGTTTTGAAAAAAAAAATCGCAGCTATAGCGAATGGCGTATTGCGCGTCGTTTAAGGAGAAGCGATCACTAATTATCCACTTTCGCGAATCGGGCCACAGAAAAAGACGTACGGCGTAGCATGAAGGTATTTGAGGAGTAGCGGTTTACCGACTAACCGCGATACGCGACGCTTGATAAGACGCGCGACTCCATAAACGAGCGTTTATGTAATCAATAGCACCTTCCGTATTTGTAAAGGTTCGAACATAGTTTGTCAAACTGTTATTCATGTTTCTTGTGTATAAATACTGCCGTACAGTCAACGTTGAAATTGGCCGAGCAGACATTTTGCGCTTGAAATGTTCGCAGATTTTTTCTCATAAATAGATAAGTTATAGCCGCTGTTACCATTTGCTGACGAAGTCCTTGATATCTGTCTGATAAGGTTAAAGAAATGTGTTGAATATCTAGGAAAAAAGGCAAGTGGTGAAATTGGGTTTTATCTATAAGTTACATAATGCATTTCGGGTATGAATAATGGACTCTGTATTGGAAATTTAGTTGAAAATTGTTTCGGGCAAATTTTACAGATGCTAAGTTTAATGGTTACTGTCTGTACTTAGATTATATTGGCTATGCTTAATCGCATTACTAATCTACGAGTAATTATCACAAATACGGCAGGTGTCAGCAATCCCTTCGGATGAATCTTATAAATTTCATCTCGACGAAAGTATTGTATTATAAATTTCGTTCTAGGTCGAGTCTCGAAATTGTTAGATGTATTATGTATGTGCGAGCTACATATATTTTTGGTAGGTAGCTCACGACAAAGTTACCTAGATGATAAGATACGATAATTAATGCACGATTGTGAAGTCGGAGGCCCCCTCTTGTATACCGAAGTTTTGAGATCATATCTACACTTCATAAATGTTACATACATTTTATTTAAGTTTGAGTGCGTACGGCCACGTCCGCAAATCCTGGAGTATTTTTACCCTAGCATCGGCTAGTGTTATATTGTGTGGTATCCGTACGTGTACCGTAAAGACTGGAAACTTCGGTAACACACTCGGGAGCTGGTCTCCATGTTAGAGTTTATTAACTGTGTCGTAAAACTAAGTCTTTCCAGATCGATTGGCGTATCCTACTAATATTATAAACGCGAAAGTTTGTTTGGATAGATGGATAGATGTTTGTTCCACTTTCACGCAAAAACTACTGAACGGATTTGAATGAAACTTTACAGGAATATAGTTTGTACATCAGATTAACACATAGGCTATGTTTTATACGAATATTCACGCGGGCAGAGCCGCGAGCAGCAGCTAGTCTTAGATAATCCTATACGAAGGTGACTATCACCATAATCATCTTCATCGGCCTAAAGACGTTCAAAGCTGGACGTTTTCCTTCCTAAATAACCTTCATATAGAACAGTCTTGAGCATCCACAAGATCCCCGCTATCTCGATTAGGGCCTACTCCCCTGTTACGTCTTCCGGAAAATGGCTTCTGGGATGAAAAAAGCGGGGTTGATGTTGCTCTTGCTTGCGTACATGTTAAACTTACAATTAGCGAAGGGAATATTGCTTTCTAATTTTATTTAAACCTTATACTTTTGATATTGATCATGTCTAACTTAAGGCGAACTTTCCGATGATCATAATCTCGTTTTTAAAATTGGTACACTTGTCAGTGGTCTGTGCTCAGTATCTGTGGTTTAGCTAAGCGTATCTATCTGGATAGATTTAGTATCGTGACCGGTAGTAAGCGCGTAATTGAGGAGATAGGAAATTGTTAACGTCCTTGTTGGTTGATTTTTTAAAGTGTAGTGAATCAAGCAAATGACCTGTGCAAGGAATAAATTTAATCTATAGGAAATTTACTTTAGTTAATTATCAAAGGTATTGGAGCAAACGTAAAGGAGAACGTTCGGACTGCATAGATTTTTGGGCTTCTTTTCAAAGTGCCGGCCAATAATAAAAAATGGTACGTATGACTATCATTAGGAGTTATTGGTTTCTGTTACCTGCTTGAAAGCGTCTTTTTCTACTGAAAATTATTCTCCTACAGGTCAGTTAACTAATGCTGGCACGTTTAACATATTTACACTTGTGTCTGTGTAAATGTCTTCTCCGTACTGCTTGCGCATCATGACAAGTCTGCCTGTCTCTCTCGCGCGCGGTCTAGCTTATGAGTATGAAGGGGACAGGTATAGTGTTACTTTTGCTACTGTATAGTGTAATTGCATGTGTGAGCACTGTATACGTGCTAGCTTTAGTTAACTGATCTGTTTCGAATAACCCTCTTATTAGATTGGATGGAGCTTTAGAACAGAGAGTGTATTTTTTCAAAAATACTAAATATCTTAAAGTTTATGAGTAAAAATTAAAGTACCTTTGATCCTATGTCGTTCGTCTTTGTAAGGTTGTTTGCTTGATAGTTTAGCGTCTAATGAATACGGAATGAGTAATGGGATGTGGGTGTTCAAAATCGACAATGCTTTTTTTTGTTGAATTTGATCTTGTGACCCTATTCTAAGAAAACATTGTGGAATTCGATATCAATGCTTTGTCGTTTTCCGACCTAAACAGTTTGACAGTCACTAACCATGGATATCAAAACAGTCTATGGTTCCGTACTGTAGTAGAGACTAGGGAGACTGGAGCGTATTACCGATAATTCCTATCGACCATGAGATTTTTGTCGCATATGATTTTGTTAAAAAAAAATAACAATAATGCCAATTTTCACCATCAAGCTCCTTTAGTCGCTACTAACCGTTATATACATTTGGTTTGGAACGATTTTTATGACAAAGCGTCCCCTAAATTCTGCTAATAATTAGCTAATTATTGGCCTTCTTTACTTAGGAGACTGTTGTACTGATTTAAACTCTCCCATTACACATTCTTTGTTCAATAGCTAGTGTTGGAATAACACATTCCATATCTTCAAAAGTTTGTAATCGAATCACTGCCTTTGCGGCTATAAAATTATTTAAATAAATTTATCGTATTTGTAAGATCGAGCGACCATTCCTAATTAGCCAAATTGTGAGTGAGATTAGCCGAATTTGTTATTTCTATTAGTTCAGTTGTGTTTGTGTCGAAACATTGAAAATGCTTCACCTTTTTACTATTACCATATGTCATTATAATACTTTATTAACGACTAGCTGTGCTCGCGACTTCGTCCGCGTGGAATAGTTATTTTTTCCCCGTTTTTTTTTTTTACATTTTCCACTATTTCTTCGCTCCTGATAGTTGCAGCGTGACGTTATATAGCCTAAAGCCTTCCTCGATAAATGGTCTATTCAACACAAAAAGAATTTTTCAATTCGGACCAGTAGTTCCTGAGATTAGCGCGTTCAAACAAACAAACAAACAAACAAACTCTTCAGCTTTATAATATTAGTTCATTTATAATATTGTTCATTTTGTGCAGTTGTTACTATTAGTAATTGTTTGTTTTCATAAAAAGTCAATTTTGTGTAATGTTTCGATTCTATTTTGATATAATAGAAAATGGATTAATAATGTAGAATATCTATTTATTTTAAAATTACTTTTAGTTGTTACATTAGGATGCGTTTCCAAAGAAACATGTCTGCATGAAGCTGACATAAATTGACTAATGATTTTGTTTCACTGAAATGAGATAATAATTATGTGTGTAAATTTTCATTAGCCTCAGTTTATCTTCACGGCGCCCTACTTATTTAAACTTTATTGCACAAAATGGTACAAAAGGCGAACTTAATGCTAGGAGCATTCTCTACCAGTTAACCTTTAGGTCATGCAGAGAGCAGATTTATGTGTGTGTCTACTTGTGTCGAAACGCACCCTAAGAATAATGTCCGATACTCAAATTGAAATGCATTGCAAAAAATCTATTGTACATTGCTCCATTGACTAGATAAAATAGCAAATAATCTTAATTGTCGTCTCAACACAACTTCAACTGAACTTTTGGAATAGATATTCGAATACCTATAGGTTAGTTTACCGGTTGTCGATTGCCCACTGGACTGTGATATGTAGAGGAAAGAGTATAAAATGTGTATATAACAATGCTTCACTTATTTATTATGCCAGTATTTATTATCATTTGCCACGTACAAAGTCTTTATTGACTTTTGAAAACCCATATACTGTGTTTGATTTGAAATTTATGATTTTGTGCGCATAATTTGTACAGATTTACATTTTTTAATTTTAATTATTCGTTTTGTAATGCTATAAATTTATAACAGTATATGTTAATTAATAAAATTGTTATTTCTCGGCCCGTTAAGCTTTTATTCTATGACGTCTGATAGCAGGAAGTGTATCGGGCCAAGTGCGGATAAGAAGTAACCTTTTTTTTACAATATCAACAAAGCATCGAAGGTCAATATTGATTCGTGCATGGTGTACATTATTTGCGGCGTGTCCGAAACCAAAACAAATACTTTTTTGATATTATAATTATCAGTGCGAGATGTACAATTTGGCTTCTTAGGCATGTATCAAAATTAACGCACTGATTATGTTTTAAAAGAATTTAATTACCAAATAAGCCGATTAACCATCATGTTTATCGTAGAATAAGGTTGTACTAACAAATTAATTATGATATAATAATTATTATTCATTAACTGTTGTGTGTTTGGGAGCGAGGATTGAATATAATGTGTCTGTCAAGGGTAGACATCGTGTAATAATCTATTTGTTTCAATATATCTAATATAGTTTGTTTAAAGCTTGGCGTATTTCGGCAGATGTGTCTTATAAAGATGCAGTTAACTATTTCGAATGTTGGTATATTATTGATTTTAATACACGATATCTATCCATACCTCCCTTTCAATGTGTCCGTTAAACACTTAGAATATTCTCTACCGTAGTTTGTAAGCATTTGATCTGAAAGCTTCCTGTGATTGACAATCAAACTAAACATAAATATTTTATACAGTATTAAAATAAAATAACTTATGATAGGATGAATTTAGAAAATATATTTCTGGGTATGCAACGATTTTATTATACAGAATTTAGAAATTACTAGTCAAATTTGATTCGGATCAAATGCTTTGAACTGCGTTTACTAATCTAGGGTTCTTGATTAATTTGCATCCCTGCACTTTGCCGCTTCTCTATGAGTATAAGCGGCCCGACCAATCAGCAATATTCTGACATTTATATTAACTTGGCTTGCGCTCTACCGCGCCTCTAAGTACATGTATTTATTATATTGTATCGGGTGTACTTTTGGTGTTTATAAAATGTCTACGGAAGCTATAAACAATGTTATATTTCAATTTTGTTTCTACAAAAGCAATAAGCTTACGTTTTCTATAGAATACCATATAGCCGATTGATAAATGTTAAATATTTCGTTAAAATTATTATTTATTATGTCAAAACTCGCTATGAACGGAAGGAAATTGTAATAGTGAAGTTTTATATAACGAAATACAAAGCGGTAAACATCACAGTTGGATGAATGGCAAGCCCTAACAGTATTGTACATATATCGAGTTTTTATATAAGACTAGCTTTTGCCCGCGACTTCGTCCGCGTGTTTAAATTTATACATACAAAAGTTTTTTCCCGCTAACTCCCGTTCCCGTGGGAATTTCTCAAAATACAGCCATAACTAAACTTTATATTTACTAAGGTACCTGCATGCCAAATTTCAAGCGTCTAACTTAAGCGGTTTAGATTTTTCATACAAAAGGATTTTCCCGCTAATTCCCGTTCCCGTGGGAATTTCGGGAATTCCTTTCTTAGTGCACCCCTACGGTACCTAAGCTACGTCCCTTCCAAATTTCAAGTGCCTACGTTTAGCCGTTTGGGCTGTGCGTTGATATGTCAGTCAGTCAGTCAGTCAGTCAGTCAGTCAGTCAGTCAGTCAGTTTCTCCTTTTATATATATAGATCTGTTATGTCTACGCTCGAGGGAGCGCGCCGTATCTTTGTCATTTATGTTAGTTTCATTCTTTATATTTTCATTGAACATTCGTTCACCTAATTCTAGCCTATGTGTACTTAATTGCGATCAAGTGTCAGTCGATCAACTCGAGTTCAATTTGGGAGTGTTATTATTATTATTGTGTACAGTGCGAACTTTATGATCTTTTGTATAAACATTTATATAATAAGGGCCGGCGTTCGTTCGGCAACTTATACTGAGCAGTTTTGTACTGGGCCACAATTCACCTGATGTTATGTTATATTACCATGTCAAAATAAGAGATGTGTCTGTTTCCATATGATATCTATAGTTCATTCGCGTTAAAAAAATAGTGACTCATCACCGACTGCCGGCCAAGCCACACCCCCTAGCCAATTAAAACGCTAGAAATTATAATTTCTAGCGTTTTAATTGGCTAGGGGGTGTGGCTTGGCCGGCAGAATTTCTAGCGTTTTAATTGGCTAGGGGACACCCCCTAGCCAATTAAAACGCTAAGAAAATAGTGACTCATCACCGACTGCCGGCTTGGCCGGCAGTCGGTGATGAGTCACTATTTTCTTAACGCGAATGAACTATAAGCATAATGAACTTAACTTTACTTTGGTATGGTAAGTGTTCAGCGACTTTTAGACCATAGTAAATCCGCATCTAAAGTATTAATAGGATGTTCTTCAATAGTAATTTGTATGTATGTTATTAATTAACTACAGAAACATTCATTTCGACATTATATGCTTCGTCACTGGTGATGGGGCAGCTGCCATGACTCTCCACAGGGCCGCAATTAAATAACTATGAACTATATTACACACAGATAAGATTTAAAATGATTTGTAATACTTTACCTGAAAAAGCCGCTACCGGCGGTTGCTCCTTTAGTAAGAATTGAGCCTTATTGTTTAGGTGAGATTTTTTAATTTTCGTTCTAAATTACTACGATGATAGCCAAGGTGGACTTGTCATCATCACGGGCCGTTGGGGGAGCGGGAAGGCTCTCACCCGTTTTAGGTTAGAAAAAGACAAATCGAGTATAGAATATATGGTAGGTGTCGGGTTATTTCTCGCTTAATTCATGGTTTATTTATAAAAGTATAAAGATACTTATCGTGAATGATGTCAGCAGTAGTTGTCGAACGAACGCGGCCCACCGTTACAAAACAGTGTGATATTGAAGGAATAATCGCAACATTTACAAAGTGTTTGTAAGTTACCTCGTTCCGTGTAGGAATTAAATTCTATGCCATAGTAAATGAATTAAATAAATGTCCCGATGTTTCGACCACTTATTATAACTGTTACGGTCAATTTATATTGGCGCAGAATCGAAGCGTCTTTCCAAAACTGAACAAAACAAATTCAACCTTAACGCCACATCCTAACGCATACTTTTGAAATTCTGTAAAGACGCGAATTGGTCCGTATTTGATTGGTGTGCGTTACGCTATGGAGGTCAGGTTAAATTTGTTATGTTCAGTTTTTGATAGACGCTTCGATGTGCTTCGACTCTGCGCTAGTATAAATTGACCCTTACGATAACTAAACTATTGCTTGCATTTGCTCAATGGAGTGTTGGAGTGTACGCACTCGGTATCCACCGTCTAGTGTATAATTTTTGTATTTATAATGTGGTATTTAAATTAACAGAAAATAAAAGGGTACGATTTCATGTGATATCACATATTGTCTTTCATTTTGTAACAAGCTGTGTGTTAGATTTCCTATTGAAATTATTGTTTGCAGATACAGTCGATAGAAAAAGTATCTGGGTTTTTCAGTTATTGAAAATAAATGTCGCATTGTTATTAGAATAACGGCCTATCTTTATTTTTTGGAAAAATGAGCTCCTGTAAACCGCTGTAAGACTGTTTATTAAAAGGCCGTTTTATCCAAAGCAGCGACGACTAACCTTTTCAAAACCAATAAGATGTTTTATCTATTGGTTCACACAGTGGCAGTCAACGTTTATAACAAAAACTTATAAGGTGATATTTAACACTACTTAGGTACCTATTAGTTTTAATATTAGTTACAGATAGGGTATCTAAGTTACTTAATTATTAGGTTGACGCTAAAGTACAATGAAACAGCGTATGGTATTTCATATTTTTATTTTTTACACTTTACGTCGGTGACCGTAAACGAATTTTACTACATCGCTCCATCATTTCAATTTCAATTACACGATAGAATGATACTAGAACATAAATATTTTTTCGTATTATTTAAGATCAAATAGATAATCTTTTTTACATCCTAATGTAACGATATCATTTAATTTGTCATTATATTAAGCAAAATACAACAAATTAAATTACACAACTTATAATTAATTATACTCTTTATCGGAGAGAACAATTATCTAGAAGCTAAAATCATTGCAATTACAATATATAAATACTCGTAACAAAAATGAAGGAACTAAATATTTGAATCTACTATCAACTAAAAATAAGTACTCAATGTGTCTTAAATATATTATCTATTCTTTACGTCCTTACATTTGGCTCCTGATGAAATTCATTTGTAAATCTACGCTTAATTAAAACAGTGCCGGGGAGCGGTTTGCGGCCACCTCGTCTGCCGCCCCGCCCTCTGGCGGCAAACAAGACCTTCCAACAAAAGATGAGAAAACCTACAGGAACTGATAAATTAATTGCCAATAAAATGATAATCGGTCGAAACGTAATCAGTTGTTACGCGTACTCGATGCGCAGCCCGACGGCGCGTCATCTATTTATCTTAATCATTTCATCAACCCTATTAACAAATAACAACTTAATTAAAAACGTCTCAATTAAAACTTTAACAAAATCACTCTAATACTGCTGAATTTGTACGAATTAGGTAAACTGTCCGACAACAAAAACGCTAATCACAAGTTCACAACACAAGTAAACATTGAACTAATAACGCAGCCGCTACCGGTAGTCGTACCGGTTGGTACCTGCCTCTCACCGGCCAACGCCGGGACTGCCAAACTTTAGATGGGTGCTGATATTTTAAATTTTTGGCACATGTATTTTTCCATACATACATTGGTTTACTCCATTTAACACCTTATTTATGTTTATACAATAAATGGTTACGCTATTCGTGTAATGTCGCATACAAAAGTGCTTTGAAATTGTTCAGAATGATTTTTCAAACAAAACGGTAAAAGAAATTAAAAGAGAAAAGCAATAGGTATCTGTTAAACTATAGTTACATATTCAATTATACAATGTAATTCGTTTATATATAAAATCCCTGTAATGATAATATTGTTATATGACGTGACACTAGGTGTACTACTGTGTGTATGAGATTCACTGCCAGAGTTACTGAGATAATGTGTAATGTACAATAATTATATAAAATAGAGTCGTAAATAGTGTTCAGTCTTCTGTTAAAGAGTTTCTTGCAGCTTAGTATATGTATTGACGAATATATTCATGTCAATTAATATATTTTATCAATTATTCATTAGCGGAAACCTCTTGTGGAAGTCTATACTGAATGCTTGCGTAGATCTGTATAATGTACAAAAACTTGGAACAACGTAAATAAATACTGTCAGTGATATTTGGAATGTTCATAGCATCGTTAAAAGGAAACATCAAACACGATCAACATAGTTTAAAATCATTATTATACAAATAAACCGTATATACAACACTTGCGTCTCTAGTCACATGGTATCTCTAATCATTATGAAATCATTGTATACAATTATCTAAAGCCAGGTAGGATTGAACCTCGATTTATTCTAACCTTCATTATTTATTCACTAAAATTTTGAAAGCTCCTTTTTATTTGAACATTGAGTGCAGAAACTTTTATTTGTCTAACCTGGCGCGCACTGTCAACAGGACCGGGGCTCCTCCGAGCCAACTTACAGACACCAGCGCGATCCATCGCAACTATCAATCGAACACTTACTTTAATATTGTTAAGAAACTAGGTCACCTGTCCACAATCACTCGATCCACCCTCATTAACTTAACACCCATACATTAGAACTTTTAATTCTATACAATGTGAGCGAGCGAGAATCGAGGGACCCCTGAACAAGGTACAGATCGATACTGTCGTATACAAATTCACGATAAGTTGCGCCCGAGTTTCCATTGTTGTTTATATCATGTGATATATCGTTTCGTTTATCGATCATCGTTTAGAATGATTGACAGGGTGAATATCGACTTTCGGGAAGATTTAACAAAACTGTCGGAAGAGTAAAGTGAAGTTCGTATGTGATGCCGGTCGGTTCGTGCCAACGTGTGACGTGACTAGTGCGTCGCGGACCCTCTGTCTGTCTGCGTGTCTACAGATCAGTTACTGTATCAGTTCACTAATACTACAACAATTACAAATACACTACAATTTACCATTTTAGACACATAAATGTCTCCTTAATAAATGGTTAATTCAAATTTATCCCATTTAATTTATCAATAACTATTTACATTTAAAAATTGTTTATCATCGAATATAACTATTATTACGAAATATTTTACAAACTTTGGTGAAATGCAGAAGTTGAATCGCACATATAACACATATATCTACAAAGGGATCGCAATAACACAGAACAGGACGCGTCTAAGCGAGACATTAACTCTTAACCGAAACTAGACATACAAGTAAGTACACTGTAAATTATACCGAGTAACTCTAAGGAATGTTCGTCATGGAATGTTAACAATAAAAAAGTATTCGGAAAAATCTTAACGATAACAATCACAACACCTTTCATACTTATTGCACTCCTTCGGAATAAATTATCGCCTATCACTTAAGAGCGATTTAATATACATTTACAATATTAACACATCTTTAAATATAAATTTAACTAATTTTAATGTGGACGTCGCTCGCGTTGAGCTACGGAGGTGTTTGACAAATACATTCTAAAAATATTGTTACACAATTCTTGTAAAACGGCGTGTCGGCCGCTACAAAGAGATCATTGCCCAACCTCGGTCAAGTTATTGCACGGCGAAGACGCGGCCGGCCCCCAGGTAGCTACAGACTCCCTCATCGGCCCACAAAACATTAGAATACACGAAGTACTGGTGATATGCTCAGAATAAAGAAATAAAACGGACATAGAAGAATGACCGAAGTTAGGACATTGTCAGATACCATTACGAAGTAGTATCCTGGTAAATAAATTTGGGCAATAATACACTAACCGGATCCCAGTATTACGTCCTCGATAACTTTATCGATAAGTTATTCGTCCATTTAGAGAGCACAGAACGAGCTCGAGTAAGCTTCATTACTAACACAGTTGAAGGTACAGTGGATATTCGAAGACGTTTCAACTAAACATGGAAGAATTGAAGGAGTTAGTCCTGCCCGTTATGGTGTAGGAGTGTGCGGGTGTCGGGCGGGTGCGGCGGGTGGGAGGGCGCGCGGTACGAGTCGCCCTCCTCGTCCGCAGAGTTCTCCTTCGACCGGTCACTCTTGCAGTCCTCCTCTTTCGTCACTCCCGACAGCGAGTCCAGCGCCATCGGCATCGACTGGTACAGCTCCCGGGCCTTCTCGTTGGGCGGGAGCAGGTGCAGCATGTTGAGAGGCATCGGGAACCCGGGCGGGAACTCCGGGTAGAACCCTTGCGAGAACGGGTTGAACATCGGGTTGGAGGTGATGTCCGGCTCGGAGCTCGCGGGTCTTTGGCTCGTGTTCTGGTGCTCGTCCTTCTCGTGGTGCTTGCTCGGGGGATGGTTGTTGTTGTTGTTGCCGGAGTTCATGTTGAGCACGTCGAGGGGCCCGCCGATGCAGTCTTTCCTGAGCTGCTCGAGCTTCAGGCTCTTCCCGTACTTGCCTCGCACGTACATTAGCAGCGAGTTGTACGGGATGCCGAAGATTCGAGACGCTTGACTCGTGGTCATCTTCTTGTTCCACACGTGCTGCAGAGCCTCGGTGAGCTCGGCGTTCGTCCACGACCGGGGCGGCCCGCCGCGCGGCGCGCTGTGCTGCCCCTTCGGCCTCCCTGTCGACAAAACGGTTACCATAAATACGGGTTCGTGTCGGACGAACAGAAATGTTTAGTTTGCTAATTGCGTTATGAGCTGAGCAATATAGTTTGTGATTTACGAGTAACGAAGTGCAGGCACAGGGCCGGCACGACATGTGCCGTGTGCCGCGCGCCCGTCTCCGGCCGCATTACGCGAATGCACCACTATCTAATAACCGTGTTTCGGCGGAGCAATAACTCTGTATCGTACCACCGAAATGAGCAGGTTGCGGCGACATTTCGTTGGCGGCGATTTGTCATTAATTCGATGCGAGCACGCGATTATTACGGCGAGTTTTGTCAAAAAGAAACGCGGACATGCATATGCCGGCGACGTCGCCCCACGTAACTTTATAGTTTTATAATTTCAGCGGAGCACGTTAACTCGATTCCGATCAGATAATTCGAAGAACGTTTCGGATTACGAGCGGAATGATATTTTATTATGGAAATTAGTTTTTCTTTTAATAGTCGTCGCGGGTCACGCGAGTTTCGGGGTGGAATCGGTGGAGAATTAAAAAGGATGTTTTCCATTTGTGGCTCGTTAGCGTTTGGCGAGGGAGCAGCGGCGCGGCTGGCGTTGCTCGCTAATCGATCGGCACCATTGTCCCGCGCGTCTCACTGACGAGCGCATTCAGAGCATACGTTAGACTCGCCGCCTGTCCTTCCCCTATGAGACTACGATACGCTATCAGATCGCCTTAATAAACATTGGCTGGAACAAAGGGCGGGTAACATTAGCGCTGCGATGCGGCGCGCGATACACGCGTGCATGCAGATGCGGTTTGTGCACTATTATTGGCAGCGGCCATTGTTGCGTAACGCTCCAATACTTACTCATTGTTTCAATATATCTGTGTTATTCAATAAATCTTAAGTAATCGTGAATAGAGGGCCTGCGGACCGCTTATCTCTTGTCTGGCATTAACAATCGCTCGGTAGTTGAGTAAATGCGTTACCCGCTTTGCAACAATTATAATGATTTTATAGTATAAAGTTCAGAATTATGTATAATGTATTACGTATTTACGGTTTCCACAAATGTTATTGTTTTAGATCTCTTAGAACACAATCGAATCCCACTAGACGAAAACAAAAGGAAATCAATAAATAAGTGCTTAAATGTACTTAAAATAATAAAGAAAATAATATGTTTACCTATTGCGTAAGTTTCAATACACAAAATTGTGCGATGCTATTTATAGATCATAATAATTTTAATGAATAAAGAAACGTCTAGAAAGCTTCACAAATAAAGGGATCTATAAAGGTGTCCCGCACCATCCTAGACAGATAGATAGATAGATACGAGTATATTTCAACGTCGCAAAGTCAAGCAAGCGATAGATATGCCAATGAAACCGAATATAAATCAGGTTCAGAAATTGTGACCTTAAAAATTGTAGGTCGTAAGGGTCGTCTGAGCCGAGGGGAGGCAACGGGTGATCTCGAGCCGAACAAAACTTTGAGATGTCTCGGTGAAATTTGGGAGCGCAGGTTTCAATGGTAACACACAATTTTGTAACTGCTTAGTTTGAAGCGTCTTTTTAAGCGATTAATGAGAATTGGACGGTATAAAGCGGTAAGCTGGGCAGCGTCGTTGTAATATCGAAGGGTTTAAGTTCTTTGAAAGTTGTTTTTGATGTTTTATGATGATAGAACATTTAAACAAGCGATGAAATTACTATGCGTGTTAAGTTTTCTTTTGAATTATGGTTTAAAAGGGTTTTGTCACATCATGTCTTCCCCGGGTACTTTATTTGATTGTAAAAATCCTTTGCATTGCATTTTGAGTACTCGGATGAAAACACAAACAGACATAGGTACGAATAGTTAAATCTTAAATATGGTTAGAGAACGTAGAACCTATAGATACTTTCTCCGGCAAGTTTAATTTAGTATCTAATGTAGTTTTGAAAGCGTATTCTATGAACATTAATTTCACCTATTTAAGGATGTGAGCCCCGTTAAAGAGATCTACCCTCGTGCTCCTTATTAAGAAGTGACTAACACTTTAGTATTGAAATAGTGTATTAGCGTTCATAGATTTAAGATTTCTTGAATCGCGTTAATGACTTATACGTGTAGTTGTACTTGTTGTAATAGCAAAATTATTGCTTGTCCATGTTAGTAGAAATACTTAAGGTGTTATAATTATCTTGTCTTCTACGCAATAAAAAGGGTATCGCTGGAAGATGGGAAATCGAGAAATGTGCGAACTGCCACCGTGGGAGATGTGAAAGAGAGAAGTGTGCGAGCTGCCACCGTGGCAGATGGGAAAGAGAGAAATGTACGAACTGCCACCGTGGCAGATGGGAAAGAGAGAAGTGTGCGAGCTGCCACCGTGGCAGATGGGAAAGAGAGAAGTGTACGAACTGCCACCGTGGCAGATGGGAAAGAGAGAAGTGTGCGAGCTGCCACCGTGGCAGATGGGAGAGAGAGAAGTGTACGAACTGCCACCGTGGCAGATGGGAAAGAGAGAAGTGTGCGAGCTGCCACCGTGGCAGATGGGAAAGAGAGAAGTGTACGAACTGCCACCGTGGCAGATGGGAAAGAGAGAAGTGTACGAACTGCCACCGTGGCAGATGGGAAAGAGAGAAGTGTGCGAGCTGCCACCGTGGCAGATGGGAAGGGGGATGGTACTTACATTTCTTTTTGACATTAGTGAAGAGTTGTGCGTCAAGCGGCGGCGCGCGGTGCTCCACGTCCATCATCGGGTACATCTTGTGCTCCATGCCCGGCGGGAACAGCCCCAGCGGCGAGTCGATGCCGAACACTGGAAAGATAAACGGATTTGTGTCATACATTACCGACGAATGCATTGTTTTTCTTTAAAAATAGGTTTATCGTTTCATTAGGAAAAGTCACAACTGAAATCTGGTTATTATAACTCTTTCGGTTCTATTTTATATTGTTTATAGATATAGTTTTAAAATATTATTACCTACAGAAGCAAAATATTAAGCTGATTTTAATTCAACGTCACTTTTTTCTCTTCGCAACGTGTAGGTAGATACATTTTATAAACTCTATGAAGCTTGATAAATACTGTTTTATTTACCAATATGAATGTTAGAAAACTATATACCTATTATATACGTATTTCTAATAACAGTCTAATTGCTATAAAACCACATGAGTTAAGAAATGACTTGTGTATCCGCGCCTACATAAAACTTTACGCGTTTAGTTCGCCCCCTCGGCACTAGATGGCGGTACGAGTTTCGTTGATCATGGATGCGAGTTGTAAGCTTTTAGTTTATTCAAGGGAGCGACGCAAATATTAACGTCGCGACGTTAAAAATATAATACATTCTATAGTTATAACATTATAAGTACATACTTACACGCTATTAATTTGAATGTGACGATTTACAAAACGTATATAATTTTAGTGAAATGTCAATTATGTGCTGAAAACCTAGCGTAATTTTTGAATAACTTTATCAGGAAAATGCCCAATTTAGTTATTTGTAGTAAAACATTGTATCTTTCTACGCTAATTCTATAACAATAATAAACGAATAAATAAATACTCGTATTTTGTTTAGAAACCAAGGCTCATAGTAACAATGTTTCTCTACCACTTGCCAATCTCCTAGGTAAACGAATCGGATCAATATCTTTATCAAACGTTGCTCTATTATTATTCCGCTTAATTATGATCTGGGCAGTAAGTAGGTAGCCTGTATGTAGGCAAATGTGTAGGCTTTCAGTGGCAGGCCATAGGCGATAAATCTGTACGTAATTAATTACCAATGTTTAATACTATCACATAGGTAGTAAGACATGAAACTAATTAATGCTAGCGTTCTTAACGTACAAGACTAAGACTTACTCAATACGCGCGTCTCAGTTGACTCTTGTGTTTTATTAGTTTTAGCCATGAAATCTTGTACGGCCATTTTATGAGGCTTAGCTAGAAGTCTTTATTAGCATAATGGCCTCAGTATAATCCCGACCAGCTAGGAATGTCAGATTGTGAAATGTGATTTCTCTAATTACGTACATGTACGGTTTTTACTAAATTGATAATTATTAGTTGGTTAATGAGGCTCTGTTTTGTACTGGTTGTTTATGTAGGTTGGTAGTATTTCCTATCTTAAAATATATGTTTTATAGGTGGAAACTTTCGCTCTTAACGGAGTAACAGAAACAATTGACTTTTATTTTAAGAACAGCAATTTAAATAAGCATTAGCCATTTCAATAACCACTTTGTTCATTCTTGAGGATAGCTAAAAAAGAGGTGACGTGAATTAACTAAATCAGAGTTGGTAATAAAAAAATAATAATATACATAACTAATACACCAATAAAACATAATTATACTACTACAGAATCGAATTGTGCACTGCCAGCTTTCTAAACAAAGAAAAAGAAGTCAAATGGAAGAAATCTCAGAGTGCCAAACAGTGCATTTTTAAACGAATCTTGAAACTAGGCAAGCATGCCTAATACTTATTAGGATTAGTAGAAAAAAGGCCGTATTCCCTTCGAAATAAAAAGCAAGTAGGTGTTAACTTTACTACTCAGTACCTACTTGTTCTTTCTATCCATATACTCGTAACATACGAGACGTAACACAATATGCAAATCAGACGCGACGCGTGAACGCGTTGATTTATATCGAACAAATAAAGGCACGATATCGCAATCAGCTTTCGAGCATTCCCTTATTATAGGCAGGTGATATCGAGTGTAAATGTAAATGTGCAATGTGCAAGCACTTTCCCGCAGCGCTGTTCGGCGTGCGTTGAACCAGGGACAAATCGATACGAAGCAGTGTCTTGTTTTATTGAGCTTTATCTCGCTGGCTGGCTTTGCGATGTTGTGTTTGTGTCCGCGGAGTCTGTGTGCTGCTGTGATTGAAGCCGATTGTGAGACTGTTGAGACGCCTCTGGTATTAACCGTACCAATAGTTTTATTGACTTTGAAACATGTGTACCTACTTTACGCATTTGTCACTCGCGTCGTGGTGAAAATAATCGCAAGTTTGGTTAAATTCTAAATGTGTAAATCAAAATCTCAGACTAGTTATCTTAAGAGTTTCATCTTAAACATATTGTACTTAATTATATAAAGTATTATATTTAGTACAAATTTTGAATGTGTTGAATGAAACCGCATGGCTTCTTCTTTTTAACCGACTTCGAAAAAAGGAGGAGGTTCTCAATTCGTCTGTATGTATAATACTTTTTTTTTTTTTTTTTTTTTATGTATGTTCACCGATTATTCCGTCAATTATGGATGGATTTCAAAAAAATTTTTTTTGTTCGACAGAGGACACTTCCGAGGTGGTCCCATTATCACCAAGTCAGGATCTGATGATGGGATCCTGGAGAAATTGAGGGCAACAATCGAAAATTGTATGTTTATTTGTTTGGCTGGCACCGACTTCAAAAATAAGTGATAATTGTAATATTTAAATAATTATGTATTAAGGATAGAATTACTTACGTTATTTATCGCTTTTTAGTTTTGGTCGTTTGTGTTTTTTTTGAAGTCGGTTTAAATTTTTTTTTAAAATAATTAATTACACCAAAGGGTGTTTAGTAGAGAACGCTTATAGCGATAAGACCACCAAAATTGTACAACAAAACAAGAGTCATACCTAGATTTAAGTATGGTTTGCAGTAAAATATTTATCTACATACCTATGTAAATCTTTCTATGAGATGATGACAGCTTAGTCTGGGTATTCGCGTGGGATTTCTAATGTGTTTATGACCTACCTAATTGGCACGTGTAAAATGTTCTGATCAAAGGAATTATGTTAAGTTATAGTTTTAGAATACTGGATCCACAGGATTAGTTTAAACGAATGCATAAAGTATGTATGTACCTACGCAATGAATCACTTTAAGAGATGACCCATTGTGCATGGCAATTGTAAATTTTATTTTCGTACTTACAATTTTTATGGCGCGTGAGAACGAAAAACATCTTAACAAGACAAGTAACATGTTTAGAGATGTTTTGAATTAATTTAAATTACATAATTAGTTTATAGCTTTAATAGTTTTTGCCTGTGAATGTGTTCGCACCGTATGTCATGGAGGTGTCTACTCGTATAATTATTATAGGTAACTAGCTTTTGCCCGCGACTTCGTCCGCGTGTTTAAATTTATACATACAAAAGTTTTTTCCCGCTAACTCCCGTTCCCGTGGGAATTTCTCAAAATACAGCCATAACTAAACTTTATATTTACTAAGGTACCTGCATGCCAAATTTCAAGCGTCTAACTTAAGCGGTTTAGATTTTTCATACAAAAGGATTTTCCCGCTAATTCCCGTTCCCGTGGGAATTTCGGGAATTCCTTTCTTAGTGCACCCCTACGGTACCTAAGCTACGTCCCTTCCAAATTTCAAGTGCCTACGTTTAGCCGTTTGGGCTGTGCGTTGATATGTCAGTCAGTCAGTCAGTCAGTCAGTCAGTCAGTTTCTCCTTTTATATATATAGATTTATTTTTAAAGTTAGTAAAATTAGATTTTAACGGTTGGTCAATTAAATTGGTTACGTGATTTACCAACTTGGATGTTTAATTAATTGTAAAATTTGCCAATTATGCTTTTCATTATTGGTGTATCATTCACTTATTTTTTTTTCAATTGATTGAAAAATAACTATCGGCCAGAATGTTACATACATTATACCAAGTAGTTTCAACATATTTAATGTACGTAGCCTTCGCTGTGATACACTTAAAAAGTTGTACATACATTTGTTTTTCTCAAGTGTCTGCTTTCTAAGTCATGGCAAGGATTGATAACCTCAAACTTTCCCTACAAAGCTCCGTCCGGCCGCGCAAGTGTATCGCGCCGGCATCCGCTACCGTGCGCAAGCGCAACGCTGAACAACTGCGCTCTTGTAATTGGGTAAGCGATACACTTAACAATATATGTACACGCCCAGCAACGCTTAACTATGCCTCATCATCAGCAGCCAATCACAGTCCAATGCTGGACATAGGCCTCTCCAGTTGTTCGCCACTTTGGGCAAACGCCAGGAGCTTTTAGCCATGATCGCCTCGCTGAGCGATCGCATGGCGTAGTTTCTCGCTCCGGTGACGCTGCTGCCCGTCACCGGTCTATGGTATTTAGCTACGGCTTCAATTGTGGTGGTTATACCGCCACCAGTCCGTTGCCAGAGCCTCATTTGTTATTCAGCAGGATGCACCACACGTTACCACCCCCACCTCACCTTGCCACCAGCCTTGGAGCAAAAAGATAATGGGTGGCTCCCTTACATCCCATAATTGGGTAAGCTTTAATCAGCACAATCGCTTAACTATGCCTTCGTACACTTTATTACAGCCTGGAATGCTTAACGAACCGTTAATTCGTGTCACCAGTTAGCACTCGCTACCGGCCAGTACTCGTTATTTTGCATAATTACCGACAATCAATAAGACCACATTCGAGAGTCCGTTTAAAAATTAAAGTACATATCAACTTCATTGATAGCCTCTTCGGTTTATTACTTCGTATCTGTCTTTACGCGTAATCTTTATAATGAGAAACTGCTTCTTTCGAATGTATAAAGTAGCCAATGCACTGGTGTAAATAAAACGAAATCTCGTTTCCCTAAGCGATAAATATCTAGTAATTTTCAATATCATTTCCACCGCTACAATGCGATCGGTTCAAATGGATTTCATTACGTCAAAATTTCTAGCAGAACAGAGTAAACCTTGCGGTCAATTAGTTGTATCGGCTTGACGCTTTCTAATTCTGGTCTATCGGACCCCTTCAGAGAACTACTCGACCATAAACAATGATTTACGAAACACACCCGCTAACCAGCCTCGCAATACGTTCGCATTCGATTCGTTTCGTACATTTTTTCCACGATTTTTCGTTGGTTTCACAACCATTTTTCTTGTGTTTTCGCAACACGTTCTATGTTATACACCGCTTTGTTTGTGCCAGCGCGCTTAATCGGAACGGTTTAACGAAATCGCTTCGGAACTGTGGCAACAAAGTTGGCGTACGATCGATGCGCCCCATATGCAATGTTCGAAATCGAAAGCGTTCGAAGTTAGTTGGGAACCCTTTCACGGGCATGTGTACACTGTCAAAGTTCACCCCGTTCATTGAGAGGGAAGTTGGGGCGTGCGTCCCTCTCGCGCGTCACGCACATGTGTTGTTGTGTCTCGCTCGTCACATGCGTGAATGGCGGTGCACGTGACGTGATGTTTACGGCGGGAGGCCCATTCACGCCGCTTCCGGCGTGCAGCTCACACGCGCCCCTACCCTACTACACTCGTTGAGGTAGGCGCCGCGAACCCGTCTGCTCTGTTACGAGTAGATCGGATTTGATGCACGGCTGTAGCCGGCTATCACGGTACAGATCTTTCATTAGGAGAGTGGCTACTGTACTAGTATTTCTTGTATAGCGAATTTGGATATGGTATTGGTTGTTGTACGAAATACTGGTAGCTGCATAGATGCGGTTTGGTAGGTGGGAATTATTTGTACGATGAGAATGGAACTGACTCGAATCCTATCCGGTTTAAACATTCCTGTGTGATGGATAAGTTTATTCCATATCTTCATGTTATTATTATTTTATAAAATACTAGCTGCGCCAGCGGCGTCGCACGCGTGTATATCGGGTTTCAAAAATAACGGACTTCCATAAAATGGTGCCTAAATTTTAAGTTACACCTCTAGCAATACATTGGTGAAAACCGCATTATTTACTGATTGCATTTTTGGCACCAGTATCGATCACTAATCACTCCCTGATATTATTTTGAAAATATATTTCATGTAGGTACAGAATTGACCTCTCTACTGATTTTATCGATTTTATCCCTTAGAGGTACTCCAAGCATAGCAGCTCTCTCCATAGCTCTTACAAAAAAGGTGTTATTTTATTTGAATGTTTATAAGGTGTTCCCCAAGGGTGCATAAGAACAAAACGGGCGTCAAGCTTCGCGGCCAGCCGTGTGGGAGGCGCAGCCCGCGTCCGCGCGTGCTAGCCGTTTATTTTGCAACCAGATTTACAACTATAACTGTAAATTAACTTTATCGAGCGGACCCGAATCTAGGTCGTATGGAATCAGCATTAATTATAGCTTTAATCTAAGACCGATGTCGACTGTACGTACAATAGATCACATGATAGATAGCGCCAAGGATACGAAAGCAATAATACAATAATATCGCGGGACGAGAGCCATAATCATTATAGAATATGCCGCAACTGGGTTGGTCTATTGTTTCAGCGAAATATACGTGGCCTATGTGGGGAATAATTAAAGTGGAAAGAAGTCTAGGTCGACTGAGATGGGCAGTGTATCCTTGCATTGTTCGCGACGATCGCGTGTCCAATATACGTCCCCAATGCATAAATAATATGGGGTGTTGATGCCGATGATCATAAAGGCAACTTAATATTTATAAGACGGGCAGACCTTGAGAACGGTTTGTTTATCGCTATAGAATCGATGTAACTACGGAGAATTACGAGTAGATGCGTACTAACCTAGTTTTTTAAAACGCAATGATTATCGTTTTAGAGCATCTTGGGTAATTAGTTTGTAAGCTTCGTGGCATTCCGTTTTCTATGAAAAATTGATAGCCTAGTTTAGAGGCTAATCTATATTGTTTTCATTAATAAGTTAAATGTAACATCATTATCCTAGTTGCATTCAGCTGCGTAGTCACGCTCTAAGCATTGCTATTCTGTAGTTATGAAGTGAACTATTAGTATTGTAGCTGGGTTATTCAGATACAATCTCGATTAATTTAATGTATTAACTACTTATTTTCTACTTATATTGTTAATTCAATATATTTCGAGCTGATTTTTCAATCGTCTTCAAACTTGAACAGACTAAAAAAAGATAATACAGCTGATTACAAAATTCATGCTGTTACCTGAAACTCAATGTCCGAGCGCCTATTTTGCGTGAGGTGGGCTATGCTATGCTAGATTAGTTGCGTTCCCGCCAACTTAAATAATCCAGAAACCCTCGCAAGTCATTTAGCTTGCTGAAGGACCAGGACGTCCTGGAGTGTGCTGGGCTGGCAAGGTATCTCGACCGTTACGACGCCACATCAGGGCATTGGAACAGAATGTGGGTGGCTGTTTTCTTCGCGTTTACGCACGCTTTGCAAATGGGGCTGTAAGTGATACCCACTTTTTTTTTTAAATATGTAGTAGCTCGACATAATGGCTACCCTACGCCTGATGGAAAGCAAGAAGACGCCGGCAGAAACAGAAGCCGGAGGTCATTTGGCTGCGGTATTATCGAGTGGAAATCCTTCCGCGGACGGGCGGCTCAATTCGAGCGAAGATTCGCTATGCCCTATGTGTTCGCTGTCTGTTCTGTTTTAAAGTGTATGTGAAGCTTTCGTCTCAAGCTTTGCGCTTACGGTAAGGGATTGCGCAGTAATATGAAAGCTAAAACAGAATCAAACACGAGATTCATCGTCATCAGCCTATCGTAGTCCACTGCAGGACAAAGGCCTCTCTAGTTTTTTTCTAAATGTTTACGATGATAGTAGCCAAGGCGGATAGCAATTTGTCATCGCCGGACTGTCGGCGGATCGGTTCGGAAGGCTCTCACCCTTTCGCTACTATGGGCAAACATGTCTAGATGTGTAGGGAAGCCTCTAGGCTTCACCCATAATCGCCACGTTGGGTAGGCTTGGCGATCACAGGGCGTAGCATTTCGCTCCGGTGCCGACACGACAAACACAAGATCAACGTAAATAAATTAGCGTTTGTGGGATCCAGCAGTTTTGTTATCCGTATAATTACGGTCCAATCTCAGGTGAAACCGCATACATGTGTGAAACACAATTAAAATTTGTTGTTTCACAATGACAGCGCGGTTACCAAATTACTCGTGAATCGGTATTGTAAGAGCACATTAGTCGGATCACACACGTACCCTGGGAGAATGGTACAAATGAATTACTATTTGAACGTGTTAATTTTGTAAGCTCGCCTCCAATTTTAGTTGGCTATTGAAATGTATTTTCGGTCACTTTCCGCCGGTTCGTGTGAAGTGCGGGCCACTTTCTATTGTGATCAGCGGGCATTGTCTGCAGATGGTATTTTAATACGCCTAATTCTTTGGCCGATTTATTGGGCTCATGACATTCCTACTTGGACGTGAAATTGGCTATTGTTTTACAAATTGTGGCGGAGTTGAGGAATATGGGTATTACCGGTGAGTTTTGTGGGTCCGTGCATAGTTTTTATTTGCTGATTTGAATGGGTTTTTAAGGTAGGTACGAGTTGCTTGTACCTTAGAGACAGGGATGAGTACCTACTTACATTTTTGGTTGGAATGGTTTTATTCTGAATATTTTGTAAGTTCCCGTATGTTTTAGACGAGAGGAGGTGTTATGGCCAACCGTGGCGCTAACTGATAAGAATAAAGCTTGGACGACCCAAATTTGATTCCCGATCGGCTTCATTCAGCTAATGAACCCTTTAGTCTCGGGTGTTCTGCGAGACGTGTCCAGTCATCATCTGGCAATCATAGCGCAAAGGAAACTGTAGTTTAAAGATCAACTTCGCATTTTATGATCCTTTAATTAAATTGCTTGCATGCACGCTTCGCTCACGCATACTGATTTTTGTTTTATTAGGTTATAATCAATGTAACTCATTTTAAGTGAACATATGTAGTTCTTATGAGTAATAAAGTTCTTAAACCATAAACCATAAATTAAACAGTGACAGGTCAATATGATGGAAAATTAAGCTGATTCCAGGAATGAACTTGCTACGCTGAGTCAACCAAATATGTCCGTATCTGTAACGCCATTAGTGCACCGAGTACATTCGTCATGTTATTTTGACGGCTCCATAGATCCCCGTGACCTGATGACTGAGTCACCGTACAGTGGGTGTTCCTTACCGGAAATGTTTATTGCAATTGTCTCATAAAGTGTAATAAAGTAATGTTTAGTTGATTGTAAGTCATCCTTTTGTTTCTTGTTATAAGGATAGGTTTTGCGTTGGCAAGTTAAATGTAATTAATGTAAGATTTGTCGAAATGGGTGATGATGAAAGCGTTGTGTGATTACCAATGGTGAATAAGGACAAAGAATAGGATAGAATCGAATATAAATTATGACATTTTTTAAATAAACTAAAATACGGCTTTGTTCTCTGTAAGCCTTACACCATATTAATAAAGTTTACATAAAGAAATTAATTGACTTTTTATGGTTTATATAACAATGTCTACAAAAGCACTTTAAGATCCTTTAGTTTACCATAAGACATAATATTATATTCAATCGGAGACTTCTTAGTAAACTTAACACAAAGCTAATATACAATCAATTACATGTCACATAGGATTGTGGCAACAAAAAACACATGTACCTATCAATGTATGTGTTGATAGTACAATTACTATGAAATGAAGAACGATTCGAACTAGATAAAACGATACGGGTAAATGAAGAACGGGCTGAGCTAGTCATGACATATCAGCTACCTTTCACACAACACAACAACAAGCAACCAGTTATCCCCAACATCAACTACCAAAACACAAAACTAAGCAAAGAAAATCTTCTAAAGTAATATCCGAACTTATAATGTTGTAAACTTGTTTAAATAAAGATAGACTCGCCGGTCAGCTAACCCACATCCAACCCGAGTCCCGCAAAAAGTAAAAGGAAAAATGTTCCCGCGAATTATTTTGAGCCTAGCCGGCGTCACGGTGGGAGGCGCCCCTCCTCATTTTATCTTAACAAACTTTTTCTAAACAGCTGTTTATTTTTAGCCAGACAATCTTCCCCGTTGACCAACAATGTAGGTGTATTGACCTTTCTCTATTTGCGGGCATTAATTAGTGTTTGTCCGAACGAAAATGATTAAATGCGGTGCGCTAATGATGCAAACAATATAAAAAATATGTTTTGCTAACAAATAGATGTTGTTTCAACAAATGATAGCCGGGTCGGGAATTATAATTCATAAAGAGCGTAAAGAAAACATTTCCTCATTGTTTCTAAACGATATTTGTTGATTGTTGATTAATATTTGAGGTGTTATCAGTAGATTGTTGTGAAGTGACGCGTTTTTTCGTTTTAACTGCACTGATTTTGACTTGTATGAAGCATCAAAATATTAAACTAAGATGTTCTGGAAATTTTGAGGGACTCCTATCTAATAAATTGTTACATATTAAAAAGTATTTAAAGGTATTTGAAATGAATAAGGGAAAGACCAAGTTAAGCGTAAAAACTATGACGAGATGTCACTAAAGAAGCCTTTACTACGAAATGTATCTAAAACGGATTACATCTAAAAAATGTTGACGGGACATTTTACCGTATTGGATCAATGAGACTGGCACCGTTTCCAGTTCGCAAAGATTATAGGAGAAGCTTACAAAGTATTTGCGTAGGCGATCGCGATAAAAACGCACGGCTAGTTTTTCTAAATCCGCAAGCAGCCCGGGGCGCGGGCGGTCTCCAGAGGCACCTACACTTTCTCACAATGAACATATTACATTTTGCGGTCGCCGGTAGTACACCGGCTAATACCACTCTTCCGCCGTATGTAATCTTCTATCATGTGAAATAAGAGATACAAAACGTTTGTGGTCGTTCGCAAGAAACGATTCAAACTGGATAAAACGATACGGGTAAATAAAGAATCGACGCGCTTTTTACACCGCTGAACTTTCTCCCCGCCGAATAATCAATAAAAATGAATAAAGGAAACGATGAATAAAATTGGTTTCTCCTTGATGCGATTGCAAAATGCGTAATTAATTTTTAACGACAACATACAAAGACTAAAACGACGTGTGCGTCAAATAACTTCATTACATTTTGTAGAACGTAAATTAATAATTTTACGTAAGCTGAAAAAATCTTCAATCATGTTCGTACTTTCGTAGCGAAAAAAATGTAACAGGAAAAAGCTACCGCCTTGTTTTTCTTGATTTGTTTGAGCTCAGTAAATTATTGGATCGGCAAAAAGTTGTTATTTAATTACCTACAATAATTTAATTGAACATGAGAATTGTCGAGTCACATTACGAGTATAGTTGCGATATAGTTATATCAAAAGTCGATTCATCCGGCCGAGTTCATTGCTTACATAAAAAAGCATACATAATGCAGTAATAATAAGTAAAATACACATCGCATCATGCGAGATAGAAAGTGTGCGACGTGTGATTGCATATTAGCTACCTTTTGTTACGCTGTGCGAGGCAATTGTTATTAATTTGGGACGAAAAAAGTTCGGCGCTAAATTCGTGGACAGGAAAAGAGGAGGTAGTGACAGTTTGAATTGGTTTGTATTGTGTTGACTGTTATACAAGAGTGTCTGTTTATTCCCGGTGCTGCGTAGGGAATGCTAATGGCTAAAGGGGGCAAATAGGAATTAGAGATTGGTATCGACTGCGAAATCATTGTCCTCATTACTCTAGTGTACATTGTCGCCTCTCTGGTTTAAACCCAATTTTTTTAGAATTAAAAATTTTTTTGCAACGAAATGGGGCTGAATTTGACAAAATTGTCTCATCTTTTATTATTATTTACGCAGAAGAATGCAAAATACGGCGAAGCTGAATTAGGAGCACCAATAATAAAATCTTGTAACCGAATTCAAGACTACCCAAGTGCGCAGGATATGTTACAGTTTAACTGCACAGGTGGGAGCGCATAAACACAGGTGCAGTTTGTTCCTTCACTCTCATGATGCGATAGAACGATAGTTTGATACACCGGAGGGATCATAAAAAAAAACTTTTATTTCTGCAAATAGATTTTGCATGTCAAACTTTCTCCTACCAGCAATTCGACATGAGGCCAGATGAGAAGAAATGCCGCAAGAAGTTCATCAGTTAGCCTTTTTGTTTTAAATAAGAAATACAACATAATATATTTTCTTAGATCAGGCGCAAGACCAACGGCATAACGTGCTTTCCGACGTACCACTACACCATAGCAGCATTCATTAGTGGACAACGAGAAATTTGTACTCCTATTTGCCCCCGCAGAGATTACGAACGGGGGCAAAAAGGAAAAAGAGGCTTTTGAAAAAAAAAAGATTGATACGTAGTAATTGGTGTTTACGTATAGGGTGACCATGATTCGCGCCGGCGCTCGCTTTATTACTCATGTGTCAGTTGACTCATGCGTGGCTGATACGCTACAGTATAATTTGTAATGGAATTATGTACTTAGAAGGCACAAATGATATTTAGTCATTCCTGGTAACGTTAATGTGTACAATTAATTTTAATAAATATTCATTAATTACCTGTATGAATTGAATTAAATTCGATATTGATATTTAAACTGGTGGCGTTCAGGATTAGAGCTTTCACTTTCTAGCGAAGTGATTAGAATTGGATACATATGGAAGATTTTGAAATTGTTAACATTACTTAATTATATTCATTATGTAAGTATATACACACATTATAAGACATACCTACCTACTTATTATGTTACGTAAGATACAATGTTTCTAAAAATGGTTTCCTAAAAGATGAATAGGTTATCGAACGATTACGATCACTATCATCGCTATATTTATTAAAACTTTATTGCACAAAAAGTACCTACAAATAGAGAAGTGAATGCTTAAAGCATTTGTTGTCAATCTTTGGGGCATACAGAGCTATGAATGGTAGAATATGATTTATTAACGTGTTTTCTATTCCGTATTCCTGTCCTTATTGATTTTTAACCCTCACTGAACACGGTAAATCTCCGAAATATCTGAGCCTCTGAAATCAGATACCTATATAGTATATACCTTCGGTTAAAGCCCGTTAATAAATCCCTTTAAATAGTGTTGAAAAGGTAATTTATTGGCAAAGAACATCTATTGACAATGTTTTATTCTCGTTTCTTTAAATTCGAATGTAACGATTGTTAAAACGATCAATATAAATGACATAATCGACACATATCTGTTGTTACCCCTTCAATTGTACTGCGGTAAAATCTCATTAGGTTTATCGATATTCAAAATGGAAAATGTATCACAACAGCACAATGCAATTATTCACAAAGTAAAAAACGTAAGCGGTTAGTTTAGGAAGTCACGTCCAAAATAACACGCACGGTCGGTGTGGAATAGTGTAAGGGGGGAGCAGTGAGACTGTGGAGCATATTAGGAACCCTAAATTCATTCGGGAGTACGAATATTTGTAGACACCCATAGTCCAGTCTGGAATAATGGTGTGCTTATTTGAGAAGATACAATTAATTTTACAATTGACTTCAGTAATTAAAATAAACTTTTTTTAAATGTGTTAAAATCGCGCCGTTTCCTCGTCTATATATGAGTCCTCTATCGGTTTTAATAGTTCGCAGTAAGGAACTTAATTGACTAGTCAGTTAAATATCTTATTATGGCGATGATAATTTTGTTATAAGATCATCAAAAGGCTGGCACTCCGATACAAAAGTGTTCACGAAACAGACATGTCCGAAGTATGCTACCGAACTTAAAGGCAGTCACGAAGCTATTATAAAACTTACTGCTAATCCTACTTAAGGTTTTATATCCATTAAAATATTTGTATATAGATAAGCTCTATTATCAAAGGCTTAAGGCTGATAGTATTGAAGTGTGTTATACATTGTATAGTCGACCGAACTTGATGCTCAGCATTGCCCGCTAGGTTTGTGCAAATGACATAGATATAGAGCAAGTAATCCTGTATACAAGACAGAAAACAGCAATTGCTTTCAAATTATGTTCAAAAGTCTTATCTGCTGAACAATAGTAGCTTCTGTAATTAGTGAATTACAAATTGGTACAGCGATAAGAAATGTATTTGTTTAATTTAGGAATTTACATAAAATGTGGTCTATCAAAATATAATACGAGTCTTACTAAAATTTGTATATGCCATCAAAGATTTGAGTATGATTTGTCATCGGGGGGTGATATGTTCCGTCGTTGAATATATCGGTTTCAGAGCTAGATCGGAGATGTTTCACTGATCCTTATTAAGTTGCGTAGTAGCCAACAGTAACACGGCCGTATGTGGTCGGCTCCTCGCAACGAATTGTGGTCGCGCGCTCCGACCGAACTTCGTAATCGCAGGATTCACAATCCGATTTCGATTCCCAGCTTTTTGTGCCGATAAAAAGTAAAGTCCACTTTCGGTCTCCCGTTCCCTTTGTATACGTTAAGTTCGCCAACTTTCGGGGCCTGTTCACTGCGATAATTTTATTTAGTTCGGGGAAAACAAAATTAGAAGCTTGATGTTACGCTCGGAAGTTAATGGAGGCAAAATGATATCGCTGTCAACCGACACACTTTTTGCTGGACGTCTGACCACGTTGTCATCGCTGAGGTGTGGACTTTTTGCCGCTAACACACAGTTCCGAGAAATCTGTGAGGAACATCGTGCGGAGAGCAAATAATATCCAAAAGATCCGCTCACAATGCGGCCCGCCCGACAATTTCATGTGTCGATCGCACTTTTTGGTCGCGTTCGTTTTCGTGAGCACTGATTTTAATTGCTTTCTAAACTCCATTCGTCGCTCGATTCCCATGACGGTCGCTGTGAAATTGACTAGCACACGTAGATGCATGACATGTAGTTTTTTCGTTGGGTTTTTTGTGTTTATCGAGAGAGAGATCTGGCTATGCGCCGGTCATTGTGCTGCTCAGTGAGAGGTTGGCCGGCGGTGTTTTCGTCGTACCTCGTCACTCATCTATTTCGGTCCATTCACGGGGACTCATTCAAATTTCGAATTTTACGGGTGGAATCAATTTCGGATGTGTGACGAGTGACGAGACTGCCGAATGTCGTGTTGCGTTGCTACCGGTCGCCGGTGCGCGCGAGTGAAAGGAGTGCAGGGGAACACTCGGGGTTGAATGGATTATGGAATATTAATTATGTGAGCCGCGCTCGCAGCGGGTAGATACGATCATACGTGCGCATCAATCTCTCCGAATTGTGCGTCGGCACCTCTTTACCGGCAACAAAAAAATCGAGCAGCTCTTTTTCTCATGGTCACGGAGCAACAATGGACGGGGCACATCTCACTTGTTATTAAATTCGTATAAAATTAAATCTAATGTGTGATTTCGGTTCCGTTTGCGTGCTGGGAACTCGGGTAACAGTTATTTATTTATGAGCACAGAACAAATCTGTAGTACGAAATGGCGATTCGCATTAAATTGTTAAAGTCACGTAGTTAGCGCGTTGCATTGCTACTTAGAAAGGTCCGATGGAATCTGTGATTTATTATCGGTGTAAATTGAGAGTTTTTAGTTGAAATTGATATATTTTCTGGTTGATCGGAGGCGTTATGTGCAAAATAAGAGAAAATGTAAAGGCACTTTGGTAAGAAAAGCGGATTTCTTTGTAGTGTTACGCTGTTGAGGCTTGAGAACAACAATCATGACGCAGCGTTTAGTTATTCGCACGTACAGATCTACCAAATCTAACCTACTTACTGGCGCTTGAGTGATTGCATTCACATTTCACATGTATAAAATCTCCATCTGAATGCGCAAATAAGGAAATCTTCGCTGTATTACACAGAGCTTATCGAATTTGTTAAGTTATGTAGGTAAATGAGATTTTTTGGCGTTAAGACGGATATATTCTATTAGTATTTGTTGTACCTTCGTTGTTCTGATGTCCATAACACATGAGTTACTTCTATTGTGATGTTTGTCTTATATTTTGCATCGATCAATGCATATCACATTGCAAGTTTTCTAAAGATGATACATTTTTAGTTATAGTTCAGGAGTCAAATTGTCACTTAAAATTACTCAACTTGACATAACTATGTCAAAGCTCAAAGTAACTACTTTGAACTCTAATCAAGCCGAGAATTAAGACATAGTAGACAATCTATTGCTCACTGACATGACGTTCATAGGGTTGTTGTCAATTGTCATTCTATCACACAGGTAGGTACACCTCTTTATTACATTAAACTACCTATTCTCTGGTAAAACATTATAGACACCAAACTGTACGAGGCATGTGATAATATCGATTAAGCTTAGGCCTCCCCTACAATCATCTAACATGAGCATGAACTATATCTCGACGGTTATTCCATTAGAGCAGCTTTCAATACAGCGATTATTGATAACTCGGCTTCGTCGTAAAGCGCATAATTTACGGTGCGGACATTAAAGAGGTTCGCCAGTGCGCATTTTCTTCCAATTAACCAGGAGTATTTGTCAGTGGTAAGAGTAACGACTCGCCATTGACTCCCGAGTGAGTGCTATGTCGAGTGTTGCTAAGGACTGGTCCGTTTTGGGACGGAAGGTAAGGTTACTCCCAGTCTCAGTATGACTGCTGTGGGGTTAAAAGGTTACTCTTTGGTTACAGCGTGATTATGTAGGGTTAACTTTTGCTTTGTGAATCAGCTTCTGATACGATGATGATCTGAGGTGAGTGTTGTTAAGTGTTGTTCAGTTTTGGGACGGTTTTGTTTCGTTTCCATGTGGCAGTGGTGGGGTTAAAAGCTTTTGCTTTGCGATTCGAGTCTTTATTGCGACGATGACATGTGGTGGTGATAGTAGGGTTAGCAATATGGATGTCTGTGACACCATGATTACTATGGGAATACTCACGTTACTTATGCAAACAAACAATATACTCGTACCTATTTGTGACGCAAACGGGTTTTGATCGCGAAATAATGCTAAATGTTGTGCAATGTTGGTAATATTTTAGATACAGACTTAATTTTAGAACTGATTTATTTGCAGAATTGATACACAGAAGTCCCTTAAATAATAGATATTTTGTATTCTTTGCAGTCCTAAGGCATTTGTCCATTATAATTTGAGAGTATTATCAAGCAGAAAAAATGCGTTTCTTACTATTTCGAATTAAAACATCAACAGTTAATCAGAAGAATCATAATTATGTCAGTCTGTGATGTCAGTCATCATCTAATCGACATATTGGCAAGGATTCGAGTTAATCACAAGAATCATATATTATAGTAGTATGTCAGTCATCAGAATCTAAGCGACATAAATAAATAAATAACCCAAAACATGCCACGCTGGCCACACAGCGCCACCTAGCCCCAAACTAAGCCGAAGCTTGTACTGTGGGTACTAGACAACTGATAAACTTACTTAGATACATTTTTTGTGTAAATAAATAGATACATATTATACATAGAAAACACCCAGACCAATACAAACAGACATGTTCATGAACACAAATGTTTGTAATGTGCGGGAATCGAACCCACGACCCTTGGCCTGAGCCAAGGGTCGTGGGTTCGATGTACAGAGGGCAGAGGTCACTACCAAATAAGCCAGTCAAATATTGCATAATATACACAATATCTCCATATTGGCAAGAAATCATATAAAATCGGGACGGGACGGAACGGAACGGGACGCCCTTGATGTGTGCACACCAATCTGCTTGTTGGCAACACTAGCCACATCCAACATACCGCCAAGCGCGTGGCCGGCCAATAACTTAGCTTAATTTATGAGTCATTTTCGCATGTCCCGGTCACAATGCCGCGTAATGCGACCATAGACAATGGCCTGCGCAATCTGAGCCCATCGTGCGATTTGAAATGTGAACCATAAATTGTTAATTGTAATTAATTGGTTGTTCGTTACGATAAGACCACCTCTACCTGTTCGGTTTTTGACGTTCTAGTGAAAGTACGTTGAACGAACGGTAGCTTAACAAAACCGAATGTATAAATTTATAGGGATTAAGTTAAAGAGAGAGCATGACACAGTATGTGAACTTATAAGGGAAGCAACAAAGTTTCTGTGGGCAGCAAGGAGGGAGATGGTTTCTCTTTGGGTGGGTATATTCCAGAATCCCCTGACCCTCATAGTTCGTTTTGCCTCTACCTTCTTAGCATGAACGGACAAGGATGAGGATATGTAAGCCCTTGCCGGACTTTTTGTTCCCTGAGATATACAAACTTTAGGTGATCAAGGCGAGAGTGAATCGGTATTTTTTGTAATGTTGCAAGCTTATAGAGACGGCTCTTAGCTTATAAGCATTTTGGTGAAGATGGCCATTACTCATAAAATAAGCGTTTCTCAGTAGCTGAAATCATGCTTAATATTACGTTTAATGCCGCTATGATATATTCTCTTAGTCATATACTAAGTATTACACTTGTCCAATTATCCCCTTCGGAAATGACCGCATTAAAGATTAAAATGACATCTTAACCGCGTACCTACGTAAAGGAATTCGCAAATCTTAAAGTACAGGATATGGTACCAAAGAACTAATTAACAAATTAAGTTACTTATTCCCATACCTCTACCACGGGTATCGAATTACATGTACTTGAAGTTTGCAGCATTAAGTCTAATCAATATAGGCGCTTAACCTACTTCGTGATCAAACCGATGAAGGTAATGTCAGGTGTATAGATCTAGTGGAATAATAATAGTCTCCTGACTGGATTCCGGCTAAAGCAGACAATCCCCAAGGAATGTGCGCAAGAGACACGTCATCTTTTCGCTGCAAGCCAACCTAACCCTGCCCGTAACGCATCCTGCCGAATAACAAACGAGGCGCTGGCAACCGACTGGTGGCGGTATAACCATCACAACTGAAGGCGTAGCTAAATCGACAGACCGATGACAGGCAGCAACGTTACCGGAGCGAGAAGCTACGCCCTGCGATCGTCAAACCACCTGCCCAGCGTGGCGATAATGGGTATATGCTCCAGATGTTTACTAAGTGACGAACAACTGGAGAAGCCTGCTGTGGTTATTTACGAGTATCTGGTATAACCATCATAATGCCTTCAATTATGATGACCTACCGTCGAATGCCAAAGCTTCGTTCGTTATTCGTCCGGATGCACCACGGACAGGTGAAAGAGGCTTAGAACTAAGGAATGATAGGTCCCTTACATCCCATATAGATTTACTATACTGATTCCAAACTAAAAACACTTTCAAGAGAGCGACGTCAAAATATAAAATACGATTATTGTTACGTCTCAACTGTACAAAATTACACTTAACAAGCTCATTAAATAATGTGGAATAAATTAAATTCCTTCATTACTGGCTGGTAATGGATCCCAAATGGGACGTGTTACCGTTTACGAGGTACGTCCGAGTTTATATGTGGACTTGGTACTCGTTAAATTGAAATGTAAATTCATAATATCCGTTCGAATGTAACCCTGTGCATAAAAACCGATGATATTACAAATCGAACGGTTCCTTTGCGACTGTAGGGCTGCCGGCGGACCTTTTTGCAGTAATATGCATTAAAGTAGCTTTTGATTAAGTAATACATGAACTTCTATTGTCAGTGTGGTGGCCAGATTTAGAAAAGGACCACCCGGGACAGAAGACGACTTAGGGAATATCAGGAAACGAGCAGCAACCTTTACCTGGGTACAAATAAAACCTACTGTCAAGTGTAGTAACTAAGGCAATTCCTGCCAGCTACCTGCGCAAATGATCACTCCACCTAGCCGGAAGGCGTCCTAAGGTGCGTTTGCCTAACAGCGGTGTCAACTCCAGAACTCGTTTACCCAACGATCGGTTTTGAATGGGTAAGCCATGTGGCTTCAATATCGCTAACAACAGGCGAATTGTAGCCAAACGCAACGTGTCGGTTGTGTTGTATTCCTTAAGCATTATAGGTGAGTTACCGATTATTCCTGACAGAATTAGGTCGCACGAGTAACCATTGTCGAATGAGTAGAAGGCGTGCGCAAATGCAGGTGCACACTCCGCTCCTGCACTCTCGCAGTTCGACACAACCGGGGACGTATCGGGCGCAGGTCCAAATAACGTGCTTTCCATTGCAATTTTTATTGATTTCTGAACATAAAAGAAGTTAGTAGATATCATTTTTTTTTTTTTTTTTATAGTGGCTCGACATAATGGCTTCCCTACACCTGATGGAAAGCGAAAGAGAAGCCCAAGTCGCTGTGACAACGGGCAAGTAACTGGTCCTGTTTAAGTTACCTGTCAGTTGCCACCGCCATGCCGGCCCAACCCTAACCCCCCACGAGCTCCGGAAACCCTACTCACCGGCAGAAACACGACCCAGAGGTCATTTGACTGCGGTATTCTATAGGGTGGAGGTCCTTCCCCGGACGGGCGGCTCAATTCGAGCGAAGATTCGCTATGCCCTACCTCTCTTAAACCTAACCTATGTTCGTGTTTTCGGCAAACAGCTTCGCTTAAAGCGAAACGCCGTGCACGAATTCTTAAAACCATCATCTGCGTTTATTAATCACCATCATCCATCATCCCTATTGTTGGGATGTAAAGGAGCGACCCATCATCTTATCGTTCCAAACCAACCTCACCTGCCCGTGGTGCATCCTGCTGAATAACGAACGAGGCGCTGGCAACCGACTGGTGGCGGTATAACCATCACAATTGAAGGCGTAGCTAAATACCACAGACCGATGACGGGCAGCAGCGTCACCGGAGCGAGAAGCTACGCCCTGCGATCGCCAACCAGCGTGGCGATTATGGGTATATCCTCCAAAAGTCGGCCCTAAGTGGCGAACAACTGGAGAGGCCTATGTCCAGCAGTGGACTGCAATAGGCTGATGATGATCCTAATTGACATTTGGGGGATTTTCCTTAGTCCCCAACTGTGTGCAGTAGGTTTTATTTGTACCCAGGTACGTTTTTTAATCGGCAACCCTAATTGGAGTTCATTACTTTTATACCAACCATCCTGTCACAACGCTAACTTATTTCAACTTTCAATTATCCTTAAGTTGGTTTTTGATTTTAATTAAATTATTGTAACCTAATTGATACATAAGTGCGATCGGTTCGTAACCTACGCATGCGCTTTCTCGCGTTTATTGCAAATATCCTATAAAGATTATCTCCACTCCGTCTTTTATAGTTTAACGAATGAAATATCTTCCATATCCAGTGTAATATATGCACTTAATTTATTATTGAAAGTGCGAGTGGGTGTAATTTGTTAGATTATGCTGTTACGACCGTTTTAATGGAGGAAATTATTTGCCTATTTATTACTTGTTGGAATATTCTTGTCGTTGCTGCACTTATTTTGGTGATATACGATTGTGGGATAACTATCTTAGGGAGAAGATTTTGTAATGTAGCTCTACTCTTTACGTTCCACTGCTGGACTAAAACTTTGATCCAATTTGCGCCTACTACTGCTCGTTGTGCTGTGATCGGTCGCATTCGGAAACCCGATTGAATTATAATAATTAAAGGTCCATAATTGATATGTCTATAATATAATTCTAATAGCACGGTTGCCTCTGATTTTATGTCTAATTCTCGTGGCCTAATTGCCTCGGAATTCCGATAGAGTATGATTGGTAAAGATTTAAAGTAGAATGGGAATTAAACAGTTTATTTGAAGCAATCCATAAAAATAAAACAATCACAAACATAAATAATTTCCATGCGCCCTGCAAACAATTTTATGAACTATCCAAAATTTCTGACAAAAAATATTTGGAAGTCGAGCATATCATCATCATTATCAGCTTGTAGACATCCACTACTGGACATAGGCAGCCCAATGAAAATCATACGAAACGTTTTTGCAGAAAAAACTCTATCAAAGCATAAAATCTGTAATAACCAAGTGTTGACCTCGCGGTATGAGTCCCATACATTTATCATGTGATACACATACATTTATCAAATAATATGTAATTGTCTGTTTGCTCGAGGGCCGGTAATTACGGGTAATCTCGCATTAGACGCGAATCGATGACTCATGGGGGATTCACATTAAAATGTAAATGCGGTACTGAACATGTCCCTTCGTACAGGTAATTGTTTCACTTTCGTCATTAATGTTATGTTATTTCCTTATTTAATGTATGTATAGGTACTAAATCTGCAATGTAGTATGTCAATGTATGTGAAAATCTTGTGAATTCTCATATTATATTCATACCTACCTATTTTTGTTCAATATACTTCCTCTTGACGTATCTTATTAGTTATTTGTGACGTTTTTTGTTTTGGTATTTACCGTTCGCGAATTTTAAAATATAATAGGTACCTCTTTTTTTAACTAACTTTTGCAAAATATTCACGCTATTAAATATGTGACAACAGAAATAATAAACGTACGTGTATTTTTCATTTCACATAATCTTAATCCCCAACTAATCATCCTTAAATTTTTTATCATCCTCTAACATTTTTCACTTTATTATGCATAAGTTTAATCCTACAAAGTATAACCCTTTAACTGCAGTCGGAAATAAAGGGTATCTAAGGACATCGTTCACATTCAGTCATTAAACAGTTACACAATATTTACACGTCAATTAAACGACTCGGTGACCATTTAAGAAAATCTCAACGTCATTTACGCGCAAGCAAAATAGGCAATGCCAGCATTAACGTCGGACCAGAATCGCGCGATTAATCCGCGACACAAGAAACACATTCACCCCGTAATGATATGCGATGTGTAGTGTTACAATAATTTATGTGAACGTTCCCATCTGCGATTTATTTAGCAGGTGAGTTGTCGTGAAAGGTGAGAGCGCGGTCGTGACAACAAACACACACGCTGCCCAGTCGATATTGTGCGCAGGATTACCATAAAGCTTTCGCGTTCACTTAATGGTTGTACGAGACTGGTAGCAGAGCAGTATTCTAATTCGACGGATACTTGCGCATTTAACGGTGCTGAGACGTTTCGCAATGCCCGCTTGTCGGACGGACGATCGGCAGGTGAGGCTGTTTGCCTCGACGTCGATGCCTCTGTGACAGATGCGTGTGACATTTGACAGGTTTTACGCGACTGGATGAGTTAAGGGTTGGGATGTGATGTGATTTGTTATGTAAGATTTCAATTTTATGTGTGCGTTAGATATGTAGGACACATGTTTAATTGTTTAAGGTACATGTAGGAACTTCGTAGTTTGATCTGGAATCATACATAAGTTATGGATGGATTTCATCATTAGTTTTTATTTTTACACACGGACGTGTCTCAACACAGTGTGATTAAAGCCTTTAGTTTTGGCTTGGGTTTGAGACCTTAACGAAACGTATTTAGAAATCGTTACGGTATTCGTAGTAGGGGAAAATATAGGTGTAGCGCCAATTAATTTTGTGATTTATGATCGTTTGTGTGACCTATGAAGCCTATGAGTAAGATGTTTCATAAATGAATTTATATTTCCTTTGGTAGACGACATTAAATTCGATAACATTTAAAAAAAAGGTAAATCCCCTTTTTTAAAGTTCCTTTTAAAGTGTCATAATAACACACAATTTTATTTAATTTTTAGTTTATTTAGGAAGAAAATTTTAAAAGAATTTTCAGGTATATTAGGCTAATATTATTATATTTATGACAGATTGCACTCAAAATCGGTCAAAGCAATCTGATCGAAGACCTAACCAAAAAAAACGGGACGCGGGTTAACCTGTTCATTCCCAACAAAATACCAGAAGCTAAGGTTACATTGACACTAGTTGCCCATGTCAATTAATAGCACGTACGTATGCGTGCCTCCGCTAATTACCCCCCATTGTAATCAGACATTGTGTGCATCGCGGTATTCGCTCACAAAAACCGGTCCCCGCGCGTGTGCTACAAGAGACCTGGCGAATGGGACTAGTGACATATTTTTTACGATTTAATTTGCATTTTTTATTAGCACCTGGCCGTTGCAGGGTTAAGTCGTTATGTGTGATTAATTTCATCTGATTTGTGACGTAACAAAATAGTGTTACTTTCCGGTTTCGATATCCGGTCGGATCAATTTAGGAAATTAAATTTTCCACTGTATCGGGTCTGGGTGTTCTTGGAGACGCCTCCAGTCGTCATGTGGTGCTCATAGTATAAGGGAAAACGTCAGTTTGAGACCCGGGATTCCTGGTATATTTTTCATTTAAGTTTTTGAAAAGTAGCGTTCAAGTGTGTTTCATGAGAACAGGAATGTCTCATCATTTCATACAATTGCGTCACACCGACAGAATAGATCGCGTTTCGAGATCAGTCCTTTTATAGCAAGACTCTCTAGATATTTTATAAATGGCGTGCTGATTACTATCTGACGGATAAGCCTATCATACACATGCCTCCACACGAGACACGATCACGTGTTATTAACTAGCCCATACTTATACCCGATAATTGTGATAGGGCGCCATTGTTACACCTCTTGTACTACAATAGTCGCCTTACTAGGGTTGCCAGGTTGCTAAGCCTAATGGCCGCACTGAGCAGTTAGTTTGGCCGGATATAAGAGTAAAAATCTTCAATAATATCATTGAAGATTTTGTCATCAACATCATCGCGTTATTCTGGTTGTGTTCAAAGGCCGTCCGCTTTCTTGCAGTCTTCTCCACCTTAGTCGCGCGTCTCCCTTATAGTGATTCGATTGACAGGCATGTTCTCAGATACGACGTCACGACGTCTTTACCCTAAGTGTTGCGGAGGTCTGATGGCAGTCGCTCTGTGTAAAAGCTTAGCCCTCGCCAAATCTCTCAGTTTGGGAAGCCGACCCTGAGACAATCGGGAAAAAGGCTAGAATGGTTCTCAGATACGAAGTCAAGTTAGCTATTTTTGCGCCTTTCTGCCAGGGCCTAGCAATTATAAAGGAGTTTGTGCTTCATTTTAAAGGTACCCACAATTATTTTTATTATTTAGTTTTTAAAGGTGGGTACGGTTTTATTTCGCAATAAAAAAGCCTTACCATGTCCTGCTTTATCCGGACGCTTGGCAACGCTACTTACGATTAGTTAACCTGTAACAGCTGCCGCGTACTTATGTTAATTTAGAATAGTTTGCACTTTTTTATTGACATATTAATTTGCATCATACATTCAGAGGATGGATGACGGTTGATTATTATGACTTTTATATTCGTTTCTAAATATTGTGTTTTCTATACTAATATTATAAAGAGGAAAGATTTGATTGTTTGTTTGTTTGTTTGATACGAATAGGCTCCGAAACTACTGGACCGAATTGAATAATTCTTTCACTGTCGGAAAGCTACACTATCTGCGCTGAACATAGGCTATATATATTTTTTTTTAAAGTTAGGGAACCGTGCTAAAAGTTTAATAATGTAACTGAAGGTGTGAAAAAATTACCAAAAATCTTTCAAACTGACATGTATTGAAAACGTTACCATAGTAACCTAAACAACCCGAAGCGAAGCGAGGGCGGTTTGGCTAGTCTTAAATAAAAGAGTAATTATGCTGCATCAGTACATACTGCAGTAGTAGCGTATTTAATATTTTTCTCGGATTCATCCGGTATCCGATTAAGGGTTTCCCTTCTATTATGGGTCTAAGATGATGACTATTACTAGGCCAGTCTACCTGAACACCCAGACATATTTTTTTTAAACTTTGTAAAATTCACACAAAATTTTTTGTCGAATTCGAATCGATCGTACGACCAAACTCAGCTGTCATTACAACATGGAATACTATAATTTAAAGCATTATTAATACCATAATTTAAAGCGTAATTAATCACTGCAATAAAATGACCAGATCATTTAAGTATTTTAACGTCACAATTACGTACAAATATTGGAACTCATACGCTGTCTTCTATTTTCCTTATTATTATACTTATCACCTTTGTGCGGTAATTAAGAGTAATTCTACTGAAAATTTATTACGCATTTTAGCTCTGATTAATTAGGTACATTTAATAGTCATAAGTTATTGTCGAAATTTTTATTCAAGAAAAGGTGTCAGGTTTGTTATTTGCATTAACCCGTCAACCGCCTATTGGCCGATTCTGATGCCAAATATTAAATATTTTACATACATGAATTTAAATGAAATTCATGTATGTAAAATATTTAATTACTAATGACAAAAAAGCCTAAAATAACTTAAAAATTATTTTTATGTAGCTAGTAGAGTTAAGGTCTTGCTAAACCATTAGGTATCTTTTTGATTGGCTCGGTGGCTCATATGGTAGTGACCTCTGCCTCCTGAGCCGAGGGTCGTGGCCCGTCGTGGGTTCGATTTCCGCACAGTACCAACATTTGTGTTCATAAACATGTCTGTTTGTATTGGTTTGGGTGTTTAATATGTATTTATTTACAAAAAAAAAGTATCTAAGTAAGTTTGTCAGTTGTTTAGTACCCATAGCTACAAGCTTTGGCTTAGTTTGGGGCTAGACGGCGCTGTGTGGCCCAGCGTGGCATGTCTTGGGTATAGCCGTTACTAAACCTAATCCATTCTTTTATTTCTGTTACTACCTATATTTTTTCTAAGTATGTAACCCTGTGCAAAAACCTATCTATCTTATGATCAGGCAACCAGAAGAAAAAATATCATAAACTGTTTGATATTATCTGTGCAGTAACCAACATTTATCACGTCGTGTTAAGACCTAGGTATCCAGGTTTAATATGATTCTATAGTGTGCTATAAATGTGATTTATTGCAGTGTGATATAAAATCTGACACTTTATTGATTATGACCAATGAACAATGCAATATATATTTTTTAATTTTATTTTTCATTTTATTGCCTACTCACGTTTGAATGTATAAGATAGCTATCCTTTATTGCGAAATGTTTGCAGTAGTTGATATTAGAACATAAAAGATATTGCGAAAGAAATTATGTAAGATAGTTATTGAGATTATTGCTAATAAGTACAATGTTAGTGGGTGTTAGCTATATTTTTACATTAATTTTTATGATAAGAACTACCTATGCGCATAACTATAGGGTCTTTAATCTTTAGTAATTACCCGTTGTCTGTTGTCATAGCGACTAGTATTGCCTTTTTAGCTTTCCATCAGGCGAAAGGGCGCTACTGTGTTTGCCAATATATAAAAGGGTTGTGAAATTCTAATATTGCTTAAATTATTTTAACCTCTTTTTTAAATTACTTTATTATAAAACTTTATTTTTTTTATATAATTTCTATTGCAAGTTGGTTTAAAAGGCGAAATTATCTATCTATATATATAAAAGGAGAAACTGACTGACTGACTGACATATCAACGCACAGCCCAAACGGCTAAACGTAGGCACTTGAAATTTGGAAGGGACGTAGCTTAGGTACCGTAGGGGTGCACTAAGAAAGGAATTCCCGAAATTCCCACGGGAACGGGAATTAGCGGGAAAATCCTTTTGTATGAAAAATCTAAACCGCTTAAGTTAGACGCTTGAAATTTGGCATGCAGGTACCTTAGTAAATATAAAGTTTAGTTATGGCTGTATTTTGAGAAATTCCCACGGGAACGGGAGTTAGCGGGAAAAAACTTTTGTATGTATAAATTTAAACACGCGGACGAAGTCGCGGGCAAAAGCTAGTTACATATACATACCTAGTATTCCCCTGTGGTCAGCCTTTATATAATGTAATTGTCTTTGCTATGAGCGATCAAAGAAAAATAAAAGACTTATAGTACAAGGTTGCCCAAGATAGATCAAAGTGGTAAACTATTGAAGAAGCCTAGGTCCAGCAATGGACTGCGAAAGCCTGTTGATGATGATGAGTACAAGGTATATACAAATACATATAGTATGCTTATCTAGTACTGTTGTTATATTCTTATTTTTAGGGTGCATTATTTAGCATGTTTATTTATTACTAATCCCTAACGATAAAACTTGTGAATCACGAATAAACAAAGTTTATTTGATTATTTATTTGAAGTTTAGTCATATGACAAGATATGACGTTGCCTCTGTCCGTACGCTTGCGTGCGCGCAGTCGGTTCGTGCCAATGTCATCGCCTGCGCACTGAGTTTTCCTTTTTTTGTGTTCCCCATGAAGGTCGGTGCCAGATGTCTTCGCGTGTCCTAACACTAAATTATGTAAACAATAGATCAGTAGGTGTTTAATACTTGGATACTATTTTTTTTATTGACGAAGTATCGTTTTAATAGTCGCCTGATGCGTTTTAATGTAACGGACTATTTATGGCGTGTTACCATTGTTCGCTGAAGTCTCTATTTGTACGAACTGGAGTGGAGACAAGGTGATGTTAATTAATATGCAATTAGGTAAGTAAGATACCATTGTATTTTTTACAAGCTTGTACTATTTGTCATCTATTTATGAATGTTTTATGGAAAGTCGACCTCGGATACGCAATTTGTAGGAACATATTATCGCAACCCTGGCGATGCGAAAGGATTCCAGTCACTGTACTTAGATAGAATTTAAGAAACGATTTTTGTAAACCTAAATATTTTTGTAAGACTCGATAATGGGTGTTCTGGAAATCGCCTCCATCCATCATTTTGTACTCTTAGTACAAGGGTAAGGCTCTGTTTAAGAAATCGATATTGTTAGTGTTCATCTTATTCTATCTTATTTATAACAAAACTGTACTTTAAATTTCTTCCATTGTGATTTGATTGTAAAAGTACCTATTATCTGATTCGTACGTAAACATGCAAACCACTTTCTCAAATTATTTATCAATGTCTAGTCCAGCTAGACTATAACTTTCAACGATATTGAAAGTCAATTTCCCTAACAGATATTTTCTAAACCACACACGAAGTCGGTTCTAGTTTATTTATTTGAGCAATTGCACATACAATAGTAGCCTTAAAAGTAAATCTCATATTACGATTAATTTTATCCAGCCTTTACGATTTGATGATAGCAATGATCACTATTCGCCTTCATAGTAATCAAGATTATAATGAAAAAATAAACCAGAGAATCAAATTCGGAATTGCTTGACAACTCAAAGTGGCACAATCAGGAAGCCGCCGGGTTCTGTGATTACGAGCCGTCCTGCCAACCCCTCATTACATTTACGCACCACTATTAAGCATAATCAAGCTCTCATCACACACGGAGATGGAGGAAACAATAAAATGTACACTTGTAATAAAATAAAGCTGCAGCGCTGTCGGACATTTGTTTTCGCGAAGCGTCCGACGTCCGTAAACAATAGACGATCGTACACTCAACTGACGTTTGCAACTCGAGTCTCAAAAATGGCACGAGGGTAACCGGGGCAATTTGATTTGGAAACGAAATGAAAAGTGCGGAAACGTTCAGAAACTCCCCTCGCGTTGCGGAGAGAGCGAGTGCGTGCAACCCTTCATTACAACCTACGACTATTATGGCGCAATCAAGCACTCGGCACATACGCGAAACTGAGGAAACAATAAAACAAAATTGACGTATAAAACCACTCCTTGAACTAATTTCGAGTTGAGGCCTAGACTGTGCTTTGTGCATTAGCTAGGTATGGCAAGCCACTATAATTTCGGATCGATCGGATTTTGTTTTGAAATTGATTTACTAGACGTAACAGCTAGTCTCCTTGCAAGCTTTGGTATTAATTTATGTATATAATACTTCATATGTTACAAAATGTATGTAATTGAATATACAAATATTTTTTCAGAAATTAACGTTTTGCCTTGTTGTAATAATCGTTCAAATTCAAGCTCAAGGTGATAAACATAAATGCAAAATTAAGCGAAGAACGCAATTGCGAGATAGATTAACTCTTAATTTAAACTAGTCCGTCACAATCAGTGTCATTTCCTCCATAAACCTGTTCAGAAATCGAAAAGAGATCGTAAAACAAGATGACTGCTGAAATTGCTTCCTCTTTCATACACGTAAGCTGATGCTCAGCATTCAAAGGCAATAATTATTGAGGTGTAAAATTTACACTGACATACGTTTATGTGAACGATACGTGAGCGAGATGAAACGAACAACACCGCAGCTATTTAAATGATATTTTACAGCTTGTGTTTGCGACATGGAGCGTTAATGGACTCCGCTTGAAACCTTTCACGTGACGATCGAGATAATGCACCCGACACATGAATAGGTGATCTTAATTTATCCGAGAAAGGTTCCGGTTAACACCGCGTATCGGTCGCTAATCGAATCACATGCGTGCGATTTATGGAATCGATAACAGAATCGATGCGTATCTAACGGATCCTTTAATGATTCAACCGCCACTCAACGGTACTTTAAGATTATAATTGTGGTGTCCAAGTTACATGCAGCATGCACTATTAAATAAAGCTATATAAGTCAGCCATTCTAATTAACAATTTGCTTTTCTTAATGTGAATAGACAATATTGATTAGAACGCATTTGTGTACCGCCTGAAATCTTATTAGAATCTTATATGAAGTTCTAATGTCTAACAAATGAAGTTCCGTTAAGAAATAATAACAATGTCATGTGTACAATCTATTAGATTATATTGTCAACTCATAAGTAGTTCACAATGGACAAAAAATAGATTCAGTAGCGCTGACAATGACTGGACGAGGTCAGTTTTTGTCCGTAATTATGTATTTATTTACTTAGTAATTACTTATTCATCCACAACGGCATTGATATGATCGACCTCTGTTTTTACGTTAAATGAGTATTTATCGTTACAAATAGTGTCATTGCATAAAAACACCAAATGAGTACCGACTCAAGACTATGACGTACTATGTCATTGCTAAGTATACTAATTGCGGTAAACTTTAAGAATCGATCGTTTATCAAAAATTAAAGCTGGCCGTATGTGCCACAAGTCGCATGTCGTTCACAACTTAGGAAGTCACGCGAGCGTTTAAAGGGTTAACACATTTAATACCTTTTCTGTTATAAAGATTTTATCGTAGCGCTAAAACAAATTTAGGTATTTACTTTGACATTTCAATTTATTTTTATTTGTTTACAGTTTCGCCCGGCCATAACCCTTTAACTTTTTACTACTAAAAAAAGTCATTAAGTGCGTAAGTTACCGAGTAAAGTGCTAATTTATGCTCTATACGACAAACACGAGAGCTTCTAGGTAAATAAGCGGTAGTAAAACGGTACTCACTGTGTGGTGGTGTTAAGGATAGCGCTGAGACGGCGGCGGGAGGCACCGGCGGGAACATGTCCTGGTGCGGCGGGAACATCCGTGGTGGTGGCGGCACCTCCGCCTCGGGCTCCTCGTTCTCCTGCTTGGGCGGCGAGCGCGGGCGCGCCAGCCGCACGGCCTTCAGGCCGCCGCTGGGCGAGCGGCGCATCGACAGGTTCTCCGGCGTGTCCGACTCGCCCGAGCGGCGCCGCGGGCGCGCCTGCTTGCGCCGCGGCTGCGGGCTGTGCGGGCTGGCGGGCGGCGACGGCGCCGGCGGCGAGCGCGCCGGGCTGCGCGCCAGCGGCGTCGGCGACCGCGTCTGCTCCGCCTCGCGCTCGCGCTCGCGGTCCTGGTCCGCCAGCCCGCGCACCTGCAGCGACTCCCCCGCGCGGATCACCGTCCCCAGCTGCTCCTGCGCCACCGACACCTCCCCGCGGTACATAAAGTCCACCACCGCCTGCACCTCCCATCCCTGAAAGTCCTTCAGCACGATCACCGGGTGCTTGCACGGGTTCTCGCTGAATATTCTGCGGAAGAGCGGGCTGCACGCGCCGAGCAGCACCTTGTGCGCGCGCACGCGGCGTTCGGCGCACACCAGCGTCACGTCCACCAGCGTCTCGGCGTGCAGCAGCGCCTCGAAGGAGCGCAGCAGGTGCGCCTGGTGGTTGTTCCAGCGCAGGCTGTAGTGCTCCTCGCCGCCCGCGGCGGCCGGCTTGTCGTCCATCGCGCGCGCCGCAGTCAGCGCGTGTGGCGTGTGTGCGCGCGGCGCCCGCGGGCGCGTGCGCGGCCTCGCGCCGCCCTCCGCCCGCTTCGCACCCCGCACTCCAACCCTTTCGTCGCTCAAAGAATCGCCTTCCCGCCGGACCGCAATCTTCGCATCGCACTATCCGCGGACTTCACGAAAGCGTCCGAGAGCACTGTCACAGCGAGAGGTTCGAGTTTGAGAGCACTGCACTGTTCGGTCGCGAGGGTAGCGTCGGGAGCGAAGGCGTACGTGTGTCGCGGGCGGCTCGCGAGCGCGGAGTGAGCTGGCAGACGGGCGCGCGGAGCGACGGTGTCGCGCGAATGCCGAACGTCGGCCGCTCGCGCGCGGTCGGCACTGGAGTGGCCGCCCGCGCCGGAGTGGGTCCGCCCCCGGCCCCGCCCCGCGCACACACGCGCGCCGCGCCCCGCGCCGCGACACACATGTCACATTACCCGGTACCTACACATGTGACGCCTCCTACGCGGTATGTATTTTTTGGATACCTACAGTTCGGCGAGGCGGCGTCCGCGCGTTGGCCCGATGCGACGACCGATGAACGTAAAAATATTGTTATCAGCTGACCGAGCACAATGAGGAGCGGCGAGCTGCCCCGTGCCCCAGAGACGCTCCGCTCTCGGCCCGAATATGAAAACAGAATTAAATGCTGGGCATCTAATTCAACCTGTGGATATTGTCGGCCGGTTTCCTTGAGTAGTAGGTATTTTGATAACGACACAGATTGCTAAAAGTTTTACATTACTTTACAAATCTGTATCTTTTCTTTTGTTGGAGGATACATTATTTATGTTTTTGAAGGATTACGAGTGCATTCATTCACAAAGCAAACTAAATTAATATTATTAATAAGTATGTATTTTGTTTATGTCTTCAATATTTATTTTAAAAAAAGATCGTTTGAAAATGAATCAAGATATTATAAACTAACCTGATTAAAAAGATACTGCTTAATTGGCTACACAGAATAGTTAATTCCAAGAAAGAGCTTTAATATAAACAGTTACAGATTTGGATCAAATGCTGTAATAAGACTTTTAGGTTCTCTTAGATCAATCTATCTACGCTTAAAAATAATTGGAGAGGAAACAATTTGGTTCAAAACTATTGTATGATTTGGTTTATTTCATAACAGGAGAAGTTAATGTGAATAATTTATTGATAGTGTGAGTTTTGTGATTGTTTTATTGTAATAAAGTGTTATAGAAGAGTGTTGGGTGTTTGATATATGTACCTATTAAGTATTTGTATACAAAAAGGTATATTAGTAAGTTTACCCACAGTACTTACAAGCTCTCTTAGTTTGGGACTAGATGACGCTGTGTAGCCCAGCGTGGCATTTCTTGGGTTATTTATTAACAAAGAGTATAAAGAGGATTTTTCTTATCGTATATTGGCATTAATTAAGTAATAAGATTAATCTTAGGATTTAATCCATCATTATCCATATTAATTAGGTATTGGAACCATGACTTTTTTATTAGGCTCTATAATTTGTCCCAATGATGGGAACCACCAATATGCCATTTCATAAATAGAAACACAATAGGGAATACACGTGTTCTTTTGTGGATTTATTTAAATTCTATTTTACAAATGTTGAAGTTTTTTAATTTTTGTTCTATGTACGACTTAAAGAGGTAGTGTAATTGGGGCGATTCCAAAATACTCTATAAGACGTAATGTTTGCAATTTTAATTACTATTGTTTAAATTTTAAAATGTTTCCTGACCAAATATGTAATGAAAAAAATAGATAATATAGCGAGAAAAGGTTTTGGTATCGTTGCATTTTTTAGTACTAAAGCGTTAAAATTTACACGTTGAATTTTTTTAAGACTACTCTTTAAAAAATCAGGCATGGAAATTTTGATGCTTTCTTTACCTGCTAGTACCATGTACTTACCTACATAAGTATATGGTTTAAATCCAAGGCCTACATTTTGGTTGTCCTTATGTAATGAATATAAAAATGTCATAGTGTATCAATAATGTCATTATCCTGTCATGCGGGATCGTTATTTTCCTTAATGGGTTTATAGAGAAAAGTGTATATGTAAAAGTATCAATTTTGTGTACCAAACCAACACGGATAAATGAAAACGTATTACATTATTAAATAGTTGAAAGGAATATAAATCTTGAAAATACATATTTACAATCTTCAACGATTTTATTTTCAAGATATTATTTTTCTTAAAATTAGACTAAAGCCGAACGGCTTTGGATTATACTTTCATGATACTTGCCAAATTTTAGTCCCCCTTTTTGTTATTCATAATATTAATTTCAAGTTTAACGTTAAATTAGGTAATAAATTAAATAATGGTTTTTTTATAAACACGGCACTTCAACTCCTACGTACCTAAATATAAAAACAAAAGTCGAGACAATAATAAAATTTTAGGGTTTCATGTCTCCTAACTTAGATTTACTTGGTAAATAAATATAAGCAGAGGCATAGAATAACAGCAAATATTAATCGAACTCACGATCCTTGGTCCAGAAGGTAGGGTCTTCCAAATGAGCCAATCATGCCGGACGATTTGTTCTTCTATCTGTCATAAGTTTTATTCTAGTCTTAAAAGATTTGTCAAATCTACAGGATCATTGTTATAGTGAAAAAGTATTTACTTTAATCGTTTTCTTTTTGAGACTACTGATCCTCCAGCCTCATTGAAAAACAGTTTTGCGGAACTATGATTACTTACTATGATGTGTGCAGCAAATAAATAAACAATTTAAATTAACGATTCCATAACAGCTTAGAAAATACAGACGCAACTCGCCGGGTATCGTCTTGAGTGACTGTGATTCGGTTAAAACGTAGAGTTACGTGGTTCGATAGATGGCGTTACTGGTACATTACGTTTATCTACGTTCGGAGGAAAACGATTTGTATGAACCATTCTGTGCTACCGCGCTAAGCTAACCAATGCTTTTATAATTTTTTGTATCATATTATTGCATTTTGTTATTAAAAGGAGCCTAGGTATATTGCTGTCGTAGAGTTGTTTGGGCGAGGGAGCTTTAAATATCTTTGATTTTCTCTCAAAATTTCATTACTTTAACAAATCTCACATATCTCCTGATAAACTCTATATACTACTACTACTACTACCTACGCCTATTACAGTCATCTCCGGTATCGGAGACATATTTGAAACAATAATAATTGAACATCTTTTAAATAAATGTTCGTTGTTGCACGCTAAAAAATGTCTGAATTAGAACATTAGATTTTTATTGTTATCTCTAAAATTTAAGATGAAAGTATGTAAATAATACATTAAATAATATACCTACATACAATTAATAACAAAAAGATCTCGCTTAGAAATATATCAAAGTGTAAATTAAATTTTAAGAAGACTTGAATTTATTAATCGAACGTGCATTGTTATGTTTCTTCTAAAATTTCTTTGGGAGGTATCCAGTGAATTTTAAGGAAGACCATATTTATTCCCTTGCTTTATTATTTATTTTTATATAACTTTAATTATTAAGGTAAAAAAGGTACCTTTACTAAGGAGAATTAAAGGTAACTCCTATCTAAAAAAATAAATCACAGACAGAATATACCGTACCTCGATTCAGGTAGATGTTAGGTAAACCTGAATGTAGGTACCATTAATGTCCAGAGTACCTAATACCAGTTTATAAGTAGACCTGCATTGTCATACCGGTACATCGAGAACTATCTACATTTTCCTCGTTCACCTCAAGGAGGGCCGAAAGCGAAACTTCGCGTCTCAAACTTTTACGGATTACTTTTTGCCTTGAACTTCGGAATTTTTTATTGAATGCCATTTTAATGTTCGGTTTTTAATAATCGAGGACGGGTTTTCAGTAAATGTGTAATTTTTACCATCTAGTATTTTGAGTTTCTTTTAATACGTATACGAGTACTTTAACCACTCATACACAATATAAATATGTACCTATCTACACTGTAAATAACTATCATACATTGACCTTAAATGGTTTAAGTAGCTTATGCACTTAAGGACAATGAATTTACCACAAATAATAAATAAATAACCCAAGACATGCCCAAAACTAAGCTGAAGCTTGTATCTACTAAAGGTACTAGCCAAGTGATATATTTACTTAGATGATAAAATAAATACGTATTATACAAAGTGAACACCCAGACCAATAGAAACAGACATGTTCATGCAATTAAATGTTTGTACTGTGCGGGGATCGAACCCACAACCCTTGGCTAAGGAGGCAGAGATAACTACCAAATAAGTCATCGGGCCAGTAATTGTGTGCTTACATACAATTTTAAACACAGGTGTCCTTGTGAACACAATCCAGTTTCTTTTCGTGGACACCTGTGAACCACTAAGTAGTGGTATGAAAGCGGGTAAAATGAGAAACAAAGAGTGCCCTTTGTACCTACTTGTTTTTGGAAGCAATTAATCCCGTTCACTTATTAAGTACTTTTTGCGTGTCATTCGATGGCTAATAGTCTTGATCTTGAGTAATAAAAATATTCTACTAAATTAATTGCTTAATATGACCAACATGAATAAGTAGGTCCTTTCGATTTATAATTAAATGGAATTTTCGCCCCTAATTAACTTAAATAAGTATTTATAAACATTGCTTACTAATACATAATTATAATGTGCTTACCTACCTATGAGTACATTATATTTAAAAGGTATTTTGTTTGTGTTACGAAAACGAATAAATGTTTTTAAACAATTGAGAGTATTCCTTTTTCAAAAAGTGTGACTGCTTGTACCTGCTGTTAAGTCGTCATTTCATTTTGTTAGTATTTTCTTTCGATAAAATGTAGGTATGAGACTCTACACTGGCAGTATACAACAAAAATATTAATTTAAGAATGTTACATTCAAATACATATTTGAATTTAGAATGCCTTTGCAGGAAATTGCTTTTGAAATACATAATGGGAATATTGCATATGGATCACAAAAACACTTTTTTTGCAAAAGTTCAATATTACAGAATATTGTAAAGTATTGATGTGACTGATTTCTCTTCAGTGTAAGACGTAATGTGTTATGCATGCCTAATGAGTTCTAATCACTATCTATTTCTTAGTATGTTATTACTTACATGTATTAAGTGCTCAAATATATTTATTAAATTACCGTGAGAACATATTTATTCATTAAAATAATTATGGAATGCATGTTGTGAAAATTACGTAAGACTTTATATTGTGATGAGATACTGCAAAGTCTGGAACACTGTTGCAAAGTTGCTTGTCTTACGATATTCTGCCGGTTGAGTTTTGGTGAAGGTACGGCGGAATTATATGATTCTTCCCGCCACTTTCTATCATCGGACGAGCAGGGTATAAATTAGGTACTGTGACGATATTTAGAAGGTACATTACTATGCCCGAAAAGGGCGGCTAAATTCCAAAGAACCTATCTAAGTCTATATTAAAGAATTTGAATTTGGACAAATAGGCACCTTTATTTATGGTGCAAGTTCCAAAAACTCGCGTAGTGTGTTTCGCCTCTACTTTCATAGTACAAACGACCAAACTCCTTGTCGGGATCTTTGTTTCCCGAGAAATGTAATCTTCCGGTGTTCGAGACGAGAGTGAACCAGTTTTTGCTGGGCGAGCGCGCTCTATAGTAGACTTCAATATCGCTTTACATCAGGCGAATTGGTCAAGCGAAAACCCACTACTACCTATTCTTGATATCGAGAATCCTGAAATACCTAAGAAGCCTGCTTTCCTATATTACTTATAACGACTTAAGTTATAATATAGTTTTGAGATTGATAAATCACCATAGAGATACTTAGATCAATAAATGTATAATTTAAATTTTACTGTCTTAGCCTTTAATGTAAATTTAAAAAAACTTTGATGTAGAAAATATGTACCTTTGTCCATAAATGAATAATCTTCATAGCCTACTTGTGTAACCTGAGTCTCGAGGCGGGTGCGGTTCCTACTGGAATGAAAGTTGCAAATGTTTGTCCAATATATAAATCGGGGGAATCGCAGCTTGCATCCAATTACAGACCGATTTCTCTACTGTCGTCTATGTCAAAAATTTTGGAGAAGGTTATGAATAGGAGACTACTGAGATACCTAGAACAGCGGAACTTACTTAGTGAAAATCAGTTTGGCTTTAGAAATAACAAGTCCACAGAGGATGCAGTAACAAAACTGGTTGATTCTGTGATCGCTAAGTTGGATAGAGGCGACAGATGTGCTGGCGTTTTCCTTGATTTAGCAAAAGCCTTCGACACCGTGTCAAGGCCAATTCTCTTAAGGAAAATGGAGCATATCGGGATTCGAGGCACTGCTCTCGACTGGTTTACGTCGTATCTTACTGACCGCAGACAAAGGGTACGAGTAGGAGATTACTACAGTGACTATGCTAGTCCGAAATATGGCATACCCCAGGGCAGTGTCCTTGGCCCGACTCTTTTTATCATCTACATCAATGGTCTCTGTGCGCTTAAGCTAAACAATGCTGAAATCTTTGCCTATGCAGATGATACCGCCATTCTCTTTCACGGAAGGTCTTGGAAAGATGCTCTTGATGCGGCGGAATCTGGTATGAGGGTGGTTTCCGACTGGCTGAATCATAATTTACTGACTCTGAACATGGAGAAAACGAAAGTGATCAACTTCAGTGTGACTAAGCGCACAGCTGCCATTAACCAGGCTCCGATACAGCTCCACACATGCAGAGACGCGAGTGCCTGTGGTTGTCCTGCCTTTGAACAGATGAGTTATATCAAATATTTGGGTGTATATATAGATGAACACCTGACCTGGGTCAAACAGCTGAACTACCTAAGTACTAGATTAAGGAAATTGATACACATCTTTCGCAGACTGCGCTCCATATCAGATGTGTGCCTATTAAAAACAGTTTATGTTGCCCTTTGTCAGTCAGTGTTGAACTACTGTATAGTATCATGGGGAGCCGCTTGCAAAACTCACCTGATAAAAGCTGAACGTGCCCAGCGCGCAATCCTGAAAGTGCTATACCAAAAAAAAGTTCGATACTGTACAAACCAACTTTACAAGGAAACGGGTATGTTGAGAGTTAGACAGTTGTATGTTGTTGCCGTAACGCTCAGGTTCCACAAAACATCACTGCAAACTATGCTAAAAAGCCTCCGGTCGCAGAGAAAACCAAAGTGGCGTAGAGAAAATTGTAAGCTAGTGTTTGGCAAAAGGTCATACTATTACAAGGGGTCCCTCATATACAGTAAGCTTGATAACTTTTTAAGTGTGGTGAATTTGAATAGGCGCAATTGTAAAAATGCACTTACAAAATGGCTGTTGAATCTAGATTACACGCAAACAGAACACCTGACAACATAAACAAGGCAAGGATCCACACGACACACACATACACACCCACACACACACACACACACACACACACACACACACACACACACACACACACACACACATTCACACACACACACACATACACATTCACTCACATACGCACGCACGCTTGAACACACGAACACAAATACACACATATTTTTATCTAAACAAACAAACATCCAAACAGTCACTTATTTTATTTTTTTCTTATCTTTTGTTCGATTTTTAATATGAAAGAGACTGAATCCCACAACACAGGGAATCCTAGTGTGGGATGCAGTGCCTAACTTAAACAAATGTATGTTTCTTGAAATAAATAAATTATTATTATTATTATGTTGTCTCCTTTGGATTTCACGGGAAGGTGTTACCCCTCCCGGTCCTTTGGAAGGCTTGCATGGGGGCACAGGCCCAACACGTAGAGGCCCCTTGAGACGATTTAATATGTGAATGTGAGATGGGATACACAGGCCGGGCATTACTTCTGAGTGCCCCAAGATGACGCACACAATAGTAATACCCGGCGAGTGCAGCACTATTGCGTAAAGATGGGTAATGAAAACTGGGACTATTGAATGAGGTTCTTGTGGGCAGGATATCTGGGCTATGGGGTGAGATAACGGTCGCCTGCCATTTCAATATCTCACAAATTAAAATATAGGCAGGTGGTGACTCGCCTGCCACTAGGTGGGCCCCCCAAATTAGCCACCAGACTGGGCGGCAAGGGGGCAACACTGGCGTGGCTGGCTAAGGGTGTAGAGAGGTGTACACCGGTTTCTGGATCGCGGTAATCCGGTCAGCCGTTCCCCGTTATTATGTAGATTGAGCACTTCCACCCTTTCAAGCATATAGCTCCTGCGCTCCACTCTGGACGGCCAACGAAGGCAAGCCAGAGGTGGGGGAAAGATGGTGTGTTCCCCCGGGAGGTCTCGGGTCCGTGGTGTCGCCACACACCAACAGCTGGCCACAAGCTGCCCTGCGGAGACTGACTGCACTGATGGGAGTTGTTGCTCTTCATGGTGCGAAGCTCACCAACTCCCAACAGCGGGCGATGGGGTCGTCACTTCCCTACGCACTTATTATTATTATTATTAAAAATTATTATTATTATAAGCTTAAATTATGAAATAATTGGTATTAAAGAATTAGCTGTATTTTTTATGCTGTAGCCTTTAAATAAAAAAAAATCTAAACTGTCGAAGCCTCAAACATGGCGCTTATAAATCGGTGTTTCCCACTCAACCCAAACTACTACTATAATAACTCCTCATTTAGTTTTATATAAGCCACTTATGGCGCTAAATGTGTGCTCCGACCACGCGATGTGGCTGTTACGGCAATCGTAGGCCAATTATTGGCAACACTTGAACCGCGTGCCCTGTGGCGAAATGTGTTTCATTAGGCTAACGAGCTGATTAAGACTCGTGTGATTTGATTAACGCCCGTGGGTTTAATATACGAGTAATGTTTTGTTAGTTCCGCTTATGAATGAATGTAATCGAATCTCGGAAACGAAAAGGTAATAGTATTTCACACTGGTAAGTGTCGAATATATTTTATAATCTAAAATACGGACTACTTAAATATCCGTCCGTATTTTAAAGGTAGATTATAAAAATATATTGGACACGTTTTTTCCTTTTTTCATTTAAACAAAAAATAACAAAGATACAATGCATCAAAATGTAGGAGTGGGGGTCTTTGACGTCACTCAGTGGCGAAAAAGCTCCCACTCTTTGACGTCACGCGTAATTTTAACGGGCTATATCTTTGTCTTAATTATGGTTATCTCTTAAAAATGGTTTAATTTACAAATTAAAAAATACGTGTCTTTTATTTTTGAACAATCTAAAAGACGGACTAATTACATTTTTAACGGCATCAGGCATATTATTGTAATAGGCATGATATATTTGAATCTTAGTACGCAGAAGTGCCAGTGGGTTGGTCATGTCTGCCGGAGAACCGACAATCCTTCAATTGCTCCATCGAGCAGACGACTTTTAGGTAGTCGTGGTGCAGGACGTCCTGCTGCTGAACGGCTGGCGTTGTCTGGATGGAGGAAGCCCAGGATAGAGAAATGTGGCGCGAATTAACCGGGTCCTGCCCAATGTTCTTTTAGAATCCAAATCCCATTTTTTTATCTATTGTATGTGGAAGTATGGGCGTGTGAAGGAGATCTACGATCAGTAGTTAAGTTTAAGAGCGGTAGGGCATAGCGAATCTTCGCTCGAATTGAGCCGCCCGTCCGGGGAAATACCTCCACCCTATAGAATACCGCAGTCAAATAACCTCTGGGTGGTGTTTCTGCCGGTGAGTAGGGTTTCCGGAGCTCGTGGGGGGTTAGGGTTGGGCCGGCATGGCGGTGGCAACTGACAGGTAACTTGCCAGGACCAGTTACTTGCCCGTTGTCACAGCGTCTTGGGCTTCTCTTTCGCTTTCCATCAGGCGTAGGGAAGCCATTACGTCGAGACACTATAAAAAAAAAAGTAGTGAACGGACGCGGGCTGTTGATTTATCTATTTGAAACATTTTGGCAGGGTCGTTCCGATTTCTGCCGGACAGTGTGTTCCGCTGTTCAGGGATAACTCGACCGTGTCCAGAATTTCGATTTCTGTTTTTATCTTAATAATATTCAAAAGACGAACAACTCTCGCCTACCTTACATTAGGGTAAATCTGGTTTAAATAATCATTACTTACCTACCTATAACTATATTGCTACCTATTGTCGCGTAAACATAATTTGAACTTAAATAAAAGATATATACACTTTGAAAATAAACAATGTAAACGGTTTTTACTACCCATATCCCACTTTCAACGAAAGAATCCCGTTTTTTTTCCACTAAAAGTTTCAAAATCCCGACCTTGAAAAAATAAAATCTGGCAACACTGCTACTCTATGACGTTGATATTGGTCTTTTAAAAGTCATATTACCTACTAACTGTATGCTCGCCCCAGGCCGTGCGTGTCATACATCAGGCTGAATTACTGTTACGTGTGAAGCCGATAAAATCAGGCCTTTCGTGGGACTACGAAAACTCCCAAATTTGTAGGGACAAATATGATAGATGATTATCTGAAAAGTAAACCAATAAAAGCAATAGACTTTTTTGGATATACATTATTCGCCAGTGTGGGCAAACACCTGAAGGTTATACCCATACCCGCCAAGTTGGGCAGGCGCGTAGGCATTGTAGCTCGCATAAATAAATAAACAGGCAACATGTTGTGTAAAATAAATAAACAGGCAGCACTTGTGTTGTGGGTATCAGAACAATGAAGGGACCACAAATATAATATTTAAAATACAAATATAAACACCCAGATAAGGAGCACAAACACAAATGCTCACCATAGGAATGTTCGTCCCGGGTGGGAATTGAACCCATAACCTTTGGATCAGGAGGCAGAAGTTACTACCAAATCAGCCACTAGTCGATAATAACTAACACTAAGGATAAGTAGAATACCAAAGTTAAATGTATATCTAACTTACAAAAGTATAGACAAAGAGTGCGTATAAGATTCTACGATCTCTGGAGTTTGAAGTAAAGATATATTGGAAAGGTATAAGGCAATTACTTAAAACCGTGTATTCTTATTATTCGATTTTGCAGAATATAAATTTATAACAAATATTTACTTATCTAGAAATACAGTGCCGTAGGTACCTTAAGTGTAAGCCAACCCGTTGTTAACCAGACGTCGCAAACGGCAAGAAAAAAGCTAAAACAATCTAATCCAGCGCAAGTCATAACAAGTTCCAGCTATAAACAAATAAAGGAATGTCCATAACGAACAGGTAGAACTTGCGGGGAGCACTGTACCAGTCGGGAACTAATCTAAGTGCCGGTTGTACAACTTGCCAGACAAGTGCCGACGTGGATGCTTTTTTAGTTTTCAGCCTTCAGTGAGTTGATATGAGCATCGCATGCATGGGGGACCCCCACAGAGCGCGCAGGCTTAGAGAAATCATGTTTGTCTGTGATTTATCTTGCTGTTCACATGTGCGATAGATGTAATATCAGAAACGGTAAAGATGCAATGAAAGTACGGCAAAGTTGTAAGGGCGAATGTATAGGGATATCGTGAAGGTAAAACACTGTTTTTAGAGATATCGTAAAGGAATATAGGATATTTCTTTAGGAATAGGCTTGTCGCCTGTGTAAATAGTAAATAATAAAAATGTAATTAGTCCATCTTTTAGCTTATTCAAAAATAAAAGACACGTATTTTTTAATTTGTAAATTAGACTAAAAATTACAAAGTAATAGCCCGTTGAAATTACGCGTGACGTCACGTACGCGGTGTGGCATTTTTACGGGACGGAATGACGTCAAAGACTCCCACTCCTAACGTTTGAGGGCTTGTATCCTTGCTGTTTTTTATTTGAATGAAAAAAATAAAAGTACGTGTCTAATACATTTTTACGATCTAAAATACGGACTAAATATAATGTAATTATATTGACCCCCAAAACATCCCTATTAGTGTTTTATGAGGGGTAAGGGGGGGGGGGGGGGGAGGTGTCTGTTATGTTTTTACTACATGGCTTTTAAAACCTATGCTATCAGGTAGATATGTTTATTCAGTAGGTCAGCCTACTACCTGATCTTCCACTGCCTTTTACCTAATCCTTATTCATACGTCTTTCCTAATTTATGGATGTAAAAGATAAAGATAGGTAAAACAGGCAAGTAGAGGTGATAACTTTCCGCTCCACCGCAGTCCGGTGATGATGACAAGACCTCCTTGGGTATCATTTTTTTATAGTAGCTCGACGTGATGGTTTCCATATGCCTGATGGAAAGCGAAAGAGAAGTCCAAGTGGCTGTGACCACGGGCAAGTAACTGACCACCTGTCAGTTGCCACCGCCATGCCGGCCCAACCCTAACCCCCACGAGCTCCGGAATCCCTACTCACCAGCAAAAATACTACCTGGTGGTCATTTAGCTGCGGTATTCTAAAGGGTCCTTCAGGCGAAGATTTACTATGCCCTACCTCTCTTGATTCATCATAGGCAGTTAGGAAAAAAAATTACAAAAGTTAAACCTAATTTCAAGATGAGCTGATGATGATGATGATCTCATTCGTTCGTAGAGTATTCAGTAATTCTCGTCAATCAAAAAATGTCTGTTTCATAATGAAGAAATTGAGTTGTTCAATAATTTCAGTTAGCTGTCAAAACACGATAGATTCATTAATTTTTCACGGTTTTTGCAACATCTGACCAATGAATTTTACTAGACTGTCGACTTATTTTCTCGACTGCACTTTCGTTGAAAGTATAATACTTGACAACGTTATTATTTTGAAGGTTATTGTGGTTTCAAAACGTTATACCTACATTATGAAAGGAAATCTGAGATGCTGGTTTTTGTACATACAAAACCATATGTTTATTTTCATCACATGCATGATTATAACCATTTTTATTATCTCATAGCTGTGCCGGCGGCGTCCCACGCGTAGATATCGGGTTTCAAAAAACACGGACTTCCATAAAATGATGCTTAAATTTTAAGTTAGGCCTGTAGCAATACATTGGTGAAAACCGCGTTAAAATCCGTTCAGTAGTTTTTGTTTCTATAACGAACATACAGACAGACAGACAAAATTTTACTGATTGCATTTTTTGGCATCAGTATCGATGACTAATCATCCCCAGAAAGTTATTTTGAAAATATATTTATTGTACACAATTGACCTCTATAAAGATTATAAGTATTGATGTAGATAGAAGATTAGTATTAGAAAAATATACTCGAACTCAAAAACATTCAGGCTGTTTTCTGTGTAGATTGGTCGCGTTGACCGAAATTCGTTCAAAAGAGTACTACTGTATTAAAAAAAAAAGAAAATCAAATTCTTTATTTGTGTTTTTAAAAATAAAATAAAACACAACGGCAATTAACACCGGGCAACTGGCACCGACCATAGAGAAAGTCAGTTTGCTTTTTGTCGCTTTAGTTATTAAGAGAGCCGGGAATTGTTATAAATATTGCGCTAAGACTATATTTCTTTATCTTTTTGGTGCGGGCGGTTTTAAAGAACGGTTTTTAGTTAAGAATTGTTTTTATATTATTTTTTATTTACGTCAGATGTTTTGCAACGTGCCTGACCAGTAGCAATAAGCTACTAACACTAAATCACGTACTTACTAGAGTCTTATGAAATAAATTGCGTTACTATTTAGACGAATACAGACCACCCAATGTTGTACTGTTTTTGTCACTCTCTAATCATGTCTCATTCTATCATCACAGTAGTGCTGAACCACTTTTTTGCACCAAGTTTGAATAACTCTGTTTCTGAGTTTAGAAATACTACGAGTATCTACCTATAGAGATACTTTTTCAAATTCAAATTTGGAGGATTCTCTTTTCGTAAGCAGGATTCAAGTCTTCATGGGCTATAAAGTTATAGATAGTTAGATATTTTTTATTGCACACCATACAGATGACTTAAAAATACGTATAATAAACATTGGTTGTATCTTTGACGGTCTTATCTAGGAAACCTTTAGGCAGAGAAACAGAAAAAAGGGGTAAGGTGAGTTATCCACGCCGCATATCAGTATACTCGATGGATCCATTAAAGCCTGGGGTTTAAATTCCAATGAATATCTCCAAAGTAAATCCAAGACTGGTATCCTCAAGGAAGGCGTAAACGGGGCCGCCTTAAGAAATCCTGGCGGCGGACGACCATTGTAGAAGCGAAGGCGACAGGAATGACCTCAAGACCTGCCTTTCCAGGAGACATAGGACTTGTACAATTGCCTGGCTCGAAGGCTCATTTGATAGTAACCCTCTCCTGAAAAGCCCTGCCTCTTTAACCAAGAGTCGTGGGATCGATCCCCACCCGGGACTAACATTCGTGTGATGAACATTTGTGTTTGTTCCATGTAATCACTCAATGTTTGTATTTGTTATAAGTATAATATTTGTGGTGCCTTCGTTGTTCTGATACCTATAACACAAGAGTTCAAGCTATTTACTTTGGGATCGGAGAAATGTATGTGATGTTTTGTCTGATATTTATTTATTTAATCACATTATGAATATGATATGGACTATCCCTCAGATGGTAAAGGATTTTATCCACTTCAATGGTTCAGATTATTAATCCTTTTTTTATAAGGCGAAAAATATTTACTCCACAAAAACATGGTAATGTCCATTTGTAAGGTCAATAGCCACTGACCCGGTATAAATCATATTTGGCATGGTGTTTTTACGGAAAGTGCGTCAGTGCGGAAAATACGCCTGTAAACAGAAATCCTTACTAGCTGTGATAGCGAACGATGATCTATATAAAAAAGTTTAATTCTGAATGTGTAACCATAATCCAAATTTGTCTGGTTCCCCTTTCTGAGGGTTACGAAGGTCAGATGGCAGTCGCTTCAATGTAATAACCAGACTCGCCAAATCTAGGATCATGGTCAAAGCGGACCCTGGGCCTAGAGGCACAAACCGGAACAATGCGAGGAGAGAGAGATCTATATAAAAAAGATGGATCTTCGAATTGTATGTACTTACTTACGCCCATAACTTTCCAACGAACTACACCAAATTCGATGATTAAATATAAATATCAGACAACATCACATATATTGCTCCGATCTCAAAGTAAGTAGCTTAAGCACTTGTGTTATGGGTATCAGAACAACGAAGGTACCACAAATAAATACTTAAATACAAATATAAACACCAAGATACGGAACAAACACAAGTGTTCATCACACGAATGTTTGTCCCGGGTGGGAATCGAACCCACGACCCTTGGTTCAGAAGGCAGGGGTCACTACCAATTTAGCCACCGAGCCAGTCAGATTATCATCATTATCAGCCTATTGCAGTCCACTGCTGGACATAGGCCTCTTCAGTGGTTCGCTACTATAAGCAAACACCTGGAGGATTTCCCCATAATCGCCACGCTAGGCAGGCGGGTCGGCGATCGCAGGACGTAGCTTCTCGCTCCGGTGACGCTGCTGCCCGTCCTGTGGTATTTAGCTACGCCTTCAATTGAGTGATGATTATACCGCCACCAGTCGGTAGCCAGAGCCTCATTTGTTGTTCAGCAGGATGCCCACGGGTAGGTAAGGTTGGCTTGGAGCGAAAATATCATCTTTTCACCGGCCTCTCCATTTCATCCCGTTCTTGGTTTTATGTATTCGTTATTGTTAGAACAAGGTTTTGGTAGAGGCCCACGATGCTAAATCGGCATTTACTCAAGCGCTTTAACGACTAATTGGGTTGCGAAGCTTAGATGATAAGGAGAAAGAAATGTCATAATAATGTATACCTTTTCATCGGTGGAGGGAGCGTGCCCGGATACGTGGGATACTGAAGCAGAATAGGATGACCTGTCCGCATGACGACTTGGAATTGGCGATCCGCGGAGTTTTGGTCTCACAGCATTAGTTATCTATACTGTCATCGACTCGAGAAAAAGAAGGAGTGAATGCAGATTTGTTTTTTTGACAAGGGGCAAACGGTCTTCAAGGTCACCTGATACTAAGTGATCACTTCAGCCCACAAACACCGCAACACCAGGAGAGTCACAGGTGCCGGTCCTTGAGAAATCTACAGGCTCGCTTTTTGAAGGTCCCTAAGTCGTTTCCACTTGGAAAAGTTGCAGTCGGAAGCTGATTCCAAAGAACAGTACGCGTATGAGTGAGTATGCAGCATGAGGTAGAAATTTGTGATGTACATTGCAGCCTCTGTCTGTCCCTCGTCTAGGCAGAAACTTCTGAAGTAGTGGACGTGAGGCCAAAGTATTCATTTTTCTCGCGCCGTCGCCTGCACTTCGCAGTTCGGTGCTTTTACAGCGCCGAATAGATCGTATATTATTTTACGAGATTTTCAGACACGTAGCGAGGTAATGTATTGTTTAAGTAACTCGCATGAGTACCTCAGAAAGCGATCGACATTTGTTTTCAGAATCGATTGGTGAAATAATACTCTGCTTATCGAATTTCGACGACATCGGCCGGACGACGACATCCAAGGAGACTAGCCAAATATATGTGTTATTATTATAAATGACACATGTTAGTTATTATAGAAAGGGATACCAAAGATAGACATAAAAATATCCATGTAAGAAGCATTGGGATCTATCTATCATAAGAAAGTGGCTACAAATGGATGACAGATTGACAGCAGTGGAGAAACACGCTACGATGCTAAAAGGCTAATCATCATCATCGTCATCAGCCTATCGCAGTCCACTGCTGGACATAGGCCTCTCCAGTTATTCGCTTCAAGCTTCGGCTTAGTTTGGGGTTAAACGGCGATGTGTGGCCCAGCGTGGCACGTCTTGGGTCATTTATTTATTTTATTTAAAAATTCTGATAATAACTGTTATAGCAAGTGTATAATTACACTAGTTAACGGTGGGTAGTATCGCGGGCTACATTGCCACAACAAATGCGATTTGTCTTAGCGCTAAACGGCAACGCGAATGGATTGGTAGGGGCCGGCTGGCTTAGTCAACAAGAATTGGGGGCGAGACGTTCCGGTGAAGACTTGAGTCGTTTGGTATACCTGTACATAAGATATGATATGAAAGAGTTTATTGGCAACTCGGATGATACAAGCTTAATACACAATACAATAACACCGTAGAAACTTTCAAACAGTTAACGTAGGCACAGCTTTTTTTTGTACTTATTTCTATATTAGATTGGATAAAAGCTTAAGTTTGTGTCACGAATATCAATTGTCCGTGTGGTTTATGTGTGCCTGCTTTTGTGAATTGATTTGGTACAGAACCTACTTAACACGCTTTTCCATGCCAATTCCTGACATCGAGGTTGCTACGAAGCCTACAATTACTTACGATAATACTCCCTCCGTTCTCCATAAATGAAACTGCCGCATACGCAAACAACAAAACATCATTTATTACTAGACGAAACTTCGCAAACGAAACTAGCGAATCGTCGAACATCACTCCGCAAAAAAGCCGACAGGCCAACTAACAAACTGGCGCAAAACAAAAAGACGAATGCGTGTAGGAAGTTGCAGCGGGTTCGTGTGAACGAGCTTTAAACGAGCCCCCGTTGTGTGCACTCGCCTCATGCCTTGTAATCGTGTATAGCTATTAGATTTTGGCGCGTGCATCTACGTGGTGATGTGGATGTGCTTGAAATAAGAGATTTTTAACCAAGACATAAATATATATAAATAAAATAAATACCTATATCAGACAACATCACATACATTGCTCCGATCCCAAAGTAAGTAGCTTATGCACTTGTGTTATGGGTATCAGAACAACGAAGGTACCACAAATAAATACTTAAATACAAATTATAAACACCCAGACACGGAACAAACACAAGTATTTATAATACGAATGTTTGTCCCGGTGGGAATCGAACCCACGACCCTTGGTTCAGAAAGCAGGGGTCACTACCAATTGTGCCACCGAGCCAGTCAAAAAAAAGACATGCCACGTAGGGGCACACTTGTCCCATACTAATCCGAAGCTTGTACAATGGGTACTTCTTTTTCTTGAAGTGCCATCTCCTACCGGAGGTCGGCTATTTTTAGGGCCATCCTAACTTTTGAAACAGCGGCACGGGACAGGGATCTTGTGCTCAAAATGAACCATGTCCGGAGATGCTTTAGCAATGGGTACAAGGCAACTGATAAACTTACTTAGATACTTCTTTAGAGGCAGCGTTCTGCGTCTGAGGTAGTTTTTACTACCACTGAATCAAAACTGGTTGGTAAAATACGCGCGCAGATTCTATCCAACTAATATTGGATTGACTGCTCTTGCGCACAGTTTGTCAGCTGTTACTCTCAATATAAATTAATCATGATGTAAATAAATTCAAGAGTAATACTTTTGCAGGTCAAAGATGTGGTGAGAGAAGTGTGTAGGGCAGTAGTAGAAGTGAAGGGTACCTCTTAGATTTGATGGACTTTAGTAAGTAGTATAAGCGCTTATGGAAATCGGAATAAGCGTAGGACACTGGGCTAATTTATAACAAATTTTGTTAGTATAAAAGAAAGTCTGGTTTGAAAGGGTTTCTCTTCTCTCTTCTTTCTTTCTCTCCTCTCTCTATAATCTTTTTTTATTCCACTTACCACGTCCATCGCTTCTCGCCTCGGCAACCACAAACACATGTGCATAGTAGGTAGAGCGGGTGAACTGCAGGGAAAACATTGAAAATTTCGGCGCTTATCAGCCGGCGATTTAACTTTTATTTTTGCCCGGAGCGGGCGCCGTGTGGGCACGGCTGCGAAGACCGAAGAAAGGGGTAGAGGTGACTTGGAAATGTGTTTTATTTAAAATAATATTGTAGCGACAGAATTGGACAAAACAAATTTTGTGTCCGGTGTGCTTACGAAAATATGTGGATTTTCGTTGGAATTTTCAATTTCGCCAGGGATTTTAGCGTGATAACAAATATTCGTAAATGTTAACTTAGCCTTTCGTAGTCAAATTGACGAAACAAACTCGGCTGGGCATGCGAAATGAACAAACGACTTGTTCAGAATCTTTGGAGATGGCATAATTATGTACAGCACTACCCCTACTGCGGTTGATAGATGAATTATAAATGTTTTATTGTGCAAATCCCAGCAGGTTACACCTATTACTACTCGATATTAAGTAAAAAACTCATCGCTGGTTTATATTCTCCGTTCTTCCAAGTTTAAAGCCTACATACGGACCTTCAACGTCTGCCACGAGGAGGTAGACAGTGGTGTGCACGCTATTAGCTAGAATCCCCGGTGTTCTCGCCAGTGCGGTTGTTCTGGAGGATTCGGGTTCTTCAGTAAAGTCATGGTTAAGTGGATAAACCCCATTACAATTTAACCTTCCTTTATCTATACTCGTATATCTTAGGCATTCTATTAATACTAGTTAAAAAAAGATTTCATTTAAAAAAGGGGATGATTAAAATACACCGTTCCGTCTATTCTCCGCTCTTCGTAGGTCTATGGCCGGCGCACGCGAGCTTTATATTTACGGCGTGTATTTCGGCCGTATGTTCTCACACGTCGCCGATACACATCTGATTCATTACCGCGGCCCGCGGTATTGCTGCGTCCGAACTGTGGGCTTTCACGTGCGCGCGCGCCGCATCCACAATGGACTAGAAAAGTTGCTCTAGGATGCACGTATTTTAAAGTGGCTCGATAGCTCATTTGTGAAAAGACGTGCCATATCTAGTCTTAAACTAAGCTGACATTTGTACTATGGGTATTGTGTATAGGTAAAACTGTTAAACTTACTTAGATACATATTTTTTAAACAAATACATCATCATCATCAGCCCACATCAGTCCACTGCTGAACATAGGCCTCTCCCAATGCTCGCCTCTTCGATCGGTACCGGGCCTCTCGCATCCAGCACTTGATAGCCGTCCTGCGCAAATCGTCACTCCACCTTGCCTGAGGGCGTCCTACACTACGTTTGCCAAGACGCGGTCTCCACTCCAGAACTCGTAAAACAAATACATAGGATACACCAATACAAACACAATATAAGTTAGCGATCTATCATCTTTTCGCCTCCCTCACCTGTCCGTGGTGCATCCTGCCGGATAACAAACCAGGGTCTGAAAACCAACTAGTGGTGGTATAACAATCACGATTGAAGCCTAAATAAAATACCACATAAATACCACAGGCGATGAGGCGACGGGCAGCAGCGTCACCGGAGCCAGAAGCTACGCCATGTGTTCGCCAACCTAGCGTGGCGTTTATGAGCAAAAACTCCAAATTGTTGACTAAAGTGGCGCACATCTGGAGAGGTCATAGGCCAGTCCTGGATCTATGTCCAGCGTCGATAGGCTGATGATGATGATTTGCTGTATATTATTAAGCATTTATTTTAAAAACGTACCTGTGTAAGTTTATAAGTTGTCTAGTACCCATACTATGTTTGTTTGTATTGGTCTGGGTGTTTTCTATAATATAATATGTGTTTATTTATTCTATCTATCTAATATAAGTTTATTAGTTATCTAGTACCTTTAGTACAAGCTTCGGCTTGGTTTGGGGCTAGATGGCGATATGTCGCCCAGCGTGGCATGTCTTGGGTTATGTATTGGGTTATATTATGTTGAGCTACTATAAAAAAAACCTACATTTAAGATAAAGCCCACATGTGGACGCCGCCCTGGGCACCAACCCGCGCGCCCATACACGTCTCTATCGCCATACACAAAAGTCATACGCTGCCTTATAAGCGCACCGGTGATTTACAAGTTCGGCTCGGCGCGTAACAGCGGCCTATTTCAACCACATTTCTGGTTAGAGGAATGCTGTGGGTAGCCTATAATATGATAGTCTGTAGTATTATGGATTAAGTTGGCAAAGAAAATACCAATATACATTATTATGTTTTTTCATCATTATCATCAGCTTGCAAACGTCTATTGCCGGACATAGGCCACTCCTAATCATCATCAACATCATCAGCCTATAGCAGTCTACTGCTGGACATAGGCCTCTCCAGTTGTTCGCTACTTAGGGCCAACATCTGGAGGATAAACCCATAATCACCACGCTGGGCGTAGCTTCTCGCTTCGGTGACGCTGCTGCCCGTCATCGGCCCATGGTATTTTTTATATTAGTGTTGCATTGCATAGGGTGTATGGTTATTAGTGTTGCATAGGGTGTATGCTGAACACAGATTACTAATCTGTGATGGTGAACTATTCGGTGGTTTGCTGGTGCTTTGTGCTTGGGTCCAGATGGATTTCAAGTTTTACTTATTCCCTTCAGTCTGTGAACTATGGAGTATGTGAGCCGGCAAAAGGTTTCAATTCGTTTGTTTTTCGGCACGGGCAGGCGAGGGTGACTTGGATCGACAAGATGATAGATACATGTCCTATTACGTAATTATCACTACATAGTATAAAATAAAACACGGTCGCTTTTGATGTTTGTCTGTCCCTATGAATGCTTAGATCGTAAAAACTACGCAACGGATTTTTATGTGGTTTAATTTAATAGATAATGTGATTCAAAAGGAAGGTTTACATGTATAATACATGCATATTATAGTAGATAAACACTGACAACTTTAGAGATTTCTAATGTGATTTGTATACGGGACGGAGCCTAAGCAAGTAGGGAAAATTTCAATCTCTAGATATGTATGTATAGAGGAGTGTATGGTACCTAGATGTTTTGTGTTCTAATGTGATCTAGCAAACCGTTTAAGGCTCATCAAACATTCAAATACATTCGAGCGTGGGGAGTCGAAGTGAATGCAACTTACTTATTTGCACCTGAGTCACATACATAAACGAAAGAATGTGTACCGTTATTTCGGACTATCTGTTACACGTTAACGTCACAATAGCAATAGACCCTACGTATCTCCCTTTCGGCTCAAAAACAATAGCATACGCCCTACCTGGGTTTTTACTTTTTAACATTTCACACATACATACACTTCGGCGCGGGCGGATTTCTAAGAAACAATAAATGGAACTTACGAAGTTTTACAACATGTGTAAGTAAGTACTGGGATTTCGTCGGCGTAATAACACATTTTTTGTGATATTAGTCATGAGCGGATTGTCTGTCTATTCATTTTTAAACAATGTTCAATATATTACCATTATTTCTACGCGTAAGAACCAAGACCATAATCTATCTACACTTTTGCCGATATTTTCTTTTTAATGTAGTTTATTTTATGGTTCATTTTCCCATGGTATCGTTTCTTTTAATCAGAAATCTCAAAATAATTAAGGAGTTATGAGAAAATACCAATACCACCATAAGTTCTAAATCCACAGTTATTCTGAAACTAGTTAAGTTTTCTTAAAATACGTGTAAACCTTATTTCTCCAGTAAATGGTTGGACATACAAATAATAATTTCATCATCAACATCAGCCTATCGCAGCCCACTGCTGGACATAGGTGTCTCCAGTTGTTTGCCACTTTAGGGAAACATCTGAAAGCTTTATCCATAATCACCACCCTGGCAAGCCGGGTTGGCGATCGCAGGGCGTAGCTTTTCGCCTCTCTGCTTATTTCATAGGGAAAGTTAATTTCAAAAGTGTGAGATTGATCAAAAACCATTCGACCAACCAACTCATAGCACCCTTTAAGGTACCTTATTTAGAACATATTTTGATATGAAACCAATTGCCATAAACGTAGCCATCGAACAAACTTCAAAAGGGGCATACAAAATACCATACATAAGCGTCGCACCTACGAAGCAGTTTGATGGAGCGTTTTTGGGCGAGTTCATATTTGTGATTTTGAAATTGTGATATCTCGAGGACTTTTCATACAAGCGGAGTAACTGTTTCAAAAATGTTGTTATGATTGATGCATCAGTAATTCAGTATCAACCTAAAACAAATTAACAGTCATTTATATTGCAGCGATATTGAATCGAGTTCTTTCGAAACTTGATATATTTCACGCTTTAGGCGACACCACTCTATGCAATGCAAGGGAAAGATCGTTTCAACGTATTAATAACACGGGTTCTCATAAAAACGTCGACCGATCTTGTCCTATATAATAAGAAAGGACAGCAACACAGGTGTCCCTAACTGGGTGAAACAAACAAAACTATTGACTACAGTCGACGGAAAAATACCACACAAAGACACAACGCGGCGCAATAACACTTCGGCTAACTATAGTTTTCATTTGTTTTGACTACGCATGAAGGTTACTCGTGTCATTTACGCCCCCCGCCAAGTTTCGTACGGGATGCCGAAACGTGCCGTGTCATGTCCGACTTCAATAAAAGGGCACACACTTTTAAACCGCTTTACGGAACACACGAATTTCGGAAGTCGAGATAAGGGCATTAATGGATTGGCTGACATAAATGTGACGTCACTCCACATATTTCAGCCGTCGCATGTTAGAGGCGACAAATTTGCGTTGACCCCCCTTTGTTGTTAATCTTCTTATATGTTTCCTCTGGTGCGAAGGTCTTCGGTCAGTGGTCGGGTTCGGAGGTGGTTTATCAGATAGTTCAAGGGTTACATTTAGTGAGTATGCGTGGTCTGGTTCACGCGTTACGATAGTGATCATACATTAGCATTTTTCGATAGTAGGTGGTTCGGCCGTGTCTTTGAGGTCATGTGTTAATGCCGGTTTTGCTCACGCGATATTTAAACACCTCACCGATAAGGGTTTAGTGTTATTTAATCAGATTTTCGGGGGTACCGTTCGTGTTTTATTTTCTTTTACTGTATGCAAATGTGGGCAGTCATTATGTTGATGCGTACAGACGTTATATGTGTTTTTTGCGATCGATACTGGGGCTTTATAGCTATAGTGTAGATTGTTTTTTGTTATGACAGGGACGACAAACGGGCCTGAAGGTCACCTGATGGTAAGTGAGAGTCTTCGGCCTATAGGCACCGCAAAACCAGAGGAGTTACAGGTGTGTTGCCGGTCCTTGAGAAGTTTGTAGGCTCGCTCTGTCAACCTTTACGCTAAGCAAAGAACAGTTTTGTGTTGGTTGAATGACAAGACAAGTAAAAGCAAATACCTTGTTATATAAATAAACTAATATGATAATTTGAAGAATGAAAGTTTGACCGAAAAGTCTTGATTGTACTTAGATACCAAAGAAATTTCTCAGTATTTGAAATTCTAAATACTTACTCGGGTATTTGAATACATACTTAGCAAGGTTTGCTAATTTTTTGGTTAAATTTCATCGGCCTCCAGTGGAAAATTGTGAGGGAATTTTACCAAACGTCCGTCACAATATTCACTTTAACAATTGTGTTTTACACACGTAAAAAAACGTTCTATTGTGTTCTTATCAAAAAAAAAACAAGTCAATGGGGGATTAAGTCGTTCGCAGTGAAGTAAAAAAAAGTTTACTTGCTTAAGTATTTATAAACTATGCACGTACTGTTCACTCGTAATAGCTTTCTTTAACTATCTTTTATTGCAGCCAAAGCAAGGCGCCGACACACAGCGAGTGAACAATACATGTAGGGACATTTACAACAGGGATTCTACTCATAATATTTGCTATTATGTGGAATGGTTACTTAATTTTAGACCTTATTACAAGGGGAATAAGGTGCGTCGAGTAAGGTATCATAACAGTAAAACTAATTTTTATATGTCTACCTGTTCTTATTGTTTGTTATTATTGGTTGTGTGGCCTTTTGGGGTTATGAAGGATTTGATTATGAATTTAAAAACGGACGGAAGATGTTTAGGTTCCTGGCTCCTTGTTAATGCCTTTACTTCGCCTATTTTGAATACGTCGTCGTTAGTGTACGACGAGGCAGTCGGAACTCATCATCATCATCATCATCACCATCAGCCTGTCGCGGTCAACTGCTGGACATAGAACTCTCTAGTTGTTCGCTACTTTGGCCAAACATCTGGAGGCATTACTCGCCACACTGGGTAGGCGGGTTGGCGATCGCAGGGCTTAGATTATCTCTTCGGCGAGGCTGCTGCCGGTATTTCACTACGGCTTCGATTGTGATGGTTATACCGCCACAAATCGGTTGCCAGAGCCTCGTTATGCAGCAGGGTTCACCACGAATGAGGGTGGCTTAGAGCGAAAAGATGATATATCGCCCCTTACATCCCAGACGGAATTACGGAACCATTGTTGTATACTGAATCCGTCTCGCGCTTGACCATATTTTTTGCTCCTAACCTGTTGTTAGGACGAACCTCGTAAATGATACAAATCCGCGATAAAGTTGGGAAAGTAACTTTTTATGGCGACAGTAAAAATTCAACAGTTTTGCTAGTTTGAAGTGTTACGCTCGTATTTTCATTATTTCGCTATGAATGACGATGAACGCTCATGGTTATTTGCATTTTTGATATTGCCGAATTTGAGGCGTTGATGTCCAATTTAAACTTCTAGTTTATTTTAAGGTGTTGAGCTTATTTTTCATTTTCATATTTTACGAGCACTGTAATAGGGTTTTATGCTTCTTTATAATATCTCACCAGTGCCTACGCCTGATGGAAAGCGAAACAGAAGCCCAAGTCGCTGTGACAATATGCAAGTAACTGCTCAGTTACCAGTCAGTTGCCACCGCCATGCCGGCCCAACCCTTACACCCCCCTCCCCCCCTCCCCCGAGCTCCGAAAACCCTACTAACCGGCAGAAACACGACCCGTAGAACATTTGGCTGCGGTATTCTATAAGGTCTATCTTAAACCTCCTAATTAATAAAAACCTCCGTTCTACCCCGGTCGGGCAGCTCAATTCAGGCGCAGATTCGCTATGCCCTACCTCTCTTAAAAGGCATTCCCAATGAAAAAAAAAGAACGTATATGTATACAGATCACCCAGGATCGGGTTGGTTAGCCTACGTTTAGCAAATGACGAGGAATAGATGGATCCACGTAATTATCTTAGGTATAGGTAAGTATAAGTTGTTGAAAAAGGATGGGTACAGATTGCCCAGAATCGTGTTGGTTAGCTCTAGGGGAGGCCTTTCAGCAGATGTCGAGGAATCGAAGCTATAGATAAGTCGAACTTGTACGAAAACATGAGTAACACCCTCCAGTTCTAACATTGTACCGAAAAGCAAAGAAATTGTCACGATACCAGCAGACAGGGAGTATCGACCACACAAGCTAATGAGTGGAGTTACGCAACGTTTGGTTCACCGTGATACATCGGTCGCGAGGTCCTGTTTGGGGTTGTAGACTATCGTACAGATGCGACAATGCTCAATAAACATACGCTATTGGATGATAAATCTAAATACATTATATAAAGTGAAAAGGATGTAAGGAGTGATATATATGATAAGAAATCCAGGTGTTTTAGATGGTTATCTACTTATTACTATTGTTATCTCTTGGATCGAAGCATGGTGATCCATAATACAGGCTTATGCCAAGTTTGGACATCATTCTCCCACATAAAAAAAGCGTACATAATCAACGTTACGTCCTTTGTGTAATGCGTTTCTTGTTCTTTTGTTCTTGGGAGATTCTTGTTGAAATTCTCCAGCAGTGCTTGCGAAAGGCTCGTGATGACTCATTATTATACACATGTAAGTTTAATGCTCACTCAATTGCAAGAAACATATGACGTAATCAGGATAACGTAGGACTACATTCGAAATAATGAGTAAAATCACACAACATTCATACATTATGACTCATTACGGGATTCAACTATAACTTATTATTAACTTTGGGCTACTTGTGTTATGTGTCATCGTACAAACGCATGCATTGATAAAAGCATACAAGTAACTAATGACTTCAATTACGCAATTTTCTTACGCTGAATCATTTTGTATGCTTACAGAGTGGGGTAATCCTTAATGAAAGAAATGAATAGTTTTGTTTACTGATAAGATAGACTTTCGTCTTTAAGCACTGGTTTTAGTTAGTATTTTGGTTTTATTCGTTTTTAACTAGTGCATCGTATCCTAGCAGTTATGATGACATACGGAATAGACACGTGGGCACATACAGTATGACGGGTTGAAAAGCTAAATACTGCGTTAGTTACGGGCTATCCCTGTCTGTCGTAATAGGCGAATGTCGACGGTCATCCCGACCCTCCTCAGATGAGCGCCCGTAGCCGACCACCGTCAGGTGTAGTGGACATTCTCCGTTTTATGAGTGAGTCCCACATAACCCAGGTGTGTCCCATACCTAGGGCCCTGGTGCATGCATTCCTGGCGTAAAAATGGTACTCACGGGCTGAAATAAGGTGGTGGTAATTTTTTTAAACCTATTTATAGTGTAGTCAATTCTCTAGGAAAGAAAAATTCATAAGATTAATATTTCATTTACAACTAATTAGAATGACGGTATGTTCAGATGAAAAGTGTTGAAACTCGCGTTTTGATAGCGTTCGTTTTCAACTACATACCTACCTACCATCTACTTACCTACATACATTTTGTTCAGACCGTTCACATGACGCACTGTCAAAACGCCCGTTGATCGCTTATCTGAACGGGGTCTTATAAGAAACTTATTAGAAATAGAAAACACAAAATGGATTGCTATTCGAATTTCAAAAACAAAAATTGTGCCGGAATAAGCTCAATATTTAAAAATCGGAGTCTAATGAACCATATTAGAATAAACAAAATGAAGTGCTGTTCGAATTTCAAAAACAAAAGAAGCATCGGAACGTCAAAACTCGTGCCAATCACGAGCCGGCTGCCGAATACTCGACGTAACCCATGCCGCCTTTTGCCTACTTGGGGAATAAGCTCAATATTTAAAAATCGAAGTATAAGACGCTTATTAGAAAACATAAAATAGAATGCTATTCGAATTTCAAAAACAAAAAAGTAAAAGAACCATCGAAACGTCAAACCTCGTGCCAATCACAGGCCGGGTGCCGAAAACTTGACGTGTAGTGTTGTGCCTAGCGGCGGGTCTGCGGCGACGTACATGCCTGTGTACAGGGTGCGCGGCGATATCACGCGAGCACACGTGCGTCACCACGACAAATGCAAATGAATATGCCTTCGTATTAACTAGCTACGGGGTGTTCGGACTATGTGATGTATTTATTTGTTTTCTCTTTCTGCGGATCTAATACGAAATGAGGTGATCCAAAGAACTAAACTCATCGTACCTGGATATGTACTGGTACGTAACTGGATTAGTTTTAGCTTACTAATCCAGTGTTAACTAACATCAAGTGACAACAGTTGGTGAGACCTTTATCCAGCAGTTTAGCTGATGAAGATAATGATAAGTATTTCTACTAGCACCATGTACTTGGCCAATTCGGCCTGGGATCCAACCCACGACCCTTGATTCAGAAGGCTGGGGTCACTATCAAATAAGATATCGGGACAGTCAAAAAGCGTTGTACTGACTTGATTTAGAAAATTATGCCTTATGTGTATATAGCCTAGTGTGGCAGTCATAGGCAATACATTGTTTGTATACTTTTTTTTGAGAATAAACATTTTTTAAATGTTTGCCACTGCTACCGGAATTCGGTCATCATCATCATAAGCCTTTCGAAGTTCACTGCTGAACATAAGCCTCTCCAGTTGTTCGTCACTTTAGTCACATATCTGCAGACTTTACCCATAATAGAGACGCTGCTGGACACGCTGGTTGGCGATCGCAGGGCGTAGCTTCTCGCTCCGCTGACGCTGCTGCCCGTTATCGGCCTGTGGTGTTTAGCTACGCCTTTAATTGTGATGGTTATAACGCCACCGATCATTATGTAGGATGTACCACGGGCAGGAGAGTGACATGGAGCAAAAAGGTCACGCCCTACACCCCTCTTTTTCCTTACATTTCTCTTTTGCCCAAATTTCTAGTATTTATTACTGTTACCGAAATTCGGTCAGGTAGAAGTTTTAGGCATCCTGTAGGCAGAGTCGGCAAATTCGGGCCGGGCCGGTGCCAGGCGCGGTGTAATTGCCGCGTCCATGTGTGCGCGCCATCTCACTTAATTACGTATCTTCACGCTACACTCGCCATTCTATTTTGTTTTTTTTTTTCAGGTTGAGCGAAGGCGTTTTGAGCATCTAGACGTATTCGGCTCGAAGCAAAATGTTAGATGCGAAATTCTATTTAATTTTAAATTCCAGACTGTCGAAAATTGTTGCTCCGACGAATCCGATCTTAGTTCAGGACTTTTATGGAAGTACGCGGTAGATAGATGTTCTTTATTGCACAAAACAGAAACGTTACCGGAATAATGTACATTAAGTACATATTGAATATTTAACAATTTAGACGGTGTTATCGCTACTAGCGATTTCTTCCATGCGACATTTAGGTATGTAGTACTTATGCATAGAAAAAGAAATGAAGCTGTTATTTTGGATCTTGTTTCTCCTGCCGTGTTGTCGTATCTCCGATTGTGCGGTAGAATTTTGATCCTTAGGTTATTTGTTTGCTATTTTGGCTGTGAATAATGACTAGAAGATATTCATAACAAAACTAGAGTATTTAAGTAGTCACTCTTTCGACAGTAAGTGTGCATCTGTGTAGTAATAACAAAGTCGAAAAAGCTGGTTTTCAAAATGTTATGCGATGTGGATAAATGTAGGGACTCGTATTCAGAGTCCATATTTTGTACTCCCGAGGATGGATTAGGTTACGAAAACGCTCTAACTATGCTATTGTGATAACAAGGCTAATAGTTTCAATGACGAATGTCAGTTTCCCAACAAGCAGTGAAATCGCAAATGATGTGACGTCTCTATTCGAGCCAAACGGCTCGTTTACGTTCCGCAATTAAAATTTAGACACTCCATGTGGCAATTGAATTGTCCTTCAAAACCGATTTTACACTCGATTATTTCGCATTAAATCGATAAGAGGTCGACACGGGGCGTCAACACACGGGTCGCCTGTCGTGCTGCGTCGACTCCGACCGTGGGACAGTCCGAGTAAACCGAACGCAACTGTGACAAATCGATTATGGAGAATCGATTTTTCAAAATAACGGTAGCCATAAGCGATTTACATCTCGATAGTTACATAGCAATTTGTGAGCGTGATCGATGAAATTTCCTTTTGCGGGAAACGTTTGCTCATTGGAGCTTCAACTGTCGTTTCATAAGGCACGCCGTCGGCCGGCACGAACGGCGAACAATAATCGCAACGCGTATAGATGTTGGTTCAATCGGCGCGAGGCCTCGTTGTTGGAGGCGATGGAAGGGCAAGAGGGGTCAGGTTAAATTGGTCTTGTGACACATTGTCACCAGTCGCACGATCTCACTGTCCGGCGAGACGTGACGAGTTACGCGTGGTGGCCGTTTTTATTTCTGCCAATGACGGGTGTCGAGGCGTGGTGCGGCCAGTGCGGATCCCAACGTAAGTGTGCGTATGCGTTCGCTCTTATTACTAGGGGGCAGGGTCCATTTTGTAGCGGGCAGTGGCGCGGTATGTTGGGACCTGCGTAACCGGTCGGAGTGGGAGTGATATGTTTTTTTCATCGTCTACACACGCCCACTGTTCGCGGCGAAATCGTCAACAGAGTAATCGAGGTGTGATTGCGTCGTCCGATTTCTAAATTGATTTTTGTTTTGTTAAATCGATTACACCCAGCCTTTATAGATTTACTTGGTAGCATTGAGTGAGCTCTTAAATGGTTGCGTGGTTACGTATTGTTAAATTTATTTGGCAATCTTATTTTTCTTTCTGTAGCCAATTATAGATTGCCAAAGCTTATTAATACTTGATTTAGTTTCCTAAATCGGTTAGTTTTTTAGTGTCTTTGAGATTTTTTAAAAATATATCTTTAATTAAGTACTTTAAGAAATTGAATACATTTCACAAGTTACCAGAATTTGTAAAGTTAAATTACTTATTAACAATTATGCCAAAATCTTATTTATTCAGTCTAATTTAAACGACTCCAACCATTGTTCCCAGTTCCATATAATTTTTTGTTCCAAAATTAATTTACGATCATTGTGTATCATACCATGACAACGCATTACGTACCTACATCGGAACGCTATCTACCGTCACTTTAATAATGACATTAGAACGAAACGTAATCTTTTGTCCGCTATTTGATCTCTATTACATCAAATTCTAGTTCATTATTCGATACTATGTACGATATACTCCGGGTTAACAGTAACATAATTGTAGTTAAAATTTGTAACGTAATCCGTTGAGATATCTCCGAGATTCGTGTCTTTGTGTTGTCCGCCATTATGATTGTGACGTGCCTGTACGGCGCGTGCGCACGCCAATACGGGGTCAATGCACCCGCTGCTTATCTGTCAAATGGAAAATACATTAGTCGTTTTTTGTTTTTGTCGTGTTTGTTTACTTTAGTATTTAAGGATCTAGTACTTGTGGAAGCTACTTATATAATTTCCATTTTGCATTAGGAAAGCCAAATAAATAAACAAACCAAATAGGTTGATTTTAGCAGAAAATAATAGTGCTAAAAACAAATTGTTGTGCAAAATATTTTTTTTTTCAAAATAAAATTAAACCCGTAAGTACTGGTCGCCATCGTAAAGTACCTAAGTCATAATTAAAAATATAACATTAAATAAAAATGTGTCATTTACCATATTTTGCATTTCCTGCAAAATGAGTCAGGGAGGTGGCCAATAAAATTATTGTGATTGCAATTACTGCTATACACTATCATTTTGCTACATAGCAATATATAGCTATATCATCATTACAACACTCAAGGGATATTAAGAAACGGGCATCAGTATTTACCTGAGTACAAATGAAATCTACTGCAGTTACCACCAACCGCTGGAGAGCCCTATGTTCAGCAGTGGACTGCTATAGGCTGATGATGATGGTCATGCAGTCACCAACTTGCCTGCCAAGCGTGGTGACTAAGGCAAATCCCCTCAAATGACAATTGTCATTGGGGGAGGCCTATGTCCAGCAGACCGATGACGGGCAGCAGCGAGAAGCTACGCCCTGCAATCGCCAAACCTCCTGCCCAGCGTGGCGATCATGGGTATATCCTCCAGTGTTTGCCTAAGTGGCGAACACTCGAGAGGCCTATGTCCAGTAGTGGACTGCAATAGGCTGATGATGATGTCCAGCAGTGGGCGCTTTCAGACTGATGATGATCGCTTCATTCGTGTATTATTGTCTGGTTCTATCCAGACCAAAATGTATATGATCTCTCGTGTTCACCATAAGGTCGTTCCACCTGGCCGTTTCCCACGAAGCCGAAACACAACAATAACGTACTCACATGAGACAAAAAGCGTCGATAAAATCTGGCGCATCACTATTTCTGTAACGCGAGCTATGCCGATAGCGTTCACGCGGCGCACGCGCGGTCGCTTTGAGCTTATCGGCTATCGACATCGGTTTTTCGGCGGTCCCGTCACTCAAGCGAGCGGGTTTTGTGCGCACGTCGATATGTATATGTCGCTGGGGAAGTTTGCTTTCGGCCTCACTAGTCAACTTACTTTTTATTTACTTTTATTTGCTTCGTCAGTCTAGTGCTAAGTCGCGTCAGGCCTAACACTGTAAATGGGTTTCCTGCCCATATATTACTCAGTAGCAGCCCTGGAGTGCGATCGCCAAGTCGTCTGCTCAGCGTGGCAACTAAGAGTAAAGCCTCCAGATGTTTGACCAAAGCGGAAAACAACTGGAGGGGCCTTTGTCCAGCATTTCACTGCGATAGGCAGATGATGATGATGATGATAGATGGGGCAAACGGGCCTGAAGGTCACCTGATGGGTGATCGCTTCAGCCCATAGACACCGTAAAACCAGGGGTCTGATGATGCCTATGCCTGACCAGTTGTTCGGCATTTCGGTCAATATCTGGAGGCTTTATCCATAATAGAGATCTATTATCTTTTCGCTCCAAGCCACCCTCACCTGCCCGTGGTGCATCCTGCCGAATAACAAACGAGGCGCTGGCAACCGACTGGTGGCGGTATAACCATCACAATTGAAGGCGTAGCTAAATACCACAGACCGATGACGGGCAGCAGCGTCACCGGAATGAGTAGCTACGCCCTGCGATCGCCAACCCGCCTGCCCAGTGTGGCGATTATGGGTATAATCCTCCAGATGTTTGCCCTAAGTGGCGAACAACTGGAGAGGCCTGTGTCCAGCAGTGGACTGCGATGACTGCGACTGAAATTTGTTCAGAACGTTAATGGAAATGTTTTATATAACGCGTCACCTAAAGGGAACAACAAATCATATTATTCGAAAGCCAACTGATTTAAAAGAACAGACATTTTCAAAACACTCCCGCTCACACTATTGCCCCGCTACACCGATACATCGATAGTATTAAGTTGTGTACAGACTGTATCGGCCGTCTATCTGTCTGTCTGACGACCGGCTCGACATGTACCATGGTTTGTTCACACCTTTTTGTGGTGCTGTTGCAAAATTGTATGTAGCCGTAGATAACCCGACCGCTTGAGCAGAACCTCTTTGGTCACAGTTTTTGAAATGACAATTTGTTGCACAAGAATCCATGACGATGAAGAAGTATAGAAATCAATTGGCGAGTAGTTTTAGAATAAAATGCAGTCATTAATACGACGATCAGTGCATTAAATTAATCAGTGGTTGCGAATGTGAACACTCAGTGGTTAAAATTGGTTAATTTTTGTTTCTTATGCTCCAGTTACATTAGCATGGGATTTATTTTCTTTATTCTAAAAAAATAGGACAATAATTCTCAACAGTCACCTCCCACTGTTTGAATATAATACGAGTACAACAAAATTAAAAAATGGAACCTCCAAATCGGCTTACGCGAGGGCTACTCACTGGCCACTTAAGTTCAGCGACCCCGCAATATTAAAAAGTTACGGACAATGGGAAAAGTAGGTAAATTTGAAAACAAAATGTCAATAGCCGCCGGCCGGCCGAACCTGCCCCACGCGCCCTTGACTTGCGGAGATAAGGGGAGGGGAGATGACCGCCACCCCGCCCTGCCCACGTCCGCGGTTTATAGCTTCTTTTATACCAAACTTAGCGGGGATGCAACTGGCCGGTTCGATTTTCGAAATAGAGGACTTCCCAGAAAAAGAAATCATCGACTGTTTTCGGAAGTTTCTTTTTATTTTATTCAAAAAAAGAACAATAATTTGTACTGCTGTTGATTGTTGCCTAAGTGTTTTATATAAATGAATTATCTATGATTACAATTACATTATATTACATACAAAGTTAGAAAAGTTTGATGCAATATTAAGCAAAGGTTATTTACGATGCTATTACCTACTGACTGAACGCCTAAACAGATCATCTTGAAATTGTGTATATCTCTTAAGAGGTAGGTATAAAAAAATCTGGATAATGTCAACAAATAAAGTTTAAAATTTTAAAACATAATAAATCTAATGTCTGGTACTCATCCTACAAGGAAATAAGATCATAGTTTGTGATCGAATTCATATGGCAAACTAATTTTTCTCTTAACGGCCGTTGTCCAAATTCGGCCGCGAAATAATTACTTTTGAATTGCGCCTCGTACCCATATTAGAAGTACCTTATGGTGTGTGACGTATCACTGCAAAAAAATACCTTCATATTATACAGTATAGGCCTCATTCATACATAGGTATCTAGTAAAACAAAACTTAAAACTATACAAATAATTTAATCGATTAAACTTATTAGCTAAAAGAATATGATAAAGTATTTCTATAGATACACAAACTTTATAGATGAATCATGCGCTCATAAAAAAAACAACCTGACCTTAACCTATATACTGCTTTAAAAAAAAATTAAAGGCCGACCAAAAAGTTTTATAATTAACAAAAAAAAAAAAGAAATTTTACCCGCGCTGCACATTTGCACAGATTACACCACGGCACAATGGCGGGCGAGCATCAGCTGATCGTAAAACTGTCCCCTCGCCGGGCGGCGACCTTGAGCTACCCCACTATTGAAATTAAAAAGGAGCACCACCGGGGTCACTGGAGCTTTGCACTTTTAAAAATGGAATTACCAGTTTCGTAACAGACGCGGGGTAATGACCTGCGGACAGTTTTATTATTTTATCGTCTAATATGCGAACTTTGCAGCTGAGATGTTTCGGTGGTCATTTGTTTCTGCATATTGTTATACTCATACATGCTTTGTTGACATTTTTTCTTTAGATTGGGTAGGTAATATAATTTCAAACTCGTGGAACGCCATAGTGATCACAAGTAACCGGCAAATAATTATCCAAGAAAGGTCAAGTTGTTAAATGTAACTAAGTACATATACAATTTTTATCATTTAAAAAAGACCAACAAGTTCATGCACACAAATGGTTTGTCTGTGTGGAAAACTGTGTGGGGATCGAACGCACAACCCTTGGCTCAGAAGGCAGAGGTCTCTACCAAATGAAGCATTGGGCCAGTCAATTAAATCAATGGTATAGAATTGTTTAAACAAATTATAATTATTTGACAGCCTCGAAGTTTGAGATCAGATGGTTGGTGTAAATTGTTTGGCGCATTTATTTATATTGAAAGATAATTATATTTTCGCTATCATCTTTTCGTTCCAAGCCAACCTCACCTGCCCGTGGTGCATTCTGCCGAAAAGTAAACGAGTTGCTGGCAACCGGCCGGCGGTATAACCATCACAATTGAAGGCATAACTAAATACCACATACCGATGACAGGAAGCGTCACCGAGGCGAGAAGCAACGCCCGATCGGGAACCCGTCTGCCCAACGTGGCGATTACGGGTATATCCTTCAGATGTTTGCCCTAAGTAGCGAACAACTGGAGAGGCCTAATATGTCCAGCAGCAATAGGGTGATGATGATGAAGAATAATTAAAAAAAATAACGTGGGTTATTATCAGTCACACAGAAAGTCTTACACTATGGGCCTTATAAACCGCGTTATGGAATGGACTCCCGATGGAAGTCTCTTCACGGGTGTTTCGCTGAGTTTCCTATAAACAAATGTCGGAAAATAATGTTTTTGAAATTATCATTGATATTTCAAATACAGATATTTCAGATATAATAAAAAAGTAATTATTTCGCGACCTCATTTATTATAACTTCACTATAATATGCATCTAATAAGCAGTTACGAAACCGCTACCGTTTAATTTTTCTGAATAGTAAAAGCGGTTTGGATGTCGATACCGAAGCGTCATTATGAGTCGAGATTACGAAAGCATTGACAAAAGTCTATTTTATGAATGATTTTTGAATCCGTAGATCTCTATTCATGGGCTCTCTCACGGAGTGACGAGGTGTGGCTATGAAAATGGCGGGATATTTTTCGTTAACATTTATACAACACAGGTTGCCACCGCCATGCCGCCTAACTCTAACCCCCGGCTGCTGATGTAACACTCATCCCACGAGCTCCGGAGACCTTACTCACAGGCAGAAAGACGACTCGGAGGTCATTTGGCTGCGGTATTCTATAGGGTGGAGGTCCTTCCCCGGACGGGCACCTCAATAGCGATGTTTTATAGATCAAAATAATTACATTATATTTAGTCCGTATTAAAAATGTATTGGACACGTATTTTCTTCTTTCATTCAAATAAAAAATAGCAAAGATACAAGGCATCAAAAGTTAAGAGTCTTTGAGGTCACTCCGTCCCGTAAAAATGCCTCACCGAGTGACCGAGAGAGTGGCGATTTTTAGCCTACCTCTCTCAAAGATGGCGTCCCTTACAATCAAGGTCCGGAATACCAGATGTCCCACAAAAACCCCGACTTCGTGTCCACATCGACACAATCGGGGGCCAACGGCCACTGCGTTCCATTCATTTGACTTTCTTCAAGAAATCACGTCTGCCACCGGATGACGATTCGCCTCGCCATGCGACCAGAACGCAGCACTGACCATTCTTAAACACCACCCCACAGCCATAATCCACCTTATAGAAGTAACTTTATAGTTCAAATTGCTTTATTCAGGTTTCGCTGTTTACCTGAATGGAATTATAACCTTTAAGTGTTGCAGTTTAGGGTGGTTTTTGGTATTGATTGGGCCATTTCCAATCGTTGCGTTCACGCGCTGCTGCGGGCTGCAGGCGTCATCTGATGCGTTCCGCACTGATACGTGTGATTACACAGGTCTAATGAGAACGTCTGGCCTGTTCCTGATAGAAAGCGTAGACGGACGGTCAACGGGAATGGTTGATTTTGTAAACGTCAATTGCATACAACTGTATGCCAACGGTGTTTTCAATCGTAGTATCGGTGGGGTACCCTGGTTGGAGTTGCCTGCTTGCCATGGGCGGTGTCGACTGCTTGCTCGACTACCGCCTCTTGCATAAAAAAACTCTGGTTGGAAGGTAAAAAGTACCTTTGTCAGAAAAATTATTCAAATTTATCCCAAGGCAATGGACGAGCATATTATTCTCATCACAATCAGCCTGGAGATGTTCACAGTTGGACATGGGTTTCCATGTTTTCATGACAATTGTCATTGGGGGCATTAGACTAAGTCTTTTTTTATGGGTAGGATGTTTCACGAAGAAGGTTTAATCTTTGACATACTTGTAATAAATCTGTAGAAAGGTCAAATTCTGTACATGAAATATATTTTCAAAATAACTATCAAGGGGTGATAAGTGATCGATACTGATGCCAAAAATGCAGTCAGTAAAATTTTTGTCTATCTGTCTGTCAGTCTGTCTGTAAGTTCGTTATAGAAAAAAACTACTAGACGGATTTTAACGACGGAATTTGGTACAATAAATTATTATTCTTCATACTCCTGCAGGTTATATACTTTTCATCACGCTACAATCAAGAGGAGCAAAGCAGTGATGGGAAGTTAGAGTTGGGAAAACGGGAGAAATTTTTATCTGTATGTTTGATCGCGCATCACGCGAAAACTACTGCATGGAATTAAATGCGGTGTTCACCAATGTATTGCTATGAGTCTAACTTAAAATGTAGGTAGCATTTTATGGAAGTCCGTTATTTTTGAAACCCGATATAAACGCGTGCGATGCCGCTGGCATAGCTAGTACTTAATAAAGTAGAGAAACACTGATATTTTTAGAGGTTTCTAATGGGTCGCTAGTTATATAATAATAATGGGTATATAGATATTTTAATTACTAAGGCGTTGTCGCTCCCATGTTCAGTTTCCTAGCATGTTAAGGTTACTCTATCATTAGCCTTTCCTCAGTGTCAAGGAATCGTGACCGTGTGGCAGTGTCTCACCGCCTTTATGACCTACGTGCGACGAAATTAGGTTAATTGTAAATTGTACAATATTCAAGAAACGTTTTTTTCTTTGATCTTAGAACAATAAGGCTACTACTACAGTTTGTCATCTAGATACACAAATATCGAAGAAGTTCCAAAATGTCTTTTTCATTGCACGAGTTAAACTGCAAAATTTTTGATTAGAAAAAGCTATCCAATGTGGCTGACTACGCCGTGTCATATGCCACTTCGTAGAAAAATTTTTGTGAGATTTTGTGAGAGAGACATATATATTTATTTGATTTAAGCGACGGATATCCTCAATTTTTCTTCCAATCTTGACATTTTGTAATGAACCTTCAGTTAATTATATGATATATGATGACATAAATATAATAATGAAATGAATGTTCATAGCACATTTATGTTGTTTCGATAAACTAGTAAATGCATGTAAAAAAAATTGATAATCTATACTTATAATAAATCTGTAGAGAGGTCAATTCTGTACATTAAATATATTTTCAAAATAACTATCAGGGGATGATTAGTGATCGATACTGATGCCAAAAATGCAATCAGTAAAATTTTTGTCTGTCTGTCTGTCTGTCTGTATGTTCGTTATAGAAACAAAAACTACTCAACGGATTTTAACGAAACTTGGTACAATTATTTTTCATACTCCTGGGCAGGTTATAGGGTACTTTTCATCACGCTACTATTAATAGGAGCAGAGCAGTGAAGGGAAATGTTAAGAAAACGGGAGAAATTTTTTGAACGCGTATCTCTCAAAAACTACTGCATGAAATTAAATACGATTTTCACTAATGTATTACTAGAGGTCTAACTTAAAACTTAGGTATAGGTATAAGTATTTTATGGAAGTCCGTTATTTTTGAAACCCGATATCCAAGCGTGCGACGCCGCTGGCACAGCTAGTACATGATATATTTAAACTCTTACTCTGTTTGTGTTGAAATCGTTACATCTTATAATGCACGCCACTAAGTTTTTGTAGAGTTTAAAATTCTCTATAATATACATATTGGTTTAGCATTTTAAAGGTTTTCTAACTGTTTCAACCATTCTACTACATATATACCTACGTGTAACAAAATTTTTCAAACGAAGAAGCTCAGACATCCAGGACAGACATAACAAAACACATATTATTAAGTGGAATAATACTCCATATTAGATTCAAAGATTAAACGCTACAATGTAGTAGTAATTAATGCCGTAGCATACCCGTATGTTCGTAGCACATGTCGTTGAATTCTTTCGTGCGCACGCGACGGACTACGCATGTGTAGCGCATGCGCCTACGGGCCGCTACGTAAACTGCTACAGATATTACGTTGATGTTTTTTTCTACACGGACAATATTTTAGATTTTTTTTCAGCTATTAAGTATAAACGACTCTAAAACATGGCTATATTTAAAACTCCATACTAAATAAGGGGGGATTAGGACGACAACTAATACATAATGGTAACTGTCGCAGAGGTAGGCCGAAGAAAAGGCGTATGAATTAAAAGTATGTATGAAAACAGTTGTATGTATGGAAGGTTGTATGTATGGCAGTATGTATGGAAACAGCCTGTTATATTAAAAAAGCATGTTAGCCGCACAGAATCAAAATTGTTAGCAATCTACATTGCGACAATAACCCTTTGTTACCAAATATAATCCTTATTCATAAGTATTGCAGCAGCAATAAGAATGCAAAAATTATACTATAAGCATAAAAATTTCGGTGAGTCTTAGAAGTAATCTATTGGCATAACACCAACTGAAATAAATCAATAGAGTACTATAACACGTGTAATTTGGCCTTTATATACGTACAACACAATCACATCGGATATTATGACTAAAATGTCATATCGGAGAATGAAAAGCATGCAAAGCGATTTTTTACATCCATTTTCTTTCAATATATTTCAACAAAAAAAGAAATAGAAAATTAGTAGGTACTGAAGTCTGCATTCAATGGCAGATAATATATTCCGAACACACTACAAATAAATTGACGGCATCGCCTCATTAAAAACATCTCGCAAACATTTTGCATAAAGGAAAACATAGATCCGTCGCAGAAAACCTTTTATCCGTCCCCCATTCCCCTGAGTTCATTACACATCAGCCGCACACCAATCAAGCATTCATTAGAACGAAACAATCAATATTCATATCCCATGCGAAATCTTCATAACGCGCCGAGAAAAAAAAACATGATAAATGATTCCCTCGCTCTAGCATTCGCAACGAAATTAAAAAGAACAAGCCATATCACTTAGCGCACACAGGAGCGCGGTTTTTATTAAAAAATTCTACATATCTCGCGTCTTCGCTCATCCCCCCCGAAGTGAGACGGAGAATATAAAAAAAATGCAGCGAAAGAAAGGGAGGGAGCGGAAACGAAAATTATAATTGCCAGTACGTAAATTAACGCCGCGGATTCCACTGTCTCGCTTTGTTTTGGTGTGTGTGAGTGAGAGGGTGTGTTTGCGCATGTATGGTCGACAATGGGTGGTCACGGGATCCGATCGGCCGCGATTCGGCCGGTGCATTCGGATGCATTATGGATGACGACGAAAACAATCCCGCCCCGCTTGGGATTAATGCCCGACGGATGGCATTTTCGAGAGAATTTTTAATGTGGAACTGCTGGTCTTTCGTTTGCGTCGAGTGTGTATGAATAAATTTTTGGGTTTTACTCGTAAGTATGTACTTTACATCGTTGTAAGTATAAGTTGCGTTCTTTCGTAGCCTTTGGCTTATAATGGCGGGCCATATCTACTTAGAAGGGGTAGCTTATTAACCACAAAAGTGTGAGGTGGTCAAAACTTTAGGTACTAATGATATCTTTACAAATACAAAAGAATTTTGTTGCATCCACTAATAAAAATCTGTGTACTGTTGTTTTAACCCTTTGACGACTACGGGGACACGGGGATCCCATGCCAAAAACATAAGATAACTAAATAACTATCATGGGAATCAATGTAGTTTTATTTTAAATTGGTTTTTGATAGTATTACTTCATTATTTATTGTTGTCAATATAACATTTGACATGTCAACCATTTTCTATGGTCATGGGAAGTTGACCGTCCGCGTGGCGAGCAAAACGAAAACTTTGCGATGATGTCTCGAGGTGTAATAATAGTTTTGAATACTTTGTATTATGATATATTTATTCGTTGGTTAGTATGTTGTATCATATGTTATTATAAAATAAATGTGCATGTCGAGTACTTTGCTACATAGCTGTGAACATAAAGGGACATCGGGGTCCCTATGGCCCGTGAGGGAATATTTTTGTATACATATTGCAGTTACATTTTTTTGCTATTATCATCATCGGCTTCTCGCAACCACTGCTGGACATAGGCTCTTTCATTTGTACGCCACTTTACTTGATCCTAGGCTTCTCGCATCCAGCATTTACCAGTAATTTACCAGTAATTTTGATCAAATTGTCGCTCTATCTACGTTTGCCGAGAAGCGGTATCAACTCTAGAAGTAGTGTATCTCAATGGTTATCGGTTCTGAGTTCTGTGGCTGATATGGCCAGTCTACTGCCCTTTCTGCTTACTAATTAGTAGAGCTATATCGATGGCCTTAGTTCTCTGTTGGATCATCTTGTTTCGGATCCGATTCAGCAGAAAGATGCCGAGCATAGTCCTTTCCATAGCTCGCTGAGCAATTTTCAGCTTGTGAGTTAGCCATACCGTAATTGCCCACGTTTCGGCTACGTATGTCAGAACCAATGGGACGCACAAATTGAAGATTTTCGTATTTAGGCACTGTAGGCATTGACGACAAACGCTGCCCCGCCTAGCTGAATTCTTCATTATTCAATTCATCTAAAAGCAGTTTTCACCTAATTGTAATGTCTGCCCGAGATACACCTATTTTTGACCAACTACGAAGATGGCGGCGCTGTGTACAGCAAACGATTCAGGGGAACATGTTTATTGAACATGGTTTTGGTTGATAGTTTTAGCCAAGTTCATCCGTAGGTGCGCATAGAAGATTCGGCCAGTTCATTCAGCATCTGTTGTAGGTTCTACAGCGATTCTAGCATTATGACGTTGTCGTCTGTAAATCGGAAGTAAGATATGTGTTCGCCATTTAGCTCAATGCTAAGTCCGTCCCAATTCAGCGTCTTGAACATATTGTCTAACTAATGCATTAGTGAACAGTTTCGGGAAACGATATCCCCTTGTCTCACTCCTTGATACAACGGAATAGGTCATGTTTGCTGATTCTGTACTTGGATGGACATGATGGGGGCTATATAGAGACATCTAATCACTGGGATGTATCGCTACTCTACGTGGTATCGGTGCAGGGATCCCAAAACAGACCAAATTTCAACACAGGGGCTGATAATGCTCTCTATTATAATTATTTTTCATTTATATTTATGACTAATTTGTAAAATAACTACCATGTTTAATTAATTAATATGTTAAAGTATGATATATTTTGTAAAACCCCCAAAAAAAATAATGAATCTTAAAAATTTAAAGAGAAGTTATACAAGCAAAAAGTGACCGTCACCGACCATAGGGACATGTGTGTCCCAGAAAAAAACTGGGAAACTATAACTTATTTCAGTATTTTGATTTAAAAATATGATTTTTAGGAGCCCTATGAACCATCCTAACTAGTTAAAATTATTGATTTACCTCCCATAACCTTATGGTCCTGAAAGGGTTAACTAAGGCTAGACGAGTACCAAGTTCTGTATAATCACTAATTCTCAATAAACGATCTATTACCATGGTCGAAGCAACTTAACCATGCATAACCATGATATCTACAATTATTTCATAATGAAAAGAGAACAAAGTTACCTATTTTTAATACTAATGAGTTATTTCTTAGGAACAAGATAAAAGAGGTAGGGCATAGTGAATCTTCGCTCGAATTGAGCCGCCCATCCGGGGAAGGACCTCCACCCTATAGAAAACCGCAGCCAAATGACCTCTGGGCCGTGTTTCTGCCAGTGAGTAGGGTTTCAGGAGTTCATGGGGGGGGGGGGGGGGGGTTAGGTTTGAGCTGTATGGTGGCAACTGACAGATAACTGACTAGTTACTTGCCCGTTGTCATCAGGCGTAGGGAAGCCATTATGTCGAGCCACTATAAAAAAAAACCCTAATAATAAATTGCAAGACATCTGTAAAATCATGAATAGAGAACAGTCTCTACAGTAGGTACAGACATACAATAGAATTAGTCTATGTCATATTATTGGTCTGCTATAAATAGTATCTAAATTCATTTGGCCTGCTCGAAAATAAGTATCAAGATTTCAAGAGTTCCTAGAAATTGAGGATGTGCTCAACCAAATTAAATGTTTACTTTATTATTGTATTCTACTGGAAGAATATAACACATTTAGATCGTAATTTATTACAGTTTTGAAATAAGATTAATTTTGTTATGATATATTTTTTATGTAAACGTTTAAAGTTTCGGCCAGTTTCATATTTCCTAAATGTGATATAGAAATAAAACTAATCTTTTTATATGACTTCAGGGTTTTTGCTGATTCATTTACAAAATGTAGAGCTTAGATTGTGCTAAGTAAGACATTATTTTTTCATTGTTCACTTTGAACGATTTCACAGTGAACGATTGAAACTTTATGTTTAATCCAACTAACAACTGAGTGATCTCTTGGTGTACGTACTTAACTAGCTTTTATTATTGTTTTTGAGTACCTTCCTTAACAGAAAGAAAATAAAAAGTGCTATGAATATGGGCGATGTAGACTGCTTACCACCAGGCATCACACCTCCACGTCTGCCGCCTCTTGCATAAAAAAAAAAATCTCTTTCCAATTTGCTCGTCATAAAGATTTTCTCCATGTTGCGGACAGAACGACCTTTTTTATATGATTTTACCTTTTTACCAGTTTTGTACATAGTTTTACATTTGGAAGTATTTTTTAAGAGTAATAAGTGTTACTATGGTTTTTATTGTTTGTTTGTTATTGATATAAGATATACAGTCCACCGCGGCTGTGTGGCATTAAAGTGTTTTTGTGGTTTCCCAATTATTTGTTTAATTCCACACCCCCTGACGCCAGCTCCAGCCGCAACACTCCATCTTGCCTAATGTTAAGCAGACAACAAAAACGAAGAAATTTATTAGGTATATCCGAAACATTTAGCGCTTTGTAGATCTCTCACAATATGATAGCTTATATGTAAAGATGCAATTTCATGTCACGGTTAAACACCCAGATTTCTGAGCAGGGGGGAATACTATATGGAAATATAATATGTGCAAGACAATTCCACAGCGAAACAGTAAGGCAACGGTATATTTTAATTAACCATACTATTGCTGATTAACTGCACTTACTGTTAACAACGTCTCAAATCTAAAAACGGAGCTAAAAGCTTCAGTGCCGAAAAATCGGATACTCAAAATTAATTACACGGTCGAAACCCCATTAATAAATATACGTACAGTTATAGCTTTTCTCAGCTTTCATTCCCTGCCCGCGGTGCATCCCGCCGAATAACAAACGAGGCTCTGGCAACCGACTGGTAGCGGTACCTATAACCATCATGATTGAAGGCGTAGCTAAGTACCACATAGGCCGATGACGGGCAGCAGCGTCACCGGAGCGAGTAGTTACGCTCTGCAATCGGCTGCCCAGCGTGGCGTGGCGATTCTGGGCACATCCTCCAGTTGTATGCCCCAAGTGGCGAACAACTGGAGAGGCCTATGTCCACCAGTGGACTGCGATAGGCTGATGATAATAACGATGACATACTAAACTTACTCAGCAAACAAAGACTTCTGTCAGATAACACTCAGATACTTTATCTATATCAAACAGCTTACAAGACAAGAAAAAGTAAGCGCCAACAAAGACAACCGCTTTCTCAGCCGCACAGATCCCGCGCAAATTGTCGCTCACAAAATAAATGTACAGGTAAGTACATAAAGAGCGTACATCAGTCACGGGATGTACCTAAGGAGCGGGTACAGGCACGCACAAAACAATGGCGCGGCGACGGTTGACCTCGCGGCCGCCACCCCATGTCTTGCCACCCGGCCGGTAGCGCCGCGTGCAATTAATATGCCGAGGCGGCCGCGTGAAGTGGGATGGGCGAGTTTTGATACTTGCAGATTTTTTAGGTCAGTGATTTTTTTTGTTCTTTTGTCTCTAGGCATACTTAGGCGTTTCTCCAACGATCTCTATTCGACGAACGGCGTCGCTAGCCTAATGGTTTTGGAAATTCATGTACACGTTTATTCTACTCTGCTAAGGTGAAGAAGAACGTCGTAAAAACCTACCACTGATTGACTGAAGCCGTATCAGCCTGGTTTAGTAGAGAGGATCGAGCCTCCCTGAGCTGTCCATTGATCTCTATTCGCAGCATGTTTACTACCACCTCAAAGAGCGACCACCTAAGGGAGATTTCAACAAACATTTTGTGATCTTCATATAGATTTCATACTAAATTGATTTCCGGTTTCCTTCTGCCACGCACAAAATTCGTAGTTGAGAAATCAGTAAATGGAAAAATTAGGCCCTTTGTTGGAAGCGCAATATTATGTGCGTTGAATATAAATATGATCACCTCTATGGCTTCAAAGTATTTATAATTGGAAATTAGCGTTACTTTGATGATATCTATGATTGGGATGTTTACTTATTTAGGTAATGTTCGAGCCCATTTTGTAAAAGATATATCAGAGACGTGACTTGGAAAAGTATAAAGTGTAAAATTATTCTTAGAAGATAATATAAATATAATAATTTTGCAGTAGAACTTTTGATATTAATTTTTTTTATCATAATAAAGTTATTACAACGCTCATTTTTATTTTATTTTCCATGTCCTTCATTAGATCGAGAAAATAAAGATACACCCCCAATATGTAGGTAAGATAAATTCATTTTGAAAATTTTCAATAAAAATAATAATTAAAAATATCTAATTACAACGACCAAGCTATACCGGTTGACACATAACCCGTCCAAGTTTTCTTTTGCGAAAGAAGAGAGAGAATTTTTGATCAATAATTGTCACTGGGCGGCTCCCTGCCCCCCGCGGGCGGGTGGGGCTTTGGGGGGGATCTGCGACGCGGGGGCGGGAGGGGGGTAATTACGAGTGCGTTTTGTTACCCAGATGATAGGCGCGAAAAATGGCCTGCGCGTGCCTTTACGTGTCTCCTAGTTTTGAATATTCAGAGTCGGCCTCTCGGCCTGATGAAATATTGAATAGACCCAGTAATTTATTCCCGGAGGAGACTTTTCGAACGGTCTGGTTCGGTTCGGATATTGAAATTAGGCGCTGCTTTGCCTAAGAAAAGCGTTTGTTTGACGGGTGTCCTATAGAGGTCCTTTATGACGCAGATAGCGGCGAAATTATTCTTTCAGTCTCTCATTTTCTTTTGCGTCGCTGGATTTGAACGTATGAATTTTACGCGATCTTATTCATTGCGAATAGTGGGGTGAGATAGTACATAAGATATGAAAGTTATATAGAACTGTTTTGTGTTAAACATGAACCTATTTTCTTTATAAGTTACATAGCCTTTAAGGGTACATATTATATTATCATTAAACATTCATCTATATAAAAAGTAATAGTACGGGTAGGCACAACAAAAATAGCATTCAACGCATTGAGAATCATGAAATTAACTGTGATTTTCATTTGAGAAATGTTATAGGTAGATGATCTTTGGTAGCATATTTTGTAATATTCTATTTCCGGCTAAAAACAATTTGTCTTAGGATAAGTATTTGTACCTATTTAAATTGAGTAAGAACACCTTTTTAATACTTTTATTGTTCTGGCAATCTATAAACATAGTAGAGTATTAATTAACATAGCTATCAAAAGTACTACATACCGGGCACACATTATAGGACGTAATACTGGCATGTGACGTCACTTGCCTATCGTCTACACGTTTTACTAGTAACTATTATTACTTATGTAGCGTGTCTGGACTCGCCAATATTTCTGATTTTGAATTTGTGTTAACTTCTACGACTATTGATGTTAAGGTACACAATTTTAAGAAAAATGTTTATTAGGTACCCAAAAACACACACGATGCATTCAAGAAGCACAATAAACTGTAATAACTTTTCAACCAATGATTCTTTAATGCTATCGATAGCAAGCCAAAATTAAAAATATGTCTCATGTTTGAGTTTAATAATAATAATAATAAATAACCAAACATGGCCTACAAGTTATGTTAGTTACAAAGGTTTTCCTTATACTCCGTAAATAATAAAAAAATGTAAACGTTTCTATAAATCTTAGCAACATAATTATCTGTGTCGTGAACGAGGCGTAAAGTACTATCTCAAAGAAGCTGGCATTGCGGTGGCAATGTTGAAGAAATTACTTCAGGCAGTAACTTGCCTGTTGCCGTCGAGGATAATCCACTGTATTTAATTGTGCCACTATTAAAAAGGTCCATGAGGTCTCCGGATTTAGAATAGGACCACCCATCTTATCGATTGGGTGTCGCAGAAGACGATTAAGGGAATCATCATCATCAGCCTATTGCAGTCCACTGCTGGACACAGGCCTCTCCAGTTGTTCACCACCTAGGGCAAACTTCTGGAGGATATACCCATAATCGCCACGCTGGGCAGGCGGGTTGGCGATCGCAGGGCGTAGCTTCTTGCTCCGGTGACGCTGCTGCCCGTCATCGGCCTGTGGTATTTAGCTACGCCTTCTATCGTGATGGTTTTACCGCCAAAGTCATGAACATGTCTGTTTGTATTGATCTGGTTATTTACTATGTTTAATTAATTATGTATTTGTTTCCAAAAAAAGTATGTGTCAGTTGTCTAGGACCCATAGTACATAACAAGTCGGCTTAGTTTGGGGTTAGATGGCGATGTGTGGCCCAGGGTGGCATGTCTTGGGTTTAAAAAAAATGTTCAGTGGGCGTTTTCAAACTGATGATGGTTAAACAATCTTAAAGTTCCATCGGATAATCTTCAACAGGCTTTCATCATCATCATCAGCAGCCTGCGGCAGTCCACTGCTGGACGTAGGCCTCTCCCAAAATACGCCATTCTGCACGATTAGCAGCCACACTCATCCAATTAATTCCGGCCGCCCTGCGCAGGTCGTCACTCCATCTAGCTGAGGGGCGTCCCACACTGCGCTTGCCTGTACGCGGTATCCACTGCAGAACCTTCCTACTCCACCGATCAACAGGCTTTAATAGATACAATTACGCGACTGTGTTCTATTCTTACACCAAACATGGTCTGTTCTTGACGTGAACGAGTAAGATGGCTGGGGAAACATCCGCAAACACATCAGGCACAAGCGAACGGTTACGTCAATACTCGTATCTGCAAGGCCATTTGGAACATTGTTCTGACATCTTGTCAATGGAAATGAAGCTATATTAATAACTAATAAGTGATTTGAACATGTAGTAATGAAATGTATCTAAGTAAGTTTATCAGTTGTCTAGTACCCATAGTACAAGCTTCGGCTTAGTTTGGGGCTAGGTGGCGCTGTGTGGCCCAGCGTGGCATGTCTTGGGTTATAAAAAAAATCCATTTAAACTTATTGGTGTTATTGTATTTGTAATTTGTACCTATTAATTACTATAAATGTTTTTTGGGGAATAAAAATTATTATATTTTAAGTGACATAAGGACTACTTATGGTTTTATACTGAGTGAAAAAAGAGTTATTGGATGCGACAGAGACACTACCCGTTAAGAACAGATACAGGTTAAGTGTCTAGCGAAAGCAGAGCTAACCCAAATCTCGCTCCATACATATACATAGGTTCAGTAAACGATTCCTTCAAGGTCTGCCTGCACTAGCTTCCCAATAGATATGAATTAATATTATTAAGAAATGGAGCCTGCATCTGTTCTTATCGCTAGACACAATATGTCTATGTCTAGCGAAAGCAGAGCTAACCCAAATCTCGCTCCATACATATGCATCGGTTCAGTAAACGATTCCTTCAAGATATGCCTGCACTACTAGCTTCCCAATAGATATGAATTAATATTATTAAGAAATGGAGCCTGCATCTGTTCTTATCGCTAGACACAATATGTCTATGTCTAGCGAAAGCAGAGCTAACCCAAATCTCGCTCCATACATATGCATCGGTTCAGTAAACGATTCCTTCAAGATATGCCTGCACTACTAGCTTCCCAATAGATATGAATTAATATTATTAAGAAATGGAGCCTGCATCTGTTCTTATCGCTAGACACAATATGTCTATGTCTAGCGAAAGCAGAGCTAACCCAAATCTCGCTCCATACATATGCATCGGTTCAGTAAACGATTCCTTCAAGATATGCCTGCACTACTAGCTTCCCAATAGATATGAATTAATATTATTAAGAAATGGAGCCTGCATCTGTTCTTATCGCTAGACACAATATGTCTATGTCTAGCGAAAGCAGAGCTAACCCAAATCTCGCTCCATACATATGCATCGGTTCAGTAAACGATTCCTTCAAACATCAATTGGAGCTTACGCGCGTATTTAATTACCGAGACGCAAATTAAGCACGAGGACAGAAGAATGCGTGGAGTGTGCACAAACAAGCTATTGCACTTAGTGAGCGGGCGAATATGCAAATCATGCTTTGAGCTGGTCGCGAGTGCGTGGAACGGAATAGGGGGTGGTGTGGAGCTGTTAGGGATAGTTTAGGTATAGATTTTTTCTCTCAAATATTCTTTTCTCTCAAATATTTGTCTATAGATTCTCTTTTGGCTGACTAATAACCCAAGACATGCCACATGCCACGCTGGGCCACACAGCGCCATCTAGCCCCAAACTAAGCCGAAGCTTGTACTATGGGTACTTGACAACTGATAAAAATACTTAGATAATTTTTTTTTGTAAATAAATACATATTATACATAGAAAACAATATATATATAAAAATAATGGTCTGGGACCAATACAAACAGACATGTTCATGCACACAAATGTTTGTAATGTGTGGGGATCGAACCCACGACCCTTGGCTCAGAAGGCAGAGGTCACTACCAATTGAGCCACCGAGCCAGTCATCATAATGTTCCTTAATTTAATTATTTTTTGTAATTTTTATATTACACACACCTGTTTCTAATAATAATAACGAATACCAATCAAGAATCATCCAATTTGGTGGAGTCGTTTGCAAGTTATGGGTGTATGTAGATTTCGAAGATCCATTTTTAATTATGTGTTTGAATTCAATTCGCTAGTTTTAAGCGATATTGCAATCTAACATGTAGCGCGTTCACCAAATAAAAACTGGTTCACTCTCGCCTGGAAATACCTTTTTTGGTATTTTCTATTCAAAATAAGTCTGGAAGATATCGCTCAATAAGATAAGACCGCTTGGATTGTACCTACTACTATTGTACATATTTTTTTGAGTGTTTTAGGTAGAAAAGTAAACGGAGCGTGGCCGATAAAACGAAAAGGGGAAATTCTCAGTTTAATTTGATGCTACACTTTTATTTTTTTCTTGTACTAAGGTAAACGCTCCTATTACGGAGGTATTTCGCAACATTCGAAACTAGGAGACAAAAATAAGCATTTGTATGTATTTCTAAATGTGCAAAACCACTTTATCGTCAAAAGTGGTTATTATATTTTGTATTTCTATTGATTTTGTGTTTCTTTTGATGTTAGTTTATTTTTAAAAAAATATTTAAATAGCCGAGTCGATTGTTCCTAATTCGGAGGTATAATTTCGGTCAGTGCCTATTACGGCGGTAAACGGTTCCTAATTCGGAGGGTCAGAAACAAATAATGTTACGTACATTAAATAATATAAAATATGTGTTAGTAAAGTAAATTGCGACCTATCACCTTATCGTTCCAAGCCATCCTCACCTGCCCGTGGTGCATCCTGCCGAACAACAAACGAGGCTCTGGCAAACCGACTGGTGGCGGTTAAACCATCACGACAGAAGGCGTAGCTAAAAATCACAGGCCGATGACGGGCAGCAGCGTCACCGGAGAAAGAAGCTACGCCCTGCGATCGCCAACCCGCCTGCCCAGCGTGGCGATTATGGGTATGACCTCCAGAAGTTTGCTTTAGATGGCGAACAACTGGAGAGGCCTATGTCCAGCAGTGGACTGCAATAGGCTGATGATGGTGATGAAAGTAAATTGGAAGGTTTTCATTCATTGATTTGATAACATTGATTCTCTTTTAATAAAATTTTAAAATATAGCAGGGACGTATGAATCACTTGAATTTTCCTTATTCTCCAGAACCTAGCACCCTCTAAATTCTAACAGTGACGTATTAAAAAAGATCTCGTTGAAACGAATTATTATTACTATATACAATAAACTACTCGTAGTAAGTATAAATGTTACATTTTTGGAAAATAGGTTTTATACCCCGGTTCAAAGGTCAAAAGTAATAATATTTTTTCTAGATACCTAATACAACTTTGGTTTTGATGCAACACTTAACACAACTGTACTATTCTCCATACTATGATGGGCATTCTTCTCTTTAAATAACATTATTTACATACATTGTTAAGTTTTTATCGCTTTTGGTTTTATTAAATAAGAATTCATAAAATATTATAGAAAACTTTTTATTTATTTACTGAACCCTAAAACTTGTAATTTTATATTTTATGAATAGCGCCATAATAGGAACCCATATAACCTAATACGGAGTTACCTGAAAATAACTACCACCGTAATAGGAACACTACTCGTGTTATAATGTTCCTAATTCTGACCCATCAAAATTTCGATAAACAAAAGAGTGTAAATGCATTATCACACGATAACAGTTTTTTGGCTCAGTGTGTTAAATTTTAGTCAACAGTTATACAAAATAAACGATTTGTGATCAATTAAAATACAGCTATTTATTTTACCGCTTCTAAGAAACCAACATTTTATGCTCAACAATTTTCATATCTAACTAGATTTCTAAGAAAGATAGCATACCGCAGAATATGGTCCTTAATTTAAGAGATTAATGATTATTTCAATAAAACTTGGAACTAATTCAATAAGTTAATAAATTAAAAGTTATAAACAATTAAACATGTCCAGTATATTTCCTAATTCGGAGGTATACCACCGTATTAGGATCAACCTATAAAATTTGTATCCTTTTACGGTGGTATTTTGTTTCTTATTTTTTTGGGTAAAAATGAGTTTAAAATATGAATTAAGCTATTTAAATAGCTGCTGTAATAGTAGGAAAATGCAATAAATAACACACAAACGAACTTGAACGGGTTATTAATACGAAAAACTTAGTTTATAAATATTGGTGTACTTTCATTTGATGTTGCGCGTTTGTATGAAAACCTCTCTCACATCGATGTCGTTACACTAATTGATTGATTTTGTTGTGTTGTTTATGTGCTATACTTGCAAAATTCGGTAAACTGATGAAGGAATAGATTTGGAACAAATAGTATACGTTTTGGTGCACTTATACTGAATAAAATAGGAATAAAACTCGAAAATAGAAATACCACCGTAATAGGAACCGATTTTGACTACCTCCGTGATAGGGACACTTACCTTAATACCTACCCTATTTTCGATAATCTACTTCAGTTTAATTGCTTAATTTCTTAATGCCAATATGCTCCACGGTATTTCTGTTCCCCAGTGACAGCGTAAGAAGAGGGTGGTTAATGAATAAAAAAATTCCCGTTTTTTTTTCTCCACAGCTCAGTGATTAGTTACCCTTATAATGAGTAGTGCGTGTGTGTGTTCACACACGGTAGAAGAGTGTGCGTGTGGGGGATGTTTTAGGGGTCTTCGGTTAAATGAGTAGTTAACGAAGTTGTTTTAATTATAAGTTGTGTTATAGTTTTGAGGAAACTCTTAAAGACAGATTTAGTATGCACGTACGATAACATCATTCAAATTAACGTTTCGATTTCGCTAGTCACAGGGCGCCAAAAGGTTTATACTTTTGACATAATTGCGTTGGCTTTCGATTGTGACCAATTAAGATTACGAGTATGTTAAAAATACATGTACCCTGAAGTAATTTCGTATTTACTAGTTGCACCCTGGTGTTTGCCCGTGAATATCGGTAATATGTGAAATGGCCATACTTTTATAATTTATCCTATGCGGTAATCTGATGTCTGCAAGATGAATGCTGTCAAGCAAAATGAAAATAAGTGAATTTTGTTTATGAAATACGGTGAAAAAATAATCAGTAAGATAATAAAAGCTCAATAGTTCCCCTGTAAAATTAATAACCGTATTAATAACACCTTCAACTCCGTTCTTTTTTATTAACATTTCTACGGAACCACCGCCAGTGGCATCTATCGCCCTTGCCCCGTTTTTAAGTTGGTACGCAGTTTGATAAGGGGTGTGGGATTATGGGTTTTTTGTTATCGATCGCGCGCGCGCCGCGATGCAAATTGCCAACTTAATTTTTAAGACGTTTGCATTCGTGCGTTTTAGAGATGGCTGCCTTTAAGTATTTTTGTTATTGCATAGCTTGGCGCTATTTTGGCGACGCTAGATGGACATAATATATACGAACCTGAGAAGAAATTTATGAAACTTTGAGTATTTATGAACTTTAAAGTTGACCAGTGGCAATAACATACCTACTGGTTTAGGTGCAGCGCAGACGGCACTTATGTGCGATAGAGTCTGCGTCTGAGACACTTAAAAAGAGCGTCTAGGTCTGCCGACAGACTATTTGAAGATGTGCGTCGTGTGTGTTGAGTCTGTGAAATATCCGCGACAGATTTTTGCGTCGTGTGCGTTACTGCATATAATTGCAAAAAAGTGCGTCACGGATAGTCTGTTGTCTGTGCTGCCCCTTATTGTTGTCTAGTCTTCAGTCCTGGCACTATCTAGGCGACGCTAAATGATTACACGTACTATTACACACTACTATGATTATTTTCTTTTTAATTTTATTAGCATTGTTTGGTTTTTTGAGTTTATAATGACAGTTCTTGTTGTGTTTTATTTGTTAGTTACAGATACAGATATCGGATGCAGCTGATGGTAAACAATAGTAGGTAGTATGAATTTTAATTATAACGTGATTGGTCAGTTGCTATGCAAACATCAGTGACATGTTAAAAAGAACCAAATTAAGTTACATGTCTTGAAAAAAATTAATACTGTTGAGATCTAGTTATCTTATCCGTCATTTACGATTATTAGACAATGAAGATAAAACTTCTTGGACAATAATATTATATCTATAGACGTGATAATCTGTGCGCTTTCACGTGACAAATATTGTATTAATATTATGGCATGAAAAAATGTACGTTAAATTAAAAGAAAAAGGTGTTCTGTTTGTGTGATGGCACTTTTCATCAGGCCTTACATCACTTCACAACATTTTTTTTTACCAGAGAGTACTGTCACTTATGAATCTATGTAAAATATTTATTACAAGCTTTTTATATAACTTTAAAGACCACTTAAAACTAACCAACAAAATCCGATCGGTAATTCATCAGTTCAGAAACGGAGCATGCTACACCCTCCTGTAAATAACCATCCGATTTGTATACTTAAAAAGAATAAATACGCATTGGAAACCGCACGGAGAACAGGAAAATGGGCCAGTTCCCTTACAACGTTACCGCGAACGACGTGTCAAGGTGATTCGCGAGTACGATATACTTATAAGGAGCAGTATTAGGGCGGGAACGGAGGTGGGAAAGTAGCAGCGAATGATATCGGTGATAGGATAAGAATGATTTTACCGAATGAGTGTCGGAATAGGCGTAAAATGTGGATTTCGCTGGCTTGGTCATCTAGAGGGAATGGGTTAAGAAGTGACACAGGAACCGCAGAGGGATGATATCGAAGATAAAAACTAATATTGTGAGTACGAGTATTATACTGTTCCTATTAAACAATATTTAATAATAAAAGTGACTTAACTCATTTCATAAAAATAAAATAATTGTACTTTACTTGCTGTCTTACTGTATTTATGTACCCATTATTTGTAGTAGCTTCGATGTAGCTCAAGCTCCAGCTACTCACTTTGAAATCGGAGTCTATCTGATATTTATTATTTTCTTTGATCCTATATATTTACGTTAAAAAACGCCTTTGAGAAAGAAAATAATTACATTAAGCGACCAAATATGCCTATCAATAATAAGACTTCTACTAAGGCAAAACTAAAATTGAAATCCGCTTCCAGTTCAAGGATATAATTGATTGTGTGTGCCTCGTATAACTTCACATTACATGAACATGCCTGTTTGATTAGGTGTTAAATGAAAGACTTATCTCAATATCACATGACGCGGCACATCACTCCATTGCATGGCCTCAAGGAATAGGGACTTTCATACTTTTCCCTCCCCATTCGGTACACGTGTCCAGAATTTTTTGAACTGCAGGACACGCCGTATCCGATCTGTTTTACCTCTCAGGAGGGGGCGCAGCGGTTCCACGTATAATGGCCAGCGGCCAAGTAAGTACGTAAGAGTGACTCAAGTTAAATTAAGAATGTGGAGTTTGGCGCGTTTTTATTTTTTTTTCAGTCACTTTGTTTGTTGACGGCGACTTTTTTGACATTGTCGACTCTGCCCTCGCTGGTTTTCTTTTTAATTTTTGAGGCGTTCGTGTGCGAGGAATTGGGTATATACGTCCCAACGGTGTATATGGCTTCTTTCTGGTATTAAGGGATTTCGCGAAGAGGTGTGTTTTTTGGATTACGATCTCTTTGATGCTCGTGATTAAGGTTTGAAGGATGCGTGTCGTTTGTTTTGGCGGGGTCCCTTGATGTGCCTAATAATGTAGATGTGCTCGAGATTTGAGGTATCCCGTTTCGATATTACATTTTTGTGCGCACTAAATTTTTTATGTTTATTAAAATACACAAAAAAAGTGGAAAGTGAAATACCTGTGCGTGTAAAATTGAAAATGGAACAGAACAGAAGTTATTATTTCTGATGTCAATTTAGATTACTGGGTAGATATTTCCCCTGGCATTTTTTGTTGTTAATATATTGAGGATTTTTAGAAAAAAGAAATCCACCAGATGCCATCACATAGGCAGCTGGTGCAAATTTAACGCAATTGGTTAATTTTGACATATTTTGGCACTGATATTTACATAAAAACTGACCAATTACATGAAAGCTGGATCGCCACGCAACGCAAAAGCTCTCATTGTATCAAAATTCTGAGCAAACATTATTTCGAATATTACCTGTGTCGATTATATTTTTCTAGTAAAATTACTCGAATCTTATACGTAGTGAGAACCTATTCTTTCGTTCAAAAGCCTTGTTTCTGTAACTGTAGGACAGTGTTTTGTTTTGACCGGCAATTATCTCGTCATTTGTAACCGCGGCTGTACGCTAAACAATTTCACAACAGTCCAATTTCTGTATAACGGCCTTTCATTTGAATTTAGAAAGATTGTTAGGCATCGATTAAATTTTCACACTTCCGTAATTTTCAAAGAAATAGGTAAACAAGAACGTACCTAACGGGCTTTTTATGGCCAATATAGTTAGATAGTAGTGTCATTAACCTGGTCACGGTGCTTCCGAGAAAACATAGATTGTCACCGGCGGAGCAAAAAGCTTCGAATTAATTAAAAAAAGCCGCTGAAAGTGAGTAAGCGATTGGGCACGCGTGAGCGTTGGAATGTCGACTCTAATGTGTTGGTGGTAAGGGCGAGGCGTTGATTAAGGTGTGTTAAGAAAGCTATTAAGATGGGACAGGTGAAGCGTGTCGGACGAACGGCATCGCGAACCGTGTTCAACATACGTAATGGACGCAGGCTTGGGATGTTCGGATTAGCAGTGGGCGTTCAGCGAACTAACGCTAAGTTTAACTAAGTTTTTACCAGACTATTGAACTGATTTTATTGGGAGCCAAAAGGCGAATAGAAGTTTATAGTCTTGATGAGTATTGATAAACTAACAGACGTAATAAGGAGCTTAAATTTTGTTTTAAATTATAATTTCGCAGTGCATAGTGCGTTGCCGAATGAACTAAACTGGCGATTATTAATGACGTTTTTATGAGTTTAAAATTAATAAATACCCCTAGACATACAACGCTTGGCCACACAGCGTCGTCTAGTCCCAAACTAAGCGACTATGTAAGAGGTAGCGTTCACTCCACTAAACTAAACTGGCCTTCAAAATGGACATAATCTATACTAATATTATAAATGGGAAAGTGTGTCTGTCTGCCTGTCTGTATGTTTGTCTTTCTTTCACGGCAAAACAGAGCGACGAATAGTCGTGATTTTTAAGTGGAGATAGTTGAAGGTATGGAGAGCCGCGGGCACAGCTAGTAGTCAATAAAGCATTGTAATGAGGTGCATTATTAAAAAAATTATGATAATTTATAGGCGTGAGCTATCAAAAAGAAAATAAAAGAAACGGGATGCGCAAAATGAAGTATATAATTATATACTTACTATGTAGTTTGTTTTTAATAAGTGTTTGCGTATTCCTAAACTATTCGATCAGATTTAAGCAAGAAAGAATTTTTAAGAAGCCTGAGATAACGAAAAATCTTCTAACATTGCGCAGCAAAAGTTTACGATGCATTTTAGTATCCTAAGGAACCCTTACTAAGGAAATAGTGTCGAAATAAGAACGGAATGGAACTGTGAATTTATTTATATGACGACGCAACTGTGTGCGACATCACCAGTAGTACAAAAAGCCTTAACACGACGAATATTTGTAAAGCCTCCAAGAATTTGCCCATAGTAAATAAATAATCCAAGACATGCCACACTGGGCCACACTGGGCCACACAGCGCCACCTAGCCCCAAAGCCAAGTAGTACCCATAGTACAAGCCGAAGCTTGTACTATGGGTACTACTTAGATACTTTTTTTTGTAAATAAATACATATTATACATAGAAAACACCCAGACCAATACAAAAAGACATGTTCATGACCACAAATGTTTGTACTGTGCGGGAATCGAAACCACGACCCTTGGCTCAGCGGACCTTTAAAAATCGAGCCTACAAATTTCTTAAAGGCCGGCAACGTATCTGTAACTGCTCTGGTGTTGCGGTGTCTAAGTATGCGCTGAAGTGATCACTTACCATCAGGTGATTTTCTGGAACCCGACTGATAAAAAAAATCTTTTAGCTTTCAGCTGCGACTTTTCCAAATGAATACGACGTAGGGACCTTCAAAGACCTCCTTGTTGCGTTGTCCATGGGCTGAAACGATCACTTACCATCAAGTGGCCTTAAGGCCCGTTTGTCCCTTCTCTCATAAAAAATCTTTTAAATAGGAAAGTATCCCTTTACTAGAACCCGTGGTAGCGGCCGACAAAACACGGACAAAGCCCGGTTCCGTCTCGCGAGCTATTTGAACAAATTTTTACATTTTCACAATGTTGACGGAGGCACGAACGCGGACACATGGAACTCGGCGGTTCTCAGTATTTTTGCTTCCCTTTGCAATGTCTAGTATCTTGGTGAGACATTTTGTTTTAAGTCAAGTGGGTATTTGAGTTTAGGATGAGAGAATAGTTATTTTGATCGAACGTTTTGGGGTGGGGCCTTATGGGTGTATGCAAAATACCGGTATACCACTGTTTTGGATATAGTTGCGTTTCAAGCTTAGTCTATTGTATAGCAGAACCATATAGGCCTCCTTTAATTCGCGCCACATTTCTCTATCCCGGGCCTCTCCATCCAGCCAATGCCAGCCCAGTAGTAGTATTTTATTTATTTACATTTTTCTATTGTTTGTCATCTATCTTTTTTGGTGTTGTTTGTTTTGTTCTATTTTATTTGTCATTTCTACTCTATTCTAATCTTAATACAATTAGGGCTATTTCGTTCACCATCCTTAATCATCTTTTTAATCATGGGTCTACGTCAAGACGATCAAACAATTAGTATTTCAACTCTTTGGTTTCTTGGTATTTAAAAGCTTAATTATGACTTATTATACTTACATTAAAACTAAGATATGACCCCAGCAATGTAAAGACATAAGCGCTGACAGATGTCCGTCGCGCGGGTCATTCCCGCCGACCGCAAATTTCCTGAGGCTTGATTGAGGAATCACGGTCCGATCCCCGCACCTGCTAACAGAAAAACTCGTTGTTACTCTAATATGGCAGTTGGTCTATGAGATGTGCCGAGTGTGGTCGGCCGTGAACAACTAAACTGACGAACACTGAAGCTAGGGTAGTATTAGTGTTGTTGAGAATGAATGAGAAACCTGGCGGTAGAATTTAGGTCTACAGTAGGGCGCCGATTATCCGAACGTCGGTTAACCGAACGACCGCTTATCCGAACTAGGTGGTTTGAAGCGAAAAGATGTAACTCGTAAGATCTAACGTTATCCCTTCAGCGGAATGCACCACGGACAGGATTGACATAAAATACACTAAAGTAATGGATGTCCGGACCAACCAATCGTGTCGTAATTAATAACACTACATAGCGTAAAAAACGCCACGGTGTGATCGTTGGACGGTGGTCTAAAACAACCGCGGCCGATTGGTCCCGGCAGTGTATCGTTCGCTTTTTTGTACCGTTCTGTGCGACAGATTTCTTGGATAATTAAGCTTTTTGTGGGAACCTTACTTTTTGGGTTGACGTGTAATTTTTACACGCAATGTTTAACGGTGGAATTTTGACGGGAATCGACTGTGAAACTGTGGAAGCGTAAGCGATGGTGCGGTGTCTTTGAATTGTTTTTATGTCATGATGAGATCATGAAATTATTTCCTTTCTGGTATTAGCTGATGAGAAAGTCCAGCGAAAATGAATGAATATCATACAAATTGTATACCGGAAATATTTTATGAAGTATGCTAATTTTTCCATGGCTCTGCTTTCTATAACTTAATCTTGATGAACATCAGGCTGTTACTGAATAACTGCTCGAATGAAAAGTCCAGTAACAAGTCTCCTTTTTTATATTTATTTCTAAGAAAGCAGATGACCACATTCACACCTGATCTTAAATGATTATGTGGCCTGGGATGGAGAATGATGGATGGATGGGTCAAGTCGCTACCCATACATTTATTCACTTTAGCCTTAAATTCGTCTAAGCTTTTACATTTAGAAAAGATGTCTGTTAACAAAAATCCAAGTTTTTTGTTGTTCGCGGCAAAAAAGAATGTTCACTTTTTAACTTTAATTAATATTTCCTGGTTATCAGTATTCAACTGGTCTACTTGGTAGTAATGACCATCATGAAACTCAATTCCCTCATAACAACATAAGTTAAGATTCAACCACAAAACATGTTTGTATTTACATTATATTATGACATAAATATCACTATGGCAAGATTATATGGTAATCTATTACTGAAATACTTAGAGCATGCTTAATTCTAAGCCAATATAAAGTACTAAAACACATTATTTTGTCGTGTAGAGCTAATATCAATAAAGTATAATGGTAGTATTTAAAGTAGATGCAAATGACCTCGCTATCCACTGTACTTAGTCTGTTATTCTCGTTAGCTTATACTGGGATACGAACACTGTTTAATAATGATATATTATTTACATATAATATGATACAGAGCAAATTTTAATAAAAAATCCTTTGATATGGGATCTTTTAGAGTGAAGAAACATCTTATGGACTGGCATGGCGGTGGCGTAGAGGGGGGATGTAAGGGGGCGACCCATAATCTTTTCGCTCCAAGCCAACCTCACCTGCCCGTGGTGCATCCTGCCGAATAACAAACGAGGCGCTGGCAACCGACTAGTGGCGGTATAACCATCACAATTGAAGGCGTAGCTAAATATCACAGACCGATGACGGGCAACAGCGTCACCGGAGCGAGAAGCTACGCCCTGCGATCGCCAACCCGCCTGCCCAGCGTGGCGATTATGGGAAATGGAGAGGCCTATGTCCAGCAGTGGACTGCATTAGGCTGATGATGATGATGGCGGTGGCAAACGGACAGTGACAGGTGACTGGCCGGTTATTTGCCCGTTGTCGCATCGACTTGGGCTTCTCTTTCGTTTTCCATCAGGCGTAAGGAGGTGATTACGCCGTGCTACTATAAAAAAATCTGTTAGCCCCGGCGTCCTTATCCTGAATAACATGAAGCGTTTATTTTACTAAAATAGAGGTATTAAGCCTCTTTGTATATGAATCGAAATGTAGGTACATCATTTAAAAGCTGATTGGGCTGCGAAATACGTTGCATACGTTGATAGCTGAGGACAGAATAGAGTAATAGAACCACGTTGTGGAAGCCAAGACCCACTTCTTTTTTCAGACCTATATCCCTCGACCTCTCGGATCTCCCATATCTCAGTTCTAAAATTTATGGCATCTGTTTGTGATTATGTCGGCTCGAACTTCAAAAAAGAAACATTTTTGTTCCTCCAAACTTTCAAAATTGTTTCGCATACTTATTGTTTTTGTCACCTGTACATTTTATATCAAGAAACGGCAAACAGAATTGCACGCTACGAAACTGCTAATACAGACCGCTACGGCACCCAATAATTCGAAATATACACTTCATTTACATTTATATGTTCTTATATGTAAAATAAAACGCGTTATCTAACAACTCAGACTGCTATGTCTAAATAGAATTTAAATATTGGCCCCAATATAGCCCACGCACAGTGTAGTGTCACCTTGTTATCTGTGGAGCAAACTGTCAATAAGCAGTTTTATTTTTAGACCGTATTTAAATGAATCATTTCTAGGACACTATGTGCCGATTTGTATGAGATTTATAATAGTGTATTTTTTATAGTAGCTCGAGATAATGGTTTCTCTACGCCTGATGGAAAGCGAAAGAGAAGCCCAAGTCGCTGTGACATCGGGCAAGTAACTGGTCAGTTACCTGTCAGTTGCCACCGCCATACCGGCCCAATCCCAACCGCGTGTATGTAGTTTCATTATCAGCCTATTGCAGTCTACTTTTGGACATAGGCCTCTCCAGCTGTTCGCTACTTAGGGCTACATCTGGAGGATGTTAACATAATCGCCACACTGGGCAGGCGGGTTGGCGAACGCGGGACATAGTTTTTGGCTCCGGTGACGCTGCTGCCCGTCGTCGGTCTGACTGAGGTATTTAGCTACGCCTACAATTGTGGCGGTTACACCGCCACCAGTAGGTTGCCAGCGCCTGGTTTATTATTCGACAGGATGCACCTCGGGCAGGCGAGGTAGGGAAAAGATGATAGGCCGCTCCCTTACATCCCAATACTTTATTTCTTCACTTCTGCTTAGAGGAGAATACCAATAATTTCAATTCTGAGGCCTTTTTATTGATTTAATATTTAAAAGTGAGTATAAGCGGACTTAATGCCGAGCATTCTCGACCAGTTGACCATTGGGCTAAGTAGAAACAGTAAGAGTATGTGAGAATAAGTATGTGACTAAGATGACCGAAAACAAAATAAAAACTAATAAAATTATATTTTTTGCCGTTTAGCTTTTGGTTAAACTGTCTTTCGACCAATAGAATTCGACCATTCCGCTTTGATATAAACATTCTATACCAAAATGAAAAGCAAATTTCTATGACGTATAATTAATCTCAAATTACTTCGTATATGGCTTAAATACACGGAAGGCAAAATGGCACCGATTTCAAATAAGCCGTGTTCACACATCCCCAAAACGACAGATAAATGGGCGCGATAAAGGGACCGTTTCGTTCTAAAGTCGAGTCGACAACACAATTTTCGAATTAAAACGTAAAGTTAATGAATGTGTGTTTATTGCCTTTAACGATGGTGGGTCGTTTAAGTTACGTGGCCCAATTTGTGGTCCTTTGGGTCTGGCATAGTTCTTTATGCAGCTATTGTAAATGTCTCTGACTAGCTGTGCCAGCGACTCCGTCCGCGTGGAATAGAGTTTTATCCCCTATTTTATCTTGGGGGTAGAATTGATCGCAATCCTTTTTTAGCCGATGCCTATGTCATAACATCTACCTGTATGCCAAATTTCAGCCCGATCCGTCCAGTGGTTTGGGCTGTACGTTGAGAGATCACTATGATCATCTTTGAATTATATATAATGTATACATATTTAGATTACCTGGCTCGGTGGCTGGTAATTTGACATTAGTAGATAGGTAGTGAATAATTATTCTTCTCTGCAAATATCATTTGTACGTTTATGTATTACTTTTTCACACGATAAAACGATAAAGAAGGTTAACACACCTCAATTACAAATAAAAAATCGATCACACGATTGTCTGTGGTCGAATACACTCCGTACAGACAGACCGACACACGTCCGCCGTCTATATGAGACCGCAAACTGAACACTGGTACAATTATACCTGCTACGTGGTTTTATCTAAATGGTTACAATAAGTGTACAAAGTAGCAATTGGAACTGAAAAACATATTTCATATTATCTCACTATCATTTATAGGTTTATAGAAATGGTATCCATTCCATAACTTGTTTAAAGTATATTCTCTTACTAACTGTGCCCCCGACATATTCCGCGTGGAATAGAGTTTCATCCCCTATTTTATCCCTTTGGGGGTAGAATTGATCAGAATCCTTTCTTCGCAGGCATCCTACGTCATAACATCTACCTGCATGCCAGAATTCAGCACGATCCGTCCAGTGGTTTGGGCTGTGCGTTGATAAATCACTATGTCAACCAGTCAGTCGGTCACCTACATATCAGTCACGTACATAATATATATTTGTTTTTTTATTGCTGTGGGTGGCAGACGAGCAAGCGGCCCATCTGATCTTAAACGGTTACCGCCGCTATAGACTCTGCAATGCCAGGGGCACAGCTTAGCCGCTGCCTGCCGTAAGGAAAGAGTTCTCTTTATACCACGTTTGAAGAAGGACAACTCGTAGCGATCAGGAAACACCGCGGCGGGGAGCTCATTCCATATTTAGAAGATATCACCAAAACCCGCGTTCATTCTACTTCTTGGATAAATAATGCGTAACGCGTGACATCAAATTCCACTCCAAATCGCCTTTGTCCCGCAAAACATTTTCCATACACAGACACAGGTAGAAAATTCGGCAATCGCTCATTCGCCCATTCATTAATGTACACGCGTGCGTGCCCGCCGGTTGATTCAGGACTAACTCGAGATGCTATCGGCTTCTTTCGTTATTAATTACAGCCGAATAAAGCGAGTGGAAGGGTTTGTGGGCATATTAACTAGCGTAATTTATCGTTCACAAGCGAACGATACGTGCTGATACGTATTTTGGTAATGCTCGCTCTGATTTTATGATGCGGAGCACGCGATGGGTTAGGCTGGGTGGAGACTGGCGATTTTTGTAGTTCTGCTACAACGATTAGTCGTGAATCTTCTTTTTTCTTTTTTCTGCACTTATTGGAAGTGGCCTTAAGGCCACTGTAGGCTATTGTGCCAAGCTCCCGCTACAATTCATCCTGGCAGTATCATAGTGTAAAATGCCAAGGGCCTCTAGCCATAAGGGATCCCTGATCAGAGGAGAATTCAAACTCCCAACATCAATTATTACACATTTAGTAAAAATCCGATGAATTTGCTACAGGCCTTTAATGGTATAAGTCGCCACCCTGAACGGATATTGGCAAGATACTTTACGTCATCAAGTATACGTCATAAGTTGTAAGTACTGGTCCTCCAAAGCGGCCGGTGGTCTACACAAGGGGTTTTTGTCTTAGAACACTGAGTTACGTGTACTTACACAGTCTTCATAGAATTATTGTAATATAGATAGATAATATATTTTAAATGTGTAAAAATACCTTTCCTGAGCTTTCATGTTAAATATTAAAACTTTAATTTTAGCTTAACTTGATTTATTTTAAGTTTTTGAGTTAACAAAGTTTAAAACCAAGATTTTTATACCTAGATGAAAAAGAAATATCCATATCTTAAAAAGTCGCACCGTTTGCACCCACCCAATTTTTTTTAACATGAGTTTATCTAATGCGGAAATCGTGTATACGCAACTATTTCTACATGTAAATTTAGTGAATTTTAGTAGACGAAAATTAGCTACGTGTAATGTTCAGGTAGAGCCGATGAAAAATTATGCAAAAGACAAAGAGTTTTTAGGTGAAGGAACCACGCAATATGGGCACAACTACGTCAATATTTTCTTACTTATAAACATAAGTAGGTAATGTTATGTTGACTTACTTTCCCGTAACTGTTTTGTATGATTTTATCCTTCTGGTATTGAAAGTTAAGGTTAAGGTAAGGTAATATAAATCAAAAATTATCAGTCATCATCATCAACCTATCGCAGGGCATTGCTAGAATTAAATACTCATTCCTAAGTTATAACGTTCGGGGATAAATCCTAGCAGGTCGCGGCAGGAATAAATTCCCAAATCATTTTGTGATGATGGGACGGTATCAACTACGTAAGAGGGTAAGCCAACTTACGTGTTGAGTCCCGATGATGATCAATTACTTTTTTTTAATGTAAGTCAATACTTTAGCTCAGCATAGTGGCTTCCTTTTAACTGATGGATAGCTAAAAGGAAGCCCAAATCACTCTAACAACGGGCAGGTTTCCAGCCAGTTACCACAGCCATGCTAGCCCGTGAGATGCTTCGTCACGCTTCGGCTAAAGGATCCGATACTATAAAAAGGAGGAAACACGTAAATAACTACATTGTATCTACAACTAGAGGTGCCTTTTTGCTACCATCTTGTTCTCATCATCATCATCATCAGCTTATATCAGTCCACTGCTGGACATAGGCCTCTCCCAAAGATCGCCAATGTAGTCGAACCTGGGCTTCTCGCATTCAGCACTTGCCTGCCGTCCTGCGTAAATCGTCACTCCATCTGGCCTGAAAGCAAGCAAGAGCAAGAGCAAGATGCTCTAAAATAGCTCTGACATCGAGTTGTAACTAACTAACTCATCATCATCATCAGCCTGTGTCCACTGCTGGACATAGGCCTCTCTATTGTTCGTTAAGTACTAACTAACTAACTGCCTATTATATATTGGACAGTAGAAACAACAAAATGTAAAGGACCAATAGGAAAAAGAAGAATCGGCCGTCCAAAAAGCAGATGGAGCGATGAAATAAAATCATTAGTAGGAAAAGATTGGCAAAGTATAGCAAAGAGTAGAGAAAGATGGAATCAGCTAAAGGAGGCCTATACCCAGAGTGGGGTTCCAGTAACAGAAAAAAGGGATATATAAAGTTGTAAAAAAAATAAATATATTAACTGCCTATTAAGCCGAAATACCACCCAATTATTTTTATCATAACTTGCATGTTCTGCTTAAACGAATATGATTACTGGCAGTTAATTGGGAGTACGTCGGCTAGTTATATCAAGACAAATTAAGTTAATTGCCTACGTTGAAAGGTTACGAAATAAATTTGATTTAAGATCTTAATAAGTTTCAGGTGGCTGCTTGATTTACTGCTGAAATTTCGTTTCCAGTAATTATGTAAGAATAAATTATTGTTTAGTTTGATTTGCAAAAGAATCGATTCGTCTTGTGGTGAATATTGCTTAATCCTTTGACTGTCGAGAAATAAGACACAATCTAAAATCTATCATTTGTTACATACATACATAACGTCACGCCTTTCTCCCAGAGGGGTAGGCAGAGACCACGTCCTTCCATTTGCTACGATCCTGGCACACAACTTTTGCTTCGTCCACATTCATAAATCACTAGCTTTTGCCCGCGACTTCGTCCGCGTGTTTAAATTTATACATACAAAAGTTTTTTCCCGCTAACTCCCGTTCCCGTGGGAATTTCTCAAAATACAGCCATAACTAAACTTTATATTTACTAAGGTACCTGCATGCCAAATTTCAAGCGTCTAACTTAAGCGGTTTAGATTTTTCATACAAAAGGATTTTCCCGCTAATTCCCGTTCCCGTGGGAATTTCGGGAATTCCTTTCTTAGTGCACCCCTACGGTACCTAAGCTACGTCCCTTCCAAATTTCAAGTGCCTACGTTTAGCCGTTTGGGCTGTGCGTTGATATGTCAGTCAGTCAGTCAGTCAGTCAGTCAGTCAGTCAGTTTCTCCTTTTATATATATAGATAAGCGGTTTAGATTTTTCATACAAAAGGATTTTCCCGCTAATTCCCGTTCCCGTGGGAATTTCGGGAATTCCTTTCTTAGTGCACCCCTACGGTACCTAAGCTACGTCCCTTCCAAATTTCAAGTGCCTACGTTTAGCCGTTTGGGCTGTGCGTTGATATGTCAGTCAGTCAGTCAGTCAGTCAGTCAGTCAGTCAGTTTCTCCTTTTATATATATAGATTATCATTTTTTAAGCATCGCATAAAAGGTTAATCATCGTCATTAAGAGCCCATCGCAGTCCACTGCTGGACATAGCGTCTTCAGTTGTACGCCACTTTGGTCAAACATCTGGAGGCTTTACCTATAAATAATTGCCACTAGGTGTTCGCCACTTTGGGTAAACACCTGGAGGCTAGACCCATTATCGCCACGCTGGGCGGGCGGGTTGGCGATCCGACCTAGCTCTGATGACGCTGCTGCCCGTCATCAAATCAAATAATTTATTCGTAAACATAGGTAAAATACAGATAATAATGTATATGGAGGTAAGTATCTCTATGTTTTGCCACATTTAGGCGTACAAATTTTACATTAATATTATATTATAACATTATTATAGAGTCAACTGTGTAAAAATTATTATAAGCTGCGCCTTTAATTATGATGGTTATACCGCCACCAGTCGGCTGCCCGAGCCTCGTTCGTAATTCAGCAGGATGTACCACGGGCAGGTGACGGAGGCTTGGAGCGAAATGATGACAGGTCGCTCCCTTACATTCCATCTAACATAATATAACGTTGAAAGTTTCAAAACTGTGGAACCTTTTAGTTGTGTTGTTTGTTTAACGACGTGACTGAAATTTTAATGTAACAATTGTTAATAGCGGTTTCCAAATCATTATCGATAGTTTTGAGGTCCGTACGTGAGGGACGCAAAAACGGCGTAACGTTTAGGTGTGGGAAATAATTATATCACTGTGTTTACTATTGTTTATCGTTAGTAGGTATAGTAAGTACCAACATGATTTCCGACGTAAAACGTTTTCCCTGTCAGGAAAAATCTATACATGTGAGTGCGTCACGAAAGATAAAACTTTGTGAACCATCGCGCCTTGAGCTTCGGAGCGAACAAGCCACTTCTACCTATAGATTTATTTCGTACATAAATTTTGAAAACTAGTAAAATCCACGTTCGTCAGCTTCCAGAGTATTATTCTAAGGCCTCATCTTTACTGAAGATCAGAAGGAGTCCCCTGTCTTATGTACTTGCTGCCACTGGACAAGGCAGTACCTATTCTAACTACTATACAATAGGTACGTCGGTAGCATAGGTAACCTTAACAAGAATTAGAAAACAGTTTTTGAAATTGTTGTCTGTCTAATTTTGTAATGAAAAATGTTCCGACTCTACTAGAGTCCCTATTGATAGCATAGTCCATGCACCATTTAATACCATCGGTCTCCATGCACGTGCATCGCAGACGCTCGCCTTATTATATGCAGATCAGAATAGTCGATCGAAAAATTCACTTAAAGGCATCGGACGCGTCGTGAATAATTTAACCAATAACAATCCGACGGCTAATTTTAGCGGGTGTGGAGGAAACGAAGACGTCCATTTTAGATCGGGCACTGGGTTCTGTATGCCTTATTATTAATATTGAAATTTCGAAGCGAGAATAAGGGATTGTAAAGACATAATAGTTGGTGCCAGCGATTTCGTTCGCACTATTCGATGGTTTGATTGAATTTGTACCTAAACTGGGAAACTTTAAACAGGGATGTAAGTGAGCGACCCATTATCTTTGCGCTCCAAGTCACCCTCACCTGTCCAGGTTACATCCTTTTGAATAACAAACAAGGCTCTGGCAATCTTCTGGTGGTGGTATAACCATCACGATTTAAGGCGTATCTAAATACCACAGGCCGATGACGGGCAGCAGCGTCACCGGAGCGAGAAGCTACGCCCTGCGATCACCAACCCGCCAGTCTAGCGTGGCGATTATGGGTAAAGGTGTGCCCAAAGTGGCGGACAACTGGAGAGGATTATGTGCAGCAGTGGAATGCGATAGGCTGATGATGATGATCGCTGCGAATCTATGAAGAATCTTTGCTCAATCTCGAATCAACGGTTTTTTCCTATCACTTACGGATCCTTGTTTACTCTCGTGTTCAACGCCATCGCGACGCTCAGTAAAGCAATTTGCGACGACTGACGGAGCCGTACCTACTTACTGTCGTTACTATACTATGTGTACGAGCAATACTAGTTAGAGTTGTGTGGTACGTTTATACCTACATAGTAGAAACGACTTTGTATTTGTAAAATGCCATCGAACAGAAATAAAAGTAATAAAATTAAATACATCCTTTTTATTTATTGGCCTCTTACGAAGTTCATTTCTGCCTAATAATAAAAATAATAAACATTTCTTATTTCCTAATGAAAGTAGATGTACATACAATTTTTTCACAACATTATAATATTACATGATAGTTTAAAATCTGGTTATAAAATCTGTTCATGGATCTCATTATCATCATCATCATTAGCCTATTGCATTGCAGTCCACTGCTCGACATAGGCCTCTCCAGTTGTTCGCCACTTAGGGCAAATATCTGGAGTATATTAACCTACCCATAACCGCCATGCTGGGCATGCGGGTTGACGATCACAGGGCATAGCTTCTCGTTCCGGTAACGCTGCTGCCCGTCATAGGTCTGTGGTATTTAGCTACGCCTTCTATCGTGATGGTTTTACCGCCACCAGTCGGTTGCCAGCGCCTCGTTTGTTATTCGGCATGATGCACCACGGGCAAGTGAGGTTGGTTTGGAGCGAAAAGATGATAGGCCGCTCCCTTACACATGCCATCGTCATCATCTAAGGTCTTCTTTTGTCAATTCGCTGAGTTTGTAGTCCTAATTAGTAAACACACTTTTAGAATCCGATTGGATTTAATTACCATTTGCGGTCAAAGTGCCACACGGCTATAAATATTGAAGAGTTTCGATAATATTAATCAAGCCAGCACTTATTGATTGTTAATTATTCACATTAGTATGTCGTGAATCTAATTGGCGTCGTTTGCATAAATATTTAGCGGCCGGCCGTGCGATTTGAGAAAATGAATAACAGATGAGGCAAATATATTATTGAAATTATATTACTATAACTAGAGGGGATTAATATGAATTGTTAATATGTGTGGTTGTGGTACTGTTCAATGTTGTTTTGATTTATTTGCTCGTTTGCTTGTCTTCGTGTAAGGTGTAGAGTGACCTATTTACCTATGAGGATGTTATTTTTATTCTATGTCTACTAGGGAATGCAATTCCGACTCTAGATTACAAATTCGAGATCCCGCGGGATTGATATTTCTAATCACGCAATTTTCGGGATCCCGTCTAGTTTAAAAATATGTTATTTTCGGATGACTCAAAAAGCCAATAACTGCTTGTTGTGATAGTGAGGATAACTAAAATAACATACTACTCGAAATTAGGTAATCAAAACAATAAGCATATTTCAAGGTATTTAGGAAGTAGTTACCTGCGAGTGATTTTGAAAATTACTTCTTCAAAAAGCAAAGGGTATCGCCACTTGTCCATATTTCATCAGTCATCCGCCAGGGTTCAAACCACGAAAGCCCGCTACCATTGTCTGCACCACAGACTAACTAGATCACGGTCTGCAGTCGTCAACAGGCAATTAGCATAAACAAAACACGACCTGCAAACGTTACAACCGACAAGAACCGCCCGACATAATACCACCCATATTTTCAATATAACGATGTTCCTATATTTACGCAGAAGATGGTGAATGCATTGCCCTGCCATTCACATATCCAACTTACTAATTAAGTCAACAACCGAGAAGAAAGCTGTAACTTTGACAATGTTCTCCATACGTAACAGGGAAAGGGGATAAACCAGATTACGTTGACCTGTCTGGGTACTAAGTTGAGTTGGTTCAATTCTTTGGTGAGTTTAAACGAAGTAGGTCATCTAAGAGTGGTGGTGTTAAAAAGCCGAGCCGCTCGAATAGATCTATGCCTATTTAGACTCGTCCAAATGTAGGGAGCGCGTGCGCCGGCGCCTCCATATAGAGTGAACAATAGCCGACCAATGACAATCGCGCAATCCAAAGCCTCGTTACCGCATGCGTGTTTCATATCGGTTATTAATGCTATTATGGTTCTATGAGAATGGATTGCGACTATAGTGGAAACTGGTTTAATATATTAGGTTGTACTTACTACCTACAGATCTGGATATAGAAATCTAACGGTTATGCTTCTGGAAATAACTTTATTGATGTCATCTTTTTTTGTATACTATCACGAACATTATATGTTTTTGTTCACATTCCTCTTTCTCTCCTTCACATGTCCACCAAACAAATCATTCTATTTGTTCCAATTCCATACATACGTATATAAAAATACTGAAAAATTATTAAAATGAGGTCTATAAATTAAATAGCCCAAGACATGCCACCCTGGGCCATTTGTACCTAAATACACATAGTCGCAATTCATGCAACCGTTGAGCTAAAAGCAAGTCAGAGGCGGGGGAAAGATTTCAGGTCCGTGGTGTCCCATACACTAACAGCTTTTTTTTTGGTTTACGAGGGAGAAATGCAGTTTACGCATACCCGCTGCCCGGGGGAGCAGACGGGTTATGTGGGACTCGCTTCGCGTCGGCAGAGAATACCCACTAAAAATCCCTGGTTGCCACCGTCAATTGCGCCTTGGGCGACGGCAACACGGGTCCTTAACTATAACGCCGTGAACCTGTCAGTGCTGGTCTGCTAGGCAGACTCGGGCTGGCCCCCCCACTTGGGGCAGCCTAGAGATCAGGGCCGTCTCCTTCCTCCAAGGACGGCCATACACTAACAGCTGGTCACAAGATACCATGGGAGTTGCAACAGCGGTTAATTGGGTCGTCACTCTATGCCTTTCAATCGATCAATAGCCTATTGCTGTCCACTGCTGAACGTAGGTCTCCCCCAGAGAACGCCAGCCATCCCGTTCTTGGGATTTCTTTTTTACAGTAGCACGAGATAATGGCTTCCCTATGCCAGATGGAAAGCGAAAGAGAAGCCAAAGTCGCTGTGACAACGGGCAAGTAACTGGTCAGTTACCTGTCAGTTGCCATCGCCATGCCAGCCCAACTCTAACCCTCACGAGCTCCAGAAACCCTACTCACCGGCAGAAACGTGACCCGAAGGTCATTTGGCTGCGGTATTCTATAGGGTGGAGCCGTCCTTCCCCGGACGGGCGGCTCAATTCGAGCGAAGATTCGCTATGCCCTACCTCTCTTAAAATTAGTGTTAATAATACGAATTTATAGTTGATTACCCTTCATACCTCTCGTGCATACCTCCTTTTATCCGACTTCTGTCCACATTAATTTACTGTTGTCCACAAACGGCCAGCATTGTTGGGTCCGGCCCAGACGAGTCAACGGGAGAAACTATTCGCGGTGTCTCATTAGGCCAGACGTGAACATCGTTAAACATGTAAATAGCTGGAATACGCGCGTCCATTCAGCTGACATGTCCCGCCGACTGCGCAGACTCGGAAAGGGAATAGAGGTCGCGTAAGGAGATAAATGGAGGGGACGTTTGTTTGCTTCCATAAAACTATGTAGAATAAAGAATGAAATAAAATTTGACAACTATTTAAATCAAATCAAATCAAAATCAAATCAAAACATTTATTCGTTATTCACAGGTATGTCATAGATCTAATTATATTAACAACGTTGAGGTACCACTGCGATCTGCCATTTCGGCATACGAAAGTTTAGGATTACAATACAATATTATATTATTAAAATTTATGTTATTACATTAAAATAAAATATATAAATTATGTCAACATTAGAAGGTCAGAATATTGGATTACAATGGTGTCAATTATTATCACAAAAGAATGTCAGATCGATGAAAATGGGTGAAATCTCAGTCAATAAATTAATTAATAATTTAATACATTATAGTTAAATTCTTGTGTCAAAGTTAAAGGAGCCTTTATTTAGATTCAAGAAATTCATTGACCGAGTATTTTTATTCGTTCTTTTGGTTTCTTTTTTATTTTAATAGTAGTTTGACGGTATTGTTATTTCATTTTAAGATAATAAAAATAGGCGCGGTTTGGCAGAATCTGCGCAGGTTCTACTGTACCAAATTGGCTTGATTGCTCCCGCGCAAATTATGTAAAAGAGTCTGTTTCCTTACACAACTTCTATACCATACCAGCATAGTCTCCATTTCGATATTGTTGTTATTTTTCGCGCGGCAACACAGTTTTGCAACCGCGCTCTGTTTTTAACACTGATAACGGCCATAAAAGGCATTAATTAGCAGCCGAGCGTTGATCTAAGAGACAACTTAATGTCTCGTATAGTCCACTTGCACCAACTTTGAGCTCAATAAACAAGCCATTTTCGACTTTATACCAAAGGAAATAAGGTTGTTTTGACCGAAGTTAGAAGTGGATAGGTTTACGTGCATAATTTACTACTTCCGTTCAAAATCGAAAGCGATTCTTAAGCAGAATTGTGTTAATACTAGAGCTAACGCGAGATTATAATTCAAGTTAATACGTTATTCCTGCGCAGATAGGAACGTTAGATAACTATGAAGGATGTAATGTTGACTTGTGTACCAGACTCTAACTTCTATATAGTGCAGTCAATGAAGCATTATAGGTCCGAATTTTTTTACTGTGATCCGATTTGCATGAAATTTTGGAATTAGGTTCATCTTACCATTAACTTCAAAAGTGAAAATGATTTGAACTCCGCCACCACCCTGGGGGTGGTTGCCACCCCTTCTCGGAAGTCAATGGTTTTCTTTTCAAAATAACCTCGGATATCGATTGAAGGTCCAAATTTAAGCAAAAAATCATCTATAAAGTTTTTCGAAAAATCTAATACTTTTCATGTTATTGGCAATTGAAAACTTGAAAATTTTTCACTTTTTTCATCGGTTTTTTTTCAAATATCTCCAAAAATATACGTTTTATCGAAAATTGTATAAGGAACAAAATTGAAGCATGTAAAAAAATTAACAATTGGGTTTTTTATAAAGTATTCTAAGTGCAATATTAAGCTAGATATTAAAGATCAAAGCCGTTTTTTATTTTATCTGAAATTTCATCGATGTAGTCAATACCATCTATCAACGAGCAAATGCATTTTATGCTTTCTAATCAAAAAGGGTTTTGTAGTGCTTGAAATAAGCTTTAAAATGAGCACTATTAAAAGTCTTTTACATGTAAAATAAGTGAGCTGTATTGCAAATAAGAGGAGCATCGACTGTTTTTTCTTTTGAATCAGTGGGTTTAAATAAGTGCCATTTCCACCAAAACTAAAGTTAATCATATTCCGCCTAGAATTAACTTAATTATAAAGAGTTTGATAGATTGTATTAGTTTGGCTGCTTAAGGACACATAGTTTTCAAAAAAGTCGTGATTGAAGAAAAATCGAAAATTTCAAATTTTTAAAAAACCCACCTTTTTTTCATAATATCTCAAAAATGACGATAGATACGTATAAAAGTGTAGGGATAAGAAATTTAGGTATTTTTCTGACAAACAATTTGGTTTTTTTGTTTTTTCTATCAAATAAAAATTGACGGAGATATGATTGTTTAAAGAGCGCGTGGCAGCGCAATCACAGCCTCTCTTAAGCCCTTTCACCCTTCACCGTTTTAAAACAAGGTTTTTCACTATATATTGCAATAAAGGATGTTGTAGCTCTCTTAATTACCTTTACAATGGTGTTTCATAAATTGTGATAGCATGAAAATTTAAGGAGTTATGGCCCAAAAACTTATCATATTTTTTTCTACTTAGTAACTGAACATTTCGGAGTGTGAATATTTGGAGCAATGTGAAATGATTGGCGACACATCTAAGTTATGAGATGTCTCTATGAAGCTGCCACTATGTCCGGAGCCGAAACGTGGACATGAACTGTAAGGCTAGTCCACAAATTAAAGCTCTCAGCGATTGCTCAGCGAGCTATGGTAAGGGCTATGCTCGGCGTCTCTCTGCGGGATCGAATCCGAAATGAGGTGATCCGACAGCGAACCAAAGTCACCGACTAGCTCACTGGATTAGTCAGCTGAAGTGACAGTGGGCTGGCCACATCAGCCGCAGAACCGATAAGCGTTGGGGTAAACGAGTTCTGGAGGGGCGAGGACGCCCTCAGGCCAGGTGGAGTGCCGATTTGCGCAGGGCGGCTAGCTAGTGCTGTATGCGAGAGGCCCAGAATCGATCTAAGCGGCGAACATTAGGAGAGGTCCATGTCCAGCAGTGGACTGATACGGGCTGATGATGATGATGATGAAAATATTACTTACTCTCTACTTACATCTTCTTATGTCATACCAAAATATTTTTGTGATTTTTTCAATTTAGGGGTTGTTTGCTTGGGTTGTAAGATTTTCAAGGGGTTGAATATGATTTTAATATGAGGTAATTGTATTAGAAAACACTTTACAATTTCACCACTTACTATTAGACAGGTTTCTAGCGATAAAATGGCTTAAACTCAATTTTTCCATTAAGGGGTCATTTAGACCCCTTAAAAATAATTGGCGGAGTTCAGATCGTTTTCACTTTTGAAATTAAGGGTAAGATGAGCCTAATTCCAAAATTTCATGCAAATCGGATCACAGTAAAAAAATTCGGAGGTTAGCCCGTATTTTTCGCTTCATTGACTGCACTAATATGCAGCTGTACTGTTATGTCTGGCTGTTTCCTTCCATTCTCGCGTAATGTCCGTTTTCTTGGAATTTTACTTTAAACCGCTTACCATCAGGTGGAGTGAGGTCATCCTGAAAGCTCTTCTTATATAAAAAAAACTAGCTGACCCGGTGGATCGCCATATTTTTTAGGCTAAAATTATTTTTTGTAAATTTTATATGATACAACAAACGCAACTAAAAGGGAAGATGGGAGAAGGAGGGCAAGGTTCAACCAGGAGATTGAAGACTCAACAGCCAAGCCGAACGTAATTGGGGTTATAAAGTCTTCCCGACATCGCTGGCTGGGTCACATGGAGAGGGTGAGGCCAAAAGACTTTGGGCAACCCATGGGGCGAGGTGTTGTCAAGGTATGAAAGCGCTGAACGTACCCGAGAGGTACAAGACCGGAACAATAGGGTTGTTTCCAGGGTCAATATATTATCCTTATTTTAGATTATAGAAGATATGCCACGCTGGGCCACACAGCGCCATCTAGTCCCAAACTAAGCCAAAGCTTGTACTATGGGTACTAGACAACTGGTAAACATACTTATATACATTTGTTTTTGGAAATAAATAGATATATATATATACATAGAAAATACCCAGACCAATATAAACGATCCCACGACCCTTGGCACAGAAGGCAGAGGTCACTACCAAATGAGCCATCGAGCCAGTCAGTTTTATGGGCAGCAGCGTTTCATTATGAAGTGATGAAACCAGCTTCCTGATATTTCCTTACTCGTCATCGACGGGGTGATATGGGCCCCATCTACAAATGCAGTCTTGAACCAATATATTCAAATTGACTTTGTTTACCGTACCGTAATTAAGGTGGTGTCGTTTACCAAACTAACATTTTCCATTCGCCCTTTAAACAAATGGTATTGGTCATATATCACGGCGAACAATAGCTTTATATTAATTAACGCGAGGTAGTTGCGTGCATTCAGACAATACGGGTGTATTCACGTAATAAAGAATCAATAAGACTAAAACCGTGTTAAATCAACATTGGGCGAATGCGAGCAAAAACAAGAAACGAATCCGGCAATTTATGGTCTAGCGGCGTAGAGCTACGAAGTGGTAGAGCGGTGAGGTTGTTTATGTTTTATATTTAACTAGCAAACCCGGCGAACTTCTTTCCGCCATCAGATGGCTTCCTTTTCCCTCATTTTTTTCAAACCTCACGGAGCCCTAACGAATGCTAAACTGTGGAAATCGGATCGTGCTTTCTGAAGTTATAGCGTCAACCCGACTTATTTTTATGTAGCAGAAGATTTAATAATAAAACACCGTCCATAGTTCGTGTGTATTTAGTAACGGACGACCCCATATCATCCCGTGGATGTCGTAGAATACCACTAAGGGAATATCAGAAAACGGGCAGCAGCGTTTACTTGTACAAATATAACTTATACCGAGGTCACCAACCCGCCTGCCAACCGTGGTGAAGTGATTACGGCAACACCCCCTCAAATGATAATTGTCATTGGGGAAGCCTATATCCAGCAATGGACATTGTATCTGATGAAGATGAAATTGCCATATTGAATGACGACATTGACTCCGATTTTTTTTTATTATTTTAGATTGTTCTAGGTATGAAAATCTGCAGTCCTGATAATTTCTTTCTTATCACATCATCACTAATTTGCTAACTTTTTCCTATAAAAACATACAGATATTTGTCTGCAAATTTGCAAAGTCTGTTCATGTAAACGGCTTTGATATCTTTTATTACTTTAGCAAGCACTTAAGTACTTACAGCGGACACCATTAACTATAGATAGTGTAAGTCGCTCGTAAAGTTACAGCCATGGTAATTTGGTATTTTGACATCAATATTTAGTTTATCTATATGGCTTCTAATGGTTGCCTCATTGGATAACAAAAGTATTAAGATATATTAAGCAAGCCACATGTATGAAATGTTTAAAACAGTCTGTGGAGAACACATAACGTTAGCAATCAATTCTATAATCAATCTAGCATTTCTAGGAAATTGTTTTCAATTGTTTTTAAAAATACTGGTTTAATTTTCAACATAGTAAACAAACAAAAAAGTGTCTATGAATTCTTAGCTCTTCGTCCCCGAGCCTAATTTTATTAGGGACGCGCCCGCACCCGAAAAAGGCGCGAAACACACGCGATATAAAAAATGGCGGCATGCGATTTGAATGCGTGAATTATTGTCTTTTAAGCAGAAATAATACACCTTCGGAAAATAATATGAAACACTCGCAACACATAATGCAAATGAAAAATGGAGATGGGAAAGCTTTTGTTGCGATTGTTCCATTTAAACTTTGCCAGACGCAGTTTTGGAGTTGGGTTTCAGCTTGCCATGTGGGAGAGACTTTTGTTTTTTTTTTGCACGGGTAGGTACATGACATTTTGCGTATTCGGTCTCTGTCAAAATATAGCGTTGAAAACGGTTCAGTGAAAAACGGATATATTAAATTTAGATAATGAATTTAGCGATACAGGTTCTGATGACGATGTCTTATGTAAAAATTAATACATATATAAGGACACAATACAGTATACAAACACACCGCTTAAGGTTTTCCTTTGTATTATAACATATTACTTAAATCAAAATTCAGGCGACTGTGTTATATTATGATTAAAAGTAACCTACACTATAATTATAAAAAGGAAAATTTGTATGTGCATGTGTATGTTTGTAATGATGAAACTAAAATAGCTGATTTCTGAAATTCTTTCCCCATAGTATGGCTGAGTAACATAGGCCTTATTTATAACATTACCCATGGATATGTTTATATACTCGTACCAAGAATAACCCGGAGCGAAACAAGTGCCGGTCGCTAGTATTGTAAGTACATACAATGTAAACATTTCATCACTTTTTAAATAAAACTCGAATCCAATCAAAACAATTCTAATCTCACTTCTTTTTGCCCTCACCACTTCCCACATCTATCCGGATAATCTGTACTTACAATTTGCGCACAAAAACCGGTTCTAGGTTACAAGATATGTTTTTTGCATATCCTTGGCAGTCTCAGACCACTGCGTGGTTTGATCGCGCCCTCATTACGGCTAATGAGCTATAGGAAGAGTGCATTTTGTTCGTTATAGTGCGATAAAGAAACGTAATTGGGTAATGGGATGGTGCGGCGTAGTCATTTTTTGTAGTTGGATCCGTTCATGGTGTCTACCTTGTCCACTCTTTTTTTTGCACACGCCTATGAAATACCGTTATTTTTTTCCGAATTATGCTCTACAGTAATGTTATAATTTACTGGCAGTTAACAACTGTTCAATCTAATTTTGCTTTTTCTTTCTCTTAGAGTCTGTGCGCACTTTTTTTTGACAAAAACTCACTAGTGTGCATAGCCTAATAAAGAAAACACACCTATTTGGTGATGTCCGCTAGGTACCTACTCGTAATTTGAAATTGGAACGCACGGAAAATGAATCCCGAACAAGAGACATTTGAATTTTTGAAAATGGAATAGTTATGATGATAGATAATACATACTTCATTCAATTAATATTAACAAAAGATATTTCGGTGGTACCTTTATTATATTTTTCTGACTGTAAACTTTTTTTTGATCCATACGAAATTACTATCCCATCTCGCTTACTTTCAGAATCCATACGTTTCCCAACGTTTTCCTTGTCTGTGGCTAATATACAAGCCGTACAAAGCCAAAAGAAGCAAAAAAAATATTCGGTGTATTAATTCTTTTTTTTTATAGTAGCACAGGCATAAGGAAAGTCTCACATCATTTACCGCCGTCCTCCGCACGGCTTTGAAACTTAAAATGCATCAAACGAAACATTCATCAATTTCACTGTACATTTTGATTAAGTCAGTTGTCAGCGAAAATACATTACGAACAAACATTAATAGTCCATTTCCCATATCACCGGGTGCCACGCCACAATTAAGTGTGGTCAGTCACTCGTGGCCGTATCGGCTTGACATGTGGTTTCAATTACTCGCACCACACCAATACTGGTATTGTAAGATTTGCGAGCTTGCATTTCAATTGTATGAGTTATATATCGACCTTTAGTTGACAACACCGTATGAGTAATTTTTGCTAACTTTACAGGAGAAGAAAAAATCTGTGCAGTGTTTTTTTTATGCGAGAGGCGGCAAACGAGTAAGTGTGATGCCTGATGGTGAGCAGGCCACTTTTTTTTATAGTAGCTCGATATAATGGTTTCCCTTCGCCTGATGGAAAGCGAAAGAGAAGCCCAAGTCGCTGTGACAACTGGCAAGTAACTGGTTAGTTACCTGTCAGTTGCCACTGCCATGCCGGCCCAACCCTAACCCCCCACGAGCTCCGGAGACCCTACTCACCAGCAGAAACACGACCCGGAGGTCATTTGGCTGCGGTATTCTATAGGGTGGAGGTCCTTCCCCGGACGGGCAGCTCAATACGAGCGAAGATTCGCTATCCCTACCTCTCTTATAATTTGTCTCTTGTACTTTGTCATTTTCACTCGACAATGGCAAAAATGGACCGCGAAAGATGGTGGTTGACATTATTGAAAAAAAAGTTTAATGCCATTTATATAGTGCTTGCTATTATTAAAAAAAAAGTTTACTGCCATTCATATTAACCCTGCAACACTGACCGATAACACTGCGAGACTAACAAGTCCCGTCTCGTACGTGTTGCGACTAATACGCGTATCGGATCGCATCTGAGCATCGGCGGATAATAAACATACGTCATTTACAGCTACAAGGCCGGCTCAGATTATTCTTTACATAGGTAATGTCATTAGGGGTACCGCTTCGCTTTAATATTCATACAGAGATTAGTGTAATTGTGAGATGTGGGCGAGCTTGCTCTTTTTATGAGCGCCACACGCAGTCTGATCGGGTTTTTAGATTCTTTTTATATAATGTTTATGGAGCGATCTTAATGTTTGAGTGACGTTTCTTACACGTGAGTGAGGTTACTTTTATAACCGACTTCAAAAGAAGGAGGAGGCATATCTTTTTGGGATTTCGTCTTTCCCTAAATTATAATTGGATAGTTGACTCTATTTATCTATTTAGAACAGGACCACGAGAGGAAGTAAGGGAGCCTGTCATATTTTAGCTCCAAGACAACCTCACCTGCCCGTGATGCATCCTGCAGAATAACAAAGGAGGCGCTGGCAACCAACTGGTGGCGGCATAACCATCACAATTGAAGACATAGCTATAACAATAGCACAGACCGATGACGGGCAGCAGCGTCACCGGAGCGAGAAGCTACGCCCTGCGATCACCAAACCGGCTACCCAGCGTGGCGATTATGTTAAAGCCTTCAGATGTTTGCCCAAAGTGGCGAACAGCTGGAGAGGCCTATGTCCAGCAGTGGACTGCGATATGCTGACGATTTTGACAATAAATTCAAAAATACCATGTAAGAAAGTGAAACAAATTATCATGGCCAAGACATGACCACAGTCTAATTAATTACTACTTTGCATACGCATGTTTCTCGGCCATATTCGACAGAGAGTCTGCAGAGTACAGGATTAAACACTAGTACCAACCACACTGAAACACGCATTACTATACAGACAGCTATCAAAAGGAGAACACCTAGACACACCAGCCGGGACCAGCATGCAGATTCCCCACTTATCATACGCCGATAACCCGGAACATTCCACTTACGGAATCGGTAATATCTCGATTGTCAACCTTTAGCATAAGTGTATAACGCGATAACATCTTTAGCGCACGTCGGAGCCTCCATTATGGTCGTAACGACACTAGAACGTATAAAATCAAAGGCCTCTCCGCCGGTAAACGATGATATAATTAAGAGAAGTGACTTCGCTGCACTTGTTGCTCGCTCTAGGGGAATTAAAACTGCCCTATGCCGTTATCGATAAGGCACGGTAACTATGAATGGGTCCGTGTGTAGGGGTGTCACTATGTAGTTTTCTTTTAACACTTAACTTAATGGTTTGTATTCCCATAGATAGATAGTTATTCTTTACTAGCTGTGCCTTCGGCGTCGCACGCGTGTATATCGGGTTTCAAAAATAACGGACTTCCATAAAATGGTAATATATAGCGAACATACAGACAGACAGGCAAAAATTTTATTGATTGCATTTTTGGCATCAGCATCGATCACTAATCACCCCCTGATAGTTATTTTGAAAATATATTTCATTTACAGAATTGACTTCTCTACAGATTTATTATAAGTATAGATTGCGAATCAAACAAATTACTTAAAAATAAAAACTAGGTATTACGGACACTTGTTGCACAATTTAGGCGGTCTTATCGCTATAAGCAATCTCTTCCAGACAGTCTTAGGGTAGAGGATACTTGAAAATATAAAGGGTGAGGTGAGGTATTAACTGAAATGGAATAATCGGGGAAGGTTTAGTATAATGTAGTTTCTTTTGTTTAAACGTTAGCAGATGGAATGTAGGAGATAGTTTGACATCGTTTCAGACGGTTCAAATTATTATTGTATTCTGAAAGGTCTGTAATATAGAACCTAAGGTAGGATATGATATTTTTGGTTGGGAAATAAAAAGCCCTGGATGGATATGTTTGAATCACAAAATAAGTATTCAGAGTCAGTCTATTAACACCAACCCCTTGATCTCAAACTAAGGTTTACCCATGTATGAGTACCAGATGATCGTCTACAACACCCTGATAATTCCCAACCACTTGAGACAATTTGGAAAAAGTCATATCTATAATAGGCCTGTTGCTGTAAAAAATTGAATTAGTCCGTCTTTTAGATTGTTCAAAAATAAAAGACATATTTTTTCATTTGTAAATTACACCAAAAATGACAAACATATGGTCCGTTAAAATTAAGCGCGACGTCAAAGAGTGGGAGTATTTTCGCCACTGAGTGACGTCAAAGGCCCCACTCCTACATTTTGTTGCCTTGTATCTTTCATTTCATTTCATACTCTAAAAATATCTTATTTTCAGCTTGTAAATAGTCAATAGCTATTGATCACCATTTAGTCAACCCTACGGCTCTACCACCGCCCTATCTCATGTACCTAAATCTCTGTGTATCGCCACCATTTATCTGCGCCACATATTGCGTGCCACCGGAGTATGAGCCGGCCGTCGGCGTGAGACCAGCAGAATAACACTTTAGATCAATCGTGATCATACAAATTGTTAGTTGCAACAGGTTGGTTACATTTCACCTGCTAAAACGGGAGCCCAAACCTTTTAACTTTATTCTACTGTATAGATGACTAGCAGCCCGTCCCGGCTTCGCACGGGAGACTCATTTTTCTTCACATTCGGTTACATTGTTCAAATTTTACCAAGGATCCCTATTTTTTTCAAATGAAATGTAACCTATGTCAAATTGTAAGAATGTAGCATTCTATTGGTGGAAGATTTTTTTAAATCGGCCCAGTACTTTTTGAGCCTATTTATTAGAAACATACAAAAATAGGTTCAATTTTCCTCTTTCCTCTTTATAATATTAGTGTAGATTGAACGAATGAAGTGAAATGACGCGCCGTTTATATCTTTTGGATGACTGTATTCCTAAGCAATTGAAGGAACAGTGAGATTTTAAAAACAAAAAGGCAATAATTATAAAAAAGTATAAAAACATACATATTATCAAAAAAGAGTCCCCATTCGGGAACACTACTGGTCATGTAGAGAGGATGGATGAAAGTACGAGTAAATTAACCAAGATAAAAAAAATAGCGAAGCATGAATGGAACTGTTGGAAGATGAAGGCCTAGAAGGACATTCTATGACCAAATAGAAAGAACCGACGAGCATGTATGAAGAGATTGACGAACGTGGACGAAGCAATAGTTGTGTGCCAGGATCGTAGGTAATGGAAGGACGTGGTCTCCCATCCCTCTGGGAGAAAGGCGTGAAGTTATGTATGTATGTACTGCCGAACGGTTTACATAGTCTAGTAGAATTTTGTTGTTCTTTATTGTCTTAATGGTTGTTTTTCCACAGAGAAACTGTTTTCGTCGTGAACGAATAATAAATAAATTTATCAGACAACTTCACATGCATTACTCCTATCCGGATTAAGCTCTCGTGTTATGGATATCAGAACAACGAAGGTACCACCAATATACACTTAAATACAAATACCCAGACACAAAACAAACACCCATGTTCATTAGACGAACATTTGCCCGGATGGGGATCGAATCCACGACCCTTGTTTCGGATCGCAGGGACACTAGCAAATGGGCTAGACACATAGTAATGACATTTTGTATATGTTACAGGTTATGTTGTGTGGTTATGATTCTCAAGTTGATCAAAAAGAAATGTCCTATAATTACAACACCACATAAAATGGTCGATGGGATAAGCGCTCACCATTTCTTTACCATGAGACCTATTTGGCCTCTACAATGTACAACAAAACATCCACCCATTAATCCCCAGTCTCAAGGGCTCGCAGGGCGCCACAGCTAATGACCTGCGCCCGCGCATACATTCGCCGTTTATTAGCAATTCTGATATGCGAAAGCGATCCCATGATCACATAAGTGGAACTGACTATCGCACGGGCCATTTCGTTTTATCGCCCGCATATTTTAGATACCTCCGCCTGAATCACGATGGAATTAAGCTATGCATTACTTGCTTTCGAACTTAACTTCATTAGGACTGAAACGTTTTATGGGAATAGTCGGCATTTGGTGCGTAATGTATGGTAATATTGTATGTTTTGAGGAGGACAGTACGCTTAGTTGTTGAATTATACTGGTTTAAAGTGAATGAGGATCTCAAGTTATTTTGGCAATAAACACACAATTAAGTATCTGTGAAAGAAAGAAAGAAAAAAAATTATTAGCCCGCAAATTGACACACAGACAGATTACACTAAACAAAGCACAACTAATACAAAAAAAGAAGTTGACAGCACAGATAATTGGAAAAGATATATAAAATATTATGTCTAGAATAAATAGGTACATAAAGTTTAAATGCGCAGGCCAAGTTCTAAGTACATATACTATCTTTCGGTTCTTGTGAACCGATCATCAACTTGTAAACGTACACAATGGCCTATATGCCTGGCCTGGATAGGCCTGTTATGCAAAAGATTTGCCTTATTCACCAAGTTTGGCAGGCGGCTTGGCAAACTTGGTGACCGCAGAAGGTTTTATTTGTAACCACGTAACCGCTGCTTCCCGTTTCCTGATCTTTCCCTCTTAGTCGTCTTCCAAGACGCTCACAAGATGAGATGGGATGGTTTTAGTCTTATATAGGTCATAGCCTACATCCAGTGGGAGATAAGAGCCCCACCCATGTACGGGTAAAGGTGCTGCCTCTAAAATTCTCTCTGGTGGCAGTTTCTGTCAATTCCAGCACTGTAGGAACTCTCATCAACACGATGAAAGCAAGACTTAAGAGATGTATCATCGGACATGATGAATTGTTGAAATGGTTTTTTTTTTTTTTATAAAAAAGAGCATTCAGGATGATCTCACTCCACCTGATGGTAAGCGGCCGTGAGGTCCAAATGTAAGGTCGACAGGCACAATAGGGCATACCCACCGCGCCTGTGGTTTTGTTAAATAAGTACTTAATCTTTATTTTTTTACTGATAATTCTAGCATTCTAGTCTTGGATGCGAGTAGCCCAGGGTCAAGCAAAGCGATAAATTGGAGAGAATGAGAATGAGCAGTGCAACATTCTCTTCAATTGATCGACAGACCTACGATGGGTTCATGAAGAAATCCAAATCTGGAGTCCTTTTTTTTCTAAATAATAAATTGTATATTTTTTTTTAATAAATAATATGTCGTGTGTGTCGTACACACGACATATTAATTTAGCCTACACGCTCAAAATATTTAAACTTCATGTCATACACTTTATTGTACTCGTAGGTACTTACCACGCAGCAATAGACAGAAATTAATGCAGTCTATGCGGTATTTTTTATCTTTCTCTCATCTAGGTCAGTAGTCTGAGTCTCTAGCTCCCTTTACCATAACACTTTTACTTAATGATTACTTTCACAAAGGATAGAACTATACCTGTGTAAGTAAACCAAATTACTCGCGTCAGTCCTGACTAGTGATGGTCACAATTAGAGAAGATACTTATTTCGAGTCCTATATATTTATTTATTTATTTATTTATATGTCTAGGAGACGAATAATGAAGTACACGTGGTATAAGTACATACATTTGAAATTATTTAAAAAGTTAAATCGTATCAAAGGTTGCCGCGAAGAAGTAACTTACTACAATACTTACCACTTAAACATTAGACCAGGTTTATGTAACTTGTCAAAATATTGGAGTTAACAACATGGTTTACTCATAATTTTGTATTCAACAAATGTATTTGTAAAGTGTATTTGTAATATGTATTTATTTACAAAAAAAAGTATCTAAGTAAGTTTATCAGTTGTCTAGTACCTATAGTACAAGGTTCGGCTTAGTTTGGGGCTAGGTGGCGCTGTGTGGCCCAGCGTGGCGTGTCTTGGGTTATTTATTTATTTGTAAAGTGTTCAGAAACCCGATAAATATACAAGCTCACTTTCTACATATTTACCTCATTCTTTTTAATTACCACGTGTGAATGCCATTTAAACCCACGCAAGGATGTACAGAACAAATCAATTTGACGCCTGCAAAGTCTTGCTTGACACATTATTTCAAAGTTTAGCCTATGTTTAATGGACTATGATGACTCCAGTCTCGAAAATCGTAGGACTCGAGTCCTACCCAACCCTAGCACCGACCACAAGCTCGTAAGTGGAACCGACTATTGACCATTCCGTTTTATCGGTCGCATATTGTAGGAACCAGCGGACCAGCACACAGCCGAACTATAAAATCGCTTGACGTAATAAGCTGTAAGTTTCATATATTTGTCAGACAAACGGATCATTTTGCCAGATTATTGGTATACCGTTTCATTTGCATGTGAGATATTTCGCTTTTATTGAGAAATTTCCATTCCGTTTATGGGATTAAACGGCTTGAATGAGTCTGAGGTTGGGAAATCAAATTGCGTACGAAGATAACGGCAGGGACTTTGTATGGGGAACTCATTTGATCTTCTTGCTCATTGATATGAGGTAAGTGAATGAAATGAGTTGGACTGTGAAGTCGTTACTTTAGACTGTTATTGGCTTATTATGTAGGTAAGCCCGTGTCGTTTGAAAGACTCTAATGTCCGTTATGGCTTTGCGGTTTTAAATGTTATTATTTGTTTGCGGAAAGTGGTAAAGAGGCCAATTACTGCATATACTCGTAGTGTATGTGGAGAAGTGCCTTTCCATGGCTACAAAGGAGAGAGGAAGGCTCCCAACTACGTGGATGACGAACGTCCGCAAGGACATGAAACAGTTGGGGCTTTCGGATGAAGACGCCCACCAGCGGAATAAGTGGCGCTTCAGCACCAGAAAAGCCGACCCCGCGTAACGGGAAAAGGCGAGTTCAAAGGTAGAAAGAAAGAGAGTGTATGTAATAATCCAGCTTAGAAAGATAGCTTAGAACTACTTTGACATATTGTCCTCTGTCGCCTAGATAGGGCTGAGGGCGTCCACAGTACGTCACCATCCCGCGCGGTCTTGAGCTTCGCGATTCACTTCGGTCCAGGTCATTCATATCGCCTTCGCTTCTGGAGTGATAGACCCCCGCCAGGATTGTTTAGGGCGTTTCCGTTTTCCTTTGGGATTCCAGTTTAGGGCATGCTTTGGTATCTGGCCAGGGTCTCTTCGGAGCCTGTTGCCGATCCAATTCCAGATAGGTAGATACTCTTTATCATACCAAAAAAAAAATCAATTACTAACCAACTTTAAGAGAGGTAGGGCATATCGACTCTTCGCTCGTATTGAGCCGTCCGTCTCCGTACCCTGCACGAAGCCACTGACTACTGTGCCCATTGACACAGTGGGCAGTGTTTTTTAGGGTTCCGTAGCCAAAATGGCAAAAACGGGACCCTTATAGATTCATCATGTCTGTCTGTCTGTCCGTCCGTATGTCACAGCCAGTTTATTCCGAAACTATAAGAGCTACATTATTATAATTTGGTACGTAGATGTATTCTGTTAACCGCATTAAGATTTTAAAGTAAAATCAGAGAAAAATCCAAAAATTTTTGGGGTTCCCCATACATGGAACTGAAACTCAAATTTTTTTTTTTATCAAACCCATACGTGTGGGGTATCTATGGATAGGTATTTGAAAATGATATTGAGGTTTCTAACATCATTTTTTTCTCAGATGAATAGTTTGCGCGAGAGACTCTTCCAAAGTGGTAAAATAAATAAATTAGTTTTAATTTAATCTAGATAGTAGTTTTTTTTTAAACATCATAAATCAAATTACCTATTTTTTTTCATTCAATCAGTGGTACGGAACCCTACGTGCGCGAGTCCGACTCGCACTTCGCCGGGTTTTTTATAGTAGCAAGACAATTTATTGGCTTCCCTACGCCTGATGGAAAGCGAAAGAGAGGCAAGTCGCTGTGACAACGGGCAAGTAACTGGTCATTTACCTGTCAGTTGCCACCGATTCGACCCTAACCCCCACGAGCTCCGGAAACCCTACTCATCGGCAGAAACACGGTCATTTGGCTGCGGTATTCTATAGAGTGGAGGTCCTTTCCCGGACGGGCAGCTCATTTCGAGCGAAGATTCGCTATGCCCTACCTCTCTAGTTATTATCAACACAAGTGCTAAACCGGGCCGTTAATGAAAGCGATTCAATCACAGCGAAATAATCTATCGCGATCCGGTTCGGGCGTAGTCGTACACGCATCTGCATACGCGTTATCTCTTTATTGATCAATCGCCGTGTTCACTAATCATTTCACGTTTTCAATCTTAATGAAAATCCGAGCTGAGCTTGTCAACGTTTTATTTACGAGTGTGTTTACAACATTGTCGACTTGGATGGTGTGTACTGAGAAGATAGGAACGCTCTCGATATGGGCATAACACGTTTGGTATCACATATCATGTATCTCTCATACGCAAGAATACGTTAAATCGATTATGTTTAAATCCTTTAAATTGTATCTATGTATGCTATAATTATCTATGTTTCTTCTAACTTGAAAGACAGTCCGGTTCGAATCCCGATGTGTAGTTACGGAGATATAGTGGTGGTTTTTTTCAGAAAGAAGCTCCCTCCCATGCAGAACCCCTTTGCATTTTTTTTATAGTAGCACGATATAATAGGGATGTTTCCAGGGTCAAAATAATTACATTTTATTAAGTCCATATTTTAGATTATAAAGATATATTGGACACGTATTTTTCCTTTTTTCATTTAAACCGATAATAACGATACATGGTATCAAAAAGTAGGAGTGGGGGTCTGGGCGTCACTCAGTGGCGAAAAAACTCCCACTCTTTGACGTCACGCGTAATTTTAACGGGCTATATCTTTGTCATCTTTGGACTAATTACATATTTTAAGGCAACAGGCCTGTGGCTTCCCTACGCTTCATGGAGAGCGAAAGAGGAGGCCAAGGCCCAATCCTAACCCCCGTCTGCCGATACAGCCCTCATCCCACGAGCTCCGGAAACTCTACTCATCCGCAGAAACACGACCCGGAGGTCATTTACCTACGGTATTCGTACGGTATATAGGGTGAATGTCCTTCAGTCAGATGACTTATTTTCACGTCTCATTGTCTTCAAAGACATTTTTACATTAAATAGATAGAATTACAATTTATCAAGCGGGTGATTAGGCAATTTGCATTAATGGTCGGATTACAAAGCCTAGTGAGCGCAATTACGGTTTAGATCTAGTAGTTTGTTGCTATTGTCTAAATACCGGCCGTTACATTATCGTAACGATAATGGGCGAGTAACGTGCATGTCGCTGGTAATGATATGAGAGGCTGCGTTCATAGTGTGCTGAAAAACGATTGACGAACAAAAGGTAAGAAGGTTAGCTAAATACCACAGGCCGATGATGGCAGCAGCGTCACCGGAGCAAGGAGCTACGCCCTGCGATCGCCAGCACGAGGGCATAGCGAATCTTCGCTTGCATTGAGCCGCCCGTCCGTGGAAGAACCTGCACCCTATAGAATACCGCAGCCAAATGACCTCCGGGTCGTGTTTCTGCCGGTGAGTAGAGTTTCCGGAGCTCGTGGGGGGTTAGGGTTAGGCCGGCGTGCGACTGACAGGTAACTGAACACTTACATTGTCTCAGCGGCTTGGGCTTCTCTTTCGCTTTCCATCAGGCGTAGAGAAGCCATTATGTCGTGCTGATTATGTTGTGTTAGCCGTTGGTGGCGCGCACCAAGAGGTTTAATTCCTCGTCATGGAATGCCCTTCCAGCTCATGTGTTTCCTTCCTCTTACAATCCTGGGTTCTTTAGGCGGGGCGTGAAACGGCATCTCAGTGGGCCTTCAGGGTGAGGGCGACAGGCGCAATGGGTTTGTTCTATTGTGCCTGTCGACCTAACTTTTGGACCTCACGACCGCTTACCATCAGGTGGAGTGAGGTCATCCTGAAAGCTCTTCTTATAAAAAAAAGTCATCATCATCAGCCTATCACAGTCCACTGCTGGACACAGGCCTCTCCAGTTGTTGTCTCCAGTTTGTTGAATAAACATCTGGAGGATATACCCATAATCGCCACGCTGGGCAGGCGGGTTGGCGATCGCAGGGCGTAACTTCTCGCTCCGGTGACGCTGCTGCCCGTCATCGGTCGGTGGTATTTAGCTACGCCGTCAATTGTGATGGTTATACCGCCACCAGTCGGTTGCCAGCGCCTCGTTTGTTATTCGGCAGGATGTACCACGGGCAGGTGAGGTTGACTTCGAGCGAAATGATGATAGGCCGCTCCCTTACATAAAAAAAGTGCTACTATAAAAAAAAGTTCAATTTTTAGGCCACTTTCCATTGTTTGTCCATTCCGACCGCACCTTATGAGCCCGGTAGTGCGGCCGGCACTCAGCCGGCGCCGTAAACTCCTTGTGCAACTCCACATGTCCACTTATCGCGCAGTCACGAGCGAGATCACTCTGCAGCCTGCCAACCGACAACAATCTGCGCGCACGGTAGTGGACACGGCCAAGTTGTAATGGACTGTACACGAATGCGGAGATAGTTGTAATGTACTAGTAAGAGTAAGTAGTAAGTCGTCTTGATAAGTCTTTAAATTTTGTAGCCCGACAACCCCGTGCTAAGGTGGAGAATTCTAATCTTTACAGAAATGTTTACTATAATAGGTGTAGCGTTATTTTAGATATGATGATCAATCGAAATTTTCTAAATGATCAACATTATTATGTAGTTCATAGTTGAAATTAAATCGTTACTAAAACAATCCAATGGAAAAAATCAGGTTTTGTAATTGAAGTAACCATTTCGTAGGTAAGTTAGAAGATTTCAGAAACCCACAACACGCTTTTAAATCATAGAAGTATAATGTTATTTGCTAATTATGGAATTTTACGCGTACTCACAATATTTATTAAGATATATTCTGTACTATAGATGGAACTCTGCAGCTGGCGAATTGATTCTATGGCATGAAATTATTAATACAAGCAGATACTTTCTATCGTATGTAGGTAGTTTTGAAACTTGGCTGACACTTTACCAAAACAATTCGATGGAATTTCCATTATCATCACATATTCCATCGCATTTACACATACCATGCCAGAAAGGGAAAAATGATCCCAGATAAACGTTTAGGTCTCCAAAATTGGGCTCCAAAAGATAACTTTCGCGTTAAACTTTTATTGTAGACGTTATGCAACTCCTGCGCACGACAGCCGTACGTGGTCTCCGCTTAATGTGTGCATATGCGATAATGACTTTATCTATATTCAAATCTTTTGTTTTACTTTAATTTAAAGTTTTATTTCTTTGCCCATTGTACTCTGCGTGATTTCTGAATTTTGATTGCGTAACTTTTGAAGGTTAGTAAGATAATTTGTTAAGCTTAGATCAACGATTTTGACTATGTTTAAGTTTATCACAGATATAAATGTAATTATAAACATCTAATTACTAATTATAAAAAATACAAAACGTTTGTTCGTCGTTAAAAGTTTACACGAACTTTTGAAGAGTCAGATTTTGGTTGGACAGAGCTGCTCTTTTTATAACCTAAGTGATTTAACAGTGATAAAGCATAGTGAGAGACCAAGTTTCGGGTTTGTAAGGTCTTACTGGTAACACACATTGATTAAAGACTTTCGTCTTTAAGGTCTGCGGTATTTCCAACGAGAAGAGCAAGTATAAGGACCCGTACTGTTCGTATTAAAAAGTACGAACAGCCGATCTATGAGGTTTTACTATCACTTAATTAATATAAAGTGAATTGTGGACAAGCGTAAAACCATTATTTATTTAAAAAAAAACACAAACGACTAAAACTAAAAAGCGATAAATAACTTAAGTAATTCTATCCTTAATACATAATTATTTAAATATTACAATTATCACTTATTTTTGAAGTCGGTGCCAGCTCTTGGTACCTAACGTAGACTGTTGTTGTATGACGCGCGCGGCCGGCAAATCCACACGACAATATACATTTATTTGTTTGGCTGGCACCGACTTCAAAAATAAGTGATAATTGTAATATTTAAATAATTATGTATTAAGGATAGAATTACTTAAGTTATTTATCGCTTTTTAGTTTTAGTCGTTTGTGTTTTTTTTGAAGTCGGTTTAATTTTTTTTTAAAAATAATTTTATTTCACTATTTTTAGTTGCGTTGATGTACTGTGACCTTGAGTAAAGGCTAATTAATGAATAAGGGAATCCTTAAGAGTTTTACTTAGGAATGAAAAATTTTGCTTCAAGTCAAGTGAAGACTATGCGATCTAGAATCAAGCATATCACTTACCAAATCACCTGCCCTATTAGCCCTGCATAAGTACATACTACTACCTAGTTTAATATCGACCAATGTTAGTACTGTCCCCTAACTCCTAACCGTTAAGGAGTTCTGTGGCTTCATCATCAGCAACAGATGTTGACGCCCGGAAGCATATACCTGAGTAAAATATGATTACGTAACAAAAACACCATATGAGCATACAATTTTAAGAAATAAGAAACTTTTATCATCGACAAAACATAACATTTTCGGTTGTTGCCCTCAATTTCTCCAGGATCCCATCATCAGATCCTGACTTGGTGATAATGGGACCACCTCGGAAGTGTCCTCTGTCGAACTGTCGAAAAATTTTTGAAATCCATCCATAATTGACGGAAATATCGGTGAACATACATAAAAAAAAAAAAAAAAAAAAAAAAAAAATATTATACATACAGACGAATTGAGAACCTCCTCCTTTCTTGAAGTCGGTTAAAAAAAGGTAACATAATGATTTAAGCGAGAGCTTTCATAAATGGGACCAAAAGGTATAATGTACCTACTTTTGTTCTATTAATATGCTTGTATTTACACTTAGGTATCCCGCCAGCATATAAATAGCCTACTACGATATACACAAATATACAGTAGGTAACACACAAACCACTATTGCACTGCCATTTTATAACGCCACGCCTCTAACGTAGTGTTGCCCAAATGCAAGAACAAGACGAGACTTAGCCAGTCTTGGTCTTGGTCTTGCGCCAATACACCTGGTCTTGGTCTTGGTCTTGGTCTTGCGCTCCCAGTCTTGGTCTTGGTCTTGGTCTTGCAGCAAGAGTCTTGCAAGTCTTGCAATTACCTATTAGTCTATTACTATTTATTAAAGTTTACTTTAAATCTTAGAAAAACGTATTAGAATTGGAACATTGTGAGCTTGAATTAACATAGCCATAGTAAAGATCAAGCAGATTAATAAATAATAACTGAAGATTTGATAAGAAATTCGAAAAATCATCAAACTCTTATCGCAGGCTTTTTATTTTATTAGTAGGTAAGTACCTACGCTTTTTATATTATTTTATTAGTTTTGTAATTTTTTTTACACGTTTCAAGTATATTTAAAAGTGGCTACAATATTTATTAAGCGGGTGATATTTGAACACTTTTTTGCTATTTTTTCTTGTAAAAACTTAAGAAATATAATGACTAAATGTACAATAATAGTACCTAAGTAATTAGTTTAAAACCATATAAGTAATCAATATTATAATATATACTTACTAGAATGAATTAATATGACATCTACTAACTATCCTTACCATTTTATCCTAATCATAATACTACTTGCGTGATCAGTATAATGTATTTATTTTCATTCTAAGCACTCTGAAACTTATTTATTCTTTGGAACACCTGTAGGTACTCTTAAAATTCGAAATTATTTTGCATGAGTATACCTACACCCTATGGCGGCAATCAAATAGTGTCAAATGTTATGATTTCGGCGTGGCGGCAACGATTGTTTTAGATTTCAAAAGAAGCCGCCGGCGCGTGTGTCATAACCATGTACTTCCGAAAAGCGGCAAATTTCTTTGAGAAGTAAGTACAAAACCTTTGATGCCGCATTATCAAAGTGCCGATGGTTAAAACATAACTATGCATGCACTCAGTTTGATTTTAATAGATATTTTTTTATTCGCTATGTTTATGGTATTAGTCGTAATGCGCATAGGTCCAGTTTTTCATATTCTTTGATACAGATTTTTGCGCCTCATAGAATTCCTAAGCGTACCTACCTATACACCGAACTGTTACACCTAACTACTCAGTGAAATAGCGCTAAGTCCTAGCTGCAAGACGCAAGAGTCTTGCAGGCTATGTCTTGTTCTTGCTCAAGTCTTGCACGGTCAGTCTTGGTCTTGGTCTTGCTCAATATACGCGGTCTTGTTCTTGGTCTTGGTCTTGCAAAAACGCAAGAACAAGACCAAGACTGCAAGACCAAGACTGAATTTGGGCAACACTACTCTAACGCCGACACAAATTAATTTATTTGACCGAACAAGTAGCCAATGGTACAAACAGTACGTGTGTAATATAACTTTACTAAATTATGTGTACGCAATGACATTTTAAACAGGTAGAATGGTAGACATTGTTGCTATAATGAAATATGTAATTTAATTACGTATCTGAGCAAATATTTGTAACGTTAGACTTGCAGTTTTAAATGAGTAGCTGTTGGTATATTGACAGTGGCATATCGTGTTTATTTATTGATGTTAATGGTTATAGTGTATTTGTGCTAGTAATGAGGAAGTACTGGAAAATACATTCAGAATCTTATAGAAGGCTGTTTCATTATGTTCGATTTTGCATGTGATTTCATGGTTATCAGAAAGATCCTCTAAAATATGACCTATTTGAGAAATAAAAACATATATTCTGTAGCAAAATAAACGTCATCAGACTTACAAAGTTAACGGTGCAGGTTCCGAAAACTCTCACAAAGCACTTTGTCTCATTCATAGTGCAAACAGAGAGTGAATCGGTTTTTTGTAGTCTTGGTAGTCTATATACTTTTGAGATCACGTTATTGGGGTGGAGGGTTGATAATCTGAGATACAGGAACTATCCTAGTTCAGATATCAACCCGCCATAATTACATGTACCTTATTTTTTATTAATTAAGTATAAACTACTGTACATTCTACTCTGTACTTATGGTGAGAAATAAACGTTTATTATTATTTATTATATTATTATTATTTTGTTGGGAGGTCCGTCGTAGGCTAAAATATAGGAAAACATGTTGAGGTCAACGCGCTACTCATATACCGACTTATGAAAAAACAACGAGAGTAAGAGAGGTAGGGCATAGCGAATCTTCGCTCGAATTGAGCTGCCCGTCCGGGGAAGGACCTCCACCCTAAAGAATACCGCAGTCAAATGACCTCTGGGTCGTGTTTCTGCCGGTGAGTAGGGTTTCCGGAGCTCGTGGGGGGTTAGGGTTGGGCCGGCATGGCGGTGGCAACTGACAGGTAACTGACCAGTTACTTGCCCGTTGTCACAGCGACTTGGGCTTCTCTTTCGCTTTCCATCAGGCGCAGGGAAGCCATTATGTCGAGCCACTATAGAAAAAAAAACAACGGGAAATTCTAATTCTTTTATAATATTCTGTAACATGTTGAGCGATAATAACTGTGTTTCCAATGGAAAGCTCTCCATTCAAGAGATTTTCTAGCTCATACATCAGTATTTATCAATACATAAGCTATAATTTATAAAGATACTAGCTGTGCTCGCGACTTCGTCCGCGTGGAATAGTTATTTTTTCCCCCGTTTTTTTTTAACATTTGCCATTATTTCTTCGCTCCTAATAGTTGCAGCACTTGCAGCGTGATGTTATATATCCTAAAGCCTTCCTCGATAAATGGTGTATTCAACACAAAAATAATTTTTCAATTCGGACCAGTAGTTCCTGAGATTAGCGCGTTAAAACAAACAAACAAACAAACTCTTCAGCTTTATAATATTAGTTAAGATTATCGTTGAACATTATCATGATACGTGGCTGCAGCTACTCCATAGTGTCTTTTAGGACTGGCTCGGTGGCTCAATTGGTAGTGACCCCTGCCTTCGGAACCAAGGGTCGTGGGTTCGATTCCCACCCGGGACAAACATTCGTGTGATGAACACTTGTGTTTGTTCCGTGTCTGGGTGTTTATATTTGTATTTAAGTATTTATTTGTGGTACCTTCGTTGTTCTGATACCCATAATACAAGTGCTTAAGCTACTTACTTTGGGATCGGAGCTATGTATGTGATGTTGTCTGATAAGTGATTTAATAGTATGTAGATCTAGAAGTCACAAAAAACTTTAAAACTCTTGTAGTATTAAAGAAGTGCCTTACTAAAGGAGGTGGGTTTTGATGCTCATCTAGCTAAGTGAAATCTACTGACAAGTTTTCATACAAAGTTCACACACCTACGACAAAAGATTTTACTGTGCAATAAATCATAATTAAATTGCATACTAAATCAAAAGCACCCAATTACGCATTATACATACAATATCGTTCTTCAGAAGTGCTTCCAACGTATAAGCTGGTATGTCACTTACGCCGCCCACACGGTATCAGTTTTAATGCATGCCCATAAATCTTGGTCGGAAAGTGAACGCGCGTCCGTACCGCGAATAATATTACAAATGCGCCTACGCACTGTGCCGTACTGTACTGCCTGTGTCTCACGTTGACCGTTAACTATCGCCGAGTAATGCTAGAGAGCCATGCCCGTTTTGCGTGTGTGAATTTCGTTACGCTATAGGATGAAAGCTTAACCCGTGGGTGTCATAGAAGACGAATAAGGTTATTCCCTCGAGAAATGGGTAACAGCGTTTATCCCATCAATATCTCCTCTCCAGTTGTTCGCCACTTAGAACAAACTACTGGAGGATATACCCATAATCGCCATGCTGGGCAGGCGTGTTGGTGATCGCAGGGCGTTGCTTCTCGCTCGGGTGACACTGCTGCCCGTCATTGGCTTGTGGTATTTAGCTACGCCTTCATTTGTGACTAGCTGTGCTGGCGGCGTCGCGTTGATATCGGGTTTCAAAAATAACGGACTTCCATAAAATTGGTGCTTAAATTTTAAGTTAGACCTCTAGCAATACATTGGTGATCCGCATTCATCTCAATGCTGTAGTTTTCGCGTGATGCAGGTTCAAACATAGTGAGTATGTGATATTGTAATTGGAAAGTAACCAGTACCTATTTCAGGTAGTTTGTGATAATGCAGCAACAAAGGTTTCCTCATTACAAACCAATACAGCTGGGATATTGCGTCGCGGGCAGATAATCGGGTGTTACCCGGTACCCTATAAAACGCGAGTGGACGGCAACACACTACAGGGTGTTAGCGTTTGTTGTCTGTTAAGATTTGAGCTGAGATATTATTGTGTTTTACCGACTTGGAAAAAGGAGGAGGTTCTCAATTCGTCTGTATGTATCATATTTTTTTTCATAAGAATATTGATTATTGGTAATCACTCTGTAGGTAAAAGTTGTAGGCAATACCTACTATACAAACAATCTTCATTCATAAATTTTAAAATGCATTAAGGAATTGGTTTTAAGAAAAAGCATTCTATTCCATTAAGGAATTTATAAACCTAGAATAATAAGCAAGGGATGACCTGATAGTAAATTAATTTTGGTAAGTAAAATTAAATACAATTTTTTTTACCCTTTACTTACCCTTACTCTTATTTATCAGGACAAACGAGGCTCTGTCAGCTGACTGTATCGGTATAGCCATCACAATTGAAGGCGTAGCTAAATAACACAGGCCGATGACTCGCGGCCTCTGCCGAACCAGCGCGTAGCTTGAAGAGTCACAGGAGCGAGAAGCTACGCGCTGGCATTGTCAACCCGCCAGCACAGCGATTATGGGCTATTGCCCATGACATGCCAAGACTTGTGTACCTTTACTTAACGGTAAAGGATAACATGTTAATTAACACTCACCCTGTGCGTTACGGTACACTGCGGCCGGGCGCTACCGCCCACGGGCGGCGCGTGCGCGACTGTACCGGCGCTATCATGTTTATTGCGCCGCAGATCCGCACTCGCAGATGTTAAAAGAACGCGCTAATTGTACGGGACAGTGTGGTAGCTCTGTGCGGACTACTGTTACGGCCTGTGGGTAGTGATAACAGCAAATGGGTTGGTAGTGATTAGTATTGCGAGGTCTGTTTGCAGAGGTAGGGAGTTGGAGCATCACGCTTTTGTCGATTTCTTTGTTATATAGTAACACGACATAATAGCGTGTCTATGCATAATGGAAAGTAAAAGAGAAGTCCAGGCGCTGTAATGACTGGCAAGTAACTGGTACTGATCACTGGCAGGTGACTGACCTGTCAGTTGCCACCGCCATGCCATCCCAACCCTAGCCCCCGGCTGCCGATAAAGCACTCACCCCACGAGCTCCGGAGACTATTCACCGATAGAAACACGACCCTGAGGTCATTTGGCTGCGGTATTCTATAAGATGGAGGTCCTTTCCGGACGGGCGGCTCAATTCAAGCGAAGATTCGTTATGCCCTACCTAATTTTAGTCAGGCTGATGATGATGATGATGATGTACGTATCATATGCTTTATTTTCGGGCTGTTTTGCAACAACAGTGGTCACAAGCAGACTTTGAAGCCAGGTTGAGTCCCTTTAATTGAGTTTTAATTGTGATGGAACGCGAAAGTAGTTTTATATACTTAGGTCTTAGATTAGTCGTAGAATATCTTATACAGACTATCAGGCTAGATCTAGGTAGAAACCTACATAGGATATAAGAACTATGTTATCATACAATGCAGTAGCGGAACATAGCATTACCAGCGCCTTTCATTCATAGATAACCTTTAACATTTATATTTATCTGACACTATAACAAATGGTTCAGTATTTATTTAAATACTGAATTTAGTAAGTAGCCGTAGAGGACTTAATACATAGTAAATTCTATTCGGTTGTATGCACATAAATACAGCTTACACTCGTTCGGGATAAGGGTGACCAATCTAATTTTATAAGTGCGGACAAAACATTTATGTTTGTATATTTTTTTAGCAATTAAACATTGTCATAAATTGAACTTACCTACGGACAAAATAAATATCCTCAAGGCTAATCTCCAAATCACGTTATTTGAATTGGTGACATCTGAACTTTGGATGCAGCTGAAAGTCAAAGAATGCATTTAGCATCCAACGTGGTAAAACACTGTATCAAATTAATTGATGTTCTGATCTATCCTATAAAATGTACTATATATAACAAATTATCTGGCTACTATAGCCATATATAACAAACTATCTGGCTACTATTAGCCATTTATTAGCGATATAAAAAGAGTAACTATTGATTTCTTGCAGGTTATTTTCGGTAGAAGAACCTTTTTTCCGAACACGACCGCGGTGATAGAATATTTTTTATATACTACATATATTTACTTTAGTATCTAAGTAATTGACGATTCACAAGTGCTTGTTGAACTCTGTACGAATAAAGATATTTTCTATTCCTATTTCTAAAACAAAACCTAGAAACTAGTCCGTTAATCTTCGGACGTATGGTCAACACCAGGAACAGAAGAGAAAACATGCATATGTCCGTATGTGTTCGTGGATTCATGTATTTATGAGATTCCGAGCTCTTTGAAATTCTGATTATGCACCGGCTTAGAAATGCAACGTGTGATAGTAGCAAGAAATATGCCTACATCTATTTGAAAATATCTGTTTCATGGAGTATTGAAATTGTTTCTGTTGTACGCCGTTATGATCTGATATAAACAGGACAGAATGCTTGTCATTGTGAAATTAAACGGTTCTTGTATTACGAGTACAATTTAGTTCTATTCGTAGTTAAGAAATTGAGAAATAAACAAAAAATATTTTAATAGGCAAATGATTCGAAGGTTCCGAATTGGGTTCACATACCGGCGGTTGGGGTCAAATTTGGCTATGGTTCGGATGTCCAAGTGATGGCTGGTGAAGGATGACATATAATTTGTGGCCCTGCGTGCCATATCTTGGGTTATTTAATTAATTAAGAAATACTGTCGTTATTTAGATGCTAAAAATAGTTTTGTACATTCTTATATAGGCAACGTCTCTGCATAAAGCAATAGATCTCGTGAGCCAAGACCAATCACGCTGTGCCTCGCGATTCCCGAGTTCTCTAAATCTGATATACCTAATACTGGTCAACACCAACTAATTCAATTTGGGGGAATTTGGCACCGTACACCACTGCCGGCAACCCTGTCGTAAGCAATAATGGTCCGAAGGGATTTCTCGTAAAAATAAAAGATATTCACACAGTCACATATACATATATACGTACGTCAAGACACCAATTTATCACATATTGAACCTGTTTTGTAATAATATCAAACAAAATTTCCTAGATGTTACCAGGTGGAAAGCAAAAGTGAGTTAGACAATGACAATAGGCAAGCAGATTATTTGCCACATTTGATGTTTGTACCTACAGCAAGATTACAGGCCAGCGTTACAATCTAGCTGTAGGTACACCGATTAATCCCGAAACGTCCTAAATGTACGAAGACATTTTTTGCAAACTACTTACCAGACTCGGCCCATGTTTCAGTCCACCACCAACGCCAACACACAAAAACAGCAAAAGATAAACGAGACAGGTGAAATTTCTATCGCAACTCAAACACACCGGCGGTTGACAGCGAAACCGGCCCGTTGGAGAACATTTCCCGCATCAAACATTTAATAGGGCAACATTAATTAACACATGCGCTCCGCTATAAATCTCCGTCGATATGTCGATAGTCGATAGGGACGGTGGAGATGTGTCGATACGGTCCCGGACATCACTACTGAGGCTCCCACGTATACTAACGTAAACGCTAAATGACAAAATCTAAAATCTGAATCTGAACTTAGAGCAAGATTCTTCAAAAGAATGGTCGATCTATTTTATTTCTCTCTTTTAATCATATATTAGGATAAATCCTAATATATGACAAAATAATACTATTAATAAATAATAATATTTTGTGCTCTAAAGTTCGGTGAATTGTTAAAGTATAAGAAATAAAAATTTTATAATTCAATCAAATATCAATCAATGTCACATTACATCCAATAGGCGGTAACCGCTTCACACAGCACCAGGTTGTAGCTCTTGTCAAAGAAAACTTTGATTAACATTTAAAAAAACAGATCGATTCGGGAACCTTCAAGAAACGAGCGTGGGCTTATATGTTCCGGAAGGCTCCCCCAGGCTTCGTGTTGATCACTTTTGCCATTAGAGTTTGTAGGTGACGAGCCATTAAGGTATTTATTTTCCTCGAAAGTTATATTTTCGCACTTACACTGGTACACGAGGGCGCCATAGATTTATCGACCATAATCAAACAGCGTTATCGCGGCAACCGATCGGCAATCGTTATTAAAAATCGCGCCGTCAGAGGGATTCCGTATGTGGTGCGCTTGTTAGTAAATCAAGGGAATGGATGTAATCATTTTAATTACCATTTGCGACCAGGCAGGACGTGAACTACGTTTAATCAAGCCTTTTTCCTAACTGTGTATTAAACTCGCTACTAGCTAAATAAGTGTTAAGAAAGTGGGTGTCGTAAGAGTAAACTAAGGGACTTGTTAAGATTACAGGATTTGGCTAGTGACAAACTTCCACGCGGCAAAATACCAGTGAAGTATGTAACTTGGAAAGCATACCCACTAAATCCTTCTTTGTAGTAGCTTGCAGGGACTCAAGTAGCGCAGAAGCATATGGGCACGTTCTTGCCCATTTGCAATCCTTCTGCAACATAGATACAAGGTATCAAAATGTAGGAGTGAGGGTCATTGACGTTACTGAGTGGCGAAAAACCTCACACTCATTGACGTCACGCGTCATTTTAACGGGCTATATCTTTGTCATTTTTGGTCTAATTTACTAGTGAAAAAATACGTGTCTTTTATTTTTGAACAATCTAAAAGACGGACTAATTACATGTTTTTCCGACATCAGGCCTAATTTCTACGCCCCTGATGGAAAGCGGCAGAAAATCCCAAGTCGCACCGACATCAGGATTAATGTTCCAGATTAAATTTTTTGGCCGTTTCGACAACGAAAAATGATAAATCTTCATAAAAATATTGTAATGGGCTTTCAACTGTACTATTAATAGATACAATTTACAGCGAACTTATCAATTATTTATAAAATATAGATTCCAATATCCATAACTCGGACTAACTCGGCGTAAAGGCATAATACTGAGGAAGCGAAACCAACCCCATTCGTTATCACAGGAGTTGTATATGCTAATCAATTCACTAACTACGCGAACTGAGTATGTACAGAAGGGGCTAGCATAATAATATTAACGTTTTTCAACATGTAATCTTACTTGAAAACATCATAGGGCATATTAATTTTCTTCGCCAAATTCTTAGCCACCAACGTCTTTTATTATAAGTCGCACTATGAATTTGATCGCTCGCAAGTCTGTGAAAATATCTATCGATACTTGCCTAAGACCTCTGCAAAAGCTGTAGGGATTTCCACACTAAAATACTATCCAAAAATGCGTAGAAATACTTATACTTGTTTATACTTTTTGCAGCGGGACCTTGGAATATTATAACTTCGTTTACACTACATGTTACACATTCTTAAGAAATTACCGAAATAAGTTAGCACTAATTATGAGATTGCGTGTGTTAAAGAGCCCATCAAAGGATTTTTTTTTTTGAAACTCACGAGGCCAAGATGCACAAGAGGATCCAAAGTCAAATATCCAAGATCACAAAGCTATTTCGAATCTTAAACACACTGAATAAGTTTATTGTACCGGTCCATCACGTGCCACAGACGTTTCAAAGAAGTGTAAGTATAAGGTGGCTGCGTCAAGTGTACGAGTAGCAGACCCTTTTGACACGAAACACGAATACCTATGGTTGAATGATTTCGGTTCTCCGTCAAGAAATTAATCCAACGCCCTTACCCTTCTGCTATTCTAATCTACCTGTTCCTACTCGCTGCTGTACTATAAATAACAAAGTTTTGATTAGAGGCCGTTGTAACGACATGTACATATTCATATGGATATTAATTAACTGCTGAAATGCGCCAGCGCAGCGTCTATTGATGCGTGCGGGAGCGCGATTAATGGACGCTGGTAAGTTTGCAAGTTAAATGAGCGACTGGCTATGTCAAATATTCATTAGCTACTTACATGTACGGCTATCCACACGTGGTACTGCCAGGAGCAGTGGTTGTGTTTAGATATGCTTGTAGGAACGGAACGTCTACACATGCCGCGGGTCTAATAAATGAGTAGATGTTTGTGTTGGTATTGAATGTTATTAGATAGTTTAGAATGTTGTATTGAAGAGTGCCATAACTCAGTTTATTTTGATCATCGAAAAGCATTGGACTCTGTTACCATACTCAACCTGATACGAAATTCTTCAGTTTTTTAGATTAGGCATGTAGATTATGCGGTTGTGTTAGTATTACATTACTATAGACAAAAAGAAATGTTACCTATATCTAGGCTAGGTTGTCGTTTGCTCTGAGTATACAAACGGAATCTCTATAAGGAAGTGATGTTTAGCCAATATGACTCTCTGGATCCCAAATCAGTAGCTTTCTTTATGTATAGATTTTAAGATGTAAGTCACATATCATTGAGAGCTCTAAAACAGAAGTTAGGATCTCAGGATCCTAACTTCAGTTTTAGAGCGATGATCAGTCACCAACTCTGAATCAGTAGATAGCTCATCTCACCTATTTTTTTCGAACTATCCTCTACCAAAAGTGATAAGAGCACCCAAATTGTGAAACGAATGTCTATTATACTTAGTTTTAAGTCAATTTTATGGTATGAAATAAAGAATATCTATCGATCTACCAAATCAATAACGAACACATTTCGAAGTCTCTTAATGGCAACAAATTTTAGATAAATTTAATTTCAGATAAAATTCCTCTACACTAGTACCACCAAAGAATTATCATACTTTGTAAGAAATTCCACTAAAGTAAATAGTAGACACATCTCTGGAGTAGGAAGTCATCTGTTGGCATGTCACTGGCGTCGCTCCGGTTCCATAAACTTCACATATCTCAGCGTAACACTGTCATTGTTATCATATCTCAGGCATGAGCCGGGCCCGTTAGCACAGTGTGGAGGACACACCAGTAAAGCAATCTCCATAACTTTCACAGCAAACCTTTTGCGTTGAGAAGCACGTTTTTCCTCGAGGAAACGAACATTTGACATTTTGCAACTCCTTAACCATGACGTTTTGCTAGCACATGTCTTTCAAATTTCTACTATACGACGCGTCTTATAGGCTAGCGCCTCCGTAGAAACTGAATGGAAATTAGGGTATTTTTATGACTAATTTGTGCGCGACTGGTGCTATGATGCCACATTTACTACAAGTTATAAGAGAGGTAGGGCGTAGCGAATCTTCGCTCGAGTTGAGCTGCCTGTCCGGGGAAGGAAAGAGAGGTAAGGCATAGCGAATCTTCGCTCGAATTGAGCTGCCTGCCGGCAAGAACCTCCACCCTATACAATACCGCAGCCAAATGACCTTCGGGTCGTGTTTCTGCCGCTGAGTATGGTTTCGGTATGGGTTTGGGTTGGGCCGGCCACCGCCAGTTGCCACCGCAGTTGCGACAACGGGCAAGTAACTGGTTACTTGCCCGTTGTCACAGTGATTTGGGCTTTTCTCGCTTTCCATCAGGTGTAGGGAAGCCATAAGGTCATGCTACTATAATAATATTCAAAAAAAGTTAGCTACACAGTCAAAGTCAGGTTTAGCTTAATCCTCCCGAAATCGGGATGAACGAGCCCCACTGTTTTCTCGTACAGTGCGCCGTAAGGCCGGAGTCACACCGCACAATTAAGCGTACACATTCGCGCCGAGCGTTACCGCGCACGCGACTAATTTGTGCGCGACTGGTATCAACACGGCTCGTTTGCGCAGATTGTTATTTACGTGTTGCTAGTCTGTGTCCACATTGATAGATGTATGTAGATTGGTATTTCTTAATGGATAAAATTGTTTGCAGGGATGAGTGTAGTATAAATTATGCATTGTTTACCAGCACACATTAAAAAAAATCTAAATTTTAAAAACTCTCGACCCACACCGAGTGTGTGGAGTTGAATAAAAGACCTTTTAAACTAAAAAAGAAAATCTTATACAAACAGATACGTACATACAGACATACACGTCAAACTTTTAACACTAATTTTTTTTGCGTGGGGGGCTAAAATGCCAAAAAATACTAATCCCGCCTCATTTGCACTCAGTATTGTAATACATATCATACTTGTAGCTTTTCATAAAAATTTGCGGTCCTATTATAAAATTCCATACGCTGTGCCTTTTTCTAAAAGTTGGACTATGCTATTCCTGAAAAAGTTCAATAGGAATGGGGTAATGCTTCCTTGATGTATCGCTTTTGCTAAATTGTTGAACAACGTTCTTAAAAAAGAAAATGTAATTTTTTTATGAAATGTATTTAATATTTATTACTTTTTATGTTTACATCTTTTTGTTATAATTAACATTTTAATAAAGCGACGGAAACTGTATTAAACGCGTATCCTAAGCCAGATGAAATATTTTGTAAATAATTCATTAACGATGCTAACGTTTTAGTAGTTGCTATGAAATGAACCTAAGCATGACTGGCATAGCTGGTATATGCGTGTGGGTTAGCATTATTTGTGTACACGCCAAATCAACCTGTCCTCGGCGACTATGAGTTACAAGCTTTTTTTTTTTTTTTTTTTTTTTTTCTAGAGGGGAATGCATTAGGCACCTTCATGCCGCCTCCGGGGGGAGGCGGCATGGTGTGTGGGACTCACACCTCCCAAAATGGGAGGGCATACCCACTAAACCCCCCTGTGTCGCCAGTGGGCAGCAAGTTGCAGGGACACGGGTAGCGCCGAAGCATACGGCCACATCCCTGCCTGCCCTGGCCAGCCGCAGATGATAAGCGGCCGGCACTCCTGGTCCGGGGAGGGCAAATACCCCTACCCCCGGATCCGGGGAGCAATAGAGTGCCCCCCGGGCGGACCTCGTGCAACGGTGTGGCTGCACCCACCACACCGTTACGCCCCTATGAGTGGATCGCGCCCCCGCACTCACCACTCGGGGCACGAAGGAGAAGCTCAGAGGGCATACGATGCGTTGTATGCCCTCCGGCGACGCCCGGGCCGGGGGCGGCGTAGAGCGGGCGCGTCTACCGCGGCCTCACGCTCTCTTTCCGCCGCCTCCTTCTGCGAGATCACTGTCTCGCAGAATGCGAGCATCGCTCGCCAGACCTCCTTCGACGCCGTCATCTGCCGCAAGAGTTGCGGCAGATCGAGGTCCTGTGCGACAGTGACGAGGACATGAGTTACAAGCTGCGCCGATGTCTAAATTATTGCTTCCCTATGCATATGTGCGGAGAAAACCCACTCGTTAGTTCGAAACAAACTGATTGATGTATGGCACAAGGATCTGCTTCTGCATGTCACTAGTAGAAATGTGGAAATTTATTGATTGTTATAATAAATGTGTATTGACAATGAATTCTGTATGCAATCTGGATGGAGAAAGTTGGTTGTATTATCTCCACTAGTATTTTAGAGAGGAAAGATTTGTATTTTTGTATGTTACGAATAAACTCAAAAAGATTTTGATAATTGTTTTTTTATTAGAAAGCTACATTATCACTGAGTAACATAAGCTATATTTAGTTTCAAAATTTTTATCTGAAACACCCGAAACGAAGCGTGCGCGGGTCGCTAGTTGTTTAATAAATCAGAGCGGAGATTTTAATGGAATAATTTAGACTGTTGTACCTCAGAAAGTTTGGTACCTTTCTGAGATTCTTAAGGACAAGTATAGAATAGTTTTCAAAGAACTTCTCGGGTATGGATAGTTAGCGTTTTAGCGTGGTCATAGAAAAATGAGACAATCCAGTGCTTATATCTCTCGCGCTTGTGAATAAATTTCTAGAAAAAGTTAACAAAAGAAGTTATTTTGTTATTGAATGTGAAATGATGCAATTTTCTCATATAAATGCTATATTAGTAATGATATCAGTTTTGATTTAATTCTTAACTTTGACATGATCTATTACAAAATTAAAAATTGAAGATTTAATCATTCCACATGTCATATAAGCCCAGCTTATAAGTATGTAACTTTATAGTTACATACTTATAACAAAATACATAATTATTTATGTCTGGCTCGATGGCTCAATTTTATTGGTAGTGACTTCTGCCTTCTGAATCAAGGGTCGTGGGTTCAATCCCAACCCGGGACAGACATTCGTGTGATGAACATTTGTGCTTGTTCAGTGTCTGGGTTTATGTTTGTATGTAATTACATATACCTATACATATTTGTGGTACATTCATTGTTCCGATTTTCATAACACAAAGTGCTCAAGCTACTTACTTTGAGATGGGAGCAATGTATGTGATGTTATTTATATTTATTTAAAAAAAAATCACGCTATATAGTATTTAGTTAATTTCGTGCCGTTTATCCTCGGCTTTTAACTACTAACAACAGAGAAAGAGAAATTGAGGTAGAAAAGACAATAGGTAGTAAGGATGGTATTAATTGTCGCCTAATGACACCTCTTCTATCGCAGGATCGGAACAGAGATTCATAGAGCTGTTGTTCCGGTTAAAGTTAAATATTTTTATTACCGACTTACAAATTTTGATGAAACTTCTAGATAAGTGGCAGCGGTTGATGAAATGGTACAGGGATGAGTTATAACCACAGATACACCAATAGCGGTCCAGTTTATATATGAGTATTTTATGCCGATCGTCCACCACTAAATAAAATAATTTACTTTGGCTTATTTCGAATAGTGAAACTAGTTTTTCATTAATGTTTTGGTAGTGTGATATAAAGTGATGCGTACGGAAATCTCAACCCTCAATTTCTATAATGATAGATATAAGTAATCTTTAGATTTTCAAGTCGAGATCGAATAGGCTTTGGTTGTGTGTAACACTGAAAGAAAGAAAGAAAAAAAAAGAGATTTTGTGTGTAACATAGCGTAACAGGCGAGTTGGGGTTATTTATTAAAGCTTTGGTGATGGATTTTCGGCTTTAACTTGCTTAAAATGTTGGATATATTAGATTTTATTATTAGGATTTAATCTCCAATTTGCTGGCTAATCACTCGTTATAATAAGCAGATCCACGTTTTAACTTGAGAGTTAGGTCACTTCAAATCATATTCCAATACAGAAGCTTTCATTATAACGCTGTTTCATATTACTTATACTGGCCACAGATGTTATTGGCATAGAAAAAATAAACATCACAATACAAAGTAGTCTCCATTCATTCCGACTCCGCGTGTTTCGCTAGAAGATGCAGGTGATAGGTTAGACGCGGATTTACGCTCGTGTCGTCAGTTCGGCTCCCGGTCGACACCGCATTGTGCGAGCCGTATTCATATGCCAGTACTCGATTTATACCTTGGCAATTTTATCAGACCATCTGAGATATAAAAATTATTAACTTCAAGTTCCTTATGTGCTATGTAATAAGGTTGAAATTTGCTTGTTTTTCAGTTTAAGAGCAGGCAAAATTCTATCTGTTCAGAGATCAGATATAGGATTTTAGCTTCCCTATAATAGGATAGCTTATTTATTACTATCTGTTAGTTAATTATTTTGCTTAGAGTAATTGCTCGGTTGATGGACTTCTGGATATTGTATGGGATCTTTCAATGTGTAATTTGATACGTTGTTTGGTTCATGCCTTTGAAATTAAAGGGTGTTGCGTTGATGTTGCGATTGAATGTGTATTATTTAAGTACGTATAGTTCGAGATAGAACCTTGGCTAGAAATTATTAAAAGCTAAGTTGTAAAAATATTTAGATAATTAATCTTACCCAAATTACTGCTGATTTAAGGACGGCTAAACGTTTTACCCGACTTCGATATTGGTAGCGTATTTCATGAGTATCTGATTCGATTTCTGGTTTGGCCAGTTACAGAAACGTGAGGAGCCGTATGCTCTACCCTCCTCCCAAGTTGCTGCCTTCTGGCAACACTGATGAGTTTAGTGAGTAAGTCATCCTGAAAGGTGTGAGTCCCACATATGATACAACGTCGATTATCCTCGGAGATATAATGCACACCCCTTCAGAAGAGAAAATGTGAGAAACGTACCTTTCGGTAGGACGAAATCTAGGTGATCTGAGAGTCCGTAGCGGAATGGTCTAAGTATATTATACTACTATCCAAACCGCCCTCGCTTCGCTTCGGGTAGTTTAGGTTGCTATGGTAACGTTTTCAATACACATCAGTTTGAAAGATAGCTTTTTGGTAATTTTTTCACACCTTGGGTTAGTTATTAAAATACAAAAATAGGTACAAATCTTTCCTCTTTATAATATTAGTGTAGTAAAGCACAATAATCACAAACATATATCCATACTACATACTATATATACTTAATATTATGAATGGAAAAGTGTGCCTGTCTGTCTGTATGTTTGTCTTTCTTTCACGGCAAAACGGAGCGACGAATTGACGTGACTTTTTAAGTGGAGATAGTTGAAGGGATGGAGAGTAACATAGGCTACTTTTAGTCCCTTTCTAACATAATAAACACATCTTTCTTCACACCTACATGAACGCGATAATGGGCGAAGCCGCGGTCAGCTAGTCGTAACATAAAACAAAAATAATTAAAAAGCAACATATTAAAACACAACCAAAACAAGTTCTCTTATAACGACAAAGGAAAAAGACTTATAAACCTAAAAAAAACCTGTTATTAATGTGGATATGTACCCAAACGAACTGGAGGAACGAAACTGGAGAAGCGTACGTCCAGCAGTGGACTGCAATAGGCTGTGATGTACCTGAACGAAAAAGCGAATGTTAATAATTAAGCATTAGCCTAACCAACTTGAGATCCCCAAACGAAATTCCAAGATATCCATCTAATCCGACAAATCTATCCGGCGTAAGAAGATACCGGGTAACGTGAGAAGGCATTGTGCTTTCAAGTAATTAAGTGTCCGGAGATTTAAGTTTCTGAACAGCTCTGAAATAAACCAGCGTTGGTAAACAAATTGTTGATTGTTTCTATTGAATAAGAATAGGCAGCATAACCCCCCATGAGCCACGGAAACCCTACTCACCCGCAGAAACACGACCCGGAGGTCATTTGGCTGCGGTATTCTATAGGGTGGAAGTCCATCCTCGGACGGGCAGCTCAATTCGAGCGAAGATTCGCTATGCCGTACCTCTATTGAAACTAAATATACTAGGTAACCAAATAATAAATAAATAACCCAAGACATGTCACCCTGGGCCACACAGAGCCATCTAGCCCCAAACTAAGCCGAAGCTTGTACTATGTACAACTGATAAACATACTTAGATAATTTTTTTTTGTAAATAAATACGTATTATACACAGAAAACACCCAGACCAATACAAACAGACATGTTTATCCACAAAAATGTTTGTAATGTGTGGGGATCGAACCCACGACTCTTGACTCAGAAGGCAGAGGTCACTACCAATTGAGCCACCGAGCCAGTCAAAATAGCGTCCACGTCGCCGCGACCTTCACAGTTTCCTCATGAGGCCCAAAAGTGAAAGAGCATGTTTCGGCTCCAGAGCGGCCCGACCAAACCTCAATAAGGTAACCCGGTACACACAAATGCCGTGAGATATGGCTGTTTATCTAAAACATAAACTTAATTGGAATTCAAGCTAATATTTCGCAGCATTTCATCTAGCCGTAATTAATGTCTCACAAATATGTTGGCCACATAATTTATACTTGTACTTTTCTGCCCTAGCCCACAACTGCAGTAGACTAATAAATCAATTACTGGTATTCTCATTAAGAGTGTGCTGTTATCGGGAATCGAACCCGGGACCGGTCGGTCGCGTGCGCACGGTGAAAGTGTTTGTTTGCACACGAATAGTGTCTGTCCGTTTGTTGGGATTAGTACTAAGTAGTAAAGTTATTTGCTTATCGAGGTGTTGTGGGGGCTTGTTAGTTTTAGTTAATTTATTGGTTACTTGCGACCCGCCTTCGTCTCGCTTCGAGTATTTATGGAAACACATAATAGGCCCGTTGCCGTAAAAAATGTAATTAGTCCGTCTTTTAGATTGTTCAAAAATAAAAGACACGTATTTTTGTAAATTAGACCAAAAATCACAAAGATATAGCCCATTAATTACTCGTGACGTCAGAGAGTGATAGTTGTTTCGCCACTGAGTGACGTCAAAGACCCCTAGTCCTACATTTTGATGCCTTTATCCTTGTTGTTCCTTGTTTAAATGAAAAAAGGAAAAATACCACAGGCCGATGACGGGCAGCAGCGTCACCGGAGCGAGAAGCTACTTCCAGGGCAGGTGCCCAGCGTGGCGATGGGCATATCCTCCATATGTTTGCCTGAGTGGCGAGCAGCTGCAGAGGCCTATGTCCAGCAGTGGACTGCAATTAGCTGGTGATGATGATGATTTAAAAAAAAGGAAACCGAAATATCGGTGCATTAATTAGCAAAAAAACTGATTCCAATATGATGACAATGGGACCAACTCTCTCTCCGGTTGTCCAAATTCGAGTAGGTACACTCTTTAGAACAAAAAGATCTTTTTTGAAATCGGTTCACAATTATCAGAGATATATGTGGTAAGAAAAATACTACAAAAAAAATCAGTCAAATTGATAACCTCCTCCTTTTTAGAAGGCGCCAGAAAAAGGAACATGGTTTGCGCACGAAAGTCTGCACTGTGCGGAGATGGAAACCGCTACTGTTTCATAGGCGGGCGTTAACTAAGTACCATTGAATTAAACAAAGTGGTCGACATAAAATATACAGCAAATTGCAATCATCATCATCAGCCTATTGCAATCCACTGCTGGACATAGGCCTTTCCAGTTGTTCGCCACCTACTGCAAACTTCTGGAGGATATACCCATAATCGCCACGCTGGGCAGGCGGGTCGGCGATCGCAGGGCGTAGCTTCTTGCTCCTATGACGCTGCGGCCAGTCATCGGCTTGTGGTATTTAGCTACGCCTTCTATCGTGATGGTTTTACCGCCACCATTCGGTTTACCAGAGCCTCGTTTGTTGTTCGGCAGGATGCACCACGGGCAGGTGAGGATGGCTTGGAGCGAAAAGGTGATAGGTCGCTCCCTTACATCCCTCTCTTACAAATTGCAAATTATATCAAAATTCCAAAAAAGTGGAAGAAAAAAAATTACATTACAATTTATGACAAAAAAGCTGTTGACTACCCACCCAGTTACGTGTTAATTATTCCTTACAAAACAACAGATGCGACATTCACATGCTTTACCGCACTGATTATTATATCATCCAATATGCATAGTAATTGGTAATTGGGTGCATACGAGTAACCCTTCCATGCATTGTGGGTTTTACGTTATAAATAAATAAATGCATGTTTATAATGCACGCCGCGATGAAATTATGTAAGAAGTCCCTGGCGTCCTTAAGAGCGCGCATACAGAATTCGTCGTTTTTGCGGCGAAACTGGTATTTTCGGGCGAGCTATTATCATATAAAACGATTTTTTTAAAATAAGAAACATAGTTTTCTATAAAGACAAAGTCTTTAAGCAGTGCGTAGGCTAGATAAAATACAATATTTACTAGTATTATTTTTGTTTATCGAAGATCTCCCGTAAGCCGTTTCGCAAAAATGCTAGTCAGAGTCAATTTCGAAAGTCTTAATATCAATTGCATTACATACATATGTTTTAAATATATGTTTATACAATAGATTATATGGTCTATTAGTGCACTAGACAAAAAAACTTTCGAAAATGTGTTATTAAATTGCCTAAAATAAATTTTCAAAAAAAGCTCAAATCACACTTTTCAACAGTGTTTTTCTAGTAGAAAACACTGTTTCTTTTAGTTTAAATTTTGTGTAAATGTAAAAGAAGTCTTTCTTAAGTGCACTTAATTATTATTTTATTAATAGTCTATGCCTGTTATTTTATACGAATTTTTTAAAAGTGACTATAAAGCCACGCGCGCGACGCTTGCCGATTCAGTCCAAATCGGGTCATCCCAGAGGGAGGACGTGCCGCTCGCTGCTCCGCTCACGCACACATACGCACAACCACTTTTATAGGCATATACCGCTCTGCGCGAGTGCATCTCCACGAGTTTGATACTTTGTAATATTATTTTTATATGGAATATTTATTAAGTTATAATAATGTACTAAATTAATGAAATGATTTAATGTTTATTCATGAGTATTAAATACAAACATCAGAGTTATTAATTATACTTATTATAATCTACAACCACATTTGCTAAATATTTCAAAAATGTAATATGATATTTGTTTATTAGTTCACTATTGAAGTTACAAGTTCAAAGTAAGGCTATTCCAATAATAATTATTATGCTCGTTAACATCAATGGTCAGAAACAACTTCCATGAAGAAACTGATAAGGAGATTCATTTGAGTTGGGAGCATTTAAGGAATCTACGTCACATGTTCACGACTATAAATAAAGGCATACAATGAAGCTGAAAGTCCTAGAAATCCCATAGTCGAGTTATTATTAGTAAAATTATATGTGTAAAGATGGATGATAAAATGCTTGATAGTATGCACGAAATTGATCTATTTAGATAATCGATCTATTTAAATTTAGAAAATATCAAAAATCCAATTTTGGAATTGTCGCTTAATTATTTAGTGTGGAATAAGTGAATCTTTGTGTCACATAAATAACAAGTATATGAGATTAAAATTAAATTGATCAAAGTGGTCAACAATGGGAGAGTTTATAGTTCAAATTGTTCCAAAATGTAAAACCAAAATGCGATATGATAGTTGTGAAATGTATTACCATTACGGTTACTAGGGGTGATTTTAGCGAAAAGGCTGGTAATACGGATATGTTACGGTAACTTATTTACATACATTACGTTAAAATTACCGGCTACGTATGCTGAATGGTACTATGGCGACGAGCAGGGTGAGCATGTAACTTGCCGTATGCAAGTCGCAAGGTGCAACGTTGCCAATGAGAGCTACCGTTTTAGTAATCACCAGAGGGCGCCACTGTATAGTGAGGTCCTAGGGCATAGCTGTTAAGGTTTGTTTTATGCATGTGATGACTGTTTGTTCATTATAAGAAGGAGGACATAAGCTTCCGAAAAGCAAAACTGTTTGTTAACGGTTAATAAACAAACCAGTGAACTAGCTTTTCTTTCAGACCGCTAATTTTTACACCTCATTTTCTCGGCTCCGCTTTTAAAGCGCAGACAACCACTGAGCCGTGTCTCATATTTTCCAAAATTAATGCCAGCTATGCCAAAATTGCACAAAATTATTTAATTTTCCGAAATAAACTCGTTTAACCCACAGAACCTATGTACATTGACATTTCGGATACCTCACGCTACACTAGCACATCTGGTGGCGAATTCGCACACGATATGGGCGCCCTCATTACGCCCTCATTAGTGCAGCAGTTTGCCATAATAGGCATTGTTATTTCTTTTATTTGCTTCGTCGCCGTCATTGGAATTATGTTAAATTCGAAATATTGATAGGTAATTAATTAATTCAGTTTAATTTCCAAAATGTCAATTTAGGGGCAAAAGGTAGGAACCAAAATTGTTCGGAATTTGACTCTCTAGAACTTTGTTTCTTTTCATTCATGTCGTAAAAAGTACAACACAGGAGATAATGATACAGTTTTGAATATGTCGCGGTTTGCGGGTTTTATTTCTAAAATATCGATTTTGGGGGAAAAGGAAGGAACCAAAATTGTTTAAAAATTGATTTCCTACATGTTTAGTCTTCTTAATTTAGACCGTTAAGTAGAAAATAAACGAGATAATGACAACATTTTTTACTTGCTGTTATTTTCAATTTTAATTTCCAAAATACCGATCCTAGAAGAAAAATAGAAAGAATCAAACTTTTAGAAAATCAAATTCCCTACAATTTTTGTTCTCACGGTTTTACTGTAAAACCAAAAAAGGGGCGAGTTATTCAACAAAAACCGTCCGTTTATTATTGGAAAGAACTGGCGAACTTTAGGAGAGGCCTATGTCCAGCAGTGGGCTGATGAAGATGATTGGAAGGAAATAAAAATACAATTTTTGAATATACACAAGAGGACTCACCATACCTACCTATTCAGATAGCTCGCCTTTGTAACCTGTCCATCGCATCGCATCATTTATAAAAGTGCGTAAAAGTAGTATTCTACGCAAGATTTGTGTCTTATACAAGAAACAGCGGTGGTCAGTCGTAATATATTCCTTCAGAATCATGTTCAGGACACCTATTTTAGAGAATGCCGCAGTAATCAATGACTCCTTCAATGTAACCCTTAGGATTCGGGTCACGACGAATATTGATCCCGAGAATAAGTGATGCTTTGGTCAAGCTGGATAGGAACCAGATTTAAGTTATTGTAGGCCGTCTGGGGTTTCTGCTACGAAACACAAGCACAACTTTCAGCACAAGCATCAGCAGGTATACATGATCTCTGTGATCAGTGCATAGGAGACTTAGGACCTTAATTCAAATTGACAAATTGAAATTTACAAACTAATCTTTTTTTAATGATGGCAACCAGCCTCTTCGTGAGATCCATTTCTGCCGAGTGAAAATGAACAAAGTAATTTTGACAAATAAAAATATAAAACGGGTTATATCGTGGCAACCATGGAGACTGCTCTTTCCTTAAATAATAATACAAACACCTAAACACAGAACAAACACAAATGTTCAGCACACGAATGTTTGTCATGGATGGGAATCAAACTCACGACCTTTGACTTACGATCAGAAGGCAAGGAAAAAACAGTAGGGATTATTGATTTTTATAAAGCAACATTAAAAACGTCAATCACTCACACAATACCTTTCAAAATATAATTTGGATAGGTAAGTACCTGGTATAATAATATATAACTAGCGGGATTTAACGCGCATACCTTTTTTTAAAAACCCGACGTTTCGGCCGTGTTACAACGACCGTGGTCACGGGAAGTACTGGTGCAGCGATGTTACTCCGTCTGCGCGGCAGAATATTTTTCTACCCGCACATTTTTGACCGTGACCACGGTCGTTGTAACACGGCCGAAACGTCGGGTTTTTAAAAAAGGTATGCGCGTTAAATCCCGCTAGTTATATATTATTATATTATGCAACGCGAAAGCTTAAAAGTTATTAAGTACCTGGTACATTTAAAGATAGAAAGACAAAAATATTGTTATATTTTTCTTAAACCTTAATTAATAAACACTTAAGAATAATGTACTCTAAAGTGTTTAAATACATTTAATAAGTACGCACCTATACTACACTAATAAAATATTTAGCAATAAAAGAATGTTCAAATAATTTAGATGAATAATAAATTGTTAAGTATCAAAATATGTTCGTCCACCGGAGTTAGCGTCCGACACGCCGCTCACCCACACAGACACAAATGATGTCTATGTGTGTTTCGGAATCGGCTCCCACGTGCGTTTCGAGTTGCTTAAAATTGTATGCGCGCTCTTAAGACGTGGCGAACAAGCCTACTGCCCGCCTGTTGTTGGACTATTGAGTGGTTACTACAACCTATGGACGCCTGCAACATCAGAAGGGGCAGCGCAGACGACTATCCGTGACGCACTTTTTTGCAATTACATATATGCAGTAACGCACACGACGCGCGGATATTTCACAGACTCAACGCACACGACGCACATCTTCGATCATTCTGTAGGCAGACCTAGACGCTCTTTTTAAATGTCTCAGACGCAGACTCTATCGCACAAAAAGTCTGTCGTCTGCGCTGCCCCGAAGAATCACCACGCGCATTTTTATATTTTCATAATCCTGGCCAGGTTATAGTGATAAAAAATATTTTAACACGCTACAATCAATAGGAGCAAATCGTTTCAGTGATGGGAAGTGTTTGGCAAACGGGAGAAATTTTTATCTGTATGTTTGATCGCGCACCATGCGAAAACTACTGCATGGAATTGAATGCGGTTTTGACCAATGTATTGCTAGAGGTCTAACTTAAAACCTTGGCACTATTTTATGAAAGCCCATTATTTTTGAAACCCGATATCCACGCGACGCTGGCACAGCCAGTTGATCGATAAATGGTTCTAATTTCATATACTTACTCCCACATTGTATTAGATCGATATTCGATATGTGCACTAAATTAATACCTTGATCATACAAGCTGGTACTACATAAGGAGGTTATAAAATTAACCACTCCATCTCAAGTTGCTCTAAAAAATGTACTTCAACAATATATTACCTAATGATAGGTTTGTTTGGTCTTTGATTTTTTTTATACTACTAGGGTTGACAAAATGGCTGCCGGCCCGCCTGATGGTAAGCGGTCACCGCAGCCCATGAACGCCTGCGACATCAGGGGCATCCAATGCGCTTTGCCGACCCTTTTAAAACCTATTTATTTTGGACTTAAAGCGTCCCATACTGTATTCCCCTGAGAAAAACTGAGCAGAGAGCTCATTCCATAAACCCAGCGTACGCGGGAGGAAATTCCTTGAAATCAAACAGTGCGTGACCTATGCCTCAACGTGTGTGGATGAACACCCTGCCAATGACGGTGGCGTGCAGTGGTACTTGCCTTTTTTTGGTGAGAATTCGGACATTTAGCGTCTGCAACGGAGACGCAGACGCCGATATGCAGGGAGCCTACTCTGGCCAGAGGTAGATGACAAGCGGCCGGGAGTCCCCAGAAGGCAGGGGCAGGGGTATTTGCCCTGCCCTTGGCTTCCGGGGAACAGTGGAGTTCTCTCCGGGTTTTTCCCCGCCTATAATAAGCCTCCACCCATGCTACATGTACAACCAGCAAGCCTTTGGTCCACAAGTATTATACTAATGACCATTATCGGCCGTAATTATATGATTATTGGCCGACTCTGTAACCGCTTAATGCGCGGTTGTAGTCAGCAAAACCACTTGCATTTACGACAAGCCAGTTAGCTAATAGGTATGAGTCGTATGAATAATAAGCATTGGATATGTCGGTCATTATTTTATATAATTGGTTTTATTAGGTATGTGGACAAGTGGGTCGATAGGATATGGTCAAAGGTCGGTGCGTGTGGGAATCAGTACGGTTTATCGCGAACAATGAGACTGTTTATGAGGTATAATGAATGGGATATGTGCGCCATTATTGGCGTTTAGGCTTGCGATTGTGTGTTTAAGCTTTCGAAGGCAGTATTGATATCGTACCTATTCAGATTAAAATAGGTTCTGTAAAAGTGATTTAAGATATTGTTGTTGTTTATTGAGCAAGTTGGAGTTCGACATCAAATTATTAAGATAAATATCTAGCTTAGATACTATAACTTTTACCAATGATTGCTCTACAGCTCTTTGGTAGATCTTGAGTTTGAATTTCTGAATTTCGTCAAATGAGCACTGAGCACCGTAAGCTACAAGCGGGATGCAAACATCGACTAACATACGTTAGAATCACAAAATAACTCGACAAAACAACCAAACACGACGCGAAATGTACACGCGCATCACTTCAGGCCAAGAACACACCAGGTATAATGAAGTATTCGAAATAAGTCACAGCGCGCGTCGTAATACCTGTTAACATCCCACCGAGTGTCAGGGTATCAGACACTGGTCGTATCACTGCGAGCAGTGAAAACGCAGAGAAGTACCAAACACGTCTATCAGACCAAGAACAGAAAACAGACAGAAGCAATGATTGTAGGAAATTGGGGGTTTCCTCCAGTCATTGCTTCCCAGTACAGGCATCTGGACTATTATTTTACCATGACCGTCTCAAGGTTAAATTATAGTCCATATCACCACGCCATCTTTTATAAGTCTATTTTCTGGAAGCCAATATTGGGCTACTTTTTGGTCCATCTGTTTTCTTCCATTCTGCCATACCCAACCCGTCTATGCTCGGTTAAATTCGGCAGATCTTTGACAATTCCAGTGCAGGAGTAGTGACTATTATTAATTTGTTGACATGTAATAGCTCTTTGGCAGATCTTGCATTTGATTTCGCTAAGGGACCTTGTCTGAGCACCGTGAGGATATAAACGTCGAATTGAATTACGTTAAAACACAAAATAACTCAACAAAACAACCAAACACGATGCGAAATGTACACGCGCATCACATCAGACCAAGAACACACCAGGGTATAATGGAGTATCCGAAATAAGTCACAGCGCGCGTCGTAATACCTGTTAACATCCCACCGAGTGTCAAGGTATCAGACACTAGCGGTCATAAAGTTGCAGTTGGTACCCCGCTGGCCGTATCACTGCGAGCAGTGAAAACGCATCGTACCAGGATATAATAAGCAGGCAGCATCCAGAATAAGGCAGTAACCTGTAGCTCCTGCTGACCGTATCATGGCGTAATGAAAACGCTCCTAGTTTACTCAATGTGTTATTTGCATATTGGCGAGATAAAGGGTTAGAGGTGGTATGGAGTGGGCGCAGGTTTTGGAATACGTATATGTTTTGCGTTTTCAGTTTTTAATGGGCTAAAGTAGCGACTAAAGCCCATCAAACTTTTGTCTCCAAAGACAAAAGTCTTAATTATTAAATGAAAATGTACAAGTGAACGGATGGGAAATAATAAAATTTAGTTTAGCAGGTTCAGTATGCGCTAGACCTCAGTCTCTAGTCAGTCACCACAGTCATGCTTCTTCACGCTTCGTTTATGGAACCCATACTACAGCAAGGTACACATGAACAATGTACACAAAAATGTCTGTGTTTTTTGAGGCAAAGTTCTGTTATTCGTCCAAAATTCTTTTGGGGTGACTTCGGACAAAATCTCTCTGAGTTGTGTTTTCAGTGTTCAATTGGAATGGCATTTCATTTACCAATATACATAATATTTCTACTTGGTTAGAAATTCATGCATCATTACGAAACTTTTGAAACAAAAAGGCTTCAGTACTTTCCAATGTAACCTTACAGCATCCTTTGTCCATCAACTTTTGAATATTGCAAACCGATATAATAAACAAATGAAAATTACACAAACGAAAACCCACTAGGATTGCTCGCTCCGTCTTATTCTTAATTTTGCAATTTACATACCAAAAGGAAACAAGAGATCGTTATGAAATCGAAACGATTTCGTTGTTCTTTGAGTAATTGTTGTTTTTACGGGAAACTTGAAGTTACTTTTTGCTCCAATAACAAGTCTATTGTCTATACAAACTCGTCCCAGTCGAATGTTATTAAATCGTGACGAAAAATTGTAACCGAGTTTTTGGTTTCGCCGATAAATGTCTTCGTAATAAGAGCTTTGACACTTGACTTTGAGACAAGAGTTAACTACAACCAACTTGTTCATAAGAAACATAATACAATTCAATTATAATTCCCGCGTGATTGTGGCATTTCCATTTTGTGTGAAATATTATTCTATACTTACACAGGTAAAGTTGGACAATGAAAAAATAAAACTGAAATGGATCAAGAATAAAAACATTTCTTAAGTACGTAAGTATGCAATCTTTGAAGCGTGTTTGTTGGTTTAATATTCATTATTTAAACGAAAATCTTTGATGTGTATATGAACCATAAAACATACCAATAATAAATTAATTTATAAAAGTCCCATAATTCATAAAAATAGAGGAGTGATACATTTTTTTTGTTTTTTTTTTAAATATTAAGGTACGGTAAGGTTTATGTTCATTATATGATTTAATTTAAAAACAGCTTTTCATTGCCATGCTGGGTCACACATCGCCATCTAGCCCCAAACTAGGCCAAGCTATATGGGTACTAAACAACTGTTAAACTTACTTAGATAGTTTTTTTTGTAAATAAATACATAACATATATTATAGAAAACACCCATACCGATACAAACAGACATGTTCATGAGCACAAATGCTTAGAAGGCAGAGGTCACTAGGTCACTACCAGATGAGCCATCGAGCCAGTCATTTCTAATTTCTGTCCTTCCGGACAACGAAAGTTTAAAATCATAGGCTAATAAAAAATATAAGCGCCAGTGCTACTCCATAGCTCTAAAGAAGAGCGACGCATGGGTGAAGTAGCGAATATCAGCACAGATAATATTGATTTAATTCCCTTGTCGTGTATTAGTGCGATCGCACGATAGCTCCGCCGCACGTCGTTCGAAATCGGATCTTATTAACATATTTTAATAGGCTACCGTTTTCTAAAGATGATTGCCGATGCCTTTAAAGTCCATTTCTGTTTGTGCCCTCCGTCTGATTGAAGGGTTACGGGTATGACTTTCAACGGTGTTATTGGAGGCACCAACTACCGCGTTTGATTTTATGATTAAGTTTGCTGATCAGATTTTGCGCAATGACTTGTGAAAATCTGGCCGGTAATGCTAATAAGGAGTTAGGGTTCTCAGTACTGTATTAATTTAACTTAGTTATTTGGTTCTCTATTTATTAATTTAACTAGGTTACACACCAGTGTGTTATGTACAGAACAAGTGTATTTATTAATGACTGTCTCGATGATCTAGTCATGGTTTGCAAGTGCTACCTAGAGCTAAGAGGTACCAGGGTTAAAATCCTGGGTCGGACCCAAAGTTGTTACTGGATTTTTCTGTTAAGATCAGTCAGGGGAAGTAGGTACTATTATTATAGTTGGCCTTATGATGGCAGATAGATATGGACGGACAGACAAAAGAGTAATTATTGGTCCGTGGCCGAATTCGGTCATAAGTAAAAGTGAAAAGTTCCTAACGTCAGGTTCAGATCGTCTGCAACCAGACTCTGTCTATTCTATAGGGAAAGCTTATCCATCAATGGAGATTAGGTAGATCTACATCTTCTACCTCATTCTACCGCACAGTAGGTACGTAGACATCTACCTGACTTAGGTATCTACTTGAAACGGTCGAAACAGTCAGTCAAGTTTGATCAGCCTGTCAAAAATAACATCATCATTCTCCTGCCAATTTCCCACAATAAGGCCGACCCTTGGCACAACATGTTTTCTTCTTCCACTCTCCTCTACCAGCCGTCATCTCCACACTCACACCTTTGACACGCATATAATTTCTCACTCAGTCCTTCCATTCCTTTATCGGTCTTCCTCTTCCTAATACATCCTTCCAAAAAAATAACATAATTTATAATTCCTCCGAGAAATACCAGTGGCATACTTTTGCTTCGGAAGTTAAGATCTGTTACTGCCCATGATCTATAGTAAGACAGTAGTATTTCAATGGTACAACAGAAGGCGTGCCTATGTTAACACAGAATATCTATACAAGAAATCATAATACGGTATCTCCCAGAAACAACCGCATTCGATTCGAGCGGTATCGTTAGACACAGGCCTACAATATATGAATTTCAATTGCATATAACGGTGCTGGCCTGGGGGTAGCGACTTTCCTTCGTATCTATCATGTAACCATTACAATGCATGCACCTACAATTCATATAGAAAGTGTTCTGCAACCGAGTTACGACCACCGACTGTGGAGACTTGGTATTTAGCTGCTAGCGCATTTCTTTATTCGTCGCTATGAATCCGTATTAATGTTATAAAAACCACGAGTCTACAACTTTTTGGAGCTAAACGCCAGAACTGATTTTGATGAAACTTGTGCCTATAGAGATAGTTTGAAGCCCATGGAAGGACGTAGGGTCGGCAACGCGGGTTTGATACCCTCTGATGTGGCAGGTGTCTATGGACACTGCCTATGGGCTGCGGTAACCGTTTATCATCAGGCAAGCTGTAGGCTTGTTTGTTACCATCATTATCATCAGCCCACATCAGTCCACTGCTGGACATAGTGATAGTTTTAGAAAATCTAATTCAGTTGATAGCTCACCTAACCTCTTCTCTGTAACTATCCTCTACCCTAAGGTTGTCTGGAAGAGATCGCTTATAGCGATAAGGCCGCCTATATTGTACAGCATAATGTCTACTATACATAGTTTTAAATCAATTGTTTGGTGTGCAATAAAGAATATCTTATCTTATCTTATATAAAAAAACCTTGGCAATGAAAATGAACTAGCCAATCATGGAGGAGATATTAAAGTTTTTTTATAGTAGCTCGACATAATGGCTTCCCTACGCCTGATAGAGAGCGAAAGAGAAGCCCATATCGCTGTGACAACGGGCAAGAAACTGGTCAGTTACATGTCTTGACTGAAATTCTTGACTGAAAAACCTGATAACAATTTTGTATTGAGAAGTTCCGGGTTGAGTCCGGGAATTCTCGATCCTTAGATAGATAGCACTAGCTAGAGCATTAGACCTAGATATCGGTCGCATTTCTACATGTTACAGGCTGGTATAACGACAAGTGTTTGATCTAGTTCGATGATAGCGTCTTCAGCTTCTCTTACGCTTTCCATCAGATGAAGGGAAGCCACTAGATTATGACACTATCATACGAAAAGTTCACTGACTAAGCGTTCTTTTGGCGGATATTTCATGGGTCAAATGTCTTTTGGGCGAAAAGTTAATGGGCCAACGATTCTGTTGGTCAAATGTTCATGGAGCAATGGACTGTTCGCGAACCGTTTCAACTCAGAATTTGAGTACTGCCGAACATTTTGTCACCGCCACTTCTACACTCGCCCTTTAGAATGTAAGGGCCCAAGACTTAATCTAGTAGTTTTCGCGTCGGCTCCGTTAGAAAGCTGGGCGCGGTGTGTGTATCAGATCGGTGCAGTCGCCCGCAGACATCCTGTACAATGTGCCACGCATCTAATGGATAAAACTATCTAGCGTTGGCCATAATAACCCGAGCGAGTGGGCGGGGAAACCTCATCCCGGCACTGTTTGCGGAATCATTAGAAATTTTGTGGAGTAAAATCCTTAATACAAGCGGCGTGGTAGCTAGCTCATTAGGTTTACCTAAAGCTTAAAGGCTTGCCCAAAAGTCTTAATTTACATATATAATATATAACGTGTATAATACCGATAACCGTTGGGGTAAACGAGTTCTGGAGTGGAGACCGCGTATCGGCAAACGTAGTGTAGGACGCCCTCAGGCCAGGTGGAGTGACGATTTGCGCAGGACGGCTGGCAAGTGCTGGATGCGAGAAGCGTGGGATCGAACATGGTGGCGAATTGGGAGAGGCCTATGTCCAATTGTGGACTGATATAGGCTGATGATGATGAGAAAGATAAGATAACATAATATATTGCGGCTAGAACTCGAAGTGTAGCTAGGTGTAGTTTTAGCCGATTAGTACAGGCAGCAGCACTTACCAGGGTACAAATAAAACCTACTGCGGTAACCAACCCGCCTTCAAAGCGTGGTGACTAAGGTGAAACCTTCTAAAAGGCAATTGTCATTAGGGGAAGCCTCTGTCCAGCAGTGGATATTGGCAGGCTAACGACCATACATTGAAAAATAGCTGTAGTAAAGCTCAATCACGGTCGTTTTAAGCTATGAAATTCAAACCAACCTAAAAATTCGCCCTCTCTGGCGGTCCACATACTATACATCATCATCATCATCATCATCAGCCTATTACAGTCCACTGCTGGACATAGGCCTCTCCAATTGTTCGCCACTTAGAGCAAACATCTGGAGGATATACCCATAATCGCCACGCTGGGCAGGCGGGTTGGCGATCGCAGGGCGTAGCTTCTTGCGTGACGCTGCTGCCCGTCACCGGTCTTTAGTATTTAGCTACGCCTTCAATTGTGATGGTTATACCGCCACCAGTCGGTTGCCAGCGCCTCGTTTGTTATTCGGCAGGATGCACCACGGGCAGGTGAGGTTGGCTTGGAGCGAAAAGATGATAGGCCGCTCCCTTACATCCCCACATACTATACTAATGTACTTAAATACTACTTAAATAGGGTCAATTATAATAGGCAACATTTATCGTTCTAAGCTTAAACTGTATCTAGTATCAGAGTGGCAACATTGTCCAGAGGCCTGAGGCCATTTGCCCATTGAGTATACCCTTCATCGTGAAGCTTGAGTTATGAAAGTAATACTTTTCACGCGAGCGTATAATGATATGGCTGCTTGCGTATCGGAATGATGCTTTGATGCCGTACAGCTAGGTCTAATTTTAATAATGTTATGAACAAGTTACCATAGAATATACCTAGGTATATGTAGTTAGATGTTTGTAGTCTTACCTCGTTGATCGCAAATGGTGAACGGGGCTTAAGAGGTTCGAAACTAGAGACCGGTTAAAAATTTGTGACTATCTCAATCTATTAGTTTTGGGTCGCGGTTTAGGTTACTTAGTAGCTAATTAAAGAATACTTAAGGACTTATAAAGACTTAAGAGTTTGTGCTTGAAAATACGTAATACATGTCTTACAATGTATCATTAGTCATGATAGCGAGAAACCAGCGTTTTATCAAGGTGTGAAGATAGCTGAGAGAACGCCTTTTCCATTTCCATTGGATATTTTAGAGTCAGAGAAAGAATAAAGGCTACTTTTCAATTCGAATATATTAAGCACTAGCTGTGCCAGCGTCGCACGCGTGGATATCGGGTTTCAAAAATAACGGACTTCCATAAAATTGTGTCTAAATTTTAAGTTGACTTCTAACAATACATTGGTGAAAACCGCATTTAATTCCATGCAGTAGTTTTAGTAGGGGATGAAAAGTTGTATGGAAATATTTTAAGGCAAGAATCTTTCAACATAAAATATGGCATTCAAGCCTTCAATCATTCAAAGCCGATTCATCAAATCGGATACCCAGAATCAACTCAATCAGTATGTCTGTTTGACCGATCGCGGTGCGGGCGACACAGTGAGCGATGCGCGGGCGCACGTGTCGCGTGCTCGCGAGCATTTATAATGCGCAGGGGCCGCGTGGGCTGATCGAGATGTTCAGTTGGCGGCGGATAGGATGAGATAAGTGGATATGTATGTTCGTACATTGCACAACTGTTATCAGAACTCGAAGTAAGGCTTCTGTTATAGGAAGGAAAGGCCGGAGGGATGAACATTGTCTTTGAAGCACTTTACGGTAAGTAAAGGTTTCTTTTACTCAAGTTCCTTCTGGAAATCTCCTTCTGACAGTTATACTTTTAAAAGACATAATATCTATATTTCATCATCATTTGCCTTTCTGCTCTTATTATCCGGGGTTTGCGCAATGTTTTCTTCTTTCAATGAAAACATAAAAAAATATGTATGATTTTTTTTACTATGATTTATTACACAAATCACATAATTTTTAATGTTATTTGTGTAATAAATCATAGTTACAACCTTCTGCTATTTATTTTTTAATAATAATATACGAGTATGTAGTGTATAACATCGGGAACTATTTTACGCAAAATTTCCGGGGGCAAAAATATAAAGACATTTATAAGGCTATGTCTCCTCGTCCAAAAAGTGGAAAACTCAAAAAAAAGGACAATCACCATTGAGCGCGCAGTACGGTTGTAATGCGCGGGCGCAGAGCGCGCTCGTGCCGGTAATCACCGCGCAGTATATCGCACGGGAGCCCGTACACTGCGGGCGCAGGCGCATGATAAAGATATTAGTTTTTTAACCGACTTCAAAAAAGGAAGAGGTTATCCCAGGAGAGTGGTCGCATTGTCGCCATATTGAAGTGGGTTTTCGGTTGAAATGATTGGGTTTCCGGAACCGGTAGGATGAATGCTGCCTCAGCAGCCGGGGGATATGTTAAGTCAGCACTTAACATATTCCCCGGCCATAGCAGCCATAAGCAGCCAGTTTAGTGGTAGCGGTAGATATAAATAAAACGCAAACGCCGCCGAAGCTCTGAAGTTACTTGCTACGTGCAACTTTAGGCACATTTGTATGACATGAAACTTGCAGTAGCCATCAGATCAGTGGCGTAACTACAGGGTGGCATGTCGGCAAAATGCCACGGGCCCCCAGCCGTAAGGGGCCCCCGGTTAGAGGAGAATCCAAACTCATTTATTATTACACATTTAGTGAAAATCTGATGAATTTGCCACGGGCCTCGAATGGTATAGTTACGCCACTGCATCAGATATCACCAACCACGATCTTTCACTATAAAACCTTCGAGCCTCCCTTAATTTGCCTGTCGGTGTATGCATTTATCTACGTGCGTTACAGTTATAGTTATAAATAAGCAGCCCGGTTTGAACATTAGTCATGATCCGCGCACGCGGCGCCGCGCGCGTCATATATCGCCGGCCGCTCTGGATTCCGAGCCATAAGGAGCATATGTTACTGTAAAAGCTCGAACTACGGTAAATCCTAAGTAAAACTTAAGATTTTCCAGAATTGGTAAACTCTTAATAAGTTACCCGCCTGACTAGCATGGCGATTATGGGTAAGGCCTCCAGGTGTTAGGCCAATCCAAAGCGGCGAGCAACTGGAGAGACCTATCTCCAGTAGTGGACTTCAAAAGGCTGACGATAATGATGAAATTATTTTTAAAAAAAAAATTAAACCGACTTCAAAAAAAAAACACTAACGACCAAAACTAAAAAGCGATAAATAACGTAAGTAATTCTATCCTTAATACATAATTATTTAAATATAACAATTATCACTTATTTTTGAAGTCGGTGCCAGCCTCTCGGTACCTAACGTAGACTGTTGTTGTATGACGCGCGCGGCTGGCAAATCCACACGACAATATACATTTATTTGTTTGGCTGGCACCGACTTCAAAAATAAGTGATAATTGTTATATTTAAATAATTATGTATTAAGGATAGAATTACTTACGTTATTTATCGCTTTTTAGTTTTGGTCGTTAGTGCTTTTTTTTTTAAGTCGGTTTAATTTTTTTTTAAAAAATAATTTTATTTCTCTATTTTTAGTTGCGTTAATGTGCTGTGACCTTGAATAAAGGTTAATTAATGTCCTTAAGAGTTTTACTTAGGAATGAAAATATTTTGCTTTAAGTCAAGTGAAGACTTTGCGATCTAGAATCAAGCATATCACTTACCAAATCACCTGCCCTATTAGCCTTGCATTAGTACATACTACTACCTAGTTTAATATCGACCAAAGTCAGTACTGTCCCCTAACTCCTAACCGTTAAGGAGTTCTGTGGCTTCATCATCAGCACCAGATGTTGACGCCCGGAAGCATATACCTGAGTAAAATATGATTACGTAACAAAAACACCATATGAGCATACAATTTTCGGTTGTCGCCCTCAATTTCTCCAGGATCCCATCATCAGATCCTGACTTGGTGATAATGGGACCACCTAGGAAGTGTCCTCTATCGAACTAACGAAAAATTTTTGAAATCCATTCATAATTGACGGAGATATCGGTGAACATACATAAAAAAAAAAAATATTATACATAGAGACGAATTGAGAACCTCCTCCTTTTTTCGAAGTCGGTTAAAAATGGGTCTTTTCACACTGTATTTTCATTGTTCATTTGAATGTAATCCTTGACAACGGGCAAGTAACTGGTCAGTTACCTGTCAGTTGCCACCGCCATGGCAGCCCAACCCTACCCCCACGAGCTCCGGAAACCTTTCTCACCGGCAGAAACACGACCCAGAGGTTATTTGGCCGCGGTATTCTATAAGGGTGGAGGTCCTTACCCGGACGGGCGGCTCAATTCGAGCGAAGATTCGCTATGCCCTACCTCTCTTAACTGTGTTAACTTCTGTTCCCTGATATTCCCTTAGTGGTCTTCTACGCCACACGTGATGAGGTAGGGTGGGGTCCTATTCTAAATCCGGAAACCACACAGACGTACTCCAAATCTAGTCTATGAATAGAGACAAAAGGAGTATGAAATCAAAACCGTTCAAAAACGTTAACAGAGCAGTGTCTTAGAACCGTTCCATTCGCCTGGTAGCACCGGACGACATAACTTATTGTTACCGGTATGTATGCAATTATGCAGATGGACACGGCCGTTCGGCCATGTATTCCGTGTGCAGATTAAATTGTCACAAATTAATGATTATGGGCCCGATGCTGGTTGCTTTATGCAAATGATATCGAATGATTGGTGTAGAATCATTTTATATTGTGCGCGGTCGGCGGGACGGGGAATGTAATCGGTTGGCGATTGGCGACAATGAATATTTAGCGTAATGCGTTGATTGGTTTCGAACGTGCTTGTCTGGTTCAATGGAACGTTCGAATTTCAAGTGAGGTTTGAAAATTAAAGTAGTTTAGGTTTGTTTACATACTTGGTTGGGTATATATAAATAAATAACCCAAGACATGCTACGCTGGGCCACACATCGCCATCTAGTTCCAAATAAAGTCGAAGCTTGTACTAGACTAGACTGATAAACATACCTACTTAGATACGTTTTTTTGTAAATAAATATGTTATACATAGTAAATACGTTTGTAATGTGCGTGGATTGAACCCACGACCCTCGGCTCAGAAGAAAGGCTTGTGTAATCAAAATTACAAGAACCCTCTTATATCCCTCAAACACTGATCAGTGAAACATTAAAACTACTGTATTGTTCTTGTTTACACCAATTGGGTTAAAAGGGTATCATCAAATCTATATAAATAATACCACAATTATACCACAAGCCATATAATCAATTACGAAGGAGCTTAGCTCATTTCAGGCCTTAATAGCTTGGTTGTCTTAATGCAAAGCTGGTGACTATTGCTGGTCTAGCCGTAGGTACAAAAAATTATCAGGGATAGAACGCCTCATGTGTGTTAAATCTTCAAATACTTCGGTTGCATAACTCGGAGGCAGCCAGGCAGCCTCGACAAACTGATGTTTGTATGGCGAAGTGGATGGAATAAGACTACATGGGCGATCACCAATCGGCTGGTTTAATTCCAAATTCAAAGATGTTATGGGGATCAGTTTGACTTCAGCGCTCATACGGGCTGATGACAGAAATCCAACCAGGAACCCCCTAATTGCTGGGCTATTGGTTTGAACTCTTATGCCGGCCATACACGCTACGGTCTATAGGTGAGGCCACCTGCAGTTATGCCTGCGCAAGTCAACCGTCGCCTTCACAGGTACAAAAACTGCGCAGGTCTATTCCCACACACGTTCCTACCTGCACAGGCATTAGTTTTATCGGGCCGTTTTCTGCAACTTGACGACTGAGCGCCTATTTTGCGTGGGGGCCTCCCCATTAGGAGCTTTGGATAGGTTTACCTGCACAGGCATACCTGCACGGGTAAACTTATCCGGTAGACCGTAACGTGTATGGCCGGCATTAGCCATTCCACCATCGAAGTCGTCTGGTAAATGCTGGTAAAAAAATCGAACGCTTATAAAAGTCTGTTACGGACTGGCCGCATAGGCCAACCTCTTTTCTTTTTTACTTTTTTGTTTCTCTTTTGTTCATTGAAAATTCTGTGTGCTTTCCAATCGTTTGTGCGTGGTGCGTGTTATTTTTTACTTCTATATTATATTTTAATTTCCTTTGAGCCTCCCTTTTCCTTTTCCCGTCCTTAACATGTCACGAGAGATTGGAAAGCACACAGAATTTTCAATGAACAAAAAAGAAACAAAAAAGTAAAAAAGAAAAGAGGTTGGGCTATGCGGCCAGTCCGTAACAAAGTCACTTAGAAGACGTGTTCACCGTTCTACCTTCATACACTTCTTTTGCTAGCCGACAAGTGGTCAGCGAAACAACCAGCGTAATTACATTTATGGAAGATTTTATTTAAGCCCTATAGGAAGGTATCTAAATCAGCTGTATTACCATTCGGCCATCTCTTACTGGCCATACTACCCGAGGTATTGCTGTTATACTGTTTAAATTTACTAAGTAGCGGTAATCTGCTAGTTTTACGATCGCCAGTCATTTCGCTTGCGATTTAACGTCATAGTATTTTTGCTGTAATAGCACTCAATATAGCGGCGCGATTTGCATAAGATATGGATAGTCCATGCGAGGTGGGATGTGTGTTCACACGGTGAGATTTTGTAGCGCTCACACAGACTATGTTGATAAAATAGAAACTTTCTCACACGTTAATTCTTTGACATTCCTTTAGTACAAACAATGTCAAATTTGAATAGCGTTAATTGAAAGTTTCCGAATTCTTAAACAGGCATAGTAAGGTACCTCGCAGAACCAATTTATTTTTATTTCCCACACGTTTGTAAAACACCAAACATAACATAACTACATCTATTTAATAAGTTATTAGACGAAAAATAAGTAAGTAATCCAGATAGAGCAGAAACATCAGATTAAAACAATTCAATTGCATAAATTTGTCACGGCCGTTTTTTTTAAGAATAGCAAAGTGTACCTACTCTCAAAAACATAACCTACCTTCTTTAGCGTAATTGAGTAAAAAGATTTTAGCCACATTGTCCATAACCGCAAAATCGATTCCCGCTCAGTACAAACATTTGTTTGTATGAACATGCTGTTTGTGTTGGTCTGGGTGTATTATGTATTGTGTTTTATTTATTTACAAAAAAATATCAGTTCTCTAGTACCCATAGTACAAGCTTCGGCGTAGTTTGGGGCTAGATGGCGCTGTGTGGCCCAGCATGGCATGTCTTGGGTTATTTATTATTTTATTATTAAATGGCGCTCGTGTGTACACACACGTAAAATCTAGTGAAATTAATAATTTATGGGTCTCGTAATTACAGGTTGATTAAGTGTAACTGTCAGTTTTGACTTAAATCTCAATTAGACGGGATACTAAGATTTAAAATGTATTTATGTATGTGCGTTGAAATTAATTTTCCCAATCGTAACTGTGTCCATACGAGTTATGTTGTGATTACAGGTAATGTTAGTTTATGCACTAACTTAGTCACTTAGTCATACTTGGTTAGTTCTAGTAGATATTTAAAAGCATTGGTAATCACTGTAAGACAGTGTAAGATTTTAAGATATCTATGGCGAAAAAGTTTTTTTTTGGTTTATTTTTTAATTTTAAGAAAGCATTTCTTATAGGGATGTAATAGGGTGGCCTATCATTTCTTTTCGCTCCAAACCAACCTCACCTGCCCGTGGTGCATCTTGCCGTTAAATCAAACAAACAGCAGCGTCACCGGAGCTACGAACGCCAACCCGCCTGCCCAACGCGGCGATTATGGGTATATCCTCCAGTTTTTTATAGTAGCTCGACATAATGGCTTCCCTACGCCTGATGGAAAGCCAAAGAGAAGCCCAAGTCGCTGTGACAACTGGCAAGTAGCTGGTTAGTTACCTGTAAGTTGCCACTGCCATGCCGGCCCAACCCTAACCCCCCACGAGCTCCGGAGACCCTACTCATTAGCAAAAACACGACCCGGAGGTCATTTCATTATTTCTTATTCTTATTTATTTACGCAATCACACCTGATGTAGTGACGTTGTAGCCTAAGATGTCTCCATATTAGTAGGTGCCTATCTAAGTAGGCATGCTCCATATTTTATCTAAGATCTCTCTATATTTAAGTTAAAGCATATTAAATTTAGCATGAAATATTTCCAAGTAACAGGAAATACGTTAGGATCCTAAACGAATTCCATAAATCACCTAAATTGTACACAAAATATCTATCTAAGTATAACACCTAGTTATAAGTCAAACTTAATTGTGTACAGTAATTAATGTATTTCTATCTATCTAATACGCTACTACGGTCTTCAACAACACCACAAGCGTAGATAACACAACCAGTACCCTTAAGGTCAACCCTTTGTAAATTGAAGTGTCAATAAACCGTCTCGCGTTACAGCCCACATAGTCTTCACCGTACAGCAACAGAACAGACAAAGCGCTTCCCATGTTTTCTCAGCGGCGTACGGTGAATGCGCAAATCCAATTTCCGAACAAAGCGGTCGGTGCTCAGGATTTTATGGGGTTTAATTGTGTCCAGCCGTAGTATAATGTACGCCGCAGGACGCCGCGCCGAGTTACAGCCGCGCCGGCGTATGGCGGCGGGCACGCGAGCGTGTGCCGCCAGACGTGTGCCCCTAGAGCTGAGAAGCTATTACACCCACCGCAGAATATCGCTCTACTGAAATATAAAAAAAAGAAAGATGACTTCAATGCGTTGTTGTTTAATCAAATCACAATAAACAACCGTCTACCTATCCTGTTTAAAAATATCACGTATTGTCTTTTGTAACGATCGATTCAAACAGTATTCTTTATTCCAATTTCGAAACTTGGATTGTCAATTTTAATGAATACGAAACATTCGCGTCGAATTCTAAATTCAAAATTATCCAGCCAGCAACCCCATTACAAAATCTAAAAAACAATAGACATTCTAAATTTTAAATACGAATCGTTCTAAATTCGAAATGATCCAGCCTCTAGAGATGCGTAGTGCGTGTGGTTTGAATTCGACACAATAACCCAAACAATTGACATTCGACATTCAAAATACGAATCTCCACGTCAAATTTTAAATTACGCAACATTCTAAATTCAAAATAATCCAGCCAGCTTCTAGAGATGCGTAGCGCGTGCGGCGGGAATGCGGCGCGCTACACCCAATCAGACAATGGTTGATTTAGCTGCTACCGCGGCCGCTTACGCCGGCCTACGCACCTTGCGGCCGCCTGTCGCCTGTCGTGCGCCGAGATATTGCGGCCCGCGATATGTTAAATTGGACACACGCCTCCTAGCATTAGCGTTCCTTGTGTGTTAGAACTGTTATAGCAATATTATTGAATAGGGAAGTGGAATTTGTTGGCCGTTTTCGATGTACGGTTGTACGGTACTTGCCATTCTTTCTACTATTGAATAACTGTACTTAGACGATTATTTTGACATCTAAAGCGCTATATAAAAGGGGTCAGATTAGATATCTTATAGATGTTATGGACCAAGTGATTAATGCGGGCATTATTTATAATGCCCGGTCATTATGTATAATATCAAACTCTATTGGGCAAAATGATAATGGCTATCTAAACGACATTATTTATCACATTGCCGGTCATTATTGTATTGCTACTTGGCCATTGGTCAATTTGATAACAATGCAAAATTTTACGAGTTGCGGTACCTAAAGGAAAGACGCGTCTAATATATTATTTGTTTAGTTTTGCATTGAAAGCGAATATGGACGAAATAAATCTGTTATTTGCTGCACGATAGTATACATTATAGTTTCAATTGTATGTCCTATTAACTGACAGACCCAATGGCTCATTTGGTAGTGACCTCTGCCTTCTAACTTCTAAGCCAGAGGTTGTGGGTTCAATCCCCGCACAGTACAAACATTTGTGTGCATGAACTTTCTTTATTTACAAAAAAAAAGTATGTAAGTTTATCAGTTGTCTAGTATCCATAGTACAAGTTTCGGCTTAGTTTGGGCACAGATTAATAAATAGTTATTGGGGCTAGATGTCGATGTGAGGACCAGCGTGGCATACTTTAGGTTATTTATTCTTTATTCTTAAACTACTCTACGTGTAACTGCTATGTTCCTGATTGTATATCTGTAATATCTTTATCGTTGGCTGAAACCAACGTTTACAATAGGGATGTTTCCAAGGTCAAAATAATTACATTACATTTAGTCCGTATTTTTAATAGATTATAAAAATATATTGAACACTTATTTTTCCTTAGTACATAGTATCAAATTAGTAACCTCTATTTAAAGTTTAATTAGTATTAATAGAGAATAAAATTCATAAGAGAGGATTGTGTGCAAAATACATATACAATTCTCTGTCACGAATATCTACAAAATACTGCATTTAAATTTGCATGCTTAATAAATACCTATTTTATTTTGACTTTCATTTTAATTTGACTTTTATTTAGCTTATGTGCTGAAAATTATTTAAAACGAATTATGTATGCCAAATAAAGAGTAGTAATGTTTTATAATAATATAACGAGTCTGTTTGCTGAACATTCAGTTGACCTAAAGATAAAGAGCAATAATTATACAAGAAATTGTTATTAAAATATGTTTTATTACTTTGCCTAAAAGGTGATTGACAAAATATATAATGCCCGGTCAATTTGATTATTTGAACAAGTACTATCAAATTGCCCTCTTTTCTTGGGCGTTTATCATAATGCCCGGGCATTAAGAATAATGCCCAATTTATCACTTGGTCCATAACATAGATACAAACGAAAAAATACGTGTCTTTTATTTTTTAACCGACTTCGAAAAAAGGAGGAGGTTCTCAATTCGTCTGTATGTATAATATTTTTTTTTTTTTTTTATGTTTGTTCACCGATATTTCCGTCGATTATGGATGGATTTCAAAAAATTTTCGACAGTTCGACAGAGGACACTTCCGAGGTGGTCCCATTATCACCAAGTCAGGATCTGATGATGGGATCCTGGAGAAATTGAGGGCAACAACCGAAAATTGTATGCTCATATGGTGTTTTTGTTACGTAATCATATTTTACTCAGGTATATGCTTCCGGGCGTCAACATCTGGTGCTGATGATGAAGCCACAGAACTCCTTAACGGTTAGGAGTTAGGGGACAGTACTGACATTGGTCGATATTAAACTAGGTAGTAGTATGTACTTATGCAGGGCTAATAGGGCAGGTGATTTGGTAAGTGATATGCTTGATTCTAGATCGCAAAGTCTTCACTTGACTTAAAGCAAAATTTTTCGTTCCTAAGTAAAACTCTTAAGGACATTAATTAGCCTTTATTCAAGGTCACAGCACATTAACGCAACTAAAAATAGAGAAATAAAATTATTTTTTAAAAAAAAATTAAACCGACTTCAAAAAAAACACAAACGACCAAAACTAAAAAGCGATAAATAACGTAAGTGATTCTACCCTTATACATAATTATTTAAATATTACAATTATCACTTATTTTTGAAGTCGGTGCCAGCCAAACAAATAAATGTACCTGTATTGTCGTGTGGATTTGCCGGCCGCGCGCGTCATACAACAAAACAGTCTACGTTAGGTACCGAGAGGCTGGCACCGACTTCAAAAATAAGTGATAATTGTAATATTTAAATAATTATGTATAAGGGTAGAATCACTTACGTTATTTATCGCTTTTTAGTTTTGGTCGTTTGTGTTTTTTTTGAAGTCGGTTTAATTTTTTTTATTAACAATCTAAAAGACGGACTAATTACTTTTTTCTCGGCACCATGCCCATTGTATGGTGCATTGGTGGTGGTAGCAATAAAAAAATATCTATCTATCTAGGTATCTATAATAAGACACAATTGACCCTCTTAATTAAAACAGTGGTTCAATGCGTAAACTGTCGTTACTTTCTATCAGATAATCGCATTCTCGCCGCAGATACCCAGTTATGCGTGTGCGGCTATTAAGGAAACACTAGAATTACTTCCTTACCGTGTTAGTATATTGAAGATCTTATAAATAACCTAACATAGGACTGAGATTTCCGCACTCAGTTGTAAGGTAACATTCTCTTTACATGTATTTATATTAATTTCGCGCTGGCAACCGACTGGTGACGGTATAACCATCACAAATGAAGGCGTAGCTAAATACCACAGGCCGATGATGGGCAGCAGCGTCACCGGAGCGAGAAGCTACGCTCTGCGATCGCCAACCCGCTTGCCCAGGTGGCGATTATTTTTATTTTTTTTACTTTTCTTTATTTTTTATTTTTTATTATGGGTATATCCTCCAGTTTGCCCTAAGTGGTGAACAACTGGAGAGGCCTATGTCCAGCAGTGGACTGCAATAGGCTGATGACCATATTAATTTCTACTACTGTAAATGTGTCTACGCCATGCGATCTCCAACCCGCCTGCCCAGCGTAGCGATTATGGGTATATGCTCCAGGTGTTTGCCCTACAGCTGGAGAGGCCTATGTCCAGCAGTGGACTGTAATAGGCTGATGATGACTACACGCACGAGATGGTATCGAGTGGTATAATCCGTATGGTATCGGGATTTAAGGCTAAATCCGGAACCAAACGGTTTAAATTGATTAGTTATGGAACCAACTCTCTGCGTCAGTCTTTCCGAACAGCTACTACATGGAAGCCTTCGAGACACGAGCGTATTCATATATTCTAAAAGGCCGGCAGCGACCTCAGAGCTCGATTTGAGTTGCGGGTGTCCATGGGCGGTGTCGACTGCTTGCCATCAAGCATCACATTTGCTCGTCTGCCGCCTCTTGCATAAAAAAAAATAAAACTTAAGGGGCAGCGTAGACGATAGACTATCCGTTACGCACTTTTTAGTTTGTGATGCAATTATATGCAGTAACGCACACGACGCGCAAAAGTCTATCGCGGATATTTCGCAGACTCAACGCACATCTTTGATCATTCTGTAGGCAGATGCTCTTTTTAAATGTCTCAGATGCAGGCTCTATCGCACAAAAAGTCTGTCGTCTGCGCAGCCCTTAAAACGTTCCCTCACTTGCCACATTACATGTAGCCTAGTCGATGCAGGCTTAATTGTTTTCCTAGATTACCTTGATTAGGCCTCGTGTATATTATATTATATTCAACATTCGTGCATTCAAAGGCGGTCAGTTAGCCATATAACAATTTTAATTAAACCAGGAAGCTGAGGCGGGCACACAGAGATAAGATCGTTATGAAATCTTTACTAAAAGTAAAGTACAGTGGATGAAAATACAATGGGGTCTAATAGACCCCATCTTAAATGATTATGTATAACATCACTTAGTCATACTCATCATTATTGTTATATCACGAAACAAGTACGATAGGTACATTGGAAAGCCAGAATTCATACTCATAGTGCGAAGGGTTAAACTGTGGAACTCTACAGGAGTCCGTGTTCCTCGAACGATTTATTAGTCCGTGTTCCTCGAACGATTATAATCTCAGAATTTGAAACTTTCCGATTTGGACGTGGTGTTAGTAGGTATTTTCCACTGCGAGGAAGAGTGAGCCTCACATAACACAGGTGTCCGTATCTAGGGTATACCTATCCCTACTAATATTATTATAATGCGAAAGTAACTCTGTTAGTCTGTCTGTTACGCTTCCCCGCTTATACCTCTCAACCGATTTCGATGAAATTTGGCACAGACCATCTTAAACCAGAGGAAGGACATAGGCTACCTTTTATGCGAAAAATGGGGTGAAGAAAAATTTCTGTGACATATCTACCTACATGAACGCAGGCGAAACCGCGGGCACAGCTAGTTGGTTATAATTTCCTGGACGATAATATTACATGGACATAATGAGCTGCTCGGCTGCACTTAACAAATGTAGTATTAATGTATGACATCAAAAGTATGATAATTATGTATATTTTTGAAAAAAAAGCAAAATTGATGAGTTTCTTGCGGCACTTCTTCTCATAAGGCCTCATCCTTATCACGTCGAAGTGCTAGTAGGGACAAAAGTTTGACGTGCAAAAGAATTTACTTGTGAATCTATTTGCAGAAATAAATTATTTAATTTATAATTGTTAGGACCTCTTGGGGTCTACGAGACCGCTACATGACGGCTCGAAGGTGAACATCGTCCGTCGGACACGCGGTATCTTGTATCGGCCGCCTCGCCCCGTTGTGAACTAATTCCTTAATTAAGTGTAAACCGACGTAAACGTCGATAGGTATGCGGCGAAGGCGCGACGGGCACTGAGTTGTGAGAGCTGGTAATAAATGAAGTGAAGACCCCCTGCCTTCTGAACCAAGAGTCGTGGGTTCGATTCCCACCCGGGACAAACATTCGTGTGATGAACACTTGTGTTTGTTCCGTGTCTGGGTGTTAATATTTGTATTTAAGTATTTATTTGTGGTACCTTCGTTGTTCTGATACCCATAACACAAGTGCTTAAGCTACTTACTTTGGGATCGGAGCAATGTATGTGATGTTAAAAAAAAAAACTGTGTTACTGTATAAGAGTAACGATTAAGGGAATGTAAGGGAGCGGCCTATCATCTTTTCGCTCCAAGCCAACCTCACCTGCCCGTGGTGCATCCTGCCGAACACAAACGAGGCGCTGGCAACCGACTGATGGCGGTATAACCATCATAATTGAAGGCGTACCTAAATATGACAGGCCGATGACGGGCGGCGGCGTCATCGGAGCGAGATGCTGCGTCCTGCGATCGCCAGCGCGCCTGCCCAGCGTGGCGATTATGAGCATATCCTCCAGATGTTTGCCCTGAGTGGCGAGCAACTGGAGAGGCCTATGTCCAGCAGTGGACTGCAATGGCTGGTGATGAGATTAAGTGTATAAGAGTAACAATAAATAAAAGAGGTAGGGCATAGCGAATCTTCGCTCGAATTGAGCCGCCCGTCCGGGGAAGGACCTCCACCCTATAGAATACCGCAGCCAAATGACCTCTGGGTCGTGTTTCTGCCGGTGAGTTTCCGAGAGCTCGTGGGGGGTTAGGGTTGGGCCGCTAACTGACCAGTTACTTGCCCGTTGTCACAGCGACCTGGGCTTCTCTTTCGCGTTCCATCAGGAGTAGAGAAGCCATTATGTCGAGGAATTATTTAAAGAATACTGTTTTCTCATTACAGTTTCAGTGTATGCGCATCTTATTACACGACCGCGATAAAGGGGGTGCTGTGTTGACACGCTACACCTCCGATAATTACATTGTAATACTCACACCCGCATGAGGCGTACCGACTACAGATCGCTGATTGCGCTGTTTACATGCTTTTGTATAATTACGAAATTGTATGATTACGTCGCTTGTTATACAAATAGTATTATGGTGAACTTTCATGGACTTTCATAGTAAAATTAGAATATCCTATATATTTATTTAATCTTTATTGCACAAAGAAGGCGGACTTAACGCGGTGTGGCATTCTCTTCCAGTCAATAAACTATGATGTGGTGCGGTTATTATGCGTAGGTTTAAAATAACACTTATAAATCGTCAAATGGGATGTAGGACCTCTATTATTTTTTCGCTCCAAGCCACCCTCACTTGCCCGTGGTGCATCCCGCCGAATAACAAACGAGGCTCTGGCAACCGAATGGTGGCGGTGTAAACCATCACGATGAATGGTATAGCTAAATACCACAGGCCAATGACGGGCAGCAGCGTCAACGGAGGAGCTACGCTCTTGGTCGCCAACCCAACGAACTCAGCGTGGCGATTATGGGTATATCCTCCAGATGTTTGCCCTAAGTGGCGGACCACTGAAGAAGCTTATGTCCTGCAGTGGACTGCAGGCTATTGGTGATTGATGATGATGAATCAACTACCTAGGAAATTGTATCAAATTACGAGTCTCCGGTGACATAACCATCACCATGTTAGTTGTAGCTAAATACCACAGGCCGCAGCGTCCACGAAGCGAGGAGCTACGCCATGGGATCGCCAACTAGCCTATCCAGCGTGACGATTATGGGCAAAGCCTTCATATGTTTGCCCAAAGTGACAAACAACTGGAGAGGCTGTAGCAGTGGACTGCGATAATGACGATGATGATTCTATAAAGAAAAAAAAACCCTTTAAAAAACCGTTCCAGGCCACAGTATACATACAAAAGCGCGCATACCAATGATATTGATAGCAGTAACACAATATACAGACGGGACGGTAGATATATTCAGTGGGTTACAGATTGTGACTTCATTTGGACATAGAATTATGTGCATGTCCGCGCCGGTGAGATGTGACGCGGGCACACGCTACGCTTGGGACGAGTGCACACAGGGTTGGTATGAAAAAAAGTATGTACGGTGACGAATAGCAATACACATCTCAGTCTAATTATCATTCCGTGGGTATCGGATTCGGATGCATAACTAAGGGACTTAAGATATTCGCTTGTCTGTTGACGGTAGGAAGCGCCCGCCGTGTAATTCTATAATGTACTAATGTTGATAAGAAAGTATCTATATATATACATATTTATAAGGAGGAAAAATTATATAAATTGTGAAAATATTAAAATGTAAATCGTTATTCAAAATCTGAACATTATCACATATCAGTTTCTACATTACCTTTGTCCAGTCAAAGTGACTTACCAAAAAAAGCTGAGAAAAAATCTACCAACGAAAGAGTTCTGATATCAAAATCGAGATTAATGATTTCAACATTTTATCCGGTCATATTACCTATCAAACGAGCTGAAAAAACAATACTCGACACACGATAAAAGAATAACAATATTCCATTTTCAAAAGCGGAAGATTCCTAATTCCAACATCATGTCCAGTTCGCATTTTTTTTAAGTTATTAATACTGGCAATGAAATTTTGCGAAAAACAAAAAAGAAAATTCCATTTTCAAATTCGAAAAATGTGTCCGCTCCTCTTTGCGAAGCTGACTTACAACACCAAACGAATTATCAGTTCTAATTCCAAGGCAAAGAGTCAACATTAAGTGCAGCCACGTGGACAGGTCCTCGCCCGTCCATCTGAGCTGACGCGCGGTGCGTGGTGCGGACTCCATTAGAGCCGAGTTACGGCTGGCGCGGCGCATGCTGTGACTGTGAGGAACGAAACACGGCTGCAGTGAGGAAATGGTCAAACTGAATTTGCATTTTGATAAAAAAATCTTGATTGATTGGGATGATTGGGTACGTTTAATTTTGGATGATGACATTTTGTACCTTAAAGAATATTTACCTATCTAACGGACAATGAAATGAAAGCATCATTCACGTTTGGGAACTAGTTCGCGTAGTTCACCTTGGGGAGGGCTCTTTGCAACTTCGGCCAAGTTTCGAGATCCATCGGTGTGTAGCCAGATATATCTTATCGGCCGGCATGATGGTAAGTAGTAACTGGTAAGAGATGATTTCGACATTTCTATCGCGCGGCCTGCGGTATGGGGCGTAGAATACTACCGGGGGATACCCCGGGATACCTGGCGGGGTATTTTCGCTAGATAGGAGTGAGCCCCACATAGCCCAGATGTAGAATGTAGATGTCCCGTACTCAGGCTCCAGTGTCAGCATAAAGGCTTTCCTGACGGAAAACGAAATAAAAGAAGGCTTTGGTAGGACTCGGCCGCTACAAAAGAGCAATTTCCCTACGATGTTTTCGCCGTGAGACTATGTGATTCCTATCAAATACCCTAGTCCTGCTATTTGTCGCTTCTTACTAGTGCCGTGAAGATTCCTCACTGTTTACGCTATCTCAGTTCTCTGAGCAGCGTGCCACCGAACGTTTAATAAAAAAGTATTTTCTCATGATTTTTGCGGTAAGATTAGGTATGCGATTTTTACACTCCGTCAGCCGCTACTATAATAAAGAAGGTTCCTTACGATGTTTTCATGGTAAGACTATGTGATTCGTATCAATCACGTCCGCTATGGTGTCCTTTGCTTTTTTTTATAGTGGTTCGACATAATGGCTTCCCTACGCCTGATGGAAAGCGAAAGAGAAGCCCAAGTCGCTGTGACAACGGGCAAGTAACTGGTCAGTTACCTGTCAGTTGCCACCGCCATGCCGGCCCAACCCTAACCTCCACGAGCTCCGGAAACCCTACTCACCGGCAGAAACACGACCCAGAGGTCATTTGACTGCGATATTCTATAGGGTGGAGGTCCTTCCCCGGACGGGCGGCTCAATTCGAGCGAAGATTCGCTATGCCCTACCTCTCTAAAAACTTTATTGTGAAGATTCCTCACTGCCCATTACAGCATCTCTATACTCTGAGCAGCGCGCCACCGGCGATCACCGGAGGTATTCAATGAATTGCGCGGTGTGTTTATGAAGGGACGCAGGCGCAGGCATGCGATTGGTACAGCGATTGGAACTGATGACTACTGGTTTGGAACTGTAAGTAGGCTCCTTGAATGACTCTGCATGTATATGGCGCTGTCGTTAATATAAAGCTTTCTACGCTGGCGTGTGTATTTCAATAAGCGAAGGACATGCTACATGTCTTATTTCGTCTCAACCATACGGTTGAGTGAGTGGGTGGACATTGGTTTAGAGATTGGCTGAATTTTGCAGGGAAATAATATTAGTATGGATACTTGTTTTTGAGGTACCCTGAGTGACCTTAAGAAGATAAAAGAAGATTGCATTTTTGGCATTAGTATCGATCACTAATCCCCCAGATAGTAGCCTTGTTTTATTTTATAGTAGCTCGACATAATGGCTTCCCTACGCCTGATGGAAAGCGAAAGAGAAGCCCAAGTCGCTGTGACAACTGGCAAGTAACTGGTTAGTTACCTGTCAGTTGCCACTGCCATGCCGGCCCAACCCTAACCCGCCACGAGCTCCGGAGACTCTACTACACGACCTGGAGGTTATTTGGCTGCGGTATTCTATAGGGTGGAGGTCCTTCCCCGGACGGGCAGCTCAATTCGAGCGAAGATTCGCTATGCCCTACCTCTCTTGCCTATTTTGAAAATATGTTTCATGTGTTCGACCTCTCTACAGATTTATTATAAGTATAGAAGATAGATAATTGATCAGCCGCCAGAATACCTTCGATAAGTAAAGCGTAAGCGTTAAAGTTAAAACGTTCAGTTAAGTCTAAACCAACCGAGTTAGGTTATAAAACTAGCAGGCATCTGGGCCACGGTTTTATTGTTGGCTATCTAAAGCCAGTTTCCCTTAGATATTTATTGGTTAGACCAAGTGATTAATTCAATCGACTTTTGTAACATATATTCGTTTAAAATTATGTGACCTAAATCTTGTGTTTCATGGCTTCTTGTTCAAATGACCGCTTTATATTACGGCCACTTGACAGCAACATGCAACTGATCTGTTGTGAACTTTTGTATAATTTTGCATTTATTAAAGGTATTAGTTAAATATCGTTCGCCAATATGGTCCCTAGTATGCTTTTCCCACAACGTGCTTACGTGTGTTGTAAGACCTTTAAAATTGCTTTGTACGTTGTGATATTTTGTAAGATAGACTTGCCTGGTCATGATTGCAAGCATTTAGATAGTTTAGGGGTCTAAGGGAGCGACCTATCACCTTTTCGCTCCAAGCCATCTTCACCTGCCCGTGGTGCAGCCTGCCGAACAAGAAACGAGGCTCTGGCAAACCGAATGGTGGCGGTAAAACCATCACGATAGAAGGCGTAGCTAAATACCACAGGCCGATGACGGGCAGCAGCGTTACCGGAGCAAGAAACTACGCCCTGCGGTAGCAAACCCGCCTGCCCAGCATGGCGATTATGGGTATATCCTCCAAAAGTTTGCGGGCGAACAACTGGAGAGGCCTATGTCCAGCAGTGGACTGCAATAGGCTGATGATGATGATGATGCGATAGTTTAAGAGTTTTAAATGCTCCTCTGGGATGTAAGGGAGCGGTTTATAATCATTTTGCTCCATGCAAACCCGTTGTGCATCCTGCTGAATAACAGACGAAGCTCTGGCAACCGACTGGTGGCGGTATAACCATCACGATTGAAGGTAGTCTGCAGGCAGGAAACAGTCATTTTGGAGTGCCAATATGTAAAGAAATTAGTGGACTGCGATGATGATGAAGGAACCTTTAAAAGAATCGTTCAAAAATCGCGTCTCCAATTTCAAAATCCTCAACCTAGATTAATGCTGCATTTGACGATTTCAAGGAACTTAGAACTGAAAATGCATTCACATTAGTGCGCAGTGACAGGGCGGCGACGCAAGGGCGTGCATTGTGTGAGATCGCGCCGAGCGGCGCTGTCACATAATTGTGATTAATCTGCGGCAGCGTGTGGCTGCGGTCACCGGAGGAATGCCGTCTAGGCGATACTGGGAGGTGGAGGGCGCGGTGAGGAGCGGAGCGGGAAGCGGAGCGGGGAGCGATTTTTGACAATACTTAGATTGTTATTTGTAGAATTTCGGTTACTTAGTATAAAATGATATTAATTGAAAGATGATTTTGCAGAAAATTAACTTCGTTTATTCCATTGACAATAGAGTACAGAGAGAAAAATGTTGCCACACGTAAATATATAATTTGACCATAAAGAATGGTTGCGTTCATCATTCAACAGTATTCTTTATTGCACACCATAGACTTGACTTCAAAGTAGGCATAATAGACACTTGTTGTACAATTTATCGTTATAAGCGATCTCTGAGACAACCTTAACGTAGGTAGAGGATAGTTGAAAAATAAAGAGTGAAGTGTGCTATCAACTGAATCGGATCGTGTGGTTTATTTTGACTGTGACTAGTCTATTTTATCCCGTGGGTGTCGTAGACGACTAAAGGAATGTCAGGGAATGGTCAACAGCGGTTACCTAGGTACCAAGTAAACCTACTGCGAGGTGACCAAGGGAAATCCCCCCAAATGACAATTGTCATTGGGGTGAATTTGCTGCTAAAGGGAGTTTATGAGGAGTTTAGAAGAAGGGATAATTAAAGGTCCTTTATACTTAACTGATTTACCAATAATAGTTAATTAATGGGGTTGAAGATTCAGAAATGAAATGATAACGAGGCGAAAGAGTCGAGTATGCGTTCGAATATTAAAAAACAATTGAAGATTCTTAAAGATTCGAACGCAAACTCGCATCTCGGGATACGCTCACAGCCGAAACCTATCACCATATCCCCTACCTTAAACCGCACTAGCTAATAGAAAACTCCTGCGCACCGTATTCTCTAGAATTAGGCACATTTCTGTCCCCTGTAATTTGGCAAAATTTACGACATCACGACTGAATCTGCGTTTACATTTGTCACTTCTGCTGCGTCGCCGCAGAGTTGCGAAACTCATTTGTGTGGAGGTTTTGTTGTGAGGTTAGTGCAGTGTCGTTTTTTGTAATTAGTCTTTGGATATGACGCAAACTGAGGTTTATAAATACGTTATTTTTTTGTATGCGTTGGAAATTATTTCATAGTAATAAGGTAAGTGTCCCTATCACGGAGGTAGTCAAAATCGGTTCCTATTACGGTGGTATTTCTATTTTCGAGTTTTATTCCTATTTTATTCAGTATAAGTGCACCAAAATGTATACTATTTATTCCAAATCTATTCCTTCATCAGTTGCCCGAATTTTGCAAGTATGGCACATATACAACACAACAAAATCAATCAATTAGTGTAACGACATCGATGTGAGAGAGGTTTTCATACAAACGCGCAACATGAAATGAAAGTACACCAATATTTATAAACTAAGTTTTTCGTATTAATAACCCGTTCAAGTTCGTTTGTGTGTTATTTATTGCATTTTCCTACTATTACAGTAGCTATTTAAATAGCTTAATTCATATTTTAAACTCATTTTTACCCAAAAAAATAAGAAACAAAATACCACCGTAAAAGGATACAAATTTTATAGGTTGATCCTAATACGGTGGTATACCTCCGAATTAGGAAATATACTGGACATGTTTAATTGTTTATAACTTTTAATTTATTAACTTATTGAATTAGTTTCAAGTTTTATTGAAATAATTATTAATCTCTTAAATTAAGAACCATATTCTGCGGTATGCTATCTTTCTTAGAAATCTAGTTAAATATGAAAATTGTTGAGCATAAAATGTTGGTTTCTTAGAAGCGGTAAAAAAAAAAGCTGTATTTTAATTGATCACAAATCGTTTATTTCGTATAACTGTTGACTAAAATTTAACACACTGAGCCAAAAAACTGTTATCGTGTGATTATGCATTTACACTCTTTTGTTTATCGAAATTTTGATGGGTCAGAATTAGGAACATTATAACACGAGTAGTGTTCCTATTACGGTGGTAGTTATTTTCAGGTAACTCCGTATTAGGTTATATGGGTTCCTATTATGGCGCTATTCATAAAATATAAAATTACAAGTTTTAGGGTTCAGTAAATAAATAAAAAGTTTTCTGTAATGTTTTATGGATTCTTATTTAATAAAATCAAAAGCGATAAAAACTTAACAATGTATGTAAATAATGTTATTTAAAGAGAAGAATGCCCATCATAGTTTGGAGAATAGTACAGTTGTGTTAAGTGTTGCATCAAAACCAAAGTTGTACTAGGTATCTAGAAAAAATATTATTACTTTTGACCTTTGAACTGGGGTATAAAACCTATTTTCCAAAAATGTAACATTTATACTTACTACGAGTAGTTTATTGTATATAGTAATAATAATTCGATTTAACGAAATCTTATTTAATACGTCACTGTTAGAATTTAGAGGGTGCTAGGTTCTGGAGAATAAGGAAAATTCAAGTGATTCATACATCCCTGCTATATTTGCAAATTTTATTAAAAGAGAATCAATGTTATCAAATCAATGAATGAAAACCATACAATTTACTTTCATCACCATCATCAGCCTATTGCAGTCCACTGCTGGACATAGGCCTCTCCAGTTGTTCGCCATCTAAAGCAAACTTCTGGAGGACATACCCATAATCGCCACGCTGGGCAGGCGGGTTGGCGATCGCAGGGCGTAGCTTCTTGCTCCGGTGACGCTGCTGCACGTCATTGGCCTGTGGTTTTTAACTACGCCTTCTATCGTGATGGTTTAACCGCCACCAGTCGGTTTGCCAGAGCCTCGTTTGTTGTTCGGCAGGATGCACCACGGGCAGATGAGGATGGCTTGGAACGATAAGGTGATAGGTCGCTCCCTTACATCCCTTACCTACATACAATTTACTTTACTAACACATATTTTATATTATTTAATGTACGTAACATTATTTGTTTCTGACCCTCCGTATTAGGAACCGTTTACCGCCGTAATAGGCACTAACCGAAATTATACCTCCGAATTAGGAACAATCGACTCGGCTATTTAAATATTTTTTTTTAAAAAAACTAACATCAAAAGACACACAAAATCAATAGAAATACAAAATATAATAACCACTTTTGACGATGAAGTGGTTTTGCACATTTAGAAATACTTACAAATGCTTATTTTTGTCTCCTAGTTTCGAATGTTGCGAAATACCTCCGTAATAGGAGCGTTTACCTTAGCGTCTTCTAATTGATTTTATTAAACTTTTGATTTGACTTCCGTAAATTCAAGCACGCTATATCTTCAACCTGTGCTCATATGATCCAAATCCTAATGTGTTTAGAATTTTGGGCCTTACGACTTTCAGGAAGATAATGACGTATTGAATTTTCTTTATCATTATCATAACTTTTGTAAATTACCATCGGTTAATTTAAGCATGCTATAATCTGGTAACCCCTCTGATATACATAGTACTTTGATAGAAAACAATAGAAAAATTTGTCTTGGCATGACAGGATCCATTCATTTGTTATCTGGTAGAGCATCGTCAAGTCCACATTTACCACAATAAGTATCAAATAAAATCAGAAGCAAATTGCCAATCCCTAATTACCCCCAGACCACGCATAGAATGGCCCATTGCACCAGTTTATACTCAGCCCATAATGGTTCTAATATAGAGAGGCGTTAAATAATTGAGAAGGTGGAGGTAATCCATAAACAATCACGCACCGAGTTACTGGTTTGCCATTAGCTGGCCAGCTTTGAGCATAGAATAACTGGAACATGGAATTATCTGGCAATATCCGCGTTCAGTAAAACGATATTATATCATCTGTGGTGTTCGAACACTGTAGGTGCAACCTGTATTTGGGACGGTTGGACACTGGGAGCGAGATCTATATTGGTTCAGAAATTATACGCGATTTATGAGTAGTTCAGAAAGCCACTTAAGCTTAGATTCCCGTAACCATCGTTTAAGGGACGCTTTGACATCATCATTCATTCATCAGACTGGCTCGATGGCTCATTTGGTAGTGAACTCTGCCTTCTGAGCCAAGGGTCGTGGGTTCGATTCCCGCACAGTAGGTACAAACATTTGTGTTCATTAACATGTCTGTTTGTATTGGTCTGGGTGTTTTCTATGTATAATATTTATTTAGTTACAAAAAAATGTATCTAAGTAAGTTTATCAGTTGTCTAGTACCCATAGTAGAAGCTTCGTCTTAGTTTGGGGCTAGGTGGCGCTGTGTGGCCCAGGGTGGCATGTCTTGGCTTAATTAGTTATTTATTTATTTATCATTAGCCTGCAAATGTTCACTGCTGGCCTATAATAAGCTTCGCCCAATGACGAATGTCATTTGGGGGAATTTGTCTTAGAGCGGCCGTACACGGACTGATTCAAGCAGTTGAGAACCGACGGCTTAAAGCGGGGATCGCGCGGTGAACTAGAGTATTTCATTCGCTGCTGTAAACACGACCGCTCGAGCAGTCGCGACCGCTTCTATAGTTCCGGCCGCGACTTTCAGCAGTCGGGCTCAACAGCTTGAAGCAGTCCGTGTTAGGCCGCTCTTAGCCACCACGCTTGGCAGGCGGGCTAGTGACTGCAATAGACTTTAATTTGTACCAAAGTAAAAGTTGCTACTCGTATCCTGATGTCGCCTTAGTTGTCATCTAAACGGGAGTAATAGTTACCTACGTGCATCGCGGTGGCAAACTTTGAAATTATATATGTATGATAGTCTATCGAGGACGGCCCAAACCTTCGGAAACCCTACTCACCGGCAGAAACACGACCCGGAGGTCATTTAACTTAGGTATTCTATAGGGTGGATGTCCTTCCCCGGACGGGCAGCTCAATTTGAGCGAAGATTGTACTAGCCTAAATTGTACTTTGTTTTTGTTTGTAATGTGTTTTTCTGTAATGTTTGTGTTTTTGTGCAATAAAGAGTTTCTATTCTATTCTATTCTATTCGCTATGCTAGGGCATAGCGAATAGAATAGAATAGAATAGAAACTCTTACTGTTTGTTGCAGGACATCTTCTCAGCAAGCTACACATCGCAGTGCTGGTAAGAAATGTTTTAGACCTGCAAGAGTGTTACTAGTGAATCTTTTTTATATTAAACTACATATTTCCTCACAAAATTCGAAGGCGCCTAAAGTAAAAGTGCCACAATATAATAGCCTCTCCCGGTGTGCCTCTGCGTATGTAGACAAGTGCAGATAATATCGATATGCAAGATAACAATGCACACCTTCTGGGCAGGAGAAATTGCCGGTTCGAAAGTGGATTTCATTAGAACACGCGGAAACCGAGGCGGTACCGTGATTCATCTCGTAATTGTTGATACTCGGATGTGGGTCAGGGGTGCACGCCTACTGGCTACCTTTGTATAAGTGAATGCGGGTAAATGTATGAACTACTGACTGTTACTTTTGGTGCCCAGCGATCGTTTATTCCAGATGTCCCCCACTATTCGTCCACCACTTGTGGACATCGGGAAAAAAGTTGCTACAACCCCCCGTGGGGGACAATGCTACTGAAATCTTCCCGTTGGGCCTTAGTGGTGGACATTGAAACCAAAAAAGTACCGTTGTCCCCCGCTATTGTATTTGTGTAACATTTTTATTTTAAATTATAATAAAAGTGCTTCAAAAATATAAAATAATTATTAGTGCAACATTTACTTAAAATGTGTGTAATTATGAACACAAATACAATAGAGGGGGACAACGGAACTTTTTTGGTTTCGATGTCCAACACTAGGGCCCAACGGGAAGATTTCAATAGCGTTGTCCCCAACTGGGGGATATAGCAACTTTTTTCCAGAATAAACGATCTCTGGGCATAATCGATACGCTGGGCGGGCAGGCGGGTTGGTGATCGCAGGGCGTAGCTTCTTGCTCTGGTGACGCTGCTGCCCGTCATCGTCCTGTGGTATCTAGCTACGCCTTCTATCGTGATGGTTTTACCGCCACCAGTCGGTTTGCCAGAGCCTCGTTTGTTGTTCGGCAGGATGCATCACGGGCAGGTGAGGATGGTTTGGAGCGAAAAGGTGATAGGTCGCTCCCTTTACATCCACCAAAATATCATTAACGACCACCGTTATACTGCCACTCAGTATATAAATAAGTAAGCACGCTGAAATATTATAATACCATTATCAAGTCTCAAACGAAATGGAAAGCATTCGCGCTTTCTAATATAGGCCAGTAGTTTGAACAAGCGCCGGGAACGCGTGGGCGGAACCCGGCCAGCATCGGCTAACGATTGTGAGATGAATTATGATATTCAGTGATAAATAGCACGGCTCGAACTAGGCTTTACGTAACGTTAACGTTGTAATTAGACTGGCTCGATCGCTCATTTGGTGGTGCCCTCTGCCTTCTGAGCCGAGAGTCGTGGGTTTGATTCTTGCACAGTACAAACATTTCTGTTCATGAACATGTCTGTTTGTATTAGTCTGGGTGTTTTCTATGTACGAGTATATGACTGTATTTATTTACAAAAAAAGGTATTTTTTTTTTTTTTTTTTTATAGTGGCTCGACATAATGGCTTCCCTACGCCTGATGGAAAGCGAAAGAGAAGCCCAAGTCGCTGTGACAACGGGCAAGTAACTGGTCAGTTACTTGTCAGTTGCCACCGCCATGCCGGCCCAACCCTAACCCCCCACGAGCTCCGGAAACCCTACTCACCGGCAGAAACACGACCCAGAGGTCATTTGACTGCGGTATTCTATAGGGTGGAGGTCCTTCCCCGGACGGGCGGCTCAATTCGAGCGAAGATTCGCTATGCCCTACCTCTCTTAATTCGAGCGAAGATTCGCTATGCCCTACCTCTCGTATCTAAGTAAGTTTATCAGTTGTCTAGTAGGTACCCATAGAACAAGCTTCGGCTTAGTTTGAGGCTATTATGGCGATATGTGGCCCAGCGTGGTGTTTTTTTTTTATAGTAGCTCGACATTATGGCTTCCCTACGCCTGATGGAAATCGAAAGAAAAGCCCAAGTCGCAGGTTTGGGAGTCCTTGACGTCACCCCTGGCCAAAAAATACCACGAGGAGTGACGTCACACGTAACTTTGGCTTGCTCTATCTTTGAGATTTTTAAAAAAATTAAAAAACAGGTCTCTTTTTTAAAATAATCTAAAAGACGGATTAATTACATTTTTTATGGCAACAAGTCTATTCCAACATCCCATATAATATGAAATACATTATTAACATCCGGACACAGAACAAACAAAAATGTTCATCACGAGAATGGACGTTGAAGCTTATCTAATATCATCAATGGATAGCTATTCACTACTAAAAGCTAACATTTGGTTAGGTTAAAGCATGACTTCTCAGTCATAAACAGAATAAGTCAAAAAGATACACAGACTGATAATACTTTTCAAAAACATTAGTCAACAACAGTTAGTCATCTGAAGCGAGTAAAACACAACACAATTAGTCATAAAGAATGTAAAACGTAATTTATTCCCTCAAATTGATGTTTGTATTTCCAGTGCCGGCTTTAGAGACCATACTTCTCATTGAGGTAACAAATTGTCGGTTTGTCGTGACGATCCTAAGATGCTCTTGAGTGGGTCCTATATCTTTACACTGCATCTCTATTACCAAGCCATATTGTTCATTAAGTCTCGAAATATAAGGTTTCGATTTCGTTGCCGGAGGGTATCGGAGGACATCTGGCAAACTTGTTCCTTGCCTTTTCTTTTTGGGCTTTTGCAGTAATTTCGCGGGCGTTAAGGTGCATTTTTGCTTGGCGATCGGTTTGGTGATGGTAAGACATCGTTTGGTTGGATGGAACACGTTCCTGTGACGTGTATATTTATCGGCGCCGGCGCAGCGCGTCCGAACACGGGCACTTCACGCGAATGTGACCCATATGCGTACATGCCGGCTGGGGATGACGAATAGGAATTTGACGGGTTAATTAATTAAGTGTGCGGACTTATTTGTGGTTTTATTCTACGACCTCGGTGTCGCAATGGTTAGAGTGGACACGCGGACGCTGCCTTTAACACAGTCGTCTGGGGTTCGATCCCCGCACTGTACAAACATTTGTGAGCATGAACATATTTGTTTGTATTGGTCGGTGTCTTAATAAATATATCCTTGTACTTATATATTTTTACAAAAAAGTATCTAAGTAAGTTTATCAGTTGTTTAGTACCCATAATACAAGCTCCGTCATAGTTAGGGACTTGGTTAGAAATGTCTTGGGTTATTAATTTCGAAGTCAGAGCTCTTGTGTTATGAAAATGGGAATTAACATGAAGGTACAAACATAATTATACTTAAATACAAAATTAACAGCCAGACACAGAACAAACACAAATGTTCATCACATGAATGGACACTGAAGCTTTTAATCTATTGCCATACCTTAATAAGCTCATTATCGCCTGTTATCAGGAAAGAACGCTATTTTTTTTTTTTTTTTTTTTATGCAAGAGGCGGCAGACGAGCAAATGTGATGCCTGATTATGATTTTATGGCATTGAGAGCCTTCTGCTTTCACGTAGTCCCGTGTCACTCACAAGGCCGTCTTATTTCTCATCTTAGTCAGTCAAGCAAAAAAAAAAATGATTCGCTATTATTCAAGCGTATTATTCAAAAAAACCAAAATCATTCAATACCTAGAAAAAATTGAAAAAAGATGTACCCAATGAAGGTCTGTGAATGCCCTCATATCACCCGACTATAAATAGTTCGCATTCCCTGATCGGCGCACAATGGGGGCGATATTCGTCGCAGGCAGCCGGCACGTCGCTATTGGCGATCACGAGAGCCGTGTTCGCTTATTAACGCTACAGGGGCGATATATCACGCGCCCTCATACGGCCGGTCGCCGCGATATACGCGCTCGGACCACAGACCTCGCAAGATGTCCCAGAAATGGCACATGTTCGAAGAAACTGAACATTTTCACGCTTTTATTGTAGTTGCAGGGCTCAATATACTCACAGCTGCCTAAGCATGTATTACTAAAGCCATGTTCGCTTATTAACGCTACAGGGCGATATAATTATCACGCGCCCTCATACGGCCGGTCGCCGCGATATACGCGCTTGGATCCCAGACCTCGCAAGGACATGTCCCAGAAATGGAACATATTTTAAAAATGTAGTGTTTTTTTAGCACCCTGTCTGGGTATTAAGATTGCCCATTCAGGTTTTCAGTACATCTCGTACGTAGGGGCCAGTCCATTGCTGCCTCTTCCCTCTCGCGGCAGCCACTCGAAGAGATTTTCTACCACCGCGGCACCGGTTCTGAGAACGATCAGGCCTTCCCACTTCAACTTATTGATTCTTTGAGCTATGTCGGTCACTTTGGTCCTTCTGCAATTTTATTATCCTCATTAGAGATTCTGTCATTCAGGGAAACCCTGAGTAAAGCTCTTTCCACAGAAAAAGTAAATAAGTTGAGAGCATTCATAGGCTTACTCGTATTCAAGACACTATACCATGAACCAAGTTGGATCAACGTTCAATCAACTGCCGAGTCTTTAGAAATCGAAGCAAAAGAAGTCTCAAGCGCAACAGCTCTTTTTCCAAACGCTCTATCTAGTGCACACGAGGGCTATAAAGTTTCCTACAGTATTGTATCGCTAGCAGGAAGTGATTTATTTAGAACGAACTCGGCCTATATATCTGCGGATCGTGAGGCGTCGCGAGCGCTGCCCATTCTCGCCCGATTGTGTGGTCACAAGCGCGGACTAAAGAAACTACTGGTTATGGCACTGTGGAATTTTTGCTTTTCTCTAACGAGCATTAATTTGCCAACGATTAACACCATCTTTTCGCTCCAAGCCACCCTCACCTGTACGCGTGCATCCTTCATCATCATCATCAGCCTATTGCACTCCACTGCTGGACATAGGCCAGTTCTTCGTTACTTAGGGCAAACATCTGGGGGATGTACCCATAATCGCCATGCTGGGCAGGCGATCATGTGGTGAATCCTCCTGAACAAAAAACGAGGCTCTGGTAACCAACTGGTGGCGGTATAACTATCACAATAGAAGGCGTAGTTAAATACCAGAGGCCGATGATGGGCAGCAGCGTCACCGGAGCAAAGAGCTACGCCCTGCGATCACTAACCCACAAGACAACATTTCGGATGCCAAGTTCGAATGCGTGGGGGCGTCATGTACTTACGCAGACATTAGTTACCTACCCCAGATTGCGTATGCCACAACAGCTAAGGACACAGTCAACAGTTAGAGATGTCGGAGCAAAGAGATCAGATCGAACACAAGCCGACAATTCGATTGCGCGGCGGCAAGACCGTGCTTATCGCGTAAAAGTGTGACGTCATTATATTCACGTGTGCGCAAGCAAGTGTTTACTACCCTAGATTATACAAATGACAACTGAACAACGTAGGTCACATCACAATAATGTTTAGTTCAGGTTAAGGTCAAGCTGACAGTTCGGGTGCACGGAAGCAAACTTACGCTTCCAGTATAAAGGTGTGACGTCATGTAAAGCAGACACTTGTTTGTTACCCCATACTGCGCAAGTCGCAACAGCGCAGGTCGCAGCACAATGTATTTTAGCACAAGTGGAACACAAGCCAGCAGTTTGTGTGTGCAGGGGCAAGCACGCGCTTATAGTATAAAAACGTGACGTCATGTATGCAAGCTTGCTACTTTAGGTTGCGCATGCCAGTCAGGGAACAGGCTTAATAGTCAAAGATGCAATGGAGAACACAAGGCGACAGTTTGAATGCGCGGTGGCAAGCTCACGGTTATAGTAAGCAGACACTTGTTACTCCAAATTGTTAACACACTGTGCTTTAGCACAGGTCCAACACTTGCCAGCCTAGGTTGCACATGCCACAACAGCACAGGACATAGTCATAACAGTAACTTCTCGAGAGGTCAGAGCAATAGGGAACAGATCGAACTCAAGTCTGCAGTTCGGGTGCGTAGGGGCAAGCTCGCAATATAATATGAAGGTGTGACGTCATGTATGTAAAGTTGCGTATGCCGAAATCGCAGTGTCTTAAAAGTCAAAGATAAAGAGAACACAAGGCGACAGTTCGAATGCGCGGTGGCAAGCTCACGCTTATAGTCTAAAGGCGTGACGTCATGTAAGCAGACACTTGTTACCCCAGATTGCGCAAGCCGCAACAGCGCAGGTCGCAGCACATTGTGCTAGCACAGGTCGGACACAAGCGGCAGCTCGGGTGTGCGGGCGCGTGACTCGCCGCGGTTCCTATTAAAATACCTGCTGCTAAGTCATAGGGGTGTCTATAAATAATAATAAATAACCCAAGACTTGCCACGCTGGGCCACACAGCGCCATCTAGCCCCAAACTAAGCCGAAGCTTGTACTAGGTACTAGACAACTGATAAACTTACTTAGATACATTTTTGTAAATAAATACATATTATACATAGAAAACACCCAGAACAATACAAACAGACATGTTCATGCACACAAATGTATGTAATGTGTGGGGATCAAACCCACGACCACGCTCAGAAGGCAGAGGTCACCAATTGAGCCACCGAGCCAATCATGTCAACGACATGCCGAAATAATTGCATTAAATACCTTTTTGGGATGTAAGGGAGCGGCCTATCATCATGAAATAACTATATACAAATTATGTTAATTCTTAAAACTAAAAATGAGTGCAACATCAATGTCCTTAAAGTCCGGGGAGTGGCCTGGTGTACTGAAAATAGCAAGCCTAATTATAGGCTTAGTTTCAGGCTCCAGTCTACCACATAACTTAATTTAAAATGCGCATTTTTCTATTAGTTAAGATAGTTTTAAGCATGAGTTTTGTGGAAGAAAAATAAATATATATTATTATTATTATTTTCACTTACTTTCTTTTTTCTCAACCAAACGGCTGGTATAAGAATTAGCTACGGGCGCTATTGCCAAAGTAAGCTAATCTCTATCATCGTGGTTCGTCTGTGTATCGGTAGAATATGGTTCGTCCTGTAGAAAACGTCTAACTATGCGGCATGTGTTGAGGATAGCTGCTTTTTGCATTGTAATAAATGAGTTTTCTGGTAGATCTAAGAGTCGGATACTGCTGTGAAGATGTTTGGGTATTACACCTGTACTAGAGAGCACGATTGGCACAATATATACTTTCTGTAAGTTCCATATTCTTATTATTTCGTCTTTGAGTTCTGAGTATTTCTGTAATTCATTCTTTCTATGGCTGATTTTGGATGTGCATATTTATTTTTGGTTAGTGTAGTTCTTGTTTTAATCTGTAAGTTACTGATATCTGTGTTTGACCATTTAATCACACCAAATGAGTAGGTTAGGATAGGAACTGCGTATGTATTTAATGCTTTAAATAAATTTTTAGAATTTAGCTGCTTTTTACAGATTATTTGTATTCTACGTAAGTATTCTCTCTTGAGTTCTTTTTTTATTTGTGTATGGTTTATGCTTTTATTTTGCTTCACTCCTAGATATTTATACGTATCTGTACTATCCATAGCCTTTATATTAATTTCCTCATCAATTCTATAGTCACCTGAAATTACTTTACCTTTATGTATATGTAGTGTATTGCATTTTTCTAACCCGAAAGTCATATTTATGTCTTTACTAAATTTTACTGTTAGATTATATCAATAAGATTTTTCATACCTGACTGTGTATTAGCAAACATTTTGATATCATCCATGTACATGAGATGTGATACTGTAGCTTTATTCGAAAGTTTGTAACCATATTTTGAATCATTGAGCAGACGAGAAAGAGGGTTAAGTGCTAGACAAAACCATAAGGGACTCAATGAATCACCCTGGAAAATGCCATTACAGATGTTTATTTCTCCTGTGTTTATTTTGAAATTCTTAGTTGTAAGAGAAAGCATAGTTCTCCATCTTGTCATAGCATTCTCCAGGAATGTAATTATAGTTGGATTTACTTTATATATTTGAAGAATTCTGATGAGCCACGAGTGTGGTAGACTGTCGAAAGCTTTTTTGTAATCTATGTAAGTTACGTGCAGATGTTTACTACTGGCATGTTTCAGTATTAATGAGTCAATGATCAATTGTTCCTTACACCCCTTATGGTTTTGTCTACACCCCTTTTGTTCCTCACTTAAAATGTTATTAAATTCTATGTGTTTATTTATTTTATTAGTTATACAAGCTGTTATTAATTTATATAAAGTTGGCAGGCAGGTTATAGGTCTATATTGTGCAGGATTAGCTGTGTCTGAACTTTTAGGTAGCATGTGAGTGATGCCTTTAGTGACAAAATCTGGTAGCTCTTCTTCACCTTTTATTATTTCAGTACACTTCTTAGCCAAATAGTCATGTAGAATTACAAGCTTCTTGTACCAAAAGTTTTGGATTCCGTCTATTCCTGGTGCTTTCCAATTCTTCATTCTTCTTGTAACCAGTTCTATATCCTCTTTAGTAATATCTACGAATTCCATTTCATCCATACTCTCCCATGTCTTCTCTTCCTTTTTCACCCACTCTGCTTCTTCATTGTGTCCCTTATCAGATTCCCATAAATTAGCCCAATAGTCTCTGAGATCCTCTTCAGTTGGTATTGTAGAGTCATTAGTGGATGTATTATTTGTATTGTTCAGTGCTCTATAAAATCCTTTTTCATTCGTTGTAAATAGTTTATTGTCCATTTTTCTATGTAATGATTTTAGATACCGAGCTAATCTGTGTGTCTTGAGACTTAACTTTTGTTTTAGGGTATCTAAAACTTCCTGTGGTGATGTGTTATTGTTTTCATGTGTGGAGTGTACTTTATATTTCCTGAGAATGATATTCACTTTTGCTACTAACTTTTTAGACCTATTATTATTAATGTATTGTATTAATCTTGCAATGTCAGACCGTAAACTTACAATATCTTTTTCTAGTCTTATTTGCCACGACGGTTTTGCTGTATTATTATTTCGCTCCTAGCCAACCTGACCGCCAATGGTGCATCCTGCCGAATAACAAACGAGGCGCCGGCAACCCACTGGCGGCGGTATAACGATCACAATTGAAGGCGTAGCTAAATAACACAGACTGATGATGGCGTCACCAGAACGAGAAGCCACGCCCTGCTATCGCCAACCCACCTGCCCAGCGTGGCGATTATAGGTACATCCTCAAAAATGCACAAAAATGGTCCTCTTTTTACTCGTTTTTTTTCGTACACGTCAGATTAAGTGGTGAAGAAAAATGTATTAATTTCACACAAATTCAGTCTGAACAATATTTTTCTATCTACCTCTATAATGTTTCGGCAGCCCTAGGTCAGCGCACGCGCATGATCTAGACCACTTTAAATGCTGACGTGGATAATTTTTAATCCTTTGAAGCTCGTTATAAATTTATGTGAAAGATTATAATGTTATTGTAGTTTTATTGAAGATGCTTATTTTTGCATTACAAGTTTTGAAATTGATTTGTATCTATACTTACTAATATTATAAAGAGGAAAGATTTGATTCTTTGTTTGTTTGATACGAATAGGCTCCGAATCTACTGGACCGATTTGAATAATTCTTTCACTGTCGGAAAGCTATACTATCCCCGGTGAACATAGGGTATATTATATTTATAAAAACGTTAGGGATCCGTGCTAAAAGTTTAATAATGTAACCCAAGGTGTGAAAAAATTTTGAAAACGTTACCATAGCAACCTAAGCCGTTATGTCATGTAAACGAAATACCCGAAGCGAAGCAAGGGCGGTTTGGCTAGTAATTTATAATCTCATAAAAACAATACTTGTCAAAAAAACCAAGTCTCGCAACTCAGTTGTTCTACCGTAATAAGTTGTGAGATCCATGTAATACCAATTCGGTTATTAATTTATTCAGTCCCTAGTTAAGGGACCTTCTGTCTTAAGTTTTTACGTATTTATCATACCTAACAACATCTTACAGTGACCATATCAATATTAAAAATCTTTAAAGGTTTAAATAAATATATTGACAAATATCCTATAAGATATCTCTGAATATGCTCTTAGGTACTGACCGATCACAAAACGCGTCAAAATTCACCTCACGAGTGTTTCGCAGAGAGTACGTCTTCAGTCAGGCGTTGTACCCTCACCACCGGCTGAAGATATGAATCTTAAGTTATCACCTTTTTAACAACACTTTAGAAACTATTCTTTATGTTTTAAAACCTAAACGATGAACATGCCGATGACGGGCATCAGCGTCACCGGAGCGAGAAGCTACGCCCTGCGATCGCCAACGCGCCTGCCCAGCGCGATGACTATGGACAAACCTCCAGATATTGAGCGGCCTATATCCAGCAAATGACTGTGTTACGCTGAAAGATAATGAATTTATTTAAAAGTTCACAAAAAGCACCTCCAATAACCAACTATCGCTTCTCGACAGGAAATAACAATGTGAAAATTAAACTGTGTATTATTAATTACTGGCAACAAGCCTACTTAATTGCTACCGTTAGCCACATATCCAGGGCCGCACTAGGGCGTGCCAAAGCTAGCCAATAATTACGGTTAACAGGGCCGGATTCCGTGTAAATTAATATGCAATTAACATGCCATGAGATCGCATCTTATGCCTCCCTTGTGTGTGTAATGTGGTATTAAGTATGTTATTAACAATAACACTGTGAATTATGAACTGTAATTGTATGTTGCTAAGGTTTAAAATGTACGTCGTGATTTGTTTCCCGGCCCTTCCGCGGTGTTTCTGAAAATAATAATTACCTATTAATACATCAGGTGTTGAATGCTATTTTCCACTTAACTGTTCTTCCGCTAGTGTGTGTAAGCATATGTAAGTATTTTAATAGAATGAGAGAATAATTTAATCTCTGAGTGAATTAGATAGAAAACGTATTAAACGAATAGTTTCTATTTGTCGTAGAAAGTAGTTAGCTAGTTAACTGTTATACAGGCTAATTGGTGCTTTAAATCAACGGCTTTGTAAAATATGGTCATATAAGGCAATACGATGTTTATAAATTATTTGAAATAATAATTTAATGGTAATGGAATTGTAGCTAAATGAAACCGTGCGTTAATAGGTTGTAATTAAAATAAAGCTAATATCTTAATTAGGTGGAAATAAAGGGCATCATAATTACTAAGAGATTGTAGAGTTTAATAAGCAAGTCAGAATATCAAAATTTTAACATAAATCTTCCTCAAACGCATGTTTGTCCTAAATCTGAAGGCATTTCTCTTCTGAGCTGAGCTTTTTTCTAACTCGCAAACTTTCCAGGAGCCTTCATAAGAAACTCGGCGTAACATCATTTGCGCGAATAAAAAATGACTACCGACCACGACACGTCGCTTCATCTGCAATCACGTGGAATCCCGACGTGACACGCCTGTCGCGTGACACTCGATCCATCACGCAGCGTGTTAACATTGTAACCAGTCCACCTTTGCAACTGCAAACAATCTTAATCTATAGAGAGTAGGGTTGAATCTTGCGTAACTCAATACGTTTGATAACCCTGCCACTTAATGCATTACCAAGCAACTAGAACTTTCTGTGTAGTTCTTATTGTATTGATATAAGGTGTGGAATCGTTTGTTTCTATGGTTTAATTTATATTGTTAAGCGTTTCTTAATAAAGCATCTACTCTTATGACGTATGTAAAGTTTGTTTCACGTTTTAATTTCACAGTCGTGTAAGCACGTAGGCACATACAGTGATTCGCGCGTCACAACACAGTTTCTCAATAAGGTTGTCGTGACGTCCATAGTCGGCGCCGGACAAAAATTACGCCCCAAACTTTTGTAAATCGTGTACGCGTTAACTGTCGAATTTCTTCATTATGAATGACGACAACGTAAAGTCACGTTTTCTACATACCTATCCGTCGCTGATGTGCACAGAGGAGTCAGCCAGTTCATTCAGTGTTTGGTAGGTCTTGCAGCGATTCTGCCATTATGACGATGTCGTCTGCAAATCGCAAATGAGATGTTTTCGCCATTTACGTTGATGCCACATCCTTTCCATTCAGCGTGCTGAACATATAATATCCTCCCTTGCATTAGTGAACAAGTTTGGGGAAATGACATCTCCTTGTCTCACTTGATAATACAATTATTCGTGCATCGAATAGCTATTTACACCTACAGCGCCTTAGGCTAAAAGTTATTAAACCAGCATTTAATCACACTACTTAGTACAAGAAAAACATCCCCTATATTCTTTTTGGAGTTCCCTTAGTAAAAGGTAATTAGTGAAAATTGTATTACCGCACCACATCATAGTTTTCTGGCCTTTCCAATAGTTGACTGGTAAAAAATGCCATAAATCATTATGTCCACTATTTAAAAAAAATCAAATAAATAAAAGTTCATGCACACAAACGTTTGTATTGTGCGGTGATGGATTCCACAACCCTTGGCTCAGATGGCAGAGGTCACTACCAAATAAAATGAAATGTATAAAATATCCAGTACAGAAATCGTTCTAGGTACAAAAACATAAGGTCTTAATTAAAATAAAAAGTAAATTAACTACAAAGAACAGGAACCTTTAAAAATTATCAGCGGCCGCTGCACTAGACTTGAGGTCTGTGTCGCAGGAACCATTGCAGTTGATGTATTTGAATTTACAGATCAAAAGTCATCAAGCTAGTAAAATAAATAAATGCAATGGGCATTAGCCAAAAAACTACTTATACCTACTTAAAAATATCAATTGTTAATGCCAACATAAACAAGTACAAACATATCAGACAACGGATCAACTAAAAAGCATATCTCGATCTAGTATGACGTCTATACGCGTCAATTGACGCTCCGAATCCGAACCTATACTAAGAGTATTGATTAAAAAAGCAACATAAATTAGCGATTTGCCGGGGCGGGCGGGGGTTGTTGTCAAAAAACTTTTATAAGTGTTTATGTGTACGCGCCCCCCCGCTGACACCCTTTCGCGTATACCCACATTCGTATAAAGCGAGGGTACACTCGCAGGGTGAAGTGGCGAGGGGATTTTCTTGGATTTTCTAAGAAATAAGAAAAAAATTGTACATGACAACATTATCAACAATTTTCTTTAGGTTGATAGCTTTTATTTTTTTTTATAAGAGCTTTCAAGATCGCCGCACTTCACCTGATGGTAAGCGGTCGTGAGGTCCAAAAGCTAGGTCGACAAGCATAATAGAACAAACTCATTCCGCATGTCGCCCTCACCCTGTAGGCCCACTGAGACGCTGTTTTACGAAAACTACTGCATGGAATGAAATGCGGTTTTCACCAATGTATTGTTAGAAGTCTAACTTAAAATTTAGGTACCATTTTGTGGAAGTCCGTTTTTTTTATCCACGCGTGCGACGCCGCCGGCACAGCTATTAAAGAATATTTATCTATCTAACTAAAAAAAAATTCTAACTTAAAAAACCGTAAGAGTTAAAACCGTAAGACCTTGCGTAAGGTAAACTGGGCTAGGTTTGCAAGCCGATCTTGGATCATGCATAGGTATATCTTTCTCTGTGCTCTATATGTAAAAATGTTATAGGTCATATCAATACTTATTTAAATTATGCTACGCGCCTATCAATAAATAAATACTCAGTTCAATCCCAATTATTATCATCTGAAACGAAGAGACCTATAACCGCTTCAGCATTCGCCTGTACGCTGACATACAAGTACATGTAAATTAAACACCACCGCACACAGACACGCACACAAATAAAAACGCGAAGAAACACCGCGGAGAGGAAGAATGTATTAAGAAAGCGAGAAAGGGACGGGCTACTAATTAACACCTCGGGTGCGAGCGGGAGGGCAACACACGCCACGCTAATTAAGAATACAAGAAGAAAGACTCGTTTTATGTACGCCATTGGCCGTTTGTGTGCGTCAATTTTATGTGTGTTGACGATTTTCCATTTGTAAGGCTAGGGTTGGTGCCGTGGAAAACGTCATTTTGCCGTCAAGTTAACGGATGTTTTGTTTTTGCCGGTATCGGAAGGGAATCGACGTTTATCGATTGCGGTGCAAATTAGTGGGTAGGTGGGATTGTAGAAAATGCGCCCGGGAGATTATCTAAATTGAAAAGTTGGTGATGTCTATGCAAGTTACTGGAATGTTCTTGAATGGTTTTGAGAACGACAAAAGTCTGTCAACATTACGCATATAGCGCTTGAGTAGAATAGATGTTAAACGCGTTACAGGTGAACACTATAAAAAGAGTTGATAGATATAAATGCTGCCAAAACAAAGAATCGATTTAAAAAATGCGTTTATATTATACGTATAATTATACTTCTAATTTGATATGGGATAAGTAAATCCTTGAAGGATACCTGAAATACTTCTTAAATCTATGTATAATATGTATTTATTTACAAAAAAAAGTATTTAAGTAAGTTTATCAGTTGATTAGTACCCATAGTACAAGCTTGTCTTACAGGCTTGTTGAAAGCCAAAGTGGCAAGTCTTGGGTTATTTATTATTATTATTGAATCTATCCGACCGTAATTGAATCTGAAACCTTTTGCGCTTTAGGCACGCGAACGCGTCACAAAGTCGTCGAATTATTTGTTTCTATTTGATTTTCATCTAATATACACGTGTGCAAATGTGTTCTTCATGATGTTTTCTTTCACCTTATAAGCGTCGAATAAACAAATCTTTTAGTCAAGATAAAATTGTTGAGTCTATGGAGGCCTAAGAAAGAGCAGTGACAGCCCTATGTATCGCGAATGTATAGGTGTTGCGTTATTAACTCATTATGTGAAGAGTTAGAGAGTACATAAGACTTTATTTACTGGTTAATTGAAAGAGGTTTCTCTGATAAGAGTTTGGTAAAGACAGCGGTATCGGCCCGTTTTATAATATATTTGGTTTTAATAAGTTGCGACTTGCAAAAATAAGTTGGTTTTCAAAGTTTCGGGGGCCGGTTGGCGTCTGATCGCTTGGTTTGTTTTTGTTTCTAATTATCAATTAGAGCTTTTGTCCGCAGGGGTTTTTGAGTACCTATGGCTATTGTTTGAAGATAAACAGAGTGAGAGGGATATATAAATGAAGAGCTGTGACGTCGTGACCTGTGCTAAATGATTTTCTATCAGGAATGCCCAGGACTACCATTTGAATGTGTGACGCTTACTGATATGCTACGACTATGATAACAAAAGATTTTCTATAATGTCTTATTTATCGGCGGTCAATACTCAATCTTGTTCTTCAGCTACATTTATAATACAAATGTTATAGATAAGTTACATTGAAGAGAGGATGCGCATATTCTTTACTATTGCACAGAAGACTGCCAAAAATAATAAAGTTAAGGATGAAAGCAAACATGAACTAAGAAGCATGTGTAACTTATAACTTAGGGTGAATTAAATCTTCTCTACTCTGGCATTGACATAGTGGCTTCCCCTACCTTGATGGTAAGCGAAAATCCCAAGTCATTGTGGTAATGGCAAGTAACCTTTTAAATCGGATTCTTGTCAGTGCCAGACCGAAAGATACTTCTATGACGATTATCTGTTGCCGTAGCAAATTTGGCGAAACGATTCTGTCCAAGACATTCGGTTTTCAGCGATCATTTCTTCCGCAGACTGAATCTGACACCACACAATCGCGGTATTTCCTGATCGCTACGACTATGTCCTTCTCTAAACGTTTGAAGAGAGCTTTTTCCTTGCGGTAGGCAGAGGCATTTGACAGGCTCGGTGGCTCATTTGGTAGTGACCTCTGCCCTATGAGCCAAGGGTCGTGGGTTCGATTCCCTCACAGTACAAACATTTGTGTTCATGAACATGTCTGTTTGTATTGGTCTGGGTGTTTTCTATGTATAATATGTATTTATTTACAAAAAAAAATGTATCTAAGTGAGTTTATCAGTTGTCTAGTACCCATAGTACGAGCTTCGGCTTAGTTTGGGGCTAGGTGGCGCTGTGTGGCCCAGCGTGGCGTGTCTTGGGTTTGCCGAGACACAACAATAAATAAATAAATAAATATATTTATTTATTTATTGTTGTGTCGCGGCATTTACTGATGTCCATGGGTTGCAGTTACTGTTTATCATCAGTCAGGCCGCTTGCTTGTTAGCAATCCATAGCGATTTCAAAGAAAGACTATGTTTTTAGCAACCATGAAGTCAATTAGTTGTATAATAGGCGGTTCGAAACGTGACCGATAAATTGGGATCATTGTTTGCTGGGTTTTGATATTTAGAGCAATTATTACTTTTTCGCAGAAAAAATAAGGCTTCCTAGACCAAACGACGAATGATTTGTGCGGAAAATGTATAATATAATTTTGTTTAACTTGATTAGGATCGAAATAATGAACAAAACGACACATTTTGTTTAAATGTCTTTATAATCGGGGCATAGGTACTTATTTGTTTTTGTTAGTAGAAACATAAATCGCTAAGTCGCTGAAAGTTCTAAGTCAGCCCAAAACTCTTAGATAAATTAAAATTTAATAAACGTTAAGTTATCCGACCGATCGAAGTGGCGAGCATTGGGAGAGGCCTATGTCCAGCAGTGGACTGATGTGGACTGATGATGATGATGACGAAGTTATTAGTATCGCGCTTTATCTCCTTCTAGTCGTATCAAAGTGTAGTCTCCTCATCATCAGCTTTTCGCAGTCCACTGTTGTTTTTTTATGCAAGAGGCGGCAGACGAGCAAATGTGATGCCTGATGGTAAGCAGTCGGCACTGCTCATGGACACCCGCAACTCAAATCGAGTTCTGGGGTCGCTGCCGGCCTTTTAAATGGGAGCACGCTCGTTTCTTGAAGGCTCCCAAGTCGTAGTTGTTCGGAAAGACTGTCGTAGAGAGCACCAATGTGTGTATCGGTACTTTGACACAATGAAGATATTGAGCGCGTTAGTATTGTGCATTGGACAGTGATTAGACGCAAAGTTGAATCCAATTTGTTGCCGCGGCATTAGAGATCAACGAAAACAAGAATCAACGATTTTAATTTCACAAATGCAACGTTATTTCGACATCACGTCTACATTTTCCACAAACATGGACGGGCACAGACGAGCCATTGTCGCTACACACAAATCGTTTTTTGATCACTCCCGAACCGACGGCATCTTATCTCAGTCCGACTCACGTTTATTTGTTTTAAGCTTCCAATGCGAACGAATGAAACAGCCTGTGTGTATCGAATTTCTTATAACGTCACAAATCTATACCTCGCTTAAAGGAAATTCAACTTTGTCTTGTTGAAAATAAGGTTGACAGTTGTTTGTGGAGGCGACGGCGAGTTAGATGCCCAGTTTTTCCTAAAGAAAAAGCTTGTAAGAAAACGAAGAATGGCGGAAGACAGGGGAAGGGATGGCAGATATGTCTCAGAGCCGTGATGAATTAAATTTTTAGGGGGGTATTGTGGGGTTGCCCCTTTCATTGGTGCGTCTTCATCCAGTTATTCGTTTCTTTAATTCGTGTTAATTAATTTTTTTGGTAAGTACCAAGCGCAAAGCGAGAAATGAGGTGGAAAATTCCGATTCTGATGCCTTTCTTTGGCGGAAAAAAAGTGTCAAAATTCTGGATACTTTAATTTTCAGATTTAATTTTTATGGGGACATTTTAGTAAAATGCAAAGTAAGAGCATATTTTCTATACTCGTATTAGTAATCATGCCAGTTTCTGTCGTTCAAAGATAAAGGTTCATATTAATATTATTGGATTTTGGGGTTGAAAGGCCATATAGACCATTTCTGTCCGATGTTTCCCTTTTCAAGTTTAAAGTACAATACTTAGTCCTGTACCTTTTGACCAAGAACTGCCACATAGTATATTGAGCTATGAGTGCCATAATATTGAGCAATGAGTGACTCTTTTAAGTGCAACATGACTTGCCTTCCTAGGTGGTAACGCCGAAAGTTTATCTTAAAGTTAACAAAGACAACCTTTTCGTAGAGGATTAAATAACCGCCAAGAGGTACAACTGGTACAAGCTCACCTATTCCTCACTGCACGTATTTCATTACCTCCTAGCCCTTAAAGTAAACAAGAAAACGTCACCGCAATAGCGTAGCTAAATTACGAAAGTTCCACGATTAATCGGCAAACTTCGCTCCGTGCACCCACGTACTCGTATGCACGCCGTCCCAAAAAACTTGAATCGATAACGCAAAACAAAAGAGTGCCCCCCTCGGAAATTCCAAAATCGATGCGAAGAAGTGTCGTTAAAGAACCCCCAAAAATTAAAACCCCTCGTGCATACATGCAAACAAATGAACGCACACACACGCCCCACCCTTAATGAACTATTCACGGGATGTGTGTTTGATTTCGTTGTCATGCAAAAAATATGGATGAGCGTGCCGGGGTTACTTGAGGTCGTGGCGATGTGTTTTTGTTTTGGTATCATTTCGAAACTTTAATTGTCGAATTGTCAGTCGAAGATTTAAATATAGAACCTTCAACCAATTAGGATAATGGATGAAAAGTATACTCGTATATATTTTTTAATATTGAATGATTGAAATGGGTTCTCTAAAGAAAATATGTAGTGGCTCTGACAACCGACTGATGCCGGTATAACCATCACGATTGAAGGCGCAGCTAAATACCACAGGCCGATGACGGGCAGCAGCGTCACCGGAGCGAGAAGCTACGCCCTGTGATCGGCTACCCGCTTGCCCAGCGTGGCGATTATGAGTAAATCCTCCAGATGTTTGCCCAAAGTGGCAGTTGACTGCGATAGGCTGATGAGGATGATATCTCAAACATTCGTGGTCCTCACGATGTCCACACATTGATAACGGGACGTTCACTCGTTGTCCACGCTAACTCTATCCGTGGACCATCCGTCGACATCGTTTATACATCAAACGATGTTGTCTTAGTTTGAAAGTTTATTACATTCTATACCGCCTCTACAATGAGGAATGCTCCGAATAGTTATTCGAACTTATCCCATTCTCTCGTTTCCTCTCCCGAACAACACATGGTCTGTCATCCGCATACTATTCAGACGATAGTGGCGCGCACCAAGAGGTTTTGTTCCTCGTTCCTGCCCCGTGTCATTAAGTCATGGAATGCTCTATCAGCCCATGTGTTTCCTTCCTCTTACAATCCTTGGTTCTTTAGGCGGGTCGTGAAACGGCATCTCAGCGGGCTTTCAGAGTGAAGGCGACGAGTTTGTCCTATTATGCCTGTCGACCTAATATTTGTCCCTGACGACGGTAAGCGCATCAAGTGGAGTGAGGTCATCCTGAAAACTATTTTTATAAAAAAAAAATAAGTAGGTACAGTTTATCCTTCAAATACTCAAGTTTGGCTAAAGCACCGACCCACGTTGGTGCATTGATCCAATTCTCTAATATTGCATGATAAGAAACGATATTTCGCTACAAATGACATATTAAGACTAAGTTTAATCAGTTGATAAAAGTTATGACCATGTAACTACTATTCATAATTCACTTTTATACATTAATCCACTCGTATTTTGTAAAGCATTATTTGTCTCGTGCATACAATATGGTTTGAATATGGCTTATGCACTAATTTATTTATTTTGTGCTAGCCTTTTGTAATTTATGATTATTCTAGTTTTGCAACTACGAGTAGACATTTTTAGGTACCAATTTCTTCCAGAATGGGAACTTTTTATGATAATCTATGTTTTTTTTTTATTTTTCGTATTTGTATTGCTTTAAATGTTGCAATTGCGTCATTGTGTTTGAAAAAACTTTGAATGATAGTCCATAGCAATAAAAAGTATACGGCGTTCGTAATAAGTTGACCGAGAAATGAGACATAATAGATATAATTATAATTATCGACACATATAAGCATTAACGGCGTTAAATACGTTAATTACCACGCACAGGCGTCTACCTTACCTACTTATAGAATATAGTATGTAAAATAACGAACCTGTTCAAGTGAGATGAGTTAGGTAATATAGAGCAAAACAAACAATATGAAATTAACGAGATATTATAATTTTAAAGAGTCCCTAATTTCAGACGATAATCGTTATATAAAAAATCCTTTTAATAACGTAGAAGTAATAGCTTAAAATGGCTGTAAAAATAAACAAATTTCGCCCATATTTTAATGTAAGCAATTAAATTGAACGAAATCGCGAACGATTTCAGTTTTATAGCCAATAAAGGGCACGCAATGTTTACACCGAGTGCCTCAGACGGACAGACGTATATGTGCGTATTATTGTGTAATATGTCGTAGATACAAATGGGGTTTTCTATGTCTGTTTTAGTATTAAAGTAATGAGTAAATGCTCCAGGTAATCAACATTAATCTGGTTTAAAACTAAGGTTTTCCCTTACACTATGAGTACTAAACGACGACCAGGATGCGCCTTCCAGAACACCAATATTCGTTACAATATAGATTAACTTTCTAAAATGACCCGACCGACTGGGAATCGAACCCGGAACCTTCGGATCGTCTATATTTAGGCTTTATGGCACCACTGACGCCGTCTTTGGAATGATAAGAAATGTATGAGTCATTAAAAGGGTTAATTACCTACATTCCAGTCCAAATCAATTGTTTTTGAAAGAAAACCTAACAAAGACCCATTCCCTTATAAGACTACTTTACGAAGCCCACGGGATGAGATGAGTGGTCTTAGTCTAAATCAACCACACCAATATTATACAAGTTTATATTTATACAAGTGTGTTATGAAAACCCAAGAAACGCCATGTTGGGCCACACATCGCCATCTAGCCCCAAACTAAGCCAAAGCTTGTAGGTACTATGGGTACTAGATAATTAGTGATAAACTTACTTATAGTTCATTCGCGTTAAGAAAATAGTGACTGACAGGTCACTGACAGGCCACTAGCCAATTAAAACGCTAGAAATTATAATTCTAATTCTAGCGAGAAATTATAATTCTAGCGTTTTGATTGGCTAGTGGCCTGTCAGTGACCTGTCAGTCACTATTTTCTTAACGCGAATGAACTATAGATACTTATTTTTGTAAATAAATACATATTATACATAGAAAACACCCAGACCAATATAAGCAGACATGTTCAGTGCGGGAATCGAATCACGACGATTGGCTCCGAAGGCAGAGTTCAGTACCAAATTAGCCATCGTCATCATCATCGTCAATTGAACGATTTGCCTTAGATACCACGCTTGGCAGGTGGGTCTGTTCAGATTGACCAAACCAGACATTTTGCAGTACAGTCGATTTCACAATCGAACCGAAACACACACAAGTACAAGTCGGTCATAAATGTTAATGTCGTATGATAACTCACCGACTAGACGCGGCGGGGTCATAGGATACCGGAGTTATGGTATCGATACCAAACTTGACTTTTATGAGGAATTACGAATACTTATTTGGTCGTGTGGGCCTCGAGTTCACATTAGGTTGTGTTGTGGTGACAGGAAATTCCTATTGCGTGACGTCATACGGGAACGTTGAGTTAGATAGATAGATAGATATTCTTTATTGCACACCAAACAATTGACTTAAAACTATGTATAGTAGACATTTTTCTGTAGGCGATATAGGCGGTCTTATTTGTGTCTTGCGTCCAATCACTGTCCAATGCCCAATACTAACGCGCTCAATGTCTTCATTGTGTCAAAGTACCGATACACACATTGGTGCATTGGGCGCAAAACGTTACGTTGGTGCAAATATCTCCAATATGTGGCCGCGGCTTAAAAAAACGAGAGTGGAATTTATCCTAACATTAGAAAAAAAAACTTTTTCGTCAAAAGGCAAAAAGTAAAACAATTTCCCATCATCAAAAACTGAGCTACAACCGAACGCAATCAAAAAACAAAATGGCGTTCATCCCAAAAGAAAATTACATTAATACGCGTACAGTAAACATGTATGTGTGTGTGTATGTGACGGGATGGCGCAAGGCGGCGATGAGTTTTAAAGTTTTTAAGGGTTCGCCGAAGATTGCGTGCCTTGATTACCGGCCCACCCTCCCCCTCTGGCCCAAACACCGCTGCCCTCCCATTTTTAAGGAGGGAAAATTAAAAGTGTAGCGTGCGTGCGAATAGTTTTGACACTTTGAAGACATTTGTAATTAGCTCCTTTTTCGGATTTGTTGTTTGGTCGAAAGTGTTTAATGTTCTTATCGCTTGTTACTTTGATGTTTATCTATTTAATAATAACATGTTAAATGTACATAGTAAGTGGTGTTACACTGACTGATCTCGAATTTCCGAAACGAAACCGAATATTCCGTACCTATTACATAGATGTACAACATATTTTGCAATAAACTATTGAACTTGAACTTAAGTTGCAAACTTTACTAAGTACACTATAGTTAAACCCTTATCTAAGTAAGTCTACACCATGCATATTAGGTCCGAAGCAGAAAGTTCTATCCTAACCGTGGTACTGCTTTCCTCCTGTTTTACACAACTACTTACAGATAAACATGCTTGGAAAATTGTGATAATAATTTTGCGCTTGTGCTTGACAATTAATATTATACTCGTATTTAATTTTTAATACAAACAATGTAAAGAACTTAGTAAGACTGCAAAACATTTTGATTTGCCTATACATATATTAAGTCGTATTAAGTCATATGTTACTTAATGTTTAGAATTAGTAAAAATGATGAGATTACTTAGATACAATACCATATGGACATGGTAGATTGATGTTTCTATTAAATAGTTAAAAAAAGCTAGTAAGTTAGCTAGAGTAAAGACTCTACTACACGATGAAGTACCGGTAGAGCAAAGTTTTGGACTTGCAAAAAAATTACCAGGGTTTTTTGTAGATAACAGTATATTGTTTATTTTTCGTAAAAACTAACTCTTGACATTTGCAAACCGAACTGAAATTTCGATTAAGTACTGTTCTAAAAAAAAACGTTAAAGTATCAAAATTGCTCGGCCGCCGATCCCAGCGACATGTGCGCGCGAAGGACAGCCATCGCCCGTCGTTCATTTACGAACGATTGTAATTCGTCGTATATCTGCTACGACTGTGTGCACCGAAATGATATTAAAACGACGTCTTGTTTTCGTCGGTAGACGTAGCATCGTCTGCGTGCTTTCGTGTAAATATGTAGATTGTGTCGTTGACTATATCGTGCAATTGTTATGGAAGTTTGTTACTGGTTGGCTTTGTCAGTTAAGGATTTGTACTTGAAAAAATTTTAAGCTTACCTGACTGTATGGTCTCACATCTAATAAGCTATTATTAAAAGGAAATTAAATGGAGAATGTACAGCCTTGCTATTATAATCTCGATCAATGTTACGAGAGGGGCTAATTTAAGTGACCTATATCATCTTCATCAGTATTTATAAACACGTCTATATTCACTGACATAGCATCTAACGCCTCTCTGCTACCCTAATCAGGTCATCGGGTCATCAGTTTATCATAAGAGGAGTCGCTTATCGATCTATACTTACTATGTTTTTAAAACCGCGGTCATCTCTCAAGAGTCTTTTTTTAGGGTTCCGTAGCCAAAATGGCAAAAACGGGACCCTTATAGATTCGTCAATGTCTGTCTGTCTGTCTGTCTGTCTGTCTGTCTGTCCGTCCGTATGTCACAGCCAGTTTATTCCGAAACTATAAGAGCTACGTTATTGAATTTGGTATGTAGATGTATTCTGTTAACCGCATTAAGATTTTAAAGTAAAATCAGAAAAAAAATCCAAAATTTTTGAGGTTCCCCATACATGGAACTGAAATTCAAAAATTTTTTTTTCATCAAAACCATACGTGTGGGGTATCTATGGATAGGTATTTGAAAATGATGTTGAGGTTTCTAACATCATTTTTTTCTCAGATGAATAGTTTGCGCGAGAGACTCTTCCAAAGTGGAAAAATGTGTGTCCCCCCCCCCGTAACTTCTAAAATATGGGCATTATAAAACTGAAAAAAATATATGATGTGTATTACTATGTAAACTACTAACGAAATTTGGTTTGAATGAAATCTAGACATTAGTTATTTTTTAAACATCATAAATCAAATTACCTAATTTTTTTCATTCAATCAGTGGTACGGAACCCTACGTGCGCGAGTCCGACTCGCACTTGGCCGGTTTTTATAATCTATATCGTTTCTGGGAGAGATTCCTTCTTCACTTCTGCAAGGCAATGCTAGCATTGTTGGTCACCCTTCTAGTTCTTTTGCGAGTACATATTTTCCGTTAAAATTCTTACTCATTTCCTAATCACTGTCAAACTGTCTTTACCTGTCATTCTTAAATTCTTTCAGACACGTCCTCATTACCGTCCTGAAATTCTATTTGTAATGCTTACACAACTATGTCACGGAAAACCAGGCTTTACCTGTCATTCTTGAATTGACACCTTCTCATCGCCATCTCAAAAAAAATCACCATAGCCTTCACAAAAACAACATACGAGCGCCATCAGATAAGCGGAACACTAAATCCCGGCATTACCGGCCCCCCGAAATTAAAAACAGAACGCACACAGCCACCCTGGCGTACACCCGCTCACCTAATTATCGGCGCGAAGGGACTTTGCATAAGAAAGTATTGGTGCGTTCCACGTTTTACGACGCGTGTCGCCCCCACCACGGCCCAGATAAAAAATCTCCCATTTCCTTAATTCGTTTATCGGGGCCTGCGAGGCTTTGTCTCGATCGATGGGCAAATGAGCGAGGAACGTGACGCGAGTGTGTATTAAGCTTAAGGTGAACGTTTTGGTGTACGTACAATTAAGATGGCTGTTTTTCTCACTTCATCACGTATGGTGGTGGTGGTACGATGGACGGGTGGGCTATGATGAATGCGGGGTTTAAAAACATGAGTTGTTCAGATCAAATGCTACTTTGACCATTACTCATTTGCTTTTAGTAACTTCCATACAATTATGTTGATCAGTGAGTGCCCTTTTGTTCCTCTGTTAAATGTATGTGCTTCTCTAATTATTAGGTACTTTTTTCTGCAATAGATATTGATGGCACTATTACCCGTCTTTGCTGTAATCTCTAGGATTCAAAGTCAAGCAATCAAGAGGATATAGTATTCTCTATCCTATATTGATAGAATTTGGTCCACAGTAATCACCTCGTTTAAAAAAAAAGTTTTCTTATCTACTTTAAGTACCTACCTGAAGTTTGAGGAGGTATCGGTCCCAAGACCATTGGGATCGTCTGCACTATAGGCAATAAGCTTCTTACATCATATGCTTCGAGGTCATCAATGTCTGTGTTCGAAACTCTACAAAGATAAAAAAAATGTAATTTAAAGCTCCATCGTTAATTAGTCCCAAAAATAACAATTTGCTGGTACATACATAATGCGCGTACCATCATTACCCAAAACCAAAATCAAATTAAAACCGTGCTAAGTAATAGCACGATTTCAAGTCACATTTTAAAGTTTCTCCCCAAAAGTCGATAAATTACTCTGAACACATGTATAGCCCCTACGGTGGTTGGTAATTAAGAAACGCATTAATCACGAATCGGATCGTTTCTGCGTCTGATTGCGAATGTGACAAACTGCTATAAGTCATGCGTTTTCTTGTGAGGTGTACGTATGACTGTAATGGCTGTCTTGTACGGCTGTGCGTTGAATGATTTTTGCTAGATGCTTTCATTTCAATACTGGAATGTATGGGTTTGATAATTATGGGTAGGCCTAGGTGTTTGATGAAAGTGGCGAACAAATGAAGAGGCCTATATTAAGCAGTTAACTGCGATAGGCTGATGATGATGACTGTATGTGAATGGTGACGAAGGCAAATCCCCCCAATTGACAATTGTTATTGGAAGAAGCCTATGTCCAGCAGTAGGACTTTTGCAGGCAGATGATAATGAAGACGCAACAATCACACTCACACAGCTTATTTTTGCTTAAACCTGCGTACTTACTGAGTCAAGGTAGCTTTAGATTCCTGACTTCAAAGGTGTATCAAGATCACCACGCTTGGTAGGCGCGTTGGTGACAGGGGTAGGTAAGCGCTGCTGCCCGTTTCCTGATATTCCATTATTCTTCCTCTACGACCCACATGGAATTATATCTAATTTTTAGGTAGGGTGGTCCTATTAAAATCCAGAAAACACAAGGACAGCACGAGTGTCTGTTTATGGCATCATAATTCCGGAAGTGTGATTCAATTATGATTTTTTTTCTTTGGAAGGTGATGGTAATCGAGCTTGTTCTTTACGTTCTCTACGTTTGACCAGAATCAGTTGTTTGGTTCTATTTTATTCTTTAAAATCCAACAAGTAAGACCGCGTGCATTACTTGTGATGCGCAAGAGTCGCTCGTGTCGTGGGTGCGAGAGGCGTGGGCTATCGCAAATCTCGGCCCTGAATGCTATCTAACGAACTCGCGTGATATTGCACATCAGTAAGTTCTCACTTGAATATAAATAACAATAGAATACATATCAATAGAAGATAGTAGAATAGGCAATAGAATGAGCGCTGCCTATAAATGAAAAGATCCGGGTTCGAATTCCTAGTTAGATCAAAAAGAAATCTATTTAGATAAACATCTGCTTTTTCATTAAGATACATACCTATTATTGTATTGCGTCTTTGCCATCGCCATGCTGGACAGTAAAAGGCTTCACGTTTCATTTATAGAATTTTATTCTATATGCAAGGAGCAACTTTCGATTACTAGATATAATATTGCTTACAGATCTTTGACGTGTTAATAGCATGTTTGATATTGTTTGTATATCCGATCACATTTAATTTAAATGATGTGTGCCATTGATATACCTACTCGTAGTCCAAACGATGAAGATCAGTTATTTTTCAGTAAAAAATGCCGAATGTCCTATTTTTAATGGAGTCTAATGAAAAAATCAGTCTTATGAAATATAGCAGTGCTCGCGACTTCGTACGCGTGGAATAGTTATTTTTCCCCGTTTTTTTTACATTTTCCATTATTTCTCCGCTCCTAATAGTTACAGCGTGATGTTATATAGCCTATAGCCTTCCTCGATAAATGGTCTATTCAACACAAAAATAATTTTTCAATTCGGACCAGTAGTTCCTGAGATTAGCGCGTTCAAACAAACAAACAAACTCTTCAGCTTTATAATATTAGTTAAGATTAAGATTTTACCCTTACTTACAATGAAACTAACAAAAACTTACAATTTACCCGTGCTTAGTAGGTAAGCGTTTATTTAGAATAGAAAACTTCACAAGTTTCTTATGCATAATTGGTTACTCTCCATTCAAATATGCAGAAGCAGCTATAGCCGAAACTTTTATTGAAGTAACTATGAAATCTTTTATTGAAAGTACTATTGTACGTATGAAGATATGACAGTAATAAAAATATTTCCTTCCAAAGACAATTGTGCCAATCCTACACCATAGAAAAAAGCCCCGTGAACTTTGGCTCGTTCACGCCTCGCATAGCAAAGGGCAGATCGATGCTTGTCAAACAATAAATGTCACGTCCATTCCCTCATGCTAATGCACCACCCTGAACCCACCACTTGCTATCCCATTATCAACCTTAACACAAACACAATAAAGTCTGACTAAACGCAGATAACGCGTCGAGGAATCAACCTCCCGATTTTTCTTTGAGGTGCGAACGATGCTCCAATTTTTTGGCGAATTTTATGGGATATTAAAACAAAGTGAGGCATCTATATGTTCACTGTTGCGTTTTTATAAGGTGTGAAATCTTTTTTATGGATTTGGCGTGACTTCTGATTTTATTAAGACGTATTTGTGTTTTCGTATTTACGTTTCTTATTTTCAATTTCTCTCGTAGAATCCACGAAATCTTTTCGTTCTGTTGGGTTAAGAGATGGATGATCATCGTCGTCATCAGCGTACAAATGTCCACTGCTAGACATAGACCAACAATGCCAATTGCCATTTAGGACGTCTTGCAGGCTTCAGGCTTCGTAACCAGGTTTGGCAATCAGTTTTTTTTAAATTGTGGCTCGATATAATGGCTTCCCTACGCCTGATGGAAAGCGAAAAAGAAGCCCAAGCCGCTGTGACAACTGGCAAGTAACTGATCAGTTACCTGTCAGTTGCCACCGCCATGCCGGCCCAACCCTAACCCCCCCATTAGCTCCGGAAACCTTACTCACCGGCAGAAACACGACCCATAGGTCATTTGGCTGCGGTATTCTATAGGTTGGAGGTCCTTCTCCGGACGGGCGGCACAATTCGAGCGAAGATTCGCTATGCCCTACCTCTCTTAAATTTATTTGTTTGAGGTTTTATTTGTACCCAGGCAAACGCTGCTACCGAGCGAGCTGCTAGAGCGAGAAGCTACGTCCTGCGATCGCCAAACCGCCTGCCCAGCGTGGCGATTATGGGCATATCCTCCAGATGTTTGCCCTGAGTGGCGAGCAACTGCCTCTGCAGTTGTCTATTCTATTCTATGTATTCTATCCTATTGCAGTCCACTGCTGGAAATAGGCCTCTGTCTTTATCCAGCAGTGGACTGCAATAGGCTGGTGATGAAACGCTGCTACCCGTTTTCTCCTGATGTTCTCTTGGTTGTCTTCTACGACACCTACCAAAGATGGATATTACTATCTTAATTAATATTTTAGACTCAATTACGTTTTAGTTATAAATTCCAATCCAAATACGAGTTATAGCTGTACATTTACACATTCCAACATCTTGCGAACATTATGTTTGCAAATACAATCGCGTACTTTAATATATCTTGCACTCACAGCTTAGAGAATGGCCGTTGAGGCCGAAATATGGTCAGCAGAGTAATATTATTGTTATTTTATTCCGTACTATGAAATCTCTTGCGTGCTTAGCTAGTCTTCTTGGGTATACTAGTAGACCGGTTTGCTCGAAAATCGGTTAGGTGGAAATGGGTAAAAAGTCTCCCGGCCTCTGATGAAGTAAAATGTACAACGTGTTAATGAAAAAAAGAGCAAACCTCAGAGACCCCTAGTTAGTAATAAATAATTATGTTGTTATAAAATTTAATTTTGCGAATAATTTACTAAAATATTAGTTTTTTGCATTCTTATGTTTGTTGAAAATTAGAAAGTATATGCTAATTACGCACGATCTTGCCCATCTTCACATTTAATAAGGTTTTATGAAATAAATTAGGTAGTTTAGCTAATTCTGAAAAACGCATGTACTAATAATAGAGTTAAGTAATGATTAACACGACGTAATTAAAATATTTTTAGTAGTCTGGCTCGGTGGCTCAATGGGTAGTGACCCCTGCCTTCTGAACTAAGGTTAGTGGGTTCGTTTTTGATGAACATTATTGTGTTTGTTCCGTGTCTGGTATATTTGTATTTAAATATATACTTGTGGTACCTTCGTTGTTCTGATACCCATAACACAAGTGCTTACGCTACTTACTTTGGGATCACAGCAATGAATGTGATGTTGTCAGATATTATTTATTTATTAAAACCGTACCCCATTTTTTTGAATGTGTGATTCTGCTCACCATACTGAACAAAGCAATTTCGGGTTTTGCGCTTTGTCGTTAACATGTCGTAATTAAAATATCTCATAATTGAGTTACCAATAATCTTTTGGAAATTGTATATCATGAAAATACAGCAAAAATGGTTCTCTATTTATTTTCCCCGTCACATTAATTAACGAAAAACAATGGTATTAAGTTTACACAAACAGTTCCCTTCGGATGAGCTACCCTTTTCTTAATGATCGGAATACTTTTGCAAATGACATCGGGAAGAAAATTACTCTTTCCAACCCTTCCGACCAACCGGTGGAGATCAAAGACGACCGCGAAAAAGTTGGTGTAAGGCCGATTTTATTATCTCGTGTAGATAATGGGGCTGCTGTGAGGAAAATCGTTAGAGGTATGTACTTTTAGTGTAGAAATGCGTAGATAACGTATTTCTAGCATGGAGGAAATTAGATGGCTAAGCTAACGGCTAAGCTATGGAACTCTTTGCCGGAGTCCGTGTTCCCTGAGATATATAGTCCTCAGATTTTCAAGGCGAGAGTGAATCGGTTTTTGTTGGGTGAGCGCGCTCCACCTTAGACTAACATACTAACTAACATCGCTTAAGATCAGGCCAGTTGGGGTCAAGCGCTACCACATTCGAATATAAAAAAAAAAGATGGCATGTATTTTATTGTTGTGCACTAAGTAAACATATTTCTTTCTTTATTGCACACCAAAAAATACCACTTAGAACTAGGTAGGTATTCGAGTATACGCATCTCTGTGCGTTCTTTGAAAAGTGTGGTACAGCTATTCTATTTTAGGACAATTCCATTCGAAACTTATCACGTTGACCAGATAAATTGACTCTCATCAGTTGCTAGTACCCTTAAAAACACTTTCCATCTTTAAAACTCTTACTACTATACCCTTAATAACACTTTCCTAAATACTATACCTTTAAATACACTTCCTTAAGCTCACTATCATGATAATTTTCATTCATTCAATCTGGGATCGAAAGAGGAAGCGATCTCTGGTTTCGAAGGGTACCTAAGACTTAATTTGGATCAGTGCACCAGCGAAATTAGTTTGAAATCTTGTTAATTTTATGGCAAGCCGTCCTTAAATTTCTAATAATATACAACGTTAAAAATCGCTACTGATTCCATCGACTCCCTGTGCTCGCTCATCAACACTCATTGAAAACTCGATGAATGCTCAACATTTTCACATTACCTCGCACCTCTCGAAAGCGCTAAGTCACCACAATGGAAGTTGAACGTGTGAAAACATGATCTACTTCACTCCCTCAGGGTGTCGAGCGGCGCATTGTCGGGAATTCGGGATAGAACCCTGCGTTATCGCGTTTGATCATTTTTTATTGAAAACACGTCTACGTCTTGAGAGCCGATAAATAGGGGCGGAAATCTTGGAACGAGTGCTAAACAAACCGAGCGTTCAAAAGGAGCATAGGTTTTGTAACACGTATTAATGAATATTTGAGGCTTTTTTAATGAAACTACGTCTGTAGCATTATTGTACAATACTCCTAGCATTATGTTCACCTTTTATACCATTGTAAGGGAGTGACCTATCACCTTTTCGCTCCAAGCCATCCTCATCTGCCCGTGCTACATCCTGCCGAACAACAAACGAGGCTAAATACCACAGGCCGATAACGAGCAGCAGCATCACCGGAGCAAGAAGCTACGCCCTGCGATCGCCAACCCGCCTGCCCAGCGTGGCGATTATGGGTATATCCTCCAGGAGTTTGCCCTGGGTGGCGAGCAACTGGAGAGGCCTATGTCCAGCAGTGGACTGCAATAGGCTGATGATGATGATGATTTGTACCATTTTGTGCAATAAAGTTTAAATAAATATTACAAAAGCTGCTCGTGGTATATACTGCGGAATAAAACGAGGCTCTGGTAACCGACTGGTGGCGGTTAACCATCACGATTGCAGGCGTAGATACCACAGGCCGATGACGGGCAGCAGCGTTACCGCATCGAGGAGCAACAACCGCTACAACCGACCCACCTGTCCGGCTAGGCGATTATGGGTAACGCCTCTAGTTATTGCCCAAAGAGGAGAACAATGGGAGGAACCTATGTCCAGCAGTGGATAGTCTGATAATGATGATGATATCACTGCAATTTGAAATAACAACAATTATCCTTGACAGGCTCGGTGGCTCATTTGGTAGTGACCTCTGCCCTCTGAGTTTCGATCGATTCCCGCACAGTACAAACATTTGTGTTCATGAACATGTCTGTTTGTATTGGTATTTATTTACAAAAAAAATGTATCTAAGTAAGTTTATCAGTTGTCTAGTACCCATAGTACAAGCTTCGGCTTAGTTTGGGGCTAGGTGGCGCTGTGTGGCCCAGCGTGGCATGTCTTGGGTTATTTATTTATCCTCTATTTTCAAAAGCGCATTATCATCAAAGCACCAGATCCCATTATCACCTTCCACATCTAAACACAAATTGAAAGTCCACATTCCTTAGTACAAATGAATCCGCCAAAAAAACACTTAACCCACCTTTATAGTCATCCGAATATTGAACCAAAACAACGGACAATAAGAACCAGTAGGCCGTATAACGCGTTTGCGCGGCACCCCGTGGGGGCACCCCCCTTAAGTCCTACCCTTTTAAAGATTCCTCCGTCCTCTCATTTTTAAGACTTTACAATACCAACACATAGACATCGCATATATTGCAAGGGGGTTTCTTAATTTATATTAGTGCTGGGCTGTGTGCGTTCGGGACGCTTAAATTTCTTTCCCGAATTAAGACGCTGAGGACGGGTCGTGTGGGTGCGAAATTGGATTTCCTGTACGTTGAGTAATTAATGTTTCGGATTTCCTTTTGTATCGGGTGTTTTTTAAGAGGTGTAGGTTGTATTTGCATATTAATTGGGCAGTATAATAGGACGGGACTGGTATAGTAAAGGAATCCCGTGACGTTAGGGGCATTGGAATGTGTTTGTGACGAATTCGCGTTCGTATTTGCGAAGATTTTCACACTTTTCTTAAACACATTTGAAAATATCCCAAATCAATGATTAAACTAAAAATGTAAGCACTTAACTGGGAAATAAGGCATCAAAGCCAAATGACATTTTGAAAACTACCGATAGCCTAAAAGAAGATATTAAAGAGATTGTCAGAAGGAAAATCAAGTTTTACTCAAGGAACAACTTAAATATTTGTTTCTAAAAGTCCTTCCTTATGACTATGACTAATCAGATTATCTCATCGGGTAACCAATTTAACCTTTTTCTTGAAACACTCCGGCTATTAAAAAACCGCATCAAAATGAGCCCTATAGTTTCAAAGATAAGCACACATGGAGGCAAATAGACAAAAGCAACTTCTTTTTTACTGAATTATTTTATTTTAATTTTCTTTTAGTTCTTAGGTCTGACCCTTACGTGACAGGTACTGCCTGGTAAGTATACTATGTAGTCTATTATTTAGATTTTATTTATTTTTTTATAAGGAGAGCTTTCAGGATGACCTCACTCCACCTGATGGTAAACGGTAGTGAGGTCCAAAAGTTTGGTCGACAGGCACAATAGAACAAACCCATTGCGCCTGTCGCCCTCGACCTGAAGGCCCACTGAGATGCCGTTTCACGCCCGCCTAAAGAACCCAGGATTGTAAGAGGAAGGAAACACATGAGCTGGAACGGCATTCCATGATTTACACTTATTTTAAATCATTATTACGATTTTGGTAGATGTACCTACATATCAAATTCATTTGTTATTTTCAATAACTTAAGTAATACACGAATCAATCATTCACTTCCAGAGTATCTCGCCAAAACCAATTAATACAAATAAAGATACATCTCATAATAAGTTGTACACGATTGTATTTTTCCGTGTTGGTCGTAATTAAGGCGGCCTCATTACGGGATGTATGGGACGAGGTCTAATGAGGGCGTCCCTCTAACTACCCATCTCTGAGGGCCGGCTGATTAATTGATAGGATACGGCATTTGAAGGACGGATGGATATACAAGTATCATATAATTTGTTTGTGAGACAAGATGTTTTTTTTTATGCGAGAGGCGGCAGACGAGCAAGTGTGATGCCTGATGGTAAGCAGTCGACACCGCCCATGGACACCCGCAGCTCTAACCAAGTGTGAAAATAACGGTTTCGCGCTACTTCGAATTCGATCCGAAACCACGTTTCGGCTTAAATTTTCCTTCCAGACTGCACTTATTTTGACGAAGTATACACAAAATTAGTAAATACATAACAAATTATCATACGGGTGATCAGAAGGCAATATTTTTTACTCCAATAATGAAACAATGTGATTTGAACTTACCTCAATAGGTGTCTAGGAAAACGACCTGAAAAAAAAAGATAAAAGTCATTGTTAAAAGGGACTGTGTCAATGCACTCATTATAAAAGACAAATAAAAGTTTAATTCAAAGTGCACAAGCAGAAAAAGTATTTTGCCGTATTTATTCACGGAGAAAAATGCTAATAAAGCAAAAATAAACAAGTTCTATTGGATGAAAAGTTTCAAAGACTTTTAGTTCCGATAAGGTTTTCTTCTTTTACTCGTTTTCAAGTTAAAAGTAAAAGAGTATGTTTAGTATTCAATCGACCGCGCGACAAGCAAATAAGGGGTCGTGTCGTGCGTAGACCCAAGTTAGATCAAGTGAGATGTACAGAAGGTCATACAGATATTTTACGAGTATGTGTTGAATTAATAAGCCGCTACTTATATGAGTAACGTTTTGAAACCAAAAATCTTAAACTGTTTAATCTCAAAGATGATGAATGCAATATTGAACAAAAAAAGTGTAGGTAATCTCATTCGGTAGGCTTTTGTTTTTTTATATTGGCTAAGCATGAGCTTCCCTCCGCCTGATGGAAAGCAGGAAAGGAAACCCAAGCCGCTCTGACAACGGGCGGGAAACTATGGTTTCCAGTCAGTCATCACAGCCATGCTGGCCTGCAAGATGCTTCTTCATGCTTCGCTTAAAGGATCCCATACTACAAGAAGGCGGGAACACATGTGCTGGCAGAGAGTTCCATTTTTTAATGGTACGGCACAAGTAAGAGTTACCAAACGTTTTAGTGCGCGAAGGAATATTATCTACCGTGAAACAGTGACAACGCATGTTAGCCCGAGTGGTCCTATGTCGAAAAGGTTTTGTCGTCTATTGACAATATTGTTTTTTTTTTCAATAAAAACGAATATTTAAAATTGAACCAAGCAAACAGGGATTATATGCAAGCTTCTATGGAAAAGAATTAGCTTCGTAAAAACCAAAATCTTTGGATAACAAAAAACCTAGCCCACAGAAGAGCCAAATTTGGGTAAGAAACTGGTTGCAATGTTTTTCTAAATATAATTAAATAGGCACTCTCATAATTCTGGAATTCGGTGTCATATTATCATCGACTATCAGTAAGATAGTTTAGTAATTCACAACCAATACCCTTCTGTCATACTCTGTGTCGTACATTAAGGATAATGGATGTGGAACTTGGCTCATTCGCAACACGTAACCTTTGATAAACGAACTCTCCTTTTTACGTTTTCTAGTCACTTAATTTTGATTTTGGTTTGCTTTGGGAACGTTCGTGGAGAATTTTAAGAATACGAGACCATTCTTTAAAGGTAAGTATATAGCTCTGTGTCTCTATAGTAGGTATAACAGATACTTTCTTCTCTTCATTAAGTATTGTAGATGCCTGTGTGTGGTAATTAACACACCCATTATTTTTGTATTACATATGGACTGTCAGTACTCCTAAACTATTTCAAATATGATAATAAACTCATTTTATGTATCACCTTATTACATTACGTAAATGTATCTTGGAAAAATTAGAAAGAGCACCCCTAACACAGGTGTAACACGGAGAGTATACTGAATAAAGAATCTTCATTTTCATTTAATTTTTACATCACGCATAAAACAATCCAAACAGGCCAAAGTGGAGATCCTTAGTGTTGGAGGCCAAGACTCATTTTGGGTCCCTGCGCCATGTTAGTAAGTAAGTAGTAAGTATAAAACAATAGAAAAACGAAAAAACTAAAATAATGGTAAAGAAAATATATCTTAAACTGTTCTCATTCAAGAACATCAGGACAATTACAGAAGTAATTAAATTCTTGTCATACGTAACGATCGTTTATTTTTCTTTGTTTTTATACACTTCAAAATTTAAAGTTTTCTCTACATCCCTCAGAGATAAAGATGTACGGAATGGTAGGTATGAAAACAAAACACAACTCACAATGAAAAAATGGCTTGTGTGTATACTAAAACCATTTAGCATTTTTCCAGCAAACGTCATTCAATACTTTCCAATGTGCAATTGAAAACAGCGGCTCATTAAAAATCCAGCAACTATTAGAGTGCGGCCGCTGAACTGAGTGCAGCCGCTGAACAAACTGCGGCCGGCGGTCGCAGCCGCAGCGCCAATTAGCGACACGAGGCGTGTGCTGCACAAGTGACCAACTGGGGCGCGCCGAGGGCCGCTGCTGACGTCAGCTCAACTTTGTAATGAACGTAACCTAACTCGGCCCGTTTTATATTGTGAATACTGCAAAGTTGACGGTATTTTTCTGATCTGAATTTTTATTTGCCTAGGAACGGTCGTTGTATACGATAAATGTATTTGTAAAACCTTAACTGGGTCACCAAATATCATCAGAAGCTTTAAGTAAATAAGTAAGTATAAGAAAAGGTACTTTGATAGGTGTTTTGATATATTTATTTATTAACATTGTTAACTTGACGATTCATAAGTGATTATTTTAATTCTATGTGAATAAAGGTATTTTTGATTGATTGATTGATAACAGAAAAATTTAAGTCGTTGTAGAGAAATTTACAAACAGTTACATACTTATTTTAACTATGAGTGCGGCCGCTGAACAAACTGCGTGTGCTAACCATGAGTGCGGCCGCTGAACACTATGCGTGTGCTAACCATGAGTGCGGCCGCTGAACACTATGCGTGTGCTAACCATGAGTGCGGCCGCTGAACACTATGCGTGTGCTAAGCATGAGTGCGGCCGCTGAACACTATGCGTGTGCTAACCATGAGTGCGGCCGCTGAACAAACTGCGTGTGCTAACCATGAGTGCGGCCGCTGAACACTATGCGTGTGCTAAGCATGAGTGCGGCCGCTGAACACTATGCGTGTGCTAACCATGAGTGCGGCCGCTGAACAAACTGCGTGTGCTAACCATGAGTGCGGCCGTTGAACAAACTGCGTGTGCTAACCATGAGTGCGGCCGCTGAACAAACTGCGTATGCTAACCATGAGTGCGGCCGCTGAACAAACTGCGTGTGTTAACCATGAGTGCGGCCGCTGAACAAACTGTTTCTATAAAATACATAGAAACCAATAGGGTAGCTGCGATGCGATACGTCATCCGTTGCTGCCTCATGTCACCCGCTACCAACTTGTACCGGTACCTTTACATGTTGGACTATCGAAGTTGACATTAAAGATTGGTCATTTTCCTTAGACGTCATCTTCTGATAATAATTCCCTAAAATAACAACATTGTATATTGCGATATCCAACTTTAGAACATAATCATAACATCCAACCAACATATAAACACACATAAGCGCCATCTACAATGTTCAATACTGCAACACCCTATCCGGGTCATGTGATTTACTTTTAAGGCCTTAGCTGTAAGATCCTTCTATGTATGTTACATGTGCAATAATTAAATTAAAGCAAAACGGCACTCAATTCAATACTTAAAATTGTGCCACGTTACTAAACGGTGCGGTCCCCTACATGTGACTGTGCAAACTGTGCAAACTCGTAACCCTTGTTTGAACAGTGGACCACGCATTGCATTTTAGGTGCTGTCTTTTAAGCTGAATTTTTAAATACGGCCAATTGTGTGTCACACATAGGCCATTGCGTTGTGTCTTGCACAGGATAGTGACAACTTGACTTGCCAATTGTAGGTACACCACGTGGTCATGTCATAAATACTTATAGGTAAAATCAATAAATATCAGACAACATCACATACATTGCTCCGATCCCAAAGTAAATAGCTTAAGCACTTATGTTATTGGTATCAGAACAACAAAGGTATTCTTAAATACAAATATAAACACCCAGACACGGAACAAACGCAAATGTTCATTATATGAATGTTTTTCCCGGGTGGGGTTCGAACCACGACCTTTGGTTCAAAAGGCAGGAGTCACTATCAATTGAGCTACCCAGCCACGCCATGATGGATCCAGTCGTCATATTCATTAATAGGCTATGTGTAGTCCACTGTGGTGCTAGGTCAAAGGTTTACAATTAGGAGAGGTAGAGCATAGCGAATCTTCTAATCTCGTATTGAGCCGCCCGTCCGGGGAAGGACCTCCACCCTATAGAATAATGCACAGTCAAATGACCTCTGGGTCGTGTTTCTTCCAGTGAGTAGGGTTTCCGGAGCTCGTGGGGGGTTAGGGTGGGACCGGCATGGCGGTGGCAACTGACAGGTAACTGACCGGTTACTTGCCTGTTGTCACAGCGACTTGGACTTCTCTTTCGCTTTCCATCAGGCGTAGGGAAGCCATTATGTCGAGCCACTATAAAAACCTGGGCTTTGCATACAATTGCTATCAACCACCTTGCGCCTGAGGGACACGTAGTCGCCGTAGACGTACTGAGAAGTCAGTCACTATAAGGCTATATCTACGATGTATCAGAATCTAAAGTTGTTTTTCATAGTTAAGCACCGCAGTCCTTTGCAGGTTATGCGGGTACATGTATTTTATTAATATCCAATGAAGTATTCCAAAATAGAAGCTTTACATTGTTTCAATTTCTGAGCGACATCGATCTACTGCAGAGCATGCAAATTCTGTGCAATTTTAGTTACCTTAGTTCTTCGGAGAATGACGTCATTAGATACTAAGTAACATAACAAAGTAGAAATATGAATGCCCTTCAACAAACATCCATTCAGTATAGTACCTATTCTATAATATTTTGTCATTACATTAGATTTTTTTTTTATTAAACAGCAGTAGTTATTAAGAAAGGTTCTTACGATCGAAACCAAGGCCTTATTCGGATATCAAAGCATAAACTAAAGAAATCAGGGTCTTTATATAAAGGGTGTTAAAACAAATAAATAACAACAATTGTATTGGTCTGGGTGTTTTCTATGTATAATGTATTTATTTACAAAAAAAAATGTATCTATGTAAGTTTATCAGTTGTCTAGTACTCATAGTACAAGCTTCGCTTGGAGCTAGATGGCGCTGTGTGGCCCAGCGTGACATCTCTTGGGTTATTTATTTTCATTTATTTTTAAATAGTCTACAAGCGCTTTCTTCGTGTGGTTTCCGGATCTCATTTCGTGGGTGTCGTAGAAGTCGGCTTAGGAAATGTCATGAAGCAGCGTTTATCTAGGTACAAATAAAACCTACTGCGGTCACCAACCCGCCTGCCAAGCGTGGTGACCAACGCAAATCCGCAATTGCAATAGGGATGTTTCCAGGGTCAAAATAATTACATTATATTTAAAAATATATTCGACACGTCTTTTTCCTTTTTTCATTTAAACAATAAATAACAAAGATACAAAGCAACAAAATGTAGGAGTGGGGGTCTTTGACGTCACACTGTCACAGATTAATAAATAGTTACTACACTGTGGCGAAAAAGCTCCCACTCTGACGTCACGCGTAATTTTAACGGGCTATATCTTTTATCATTTTTAGTCTTATTTACATATAAAAATACGTGTCTTTTATTTTTGAACAATCTATAAGACGGACTAATTACATTTTTTACGGCCACAGGCCTATTGTGATTAGAGGAAGCCTACGTCCAGCTGGGCATTTGTAGGTTGATGATGACAAACACGATGGAAGTGTTATAAACTCACTGTGAGTTTTCACATGCACTTGGGCTGTATTATTTGGATAAACTCTTTAGATATGTCGTATTTCAACACGTTCTATACCTATATCCTGTCTGGTAATAAGAGGATTATATTCTACTTCTAAATTCACATCTTTGCACCCCGTATAACCAGAAACATAAGTCGATTCTTACGAAACAGCCGCCTCTCAGATTTAATACTCAAACAAAGCGAATATCTACTTATAACCGGGTCGGCTCCGGTGATTGTGTACAAGCGATAATTATTGTTTGTGTAAACAATTCCCGGTATTTGTATATGGGTGGGTGGTATTGATGTTTTTTAACACGCTTTTGTTGTTCGAATTCCAAGATTAATAAATAACAAGAATGAAATTTTCACTTTCGCCATCGAATTGTAGGCCAATTCATTGCAGAGAGTTGGTTCCACAAAACCGATGCGCGAGGCAAGAAGTTCCTCATAAAGCGTGTAGTAGAGGATCGCCAGCTATCGAGATGTTGAGGATGGAATTGCAATCGGTTACGTGTGGTGCGGTGAAGAAACTCAGCAGAAGGCAGCAAGATCCAATTTTATTTTACAATTTGATATTTATTTAACAATTTGATAATTTTCAAGTGTCATCATTGTCTCAAACGATTATGTCAAACCAAGAAAGTAGTTAGGCCCTTAAAACACCCTCACGAGCAATAAAAAAAGTATAGTTTGATGGTCATCAGTAACCCCCATGATAGTTAACGTGCTAAGCAAATCGATCATTATTATTCCTTTTTTTCTACTAAACATGAGTGTCAATCCTAGGTTCTATTTTCAACAACTAAGTACTAGATGTTCTTTCTCTCTCTCTGTCACTTTTATAATCCGGTGAGACGCCCAGTCCAATATTATCGTAGAGAGATCAGGCCCAGGATAAACGGCTTAACGGGACATCCGATTCACGAGACGGTATTTCCTGGCTTCAGGCCCCTAATAATAATATAATAATATGAATAAGATTAAGAAGTATTTATTTTCCGGACATCAAAACAACACTATAGTACATCACTAGAAAATAATAGAAAAAAACAGCTTTTTTGTTTTTTTTCTTAAGATAAAAAAAGGACGTTTACGTTCACGGCGTTGCTGCGACGTCCGAGAAAAACCCTTATAAAAGGGCCGCAGTCACTCACACGATGTATTTGGACACTACTGGAACGATCCTGGGATTATCCTAGATCCCAAAAACTTAGAGTTTTAATCCTTTAAAATATCATCACTTACAATCTCTTTATCCGCAAAGACATTAAGATTTACCGAACGCAGGCAAAGTCACGGGGCGACCACTAATTCCCGAATAAATATTTAGGCCGAACGTTGAATTTTAAAGGCGGCAATTTGAACCTACACTCTTATCCTGATCGCGGGATAATTTATCTTAACGAAAGAAAGGGGTGGGCAGGCAGTGGGGAAGTGGGGAGATGGGGAGGTCTCCCAAAAATTGGGTAAAAATGTTGCCAGCCAGCGATTAAACCGTTGGGGGGATGCGTTGTATTAATCACCGCCCGCTACCAGTCGTCTTCGGATTTTCGCGGGCGAGCTTGGAGTTGCTAATACCACCTTTGTATCGTGTTGCAACATCTTCATAATTATATCTATGATTTTTTTTTTATATTTTTGACACCCAATATATTTTGGCTGTAGTCATCTAAGAAAGAAAGATTGTTAAATAAGTAGATGGTTTCCTGCCGAAGAAATACATAGGTAGGCCTTATCACAGGGGATCGTTGAGATTCTCAGGGGGTCACTTTAGTAATGGGGCATGGTGTGATGGAAATGGCGAGCATTGGGAGAGGCCTATGTCCAGCAGTGGACTGATGTGGGGTGATGATGATGATGAATACAGTACCTGAGTTTAGTGGTATGCACACACTTTATATCTCCTGCATACTTTAACTACTTAGTCTCCTTGGAGATAGAAAATTTGAAATTGAGCATAATTATGTCTACCAAACCCGAGCGATTCCTTGCAATGTTTTTTGTTTTTTTTTTGTTATCTATTGACTAATATTTAGACACCAACTCGCTTGCCCAGCGTGGCGATTATAGGATTATATCCTCCAGATATTCGCCCTAAGTGGGGAACAACGGAAGAGGCCTATATCCAGCAGTGGACTGCAATAGGCTGATGATGATGATGATGGCAATATTCATGTCTTGCCGTTGGTAATATCCCCTCTATCTAGTGTATGCACCTAAGTTACCCTGTCCTATAGGGCGGGGAGGCCACCTTGGCTTTGTTTTAATATTTTCACAGGCATTATGAAGGGTTTCCTTGCTTTCAAATAATTTCGGCTTCTGCTCTTGAAGTTTTGATAAAAGTTTCATTCTATCAATAATTAACGGGAACAATTCAGGTCGGTGATGCGATTATGAAGGTTGCGGTTTTTGCGTTATCTCGTCGAGTTTTTTGGGTGAGTCCAGAAGTTAACTGCTTAGAAAAGTTCGCAGTTTCTCTTTGTTTGTAATTGAGTTGCCGGCGGGTTTGGTGAAAGGGGAAATATGGTGGAAGGGTACCGTTCGGTCTTGATTAGTAAAAATTTGGGAATCGTTGTCGGCTTAACTTTTGACAATGATAATAATTGCTTATATTTTCCGGTGGCTGTGGTTGAAGAATAAGGAAAAACCAGGAAACGGGCAGTAGCGTTTACCTGAACACAAATAAAACCTGCTGCGGTCACCAACCCGCCTGCCAAGCATGTTTAAGGCAAATCCAGACAGGTAAATGTTGCTGCCCATCTTATACCATGGGTCTCGTAGTAGACGACTAAGGATATATCAGGAAACGGACTCGTAAGCTGCTACGGAGTAATTTATATATCCTATTTCTATACCTTTTTTGGCAGGCTTGGTGGCGATGGTTAGATCTTGAATAAGGTCTCGGGTCTGTGTGATATTTTTTTTTTATTTATTGATATACAAACCACAAACAAGTTTACAATAGGCTTACATTAAATACAATTTTATAGGTAAATAATAGTATTTTAATGTACTTAATGTATTTATAATGTACTAAATATTAACTGATGATAGTTTCGCACCAAGATACCCAACTCTTTAGTGAAACTGGTTTCCTCTACCTGAAGGTTGTCTGGAAGAGATCGCTACAAGCGATAAGACCGCCTAATTTGTACTATGTTTTGTTTGTGATTGTCTGTGTTTTGTGCAATAAAGAGTATCTATGTCAATCCAAAATCAACAGAATTCTGGGTACCACCACCAGTTATCTGATAGTAAAAATACAAGGCGAAACCATAATTTGAGGTCACATGTTAGATGTGATTTGCCTTGTTTGTCTGTAATATTTGTTAACAAGACACATGAACAACATAATTTACAATCAGCCCCTTAGTAGGAGAAAGAAACTAATGACAATAATATGAAACTTAAACGGAGTCAACTGAAAAAGAACCGACCACGGAGTAATCCAGGGACATTTGCCGTCGGAATAACAACAATAAGCTTCTTACAGTTGCCAATACACACACTTGGGAAACCACACATTTATGCTAAACTGTACAGTCGACTAGCGAAGTCCCAGAAATTTTTGAATGAAACGTTGGCTTCAAAATTTCAAACAAATTGAGTTTCATATTTTATTTAATAACTGAACTCTAACCACATTTAACATTGTTTATATAATTTTTTGTAAATGCTATTTTTAAATAGTGAAACATGAGCTCATTATTTAACTGTATCATCTGCCGCGCTTGTGGCAAATAAAGACATTATTATTATAGTGAAACATTTAGTTTTGTATCTATCTACACGTATATATTTAACCTACTGTATTTTTTGTTTTGTGCCCCACATGGGACATTGAGCGACCTTAAACAGTCTAATAATATCTACCATGCTGGCTACAACTAAACTTGGCCACCTAAGCTCTTCGTTTCCACGATGTGTACAACATACATTTTACAATGTGTACAACATCAATCATCGAAGTTATGGCTTAGGTAAAACAATTCCACGCTTCAATCAAAAGTCCACAAATTGTCGTGGTTCATGGAGTAATGCACCAACTTTCGTTACAAAAACAAGGCCCAATTTATTGTGAGGATAGTACTGCGTAACGCGACCGCGATACGCACACAACGATGGCATATATATGAAGTCGGACAAGAGATATAGTATGAGGGCGAAGAACGGAAAACTTCCACGAAATTTGCTCACCCAAATGACGCCGCTTGTTTTTGTAGGTGGGTGCTTATAAGCGCGCCGCTAGACTAACGTGGATACGAAGAGTATTCAGTTAATGGCCGTGGAAGCTGAGATAAGATAAGATTTTTTTTATACTATTAGGTTGACAAAATGGCTGCCGGCCCGCCTGATGGTAAGCGGTCACCGCAGCCCATGAACGCCTGCAACACTAGGGACATCGCACGCTCCTTTGCCGACCCTTTAAAAACCTATTTATTACAACTAGACCCGGTAACGCATGACCATTAAGTTAACCAATTATTTCACCATAATGATACAAGTAATCACCATCAGGAAGATTTGAGCAGAACCCATATGAACACTTTTGTCTACTACTAAGAGCAACTAAGTCACGTACAGTTTCTTTATTTATTTTCTTAGTAATTCCCTAACTACCTTAAGAGGGTACCTCGTAAGTCTATCTTAACCCATTCACAATTCGTGCGTACGTTAGACACAATAGAAGTTTGATTGTTCGTGACCCACCGATGGCTCATTGCACAGACAACGCGTTAAGTAGGTACCTCGTACGTAAGTCTTATCCACACTAACCTAACGCACCCTAACAAACTTATTAAGATTTCTTTTCTTTTTACTCTGTACGTGGTTAGCGACGTATGACGCAAGCTAACGGCCTTAGGGGGACCCTCCCCCCCTCCCCCTCACGCATGGCCGCTCTCATGATTTAAGCACGGGGATAAGAATGAAATTAAAAATACATCGCCGCCCGCTCCTTAGCGGGGGACATATATGCAAATGAACCCACCCCCTGTATAAGATAGGGGGTTTTTTTGTTAGGATGCTATTAATTTGGGGTAGTACGTGTGCGTCTTGCGATTTTTAAATTATGCGAGGTAAGAGATTATGAGAGCGCTCTTTGTAATTTAGGCGTCGGAAATGTGATGTGGAACGCTTAATATGCTTACGGGAAATTGAATTGGAAATGTTACGCGTTTTTTATTTTAATGCGGGGCTGATATCTGGAGGGCGACAATAGGTATTCGAGATACATGCTATTTTGTTATATTTAAGACTCAATTTTAATTGTTATGAGTAAAGAAGACTGAAAGAATATTTACTTACTAGCTGTGCTCGCGACTTCGTCCGCGTGGAATAGTTATTTTTCCCCGTTTTTTTTTTTACATTTTCCATTATTTCTTCGCTCCTAATAGCTGTAGCGTGATGTTATATAGCCTAAAGCCTTCCTCGATAAATGGTCTATTCAACACAAAAAGAATTTTTCAATTCGGACCAGTAGTTCCTGAGATTAGCGCGTTCAAACAAACAAACAAACAAACAAACTCTTCAGCTTTATAATATTAGTTAAGATTTCTCTTAACAAAGTTACTCAAAAAGTGTAATGAAAACGATGACTAAGTTGACTCAATAACTACTCAAATAAAAATTTCCCTCGAAATGATCCAAACATGAATGATAAGTCTCACTTCTTTAATTCATTATCTTTGAGGGTAAAAATAACTAGTTTTTTTGTCATTATCTCAGTAGGTAATTTAACTTATAATAAAAGTTATAATTTAAACTAACGTTTCTTTCTATTTTTTAAGACATAAAACAATGAAACTAGTATCCTATCTTCTACTAAGATACTACTATAAAACTTTAAACCGTCATAACTTTGAACATGTTCGTACTTATTTGGTTACTTTTCTACGGCGTCTACGGCGAGTCTATAACCCTTGCTACGGCAGACCAATGGCTAACAAAAAATGCCATTACTTAGTTAATAACAGAAAATCCAAAAGATTTCCAAGCACCATTAAGCCTATAGAAACAATTTGCGCTACAAAACACTGGCGACCAACTCAGCGAAATTAAATTAAAGTCACAACGAAAACTATTAAAACTTCACGTCGCACACTGGGGCAGGAAGCCTTTATAGGTGTGATCAATTAAACTAAAGGGGTTAGAATATCATAATTGCTTTAATTTATTACATACTTTAAAGATACATTAAAGCACCATCATCATCACCATCGTCATCATCACCATCATCATCATCACAAATATTTGATGTATTATCATTGGGATTGTTTACACACGGTACTTTTAACAAACACAATGCTTCTTTAGGAATATTTTTAACCTTGTTCTTAACTCGTTTCTGTACATATGTGATAACTGGATCAGCACTGAGTAAAAAAAATTTTAAATATCTCTATTTGATTTTACTCGGCTACATTTTCTTGAATTCTGTTCCCTATAACGCTTAAAATCCTTATTTCTTGCTTCTTGTGACTCGTCCGTTAATTGACCAATAGGTAAAAGCGCATAAGATATAATTTCTGGTCCATGAATTAAATATTTATGCAGTAAAGCAGGGATGTTATACCAAGGGTATCACGGAAAGTAGCAAAAAGTAGCAAAAATTTCTTTTTAAATTTGGAAGCCTACATTATGACGAAAATTCTCAGATAGTAAACATACCTTAATATGGCTTAATTCATAAGTGTATCAACTCGTTTTTATAATTTTCCCTGATTTTTCACATTGCTCTGATAGTAGTCTTGTGTAGTCCATATAGATAGTATTAAACATATAAATTACCGGCTCTTAGCATAGTTACATACCTAAACTAGATGGTTCCATGGCTAATTCACAACAAAAGTGCTTTAATCGAGTCAAAATATCACTGGAAATCCACTGAATTATAGGATAATAAAACAATAAATTAAATAGTAACAACTTTGAATAATCGCTGCAGCTTACTGAGTTCAACAAAAATCGTTAGAGCACTGTCAAAATGTGCCTTAGTAAGACACTTCATCGTAAGATAAAATGTGGGTATAAAGGCGGTAATTTTTATTTTGAATTTTCGGTACATTTTGAGGGTACTTGCCCCAGTGTGCGTCGGTACACTTAACGAATTACGTCATTCACATGCAAAATTCACTGTCGTTAAAAAGATTCCACCAAAGTTTCCTCAGAGAATCTTGCAGGTTCATATAAAACGTTCACCGTATTATTTACGTACTATCATTGTCACGCACATCGTGGTTCCATTAAAGAACTATATCAAAACCTAATTACATATACCATTTGATCGATTTAACAGCGATTTTCAACCTTCGTGCATTAAAAATAGGGTCGTCTTAAGTCGCCTCGGCATGGGTGTTTTCGCCAAAGCGCAGGTTCGTAATGACATTTATTAGAAGTCGTATTGGGTACATGATAATAATTAAAACCCATGCACGAACGTCTGTACCATACCGTACCTCGCACGTGCCGTCTTTAGCATATTATTAAACCACAAATTATTGGTTGGAAAAAATGTAAGGAACGCTAACGTTTTGAACTACAAGTCTTTACTCGGTACATTTTATTGAAACAGAATGTTGTTGTATTTTTTTATTGAAATAAAAAATATCGCAAAGTTATTGTTGGTGCTGTTCAGTTTTTATAGGTCTTTAAGTTGTTTGAGCATTTTAGCTTGTTCTTTTAAATCAATGGTGCTTACATTATTGTGGGTATTGCAGTGCTCATTGAAAACTGGTTTAATTTTATTATGAAACAGAATAACTTATTAAAAAAAACCCAAGACATGCCACACTGGACGCGCCACGCGCCACCTAACCCCAAACTAAGCCGAAGCTTGTACTATGGGTACTAGACAACTTATAAATTTACTTAGATAGGTACTGTATTTTGTAAATAAATATATATTAACATAGAAAACACCCAGACCTATACAAACAGACATATAACTATATTTACTGTTATAAGAGAGCAGTCAAATTTTCACTTCAATTTAAACACAGCTTCGAACATACTGAAGTACCTACATTTAAAAAACGCGATTAATTTCAAACATAAAAACCCCTAAGAATCCTGCATTAGCGAGGCACGTGTCTGGCAGGAAGAGGGGGATTCAAACGACAGTGCAAGGCAAGACTGCCCTTAATATGTATTAATGTGTGGCCAATGGGACGGAATACGCATACTAAATACGGCGTTGTTGATTTTGAATTTAGAACTGTGCTGGTTAGTTTTAAGTTTTTTTCTTTTTACGAAAAAAGTTAATGAGGAGTCACACAGGTTACTTAATCTATTGATATAAGTTTTTTACCATCTTAATCTTTTTATTTTTTTTACCATATTCATCTAAATCTTTCCATACAGCCAATTCATACAGGGCCAGTTAAGTATTAAGCACGAAATTATATTCGTTTCTTCTTAGATATATTTTTTATTTCTCCCATGTTTTAAATATGAGAAAAAGAAACGAAATTTTATTGGATAAGAACAATAATAAATAACAATATTAAAATTTATACAAGCTGAGAAATATGGAAAGATAAACGATAAATAATATTTAAAATATTTATTAGAACATTACAAATTAGCATAATAGCAACGTTGTATGATAATATCCACAATAGTGCGAAACTGTGTCGCGATATTAACGCCCACCTCATGAATACAATACTGAAGAATCACGTTTTGGATGAGAGTATTCCAAATTACACATGTACTAATTAAAATAAGAGCTAAATCTGTTATAATGGTCATAAACATTGTATTCCACAAAAATGCTTACTTCAATTTTGTGAGGATAATGTTCTTCTTTGTTTGAAAAGTTAATAATATTCTAGTAGGATAGAATTGGGGCTCTTACATCAGCAGCCCTCGCTTCGCTCGAACTGCTGATGCAATTCGCCCCAATTCTATCAGAATCTGTTGAAGAAACGAACAGCCCCAATTCCTGACGATAATTTGAAATCAATTAATCGAATCTAACTATATGGGATACAGCGCATACCTGCCTACCTACCTACCTCGCGAGCAGATTTTACATTAAACGCGATCTGTTGAAGAAACGAACAGCCTCGATTCCTGATGATGTTGCGAAATCAATTAATTTGCATAGCTCTAATTAAATATTTATATTAGACGTCTGCTAATATTGCCAGACGTCTAATATAAATATTTAATGAGTATATTTAATATTTAATGACTATATACTCATACCTACTATTAATATTAAAGTTTGTATGAAAAGAATGTTAAGAAAGAAAAACACAGTTTTAAATAACATAAAAATTTATTTAAATAATATTGATATTATTTTCTTCACACCACTTATAATAGCAATACACATTTTTTAAAGCACATACATTATAATGGTAAATACAACTTTTTACATCAGACTTATTACTATTTGCATACATTTTACTTAAAGTTTCTATATTAGGACAATTTTTGTCTTCTAAATTAAATACATCATTTGTTTCGAGTATACTTCTTAACCATAACATTTTTTCATGACCTTTAGTATAAACACGTTTGTTTTTAATGAAATTATTAAATACTAACTTATAATAATGGTAAGGCACGAAACCCTCATTCCACAGTATTCCCCGGTTCCTTTCTATCCACGCTACTTGGGATCGTTCTTTTTTCGTCAAATTATAAAATGGAAATGGAGATTTGATTAATAACACAGTTACATGATATTTCGATAGGAAAGCAATTTCTTTTGGTATGAACTTATTGTCTTCGGTCTTAAATCCTTGCACATCAACGATAACATTCATGATAATTTTCGAACTATGTTACTTAATGGCTTGTACTCAAAAATGCGATCGTTTATGATCAAGCAGTATGCTGTTGTATTATCCGGTATATCTTCTAAAGACTCTAGTTCTAAACGAACATCAATTGGACCACTTTTCAATGTTTCATTTTGTCTTGAACAATCGATAACAAATAGCGGAGCTATTTCTTTAAATGCTCTCAAATCAAGTAAGGGATCGATACGAGAGTTGTAGTATGACTGACGGAAATTGGCGTACATCTCATATAATATATTATATTTATTTTTATCAAATTTCAAGTTAAGTGAGTCATAAGGAAAGTATTGAGAATTTAAAAATAACTTTACATTTGATATTTTACAATGGTCAAACAGAGACGGACTCTTCATTTTATTCAATTTTCTAGAAGTTTGCAAACCTAATATTACATATCTTGGTTTTTCCAACTGTGAAGCAGTTTTAATAGACCATGAATGTTTAGTTGTTCTAGGTAATAATGGATATTCATACAAGTCCCAATTTCTAAATGCTATGTGTATAGGACGATCTTTTTCTAAATGTTTTAATAACACTAGCTTATCGCGGTCAGATACCTTAATGTGCGGTACACGCCATTGAATCTTGTGTAATTCTAATTTTATTTCGTCATCGGCACCTATTTTTACACTGTTTAAGACAGAATTGCTTCTTTGTAAAATTAGTTCATGTCTGCAATTAATAAGTATTTTGTTATAATCTTCAGCGAATCCTAATACTTTATTTAGTGGAATAATAACCTGAAAATGTTGCTCTGTTTGTTTGGTACCATTAATGTTCCATCCCCAAAGTGCTGCAAGCTTACTATCGCCTTCATTCATAGAAACGTATGATTTCATTGTGGTTGTTATACCAACATTTTTTATATGATCAATTTCAACACCATTAAGCTCGTATTTTATATCTCGAAATAAAAACAATATTGGATTGTTCACAAATTCAATATCTTTTTTCACAATTTTTCCAGTATTATCTTTACCAGTGACACTTGCATATCCTTCAATGTAAATGGAGCTTGCTGATGGTAAAACATAAACATCTTGCTGGTGAATAGGTATTCTGATTTCATCATTATCTTTATAGCTGTTATTGTAGGGATTATAGCAATGAATCTCATAGCTTTCTATAGAATTATCATGGTGCGGCAAATCCGTTATATGAAGCATTATAATACTTTGAATCCCAATGACCGCAGAAATAGTTTGTTATTTTTAGAGATTTTTTTTTTAATTGCACCCGGACGTCTTCTTTCTTTCAATATAGATGATAAAGTATTAGTCTTACTTCTTTTTGCCGATGTTTTATAGAAAATAATCATATTATTCTAATTACAATAATGTAAGTAAATTAAAGGTTTTATTATTCATATAATACTCGTGAATAAATAGTCATGAAATATAAATGACAGGCAATCATGTGCACTGCTAATATACGAATGGACTATATATTTGCTGTTTATTTAATTTATTAGCTTCATTTATTATGTCGAGCCACTATAAAGAAAAATAAATATATATATCTACTTCTGTGTGCTATTTTTTTTCCAAAACGACTTAAGAAATTTCAAACATAAATGTCCACAATTGTATGAATTATTTCCCTGCAAATTTTCATAATTGTAACGAATGTTGGGACCCGCATATTGAATGAATTCCATCGGTGGTTTCAGATTTCCGTAACTGTCAAAGTACTCAACACAGTTCTCCTTTTTTCCATAGGCTGGCTACCCAATGCGTGCCAGAATTTTCGGAAGAATCTAGGTTAATAATTCCGCATTCCATTCTTAACGGATAATTCGGTAATTCATCTCTCATAAAAACACCGCGAAAAAATGGAATGTCTTTTGAATGCTTTAGTATATCAATGTTAGTTAACGCTCGTTGGGGCAGCCGAAACTTTTTTTTTTTTTTCAACATAAATTCCTAGACCGTCTTTATATGGTTTAAGATGCAATCCTTTTCCTATGCATAGTGCTTCCATTTGCATATTATGCCTTTTTAATTCTGAAAGTTGCTTTTTAGCTGCTCTATATTCGTTGACCGCTTTCGAAATGCCAGCAATACCTCCAGCTATACTGCCAGATGCAAATCCGAGGGCTTCATTGTTTTAACTAAATTATCTAAACTTGAACTCAGAAAATTGAAAGAGTCGATAAATTTTAGCTGAGCAGTATTGTTTTTGTCAATCGGAATGAATTTCGTAAATGAAATATATTTTTCTTTATTTTTTGGTATTAAATTAATACGCCCGCAGGTGGAAGAAAGTTCATTAATAAACAAATGACAATCATAACCGGAAAGATTGTGAAATATTATAGGAATAAACGAACAAGTCTTTGCTTTCAAATTACATTCGCTGTGTGCAGGCCCTCTGTATTTCCCAGTAAAGTGATCATGGTCTAAAACTTTAATGTCGGTATCACTGAAATGATTTTTACATAAATGACATTTTTTTGCATGATTAAAGGAGTTGCGCTCCGATTTGCTGATTACCAACGGCTTTAAATCGGAAAGTGATTTGTGAAGTCTTTCCACATCTGCGCTAATCAGTTCTAAAAATTTTTTTGAACAATCCGGTCCTCTATATGTTACAAACTTATTTAAGTCAGGTCTAGAATCACTAAATATATAATATGCAAAACAACTGGCTTCATGAATTTGTATGTTCTCCACAAATGCGGTTTTATTCTTGTCGGAATATTCACGCAATAAGCTTTCAAAGTCTCCGTATATTACTATGCGCTGGAATTCGCTGAGTTTTTTCATAACTTGAAAAACAGAGCTTAGTATTTAATTCAGGTAATATAGTTTGAACTCTAGCACAATTATGATTTAATAGTTTTTCCACGGTATTAAAATAAATGAAACATTCATCACATAAATGTAACTTTGATTTATGCTTGGTCAATTGTTTGCGTACGAGCTTATTTAAATTTTTTATTAAGCAAAAATGATGTTTATTGTCTGCATTAATATACAATAAATTGACATGCATTATTTTTCTTTTTAAAGTTTTGTACAAGGGTCCTGTCACACAATTTTTTTTATCTAATCCATAAATATTCACGCTTACGTTTGGATTCATGTCTTCAAACAACTTAATATCAGTAAAACTAGGAGGAAAATTCATATTATTTGTTTTTAATATTTTTGAGTAGTGAGGGTATGATGTTGTTCTATTAGGATTCATATTAGCTGGATACAAATGCGCTATAATACTCCATAGAAAACAGTGCTCATCTTTGTTCATTATATTTAAGCAAGATTTAGTGTTACTTATTTTTTCGGGTAATGGTATGTAAGATCCGGCTCTTAAAGGATTATATTTTACAATATTCAATTCTAAATGACTTATCGACTCAATTGTCCAACCTGACTCGCAAAGTTCGAACTCTGAACACTTATTCTTAATTATTTCTACAAATCTGTTATAATAAGTTACTAAATCTGTATTTTGACATATCACTTCATACTTGGTATTGAAAGATTTAAGAGATGATTCATTGTTTTTCGGTAAAATGTAAGAAATGTAAAGCTCAAAATTAACTTTTACTGCTGTAAATTTCTTTAAAGATTGTTTAATTAAATAGCAAGAAATATCTGAGATGTCAGTTAGAAAGGTTTCAGGTAAAATAGTAAAATTTTCAGGACTTATTTTGTAAGTGGCAATTTTATTTTTAAATGCACAAGCTATCAAGTGAACGTTGTTAAACTGTGTTTGTAATAAACAATTAGACTTGTGAATATTAGACTTTTTGTGGGAACTAAAATGTTTGACATGGGTATTGCATGACTTACAGAAAAACATTGCTATTGTTTATTTATAATAATTTGATATTCAGTTGAGTTTGATACTATTTGTTGATAATTAAGTTTGATACTATTTTTCTGTTAGGTTTAAAATTTTGGCTTCTGTTCGAAGAACAGCAGTACATTAAATAATTAAAGTTAAATAAGTTTTTAATATGTAAGAAATTAGTGTCATTAATTCATTAATTGATTATTTAAATTTATTTATATTTCATGTATTTTGTAACCAACATAACGTAACGTTACATAGGTTAGGGTGACTGAAAGTAAAATGTACACGTTAGTTAAAATGTATGAAATATATTATAATGGAAGATATATTGTTAATACATTTGTAATCAATGCGCCTCATTTAGATGGGTACAACACTGGGCGAGTGCTGCGAAAGTCCTCCTTGACCGCCGCAACTAATTGGGTGACCGCCTTCCACGTCGGCGTCTTGTCATCCACCGCTGTCTTGAAGCTGATGAGGGAGTGTTGCCAGCGGTCAGTTGCGATGGCCTCCAGTTCGCGGGAGTTGGAGATGCGGACCTCAACGTAATACTCTCCGCGTTTGGCTGGCTCACTTTGAGTGGTGTAGCCAGAAGCCGTTCGACGTGTCAGATAGTTTTTTAGGGTGGATGCGCGAATAGGCTCCGGCTCTTCATCCTGTGAACAACAAAAACTGTCTGATTTAAAATGTATTATCAATGTCTTCCTACTCGAATACCGGGATTGAAATGAAAAGGTGTTGAATATTTAAAACATGGGCACCATCTACTAAATATTTAGTTTGAAGATAGATTAAATATTTTATTTAAATAAAATAAAAGTTGATCATTAATTTAGTTTCGTTGTTTATAAACCACACTACAAATTTAAGGGTATATTCAATGAAAAGTAAGTTAAGTCGCAAATAGGAAGCAATGATTTTGAGAGTTTGAGTTAAAGATGATGTTTTATTTTTTTACCTCTGAATCCGGGAATATATTGAGCTTCCTCTTTTTGGCAGTCGGCCCGCGCGAAGTATGTCCTGGAGCTGTGTCTGCATCCGATTCCGAGTCGCTACCGAATAGCTCGATTCGCTTCGACTTCGAAGGCTGAGGCTTCGGGACGTTCTTCACCTTCGACGCGCCGGGAGACTTCTTAACAGCCTTCTTCTTTAGTGAAGAAGACAGCGCTTCGGCATCGGACTCGAATGGATTGCAATACCTAAAACCAAGATAGCAATTAGATATAGTTGATGAAACTATAATAACTTATAGACCGCTGCATTTCAGAGTTCAATAGAGCGAAACAATTATTTAATATGTAATCCTACTTATTATATATAATATTATAAACGCGAAAGTTTGTTTGGATAGATGGATGGATGTTTGTTCCACTTTCACGCCAAAACTACTGAACGGATTTTAATGAAACTTTACAGGAATATAGTTTGTACATCAGATTAACACATAGGCTATGTTTTATACGAATATTCACGCGGGCAGAGCCGCGGGCAGCAGCTTGTAAGTCTATATCTCACAAAGCTATATCATAATTTATCACTATAGCTTTGCTTTTAGTATGCACGAAAATGAATGTGAAGATTAAAAAAGTTACGTACATACTTACTGGTTTCTGGATGATGCTCGCTTCCAACTTATGAAGATAATTAATGCACTACGAATGGTGACGAAAACCCTGAACATCCCGTTTTATACCCGTTATTTATAAAGCAGTATTCATAAGCCGATATTTCATTTATATATATAATATTTAAAATTTAAAACACTTCGATAGCCCATTAATATGCTCTTTAATTTTATAATACATAAGGTTTGTTTTTGTCAAACATTAAATCAAATTTGGTGCTCATTAATGAACACCGCCTTTACCTCTTTATTTGGAGGCGATACAATTCCGGCGCCTCGCCGTCGCTGTAACACGATGCGCTATTTCTTTATGGCAAACGAATGTACTCGTTAGAAAATCCCGATGTTCAATAGAGTTCAGTTAAGAGTGGTGATGTGAATAATTTAAAGCAATATCCATTATAAGTAGGCATATCAATAAAATTATTTATTTTTAGAAATTTTCTTCATTTTATGGTGATATTATACATTTTTGGACTGGGGGGAAAACCAGAAACTATTAAAAAACATCTAGTAAGTCTCAATATGATTTAAAATGATATGATAATGTAAGTATAGATAATAATGGTATGTAAAAAATAAACAATTTAGATTTTCAGTACAAATCGACAATAATAATTTCATACTTTAACCCCTAATACTTCTTTTGACTTTATGTCGTATGTCGTAATGCTGTGAATTTCAAGATTTATTGAATTAGAAATGATATTTGGGGTTTAAAAAATAGGTGTAATACCATTCATTTGCATTTTCTTTTAGAAAACAACCAGTTTTTACAAGATAACTGAATATTCGCGTAGCGGGTTTTATATAATTTATTTGTATGGCAATATTATTCGCTTAATCGTATTGATATCAATAGATTTTTTTGACAATTCACCACCCTATAAGTCATTAAAATAACTGACTCTGTGATAAATCACTCATTAACAGATTTAATGAACATTAGTAAATCTTAGATTAGGCCTAATTTATTGAACTTCCGTGAGTGCGGTTGTTAGACGCAAAAAAAAAGATTTGTCCAAACCTTGTTCATTTTTAGGGCCCCGTACTTAAAAGGTAAAAACGGAACCCTATTACTTAGCCTCCATGTATTTCCGCTGCCGCTATATTAATAATAATATGAATAATTTTATCGCACAGAAATATGCATACAGAGAAACTTAAAGTTAGGAACACAATATTACAATTAGGTGGTCTTATCGCTAATGAGCGATTTCTTCCTGACAACCTTTAGGTATAGCATCAAATACTAAAAATAAAATAATCAAAATAATAAGGGGTCTCCATATAATGAACATGTTTTTTTACATTTTATTTGCATAGGATTAATAACTATACCCGCTATTGCACTAAAAGTTCATCATCATCATCAGCCTATTGCAGTCCACTGCTGGACATAGGCCTCTCCAGTTGTTCGCCAGCGAGGGCCAAATCCTGGAGGATATACCCATAATGGCCACGCTGGGCAGGCGGGTTGGCGATCGCAGGGCGTAACTTCTCGCTGTGGTGACGCTGCTGCCTGTCATCGGTCTGTGGTATTTAGCTACGCCTTCTATCGTGATGGTTTTACCGCCACCAGTCGGTTTGCCAGAGCCTCGTTTGTTGTTCGGCAGGATGCACCATGGGTCGCTCCCATACATCCCCTAAAAGTTCTGCATTAGATTAATAACAGTAACAAGTAGAAGTTAGAATTTTCACAGAATATTTAGTAGTATATAACCTTCCAAAATATATAATTAAATAAAATTAGGCTATATCCATTGAACCAGAGTATTGCATGTAGGAATCAATGTGCTATAAAGATACCTACCTAAGTATGCAATAGTTATTTTTGTGTTTTGCATGTTCGTGATAAAAAGTGTGATCTAATTTTAATGTCTACCTATACCGATCAATGGGCTAGATACCCCCCGCTCCATGAGTCAGGCTCATAATATATAAACACTGCTCAGGTAGATTCACAACCATTGCGGTTGTGCGAACATTGTAATCGAGTCAGACAGATGTGCACCGTGCACATGCCCGCGCAGCGCTCGCAGGCGCGTTTAATGTAAAATCTGTTCGCGAGGTAGGTAGGTAGGCAGGTATGCGCTGTATCCCATATAGTTAGATTCGATTAATTGATTTCACATTATCGTCAGGAATTGGGGCTGTTCGTTTCTTCAACAGATTCTGATAGAATTGGGGCGAATTGCATCAGCAGTTCGAGCGAAGCGAGGGCTGCTGATGTAAGAGCCCCAATTCTATCCTACTTATTCTAACGTTACTTACATGAATTAGCTTTTAGCTCTCAAACATGAAATATGCATAGATCATTTAGTATTTTTTTTTAAATAATCATCGACCTGTTTGATTTCGTCAATTTGGTTTCAAAACTAACTAATACGAATAAAGTCATTAATACCAGAGGTTTGGTAACAAAATAACCTCTTTTAAAAGCTCCCAAAGTTACCATAAAAACATCAGCCACGATTCTCGTAACGTCCCGTGACGCGTTTCAGAGGCCTTGAAGCAAAAGTGACGTCTCTAATGCGATCGCCCCTCTAATTATATCCGAAATTTCCAAAAATTCCCGCCGCCACCCCTTAACCCATTAGGTGAACTCTTCAAGCCGCACTTTTCAAACTGCTGCCAAAGATTAGCTCCTTCGGGGCGGTCTGACAAGTGCGTTTTTAGCCTCTTCAATTTTTCCGGAATAATTCAGCGTGCTTGAAAAAATTAAAACTTTTAAAAAGTTAACACTTTGACTGTTCCGTGTACGTGTAGTGCACAGATATTGTTTTGAGTCTGCTTTGAAGACAGCTAATGAATTAATAATGATTAGGCATACCTATGGTACCGTGTGGGTGCCTTAGAAAACGACTAAGGAAATATCAGGAAAAGAGCAGCATTATTTACCTTGGTACAAATAAAGCCTATTGCGGTGACCAACTCGCCTGCCAAGTACGCTCAAATTGCCACTACTCTTTCAGTTCGACGGTTAAGTCTCAACATATACGCAACTCATCATAGCGTAGATTAAAAATAGACACTTTTTCGAAGAAAACTAAATTTAAGGATAGTTGTAAGAAAAGACGAAATAAAAATTACTTTTTAATCATCATTATCACCAACCTGCACACGTCCACTGCTGGGCATAGGCGTCCCCAGTTGTTCGCTACTTAGGGCAAACATCTGGAGGATATTATACTCATAATCGCCATCGCTGGGCAGGCGGGTTGGCGATCGCAGGGCGTATCTTCTTGCTCCGGTGACGCTGCTGCCCGACATCGGCCTGTGGTATTTAGCTACGCCTTCAGTTGTGATGGTTATACCGCCACCAGTCGATTGCCAGTGCCTCGTTTGTTATTCGGCAGGATGCACCAAGGGCAGGTGAGGTTGGCTTGGACGGAAAAGATGATAGGCCGCTCCCTTACATCCCTTAATCAGCATCAATATAACATCGAAGAAATCTATATTCCCCTAAAAAACCAGCTCCAATTCTTTTAAGTTTCAAACAAATCGTCCTAACTTACCCAGATAACGTCAACTCTCTTCAAACTGACGAGTTTGACACGCAACTGTGGTCCTTATTACCTGAAACATAAGGTAAACGCAAATTAGTGTACAGGGTGGTTGTTTTAATGTGTGTGCAGTTGATAAGAAGTGTGATTAGGAGTGACTGATGATTTGACTGGAAGATTTGCATAAGCGGGGCGTTGAGTATGGTGATAGGTATAAATGGATAGGAGAAGCTTTTCGTTTCCTTTGTTATTTTAGATTTGTTAAACAGTAGCTTGCTTGACGGGGGTTTTCGATTTGTTTTATTTAAACTTTACATTTAGGGGGTAAAATTTATCGATTTTTTGCGTATAAAGGTCGACGTAGTAAATCCACATATTTAGGCATAGTTTGATCATTCTAGTACTAACCATTTAGGCTGTAACTCGAAGACGGATGGAAATAAAATGCTCTATGATTACATTAAATAGTAAACAAATTTTTGAAAATTAAAAAGTATGGCTAAGATTAATAAAAGATTAATAATTAAAATAAATTATATGGATAAACGCCTATAAAGTATATTTTCTCTTATGTTGTTGAATAAATAAATTGTTGGTGCATATTTAATCAAGCTGTGTTAATAATTAATTACTCAAAAACTACTGCGCCTATTTCAAAAACTCTTTAACAATTGGAAAATTTCATGCACCTGCTAAAAAGCTTAGACATCATTACCAAAAGGCCAATAAATTTTTTGTCTGAAACACCCGAAGTGAAGCGAGGACGGGTGGCTAGCTCTAAATAAAGACGAGTAAAACTATGAGCTCATCAAGTCGTATCTATTCAAACCGGACACAGGTTAAAGTGTACAGAAAGGAAATTGATATTTTAACTACAAATTAAAGACGCGGAGTGGGACGCAGGAGCCGAGATGTGCGATAGACCACGCGTGCCCTACAAACGTTTACGGAACGCTCGCCAAGGGTGGAGAGAGCACTTGAAATATTTGCCCATTAAAATACAAAGAATTGTCAGCCTATTGCAGACGGGATTTAAGGGAGCGGCCTATCATCTTTTCGCTCCAAGCCAACCTCACCTGCCCGTCGTGCATCCTGCTGAATATCAAACTAGGCGCTGGCAACCGACTGGTGGCGGTATAACCATCACAATCGGCACGCGGGTTCGCGATCGCAGGACATAGCTTCTCGCTCCGGTGACGCTGCTGCCCATCATCGGTCTGTAGTATTTATGCCTTCAATCGTGAGTGATGGTCATAACGTCACTAGACTCTCCACCGGTAGGTGAAAGTGACTCGTCCTAGCTTAGCATCAGGTATTTAAATAAACATTTGTTTGGGTTTTAGTTTGGATCCCAAAACTTATCTAGCAATAAATATAGCCTATGGTACTCTAGTTGAATGTAACTTTGCAATAGTGAATGAATGAATGGTTTCGCTTCTATTTTCTTAGTAAAAACTGCCAAAGTATTATAAAACTCCTTGAGGGACTCTTTGTTCTCCGAGACATACATAGTAAGCTTCAATATAATGTTATAGTGTAAATTGTATCATCAAGTGAATTGTGATTACATAATACGACCATAATAGGTATATATCGTGCTATGTCCCTTTTATCAAGGACCACGTTGTGTTATTTCTAATACTAAAAATAAAACGAATTATAACAAATTCCATCTCTACATTAAGTCCGCAGTCCCGCTGTCTTCCGCAGACCTGTCACCGCGAGTCAGTCTCACGTTGCAAGCCTCGTGTGTGAACTCTCTCGCAGTGCCCTCAGACTCAGACGAGTCTTAAATGTCTATATCACATTTGTAAGCACGTGGGGACCAAAACGACTTGATACTTTTGAAACTTACGATTAACGACTCATATGGTACATTGATACAGTCTTACTTTTTAATGTTTGATTCCTACAGCGAATGTCTTAAGTCTCGATCAGAATAAGTTTTATCATATTTTAATACTATACGCATGCATTCTGCGTATAACCATTTCTTAATATTTATTGCACTATGGAAATAGTATACAAAAGGCGGACTTAATGCCGCATAGGTATTATCTTCCCGGCAACTATTAAGGGCCCGGGCTAAGCAGAAACAAATGTAGGTAGTTTGCAGCAAAGTTGGGATTAAACTGGGACAAAACATAGGGATAGATAACGAAAGCGACTGTGTTTTATACTATGTAGTAATAAACTAAATAATAAAAAAAGTCATCAAATAACCCGTTAAAGAAACAATTAAATCTGAAACAACAAACAGATTGCTGTTTAAATTACACATTAATTTTATTGTCTTCAACTAAAGCTTAAAGATTTCACATTATTGCTACAACACCCAACGCGGCTTTTACAACAAAATAATAAATCTCTCACAAACAATGCACAGTATACAAAGAAAACCTCTGAAAAGTTAGCGAAAGTAAACGAACATTAATAATTCAGTGCTGTAATCGTTCGACCTTGAAAAAGTGGAAAAGGATTTACGAAAACACCCCGGGAACGGCCTAAGTCACTCCCGAACTAAAGGCTTATTTACATTTGAATAAAAAGCAGGATGCTGGCCTCTATTACCATTTGTACCTATAGATAGATAGATAGATACTCTTTATTGCGCACCATACAATTGACTTAAATCTAGGTATAACAGACACTTGTTGCACAATTTAGGCGGCCTTATCGTTATAAGCGATCTCTTCCAGACAACCTTAAGGTAGAGTATAGTTGAAATATAAAGGGGGGTGAGATGAGCTACTAACTAAACCGGAATTGAGGCTAAATAATAAATATAAACACATAAATAATAATATATACATAACTAATATACCTACTATATGGAACTGAAGAGGAATAGTAAATTGATTACCTATGATGACCTATGATGTTACCCACTAAATTTGAGTGGTTGGTAGGACTAAATTGTCACCAACTTTACACTGAGTGCGATTTACTAAAAACTTAATAATTGAAAAAACCTGTTTAATATGTGTCTTACCCATAATATTATGTAAAATGAATGTCATTTGTCTTATTGCGAATAAATTCTTCAGCCATATTAGACCTATCGAATTGGTAATGATCCCTTCCGAACTATAGGTAAGTAAGTATTGTGTGCATGAACATCTTTGTATTTTGTCTGGGTGTGTGTATGTATTAACAAAAAAGTACTAAGTACAATATGTATGTATGTATAAACAAAAAAAGTATCTAAGTACATACCTAAGTTCATAGTAAAAGTTTCGGCTTAGTTTAGGGCTAGAAGGCACTGTGTGGTCGTAGGTTCGAACCCCACGTGATTCGTGTGATAAACATTATTTTGTGTATTGAATAAATTACTTTTTATTTTATAATGCCATCGACTGTATAATTAAAATCTCAGGAAAGTAAAGTGGTGACTTATTATTCCCTTCCGTCACAATATTTGGAAAAAATCGCACAAAGTTACACAATACAAACTTTTACTCCATAAAAATATAGGTAAGTATTTAATGTAAATGTACCTTAACTCTCCAACCCGTTCGGAACACTCGAGAATCGGTTGTACCAATTATTTTTTGCCCCTGGAAATTGGAGACCTAACGAAATTTAAATCGCTTAGCGGGGATGTTATAGAAAAAGACTCGCGCATCTTCAAAGGTGGCCTTAACCCTTTGGGGTGGGTGGGGTACGCACTGTAATATAGAAAACTTGTGTTAGCCCCGTTCCGCGCCTTTGTAACATCATTTCGGCTGCCAGTGTACGCCGACCGAAAAGTCTTGATCTGGTTTTTGTGTACAATTTATTCAATGTCGTATTTATTACGATATGTTTATTAACGGTTTACTTGTGCTGAATTATCTTTTCTCATAAGAATGTAAATTTTTAATTATTTGATTCTGCGCATTTGCTATTGAACTATAACTATAGAAAAAAAAAGAAACTGGCTGGCAGTGCTGAATTAGAGAAGTCTAAGGTCGATCAAAGTGGCGAAAAATTGGAGAGGCTTATGCCAGCAGTGACTGTCACAGGCTGATGATGATGAGCTTTATGGCTTATCGATGTTAATGGTCAAAATAATAAAACATTCGTTTTCGTATTTTTAACTACTTAGGACTTTAATATGTGCGAAGTCGATCAATTGAATCTAGGATTAGGATTAAAGTCCAAATACCACCTGGATTAATGAAAACATAGGTGAAACTATGCAGCAAAAAAGAAACTATTAATAATATTAAAGAGCTAATTTTGTATTTGTATTTTAAGAGCAATATTAGTAAATTATATTTCATTAAAGCGTCAGTTTAAATAAATTTACCTAAATATTTTTTGCATATAGAGTAATCTTCCCTTCTTTCAATGTTATGAATTATAAAAATCTAAATTAATTTCCAAGTATCAACACCTCTTATGTGACAGGGAGCTTTATAATTTAAGAAGAAGAAACAGGCCATAAGAAATAAATGTAAAGAAGGAGAAGAAACGTTTGGACCCCGAAAGGGTTGAAAGGGGTGCAAAACGCCCCCACCTGTACATATACAGGGTTGGAATACAGTGTCGCGGTGAGGGTGTACGTTTGTTCGTTGAAGTTTATTTTTAAGGAAAAATCGTTTGGAGAATTTTGTTAATCCAACCAGAATGCTGAATAGATGGGATTACCTGCCAAGTTTTATGGGATTCTTGTGTTTTTTCGTTTTGCCTTTAATTGTCTTTTAAATGATCTTCATAAAGTTAATAGTCCAACTAGAAATTAAGTTTTAAACATGATAATGATGCGATGGGTTTTTTATGCAGCAGTGGTTCGTTTGAGAAACTAATAATGCTAGTCAGACCTAGACGTTCCGGAATACGAAACTTATTATTATAAGTAACATCTTTTTTCAATTAATAGTGTTATACTCGTATTATTTACCTTCATACTCGATGTTGGAGAGACGTCAAGGCTAAGACTGACGGCTATCTTTTTTATATGGATTTGAGTACCGTAGCTTGTGATATTGAAATCAGTGAGTGCTCACCCAAAAAAAGGGTTCGATCGAATAATAATAAAATTATCGACCGAAATCATCGTAGAAAGTGACTTATTGTTCGAAGGTGGGTATACGTATATATAATAACTAGCTTTTGCCCGCGACTTCGTCCGCGTGTTTAAATTTATACATACAAAAGTTTTTTCCCGCTAACTCCCGTTCCCGTGGGAATTTCTCAAAATACAGCCATAACTAAACTTTATATTTACTAAGGTACCTGCATGCCAAATTTCAAGCGTCTAACTTAAGCGGTTTAGATTTTTCATACAAAAGGATTTTCCCGCTAATTCCCGTTCCCGTGGGAATTTCGGGAATTCCTTTCTTAGTGCACCCCTACGGTACCTAAGCTACGTCCCTTCCAAATTTCAAGTGCCTACGTTTAGCCGTTTGGGCTGTGCGTTGATATGTCAGTCAGTCAGTCAGTCAGTCAGTTTCTCCTTTTATATATATAGATTATATGTATACGCTTTTTGTACTGCTAGGGCATATAGTTTTCGCCAACGACCATGTTTTCCCAGCGGTAACGTCACGACGGACCCGTTCATCAACTAACCTCTACTACACTACTTTTTTTTACACAAATGATCGCGAGCAAACCCGGCTCGCTTCGCTAGTTAAGCCTTTGTACGCCGCGCGGGTGAATTTTTGCTCTCGCGGTATAAATCTCCCATTGCATCTTTCTTTGTTTCTTCGGAGGGTTACCGTTTTCACTTATTACGTTGAGATGGTTATCGATTGCTAGGGTGGGAGCGTACTGTGTCATGATTAAAAAGACGACAGAATCTATATATTTTAGTATTTTTCTTATATTAATACTCTCTGCTGGCCGAAATCGGCCACAGCAATTGACAACTTGACGATACGAGGGAGATATTAAAGAGATAAGGCAGCGACCTATTTTTTCGCTACAAGGGACCCTCATTTGCCCGTGGTGCATCCTGCCGAATAACAAACAAAGCTCTGGCGACCGACTGGAGGCTGTATAATCATCACTATTGAAGGCATATCTAAATACCACAGGACGATGACGGGCAGCAGCGTCACCGGAGGGCGAAGCTACGCCCTGCGATCGCCAACGCGCCTGCCCAGCGTGGTGATTATGGGCAAAGCCTCCAAACGTTTGCCCAAAGTGGCGAACAACTGGAGAGACCTATGTCCAGCCGTGAACAAAATTATGTTAAACGGAGACCTTTTAAGTATCAGCATAAAAAGTAGCTGAACGCTTTCATCATCGTCATCAACCTATTGCAGTCCACTGCTAGACATAGTTCTCTTCAGTTGTTCGCCACTTAGAGCAAACATCTGGAGGATATACCCATAATCGCGACTCTGGGCAGGTGGGTTGGCGATCGCAGAGCGTAGCTACTGGCTCCGGTGACGCAGCTGCCCGTTATCGGTCTGTGGTATTTAGTTACGCCTTGAAATGTGATAGTTATACCACCACTAGTCGGTTGCCAGCGCCTCTGTAGCAGGATGCACCACGGTCAGGTGAGGTTGGCTTGGATCAAAAAGATGATAGGCTGCTCCTTTGCATCCCTTACATCCGTTGAATACTTAAGACCATGTCAGAGTAAAGTTAAGTTCATTGTGCTTAGCAATCACTTGAAAGCAAACAAATCTGTACATTGTAAATGACACTAATTAAAGTGTTCAGCGACTTTTGATGCTCGCCGTACTGACACACCTTATCTGTAATAACTTTCTCTGTAAATATTCGTATGATGTGTGATAAATAAAATAATATATACCCTGTATTGTATTCAATTGTGCTATTAAAAATAAATTATAGGTAAAAAGTAAATATTCAATATTTTTTTATGACTGGCTCGGTGGCTCATTTGGTAGTGACCCCTGTCTTCTGAACCAAGGGTCGTGTGTTCGATTCCCACCCGGGACAAACATTCGTGTGATGAACACTTGTGTTTGTTTCGTGTCTGGGTGTTTATATTTGTATTTATGTATTTCTTTGTGGTGCCTTCGTTGTTCTGATACCCATAACACAAGTGCTTAAGCTTCTTACTTTGGGGTCGGAGCAATGTATGTGATGTTGTCTGATATTTATTTATATTTATTTATTCTGTTGTTTACTAACTAACTATGCAATTCAATGAAATGGTGAGATGAGATGTGATGGAGTGGTTTTAATCTAAATCTGGATCCACACGGACTAGTCAGCTCTCCAATACTTAGGTAAAACACCGAAATATCTACATCCAATCTGCTTAATTCCTCTCAAAGCTCAAACAAACAGGTTTGTTTAGACTAAACACTAAACACGAGCGACTTGTAACTCAACACTACGAAACAACCCTTCACTTAAAACACCATTTACTAACTCAAACGACGCCTTTAAGAAGAACGAAGCAAAAAAAAAAACACAAATTCTTCAATCGAAATTCAATACCAATTAAAAGGGTCCATTTTTCCCGGCTTCCCGAGTTGTCAGTGGCCCTTCAGATAGTATTTAAATTAAGGAATATTCTCATTGAGACGTCCCGAGAGTCTAATTTAAATTAAGCTTTTTGAAAAAGTCTCATATCTTCTTTACCCGAGGCGCGGTACATCAAAGGGGCGTGGGAGGAACGGGGTAAGGTATTTTTCTTGGGGGGGAAAGGGGGAAAAATGCGTACACCCACACAGATGCGTAAGTAAACGACGCACACAGACGCACCGGTTGTATGTAAAACACTTTAAGAAGCGACGAAGAAATGCGAGGAGCTTAGCGGCTACAGGGTGTCGGCAAATGGCTTTATTTCAGCCTGAAAGGGTTTCGGGACGGCTCCTGAATGTTCGCCGGTAATTTGGTCGCCATATTTTACGAAAGAGTTTTATCTTTGCAGCCAGAAAAGCTTTCGTCTGACCAGCTATTCAAAACACTACAATTCGTGTTTCCTGAATCCGTGTACCTAGAAAGATAAATAATCTTCAGATTTTTAAGGCGAGAGCCAATAGGTTTTGTTAGGTGAACGCGCTCAATCGTAGGTTGTAGCGTCTGACATATGAAGCGCTGTCCAAGCGCTCCCCATTTACTTGTTAAGAAACACGTAGATTGTTTATATATCTATGTTTTGTGCTTTTCTAATCTAAACAGATTGCCCCAGTGACTAACGTGTGGTCGTAGAATGTCCAAGTAGTAAAATTTAAAAAAAATCATCGTACCAAGATCAGTGACTGATTATGCGAAAAGTACCAGGAACACATAGATGTGTGGTAAGTAAGACAACTAATACAGTATGCATGAAAATGCAGTAATCTTATTTACCAACATTAGGTGATTTAACGCACTATACACTTCCTACGTATCTATGCGCTCTTGGTACTTTTCATTGAGTGAAAAGTACCAGGACCGCAGTCACTGCTCATGTTACAATAAAAATTGTACATTGTGTTACTTGGACAATCTTGGACTACCGTACAATGAGGCATATTCAACAGGTCTTTCAGAAGCTCGTCCACATTTGACCAAGAAAAACGCAAAAAGTTTACCTAAATAATTTTATAGTTAAACTAACATTATAGTCTAAGTTCACTTAACTTGAGCGGTTAATTTATCTCATATTATTATATTACAAGTATTAAAAATGTATGAGTTTAGTCGATTTATCCTCGATATTCGTCAATGCAGTGCTAGCATATTATCCACATTTTCATAAGAATGAAAGATTCGTAAGCTTTTTCTGCTAGAGTTAATTTCACAACTTGATTTTATTATCTTTCTTATACTAATGCACATAATTATTAATTACATCGTGCATTTTTATAATAGCTGCCTCGGAGTATGTAATAGGTACATGTCAGTTCCTGCCGCATTTGCCCTGCCTTAAAATCGTTCTTGATACCTATTATTAAAGTATGGAAAGGTTGAAACATTTGAGCGCAACGAATCACTTATGTAAGTGATTTGTTGTGATCGATCTCATACGAGGAGACGGGCTTCAGCTGTTACCTAGGTACATAGTAGAATGGACAGGCTCGGTGGCTCTTTTGGTAGTGACCTCTGCCCTCTGAGCCAAGGGTCGTGGGTTCGATTCCCGCACAGTACAAACATTTGTGTTCATGAACATGTCTGTTTGTATTGGTCTGGGTGTTTTCTAAGTATAATATGTAATTATTTACAAATAAAATGTATCTAAGTAAGTTTATCAGTTGTCTAGTACCCATAGTACAAGCTTCGGCTTAGTTTGGGGCTAGGTGGCGCTGTGTGGGCCCGCGTGGCATGTCTTGGGTTATTTATTTATTTATTATTTAAATAAAACCTACTACGGTCACTAACCCGCCTGGTAGGCGTGGTGACTGAGGCAAATCCCCCCTAAATAACAATTGTCATTGTGGGAGGCCTATGTCCAGCAGTGGACATTTACAGGCTAATGATGTTCCCATACAAGGACGTCCCCATTACACTTATTTACCACCGCCAGACAGACAACACATAACTATGAGAAAAAAAAATCCTTTCGCGACTTAAATCAATTTCTTAGCATCATCTTGTATAGCGGGGGTAAAAGCGAAAGGGTTGCGGAGGCGATCGCCACCCTGGGGTGTCCACCGCCTTCTTACAACCTTTTTACAGAGGGGGGTGTAGAGTAGCCGTGCGCAGAGCTCACCGCGGAGATTAGAGACTTCACCCGATTTTAATTTATTTTGAATATGTTTTGGTAAGGTAAGGTTTAGTGGCAAAAAAATTCAAGTAAAGTGGAGAATGAGTGTTCTTTCATCATCATCATCATATTAGTATAACCCAAGACATACTACGCTGGGCCACACAACGCCATCTAGTCTCAAACAAAGCCGAAGCTGGTAGTATGGCTACAAGACAACCGATAAACTTACTTAAAAACTTTTTTTAATCGGTTTATGGTAGGCGAAAGACAAACCTAAGCCATTATAAGTATAAGCTAACCATTATAGCAACGTGCCAGTAATCTCCCAAAATAGTTTCTTGCCAGCTCCAAATACATGGCCAAGTAGAATAGACACTTGTGTTATGAGTTTTAAATTAAAAAAAAAACACAATTATTTATAGGTACTTCAATCACAAACATTCATAGAAAAAGTATCTAAGTAAGTCTGTCAGATATCTAGTACCCATAGTACAAGCTTCAGCTTGGTTTGGGGCTAAATGACGCTGGCCCGGCGTGGCATGTCTCGGGTTATTTCTTCTTCCTCTTTGCATGTCTATGGCAAATAAAAAAATTACACCTGCTGTGCCCAGTGGTCCGCCACTGCAATTGCACCCCCAGTCGCGGACATAAGCTCTGCTAGTGAGCAAGTTTCATCACACGCCGAACAGCAAATCATATGGGACATGCTTGAAGAAGAGCACCACAGTAGCAACAAAATTAAAGCTTGGTCGCGCTGACTCGATGTCCTCTAGTTGTGTGGTAATTGCTCGTTGCTGGTGTTTTCGCTACAGGTGTCAGAACCGGGCTGACTCTCTACTAATGGCTCCTCAGTTCACTGGTGAGACCTTGTAGGAGGCCAGTAACCGGTCCAATCGCTGGGGCATGATGAATGCTTTGACTGTAGCGAAGTTGATGTTGCTATGCTCGTAGGTAGATCCCATCGAAGTGTGCTGTTGCTGTTGATGTCTGGTTGTCTTGTCTGATAGTAGTAGGCAGGTTCTACTGAACAGCATATGCGACTTCTCAGTGTACTGGTGAGTGGTGGCGAGACTGGTCTCGAAGTAAGGTTTTTCTTTCAATTTCATGTACAAACAAACTAGGTAGGTCCTTAATGAAAACCATACCATGATATGTTTAAGGGCGGGCGTCTTCTAAAGCAGCGATGCCAGTCCAGTTGAAAATGCCCTGAAAACATAGAAAGACCTGGAAGCTTTTTATTAGCTTCAGTTTTCAGCGGCTTAGGCAAGGCTGTTAACGTCCACGACAGGACCTTGACTGAAACTGAAGATAAACCGAGAAATTGCCACCTTCACTACCATATGAAATAACAGACGAGTCACATAGAAAAATTAACAGTTTGGCTGACATAACAATCATGAGTTCAATGGAGGCTGATTCTGAAAAATAAAATCGTCCACTTATGAATTGTAACCCCATACGGATTAATAACTATTATTAGAATACTGGGATTGTTTTATTACCATTTTATGTTTGTACTGTGCGGGAATCGAACCCACGGCCCTTGGCTATGAAGGCAGAAATCCTACCAAATGAGCCATCGAGTCAGTCAGATATAACATGTCATCGTACAGATCAATTTATGTGGTCTGTAATAACGGTTCTTTACTCATGTCTACATATGAACAAAGATTTTTTCTATTCTAGTCTTTTCTATATAGCTATTCAAGTAGCCTAGAAAATTATTTGTCGGACCTACTTACTTTTACGGTCGATTACGATTACGAAAATTAACGTTATGTGAAGTTGCTAAATCGAACATCTCTCGACCACACCGTGCACACGTGGAACTGAAACAGTAGTCGGGCGACAAAAAAATAACAAGTGAACAACGCCTCTTCACGTCTCTCCGTAGGTACCTCTGTCCCAAAAGATCCTGTCGCCAAGAATGTTGTATTAGCGGAGCGGGCGGCCGCGGGGTGGGACGAGGGAGGGGTGTAATTGCAAAATAAAATTAGCCAGAACGGGTACGTGCTCAATTTGCGCCTCCCGAGCACTGATTTGTTTTCGTTCTTACCATGCCCGCCTATGCGCCTCTCGCCTCCGCTACTCTGTGCCTTAGCCTATATATTGATCCGAGGTTACTTTCTGCCATATTGTTTCCGAGTACACACCTTCAAGACTTGCTGCAAATTATTTATCGTCTCCCGACTAATAACCGACGGCGAACCTTGGAAGTCGAAGATTTCAGCTCTTAATGCTAGATTAAAGTTAACTCTCATCCAGTTAATGTAACTGGCACATTGATAGACATTACTGTTTTAAGTAGCAGTTTCAATTACCATAAGTGTTTTATGGAATCTCTCACGTGCCGATAGGCGATAACAAATGACTAGCAATAACTATCCAGTGGTTACGCCAACTCATTAGTTTGACAGAAAACTAAAAAAAAAGCAACCCGTAGCTAAAAACTCCGTTTAAAAACGCGGCTAAAACTTCCAACGGGAGTCAATGGCTTTTTTATTTTCGCATTTTCTTTCTTTTCCGGTTGAACTTTCGCGAAGTTTTTATTTTGAGGAAGTTCGCCGAGTGTCAGTTTGGCGTTCGGTCGCAATTTTCCGCGGTTCGCGCCGATAATTGTGGTCGCAGGTGGGGGGGAATAAAAAAAAAATATTGTAAGTGGAACACTTTTGTGTTGGATTTCGGGTGATGACGCGGATGTGGGCACGCCTCGCGTCGTGATCGGTCGCGTCGGAGCCTATCTGGGGTTATGTAAACATACGTGTGGCACGCCCACCGGCGCGGACGCCCACATATATGTGTGGACGTGAAGGCGTGTGCATATATCGTCATATGGGGCGTGTGTGTGCACTGCGCATGCTGGGGGCGGGACCCGCGACACGCCTGTGTTTCGTCACTCCGCGCCAGTGTGCGGAACGTGAACTTTATTTATTTCTCCTCCGCGACTCCGAGCGTAACGATAAATGAGTTATAATTTATTTTTACTCGAAAAAGGAAGGGTAAGGGAGCCTCCTCTGGTAATTAATGGCGAAATTGGCTATTCCGAGTATTCGGGAGCCGGTAATGAGGTGAGATTGAGATTAAAACTCGGTAAATGAGCTCCGTAAAGGATTAAGGACGGAAAAATTGGGAGTTATAAAGCCACGTCATGCGGTGACGGTGGAACTTTGATAGTTAGCTAGCGGATAAAGTCGACGAGTAAATTATTAATGTACTGCTTTTTAGTGGTTGTTTCATGTTCGTCTCCGTCTTTTAACAGTAATTGGTGATTTTCTCTCTTTATGTGAGCAGTGGAAAGCTTTTAAAGATGCTTATGTTCGTTTTTAAAAGAAAATTTTCAGGAGACTTGTACTTATCGTTATTTGAGCGCTATCCTAAGATAGCGCTCAAATGAAATGACATGTAACACGTACATACGTTCGTCTTGGTAAGTTTTACATTGACATACGTTTGCCAGCTGTATTGAATTTTTTTTTATACGAGTAGCTCGACGTAATAGCTTCCCCACACCTGGTAGAAAGCGAAAGAGAAGCCCGTGTGACAACGTGCAAGTAACTGGTTAGTGGCCTGTCAGGTGTCACCGCCATGCCGGCCCAACCTTAACTCCCCACGAGTTCCGGAAATCCTACTGACAGGCAGAAACACGACCCGGAGGTCATTTGGCTGCGATATTATATAGGGTGAAGGTCCTTCCCCGGACGGGTACGGCGGCTCAATTCGAGCGAAGATTCGCTATGCCCTACCTCACTATTATTTATAGTAACGTACGGAGAATACTTAACATTTCGGCTACGCACCATACTTAGGGGGCGTGCAGCCCCAGGTACAGCCAAATGTACCAGTTAAGGGTCAAAAAGAAACTCATTATTATCACAAATAGTCCATCAGGACAGAAACTTTTTAGTCTCCTTTTTCATCCCTAACACAGACCGTTATTATCAGATCCGTCAGCTACGGCGCCTAAGTAAATCCACTGAAGGAACTAGCTTCGTTATTAATGAGTAATTACGACTACCGCTTACGCCGCGATGAATAATGCTCGCACATACATTTTGTGCGATGTGAGGTAAGAAAACAGCTTGAGTACCTAAGTCTGGATAGGAGTGGAAATGATTTTTCTTAGGGGTGATTTATAGGGAAAAGTCATACTTTTTGTCTATTAATATCAGACTTCATCACATACAGTGTTACGATCCCAAAGTAAGTAGCCTAAGTTAACTTGTGTTATGGGTATCAGAACAACGAAAGTACCACAAATAGATAAAAATATGAACATTGAATAAACACAAGTGTTCATCACACCAATGTTTGTCCCGGGCGGGGATCGAACTCACGACCTTTGTTTCAGAAGGCAGAAGTCCTCGTGGTGTCAATGCAGTTTTGGCTCACGAGGTCCCGGACACCACCCGCGGAGCGCTGAAAGGTCCCGGTTTTTTTGTGGGTATTCCCTATCTCCTTTCCATCTTGAGGCAGGGTGTTGCCCTCCCGTTTTGAGGGCGGCGTGAGTCCCACATACGCCGTCGCTTCCCCGAACGACGGGGATGCGCAAAAGCATTTTTCCGGGTTAAAAAAAAAAGAAGGCAGAAGTTACTACCATTTGAACCACATATCCAGTCATAAATAAACACTAGAGTTATAAGATTAGCAAGAGATCTGCAATATGATTAATTTCGTAAAAGCTTTATTAAATTCAAAAGGTCACATTACTAAACCAAGTAGCCAGTTATTTATTACCGTAAAAATCCGTATGGGCCTTAATGGACTAAGCTTAATACACATCATGGATTCTTAGACCATTTAACAATGATTACAAACAAGACATTAATCTAAATAACATACGTACACGCAGCCTTATTTTTGAAAAAAAAAACTCTTCCTCAATTTCATGTCGACCTAAATTGGACTTAATTGTGTAAACAATAAGGTAGCAGTGTACAATTTATTATGGGCGATACTGGGTCTGTAATCCGTAGATGTACAAACTTATGTGCACACTACTGATCTTGGATTCGTATCTAATATCAACTCTATTGCTTAAGGTATAAGGTTGAATTAATATCAGTGGAAAGTAAAAAGTATTTTTGTCCACGTATGTTGACAAATGACTTCACAGCGGGGCAGTAGGGTGACCATTAAGTTTGGCCACGTGGGCTGTCCCAGGAATTCAGGTAGTTCGCTTGACGGATAGGCTGTTGGCGTTGTCACCGTTTGTATACAGGGGGCTTTAAATTTGTGCAATGTATTAAATTTGTGTAAAATAAAGATTTCTAGCTTTTTAGTCCCTAAACTATTTGACATAGCGTGTATATATTATTTATTTAATCTTTATTTAACAGTAATAAAATTCACTAAAGGCGAACTTAATGGCATTCTCTAGTAGTCAAACCTTTGTGCTAAGCAAAAACAATTATGTGGATAGTTTGTGTGTCTGCAATAAGCGTTTAACTAAATAAATGCATAAATTTCAAAAGGTGGCAGAAACTACAGTAAATGTAAAATCGTGTATTTTTTTGACTGGCTCGATGGCTCATTTGGTAGTGGCCTTGTGGGCCAAGCGTCGTGGGTTCGATTCCCGCACGGTACAAACATTCGTTTCATGAACATGTCTGTTTGTATTGGTCTGGGTGTTTACTATGTATAATATGTATTTATTTACAAAAAAAAAGGATTTAAGTAAGTTTATCAGTTGTCTAGTACCCATAGTACAAGCTTCGGCTTAGTTTGGGGCTAGACGGCGCTGTGTGGCCCAGCGTGGCATGTCTTGGGTTATTTATTTATTTATTGCTAAAAATAAAATTGTCCGTTAAGAGACTACCTACGTGTTTCTTGGTTGTGACAAGTTTTATTTAAAAAAATGTAGTATTGATTAAAATGACATTTTTTATTCTTGAACCTACACAGGCGTAGCCGCAAACAAAGGCTAGTGTTACTACGCAAGTTGCAAAACTAGACGTCACTCGAATTAAGACATTCTTTCCCTTCCAATTGTACTACTCCAGCATTCATTTTACTGCATTCTCTTAGCTGTGATAAGTTTTAATTGGCCTCTGTATTTCTCATCATGTCTATCTCTTCAACTGCAACTAATTTTAACTAGCGACTTTCGTCCTTGTATGTATTATTATAAGAGTTTGGATTTTAATTGTTATAGTCCTATTTGTTATAGTCGCTCAGCGAGCTATGGAAAGGGCTATGCTCGGCGTCTCTCTACGAGATCGGATCCGAAATGAGGTGATCCGGCAGAGAATCAAAGTTTCCGACATAGCTCACCGGATCAGTAAGCTGAAGTGGCAGTGGACTGGCCACATCAGCCGCAGAACCGATAACCGCTGGGGTAAACGAGTTCTGGAGTGGAGACCGCGTCTCGGCAAACGTAGTGTAGGACGCCCTCCGGCCAGGTGGAGTGACGATTTGCGCAGGTCGGCTGGCAAGTGCTGGATGCGAGAGACCCGGGACCGATCGAAGTGGCGAGCATTGCGAGAGGCCTATGTCCAGCAGTGGACTGATGTGGGCTGATGATGATGAGTCCTATTTTTAATAGTCACACCTTTTAATTGATTGTTAGTAATAGTTCTGCAACTATATCATCAGTTTGCAAACATCCACTCCTGGAGATTGGCTTCCCCCAATGACAATTATCATCTGGGAGGATAAGCCTTAGCCACAACGCTTGGCAGGCCGGTTGGTGACCGCAGTAAGTTTTATTTGTACCCAGGTAAACGCTGCTGCCCGTTTCGTGACATTTTCTTAGTCGCCTTTTACGATATCCACAGGATGAGACGGGGTGGTCCTATTCTAAGCACGGAACCACTAAGACATGTGGGCTTGGTTACGTTAACCAATTTGTTACTGGCAACCGAAACACCTACTAGTTGTACCACCATTACTTGTATCAGGACAATTACTTTACTAAGTTTTAATTTTTTTGGTTTAGAACAGCCTGTATGTGTAGGTAGTAAAACATATGACTGTCGTGATTAAATAGTTCGGAGCACAGAGGCGACCGCATGTTGCGATTGACATGCACTATTTTGGGGTTTTACCGTTTGCCAGCTTTTGACTGTAAATATTTTTCTTTGTTTTTAACAAGAAAAAATATGAAAACAAAAAGGAATTATTCGTCTTAACTTCCTTTGTTTGGAGTTCTTTCCTTACCTAAGTAGAGTCTTCGCTGTATCTCCGGCATTGCAAAATCTAAGAGTGGCGATAACCGTAAGGTTCTAGGTAGGTATTCCCTATAACATACTTACTTGACGATATAATCTAACATTATTACTTTATCACTGAATTCATATGATACGCGAGCGAGCAAATAAATTTTATTAAAAACTAAAGTCTAAGACAAACTTTTCTTTATTGATCTCCTTGTTATCAATGATATTATTTCCTATATAAAACACCATTCTATTACAAGTAGGAGCTAGATAAATAATTCATAAGTTTGCAACATGCTACTTATTTCTTAGTTATTATTATTGTCAATGTAAAAGTGAAATTATCTGACATTAATCAAATGTCATAATTAATTGAGAAATGTCTTCGTTCACTACGGGACGTGTCAGCCTTTCAAGTCACGCTATAAAACCATAAATTACTAAACGTAACTTATTTAAATAAATAATTTTGCACTGACTAGAAACTATTAGAACTTTTCAATCTCTGTTATTGGTCTGCATAGGTAAAAAGAACATTTTGCAGTAAAGAAATATGTGAATTTAGTTACATTTATGCGAAATGCCATAAAATATTTTGGTTGTATTAGCACAACCGATAGCCGTTGGGATAAACGAGTTCTAGAGTGGATACCGCTTCTCGGTAAGCATATTGTAGGAATCCCTCAAGACAGGTGGAGTGACAATTTGCGAAGGAGGCAAGTCCTATATGCGAGAAGCCTAAAATCGTTCAAAGCGAACAATTGCACAGATTTCTAGTAGTAGATTACGATCTATTATTACTTTCTGTTAAGATTCATTCTTAATCAACAAAAAAAAATATGTGTGTTCAAATGAGCATTGGCTCTATGGGACTACACCGACTTTGATACAGATTTACGCGGATAAGATAACATACCTTCTTGTTTGGTACAAATTATTTCATTTAGCCCACTGATTATAATTTATGCCAGTAATGTGATAGGAATGTTGGTTTGTGCATGTTGTATTGGCCAATACCATAAAACTTACGATTTAGATATATGTACCTAGATAGTCCGAATCATACCTTGAATTAATCAATATAAAGAACCGGGACATATATTTTTCAATGTACAGTTAACAGAAAAATCAGTAGTATTTTAAAAAAGTACCAGGAGTACATAGCAACGTGAGTGGTAGAAATTCTCCGAAGAATAAAAAAGTTAGGTAATTGAATAACTAAAATTAGTTAGTCTAACGAAACGTTTCCATGGCGTTATCTATCCCATCGAAGTACCAGCAGTGCATAGCAATGTTGGTCAGTAGCCTATTTTTATACCTTAAAATATCAGTTTCGTATGTAAGCCTTCTGAAACTCATACCCGGCAATACAAAGGCTTGATGTGAAGATATCTGGCCCTCAAAGGGTGTGTCGTTAATGAGCGCATGTCGCCGCCGCCCAGCTCGGCCGGTGATATACTCTGCGCCGGCGCATCGGACACACGGACTTAGAGGGAGGCGTGGAGACTTCTGACGACTACAAAATTTTAGCCAATTTTTTTTTGGCTCAGCATAGTGGCTTCCCTCCACCTGATGGAAAGCAGGAAAGAAAGCCCAAGCCGCTCTGACAACGGGCGGAAACCATGATTTTCAGTCAGTCACCACAGCCATGCTGGCCTGCAAGATGCTTCTTCACGCTTCGTTTAAAGGATCCCATACTATATGAAGGCGGGAACACGTGTGCTGGTAGAGAGTTCCACTTTTTAATGATACGGCACAAGTAAGAGTTACCAAGCTTTTAGGCCGTGGTGCAACCTACCGAATAACAAACGAGGCTCTGGCAATCAACTGGTGGCAGAATATCTATCACAGTTAAAGGCGTAGCTACCACAGACCGGCAGCGTTACCGGAGCGAGAAGCTACGCCCTGCGATCGCCAAACCGCCTGCCCAACGTGGCGATTATGAGTAAAGCCTGTTGTGGTGGTGTTTGACCAAAGTTATGAACGACTGGAGAGGTCAACGTCCAGCAGTGGACTGAGATGGGCTGAACATGATGATAACCCTATTTATTGAGATTAGTGTCAACTATCCTATATCGTACCTACTCGTGTCTTCAAAATGCTATAACCATGGAAGCGGATGAAGTGACTAGTAAATAAAATAAAAAAATAAAATAAAATAGTTTATTTCAGCAAATAGATTCACTAGTAATACTTTTGCACGTCAAACTTTTTTCCTACCAAAGAAATTACTATGATTTTGTTCTAGACATCAAATAGTGTTTGCATCCGTTACATGTGTACTAGGTTATCTGTTCCTCTGTGTACAATTAACGCCAGAAGGCAAAAGCAATAATAACCCTTACGCCGTACAACTTAAGAACTCATACAATTTCATACTTGTAGGGATTGATGTGTACCCATGTTGGTAATTCAGTCACTATATGATATTTCTTATAACTTGACTTTCTAAGGGCTTTCCGGTACAAAACATCACCGGACAAGATAATTATGAAACTAGGTCTTGCTTATAATTAAACTGATCTGGTTGTATGCATCGTTAGAATGCTTATGTTTATCAATCCGAGTGATGTGTCTACGAGTATATTATTATAAAAAAACATCAAATCATTCTATATCCCTAGCGAAGGGCTACCGAGGAAGCGAGGGACTACCATAACTAAGAGCTATAATTCGAAAATCTGGAACATCTGATGTTGAAGTCAAGCAGCCAGTTACACTAGAAATTAGAAATGGCAGCGACCCCATAGCCCTAATTTAAGTTGCGGGTGTCCATGGACGGTGTCGACTGCTTACCGGGAATCACACCTGCTCGTCTGCCGCCTCTTGCCCAAAAATTAGCCTGATGAGTATTTTTTTTGAGTCATGAAAAGTTCAAGCGAACAAAGTCGCTGGCAACAGCTAGATTATTATAAATCCCAAGGGACATAAGGGAGCGACCTATTACCTTTTCGCTCCAAGCCATCCTCACCTGCCCGTGGTGCATCCTGCCGAACAACAAACGAGGCTCTGGCAAACCGACTGATGGCGGTAAATCCATCAAGATAGAAGGCGTAGCTAAATACCACAGGCCGATGACGGGCAGCAGCGTCACCGGAGCAAGAAGCTACGACCTGCGATCGCCAACCCGCCTGCCCAGCGTGGCGATTATGGGTATATCCGCCAGAAGTTTGCCCTAAGTAGCAAACAACTGGAGAGGCCTATGTCCAGCAGTGGATTGCAATAGGCTGATGATGACAAGGGACATTAAAGCTAACTTAATACCCAAGCTTTAAAACTACAAGTTCATTCCTCCGCTAACTAATATGTGCAATAAATTCATAATCGCATAATTACCTGTACGATGGCAATACAGAACCGAATGTATTAGAGACCCGCGATGGCTGACATTGAATTTACTTTAGTTGCGACAGCAATATCCCAGCGGGTGATAGTGGATTTCTAAGCTAATATGTTTTACAGCTTAGGGCGCAAACATGACAGAAATCGCATCATGGACATAATATATTTTTACGTGTAATGTATACCGTTCTATGTTTACGACTCAATGCGGTAATAACGGTGTTTCAGTACAGTATTGGCTTTGTCTATAAATTATATGGAAGACGTAAGGGTCAATACTCGTGCCAAAGGAGTATGTACGACCTGTATGACCTGAACTGACCTGATGTGACCTGTGACCCGGCGAATTTTATCGTCATCAGCCTGTAAACGTCCACTGCTGGACATAGGCCTCCCCTAATGACAATTGTCATTTGGGGGATATAGCCACCAGTTGGCAGTAGGGTTGTCCCCCTTAGAGGGGAGCGGTGTTGCCTGCCACTTAGGGTGGGCCGCGCTTGTGGGTCATGGCAGCTCTAGTTTTAAGGTCCCGTGACACCACCCTGTGGGTGCTTGAAGGAGGACCGGGTTTTTTAGTGAGTATTTCCTGCCTTTCTACCATCTTTAGGCAGGATGCCGCCCTCCAAGGGCGGCGCGAGTCTCACATATCCCGGCGTTCCCCCGAACACCGGGCATGCGTAAAAGCATTTTTCCCGGATAAAAAAAAAAACAAAAAAAAAAAGGAGGGTTGGTGAACGCAGCAGGTTTTATTTATATCCAGGTAACCGTTGCTAACCTTTCCTGGTATGGTAAAGTATTACTAGTGAATCTATTTTCAGAAATAAACTCATCATCATCACCAGCCTATCTTAGTCCACTGCTGGACATAGACCTCTCCAGTTGTTCGCCACAGGGCAAACATCTGGAGGATATACCTATAACCGCCACGCTGGGCAGGCGGGTTGGCGATCGCAGGGCGTAGCTTCTCGCTCCGATGACGCTGCTGCCCGTCATCGGTCTGTGTTATTTAGCTAGTGCGGCAAATACGCCAACTTATGTAGAAACTGTCTAGTTTTCAACAGAAAGTTTAAAGGTTTCAATGTAGAGATTCGTGCACAATTGACGCGGTTAAAATAGTTTTGCTTTGTTTCTTGTTTGTAAGCTACTGGCTGTATAATTGAAATTGTTTATAACTCCAAGTTTCAATATATCTACATCTTTTCATAAATCCCTGTAGGTGTATCAATACTATTCAGTATTGGCTTTTACTTCAGAAATTCCTTTAAAATCTTCTGCAAACATATATTGTCTACTAGCTGTGCCAGCGGCGTCGCACGCTTGGATATTGGGTTTCAAAAATAACAAACTTCCATAAATTGGTACCTACATTTTAAGTTAGACTTCTAGCAATACATTGGTGAAAACCGCATTTAATTTCATGCAGTAGTTTTCACGTGATGCGCGACCAAACATACAGATAAAAATTACGTCCGTTTTCCAAACAGCATGCACACAAATGTTTGTACTACGACCCTTGACTTTGATGGCAGAGCTCACTACCAAATGAGCTACCAGGCAAGTCAAATATGTCGTGTATGCCGTTATTATAACTAAATCCCTCTCCACACCACCCCCAGTCCCACCCGAAACAAAGACATAGTAGCCACAGTAAAACCATTCATCACAAGCGATGGCTATCTGTCGGTATCCGCTGGATCTGCGCGCGCTATGATTAGTATTGTGAGCATTATTTTAATAGGGCCGATTTATAGGGAGCCCGCGTGGTTACCTAACTATGATAGTTGCCTTTTTAGCTGGAAGTTAGTGCTTTTCTGTGCTGGAATTGCTGGTAATAAGAGTGCTGTGTCGATGCGGCGCGGAACTGGATTGTGCGTTAGGGATTCAGGCTTAGAAATGTGTATAATGTTTACAAAATGGCGATGACAGGTTATATGAAATATTTTATAAAAAAAAAACTTTGCCTGTGTCGGTTGATAGACCGATCACAAGTATAAAACATTCTGTTAGATTGTCAATTGTTTTCCCATCATGACGTTTTGAAAACCAGGTAATTTGAATACCTCCCAAGTTTAACGATAGTGGACTGTCCAACGTATGTGTACCTATATGAATATAAAAATAAATAATAACTATGGATGTATGTACTAATTAAGTTGGCAATACACGTCATACAGCTTAGCGAGCGATTTCTTCCAACACAGGCATTTTTGCTTATAGGGAGAGATCTTATAATATTTTAGATAACTCCAAAATATGTTTTAATCAACATTTCTGAACAGAAATTCTAGAGTTATTGTAATTCTAAATACGTTCAATTGCATTTGAGTTCATAGTGAAATCGATTTCCCCTCACCTCATCAATAGCATCAATTTCGATTAGTTGATAGCTTACCTCACCCTTTATTTTTCACCTATCCTCTACCCTAAGGTTGTCTGGAAGAGATCTCTTATTTATTTATTTTTATTTATTTATTTGGTTCACCATCAATTGATACACTTATACATGTATGTATACGTATACAGAGTTTTGACGCTTAAACTAAGTGTTCAATAGTAGGTCGGTAAACACTGCATGCTACTGCTTATAGCGATAAGGCCGCCTAAATTGTGCAATTGTCTGTAATACCTAGTTTTTAAGTCAATTGTATGATGCGCAACAAAGAATATCTATCTATCTCATCTTCACATTATATATACATATATATCTATCTTCTCATTTTAACTTCAACATCACACCAGACCAAGTTACACCCAATGAACATCCTATCTACACAAACAAAGCTATTGTATAACAAAACTAGTCCGAACAGCTGTGAAGCACCATAATCGGGCGGTGTTGTAATCGAGACCTTTTAACCGACTGCGCAGGAGTGGGTAATGTATGTGCGATGGTATCGCTTATCGGCCGCCATACTGTGCAGCCTGGGGCGCACTGGGACGTATTTATAGTCAGAACTGTGCTATTGAAGTGTGCGGATAATAGGGTGTCGGATACAGGGGTGTATCGAGGATAAAATGGGCTTGTGTGATTTTAGAGCACAATTTTTTTGCATTTTTGAAATGAAATGAAATGAAATGAAAAATATCTTTATTCAAGTAGGCTCATGACGAGCACTTATGAATCGTCAAATATTGCAAGTACAAACAATGAATCTACCACCGGATTCGGAAGGTCGTTTTCTACCGAGAAGAACCGGCAAGAAACTCGATAGTTACTCTTTTTTGTGTCGTTAGTCTAGTCTAGAGCCGTGGTAGCCTAGTGGTTAGATCGTCGCTTCACACACGTGAGGTCGTCGGTTTGAATCCGCGCGGGGCACGCACCTCTGGATTTGCAAAAATCTATGTGCGGAATTATGCCACTAGCTTAGCGGTGAAGGAAAACATCGTGAGGAAACCTGCACATCCAGTTTAATTCTGAATGTGTGACCATGATCCAAATTTGTCTGGTTCCCCTTTCTGAGGGTTACGAAGGTCAGATGGCAGTCGCTTTAATGTAATAACCAGACTCGCTAGATCTAGGATCATGGTCAAAGCGGACCCTGGGCCTAGAGGCACAAACCGGGACAACGCTAAGAGGATGATGAGTTTAGTGATTACTTAAAGACTAAGATGTTCCAGATTTGACACACGGTGGGCCTAGGCCACCGCAAAAAATATTGTTAGGGTGTAGGTATAGCTGCATACATAAGCGGCCTGGCATGATGAGTTCAGCAGTACTTATTTGCCACTTGTTCGGATCCATTCAGTTTGGATCGATAAGGCAGATCATTCGATTGAGCAGTGCTTATGGAACGAAAATGCCGCCCCGTAGTCACTGGTATATACTATGCGTTTGGCTCAAATCGGACTGAAAATTGAGCTGAGCTAAAAATTGAGAAGCGTGGGTCGTGATACCCGAACATTAGGCTAGCCTTACTGAGTTTTAATGTTCAGAAATTACTGAAGAAACTTGAAAAGTTGGCGGTGATACCCCCTGCGTTGAAAAACACGATAAGACGTTGGTCCTGCAACGGATCTCCAAAGGTCGTGCGTGATTCGAAACAGACCGTCGAACTGTCGCCCCACCAGACTATGAGAGTAAAATAAATATCAGATAAATAAATAAATATCAGACAACATCACATACATTGCTCCGATCCCAAAGTAAGTAGCTTAAGCACTTGTGTTATGGGTATCAGAACAACGAAGGTACCACAAATAAATACTTAAATACAAATATAAACACCCAGACACGGAACAAACACAAGTGTTCATCACACGAATGTTTGACCCGGGTGGGAATCGAACCCACCTTGGTTCAGAAAGCAGGGGTCACTACCAATTGAGCCACCGAGCCAGTTACAGTCAGTAAAAGAACACAGAGTGGACCCATGTTTACTTGCACTTAAATCTTGTAAGGCCAAATATGTCTTCATGTAATCCAATCCTAGTCCTATGAATTGATCATACAATTGTAATCGTAGTTGTTATTCCCCTTACTTACGCGTTGTAGACTAAGAAGACTAGAAGAAGCCTGTGGGGCATGAGAGATACACAACCGAACTGATGTACGAACAGCTGAATGTGGTACTTTATGTGCTTTGAAAAAAGGATTATAATCGCCCAGCGTCAGCCTAATCATGCCTCCCTCCTTCCACCTAAGAAATCAATCAGCTTGAGATGTCATCATCATCCTAGCCTTTTTCCCGATTGTCTCAGGGTCGGCTTCCTAAACTGAGAGATTTGACGAGTGCTAAGCTTTTAAGTACACAGAGCGACTGCCATCAGACCTCCGCAACACTTAGGGTAAGCTATACCCATTCCCAGTTTAGGCGTCAGAGTTATCATCATCTCTGATATGATGTAACGACTGCTATCTGAGTTGGTAAAGATAGCACCCGGGACCAACAGCTTAACGTGCCTTCCGAAGCACGGAGGAAATCGGCTTGAGATGTATTAACATGAATTCTCAAATCATCATCATCAGCCTATCGCAGTCCACTGCTGGACATAGGCTTCTCCAGTTGTTCGCCACTTAGGGAACACATCTGGGGATATACTCTTAATCGCTAAGCTCGGCAGGCGGGTTGGCGATCACAGGGCGTAGTAGCTTCTTGCTGCGATATCGCTGCTGCCCATCATCGGTCTGTGGTATTTAGCTACGCCTTCAATTGTGATAGTTATACCGCCACCAGACGGTTGTCAGCGCCTTGTTTGTTATTCGGCAGGATGCACCACGGGCAGGTGAGGTTGGCTTGCAATCCATCGCGTATTATTTAAAATCTAAGCATACAAAGGGACAGACAGACAAATGCGATTTTGTCTTATATACCGCACATAGTATTGTTAACGACGCGTAGTACGAGAAGGCACTCTAAAATCCTTTAAATATCTTAATGTTTCATAGGTACAACATAATACCGTCAACATCTTAACTAATATTATAAAGCTGAAGAGTTTGTTTGTTTGTTTGTTTGTTTGTTTGTTTGTTTGTTTGTTTGTTTGAACGCGCTAATCTTAGGAACTACTGGTCCGAATTGAAAAATTCTTTTTGTGTTAAATAGACCATTTATCGAGGAAGGCTTTAGGCTATATAACATCACGCTGCAACTATTAGGAGCGAAGAAATAATGGAAAATGTAAAAAAAAACTATTCCACGCGGACGAAGTCGCGAGCACAGCTAGTTGTAGATAATGCATGCAGTATTTATGCAGTCGGCTCGCATTCTACTATCGATTGATGGATTTTCTCTGTCTCTGGACTGTGACGTTATGGCAGTTATTCCTGTCCGGGGTTGAACGACTCTATCAATACTCAATAAACAGGTTTTGGCCGCGCTTATTTGTAAGATATGAGTTACGAACAGATTTTATCTTTTATAGCATGTTGTTTCCTGTGGCAGCGATGAAAACTTTCCAGTCAAAATTGGAATTATGCATGAGTTGGTAGTTAGAACGGGCCATGTTCTGTACTTCGAAGTCTAAGCGCCTATTTCGCGTGAAGAGACTTATTTTTTTTTATTCCAAACTACCTGTGCCAGCAGCGTCGCGCGCGTGGATCGGGTTTCGAAAATCTTAACTAATATTATAAAGCTGAAGAGTTTGTTTGTTTGAACGCGCTAATCTCAGGAACTACTGGTCCGAATTGAAAAATTATTTTTGTGTTGAATAGACCATTTATCGAGTAAGGCTTTAGGCTATATAACATCACGTTGCAACTATTAGGAGCGAAGAAATAATGAAAAATGTAAAAAAAAACGGGGAAAAAATAACTATTCCACGCGGACGAAGTCGCGAGCACAGCTAGTCTTCCATAAAATGGTGCCTAAATTTTAAGTTAGTTAGACCTCAAGCAATACATTGGCGAAAACCGCATTCAATTCCATGCAGTAAGTACTTTTTGGTTTTGCGTAAACATACAGATAAAAATTTCTCCCGTTTTCCCAACACTTTCCTTCACTGCTCTGCTCCTATTGCTTGTAGCGTGATGAAAAGTATACTTTAACCTGCCTAGGAGTATGAAGAATAATTGTACCAAGTTTCGTTAAAATCCGTTGAGTAGTTTTTGTTTCTACTTATAACGAACATACAGACAGACAAAAATTATACTGATTGCATTTTTGGCATCAGTATCGATCACATCACCCCTAATTGTTATTTCGAAAATATATTTCATGTACAGAATCGACCTCTCTACAGATTTAATTTAAGTAATAGGATAGATAGATATAGAAGAAGAAGATAGAAGATATTGTATATGTTTATGTTTTAAACCATGTATTTATTATATCTGTATTTTACTTACGTATTCATTTATTTATTATTATGTATTTATATTTTGACTATAATATAATCTGTTTCATCAGTCGATTGCTCACCTCACCCCTTCTGTTTAATCTATCCTCTACCTGAAGGTTAGACAACCTTCAGGTGATCTCTTCCAGACGGAAGAGATCGCTTAGTAGCGATAAGACCGCCTAAATTGTACTACTAGTTGTCTGTAATACTTTGTCTATAAATGTTTGTATTTGGTGCAATAAAGAATATCTAATCTAATCTAAGATAGCAGTATTTCTGAACCAATACACTATCCATTAGAAATTCACTTCATAGTTCCCAGTGCAGTACTGATAGCGAATTTACGCCGCGGCCGAGCCTATATGAAACTCTATTACGTCTCGTTTCTCCCGGGTATTGTGTTACAGATGTTTGTATAGCTTCCTTACTGGCGTCATTAAAGGCCCTACTTTGTACCGTACGTGGTCTTGATAGCTTAGCGTAACACTAGCCTTTTAACTTATTGTCTGTTAAGTTAGTTGGCGGCGAGAGGGAAAGGCTTGGTTCAGCTAATCTACGCTTAGTATTATGAAGAGGAGAGATTTGTTTGTTTGTATTGAATAGAGCCCGAAACTAATAGATGATTTTCTTATATTTTATGACGTTTGGAAGTAACATTCTTTAATAGATGTAATCGTTCAATTGTTTAATGGCGCATAGTCATTCTATATCGTTTATTTTTACCTCTAAATCGTTGTATGAAGTTGTATGTTTAAATCTTTATACGCAATATGTATGTACTATGACAACGTTGGTAATTAGCAGATTCAAAACATGTCTGCACACTATATAAAGATATATATCTTTGTTAAGTACTGAATCATCATCATCATCATCATCCTAGCCTTATTCCCGATTGTCTCAGGGTCGGCTTCCCAAACTGAGAGATATAAAGCCATAATAATATTTTTTTCTTTTTATAAAAATTTGCATTCAGGATAATCACTCCACCTGATGGTAAGCGGTCGCGAGGTCCAAAAGTAAGGTCGACAGGCACAATAGGACAAACCTACCGCGCCTGTCCCCCACACCCTGAAAGCCCACTGGGATGCCGCTTCACGCCCCGTCTAAAGAAACCAGAATAAAATTTTGTTCTTACAATTCTGGTTTCGGGAAGGAAACACAAACACCTTTTTGTAAAAAATCTATTTTATACATCTATTGTTCAGCTACGGTTAGCTAAACTTAAAAACTAATAATCACGTAGGAGAAGCCTCAGGCAAAGGCTAGAGTCGGATAAGAATAGGCGTATATTTGGCGTATAACGTCTTACAATGTCGAGTACATTTAGTACTATCTCCTCAACTACTATATGGTTCACAAAGGGCTCTTTACTATCTTGTACTTACACATATCGCACCTTCGACAGAATAAGTCCACAGTAAATTATAACTTGTTTTGCCAATGTGCGATGTTTTATATCTATTTTCTTCTGGTTGGTCTATATATGTCTCTACATTACATACGTCTCGGTAATCTGAATAGCCTATTCAAATCAAAAAGAATTATACTCGTAGTTATTGAAAATGATAAAACTAAATTATGCAGTTTCAGGTGTGTATCTAAATTTTGTACATAATCAAAAATTGTTCGATGGATCGCGTATTTTTGCTCCATAAATCTCTCCCATTTGTCCCTCCCGTGTTCGTATGTATGAATTAAATTAATGAAAATCTACTTTGTCGGATTTTAGTTTGGCTCCAGTTGGTTTACAACCAGAGATTAACCACTGCCATACTGACCGTACAACGGTCTGACGGACAACTGATAAGTAATTGAATTGGTTACTTGTTTTAAAAAACCTTTGTAGTAAAAAACTTAGGCCTCTCTTTCGCCTTCCTTCAAACGACGAAGGCCACTACACTGTGGTACGCCAAAATTCTATACATATAGCAAGTATAGTTACATATGACAAAATATGAGCATCAAAAACCCATTAAACGCACTTACAAAACGCCGTTTCCTAAACGATCGACTTATCAGTAAATACCGCGTCGATCTAAACATAAAGAGAATGGATCACTGCTAAAGTTGAGTAGGGAAGATTTATTTGAGCTCACGGCGCGTATGAATTATCTCCGGCCGTGACCGATCGTCGCGTAGACCACTTATAGCGACACACGGATGAGTAAAAAAAGAAAAACGGTCAAGCGTGAGTCGGATTAAAGAACTCTGTTCACATGATTATAAATGAATACTTGGGTTACATTATTGGCCACTTGTAACGACGCGCGGACGAGTAAAAATGAAAAACGGTTAAGCGTGAGTCGGTTTTTAAGCGCTTTCTTTGCAGAAATATAAATAAACTAGCGATCCGCCCTCGCTTCGCTTCGGGTATTTCAAATAAACACTTCATTGTCTTACATTATTGTCCAACAAGATTGTAGGTTTAATTTATACCAGGTAACCGCTGCTGCCCGTTCCCTCATATTCTCATATCATCATCATCAGCCTATTGCAGTCCACTGCTGGAAATAGGCCTCTCCAGTTGTCCGCCACCTAGGGCAAACTTCTGGAGGATACACCCATAACCGCCACGCTGGGTAGGCGGGTTGGCGATCGTAAGGCGTAGCTTCTTGCTCCGGTGACGCTGCTGCCCGTCATCGGTCTGTGGTGTTTAGCAACGCCTTCTTACGTGATGGTTTTACCGCCACCAGTCGGTTTGCCAGAGCCTCGTTTGTTGTTCGGCAGGATGCAACACGGGCAGGTGAGGATGGCTTGGAGTGAAAAGGTGATAGGTCGCTCCCTTACATCTCCCATATTCTTTTACTCGTCTTGTAATCGAACACGGGAGGTATCGACCTACGGGATGAGATGACGTAGTCCTATTCCAAATCAGAAAATGACACTGATGTGTGCTGCATGTACATTGAAGATATACAGTTTCCCGAATACTCCAACGGAACCCTAACAGACACTGGTCCCGCGGCACCAATCCACTCCGATTTATTACCCACCCAAGCGTAGGAGGCAACTAAAAATTAACCATGGATAGAACTACCGGTCTCGTGGATTTTAAAATTTCCACGCTAGAGTAATAGTCCAGATTAGTGCATTGTTGCCTCGGGATGTTCTGAATAAACGCTTATTAGAATTTATACGGAGCCATCTGGTGCAGGCTTTATAGCGACAACTTGTAGGTGAATGGTGTGTAGATATTATGTAGTATAGAAGCGAATGTGGCTAAACAAAATGCAAAATTATTTGTTACATTATCACAGGTACATTATACAGCCATGATTATGAAGGTGTACAATATAAAATGTACTTTAAAAACACAATTAAAATAAAACAGTTTTGCACTGCACGTTGTAAACTTTTCATAATTTTTCCTGTATGTATTTGTCTTATTTGCTATTGTTTTTTTGTTGTTTGCTGTACTTATTTGTTGTGTGTGCCAGTTTATGTAAATATATTTTTTTATCTATCTTATCTATCTATCACTGCGTTAACACTCTGTTCAGCAAATGTCAACTGCCTGATTGTTTGAAAGAAATCGATCTGAGATCATGTACACATTGTACTACAATATGTCAGTAATACTCTTCCTTGTAAATGTTTATTTTTGTAAAATAATAAAGCGTTACAATTTATTAAAATAAATTTAGCAAATTAATGTCAAAATTTAGTAAATTGTCTGAAATAATCTAATGACGGCGGGCGGCGTTGACTGCTTACCATCAGGCATCACATTTGCTCCTCTGCCGCCCATTGCATAGAAAAAATCGAATGTTAATATTGTTACAATCAATTATCATAATTTAGCATTTTACCAGTTCTCATAAAAGTAGGTATTTTCAACTAGCCGATTTAATATGTATATCATTCTTTTAAATACGCATGTTGACATTTTTAGATTTAAATTAATTTGGCCTTGCCTCACATGAACATAGCTTAATAATTTCACCGTTAACGAGGTTGATAACATTACGACGATGATTGAGAATTTGTGATTCAAAAAAAATAAAAACATAACCATGTATTAGATACTCCCAGAGCAGTAGCAAAAAAAAGAGGAATAATTTCCGATCCGCCCGCAGCGAGCCAGCGTTTGATGTAGCACTGGCCGTTTTAAAGCACACCCCGAGACGATCATCGGTTTTATTAGAGGAGGAAATATGGGAGCCAGGACGTGACGTATACCGCTTGTTAGCCACCACCTCGGGCTCAACGGAAAATAGGATAATTTCGCCGGGTAATTCGAGCTGTCGTCGGGATATCAGCCGCTGGTCGCTATGCTCACTCCTAAAGTAATAGTCAAGGTTGTTCGGTAGCCGAGTTTAATAGGTGGACTGTGGACTCGAAAGGGCGGAGCTGGCGAACAGATTTCGTAACGCGTGGAATTCTAGAGTGGGACATGTTACAACGCTGATTCGGTTCTAAACACGGCAATTGGCTCGCCGTCTGACAGCTTGATATATGAAACTATTAGCGCTGAGAAATAATAGAATCAATACTACTTTGTCTTTGTGCGGCTAATTTTCTCGTAATACGGTATAGTGCGTAATTGTGATGGTGACCGCTTGTTTCTGGGCGATGTTTTTGATTTAGTGTTCCGGGTTTTATTACGACGTCATCGTTTGTTGCTAGTCTATGTTGTTGTTTGGTCGTTAATAAGTTGGCACGGAGAAAGATAATTGTTTCATCTGAGCTTGAATATTGTTTTAGTATCGTGTTATCAATAGATTGAGATTATGACGATAATAAATGTTAAAAGTCGACAAGATACTTATCTAGCAATATAATAAAATTGCAACGCTTTTGCATATCTAAATATGTACTTAGATGTAAATCACTACAAGAGTCGATGGTTATAGAAAAGCCACAAGTCATAGCACATTTTTGAATTATTTAAGAACGAAATAAAGTTTATGGTTAAGTACGTACATATGATAGGATAACAATAGTTTAGATAGATTCAGGATTAGGTACAATATTGAAAATAGACAAGAAAAAAAATCCGTTGACGTTGAAGAAGTCCTATGTATTACCCGGGGAGCATTTTATTGCTTCCCAGAACCGGGCGTAGGGGTATTTGCCCTCCCTGGACCAATAGTGCTGGCCGTTTGTCATCTGCGGCTGGCCAGGGCAGCCAGGGATATGGCCGTATGCTTCGGCGCTACTCGTGTCCCCGCAACTTGCTGCCCACTGGTGACACAGGGGGGTTAAGTGCTATTCTCCGTCTCGCTACCATCTAGAGGCGGAGTGAGTCCCACATAACCCGCTGCGTCCCCGAGTAGCAGGTATGCGTATATGCATTTTCCCCCGGTGCAACAAAAAAAAGGGGGGCTTAAGTGGGTATGCCCTCCTATTTTGGGAGGTGGGAGCTGACACACCATGCCGGCTCCCCCACGGAGGCGCCATGAAGTTGCCTAATGCATTCCCCTCTAGAAAAAAAAACTTTGTACGTATTAGTGTTTCGTAAATACTTTGGTAATCATCATCATCAGCCTATTGCAGTCCACTGCTGGACATAGGCCTCTCCAGTTGTTCGCCACTTAGGGTAAACATCTGGAGTTTATACTCATAATCGCCACCCTGGGTTGGCGATCGCAGGGCGTAGCTTCTCGCTCATACGACGCTGTTGCCCGTCATCTGTCTGTGGTATTTAGCTACTCCTTCAATTGTGATAGTATACCGCCACCAGTCGGTTTCCAGCGCCTCGTTTGTTATTCGGCAGGATGCACCAAGGGCAGGTGAGGTTGGCTTGGAGCGAAAAGATGAGAGGCCGCTCCCTTACAGCCCTAATTTTTTATATCATTTTGGTAATCATGCATGCTTTAAATATTTTATGTAAAATGCAAGGATGCAGGATGCAGCTTTAAATATGAACATTGAGCTACATGACGTTTGCACCTAACAGTGGGCTTTAGTTAATTTGTTTATAAACTTTTTCTCTTTAATATTAACATAATTATGTAATTATAATATGCAACGTTGACAAAGGCCTATTCAACCTTGCCTAGGTACCTATGTAAGTAGGTGCTAAGTAGTTAGTCATATACGAACTGTTCATGACATATCTGAATCCTAATATGTCAAATAATATGCGATAATAGTGCAATATACGGACATTAAATATTTTCCCAGCAACGCCTCCAACGCAATACAACACCAAACACATTGGGAAAGGACCTGCCTAGTCAATACATGACCAGTTAATTACCTCAACCCGACGTATATATTAACGGGTAGATTTTAATTTATCGCCGATACAGATATTCAAACGAAACCAACAGTGACTGGTCGGCTGATAGATCGTGACATAGTTACAAGGCAGCTGTGTATAGTTACACTCATACATGGCTGACATTCCTCGGTATAATGAGTACAGTCGTAATAAGTATGCGCGCTGCGGCTAAAACGGGCCGAGTTAAGGCGATGCTGGTTTGAAAGTGAGAGTGATTTGCAGTTGTTGCTAACATTGTTCATCATAATGATTATGCACTGCTTTTTTTTTGGTAAGAGGCGGCAGGCAGACATTTTAATATGATATACTAGCTGCTGCCCGCGGCTTTGCCTGCGTGGATATATTCATAAATCATAGCCTATGTATTAATCTGATGTATAAGCTCTATTATTGTAAAGTTTCATTATGATCCGTTCAGTAGTTTTTGTAACAAGTTGCGTGAAAGAGTAACAAACATCCAACCAAACAAACTTTTGCATTTATAATATTAGTAGGACTGATGTGCTGTGCAATTAATAAATAAATAATTAAAATAAATGTGATGCCTGATGGTAAGCAATCAACACTGCCCATGGACGCAACTCAAATCGAGTTCTGGGGTCGATACCGGCCTTTTATATTACGCTCGATTCTTGAAGGGAACCTTCAGTCAAGTAAGTAGTGGCTGTCGTGCATAACTGCGCAATGGAGAGGACTAAGAGAATATAAGGAAACGGGCAGCATTTACCTAGCCAACTGCGGTCACCAACCCGCCTGAAAAGAGTGGAGATTGAGGTGAGTTGACGTTTAAAGGCTGATGACAATGAAGAATTCCATACTCAGTGAAGTGAGAAATGTTAATTTTTTTATTATGGCAGAGGTAGCAATTGACAGATAATTGACATTGACTGTAAGAAGTACATACCAGTGAAGATTTACATTTTTGGCAAGCTAAGATAGTGTACAATTGTACATTCTGTTAATAACAGATGAGTTCCCTAAATAAAAATTTAGTATATTCATATTTGAGAGATCAAACCAAAGACATTATTATAAGTACATGTACATGGACTTAAATTACTTTTTAGGACTCTCATGAGACTGTTTCATTTATGTTCACAAATTCCAAAAATCGTGACAATTTGGTTTTGTATACTTATGCTAATGAATCAAACAAATTTTCACTATAGTTCATTCGCGTTAAGAAACGTTAACGCGAATGAACTATAACTTACAAATATTAAAGTACCTAATTGCTATCTAGTATCAGATTTGAAAAGTTTCAACATCGAAGAGTACAAAATAATACAATCAACGCTTTCCTAATTTAATTTACTAGCTTCCCCTTAACCGCGCAGTAACTTAAACAACATTACATGAGAACGTTAACGTTGTGTCAGCAGTTAAGTGAATTAGCTGTGTAAATATCGATACTGGCATAATCGATTTTTTATTCGATCCAATTATACGTTATTGTGACAGATAACTGAGTTTGAATTGTAATGATCGATAAAAAAATCGAATGTTTGTATCGCTAATGAGAGGTGTGTGATACAATAGTCATTGAAAGAAATGACTCGAGCTTTTAACGGCCATACTAATTATTACTTTCGTTGCAATAAAGTTTTGGTGGTAAAGATATGTGTACAAACATTAAATTATTTTAAATTTCACTTGTTAGGTACGTATGCTTACAATAATTAATAATTGTTTCTCTTTTTAGACAATTATTGATGATTAAACGAACTTACCAAGTGAAGTTCTATCCCAATTAACGGAAGGCTTTGTCCGAAGAAATTAAGACCCCCCCACCCATGTAGTCCCTTTTGTATGTTGTATATTGATGTAAGCCTAAGGATTATTGGTTCGTTATGTTCCAGATGTAGCTCTCAACTAAATGACGTTTGACAGTTCTGCCAGGAGCAAGCGCGCGAGACCATAGACTTTTTTCTTTTTGTTTGTGGTTTTCAACTTAGTGGAATGATGGCAGCACAATCGCTTTAGTACATTTGTTTTCTTAATTTCGAGGACAAAGCGAAGTGTAATAATATGTTAAAGTTGGATCGATCGCCAACCCGCCTCCCCAGCGTGGCGATTATGGGTATATCCTCCAGATGTGTGCCCTAGGTGGCGAACAACTGGAGAGGCCTATGTCCAGCAGCGGACCTTACACAAAAACAGGTAATCGAATTTTTTATAGGTAAATGTAGCTATTACCTGAATTTAAAAATATATTTTTTTGGAATATTGTTTTTTTAATTAAGACAATACGTAGGTAACCTTATGTGTCTCCTTCTAAGGCCTCTCCAAATAATCGTCACTTTGCTCGGTCCTGGGCTTCTCGCATCCAGCCCATACCAGCCATCTAGGCACCTGGCTTAAAGGACTTCCCACATTATGTCTACCGATCAGGTCATTCACACGGGAACTCGTTTGTCCCCAACGGTTATTGGTTCTTTTCAATATCCTGATCTGAACCAACTTGTACCTTACACTATACATTTCTAATGACTCCAACCAATTTGTATTGTCCAATAATAAATTTCCCTGACCATAACACAAGACCCAGTGACCGGCGCAATTAATCACTGGACTGTCAAAACGTTTAATGCTTTGTTTATCGACAACAATGCTAGTTGTCACAACAATAGCTTACGGTTTTAATAAAACGTGTATTTACATTTGACAGTTAACACTTCTGTGTATGCTGATTAATTTTAGTATCACACGTGCTACGAGTATAACATAAATTAACAAACTATAATTATCTTGACAGTGCGGCGAACGTGTCTTATTTTCAATGAATCACAGGTTCCAAAGTGAGCGGTTTATCATCATTTCGCTTCAAACCAACCTCACCTGCCCGTGGTGCATCCTGCCGAATAACAAACGAGGCGCTGGCAACCGACTGGTGACGGTATAACCATCACGATTGAAGGCGTAGCTAAATACCACAGACCGATGAAGGGCAGCAGCGTCACCGGAGCGAGAAGCTATGCCCTGCGATCGCCAACCCGTCTGCTCAGCGTGGTGATTATGGGTATATCCTCTAGAAGTTTGTCCTAGTGGCGAACAACTGGAGAGGCCTATGTCCATTAATTTCCTACAATGGGCTGATGATGATGATGACAGTTTCCAAAGAATTCGATGGCTCATTTGGTAGTCCTCTGTCTCCTGAACCAAGGATAGTGCCATCACATACATTGCTCCGAGCCCAAAGTAAGTAGCTTGAGCACTTGTGTACATAATGGGTATCAGAACAATTTTTGTTTTCGAACCAACTTTATGTTATCTTATAATGAATTTCTGCTTAGACTGGTAGAGAATGTGGCCTATGTGGCGTTATTTTCGCATTTTTTAACTACTTTATTGTGCAATAAAGACGAAATAAATAGACAATGAAGGTACCATAGTTATAATATACCATAATTACTATACAATAGGTACCATAATTACAAACACCCAGAAATGGAACAAGCACAAATGTTCATCACACGAAAGTTTGTCCCGGGTAAAAACCGAATCTATGAGACGTGGTTCAGAAGGCAGGGTCATTAACAAATGAGTTACAGGGCCAGTCATCCAAAAACAACCTGAAAGCTACAACTATGTGTCACTGACCCTTATTGGCTTCCTCAAAGGATATCGCCCGATGCTTAAGACCTCAACTCTACCACGTCGTATCAAGCCCAGCCAGTGTTTACCCAATGAGCTGGTATCCGAAGCTTTATGCTAAAAACCGCCCAGAGCGAGCGATCAGTGGTTGTAAATCATTCCACAGAAAGCGGTCCGTAATTGCGGCCCGAGGCCCTATCGATGACATATTCCATCAAAACCCGACTCCTAACGGTCCACCGTTGGACACCCCTGTCAATATGTCATGGATTGCAAGTCGAGTTCTAGAGAAAATTGCTCCAATAAACGTATGTTTATTAAACGTATGCAAAGGGAACATCCCTGAGGACATGGAATCGATTATTATAATCGTTAATCGATTAGTTATGTATCGATACGACGTTTAGTAGCGTTTACGATCGTCTCGGTTAACGGCCTTACGATTATTGTGCGGCATCCCTAATCACACATATGGGGAATGCTTAAATGTAGATTACGGTAACTTTGTTAATTGAATGTTGGCAAGTGGGGCTGCGCGGCTTCCTTGTTTAAGTGGGACTTGTTAAAATTATGCATGTGTTAGGAGTTTAATTATGTTTTACGGTCTCACATTAGTAGACAATTACAATTATATTCGATAATATCTAAACAAATCCTTCTACGTATTATATTTGAACCCTCTTATAGTAAATTTTTGCCATCAAAAACTATTTGTTTTTAACAAATGCAGCGACTTGGGCCCTTCTTTTGCTTTCTATCGCGCGATGGTAAGCCACAATTTTATTCTACTAAGTATATAAAAAGCTCCTTATTTTGAGATCAAAACCATATTATTTACACTTCAAACAAACTCATTGCCTAAAAATAATGTCCAAGGTAAGGTCAATCATATATTAGTCCTCTCCTACTCGTATATTATGTATTTCTTTTCTGCATATCAAACTATGATTAGAAACTTATTTTAATCAGTAAAAATATATTTTTCACCTGAGTGACAAATAAAAGTGAAAGGCAAAAGACGCCATTTACGATTTTCTAATCTTTAAGCTTTGACATTGACTGCATACAAATACCTTTAAATTGGAATGTAGGTAATTGAAAAACGAGCAATAAAATCATTTTTAATATTCAAAGATAAAACTAGTCTTTTCTATTAATAGAGATTAATATCTAGTAGATATGGGATCGAAACACTTAAGTCGAACTGTAACACCATCAATTTTTCCATACAACGATTTAATATCCCCTTCTCGCAGCAAGATTTATACCATATGTCTAATACCCAATAATTTATAGCACGTCACACATTTCATATGAAATTATATTGGACGCAGCCTTAACCCACCATACTTATAACATGGTACATTAGACCGTGAAAATTTTGTCTTTGAAATGGGATTAAGAATGACTCTCTTTTTTTTGTAATTTTTATTCTCTGAAGTCTATCTTAGTAATAAAATTTTCACAAGCACATAATATTACTCGTAATAGTAAAGTTTTTGATTCCTATTCCCTATGACTCAAAAACATTTAATACATCTACTAAATTTGGTACATTATAAAATATACTTAATTGAAACAGTGAAAATAATGTTAAAATTACCTAAAAATTACACAATTTTTTAATCAAATATAGCCGTCCCCCTCACAAATGCAGATCTAATGGCATATTTTATGGAGTTGTGTGACGCTTAATTAACATCGGTCACGTAAGATGGCCCTATTTAATCAATAACTTGAAACACATTTGGCAGATCATCATCATCATCAGCCTATTGCAGTCCACTGCTGGATATAGGCCTCTCCAGCTGCTCGCCACCTAGGGCAAACCTCTGGAGGATATACCCATAATCAGATAATACATTGACCCGATTCCAAGGAAAGAAGGTTGTTTTAGAGAAACTGGAATGAACGAAGGTACAAATGTAAAGTAAGGTTAGAGAGGTACCTAGGTACAAAATATTATTATAAATAAGTAAGTAAATCATCAACCAACATTATGACTGAGTGAGAGAGATGGTTAGGCATGTTTACTACCAAAAGAGACACTGGGTCATAAAAACCAAAACGTTAAATGAGATTGGTACAATATGCTCGAGTCATCTAATTAGGATTGGTGTGTCAAAAGAAAAAAAGCCTAATCTGGTCTGCTTGATCGTGCGTTACGCGCTACGCTCACGCACGGGTTAATCCACCGGTCGCGCCGGGTTCCGCATGCGATACTATCGACATCGACATATCGATGTATCGATACATCGCTGCAATTACGCTCGAATCGGCACTGATTTATTCGATAATCACCGTGGAGGATAGTGTAGTTCTATTCATATGCGGAACTCGGGAGTCGAGTGTTCGGGGAATTATTGGTTAGTGTTATAGTTTGAATACACGATTGTAATCAACGTTGTAATAAATTTTAATATCTTTCATAGTACCTATTAATTAATCACAATCATCATCATCATCACATTAAGATATTGTAAAGATACTGGCATATTTAGAACAGCTATAAGCTCCAATACAATTTTATATGAACGATTGATTTTTCGAATATGTTTTAAGACACATTATACTACAGTTACAAATATTGGCGCGTCAGTTGATGATAATATTGACATGAGATGAGATCTGCGTGAAATAAAAATATCAGAAATTTACATTAGAAGTTACATTTTGTATAAGCGGTGGCTTTAGTTCCGATTTTTGCCGCGCGCCTATCTAAACGATCCTTGTAGATTGTACTAAAAGACACAAGTCGGCGTCAAAGTGATTAAGAAATGTCAAATGAAAGGGTCGATACCATGAAAGTATTAAGTACTACGTACAAATTCCATGGTCGATACTTCTTTCGGCAGTACATTGTACCAACATGGAGAATGAAAGATGCTGGATAATTGAGATTGAAACTTTTTGGTCAAAAAGTTCAGATTAATATGGCGAACTGACAATTAATAAATGTTTTACTTATTCGTATAAATAACATTTTTTTACTAATAACTGTAAACACATGGTAGATTAAGTTCGCTCTAAGAGTAAGGCCTTAATCAAAAAGCGATCACGAGTTAAAATATTACATTATGAACTAAAAAGAAGCGTCTATCATAAAATATATACGTAAATTTATGACACCGTATATCAACGGAACAGATTATCCCTTCAGAAATTAAGTTACGCGGTAGAGGCGTGCCTAAATGAATTTCAATAGGCCAACAAAAAGATTACCTTTACACTTGCTCGTTTAATAAAAAATCAATGGAGCTCGCGCTACCTGTCAAATTTCGCTTGAGGCCATTTTGATATACACAAGATGGCTGGCAAAGTGGACAATCATACCGCAGTACAGATTATAATATTCTTATTACCATGGTGTTGTCCTTGAAAAGCTTAATATTGCAATATTGTTTTAAGAAACAATATTAGATTAGAGTAACTACTATACTACAAAGAGTTAGGAACTGAAGTCACTGTGGGGTTATTTTATCGGAGGATTTAAAGTTGCTTTACAAATTGAAGCAAGTCCTGTATACAAAAATGTATCCATACCTATAGTAGGAGCTTCGGCTTGATATGTAAAATGTATAGAATGCCTGGCGGCGGCAACTGACTAGTAATTGATTAGGTGACATGTCCCTTGCCGCAGCGCCTTGGGTTTCTCTTACGCTTTTAATTAGGCACTATGCTGTGCTATTGTTATTAAAAAAATACATGTAAGCTGTGGAATGAGGTCCTTGCTTGCGGTGTTTCCTGAACATTGCGACTTGTACTTCTTCAAACGTGGTCTAAAGAGGTTTTAAGAGAGGTAGGGCATAACGAATCTTCGCTCGAATTGAGCTACCCGTCCGGGGAAGGACCTCCATCCTATAGAATACCGCAGTTAAATTACCTCCGGGTTGTGTTTCTGCCGGTGAGTAGGGTTTCCGGAGCTCGTGGGGTGTAGGGTTGGGCCTGACAGGTAACTGACCAGTTACTTGCCCGTTGTCGCAGCGACTTGGGTTTGTCTTTCGCTTTCCATCAGGTGTAGGGAAGCCATTATGTCGAGCTACTATAAAAAAAAGGTATCCTCACAGTAGGCAGCGGCTTAGCTGTGCCCCTGGCATTGCAGATTCTATAAACGGCGGTAACTGTTTAACATGAGGTAAGGCGTTTGCTTGTCTGCCATTCTCAGCTCTGAAAAATAACAAAACAAAACGTTAAACCTGCGTAAATTCACTTTCGCCATTGCCCTGTGCACAGCTCGTAATACCAACCGTAAAATTGTTGAATAGCTTGAGCAATCCGTATGTGAAGGGTCTAATAAGCCTGGAATGCAAGTACACAGTAGCGTGAGCAATTTGTTGCCCCCCATAAGTGGTAATGAGACGCTTGCCGCGACTTATGTCGCCCGATCAGCGATTAGAAGTAATCTACGTGCCATTCATGTCTTGTGCGTGTCCTGTATAATGGTATGGTGTTTCTGAGTCAGTATTTTACAGTGCAGGGATGTAAGGGAGCGACCTATCACCTTTTCGCTCCAAGCCATCCTCACCTGCCCGTGGTGCATCCTGCCGAACAACAAACGAGGCTCTGGCAAACCGACTCGTGGCGGTAAAACCATAACGATAGAAGGTGTAGCTAAATACCAGAGGCCGATGACGGGCAGCAGCGTCACCGGAGCAAGAAGCTACGCCCTGCGATCGCCAACCCGCCTGCCCAGCGTGGCGATTATGGGTATATCCTCCAGAAGTTTGCCCTAGGTGGCGAACAGCTGGATAGGCCTATGTCCAGCAGTGGACTGCAATAGGCTGATGATGACGATGATGATTTTATAGTGCATAGCTTACAGTCTAGATAGGTTAGTGCTGTAACACTACAAATGGAGATACCATATATTTCTGTTGTCGCGGCCGAATTGAATTCAATTCGGCTTATGAGAGTTCATCATCGGCCTTCGCAGTTCACTGCTTAGCACAAGCCTCTCCAGTTGTTCGCCACTTTGGGCAAACATCTTAAGGCCTAGCCCATAATCGCCACACTGAGCTGGTTAGCGATTGGAGGGCGTAGCTTCTTGCTTCGGTGACGCTGCTGCCTGTCATCTGCCTTTTGTATCTAGCTACGCCTTCAAACGTAATCGTTATACCGCCACCAGTTGGTTGCAATAACGTTTGTTATTCGGCAGGATACACCGCAGTCCCTGCCCGTCCTATGTCTAGCAGTGGGCTGCGATAGGCTAATGATGATGATCTTAATATAACTCTAAGCACTGGAGTTGTATTGTAACTTTGTCAATTACGATGTTGTCAAAATGACCGTCGCAGAGTACTTACTAAGTTTTTTTAGTTAAACCACTAAAAACTTAGTTAAAATATAATAAATCAGATAGATATCGCACGCACCGCTTTCTCGGAGTATCCGTGCGAAGCGGGCGTCGTATCTAACTGGATTATTGGAAACATATTGAACAATAACAAACGGTAGTTGAACACGACCGTCCGTTTACTGACAAATAGAAAATGGATGTGACAGGAAATACATTTATCTTATTTATTTTTGTGGTTTAGCGGAAATAAAGGCCTTGAGAGACTGAAGAAGTAATGGTTGAGCGCAACTAAAATATCAGGGTTTGGACAGAAATTGCAAAGGTTGCTCACGGTTCCGACTCGCGCCGCCCAGTGGCTCACCACTCATGCGGGAGCGCGTTCGGTGTAGTAGGTGCAGCCACACCGTTGCACGAGGTCTGCCCGGGGAGCTTTCTATTGCTCCCCGGAGCCGGAGATAGGGGTATCTGCCCTCCCCGGACCAGGAGTGCCGGCCGCTTGTCATCTGCGGCTGGCCAGGGCATGCAGGGATGCGGCCGTATGCTTCGGCGTTACCCGTGCCCCTGCAACCTGCTGCTCACTGGATTTAGTAGGTATGCCCTCCCATTTCGGGAGGTGTGAGTCACACACACCATGTCACTTCCCCCCAGAGGTGGCAATTTGACACATTTTTGGGAATATAAAAATGCAAAGTGCAATCATAAAGTAAACTGATTTGTTTTCGATCCGTGGCTCATTCTGCAAACTAATCTTAACTCCGCGATAATATTATTTGCAATTGGTCGTGAGACGTGACCATCGTGGAAGTGAAACCTCTTTTGTAACCGTCATTATGAGCGGCGATTCACCGGAATTTTTTGTTCCCAAACAATCGACGGTTGCAAATTTCGAGATTATCTGTCAATTTTCTAACGTTTCAGACGCATTGTGGGATGTAGCGAATGTTGTTTGCGATGGAATAATACTTTCTTTGGAACAGATCGTTACGATCTCTTTTAATTGTTTGATAACAGTAAATTGTTATCTTTTTAGCTTTACTCGTGTCTAATATTAATGGATGTTGAGTTGTAAAGAAGTGGCTTTAAATGGATCTTGTTACAAAAGGTTTTTTTAGCTCTAACTACACTGGACACGCTGCCTGGGATCTAGATAACTATGAATACATACTATGTACCTATAACAGTTAGAGCTTAAAACCTAGACTCAAATGCAGATGACTTTCTAGTACTTCGTTGGTATTAGTGGTAGCAACGTAGCAACTTCCGCCTTAGAACCAAAAGGTATCGAACGATGGAGGAGGTTCGAATTCCAAGTAAAGTAAAAAATCAGCAAAAGACTGAAAGAACATGGATGCTGTAATGTTTGCGCACACACTTCTACACTATAACAGCATCGACATTTTTTACTTAAATATGTAGCGTTTTTGTGTCATCTTAAGGCGCCAGAGACTTTAGAATTAGGTCATAACAGTTGATAGTCTGTTTATTTACTTCTTACTACGATTTTTAGTGTCTGATCAACAATACTTTATGTAACAATTGACGTTGGAAACTATTATAAATAAATAAATAATAAATAAATTAAGTCAACTACTTAATTAATAAACTAGGTATTACTTAACTATTTAGTAATTTTTATAACGAATATATATAAAACCAAGAATCAATCAATTTGACTCAGTTGTTTGAATGTTAAGGGCGTATACATTTTGAAGATAAATTTTAATTATATAGATGGGTAAAATTGTACGTTATTTGTTTCCTAAGTGTCATACGTAACAGTGGCGATCTAATACCTACCAAACAACTCATAAGTGGTCCTTTAACCAAACGCACGCCGTAATGGCCTCAACCGCACGTAGCCCAAAGGGCCCGCGGTCCTGAGTGAGCCTGGCATAAATGCAGCTGATTACACGTGAATGGCTCAATCACGACAAGGTTGCACAATGCGTTACGTCGATATGTTTTGACGTGTACAACTGCTCTGGCCGGTAAATTGCTACAATTATACCTGGAACTGTGTCAAGTGGTAACCGAGATTGGGGAGGTTGGGGTTATTAGTGTTTGATGCATGTTCGTTGCGCTCTAGCATTGAAATAAATAAAACGTGTCTAAGAATTTGAAAGTATAGAATTTAATTTCGACGTAGGCTGGTATCCTGAATATTACTTAAGGGATCTAATTGTAATGGATGTGGTTGAGGTATCCGATCAGTCGACGTGCAAGAGACTGCACAAGAAAGAGGACAGTGGCGCTTCATGCCAGAGGCCAAAATTCACTTCCAGTCACAGAGTCAGAGGGAATATAATTAAATTTTCCTTCACTTACCTTCCCGTCAATGATATACTTAAATCAAAGCTTCTTTTTGAAATATCTTAGCTTACTTTATTTTACTTTTGATGAGTAATTTTTGTATTAAACAAAACAAATTTACAACATAGCTAATTTCGCCTAATCCTACTAATATTATAAACGCGAAAGTTTGTTTGGATAGATGGATGGATGTTTGTTCCACTTTCACGCAAAAACTACTGAACGGATTTTAATGAAACTTTACAAGAATATAGTTTGTACATCAGATTAACACATAGGCTATGTTTTATACGAAATTTCACGCGGGCAGAGCCGCAGGCAGCAGCTAGTTTTAGTATATATGAACAAACAAAGTATACTCTTTGACGAGTTGCTTGAAATTTGATCACTAAATTTTGAAATATTATGTAACGCACTATGTTTTAGCTAACACTGAACCAAAGCTCAGATGAATTCAGAAATGTGCCATAGAACCTATTAGATAACAACATGCTTCTGTATAATATTAGATGCTTGTCCACTTCACCCCACTCTCCTCTAGCCACCGAGAGAAACCGCCCTAAGCCGTCGCATATGTCCGCCGCCTATCATTACACATATAAGAGCATTAACTGATTATATATCATTGTGGATATGGGTTGTATAACATGTACACGGTAGAAAACGAAATTTCTAAGCAAGGAAATCGCCGATTGCCAAGGAAAAGTGAAAATTGCCGCCTTTAATTGACAGAGACAGTTACGTCAAATGTTGTTACGATAACTTTCATGTGTTTATAATTATTAGGATGGATATTGTAAATATATAAGTTGAGATCGAACGCAAGATGGCTGGCAAGTCTCGGATGAAAGAATCGCACGATCGAGCAAAATGGCGAATAATTGGAGAGGACAATGTGGATTCTTAGACCCGCCTGCCAAGCTTGGTGACTATGGCAAATTCCTCCAAATTACGTGGGGGAGACATATGCCTAACAGCGGTCGTTTGCAGGCTGATGAATATCTGTAGACACAGACGTTCTACAGATATTCTAGATTTTAAGTCTAGACTTTCTAGATCTTGATTCTGATCGTACATACTTACTCAACGATTCAATCCAGTCTCTACGTTTGACATTCAACCATTGCAAGATGTATCTTCCTATTTAGGTAAGTTCATTCTTCGGCTCGCCGTGTAAATAAATAAAGACCTCACCGCAATCTGATAGTGTCATGCGTCAAAGTGAAACGTCATTTGTCACGATTGACAGCTGGTTGACAAACGGCTAAGATCAAGATGCGCGTGATCAATTATTTATGAATCTCTTGATGGGCTGTTTGACTTGTGATCTTTTAGTCGGATTCGTATTATAACAAGTACAGTCCGTATAAGTTATTGAGTTATTTGTTTGCTTGAGAAAAACTTGAAAAAAAAGACGTTTGGCTCCTATAATTAAATTAACATTATAAGCAGATAGCAAGATAAAATCTATAATAAATTATTCTTTCAATTAGTCTTTCAATCTATAATAAATTATTTTCATTTGAAAAAAATTCAGGAAAAATTGAGCAGAAAAATAGGTAGGTACACTACAAAAAAAGTATGTGAAAGTTAATTCACAAATTAAAATGTGGATTATGTTTACAATTTAAAACTAATTTAAAATAATGCATACCTATCCATTTATAGGTATGCATTATTTTAAATTACCATTGTAAGCTCACATTTAAATGCATATAACAAAATTTAATTTACGTCTATTGCATTACGGCTATAAAAAAAATTGACGCATTTGCTTGTAGCACTAAGCTGAAAAACTCTACACCTATTTTTTTTTTCACTAGCTCTGAATTCCAATGCAATCCGCTGCTTTTAAGAGCGCGCATACAATTTTAAGCAACTCGAAACGCACGCGGGAGCCGATTCCGAAACACACATAGACATCATTTGTGTCTGTGTGGGTGAGCGGCGTGTCGGACGCTAACTCCGGCGGACGAACATATTTTGATACTTAACAATTTATTATTCATCTAAATTATTTGAACATTCTTTTATTGCTAAATATTTTATTAGTGTAGTATAGGTGCGTACTTATTAAATTGATTTAAACACTTTAGAGTACATTATTCTAAAGTGTTTACTAATTAAGGTTTAAGAAAAATATAACAATATTTTTGTCTTTCTATCTTTATATGTACCAGGTACTTACCTATCCAAAGGTATTGTGTGAGTGATTGACATTATTAATGTTGCTTTATAAAAATCAATAATCCCTACTGTGTTTTCCTTGCCTTCTGATCATGAGTCAAAGGTCGTGAGTTTGATTCCCATCCAGGACAAACATTCGTGTGCTGAACATTTGTGTTTGTTCTGTGTTTAGGTGTTTGTATTATTATTTAAGGAAAGAGCAGTCTCCGTGGTTGCCACGATATAACTCTAACCCGTTTTATATTTTAACTTGTAAAAATTACTTTGTTCATTTTCACTCGGCAGAAATGGATCTCACAAAGAGGCTGGTTGCCATCATTCAAAAAGATTAGTTTGTAAACAATTTGTCAATTTGAATTAAGGTCCTAAGTCTCCTATGCACTGATCACTGAGATCATGTATACCTACTGATGCTTGTGCTGAAAGTTGTGCTTGTGTTTCGTAGCAGAAACCCCAGATGGCCTACAACAACTAAAATCTGGTTCCTATCCAGCTTGACCAATCCATCAATTTTTTTTTACATTTTCCATTATTTCTTCGCTCCTAATACTTGCAGCGTGATGTTATATAGCCTAAAGCCTTCCTGGATAAATGGTCTATTCAACACAAAAATATTTTTTCAATTCGGACCAGTAGTTTCTGAGATTAGCGCGTTCAAACAAACAAACAAACTCTTCAGCTTTATAATATTAGTTAAGATGCAATGGACAGGTTACAAAGGCGAGCTATCTGAATAGGTAGGTATGGTGAGTCCTCTTGTATATATTCAAAAATTGTCTAGGATCGGTATTTTGAAAATAAAAATTAAATACAACAGCAAGTAAAAAATGTTGTCATTATCTCATTTATTTTCTACTTTACGGTCTAAATTAAGAAGACTAAACTTGTAGGAAATCAATTTTTAAACAATTTTGGTTCCTTCCTTTTCCCCTAAAATCGATATTTTGGAAATAAAACTCGCAAACCGCGACATATTCAAAACTGTATCATTATCTCCTATGTTGTACTTTTTACGGCATGAATGAAAAGAAACAAAGTTCTAGAGAGTCAATTTCCGAACAATTTTGGCTCTTACCTTTTCCCCTAAAATCAACATTTTGGAAATTAAACTGAATTAATTAATTACTTAATAATATTTCGAATTTAACATAATTCCAATGACGGCGACGAAGCAAATAAAAGAAATAACAATACCTATTATGGCAAACTGCTGCACTAATGAGGGCGCCCATATCGCGTGTGAATTCGCCACCAGAGGTGCTAGTGTAGCGTGAGGTATCCGAAATGTCAAATTACATAGGTTCTGTGGGTTAAACGAGTTTATTTCGGAAAATTAAATAATTTTGTGCAATTTTGGCATAGCTGGCATTAATTTTCGAAAATATGAGACACGGCTCAGTGATTATCTGCGCTTTAAAAGCGGAGCCGAGAAAATGAGGTATAAAAATTAGCGGTATGAAAGAAAAGCTAGTTCACTGGTTTGTTTATTAACCGTTAACAAACAGTTTTGCCTTTTGGAAACTTATGGCCTCCTTCTTATAACGAACAAACAGTCATCACATGCATAAAACAAACCTTAACAGCTATGCCCGAAGACCTCACTATACAGTGGCACCCTCTGGTGATTACAAAAACGGTAGCCCTCATTGGCAACGTTGCACCTTGCGACTTGCATACTGCAAGTTACATGCTCGCCCTGCTCGTCGCCATACCACCATTCAGCATACGTAGCCGGTAATTTTAACGTAATGTATGTAAATAAGTTACCGTAACATATCCGTATCTTACCAGCCTTTTCGCTAAAATCACCCCTAGTAACCGTAATGGCCATACATTTCACAACTATGATATTGCATTTTGGTTTTACATTTTGAAACTATAAAATATAATTTTTACTTCTTTCTAATACTATCTGAATGAAAGTAGTAATCTCATATCGTTATCAGCCTCTCACAGGCCACTGCTGGACATTGGCCTCTCCCATTGTTGACCACTTTGATCGATTTAATTTTAATCTTAGATACTTGTTATTATTGTGACACAAAGATTCACTTATTCCACACTAAACAATTAAGCGACAATTTCAAAATTGGATTCGAAGATCGATTTATCTAAATTTAAATAGATCAATTTCGTGCATACTATCAAACATTTTATCATCCATCTTTACACATATAATTTTACTAATAATAACTCGACTATGGGATTTCTAGGACTTTCAGCTTCATTGTATGCCTTTATTTATAGTCGTGAACATGTGACGTAGATTCCTTAAATGCTCCCAACTCAAATGAATCTCCTTATCAGTTTCTTCATGGAAGTTGTTTCTGACCATTGATGTTAACGAGCATAATAATAATCATTGGAATAGCCTTAGTTTGTAACTTCATTAGTGAACTAATAAACAAATATCATATTATTTTTTTGAAATATTTAGAAAATGTGGTTGTAGATAATAATAATTATAATAATCCTGATGTTTGTATTTGATACTCATGACTAAACATTAAATCATTTCATTAATTTAGTATGTATATTATTTTAACTTAATAAATTTTCCATACAAAAATAATATTACAAAGTATCAAACTCGTGGAGTTGCACTCGCGCAGAGCGGTATACGCTCATAAAAGTGGTTGTGCGTATGTGTGCGTGAGCGGAGCAGCGAGCGGCACATCCTCCCTCTGGGATGACCCGATTTGGACTGAATCGGCAAGCGTCGCGCGCGTGGCTTTATAGTCACTTTTAAAAAAATCGTATAAAATAAGAGGCATAGAATATTAATAAAATAATAATTAAGTGCACTTAAGAAAGACTTCTTTTACATTTACACAAAATTTCAACTAAAAGAAACAGTGTTTTCTACTAGAAAAACACTGTTGAAAAGTGTGAATTGAGCTTATTTTGAAAAATTATTTTGGGCAATTTAATAACACATTTTTGAAAGTTTTTTTGTCTAGTGCACTAATAGACCATATAAGCTATTGTATAAACATATATTTAAAACATATGTATGTAATGCAATTGATATTAAGACTTTCGAAATTGACTCTGACTCGCATTTTTGCGAATCGGCTTACGGGAGATCTTTGATAAACAAAAATATACTAGTGAATGTTGTATTTTATCTAGCCTACGCACTGCTTGAAGACTTTATCTATATAAAAAACTATGTTTCTTATTTTAAAAAAATCGTTTTCTATGATAATAGCTCGCCCGAAAATACCAGTTTCGCCGCAAATACGTCGAATTCTGTATGCGCGCTCTTAAGCAAAAAGTGACTTAACAGTTCTGATCGATGAGCCAAATACCACACGTGCAAAACCACTGGTTCACTAAAAGTAATAAAACAAAGTAATACGTTTTGACATTAAAAAGTGCTATAAATAAAAATGTCCAATGAATAACCATTAGTTCACAGTGTCACGTAGCAACAGAAAAACGCCATTGCTCTCAATACGAAATGAAGCTGTATTTTGTCGACAAATAAGGTGTAAATTGGGTTAGAGTATTAAAAAGGTACATTCGTGGAGGAAATAGACATTTTACAAGCGGGCATTTTGAAAGTTGCATACGGGACGGAGACAACGCATTTTAGTGTTGTTATTGCATTAGACTGTACCCCTACTAACTGAATAAACGTAACTAAAATATAGCTATCTTCATTTTATTTGTTAGCGGGGTTTTTACTATGTACCTGCTTTTTGCAAACGCCATAAACACGGAATTTCTTCCTTATAATGGTTATAGTGATGTGGAAGTGATTGTGAAAGATTTAGACAGTACTTAACTAAGATATGGACATTTTCCTGTCAAAAGTATACAATATAGGATCTTTACTTTCTTACCAAGTTAACTTGAAAGTGAGTTTTACTCACTTTTATTCTGTACGTTGTATAAACTGAACAAATAGTCTTTTCATTGCAAAATTTGCGACATGAGGCAACTAGGTAGGTATGTGTGGATTCATGTAAACGTAGATTTTTAAAGCAATAAACTATCTATAGGTATCTTCGTCCGCCACCTAGAATTACAAAAATAACGAAAAGTATTTGACATTAATTTTAACGTGATATTTAATCTCACTCGCAATGCAATATGGACATGATAAATAAAAAAAGAAAAAATGAAGATACATAATTGATAAAATGATGTAACATAAAGAATTAAAGATAAATCTGCTCTCTGCATAACCTTATGGTCAACTGGTAGAGAATGCTCTTAGCATTAATTAAGTTCGCCTTTTGTACCATTTTGTGCAAAAGGTAAAGTTTAAATAAAAAATCTAGGTATAAATAATCTTAAATCGATTTTCAAAACAAAACCAAACCAATTTTGTTTTAAACTATATTTCCCTACTAAACACGTTCCATTCACGCATCACGTCTGGTCACAACCGAGTGATAACCCTTCTCAAACTGGTAGTAGCCGCGTCTCCCAGCCGATGCGTAACGCGGTGGCTGGTAGAAGCTCATTTCATGCTCCATTGTGGACTCTTGTGAAAGCAATCCACGCCGCTGGTTTTTGTGAGAAATAATTACCTCGATTATGTTCTAGTTAGATGCAGGTTAGGGTTAACTCTCTGTCATCAGCGGGCTTTATTTTTTGATGGAATAGTATCATATATTTTAATTAAGTTTTCTGGAAGTAGTTTCTTTTTTAAAGCAGTACAAACAGCTTACTTCGTTAAACGAAACGAAAAAGAAACTCAAGTCACCACGGCAATTTTGGACAAGTAGGCATTAAAACCAGACTCTTGTCACTTCTTCACGCCTCTTTTATTTAGCAGATCCCTATATTATCTAGCTTCGCTTAGAAACCTCTAAATTTGTTCGGTTTTCCTCTACTATATTATGAATGTATCATTCATATGAACGTTCCTCTTGAATCAATCTATCTATTGAAAAAAAGCGCACCAAAAGCCGTCGCGTAGCTTTAAAAATCTATGCATACATAGGGACAGACACAAAAGCGACTTTGTTTTATACTAAGTATGTAGTGATAACTCAATCATAAGACTTACTTATATTTAGCCACACAATGCAATAAATTAAAATAAAATAGCCTGAATCCATTCTAGACAACTATTTCCTTCTCGTAAAAATATTTGACCAATGCCCACTCAGGTTTTAGGCTTTTACAAAGTAAATATTTTGCATATAACAGCCTAAAAAGCAGGTTATTTTGCAATAAACAGGATTTGTTACTAAGCTTTGAGTTGTTGGTGACAAGATAAGTGTCTTGAACAAAATGTAAATATGTAGTTCCAATTATGCTAATAACACTATAGTTACAACAAAAACGCTTTAACCACTGGAGTTGAAATGAATTTGTAATGAACAATAGCTTTATGTAGAGCTAACTCTGACTAAGATGATAACTCGATCAGGAGACATTAGAATGTACCCCGAAATTTTGTTTGTTTTAATGTTTGGTGTAATGAAGCTGCAAAGTAGTTTTTTATCTAGAAGCACGCCGAAATAACTGGACCTTTAGTGATGTAAAGTAGATAGTTATAGTATAGTAGGATGAAGATCAAAAGATGTAGGCGATCCACATCCTTAAATCTTTGAGTCTTCACCATCTCTCAAAATTATATACCTACATACACTATGACGATCTGCATGAATGGTGCTTCAAGCCTAGTATAAAAGACGGTAAGAAGAAGGTACAAGAAAGTAAGTAATAAAAAAGGAACATATGCTGTGGAAGAGAGTTTCATTGCTGAATCGTCCGACAGATAAAGACTTATAAAATCTCATTCTATGAGTACTGATTGACTGCACAACATGCAGGTAATTTCGAAACTATTCTATTAGGAAAGAGGAAGATGAGATTGAGGAGTTATGAGAGCATTTCCCATGATGCTACATGATAAGCGAAGTTACATAATAGATAGAAACTCTTTAATGCACAAAAATACAGACATTACAGAAAAACACATTGCAAACAAAAACAAAGTACAATTTAGGCGGTCTTATCGCTTGTAGCGATCTCTTCCAGACAACCTTCCACATAAATTGAGCAGCACACTACCCACTTAATTGTTTCTGTTTTTCCTAAAGGTTGACTGGTAGAGAATGCCTACGCGGCATTAAGTTCGCCTTTTGTACTTTATTTTTTATATTGTGCAATAAAGATTAAATAAATAAATTATAAATAAACCTTCAGGTAGAGGAAACCAGATTCAACAGAGATGGGTAATCTAGTGCAAAACTATCTATATAATAGTATATCCTAATCTAATATATACTACCTATTCCATAGGTATGTGCGCGTAGGTACACAATCACAGCACATCTAACTCTTGCCCACTCTATATGGCCACCAAATCGAGTATTCTAAACGACGGTAATTGTTAGTTTCTAAACACAACTTGCGATTACAATCAACCCGCTATCAATCCAAAATAACGAGTGTACGGACACTCTTATCACTGGATTTATCGAGTATAGCTACTCTGATATAACCTTTTGCCCCTGTGACTGCGAAATGTTAAAACGCGTTCCAGTACATTTTGGTATAGCATTGTGGACTGACCTTTGCAAGACCTTTGGTAACATATGCACCTGTCTGTGACTTGCACAGTTTTAGCGACCGATCGGTCACGATTTCAGAATTTAGCATACATAATTAGAAACCTTTTGATACGGTGCACAAGGCTAGTATAACTTACATTGTTAGGGTTTGTGTTTTGATAACGTAACGAGAGTATTGTGTGATATTAATATTGAATACAGGTACTGGTAAATGGTGACCACAACGTTTGCATTGTCCGTTTGTGTTAACTATTTAGTAAATTAGCATTAATAATTAATGTTCTTCTTAGACTGGATTCAAACAGATGGACCAGGATTGTAACCCAGTATCGATATAGTTTAAAACCTAAAATAGATTAAAGCTAAAATAGAGAGAAATTATAGATTTGTAAATAAAACTTTTATTCTAATTACTTGTATTTGTGTAAAAAAAACATCTTAGTAGGTACCACTGCCTCCTTATTTACACAAAAACAGATCAAAGTTTCGGTCAACTAATATGGTTTGCAATAACGAATGTCTATTTACTACTTAATGACAATATTCATTGCTAACCCTAACCAAATCATTATACACAAATGTCCAAATCCAAAATTCGCGTAACAAAAGTATTCGTCTCAAATCATGCAGAAATTTTTAAATTCGCATCTAGCCGCCAAAAGAAACGCGTTGATAAACTTAATTACATCGATAACAACTCTTTAGACGCAATTATTATCGATTCTCTTATCGATTACGTGTGCCAATGAAAAGCGTTTTCGATCTGTTACGTTACGTAGAAAGGCAGTTGTCAGAAAAAATAGGTTTTATGCTAAGATTAAAGACAAATAGGAAAAATCAAATCTGTTTTCAGCCAAGGCGTTCCGAGAATTGCATTTAAAAATACTACAGTGCTGTTATTTAGTGAGTTTGCACGTAACACTGCAGAAACAAAAGAAACATTTCGAAAAAAATATGAAGCTGTTTTATGATCTGTAAAATATATAAAGGTGCCTTTAATTCTAACATTTTTGATGTAATTTACATCTTTTTGTAGTTTAAATCATAGCTTATTGGTCAATCTGGTGTATGAAATACGAGTATACCTAAGCATTACTGTAAAGTTTCTTTAAAGTTCGTTCAGTAGTTTTCGCGTGAGAGAGTTTCCATTCCGTTGGTCCATTCGCCCAAACAACTTTCATATTTATAATAGGTATTAGTAGGATATGCAACAGATAGTGTACCTGTGCTAGAGCACAGACTATCACAGAAAGCATGTAACGCACGTTATACGCATGGTATATAGGAGGTCCCGGGTCGTGTTTCTGCCGGTGAGTAGGGTTTCCCGAGCTCGTGGGGGGTTAGGGTTGGGCCGGCATGGCGGTGGCAACTGAGAGAAGGCTTTCCATCAGGCGTAGGGAAGCCATTCTGTCAAGCTACAATAAAAAAATAATCCAGACACACTAGGATGTATCACGTATTAATACTTATTACAGGGCTGCTACTGATTAATTTATTGACAGACATGCTTACACCAAGTTTAGTGAACACCATAGTTTCGCAGTTCATTGCCCGTTTCCATCAATGGCTGAGACTCGGCCATACATGACTCAGTTTCCCGGCACGAAACGAATCAAAAATGCTTACGGAGGCAAAAAACATTGGTCGCCATCTTGGGAACTATCGAAATCCTAGCGTGACGGACCCACTGAAGTGTAAACAGTGTGTTAACTGCATTTAAAAAATTGGACAAGCGGGATCTCGAGCCGTGGAGACGGTTCCTTATTTTAATTTTTATAGCTGTGCCAGCGGCGTCGCACGCGTGGATATCGGGTTTCAAAAAATGATGTCTAAATTTTAAGTTAGACCTCTAGCAATACATTGGTGAAAACCGCATTCAATTCTATGCAGTAGTTTTCGCATGATGCGCGATCAAACATACAGATAAAAATCGAAGGTGTAGCTAAATACTACAGGCCGATGACGGGCAGCAGCGTCATCGCAGTGAGGAGCTACGCCCGGCGATGGCCAACCCGCCTGCGCATCATGGTATAACCTCCAGGTGTATGCCCAAAGTGGGGTGCCTATCTACGTGTTCGTGCCTATCGACGTGTTCCTCGAGAGGAACGCTATGTCCAGCATTGGACAGCGATAGGCTGATGACGATGGAGATGTCATCATAATAAGCTGTCATTGGTGATTCGCCTGCTAAAAATCTTTTTAAATGTTTGCTCTTTCTTTGACATTTTGTCGACAATCGATTTCACCACGGGCCCCTAAAAACACTCTGACATCATTTCACGTCGATCAACGGCGTCGATGAATAACACCAGTGTTGCCTATAAAAAGGTAAAAAACCAACTTTCTCAATGCAACCTATTTTATGAATGAAATAAGATTTTTTATCGCGGCCTGCTCGGTGAGGAATACGTGCTTCCCTTTCTCAGCCGGCTGAGGGGACGTGCATTCATTTTAGCTGCGTTTTAGTATTCCGTAGTCAATGTAGAAAGAAAAACGTTTTTTGGTGTGCAAACAGTACAATACATGTAATAGGTCTGTTGCCGTAAAAAATGTAATTACTTAGTCCGTCTTTTAGATTGTTCAAAAATATTTTTTCATTTGTAAGTTAGACCAAAAATGAGAAAGATATAGCCCGTTAAAATTTCGGGTGACGTAAAAGAGTGGGAGTTTTTTCGCCGCTGAGTGACGTCAAAGACCCCCACTCCTACATTTTGATGCTCTGTATCTTTGCTATGTTTTTTTAATGAAAAAAGGAAAAATACGTGTCTAATATAATATTTTTATAATCTAAAATACGGACAGAATATAATGTCATTATTTTGACCCTGGAAACATCCCTATTCTCATTGGGGTAGGCCTATTCAGGAGCAGACGTATGCAGGTTGATGATGATCATTTTTATAATAAGCCTCACTATACGGAATCTCATATACAGCTTGCCGCTCAACGATTTTTTCAACACTAACCATTACGTTCCCTATCACAGTTCCAAACGACAAACCGATATTGAACCCTCTCTTGTCTACATAAAACACATTTTCCCGCAACACAACAAGCGTAGTAGATTTCTTTGAGGTGTTGCAGGCAACACAGCAGCAACTGCATTAGTAGGAATAAGAACGTTTAAGGACACAGATGTGGTCGAGTAACGAGATTTTACTTATAAAGGGTGATTTATTTTAGATCTGATTAAACGCCTTTCAGATGAACGCGGTAATAAAACTAGGAGACAGAGGATATTGCTTAACGTAAACGATTTAGATACTTAATTGTAGATTTTTTTTTTGCAAAAGTAAATTAATTTAATGTGCAAAATAATGAAAAGAAAAACAAATTGCTTAGGATAGAATTGGCAATTGTGTTATTATTTCCTGCGAGATTTTTCGTTGGTATTCTGTTATGCTATTTTTCTTTTTATATTGGCCAAACACAGTCCCTCTTCGCCTGATGTAAACCTTAAAAATTCAAACCAGGTCAGTAGGACATCTGACCAAAAAATCTAAGTATCCATTCCGTTGCCACGGCCGTTCTGGCTTAGGTACAAGATGCTTTACGTTTCGTTGCAAGGGATCCTTAATATCGTAGGAAGAGAAGAGTTTCACTCTTTGATTACACGGCACAGGTAGGTACGAGTTACCAAAATATTTAGGGCGCGAGGGAATATTCACCATATTGAAATGGGATAAAATTGCCAGATAACATCAGATCCTACGTACTTTAAACCGACTGTGGTTTTAAAATTTACCTAATCGTTAATAATAATAATAGTGTTTGAAGGAGAAAAACAATGTTATGGTATTTGAGATTTGGAATTTACTAATTAGTCTTAGGCATATGCAAAAACTGAAAGTAAAAAAATATTTAATTAGTACAAACCCACTATTTCTAATTAAAGCCGATTGTCTAGCCGCTTAAATTAATATTTAATTACAAAGTACAATAGTAATTATAAAATAGCCCCAAATCTTGTGTTTTAAAATTCCGTCTAACTTTTAATATTTTCTAAGTGAAACAATTATAAATATTTTAAAAACTACTTAAGTATACGAACTGTAAAAGAAAATGTAATAGTTTTAGAACTGATTAAAGCTGAATTCTCGACCATCCTGTATATTATTCACAGTTGGTTGGTTGGTATTCGTAGACGCGGCCGGGAGCAAAAACTGTTTGAGCTCGTGGGAAGTCAATTACTCGATTAGGGCCGAACCCCCCACATGAAGTGGGGAATATTGAATAGTATTTACTCGCTAAACCCGCCCGTCTAGATAGTGGAAGGAAAATCATTTGAGCCAGGATTGAGTTTGCATCTTGTAAGTGTTAACTATTCTAGTTGCTACTATGTTATATAGATAGACTAGCTGTGCCAGCGACTTCGTCCGCGTGGAATAGAGTTTCATTCCCTATTTTACTCCCTTGGAGGTAGAATTGATCAAAACCCTTTCTTAGCGGATGCCTACGTCATAACATCTACCTGCATGCCAAATTTCAGCCAGATCGGTCCAGTAGTTTGGGCTGTGCGTTGATAGATCACTATGTCCGTCAGTCAGTCACCTTTGAGTTTTATATACTTAGAGATAGATAACGAGGCTTGATGTTCGAACCGCTTTAAGTGACCACTATGTCACACACTCTATTTAAACGATACTTCGAGATATTTATACACCTTTCAAGTAGGCGTAGAAATGAGAATTAACGACCAACCACCATTGCTATTGATAGCTGGACTGATAGAAATGCGGTCCAACGCCATACGTGGTCCTGTAGTAGTGTTGGGTAGGACATCACTTGAATTTTAGTACGTATGTGCTTTCTTTTTGTACTGAGCCAGTACAGACATTCATCATCATCATCATCAGCTTGTCACTGTTCACTGCTGGACATAGGCCTCTCCAGCTGTTCGCCACTGTAGGCAAACATCTGGAGGTTATAATCGCTACGCGTCGGGCGGGTTGACAATCGGAGGGCGTAATTCCTCGCTCCCGCTCGCTCCCGTAACGCTGCTGGGGGTCTCCTCTTTATTTACAAAAAAAAAACGTATCTACTAAGAGAGTTTATCAGTTGTCTTTAATACAAGCTTCGACTTAGTTTGGGCCTAGATAGCGCTGTGTGGTCCAGCGTGGCATGTCTTGGGTTACCCATTTATTCTTCTATAACTAAGAATACCCAGCTTATGTGGTTGATTATCATATCAGCTGGAAAAAAATTAATTATGCTGTCAACTCATAAGAAAAAGACGTGTCCTACCCAACACTTCGAGTAAACCAAATGTACAGTCTCTTACGTCCTACCTACTCAGCACTACAGTCAAGAATGTAATCCCATTTCCCTATAGCGCATGCTAAATTCTTACGTCCCTACAACTTATTCGCCTTTCGACTTCGCCGGCCGAACATACAAATCTAGTGTAAGTCCATAATTGTTAATTTCAAGCAAAACGCCCGCGATAGCTTTCGCGCTGGGCTAACTAACGATCTCATTGCTGGATGCCTATCGGGTTTCCGTAGCGGTGGGTTTAACCGTCATTGTTTAACATCGGCCAAAACGGTTGTTTAATCTTAGATTATAAATAAATAACCCAAGACATGCCACACTGGGCCACACAGTGCTACCTAGCCCCAAAATAAGCCGAAGCTTGTAATCCTTAGTACAAGCTTCGGCTTATTTTGGGGCTAGGTAGCACTAGACAACTGATAAACTTGCTTAAATGCTTTTTTTGTATTAAATAAATAAAAACATATTGTACATAGCAAACACCCAGACCAATACAAACAGACATGTTAATGCATACAAATTTGTACTGTGCGGGAATCAAACCCACAACCCTTGGTTATAAAGGCAGTGATCATTTGAGTTTTGATATATATGAGATGTGCTGTTTAACATAAAATAATTATGTAATGTGTTGCATACTATTAGCTTAATGTTACTATTAAAATCTAAACTCTTTGCCAGTATATATGTTTCTGCAATCATCGATGAAGCATCTTATGGGCGAGAGAGAAGTTGTGACCCTAACTTTACTTATTAGGATTTTATTAGGCGAGACTGATTTATTATGTTCTCTCAATATACTTAAAGACAGCATCACATGGATACATTAATTTTATCTCAAAGTTCAGGTGCTTGTTTTGCGGAATTACCACAATTCACCTTTAATGACGTCTATTATAATATCATTGGAATGAGAAATAAGTTAATGTAAATTGAAAACTTAATGGAAACCTTTACCAGGTGTTGATAGCAAACTTTATATAATCTTAATATGTATGCTAAGTCTGTTAGACAGATTATTCATTTGTTTATAAACTTGCTTTTAAAATCAAGCCTAAAACCTGTTTTTCTTACATATACTATTGAATGTAATCTAGCAAGGTATTCAAACAAAACTTAGGTAATAAAGAGTGTGTACTGCTTACTTAACTTAACTCTTCAGTTAAAGTTAAGCTTTAGTCGCAGCGCAGTGCAACCCGCCGCGCAAAGTATGCGCGCGCATAATACATGCGCGTACGCACGCTACGCGCCGCGATCGATGGATCGTATCGATCCGCACAAAGGATCGAGTCGTGATCTCGATTACGTTAGCATTCGAAAGTTTAGCCCGTTTATGTAAAACTCGCTTTTTGCTTTTGTTTCGTTTGCGTTTGTCGTGTGCGATGCCAGTCTGTTGAGTATCTTTGGAATTCGCTTTGGTAACTTGATTTTGTGCGTAGTGAATGAAATGCGTTTGTTAGATTGATGTGCATGCTTTAAAGATTTTATCTGGTTGATACTGCTATATGTTATGATAGTAAAGGAACAAAGAGAGATCTGCATTTGCTCGTATTCCTGTGGATTTGAAATTGACAGCCGAGGGTCACATAACCATACAAGGGAAGCCTTAGTCATATGACCAACGACGTCTATTAGAACATTGAAACCCGCCTAATTAGAAATTGATAAAACGTCAACCTACACTAAGAAAATGGCCAAAGCAATAAGCTCTATACTGCTCATTCGTAGATGACTGATGTTCCACGACCGTTGCCAGAGCGATTTGGGCTTCCTTTCCAGCTGGAAAGCTGATGGAAATCAGACGAAAGAAAGCTACGATGCTGAGCCAATAGGGATGTAAGGGAGCGACCCATCATCTTTTCGCTCCAACCCAACCTCACCTGCCCGTGGTGCATCCTGCCGAATAACAAACGAGGCGCTGGCAACCGACTGGTGGCGGCATAACCATCACAATTGAAGGCGTAGCTAAATACCAAAGACCGATGACGGGCAGCAGCGTCACCGGAGCGAGAAGCTACGCCCTGCGATCGCCAACCCGCCTGCCCAGCGTGGCGATTATGGGTATATCCTCCAGATGTTTGCCCTAAGTGGCGAACAACTGGAGAGGCCTATGTCCAGCAGTGGACTGCAATAGGCTGATGATGATGATGAGCCAATATAAAAAAACCGTGTAAAAGAACTAAAAAACATAACAATACAACACTAATTGCTCACGAGACGTCGCAATACTCGAGTCCAGATCACTCGACTTACGCAGCCTTTGGCGAAACGTATAAAATACGGTCGGTTATTAACATTCAGTGCGCATAATCACAGTAAATATTCACTGCGGGACATTTATACGTTGACCGGGCCGGTCCCGGACGATTCCCACACAGCGACGTACTACGTACGGGACGCGTGCTAGCTGACCGCGAGGGTATATGCATCTATTAGACGTGACGTAATCATGCCGGCAATGAAAAAAGCTCGGGCGTTACACCATTTTTTTTTCTAGAGGATTAGGCATAGGCGGCTGACTAGAAGGCATTAGGCACCTTTATGCCGCCCCCGCGGGGAATCAGCATGATATGTGGGACTCCTTATAAAATGGGAGCGCATACCCACTAAACCCCCCTGTGTCGCCAGTGGGCAGCAAATTGCAGGGACACTCGAAGCGCTGAAGCATACGGCTGCATTTCTGCCTGCCCTGGCCAGCCGCAGAAGACAAGCGGCCGGTACTGGTCTGGGGAAGGCAAATACCCCTACCCCCGGCTAGCGTACGGATACATATCGGCATATGCATCGTGCGCCATCAAAACGAGCATTTTTTTATAATAGCCGCCTGATGGAAAGCGAAAGAGGAGCCCAAGTCGCTTGACAACGGGCAAGTAACTGGTCAGCTACCTGTCAGTTGCCACCGCTATGCCGGCCCAACCCTGACCCCACATGAGCTCCGGAAACCCTACTCAACGGCAGAAGCATGACCCAGAGGACAATTTGCTACGGTATTCTATTATAGGGTGGAGGTCCTTCCCCGGACGGGCGGCTAAATTCGAGCGAAGATTCGCTATGACCTACCTCTCTTGAAAATCGAACGGTTATCATCTAAACGGGGCCTTATACAAAGAAAGTCTGTATCGTTCTTAGCACAAAGCAACTTACACCAGCCATCAGCAGATAAACAAACAACAATTAACGCACCGGTCACCCCAATTAGCCGGCTCTATTCGTTTCCAAACCCGACATCGATCCACAATAGATCCCTGCCCCGGCGGCGCACGACCGCGCGCACGATTCAGATTAATCTATCGAAAATCGTTTTACAACATATTATTTATAGAGCGCATGCGCCGGCAATGATCATCAGTCCGTGTGCGTCTAGTGATGCGACGTACGCATTCCGGGAGCGGCGTTATCGATTATTTAGTTTATCGATAGATAGATAGATTATACTTTATTGCACACCATACAATTGACTTAAAGCTTAATATAACAGACATTTTGTTGCACAATATCGATTTGAATTTATTTCTGCAAGCAGTTATCAATCAGCGTGTTATCATTTCCAGAGTTTCTGTGCCAATTTTTCAGAGCATGAAACTAAACTAAAACCGCTTAACTAGTAGAGAATGACATAAGGCATTAAGTCCGCCATTTGTACTCTCTTGTGCAATATAGATTCAATAAATAAATTAACTTTACAACATCGAAATAACATCGAGCACACAAAACAAGTGCCACTAAAAATGCACCAAATGGAATTTTCATTATCGACGAGGTTTAGTTTACTGACTCGAGAATGGTTTTCTTTTTCTCGTGTCAATAGTAATGAAAATAAAGTAAGAATACTTATTAAAATTAAATAGAACCCATCCAAAACTTAGCGACAAGGATAATGCTATCGGGAATGGTAGCTCTATACATCCCTAACTGCAGAATGCAGTACTATAGAAATTCGGCCCGCAACATCAGTTTGGTTTCTTTGAAACAATAAACAGTGTATTGATGATATTGATATTTACATACGCTTTATTGTGACAAAGTAACAGTTCATTTCGCATACCCAGTAACATATTCGATTGTATGATGTGCAATGAAGTATAATCTATCTATTTATCCATCCAATTTTATCTATAAAAACCGTATTACAATTTCTTTTAACACAAAACCTACCTATTACCTTATTTACTTACATCACCACTTAACTCAATTAATCGACAAATCAAACGTCCCGAGCCAACTCCGAAAATGTCATTAGCGGAATTACGTAAAACCCGAATCCGGACGTTACTGTCCCAATCAGTGACAGATTCAACTCGAAATTTCATAACGAGTTATAAAACTGCTGCTCGTAAAAATAAAATCCACAGTATTCTAACCGGAGTCAACAATTAACCTTCCAGTGTAATGAAACTTTTGAACTAGTCGAGAGAGCACGGGGGCCTGCGAAGCCTATTTTAAAGACATTGAATATTTAAGAGAGCTAATTGAAATGAGCGCGACACTTGGAGTGTCGCCAGGATAATTACCTAGCTTCTAAGATGAGATTTAACGTGGCACGGGTAAATGGTTAGGGCTGATTTTTTTTTCGGTCCTACAAAGTTCGTCTGGGAGCCTGTTAAGCGTAATCTCAATTAGGCGGGAGTGCAAATTAATTATTAGTAACGGTTTCGCCCTTTGACTTGTAAAATTTTAGAGTGGAACATTAGTGTATTTATGGCATATTACCTGGTGTCTATTATAAATGATAATGCATTTTGCTAACGCTATAGCCTAAGTATCTCTCTGAAAGAAATGTTGGTATTTTCTACATGTTTTACTTTTTTTATTTACACAAATGATACAATAAAATATATGAAAGTTTGGCGGAGAGCAAACAAAATGTTCCGATGAAAAGCTATTGTTTTTCATTATATTGATGATTTTTTTTTGCTTTTCGGGGCATGTAGTTATGAGACATAGATATAATAAAAGTTTCATTATTGTTATCATCAATACTTTTTGCGATCATTTCGCGTTCTATAATATTCTATTATTATTTTAACTCGCTGCAGATCGCAGCTTTGCTGGTACCCAATGTCACAAGTGCTTAAGCTACTTACTTAAGGAAAAACAAAATAATGTGATATCGGCAATATTACCGGCAGTATTAACATAATTATGTCTGTTACTCTTTCAATTTTAGCGTGAAAGAGTTTAGATCCACCCATCCAAACTATCCAAATATTACCGGCAGTATTAACATAATTAGGTCTGTTACTCTTTCAATTTTAGCGTGAAAGAGTTTAGATCCACCCATCCAAACTTTCATATTTGTAATATTAATAGGGTTTATCTAAAATTTTAAAAGTTTCCATAAAATCATAAATTACTGTAAAAAAATATTTCCTTTCATCTTAACAATTTATGAAACATACTTACAAGAATCAGCAAACATTAGCACATTTACACGCTCTCTCATATAGTTCCACGGCTATTATTATTTGTACGAGGTGGCACATTCCTTCACGCTGTTTATTTCATTGTGGCGCCGACGACACACAACTCTGGGTAATTAATGGTGTGGGTAGCTATTGCCATCTTCACAGGCTGATAAATGACCTAACATATCGCTGTCTAGCTTTTATTGCCTTGTGGTACTTTCCTTCGGCTTTGAGTTAACGCAACTGTGAACATTTCAATGTAACTGCTGTAAATCGTTTATGAGTATTTATTTCATATTTGATTGTTTTATTATGGATTTAGTTGACTGTTGCACATTGCTACGTTTAAATAAATTAATGAACACAGCAATCACCTAATTGGCACTCTTGCCAGATAAATTTAATTAATGGGAGTCTACCAAAACATTCAGGACCGGGACAATTGAGAAGAGTTCATTTCCTAAATCCAGACTGGGAATAAATCCGAGACTTACAAGTATTTTGTTTTTTTTATTCAAGAGGCGGCAGATGAGTAATAGTGTGATGCCTAAAGGTAAGCAGCCGATACTGCCCATGGACACACGCACCCTTTCTTTTTTTACCACAAATGGAACTTTTATGAAAAACGGTGTTTAATGGAGTAAAAATATGCTTAAACATTTTACAAATCTTATAGAGATACTTTTTAGATCGTAACAAATAATGGCATTAGGTTGCTATATAATAGGGTGAAATTATTTATAAAAAAAATAATTTTATCGACAACCAAACGGTCAGTCGTCGCATCACTACGTTCGTCGTGTGATGTCGAAGGTTGTTACCGGCAATCCCGGGCGGGCGTGTGCGAACCCTATCCTTCCGGTATCGGACAACGCTATGTTAATGGACGCTTGTTTGTACACGGGATCACATCCCGCGCCTCTATTAACGAGCCCGGGATTGGCACTTGACTGGTACCACGTAGGGACGTTTAAATCTCGCCGATTTATCGGAATACTGTGAGAATTGCTACTTACGTCGCGGCGTGTAAACTTTTCTATTTAGAAATCATTCAATAGTATCAAAAGAAAGTTGCTTTTGGCGAACGTTTGAAGAGAGGGATATGTCCAGCAGCAGCAAGGCTGTTGACAATGATGATGAAAGTCGCTTTTGTCTGTCTGTCCCTATGTACCTATGTCTGATGATGTCCCTATCTTATACGTATACTAGCTGTGCACGCGACATCGTCCGCGTGGAATAGTTATTTTTTCCTCCTTTTTTACATTTTCCATTATTTCTTCGCTCCTAATAGTTGCAGCGTGATGTTATAATATAGCCTAAAGCCTTCCTCGATAAATGGTCTATTCAACACAATAATATTTTTTCAATTCGGATCAGTAGTTCCTGAGATTAGCGCGTTCAAACAAACAAACTCGTCAGCTTTATAATATTAGTTAAGATTAAAACCACGCATCGGATATTAATGCGGGTTTTTTTTAAATAGTACTGATTCTAGAGGATTTTTTATAAATATGTATGGTACATGCATAATATAGTAGAGAAACATTGATAATTTTACAGGTTTTTCATGTGTTTGTTATACCTGAAACAAAACGACGGCGGGTAGCTAGTAATTTATAATTTAAACTACAAAGATGTAGGGTACAAATATTACCACTATCTTCACTCTTGTTTCTGCGTACCCCAATGGTAGATTACCTGGTAGATAATGCCTATGCGGGATTAAGACCGCCTGTTACAGGTACAGTTATTTTATTTACTTATTTTATTTACTAGTCCTCTCCTCTTCTCGAATTTTAAAAGCATGATTAAAGTGACAACTGATAGGTACCTACTAATTACTGAACTAATTACTTATAATTTACCTCAGCGACTTGGGCTATTCATTCACTTACCATCAAGCGGCTATAAAAAAAACCTACCTACTTACCAATTGGTAGCTAGGTAACCTACCTTTAAGGTGAGATGTAGTCTTGCATCTACCACGTTTGCTTAACTGCTTCTTGTGTCTTCATTTACACAAACTACTTTAACAAGCCTTAAAATTAAATCAATGCGCCGGAAAAATGACATATAAAACTAAACTCACAATTTCCGCATCAAAAATTCTCTTTAGACTAACACTTCTTAACAGGAAACTTTAAGCCCCATAAAACTTTTCAAGCATGCTCCACATAAGTTTAACGTTCTCTCCAATACTATAACTTTGCCAAGATAACCTTGTAACGAAACCATAGCGCACCATAGCCCTTAAAGTTATATGAATAAGGTTGATTTTGGATAATATGTTTGTTTGACGGGTCCAAATGTGCTTGGTTGCGTAAAAGGTGTAAAATGCAAGCCTGCTCAGAAAATAACCATAAACAGTAAAATACCTAGATAGGTGTGTAGCGTGCTTATACTGGTCTGTTTATATGAATTTTATGATAAGCTGCTGTAACAATAATGATGGTGTAGCGTTTAGACTTGATGATTTGGAATATTGATGTCTTTTTTTATAGTAGCTCAACAAAAGCAACAGCGCGAGCCATGGCTATATGCTGAGTGAGGTCCTTTTACTCTGGACGTCGCAAAAACTCCATGTCCGGTCTTTGGTTATGTGTACTTTTTTATATATTTTTTTTTTCCTATATCGTTTGTTCACGTTTGTACTATATGTTTTGTCGATGTGTTGCTGTGATGTCCTTAGAGTAATAAAAATTTCTTTTTTCTTATTACATAATGGCTTCCCTACGCCTGATGGAAAGTGAAAGAGAAGTCCAAGTCGCTGTGACAACGGGCAAGTAGCTGGTCAGTGACCTGTCAGTTGTCACTGCCATGCCGGCTCAAACCTAACTCTCCACGAGCTCCGCAAACCCTTCTCACCGGCAGGAACACGATCCTAAGGTCATTTGGCTGCGGTATGCTATAGAGGTCCTCCCCGGACGGGAGACTCAATTCGAGCAAAGATTCGCTATGCCCTACCTCTCTTAAAGGACTCTCATCTTAAGATGATACCTTTTGTTTATTTAAGTGGACGGACAAGCGGTAAGCAAAACAGTGGCATGCTTTTATGTAATTTGACCATTCCGAAGCCTTTCAATCCTTCTAAAGGACCTGCTGAGGTTCCTGGATAAGCTGGAAATCATACAGCTTTAGGATTGTACAGGCCACTTCACTCAAAATAGACGTTGAGACGTCAAGTTGCGTAAAATAACCCGTTCAAACGAACTAACTAACATCGGTACAATTTATCTCCGGTCCCCACAATACGTCGGCACATACCATACCGTACGAACCCTCGAATGCATTCGCTATCACTAATTGCGATCTGTTGTCATTTTACGGTTACGCATTAACATAGCTGCAGTTTTGTCGACTATCGATTTGGACTGATCTAGAAGTGTGCTGGTCGAGCTATTAATAGCTACTTGCCACATATAAGAGCTGAAGTGTTTCTTAACAGGAATGTTAATCACTTTTTTTTATTCTTTTTTTTATACCACTAAGGTGGCAAGCCCACCTGATGTTAAGCGATTATCGCCGCCTATGGACGATTGCATTGGGATATAAGGGACCTATCAATTTTTCACTCCAAGCTACCCTCGCCTGACCGTGGTGCATCCTGCTGAACAACAAACGAGGCTCTGGCAACCGGCTACGGTATAACCTTCATGATTGATGGCATACCACAAGCTGGTGACGGGCAGCAGCATTGCCGGAGCGAAGAGCTACGCCCTGCGATCGCCAATCTGCCTGCCCAGCGTAGCGATTTCAAGTATATGCTCCAGACGTTTGCCCTAAGTAGCGAACAAATCAACTATAACAGTCATCACACACGCATTGCCGTCTCTGTCCATGACTCCATGCTCTAAATTCTGACATGACTAACTCACAAGACCTTTAAACTAAGAGAATCTTTATAGCCCTTTGGGTCTAAATAGACAATAAATTTATAACTTCTTAACCGTGCCATCTCTACGATCTATGGTAATTAGTTACATGAAACCATCTTCTTACAGGGCCAGCTCTAAAACTTCATAAACCCTAATAACCATAATTATATTTCTGTAAAAACATTTTTTGAAGGTCTTTTGCATATTGCATGGTTTCCGGACCGATGACGGGCAGCAGCGTCACCGGAGTGAGAAACTACGCCCTACGATCGCCAACCCGCCTGCCTATCCGCCTAAGTGGCGGACAACTGGAGAGGCCTATATCAAAGCAGTGGACTGCAATAAGCTGATGATGATGATGGTTTCCGGTAGATAATAGAACCACCCAATCTCATCCAATCCTAAAATCCAAGAAACGAGGAGCAGCGTAGACATGCGTACAAATGAAACCGCGGTCACCAAGTAACCTTCCTCTTATAATCCTGGGTTCTTTAGGCGGGGCGTGTAACGGCATCTCAGTGGGCCTTCAGGGTGAGGGCGACAGGCGCAATGGGATTGTTCTATTGTGCCTGTCCACCTAACTTTTGGACCTCACGACCGCTTACCACCAGGTGGAGTGAGGTCATCCTGAAAGTTCTTCTTATAAAAAAGAAAAAAAAACCTGTCAAGAGTGGTGACTTAGACAAAGACCCCAAATGACAATCATCACCCACAGGTCATCTACGGGGTAAGATGGTCCTGATCTAAAATGGAAGCCCTCTTTATTAGATACTTAGGTATCTTAACCCTCACTCGCCTTAAGACGGCCCTGCGTTTACTCAGAAGCCAAGAATTCTAAACTGGAGCGGTCACGTTTGAAATGTCAGAATATGTTCTTCTAAACCATATTTCGTAAGCTGTGATTAAGTGCAATATCGCTCACAGTAAGTGGTGAGCAATTTTATAGTGTTGGCATAAGATTTTAACAAGTGGTTAAGGAAAAATAAATAAGAACACGTAAATGATTTAATCCAACGGTCGGATTATTGGCTTAGTCACAATTAAGTGGTTGTGGATTTTGTAGTAATAATATTGTTCAATACTTACTGGCATTTGCAGTTAAAAAAATTATACTTATGTAATTTTTTAACCGACACTAAAAAAGGAAGAGATTATCGATTCGACTGAATTTTTTTCCTTTCCTTTTTTTTGTATGTTTGTTACCATTATCCGGGAATTACTCGGTGGCACAATTGGTAGAAGAAGAAGAATTGGTAGTGACCTCTGCCTTCTGAGCCAAGGGTTGTGGGTTCGATCCCCACACATTACAAACATTTGTGTGCATGAACATGTCTGTTTGGACCAGGGTTTTTTGTGGGTAGTCCCTGCCTCCCCTTACCGAGGGCGGTGTGAGTCCCACATACCCCGTCACTCCTCCGGGTGGCGGGGATGCATAAAAGCATTTTTCCCTGATAATAAAAAAAGGCCGATGACCCGCTTGTCTAGCGTGGCAATTATGAGTAAAGTTTCCACGTGTTTGGGAAAAATCGTGAACAACTAGAGAGGCATAGGCTGATGATAATGATGATAAATGTCACATATAAGTAGCATTCTGTTTGGAGCAAAATTATTTTTCCATATATGTACACGTAAAGCGTCTTATGCGCAACACAAGTGTTCGCGACAAGATCTCGCCTCTCGCGATTGCGAACGCGCTACTCGCGAGACAGAGCGTGCACTTTGCATAGCGCTATCAGATCTCGGCCATTGTCCGCCGACGGCATTGAAGGGTTACTGATTTTGTCACAGCAAGTGTGCGCTGGCGTAATACTATCGTAACACCGCATTGATATTTTGCTAAATGATTTAAATACGCCTTTGTGTGATTTGATCGGAGCTTAGAAAATGTTAAGTGTACACATGAGCACCTGCCCTTTGTGAATGCTCTCGAATAAACGTGCCTGTTCTAATACATTTTATAAATAAGAATAAATAAATAACCCAAGACATGCCATGCTGGGCCTCACAGCGTCATCTAGCCCCAAACTAAGCCGAAGCTTGTACTATGGGTACTAGACAACTGATAAACTTACTTAAATACATGTTTTTTTTGTAAATAATACATATTATACATAGAAAAAACCCAGACCAATACAAACAGACACACAAATGTTTGTAATGTGTGGGGATCTAACCCACGACCTTTGGTTCAGAAGGCAGAGGTCACTACCAATTGAGCCACCGAGCCAGTTTTGTTTTTTTATACCACTAAGGTGGTAAACAAGCCTACGGCCCGCCTAATGTTAAGCGGTTACCGCAGCCTATGGACACCTGCGACACCAGCGGTATCACACGCGCGTTGGCAACCCTTGAAGAAACTCTTCACAAACTTTTTGAAGGACGCCCATACTGTTCCATAGCCTGAGTGTGCGCGGCTAAAACCTTATCACATCTAATGATTTTTAACTTTTAAGTGAAGTCCAAGGAAGTATTTTTTTTTCTAGAGGCGAATGCATCAGACACCGTCATGCCACCTCCGGGGGGAGCTCACATGGTGTGTGGGACTCACACCTCCCGAAATGGGACGGTATACCCACTAAACCCCACTGTGTCGCCTGTGGGCAGCAAGTTGTAGGGACACGGGCAACGCCGAAGCATACGACCGCATCCCTACAATGCCCTGTCTAACCGCAGATGACAAGCGGCCGGCACTCCTGGTCCGGGGAAGGCCAATCCTGGGAGCAATAGAGTGCTCCCCGGGCGGACCGGACCTCGTGCAACGGTGTGACTACACCCACCACACCGTTACGCCCCTATGAGTGGATCGCGCCCCCGCACTCACCACTCTAAGCCAACTCTCTGTTTCTAGAAGCCAGTACTAGGACTGGACGATTTCTGTTTAGAAAAAAGAAGTAGTTAAGACCATTTTGATGCAACCCGAGATTTGAACCATGGCCTGACGATATGTAAGCGGCGTTGGAACCAACCAAGACTTTATACGATATTACCTGTAGTGAAGGCTTCAGGCTAATTTGTTTAAGCAATGTTCCGAACCTATCTCCTATGCCCAGTTTGATCTTAGTGCTACTAGCAGTATTAAACTTAAATGTAGTGGATGTTGCCTAACCAACAGCTCGTAATTCAACGTTTAACTTATTTATACAAAACATGGTTGCGTTAATGACGTGTATCGTTTTACACCGACGTATCTAACTCACATTGAGCTTGTTGTAATAAATAAATAATTATCGGACAGTTTCACATACCTATCTAAGTTACTTTGATACTAAAATAACTTGCTCACTCATTTAATGTTGTGCTATGGAAATCAGAATTAAGATTTTAATAGTTGCTCGACATAATGGCTTCTATAAGGTGGAGGTCCTTCCTCGGACGGGCAGCTCAATTTGAGCGAAGATTCGCTATGACCTACCACTCATAATGATGACCTCTTTTATTGATGAATGGACACAAATGTTTGTACTGTGCGGGGATTTAATCCCTTGGCTCAAAAGGCAGAGGTCACTACCAAATGAGCTATCGGGTCATTTCGCCACCCATCTTTTTTTTTTACAGTAGCACAACATACTTAATGGCTTCCTTACGCCTGATGGGAAGCGAAAGAGAAGCCCAAATCGTGGTGACAACGGACAAATAACTGGTCAGTAACCCGTCAGTTGCCACCGTCATGCCGGCCCAGCCCTAACCCCCGGCTGCCGATGTAGCACTCACCCCACGAGCTCCGGAGATCGTACTCACCGACAGAAACACGACCCGGAGGTCATTTGGCTGCGGTATTCTCTAGGGAGGTCCTTCCTCAGACGGGCGGCTCAATTCGAGCGAAGATTCGCTATGCCCTATTTTTTTTTTATAAATGACTACGATGATGGCCAGGGCGGCCTTGTCGTCATCACCGGACTGTTGGGGGAGCGGAAGGCTCTCACCCCTAAAAATTTAAGTAACGATGCTGAGGGCGCCCCCTGTGGGGCTCGAGCCTCGGCTCAGGGCGTTGCTGGGAGATGCCTTAGGGACGTATGTTTGAGGGGAAAAGCGACCAGGCGCGGGCCGGTATCGAGAAAAGGGCGCGAAAGCTGGGGGGCGACGCGACGGGAGTCCCCGCCGGCGGGGACGGAATGACGGTTGACTTGAAGTGTTATTTGTCGCGAGTTGCTCGGCGGCGGTCATGGCGAGAGTGATGGGGTCGTCGGCCTCGAAGAGGACGTGGCGGGGGCGGCGGCGTGCACCGCGGAGTTCCTCAAAAACGCTATGCCCTACCTCTCTTAAATCTTGCGCGAACCGTCGCTCCAGCCAGCCTGCGCCCTCGGTTTGTCTAATCTAATTCGCCACTGCGCAGTCGCCGTCGCCTGCAGTGTAATCCGCGCTTTAGTTATGCATATTTCAACTCATTCAATTCGACCAGTCGCCCAGTGGGTCTGCCGGCATATAATTTAATTGCAATTGCGTGCAATTAATAGCATGTCCCATTGTTTACATTTACGATAGTTAGCCTCCAGGCTAACCATTGTATATGCTGAGTCTAACCCGCAATAAACGTCTGGGCGATTTTAAAATGTCAGCCGGTGAGAAACTGTGGTGTTAAAACAAGATGGTGTGGGGTTCGATGCGTGGGCGTTTATGTGATGTAAAATTATTGTTCTCTTGTTTCCGTATTGCTTTGGATGGGTGCGCGTTAATTTTTTTTTTGTTGTAATATTAATTTAAATCGGTTAGGGTAGCGTTAAAGATGGATCGTGCCCCGAGTGGTGAGTGCGGGCGCGATCCACTCATAGGGGCGTAACGATGTGGTGGGTGCAGCCACACCGTTGCACGAGGCCCGCCTGGGGAGCACCCTATTGCTCTCCAGAAGCCAGGGGTAGGGGTATTTGCCCTCCCTGGGCCAGGAGTGCCGGCCAGGGCATGCAGGGATGCGGCCGTATGCTTCGGCGTTGCCCGTGTCCCTGCAACTTGCTGCCCACTGGCGACACAGGGGGGCTTAGTGGGTATACCCTTCCATTTCGGGAGGTGTGAGGCCCACACCATGTCACCTCTCACCAGAGGTGGCATGACGGTGCCTAATGCATTCCCTCTAAAAAAACGTTAAAGATGGAGTGACGATTAGGATCTGGTCCATCAATCAAAGGAGGTAGGCTTTGGCTTTAGACAGCAAACTGTGGAAATGTTTGAAGGAGACCTTTGTTCAGCAATAGGACAGTAAAGATTGATAAAGAAGAAAAAGATTAACGTCTGTTGGGTCTGAGCCCAAAATAAGACACCGTAAGAGATGATGGTAGAAAAATAAATGTTTTTTCGAATTATGTTCAACTAAGTTTCCAATGCATGTAGTAGATATTTTAACGTATTGAAGTAACTTGATGTTAGTTAACCTACCCTATGGTCTCAAGTTCTCTCTTGAAGGGTTTCCAAGACTTACAAGAATTACTTATTAGACAATAACGGATTGAATATTTCTCGACCGAGAATCGACACACATGCAATACACAAACAGACATGTGAGAAATTGTAAATAGCAAATTCCTTTTTGGTTTGGTGGTTAAATTGGTAAATAAACAGACTTTTGCATTCATTAAAGTACAGGTCTTGAAAAAGAAAAGCAGATCCATGAAATCTATTTCATTATTTAACTTATTGCCATCCTTAAACTATAGTTGCGAGCTTTTAGAAACTAACAAATTCAACCATCAAATACCGTTTATGCCTTGAACATTACTTTCAAATACATTGGTTTCTAAATGCATTTACACTCATTTAGTAGCCAGATTAAATAACAATTAGCAATCAATATCGCTTGTCATCGACAATAGACTTTATAGATCATAAAGAATACCTATCTAGTTATCTATGAGTGTCTATTGGAGGAATAAAATTACAATTTGTTCTGACCAAGCACTTTTGTTATTCATAATCTATGATTAGCATATTAATCTACAGAATCTCGTAAAAGCCGAAGTATGGAATAAATTGATTGGCCTTTATGAGATAATTATGAGTCGACTAGTAGTTTAATGACTTTGAATTCAATTAAAGCATATAGGATAATAAAGACGTAATAAATATTCGTACAAGGAGACATAACAATTGTATACAAACTGAAATGGAGCCTAGATAAAATGAACTTGAGTTTATTTAAAGCTGTTAACGCTTTTTATTGTTTAGGCAGATCTATCCGATGTCTAATGTGACGTCATTTTACATTCTACGCAAACAACTTCCATAGAAAAATCTGTTTTCTTGAGAGATATGGATGAATTTGCTTTAACTACATATTTCGTCTACACTATGAAAGGTTATTGCAATTTTAATAACATTTACAATTCTTCTGATCATATTAAAATTATTAGTAAATATACTTAACATACCCACACATAACATAAAATATAGATTACGTATAATTAAAATGTCAACACTTTCTTTTAAACCATATTATTATGTTAAAAATATGTACAATATGCTTAATATATTATATACTACAATCTATACAAATAAGTTATATAACTATTTATTACCTTCATGGCAAAACTACTCTAGTACTAAAAATGATTGGCGCTAAAAATCTAAAAGTTGGACTTTTTAATGCGGGCTCACTTGGCACTAGGCATGAGGAGTTCATGGTGGCTGTACAGGACATGGGCCCTGATATACTGGCTATAAATGAGACTTGGCTAAGGGATGGTGAGGAAGACAAAGCGCCTAGACTACCTGGATATCGACTACGTCATATGCCTAGACCGCACCATGTAAGAGGGGGACGGGGTGGTGGTGTAGGATTCTACATAAGACAAGGTATAAATGTTCGGACCTGTCAGCATCCTGCAACATCTGCAGTTGAGCAAATGTGGCTTAGGTTGGTCTTAGGAAATCTTCGAGTAGTAATCGGCACGGCCTACAGACCACCCTGGCAGAATGTTGATGAGTTCCTAGAAGCGGTTTCGGAGTCCATCTCCACATTTATTGGATTTGATAATATAATTGTTGTTGGTGACTTCAATATAGACCTGCTCAAGCCAGATGAGAGTAAATCAAGAACTCTGAAACACTTCCTTCATAGCAGCAACTTAACCCAGGTCATAACTGAACCCACTCACTTTACAGATCAAAGCAGCAGCCTCATTGACATTATTTGCACTGATGCACGGGTTATGCAGGTAACAGTTAAACACACACCAGACCTAGGTGGTCATGCTATGCTGATGGCTGAATTTAAAATAAAAAAAGATAAGCCATGTCCTCAGTGGGTAACTTATCGGCCACTTAAAGACATTGTACCTGAACAGTTCATTAAAGACCTTGATGCTGTTGACTGGGATAACTTCTATGTGATAAGAGATGTTGCAGCCCTGGTCAAAACATTCACATGTTGGATAGTATCACTCTTTGACCTACATTGTCCTATCAAGACCTACAAGTTCAAACATCCCCCCCATCCCTGGATCACAGACTCCATCAGGGCAATGATGCGGATAAGGGACAAATACCACAAAAATTACAAAACATACAATACTACCACTTGCAAGGATGCCTACAAGGAGATGAGGCAAACTGTCCTAAACGCCATAGAGTGTGAGAAGAGATGCTATTTCACGAAACACATAAACAGTAACATAAAAAACTCACATAAGCTATGGAACAATTTGAAAAGTACCATATTACCCAATAAAAAGAATGTGGCGGACTTACCCCCATATTTTAATAACCCAGATGACATAAATAACCACTTTCTGAATATTCCTGGAGAGGGCATCGTAACAATATCTCAACTGACTTTCTTTGAACACCACAGACACGGCTCCACCACTTTTACGCTGCAGCCGGTTACTGAGGATGAGGTCCTGAAAGTGATGAGAGGTATTAAGTCAAACGCTCAGGGTGACGATACAGTCTCTATGCAGATGTTAATGCTGACGGTGCCACAATCTCTAAAAGCGATTACCCACTTATTGAATCAGTCACTAATGGAGGGTAGTTTCCCTGACAGCTGGAAAATGGCTGTGGTTAAGCCGCTGCCCAAAAACCATAACCCAACCTCAATGAGTGACCTACGACCGATTAGCATCCTCCCAAGCTTATCCAAAGTGCTGGAAAAATCGTTTGCAACCAATTGACAGCATACTTTGAGGAAAACAATATCCTCCCACTCAAGCAATCGGGTTTCCGCAAGGGCTATGGAACAGCCACTGCATTAGCAGATGTGGTGGATAACCTGCTGGTGGCACAGGACCAGGGTCAGCTAAGCACGCTGCTTCTGCTGGACTTCTCTCGTGCCTTTGACTCGATAAATATACCACTGTTGCTATCTAAACTGTCCTATTATGGAATAGATACTAAAACAGTAAAGTGGTTCCATAGTTACCACTGCCAAAGAGCACAGTATGTTGTGTTGACAAAGGCGGACGGAACGAAAGTGAAATCGGCACCATGTTTGGTACCACGTGGCGTACCACAGGGGTCAATACTGGGACCGATCCTATACATCCTATACAGTGCAGACATAATCCATAGTATTAATCATTGCCAATATCATCTGTATGCTGATGATCTCCAATTATACTATTCGTTCACTCCAGACAACTATAAAGATGCGGTAGCAAAGGTGAATACCGACCTTGACAGCATTTCGGCCTGGTGTGACACCAACTGCCTTACTTTAAACCCTAAAAAGTCAAAACTACTACTAATAGGCAGCAAAAGAAATGTAAGTCGATTTGGGGATCAAACACTCAACATACATATAAAGGGCCAAGTGGTTGAGCGTGTAACTGAAGCCAGAAATTTAGGATTGGTCCTGGACAGCCGCCTGAACTTTGAAAGTCACATTGCTGAATGTGCGCGCGCTTGCTTTTATAAACTCAAATTACTATATAATATTAGGCCTTATATAGATGAGACACTGAGGAAAGCACTATGTGAGTCACTGGTGTTGTCCAAGTTGAATTATTGCGACACTGTCTATGGACCATGCATACTGTCTAGGTCAGCTAAACTTATACAAAGGGTGCAGAATGCATGTGCCAGATACTGTTTTCATATTCCTCCAAGATCACATGTTACACCATTCTTAAACATCTCAAAAACTATAAAAATGGAGGCGCGAAGAAGGTTGCACCTTGCCACCCTGTTGTTTGGCACAATTGTGACGGGGAAGCCGAAATACCTTTTTGATAAGCTGACATGGGCTAGAGATAATTGCAAGTACCCAAAAAGGAAATGCACGCCCACATTTTTAACAGCACAACACAGAACCATGGCTTTCCGGGGTTCGTTTAGGTACGCCGCCTCTCGGTGCTGGAATGACCTGCCGCCCCCAATGCGTGATCTGAAAACAATTGGAACTTTTAAGAGACATTTTAGGGAATATCTTTTAAAAAGTCAAGTTCATGCATCCTACTTACCACCTAGTTATTCACGTGATGCAAGAATGGCGGTCGTTCCTGCGCAGCGCTAAGGCTGGTGATTGGTAGTCCTTTCAACTCCTAGGCTTCGGTATTCCGAGGACATAATTTCAAACCGCATGGTCAATACGTGGCAAACAAACAGCTTCGCCACGAGTTAGGCACGCAAAATAAATTAAATACATATGTAGGGTATTAAGGCAAAACAAAATTCTAATTACAATGACTTTGACGTTTCTTTTTTAGGGTTCCGTAGCCAAAATGGCAAAAACGGGACCCTTATAGATTCGTCATGTCTGTCTGTCTGTCTGTCTGTCTGTCTGTCTGTCTGTCTGTCTGTCTGTCTGTCTGTCCGTCCGTATGTCACAGCCAGTTTATTCCGAAACTATAAGAGCTACGTTATTAAAATTTGGTACGTAGATGTATTCTGTTAACCGCTTTAAGATTTTAAAGTAAAATCAGAAAAAAATCCAAAATTTTTGGGGCTCCCCATACATGAAACTGAAACTCAAAAATTTTTTTTTCATCAAACCCATACGTGTGGGGTATCTATAGATAGGTATTTGAAAATGATGTTGAGGTTTCTAACAACATTTTTTTCTAAACTAATTAGTTTGCGCGAGAGACTCTTCCAAAGTGGTAAAATGTGTGTCCCCCCCCCCTTAACTTCTAAAATATGGGCATGATAAAACTGAAAAAAATATATGATGTGTATTACTATAAAAACTACTAACGAAATTTGGTTTGAATGAAATCTAGACAGTAGTTTTTTTTTAAACGTCAAAAATCAAATTACCTAATTTTTTCATTCAATCAGTGGTACGGAACCCTACGTGCGCGAGTCCGACTCGCACTTGGCCGGTTTTTTTTTCTTCCTGTTGCTCTAACTGTCAGCGATATATTTATTATACAGCCTATTAGTTATTTATCTACTTATTCTATCATTTGCGTATGTATGTTTATTTATCCATTTATCCATCTTTAATGTACATATATATTTCTTACATATTTATTTACATTTTTATTCTGTCACTCCAAACAGGTTCCACCAGAATACCAGCGTCGTTGTGGTGTCCTTGACGCCATAACGGCATAAGCTGAGGATGGAACCTGATTGGCTACACACTTTCGTTCTTTTTCTGTACTTTTTATGTTCTCTGCTCATATGTTATTGTGTATTTATATCATGTATTACTTGTGTCTTGTGTTGCCAATAAAACATTTTTCTTTCTTTCTTTCTTTCTTTCAATTTTGTTTTTAAGTTAATTAGGTTTCCTCTAAGTTAAGGTTGTCTAGAAGAGATCGCTGCGGTAATAGAAACATCTTTTGCTATAAATTGTGTATTTTGATGCAATAAAGTGTACATATACCTACTTTATTTAAGCGTATTTAGTGATCCATAGTAAACAGACAAAGATATAATTTAAGCAATGTTAAGAAGCAACGTCGATGCATAATCCCTATTAACCTATATTTGCGATTGCGATCAATTAAGAGAAAGGAAAAACTCCTCATCCTCACTTCCATACATCACATCACACCTCCAACCGGATCCGAACCACACAAACGCACTGAGCCATATTAATCACATTGGACCCTCGGGCCGGTTCTAATACGGGCGTACGAACGGCTACGTCACAGCAGAGACCGTTCCGGGCAACAATTACCGATGCGTGATGTACGGCGCGGGGACCAGCCTGGAGGTACCATTCGTCTTGATGGTTGGTGCGAGTTATGGGGAGAAGCAATTGGGTCCTACTACTTACTTAAAAATAACCCAAGACATGCCACGCTGGGCCACACAGCGCCATCTAGCCCCAAACTAAGCCGAAGCTTGTACTATGGGTACTAGACAACTGATAAACTTACTTAGATATTTTTTTTTGTAAATAAATACATAATACATATTATACATAGAAATACATATTATACATAGAAAACACCCAGACCAATACAAACAGACATGTTCATGCACACAAATGTTTGTAATGTGTGGGGATCGAACCCACGACCCTTGGCTCAGAAGGCAGAGGTCACTACCAATTTAGCCACCGAGCCAGTCAACTTAGGACTTTATATCCCGTGCATATGGCGAGTTTCATTGACGAAACTTTTGGAACATGGACGTGCCTTTTATTTCTGCCTCTTGATCTCGCACCATCTGTTCAAGTTATGGGCATTTTTTTTTATAGTAGCTCGATTTAATGGCTTCCCTACGCCTAATGGAAAGCGAAAGAGAAGCCCGAGTCGCTATGACAACGGACAAGTAACTAGTTAGTTACCTGTCAGTGTCACCGCCATGCCTGCCCAACCCTTAGCCCCCACGAGCTCTGGAAACCCTATTCACCGGCAGAAACACGACCCAGAGGCTGCTCATTTGGCTGCGGTATTTTATAGGGAACTTACATAGGACCTCAGATACCGAGCATACGGCGACATTCATTGACGAAACTTTTATTTATGGTGCAAAAGTATGCGATCCGTTCAACCAACGATCGTTTTCGATTTTGGTGGTAGAGGCCAAGGTACGTACTTTAAATAAAATTATTGTGACGGTAGAGAACGGTGGTAGCCTAGTGGTAAGAGCGTCGCTTCACACACGTGAGGTCGTCAGTTCGAATCCGCGCGGGGCACGCACCTCTGGACTTGCAAAAATCTATGTGCGGAATTATACCACTAGCTTAGCGGTGAAGGAAAACATCGTGAGGAAACCTGCACATCCAGTTTAATTCTGAATGTGTAACCATGATCCAAATTTGTCTGGTTCTCCTTTCTGAGGGTTACGAAGGTCAGATGGCAGTTGCTTCAATGTAATAACCAGACTCACTAAATCTAGGATCATGGTCAAAGCGGACCCTGGGCCTAGAGGCACAAACCGGGAAAACGCTAAAGAGGATGAGATGAGAGAAACCGTTACCGTCCTTAGAATTTGCATTCACGTCCTCCGGTAACATATTATCGCTTCATCCCAAAAGTTACACCATCACCTAGAACTTATCCTATAACTGTGACCACTAAGTCTCTAATGGTAGTATGTTGTCAACCATTATGCTAATAACTCGGCTAAATATGTACTGCGAACGAATAAAACACAACAATTTATTGTCTGCCTGAGTTTTAAGTATGAATTATGCTCGCCTTTGTGCGTAACTTGAGCAGTTAAATTTAAATATCGTTAGTTCGGATTAAGATTACGATAACATACCAAGGAAATTGGGTATGGGAATGATAGGAATTCAATTTGGAAATCAATTTGTTTTGTATAATGGTACAGCTTGTATACAATTCGTCTAGAGGTAAGCTGGAGCATAAATTCATCGTGGCGTGGAATATTGTTCGCATTGTACAGAGGCTTCTAACGTTCCGAGTGGATACGAGTTCAATATTATACCTATTTATCAATAATATTAACTTGAGCTCCAATTAAACTAGGTGGTAACGTAGCACGTATTCGCCCTTCTTAGATTAGAAGTGCCGGCCGCTTGTCATCTGTGGCTGGCCAGGGCAGGCAGGGATGCGGCCGTAAGCTTTTACACTAGCGTATATCTGTAAGTTACTGCCCACTGGCAACACATGGGGACTTAGTGGGTATGCCCTCTCATTCTGGGAGATGTAAGTCCCACGCACTATGCTTCCCCCTAGAGATATGGAACATGGACAGTGCCTAATGCATTTTACATCTTGGAAAAGAAACAAATTAGAGGTGGTGCGAAGGATAGTTACATTATCTATTAAACTAACTGACTTGGAAAAATTCGTATCCCCACAAAATGATATCCTAAGCCCAGCTTCTTGTTGGTTGATTGAACTTTTTCTGTAGAGCTTAAACAGTGACAAATATATTGTACTAATGTAGCTATGAGTAACAGTGAAAGCTTGCAAAATAACCCTTCAACTTTGAAATAAATTATCATCATTATATCACCATATACAAAAAAATATATCATCAGATAACTCGTAATTGAACCAAAAGAAGCTTATCTACATATCCCATTTGACATCGCATGTAACAACATAGCAAAATAAACGCAAACCGACCGAAACACCGCAAAACACATCACTTCAATTGATTCAAATAGAAAAAGGGAATAACAGGTCCCCTTTATCGAATGAGCGGCAATAAATCGGCATGCCATCGTGTCAACGGCGTATTAGTGATATGCCACCGCCATCAAAAAGAGACCTTTGCGACAAAACAAAGACTTTACAATCGGAGGCCTAAACAAACCGGTCTCGTTATGCCCTCAGATTTGTCACGAGTAAATCACGCGAAAAATCCAACGTTTAAACGTCTATATCCGCTTTTCCCACACATTTTCGCGTTTTCCCTCTCTCATGTGCTCACTTAATATGATGGTGTTTGCCCTTTTCCCCCTAGCTGCCGTTTAGCGTAACCTTAACTGATTTCTTACCATTCAAAAATCGACCTTACTTCTAATATTTTATGACTCAAATTCGAACGCAATAACGCAGAAGCTAAAAATGCGCGTTCTTTTTCGAAAAATTGTGCACGCATTCCGAATCCAAACGAATCTGCACCGTATTTTGCCACGATAGAGTTGACTTTTACTTGACAGTGTATAGTGGTTGAGTCGATTTGTCTTTTAAGGGGAAGTTAGGTGACATTGTTACACAGTGTATTGCACATTATTGGGTGATTGAATGGCGTACTTACTGGCTAAGCCGACAACTTTGATAAGGTGCCCTCGTTGGGATAACACGGGCGTGAAACGATGAATTTTATTTGACGGCTGTTCGGCTTGTTCGCATTTTATCCGGTTTCCTGGGGTAACAGAATTGGTTGTGTGTCGTAAATTCATATGTGCAGGGATCGGTATCAATAAATTTGATCTTGTATGTTTGGGGGAAAGTAATACGGTCAATTTGTAAGGTGGTTAAGTAGGGTGAAGTGAGTTACTTCGCGTTTCGGCTGTATTCGGCTTAGTGGTAAGAATGCTACTGAATCTACTGATTTAAAGGTTTAATTATTCGGTCTTTGGTTTTGTGTACTTTTTGATTGTTTTATTATTATTCTTTTTTTCTTTTGTGTATTTTATTTTCTATTATGTTTTGTCGATGTGTTGTTGTGATGTCCTTGTAATAAAAGTTTCTTATTTCTTATAATAGGCTATTATGGCTAAAAATTGTAATTAGTCCGTCTTTTAGCTTATTCAAAAATAAAAGACACGTATTTTTTCTTTTTTCATTCAAATAAACAATAGCAAAGATACAAGGCAATTAAAGTTAGGAGTGGGAGTCTTTGACGTCACTCGCTCCCGTAAAAATGCCTCACCGAATGACGTCACGCGTAATTTCAACGGACCATAACTTTGTAAGTTTTAGTCTAATTTACAAATAAAAAATACGTGTCTTTTATTTTTGAATAAGCTAACAGACGGACTAATTACAATTTTTAGCCATAATAGCCTATTGTTTTTTTTTTGTAAAGTTTGTTCAGATTTTGACTGAAATGCTGAAATACGCTGAACACTGGCGCTTTTTCCTTGGGAAATGTGACGTTTCCCATTTTCGTGTTCGTTAGTTTTAGCGTAGTGTGGTTCGGCTGATAGGCCTCTTCATTCTTGTATTCATTTCTCGCTAGGGGTGAGAGCCTTCCGCTCCCCCAACAGTCCGGTAATGATGACAGGGCCGGCCTGGCCATCATCGTAGTCATTTAGAAAAAAAAAATCATTTCTCGCCATCTGATGCCCTCCGGCTTCCTCCGCTTAACGGTCAGTCGATCTAATCACTAATAATTAACCAAAGTGTGGTTGCATTGCATAACAAATAAATCTACAAAGTTTGTAGGAACAGGAGGAAAACGATAGGCATATGAACAAATAGGCGACGTTGACCCTTTTTTCAGAAAATTAAATTTCCCCTACCTGAAGGTTGACTGGCAACGTTCGCTTACTAGGATAAGACCGCCTAAATAGGCCTGTTGCCGTAAAAAGTCTAATTAGTCCGTCTTTTAAAAAATATCAGACACTCATTCATTCATTTGTAAATTAGACCAAAAATATTATGTAATATAATAAAACAAAGATAATAGCCTATTACAAATTACACGTGACGTAACAGAGTGGGAGTTTTTTCGCCACTGAGTTACATTTTGATACCTTGTATCTTTGTTATTTTTTGTTAAAATGATAAAAACCGTTAACCGACAGGTTAACTGACCAGTTACTTGCCCGTTGTCACAGCGACTTGGGCTTCTCTTTTGCTTTATATCAGGCGTAGAGAAGCCATTATGTCGAGCTACAATAAAAAAAGAACAAAGCTTATATTTTTGAGCAATAAAAATATCTAACTATGCACTTTACTTATAGTTACGTAACCTAAAAACTAAGAAACCTTGTATCGTTCCTAATTTAGTCATGTCGCTAAACATTAAAAACCAAACTTACCGTTTCTTTGAACGTAACTAAGTAATTTTAATAAGTTGAAGGTGGAACGGCATTCGTTCAACAACAGTAGTTATTTACATACTGCATTGAGTTTTCGAGGTCACATTCAGTGCAACTTTCTAAACGAATCATCCTGATTATTCGCGTGTTCCGTTTATTGGTACAAGCTGTGGTACAATATAATTTTAATGGAACAACACATTGGTCCGGTGTTCCGTAGACAGCGGTACGAATTAACACGTTCCCACACGAGAATCATATTGCTGAGATGTGTATTCATTTGAGGAGAGTGTACTATTGGTATTGTTTCTTTATTGTACTTAATAATAATGATTACATTTATGTTAATCAAATACGCATGTACGAGTTCACACTATCTTTATTTTTTTATAGGAGCACGGCATAATGGCTTCCCTGCGCCTGATGGTAAGCGAAAGAGACGCCCAAGTCGCTGCAACATGTAAGGCATAACGGATTTAAGATTTAAGAGAGTTAGGGCAAACGAATCTTCGTCGTATTGAGCTGCCTGTCCGGGGAAGGACCTTCACCCTATAAAATACCGCAGCTAAATGACCTCCGGGCCGTGTTTCTGCTGGTGAGTAGGGTCTCCGGAGCTCGTGGGAGGTTAGGGCTAGGCCGGCATGGCAGTGGCAACTGACAGGTAACTAACCAGTTACTTGCCAGTTGTCACAGCGACTTTGGTTTCTCTTAGGCTTTCCCACCATACCATACATAGAGAAACCCATGTCGCGGAAGCAACGGACAAGTTACTAAATCAAGTGTTGGCCTGCAAGATTATTCTGGCTATATATAGCTAGAATAAGCTGACCCCAAATTGCTACCGAAGTCGCTTCACGCCGGTCACAGGCGGTTAAACCTTACCACCGGCTGAGAAGCTGAAATCTCAAGAAGTCTCTTAGTTGACTATTACGGCACCCATGACAAGAAATGGGGCGCTGATTTGTATTTTTTATCCCACACCTCACTTACTATTTCAGTTCACAACAAACACCAAATAGATAACAGTCACTTTAAATTATATTTTACGCAATCTCCGCATTAAATCAAATTGAAAATTTGACACACCAATTTCGCATGGCCGTTGCCTCATCAACGCTACTTCTAACAAGCCAATAAGAATAAACAAAAGTAGCACTTACCTACTACATTAGGGGCTAAATCACAAGCAATATGTAATACTTGGAATTTCTTAAACAATTACAGGTACCCCGCTGTGTTCGTAGCTGGATCCTAAATCGTATTCCGCAATGACATTAGCATATTATTTAAATTCAAAATTATTGTTTTAATCAATTAATGATTATGCTAACCGCATCCCGGTGTACTAATATATTTCATTAGTTGGGACTTTTATTGGGTAGGAGCCCAGTTGAGGTGTATTTTAACGGTGGGTGATTTAGGTGGTGATAAATGAGTATTTATATACGGAAGGTTTAAACGTACATCATCAACAGCTCATTATGTACATAAGTATCGATCTAGGGTTTGAAGCCTCCCCTGAAATAGTCTTGAAGCCTCAAGCCCCTCCAAGGAATTCAAGGACCTTAAGGTGGACTCACTCAGGACAAATATGGATTAGTGGAATTCACACAACCTTAGAATTTCCCCACTCGAGTTCTAAGTTTGATGAAAAATAAAGAACCCGAGTCCACTGCTGGATATAGGCCTCAAACGACATTGTTATTTAGTGGTATTTGGGTTAGCAGGCGGGTTGGTGACCGTAGTATGTCTTATGTTCACGGGTAAACGCTGCTATCTATTTCCTGATATTCCATTCGTCGTCTCCTACGACACGCACGGGATGAGATGGAGTCAAGATCTGATGTTGGAATCCGGAAACAAGTAAAATAATTCGCATTTTTTTGCTATCTCTCCTTACGATTTCCAATGACAATACCAAAGCAACATTTCCAACTTATCTAACAGAATTAGAAAACCACGCAACTTTAATTAAACGAAAACTTCACTGCGTTAATATTCAACATAACTAACAAATGCTTTAACGTCAAATAGCTAATTCCGCGTTTCGATTAAGAGTAACACGCGGCCATAACGGAGACGGGGCCCCGCTGGTGCGCCTGCGCAGGTATCCGTCGTAATACGAAATCACACATCATATGGACGTGACGCTCTAGGCTAGCATTTGTTAGCTTTTGCGCTGGGAAATTGTGAAGTTAATGTTTGGGTAAGTCGATGTTTATTTAGACTTTGGCAAGGCTTTTGATAAAGTTGATTCGATATGAAAGTGTCCAGCATAGGAAAAAAAGGTACCTAGATTTTGGAAAACATGGTTTAAATTTTTATCGTTTTTCTTGTCTTGTCGCTGTCGGCCTTTAAATATGAATAGGTACGCTCGTTTCTTGAAGGTTCCCAAGTCGTAGCTGTCCGGAAAGACTGTCGCAGGAAGGAAGTTAGTTGCTCATAAAGCGTCGAGGATCGCCAACCATCGAGATGTTGAGAATGGAATAGCGATCGGTTACGTGTGGTGTGCAAATAGAAAGATGAGATTTTGCAGTACTACAGCGTAGTGGTTTCCTCTTGCCTGATGGAAAGCGATAAAGAAGCCTAAGGTGCCGCGCCGACGGACGAGAAACTAAATCAATCACTAGTTAGTTTTCATCACTATGCTGGACGGTCTGGTCCCAAAACGCGACTGGAGTCGCTTCGCGGATGTTTCTCCGAGTGTACTCTGGTTGCCAGCCAGGGTGGTAAATCCTACCAGCGGCAGGGAAGCTGAAATATTAAGAAGTACCTTAATCGACTCCTGCTGATTACACACCTACGTGGTTTTCTATTCGTCACCGTACGGCACTATACTTTCACTACACTGTATTGAAGTATTCCAAAAAGCTTTAATACTTACTGATTACTTTTTGCAAATTATCAATTATTACTATAATACCTTTATTCACATAGACTTAAAATAAGCACTTATGAATCGTCAAGTAAAAAATAATGTAAAAATATAAAAAGTAATGAAAAATGTGAATAAAAGCAATGTAAAAGAAGCTACCACCGTATTCGTAAAGTAGATTTTTATATAATAAATAAGTTACATAGAAACTACATATCTATTCATCTTTACAAAGTTAAAGTATAAAAGGGTGAGCCAAGGAGCAATTATTAGACCAAAGCTCTTTATCTTCACAATCAGAGAGTTAATTTAACTAGCATAAGACGATTATGCACAACACATTTCACATAATAACAGTATCGCTTTGATTTCCATTAGAGCAACAAAGCGGCCGATACTCGCAAACGAAATGCCACAGCTTAGCATATCGCATCTGGGAATCTTAGGCGGCGAGCACACGACGACTGATATGTACCCAATGGTGATAACGTTAGTATTATGGTACGAGAATGATGCATCCTGCCGAACAACAAACAAGGCTCTGGCAAACCGACTGGTGGCGTTAAAACCATCACGATAGAAGGCGTAGCTAAATACCACAGGCCGATGACGGGCAGCAGCGTCATCGGAGCAAGAAGCTACGCTCTGCGATCGCCACCCGCCTGTCCAGCGTGGCGATTATGGGTGTATCCTCCAGAAGTTTGCCCTAGGTGGCGAACAGCTATGTCCAGCAGTGGACTGCAATAGACTGATGATGATGATAATGATAGTATGAGAATATTAAAAGAGGGATGTAAGGGAGCGACCTATCATTTTCTTCATACCAACCTCACTTGCCCGTGGTGCATCCTGCCGAATAACTAATGAGGCGCTGGCAACCGACTTGGGTACATTTGGTTTTTGTTTTAAAGAACTAAATTCTATTAACTATACTAAAAAAGATTAAAAAATATTCCTGTATAATCAGGTTGATTTTAGTTTTGAATTTATATACTATAAAATAATAGTATATTAATGTAGTATAAGTAACAGTTTTACCTACCTCTATAAGGTCTATCCAAGTTTGCATTACAAATTTTTAATATACGACTTTCATACGAATCGTAAAAGGAAATAAGATTATCGATTCCCATCTATTAGTTAAATTTACTTATTAGCAAGATCATACGTTATGGAAACGGTAGCCACTGCTCTTATGTTATTTTGTTTCAACGGATTTACATAAATAGACTTTAACTCAACCCGGTAACGGCGATTATTGTTTATTTATACTAAGTAGTATAAATGTTGAAATGAAATGTTGCCATTAAGTTATGTATTACGTATGCAGTAACGCAGTTGGAATGCATCGGGAATTTATTAGCTGCACCCTGTAGACTGGTCATAGAATAATTTAGCACAGAGGACTCTTCAGTATTAAATCTTATTATAAAATAAGATATTTATAAGTCTTTAATGTGTTTATTAATAACTAGCGAACTGCCCTCGCTTCGCTTCGGGTGTTTCAGATAAACATTTTTAAACTAAATATAGACTATGTTACTTAGTGATAATGTAGTTTTCTAATAAAAAAAGAATGATTAAAATCGGTCCAGTAGATACTTTTTGAGTTTATTCGTTACGTACAAAAATACAAATCTTTCCTCTTTAATATTAGTATAGACTAGCTGTGCCAGCGGCGTCGCTCGCGTGGATATCGGGTTTCAAAAATAACGGACTTCCATATAATACCCATCTATACCTTGTGCCTAAGTTTTAAGTTAGACCTCTAGCAATACATTGGTGAAAACCGCATTCAATTCTATGCAGTAGTTTTCGCGTAATGCGCGTTCAAACATACAGGTTTAAATTTCTCGCGTTTTCCCAACACTTCCCGTCACTGCTCCGCTCCTATTGATTGTAGCGTGATGAAAAGTGTCCTATAACCTGCCCAGGAGTATGAAGAATAATTGTACCAAGTTTCGTCAAAATCTGTTCAGTAGTTTTTTTTTCTATAACGAACATACAGACAGACAGACAGACAGACAGACAAAAATTTTACTGATTGCATTTTTGGTATCAGTATCGATCACTTATCACCCCCTGATAGTTATTTTGAAAAAATATTTTATGTACAGAATTGACCTCTCTACAGATTTATTATAAGTATAGAAAAAGTATCTAAGTAAGTTTATCAGTTGTCCGGTAGCCATAATACAAGCTTCGGCTTTGTTTGAGACTAAATGGCGCAGTGTGGTCAAGAATGACAGATTTTGGGTCTGTTATTATTTATTTACATCGTATGAACTACTCACCTCACCCTTTCTTTTTGGCTATTCCCTACCCAAAGGTAGTCTAGAATTGATCGCTCATAGAGGTAAGGCCCCCCAAATTACAACATTTTTATACTTTGTCTAGATTTGGGCGTCGATTTTGTTTTAGTTATCAGGAACTGGCATGGCGACTAAGGTAAATCCCCTCCAAATGACAATCGTGGGAGGCCTATGGCTTATGATGATTGTTTTACAATAATAATTCAAAAAATCTAGCTGAACGTAAAATATTGGTAGTTCTCCCCAATGAATCAATCAACAGCCTTGGTCCGTCCACTGCTGAACGTAGGCCTCCTTTAATTCGCGCCACATTTCTCTATCCCGGGCTTCCCCCGTCCAGCAACTGCCAGCAGTTCTTCTAAGGTCATCCGCCCAGCGGGTTGCGGGGCGTCCTACACTACGTTTGCCTAAACGCGGTGTCCACTCCAAGATTCGTCTGCTCCACCTATTGTCGGCTCTGCGGCAGACATGACCAGCCCACCAATAAGAAACTATAACAATTATTCTACACGTTCACTTTTAGAACTGACTTTAGTTAAATCTGTCAATAGAGGAAATAAAAGCAAAGGAATTTCTATTCACTTATCACCGGCATTAGTAATAAATAATTCAAATCGAAATGATCATGCTGACAAAAGCTGAATTAATTAGAATATAGCTTGCAAACATGAACTTGGACCATTTATACTTGATGATATTTCCACTCATGTTGTAAGTTCTGCACGATGCAAAGAGTCCGGTAAATGTCAATTAATTTTACACCGCGGGGTGTTCCAGAATATATTAGCTGTACCTACCTACCCGCATCAAGTGTAACTACTGGGACTTCATACCACTTTAAGTCTTAAGGCATAAGAATCATTTTGGAACTCACTGTATAAATATTGAAGCGCTTACTGTACCTAAGACTAAAAACCATAGAACAGTTAAGGGCAGTATAGTATCATCGATAGTTCTATAGTATTAATCGATATTTTAATACGATATTATAATAAACCTCATTGTAAATGTACCTATCTGTATTTGTGAGTGAAATAAATAAATTATTATTATTAAAATAAGGTATTTTGACTTTGACTTTGATTATTTTGGTATCCATTTCATTGGGCTCGACATTATATAAAACATCGGTTATTTTAAACATTCACGGGTCGGAACCAAGTGAATGTTATATTTTGACTATCAGTTATTAAATCTAGTGTCCTGTTCAATCTGTAAAAATTTTCTAGTTAATCTGCAAGTATTTAAGATACATGCTTTTTATATTTGTAGCTGGATATAAGTTTTATCTGGGAGGTCTAAAGATCTTAAAGAGGGTAATAACTGGATTGGTATTATGATTATATGTATTATATTTAGTTAACCTTTATCTTATAGCAGACTAGATGCCAGCAGCTTTGCATGCGAAATGATAATGTTCTCTCAAATAAATTGTAGCTTATGTGTTAATCTGAGGTATGAGCGACATACTAAAATCGCTTTAGTACTTAACAACGCTTAACGCGCCGGCATATACTTAAGTATAATAACAAATCTGTAGAGAGGTCAATTCTGTACATTAATTATATTTTCAAAATAACTATTAGGGGATGATTAGTGATCGATACCGATGCCAAAAATGCAATCAGAAAATATTTTGTCAGTCTGTCTCTCTGTCTGTATGTTCGTTATAGAAACAAAAAACCGGCCAAGTGCGAGTCGGACTCGCGCACGTAGGGTTCCGTACCACTGATTCAAATACCTATTCATAGATACCCCACACGTATAGGTTTGATGAAAAAAAAATTTTTGAGTTTCAGTTCTATGTATGGGGAACCCCAAAAATTTTGGATTTTTTTCTGATTTTATTTTTACATATTAATGCGGTTTATAGAATACATCTACGTACCAAATTTCAATAATTTAGCTCTTATAGTTTCGGAATAAACTGGCTGTGACGGACAGACAGACAGACATGACGAATCTATAAGGGTCCCGTTTTTGCCATTTTGGCTACGAAACCCTAAAAACTACTGAACGGATTTTAACGAAACTTGGTGCAATTATTCTTCATACTCCTGGGCAGGTTAAAGGTTAAAAGTATACACTTTTCATCACGCTACGATCAGTAGGGAGAGAGTAGTGAAGGAAAATTTTGGGAAAACGGGAGAAATTTTTATCTGTTTGTTTGAACGCGCATCAAGCAAAAACTACTGCATGGAATTGAATTTTGTTTTCACTTTCCATTCACGAAATGTACGATTGATAATGCTAAGCAAATTTAACACATTTATGTATGATGTTTGTACAGGGTAAGCCATCTGTATGTAAATGCAATTGAGCTAGAATCTGCAATCTTGACACATATCTACACTGATATCTAATTAGGCATCGAGCAGTTTATTAGCATACTATCAGTGTGAAATAGCGTCGGAACACGTCGAGAGTTATGGAAGTTTTGGAGATAACAAATTACAGGTTAATTAGCTTAGATATGTGTTGAGTACCTACCTAATGAAATTATTATTTTTTTTTATGCAAGAGGCGGCAGACGAGCAAATGTGATGCCTGATGGTAAGCAGTCAACGCCGCCCATGGACACCCGCAACTCAAATTATGAAATTACAACAAAGTCTTTTTTTATAGTAGCACAGTATCGTCGCTTGATGGATAGCAAAAGAGAAACCCAAGTCGCTGTGACAACGGGCAAGTAACTGGTCAGTTGCCACCTAGTTACCTGTCAGTTGCCACTGCCATACCGGCCCAACCCTAACCCACGGGACCCTAACACTCACCCCACGAGCTCCGGATACGCACGACACCCGACATCTTGTTATTTAATGAAAATAACAATTAATATAATATTATCGATATTTCAATAACTACGATTACAGGCATTTCGTAAATAGATATACATAATAAGTCGGTAAGTAGATGTTTGCTTAAAAATTATAAAATATCGGTTTAAAATTATTACTTAGTAGATATTATTTCCTTTAGACCCTATCGGGAATCCGACCTCTAAGCTTTAGATCATCCGAGGTCACCCGTATATTTTATATATCACTTCTTAGAGTAACATAACACCACATATTTTATTTAATTCATCCCTTACTAATAAGCGATAAGAAAAAAAAACAACAAAAAGAAAAAAAAAAGGTTTGAGCATCCCAAATCTCAATCCGTATGAACACAGCTTAACCCACTGTTCGGTCAAATCAAGCCACCGGCACCGATCCCAATAAAAAAATTGAATTAACCTCACCGGCGTGTGTAGCAAAGGTCACGTCATTATAATCTGTGGCCGACGTGACCGCTCGCAATGGCGGGCTGTCGCTAGCTCGAGTGTGGTGGCCATGTTTGTGGGGTTTATGAGGAAAAGGTACATTAGATAGATAGACATCTTTTCGACTGTTCAGTAGTCGATCCCAGAACTACTATTTGGGTCGACGAGTTGATTACTGCATAAATATTGTGATTTTAAATCACTACATATGTAGTATAAAACCAAATCGCTTTTGCGTTCTGTCCCAATTTGTGATTTTATATCTGTATAACTACGATTTTGCGATTTTTTTACTATATAGAAGGATTCAAGTGGAAGGTTTATGTCTATCATCATCATTAGCCTATTGCAGTCCACTGCTAGACAAATAGGCCTCTCCAGTTGTTCGCCACTTAAGTAGGGCAAAATTCTGGAGGATATAGGATAGGTGGCGATTATGGGCCACGCTGGGCAGGTGGGTTGACGATCGCAGGACGTAGCTCTTTGCTCTGGTGACGCTGCTGCCCGTCATCGGCCTGTGGTATTTAGCTACGCCTTCTATCGTGATGGTTTACCGCCACCAGTCAGTTTGCCAGAGCCTCGTAAGGGATGTGAGGGAGCGACCTATCACCACCACCCTCACCTGCCCTACAACAAACGAGGCTTTATGTCTATAATATATGCATATTATTGCACCCGTGCGTAGCCGGGGCGGGTCGCTAGTAAAGTATAAAATTAAAAGAAACTAATCAAAAAGTATATGTCCGAAATATTACCATTATGTACGGTTTATTACCATTATCATAGTCACCCTATGCGCAGCATTCGTAATTCCAAATTTCTATTCTCTTGTCGTAATAAAATCATGCGCGCACGCATGCGTTGTCCCAGATTTGGACAAGATGCACCTCTTGTAATTACTGTTTTGGGACTTCAGCTCTGTGATCGGAATTACAAAGCGGAAGCGTTGGTGGTCCTTTGTGATATATGTGTGACTGCCTTCCTATAGTGGCCTCTTTAGCAAATGCCGCCTAAAGACTAGGGTAAGGTCGTTGGATAAAATATTAAGTAAATAAATAAATAACCCAAGACATGCCACGCTGGGCCACACAGCGCCACGTAGCCCCAAACTAAGCCGAAGTTTGTACTATGGGTACTAGACAACTGTTAAAATTACTTAGATATGTATTTTTTTATAATAAATAAATAATTTATAATCTATACTTATAATAAATCTGTAGAGAGGTCAATTCTGTACATAAAATATTTTTTCAAAATAACTATCAGGGGGTGATAAGTGATCGATACTGATACCAAAAATGCAATCAGTAAAATTTTTGTCTGTCTGTATGTTCGTTATAGAAAAAAAAAACTACTGAACAAATTTTGACGAAACTTGGTACAATTATTCTTCATACTCCTGGACAGGTTATAGGATACTTTTCATCACGCTACAATCAATAGGAGCGGAGCAGTGACGGGAAGTGTTAGGAAAACGCGAGAAATTTAAACCTGTATGTTTTAACGCGCATTACGCGAAAACTACTGCATAGAATTGAATGCGGTTTTCACCAATGTATTGCTAGAGGTCTAACTTAAAACTTAGGCACAAGGTATAGATGGGTATTATATGGAAGTCCGTTATTTTTGAAACCCGATATCCACGCGAGCGACGCCGCTGGCACATCTAGTAATAAATAAATAACCCAAGACATGCCACGCAGGGCCACACAGCGCCACCTAGCCCCAAACTAAGCCAAAGCTTGTACTATGGGTACTAGATAAATAAACAAATATTAATAACTAGCTGTGCCAGCGGCGTCGCTCGCGTGGATATCGGGTTTCAAAAATAACGGACTTCCATATAATACCCATCTATACCTTGTGCCTAAGTTTTAAGTTAGACCTCTAGCAATACATTGGTGAAAACCGCATTCAATTCTATGCAGTAGTATTCGCGTAATGCGCGTTCAAACATACAGGTTTAAATTTCTCGCGTTTTCCCAACACTTCCCGTCACTGCTCCGCTCCTATTGATTGTAGCGTGATGAAAAGTATCCTATAACCTGCCCAGGAGTATGAAGAATAATTGTACCAAGTTTCGTCAAAATCTGTTCAGTAGTTTTTTTTTCTATAACGAACATACAGACAGACAGACAGACAGACAGACAGACAGACAAAAATTTTACTGATTGCATTTTTGGCATCAGTATCGATCACTAATCATCCCCTGATAGTTATTTTGAAAATATATTTAATGTACAGAATTGACCCCTCTACAGATTTATTATAGGTATAGATAAACAAACAACATCGCATACATTGCTCCTATCCCAAAGTAAGTAGGTACCTAGGTAGCTTATAATAACAGAGCAACGAACATACATGTATACCACAAATATAATATAAATAATACAAATACTACTTAACACCCAAAATTCAATTGATGTCAATACAAATTTTTTGGGCTAAGACCTGAAGAGCTTTACCAATAACTAATCGCCACGCTGGGCAGGAGGGTTGACGATCGCAGGGCGTAACTTGGGCGGCGACGCTGTAACGTCTTTGGCTTGTGGTATTTAGCTACGCCTTCCATCGTTATACTTAGTCTTAGGGGTGAGAGCCTTCCGCTCCCCCAACAGTCCGGTGATGATGACAAGGCCGGCCTGGCCATCATCGTAGTCATTTAGAAAAAAAATATATACTTAGTCATTCTTTGCCAGAGTTCATTTTCGGCAGGACGCACCACGGGCAGGTGAGGGTGGCTTGAAACGAAAAGATCCCGTACATTCCGTTACATTCCGTGTTGACGTCACGGTCAGTCATCGATTTTTTGACCTTAAAGATTGGCCACTAGAGTCACAATTGAAATAAGTTGCTGTAACATCATCCGCATTCTATGTCTAATCAAGCATTCCAGCCGAAACCGAAAACCAGCGTCGGGGCGCGCCCATGCATGCCCAGTGACAGCCATTTTGGATGCATAATATTGTTTTTTATGTTAAGTTTTTTTTAAGTATTCATTAGTTTTATGCTCCAAATAAAAATTATTTCATTTCATTAATAAAAAAATAAATAAATAACCCAAGACATGCCACGCTGGGCCACACAGCGCCACCTAGCCCCAAACTAAGCCGAAGCTTGTACTATGGGTACTAGAAAAATGATAAACTTACTTAGATACATTTTTTTTTGTAAATAAATACATATTATACATGGAAAACACCTATTCGTCTATCCGTCGTCCCTTGGTCCTATAAAAAAAATACCACACACCAATTTGCGCAATCCACACAGTCCGATCGGAGGCCGTACCTCCCAGCTTTCCCCCCATTGTTCCAGCTCACGATCTCTAATTAGCAACGAGTGCTAACAATCGTGTATCTGGTGACATTTCTCGTGTATACGTGTGTTACACTGTCGCAACAGCTTTGGTGCAAATTAGTATCTAGTTCCAATTAGCTGGGCTAGATAACGAGATACGTTTGCGGTGGCCGGGAAAGGTATCTGTGGTGGAGGTAGTTGTGTTTTTAAATAAACGCTTTTTGGTCATTAGAATAGAACGTAATTATTTATTTAATAAGGGTTTCACGATGATTCGAACAATAAATAAATAAAAAATAAAAATATAAATAAGTTTCAGACACCGACACATACATTGCTCCGTCCCCAAAGAAAGTACGAGAAAGCTTAAGCACTTGTGTTACGGGTATCAGAACAACGGTATTCTATAGCGTGGAGGTCTTTCCCCGGACTCTCCGTCTCAATTGAAGCGAAGATTCGCTTTGCCCTACCTCTCTTGATATGGCTCATACTCGCACGCTTCTCAATCGACTCCAAAGTCTCAAGCTGTCCATCTTTTTTTTTTTTATAGTAGCTCGACATAATGGCTTCCCTACGTCTGATGGAAAGCGAAAGAGAAGCTCAAGTCGCTGTGACAACTGGCAAGTAACTATCTGTCAGTTGCCACTGCCATGCCGGCCCAACCCTAACCCCCCACAAGCTCCGGACACCCTACTCACCAGCAGAACACGACCCGGAGGTCATTTGGCTGCGGTATTCTATAGGGTGGAGGTCCTTCCCCGGACGGGCAGCTCAATTCGAGCGAAGATTCGCTATGCCCTACCTCTCTTAAGTCTTCATGTGTCTTTGAACACTTAGTATTAATAAATAAATAAATTAATAAATAAATAACCCAAGACATGACACACTGGGCCGCACAGCGCCGTCTAGCCCAAACTAAGCTGAAGCTTGTACTATGGATACTAGACAACTGATAAACTTACTTAAATACTTTTTTTTGTAAATAAATACATATTATACATAGGAAACACCCAGACCAATACAAACAGACATGTTCATGCACACAAATGTTTGTACTGTGCGGGGATCGAACCCACGACCCTTAGCTCACAAGGCAGAGGTCACTACCAATTGAGCCATCGAGCCAGTTTCAGTTATAAGACGAGTATATGCAGTCTATCTTTATCCTAGGTATAGATTACCACCGCCATTGCTATCTTCGCGGTAGGTCTCACTACGTTTCAAAGATGCATCAAATAAAATAATACATTTCGTGCACTATGGGCTACGGTGAAGCGCTGTTACCTCAATAATATGTTGTTATTGTGCGACACGAGTTATCTGATCGGCGTTATTTATCTGCGGTCAGTGTGTGCACGACAATTTTATAGATTTCAATTCAATGGGCATGCATAGAGATTGGGGTATATGGGAAAGTTTTACATAAATCACGAAAGACCTTTTAGCTACTAGTAAATCATATCAGTTTCCTTGAATATTTATTTTATGTTAGATCCCTAGTCGAGTATTTTAAAACATTTTTTTTCTAAATTATTGTGGGGCTTTTCAATTACATTGACACTCAATTATTTCGTAATCTTTCTATTGTTATTTAAAAAAAAAGACAGCCAAATGACAATTATGTTTGGGAAGGCCTATGTCCAGCATTGGACGCAGCTTTGGACGGACTTTTGCAGCTGATGATGATGATGATAAAGAAAGGCAGCCAACATAGTGGCGTGATATCGTACGGCATGAAAACAATGATTGTTCAATTTTCTAAATTTAGTTTCATGTTCCTAAGACCTAAAAGCAAAGTACCTAGGATCTACATACTTAGCGGTGACTGTTATTTTATAAGTGCCTTCAAAAATTTTAATTGTATGGAGACTGTGTATGGTAATCTCTTGTTAGTCATTCAAGCTGAAGAATTGATCTTGTGATGATGTAGAAATAGTTGTGCCACATAAATTATATTTTGATTTATGTGCAGTTTTTGCTTGTACTCAACGCACGCAGCTCACCGCGCTGCGCCGGCGCACCGCACACTTTATTGTTTCCACATGACCGTATATCATTATAATATTATTTGCGGAAAGCCTTTCGCTCGGCAGAATCGCCAATGTAGCAAAATATATCATTATTGACCTGATGACATCCAGAAACGCAAGTCTATCATTGTGTTAGTCGATGAGGGAGTACAGAGATGGTTAACGATTCCGGAAGATACCCGGGTGGTTTAATCTAGTCTTTGATCTTATTTGTCTTATCAATGGTTGCCTACGAATATGGGTACACTGACCAATACGTGTGGTGTTTCGGTGAGAGACCGTAATAATTTATAGGCTTTGTTTAATAACTTAAAATTATGTAAAAGTCTATTGAAAAAAAATTGTAAGTGTTATTCAGAACTTCCCTTTCTTGAGTTTCTGAAGTGGGTTGTTGATATGCAACTCTTTCCTAACTAATGTGTTATCTTCTTAAATAATATACTAGTACTAAAAGATGGCTAAGACTGGTTCAGCCATTTTCCTATTTCGTCAAACAAGGAATTGATTCTGGAACCTTCAAATCGTCCACTTTTTAATTGATATCATCAAACGCATCATGCACTGCCAAGGACGTCACTATCAAGTACTTAAACCATGTAATTTTGGTTGCAGACATGGAACGGGACGTTTAAATAGTTTGACAGGGTTTGACAAAATAAAATAAAAAAAAAACATATGAGTGTTCAGATACGTACTACAATAGGTAAATTTGAAGTGATTGCATCATGAACGCTGGTTATTACAAAATGTCTGTAGTTACTACTAGGTTTCTTAGTTTATTTTTTTCTTAAGCCTAAAAATAGCTAAGAATACCTTATTGACGTTGTCACTTCTAATGAACTAAAAACAGCTACAAAAGTCTTTAACGTCACCTCTGTAGACATATCAAACACATTTACCAAATGTATGGAGCATACCGCTGTATCGATCGGTTTAATAGCCTCCCGAAATAGCTTGGGCAAATTAACGCGCCCTTAAAGTCAAATATTATGACGTTTGCTTAGTGCAGTGCCTATACGTTTGATGTTGTAAGAACTGAGGGCTTTTTTCTTACGCTCAACTAAGCAGGTTACATAGTTGAGCGTAACTTATAGTAGTCTACTTTTTTTGGCATATTAACTAGCTTCTTTACGAGGTACATTTCTGACAATAAATAATATATTCATTTTCAGTTTTTAAGTACCTACCAAGTGTCAACAACCAAGGGAAAATTTCTACTTTTCTTAGGTCTGTTATAATTCCCACTTTTGAGCCCGCCTGCCCCTCGGAGGCATGGCGTAAAAAAAGTACACGCACTATTTCCCCAAAAAAAGCCAATATATAGTTTTATCCCTACCTTCGATATGCAAGACGGTAGTGTGGCATTGTGCAAGCTTCTTGTCAGTTTTTTCGTGAAATAGGATACACATTTTAAGGCACTGAATTCTACAAAAGAGGTAAGTAAGTTGATTAGGTGTTTATAGTAAATACTTTAAACAAAAGATAATGTAGGAACACAAACGCGATAGAAGTGAAATCGTGACCACGGCTCGTACAATCTAGGCACATTTGTTACCGTAGGTACCTAAGTAATAATGCATGTCGTTGATAACTCGAGACAAATCGTCGTTTCAACACGTGTTGCGACACATTTTGCGACGAATGGAGACGATGACTGGCTCAATGGCTCATTTCAGTGACCCCTGCCTCCTAAACGTGGTTTCCTGCCGGGGCAAACATTTGTGAGATGAACATTTGTTTGTTTCGTGTCTGGGTGATTGTATTTTAGTGTTTTAGTTTGTATTTATATTTAAGTATATACTTGTGGTACAAGTGCCCAAGTTTCTTACTTTAGGATCGGAGTAACGTATGTGATGTTGCCTCTTATTTATTAATTTACAGGAGACAAAAGCAGAAGAATAAAACGTTTTGTTAGGTACTTTTAGATATCGTTTTTTTTTTACTTTTGCAATCATGATCAACAAGTAACTGAGGAAAATGTTATCTATCCTTTTAATTCAGCTTTTATTATAACTATTATACTAAAGTGCACTGCACCTAATTTCAAAGCCGGGGTCAACACAAAAACCCAAAAGTATCACTTACGATCGAATAGAAGATCATTAATTCTTCTTGTAGTCGCGACAATGGAGTGACGAGTAGCATCCTAGCTGTGTAACGGGATTATTATACAGGGTGATGTCACTTGTTTGCCTTAAAATTGGAGTTTAGATAATAATATAGTAAAAGAGGAACTGTAGATAATCATCATCAGCCTATTACAGTCCAATGTTGGACATAGGCCTCTCCAGTTGTTCGCCACTTAGGACAAACGTCTGAAGGATATAATCGCCACGCAACCTCGCCTGCCCATGGTGTATCCAGCCGAATAACAAACGAGGTGCTGGCAACCGACTGGTGGTGGTATAACCATCATAATTGAAGGCGTAGCTAAATACGACAGACCGATGATGGGCAGCAGCGTTACCGGAGCGAGAAGCTACGCCCTGCGATCGCCAATGGCTATATCCTCCAGATGTTTGCTCTAAGTGACGATCAACTGGAGAGGCCTATGTTCAGCAGTGGACTGCAATAGGCTTATGATGAAAGGTTATATTATTAATTAAGGTTAAGTGGAAGCTGGACCTTAGATTCTAAATAAATTACTCATCAATAACGTAAATTATTACATTTCACAACAATGAAAAAAAATTGAAAGCAAACCACGCATCACCCTATACATTAAATGATGCCGATATGATCTTGAGTCGCCTTGTCACTTGTCAACCGATCGCTACCATGCGCAGACGCATCATCCACATCAATATTTAAATTAGACCTTATTGTTCAGCCAAAAAGGTCCAAATCTTATCCACTATAGCTCGATACTCTTTTATAATTGATGTGGCCTAATGACGTCGTGAAAGGGGGATCTGTGTATACGTCTTATGTGTAAGTGTGATGCACGGATTCTGATGGTCATTTTGATATCTTTAATGTGGCTTTTGTTTTTGTAACGGGCATTAAAAGGTGTGGAAGCGACTTCTGTTTTGATTTATAGGCGACTGTGAAAAATAAGGAGGTTTTAAGTTTTAAAATTTGTAAGTATTTTTTGGGTGAATACAGATCTAAACTAGTATGCCGATTTCAAAAGTTCTTTCAGTATTGAAAAGCTACATTCACCCTGAGTCATCATCATCAGCCTATTACAGTCCACTGCTGGACATAGGCCTCTTCAGTTGTTCGCCACTTAGAGCAAACATCTGGAGGATATACCCATAATTGCCACGCTGGGCAGGCGAGTTGGCGATCGCAGGGCGTTGCTTCTTGCTCCGGTGACGCTGCTGCCCGTCACCGGTCTTTAGTATTTAGCTACGCCTTCAATTGTGATGGTTATACCGCCAACAGTCGGTTGCCAGCGCCTCGTTTGTTATTCGGCAGGATGCACCACGGGCAGGTGAGGTTGGCATGGAGCGAAAAGATGATAGGCCGCTCCCTTACAATACTTCACCTTGAGTAACATAGGCTATATTTATTAACGAGAAATTATTTTATTTAAAACGCCAACGCAACGCGTTTGGAGAGGCATGTCAGCAGTGGACATATGTGGGCTCATGATGATGATTAAAACGCCAATAATGTAACCCACTGAAATGTTTATCTATACTGTAATGAATACCCGCTAAGCGAGGGGCGGGTCGCTCGCTAGTTACAATTTAAGTAGAAAGAGTATAAAATTAATTAATTACCTGCATACAAAGTGACCTCAAAAGTTGCACTCGCTTTTCTAACCCGGAACTCTTAACAAAGGCTTGTAGCTCACAGCTATCAAAGAGTGATTCAGTGTATATAAACAGTTCGTCTTAGATAAAGCTTTTAAGTTGGAGATAAGCACGTGATGATCGATTGTGGGAACACTCGAGATGGGCCGGCGACAGTAAGTTACATTTAAGTTGCTAAGTAGATCTTGCTTAGCGTATGGGCCGGGATGCGATACCATCATTGTAGCGTGACGGGGATAGTTTGATAGTTTTTCTGTTATTAGGTGTTTAAAAATATATAACTGCAACTTTAATTTAAAGCTAACGGAATTAAGTCATTTGAATACTTTTCTTTTCTCCAACCGTATAGAATTTGATAAAAAGATCGTTGATACAGGTGTTTTAAAAGATGGTATACAAATTATTTGTTTATTTTTTACTCTAAAAGTAATTTAGGGTAAAAAGTAAAGAAACTTCATAGAGATGGCATGGCAATGGAAAATGACAAGTGACTGATTGTTGCCTGCCTGTTGTCACAACAACTTGGGCCACTCCATCGCTTTCCATTAGGCATGGGGAAGCCATTGTACTATAAAAAAATAAGTAAGTAGTTTATAACCTTTACTTGATAGTAGATAGATAATAATTGCTTAGCAACAATTTCGTCTTCTGTGCTCTTATATGAAGCAAAGTTTTAATAAATACATAGTTAAAGATTAAATAAACGCGTAAGCTCCCATAAGCAATAATAAACAATTCAAACAAGTATCAACACTACTTTATCGCAGTAGATAATCGAAATGCGCCTCCCATACATTATGAGGCTGACATACATTATAATATAATCCATATAATCACATTTCTCATAATAACGTCATTAGAATTAGTACGCCGCGGGCGCATCGTGTGCGGTCGTGAGCGCTGCCGACGAGTGTGGGGGCAGTGGTGGCTGTTAGCGATTGTGGAGACAATTTGTGGATTTGTTTATTTAACAAAAAAACTAGAGAATCTTCGCTCGAATTGGGCCGCCCGTCTGGGGAAGGATCTCCACCCTATATAATAATGACCAGCCTAATGACCTCCGCGTCGTGTTTCTACCGGTGAGTAGGGTTTCCGGAGCTCGTGGGGAGTTAGGGTTCGCCCAACATGGCTGTGGCAACTGACAGGTAACTGAGTAGTAACTTGCGTTGTCACAGCGCGGGCTTCTCTTTCGCTTTTTATCAGGCGTAGGGAAGCCATTATGTCGAGCTACTATAAAAAAGTAGTGATTTAAAAACAAAAATAAAGAGACTAACATCATCAGTGAAGCCAAATCTGTCCGACTCCGAGGCCAGACTCCGTTGGTTTCGGCACATGGAGAGAATGGAGGCGGATTGGGCAGTGAAGCGAGCCTACATGGGACGACCGGTTGGGCATCCCAGGTACCACTGGAGTGACGAAGTGGAGAAGGACCTACTTGGGCTACAGATCGTCAACTGGTCTGGCCCAAGATAGGGAAGCATGGCATCTTGTTGTGTTGGAGGTTAAGATCCATTACGGTTCGCTGAGCCCGCTGGCTCCGTTGAGTAAGTTAATAAATAAAGTTTCTTTAAAGTCTAGCAATAAACAATTCAAAATTATTCGTACTGTTTGCTTTCCTACTGCTTTAGGGTTCTTTTTCTAGTTTAAATTACTGTCTTTTATTTGATTTCTTTATATTTTGATATACCTAACCTGTGTAACTCGGACACCAAATACGTATCTAATGCCACCCATTTGGCAGCCGTTGGCTTCACTTAAACAAGACATTACAAACTAGAGAACGAACTCGCAAGCACCGTCTGCGTTTTATTATATGTATTCATTGATACCTACTACCTATGTGTTTTGGTCAAACCATATTATTAATAGTTACCTACACATTTAAACACCATAACGCTCCTCTCATTTCTATATCCCCGCCCTAAAGCGCCAAAAGTCACGAAGCTGGAACGTGTGTGCGTCGCTAAATGTCCCCTTATTAGTGGGTACGTGTGGGCAAAGGTCACAAGTAGGTACCTGTTAGGTGCGTCCGTGAATGGAAATTGTTTTGAACACCCAACCGCGCCCAGGAAGTCGGAAGAATTCCGTTGCAAACAACGTACAAATACAGTCTTTTAAACTTATGACGTGATGATTGCTCTAGGTAACGCATGCTGGTGAATACTCAGAATAACTAATGATTATTATATATAGCTGGACTAGTTTTCTAGAATATCCAGACTAATGCAAAGTAAAAGAAAATGTGTTTAAAGTTGTTAACTCTAAATGGGTAATTTATGTACAAAAGTCAATTCTTTAATCACAAAACTGTCTGTAGAATGGTCTTATCTCCGATAGCGATCTCGGCGAGACAATCTTCAGGTAGAGATCATTACTGAAGAAACATTAATGTGTTCTCCTCTGATACACTTTTAATTCATCATCATCATCAGCCTATTGCAGTCCACTGCTGGACATAGGCCTCTCCAGTTGTTCGCCCCCTAGGGCAAACATCTGGAGGATATACCCATAATCGCCACGCTGGGCAGGCGGGTTGGCGATCGCAGGGCGTAGCTTCTTGCTCCTATGACGCTGCTGCCCGTCATCGGCCTGTGGTATTTAGCTACGCCGTCTATTCTGATGGTTTTACCGCCACCATTCGGTTTGCCAGAGCCTCGTTAGTTGTTCGGCAGGATGCACCACGGGCAGGTGAGGATGGCTTGGAGCGAAAAGGTGATAGGTCGCCCCTTACATCCCACACTTTTAATTCTTAGCTCCAAAAACAACTTTAAGAAGTCTATAATGTATAAGTAACAAGTATTTCTCCTGAAATATTCATTACCACCAAATCACATGTCTCACTTAACACATTAACGCCGACCTCATGCAATAAATAACCAAGACGTTAACATAATCGGCTCAGCCACAATTTAAACGGCCTATTAACACCCCGTCACCCCATGGCAACAATCTTAACAATTTCAAGTAAATCTCGGTACATGTGTAAAATCTTGGAGGCGAGATAAGACGCGGGGTTGATAACATTACCCTAATAGAGGGTGTTGTGTTGACGCGTCGCGTAGGGGTGGGGGAAAATATGTGGATATATTAGTATGTGTTACCGTATAACGTAACATTTTTCGAAATATCAGATGTTTTTTGATTGGACCACGGTGGCTCATTTGGTAGTGACCCTTGTCTTCTGAACAAAGGGTCGTCAGTTCAATTCCATCACCATTCGTGTGATGGACGTTTGTGTTTGTTCCTTGGCTGGGTGTTTGTATATCTAATTGTGATATCTTCGTTGTTCTAATAGCCATAACACAAGAGATCACCAGCCTGCATCAGTCCACTGCTGGACATAGGTTTCTCCCAATGTTCGCTCATTAGCTAATTACATCGATCCTGAGCATCTCGCATCCATCAATTGCCGTACTTGCGAGTACGTATGTGATAAATTTTAGATTGGAATAATAAGTTTTGATTCACAAGACAGTGAACTCATTATGAAAAACTTTTACACGTAGTTATAAAAACTAGTTAAAATCTGAACAACTTATGAAATCCTTATCCAAAGGTTTACAGCAATCTTTTTAAAATTTTCATTATACATACTGCAACAAGCTACCATATAATTCTCTTAAACTTAGATACTGAGCTGAAACCGTAAACTTTGAAGAGAATTGAAAATACTCGCAGATAACAACTTAAAATGAGAAAACACGACAATGTATTGCAAGTCTGTTCTAAAGAAGCTTGTTAAAATTCACTATTGTAACTCTTATGTTTATATAATACTGTATTATTGTGAATATCGTTTGTAAAACGTCTTCTGAGTTTAAGAACCAAATAATTGTGCTTATTATAAATGCGAAAGTTGGTTTTGGATGGATGGATGGCAGTTTGTTACTTTTTCATTCAAAAACTACTGAATGGCATTAAATTAATTATACGGAAATATGTTTTATACATCAAAATTTGGTATATGCTATATTTATAAGAATATTAAGTATCGTTTCCAATATCACCAACATTCACGCCTGAGTACAGCTAGTTATCATTATACTCGTACTTACCTCTAATTTATTCCAAGCTAAATTATTCATTCCAGTGATGACAATTTAGAACAGAATACTCCATTCTCATCATTATTATTATTTTACACAGGAGCAACGAAATGATGAACGAGATGTTTGCCCTAAGTGGCGAACAGCTGGAGAGGCCTATGTCCAGCTATGGCTCATATTATTGTACGAGTATAATAGTGACAAAGAAACGCGAAATTGTTAAAAAAAAACACAAATTGTATTCAACATTTATTTATAATCGTAAGTATAGTTTGACTAGAAGTCTCGACCGAAGCAAATACGCCGAAGATAAGAAATCAGCTTTTTTATTTTGAAATAACTTTGCAAACCTCTTTTAAAGTTAAAACTTAACTTTTATTTCCATCCTATTGTACGCATTTTACCACCCTATCTAAAAATGTAAAGCAAAACTGCTATGAAAACATTTCACATCAAAATAATTTTAACATACTCCAACAGCGTTCGCTATAAATCTTTGAAAACTAAGTTATGTGCAATAAACTACAAAAGGTTCTTAAAACAGACGGCCAGGGGAAAAAATGGAGCTCAAAAGCAATAAATCTTACTAGCTCACTCCTGCATAAGCGTATTCGTTATTACTACACTGTACTTGCAATCTTCTTGCATACTTATTATTTTCATGTTCTAGCTTTATAGTCATGCTAGTTTATAGGTATGTAAGGGAGCGACTGATCATCTTTTCGCTTCAAGCCCTCAACTGGCCATGGTGCATCCTGCCGAATAACAAACGATGCTCAGGCAATCGCCCGGTGATAAGAATAACCATGACGAAAGAGGGCGTAGCTAAATACCACAGCCCGATGACGGGCAGCAGCGGCACTGAAGCGAGAGATTACGCCTACCCGCCTGCCCAGCGTGGCGATTATGAGCAAAGTCTACAGATATTTGATCAAAGTGGTGAACAACTGGAGAGGCCTTTATCCAGCAACGGACTGTGATTGGCTAATATCCTGATGATTTAACATTATTACGCCGAATGCTATAGTTATGAAACGTAGAACGTCTTTATAAAAGCAGTCAAATCAAATAATCCTTTCGCACGAGATATATTGCGCGGTTCTCTCCCGCATACAGCAGGCCGTCACAGTGGAGTGCGCGGTGTATTATGAAATTTATTCAGCGAGAGGCCTCGTAAAACAAAAGCTCCCCCGACACGCATTAGCCGGGTTTCCCACCATATGAGAAAACATTTTCCGGGCTGTGCCGCTGCATTTTTCTTTTCGATGGTGGCTCTACTTTGATTTTTGTTATTTTTTTGGCGAAAAATGTTTTACTGTTTTATTTTTCAGGGGAATTATAGGAATTCTTTCATTAATGTAATTTTTGTAGTTTTCTTTTGCAATTTTGTTATTTACGTAATGTTGTGTTAAATTTATTTTGTTGTGTTCATTTATAAATGTTTTTTTTTTAATTATTCTCAATAGTATAGGTACTTCATAAGAGATCTGCAAGAGCAAGTGGTATGATTGCCATTTTCTTATACACCAAATTGTAGACAGACAGTTTGCAGTAGCCAGTGCGGATCTTAGCAACCTCTTTTGAGAAAAAAGCTTAAACCTACCTAGTATGAATGTGCTTTTTTCTCGGAAAGGTCTTAGCAAATTTTCTTGTTTAACTTTATTATAAATGTGACGCTTTGTGTACTACAAATAGAAAACGTATAAAGTAATAAATACTACTTACTTACTTCAATTTTCTTCACTTTGGCATGTTAAAGATGCACGCGCGACAGACAGCTAAGAGATTAGGTACGCTTAAAGATCGATCGAAATCGATACATAATGTTAATCGGGGGGCACGGCAGTGCCCCCGCCAAGTCGAGCGCGAAGCAAACACTGCCGTACCATCCTTCACCGGCATCTTACACAAAGCCTTTCCTTAATTTTGTAAAATCCATATTTACGCAAAAAATATGTATAAAACCCAAAGTAGAGTATTAACCTACACACACCGCCCGCTTAACCCTACGGGCGGCCACCTGTTGATCGCACACGACAATCCCATACGGGTCCCCGTTACCCGACACATAGGCCTTACGGGACATGGGACTCCCGAGACGCCGACAACAGAGAGATTCGTCGCGTATTTTCGACGAAAATTCAATTTATTTCGCCGGCGGGCGTGTTTATTTTCTCTTTGATATGAGAGGGTTAACTTTGTCACGTGTCCGGATTGATCGGCAACTTTTGGTGTGAAGTGGAGTTTTCTGTATGAGGGTTAAAGTATTTGGTAAGCCGGTTTTGTGGTTTATTCAATAAATCAAGTGTAGGCGGAGGGTTACTGTTCAATAGCTATTGTTCTGTGCATATAATTCATGAAATGATGTACAGTTCTTGCTATGGATTAGGAATATAGGCCGATGAATAAGTTCTGCCGCGTCTGATAGCATACAAAATATTTTGTTAGTGGAACGAACGCCTACTACTAAAAGTTCTTGCCACTTTCGCCATAATATTTTTGATCTGAATTATTTTTTATAATTTTTATATAACTTAAACCTTGTCCTAACAATAACGATTACATAAATTCCAGACAACTTTTGATTAGAGGACAGGTAAAAGAAGGGGTGAGCTAGAAACAGAATATTAATAAATTAATATAAGATTACAATGTATTCATTGACAATTTCGTTTTTTTTAAATTATCCTCTAACCAAAAGTTATCTGGAAGCGATCGCTAAAAGCGATAAGACCTCCTAATTTGTACTTCGTAGAGAGATTTCTTTTCTATATAGTTTTAAGTCGACTTTTTGGTCTGCAATAACTAATATCTTTATAAGTAAGTTTTATGAGAGGTAGGGCATAGCGAATATTCGCTCGAATTGAACCGCCCGTCCGGGGAAGGACCTCCTCCCTATAGAATACCGCAGCCAAATGACCTCCGGATCGTGTTCCTGCCAGTGAGTAGGGTTTCCGGATCTAGTGGGGGGTTGGGGTTGAGCCGGCATGGCGGTGGCAACTGACAGGTGACTGACCAGCTACTTGCCCGTTGTCACAGCGACTCTTTCGCTTTCCATCAGGCGTAGGGAAGCCATTATGCCGAGCTACTATAAAAAAAATGAAAAGGCTAGCTTATTAATCTATCTTCTGTTTCAACTTAACAGCGCATATCAAATATCTGTTACCGTTCGTCAACATTACACTACCAGATGGAAATATTAACATAAACCATATCAAACATTAGCCACGCTTACACAACCGGCTCTAACGTTCAAATCACTTACTTTCCTCCGCTCCAAGGCTTATTGAACAATACCAGTCCCAGATTCAATTAAAGTTCTATCTGAACCATAGCACGTAACCAGATAACATTGCTATTATTACAAATTACATCTTAAAATATCTCTCCGAGGTCATGCGCAGTAAAATAAATCGAACTAATGTGTTTGCCTCGCGCCATATACCCTCCTTACTACCAGTATACGTTCTCGCTTCGTTACAATCTTATGTTTATGGAAATAAGGGTGGTTTTTGTATGGCTGAAGCTAGGGATAGCTTTGTGCCAGTAATGGCATAGGCTTTGTAAGTATGGAGTGTACCAACGCACAATCTGATGACTGGACAATGGTGCACTGGAGTGGTGTGGAGAGGTGGTCTTTGTGTGTTTAATTTTTTTTGTTTGTTTGTTGGTGGCTTGAGAAACAGTTGCGTTTGTTGTAGAAATTGTCAAACGTCTAATAATTTACACTATATACATTTATTTGTTTGGCTGGCACCGACTCAAAAAATAAGTGATAATTGTAGTATTTAAATAATTATAGATATACATATAATATGTATTAAGGATAGAATTACTTACGTTATTTATCGCTTTTTAGTTTTGGTCGTTTGTGTTTTTTTAAGTGGGTTTAATTTTTTTTTATTAGAAAGCTACATTACCTAACACCGAGTAACATAGGCTATATTTAGTTTAAAAATGTTTATCTGAAACACCCGAAGCGAAGCAAGGGTGTATCAGATAAACATTTCGCTAGTAGCGAGAGGTCGCTAGTATGTAATAGTGTGAAATGTGAATATTTTTTAGGAATCTTTTATAAGAAGTACGTTTCCTTTTCGAGGATATACAGTATCCTTCCTGTAATCATCATCATTAGCCTATTGCGGTCCACTGTTAGACATAGGCCTCTCCACTTAGGGCATCTGGAGGATATACCCATATTCGCCACGCTGGGCAGGCGGGGTTGGCGATCGCAGGGCAGAGCTTCTCGCTCCTGTGCCGCTGCTGCCCGTTATTCATCGGTCTATGGTATTTAGCTACGCCGTAAATTGTGACGGTTATACCGTCACCAGTCGGTTGCCAGCGCATTGTTTGTTATTCGGCAGGATGCACCACGGGCAGATGACATTAGCTTGAAGCGAAAAGATGATAGGCCGCTCCCTTACATCTCCCAAAAAACCACAAAAAGAAACAATCAACAAATATCTTTCCGCAAAGTTCATCCAAAAGGTTGATAATATTATCTTAAAGTGTTCTCTCATTGATAAGTAGTGTAGTTTCTTCAAAGGTGAATTTGTATCTTATCTAGAGAGGGTCATGTTGCAACGAGGGGTACCTCAACGTGCACTCCGACCTGCAAAGGTCTCGTGTCAATGGTTACCTACCCTCGTCGTGGTTTCATGAGAAATGTAAACGTAAACACAGACGTTGTGATTTATAAATTAAATAGACAGCCTATTTTCTGCCATAAAAGAAATAAGTAAATCCATACTGACTGATAATAATGATCTAAATAAGTTTGTTGGTTGCCCACTAAGTTTGTTGGGTACTAACCCATAGTAAAAGCTTTGGTTTACTTTAGGACTAGATGGCGCTGTATCTTGGGCCTTGTGTTTTAACTCACTTTGGGACCTGAGCAATCTATTTGATTTTGTCTGATATGTTTATTGCATAGGTGAAAACATTGTTGTACCTATTTTGGCGTCTTATACAGTAAGTCTACTTATACAAACTTAAATCTACTAAGTCACGTCAACTAAGACCTACCCAGCCTCGAGGCTCAAAAAAAGGTTAACAGGCAAACAAGACCAGCTCCCGTAACAAGTAGCCGTTGGCTCCTGATAAATCGGGCTCTGCGCACATTACAATTAGACCAAATCTGGACGCGCATAAATAAGTCTGGACGGTTAATAAGTGATCCCGCATTCTTGGGCGGCAGGCCCGGAGTGAGGGGCTTAGGGCTATTGGGCAGTTTTGTTTTATGAAAGACGTTCCTGAGTTCAAGCCAACCTCAGCTGCCCGTGTTGCATCCTGTTGAGTAACAAACGAGGCTCTGGTAGACGACTGGTGGCGGTATAACCATCACAATTTCAGTCGTAGCCAAATACCATAGGCTGAATGACGGGCAGCGTCAAAAACACCCAGATACGGAACAAACACAAATGTTCATGACACGAATGTTTTTTTATTTTTTATAGAATAGCACGGCATAATGGCTTCCCCGCTCCTGGTGGAAAGCGAAAGAGAAGCCCAAGTCGCCGCGACAGCGGGCAAGCAACCGATTGGTCACCTGTCAGCTGCCGCCACCATGACGGCCCATAAGGTGCTTCTTCACGCCCCGCTTAAAGGATTTAAAGGAGAGAGGAAATACATATTGTCCAGGCAATCAGTTCCACATTTTAACGACGCGGCAAAGATAGGAATTGCCGAACTTGTTTGTCTTGGGTGGGGATCGAACCAGGTATCGTACACACCTGGTTCAGAAGCCCCTGCCTTCTGAACCAGGTGTATCAAATGAGCCATGGAGCCATTCAAGAAGCTTTGGAATTTCAGAAACGGCCTCATAGACTAAGTCCGACCCTGCCACTGCACAGCGTTGCATTGTGTCCTGATCTGGCCGAGATTGGGCAGGCAATCAGTCAGCTGACATCTACTCGTTGCAAATGAGGAGAAATGGCCAGTCCGCGTCGTTGTTTGTTGATTGTGAAATGAGCTAATTAGATATTGGTAGGCAGTTTTGGCGAGTGGCGAGTATTGGGAGAGGCCTATGTCCAGCAGTGGGCTGATGTGGGCTGATGATGATGATGATGATGAGGCAGTTTTGTAGGCTATGTAGCATAAGCAAAAGAAGAATGTATCGAGAATTTGTGTAATTTTTTCCCCAACTGATCGGGTACTACATGATAATAACAATTATGTTATTATCATGTAGTACCCGATCAGTTGGGGAATATTAATTTATACCCGACACTGGCCGACCTTATGCTTTATATCGGGATTACTAAGGCGGCACTTGCTACCACTAGACCAATGAGACAATCAAACATGGGTACTAGCCTTTTATAACGTTGCGTCATTAACCACGTATTAACAGCCTATTTACTCACTAATAGGACATCAAATATAACAAAACGGAATGCCTTTTCTATTTTCGCATTCACATTTAAACCGTGTTACGAACACTCGGAGGCAGCGTCTCTCGGCTCGGCTCTACATTCAACTCCGTAATGCATTTTAAATAGAAATCTTTTTAATTCACACGTTTCGCGGAATCGTGTTCGCAGGATTATTTTGTAGCAGTAACTGACGTTGCAATGTGATTATGAAATGATGTGATGACATAATGTCTTTTTTTTTTCATAAAAAGTTTTCATAAAGTTGCGATAACATTGGACCAAACCGCCCCCGGCCCGGGCGTCGCCGGAGGGCATACAACGCATCGTATGCCCTCTGAGCCTCTCCTTTGTGCCCCGAGTGGTGAGTGCGGGGGCGCGATCCACTCATAGGGGCGTAACGGTGTGGTGGGTGCAGCCACACCGTTGCACGAGGTCCGCCCGGGGAGCACTCTATTGCTCCCCGGATCCGGGGGCAGGGGTATTTGCCCTCCCCGGACCAGGAGTGCCGGCCGCTTATCATCTGCGGCTGGCCAGGGCAGGCAGGGATGTGGCCGTATGCTTCGGCGCTACCCGTGTCCCTGCAACTTGCTGCCCACTGGCGACACAGGGGGGTTTAGTGGGTATGCCCTCCCTTTTTGGGAGGTGTGAGTCCCACACACCACGCTGCCTCCCCCCGGAGACGGCATGAAGGTGCCTAATGCATTCCCCTCTTAAAAAAAAAAAAAAAACATTGGACCAAAGTGATCGATATAACGGATTGGATTAGCAAGCTGAAATAAGTGGCAGTGGGCTGGTCATATCGGTCACAAAAACGACTACTATTGGGGTAAACGAGTACTGCTAACCCCCTAGTTGATAAATGGGTTTGGAAAGATTTTTCTCCCAAACGCACACACGTTTATTAAAATTTGACACAGCTAGTTTTCAATTTGAATGACGTCCATTGATAGTTTCCGAATCTGAGCGGAAATATGTATTGTGGATAGCCCCGCTGGTATTTTCAACATGGAACTGCAGATATAGACTGATGTCGATTACAACTTTACTACATCTGTATCAAAAATTTCTTGTTGCCCGCTTTCCCACATGAAAACTATATCATCGGTCTATCGCAGTCCACTGCTGGACATAAGCCTTTCCAGCTGTACCCCACTTTGGGCAAACATTTGGAGACTTTATCCATAATCGCCACGCTGGGCAGGCGGGTTGGCGATCATAGGGCCTATCTGCTCGTTCCTGTGACGCTGTTGCCCGTCATAAAAATTACAACAACAATAAAATTTTGTTGTTGATTTACAATACGTTTTTGCCTTACAGTATCTGAACAATTAATCAAGAGCCCGACCATCTACCGTCATAATATCATCGATAAAGACAAAACGTTCACAAACGGCCGATATCAGAATACGTCCGCGCGTGGCGAGCAACGCGTCTGTTTCAATGGGAGCCGCATTAACGCCCGGCATTCATCAACCGACTAATGACACGTCCGCACGTCACACCGGCCTGTGGGCCAAGGCATGAGATGAACAATACCTAAATAGGCATAAAGGACTCATCATTCATCATCATCAGTTTTTTTTTAAATAGTAAATTATATAACCTAAAACATGCCACGCTAGGCCACACAGCGCCGTCTAGCCCCAAACTAAGCCGAAGCTTGTACTATAAATACACTAAACATACAAAATTTCAATACTGTAGCTTTGCTATTTTAGATTTCTTCACTGACTGACTGACTCACTGATCATTAAATTTATAGGGTACTTCCTAAAGTCTTAAAAAGCTGGAATTTGGTATATAAGCTGCTATTAGTATAAGGAAAATTGTAAAAGTTCAAACTTTATATTATTCATCTGAACTAACAGTTAAGTGAACCTTAGCTAAGAGCAGGTGGTTCCTAAACAAAGGGCCATCGCTTAAAACCCAACCAGAGGCCGACATGATGAACGTTTACATGACTCAAGGGTTAGCTCCGGTAGGATCAATGTAGTAAACGAACTATCGGTGTTCAGGGTTCATATCTTCATTTTGTTTCCAGCATCCATTAATTTTAGCATTGTAAGCGTGTGAATAGTTTATATTAATTGATAGAAAACATGAGAGGCCTTCCTAAAACACCAACAATGTATGAAATGTTTAGCTGAAATAATTGATTTATCCGAAGCGAAGCGAGAAGCGGGCTGCTAGTTATAAAACAAAGTCGCTTTTCGTTTCTGTCTGCCCTGATGTATGCCTAGATCTTTCAAACTACGCAACGGATTTAATGCGGTTGTTTTAATAGAGCGATTCAAGACGAAGGTTCAACATGTATCGTCGCCAAGCGAAGACGGGTCGCCAGCTTATAATATTATTAAGCTAAAGATTTTTTTTATACAATAGCCAGCCTGATGGTAAGCAGTCGACATCGCCCATGGACACCCGCAACTCATGGTCGAGTTTTTTTTTAATAGTAGCTCGACATAATGGCTTCCATACGCCTGATGGAAAGCGAAAGATAAGCTCAAGTCGCTGTGACAACTGGCAAGTAACTGGTCAGTTACCTGTCAGTTGCCACCGCTATGCGGGCCCAACCCTAACCACTCACAAGCTCCTTACTCACCGGCAGAAGCGGTGAAGATTCGCTATGCCCTACCTCCCGTAAAGGTAAGTTAGTTCCACAAAACCGATGCGCGAGGCATGACTTACTTGACTTATTGCCCTAAGCCCTTATATGCAGGCGCGGATCCAGCGCTCAAAAAAGGTTGTGGGCACACCTACTCAAAATTCTATTATATAATCTTATTATCCTGTTGATCTCAATAGATCGTATAAATGTGACGTCACAAGTCTATTAAGGTTGTGGGCATGCCCATCGTGCCCCCAACGATGGAATACCTGGCCGTATGTCCCCTGGATGGGGCAGAGGGCGTCCACAGCTGTGGACGCCTTCTGCGTGAGGCATGAAGTTCCTCATAAAGCGTACAGTGGTTCACGGTACAGTCCGCCACTGCTTATGCCCTGTACCACCTCATGACGGATGGGAATATTAAAACATTACATATTTTCCTTTTTTCTTTTTTTCTCTCGCTTGGGCTTTCAGCATTCTCTTCTGTATTTTTATAAGGAATCCGAATTATTTTGAATGTGGCATTACCATATCAAAGTTTTAAGGTAGCTCTTTGTCTTTTAGTTTTAAATAAACGTTTGAATTTTAGTGGGCAATGCAATTTATACTGCACGTCGTGCTTGCACTTAATAGGTGTTGCAAGAACACAATTATCCCAACGTTGTATTTACAATGTTTCACTTATATGATACTAAACTGATACTCATTAAGTGAAACATTATAATACTAGGTTTGCATGCAGAAGCTTAGGAAACAAATCTATTATTGTTCGTGTGCTTTCAGGACTAAGAATAGGACCTCCGCATGAGATGCGTGGGTTCCGTAGAAAGTAGTGCACTTTTCATTAGGTAAGACGTCGTGCATTATCTTAGCCAATCAAATGTGGATAAGAAAAGCACAACTATGGCCTTAGAAAATTTGTTACAATCGCTGAAATTTTGAAATCATCATTAGCCTCTCGTATTTTTAGATGAAGAAAGCGCTACAGTATCTTTCCTCTCCCGGTCAACCCAACCAGCAATCTCAAAAGTATTCACCCTTTTTCAACCTTATCTTCCACACAAACTTTCCTCTAAACATTTTAGTTTTAAATCATATAAACATCACATACTGCGTAGCCTATTACTCGTATTATGCACTCTGCTTGGTGCACTACAGGTGCATAATAGCTCTTCTGAAACCCTCAGATGTCGCAAATGAATACTTCTAGATCACCTAAAGAACGCACTACAGTGTCTTTCCTTCCCCATTCATCCAACTACCTGTCTCAAAAATATTCACTCCTTTTTCAGCCATATCTTCCACACAAACTTTCCTCTTAATATTTTAGTTGTAAATCATAAAAACTCACATACTTCGCAACCTGTTATTATCCATAGCACTCTGCTTGGTGCAATAGCTCCTTTGAAACCCTCATTTGCGGCTAATGAATACTTCTAGATCACCTAAAGAACGCACTACAGTACATTTCATCTCCTTTACATCCCAACCAGCCATCTCAAAGCTATGAATTTACCACCTTTTTAACCGACTTCGAAAAAAGGAGGAGGTTCTCAATTCGTCTGTATGTATAATATTTTTTTTTTTTTTATGTATGTTCACCGATATTTCCGTCAATTATGGATGGATTTCAAAAATTTTTTTTTTGTTCGACAGAGGACACTTCCGAGGTGGTCCCATTATCACCAACTCAGGATCTGATGATGGGATCCTAGAGAAATTGAGGGCAACAACCGAAAATTGTATGCTCATATGGTGTTTTTGTTACGTAATCATATTTTACTAAGGTATATGCTTCCGGGCGTCAACATCTGGTGCTGATGATGAAGCCACAGAACTCCTTAACGGTTAGGAGTTAGGGAATAGTACTACCATTCCAGTCGATAGGAATTAGGTAGTAGTATGTACTTATGCAGGGCTAATAGGGCAGGGAATTTGGTAAGTGATTCGCTTGATTCTAGATTGCAAAGTCTTCACTTGACTTAAATCAAAATTTTTCGTACCTAAGTAAAACTCTTAAGGATATTAATTAGCCTTTATTCAAGTTCACAGCACATTAACGCAACTAAAAATCGTGAAATAAAATTATTTAAAAAAAAAAATTAAACCGACTTCAAAAAAAACCACAAACGACCAAAACTAAAAAGCGATAAATAAAGTAATTCTATCCTTAATTCATATTATATGTATAACTATAATTATTTAAATATTACAATTATCACTTATTTTTGAAGTCGGTGCCAGCCAACAAATAAATGTATATTGTCGTGTGGATTTGCCGGCCGCGCGCGTCATACAACAACACTCTACGTTAGGTACCCAGAGGCTGGCACCGACTCCAAAAATAAGTGATAATTGTAATATTTAAATAATTATAGTTATACATATAATATGAATTAAGGATAGAATTACTTTATTTATCGCTTTTTAGTTTTGGTCGTTTGTGTTTTTTTTTGAAGTCGGTTTAATTTTTTTTTTAAAATAATCAGCCATATCTTCCACACAAACTTTCCTCTAAACATTTTAGTTGTAAATCATGAAAACATCACATACTTCGCAGCCTGTTATTATGCACGCCGCTTGCACTACAGGTGCATAATAGCCGCGTAATAGCTCCTCTGAAACCCTCAGGTGTCGCGTATGAATGCCCTCTCGGCTCCGCTAGTGTGGAAAATGGACTGAGCCTTTCCAGACTACGGTACGGAGTTTTAAATGCGTATTTACACGTCTGAGAATGGTAAGCGAGTGGAAATTCTGTTAGTCGGCTTTTAGTTCGTTGAGGAGGTTGTTTTTTGTGGATGTACCAACTTTACTGGCCGATGGCTGAATTGGTAATGACCCCTGCCTTCTGAACCTAGGGACGTGGGTTTTATTCCACCTAGGACAAAAATTCGTGTAATGAACAATAAGTCCTCTATGAGATATAACTTGTCTTCAAAAGAACGATTACATAAAACCAAGAATCTTCCAATTTGGCGCAGTCGTTCGTAATTATGAAGACACAAATTCGAAATGCTCGAAGATCCATTTTTATTCACTAACTGCAGCTACGGCTTTGTCCGCGTGAATGTACACGAGGTGCAAATGTAATAATTTTTTATTTAATAAATAGGTATAGATTTGAATGCAAGATGTTGGTTGTCAAGCCTTAGTTTTAGGGCAAAATATTGCGTAATTCTTACCCACTGATTTATTTGCATAAAACCTGTGTTCAAATTTATCATATAGGTGAACCATCTTCTTTTATGAATGCAGACTTTCTAAGCTATTATAAAAGCAAAAATAGAACCAAAGATTACTGCACAAGAAATGAACAAGATAACCAAACCTTATCAAATGACTGCTAATACATCAAAACAAAGTAGGCAAACGTATGAAAGTACGGCACACGTCGGCACGCGAGCAGGAAACCGGAGCACAGATAGAACAGGCCAGAGACACTAACTCAACCCGAACATAGCCGTAACGGAGCTTGCCCATGACTTAGAGCTGCATTAGCTTCAGATACCGATATCTTAACGCCGGCACTCGCCAGAAATACTTGTAACGCACAAACTACACGTAAATACCGCCGGTATCGGACCGCGATTATGTTTTCAGTCCAGTTCACTTATTTTAGGCGCGATAATCGTGATTTGTCCACTATTGGTCACCGGATCGCCGATACATTTATCTGGTTTAGGGTTAGGGTTTTGCGAAAGCCGGTTATGACAGTGGAAATTTGCGAGGTATTGATTGGACCGGTTTTGTGTTGACAAAGCACTTGTCGGATTTGCGAATTTGCTGCTTAATGTTTGATGATTTGTTTGGTGATTTTGTGACAATTGCATTAGAATGAGAAGCTGATTTTGATGTGCTTTCTTTAAAAGTTGCATACTAATCAAAAGATAACACATTCGAATGCCAATTCGAGAAAAAAATGGGATTTACTGTCAATGATTCAGTCTTCTTCTTTGCGTTTCGATGGCAAATCGATATCAAACACGCTGTGCCCAATTCTCCACCACCCCGACCACACCCCCAGTCACAGACTGAGTCAAGTCACAGTCAACAGAATTAGGTCGGTGAGTGAGCAGGTCTCTCCACTCGTTGGACAGCAGACCAGGTGACACATACTCTGAAGAGGGGCACCACACTTGCACACCTAAACCTTATTCTCCTTGCTACGACCAACCTGGGTGGGAATGACTCAGTAGAAGCCCCGGAATTAGGAAGTTGGCAGTAATACCTTCGTACATCAAAATGCACGTTAAATAAAGAAGAATCAGGCGTAGAATCATCAGCTAAACGTGGTTTCCTGGTATTGTCTCGAAATAGTAGAAGTTTTTGCCTTATAGGAAGCTAAAACGGGGGCCCAAATTGTTCAGACAATCATCACCATCGTCATCAGTCCAATTCCGTCCACTGCTGGACCTATAGGCCTCCAGTTGTTCCCCGCTTAGAGCAAATATCTGGAGGATATTATACTCATAATTTAAGTTTTGGCGATCGCAGGGTGTAGCTTCTCGCTCCGGTGACTCTGAATCTGAAATTTGAACTGAACCTTCTGGTTTTCTGTCAGTAATTTTATCATCATCACACGTCACGCACTGCACACGTCCACTGTTGGACATAGGCCTCCCCCAATGACAATTGTCAAAGGGGGGCTTTGCCAGTCACCAAGCTTGGCAGGCGGTAGACCACAGTAGGTATTATTTTTAACCAGGTAAAGGCTGCTGCTTGTTTCTTGATATTCCCTTAGTCTACGACACCCACGCGATAAGATGGGGTGGGCTATTCTAAATCCGGAAACCACACGGAGAATAACACTTTCGTGAAATAAATAACCCACCCAAGACATGCCACGCTGGGCCACATATCGCCATCTAGCCCCAAACTAAGCCGAAGCTTGTACTATGGGTACTAGACAACTGATAAACTTACTTAGATACATTTTTTTGTAAATAAATACACATTAGGTATACATAGAAAACACCCAGACCAATACAAACAAATAAATGTAGGTACGTAATATTATAGGCAAAGTCTACATATTGCATAAACATCCTGCTAATCTCTTACAAAGTACAGTGTAACATGTATAGTAAATATAGGTATGATCTAGTGCTTGTAACATAGGCCATTTAATTCCCCGTCGCGACCACTTTTGGCGCGAGACGACACTTGACGGCTAGTCCTAGATTACGGTGTAGCAAAGGAATTAGTTTCATAATGCCTAGAGATATATTCTGATTAGACTTACTACACCTGCGAGGATTCTACATACGGTACAAGTTTATTAATACTATACGAAGTATTTAATATGACATGAGGATACGAGTATTTGCACGTCACCTTCGCTATAAGAATAGTCAGACAACGGTTGGATTACCCAACATTTGGGTTATTAAAGGTTGTCTGAAAGAGATCGCTTATAGCCATGAAGCCACCTAAATTATGTAGCAGTTGTATACTTTCCTATTTCTATCTATGGTGTACAATAAAGCATAGGTACCTATCTATCATAAGCGTATAATAAATAGGATATATATTTCGTAAGACTGTACCTACTCGTATATTGATATTGTTTCTTGGTGTATTTTTACGATACTAGCTGCAGCCTGTAGCTTTTGCTGCATTTTATATTCATTATGGGTTTCCGCTTGGCTATAATTCACCTGGTGTTAAATGATATTGAAGCTTACGATGGAGCACGCCCCAGAAAAATGTAATTCATAATTTGTGGTTTTCGTAATTTTATACATAAAAAAATATTAAACACTACCTAACTAAAAAAAAATATACTAAAACTATAGTAATAAGTGTCAAATCAGACAGGTAAACAGAACTGGCCGGCTTTATAGTAATAATAGAAATAATAATAAAATATGGCAAAAGTAATCTCATATATCGAGGCCTTAGCTACGTATATCGATTTACCCGGATACCGAGCTACGTATATCGAGGCCGCAGGCCAAGCTACGTATATCGAGGCCGTAGGCCGAGCTACGTATATCGAGGCCTTAGGCCGAGCTCCGCGTAGGGTGAAGCCCGGTGCGTCCGGCTTCGTAGACCTGGCTCAAGCCAGCACGCATTAAAAAAAACTGGTAAAGTTGAGTCGCTTCAATATCTAATAAGAAACATACTAGAACGATAGTAACGGTGTCAAATCTCACAGCTAAACAAGCCGGCTATATCGGTCATGTATCACGCCGCCCACATGTCGCCGAGTGGCCAATAAACCTGCGCGGAGTCGCCGATAAGATTATCCGTCGCATAAACACGTCAGCTATCTGTCAGGCTTACGCGCTGTCTTGGCGCTAGTCTAGACTCAGAGGTACGTTTGACTGTACTGGGTAGATGTTGTGTGTTATGCCTAGGTGCAATTTTGACACTACAGAGCTGATGGAAATATACACGTGGCTCATGAGTTTTTGTTTTTTTTTTTATAGTAGCTCGACATAATAGCTACTCTATGCTTGATGAAAAGCGAAAGAGAAGCCCAAGTCGCTGTCACAACGGGCAAATAACTGGTCAGTTACCTGTCAGTTGCCACCGCCATGCCGGCCCAACCCTAAACCCCCACGAGCTCCGGAAACCCTACTCACCGGCAGAAACACGACCCGGAGGTCATTTGGCTGCGGTATTCTATAGGGTGGAGGTCCTTCCCCGGACGGGCGGCTCAATTCGAGCGAAGATTCGCTATGCTCTACCGGCTCGGTGTATTACGTTCGTAGTATATTTTTATCTTTTTTACGATAAATTAGTACCTCTCTCAATAATTTCACGTTTGATAAAGAAATTAGATAATGTTCAACTATAAATGAAATAGGTATCACCAGGTTATTTTGGAATGTCAAAATCTGTCAACCGGCAGCACAGACTGTGATTTGTGTGTGACTGTGTTTTTGTTGTGACGACCCTCAGTTCAAAAGTCAGGGCTCCTGAGTTAGTGAAAGAAGGAAAACATTACCTACTAACGAAATAGTTAGCTGTAGGTAAAATATTGTACTCGAGATTGCACGATTGTATTAGTAAAAACATGATAACAAATCAATTATCAACTTATTAAAAAAAAAAAAAAAAAAAAAAAAAAAACAAATCAATTATCAAGGTAGTGACAGCAAAGAAAAAAATAACTTTTACTACCTTCAGATATCATAATTACTACACTTAAAAGTTATTACAATGACCAAGTATGGCGCCTGAAAAAAGCAACAAATACACGGATGTTTTATAGACAATAGTGTTTCCTCAATAACTTCACGATGCTGAAAATATGGCCACGTGAGATAGGTCGGAAAATATAAATATTGCTTATAAAATAATATTTATTTATAACTACTATTTATTGCACATAATAATCACGTTTATTTGTAATATTAAATCATAAAATGTTTACACAAGTTTCATCATTTTATTTGGATTAATTGATTTTGCTTGGTACTTTTTATGCTACACGTTTTTATTTCTGAAAATAGCCCTGAGATTGTTATGAAAAGAGTTCCTTTACGGAATTATTCTTGTTAACATTAGTAATATCAGTACCTAAGCATTTTACAAAAAAAAAGTATTGACATCAAAACATAAGTAATATGAAGTACCTATCTATTGGTTATTAGTAGCTTAGGTGATTGAGTAATGATTATGGGTATAACATACACACTTGGACTGATACAGGCTGACGATGATGATGATACACACTTAAATATCTATTTATTATAGCCTATAAGACTTAACGTACCTACTAGCTACGTATTACTGCAAAGTTTTATTCAAATCTGTTCAATACTTTTGCCCTAAAGGGGTAGCAAACATCTATCTATATATCCATCAAAATAAATCTTCACATTATATAATATTAGCAGAATAGTAGGATGATTGGAAAGCAAAACATAATAAGTAATTTATTTTTTATAATTTTGCCATAACCATTATTTTCAATTTTTTTGGGATGTAAGGAAGCGACCTATCACCTTTTCGCTCCAAGCCATCCTCACTTGCCCGTGGTGCATCCTGCCGAACAACAAACGAGGCTCTGGCAAACCGACTGGTGGCGGTAAAACCATCACGATAGAAAGCGTAGCTAAATATCATAGACCGATGACGGGCAGCAGCGTTACCGGAGAAAGAAGCTACGCCCTGCGATCGCCAACCCGCCTGCCCAGCGTGGCGATTATGGGTATATCCTCCAGATGTTTGCCATAAGTGGCGAACAACTGGAGAGGCCTATGTCCAGCAGTGGACTGCAATAGGCTGATGATGATGATGATGATTATTTTCAACATTAAAATAAAACTATGTAGAAGTTACATAATTATGCTTGAAAACCAGACAAATGTGTTTATTGACATGACTAGCGTTCGACAAGTTTGATGCTGACCGTAGATTAGTTTAATTTCTTATTCAGACTTTAATCATCTATTTTGTAAGCAAAACGCTAAAAATAAACCTAACCGCAAGCTCTCAATCTGTAGTTTACAAAATCGACATGTAAGTAAATACGTCAGGACAACGTTGGCCCGGCCGGGACACGAACCCGCGACTCGCTACACTACCGTATCGGGTTACTGATTTAGAGCGCCGTGTCGTCACAATGTGTTGCTATGGGTCGGGTTATAGTGATGAGAGTATAGAATGATAGTGAGAAATATCAGAGTCAAGTCAAGTTAAACTCTTTTAAAAAAAATCACTTAAGAGAGGTAGAGGAGGGCATAGCGAGTGAAAACACGAATAATTGATCAATTATAGCTACTTACAATCGTATTACCTATTTTTTTTATTATTGACAGTTGATTAATTATTACCGAATATACAATTTGACATCTGTCACAACCGCATTCTTAGGACGGCCGGATTAGATTTTTTTTGGTTTGGACTCCAGATTAGAATATTCTTGTCATGGAAGTAATAAATAAGGAACGAGCTGTTGTCGGAAAATCGAAGCCGAACGAAAGCTCAGTGCATGTCCCTTTTGTCTTTCTCTGAATAGGGTGACTATATTAAAATATGATTTAAGGACAATGACAATACATACGTACAAAAAACAACCAACATTGAAAGCCAAAATAACTTATATTCGTAATCGTTTTTTAAATAACACCACTTCTTTTTGCAAAGAAACCGACTTCAATATGGCGACAATGGGACCAACTAGGAAGTACACCCTTTCGAACAAAAAAGAATTTACAACTCTCTGAGATAGTACGTACCTACGTACGTCATTTGTACGTAGTACTTAATACTTCCATGATTCTTGTAGATTTGTAGATGTTTGTCATTCTGACGTCCGTACTTCATTGTTTTAGTCCGGACACTTCCAAGCATAGACAAGTTGCTGCTCTGATCATCGACAAGATATAAACCGCTTCCGCTTATGAATGTAGACGTGGCTGATAACACAAAGAGGCTTGTAGGCTACAAGATTAAGCGCTGTGTGTGATAGTTTGTTGGCCATTTTATTTTGCAATGTTTTGTATCACATGCCAGGAACACGTTAGAGAAATCTAGGGGCTCTTACTTTATGACGTCATTAAATATCATGGATTAGTAAGTAAGTGTAAATCTGGAGTGATTTTGTACAAGACCAAAAAGATTTTCAATCAATTTGATCGTTGGAAGTGATGCCATCAATTCATAATTCGATTGAGAAATTTATGAAATAACATTACGATTTTTTATTTTATGTTTCTTTTGGAATGTACCTAAGAGAAGATAGGTCGCTCATCTTTAATTTTTTTGCTCCAAGCCAACCTCACCTGCCTGTGGAGCATCCTGTTGTGTGTACCTATAATAAACGAGGTTGTGGCAACCGGCTAGTAGCAGTATACTCATCACGATGGAAGGCGTAGTTAAATACCGCATGTGTCATTGTTCCTATATACCGCAGGTCGATGACGGGCAGCAGCGTCATTCACCGGAGGAGGAACTAGGTACTTCCTTCGATCGTTAATCCGTCTGCCCAGCGAGTCCACTGCTGGACATAGGCCTAATAATAATAAATGACCCAAAACATGCTACGCTGGACTACACATCGCCATCTAGCCCCAAACTAAGCCGAAACTTGTACTATGGGTTCTAGACAACTGATAAACTTACTTTTTGTAAATAAATACATATATTATATATACGACAGGCTCGGTGGCTCAATTGGTAGTGACCCCTGCCTTCTGAACCAAGAGTCGTGGGTTCGATTCCCACCCGGGACAAACATTCGTGTGATGAACACTTGTGTTTGTTCCGTGTCTGGGTGTTAATATTTGTATTTAAGTATTTATTTGTGGTACCTTCGTTGTTCTGATACCCATAACACAAGTGCTCAAGCTACTTACTTTGGGATCGGAGCAATGTATGTGATGTTGTCTGATATTTATTTTATTTTATTATTATACGATTATATATAACATTTAGTGTTTGTGTCATGTTAATCGGTCCATAAATAAAAAAGTTACGCTGATTTAACTAATAAACTTACGAGTCGAGCCTGCTGTACGTTTGCGCGGGTATAAAGCGCGCCGAGATCTGCGCCGCGCCACAGATTAATAAATAGTTACTACGTAACAGATACATCACTTCCATACAAAATTGAAAATACCTACGTTATAAATGCCTACGAGCTCTTAATAATAATGTCTGCATTTTGCAGCGAGAAGAAATCAACCTTAAGTACGCGAACAAAGAGTCAATATTGTGCTGCCCACCTTGCGCGTTACGCACGAGTGCGTTTCGCACGAAACGCGCTAGGGTTGAATCGTGGGTTGAATGTTGTTTATTTATTTATTTATTTATTAAGAAACCAACGGCGTAACAAATTTTTATGTTAAGAATTACATTCAGTTAGTAAGGCTAATTATAGGTTTCCTTTAAATTACAACTAGTATCTATAACAATTGCGGAGTGGATATAAATAGATACATTAAACAAAGATTATAGCAAAATATGCAACAAATAGTTGGTTAAAGCACACCAATCTCAGCTATATGTGTCGACAATAGATAGCTCCAAGTAATACACACACTCGTGATATCTATATCAATATCAACACCCAGTTGTAATACTATTTTTATTTAAGATTATTGCCACGAGAAATATCGCATAAATACATAGTTAAATAACAGATAGGCATATTCACGCGATATTATTTGCAGATAAGTAGGTAGGTATATATATGTTCTGCAATGTCTAGTACATTATTTTGTTCTATTATCAATAGCTTTCGCAGCGCATGCGATGTAGGTAAGAAAGTTTTGAGGTATATTTTTCACACCTTGGGTTACTTTATCAGAATTTTAGTATGGATCCTTAACATTTTTGAAAATGTAAAACCTATAGCCGATGTCCACCGGTGATAGTGTACCTAGCTTCCAAACAGTGAAATAATTTTTAAAGCCTTATCAAGTAGTTTCGGAGCCAATAGGCTCAACTTTACAGGCCTCCGATAGAATGCAAACAAACAAAAAACAATCAAATTTTACCTTTTTATAGTAAATAGTATAAGTGTAGAAGAAAATTAATGTTTCTATAGAACAAATATGTTTGAGTTTTAATGTGTTGTTTCCTTGTCTAAATGTATACACGAGTATGTAAGTATTTTATTCTTCTCTGAATTTTCGTTTATTAAATGATAACCTTGAAAATGTCCTAAAACGCGTCAATAATAATAGTAAATAATCATGAAATAAAAACAAGAGCAAATCCCATCCACAAAACTAATCCACTGCACAATAAAATTTACGTCTCGTTCCGGCGAAAAAGCGCGGGAAACGTACGGTGCGGGCGTGCAGCGGCCCTCTGTAATGCGTATCGAAGTCGGTACGCCGAGCGGTAGGTACTTATCGCGAGGCTTCGAGCGAGTGACGGAAGCCTGGCCGCGCCGCTGCCAGCTGCCAGGCACTGGGCGTCATTAAAATCACTACCTACCCAAGAAACTATTCCACGCGGACGAAGTCGCTGGCACAGCTAGTATTTAAATAAATATTGAATTAGGGAGATAATTACTTGCGTTATTTATCGCTTTTTAGTTATGAGATACAGTTTTGTCAAATTAAAGTTTTGGTGGTTTGTGTTTTTTGAAAGTCGGTTTAATTTTTTTTTTCAAATGTCATGTTACGTAACTTCCGGATTTAGTGAGCGTGTGGTTTTCGCATTTGGAATAGGACCACAGTAGTAGAAGACAGCTAAGGAAATATCAGGAAACGGGCAGCTGCGTTTTTACTTATTTATATAATACTAGCAGGCCGCTCCTCGCTTCGCTTCGGATAAATCAATTATTTCAGCTAAACATTTCATACATTGTTGGTGTTTTAGAAAGGACCTTTCATATTTTCTATCAATTAATATAACCTATACACACGCTTACAATGCTAAAGTTAATGGACGCTAGAAACAAAATGAAGATATATTAGAAGGCTGAGAAATCTGAACATGGTTTGACACAAATAACAAACGCAATACGTGATGCAGTTAACGTAAACGCAATACGTTTGATTATATTGCACAAAATGGTACAAAAAGCGAAATTCAATGCTAGGAGCATTCTCTATCCGTTAACCCTTGGGTCATGTAGATGTACATCATGTTGGCCTCTGGTTGGATTTGAAGCCATGCCCTTTGTTCAGGAACCACCTGCTCTTAGCTAAGGTTAACTGTTAGTTCAGATGAATAATATAATATCTAGCGACGTCTTTTAAATACTGATGACTTTAAGAGAGGTAGGGCATAGCGAATCTTCGCTCGAATTGAGCTGCCCGTCCGGGGAAGGACCTCCACCCTATAGAATACCGCAGCCAAATGACCTCCGGTTCGTGTTTCTGCCGGTGAGTAGGGTTTCCGGAGCTCGTGGGGGAGCCCCCCCGATGGGGTCCTCGGCTTGTCGTGCCGGGGGGGCTTAGGGAACAAAGTGGGCCGCAGGTGGGCGGCGCCGGCAGCGGGACTGAGCCTCGCTCGTCCCGCTCCCGCCGGCAGAGGTGGGCCGCTTGGCGGCACCAACGCTAAGCGCTGGGTTGTTCGGCGAGGGTCGCAGAGGAAGAAGAGTGCCCTTCGGGGGATCCCGCGGTGTTCCGTTGCCGTCCTCCCTATCCTTTGCGACCCAACGGCCTTAGAGCCGTGTGTGAATGTAGGGCTGTGGCCCTGCGTAGTGGTGGCCGTGGGGCCAGGTAGGTAGGTGGCCGCACCGTGTTCCGCGTGTCCCTCTAACTTAGGGCAGGCAGTAGAGGGCACGGTGCGAAAGCGGCCGTGGCCGTAGAAGGTAGCGGCGGAATGAACATCTTTTTCCGCCGCTGGGACCTGGGCGTCGGGCACGGGGTCGTCCGGCGCCCGGCACGGGTTCCGCTGGGAGGGGGCGTGCTTCGTGAACGAAGCATGCTCCCGGTGCGCGCTCACGCGCACAGAGGGCGAGCCGTTGTGCGGCACACCATCTTACCGGGGGAGCCGCGGTAGAGTCTCATACTGAGGATCCAGACTCCCCTGGGCTTGGCGGCGATGGTGGGTCACCGTGGGGTTTAGCGGGATAACTTGGCACCGCACACCGGTGTCTGCATCCCCGTTGCAGACACCGAAGGTCTGAAGGGATTCCACATATCCACACGTAAAAAAAAAGCATGGCAGTGGTAACTGACCAGTTACTTGACGTAAACTCAAAACCTAGGGCATTTTTCATCTTAGTACCTACATGAAATTACCTTGAAAATGATTTAGCGATAATGATGCCGACCAAAAAGCAATACCTACTTTAATAGCGCTATTTTCTTCCGACATGCGTAATTCATCATCATCAGCCTATTATAGTCCACTACTGGACATAGATCTCTATAATCGCCACGTTGGGCAGGCGGGTTGGCGATCACAGGGCGTAGCTTCACGCTCCGGTGACGCTGCTGCCAGTCATCGGTCTGTGATATTTAGCTACGCCTTCATCTGTGACGGTTATACCGCCCAGAGTCGGCTGCCAGCGCTTTGTTTGTTATTCGGCAGGATGCACCACGGGCAGGTGAGGTTGACTTGGAGCGAAAAGATGAAAGGCCGATCCCTCACATCGAACCACGGTTCGGACACAAATTCACATCCCCTACCCCATGCGTAATTAAAACTATTTTATTAGGCTAAAATATAACATACATACTATTAGATACATAGTATAGGGTACAGAAATTATAACATCGAATTAGAAAAGAAAAAGATTTATTATGCATGCACAGATCACAGTTTTCATTATGTGAGCCTTCCTAAACCTTGAAAGAATGCATTCATATTTTTTGGGTTCTTAGAGCTTCATGCTATGATTCAGGATGCCTTGTTCACGGATTATGCTAGATCTGTTCGACTGTGCACTATTCCTAAATGTTGTTCCGATTTTTTGCTAAATGGGGAGCCTCCAAGCTGATAGCAGCATTGATGCAAGAAACACCGGTGGTGTGTTTTCAAGTTGGTCGTATTTTTAGCTAGGTATGGCAATTTGCTTATAGTATTTTCCGAAGAATTTTATCCTGAAAGTAAGCCGACGGTTCACAAATATTTATATCACTGTTTGTTGTGAATTTCCGATAATTACGTATTTACTTCGATGTCAGTACCTGTAATGTCTCTTTGACAAATTCAAGAAATGACAGTATCTATGGTCATTTCAAAAAGTATGTAACATATTTTGCCGAAATTGTAAATTCAAAAATGTATGATACCCTTGTAATCTATAGCCTGTGTGTAAATCTGATGCATAAATAACATTCCTGTAAAGTTTCATCAAAATCCTTTCAGTAGTTTTTACGTGAAAGTACGATTTCATATTAGAATTTATTTATTTAGATGTCATAACAGTTTCGGTTGCTATGGGAACGTAGTCGTGAGACGTCAGTATGTAAGATCTATTTCTTTTTTTGTAGATTAAAATCTTTTTGGTAAATTTGGGTTACATTATTGGAGTTTTAGCACGGATCCCTAACTTTTTTAAAAATATAATATAGCCTATGTTCAGCGCAGATACTGTAGCTATCCGACGGTGAAAGAATTATTCAAATCGGTCCAGTAGTTTCGGAGCCTATTCGTATCAAACAAACAAACAAACATACAAACAAACAAACAAACAAACAAACAAACAAACAAACAATCAAATCTTTCCTCTTTATAATATTAGTTTAGAATACTGTGGTCTCCAACTCACCTGCCAGTGGTAAACTAACACAAATCCCCCCAAATGACGACTGTCATTGGGGAGACTTATCTGCAAACACCGAGCAAGGAACGTTTGCATGCTAATGATGATGATGAAAATGGTTACCTGAGTTGATGTTAATATTGGCGGACTTCAAAATGTCTGATTCAATTATCTGTTTCTCTAATATTCTTATCACAGTACTAGCTTTTGCCCGCGACTTCGTACGCGTGTTTAGATTTTTACATTCAAAAGTCTTTTCCCAATAACTTCAATCATCTATCTTACGCGATTTAGATTTTTTCATACAATAGGTTTTTCCCGCTCACTCCTGTTCCCGTGGGAAGTTTGCAATATCCTGTTGCACAAAGGTGCCCAATTCCCACCTGCATGCCCAATTTCAAGCGTCTAACTTAAGCGACTTAGATTTTTTATACAAAAGGATTTTCCCGCTAATAGGGAATATGGATGACCTTTTTTATGAATTTAAAAGATAAAAGATCTTATCTTTTATCTTTTACATATATAAATATCGAAGAATTTTCAAACTATCTTTTCTATTAAGCGTGTTATAAAGCGTTAAAGTTATTGCTTAGACAGAGAGATCCGAAGTGGCGGATGAACTCTATAGAAAAATCTGTTTTCGTGATATATTAACTTTCAACGACTGTATCTCGCCCATTTTTCAGCCAATTTTGATTTTGTTTTCACTATTCATAGTATATTTTTATCTATTTTACTGTAAATTAGTAAATACATGAAATTATTTTTCAAATTCCCTATTCTCGTTCCCGTGGGAATTTCGGAAAAAAAGAAAGGATTCTTAGTGCACCTCTACGGTACCTAAGCTACGTCCCTTCTAAACTTCAAGTGCCTACGTTTAGACGTTTACGCTGTGCGTTGATAATTATGTCAGTCAAGGAGTTTCTCCTTTTATATATTTAGATTTAATTTGACCGGTAACGCCATTTATTGAGAGGAATCAGTAGTTTTGGGCTATTTTATTTCTCGGCCTTTCAAGTTTGTTCTCTATTTTATCCCGTAAAGGGATGATTTAAAAATTTGAAATTTTATCTCTTTCGGAGTGGAATTTATTGAAACCCTTTCTTGGCAATATCATGGTATAGCTTTGTGAATGCAAAGTCTTAGCCCGAACGGTTTAAAATTGACAAAGTTTAATACAAACTTTCATCCCCTATTATATCCCCTTGGGAGCAGATATTATCAAAACCTTATAGTAACTTTATGAATGCAAAGTCTCAGCCCAAACGGTTTAAAATTGACAAAGTTTCATACAAACTTTAATCCCCTTGGGGCTAGAAATGATCAAAACCCTTTTTAGCGGATGCTTAAACGTCATAGTAGCTTTATACATGCAAAGTCTTAGCCTAATCGGCTTAAAATTGTCAAAATTTTATACAAACTTTCATCCCTTATTTTATCCCCTTGGGGGTAGAAATGATCATAGCCCTTTTTAGCGGATGCCTACGTCATAGTAGCTTTATACATGCAAATTCTTAGTAATTGGCTTAAAATTGTCAAAATTTTATACCAACTTTCATCCCCTATTTTATCCCCTTGGTGGAATTGATCAAAATCCTTTCTTAGCGAACGCCTACGTCATAACATCTACCTGCATGCCAAATTTCAGCCCGATCGGTCCAGTAGTTTGGGCTGTGCGTTGATAGATCACTATGTCAGTCAGTCAGTCAGTCAGTCTGTCAGTCAGTCACCTTTCAGTTTTATATATTTAAGATTGTTAACTTCCCACAGATTAAAATACCACCTTATGAAAATCGTTTCAAAAGCATCTTATGGGCGTGGTCATGGCAACTGGTTATTTACCTTCTCTTTCACTTTCCATCAGGCGTAGGGAAACCATTATGCCGTGCTGCTATAAAAAAACTTTTTATAACTTCATAGCAATAGAGACAGCATACGACACGCAACAAGAGCCTGTTTAAGTGAATTAAACACATCGTGCATTAGCGGCTAATCGCGTGTGTCGCGCAAGTGACGCCGTTACTAGCGGCCAGACGCGCCGAATCTGTGCGGTATAGCGCGACTTGCCGTTTTGATACTTGCAAGGGGTACAAATACTTAGGACCAGAGTCATACGGTGTATAGACTGTTCATTTGATCATCATGAGCGAGAATATGCCATCGCAGTGCACACACCACGCATCTATGGTATGTAAGGGAGTGATATTTCCTTTCCAAGCCATACATACTCACATGCACTTGGTGCATCCTGCCGAATAACAAACAAGGCTCCGGCAACTGAGTGGTGGCGGTATTACATAACATAGCGGTATAAACATCACGTTGAAGACGTTGCTAAATACCACAGCAACGGGCAGCATTGTCACCGTAGCGAGAATCTACGCCTTGCGATCGCGCACCCGCCTGCCCAGCGTGATTATTGTGGGTAAAGCCTCCTGATGTTTGACCTACGTGGCGAACAACTAAAGAGGCCTATGTCCACCTGTGGACTGTGATAGGCTGATGATAAAATTGATGACCTAAAACATTTCACGTCGGGCCACACAGCGCCATCTAGCCTCAAGCTAAAAGACCTCTCTGTATGTTCATAGCAATAGAAACAGCACTCGACATGCAACAAGAGCCTGTTTAAGTGAATTAAACACATCGTGCATTAGCTACTAATCGCGACGCGTCGCAGCGGACCGCGTATATTGCGCGAATGATGCCGTTACTAACGGGCTGGCGCGCCGAATCTGTGCAAAATAGCGCGACTTGCCTTTTGATACTTGAAAGTACTTAGGGCCATAGTTATTAAGGTGTACCGACTATTCAGTGGTGATAGCTTATTCCATTTGCTTTACCCATAATTTCTTTTGTTTCCAAAACTTTCTAAATAAAGTAGGTAAGTATAATTTTTGAGAATATATATATTTTTTATTTATGATATTCCGCTAATATTTCCGCTATCTATTTTCTATGGGATTTTGTTCACACACGTGAAATATTACATTTACAAAAGTATCAATTTCCTTTGGTCACCACGCAGGATATTTAGCGGATAGTTGTCACTGCATGCATTACCACGAGTACGGGTATTAGATACCGCAGTATTTCAGCAGAACGCACGCGATAGCGCCGATTTACACTCGAGTATCAAAACTGTGTCGTCACCATACAAATCTATGGCGCATAGAGCGTTGTCAGTGCACACATTACTGTGAGATACTGAGGTATTGTGGAGGGAAACACGCGATTTAGCGAGGTATTAAACGAAGTTATTAGACGCGAATTAGGGCGGTCGCCCACGCGCCCTTTACAATGTAAAGTTAATGCAGTATATCAACGACATAAAAAAGAAAACAGTAAATTGAGTACCTACTGTAACCAAATTTACAAAAATCTAAATATACGAATACGTATAAATTTAAGTTATTAAAGGTGACTGACTGACTGACATTGTGATCTATTAACGCACAGCCCAAACCACTGGACAAATTGGGCTGAAATTTTACATACTTACAGGTAGATTTAATGACGTATCCTTTTTTAGTATCCACTAAGAAAGGATAGATTTTGATCAGTTCAACCCCCAAGAGATAAAATAGGGGATGAAACTCTTTTCCAGGTGGACGAAGTCGCATGCACAGCTAGTATAACAATAATAAAGGAACAATTAAACCTGATCAAAAATCATTCACTAATAAAACCACATTGCTTAGATCGCAATCCATAGAAGGCCAAAAAAACAGCCTTTACTACGATCGTCCAGACCTAGACTCAGAGGCAGAGTCAATATCTAAGACTATGCTTGCCATGTTTCTCTTGAATTTCTCCACCGCGTTAAACTGGTAGCCAAGCAGCAGCGTGTACCAAGGTACAAATAAAACCTACTACAGTCACCAACCCGCCTTCTATGCGTGGTCAATATGGATCCCCCATGTGACAATTTTCCTTAAAGGAGACGTAGGTTCAGTAGTGGGATGTAAGGGAGCGACCACCTTTTCGCTCCAAGCCATCCTCACCTGCACGTGGTGCATCCTGCCGAACAACAAACGAGGCTCTGGCAAACCGACTGGTGGTGGTATAACCATTACGGTACAAGGCATAGCTAAATATCACAGGCCGATGACGGGCAGCAGCGTCACCGGAGCAAGAAGCTACGCCCTGCGATCGCCAACCCGCCTGCCCAGCGTGGCGATTATGGGTATATCCTCCAGATGTTTGCCCTAAGTGGCGAACAACTGGAGAGGCCTATGTCCAGCAATGGACTGCGAAAGGCTGTTGATGATGATGAGGTTCAGTAGACGTATGTAGGCTGATGATGATGATGATCCAAATCTAGATATTATTATAATCTATTTCAAAAATCACTGTATACTCTTACGTATTATTCCTTATCGTATATTTAGGACTAGCTGTGTCTGCGGCATCGCAAGCGTGGATATCGGGTATCGAAAACAACGGACTTTTAAAAAATGGTGCCTAAATTTTAAGCAATACATTGGTGACATCCGCATTTAATTCCATGCAGTAGTTTTTGCGTGATGCGCGATCAAACATACAGACAAAAAAAAGCCTAACAACGTTGTCTAAATCATGATAAATAGAAAATGATTGAACAAATCTTCCTGTATACATGACATACTGTCTTTTATCGCATTGTGCTCAGAACGAGGTAACATTTAGTTTTATTGCGGACTCACATACAACATTCTTCCTCACTCTTGTAGCTGAGGCTGGGACAAACAGCCCGCTTCCTACGCATGATTTCAAGTCTACATACCAACAGTTCGCACGCGAATTCAAAGGAATCTAGTTGCGTTATAAATATGTATGTAGGTACCTACTTTAAAACATCTACAAACTAATATAAAACAAAGACTTGTTAGACACGGTTCAACCCTTGTAACATTATCTGTGTGTAGGATATAAGGGAGCGGCCTATCATCTTTTCCCTCCAAGCCAACTTCACCTGCCCGTGGTGCATCCTGCCGAATAACAAACAAGGCGCCGGCAACCGACTGGTGGCGGTATAATTATCACAATTGAAAGCGTAGTTAAAAACTACAGACCGATGACGGGCAGCAGCGTCATCGGAGCGGGAAGCTACACCCTGCAATCGCCAACCCGCCTGCCCAGTGTGGCGATTATGGGTATATCCTCCAGATGTTTACCCTAAGTGGTGAACAACTGGAGAGGCCTATGTCCAATAGTGGAATGCAATAGGCTGATGATGATGATGAACATTATGTACCTAGCTTAAAACTTCTACCTGCTCATATAAGACTAGGTTTGAGAGAGCAAACGTAATGTAGGACGCCCTCAGGCCAGGTGGAGTGACGATTTGCGCAGGACGGCTGGCAAGTGCTGGATGCGAGAAGCCCAAAATCGACCTAGGTGGCGAACATTAGGAGAGGCCTATGTCCAGCAGTGGACTGACACGGGCTGATGATGATGATGATGAGAGAGGTAGTGCATAGCAAATCTTTGTTCGAATTGAGTTAACTGTCCGGGAACAGACCTCCACCCTATAGAATACCGCAGCCAAATGACCTCCAGGTCGTGTTTCTGTTGATTAGTAGAGTCTCCAGACTCTCCAGAGCTGGTGGAGTGAGTGCTGCATCGGCAGCCGGGGGTGGGGTTGGGCCGGCCATGGCGGTGGCAACTGATAGGTAACTGACCAGTTACTTGCTCGTTGTCACAGCGACTTGGGCTTCTCTTTCACTTTCCATCAGGTCTAGGGAAGCCAAGTCGTGCTCCTATAAAAAACTCACCTTTAATATAGCCACTCGTATTGTACTAAATGGTAACTATCGAGTGTTTCAAACAAAGTCTATACAAAATGTGTAAACGAGGACATGGCGGTGGCAAGGTAACTTACAGCAGATTGCTTTGGTTAGTTGTCCGTTACCGCAGCGACTACGCGACTTGGGCTTCTCTCTTACGTTCTGTCAGCCGCTATGCTGTAGAAAAGTAATACTATAGAATAAAGTGGAATTCAAAGTGGAGAGAAGCTCGGTGGCGCCGCGGTCTTGTTCGCTTAACAATGATCGCAACGTTGTGCAACCATTGGCGCGGTCAATCCGATGATGGGTGATCAAAATTTGACACCGATTTCCTCCGTGCTTCGGAAGGCACGTTAAGCTGTTGGTCCCGGGTGCTATCTTTACCAACTCAGATAGCAGTCGTTACATCATGTCCGAGATGATGATAACTCTGACGCCTAAACTGGGAATGGGTATAGCTTACCCTAAGTGTTGCGGAGGTCTGATGGCAGTCGCTCTGTGTAAAAGCTTAGCCCTCGCCAAATCTCTCAGTTTGGGAAGCCGACCCTGAGACAATCGGGAAAAAGGCTAGGATGATGATGATGAGAGTGGAATTCAAAGATTCTCAATATGACATGACATTCTATTCTTAGGAAACTACGTCAAAGATACAAGCTCGAATAATTTTTGATACCGAAGGGTCGTTCAGCGAATTGATTAGCTGATAGTACAACCGTATAGTAATAGGTATACACCGGAAATCCTAAACAGATTCTTCGAAAAAGAACTACCCAATTGATTAGTCACCCAATGACCAAATTTTCTCACGTACCACGTACCAGGATAAATGAACAACGAACTACGCTAAAACGTTGACCTCGTAGAAACGAAATCGATCATACATGCCGTCGTAATAAAAAGAATCGAGACAGAAATCGATCTACAATCATGTAGTAACCATACATTACAATACACTATTCTCTTAGTAGGAAGACGCATGCGCGTTCCCACGTGCCTCCTTTGTCGGCGCGCGACAAAGCCCCGCCGACAACATGCCGTCTCAACGAATAGCCCAAACGGAAAGAAAACTAAATTCTATGCAACCCAAATTTAAGATCTAAAATGGCTCGAAATCTCAAGCGGAAAAATTCAACTCCGGCGCTGAATCCGAACGTACTAAATTCGAAATCCGAAACAATTGAAATTAAACTTTTTATCAATACAAATAAAACTGAAGATTCCTTGTTCAAAGTATGAAGTGGCGTTTGAAAATGAGACCTGGGCAGACCGAGTTGACCCCTCATTTAAGGTAGGGCAATTGTTTATCAATATGCTTATGATTAATGTGTATGATTGTCTGTCCGTCCGTCCGGAGCCAATTAGCGAGGATCACGATTCACTAAATGATATGTGATAGGTAACATCGGTAACAGTTGTTGGTATTTAAGAGATGGGCCGTTGTTCTGGGTGGTACGATGAGTATTTGTATTGTTCAGACTTGTTTTGTGGTTTTCGTTGAGGTTGGCTACATAGGAGAACAATCTCAAAAAAAAAAAAAACTATATGATTGAGAATTTCTGAAACTGCTGCAAATTGTTGAAGCACAACATTAGCAATTTTTTTTATTATAGTGGCTCGACACCATGGCTTCCCTACGCCTAATGGAATGCGAAAGAGAAGCCCAAGTCGCTGTGGCAACTGGCAAGTAACTGGTCAGTTACCTGTCAGTTGCCACTGCCATGCGGGCCCAACCCTAACCCCCCACGAGCTCCGGAAACCCTACTCACCGGCAGAAACACGACCCGGAGGTCATTTGGCCGGTGGCCAGGCCGGCCTTGTCATCATCACCGGACTGTTGGGGGAGCGGAAGGCTCTCACCTCTAGGAAACGCAGCCTTAACTGAGCCAACGAGACGAATGTTAACTAAATAATTGAGGTGTTGAAAAAGATCTATTTTTTAATTCAATTATCTGATGGATGTCTCGACATTGATCTAGATCTGTGAAAATGTACTTTTATCACGAAAGAATTCTAGCTATGATCTTTGGACTTAAGTACCTACCTAGTTAATGAACGGCCAAGTTAGGATTTATCCAAGCCATCTATAATAGATTAGTGGTTCCGTCTCCTTGAATTTCGACAGATATGTGCTTATATCCTCCAACAACTTTTTAAGCTAAATTGTCCCCTAATTAGATTTCAAGGAACGCTTTTCATTTTTGTCATTTATTAGCTTGTAACGATATACCGTCCCCTAATTGTAGCTTAGGAGACGTGTATCATAGGTCGATGATGAAAAGGCAACTGACCGGAAACTGGAGATTTTGTCCAACGGAGCGACCTTTTTTTTTTTTTTTTTTTTTACGTCAGGAATGCCTTTACGCATACACCAGGGCCCTAGGTACGGGACACCTGGGTTATGTGGGACTCACTCCTAAAACGGAGAATACCCACTAAACCTGACGGTGGTCGGCTACGAGCGCTCATCTGAGGAGGGTCGGGATGCCCGTAGGGATTCGTCTCAACCCCTCCTCAGCTCAGTAGCGCTGCGCCGCCTCATAGAATGGCGGCACACCTCGGGAGGACGTAGTGGTGCCCTCCCGGTACGACGTCACTGACCACGTGTGTCCGAAGACACGTGTCGTCGTCTTCCTCGGGGTTGTAGATCGGAGCGCAAGGGAGCCCCCCCCCCCGAGCGCGCCACAACCCCGAAGGCCCTTTTAGTCGCCTTTTACGACAGGCAGGGATACCTCGGTAGTATTCTTACGCCCCATACCGCAGGGCGCCGTCGGCGCTACACCCTATCGCGACGGGGACGTCTGCGCTGCGGACGACTCGAGTCCGACCGTTCGCGCTGACGTTCGGCTTCCTCTTTTTGGGCCATTACTTGGTGGCAGAAGGAAGACACTGCCCTCCAGTGTCGGTCTCCCGCCAGCATACCCGACATCACAGCCACCAAGGAGAGATCTCTTCCCAAGGTGGAGATTAGAGCCGCGCGCTCTGAAGCCCAAGCCGGACACTCTTCCAACGTGTGTTGGGCTGTGTCACACGCCGAGCCACAGTGGTGACAAGCGTCATTCACCTCCTTCCCTATCCGGCACAGGTATTTCCCGAAGCAGCCATGCCCCGTGAGTACCTGTGCAAGATGGAAGGTCATGGCGCCATGGCGCCGATCCCTCCACTGAGCTAAGATAGGCCGTATGGCCGATATTAACATCTGGCCCGATTTAGGGTTGGCCAAACGGTTCACCCATTTTTCCACGGCAGCCCCCTGTAGCTCCTTCACGCATGACTGTACGTCCGGCAGTGTGTCCCCATCCCCGGAGCCGCGCACCTGCTCACGCCACCAGAAGACCGCCGCAAGACATTTGGCGTCTATATCCCATGGGATTGTGCCAGCTATCGCACATGCCGCTTCGTAAGAGATAGTACGATACCCTCTAATGCAGCGAATCGCCATCATTCGCTGAGGAGTCCGCAAGATAGTGACACACTGGTCTGAGAGCCCCTCTGCCCATACCGGTGCACCATAAAGGGCCATTGAACGAACGACCCCCATGTGCAGCCTACGACAGAAGGCTTTGGGCCCACTAATGTTAGGCAAAAGCCGACTCAACGCAGCTGTTGTGCGGAGCAGCTTCGGTGCCAATCGCTCAAAGTGGGGGCGGAAACACCAGCGTCTGTCTAGAGTCAACCCTAGGTATTTCATAGTCGACTCTATTCGTATTTGAGTACCGCCCACTTCAATGTAGGATCCCGCTGGAGGAGAGTTCCGAGGCGCTGCAAAAACAATAGCTTCCGATTTTTCAAGAGCAACCCGAAGCCCTAGTTGCTGGATTCTGCTCACTACATCGGCAACCCCTGCCGTAGCTTGCAGTGACGCTTCCCTAAAGGTCTTACCCTTTGCCGTAACCAGTGTGTCATCAGCATAGCATGTGACTTCGACGCCAGGCAGATTTGTGCCGCGCAGCACAGAGTCATATCCGAGGTTCCACAGGAGCGGTCCAAGGACCGAGCCCTGTGGGACCCCGCACGACATATTGTGCTTCATCCATCCATCGCAGCTCGGGAACTCGACATACCTCCCCTCAAGATACGATTGGACAACTAGCCTCAGGTATGTGGGAAAACGGTGGTATATCAATGCCTCTTTAATACATTCCCACGGAAGAGAATTGAAAGCATTGGAGATATCGAGCGAGACTGCCACCACCACTCCGCCTTCCCGCACCGTTTTCTGAGCAATCTCCTTTACTCTAAGTATTGCATGCACTGTTGAACGGTGTTTTCTGAACCCGAACTGACAGTCGGCCAAGTTTGGGCCTACCTCCTCCAAGTGATTGTTAAGGCGGCCAGCAATTATACGCTCAAAGAGCTTGGCTACCTCGTCGAGAAGCACTATGGGCCTGTATGCAGAGGGAGAGTCCGATGGGCGACCGTCTTTCTTTAACAACACCAGTTTCCCCGCCTTCCATTGCTCCGGAAAGTGCCCTTTCTCCAAACAGGCGGAGAATAGACTCTGCAGCCGTGGTCCCAACCATTCCAGAGATAATGCTAGCACACGCCCAGGAATGCCATCCAGGCCAGGGGCCGTATTCTTGGCTTTAAGCCTCGCGACTGCCATCTCGAATTCCGACTCGGAGACTTCCTGAACACTATCAAAGAATACATCGGCTCTTGTCGGTGCCGATTTGACTGTTTGACGATCTGTATGGGGAGGGAACAACGTCCCGACTACGCTTTGGAGCAAGGGAAGAGGGAGTCCCTGCGTTATCGGGGGTGCCCAGGGGCGGAGTTTACTCATCGCCAGTCTGTACGGGCGGCCCCACGGATCCGCAGACAATGACTCAAGGAACTCCTTCCTAGCTTTAGTTTTGGCCCTATTAATAGCGATTTTCAGTTCTTTCTTCGCCTCCCTGTATGAGTCGTATAACTGTACCTCCACGTCCTCAATCCGGGTACGCCTTCGTCGGTACCGTGAGTAGTGGCGTCTTGCCCTTACACACGCAAAGCGCAAGTCAGTGAGGTCTGCGGACCACCAGTAGACCTGCTTCCGTGGAGGAACTGGCCCGGCACGAGGCATGGCTGCGTCGCAGATTTGCGACAGCGCCCCCCGAAACCATTCTGCCTCATCCTCTAACTCTACAGGCCCATCCGGCGTCGGCACCCATGCTTGGACATTCGCCGCACACTCAAGTGCGTCCCTGTCCAACCGCTTCAGCGCCCACCTGGGACAATCCCTATGCAGGGAGAGGCGGTTTTGGCTGGTTGGGATTGCCGGTGTAGAGGAAACGTCAAACCGGATATACCGGTGATCCGAAAGTGTCTCAACCTCTTCCAGCACTCTCCAACTGTGGACGCAGTGTGTTATTGGGCCGCTCGCAAAAGTGACGTCTATGATTGACCCTCCATTCATTCGTACGCAGGTTTCTATCGAACCCTGGTTAAGGACTGTTAACCCAGTGGCAGCGATCCACTCTAAGAGCACTACTCCCTTCGCATTTGACGCTGGACATCCCCACGCCATTGACTTCGCATTGAGGTCTCCAGCGATCACTACCGATGGCACAGTATTGCCACGCACTAACATATCTAGTTCCCCAAGAAAATTCTCGAAGAGGGCCAGGGATTTGTTTGGGGAGAAGTAGACCCCTACAAACAGGGTATGTCCTAACTCAATTGCGACCCAACCATGTCCTCTTCGGATCCCTCTAGGAGGAGGAGCGCCAGCAGCTTCCTTAATCACTACCGTGACAGAGCCATCCAGATCAGCAGCCACACCAGGTGGGACATAGTACGGCTCTGCCGCAACTCCGACAGCAATCGACCACTGCGCTATGCTCTGGGCCCAGAGATCCTGAGCCTTGGCACAATGGTTGAGATTCCCTTGCAGAAACCTGAGGGCCATATTAAGGCTCCGGATCGCTCATCATCTCGTCCGTGACAGAAGCAGGGCAGGACAGCTGCGACTGGGTCGTGGCCTCAGCAGCAGATTTTCGACGGCGATTTTTGAGTTTGGGCACAGTGCAGGCTCTACTCCCGACCTTGTGATTGGCATTTCTGCCATATGTCGAGCAAACCGAGCAATGAGGTGCCAGGCTACAATTATTAGCAAGGTGCCCTATTTGTCCACACCTGTAGCATTGATTGCTTCTATCCACGTCGGAATTGCATTGCGCCCTGACGTGGCCCTTCTCTAGGCATCTGAAGCATCTCAGCTGTCTGGACTCCAACAGCTGGACTCTCGCCGAGGACCAACCCACAAGTAGGCGGGTACCGCTCACCAGCTTTTTTGCCACAGTCACAGGGCAGCGCGCCCAGCAAGTGCCTTGTCCATTGCCAGCCCTACGGATAGAGCCTACGCGGATCGTGTCTATAGCACACTCTCCGACCTGAGCGATGGCCGCCGCGACGATTTCTGATGATATCGAATCGTCAAGGCCAGATACGCGTAGTTCTGCACATCTTATGGGTCGAGACACACGAACTTCTTGGTTGCAGAGAACCTCCCTCAGCTTTGATGCCAGGGAGTCAGCTTTACCATCCGATTCAGCTCCTGGGAGCTCCAATATGGAGCCACCTGTGGCTGCACGCTTGAACTTCACCCCTTCAATGCCGAGGTCAGCAAGCGACACCTCGTTTCGTGCCTTGGTCAGGATGTCCGCGTATGTTACGCCCCTTTTCTCTGCCTCTGGCTGTAACGTCAGTACGATTGCTGCAGATCGCACAGGACGAAGATTGGGCAATTTAGATTTCTTCGGCTGTTGCTGTTTAGGTCCCGGCTTGACTGCAGTAGGAGGAGCCGTTTTGGCACCATTCGTTCGACCTCTTTTAGTAACGACCGTCCATCCCTCACTCATCGATGTAGGAGGAGGAGGTAAAGGGCGAGGCTCCGTGGTAGGCTGGTCCTTCAAAACAGTCTCGCCCTTCTTCTTTTTCTTCCCTTTTCCTTCACGTACAGAAGGGCCAGGCAACACCGTGTGTTGCTCTCTTAGTGTAGCTGCCTGCGTTGCTGAAATTCTCTTATCCACTGCCAGTGAAGGTCTTAGACGTTTCAGTGGTGGCGATGAAGGTAGATGTGCCTCCAATACTTGAATTTGCGCCTGAGGACTTGCCGTTGAAATGACGTCTTCCTCCATCGCAATTGTCCTTACCTGGGGCACCTTCGCAGTTATACTAGCTCTAAGGCTCGCTATATCCTCTCGGAGTTGCGCCAGCTCAGTCCCCTGCTGTTCCACCAGAGCAGACAGACGGGAGTTTTCTACTTGGAGCCGACGAGTCTCATCCGCTTCTGTACGGATTGTCAACTGCGATGCCGCCCGCTCAAACATTAGTTTCGCTGAGTTTAGCACACCCACGTACGATCCTTTCAGGTTCCCGGACTTTACCGCAACCTCACTGACCAGTGCTGCTGCCTCCCCAATGCATGTTTGCAGCTCTACCGGGGACAAAAGATCAACTTTTGTTGCCGCCTCAGACAGGGCTTTGCCCCTTCTCTCCAACTCAGGCTCCTGAAGCTTCCGCTTGTCAGCCTTGTTTTGCCGTTCCTCAGCTGCTTTGTCTCGAAGGAAATTGTTCCTCACCTCGGCAAGGCTGACGTATTTAGCCGTTGTGGGCGGGCGGCCTCTGCCACGATTAGACTCTGACCTCCTTGATGCATTTGAACCGCTTCGACTACGCTCCGATATTGAGCTGCCAGAGTGTGACCTGTTTCTGCCATCTCTAGCCCAGAACCGACCACTAGCACCTCCTAAAGTAGGTTCTACCGGCTCAGCGCTTTGTACAACGCACGAATCTTCCACTAAACTGCAGTCCGCCAACACTTTTACGGAACTAATCGTCACCCCACCACGACTATTACTTCTTTTCCTCTCCTTATCGTGACCGTCGGCATCTGGCTTGGTATTGCGCAATGCGCGCCGTCCAGCCTCTGCCCTTGTCACTCTACCACCGACTTCGCAAACAGTTTGAGCTACTGTAGCCTCTACTGCTTTCACCTCCCCTTCGTCTCCTTCACCCAGCTCAACCCCCCCATTTTCCCCATAACGATTTTTATTTAACTTTGCCATGCACGTCCCACGAGCGTGGTCGCTCTCAAAGTCCACCCGGGCAGTTGCGCCGTGAACCCGAGTAACCCTATTACAGCCACGGGGGGCGGGCGGTCCCCGTGGGCTGAGCCGCTCCGTGGTCTTCTCCCAGACCACGACCCCTAAACAGGGGCCCCACCTGCCGCGCGCATCCACAGCGGTGGGATTGGGGTTTTTTTATTGAGGTTGTCTCCTCTCGGGCCGGGCGACTAAGCCAAGCCCACTGGTCCCCTGAGTGGGGGTAACAGCTCGCACGGCCATAAATCACCGTGCTACCCCTTCAACTGCGTTTCTTCCCAACAGGGAGAGGGCAGAGAGGAGGGGTGGTGTTGGGAATTAGCCGTCGGGTAGCAAGATCCTAAGAAGGACGTTACTACCCGCCGTTGTCCAGGGCACACCAGGACCATCGACTGCCATTCCTCTTGAATCCGTGAGGATTCGCAAGGACTCGCAGCAGACAGCCACACGAGGAGGTCTCCCAACGACGTACCCCCAACGGAGCGACCTGGGATAACTTCAGTTGTCCATTGTCAGAGCGACTTGATTTTGCAGCTTCCCATCAGATGAAAGTTAGATGAACAAAATATGCTGTACGAAAATACACCCAATGGCCGTATTAATATACCTATAAGTAAGTAGTATCGTTTTATGAAAGACCAAAAATCTAACAACGAGAGCGCAATTTTACCATTTAAAAAACTTTAATAATGTTATTGATGATTTATTTAGTAGCTTTATTATCTCACTCGTATGAGTGTCTCAAGATTTAATAAAAAGGAATTATCTTTGGACATAAGCACTTCAACATTTTAGGAATCACTAAAAAGTTTTAAGTAAGTAAACCATAATCTTTTTGAAATAGGCTAGGTTAAAATTAACGTAAGGTTAACCACACAGCAGAACCCCAAAAGAAGTCGTAATTATTATGCTAGGTACTTAGAAATTAATTACTAATTACAAAAGCAGTAAAGACTTGTCACGATATCACGATCATAAAATCGGTTTTAATTCATTGACAGACAGATGTAGAGATTTTTTATTTATAATAAAAGTACTTCTTGTCGTATCGATAGCAAAAATAAAAATTATTCTCACTTTCCGAGACCAAAACTTCGCTATACGACAGCGCTATCAGTAGCAAGCAAAAGATCCTCTCTCGTACAACTGTCCGGACAAGCAGGGCAGTTCAAGAGATGAGTCATGGTCTGTGGAACGGCGCCGCACTCGCACTGATTTCTATTTGTGTCTATATGGGGTATATTGCATAAGGCGTCCTTATAGCGGCCAACCGGAACCCAAAGTCTTCAGAAGAATTCAAAGCCTTCCAGGTTGACCACGTCAAGATGACCACGATGGCAACAAATAACCATAAATATATAATACTGAGTATCAGGACTTTACATTATATTGACTTAAGCAGTTACTTTTTCGTTGTTGTAGTGACTTGGGTCTCTCTTCGCTTTCTATTAGACTACGAGGGGGGCAATATGCTATAAAACGTCTGTCATAGAAGTCAAGAGCTTCAAAGGTTGTCATCGTACTCATCATCATAGTGATACGACCGTCTAATTTCCCAGTCAAAAGCAATAAATGTAACTGACATATACTTTAGAACTATATCACATTGAATCTGTAATTTTTTTTGAACAATAAAGTATTGCATAAATGGCGTACTTAATGCCACATAGGCCTATCTTAATGTGTGTTTATTATTTCTTGCCTAATTCATCTCAATTTGTTCCCCAATCCAATACTCAAACTCACTCGCAGTAACTCTTAACAGTAATCTTTCTTTAATTGCTACTCGTATAGTAATGAATGTGAAACCGCGAAGAGCCGAGTATTTAATGACGAACAAACGTACTTACGTGCAGCCCCCTAGTGTTCTAGGAAGTTTGTGGCAACAGAACGTAACTCGTGCGTATTGATAGATATTATTTCTAGAGAAATTTAAATTGGACTTTGATGTCACTATATAGATACAGAAATAGGTAATAAGCGTGACTCTTTTTTATGGATTTAACAATTTGTAGTATATTCAATAAGAAAATTTTATTTTAATAAGAAATAAAATTTATTGGCCTATAAATGGTACATAGATAGTACAAAATTACAGAAAATCATAGTCATTAAAAAAATAGACCTCCAAAAATACTAAATTCAAACATTATCTTAATTCAGGATGCACCACGGGCAGGTGAGCTTGGAGCAAAAAGATATGTCGCTCTCTTACATCCGCAAAAAATAAATAAATCATCCAGATGTTTGACCAAAATGGCGAACTGGATGTCCAGCTGTGGACTGCGATAGGACGCAGATGATGATGATATAAAAGATTTTACCTATACCCTTGAGATCTCTAATAGCAAATCATCCTTATCATCAGCTTATATCAGTCCCTGGACAAATTTCATCAGGCGGTGAGGGCACCTTCGGACAGAGACAAGTGGAGACAGTTGATTAGGACTGTGAAATCAACATGTGATCACGATCCTCAGTAATGAGGGAACGACTGACGAGAGAGAGAGATATCAGTCCACGTTTGGACATAGGCCTCTCCCAATGTTCGCCACTTTGATCGATCCTGGGCTTCTCGCATCCAGCACTTCCTGCGCAAAGCGTCATTGCACCTGGCCTGAGTGCGTCCTAAACTACCTTTGCCGAGGCCCATTCTCCACTCCAGTGTGCCTAGCACGAACACTTTCGAAAAAGTATGCGTAACGTAACCGTAAACATTTCACTACGTTAACGTACGTAAACGTAGTACCTCTTACGCACGATAGGGGCGCTGTACCAAGTTTCATACAAATGTTTACGCTAACGTTACGCATGCTTTTTCGAAAATGTTCGTGCTAGGCACACTGAACGCACTTACCCCATCGGTTATCGGTAATAGCAATTCAATTAAAACAAAAATCACGTACAACAATCCGCTACGAGCGCACCAAGTTACGTGGCGCGGACCCCACATGCGCGGGTGTTCCGCAAGTCATGCCCAAATGAGTCGATCCTATTAACGATATAAATACCGGGAGATATCATCGGCGGCGCTTGTTTCATCCGCGGACACGGCCCGGGATAACAAGGGACTGGATATGACCTTAAATTAATAAAATAATCTAAAGGACATGTAATGTAAGGGATGTAAGGGGCCTATCATCTTTTCGCTCAAGTCAACCTCGCCTGCCCGTGGTGCGTACTGCCTAACTAACAAACGAGACTGGCAACCGACTGGTGGCGGTATAACCATCACGATGGAAGGCGTAGCTAAATACCACAGACATGCAGAAGAACATACCGTTTGAAAATGCGATAATGTTACGAAGACAATGTCTTTCATCATCAGCCAATAGCAGTCCACTGCTCGGCATAGACCTCTCCAGCCATTCGCCACTTTGGGAAAATATCTGGAGGTTACCCCTGATCACTAGCTGGCTACTAGGGTTGGCTATCGCAGGGCGTAACGTCTCGCTTCGGTGACGCTGCAGCCCGTGGTATTTATCTACGCCTTCAATCGTGATGGTTATACCACCAGCAGCCGGTTGCCAGATCCACGTTTGATATTCAGCAGGATGCACCACGGGCAGGTGAGGGTGTTTTGGAGCGAAAAGATGATGGCTCGCTCTCTTACATCCCTAAATCCCTTAAGATAAGAAGACTTAGTCACTTCTAGAATTTCTAATTCTCAGCTCCATTGGCCATCTAATAACAGAGAGGCGGTTCGCTAAAACGCGACGCCCGCGCCATAGCGGAACATTTTGAATATGAGCTTCTTCGCGGCGAACACACTATCTGATCACTTGTGTATACGGGACTCACAATGTGGGCTCGGCGAGTAATTAGGGATTCATTTAGCAGGATAACTATTCAAATGGCCTCTTCCTGGTGACCATTTTGTACCTATGAGTTGTGAATAAGAACTATTATAGATATGTCCTATCGCATATAGACTAGGCCTGTTCTCCAGTTGGACGCCCTTCCAGCTCATGTGTTTACTTCCTCTTACAATCCTGGGTTCTTTAGGCGGGGCGTGAAACGGCATCTCAGTGGGCCTTCGGGGTGAGGGCGAAAAGCGCAATGGGTTTGTTCTATTGTGCCTGTCGAACTAACTTTTGGACCTCACGACCGCTTACCATCAGGTGGAGTGAGGTCATCCTGAAAGCTTTTCTTATAAAAAAAAAAACTTTAAGCTCGAGTTAAGGTTTAAAATAGGTAGGGCATAGCGAATCTTCGCTAGAATAGAGCCGCCCGTCCGGGAAAGGACCTCAACCCTATAGAATACCGCAGTCAAATGACCGGGTCGTGTTTCTGCCGGTGAGTAGGGTGTCTGGAGTACATGGGGGTTGGGGTTTGGACGGCATGGTGGTGGCAACTGACAGGTAACTGACCAGTAACTTGCCCGTTGTCACAGCGACTTCCCTTTCCATCGGGCATAGGGAAGTCATGTTCCTATAAAATATTCTTCCGGAGTGATCTCATTCACAGTTCATGACAATTTCTCTCACTGTGAAGCAAGTAGGTAAGTAAAGATTGCACCACAAAACATAAAGAAGACCATTGTAATAATGGCTCTATTTTTAAATGATAGAAAGGCCGCCGGCCGGTAATCGAACCCGTGTCATTGGGCGCACAATAGCCCCGAGTGGGGACAACGTGTCATTGTGGTGCGGTGATCGCGTATCATTGCCGGTTAGGCGCTGTCGATAGTAGTGATGTGCCTAAAACATACCTGTAAAATTATCGATGTCGATAGACAGATTTATTTATTTATTTATTTATTTAAAACGGTACACCAACAGCATACATACAGAACATTCATTACAATAATATACAACATAAAGATTCTTGTACATATGCCCATTATAGGCCATGCCATTATGCCATTATGCCCAGATATTTGTTATTGCACAAAACGCATACATTACTGGTAAGTAAACCTTAAAAACATAGGAAATCTTTTTAAACCCGACGTTGCGCCCGTGGTAGCAGGCAGGACTATTGGAGCGACTGTGCAGCAGAATGTTCTTCTAGTAAATCATAATTATAATATTCCTGTACTTAATATGCGATCATTTAACTGCTTTAACCACCAGTGACAGTTATGTCAACCTAGAAACAATAAAGAAATTTTGAATTTTTGAATTTTGAATTTTTTGAATATGCGACAACGACAATCGATTTTCTATTGTGCCTCATTTCTCGGCGGTCAAATCGTGAAAACGTATCTTGTGGATGTGAAAAAACTAAATGATGGCTAACGTGGGGAAATCGGGAAGTTAGCGGTGATACACCTCCGTGCATCAGAAAGCATGTAAAGGCGTTAGATCTACGTTTGGTTTCTATCTACAAGCGTCAAACTCCAATCCGACTACGAGTGTGAAAGAACAGTGAGTGACTGAGAAGGAAATTTCATTTTACAAATACATATTCTTTTTCTAAAATCTTCCCAATTTTAAACAACAAAACCGACAAACAACTAGTACTCATTGTTCCATATTGTTATAATAATAATAATTTTTCGATATCGATAAAATCATCCTAGCACCACCCATCACTGATTCATTGCGATTACCAGGTATCGAATTGAATAACACGTGTTTGAATCGATATGTATAATTAAGTTAGAAATAGAATACTCGCCTTCTATAATTTAAGTCGTAATGGTGCGCACGCGACAGACAATATGTACAGTCGGCTTCATAAATACTTACATGTTTTCTGTTTTTAGTTGAGTCTTACCAAATTGAGGATTCTGATCCGTTGTCATATTGACTTGCAATTCAATGTTACAAATCATTTAATCTTACCGTATGCCTACTGGTTTGTTCGACAAGAGAAGCATTGTAAAGAATACACACAGCGCCACCTAGCCCCAAACTAAGCTGAAGCTTGTACTATGGGTACTAGACATGATGAGCCTGTTAATATGAGATAGCTCGATATTATTTATTGCCGACATACAATTGACTTAAAACTTTATCCTTAGGCCTTATCGCTATAAGCGATCTCTTCCAGACAACCTTAGGGTAGAGGATAGCTGAAAAATATGTGTTAAAGTAGATAATTATGTTATCTTCCGTAAAAGGGAAAATTGTGGTTAGTATTTCATTATGTACGTTTGTAAATTATCGGGAACCAACGTGTCCGACTGTACCTAATGCTAAACCTTTATTACACGTTAGCGGGACACGTATCTATGTACTCGCATTGTGGTCGGCGTCCTGTGTGGGTTACCGACTAATGTTTTGGTAAAAAACCTCAGTGACGGATAAAAAATACAAATCACCATCCTATCTTTTCCCGTGGGTATAGTAGGTAATAGTCGACTAAGAGACTTCTTAAAATTTGAGCTATTCAGCCGTTGTAACACGCTGGAATAGTTTATCGGCCTGTCATGCGACTGTGATACATTTAGTGTTAGCAACCTATTTTCTTTATGTAATTTATAATGACAATTTTTGACAATAACATTCTATTTGGATTTATTATTTGACGTGCATGATAAAAAAAACAATATTTTGTTCTTTCAATGCTAGAAACGATATAGGAGATGAATTTATTCGTATTTAGCAGTTCGAATCACCAAAAAAATAGAAGTTTCAACTCCCAAATCGCCGTACCCCAACGATCGTATGCAATCGAAAATGTCCATTATTAATTCGAACACTCGAGCAATAAAATTTCGCGACGGACTCTCAGAACTCCAAACTTGCTTCTCGAACGTTCGATATCAAACAATACAGTTTTTCGATTGCGAATTTGCGCGGAGCAATTAAAAAGTTTACGAATGCGACCCGTTTTTGGTGACTTTTTTTTAAATCAACAAAGGAGTCTGTGTAAGAACATTTTTTTTAAATGTTTTTGTTTTGTTTTCGGAATGGAACCAATGTTCAAACTGTTTTGTAGATATTGTGTACTTTTAAAAATTTTCTTATTTAGATCTTGGCTGGACATGTAAAATAATAAAGTAATGATATTTTACAAGTAATTAAAAAGGTAGTAAGCGGGCAACCGATTGGTTGCGGTATAACCATCACAATTGAAGGTGTAGCTAAATAGCACAGACTGATGACGGGCAGCAGCGGCACCGGAGCGAGAAGCTACGCCTTGCGATTGCCAACTCGCCTGCCCAGCGTGGCGATTATGGGTATATCCTACTGACTGCAATGGGCTTATGATGATGATGGCGATTTTACAAGTCCAGTCAGGACCGAATTTCTGTCCCGGCGGCCAGTCTTTAAAAGATACTAGATAAGTATAGATATTCTTGATTTTCACAGCATACAGTTGACTTAAACCGTATTTCGTTAGTTGTACAATTTAGGTCTTATCGCTTTAAGCAATGTCTTCTAGACAACCTTTTCGAAGAGGATAGTTAAGTCTTTGACTGCCGAGAAACTAGACACAATAGAAAAACTATTGTTTGTCGGTCACCGGTGACCGTCATGGCGCTCAACGTGTTAATAGAAGGCCATTCATGTGATTTGGAACTATTAAAATTAATTAATATTTAGGTACAACTAGACCGCCTACATTGTACCCACTAATTATAAGTATGTTTGTAGGTATGTAAATGTTTGATTTTGTGCAATAAAGAACATCTATCTATCTAACTAACCTAGTACGCAGGAAATAATGAACTCTTAATCTCGTCAACACATACATCGTGAAATCCGTCAAAAACCATGAAAAAGCGAACGTTTCGCCTGTTTAAAGCCAAACAAACACGGCCAATTAACCGATTGTGAGCAAATATAAATAAATAACGAGCGAGCCGAGTCGAATGGAGTGCGCAAACAATGTATGTGGGAGTTCGGTAAGGCGGGCTGTGCACCACGCCACAAGTGAACGGGAATATTAAGTTTTATAGTCATCATAGCCTGATGATGATGATGATGACTGTTGTCACAGCGACTTGGGCTTCTCTTTCGCTTTCCATCAGGCGTAGGTAAGCCATTATGTCGAGCTACTATTAAACTGTTGGGGATAATCATCGTTTCGCTCCAAGCCAACCTCACTTGCCCGTGGTGCATCCTGCCGAATAACAAACGAGGCTCTGGCAACCGACTGGTGGCGGTAGAACCATCACAATTGAAGGCTTTGCTAAATACCACAAGCCGATGGCGGGCAGCAGCGTCACCGGAGCGAGAAGCTACGCCCTGTGATCGCCAACCCGCCTGCCCAGCGTGGCGATTATGGATATATCCTCCAGATGTTTGCTCTAAGTGGCGAACAACTGCAGAGGCCTATGTCAAACAGCGGAATCCAATAGGCTGATGATGAGGCTAGATTTTGATAGATGTGGGGAAGAGGCCTTTGTCCAGCCATGATGTACATGATAATGAGATACCAGTAAAAGATAGACACAACATCAAAATTTCAAGTAAACAAAAGTGTGTCGCCGCCCTAACGTCGAAAGCGCTGACCTGTCAATTATTTTCCACCATTTTTGCTCCAATATTCGCTCCATGCAGTCAGCGATTTTTCAACGTGTTTGTTTAAACTGATTCCATTTTGTTTTTCAAGCTTTCCTGACGGTTTTTGCATTGCAGCTACGTAAATATTGTTGTGTTGAAATTATTACATGCACTAGTTTTGCTGATGCACTTAAATAGGATTGTTAATTAACCAGATCGTCGACCAGCAGGGTCAAGTGGTGGTTAACTCCTCTAATACAGTGTTCGCAGGTTTGATCCTAGCACTGTAAAAACATTTGAGTGCATTTAATTGTCTGTTTGTAAGTATTGGTTAGTTGCGGCCATGCTCGGCTTATAAGATGCTTCTTCACCCCAATTGTACTGGCAATCTTTGCAGTAGAGTCTCTATCCACAAACAATGAGTATGTAACGTAAGTATTTACTTTACTTAAACTCAAACAATAATATTATACTGTATCTACATACCAATATTGAAATTCTCATACTCGCAAAATTTCAATAGCCACTCAAATTGAACTGAAGTTTCGTGTTCTCCCAAGACATATTCAGACAGAATACATTTGAAATCCCACAATATGTCAAGAACAGTCCAATCCATTCTAAAGCCCCTAAATTAGCCATAAGTGGGCACCCTCCCTCCTGCCTCTTAAGTGTAAGAATTGGACAACAGTGAAGTAACTCCAATGTAATGTTTTAACCGCCGACTTAAAAGAGGTTGTTAAAAGTTCGACGTATGTATCTATCAGTATCTACTGACAAGCAGACGTACGCAATATACTGCTATTGTGTGTGTCTGCCTGTGTCATCGTACCTTCCGACTGGGCAATCGATTGTGATGTAGCTTAAGTAGTGTAATAGTTTTAGCTACTATGTCCCCTGAATTGGTTTGCCCTTAAATACCTCTGGACAATAATAGACCAAACTGAAAAGCATGGTTTTACTCGTAGGAAAAATAAACTTGTAAGGTGATTTCTCTTTGCTTAAAAAATATGTAGATATCGTAACGCAGGTTCTAGGCTAGCAAATCCTGTCATCACAATGGTAATCCCCAATTCAATGTAAGCAGTGAGTTTCATTAAGTGTTATAAGTAGTATAATGTCTCCCGAGTTATTTAATTAAGTCATTGCCATGGACATGATGTTTTGACTGCTTTGCCCCCACTATAAATCATCTCGTAACATGTTACAACTTAACTTCGAATTATAAATTTGGTTTGCCAAAGGGTAAAGACATAAAAACTTTTACATGGGATTGAGACTTTATAATGTGACATAATGTCAAACTTTAATAAATTTACATACCGTTAGTTTCTACACTGTGCACAAACCCCGGCAAGACGGTGGCACATGTGCATGTAATAACTGGACATTTGTCAGTTTCTAATGGGGAAGCGATTCTACTTTCGGCCCTTACTTAAATCTTAATGATGGCCCCAAGTTGTAAGTGCACTTGCGTTGTTCTTAGTTAGGGATGTGAGGTTCAGTGAGTCGAGTTTAGTTGTACTTAGACGGTCGTGGCTTAGTTTTGTTCTAATTGATATACGTCATGGTGCAGACCTGCTCTAAACGGATAGTATGTGCTATAATCCTACTTTCTATTAACATTATACATGCGAAAGTTTGTTAGAATGACTGGATGGATGTTTTATTCCTCCTTCGCGGGAATAAATAAATAAATATTAGACAACATCACATACATTGCTCTAATCCCAAAGTAAGTAGCTTAAGCACTTGTGTTATGGGTATCAGAACAACGAAGGTACCACAAATAAATACTTAAATACAAATTATCAGCACCCAGACACGGAACAAACACAAGTATTCATCACACGAATGTTTGTCCCGGGTGGCAATCGAACCCACGACCCTTGGCTCAGAAGGCAGAAAATTACCTACTATACAACATTTGTTTTTTATATTCCTTTTGCCTGATGAAAAGCTAAAAGGAAGCTCAAATCGCTCTGATAACGGGCGTAAAACTTTAGTTTCCAGTCAGTTACCACAGCCATGCTGGTCTGTGAGATGCTTGCTTCTTCACGCTTCGTTTAAAAGATCCCATACTGTAAGAAGGAGGAAACACGTGTGCCGGCAAAGAATTCCACTTTTTAATAGTATGGCATCATAAGTATGAGTTACCAAATTTTTTGGTACATTATGAATTTTACAATACTTCACAAAAATAATGCTCGTACCACAGATTAACTCATAAAACCATTATTCATAAAGACATTAAAACTTCTCACATTGACGCGGGTAAAGTTGCGATCGGGTTAAGAGCTACAGAATGAATAAATGCGACAGACAACAAACTAGGTATTTAGACTCAAGTTAAGGTTTTCCTTTATACTATTCATTATACATACATATTCCATTATATTTATCTTAACTAATATTATAAAGCTGAAGAGTTTGTTTGAACGCGCTAATCTCAGGAACTACTGGTCCGAATTGAAAAATTATTTTTGTGTTGAATAGACCATTTATCGAGGAAGGCTTTAGGCTATATAACATCACGCTGCAACTATTAGGAGCGAAGAAATAATGGAAAATGTAAAAAAACGGGGGAAAAAACAACTATTCCACGCGGACAGAGTCGCGAGCACAGCTAGTATATTATATTTGTATAGTTAGGCAGACGTGAAGAAGCACTGGTATGGCAATGGCAAACGACAGATGACTGGCCCGTTACCTAGCCGTCGTTACCTGGTAGCTTACCTACCTAGTAATACCTAGTAGTCGCAGTGGCTTGGGCTTCTCTTTCGCTTTTTATCAAGCGTTGGGTAGCCGCTATGCTGACTGAATTAAATTTAATAATAACCTACCAGTCACTATATCATTGTTCGGCTTTGAGTACTATAAGTGTGTGTTGTCACATTAGATCCTAAAATTTATCAATCCATACATTCGAATGTAAGCAAATATGAATTTCAATATTTCGCTTCGTGATCCACTAGACGCGGAAGCGAGTGCGCACACGTCGGCGCCGCTGTGGACATCACTCTGCCCTTTGTGCGGTGACCATGTTCGGCCGGGGCAGGGTGAGGACATGGTGGGAGGATGAGAGGATAGATTACTGATATATTTTCAAGCAACTGCTTGTTAACTAGCGTCAAAATCAGCCTATTGCAGTCCACTGCTAGACATAAGCCTCTCCACTTGTTCGCCACTTAGTCCAGATGTTTGCCCTAAGTGGCCAATAACTGGATTTCAGATTCTGGAGGTTACACCCATAATCGCCACCCTGGTCAGGCAGGTTGGCAATCGCAGGGCGTAGCTTCTTGCTCCGGAGATGCTGCTGCCCGTCACCGGTCTGTGGTATTTAGCTACGCCTTCAACTGTGATGGTTAAACTGTTATTCAGTCACATTATGCCAGTAAGGGATGTAAGGGAGCGGCCATCATCTTTTCGCTCCAAGCCAACCTCACCTGCTCGTGTTACATCTTGCCGAATAACAAACGAGGCGCTGGCAACAGACCGGTGGCGGTATAACCATCACAGTTGAAGGCGTAGCTAAATACCACAGGACGAATACGGGCAGCCACGTCCCGAGAGCGAGAAACTACGCCCTGGGATCGCCAACTAGCCTGCCCAGCCTGGCGATTATAGGTAAATCCTGCAGTTGTTTGCCCAAAAAGTCGAACAACTGGAGAGTCCTATGTCCTGCAGTGGCTATAGGCTGATGATGAGGTATAAAAGGTAGGACTTGTAGGAGTGACAAATATGACTATTAGTGACGGGGCACCGTGGCCCGTCCTTATAACTACTTTTGCAACAGCTTAAGACAAACCTCTCACGTTCCCACGCTCCTCTTCACCAACAAGCCCTCACCCTCTCAGACCCGCGGGACGTAGGCGGCGCGTGGGCGACGTAAGTTCCACACTTATTACTTACGTGGCAATCGCGAATCAACACCCGCTAGTGTAACTTGAGCCTTCACTCCTGCGCCACCTACTTCCTAACTCTCGTGCTTTGTTTTCGTATAGTTAAAAGTCAAACGCTTTTGCAAGTACCAAAACCGATCTTTGACTTGAAATCCTACTTGACCTGACAATCGCAAGGAATAGATGTGGACTAAGTTTCTTTTTACAGTAACTCGTCAAAATAGCATAATTGTTCCTGATTTTACACGTTTCACATGAATGATTTTCGGTTGTCTCTAGAATTCCGGGACGATTAACGGGTTAAGCAGACGATGAAATCTAGTAAACTTGAGGAAACTTCCTGCGACAGTCTTTCAGAACGGCTACGACTTGGGAACCTTCAAGAAACGAGCGTATTCATATTTAAAAGGCCGACAGCGACCCTAAACTCCATTAGAGTTGTAAGTGTCCATGGGCGGTGTCGACTGCTTACCATCAGGCACTTGCTCGTCTGCCGCCTCTCGCATAAAAAAAAAATCTGCACCACGCAATCTTGATGCAACGGATATCGACGTCACTATACGGCAGAAATGCCGCTTCACATTCGCTTTTCAAGAGCCTAACGTCTTAAAAAAAAGAACATGTGTGCCACAAGAAAGCAAGCATCTGGACATGTCGTATATAACGAAGGTTCCAGATGGTCATCTAACAATGAAGGTGTCAGCGTAAAACAAAAAATGTCAGAAATCGACTTCAAAGGTGACATTTTGCTGAGACCCAGCGTTAGTTCCGATTTCTTGCACGTGCTAAAACATCCTTGTATATCTGTATGAGCTTTAACTCATAAATATTTTCTTAAGAAATAATGCTCTTGAGCCTTAACATCACCATACCTTTGCTTTTGTGTTATATTTTTATAATACCAAAATGTTCACTAATAATTTCGTATTAAATTAGTAAATACAAGGGAGGTCTTTCTCACCTGGTCGTTGTTCAAATCCATCGGATACGGTGCGGAGAATGTTCGTCGGATTAATGATGATATAGGGACGTGTGCTCAGGAAGTCATAAGTTCGTTTGGCGGAACAATAAACCGAGGTTTTAGTCAGTTGCGAAGAAAATGACTACGAAACGTTATTGTTTTATGATGTTTCTATGTGTGCTATGTAATTTTTGACAAAACTTCTTCTGAATATTTAGAGGTTTTATTAAATTGTAGTCGTAAAGTCTAGGAACAATGAAAAGTACTAATAATAGACAAATGATTTCAAATGCTCTCTGAGAGTATGGGTTTGAATCTCTATTTCCAATAAAGAAATTTCTAAGAGAAATTTGGCGATGATACTGCAGCTTGCTTCAGAAAGTATGTGTAACAATTGGTTCTGCACCAAATATCTCCACTAAAATGACAAACTACCATTCCATCTGATAATGGGAATGAACGAACCGAGTGCGTTACTGTGTTTGAGAACTATTGAATTTCCTGCATATATGGCTAGTCCTACCAAAATTTGGCTGTTGTAGGTACATTTCAGATAGTATTATATAATAATTAACATCAGTTGTTTCTGCCTTGTCCTTTTACATACTAATCTAACGAAATTCTTAGCGGTGAATTACACGCCAACTGCAAGCAAAATTCAACAAAGATATTTCGCCCAAATCAATTCTCAAGTGCCAAGACCCAATAATATTATCTGTAACAACAGTCGGAATCCCAACACACATGGGTCTTACCCCAACAATACTCTCACATAACTTAAGAGGAGCCATTAAGTTTTCAATAAGCGAGTCCGGGCCACATATTCCGGATCCGGGGTTCGACCATTATGCCTCTGATGCGGGTAGGGACGGCACGAATTAACTTATCACGGCTGTACCGCATCTGCATACCTTCAGCTTTATGGGGTAGGTACGGACTTAGGTAGGTGAAATAGTATAAAACACCTAACGGGGAAATTATTGTAATTTGAGGTACATTTTTTAAGGCAACCTTAATGTTTGAGTTCCTTGAAATTTCGAGGATTCTTAAAAAATATGTTGCTTTATTTCATAGGTAAAAAGGAGTGGTGCAGGATTTTATTTTCGGGTTCAGTACTTCTTAATTTACGAAGCGATTATTTGGCAGTATGTTGACTATATATTGGATGTTGTTGGAAAGTGAAGGCCGAAAGTATTTAGCTTTTATTATTCAGAGAGTCAAGTGTACACTAATATTGAACAAATATATAATCTTCGTTATATGTTTGTTATGTAAATCCAATAAAATATAAAGTAATCTTTCTAGCTGCAATTCAACAAATATTACAGCACCTCAATACCACGACGAACTACAAACACAACACATTAACATTTGAAACGTCCAAGTCTGGAAGCTATGGAAACAGTAACTTTATTAGCGCTGGTCCCAAATTCGCCCCTGCACCACCCCGGCCTCGGACACGGGTGGCTAAGACACATATCTCAGACAGGGATGCAAGAAATGCCCACACCCCAATATGTAGATTTGTACCTCCTACTGACTGTGGTCATTATTCTATGACAGACCAACGGTTTTGGTATTTGATTTAATGCTAGTAACATTAATAATATTTTCAAGGAAATTAGAAATTTGATCGAACTTTGTCGAAAGTGATCTAAATATACATTATGCTTGTGGACCCAAATATACATGCATAAATGCACAAGACAAAGGCCAATCTACACTAATTATTGTCATGGAATTAGATCTAATTATTTTAATTTCAGGTATTATTAAACATACCTCAACTACGAGGTTTTAATATCCATAAGTACAAAAATTAAAATGGGGGTTTCTCAAGGACCGGTTTTAGGTACTTTATTATTTTCGATGTTCATAAGTGACCTGTGCCTGAATGTTTAACACTGACACATTACTGATGTAAATTGTAACGTTACGAGTAGTAGAACATTTTATACACTAACTTTGTAGAAGGCTCCTTCAAAGTATCAAGTCTATCTCGTCGCATTACCCGCATGCCTCCAATCAGCACGTGGAGGAGCGAATGTTTTGTCTCGGCCGTGCCATGTGACAGTCGGAGCGGAGCGGGGTATGTCTCGAATATCCCTCATTGCGGCCGACATGTTTCGATTAAGACAACCCTTTTAAACTGGGAGCTGGGATGCAGAAATATTAGTCGAACTACACGTTTGGGATGTGAAGTTATCCAAATTGATGGGGGTTTTAATGATATGTGTAGAAGATATTTATAAAAGGAACGTTAGTTTTCCTTTAATGCTGTATTACTAGACAAGTACATAAATAACGAGATCGTATTTTATGTCATAGTTTATACATAAATAATAATTATCATTTCCGTTATTACGATATTGAAACTCATTATGCTGTTATTACGGAACTGATATTTGCTGGTGAACATTGTTGCACGCGAACTCAAGACCTTTGACTGGTGATGGCTGAAACCAGACAGAGGCATCACTGTTTTGCATTGCTAGAGTATACTTGAAGCGCGATGATTTAAATTACAAAGTAGTTTATTGTTTTTTGATTTTGTATGTGTATGCGTGCCTGCATTTGCTCATGATGTTGCGGTATATATGGGCTAAAGAGATCACTTACCACCAGGTGATATTCAGGCCTGTTCGCTCCCTGTGTCATAAATAAAAATTACCTGTTGACGAAATGTAAAAAACCTCAACTGTCAAAATCCCAACTCCCGGTCTACCGTCTCAAGACGTCGCAGGGCTGTCTCGCGTTTTCGAATGGTGTCTATGAGCCTATGGTGTCTATGTCTATGGGTTAAAGTGATTACTTACCGTTACCACCAGGTGACACTCAGGCCCGTTTGCTCCCTCGGTCATAAAAAAAGCTTCTACCTGTATATTAGACGAAATACAAAAACTTCAATTATCAAAATCACAGCTCCCGGTCTACCGTCTCAAGACGTCGCAGGGCTGTCGCGCGCAGACTGCAATAACACAATAACATACGAGTACGCGTCCGCTTCAGTTATTAATGCCGGTCTCACTCGGCGATGAGCTTATTTAAATAGCTCTTTGGACTGTGGATAGCGTTCGGTATTGATTGGTGGACTCAGTACTGAGGAAATGGAAATGGCGGATCTTGTGCTGTCGTTTGTAGATTGTTTATTGGTATGGTGAGTGAAGGAAGACTTGTGTTTGCGGACATTGTTGTGCACTTTAAAAATTCCTTTTTTTTTGACATGGGACCGTAGTTCGGTTAATAATTTGCACCTGTCTTCAAACCGTTATTGTTATCAGACAACATTTGATTCTTTCGACCCTCAAAGCAAATATCTTAACCACACAACGAAAACACCACAACAAGAGAGGTAGGGCATAGCGAATCTTCGCTCGAATTGAGCTGCCCGTCCGGGGAAGGACCGCCACCCAATAGAATACCGCAGCAAAATGACCTCCGGGTCGTGTATCTGCTGGTGAGTAGGGAGCTCGTGGGGGGTTAGGGTTGGGCCGGCATGGCGGTGCCAACTGACAGGTAACTGGCCAGTTACTTGCCCGTTGTCACATCGACTTCTTGGGCTTCTTTTTCGCTTTGCATCAGGCGTAGGGAAGCCATTATGTTGAGCTACTATAAAAAAATATCCTAATGTAACAAAGATTTTCTTATTACAATCTTGCTTCATGGTTACTTCACAATACAAAACATGCGATCCTTTCCATCCCTACTTTCGTTCGTGTCGCTCCTCCAGTATCATACTTCTTCATCCTACAGTTTCTCACTTGCAAATGCAAAATAATTAATTTTGCGTGTTTAAAAAAATTGCCTTTGGCAGCCCTCGGTTCCCGTATCGTGCAAGGAGCCGGACAATGAAATATTCGCTCATTAGCCCGTCTACTGATTAATTGGGCTTCTTAGTGGGAGGGTGGGGTCTCACTAGTGGAGGGTATAAGTTGGGAAATTGTAAATTAGGTTCTTTTGCCATTTAAGATAGATAGATACTCTTTATTGCACAAACACAGACATTACAGGAAAACAAAATTATCACAAACAAAACATAGTACAACTTAGGCGGTCTCATCGCTTGTAGCGATCTCTTCCAGACAACCTTCAGGTAGAGGAAACCAAGTTCACAAGGGATGGGTATTCTGGTGCAAAATTATCTACTGTTAAGTCAAGTAGGTACATACATAAACATAAATATACTAAGTACTATTATATTGTATTAATACAAACATATACATACGAATACATATAAATAAGTTAGTTTAAGTGTTGATTTCTCAATCGCCTGTTAAAGTTTAACAGACAGAAAAAGGTGATATTACTGTTGTAATCAGTTTTAGATTTATTTAATAAGAAATAGTCATAAATTACGTCCTGTGTGGCTTTCTTACCTCTTATTAATTTGTAAATTGTTTTATATTCTTTACAAACAAATATACAAATTTGGGCGTCTTTTTCGCTTTCCATTACACCACGGGCCAAGCAGCTATAATAAAATACATTAATTGCATTACTGATTTTTAGACATTTTATAGAAGCTTATGTAAGAAATGCAGGATTATACAGAAGCTACTAAACCACGCGGCAAGTTGCCCATACAATCTCTCTCTCTCTGTGGTCGGTCCCTCATGTCTGAGGATCGTGGTCAGCGTCAGGGTCGCATCTGGAGCGGATAATTTGCTTCCGGCCCCTGTCCAGCGCGTCTCTTACCACCGTGTGGAACTTGGAGGACGACGAGTCTTTCACTTGATCGGTCCATCTGGTTGGTGAACGACCGCGCGATCTTCTGCCCTCGGTGTTCCCAACCACCCATACAATAGACGTAGGATAAATACTTGTACAACAGAAACGATGAAGTCTTTCACGGGTGTTTCACCGAGTGTAATACAGAAGGCGAGTTAACCCTACCAGCGGCAAGCCTCGTAAGACCGAGATTCCAGACATACTTGAATTTCAAGAAAGACATTCGGCCTCACGACCTTGATAGTACCTACTTGGATTTATAAAAGAGCGGTCTTAGACCTTAATTGCTCCGCTCACACTGGCGCCATACAAAAGCTTGTCGGCTCTTTACTTAGCCATTGTATTGTTTATACAGGAGATATAATGTGTTTTGTCGGTAGCGTTGCTCGATACAGCGTACTTTATGTGCCAGATAAACTGTCCGACTCAAGAATGTGGATAATTATTATCTTCCAGATAATAGGCTTTCAAATTTGTAATGGTATTTTCATGGGATTAATATAAATGTTCTTTGTGCTGCTGATTAAATAAATCCTTAATATCCTTGCTATATCTTGTAAATTAAGTGCGCGATTGTTCTCAATTGCATAGAAATTAGCACCAGTTAACATCAGGTCGTTGGCTATTCCTTAACTGGGAGTGAGTTGGTTCAAAAAAATGTTTTGTATAAATGAACTAAGTATGCATTCAGATATTGTTAATCAATTTGTAAGGGCGAGCATCCACAGAAGTAGGTCAGCCGTTTGTATGGAATATATCGCTCATAGTGATGAGATTGCCTGAATTGTGCAAAAATGGTATATTCTCCTTTTAAATCCAACATAGTATTATGTTATCTTCGCTTCACAGTCAGTCAGTCACTTTAGTAAACCAATCATTTAGCCTCAGCTGCACTCCGCACAGCTCCGCTTATGAGGAAATGCATCGTAAGGCTACCCTAACCCATGTCCTAAACTAAAAAGCTTTGTTCAGACCAATTTAAGGGTTTTCTAAATTATACCAACCTATGACCACATGGTAGATATCTTGTTTAGGTAAAACATGAAATAAAATATATTATAATCCTTTGTGAAATATAGGTCTTAAAAAAATTTGTTGCGTAATAAACACTACGAGTTGTGATAAATTCAAACCAAAATCAACAACAACAGTTCAAACACGGCAACCGTTCCCAAAACGACACAAATCCTAAATCAAATGGACAATTGTCATCACATAAACTGCCCGTTAAGCGGCCCAACACGTACAGGTAAACAACACATGACAACCCTAACAAAACCCAAATGCTAAACACAAACAGTCTTACACTCAAGACATAAAGCTGAAATTCGCGCAATAAATCAATAGGGCTGTCCAATTCGCAAGGAACATTCGTCTCTATTAAACTCGTATTGCGAGAAAGGATGGGTTGAAACAGTAGTTCGCCTCACATGAACATAATTGTCGAATGCAGATGTTGCTCGATCCCTACTGAGATTAATTCTAACGAGGGACGCACTATAATTATACGGGTTATGGCTTGGTACAAGACATACGGAATTTGTGCCAATTTATTTAGAAACTTCTTTAGATATGACGCAATTTTTTTTTTCATTTGTGTGTCCAAAATTATAGAAGGCTAAGTATGGAATGGAATGGAAACTCTACTACTAATAACCTGGGATACTCCATATTTTAAATCATTGTCCACGATCAACCTTTTCTTTGTTTAATATAAAGGTATTATTCAAATAAACAATGAGTCCAGATAATGTCAACCTATTTCTACACTAAACTAAGGGCGAGTTTCCACCGCAGCGGGGTAGAAAGTTGTCCGGAAGAGATCGCTTATAGCGACAAGTAGTAATAGTTGTATACTAGCCACCTCTGTCCAGCAGTGGACTGACACGGGCTAATGATGATGATGATGAACCTTTTCTTTTCATTCATGTTTTTAGGACTCAAAGAAGAAATGCTTATGAAGCGCTTAGAAGGAAAGTCACTCACTGCTTCAGACTTCTTTTCGTTCTAGACAGAGGTTGATTGGGCCTTTGATGGTCGGAGCAGAAAACCTGTCAACAATAAACACAACACTTCCTGTAAATAAATAAATAACTAAGGATACCTATCTTTTACAGTATCTTATGCGAAAATTACAATAGAAATAATTCTACGGTTATATAATACACTAGCTGTGCTCGCGACTTCGTCCGCGTGGAATAGTTATTTTTTCCCCGTTTTTTTTTTACATTTTCCATTATCTCTTCGCTCCTAATAGTTGCAGCGTGATGTTATATAGCCTAAAGCCTTCCTCGATAAATGGTCTATTCAACACAAAAAGAATTTTTCAATTCGGACCAGTAGTTTCAGAGATTAGCGCGTTCAAACAAACAAACAAACTCTTCAGCTTTATAATATCTGTTAAGATATAACTATGAACGCTAATTATTCCAACTTGCACCACACCCGGGCAATACGCGTATTACACACGTAGCTTTCGAGGACGCGCCGATCCCGACACACGCGCACGGTAATCCCGGATCACCCGCAAATATTGGGACTGGACCCGATTTGCATTTCACCTACCACTGGTCGGATTAATGTTTAGGTACGATTAGAATTTAGTTGTATCAAAATATGATATCTGGGAACATTGCTTATGTTTTAAGTGGGGTAGGGCATAGCGAATCTTCGCTCGAATTGAGCTGCCCGTCCGGGGAAGGACCTCCACCCTATAGAATACCGCAGCCAAATGACCTCGGGGTCGTGTTTCTGCTGGTGAGTAGGGTCTCCGGAGCTCGTGGGGGGTAAGGGTTGCGCCGGCATGGCAGTGGCAACTGACAAGTAACTAACCAGTTAGGTACTTGCCAGTTGTCACAGCGACTGCTTCTCTTTCGCTTTCCATCAGGCGTAGGGAAGCCATTATGTCGAGCTATTATAAAAAAAAAATTGATACGAACGTAAAGTGCCGAGGTAAGTAAAGCGGAATAAAGAAAATACCGCATCATCATCAGCCTATTGCAGTCCACTGCTGGATATAGACCTCTCCGATTGTTTGCCTCTTAGGACAAACACCTGGAGGCTTTACCCGTAACCACCACGCCGGGCAGGCGGGTTGGCGATCGCAGGGCGTAGATTCTCGCTCCGGTCACGCAGCTGCCCGTCATCGGCCGATGGTATTTAGTTTCGGCTTCAATCATGATAGTTAAACCGTCACCAGTTGGTAACCAGGCATACAAAAAATATATAAGTTTAATAATACAGGCAGACATTCATTTAAATTAATATAGACACACAAATTATTTCACAGATAGATACACATATACAGATGCTACTTGAAACAATTTAGTATATCTAAAAATTTATCCCAGACTGTGGTGTTGCACATCCGAGTCAGCCCCTAGGCTGGCTAGGCTAGGAGCCTACTCCGTAGAGAATGCCAGCCAAAATTGGCCAGCAAAGCATTATAGCCCGTCAAAGTAGCTTCCGAAATAGGGAAAAATAATCAAACATTCAGCCAATTTTGAGCTTTTGCGAATTGATGTAACTTTAAATATTTGTTTTGACCGGACTACTATTACAAGGCACATGTAATCGCACACCTACATCCCCTACAAGCTATCAAAACACCGCAAACCCAAGTCGCGTTGGCGACTCCATTATAAAAGTACCCGGGGCGCGAACGCGATACGATACGGTGCGATACGCTACGCCACACGGCACGGCAGACGATAAGCCGCGTCCCGCAGGCGGACGGATTCATATCCGAATTAATAATCTCCATCTCGATATGGGAATAACTTGTTACGTGTGACGCGGACGCGGGTGAGGGAAAAGGTGGAGGCGGCTGTTGGATACCTAATAGTGCCAATAGGCTATTATGACTAAAAATTGTAATAAGTCCGTCTTTTAGCTTATTCAAAAATAAAAGACACGTGTTTTTCCTTTTTAAATTAACAATAGCAAAGATACAAAGCATCAAAAGGAGTGGGAGTCTTTGACGTCACTCGCTTCCGTAAAAATGCCTCACCGAGTGACGTCACGCGTAATTAACTTTAACTATGGGCTATAACTTTGTTATTTTTGTCTAATTTTCAAATAAAAAAATTCGTGTCTTTTATTTTTGAATAAGCTAAAAGACGGACTAATTACAATTTTTAGCTATAACACATGTAGTTATAATAAATGTACATATAAATTATAATAAGTATCAAATTATCCGAGTTATTCTCGTATCAATTTAATATTTCATCCTTATCATCTTGATATTTGGAAGCCTTACAAGTTATATTTTCCACGCAATTGCACCTCGTGCAACGATTCTATGAAGAAGGAATTATGAAATAATGTGACATTTCCGAATGGATACGACTTAGAAACCTTAATAAAGCAAGCCTATAAATTCTTCAAGTGCCCGCAACCTGTGACTTCCCTAATGTTGCGATGTCTATGTGCCGAAGTAATCACTTATCATCAGGTGACCTTCAAACCTATTTGCCCCCACTGTCATGAAAAATTACCTGTAAATAAAGCCATCCAAGCAGACCGAAGTCATTCTTAATTAATTAACAGCCTTGGTCCGTCCACTGCTGAATGTACATTGTACATTTTTCTACCATACAAATGCTTTCCCCATCCAGCAACTGCCAGCTGTTCTTCCAAGGTCATCCGCCCAACGGGTTGCTGGACGTCCTAAACAACAACGACAAAATTGCCGCATCGTCTTCGATCCGAATCTTCGTAACTCTATGACACAGAATATTAGGTGGATTCAATTTCCTTCACAATATTGTTGATATGTAGCGGCTACACGACTAATGCGATTTAAATGTGTATCGAGTTGCAAACGATGACGTATCGTGTGTCGATTATCGATATCATTGCTAAACAAACGAATGATGTGCCAAAGTATCGAATAGATAAATTGAATTTGAACTTTGAAGAAACCTATTAGGTATTATTTTACATTGACGACTTTAAAGTTGGATTTGTAAGGTTCCATCATCATCATCAGACTATTGCACTTAGGGTAACATTTGGAGGATATACTCATGTATATCTACTGTCACAATGACGGCAAAGAGGATCGGGCTCTCTCCCGATCCTCCATAGGTACCGGCCGAAGAACCCATGCCCTGTAAGGACCTGGGTCAGTCGGTACGTCATCACGCCGTGAGGGCGCCGCATCCACTCTTCCAAGATGGGGCCAATGGCCTGAGTGGGGCGGCCTCGAGGCGCTCACGCCATACTTTAAGTGCTTCTGCCTCAATGGCCACTCTTTGCGCTCCGACCTAGACGGATAAACTGCGGCGAGTACAGGAGCGTCCAGGTCCTATGGAAGGGCTTTCGGTTACCTATCGCAAGTGTTGTGAGCGGCTGAGTCTCTTGCTCGACTGTATCATAAAGTCGAGGTTAGTATAGGTAGATTTCAAATCTTGCTATTCTTCTAAACAACTTTATAAAATCACCAGGTGAGTAAACTTAGTGAAAGGGTGCTAACTATATTGAAAGCGACCCATCTGATTTCGGTCCGCAATTATCGAAGCCAAAGATTCTATGCAAATCATCCCACACTGAGCGGTAATGGAACCCAAACATATTAATTTGTACCCACATCTGCGAGGATCCTAACACGCAACTTACGGGATAAGAGTAGGCTGTCCATGTGTACTGATTATGCAGGAATGATTTGAATTTGGAAATCGACGCCGCAATGTCTCTGCAGTGTTTTGTTTTTGCGAATGCCTTTTTTCAACAGAGTACTTGCAGTCTAACGGTCGTACTATCTGACTATGAAATTAAAGAGTACACCTGTTTGCGCACGCACTTTAATATCGCTTGTGCGCTTATCTATTGAAGATTGGCCGCTACGGCTGAAATTTGGTCAGAAAAGTATTTTATTATGCTATCTTGTTATTAGAATTGCTCAGTCCAAGCAAGAAATCCGTGGTCGGGTCGAATTTTTTATTGTCATAGTAGCTCGACATAATGGTTTTCTGTTAAGAAACTATTCAGATCAGATGCTGCCTGGAGTCAGGCAGTTGGCGGTGGTAATCTTAATATGTACATCTCATATATCGTTCCGTAGGATTATGTGAGGATGGTTCTACTCACCTGAGTTTTAGCTCGCACTTGAACACTATAATTTATCTTCTGCATACTAGGCTCTGCTCTGCTCTTTGTAGATTTTGACGATGCTGCGTAGTGGCCGAATCAAGTGAGTATTATTTATACTATACATTTGTAAAATGTATAAGAGCTGTGGTTTTTTGTTAATTAAACAAGTCAATCTACGATAAAGCATTATTTATATGTTCACGTACATCTTTTTTGACCTCGTTTATTCCCGTCCATCAACATACTTACGTCTGGTCACCCTAGGCGCGAGGACAGCCCGGGTCATGAGTTGCAGGTTGTAATACATTACCATACATTTACATATCACACGGCGGACTTGCCCGTACTAATAACTAGTTCACTATTCGCGATTTCGGAAACTGAATAAAATATACCATGGAAGGGATCATCCGACATTTTGTTTGTATGGAATTGGAATCTCATTTATCAATACGTACGTTGTACGCATGTTTCTGGGAAATAGTTTATGTATCAGAAAGTCATTAACCTGTGATTTCAAAAATCACACACGCTTACAGCACTATGAAAGAACGTGCGATATGTAGGTACCATGTGGTGCTTGAAGGTTGTCTGAAAGAGATTGTTACAAGCGATAAGAACGTGTTTTGTTTGTAATATGTTTTCCTGTAATGTCTGCGTTTTGTGCAATAAAAAGTATCTATGTATTTATCATGATGATTGTTCATCGCCACCTCCTTGCTGGGCTTAAGATAGCTGTGGTAATGTTTTCCGCATCGCGATCAAAGTCACTTCACGAGTGTTTTTCTCAGCGTAAGGTGGTTGCTAACTCTACCACCGGCTGAGAAGCTGAAATCTTTTACGGGCAAACCCTACCAGCTGGTGAGATTCTCAAATCTCACAAGATCCCTTAATAGACACTTACGATACCTACGGAAAGTTATGGAACGGTGACTCGTATTCTTTTTCATCACCACAAGGACAAAAAGTAGTAGTACGCTTTCATTGTAACCTGTACAAGAGCCATCTAAGTTTTATCCATTATACTAGCTTTCTCCGACGGGTCGCCCGTGTTAATGTAACATTTGTCACTAAAGACTTTTTTGCACGAATTTCTGTTCCACCATGATCCCTATCCCAATCCATATTACGAACACTTTAACGATCTCGACATAATTAGTATGAATGACCGATACATACATCAGTCTAGAGTTCACAGAATCAAATCAATAACCAATCACAGAGCACCATAATCCGAGACACGAAGGGACTCAAATCAAAAAGGGGAACAAAAAGTAGTACGTAGTGTTTTTTTTTAATAGTAGCGACATAATGGCTTCCCTTCGCCTGATGGAAAGCGAAAGAGAAGCCCTAGTCGCTGTGACAACTGGCAAGTAACAGGTTAGTTACCTGTCAGTTGCCACTGCCATGCCGGCCCAGCCCTAACCCCCCACGAGCTCCGGAAACCCTACTCACTAGCAGAAACACGACCCGGAGGTCATTTGGCTGCGGTATTCTATTAGGGTGGAGGATAACATGTAGTATAACATGGCTCACAAATGCTAGGTGCGAGAAGCCCAAGATCGATGCAAGTGGCGAACTATTAGATAGGGCTATGGACAGCAATGGACTGTGAAAGACTGATGATGGCGTAGTATGCTTTCGTTGTAGTCTGTACAAAAGCCTTCTAGGTTATATCACCATACGGTCGATACTTCAACCTAGAGTTCAAACAATGAAATCAATAACCAATCACAGAGCACCATAATCCGAGACACGAAGGGACTCAAATCCCTAATAACATGTAACTCGGTCCCCAACTCCGCGCCGGCCGTTAGAACTAATCCGTACGTACGTATCTGGCCGTGGAAGTTTCGTACGATATCATTGTTCCGTCGGCGATGGCCGATACCGGGCGAGGCCGGGCCGGGACGCGGCGAATCTCACGTATTTGATCGCTTGTTACTGTGTGTACTTGCGTTGTTACATATGACAGGGTACTTGTATAGAGTTGTCGTAACTGTTTTTTTTTTCGTCACCGAAAAAACAAAAAAGTAGTACGTAGTGTTTTTTTTAATAGTAGCGACATAATGGCTTCCCTTCGCCTGATGGAAAGCGAAAGAGAAGCCCTAGTCGCTGTGACAACTGGCAAGTAACAGGTTAGTTACCTGTCAGTTGCCACTGCCATGCCGGCCCAGCCCTAACCCCCCACGAGCTCCGGAAACCCTACTCACTAGCAGAAACACGACCCGGAGGTCATTTGGCTGCGGTATTCTATTAGGGTGGAGGATAACATGTAGTATAACATGGCTCACAAATGCTAGGTACGAGAAGCCCAAGATCGATGCAAGTGGCGAACTATTAGATAGGGCTATGTACAGCAATGGACTGTGAAAGACTGATGATGACGTACTATGCTTTCGTTGTAGTCTGTATAAAAGCCTTCTAGGTTATACCACTATACGGTCGATACTTCAACCTAGAGTTCAAACAATGAAATCAATAACCAATCACAGAGCACCATAATCCGAGACACGAAGGGACTCAAATCCCTAATAACATGTAACTCGGTCCCCAACTCCGCGCCGGCCGTTAGAACTAATCCGTACGTACGTATCTGGCCGTGGAAGTTTCGTACGATATCATTGTTCCGTCGGCGATGGCCGATACCGGGCGAGGCCGGCCGGGACGCGGCGAATCTCACGTATTTGATCGCTTGTTACTGTGTGTACTTGTTGTTACATATGACAGGGTACTTGTATAGAGCTGTCGTAACTGTTTTTTTTTCGTCACCGAAAAAACAAAAAAGTAGTACGTAGTGTTTTTTTAATAGTAGCGACATAATGGCTTCCCTTCGCCTGATGGAAAGCGAAAGAGAAGCCCTAGTCGCTGTGACAACTGGCAAGTAACAGGTTAATTACCTGTCAGTTGCCACTGCCATGCCGGCCCAAGCCTAACCCCCACGAGCTCCGGAAACCCTACTCACCAGCAGAAACACGACCCGGAGGTCATTTGGCTGCGGTATTATATTAGAGTGGAGGATAACATGTAGTATAACATGGCTCACAAATGCTAGGTGCGAGAAGCCCAAGATCGATGCAAGTGGCGAACTATTAGATAGGGCTATGGACAGCAACGGACTGTGAAAGACTGATGATGACGTAGTATGCTTTTGTTGTAGTCTATACAAAAGCCTTCTAGGTTATATCACCATACGGTCGATACTTCAACCTAGAGTTCAAACAATGAAATCAATAACCAATCACAGAGCACCATAATCCGAGACACGAAGGGACTCAAATCCCTAATAACATGTAACTCGGTCCCCAACTCCGCGCCGGCCGTTAGAACTAATCCGTACGTACGTATCTGGCCGTGGAAGTTTCGTACGATATCATTGTTCCGTCGGCGATGGCCGATACCGGGCGAGGCCGGGCCGGGACGCGGCGAATCTCACGTATTTGATCGCTTGTTACTGTGTGTACTTGCGTTGTTACATATGACAGGGTACTTGTATAGAGCTGCCGGAACTGTTTATTATGGACCAATACGTTCACCATCATTATCAGTCTTTATCAGTCTTCTGCTGGACATAGGGCTCTTCCAATGTTTTCCACTTTTATAGATCCTGGGCTTCTTAACAATATCTTCGATTCACGTATGAGGCGTGATCTTTTACGGGCAAATCAGACCACCGGCTGAGAAGCGAATCTCTCAAAAGATCCTTTAGTACTCTCTTACGACACCTACGGGAAGAAATGGCGCGGTGATTTGCAATCTTTTTTTTTTTCGTCACCGAAAAAACATAAAGTAGTACGTAGTATCTATAACATGGCTCACAAATGCTAGGTGCAAGAAGCCTAAGATCGATGCAGGTGGCGAACTATTAGATAGGGCTATGGACAGCAATGGACTGTAAAAGACTGATGATGACGTAGTATACTTTCGTTGTAGTCTGTACAAGAGCCTTCTAGGTTATATCACTATAAGTACGGTCGATACTTCAACCTAGAGTTCAAACAATGAAATCAATAACCAATCACAGAGCACCATAATCCGAGACACGAAAGGACTCAAATCCCTAATAACATGTAACTCGGTCCCCAACTCCGCGCCGGCCGTTAGAACTAATCCGTACGTACGTATCTGGCCGTGGAAGTTTCGTACGATATCATTGTTCCGTCGGCGATGGCCGATACCGGGCGAGGCCGGCCGGGACGCGGCGAATCTCACGTATTTGATCGCTTGTTACTGTGTGTACTTGCGTTGTTACATATGACAGGGTACTTGTAAAGAGCTGTCGTAACTGTTTATTACGGACAATACGTTCACCATCAGTATCAGTCTTCTGCTGGACATAGGGCTCTCCCAATGTTCGCCATTTTGATCGATCCTGGGCTTCTTAACAATACCTTCGATTCACGTTAATGCACGTATGAGGCGTGATCTTTAACAGGCAAATCCAACTACCAGCTGAGAAGGGGAAATCTCAAAAGATCCTTTGTAGACTCTTACGACACCTACGGGAAGAAATGGCGCGGTGATTTGCAATCTTTTTTTTTCGTCACCGAAAAAACATAAAGTAGTACGTAGTATCTATAACATGGCTCACAAATGCTAGGTGCAAGAAGCCTAAGATCGATGCAAGTGGCGAACTATTAGATAGGGCTATGGACAGCAATGGACTGTAAAAGACTGATGATGACGTACTATGCTTTCGTTGTAGTCTATACAAAAGCCTTCTAGGTTATATCACCATACGGTCGATACTTCAACCTAGAGTTCAAACAATGAAATCAATAACCAATCACAGAGCACCATAATCCGCGACACGAAGGGACTCAAATCCCTAATAACATGTAACTCGGTCCCCAACTCCGCGCCGGCCGTTAGAACTAATCCGTACGTACGTATCTGGCCGTGGAAGTTTCGTACGATATCATTGTTCCGTCGGCGATGGCCGATACCGGGCGAGGCCGGCCGGGACGCGGCGAATCTCACGTATTTGATCGCTTGTTACTGTGTGTACTTGCGTTGTTACATATGACAGGGTACTTGTAAAGAGCTGTCGTAACTGTTTATTACGGACAATACGTTCACCATCAGTATCAGTCTTTATCAGTCTCCTGCTGGACATAGGGCTCTCCCAATGTTCGCCACTTTTATAGATTCTGAGCTTCATAACAATACGCTCGATTCACGTTAATGCACGTATGAGGTGTGATCTTTAACAGGCAAATCCAGCCACCGGCTGAGAAGCGGAAATCTCAAAAGATCCTTTAGTAGACTCTTACGACACCTACGGGAAGAAATGGCGCGGTGATTTGCAATCTTTTTTTTTTCGTCACCGAAAAAATATAAAGTAGTACGTAGTATAACATGGCTCACAAATGCTAGGTGCGAGAAGCCCACGATCGATGGAAGTGGCGAACTATATGATAGGGCTATGTACAGCAATGGACTGTGAAAGACTGATGATGACGACTACGTCAGCATACTAATGCTTTCGTTGTAGTCTGTACAAAAGCCTTCTAGGTTATATTACTATACGATCGATACTTCAACCTAGAGTTCAAACAATGAAATCAATAACCAATCACATAGCACCATAATCCGAGACACGAAGGGACTCAAATCCCTAATAACATGTAACTCGGTCCCCAACTCCGCGCCGGCCGTTAGAACTAATCCGTACGTACGTATCTGGCCGTGGAAGTTTCGTACGATATCATTGTTCCGTCGGCGATGGCCGATACCGGGCGCGGCCGGGCCGGGACGCGGCGAATCTCACGTATTTGATCGCTTGTTACTGTGTGTACTTGCGTTGTTACATATGACAGGGTACTTGTATAGAGTTGTTACACCGTAAGGTTTTCCAGTGTAAAGGAAATTCATCATCACAGACTGCAAACTTGCCTTAGTCACCTCACTCGCCAGGCCGGTTTGTTACTGCAGTAGGTTTTATTAGTAAGTATCCAGATAAACGCTGCTGCCTACTTCCTGATATTCCCTTAGTCATCTTCCACGATACCCACAGGATTATTTATTTAAAACTTTATTGCACAAAATGGTACAAAAGGCGAACTTAATGCTAGGAACATTCTCTACCAGTTAACCTTTGGATCATGCAGAGAGCAAATGTGTGTGCGGTGAGTGTAAAAAGAAACACTGTAAAAGATAATACCTAATTTATAATCAATAAACTAATATGCTAAATATACTACTTATTAAAATGTGCTATAAATACGTATACATACATGGATATATATATATAGGATTGTAGCCTGTATAAGAGTGTGTCTTATATTATTAGACAACCGACACCTTAATAAAAAAAATACAGTTCAGAGAACCAAATTCTTGAAAGGGACCGTTTAGATTTTCGGATTGCCATCATTACCACGAAATTACCAATCATACACGACCATTGTTGTGGATTCCGGATTTAGGATAGGAGGTGAGATGTGGTGGCATCTCACATCATGGGTGTCATAGAAAACTAAGGAAACATCATGAAACGGGCAGCAGCGTTTACCTGGACACAAACAAAAGTTACAGCGGTCACATTCCACCTGCCAAGCGTGGACATCAAGGCAAATTCCCTCAAATAACAATTGTCATTTGGTAAAGCAGCGGACGTTTGAAGGCTGATGATGACGCAACTAAAATCCGAGACACAAAGGGACGTGAGGTGGTTATAACAGCTCTGTATAAATACGAATAACGAAGACCACGATGTGTACAAATCAAACAGGCAATGTCTCAGCAGCCAATCAACAATTTCAAGATGTTTGCCGCGGGACCGAGCGCAGATGATTTGCAGTAACAGAATTTCTGGACCGAGCTAGAACGGCGGTGCATTCAGCAGGCACTTGGAATATTGCCCGTTTAGAACAACTATGCTATGTGGTAAGGTTAAATGAATAAACTCGATTACAATCATTTATTTAACCATATTATAATCGTCACGCTGGGCAGGCGGGTTTTGCGATCGCGGGGCGTAGCTTTTTGCTCCGGCGACGCTGCTGCCCGGTCTGTGATATTTAGCTACGCCTTCAATTGTGATGGCTTTACCGCCATAAGTCAGTTATCAGCGCCTCGTTTGCTATTCGGCAGGATACACCACGGGCAGGTAAGGTTGGCTAGCGAAATGATCATAGACCGCTCCCTAAGAGTAGGCGCGCACTGGTGACTTTTGTCACCGCGACAGATATCTCTCTTCTTCCCATTATAAAAAAGCAAAAGAGATGAAACGACTGTCACGGTTACAAAAAGTTACCTAGACTTACATCCGAACTCAAACTTCTTGTTTTAATCAAATCACAACTTAAACTTCTTTTAATTTACACTCAAACATTCCAGGACTAGGTAGCCTTATTAATACCCAGTATGTGTCACCGAAATTCCTCACCTGCCTATTGATTTGATAAGCCCAAGTATTCAACCACCCACTTGCTTTAATAATGACTTAATGACTGCTAAATTACTTACAGAATGCTAATATTGCATACACGATTAGCTCACAGCAATGCATACATCTAACCCATCCAGATACTGTTATTAAGTGTTTAATAATTATTTGATCCTATAATTTAGGGTTGTTATATTTTTCATAATGGCAGGTTGGTATAATTTATGTCTCTAGTCGTGTGTAAATTTTAATCGACGTAATCTTGGTTTACAGGTTATTTAAGTTGCTAAATGTTTCGTTGATGGATTATGTGTGTGACTAGATTAAGGGATAAATCTTTGAGATACGAAGTAAAGGTAGATTGACGGAGGAAATAGTTTTTTTTTTTTGCATAATGTAGGTACTGGCGTGGAAATTTGCAGAGCAGTAAACGCTAAGCACGTTACAGTAAAAAAGTTTTTAATTAAACTGTTTTACACTATTTCTTGGACATTGCAGGACGGTGAGGGCATTTCGAAATTCCACCAAATATATTAATGTAATACACCATGTGTATAAAACCCAGTGAGTATGACCATTTTCTATTTGGCTCGGGGCAGGTACCGAGCTAATTTATTCACGAAATTAAACCTCATAAGAAAAATTTAACGCGAATGATTGAATCTAAAGCACAGATCTGTGATCTAGAGCATCCTAGGATTCAAAGTCCTTGGCAATAAAACTAAAGCATGTGAATCAAATAATGCCTACTTTTGATATTGGTTTTTAAAACACCATAAATTTACTTCTTAGATTTTTGATTCCATTTTGGCCTGGCGGATCAAAAAGAGCATTTCAAATGCAGCTTAGACACACTAAACTGTGCAATACCTGCGATTTGTGATTGTGACTTTAGAAATTGTTTAGTAGATAATGCTGAGCAGGTATTCATATCTATCTCGTATTGTTCTGAACCAATACCCAGGACCGGCAACATGTTACGTTACAAATACAGGAATACCTTAATCTTATTTGCATGTATGACATAACGGGAGCTGATCGGTATCCCGGCTTATCGGGATTACGCGCGAGACGCGATTCCTAATGTTGGGGACGCGTCTCCCGAATAAGGGATTAGGAAGGTGTGAGTACGGGATTGTTGTGGGGATGAGTTTATTTGAGATGATTTTTTTTATTGAAATGGAAAGCTAAGAAGATACATTGCGACTGATATGACCTTTATCTCAATCCTGCTATGGTAGTATCAATGCAAGAAGTTAGAGTTGGTTTAAAGTTTTAACTCGTGCAGCGCCGTATGTAGGATAGAATACACACGAACAATTATTATTGATTTATGTTTTCTGTCTAGATTTCCGGGAGTTGAAGGTGCAAGATGGCTGGGAATCGAATAAGAAAGCCCAAAATTGAGCAAAGTAGCGAACAATTTCAGAGGCGTCAGGTCCAGCAGTGGACTGTGAAAGGCTGACATGCTGAGATGTAAAAAGTTGTTCAACTTTATAAACAAAAAAGTATGTGTAAGTATAGTAGGTAATAAAATTTCTACGACCCATTATAAAGTCTTAGCAACAATTGTGTGGCGAACCCACTTGTATTTATTTCAGTAATATAAGACTTCTTGTTATTTATCTTTTTTCTATGGTTGTTTTGTATTGTCTATTTTTAGTGGTCAATTATATGACGTACAAGCTCCACCGGCCTTTTATTAATATTTTCCAAACTATCTCTAAATTCTAAAAATTATTGTATTATTGCATCTCATTCGGTTTGTAATATTGTGGTCCTTCGGCTTTAAATTGAACCATGCCGGTGGAGCAGTTTGGAGCTTATAAAAATTTTGTGACAGCGGCGTCATCATACAAAGATGGCAGGGCTCCAGCCGCTAGTAGAAAGTCTACAACTTTTGATTTAATGTCCGATAAAGCTAGAGCGCGAACTTTAGCGGCAGAAACAGCTCGTCAAATTCGGGCTATAGATAGTGAGATTCAGGAGCAGGAGCTTGCAATTCGGAAGCAGAAGCGTGCAATTTTAGAAAAGAAACGCGCACTTTTACAGCTGGAGCTAGATGCCCAGCCCGCCGCCGTGAACTCTAAATCACGGCGCGCGACAAAAAATCAAACAGCTCCCGTCTCTGATCCCGCCCCTACAAATAATAATTCCTTTTCAGATGGGGATCCTAATAAAAATCAGGTTCCAATAAATATGAAATCTGTCATAGGTGAATTTGTTAATATTTTACATAAATTAAAACCAAATGAAGAGGTAAGCGACCTTCCTATTTTTACAGGCGAATCCCCTTTGGATTGGCTAGCTCTAAAAAGAGCTTACTCAGAATCCAAAAGTAAATGCTCAGCTGCCGAGAATATATTTAGGCTTAATAACGCCTTACGTGGCAGTGCTCGTGAGGCCGTTAAAGTGTTACTGGTTTCAGCAATCGATCCCGAGACCATCGTCAGCGCCCTTGACAGGCGTTTCGGCCGACCGGATTTAATCGTCTGTCAAGAGGTGGCGAAGCTGAGAGCTTTGCCTGCGCTGTCGGGAGAATGTGAGGACCTAGCGTCTTTCACCTGCCATGTCCGCAACTGTGTAGAAGTCGTGCGCCTGCTAGACCGTCCGGAGTATTTAACTTCACCGGAGCTTCTACAGGTCACATTAAAAAAGCTTCCAACACTGTTGCGGACACGGTGGATGGATTTCGCAGCCGCGAGTTCTCACTCGGCCGCTAAGTTGGAGCTTTTAGCCGAGTTTCTGGAGCGCGAAGTAGACCTTCAGGCTCAGTTTGGTTTATTGACCGAAACAACAGTTAGTCAGCCTGCTCACTTCACTCATCCTATTAACTCCAATGATCCTCCTCTAAATCCAGTTCCTAGATCTAAATTACTTCTTCCTGGCGCTAAAAATCATAAAAGTCTTTCGGTTCAAAATTCTTATTGTTTATATTGTAAATTTTCACATGATTTAACCAAATGTCAGTCATTTTTAGCAATGTCAGTGACTGACAGATGGAAATTTATAAAAAGTAAAGGCATTTGTCAAAGGTGCTTGCAAAAAGGTCCGCATAGTTCTTTATCATGTAGCTCTAAAAATTATTGCGGTATTTACGGCTGCCCTTTTAGGCATAACAAACTGCTGCATGATAATGAATTTCGGATATCTTCTGCGCACGTTAACCATCGTGATCAAGATGTGACATCTGCGGTGGCTAACACCTGTAACTTGAATAAAATTAATTTTCTCAACTCGGTTTCAGGTCTTAACAAGTCAATTGAATTTGAGATACAGAAGTCTTCTGATTCCTCTGGTGCTCTGAGCACTCAAATAGAAACTCGGGAGGTTTTACACAAGGATGTGTCTGTGGTGACTTCAGGTCCCTCGGGTAACATCATCAAACCCCAGGGCTTTCATCACCGCCATCATTATCAGCCGGCGCCGTACGTAGCCCCACTACGGCGGATAGAAAATAATTTTGTTAATAGTCGTAGATTCGGAAGTAGTCGTGAGGATGAAATCTTTCACGACCACTTCAAGGAAGACCGTACTCGCACGGCGCCATCAGCTAAACAAGCGTCTGCCTGGCGCTCGCGCTCTTGTAATTGGCGCACACGCAAGCGCATTCTTATTCGCTAGCGTTTAGCATCATAATTTGGTTTTTCGGTTATTATCTTCGAATTGAAGTACCTGTTTGTTTGTTTGTCTGTTTGTTTTGTTTCTTATACCTAAGTAATTTTTATTTTTGTTCTTATAATTGATTTTATATTAATTGTTTTACTTATTATTATCAACTTATATGATTAGATAATCCTAAGCTTGATAGGTAGGCTAGGTACATCATTTTACATTCAATTGGAAGTAGTTGGCTACTTGAAGCTGGAGGTCGGAGACAGAAGATCAAAGGACAGATTCTCTGCTCAGTCATAGTTGGGGCTGTATAACCGTCTTCCGGAACTGAGATGCCAATATTGGGCTACAATAATGACCTGGGTGAAATGACGGACGCATTCTTTGTGTGAGCCGAATTGAGAGAGTTATGATCCCGTGACAATTCTACTGCGAGTGTTTCTTTCAGTTCTTCCACTTGATCAAGGCTTTCAGTTCTTCCACTTGATCAAGGTAATTGGTGTCAGCGATAATGAAACAGTGAGCCAAATGAAAGAGTGAGCCACCAATCATGCACTCATGGAGGATTTTGGACAGCAACTAGTCGCTTTGAAGCACAGAAGTCATGCTTCATTTGAAAGATGGAGTTCAGGCGCACGAGGAAGGTTCTGTTCATATGCTGCAACTCTATGATAGCTTGATACCTTACGTAGCGTGATGACGAGTTACTGCCGTCGCACTAAATGATTTATTCGGATCCAGTTGCTGGTCATGCATCTTTTTCGATGTCGGAGGATGGCGGACGTACAATTCTTTTGGTCTCAGTTTCACGAGTCACCCTTTCTGTTTACTGAATTATGATTTGAGAGTTCAAGAGAGTATGCGACATTTGAAGCATCAACCTTGGTCTTCTGTTAATCAACTACTTTAGGGTATAGTTATTTTTCATTAATTTCTCCTCACCCGATGTTTGTTATTCTGCAACGTACTTAAGTGGTAGTTGTTATGTTTGTGGTAGTTGTTATGTTTTTTTGTTTGGGGGTTGTTTAGGGGTTTTAATTGTTATGTTTTGAGTTAATTAAGTTCTCAATGTTCAGTTATTTACTTCCCTTGTTAATATATTTATTCCTTTCCTTTCTTTATGAAAAAAAGGGGAGAATGTGGCGAACCCACTTGTATTTATTTCAGTAATATAAGACTTCTTGTTATTTATCTTTTTTCTATGGTTGTTTTGTATTGTCTATTTTTAGTGGTCAATTATATGACGTACAAGCTCCACCGGCCTTTTATTAATATTTTCCAAACTATCTCTAAATTCTAAAAATTATTGTATTATTGCATCTCATTCGGTTTGTAATAAATTGATTAATTGAAACAATTACTTCGAAGTCTGGTGAACTACTCAAGAAATAAAAAAAATAATATAAAAGACCCTAGGTCAGCATTGTATGTATTTAAACCAATGAATGAACAAGAACATTTTGTTACTTTCAATGTAACAATCAAGAAATAACATGGATTTTTATTCATGCGAGAGGCAGACCATCAAGTGTAATGCCTGATGGTAAGCATTCGACATCGCCCATGGACGTGTGTCCAACTGACCACTCAAATCAAGTTTTGGGGCTCTGCCGGCCCTTTAAATATGAATACGCTCGTTTCTTGAAGGTTCCCAAGTCGTAGCTGTTCGGAAAGACTGTCGCAGGAAGTTGGTTCCACAAAACCTTAAGAAAAGTAAAGTTACTTCATCATCATCATCAGCCTATTACAGTCCACTGTTGGACATAGGCCTCTCCAGTTGCTCGCCACTTAGGACAAACGTCTGGAGGATATACCCATAATTGCCACGCTGGGCAGGCGGGTTGGCGATCGCAGGGCATACCTTCTCGCTCCGGTGACGCTGCTGCCCGTCATCGGTCTGTGGTATTTAACTACGCCTTCAATTGTGATGGTTATACCGCCACCAGTCGGTTGCCAGTGCCTCGTTTGTTATTCGGCAGGATGCACCACGAGCAGGTGAGGTTGGCTTGGAGCGAAATGATGATAGGCCGCTCCCTTACATCCCCAATCCCATCCAAGTTACTTCAAGTGTACCGAATAATCAAGATACAAGATAGCTGACGATCAAACTACTTACTACTACCCTCATCATAAACACCTATTTCCTCATATAAACATGGACCGTAGACGTATCGTCGCAGCACTTCGCACAAATCTTCGGCAATAAACCAAGGTGAGCGTCACCTCGATTATCTGCCGTTTCTCACACACTGTCGCTCGGCCATTTGTTTAAATTACATTAGCATGTGCATACTTAGCGAAGGCCTGTGGGCCACTGGATGTAGGGATATATCAGCGATATTATTTGCTAGAGACAGACTTCCGTGAGCAACGTTGTATCATCAGCCTATCGCACTCCTGGACAAACATTTGGGGGCTTTACCCATAATCGCCACGCTGGGCAGGCGGCTTGGCGATCGCAGGGCGTATCACATTGCTCTGATGACCCTGCTGCCGGCATGTGGTATTTAGCTACGCCTTCAACCGTGATATTCAGAGCTTCGTTTGTTATTTGGCAGGATGCGACGTGTCGGCTTTTACGGGTTTTGACGCTCAAAGGAAAACATTGTCAGGAAACACACTTGTGAAGAGATCCCGAGGTTATTTGAAGTCGACCAACCCATCATCATAATCAGCCTATTACAGTCCACTGTTGGACATAGGCCTCTCCAGTTGTTCGCCACTTAAGTAAAATCTCTGGAGGATATACCCATAATCGCCACGATGGGCAGGCGCTTTGGCGATCGCAGGGCATAGCTCCTCGCTCCGGTGACGCTAACGGCGTCGACCCACCCCCACTTGACTAAAAGATCTATCTTATCGTCATAGTTTAGGGTGGCCGTAAGCTTTTAAGTGGACACATATTATGCGCTGTTGATGATGTTCTCCTATTTTAGCAGCATCGGCACTCTTTCCTTTATCATTAGATGTAAATAGATTTAACACCATACCGTCCTCAAAAGATCTTTCGCCTATACTGGGCGGGCATCGCTGCCATGCTGTGAGAGCTGCGTCGAGTAGGGCATCCCCCCTTCAGACAGAGCGCTTGCGAGCCACAGTCGGTTTAGTGGGTACATTCCGCTAGATAGGAGTGAGCCCCACATAACCTCTGACTTTAAACTGGCTCGATGGTTCATTTGGTAGTGAGCACTGCGCTCTGAGCCAAGGGTCGTGGGTTCGATTCCCGCACAGTACAAACATTTGTGTTCATGAACATGCCTGTTTGTATTGGTCTGGGTGTTTACTATGTATAATATGTATTTATTTACAAAAAAATGTATCTAAGTAAGTTTATCAGTTGTCTAGTACCCATAGTACAAGCTTCGGCTTAGTTTGGGGCTAGATAGCAATGAGGGGCAGCAGGCATGTCTTGGGTTATTTATTTATTATTTATTTAACCCAGACACCCCGTTCCCACGGGCTTGGTGATGCGTAAAAAACTTGTACAAATGTTCCCGTACAAAATTTCCAAGTATGCCAGCTTGCAGTGGACGACAGGACCCCCACAGGCCCTGCTACAGTAACGTGCGTGGGCGCATGTTCGTGATGCGTGCACGCTGATTAAATTGCATTAATGCAATACACTAACATACTTAAAGTATAACCTTTGTTGGCACGATATTATTCATGCAATAAGGAGTACATTTAACTGTGTCCGTTTTCTAAATTTTATGACTTACACTATCTGAAATCCTTGCGTGGGCGTTTGGTAACAGGCCGCGCCATGTGAATATTTAGATGGTCGATAATTTTCGTTGGGTAGTGAAGGTGTGTTTGAACAATGCTAGTTTAGTGGTCTAGAAAATGCTGGGAGTTTTATTATTGTTGAAAACGATACCTATCACTTTAAATGGTTGATAATAATATCAGTCGGGCACTGCAGGTGGGTTTGAACAATACTAGTATGTATAATAGTGGTCTTTGTGGTAAGTACTAAGAAACATACTACTGGAATGCTAGACTATCTTATATTTTCTTGAGGGTTACATTTCAAATTGTTAGCAATTATAGGTATGTAACGAACAATCAGATGTCACTAATTATCTGATATTTTTTGTGCGTTCACCAGGCCCGTTTTTTCCCTTCTATCATATAAAGCCGTTGTATATCACCGCCTACTTCATAAGTCCTAAGTTTATTTTTATTTATTTATTTAAAAACCTTTTGCTACCATTGTTGTTGAGGAGTAATTGCTACAACGGATTTTGGGACGGATTCAGAAATTCTTAATCTATAAAATGCACTTGCGATGATTAGATGAACTAAGCCGTCAGTAGACCTTTATTAGCTTCCACACGCACTTCAAGTACAGTCAGCGACCTAATTATCTTCAGGTTGGATAATTGACCGGGCGAGTGGGCGGCGCTAACTGTGCGCCTGTTAATGAGACAATCGGCTACGCGCCACTGCGCGCGCGCCTCAGTATCAGTATACTCGCAATACTGTAATGGTACTGGCTGACAGATAAGTGCTTTCTTAGTAAAATCATAATCATAATTTGCCTATTTCAGTACACAATGTCCAGTTGTTCGCCACTTTTGGGAAACACCTGAAAGCTTAAACTTAAAAAGCTTAAAGCCCATAATCGCCACGCTGGGTAGACGGGTTGGCGATCGCCGGGCTTAGCTTATCGCTCCGCTGACGCTGCTGCCCGTCATCAGCCTGCGGTATTTAGCTACGCCTCCATTTGTGATGGTTATACCGCCATCAGTCGGTTGCCGCAGCCTCGTTTCTTATGCGCCAGAATGTGCGACGGACAGCTGAGCGTGTCTTGGAGCAAAAAGAAGACAGGCCCCACAAATCACAATCCGCCCCTGGATGTACCAGGGGCGGAAGTAGTGTGGAATTGGGCATTCTAGATCATTTGTCGTTCGTTTCAGCCAGCTGAAACTCACTCCACATGATCTAGAATGCCCAATTCCAAACTATGAATGATATAGAATGATATAGAATGCATTCTATATCATTTGTCGTTCGTTTCAGCCAGCTGAAACTCACTCCACATGATCTAGAATGCCCAATTCCACACTATGAATGATATAGAATGATATAGAATGCATTCTATATCATTTGTCGTTCGTTTCAGCCAGCTGAAACTCACTCCACATGATATAGAAAGACCCAATGCCATACTACTCACCAGTACCGCATGCGAAGCTACTTTCAGATAGCCCACAACACACAAATTAATCAGCAACCTCACACGAGTGTGGATCTCTGGTACCTTGTTTGACGTCGTCCACTAACGTTCTGTTTGAAGATGATAAATTCATTTAAATGTATTGACATACAAATATAATAACCATTTTGTTGTAACCATCTGAACGTGACAGTTAAAAACGCGAAACGATGAAATTTCTTAAACAAAAAACATCGTTAAACCTGGAATGCATCTGTCCTGTGTCATCATCTGAGCAAAAGCGTCATGGAAGTTTTTTGCCTAATTCTTTTAGATGTCTCGTTTGCGGGCCATCTAATTGTGGCAAGACCAACTTAGTGATTAGTTTATTATTACACCAGGATGGTCCGCGCTTTCAAAACCTCTATGTGTATTCCAAATCTTTGTATCAGCCCAAATATATGTTTTTAGAAAAAGTAATGAATGTGGTTGCGGGGACTTCCTATAACAAATATAATCATAATAATGAGATTATAAGCCCTCATGAAGCTCTACCTAACTCAATTTTTGTTTTTGACGATGTAGCATGTGAAAACCAAAACAATATTAGAGATTACTTTGCTATGGGACGTCATAAAAACATTGATTGTTTTTATATTAACCAGACTTACACTAAAGTACCGAAACAACTTGTGAGGGATAATGCGAACTTATTAATATTATTCAAGCAAGATGACGTAAATTTAAGACATGTTTATAATGAGCATGTTGGATCAGACATGTCATGGTCTCAGTTCAGAGACATGTGTGCACGGGTTTGGCATAAACCGTACGGATATGTCGTAATAAATAAAGACTGTGAACGAAACAACGGATGTTACAGAATGGCATTTGATACATATATAGTATTGAACGATCATTAACGATCACTTCCAGTTGTGATATTGACCAGAGTGGAATCTATATCAAATATGGAAAAAAAATTAAAAGAACAAATCGTTAAATCTGCGCAGGCTGTAAAAAGGAAGGTCCGGATGTTAAAAGATATGAATAATTCTAGTAATATGGCTTTGGAAACAATATTCAAACCTATAATCAGCCCCCTTAATCAACTAGCAAAAAAAGACCATTATGAAAATGTGGCTGAAGATATTGAGTCTATACCAGTACCGAAAAAAAATAAAATCAACAGCAATAACTTGTCTGATTCTTCATATGAAGATGTTTATGATAAAGAACCTACTTCGGAAGATGATTGGGATAATGATATACATAAAACCCTCACTTTTTCTCCTCATGAAGATCTGAATGTCAGCAAGGAATCTTTCAAGTCATTCCGGTCTTCGCCAAGCATAAAAAATCAATCTTCATGGTCTACATCATCTGAAGCAATGCAAGATATTCCCTATGGCGTTAGGAATGAGCGAGGAAAACTAATGCTCGGAAATGTTCGAGTTTATGATGATTCAAGTACTCTTAAAATCGGAACCCGAAGAATGAAGAAAACTCCAGGTCTGAAGGAATTACTGTATAATCGAACACCTAATTTAGATATAATCACTGAAGAGGATTTACAAAATTATAAGTTACTAGCTTTTGCCCGCGACTTCGTCCGCGTGGCGTGTTTTTTCATACAAAAGTTTTTTCCCGCTAACTCCCGTTCCCGTGGGAATTTCTCAAAATACAGCCATAACTAAACTTTATATTTACTAAGGTACCTGCATGCCAAATTTCAAGCGTCTAACTTAAGCGGTTTAGATTTTTCATACAAAAGGATTTTCCCGCTAATTCCCGTTCCCGTGGGAATTTCGGGAATTCCTTTCTTAGTGCACCCCTACGGTACTTAAGCTACGTCCCTTCCAAATTTCAAGTGCCTACGTTTAGCCGTTTGGGCTGTGCGTTGATATGTCAGTCAGTCAGTCAGTCAGTCAGTTTCTCCTTTTATATATATAGATTATTATTGGATACCAGTGCGCATAGACGCAATTATGATCCATCCAAGCCAATAAATAGTAATAAAGGCTTTAAGTATACGAACGTAATACGACCCATGTTCAAATTCTCAAAAAATGTTACAAGCAGCATAGAAAGCCTGACTAAGGGAAAGGGTATAGACATCTTTAAAGAAGTTAAGAAAAATACTGATTATATTTATTGGGATGATCCAAATGAGTTGGTCGAACGATTACAAATATTGATTGCATCTCGAGATGCAGGAAACACCGGATTAGATAATGAGATTATTGCAATAATTGAAGAGTTGTATGAAGCCGGCATTATAAAATATAAAAATATAAAGTAAAGACATTTAAAAATCTCTGCAGTTGAAATACAGAGAGCAAGACGTAAACAATGAATGTAGACAAATTTGGTCATCACGTTCACAAACGCCTACGGTTATCAGAATATACTGAGAAAGGCATACTAGTAAAATCAGATTCAGGTGTTTATGATTTCCAATCATCAAGATTGAAAGGTCTCATATCTCCAAAAACAGACGATGAAGCAGTAAATAAGGAATATTTAGACAAAGAACTCAAAATTCTAAGAGATGAAATGCAGAAATTGAACGATCGAGTACAAGTCTATCTCAAAAATTTTGAAAAATCCACTTCAGAATTGTTACATAAGTCGTATTATATAAAGTCTGAAGTAGATCGTTTGATACAAATAAAAAAGTCAAACAATCATGAGTAAACAAAACATAGTAGACGAACTTCACAAAGCAGCTAGAAGGAACTTTCCTCGTCGATGCACTATCCTAAAGGGATTAGATGATTTATGGCAAGCTGATCTAATAGATATGCAAAAGTTTTCCAGTTATAATAAAGGATATAAATACATTTTGGTTGTCATTGATGCTTTATCAAAATACGTTTGGACTCATCCATTAAAATCGAAATCCAAAAATTGCGTAACCAGTGCAATGCAAGTAATATTTTATGATTCATCAAGAAGACCTAAGAATTTGCAAACTGATTTGGGAAAAGAGTTTTACAATGATTCTTTTAAACAATTGATGAACAAATTTAATGTAAATCACTATTCTACGTATTCAGTGAAAAAAGCTTCGATAGTAGAAAGAGCAATAAGAACATTGAAAAACCATCTTTACAAACTATTTAGTCTTTGTGGACGATATCAGTGGATTAAAGGAAATTGGGATCAAGTAGTTCAAAAGTACAATAACACAGTTCATCGAATAACAAAATATAAGCCTATTGATGTGGATAAAAATAACCAGATGGTGGTTAAGTTAAATATTATCAAAACACATAGACAAGGGCCAAGCATCAAACAAAAGTTTCATGTTGGCGATCATGTTCGTATTAGTAAGTACAAAGGTGACTTTTATAAAGGATACACACCTAATTGGTCGACAGAAATATTTTGTATCATCAAAGTAAATCATACGTATCCAGTGACTTACGTGCTAGAAGACAAACAAAAACAACGAATTTTAGGATCTTTCTATGAATACGAACTACAACACACACAATTTCCTGACCTTTATCTGATAGAAAAAGTTTTGAAACGAAGGGGGAACAGATTGTTTGTCAAATGGTTAGGTCTGAGTGATGAAAATAACAGTTGGGTCAACAAGAGTGAATTGATAACTTAATATAAATATCCTCCTATAATCAAAAACACTCACTTTGTCTGTACAAATGAAAGAAGGAAGTGGTATTGTCAATAATTTAATAAATAAGATACCGTTTGAGTTACACTTACCTGGTTACCAATTTTGTGGACCTGGAACAAAGCTTCAAGAACGGTTAAATAGAGGTGATCGAGGTATTAATAAATTAGACGAAGCTTGTATGCATCACGATATTGCCTACAATAACACTGATTTGAGCGTACGTCAAAGAGCAGATAAACAACTTTTAATCATGGCTAAAAACAGGCTAAAAGCTAAAGATTCTGGAAGACGAGAAAAGATGGCTGCTTGGATTGTGAAAAATGCTATGAAAGCAAAACTCAAAGCTGGTGCTGGTGCAAAGTCATTCATGTCAAAAGTAAAAAAAATTCATTCTCAATTAAAGAAACTTAAATCCAAGGACAACCGCACAATAATCAAGTACGCATATGCAGCTGCAAAGAAGGCGTTTACTAAGAAAAAGGGGATACACATGCCGCGCTGCATTCCAATCCCAAAATGTGGCGGCCTGCTACCTCTCATCCCGATATTTGCAGGACTGTCAGCTTTAGGTTCACTTGCTGGAGGGGCAGCTGGTATAGCAAAGGCTGTAAATGATTCTAAAGCTGCTCAAAAAAGTTTGCAAGAGTCAGAACGACATAATAAAATGATGGAATCAATTGCTCTCGGAAAAGGATTATTCATTAAACCATACAAAAAAGGAGCTGGTTTATATTTGAATCCATCAAAAAACTAAAGAAGAAGCTACCTAATCGTGCCCTAACTAATTTAGACATATTGAAACACGCTAAAGATATACCATTTTTCCGGGGTGTTTTCATGAGAGATACGTTACCATCTCGACCCAAGCCGGTAGAATGCGCAATTTTGAATTTAGACAGTTCAGATAATCCTGGAACTCATTGGGTAGCTTACATCAAACAGAATGCCAGTTGCGAATATTTCAATAGTTTTGGTAATTTAAAACCACCGTTAGAATTAATGACATATTTGAAAAAATGTGTAATACGTTACAACTATGTACAACATCAAACATTTGGTACTGTGAATTGTGGTCATCTTTGTTTGCAATTTTTACACAACTATTGGAAAAATAAAATCATTTAAATAAACATAGAAATAAAAATAGTTATCAGTACAAAAATGTCTTTCACTGTGTCGATAACTGGAGTTGGAGCGTCTTTAACTACAAACTATTCGCCAACGATAGAGCTATGTGGCGAGTATGAGTGTGGTCTCCTGTGTTTTTCAACATTTAATTCTATTCCTAATATAGATGAAAGAAATAATAAGTTTTATTATGGGAAAGATGAAATGGTTGAAATCCCTGAAGGTTCATATGAACTTAAAGATATTTGTGATTACTTAAAAAATAACATTAAAGATTCAGTGCTGTTATTAACATGTAATAATAATACACTAAAAACGAACATATGTTGCTCTAAAGATGTTCACTTCGGTAAAGATTGCTCGCTTGGTAAAATTTTAGGTTTCGGAAGTGAGACGATAAAAGCCAATATAAGTAGCGAATCTCATTATCCCGTGAGTATTTTATCAACACCCATTGTGCGCATCGAATGTGATGTGGTAAGCGGATCATTTGTGAACGGCAGACCAAGTCATATTATTTATGAATTTGTGCCCAACGTACCTCCTGGATATCGAATTGTTGAAATTCCTAAAAACCTCATATATTTTCCAGTAAACCAAAACACAATTAGTGCAATCAATATAAGGTTGTTAGACGCTGATAATAAGCAAATCAATTTACGGGGTGAAGAAGTTCAATTGTACTTACACTTTAGAAAAAAATGATAAATTTCAATAAAAACCCATCCACATCTTGTGTTCGAATCAGTTCTAAAAGAACATCTCATAGTACAACAACTGCTAAGTCGAAAAAAAATCTTACAAAAAAGTTAACCAAAAGCAATAAGGATTTTTTAAAATTAATCGGTTTGTTAAAATAAACATGCTAAATATATCACAAAACACATCTTATGATAACAGTATCGAAAGTTTCGAATATCACTCGTATAAACCATACGTGACAAGTTTCAACAAGAATGATGAAATACGAATCCCTATTAATCAGCAAGACTTGTACGTGTTGCCTGCACTCAGCACTTTGTACATCGAGGGCAAAGTCAACATCTTTGATAGCACTACTAAGCAAAAAGTATCGGGTGTGCATTTTGTGAATAATCCATTAATGTTTTTATTTCAAGACATTCGATATGAATTAAATGGAATAGAGATTGATAAAATTAAGAATGCAGGTATTACCACAACAATAAAATCTTATTTATCGTTAAATGAAAGCGAATCAAAACGCGCTCATGCTTGGGGCTGGTCGACCACAGGCACAAATGAATTGCGTAATGGTGTATTCTCCGCTTCGGTACCACTTAATCAAATATTAGGATTTGCTGAGGACTATGAAAAAATATTAATAAACTGTAAACATGAATTAGTACTATTGAGAAGTAATACAAACCTCAACGCAGTACAACTAAAGGCTGGAGAAGTCATGGAGGATATAGTAATCCATAAAATCGTTTGGCGTGTTCCTCATGTTAAAGTGTCTGATCGTGAAAGAATAAATTTACTAAAATATTTAGAAAAAGATCGAGCTATTACAGTAGCCTTTAGGAATTGGGACTTGTACGAATATCCATTACTGCCAAAAACTCGCAAACATACCTGGTCGATTAAAACTTCATCGCAAATAGAGAAGCCACGATTTGTAGTGATCGCTTTGCAGACCAATAGAAAACAACAAGCTGGTGCATCAATGGCTGAGTTTGATCATTGTGATATACGGGATGTAAAAGTGTTTTTAAATTCATCGTATTATCCATATGAAGGATTGAATATAAACTTTTCGGATCATAAATTTGATTTATTATACGAGCAATACGCTAGATTTCAACAGTCTTATCACGGACGCCGACCTGAACCTGTGATGGGTGTTAAAGAATTCCAAAAAATCGCACCTTTGTTCGTAATAGACTGTTCTCGTCAGCAGGAATCATTGAAAGGTTCTATCGACGTGAGAGTTGAGTTTGAAACAGACACCGAAATACCAGACCAGACGGCTGCATATTGTTTGATTTTAAACGATTGTGTATTCGAGTATAAACCTCTAAGTAACATTGTAAGAAAAATATCATGAATACCAATACGATAGTTGTAGATTTACAAGGATTTAAAAACAAGTTAAATGAGTTTATTGTAAAAGAGTTTGCTATAGCTAGTTTAGAATATACTCAAACGTTTTTAATAAAGCCTCCATATCCTTATATTTCACTAACTGAGAAAGAACGTAAACATGTGTGGTGGATAGAAAAGAACAGGGGCTATAGGTGGAGTGAAGGGTATATAGACTACAGAGAATTTAGAAGAATTATAAAACCATATTTAATCGACAAAAAGATTATAGTAAAAGGAGAAGAAAAAGTTAAGTGGGTACAAGATATATTTGGTAAAGAAAATTGTAATTTAGATATAAGTAATTTAAGTGCTCCTAACCTAAATATGCTTTGTAATATTTATTGTTCAAATAACACAACGTTATATAATTGTTGTTATCATAAAAATATTTGTGCATTAAAAAATGTAGTATGTATAAAGAAATGGTGTGTTGAAAATAAAGTGACTCTATAATTTTTTAATAAACTATGTAAAAATGAATTACTGTCTTTAATTTAAGAACCCTAAAGTAAGAATTAATTCGTACCTATGTATACTTACTTAAAAGGTGATAAAATAATAAACCTTTTTTATTCATATACTTTTATTCTTTAATTACAATATACACTCTACAAATACCTAAAATTACATTACATATACCTAAAATTAAAGACAATCATTACACAACTTTTTTGATATTTTTCTTATCACTGTATCAGTCATATCCATAATTTCGTCAATTTGTTCAGTCACTATGTATTGCGCTTTTAGCACCACATTGTCCTCACTGTCACTATAGTCCAGGTCCTGCGCCATCAAACGGGATGGCTCGCTGGTCAGGTCACACACTCGTATCTGTATCAACCGAATGCCTCTGGAGCGCTCCCTGCTGATAACATAGGACTTTGCTGTACTAGGTCGTTTCTTCTTTGCCTCACCCCTCCGCCGAACCTTCTTTTCCCGCGAGGTGTGAGGCTCGGACATCTCAGGTCTATCCATACCTTCTTGACAGGCTTGCGTTAGCCCCTCCCAGGGATCATATGTATACTGAGACAGCATGATGTTAGTATCACTCGAGCTGTCCATGATCTGAAAAGTAAAACAGTTGTTAGTGCTTGTATTAAAATACAATAATATACCAATGACAAATTCTTAGAAATATTGTATACTTACATTGTAATTTAATCTGACGCTTGTCCGAACGTGTTGAAAAATATGAAACGAATGAGCTCTAGTGCCAATGTTGAATATGATTAGTGGCGGGGATGACCTACTTTATTGCAAAATCGATGAATCTGCAAAAAGAACGAATGCTTTGTATCAGCGCAAATTTTATTATTGCGTAAAATTAGGTTGATGGGATGTAAGGGAGCGGTCTATCATCTTTCCACTCCAAGCCAACCTCACCTGCCCGTGGTGCATCCTGCCGAATAACAAACGAGGCGCTGGCAACCGACTGGTGGCGGTATAACCATCACAATTGAAGGCTTAGATACCACAGACCGATGACGGGCAGCAGCGTCACCGGAGCGAGAAGCTACGCCCTGCGATCGCCAACCCGCCTGCCCAGCGTGGCGATTATGGGTATATCCTCCTGATGTTTGTCCTAGGTGGCGAGCAACTGGAGAGGCCTATGTCCAGCAGTGGACTGCGATAGGCTGACGATGATGATGATGAAAATTAGGTTATGTGTTATAATAATTTTTATGTGTTTTAAATAAAACCATAAGTTTTGTGTTAAATATGATATATATTTATTTATATCTTATAACATAAAACTAACTAAGTACAATTTACAGTTACAGTAACAATAATATTTATTACAGCATAAGGTAAAGCACTTATTACAATAAGGAACTATGACCCCATGCCTTAGTGGAAATTTTATCATGCATTATAAAACGTTTGTCATCAGCATTTGACAAAGCAATTTTATTAACTGTCTGGGTAAAAATATTATGTTTAATACATTTAAATAGAATATTTTTTCGGCGCACTAATTTATCATTAAGTAATACATCACCATAATCGGATACCTTCAAATGTTTGATAACATTCTTTTTAATACCTTTTGCCTTTTTGATAACATCAGATTCAGTTTTGATGCAGTACAATTTTGATCTTAGCCCTACAAATTCAGTCATAATACGTCCGCCAAGTTCGTCTTTGAACAGACCCGGTACCTTCTTGTTTATAATCGGAAGACCGTGCTGGTTTTGCGAAGAGTAATTACTTGTGTCGAAATAACGCAAGAAATATTGTTTTATATCCCTGTATACATCTTTTGTCTGTATTTCATAAATAAAACTGTCAGTGTCCGTATAACATAACTGCACTCTGTGTCCGTAGTGAGGCTTTATTACAGAGTAATGAAACTGGTACATATGACTTTTAGAAAGCTCTAAAACGGCAAAGCCTACGTAAATGGGTTTGTCTAGAATAATTCTTTCCGGTTTCATTTGAACGGCTACTAAATTTTCAGTAAAAATGGTAGCACTGTGAAAATTTGGTCGTGAAATTAACTTTGCCGCAGAGATAGATCGATTGGTTCGATTGGTATCGTCTTGCCATTGATTCACTAATTTGATGTTTACTCTACGCTCAGTATCTTCTAAAGTTTTCCCAAAGACAGAATTATTCATGAGTTTAAATAAGTCCTGTTGAAAAGGTGTTACTGCTTTCTTTCTCAATTCGGTATTAAGATTAATATATTCCGCTAAAAATTTACTTTGCTTAAATGTAACTACTCGATGTATTTTTTTCAAAATAAGACCATGATTTAAACAAGTTTTCAAATGAACGTAGTGGATTACATAATTGTATTTCGAGTATAAATT